>CM065053.1:122431333-125041333 GCA_032883995.1 Coronaproctus castanopsis
CAATCTTATTTTTGCGCCGTTAAACTTCAAAGAGCGATGATTCGTGTCAAGGTTTATGTCTACGATAAATTTCATATTTAGCTAGACAACGGCTATAGACGGCTGCGCAGCCACGAAGCGACAATTGAAGACGAGGTGTTGAGGTTTTCAATATTATTTTTTAAACTTATTTTCATTATTTCGATTTTTGTGACCTCTTATCCGTAATATATTTTTTGCCCGTAGTTAATAAACTATATAACAATGGCGATAGATTTTATTATTAAAATAAACTGATATAAATAGATAATCTATAAATAGTAGCATTTGCTGCGAAATGTTAAAAATCGAAAGATTTGTAACGTCAATAAAATCTTTTCATAGAATATTATAGCAATTGAAATGATCAAAGCGTATAAAAAACTGCTAGCTACTGGGCATCGATAAGTAATAACAGGAATTTTCTCTTTAGATTTAGAGTAAATATGTAAATATATCAATATATGTTTTATCAGAAACAATATAAATATAAATATAAATATAAATTGAATCGAGCGGGATGCAGTTTGACAACGGCTAGTATATTTGAGTGTTGATTGAGTCTTTCTTTGCATCTTGCACTTGAGCTGCGATACACAGATTCCATTCTCTCCAGCTTCAACATCGATCCTAATAATCTCTTACTCTCATAATTGCAGGTTAAATTAACGTAAAAGTAATCATCAATAAATAGGATCGGCACCCATTGGGAGGCTCTGTCCTCATTTTGATTTTTGATAATAACATGTTTTCACTGCTGCTTATTGTTATTAAATACAGATTGCATGCCAAAAAAAAAAAAAAAATCGAGAGGAATATATAAATGGAAAATTCATATACGAAAAAAAAAAACAATTTAGCGCAAAACAGTTCAAAGTTATATATTTAGAGCATTATCATTTGCAACGCATACAGCGGATTAACGTATCGATATTTTCCTAATTCGAATGACAGACTCGATAATTTTCGTTTCTAATTATTATGATGCACAATTTAACCGGTCATTATTGCCGTTTTAAAAAATATCTGAAGACGTTTCGACGTAGCGAAAACAGTAAATTGTTTTTTTAGCGTGTAATTCTGCGATTTATCACATCCCGCAAAGATATAATTGCAAAAGGATAGTTTTATTAGATTGTAATGTAACGGAATTAGTGTAAATGGCGAAGGTATGACGAATTTAATAAGTTAGCTATCGAAAAAATAACGAAAATCGAGAAGATAACGTTAATATTATTTTGATATTATCAATATGTTTAAAATTATAAATTTCGGAGAATTTAAGTAAACGGAGTTTATAGTGACGAAATTGGCGCCGTAAATTTTTATAAGATAAATGTGTAATTATTAAATAAATATACTATTACGAAACGAAAAATAATTATGTATATATATATATATATATTAGACTTATGTATACATTAATGTACTGTCCTGACTTGTTTTAATTAGTAACGATTAATAAAATTGGCCGATTTATACAATATACGTACTATTCGTGGGTGATTTATTTTCAATCTTCTTACTGTAATCGGAGATAGGATAATTCAGTACTTTATTCATTCGGTGATTTGTACGAGAAAAGAATTCTTTACCGCGATGTATAGAATATACTTCTTCCACTTCGCGTAAAAATTAAAATAATTTAAATTAACTATTTAAAGTAATTCATTTGGTATTTGTATTTGCAAATAAGCTCACACTATTCTTTTTAGGACACTACGATGACCGTACCACCTTTACCGCGAGTTAGGTTTAACTCCTTACAGATATAAATTATTTAATATAAACATATAAATTTAGATAAATTCCAATATTCCGTCTAATTAATGGGAACTGTGTATTTTATATAGCGTCATTTAATCTCGCATGCATTCCTTATACTTTTAAATCGCTGTGTATGTATGAGGGTGTATACATACAATTTTTTTTTAATCGAGATTATTTAGTACGCGTATCAGTTACATAGTGATGACGAATATAAGAATGATTAAACTTATTATAGGGCGATGATCTATAGAAGACAAACGTTTTTATTTTTTGAATAACTCAAAAACTATTCGACCTAAATTTTTGAATTGAAATTTAATTTAAAAAATAGGACAGCGAGAGATTAGCTTACACTCATTTGTAGAATATCGTTCAGATGACCGCCATTTGTAACAATACATTCATTCAGTCGTTTTACAACGTTTTCGAACACTTTTTTGACCATAGATCGCTGAATTTTTGAAATTTCTTCAAAAATACTAGTTTTCCGGTCTTACAGCCAGATATCGTGAACGTGTTTCGTAGATATCTCCACAAAAGAAAAATATGGAGCGGTCCAATCTGGCGAGCGCTCTTCTAGTAATATACGGCAAACAGATTCGACAGGTTTAAAGAAGCATCAAGACGGCCAGCAGATTATCCGAGACTCCGAATGATCGCTGCACGAACTCGATCGATGTTTGGAGGGGTAGTTTTTTTTTGTCAGGACGTTTTTTATCGCAGAAGCTGTCTCTCGAAAGTTTTCAACCAACCTGACAATTGAATTGCGAGGATGGTACAGGTTTATCTGTCGCAGAAGCTGTCTCTCGAAAGTTTTCAACCAACCTGACAATTGAATTGCGAGGATGGTACAGGTTTACATCTTGTTACTTTGAATTTTTTTCGAAACTTTCTTTGCACTATCTTGATCGATTCACCTCCGAAACTAAAGTTCCACGCAAAACGCGCGCTCCTCGTTATAGGATGCCGTGATAACGGAAGAAAAACAAATCTTTCACGTGTATACTAAACGCGGAGCACGCGGTTTGCGTTATAGTAGTGTTACCAACTGCTTTATTAAAAAACCAAAACCACCCGTCTTCATTGGTCATACTATATTTAATAATAGATTTATATTATATATCATGCGCGACTTTGACATGAATGCTTATTATGTGAATATATACGTGTAATTATTTATACGTATATAATTGCGTAATGTACTACATTAATTAATACCAAACAGACATTTAGTATACTCACACACACACACACACACAACACTGCATCATTGCCCATAGATACGATGTTCTTTGAAATCCTCGGGTATAGTACTTGAACGACAAAAATTTTGTATATTTGCATTGTGATTTTTTTTTAATCAGAATTTTCTCTGAATTGATTTTTTTTCATTATTATATGATGGATAATAAAATAATAGTGCTGATTCTACTTTGCTGCGGATACATTTATCGTCGTTGAATAAAGTATTAAACAACGCGTGATATAATGTAGATATATGTTATGTGCATATACGTAACACAAACTTATGGTCATGACACACGCATACATACACATATATAATATAAATATATATATATAATATGAACGCAAAAAGTATTATTATTAATAACATCGTTAACATCATCACGGTGTAATGTATACTAGGTATAAAAACAATCTAATCGCGCGGTGTAATTATAATATAAAACAACAAAGTCACGCGAATGGTGGAATACAAAACTTTCACAGAAAAAGTTTCTACTTGCCTCCCCCCGTTCTTTGTGAAAGTTCTCGAAGCAGCTTTGAAACTTTACCTCTGTACAATGTTTGTATTTTACCTATACTATGTTATCCGTATATTAGCTTACCTTCTTAAAAGGTCAACGAACTGATATCGATTTATATTTAACGATTCTTTTTCGTGTTTTCGTGTTACCGAGCTTACGAATTACTATCGCGACTGCTGTCTCTGCTAAATTATCTATTCTTCGTTTTATTATCGCTTTTCGGAGGTTACATTTTTCACTCGCAGTCGTCGCAAATTACCCGCTGAAATAGAGTTAATTCCACCGTAGTGAGCTGGTCAAAACACGTTCGTTACCTCGGGGTAATATTGGATAACGGACTAAATTTTTCCGAACATGTCAATCGTGCTATACCGTGAAAGCTAACAAAATTATATCTGTTATATATCCACTAATTAACAGAAAATCATTTCTTATTGTTAATGACTAATTCTGTATAAAACACTTATTCGTTCTTATTATTTAAAATTTTTGTTTTTATTGTTTTCTGCAAATCAAGTTGAAATATACGTTATATCAGATATTGTTTCTTTCTTAGTTTTAATTTCAATATTTCCGAACGTGTCAGATGGCTAATGATTTATAAGCTCTGCTTGTCCTGTATGAGTTACAACGGCTACAAAATATGTGCTGCAGAATAATTCTAAAACTTCCAGTCTAGGTAAACAAATGCACAAGGGTTTGAAGTTGTCATATATATATATATATATATATATATATATATATAATAGTTGTGCGTTCAATCGGTATTCATTTATAAATGACATGGGATTACATACAAGTATACAACTAAAGTATAAGCCCTATAAACCCAAAATAATTAAACACACGTTATTATGATGTACAGCTGGCATCCGGTTTTTTGTACAAAATTTATACGTGTATAATATACGTAAAAGAGATTGTTTATCCTAACAGATAAAATATTTACATGTTCAAAAATATTTACAGATTTTGTTGATGGTTCGAGAAATTGGATATATTTATGAAATATCCAAAAATTATACTTCTAGAGTCGAACAAAAGCCTAGTTAATATATATATATATATATATATTCCTTTAGTTGCTCTAACATTTTCCTGTCTATATTATCTTCATCTGGCTGTTTGTTATCGCACCTTATAATACGTCGGTTTTTTTTACAATCATTCTAACATTAAACAGTTGCTTTAAATCATTCGACTTACGCAATTTTGCTTGGCTGTCTAAACTCAAAATAACATAATTCGCATGTCCTATAATATAATATTTTATATATATATATATATATATATATATATATAAAGTTAATTCATTTGGTAACTGTGATTAACAGAAAGGAATTACTTTATTTGAAAGATGGTTTTCAAAAATAGTAATAGTAATAATACCGGGTCTTTCAAAACCCCATTGTTTACTATAGAAAATACACACCCTCAGGCCTCGCATCTAAAGTAATTTTTCGTTATTCTGATTAACAGGAAGAAATTATTTTTACCTGAAAGATGTTCTGCAAACATTAGTGTTGTAATAATTATGATTTTTAAGAATACTGTTCTTACTCCATGCACACACACACACAACTATCTATCTATCTATATATATATATATATATATATATATATATATATATATATATATATATATATATAATATTTTGTTTTTGCTTTTGTGTTACTCGTATGCACACGAGTGTTTCAAGGTGTGTGTGGGTATGAAACATATGTAAAATTTTTATTATTCGCCGATTCCTGTAGTATTTTAATTTTTTTTTATCAACTTGCTTTATTTAGTGTTTGCCCTATAATTCGTTGGATTAGGGGGTGAATCAGGGTTATCCGGTTTAGTTCGTATAAATTTAAGTACATATTTTTTACTTGTGTTTTTTTTTTTTGAATGCCCTTAAAAATATTGTGCTTTTTAGACAAGAATGTTTTTGTATTTATTGTTAAATATTTTGAAATCTCTGTTGGAATGTTGTACTGGGAGGTGGTTGGTTACTTTTTTTCGTTTAAGGTGATGCCTGGAATAGAGTAAGGGAAAACGTCGGTTTGGTTTATTTTATTTTTTTAATATTAGTTGTATTGGATATTTTTCTTGTATGAGCACTCCCCGTTGTTTCTCTTTTATTTTTATACCCCAATGTGCGCGTGACTAATTCTTTATACTTTAAGGGATTTCTGTGTATTCCTTTAATTTTTTCCAAGAACTCTTTCGTTGGTTTAACTCTTCTAACTGGCTTTCCAGTGGATTCGCGTTATGAAGCTGTTAGGTAATTTGAAATGTGGTTTTGTTTTTATTTTTCCCGAAATATACTGAAAAATATAAATCAACCGAGGCCAAAATAATTTGCGGATATTTTAATGGAGATCAATATTAATATTTAATATTATCCCGGTAAGAAAACTGTGAAGTATAAATTTGGGATAAATTACTAAAAGATCAGAGGATTCAGTTAGTTGTGTCGTTATATGATGAATGATGGTTTAAAGGGAATGATTTGTGTATGTATTCCATTAATAATGTGTTTTTTAAAAGAGAATGCCTTTACGACTTACCCCCCCAAGTTGATAATGTGGGAGACTGTTAATCAAAGATACTAACTTGTCTAGAAATGTTGTTATAACAGGGAATAATCCAAATGGCGAAGAGACAATGCACATTATCTGCAAGTGTAATATATGGGAACGTAATAAGGTAATATAGACCGTATTAGCTAAGTGTTTTAGAACGTAATTCGCGAATATGTGATTCTACATTTACATTAATCTACTGCAAATAGCTAAACAAATTTTTTGTCTTTCTTTTGTGTTTCTCTTTTTACGACAAATTTTGGCGACGGGAAGTTTATCGACCAACAACAAAAAATGATAGAGAAAAGAAAGTAAATACATTTATATGTAAAATTAGAATCTGTCTGAAATTACGAAAGTAAAAGTATCTCAGTGCGGTTTATACATTAATCAGTGTAATGTTTGTAACGTATTGATAAGGATTATTTGTATCGTATGTTTTACAACGAAGTTGGTATTATTGGAAAAGAGATTAACTTTGTATTAAAAAAAAAAAAACTGCGAAATATATTTTTTTTAAGATGGAAAAATAAAATATACACTGTGTTTATATATATATATATATATATATATATATATAATAATGTGTCGATATATTAAAATAGGATATAGTAGATTCAATACAGGGAATGCGATTAAACTGTAGTTTGAGTGTAAAATCCGAGGAAAGAGAGAAGGCAGAACAAATTCTTTTACAACGGCTCTATTAAAAGATGCTCGCTCGTCGACTATAAGCAATTAAAAAAAAAAAAAGCTGTGGAAGATAGGACGTTAAAAAGAACCACCACCATGGGACAATTTATCATAAGAAGATAATAAAAGTGATAATTTTTATATGTATTATATGTGTGATTTGGTTGTTTTAGGCTATTTGTATTTATTACATTCTTAAATTTTTATAAATTCATTGATGAGTGCAATATTTATAACGGATTCAGTTAGTAATACAAACTATTACAATTTGTGCTAATGTTTTACAACGAATTTGATATTAAATATCAGGAAACTGATTTATCTTGTCTTCTAAAATCTGAAACTTTTATACATATATATCCGTAAACTTTAAATCAATATTCAGTTAGCAATATTGAATTTTTATATTAATTTTTTTATATATATATATAAATAATTAAGGAAATAGTTTATTTACAATAACATTTTTAATGTATAAGTTTACGTTACTGAATATGAAACGAATATGTTTTCTATTCTAAGAAAATAATAATTCTTAGTTTTACTAGAATATCCACTAGCTTTCTATTATTATTATTATTATTATTATTAAATGAAATATGCTAATATCGTTATAAAAAGACGCATCTAATTGAGCCGATATTAGTGTTACCCGATCGCTGATTATATCACCTGTTACACGTTCCTTCGGTATACAGCCAGCTGCGAAATACATGTTGGTCGGTTTTTTATTCTTTTTTATGTCTTTTCTATTTTTATTGTAGCCAGTTCAAGACGTTATTTTTACTTCCCTTAATTCTGAAAAAAAAAAAAATGTATGCATCGTTTTACATCTGTCTAGAACCGTTTTTATTCTGTACACTTGGTTTTTTTGTTTTGTTTTTCTAACATTATCAGACATAAAGTGGTTTTGTTATATATATTTCAGCTGTTACGAAATTTACTTTCTGACCGAAATTAAGGTGGCAGCGAAAGTTTTCTATGTAAAAATTTCGAAAAATAATATTTTTTTTTAAAAATAATCGTTTGCGGCTGATGGATATAATATTTCCAAAATGTAACGAAAAATATTCGCGAATTAAATAATTTCGAATTTTTGAAATAAGATATCAATCTATAAATGAAAATGCGTTCATACGAGTTGAATATACTTCTCATTAATGATCGTAAAACAAATTACATTTTAATTAGTTCAAGACGATTTACGATATATTCCGAAGTCGCATCTAAGAATGGTACATATTTCGTGTAATTTTAAAAGGTTCTTTGTGATTGAAAGTTAAGCCTCGGGATAGAAAAAAAAAAAACCATACGAGTACGAACAATATTGTTTGAAACGTGGCGTTATCGAAGAACTTAAAAAAATCTCATGGATGACGAATCGTTAAAATTGGATAACATTATCGTAAACTCCGAATATTATTTAGCATTCTACAGTTTATTTATATTAATTTTTTGGAACGTGCTGTGCCATTTTCCTGAATTTTCTTTCAAATAATATCAGACACTCAGTATTATTTACAAAATTATAAAAAACAAAACACTTGTTTTTTCAAAAGAATTTAATTTATATATATATATATATATATATATATATATATATATATATATATATATATATATATATATATATATATATATATATATATTGTTTGAAAGGTACACTTTTTTGATTTCGAGTACAATAAGGAAAAACTTTGAAGACAGGCGTATGTCGATAAATCCGTGTTCTCTATAATTTATTTTGTCGTAGAAGACGCCTTCTTATTAAATACGCACAGAATATCATTTTAAAGAAGTTATCTTTAGTTCGAAAAAAAAAAAACAAATAAATAGAAATAGTTTATATAATAAAATATTCGTACGCAATTTCGTATTAAATAAAATATATATATACTTCGTTTGTGTTTTCAGTCAAAAGGTACATCGCTACAACGACTGAGTAAACACGCATCCGAGTCGTTACTGAAGCATATACTGCAACAGGTATACAATCAAGCCATTAGAGATCCGGATAAGTTAAATCAATACGAACCGTTTTCACCAGAGGTTAGAAAATATCGTCTTAAATTAATACATTAAATTATTTCTTTCGTAATAATTATTGGCAATATTAATAATCGATTTAATGATAGTTTTATTAATATATTTAATATATTTTCTTTTTTCGGATTATCGATTTTTTATTTTTTTTTTCCGACGGAGCCATTAAGGGTTGTTATTAATAAACGAAAAGTTATAAAAAATGAATCGAACATAAAATTAACGAAATTTTTATTCGAGCAACTTCTGCGTTGTTGAATATTTTTATAAGTATATGTATATATATGTGTGTGTGTGTGTGTGTGTGTAATAAAATTTCCGCAATGGATTGAATTCAGATATATATATATAATAATGCGCAAAGGGAAATATAAATTATTTTATTCTAACGAAGTAATAAGCAATTCCATAGGTATCGAACTAAAGTGGAATGAGTTAAAAAAAGGCATACTACAGAGAATAATGTAGTTTGAACGATAACATATAAAGTTGAAAAAAGATGAATTGCGGAGGAAATTATGTTGCTGATAGAAGAAAACATGACATAGATATAACGATAAATGGAACAACGAAGATACTACAAATTTATAAAAAAATAAAACCGACTCGTCATCATCATTACAGTCCTAAGACGGGTCCATTGCCATGATAGTCAGCTTCCATCTTTCCGAATATCCGCAACTATTTATAATTCATATAATTCGGAGTAGCTAAGTCGGTGTCTTTCAGTTCTTATATTTTCGAAATAATCCCCCATTCCGAATCCAAGCTAATCGTGTTGTCCTTATTCGATTTAATAACGACGTTTTTCCGTAGTACCTGTTCATTTTGGATGTTTTTCTGTTCAGCTTGTTCGTTCTATTTTTCTCAAAGCCCACATCTTGAACGCTTGTAACTTATTTATATTCGCTTTATTTAATGTCCTCAGCACCATAATAATGGATTCTGCGTACATTTAAAATAAATTTTTTCGGATCTTGTATTAACGTTTCTCGTAATATGTCCCATTTTTCTTGAAACGCACATTTTGCTAGTACAATTTTTGATAATTAATTGCAATATCATCGCAATATAGATCTTCCTTTTATAATCTGGTCGAAATATTCGAAACTCTGAACGGGAGTTACGAAGAAGCGCGTTAAATAATTGATTATTAAATAAGCGGAAATTTCAGCACGCGTATAATTGGAGTAATTAACTAATAACGAATGCAGAAATAATGCAATAAAAGATACAACTGGAAAACTTTTTATTGATAGTGATAAAATAGTAATCAGACGGAAAGAATGAATAGAAATACTGTATGAAGATAGACGAACAAACAAATAAATTAGAATCAATATTAAGAAAAATATTAGAAGTTATCGAAAATACGCGTATAGCATTTATGGAGTTTGAAAACGCATTTGACCGAGTAAATTGAACATAATGTTGAAAAAGATGAAGAAAATTGGAATAGATAGGAGAGATATGAAATATGAGTTTGGTACCGAACAAACAAAAACTATATAGATAAATAAAAAATAATATTCAAATTTGCGTGCTTTCGCTATTAATAGAAGAAGCCGCACGAAATACAGCGAAAGAAGAAAATAAGATGCTTACTGGGAGAAAACGTATATGATGACATTGCAATTGTAACTGAAAAGTTTGAAAAAGTTAGAAAACCGATTTAAGATTTTAAATGTTGAAAAATAAACACGGAAATAATGTAAACAAAAAAATTAAAAGTGATAACTAGCGCTAGTCAGGATAGAACTGCCGATATAAAATTAATATCGTATCACAAGGCAGAAATGACGCAGAAGATCTAAAACACAGACTGAACATAGAACAACAGAAGCTATTAGGAACGAGAAAATGGTATAACTAAGGAAAAACGTATATACGTATGGGGAGTATTATATGGAAGTGAAACACGGATATACTTAAAAAGACCGATATTTAAAAAACTGGAAGCATTTGGATGCTCGAGGCGCTTGATAGATCTACTGGATAGAAAATATATCGAACAAGAACGTTATTGAAAACGTGCGAGGAAGAAAATAATATAACCACACCGATACGCAAGAAAAACTAGGAGGAAAGCTCATACGATCAGACACGGTGAGAAGGCAGAAGAAAACAAGGAAGTGCTATATCGGACGAGTAATGGACAGTGGTTGGTACTTACCGCGATTTGAAAACGGCGGCAAAACATAGAGACGAATAGAAAAGAAGGCTGCGCTGTTATCAGTCAAATTAACTGATGCGACCGATGATAGTGATGGGATACTTATAAATCATCATGATCATCATCACATAACGTTTTTGTCAATTATTGCACAGTCCGATATTTATATTGTTGAATTCCTTGCGGCATTAATTAATTAGGCCTTTAAGGGATTTTTTTGTTGCAGTCTTTACCCCACACGATATCCAATTTATTCTTCCTCGCGGCCGCTTCTTTTCGATCTTACCTTGTATAAGGGTAAATAATTCCTCTCTGATTTCGCGTGCCATCCTTTCCTTCTTAGGATATCATCTACCAGGATCATTTTTTCCATTTCACATTCCTGGAGCGCTTCTGCATTTTTTCCTTTTCCGCGAGATCTCATATTAGAAATTGCGGAAATAAAATTGACTAATAATTTACATTATCGTAAATAAAAACAACTCTTTTGTTTTCAATTTTGAATAAAGTTAAAAAAAATTTATTCGATTTAATAAAATAATCTTTTATTTACTTCTCACGTGGCGAACTAATAGAAAATTTTTTATTTTTTTTCGGATTGTTTAATAGTTATAACAAAAAAAAAAAAGTAGTACTAAATTTTTATATAATAAAAACCACAATACTTTTCGACTATTAAGTATCAAATGCATATAAGAATTAAAATGTAAAAATATAATATATACAATTTGTTTTTCACTTTGCCATTTTTTGCGATACTGTACATCTGAATTAAGTATTTCTTTTTACATTCATCTAATTTTTTGTTTTTTTCCTCATATATGTTTTATAAATTGCGTATGTTATGTTTTTTATTTTTTACGTCAGCTTGATAATGACTCGGAAAGTTTTGTGATCTTTTTATATATATATATATAGAAATTTTATCGATTTTAACTACTTTTTTGTCGTTTAATGTTTGATGGCTTTGCGTATTCGTTCTGCTGTTTGCTGTCGTTTTGCGATTATTAGAATGCGAAATGTCGACAATTAAACGAATTGGGGTGTGTAATCGATAATAAATCTTATTTATATTTATGGATAAATTAAAATAAAAATATGATTAACGCGCAGGTATACGGCGAGACGTCTTACGAATTAATCTGTCAAATGATTAATCAAGTTAATTGTACCAAAGATGACGTTTTCATCGACTTAGGTTCCGGCGTCGGTCAAGTTGTTTTACAGATGGCTGCGGCAACACCGTGTAAGCTGTGTTGTGGTATTGAAAAAGCCGATATACCCGCTAAATACGCCGAGGTATTCATAATAGTCCGCAAATTTAAAATTTAAAATGATCATTAAAAATGTAAATATGTTTATCGCGTCGATAATTTAAGTACTTTTCTACCTTTATAGGTTGATGGGAAGTTACATCAAATGAATCTTGTTGCCGGCCATATTCTTTATTTCTTGATATCTTCTCCCTTTTCTAACATCATCCATATACTTTTTCCGGTGCCTTCATCTACCTGGTCTTTCTTCCATCATTCCGTCAATTACATTTGCGATCCATCTTGAATCTGTCTTAGGCAGATGTCCAATCATTCCATTTCTTCTAAGTATCTATTTCCGTAATAATATTTCTAATTTTCCTTCGCTATTTTTAGCACTTGTTCATTTGTGATTTTCTCCGTTCCATTTTATTCTTAATATTCTTCTCCAACACCATATCTAGAACGCTTCCATTTTTTTAAATTAATATATGCTTTAGACATGGTCCAAGTTTCCGCTCCGTATAGAACACTTAATAAAATGCTTTCTAGTTTCCAGCGAGATGTTTCTGGATGTCAGTAGGTTTTTCTTACTTATGAAAGCATTCATTGCTTGGATTATTCTCGCTCTCTCCCCATTAAATTTATTTTGATATAAAATTTGTTTATTTATAGTTAATTAAGAATATAATATAATTTTTAATTATTATTTTTTTATTTTGTTTATTTTTAATGGTTAAAGCTTTAAAAATTTTAATAATTTTTTCTTTTTATTTTTAGTTTTTAATTTTAATATTTTATTTAATTTTTTATTAATTTATTAATTTTTAAATTTTTTATTAATTTATTGTTTTTTTTTTATATTTTTAAATAATGATAAAATTTGTATAATTTTAAAATTTTTTATTATAATTAGGTAAATTGTTTTACTCGAGTTATTCTTATTCCATCTAATTCTCTATTTATTGATTCTGATCTCGGGAACAGTTCATTACTTTTATCTTAATTTTGTTTATTTTCATTTTACACCGTTTGGTTAAGACCCCTCGTTCATTGTTTTCAGCTTTTTTTTTGTAAATCTTTTTCATTTTAAGTACGTAACTGAAGAATTGAAAAGCGCATCTCTAAAATTCTCACATCGTTTAGATCTTACGCTCTTCCTCGTTTCAATGATCGTCCGATTAATACTCCTTTTGTCTATCTATAACACGGGCTAGTTTCATTTGTTTTTTGCTATTCGGGTTGCATCGAAAACGGTATTTTTCCATATATATTATATCGGATTTTTGCATTCTATCTCAGCTTTCCATTATTCGTCCTTCCTATTTTATCCGCCAGTGCTTTTGTTAGATGCCGGGTTTCCTTTTCGTACCTCAGCATTGTTACGATGAATTGATCAAACGGTTTAGTTAGTTCTATTGAGTTTACTTTGTAGAAACATTTTCATTCTTTCAAACGCTAATTGTGTTTTTTTTTTTAACTTCCTGTGTATAGCCGGGTTTTCCCGTTTGAGATTTCGTTATAGGTATACGAAGGTGTGTGTCTACTATTAAAACGGGACGTTGTTCTAAATTTTTCAATTTTCATTTTCTCCAGATTTTGTTCTCAATCCGATTTCTTCCAGCGATCATTTTCTGAAGTTGTGCTTCGAGTTTTTTTTGCTGTTAGTAAGATATTGAATTCAGGGATAGCATATTAATTATCTTACTCCCCTTTTTAATATATATATATATACTCTCAAAAGAGATTGGTGCTTTTGTTTCCTCCAAAATGTTAAAAATTTTTGTCCAAAATCGCGAAGAGTTCAAAATTATGTATAATGATCTAATCAACTGGTCACATCGTGAAGTAAGGATACTTGTCGACGAAGTATTAAATATACTGATTTTAAAAATCCTCCATAAAACTGGTTTTGTAATATTTTATTTAAACGTGTACGTATTTGCTTGTAATACACATAATGTTTAAATTAAATTAGTTAGTTTTGTATTTTTAAAAAATAAAATTCCTTAATTTAACATTTACTTTTTGATAAAATTCGTTATTTCGTTTTTTTCCCCCGAATTAAGTATTTAACCGAGCTGTTATGAAAGAAAAAACCCAAGTATGCTACTTACGGGAAGTCACTATATTGAATACGTTTTATATATAAAAGATCTAATGAAAAAATTGTTATAGTTTGGGTTTTATAATATACCCTTTTTGTCGAAATTCGAGCAACCCTTTAGATGTTCAGCAGAAATTTTGACACTTTCGATCACGATGCTCCCTATAGTGATATGCAGGAAATTTTAATGCTAACAAGGAGATTGTATATTTTCCGATGGATAGAAATAATCTTAATTTTAAAAGTGTTTTTTATTCGTACGTTGAAATAATCTAGAATCATTTAATAAGAAACAGTATTTTATAACCCTGTATATAAAAAAAAAAGACATTTAAAAAAAAACATTTTTTTTACGAGTAAATAAATTTGTAGTAATTTTGAACGATTTTTGTTGTGTTTTTTATTTATTCTTATTTTTTTTTTAATGTTAACCGGACATTTTCTCGGTAATTTGAAATACAAAAACCGGTTTTTAGAGATCTATTTCGTCGAAATTATAAAAATTTTCATTTTTTGTTGTATTTTATTTTAAAATAAAAATACCGTTACAACAGGATATGGACGAGTATTTTAAGAAATGGATGAACTGGTACGGAAAACGATTCGGCGAATATCGTTTGTTGAAAGGCGACTTTTTCGAAGACGAATATCGCGAGAAGATAACTGGAGCGACGATAGTGTTCGTAAATAATTTCGCTTTCGGTCCGAAAGTCGATCATCAACTGAAAGGCAGATTCGCTGATCTCAGAGATGGCGCACGTATTGTGTCGTCCAAATCGTTTTGCCCGCTGAATTTTAGAATCACGGACAGAAATCTTAGCGGTACGTTTGTAAAAAAAATCTTCTTTTTTGGCGTTTACAATTCTAATTATTATTTAATCGGACTTTCCTAATTATAATAAATAATAGTGCTAATAATAATTCAGTTCAATTTATTTTGATATTACTCATTTATATAAAATAGCATTTAGTATATAAATTGAGTATAAAAAATAGAAAAAGAAAATATTACGTAAAAATAAATAATTTTAAGTAATAATCGACTATGTACAAAACTACACGAGCGTCGATTTAAGTGCATAAAAATTGCAAAAAACAATATGAATATTTATCTATCTAGTTGAATCGTAATTAAAAATTAATCGAACGAAAAGAAAATTTTGTACACGAACGATGTTATCGTAAGAATTTGGACTCGCTGGCGCGCACCCCTAGAGCTGGATGCCGTATGTCCAGATTGGTCTAATTATCTGCATATATATAAGCCGTTTATTACGCAAAGTTTGGAGTTTTAATCAGCCAATACATTTGTCTCATTTTATGGGTAACTTGCTCCTTTTTTTTGTATGTGCTTTTTCCAATGAAAAAAATAAAAATAAAATAGTCACAGTCGTGTTCTGTTTGGGTACACGAGGCTATAAAAAATTTTTTGTTCAATAAATCCCGAACAATCCGGAGGCATATTCATTATTAAACGAATTAATAAGTGACTTATGATAAACAATCCGACATGTTACTGCACACCAGTTCGATAAACGTTCATTAGAATGTACATAGTGTTACTTATGGATAAACACGCGCAGTCGTATTGTTACGATTTTATATACAATATTAATAATATTATTATTAAACGAACTTTTAAACTTTCATAGTTGATATCCGTATGTTCACGATTTTTTTTTTCTCGGTATAAACCGTGTCAATTTTTTTATTAACGTTTTTTGAAAACACAGTTTTCTTTTTTAAGATCGGTTATGAATGTGTAGGTATATTTATACACTTGACGCAATCTAGACTTAATGGTGTCCAGATTTTGTGATAAATTAGCGCCATGCCGTGTTTATCATTATTCTGCGAGAGACCCGGAGTTGTTTACTAAACTTGCAGTTGTTTTAATTTTTTTGAAGAATGTGGAAATGTAGTGATTTTTATTAAAATAAACAACCAAAAAGAGGTTAATCACTACAAGTTTTTCCTTTATGGAAAATAAGCTTTTCGGCTGTTAGGCCATTATCAAGTGAATATTTAAAAAATAAAAACATTAATTTAAGATTACAATTCACAAAAAATCAGTAGAATGAAGAACAGTATTAAATAAATCAATCTGATATTGTGTTTATTTGTTTTTATTGTGACTTGCTTTTTTCCTCTTGCGGAAATGACCAATAACCAGGTTGAATGTAACTGGGATCCATACTTTTTGCTGAAATTTTTAAATGATTATAAATTTCAATTGCTTCCGGAACAATTATATTTATACATTTTCGACATGATTTCAAAATCGTCAAATTTTATTTCACGATTCCAAGGTCACTGGTGCGACGAAGCTACTTGCAGACGATTCTCTTATGATTACAATCTTTTCATGTCTGATTGATGCTCTACCGGTCTGTTCAATGTAACTCGAACGAGCAAGGAATTTTATATACACACGCAACATGCCTTTTAGGGAGTTAATTCTTAATGTACATTGTTTTAAACTTTCGAAATGTCGCGCAATTAAAAAATTGACGTTTATAGCGAAAAAATAAATCGTCAAAAAATGTTACTATTATTACGAAAACTATTAGTAGGATGTTTTGTTTTTATTTTTGTTATTTAGATTTGATTTTATCTATCGACGACTCGATTATAGTAAAAAAAAAAATTAGTTATAAAATTGAAATATTAGTATTTTATTACATTTTTTTTTCTTTTATATTTTTCTAATTCGTATATACTTGATAGTGGCTTAATAACCAAAAAGCTTTGTGAACTTTTTATATTAAAAATTTAGTGATTTTTACTACTTTTTGTTGTTTATTTATTTTTAAAAAATAAATAAATATTAAATGAATAAAAATTATTTCTTCGCGTAAGTTTATAAAAAAGAACGTCACTCAAAAAGTAAAGTTTACTTAAAAATATTCCTGCTCTCTTATTATAATTTCCCTATTATCTACTTCGTTAAAATTTACGTATCACATTATTTCGAAATAAAACAAGTTACAGTATTTCGAAATTTGGTGAGAATTATTGTGTACGTACGGCAATTATTTTTTTACACTTCGCTTCATTTTATATTATTTTTCGATTTTTTCTTTCTACGTTTATATTTTATATAATATATATATATATATATATATATATATTAATGCACGTGCGTGTACATGAGACGAGAATGGTCATAGTAGAAAACAGGCGCTCGTTTGTTTGTACGGTCTAATTAACGTATCATTCTAGTGTATACTATTTTGAATGTTAAACGCGAAATTGTTATTTATGATAAATGTTATCGTAATTATATCCTACGAATGACGTATAGAAACAAGATTGTTTATTTAGTATAAATTTCGAATATAAAAATTGAAATTTTTTGAAATTTTTATATTGGGTTAGATTTCCCTTGAAAATATACATTATTACATTTCAGAACTTGTGAAAAAATTCGTACCTATATATGTCAACGTAGTCATTATATATATGCCCGATTTAAAATCTAACGCCTGCCGCGTGAATTGAAAATATTAAACAGTTTTCAAAATATCATCATTCTCCCGTTTGGAAAATTGGAATAAAATTATAGGAATGGTGTTTTCTTTCTGAAAGAATTACCGAGAGATTAAGAATTGTCCGGCAAGCTCGATTATTACGGACCACGAAAATGTGTTCGCATTTTTTTTTTTTTTTAAAGTAAAGTTCTAAAGTTCTGTACTGACAAATGACAAATACTTTCCACAGGGATAATATCTTTATTATTATTTTGTCGGGTTTATTTATGAATTTTGACGATTTTACGAATATATCATATTATTCTGCGTTTTTCTTAGTTTGTGTTTAGATTTCATAGGTTTACTCGATGTCGACAGAATTATCGTATGGATGAAAAAATAGTTCTTACAGATTGAAGTATTTAAAAAAAAAATACAACAACAAAATAATAGAATTTAAAAAACCGATTAGGCGTATCGTTAATAATTGTTTTTGCTTCGCGTTATGTTTATCGATTGTTTGTTCGGGCGTACATATTAAAACAAACTTTCTTATTTCTTATAGACATCGGCACGATAATACACGTTACCGAAATGGCTCCTCTGAAAGGTTCCGTCTCGTGGACCGGCAAACCAGTTTCCTATTATTTACACGTTGTAGATCGAACGAAGGTAAACAACACATATATCTCTTAGGGAAAGTAATAGTGTGTCGGACGATAATTCTTTTTTTTTACCGATTCTTAATGTATAAGCGCAAAATATGAAATAGTTCAAAGTCCAGAAACCTGCGTTATAAAGTCCTTTTTCTTCTTTTTTAAGCGCCACAACTTAACTTATAAAAATACAGTTACAATTATATAGACTTTTCTCTTGTATATTGCGTAAGATAACATTGGTCTATTCGTTTATATTCTTAATTCAGTCTGTCGTTGGGCACCTTCCATCATTTTAATTACAAGTTGTGTGGAAGCTCGTATCGCTGTTTTTTAATAATTTGCCCAAAATATTCAATCGTCCATTTTTTCGACATTCTTTTTAACTTCGTCATTCCTATGACTTTCTTTAGGATAAGATATTGAAAATTCTTTTACGTAGAGTTATATTTTTGTCAGTTTATATGGCTCAATTTACGGTTTATCGAGTATAGCTGTTTTAATAATACCGTATACAGTAATACGTGTCGGGTAGATATTGTACACTCGAACAAAATAGGACTGAAAAGAAATTTACATCGAACAAAAATAATGAGGAACGCGGGGGGAACAGTACACAAATAACAATAAAATCGGAACAGATATAGTTCATATAACTACGTCAAAAAATCACAACAAACGAAGACAGCAGAAGTGGCAAGTAGAATATCACTATCGTAGGCTTGCGCTTGGAAAAGTACGCATCGCAATAAAGAAATACACGAAACGTAAACTGTATAACCGTTATATATCGTTCGGAAAGTTGGCCGTATACAAAAACAAATTTAAAAAGGATAAGAAAAGCTCAGGCTGAACACGAGTGAATTATGTTAAATATAATCAGATCATAGAAAGAATGCACAAACACGTTTGGATGATGGAGCGGATGTCCGTAACAAAATGGAGTTGGCCACGTGGCCTGAGGAGAATAGATGATAGAAACGGATCTGACAGTGGTGGCCGATAGACAGAAAAAGGAAACAGAGAAGGTCAATCGATAATGATATAGCGAACCAAACGATGTCGCACTTTATTAAATTCGTGTAAAATAGCTTCAATAAAGGACTGATTTGGCTACATTCACTAGAGCGCAGAAGACTGGCTGTCGAACGTAAATTTATAATGCGGGATATCTCTAAATAAGCGCCTAATTGATACGATAATAATAATAATAATAATAAAGCGAAGATAGCTGGGAAAAATTAGTCGAGGAAAGGGCGGGAACAAAAATGGGCGAAAGACGTTGGGGAAAGCCTTCATTCAGGAGTAGATAGTGATCGTGCGATATAACATTGCATCAATTCAAATATCTCTGATTCTTCGTGTTGTTAAATCATGATCGGACTTGCTTTTAACTTTCGTATCCTGATCTGGTACAACCGAGATATTTAATCCGCCCTCTGCATCATTTCATCGTTAATTGTGATCGAAGCCGGGCTAATTTTCAGAGTTCATTAACCATTTTCAAATATGGAGGTTGTATTTTGTAAAGCCCCTCGAAAACTCGAAAACTAAAATTTCAAGTCAATCGTAGACACGTCTCGTATGTATATTTAAAAAAAAAAAAAAACATTTAATAAGAAAAAATTTATTACGTCGAATAAATTTCGCATATACGAAAATTTTAAACGATAGTGAAAATAATAATGGCGATGATATTCAAAATTGCTATTATTTAACTTTATCGGTAAAATAATAGTTTCATATACGTCTGTTTTCGTATCAGATATTAAACTTGTCCAGAGAAAATACGTGTACCTTACTTTCTTTGAGTACCAAATATACGTGTTTAAATTTTGTAATTAGTATTAATAGAAAATAAATTTTTAAGCTCTTCATTTTTCAACGTTTTGTTTTAAATTGTTAAAAAAAAAAATCAACTCCGTTATTGTTCCTATTTTTTAGTTATATATGTTAATAGTGCGAATTATAGGTTTTTTTTTAATTATTAATTATGAACTATCTTTTTTTTTTTTTTGCAGCTGGAAAGGTATTTCCAAAAATCTCGTAATCCGCGTAAAGTAAGTTTTATTTATTTATTTATTACTATTAAAAAAATAAGCGTAAAAACATGGTATTTCGTTTTAATGTTTTCTACCTTTTGTATCAACTCGCTTGATAATCGGTGTGTTATGTAAGGTTAGGTATACGAAAGTGTAATTTTAATTATGGGAATTTTACATTCGTATCTGGTTCAATTTCAATGATATGTAAATAAAAAATTTCTATTTACGACTTTCGGAAGTAGCCTATTGTGCGGTGAAATGCTTTTTTCCCCGTTTTTCAATATAGGTTATATAGTTACGCCGGAGGATACTTCGGCTTTAATATTTATAAGGACTCTATACATTTTTTATACTTTAAAATACCGTCCTTAGTTTGAACTAAAGGTGTTTTCTAGATTAATTTAAAAAACCTAATTGGTCGTTATATATGTATCGATTATAAAATAATTTTAATCCGTTATACTTAGTTTGGCATATATATATATATATATCTACGAAAAATTAGTTTTCATTTAAAATCGAAAATCGTTCGTTATTTATATATACTTTAATTAAACAATTTTCGTAATATTCATTACAAATAAGCGAATTTCAAACTACGTTTGTTTTATGGGATGGCCAAGAGAAGACCCGTTTTGTTTTTTGAATAAAATTACTCGACCAAAATTTTCGAATGAAATTTTATTTAAAAATAGGAAACGAGAGATTAGCTTACAATAATTTGTGGAGCGCACTTTCAGATCACTGCTATTTGTATTCAGTCTTTTCAGATCTATTTTCGTAAATGCGGCTTTTAAGGTATCTCTCACAAAAATAAATTGCTTAACTTTGAATTCGTCATGGATCGAATTACGCTGCAAAAATAACGTTCGACGCAAAAAGCGCGCTACTGAAACCGCACAAAAACGAATCTCTTATATGTATATACTAAATTCAAAAAATAAAACCGCCCGTCTTCTGTGGGGTCACCCCCTAATGCTTCGTTTGAAATATGCCTTTATAGCTTGAATTAAACCATTTTCGATTTTGATTAGAAACTTTTAAAGAGAATACCCGTTTTAACGAAATAATATGTCGTTATCGTACAGATTGCAAATCTTTACGTCGCGTATAAATGATTAACTTTCGACCTATATCCGTACTAATAATTATAGATGTCTTCATAATGTTTTCGAGGCGGAATAAAAAAATTATTAAATACATTTCGATAAGTTTGTAAAAGTACATAATACGGACATATATCGAAAAAATAATTCCAACTTTAAATAAATTATTTTTACGAATAAGAATAATTTTTACGTCGCGCTATTAAATAAACGTACGTAGAATGTACTCGTTGAAGGTAATCGAGACGTGTTAATAAATTATTTTTAATTATTTTCCGAAATAGGCTATTATGAACGGAAAAACTAATAATCATCAAAATAATCATAGCAGCGGTACCAATGGCGTTACTAACACTAATATGAACGGTAATTGTAACGGTATCGGTAACGAAGAACACGAATCAGAAGTAAGAACTACTCGCGAGAGAGCGCGTAAAGAAAGACAACAACAAGCAATATTGGATAGCAACAATGACAGCAATTGCAGTTTCAACAGTTGCAGCAGCGGAGGCAGTAATAACGGTACCAAGAGTCATCAACAACGTCAAAGCGATGGCAACAATCAGAACGAAGTTAACGTCAACGGTGCCGGCTCGTCTACGTCTACGAATACTACGTCCGACGATTCGGCCGATTCCAGTTCTGAAAACGGTTCGTATAAGCCCAGAGTTACAACCCGTAAAGCATGGTCGGATTATTGTAATAATTCAAACAGGACCTATAGTCATTCTGATGATGAAAGCACTACTACTACTACTACTACTAATAATAATAATTCAAGTACGTTCTATACGCGTTAGAGTTGACATATTCATCTACCGATCTTCCGCTATTGCATGGTCGCGATTTCTTATCGACAGAATCGTGTGTCGAGTCTGTGCAAGAATAAAATTGACGAAGATAATAAGGTTGCTAAGTTTCGCATTAGTGAGATTCGAATAAATCGATATAATAAATATATATTTCGTTTCGAATTTACTATACGTGCCGGTGGCGTCAGATACATACAATTAGAAAATCAAGAACGTATTATTCAGTCGCCAAAAATCACTTTCGTGATAGATTATAATTTTTAGTGCTATATACCGAACAACCGCATTGACTTCGGTGATTAGTTATTTTTACGACTATGCGATACTCGTTATCATTAGCCTTCAACATTCTGCATACGTGGAGAAATACTGAAAAATCGCGACTTCTTGATACCCTTTTAATTACATCAGCTTTTAACTTTCGACAAACATTCTTTTTTTTTTTTTTTTAAGTCTAGGAACTTATTTAATTTTTCGAAGAACATCCAATTGTAGTAGATTTTTTCATTTGCTCTGTTCAGTTTTTTATAGAGGCGAACCGGTTTTTAATTTTGACATACTGTCAACATGTCGTATAAATTGATTAGCATCTAAAGAAGTAGTATCTAAAATAAACTTTTCAAGTTGTATTGGCACCGTATTTCTTCTTAATATAAGTTCAGACAGAAATCTATCTATATTTTTGTATTTTGGACAGGACCAGATCTGATGTTCGATGCTATTTTCGATATTACATATCTCCCAACTCCAATTCTGATGATCCCCAATTTGGCAACAAGGTGTACAGTTATAATCATTGCTTAATTTAACAGTGACAAAATCATTTTGGTGGAGATCCCCATGTCTAAACCAGGGCTCTTTTGGAATTGTCTTTTGAATTTTTTAAGTTTTAAAATTCGAAATATGATTAAAAAGAACGGTACAACATTTCCTTAAGCTTCGGTGTTAACTGCCCCCATTGTAGTTTAACGCGCTTCTCAATAGCCGGAATTAGATTTGATAATCGCATCCGCTAACTCATTACTTTCTACTATTATAACGCGTGCTGACTTGTTTGCCGGTTCTAAAGTAATTTTTTCACGTGTTCTCGATTTGATGATTTCATAAATACCCGTAAGTCTTTGTGCTTGTTCTTGTCCGATATATGTGTGTGTGTAGATGCGTCGTCGTATATAGTTTAAAATATAGTAACGTTTACTTATTTTCTGCTTTAAATTTTAACATTAAGCCTGGTTACTTTTTCAACGTTAATTAAGGCAGGTTGTAAATTTTTAGACTACTCCTAAATAATACGTATTTAAAATTTTATATATATATATATTAAAAAAAAAAAACTCTTTTTAAGAAGTCAAAGGTTACATCTTTAGACTTGATTTAAAGTTTTCCTCTTCGAGATGTATAAAAAAATTTCGGATTATCGAATTATTGTGTAAATATCGGCAATTAAACGTAATATATTTATTCGCCGGGGATTTACGTAATACGCAAAATATTTCGAAAATCGACAGACTAGACTCGACCTGATTCTGTTGATTTGAAATTCGTCTATGCGCGCGATGTTTTCACTTGCTGGTTGCTGCCATCACCTTTCGTTTATTAAATCGCTTATTTCTCGCTATTATTCTTATAGTATGATTTCGTTGCACGCGATGCTTGTTTCTCGGCTTTGTTTTTTATGTATATATATAATATGTTTATGTGCGCACGTGTGCGTGTAAAAGGGAGAGTATGACGTAAATCTTGTTGCAATACTCTTATTTCGTTAAATTGCAAATGGTTATTCCTTTCTTTAACTCGTACCGTTAATTCTATTTTTCAGAATGAACGGTGATTATACTAATATTGTATTCGGGGATTGTTTAATTTCTATCGAGATTTCTATTTCGTCAAATTAATAGTTCGGTCATAAACAAGAATCGATGATTCCAATCGATATCGAAATTGCGATTATATTCAAATTAGACATGTTTTCCTGTTTCGTAATCGTATCGACTAATAGATACGATGAAATTTTCGTATTTCTCGTTATATTTCTTTTTAACCAGATTTTAATTGATTCGTCGATATTCAGATACTCTTAGGTTTTTATAAGATTACTGATACAAATACGGGTTTTATCGTTAAGTGTCGGTATTTAGAAATTTTTATTGATCTCGCTATTATTATTATTTTATTATAATTATATTATTATTATTATCATCGTCATTTTTATTCATCAAAAGCAATCAATATACTTTTTCGCTGGAACTGTTGGTTTGTTTATTATTTTCGTCTTTCCGCGTCAGATCCACGTTTTCGTCCAATTTATTTTCTTGATTTCCCGAACTGTGAAATATCAATTTCTACAGTCATAATCGATGTTTTGACAATTTCATTCCGAACGTCCTTACGTATTATACACTATACATATGTATATATATATTATATGTGTGTGTGTGTGTGTGTGTGTCTGAGTGTAAATTAATTTAAATGTTGTGTTGCGTGCGTTGTATAAAATGCTGTAATAAATTTCGTACGATGTGCAAACTTTTTAATATATTTATGCGATTGGATAAATTGGGTTTAACTGAATTGATTACTGATTTTACGTATTTCACCTTATCTTATTACTGTTACGTCGTTAAAAAGTGATTACTTTGATATTATTATTATTGAGCTTTTAAGCTTCGCTTTTTTTTTATTTGCATATTTATGGTTTTTACTGTAATACGCGACTTTGTTATTATTTAGTATCTTTTGATTATTTTCTCATTTTCAGATCGATCGACAACTAAAGTACTCAGAAAAAAAATGCCGAAGAGGACAAAGTCGACGGGAAGATTAACCAGCGGTCACTCCAATAATAACAATAATAACAACAACATCAATAATAATAATAGTAATAGGCAAAAACAGAAGAAATCTAAAGCTAAAAAATTATCTAAAAGGAAAGCCCGGAAACCGATTCGTATTAACGGTCTCGATTTACTACATGATCAAACCCTTCTAAGTACTTCGAAAGGTATGTCACACATGCACACACATACATATATATATATATATATGTTTGTGTATGTGTATAAATCTTATTAAATGAGAATTTTTTGGTTTTATATATGTACATATATACTCAACTATCTCGGAAACGGCTCTAACGGTATGGATGAAATGTTGAACATACGCGCAATTTATTAAAAAATAAAAAATTGCCTTTATTTTAAATTTTAAGACTTTTTCTTTTTTTTTTTTGAAATTCGATTTTCCGTTTACTTTTTTCTATACTTATTTAAATGTATGTTTAAAATTTCGCGTTAACCGTTCGAGTGTTTTTTTTTTTTTATTTATTAAATTGCTAATTTACACCTAGCTAATGCTATTTAGTAAGTTTTTTGATTATTTATGCATAATGTGACATTAGAAGCATCCCATCCAGTGAAGGGTGTTTAAGTATAATTTTACATATGAATAGTATTCATATTAAATCCAGTGGCTTCGTTCTGTTGAGTCTGCGCATAACGAGTGAGTTATCTAGTAAGGAGATCGCCATATGATTAGGGTGGTTCTCTAGCCGGACAGTGTATTTTTTAGCAACTGTTGCTATTTCTTCCTTTACAGTTTTCACTTTGAGATCTTCGTGTAGTGTAAGATTTGTTATATACCACGGAGCGTCGACAATAGTCGGAAGGATTTTGTTTTGGACTCTCTGCAAAATAGCAATATTACTTTTCTTGGCACGACCCCATAATTGGCAGCCGTATCGCCAAACTGGTTTCAGAACTTGGTTATACAAAAACAGTTTATTATCAGTAGACAGTTCTAATCGTCTGCCTGGTAACCAAAACATTTGTTTCCGTTTAATGTTTAGTTCATTACGCTTTTTTATTATATGTTTTCTCCATGTTAGGTGCTCGTCTAAATTTTGTGGGATTGTAACACCATTCATAATTATGTGTCCAATTGGCAGATTTCTTCTGTTAGTAAATATTACTCTAGCTGATTTATCTTCATTAATTATTTATTTTCCACGTTTTAAACCATGTTTCGATTTTTTCTAAACTTAAATGTTTTCTTTTTGTCGCGTATGCGTTAGTAAATATAATTAAAATTTTATATTTCGAGTGCCGTTTCGGTTTAAGGTAATTTTTTGTAAATAATTTTTAATTTATGAAAGAATTATTTTAAGGGGAAAAACCGATCAAACAATTCCAAGATTCATTTCTAAAAAAAAAAAAAACAGGCCTAATATCTGTCAAAACTGAAATTAAGGTTTAACTTGGGGAATTTATGAAGCGAAATTCTACTCGATTAGATTAATTATATATGTAACGATTTTTAATACTATGCGATTCTTAACTGCATGTATTTTCCGAAAAACACAATTTTACAGCAACAACAAAAAACGAGCAAAAGCTCGATATATATATATATATATATATATATATATATATATATATAAACTTATAGCCTTCTTGATGACGAAACTGTTCGCTTTACAATCATTTCTATTTGTAGTATATGTTACTTCGGTTCTAATGCACAAGAAAATAATTAAGACTTTTATTAACGCGTATAAAATTATTCCGCTTAAACGACACAAAAGGATACACTGAATAACTCGATATATTTCCTGAAATTGACTCGAAAATACAAAATTTGTATCGTGTACATTTTTTTGAACATTAAATTTTCTCGAATACGAAAATCTAATGTTTTTTTTTTTTAAAAAAAAAAAAAACGTTGCAAGAGTTAAATCGGTGAAAAATAAACGAACGTAAATTAGTCAAAATAAATATCATATGTCACTATTTATTATTTGTAACTTAAGGACGTAAAAAGTCATTCGTTAAAACATTCATTAATATATGTAAAATTATTTCACTTAAACGAGAAAAAAAAACAATACACTTGAAAACTATATATATTTCCCGAAAATGTAAAAATACAAAATAGTGTATAACAGAAGATTTTAGAAAATTTAAATATCGTATGAGCGTAAAAGTCATTCGCCGTAATTACAGATCACGAAGTAGTAAAATTATTTCGTTTGGAAATTTGATTTTGTTAATTTGATAAAAGCAAATTTTTGGCGTAAAACTTCGAAAAAGTGTCATGATAATTGTAGATATAAAAATGGGAAATATACGTAGGATAAATCGCTATTTATTTTTAAAGATGAGTGACTGTCCGTAAACAGATTAAATGAAAATAATTTTAGTTTGTTCGTTCTACGCTTATAATCAAAATGGCTTCCTTCGAGAATCTTTCTATACATAGACCGTAACATTGGTAATAGCGTATTGTTGTTTACTCGGATTATAGAAATATCGTGAAAAACTGTTGTTTGTTTCTGATAACTTTGGAAAGATACGGTATTCCACGATTTAAACAAGTACATCTTTTCATATGATTTTATTTTATCCTTATATAATTTTTTTTTTTTTTGGTATTTTGATTATTATCATGAAAATGGGTCTATTATTACGTTAATTAATTCGTATATTTTATAATTGATCCATAATGACTATTATATTTATTTTAGTGATGCTATTTGTCGTGATTTACCTCAAACGCGTACAATATATAGATGAAATTAGATTTTTAAAATTTTCAACATTTAAACCTTCACGTAAATTTATTTCTTGAAGATATGGGTAAAAAGTTGCCGCCTCCTCCGGGCTGCGTTGATCAACAATTTACGTCATTAACCGCTGTAGCGGCTGCTACTGTTCCCGTTCACACGGAATTACCACCAGCGCCTGGGGATACACCGTACGCTTTACAAGTATTGCTGGATTTGTACAGAGAACAATTGTTAGCGGTTGTAGATTTAATGAAAAATGATGATTACGTTAAAGAAATACCGGAAAAAATTCGCCAAGAAAAAGTACGATTTTTAAAATAAAATATCTTTATATATATATATATATATATATATATATATATATATATATATATATAAATATATAAATAAAAAGTTATAAAATCGCTACATTTTATATTACAAAACCACAAAACTTTTCTACTATTAAGCCATAAACTAAAAAGCTTTATGGTATTTTAATATAAAATTTAGTGAACTTAACTACTTTTTTATTGTTTAGTTTTATTTAACTACTTTTTTATTGTTTAGTTTTATTTGTTTTTAAGAACCATTATATTTCACGCCAGTTCATATATATATATTCACATACTTTTACATAAGTGTGCGTATACGTGTCCAACCTAAATGACACCACACAATCATATGTACACATATATATAAATAAGTAACTGAATTTGTTTTGAATTTTCTTGTATCAGTTCATGTTTGTGCGTTTAGATCAGTGAGAGCTATATACTGATTACACAGATGCTTTATATTTTTCTTTTAGAAGTGTGCGCGCACACACAGCTGATTTAAGTAACGACATCCACATGTATATTCACTATAATCTATATAATTAGAAAACTGTCGTCGATCTGTCCAATTTGTGATAAAATTATTATAATTAAAAATTCGGGTATTTTCAATATTGTGTCGGATCGTTTACTTAAATAAATTTAATACTAGAAAAAATAATGAGACGCTACGTACGGTTTGTATTGAAATAATATGCCTGCGGAATTTGGAAAAAAATAATCCGCTTTATGGAATTATTGAATAACCAATGAGAAGGTCTAGGAAAATAATTTGGTACACGACATTAAAAATAAGAAAACGAAATATATAGTGAATAAAATCCGAGAAGATGGCATTTTCATGCTTGCAGTACAAGTAAAACCTACAAGAGGAAGAAAGCGAGTGGAATTGATAACAAATCCACCGCACAACTCGCTTTATAAGAACATCAAGGAACTCATTACGGACGCTATAAACTGACAGATACGACTGAAAATGGATGTACGCAATCTGCTATAATGGAAAGCGACGGTGTATATATATATATATATATATATATATATATATATATATATATATACGTTGGTGTGTGAGAGACAGAGATGGAGTGAGTGAGTGAATAAATAATTCTTCAGTAACTGCTCTGAAAAAAAAAATATTCGATAAAAGTGTACCATTCTTCATTCCGATTTATTTACGTTCCAGGTTTTAGTTTTTGTTTCATATGTTGATATACGTTTTTTTTTTAATTTTTAAAACTAGGCAAAATTAAAAGCCGCTGAAATTCGTAACGCACAATTGGAGAAGCAAATTGGTTCTTTGATGGAAGAGGGTGTTATGTTAGCGAAAGAGAAAATGAAAGAGTTCGACATGGACGTCTCGTCAAAATATGATATAGTCGACCATGGTCATCGTCTGATATACAAACAAAAAAGTTTACATGCCGATATAACGGAAATCAAAGATAAGGTATTAATTAATAAAAATAATAAATAATCATGATGAATTTTCGCATGTGCATATATCGAATATCAGCGTAATTTCCACTTTCGACAGGTGTGCGCTAAATCATTTCTAATAAGAAATATTTATGCGTATTTTCATATATATTTAAGTTTTATTAACTGGGAAATATTAAATGTTTCGAACATACTAAAGTAAATATTTCACTCAGTGATACTTTCATAACTAGTGAGCTGAAGTGAAATTTACAACATTTATATATTTAAATGTATTTCTAAATGGCTTTGTAAAATTATATATTTATACATTGATATATATATATATATATATATATATATATATATATATATATATATATATATATAATATGTGCATACACAATGCATGTAGCAGAAGTTCAAGTAATCATATATATATATATTAGTATTTTTAAATGAATGCGATAAACAACACAATCAGCAATATAAATTTTATATTGTATTGTTTTTATTTATTATTTTACTTGCTTCGTGTCATTGTTGTGTATAAATTTTATATTGCTGATTATTAATTGCGTTGTTTATCACCATCGCTATCAGATATTTAAAAATACTGTTTTAATACTCGCATATCTAAGTTTTTGTTTTTTATATTTTATAAATTTGTATATATTTTTATAAATCATTTTTATATTCATTTAACTGAAAAGCTTTGTTCATAAAATAAAACAATTCTTTATTGATTTTAACTACTTTTTTTTTGTTTTAAAAAAATCACTACATTCCGAACTTTTCAAATTATATATATATATATATATATATATATATATATATATATATATATATATATATATATATATATAATGTTTGTGTAAATTTGATTGAATAAACATTCGTTTTTAAAGTTAAATAACGAAGTAATTCCTACACAAGTCGTTTCTTGTTTGAAGATATTACGTTACTAGCCCTTTGAGTTCGCCAAGCTTAAAGTCATGCACACTTTGATATTCAGCTCTTCTCAACTGTTCCTAAAAGGCTACATCTGAATATTTTAATATTTCGTTATTAAAGTGCTATATAGAAACGATATTTAATCGTCCTTTCGTTTTAATAAAAAAAAAAAAAATATTTTCGTTAACATAAATCGATAATATTTTTTTTTTTTTAATTTGGCGCGTCTGATTAATTTTGGATGTTTTTTTTTAATTATTATTATTTCGTTAGCGCGTGTTATTGTATATTACATTTTACTAATACGTTCGAATTTTATTACAGCTGGCGACTTTAAACGATAAAAATTCCCAGCTAAAGAAACAACTGATTGATATAAACGAAGCTAAAATTAAAGTAAAAACGAACGTCAACATCGTAGAACCTTTATCTCGTACTAATAGTAACGTTCAGTCGTCTCCTTCTTCTTCGGCGCAATTCAATAATAATAACGACTATTCGGTTCAGAAACAACGGCAACATACTTCTTCTTATTCGGCTTGTTCGGTCGAAGTTACGTCGCCAATAAATAATCCGGCAACCGTCGTTATAGATACGTCCTATCCTTTATTGCCGTCGTCATCGTCTCAGAAACAACCACCGTCGTTGTTACAATCGACGATCGATAGCGTTCAAGTACAATCGTCGGAATTGAAACAGTTGCAAAATTCGTCGTTAACCGTAGTAGTTAACGGCGATCGTCGCGTTAATAACGGTTGTTACGTCGACGTTAAAAAGAACGGAATTAATAAAAACGTAGTCGTCGTTAACGGCGATTTAGTAACCGGGTTATGTAACGGTAACCTAAACGATGACGATAGTATTACGAACGGCGCGGAAAATCTCGTTAACGGCGGAGGAATTTTTCTAAACGGCGACGGTATGGACGATGAAAAAATTATTGTAAATACGAACGGTAGAAGACGAACAAACGACCTAGCGAACGGTGGAAAATTCGTTAACGGCGGTCTTAACAGCGGTAGTCTTATAAACGACACCGGTAGTAGACTTCAGATACAATGCGAAATAACGCAACAGCCGGCTCACGCGCGAATTACTCAACCGCCGTTTACGTTACCGCATTCGAAATTAGTTCATCAATCGTCATCGATGAAGCCGTCGACGGTGTCGAATAAAGTCGCTTTTATTCAACAACAACAACAGCAACACGATTCGTCGTGTTCTGCTCCGACGACTGCTCCTCGCAATCAATTTTCGATGGTCAATCAGCAGATGCATAGTACTAATAATAATAATAATAATAACAATAATAACGATAGAAATAAGTCGCCTTCGATCAATAGTTTATCGTCGCCTTCTATACCAACGATCGTTAACGGGAACGTTACTAAACCGCAACTAATATCCCCGATGAACGGTATGCGATACGATCCTCGAAAGGAACGCGTGATCGAGAATATTGAAAGAACTCTCAGCGATATAAGAGAAATGAAAAAAAGACATCGTTCAGCGACTGGCGATAATATGAATTACATTCGTAATGTAAGTTCGAATGTTTCATGTTTATTATAATTATTATTATTTGTCGCTTATCTTGTAGTAAGAGCTAATATAGGGGCGACCCGGACAAGACGGGCGGTTTTATTCCTTTTTGTAATAATTCGAAAACTGCTCGACCGGAATTTTCGAATGAAATTTGTTTAAAAATAGAAAAACGATAGTCGGTCTTTATAAGATTTTAGAAATCCGAGTTTTCAGGTCTTCCAAATCTCGAGGACGGTGTTTCGTAAATAACAAAAATAACTTTGAATTCGTCATGGATAAACGCGCGCTCCTTCATATGATGCTACGGTAACTGAAACTTGACAAAAACGAATTTCTCGTGTGTACACTAAGCGTGGAGCACGCAGTTTGTAGCTGTATTACCAACTATTCAAGAAACATAACCGTCCGTCTTCTATGGGTCACCCTATAGAATTGCCATCAACTGGTGATTGACACGCGTCGTGGTATGTAACGAAAGCGTCATAAACGAAATTTTTCCAATTACGGTAAAATTTGCTTGTAACATTAATTTTGAAATGCGTTTCCTCATAGCGAAGTTAGAATAATTTACAAAATCTCTACAGTTCGACACACGTTTAAACCATTTACATCGTTAATTATAATTTCATAAACGAGGTAAAATGTCTGAAAATTATGCTCGATTTGTAAATTTAATTTTTTGTTTTTGTTTAGTACCTAAAATGAATTTAACGGAATTATTATTTTTTGTAGGTCGGCATATATTTTGTTTATAGCGTGATTTGCAATAATATGTCGTCGCATTGTGATAAATTTGTTTAAAAAAATAATAATAATAATGTAAACGAAAGCAAAACGGCGGTGGGCATGTGGATATTTAAAAAAAAAAAAAAGTCCGCGCTGAAACGCTATCTGTTATTTAGTTTGCATATCAATATCTTGTTTTATTATCTGACTACACGAATTTCGGTTTTTCTGTTTCCCGCTGAGTAGCGCTAAACGATCATCGTTCAGGTGTTGATTGTCGTTGAAGCGTACATTTCAAAATTAGTATTAACAATTTTACTCGCGTATTTTTAATAGACAATATAGTAGTAATTCTTCGATTTTTTCAACGACCAAAGATCAAATCGATGCGCGATCTTCCATTTTCGTGTTTGAGATGACACGTACATATTTTTTTTTTTTTTAATTAATATCTTTGTTTCCAGTAACAACAAATCACTGTCGAGATTTTTTCTCGGTGTACTTTTAAACTGTAGAATATGGGTATATTCTCGTGATCGGTGTGGCGTAAGAATTCCCTGTATTCGTCGTTGATAGTAGTAAAGTTTTTGTGATTTTGCAGTCGATATTACCATAATGAAACTTACCATTCTTATTCGTGAGAAATAAACTTTCCTATAAATATTGCATTTCAGCTCTTCAAAATGCTGAAGTATATACGGCCCTATACTCCTATATTTTAGATTCTGGTATCATTATTTAATTTTAATCGTCCCTATATTACTTCTTAATCAGCCTAATTTATAAGTAGCCTCTTCTTATTCATTCCATAATATATAGACATGGGTAAACTGTATGGAAGCCACAAAAAAAACATAAAAAAAAAACTAACGAAAGACGTTACTCGCGACAGTGTTGTATTATGCGCGACTTTTATCTTATATACAATTGTATCGTATCATTCTGCGACTCGTATTTCGCTCGGTTCGACTAATGAACTCTAGTCGTTTATACGATACCAAATGAGTTTCGACCGATATATTAGTAGTTCGTTTACAATAGTGATGGATATAAAAATACTTTTACCATTTGGAATCGAGTTACTTGAAAAATCTATTTTGTTTTAACGAGTATCGTCTACTATATACATTGGAGATGTAACAAAAGGATACTAAGTGCTGTACGATATATTGTTCGTTTAAGAATACGGAATTTCATAGAAATTTTAGTTTTTTACTTCCGTATATAGATAAAACGTTGATTACCTGAACAGTTTGGTACCAATAATCCTTGTTAAGAAAGAACACGAAATATTCATTCGTAACGTACGTACATAATGTGCGCAAATAATGAAGTACGGAAATAAAAAAAATAAATAAAAATGAAAGTTTGAAACGTTACGATCAAAATATTTCATTAATAAACGGGCGAGACATCTTTAATCAGTACATAACGCTGTTGATGAATGAAAATGATTTTTTTAGAAAATTTTTGACTTCATACTGGAATATTAAACAACAGTTGAATATTTATATATATATAAGTATTGAAATAATTTAAAATTTATGTAATTACTAATTTTATAATGCGCGTACATTTAATCTTAAAACACGTTTGATGAGTATCCTATGAGAATTCAAATGGTCTATTGGCAATCTTTTCGAGATGTATTCACTATTGGTACACGATTACGACCGATGAGTACTCATTATGAGGAATCGAATTATACCTAATCTCGATTCAGCTTTTATTTCTTCGATGCAACGTTCGACATTTAATTTTCAACAGTTTTTCCAATTATAAGCCGATCGAAATGTGAAATATTATTTTTCCGTTAATAATAAAAATGTTCTTCTAATTTTAATATTCTTCTGCCAATCGTTTATCGTTAAATTTCATTTAAGCGTCTGGTGTAATTTATCTAATTTCGTTTCGCAAAAGTACATCTTAAAACTCGAATATATTTTTCCGAATTACTGAAAGATAGCGCCACTATAAGTATATCCTATTGCTTTGTGAACCCTTCTTTTATTTTTATTACGTTGCTTCTACGACGTTTTATTTCATTGTATTCGGCTACACTGTTTTAAACGATGAGAGAAAAAAAACAGTATTCTGTTGACGTTCCAGATATATAACTTTCTTCTTTTTGCAATTTAATTTAGCCCGCTAATCCGCTTAACCGGCGTGTTTAGTTTATTGCTTTCTTTTTCGTTATTAAACTCGTCTTTGATCTCCTATATATATATATATATATATATATATATATATATATATATATATATATATATATATATATATATATATATTCTTTTAAAAAGAAATTTTTCATAATTACAGGTTAATGGAAAATTAATTCCGGACGGATACGCTTCGATTAATCTCCATAATAATAATAATAATAATCTTCACAACCCGTCGAACGGTAAATATAATAAAAAAGCTCGCAGTCGATACTGGCCGGATGTGCCGGAAATACCGAAAATAGATGAACCGGATCCGGAAATACTAGCTAAAAAGATTTTAGAATCGCATCGTCAAGTAGAAGCTAATAGTAAATTGTTTAATAAAAATCTCGATAATCACGCTGGAAATTATCCCGGGCTTCATAATGGCCATTTTCGAAATAACGGTTATAATACGAATAGTAGGTTTAGATACGTCGATACGAAGCAACAAGACGTTACAAACGTAACGCAATCGTCTATAACTGCAGTTACACCACCCGCTACATTTAATACGAAATTTTCGCCACCGATCGCGCCCTTATCGTCGTCTTCTAATAAAGTGTCCAATTCATCGTACGGCAACGATATAACGATTAATAATTACGATAATAATATTAAAGGTAATAGTAATACTATTGTTGACGTCGATAGTAGAAATCATAATGGCGTTTCGATAAGTAGTAATAATAATTACAGTAATACAAATAAAAGTACCGACAATAATGATATTTATCGTAATACGAATAATAGTAATAATACTAGCGGTAGTAGTAATAGTAACGTGTCGAATGCGAGCGATCCGTTAAAAGCTTCGTTCTTCGAAGATCGACTACATAATATTATCACTAGCTGTTTAAACGAAGGTCCGCATTACAAAATTAATCCGGTTAATAACGTTAATAATAAATCGGATGAAGGTCTATCGTCGGGTCGTCATTTGCACGGTTTACCGAAAGCGTCCGCTCTGCAAGTTGCACGTTCTCGAGCGTCGTTGTTTTGCGTCGAAACCGCGTCGTCTTTATTAGCGGATGCTCCGCTCGTACATTCGAAAGTGGGATTATCGTCGATAGCTAAATCAGTTTCTTCCAATAGTCCGATGACGTCGCTAAATACTCGCGTAGCCTTACGCAGACACTTAACTAATGATAACAATGTACACGTAGCTAACGAGAACAATGTACATCTAACTAACGATACTAATGTACATCTAACTAACGATAGCAATGTACATCTAACGAACGATACCAATGTACACCAAAATAACGATAGCAATACATTTCCCGGACGTTCGTATATAACCAAAACGGTAACACCGTCTTGTTCTTCGACTTCAATTAGAACGACGAGTTCGTCAGGCTCGTCTTCAACGAGATCGTTAACGTCGTCGTCATCATCATCGACTACAAATAATTTTTCATCGGGTTCGATCGGTGCGCGAACTGTTGGCGAATTATTAGGCAATGAAGTAGAAAAAAGTCTAGAAATAAGTAATCAAAGCCTAATTAACGCAGTAGTAAACAATAGCGTGCTTCGCCGCGATAATAATAGCAATAATAATAATAATAATAATAATAGTTATTTATCGTTGACCAATCCAGCTCCGAGAAATTTCAATTACATCGATCTGTACGCTAACAAATCCGGTTGTGCAGATAGTTATAATAATCGCGCATCGATCGCTGCTAGTAGTCCGGCTGCAAACAGAACTACGAATACGAACACTGTGGTCCCAATGATGAACACTCCTCGACTCTATACAAACGACGTTTACGGTAATCCTTGTAATAATAATCCGACGACATCGGTCGTAGTTGCTAACGAACACATTAGAACACCGTCCGGAACTGATCTTAATTCAGGTCGATTGTCTTCGTCACGTTCGTACTCGTCATCGCCAATTGCCACCACCACCACCGCTATTAACACAACCGCCAATAGTATGAATATGCCAGCACAATCAGTTTCAACAACGTCCGATAATAATGGCGCTTCGTCTACTACTACAATTTGTTTGCCTAGAGCAGAAATGAGACCTTATCACGAATCGTTCTTCGCCGATGTGAAACCTGAAGAACCGGTCGAAGGGTAAGTATTATATATAGAATTTGAAAAATTTGGAATTTAGTGATTTTTAAGAAAAATAAATTAACAAATAATATCACTAAAATGTTTCTTCATGAAAAATCACAAAACTTTTCGACTGTTAAGCCATTATCAAGCGAATAAAGAAAAAACAATATATTATTGAAATATATATAAATGTAAAAAATGATACACAATTTACAACAATTATAATGATAAAACGGTGTTTTAAAATAATTTGATAGCGAACGTGGTAAACAACACAATCAACAGTCAGCAATATAAAATTTATATAGAAACAAAAGCAAGTAAAAGTAAATAACATCTAACAATATAAAATCAAATTAAGATCTCTATGCTGGCTAATAGGCTATCATTCGAACCTCTCCTTAGCCAGTATTAATATATAGCGCAATAAACATTTATGCTGCATTAATATGGGCTGTGCGGAAAAGACAAACAGATATATATATAATACAACGTTTTCAAAATAAAACTTTAAGGCTGATATACAGAATGTCGTGGTACGTTTCCAATGAAGCTATTCCTCTCGAACTTGGTGTCTGCATGGTTGAGGAAGCAATAGAGCAGCGGACTCGAAAACGTGCAATGCGTATACGCGGACATTGCAATGAACTAATAGCTCGGACGTCACGCCAACCAGACTATTGTAAATAAAATTCGCGACCCAGTTTAAGAGATGGGCTGAATATATCAAAGACGATGATACCTTTGATATTTGATAGTGAATTGACAGAAGTAGAAAAAGAACATAAATAAAAACATAATAACCAGTAAAATACAAAATAATTAAAAAATAATTGTCCAACATAAAAATGAAATTGACGATATACTTCTTAGAACCAATTCATTGCCAAAATTTACCATTGAATCGAATAAACTATTTTTATCGGTTTCTTTTATTATTTCTATATTTTCTAGTAGTTTTTTTTTTTTTTTTTTTTTTTAAATTTTTATGTAAAATTTTAGTATATTGTAAATTTCATTTTTATATTGGACAACTATTTTTTAATTATTTTTTATTATTTTAGGAGTAGCTATTCTATCGCCTATAAGGCTATTAACAAAACAAAATAAAAACAATCTTAATCGCTGTAAAATTTAGTTTATTTGCAAAGCTTTCGACTATGACGTCATTTTCAAGCATTGCAAATAGACCTTATAGTCGACAATCTTTGCAAATAAAATAAATTTTATAGTGATTTTTTATTTTGTTTTGTTAATTCGTATACTCTCCAATACATCAACATATGTAAGGCTATTACTCGAATTATCAATTACTTAGAGATAATTACAGAGTTTAGCATTTATTATAAAATTGGTGAGAAAGTGGAGATTGTTTACACCCGGGATACTTGTTTTCAGCTGATTGCAACGATATTTAATATATTTATGACAGAGATTATGATAGACCGTTAGCGGCGAACATCAAACTTCACATATTGGCGGTGGTTGGACACTCAGTAGATACCAGTGTGTACTCTGCGTGTGACTAATATATGTAAGCTGTTTCCAACCTCGATGAACAGATTTTACCAATTTTTGAAGGTCAAATTGCTAAATCCTTCTTTATATTTCTAAGTAACTTGGACGGATATGGAAGAACTGATTCCACGCGTCTAGAATTTTCTGGCTATAATATTTTGCGTTGTCTTCTCCGAGCGTGCAAGTAAATTTGGGTAGGCCCTTGTTCCGCACGGTGTACCTCAGCGTGGTCTATTATCCTTCGATGACTTGGAATCCAGACGAAATTCACTTAATTCTAGAACGCTGTGCGATATTTGGTCCACCATTGCCACAGTGGTATCATTTCAATGCAATGTAATGCCAAAGCTGAGTCAGTCAGTATCACATAGTGGCTGACAGGCAAATATGCAATTCGTAGCAAACACTGGAGTACGGCTATCTTCTCAGCCGTTAGGATTTTTTTCTCCCAGTTCTACTGTCTTTGTTGTGAAAGTTTTCATATTCGTTTAAATATTCGTTGTATATTATAGCTATTTCTCTGTTTATTCCTGGCACGTATGAAGTACGGCAGCCTCTGGGTATGTTTAATCTCGAGGTATTAAAAATAAGTTCTTTGAATCCTTCATATTCCTCAGGTATCGGTGTAATGGTCGTTATTTGTTCGTCCAATTGTTTTGTAAAATTTGACCAATCAGCTTTTTGGAAGTTGAATCTTCTTTCCATCGAAACAGACGGTGGTGTTATAGACATTGTTAGTTGAACTAGGCGATGTTGAGTTTTTGGGATAGGCTTATTGTATTTGTCGCAAAAATTAGGTCAGGATTGTATCCTCTTTTCCACCTGTCGCTGGCAAAGGAAAGTTTTGGAGCATTGATCAAAACAAGATTTTTTTGCTATTGTCCACCATTTTCGTCGGTGTCATTATATCCCCAATTTATGCCACGGCTATTAAAATCGCCAATGACTAACTTAATACAATTATTGTTAAAATTTTCGGAGCACTAAATTCAAACTTCGTATTGGTTTGTATAAGGATGCGATTGTATAATTATTCATTTCTACAGTTATAATTTCGATATTATTATTTTCCGTTATTTCGGCACTTTTTATAAATTTTCCTCGTTTCACAAAACTTGCATTAGCCATATTTTTCATCCAGTCGTTCTGCTACTAGTCGCATACCTACGATTTTTTGTCTGGCTTGAAATTTTCCTCGATCACTCTCTTGCAGGCAGAGTATATCACAGTTATTATTCTTGCAGAATTCCGAAATTATTTCTTTGTCCTTGCTTAATCCCTCAATATTTAATGAGATCTTTGTCATGGTTGGCTCTGATAACAGCCGTTTCTGATTAAACGAACCGATAGTTGTAGGATTAGTCGGTGTATTCAACATAAAAAATTATTTTGAAATTGGTTGAATTTTCCGGTATTATACCACATTATCACCGTTTCCCGGGCCACCACGTGGAGGTTCCTACCACGCCCCCAATGGGATGCTGTTGCAAGGCAGTCAAAAGCTTCCTGCGGAGGTTCCACATTCGGCTTCATTTTAAAGTCTGTTAAAAACAGGCTCCAACAGATACTCGGACTGAATTGTCTCGCAAAGTGGTACAACTAAAGGTATTCTACACAAGATACTGCGTACATCTGTAATGGGCTTTGAATATGAAGCTGTAATAGCTGTTTATGTAGGTGAATGCGATTTGGATGCTGCTGATGATTAGCTACCTTGAATGCGTACTTAACAGCAAGAATTTTCTTTCGGTAGTAGAGAGGCAGAATACCGCTGAGATACTGATAGCTGTTGGTGAGGTTAGGAATGTCTTCAGCGTAATCCTAAGTCCAGTATTTTGTATCATCTCCAGAGTATATTTAATAGTCGTTTGCTGGTAGACGAATATATAAATGAACTATAATCGAGTCTTGAGAGGATGAGGGCATTGTAAATCTGAAGTTAGGTTGAACTTCTTGATCCAAAAGTTTTATTACTCGTCATTTTCATTATATTTGGTAGTGACTGATATGTTTGTATAAGTGCAATTATGTGGTTATGCCAAATCATTTTAGGATCTAAATTTAACCCAAGAAATTTGTAAGATGAAAAAAATGTTATGTACTTAATTCTTTGAGGAGAGAACTCTATACACCTGTAGTTCTGCTACACTTCTGTAAATTATTTAGACATTTCTGTAACAGATTTTGAGTGTAAAGAACATAGTTTGTTAGTATAAAATTATGCTGACATGGTTAGCAAATAGTCTGGTTGAAATTGGCGATGAAATATAATCTACAATCGTATTTATTAAGATCATATTATGTTTTTGTTTATGAAAAAAAAAAATTGATATTGTTATGTTTTTATTATTGTTTATGTATAAATTTTATGTTGCTGTTGTTTACCACATTAACCATCAGATTATTTAAAAATACTATTTTATCACTATAATTTTTCTAAATTGAGTTTTTACATATATATACATTTTTATAATTTATAATTGTTTACAGGTACGCCACAAAATGTAATTTAAATAACTACCCGTTAAAAGATGTTCATTTACGCTGGTACTATTAAGTTCTGGTCTTTCAGATTTTTCGTCTGTTCCTGAAAAACTTAGTTTAGGCTTTGATCTTTTCTCGGTCGTTTGCGTATATTTATGTAATGGGAATTTTGTTATTTTCCATCTTACTTTTCCATTGTGTCTCGCATCCGCCGGTGCAGTGACACTAAATTCGTATAGCTTACACAGCGATGTTGCGTTTTACGCAGCCTATGATTATTTTGCTTGCTTTATTTAGAGCAACACTTACTTTTTTTTTGCACGCGCGAAACGGCTTCGAATCGGACACGCGCAATCTGCTAAAATGCCAGCGACGACGTTCGCAGTAGGTGTGTAATATTTTTAGTTTCTGAATGAGATTATTTCTTGTTATGCTCATTTTTGTTACCTCGTAATAGAAGGGTAAGATTCTATGCAATATAACTCTACTGGATACTTACGGTTGTTAGTGCGGTTTAGGTTTCATACCGTTTCATATAATTTACAAGCGGCGTAGACGAAAGCTCCATGTCCGAGTTTTCACTGCATTCGATTTTAACCCTATGTTATTTATCGAGTTCTTTGATCATATCATTTCGACTTTCTTCAATAACATGCAGGGTTTTACAAATCATTTCTGTAATGTTTCCTCGATGATACACATTTTTAATTTAAATAATTTAATTAAATAAAATAAAAATATTTTTTATGCCGTATGAAAATATATATATATTTAATCAAAACAGTCTGCTAGTTTCACCGGTTACGAGACATTATCAGGACTAATGAAAAACGATAAAAAAAAACTTTAAAAGTAATAAACTCAACTTTTGGTAAACAAAAGAACCTATCTAGATTCTGGAATTTGCACCTACAAGGAGGAATTTGAAAATGTTACATTTATTTTTAGAATTATACTAAAATTGAATATTGGCATTTTTAGTATTCATAGTGTTGAGATTCCCCCTCCCCAATAACAAATGACGTCGTCAACATAACGCTAGTAATATACGAAGAGTGTTAATTAAATTAATTTTTCTTCAAAATCATTCATAAAAATTTCAGCTAAAATGAGTGATAAAGGATTGGAATAATATCGGTTTGTAAACATTAAAAAAAAAATATGAATAATCTAAACAAACTGATGAAATATTAGGAATTTTATTGGTGTTTTGGTATTCGACTCTTTTTAATTTTAACTTAACGATCGATTTAAATTCATTTATGGCGATAGATGGGAGTAAGTTTTTATATCGAACGAAATTAGTTTGCAATTATACGGTATTTTTATATTCTTAAGAATGCACCGGTTCTCGTCAGATCATCGAAGTTAATTAGTACTTCGATGGATGATGGGAAAGCTTGATGTTATGTTGTCGGAATAGCCGAGTGGCTAAGAACACGGACTTCTATACGGAGTTCATTGAGTACGAATACGATCGACGTCGCAAAAATTATCATCAGAAAATAAATAATCCTAATATTATTATCGCGGAGTAATATGGCTTATGAAGTTTTATCAGACCATAAAACTCTGGGATTTCCGAAAAAATATTTTTACTTGAATTTATATATTTCCCGTCAAATTCGTATACTCAAAGTGAGATCTTTGTGAACTGTCAGCAATTTTTGAAACAGATTTTTCGGTATTATGACTAAAAAATTCCTTTTATCGACTTTTCTTAATATGAGATTATTATTTTCAATTTTTTCCTTTTATACATTTAGTTAAATTAATATAACTGGTTTTATTTATACCATTATTACGAGTATAATTACTAATGTTCTTACTATTATCGTGATTGTTATAAATATATATCTACACATTCATAACCGCTCCCAGTTTGAAAATGAAATCTGTACTTGTTTCCGGAACGTCACGTAAGAAAAACAATTGACACGGTTTAGTCCGAAAAAATTAAAAACATGGATATTAACCGTGAAAGTTTAAAAATGTATTTAGCATTGTAATTATTATGATTACTATTATATGAATACATATTATAACCGTATATAAAACAAAATACTATTGACTGCTTTTTTGAAAGGAATTCTGCACATTTATATTGAATAGTAGGATCAGTCTCTGCTTTCTTCAAAAGCTACATCTGTATATGCTGCTATGTTTACCTTAGGGACAAAGTACAACAAACTTCGTGCCTTAAATTAATAGCGGTACGACATTCGAACTGAAATTCGCAGAGCTGAGATACTTTACGCGCTAGAAGAACTGGCTATTGTACGCGTGCAGTCGATTTGTCTTTTTGATTATTCTCGAATGCTTCTAAACTGTCAGCTTTCTTAGATTGTATCAAATATTTTTTTATTTTTCATATCATTTATCAAGAGTCTAATTTTGAAATCAATATTATCAAACTATACCGAGCGTAATCTAAAACATAATAAAGAATGAAAGTTAAATCGCTGATTATTATTTAATTAAATTTAAAGTTGTCCGGCAGAATTATGAGACATTTTCGTGTTATTAAAATAAAATTAAGAAATAATAACGATGAATCGGATAATATAATTTATTACGAAATAACGAACAACCTAGTAATTGTATAAAAAAATGTTATTTATATTTGTTATACGTTATTATTATTATTATTATTATTATTATTATTGTTGTTAGTAATTTAATTTTAATAACTTTATAAACGGAGTAATTCTGCTGGAAAGCTAATTATAAATAAAGAACGCGATAAAGATACCTTATTGATAAACCAAGGTACATACAAAAAACTGAAATTTATCAATTATAAGGCGAATACTTTATCAAACACCACACACACACGCACATATATATATATTGAAATGTATTTTATATGCATACGTACTTCGCGATGAGTTCGAAACTATTTATCGATTGAAATATTCTATTGTAATTTTTTCACCTTCGTTCAACATCCGTTCGACGTAATTCTGATGAGTGCCTACTTTGTTATAGTTAGCCGTGCGCGTCTTTTGATTCTGATCGTTCGTTCTAAATTTAATTCGCCGATTTGCGTTTATCGCCCTAACTTGTTGCTGATGTACAACCATTTTTATCGTACTATTATACTCGTCTATAATGTGTACGGAAAAACTTTTCTATATACGTCTAGTAGTAATCGGTGTTTTTGCGACTTAATTTCTGCGATACGATACGAATTTTGGTCCAAAGTATTAGCAACGTTTTTTTTCATCGCTATATTTGAGGAGTCCGAGACGTCGATTTTTTATATTTATCTCATAAGTTTCTAATAAAACCTATATATATATATATATATATATATATATATATATATATATATATATATATATATATAAATTTGATTAAAAAAAAAAATACTACTAACGATGAGACTGTATGTATGAATAAAAATTTAATCAGATTGGCCGCTTCTCTACAAGATAGAATATTTAATGGAAGGGTACGATTAAGAAATAACGCTGTCTCCTCTCAGCAACAGCCTTCATCGTCCGCTAGTGCAGCAGCGACGAATTTACCTATACGATCGGACTCTGGTCGTGTTCCATTAGGATTGCCGGGAACAAACAGCGTTGCTGCAGATTATCTTCAGACAACTTCTGTTTCGCAATACGAAAACGTAATCGTTGAACAGCAATTGCAACAGCAGCAACACTCCGCTGCGAAACGTAACTCTTCTACGATAAACGGCCCATCATCGTTGAATCATTTGTCAAAGAAACCTTGCTTATCAACTGAACCTAACGAAGGTTAGTTGTTTGGTTTTTAATATACTTTAGTATAGTAGCAATAGTCGTTTTTTTTTAATATTTTTTATTTCCTGATATATATATATATATAGTTTTTTGTTACTTACAACCATTTAAATACACGTCTATGAATGAATTGCGGTGTTTGCTGTTAAATTTTTCACGACTTATATTTTTACTTATGCGTGTATTTTTTTTTTTTTTTTTTTTGAGAGGATATTGTTATGTATTAAGAAAAATTATTCTTAAATTAATTTAAGTGGTTCTGCATTGGTGTGCGTAAAATTTCGTCTTTGATTTCGTAAATACGCACGAGGATGGTTTCGTATTTTTAAAATTTGTCCTCCGTTTTTAAATCTGATTCGAATCCGATAATATAGACGGAATTAAAAATACGATTTAAGAATAAGAAATTTTCAGGGTATTCGTGAAAATTCGAAAATCAGTAGACGAAAAATGAAATAAAAGAAAATAAAACTAGAAATGTTTTCTCGTGATTTCCACGATATATAGTATTGGTTCTTAATTGAACAACATAGAGTATTGGTTTGGTTTTTTTTTTATTAATTACTTATTATTGACATTACATTAATTGAAAATAAACGTATTTAAAATAAATGAGGAAGATACAATGATAAACCGCCTGAATATTCATAAAACGACGCGAAGTATTCAGAGATCGCAGATAATACCGAAACCAATAAATATATGTTTTAATAAAATCACGAACAAGCGATCGAAAATTAAATTAAATCAAAATTCAGTTTTCTGTATATATATATATATATATATATATATATATTATATAAAAGGAAATGAAACTAACTTAAAATTATACGTTAAAATACCGAATTTTAAAATTATTGAATCGAAAAAAGAGGTTGGATATTAATTTTAATATACAAAATTAAATTGATTGATGGAGTAGTTATTCTGACGGGATTTTTTCTACTACAGAGTCTTTACCATTGGTCTTTTCCAGTATCATGGTAATTCGTATTTCTGTTCTTTGGTAAGCCGAGTGAAGTGTTTAATCTTGTTCCTTCGTATCGTGTCTCGGAATGCGTAATTTTGTCTTTTTGTTTTTGTTTGACAACTTTTTTATCTATAATATTCGTAACATCTTTCTCTGTAGACTCCCGTGTATTTTAAACTCGTTATTTCTTATTTAATATCGCTGATTCTCTCATATAATTATAGCGAATAAATGTAACACATTTCCTGCTTTTCAAGTTGACAGTTACACGTCGAAAACACTTTTTGCATATCAATTGAAAAGCAGGGTTGATAAAATTCAACTTGACAGTACTTTAACCTCGGAGTTAATTGTACAAGCTACTTTGATTTTTGGTTCCGTCATTAGTTCCGGGTTAATCTAAAAAAAATATCTTGTTTTCGATTCCTCTTTTCCGCTATTCATCAATTTCTCTTGGTTGATTCATTTTTTTTTCTTTTTGATAATCCTAAAAAATTAATAAACACATACACTTCCGGACGTACACATTCGTAACTAGAAGCGCTCATCTGTAAGCCTGAATTGATATTTATTCTCGTATTAACTGCGCGCGAGAAAATTTTAATGAAATTAAACTGATTGTTCTAAGTTTTTCCGCTAATAATATGAAATAAATATCGGATTAAGCCATTTTTACGGAATTATGTTTGTTATATAGATAATATTAAAAGGGTTGATTCTATTTAATCGGGCCTCTGTATAAATGTAATAATAATTTAGATCATCGGTAATGTGCTGAACGGCTAATAATCGTTAAATCAAGGTATACATTTTGATCGTTAATATGAAGGAAACGTTTTAACAAGCTGATTATTTTGTTTACGTTATAAAATAATTAACCAGCTGACGCATATAAATAAATGAATTAATGTTACCTGATTATTACCCTAAGAACTTGACTAACTACTGTGGTATGTAATTTTGCCGATAGTAAGAACGTTTCTGATGTTCGAATCTTTAGATATTACTGTGTCTGTTGTGTAGGTTTTCTCTCTCTCTCTCTCTCTCTATATATATATATATATATATATATAAAATATATATATATATATATATATATATATATATATATATATATATTATATATATGTATATGTATGTATTTATATATTTTTTAATAATGTTGCATTTTGGATCTAGATAGTTGATTATTTTCCCTCCTGTTTCTAATGCGAAATGTATGTTTTATTATAGTTATTTAGGTTAGATACAAAATTGTTCAACAAAGATTCCTTATCATCATCATTATTTCATATTATTAGGATGTTATCAACATATCCTTTCCATAATTTAACCTTATTTTTAAATATATTATGTTCATAATATTCTGCGTTTTGTTAAAAATACTAGCCGGAATGTTTGATTATGGAAATTTCATACTATTTCGTTTACACTTATTTTGAAACTGGAGCGACGATATTTATATTTATTGTTATTCCAATTTTTATTTCATTTCAGTTGTTTTTTATGATTTTTATTTTTGCCCACTTGAAAATGGAGCTGAAATGTTTTGCGATTTTTTTAACTTATTATGTGTGTATGTATGTATGTATATGCGAAAGTTTGCCAAAAATTTTCTATTAGCTTTGTGATATTCTTATAATAGGGTTCTACAATTATATGCGAAAATGTTTATAGTTGTGTTATAAAGTATTTCTAACTTTACGAATCAATTATTTCGCAATTCAAAATACTTCTTCGCGTATTTTAATTATGTCTATCGACTTTTAAAAGTTTCGATAATACGTTTAAATATAGATCGATAAAACAGATCGCTTGATAACACGAACGAATAAATAAATATTAAGAACGCCGATAGTAATTAAAACCCTTTTTTTTTGTATATTCGCGAAAGCGTCCATAATATTTATACAATGATTTTTCTAATGTTTAAAAAGGTAATTAGGCCTTCAGCAAATCTCGGGTGTTTTATTTTTATTTGTGTGTGTGTGTGTATATATATATAATCTATACATGTGTGTGTGTTTATTTGATTAGTAAATATACGTGCTATGATTATCTTGCCTAGTAGGTGGTTATGCAGCTTAGGAAAGGTGGTCTCTGTAGCCGAAAAATCAAACATCAATTATATTAGGTTATTTTGTAATTTTCGAGAAAAAATAATAACTGGTTAATAATTTTGTCTAAAGTAAGGTTTAGTTAAAATTCTCTGACGTGATGGGAAGTAATGCATGTGCCTGATTGATTGACATTTTTTTTTTTTTTAAGGAATTATCTTATTTTTATGTACACTTATTTTATCGCGAAATAAAACTTCTAAATAAATTAGTGCTAGCATTTAGAATATTATTAATAAACTGTACGAGCATTAAAAAACAGGAATGAATATTTAGTAATTGTAAGTGTGGTGGAACGGTACACATATACACGAGTATACACGTTTGTTATGCAAAAATTCAATTAAATAAATAAATTCGTCATTTCGATAATTTGCACGTATATCGCTCCTATTATTTTTATATTAAAATTAATTATATATATATATATATATATATATATATATATATATATATTACATATAAGGAATATGTAGTTTTACAATTACCGGTGATGTTCTATGTTTCCTTCAAATATCTATTTCGAATAAACCGATAATAAACAGTCAATAAAAAAGTATTTTTATAATAATTTACATTCAACGGTGCCTCGTATAATTCGAATAATTATTATTATAGTAATTATTCTGACTATATTACTAAATGAGTCGTTATAAGGCTGGTTTAAACGGCTAAAATTTATATTACGAATACTAGTGATAAACCAAATGTTTTTCCCGTGGACAGTTATCGTGCTTAATGAAACAACTCGATTACTTCGTGCCGACTTAAAAATTCCATATATTAATTTTTTCTTTATATATAATATTAAGTTTAACCGTCATTTATGTGTATTAGTTTTACGTCAAATTTAAATAAGTCTCAGACTAGTGTTTAGCGAGTTTATGGTGCTGTTTATTGTTAACTGCGGCTCATATAACGCTATGCTGTATTACCCTCGTACCTTATCATACTGCCGTACGTTGGCTTAGTTGTGGGAAAGTCCTTCAGCGCTTTTTTGAACTTCGAGCAGTGATCGAGATTTTTTTGAATGAAAAGCATCGCCCTCTTACTGAATTACAAAACAACTCATGGCTGTGGAAGTTAGGCATTCTATGTTGATTTGACAAAACATGTGAACGAACTGAATTTGAGATTGCAAGGAGAAAACCAGCATCTTCCTGATTTATACACTAATATCAAATCATTCCGGAAGAAATTGATACTGTTTCAATCACAACTACGAAGTAAATGTTTTTCACATTTTAAAACATGTGAAATATTCAGCCACACCACTGAGACTGAGTTTCCTATCGATTTTGCAATCGAAACTTTGAGTGTTTTGAAAATAAATTTTGATACTCGTTTCTCGGACTTTGATGCCATTGCGAATCAAATTAAGATTTTTCAGAATCCTTTTGATACTGACATTGAAACCCTAGCCCCGGAACTTCAAATGGAAATGATTGATCTACAATGCAGTGATATAATTAAGAACAAATATCAAAACTCATCTTTGTTGGAATTTTATAAGAGTCTTCCACTGACACAATTTGATAATTTGTATAAATTTGCTCGTGGGCTGTTTTCTGTTTTTGGTACTACTTATTTGTGTGAGAAGACCTTCTCCAAAATGAAGTACACAAAAAATGTTTACAGATCTAAATTAACTGATGCGCATCTTAAATCTATTTTAATAATTGGTATAAGTAACATTAGTCCACAACTACAAACTATTGTCAGTGGAAAATCTCAATTACATAAATCTCATTAATATTTCATATGTCATTATGCTTGTTATAAGTTATGTTTTTATTTAATAAATGTATAAAATGTTGGTTCGATTCATTTCAATAATTTGTTAGTTATTTATACTGAAGTTAAATTTTCTGCATATTATACATGTCTTTACTCATTACAATTCTGTGTTTCTTTATCCAACTTATCACAAAAATAATAACAATAAGCCTATAACAATGTTATGAGTAGTTAGCCCATGACCATATCAATGTAGATGTCATATTAATAATTATTCAACATAAAATTAGAATACTTCAGTAAACTAAATTTAATTTGCTATAGAAAATATGTTCTCTAAAACGAGTTTTCAAGTATGCTAGCTCTCCGCGGGCCAGACAAAATCTGTCCGCCGGCCGGATGTGGCCCTCGGGCTGTAGTTTGGAGACCCCAGGTTTATATTTATTCGCGTTCGTCTATCTAAGTTATAACTTATGACTTTGATCGCTGTCTACTCGGTTCGTTACTTTATTCTCGCTACTTCCTCCGGCATATCGCTTGTGCTCTCTGTCGTCTACGTTCGTAATTATTTCTATCAGCTGTAAAGCGCTGTTACAAAATATATCTGTTTCCTTCTTTTCTCGTGGCTGCGTTTCGGTTTTCCATATATTAGACAAGGATGTTCGAGACAACGAGCTACACAGCGAACTTTTTCTTCGTCTATATTCGAGGCTACGTCAGATTCGGTCCTTATACGTGAAAGTTAATAACTGACGTACTATTACTCGGGAATTTATTAACTTTAGTCGTTCGTTAAAAAGATCTTTCTATAAATGTGAGATTCGGTACAATTACGAGGTGTATTTTTAAGCGCGGTTAAAAATATTAATTTCATCGCTTAGTGCGAAGTTGATTTTTGCTTTAGCTAACTGAGAATTTTGTATAGAATATATTTTATTTATATATATATATATATATATATATATATATATATATATATATTCGGCAAATATATTTTCATTGTTAGTCGATTGAGATATTTTTATACATTCATACTGCTTACGAACTAGTTTTTACTCTTTAGCCTCATATAAGCGAACCGACTTTAATTATAATGTTATAATAAATATATATATATATATATGTATGTATGTATGTATCATCGTACGCGTATATATAATATCAAGTATTATAAATTTCGTAAATTGGTTTAATTTTTATTTCTGTTTTCTTTCTTTATCGGTCTGATGACGATATCAAAAATGGTATTGTTAAATTACGCGTACTATCTCGTAATCGTTGTAGATTTAAAATTGCCATGCAAAATAAATATATGCGACCTTTTTTGGTTAAAACTACTCACAAGAAATACTGTGAAAACGTCTCACATACGGTCTGATCATTCATGTTGACCCCCCGTCCCTCGGTTTACAATATAGAACCGCAGTTAACCAAATTCCTTCATTTATAATAACATCTGTAGACTAGGATTCGCGAAAAATCGTCTCTTTCATTCACTATTCTCTTCCTGCTGCAGATACCGACTTTATTGCCGACGCGAATCGCGTATTCTTTAGATGTTCCCATTATCTCTTCCCGTAACACATTATACAGTCGAATCCTTATCTATCCCTTTCCCGCGTAAACATGTATTTCGCAATGTACGCATTTATATCGGTCTATATAAGTTCATTCGTGAAGTTAGCAGTGTAATTACTATGTTTTTATCTAACCTTTTATATTACAATTTGTAACTTGGTAAACCTTGTGCAAGCCCATTAAATCAAATTTTAAGACCGTGCGCGTATACATAAATCGCGATACCTTTTTATTTGAAGCACGTTATCCTTGTATTGACACGTTCTGACAAGTGCCCCATGGCCGTTGAAAAATCATTACACTATTTACGTCGTTCCTCGTCGTCATTATTGCCTCTAGCATTTCTTCGGCGGAAGTAGTTTCAACTCTAATTTCATATTTGTAAACAAAAAAATAGTCTGTCAGGGCAATTCAAATTTGACGAGTAAATAAGCATCGAAAGTATTTTTCTGGTCAAAACTATCTTGTTAGTCAATCGACTAATCTGTTGTTATATCCACAAAATCGCGGTTCTATGAAAGTTTATAATAATAATAATAATACGCTTCGGTATTTCATTACTCCCGTGTGTAGATCGCATACTGTATTTTTGCAACGCTCTTATTACAGCTCTCGATTACAATCTTGATTAGATAATCAATTTCCCTTCACGCATCATCACCTATAAATATGTTACGATTAAACCGTGTATATGTGTAATAATTTCATTACGTCGACTTATAACACATTTTCGTTTAACCGGCATTTAATCCACCTTTCCACAAGTTCCTCCTAACAACCGCATTAACTTTAGTTCCTCCGGGAATCCCCGATGCGCAATTTCGAACATGCAGAAAATTTAAATCGGTTCTCGATAATTCGTTTGTTCTTTTTTTACAAGATCATTCGCTTCTCACCTCATCTTGTATCGATTCTCTACCCGATGAAAACCGACTATGTTAACAAGACATCGTAAGCGCGACTTCCATTATTTCGAACGTTTGGTAATTTCGAGTTACCGAACCGTTACTAATGATACTGGAAATTCGATGTGTCGGCAGAGAACAAATTCTTACTAAACATCGTCTTCGTAATCCATCGATCTTGTTCGTTCGGGGTTGATAGACAGCTAATTTAAAATGTCAGAATTAATTTTTTCACGTTACTATATCCTGTTGGTTTTACATCGTGTTGTATTTGTTTTCGTATATTTCATTCTTTGTCTTAATCTTAATCTCTTCCCTTCTTCCACGCTTTGAATTATTTGTGTTGAATGTTCATTGTGTCTATACTTTTAAAATTTCACGACGATGACGCGCCAATACGGTATATTGATTTTTGAAGTGCGATCTCGTTACTTATCTAAATGTGTTTTTTTTTCTTTAAATAGGTAATAATGAATTTAAAAAAAAAAAACACCGCGATTAAGCGCGTTATTAAAATTTTCAAGCAGAAATAATGAAAGATTTTTACACGTCCATGTTGACAAGTTTTTGCGTTAATGTATAAGATCAAATTAAAGTTACTTGTCGTTCGTAATGTTATATTTATATATGTACATTTGTAAAGGTTAATGTAACAGTTCGCTTATCATTTTAATCGCGTTCATTTTTAATTTATTTTTCGTATCGAATTAAATTTCAGTCGTCTAGACGATTTTGTCGCTAATTACAACGGTACGAATATGAAAAAATGTCTATTATTAACAGCATGGTATTTGAATAGTTTAATTTTCCCGGGAGGAAAATCCATTATTTTATTTTTATTAATTATTATTATTATTATTATCGATGATTAATTAAAACAGAAAGCATGCTATTTTAGCTTTATATGCACATCCCCCTCTATTTGTATTACCATTTAGGAAAATTACCAGCGTATCAACGTCATTTACCAGCTAATGTATCCTGAGATGTGGTTCTTATGTTACTTAATATACACATACTACTACTTACCACTACCATTACTAGACTACCACTATCGTATGTGTAAAGGTGAGTATTGTTACTTGCCAATGGGGCGTACTCGTGTCGCCGATAAAAATTCCATCATCTGGTATCGGTAAGTTGTCATCGTTATTTTTATTATTTATATCGTTATTACGGCTTTTTTTTAAATTTTACTTTATTCTTTAAAAAGTTTATATTACGTTTTAATTTTTAGCTTTTTATTAAATGCATGTTATTTAAACGCGCGTATGAGACATACATGCAAGTCGTTTACTACCTGTATTAGTTTTGTGTGTATATATATATATATATATATATATATATATATATATATATATATTAATACATTTCGATTTATGTATATAATGCTAGTACGTACAAGTGTACAGGGGAATATATATTTATTTCAATTTAAATAAATAAATATATATATATGCATGTGTTTCGAAAACATAAAATGGTGTTGAAGGAAAATTCGAATTTTGAAGAGATATCCTATCGAATAATCATATCATTCTATTCGGACGCAGTAATCGTTTAATTTTCTTCTTAAATTGTTATTTATTCGTTTCGTAATTTGAAGGTCGCTATATCTGTTAGCTTATTGACTTTTTTTTATTATTATTATGATTATTATTCGAAATAAAAATTCCAAATGTGTCCTGAATTAGGTGTTCAGGTTCATATTCTTCCCATACCCTAAAGAACAGTCCGTTAAATAAGCACACGGTACTTCGACTGATTAAGACGATTTCTTCAGGGATAAAGACGAACTTTAGATTATTTCATTAACGCTTTCTTCAGTGATACATTATAAAATTTCGATACAAAATTATAAATTATATAGACCGGGTGTGCTTATTATATACAATCTTCTTAGGTGAATTGTAGATAATTTTCGACGTATTTATAAAAGTATTTCAAAATTAAGACATTAACCATTAAGATAAAAAAATGTTGGAATCGATAATATATACCATATAGCGGACACTGTGATTCTCCGAGTGTTAATTGATTTATCTTCTAATTCGATTTTTCAGAAAATTACCGGAATATCCCGCGGGTAGTTCCAAATAACTACCTACTTTTTGTTTAATTTGTTCATTTGATTATTCATAATATTTTGCTGAATCTAGAAGTGTAGTTGTAAAAAAATGGGTTGCTTGCGCGAATTTTAATTATATAATTAATTATATATATCTATGTGTATATTGTTATAGATAAAATAACGTTGTGCAATTAACCTTTTCCGTCACGATGCCCGCACTATATGATATATGAAAATAAAATATTTTATTTTTAGGTTGACGACGTAAAAAATTTCATTTTTAAAAATATTTATATAAATACATTGAAAATTATCTACAGTTCACCCAACAAACGGTATTGTATAATAAACGTGTGTATGGATTTTATAATCTTCTGTCAAAATGTTATAATGTATGACAGAATCGTAAAAAAAAAATGGTTTTCTAACTTTAGTCGGAAATACTAAATGAATAATCCTCCACTTTCTTCATGTCGTTGCCTATTATTATTATTATTATTATTATTATTATTATTATTATTATTATTATTAGGTTATCTTTAAACAGAAAACATTTCGTTTTACGAATTAAAAAATAATAATAATTTTTTATATTTAAGAAATGATACATACGCACGCGCACACAACAGGTGCGATATACGCGTAATCGAGATCGGTACATATTTTGAAATTCTGTTTTGTGTTCGGTACGTTATATACGCACGTCAATTGCATGCGTCGGAATGATATGTGGTAGTGATTGCACACGTTAGTTGCATGTGGCGAAATGATGATGTGTACGTATTTGCATGTGTCGTTAGGGTTTAGGTTATATTACGATTATTTTTATTTTTATACGTGCGCTTTGAAGCATGTTATGTCGTCTGTTCTTAACATCGGAAGAAACCCTATCGATGTGGCCTGCGATGTGCGTACATATTATTAAGATTATTTTTATATTATTATTAATTATTATTTATTATTGTATCGACGAAGTATTCAACTATATCGATCGAATACTTCGAACTGATTTCGATGTTAATTCTCGTTACTTTTGAAGAAGATAATATCAAATTATTCGTTGATATTTCCTATAAGAAAATATCTATTATACAGTGCGTCATTCCCGGTTAATTTCGCGCCGGCCACATCGTCGTTTATCTAACGTCCGTTTTCTTTCGCAATTTTTTTATTTGTGTTGAATTTTGTTTCCTTAACCACTAAATTTTATCATTATGTTATAGGAGTCGCTAAATGGAACTACGTTAGTCGAAGACTCGATAGAATCGCGGAATTCGTCGAGACGGGTATCGAGCCGGAAAACTTCCATCATCATAATAATAATAATAACAATAGTAATAACCGACTATTGTTAGACTCTAACAATAGAATCGGTTGTTGCGCGACTACTACGTGTAGTCCGGATAGCGGTATCAGCGTAGAAGATTTACCGCCTCCGCCAATTCGTCGACCGGTATACGGTCCCGACTCGCCACCTCCGTTATTAGATAGGCCACCTCGTACACCGTCTCCAGCTTCAGCGCGATCTTGCACGTCTTATAGTCCGGCTCAATTGGACGGACCTTATAGTCCAGTTCCGTCCTCTTCTAGTCCGCCTCTATTGCAGCTATCGTCGGCTAACGTCGTTGCCTCATCGTCGTCGTCGTCGTTACAGCATCAGCAGCAAATTCAACAACAATTTGAGACGGAAGAAAAACATTTTAAAAAGAAATTTTTACATCACAACGATAAATTCCGTCCGAAAGGTAAAAGCTGGCAATGGAGAGCAGTTTCCGATACGGATAATTGGTACTAATTGTATATATACATGTTAACTATAGAAATTTTTATTAATATACATTTATGTATTTATCAAATATATTCTAAGTAGATTAGTTATCTTCAGTCGAATGTTTACTACTGTTGTGAATATTTTGTCTTTAAAACGCCTCGGTTCGTTTTTCCTTTTATACAATTCTTTATCACAAATTTATTACATAAATATATAAAATATTTTTTTTTGATTTTGTGTCGTACCAGGTTTAGTACTATATATATCGTTTATTCTCAAAAATTTATCGTTTTCCCGAGACGTATAATTTTAAATTTGACACACACACACATATATATATATATATATATATATATATATATATATATATATATATATATATATATAGCGAACAAAATTTGAATGTTCGCCTTTTAAGTAATTTGTTTTGTTATATAAAGACTGAAGATTACTAAATATTATTTTCAAATAAATAATCGTTTACTCTTTGGAAGTAATTTTTTATTTGTTTATGTCTCTTAAATCTTTTAGCGACTTTATAATTTTTTTTTTCTGTTTTTCCCTCCTTCGTTTTAGCTAAGTCGTGCTACATTTTTATAAAATTAATTACGTGTACAACGTATTTACATAATAATATGATTTAACTCTGGCTAGCCGGAATGTATTTAGAATATTTAAGAAAATATCTAATTAATTTTATTTTAAGGAAAATTCGCAATAAGTACTCGATCTTTTTTTAAGAATTAAAAAATATATATAATATGAATAATACGAATTTCTTTTTATTTTTTAAAAATTTTTATTAAAAAAATGGGCGAAAATTAAATAATATTTATTGTATAATTTTGAATAAACTTCCTACGTGTACAAATTTTTCATAATTTCAAATTATACAACAAACACGGTGGCGTTTTAATATGGCAAGTAAATAACATTTGTTTGTTTTCGACTAAAACTTTTTTATTTTAAAAGCACTAGAAGCAATAATTAATTCATCGAAATGTACTTAATTTATTAAAAGTTCTCTCCGTATCGATATAAAGTTCGAGTTACCATTATTATTATTATTATTATTATTATTATTATTATTATTATTAATACTATTCGAGAACTATATAATAAGTAATAATAATAATCATCGAAAGTGTAAATTAAATATATTTCATTTAACTGTTCGGATTTCAAACATTTATTGATTAATAAACGAGAAAATTAATTACCGGTACTTTAATTAATTACAATCGTCCTATTTTTATATTAATTTTTTTTTTTTTTTAATATAAATTTGTTATAATTTTTGTACGTTTAACAATGCAAGGAATGGATGATTATTTTTTTCTACGAGAATTATTTTATTTTTGAATGCAGAAAACTAGTTATTTTATTTTTTTATTTCGAAATAGGTAGAGTATAAAAACATATTTATATATATTTATATATATATATATATATATATATATATATATATATATAAAATTACATTAAAACACAAGTACAACACCGTAAAGTGTTCATTCGTTTTATGCAAACGTCTACGCGTGTTTGTATTCATTAATTAAGAATTAGATTTATTCTATTTGATAATAGTTTATTTTCTTCTATAGGGCAGCCTGATCTGTTCGTAATATTTTATTATTGTGTTCATCGCGCGATTTATATCAAGTGTCAATTTTAGTAAAGTTTTATTAGAAGCATTTCAAATTATTATTATTTTATATATATATATATATATATATATATATATATATATATATATATATATATATATATATATTGTATGTGTTTGTGTGTTTGTATGCCTGCATGTGCGTGTGCATAATTTATAGTGTAGTGTTATTCTCGAAATTAATTTTCTTATCTCTTTAACGAAGCGGTAATATATATGATTACATCGATAATAATATTACGTATGCTCGTATCTGAGTTTGTAAATTATTGTAATCCAATTTTTAAATCTGTTGAAAATGGGATTTTTTCGTTTTTAACGAAAAATATATATGCGACCAAGTTTCAAATAATGGCGGGGTTCTACATTGTTTGCATCGTACAAATGTTCGTTTTATTGTCTTACCTTATAAATTACTAATTTTTTGTCTTGTTCTTATAACTTCTGTTTTTTGGTGCTGTTCTTTGCGACTTTGTTCAGATATTTACAGCAAATATTTCAATCTTTCCGGTATATAGATTTGGACGTTCATCGAAATGTGCTTTTAAAATAATAATAGATATTTTTGGTCACGTTTGTACACGGTCGACAGTAATTATGTATTAGTTATTTTATAGCCGTTATAATCTTTATATATCACTTAGTTTTCAAAATATCGTTAATCGTAATTTCGGTACGCATCGATTATCGTGCCTAGGAGTTCGTCTTTATTATTATATACGTTACGTTATTATAATTTATCGAAATATTTTATACATTGATCTCATCGACACAATTTACAAAATTATATATATATATATATATATATATATATATAATATATGTGTGTAGATCGCGATTTATCGATAATGTTAGTTAAAAAAAAAATTTAAAGAGAACAATATTATTAGTTTTTACAAAGTTACTAATATACAGGTACGTATTTTATGTTTGATTAGTATAGAAAGGAGAGCAGTTGGGATGTTTATTATTTATTTATATAAAAGTATCTATATAGAATAGGAAAAAGTTTCATTTATCTAAAGCATCCATGAAATAGAGCGTGTTTTTCGATTATATTCCGCAAAATTCGAAATAAAACATTTACGCTACCGATAAATTAGTCACCGATATCTGCCGTTCGTGCGTCGGGAGCCGTTTAAATACAGAAATTTGCAAACGCGCGTTTCCGTCTTAATTCGAAATTTTCGAATAATTTAAAAATCGTTCGAAATTTCGTGTTTTTCTAGTATTTCAAAAATTCGCAATATTTCGCTAAACGAAATATTTTTTTCTTTTAACGCGCGATATATGTTTTAAAAAAAATGGCGATAAACCGCAAATTAAAAATAACCGAAATAAAAATACTCTCTATATTGCAATTATAATTTCATAGACACACCGTCATCTAGTTTCGCTAGCTATACATCGTCATCTTTCAATCCTGATATAGCCATCATCTTACAATCCTGATATAGCCATCATCTTCGAATCGCGATGACTAGTCGACTGTTTTTTAGTATAAAAAAATATAATTGCGATATAGCCTAAACAGTATTTTTATCTTATCTTCGATACGTATAGCGTCGTTTTGACTTTGTACTTAAATTTTTTCGATAAAAATTTTCTTTTTTCTTTTTAAAAATATACGGAGAAAAGTTGAAAGTTATAAATAAAATTCGAAAGCTAGTTTTATTTATATTGCGAAAGCGAAATTAAAACTCGCGTTGAAAGTTTTATTATTTAGTCCTTTTCACCTTCGAATATTCGAGACGAATTAGTTTACAAGGAAACAAATTATACAGTCCCAGTTATTAGTTTAAGAGAATGTATATACATATATATATATAATATAGTTATAAAAGTTTAAAAGTCGTTATCAACTGGTAAATCATATATTGTGAATTCAAAAATTTCAAAAAAAAAGATAAATAAATTATATATTTAATAATTAGCGTCCTAAATAATTCGAATAATAGATATACAGTTTATTGTTTGTTAATCGTTTACTCGTTTTAAATGCTGTAGTAGAATAAAGATTTTGTTGATGTGTTAACGGCTTCCAAATGAATCCGGTTTCATCTTCGTTTTTAGTTCGTTTTCGTACGATTCTCATGAAAATCGTCTTTTAAAAAATCGTACTCGAATTAGTTGTCATTTGTTCACTCTGTATTTCTAATTCGCGAATTTCACGACTAGATTTAGATTTCTATAACCGCATTACTCGCCACAAACAATTCGTGTTCGTCTTTTTTATTATTATTATTATTATTATTTAAAAGCAACCTTTTTTCACGAAGTAATATATTCGTAAAAACCGGCATACAAATACAAAGGTTCTTCTTAAAAATGATTTTTTTTTTTTTATTACTGTTCGATATTTACTTCCATCGTCATTATCAAGTTTACCAGTGAAATTCAGAATTGTATGGTTATTTTCTTTAACAATCTTTTTTAGTACCACCTTACTACTTATCATCTAAGTTACTACCGGTTTCTATTATTAGTATTAGTATTATTATTAGTATTATTATTATTATTATTATTATTATTATTATTATTATTATTATTATTATTTTAATGCAACCGATAACATTTAATTAATACCTTCAAACGAGGGAACATAATTGTCTAACTGCGTAATATTTAAAATGTGACGACCAATTAGAACGGATAGTACAAGAAAAGAGATTATCGCAGATGGTAGTTTAACCGCTCGTGCGTGCTTAGTCTTCATAAACATATTCTTTCCTCGGATGATCGCCAATTCACGATAATCGAGTCTTCTCACTCATTCTATCTCTATCCTATATACACATAATCGAGTTTAAGGAGGAAAAAACATTTTATTTTTTCGATATCTTCTTCTTGTCATATTATCAGCTGAACGGATGTCAGCGAATAACGTGTTAAAAAGTTTTCTATTTCTGGTAATCGTGTATAACAAGATTTTCTAAATTATTTTTTATATTTTTCATATATGGATAATTTTCTTTCGGGTTTTTTTTCCTTTATATAGCGATCGTTGTTTAGAACGTGTTGTGTGAGAATAAATTTCGAAACTTCATTATTTCAAGTTTAAATTTTTGATATGTATAATGATCATGTTTTATTTTATACCGTTTGAATTATTAAGGTATTCATTGAAACCAATACTACATATATCGTTCTTTGTTGCCCAATTGACAAATTTTAAATATATTCGTTCTCCTTCTTTCATATCCATCGATATTACTTCAAAATATTTATCGGACATATCGAACACTCCTTTGCCGGTATTGTTTTCAATGCGGTTTAATTTTTTAAAGATATATATATATATATATATATATATATATATATATATATATATATATATATATATATATATATTATTCCAACTGGATGGTATAATTCAACTACAATTATTTTCATTACATACCTGTGTCGGTTTCTTCTTAAAAACTACGTTTGTAGTATTCGCGAAGTTAATGTTAATGTTAATTAAAACACAGAATTTGTTTATTTTGAAGATTATTAAAGTTTTATAATAATGCTTGAACTCCGCGGTATACATTTTTAATTCTATTTTCGAGTTTTTGTTTCGTAATAAAAACTAAAAACGTTTACGAAGATTTTTTATATTTTAATTCGTACATTATTGAATAATGCACTCCGATATTCTTTCTATGTTACGTTACACATTACGACGTATTCGAAATTTTACGTACAGGCTATATATATATATGCGTGTCGTTATTAATTTAAACTTAAATTTGATATATATATATATATATATATATATATATTGCGAGGACGCCTAACGGATTTATTTTCTCACGCTTAGGATCCTCGTATATTAATGTGTATTTTTTTTAATACACTATTTTTTTTCTCGCTTTCTTTTAATACTTTTTCCTTTTCAATTACAGAAATAAACTATGACGCGGTGTTTATCGAGTAATAATTTATCATATGAAAGATAATTTAAAACATTATAAATTACACGCGCGTTAGATGAGCGAATAACCTTTTTTACGTTAACAAATATTAATTTTATCATGCAATAAAAAAAAAACTATATAATTTTACACTTTTTATCAGCGGATTTGATAAATGAAATAAAATAACATTTTTATTCTAATAATATATAAATCAAACTAACCAGATTCGTGATGTAAATCGCTGACCATCTTTCTTTTCAGTTGGCTTGACATAACTAAAGAGTCTAACTCATCACTGACTTTTTCTTGAGTCTTGATCAACTGACTCTCCTCGACTCAGTAACTACTTCTCCTCCGTTTGAAAACCTTTAATTATCAACCTCTCCAACATTTTCTATCCTCTCGATCGGTTGTACGCCGCCCGAGTAGCTTGAGCATGCGCAATTTTCTGTTTCACTTACCTTGCGATCGTAGGGGCGTTTCAGTTTAACTACTACTATTGTATGGCGATAGCTCGCTCATCACAAATCCGGTTTTTTACTATAATAATAATTATTATAACTACACGTAATGTATATTCTTAATTTTGACTAAATAAATAAATTATTATATATTTAATTATATCAATTATATTATCACGACGTGAACATTTTATATATATATATATATATTATATATATATATATATATATATATATATATATATATATGAAAATTCAATATAATTAAGATATCGCGTCGTTTTCTCACTATGTAAGCACTGCCATATTATAATATCGTATTGCGTCGAGATATGTGTTAATAATATTCGAGTGTGATTATACTGCCAGACGCACACTGCCTTTAGTAAAGAAACGATGTTTTATCGAAAGACCTTGCGTTATGATAATAGAAATATATTAATGCGTAATTGACGACGAAATCTCATTTTTAATTATTGTAAAAATCGATTAATTATATTTTATTTAAATTAAAGGTATTCCTTTTTTTTTAAAAAAAAAAAAATCGTACATTTTCTCGGAAACATATTTCGTTAATTTTCCCGTAATTATAGTTAATTTGTCGACGTACAAATTGCGTAAAGTTCTCTTCTCACTTATGACGTCACTATTTGAGATATATGTAATCGTGTACGGAAATTAATGATGGGAAAATTGTACGATTTTAAATATCGAGTATTCGGTAATTGGAACGAATAATTCCGTTTAAATACATTTTTTTTTTTTATTATTATTATTATTATTCCAGTCGGTTTTTTTCGTCCTAATAATTTTTTTGTTCGATTTATTTATTTTCTTTTTCTTAACTTATAAATTTAAATACGCTTATATCGAATAATAATTATTGCCTTAAACTGCAAGTAAGTTTAAACGAGAGTAAGTTATCGATTAGGACGAAAATCGAAAGTATTTAAAATACGTTTTTTTGTTTTTTTTTGTTTTTTTTTTTTTTAATTATATACGAGGACGATGTTTAATCAATTTTCATAACACCGAAATTAATATTTTAATAAATAGCGATTATAATTTTTTTATTACGCAAAATATTAAAAATTAGTAATGTAAACGGGAGAAAAAAAATTTTGATGTTTTTCGGATACCGTAATTTAATATTCTAATAATGATTTCTAATCGATCTCGACAATATTAGCTGGTCATGAACACAGTTCGATCGTAGTTTATATTTGGAGGTTTGTTATAGTGTATAAATGTTCTTTAAATTTATCGTTGCTGATTTCGTTCGTAACTCGTTATTAGTAATTTTTTTGTTCTTTTTCAAAATTTCTGTACGTTTATTTTTCAATCGGATGACGATCCCATCATTAAATTAAATTTGTGTTCCTTTTTCATTTGCTTCTTTTTAATTGGCACGATATCTTATACCCTCGTATATTTTCGTCATAGTAATATTCGTTATATGTGTAATTCTTCGTTAATCGCGAAGAATACTAAATGGTCAATATTATTTCTAGTTATTATTACGCCGATACGGTTTATTTCTTTTAAATTTGAGCGTTTTAAAATGTGTGTGTTTGCGCGCTATATTTCTGAGTCGTGTAGTTGAAAATTTTAACTTATTATTATTAAGGAATAATTAAACCGCGTAATAGTCGTTAAACGTATTACTGAGAGGATGTGTTAATAATTAACACCGAGCTGTTGTAACGAATGGTATGTTTAAGTATAGCTTCATTGTAGAAAAATGCGAAAGCTTTGAAATGTTCATTATTAATAAGATAATTTAATAGGCCTTATTTTTTATTTTAATTATTTAATTAATTAATAACTTTGTTATAATTTTATTTTTCGAAATAAATTTACGAGTATCTTAATAGTTTTTTTATTATTATTATTTTTTTTTTTTTTCAGTTTAGATGACTTGAGCGCTTATGTTCGATAATTATGTCATTTAAAATCGGTTCTGGCACACTTTTATCGATATACGCGATGAACGTGTGATATTAAAAATGCGATACTTTTTTTACGGAGAAAAAAGTCGAGTCCTGCGAACTCGAACATTGATAGAACAGATCCTTCGTTAACTCGAAAGATTTATGGAGGACTAAACCAATACGGGATGATGTTCGTTATTGCTCTCGCCGATTTTTTTACTTTACCACTAAACTACTACTCTTTTGACAATTAGATAAATAATTAAATTGGCTGGAGACATTAAAAATTCTCGTCCCTGGATTCGAACTTGTCGTACGAAGAAAATAATGAAAGATATTTTATATTGTACTTTATAAAAATTGATCTTATGACTGGTCTCGGATTAAAAAATTTTCTCCGTAATCTATTTTCGAAGTTTCATCAAAATTTCGGTGGAGACTAGCAGTTGATACGGCCTTGTCCGAAATTAGCGATTTTTTTTTTCAAAAATCGCATTTTGATAAAAATGACCAGTTTTGATTTTTTTTGCAGAAACTTCAATTTTCGAGAAAATCAGAATTTTGAAGAACTAGATCTTGCTGAAAATTTCGACTTATTATCAGTCTTCCGGGCAATGTGCCATTCTCGTTTTTTCCTTTAATTCTACTTCTAACTAGCTGAAATAAACCTGACCGGGTATTTTGTTATTCTCGTTTTTTCCTTCATATTAACTAGCCAAAAAAAAAAAACGATTCTAATCTAGCCTAGCTGGGTGTTTTGTATTTCCGTTTTCTTCTTTAATCATACATCTAACTAGTCAAAACATTTATACAGGTTACTAGTAAACGAATATTCTATTCTGCCTTCATTACTATTATTTTGTGTGTATATATATATATATGTGTGTGTGTGTTATTAGTTTTAGGAACTTCCTTCGTTAATTTTATTCCAATTTTCGATCGACGTCACCAGGCGGATCCTTCTAATCGCCATTATCGATGTTGACTGTATCTTCTTGGACTAACTTTTCATTCGTATCGATTATGTTAAATATTCGTTTAACTGGTTGTGCGGGGTTTTTTCCGTTCTAAAATCCGTACCTCTACGGAGGATTACAATCGCCAAATTCTTGTGCAATTTTTAATCTATCTCATCCGTTAAGACTATTTAATTTTTTATTATTCCCTAATTTTTCCATTATAATAAGGCGAGTACACTGTCCTCTCTTAGGGTGTTCGATAGGTTTGTCTGTATGCGATATCGATCAAATCAGATCGTTTATATGTATTTGTATCGGTGCAAATGTAACAATATGTTTACTTAACGTAACGGATACATGCCTAGTTTTGTGCACGTAAGTACGCTCGTTTATAATATATAAAAATAGGCGGCTAATTGTAACTTTGACGTGGCGGAGAAAATTACATGTAAAATGATTAAACTGATTATCGTTTAAATTATAATTCTTCATATCCGAACATATATTACGTACATATATGTAATACACCTGCCCAATCACCATGGAGAATTTTTTTTAACATGTATCAAGGTAGTAGCTATGTAAAGTTATAATATTATAAAATAAAAATATAAATTTAACGAAGATTAACTAAATAATACAAAGTTAATATAGCGAATCAGTCTTAATTATTAACATATAATTTTGTACGATTCAAGCGAAATCTTCCTATTAAAGATGATACGCACTTATTTATCATAAAACAACTTTTAATTATACTCCTTTAATCTGTCATTCGTATTTATGTACACACAACAATTTATGAAAAAGAAAAACTAATTATTATTAAATTTCATACACAATTGAATTCATTCCACCGAGTTCGTAATTTACACATCTCTTCCAATATATTATAGACGTAGACTTTATTATTTGTAATTTATTTCTACGAAATACTCGATTAATTGATCGTGTGTAATTTATAAGATCAACTTTCAGTTCTTAAATAAGACGGGTCTCCGCATAAAAAACTCGTTACTCTTAACTTTGTGTTCACCATCAGATCTTGTTCTACTTTCGTCATATTAAATAGGGTTTTAATTTTTTTTTTTTTTTTAACGCAAATCGAAGTAGACGCAAATTATACAAACTTGTCTCATTTCAGTATAGGTCGGACTGTAATGTTTCACTTTTATTCCGACTTATTTTTTCTTCAAAACGGATTTTTGAAGAACTTCTACGGGTTTAACATTTAGCCATACTATTCCGATGAATTATTTATTTATTTATTTATTTACAAAACATAACGGAACGGCAAAAACGTCAGTTACAGCGTATCTTACAGAATAATTATAAAATAAAAGTATGAACAAAAATAAAACTAAACCATTCTCACGCTAATTAATATAAATAATAATAAAAAATGTAAAAATAAATTACTAATACCAAAAAAACGTAATAATAATAATATAATACCTATATACAAGCACCAATCATACATCCATATTCTCATGTAAACAAACTGTCCGTCGAGACACGCACATACTGATTCACAAATACAAAAAAAATCATATTCTCATGCAAGGAAACTGTTCACTGGCGTAGCCAGGGGAGTGTTTGGGGCTCTGAACCCCTTTGGAATCAATCTGATAATAAGAAAATATATACTCGTTAAATTTGCATTTGTTAAACCTTTTTTTTGTTTTTATTTTCATTTATTTTATTTAAATTTCGTTGTTTTTGAAGTAAATAGTTTTGTAATATAGGAGGTACTAGAAAAATTTTTGTAGAAAAACCCGAAGAATAGATTTTAAATTTCAAGATTAATCTCTTCGAATTATTTATCGTTTATTTTTTCGCGTAATTTATTTTACTTCGTAAGCATCTCCCCCTGTCCTCAATAACATACTATTAGTGTGTTCCAGTGACGTTAAATATTTCCGCCGTCTATCGCTTCCGATAGAATTATATATTCGACGTGTAATAAGTATAAAAATAACTCCGGTGAGTTGGATTGCTTTGAGGTTTAACCTACTTGGGTTTTGGTTATTTAGTTGTTCAATTTAACTCGGGTTTAATAATTTAGTTTTGTTTGAAGCCCCCTCTTCAACCAAGTCTGGTTACGCCACTGAAACTGTTATTCGATAATGGCGATAAGCAGGACTTTTTATGATAAAACAAACTTACTGAAAGAATTGAAATATAGATTTAAAAAAATGTATTATAAATAAATTTACTATCAAAATGAATATCTAACTGCGGATGAATGTTTATTATATAGACGCAAGGTGAAGGTGGGTAGAAGTGGTGAATTATAACCTAGTATATAGGAGCATGTGGTTCGTAGAAAATACGATGTTTTGACGGAACCATAGATTGGCTATTAAAGAGTTAGACTTATGATGAGAATTTTGTGTGATCATATATAACCGATGATTATACGATAGACCTACTACTAACACCTAAATAAATACGTAAATGATCAATAATTATCATCTGTGCGAGGCGTTAATCATGCAGCAGCCTCAGCTTACTTATCTTTGGCGGGTTTAACATTTAGGAAATCGCGTAAAATATTATAACTCGAAAGTGTAGGATATAAATTGATCGCAAAAACTATTATATTCCCTAGAATGCAGACTGATAGAATCGTCTGACGACTCAAGTATTTCTTGAGACGACTACCGTATAACTTATACTTCTTATTGAAAAGGCCTCTAGGGTAGTCGATAAAGTTTTTATTGTTTTTATTGCAACTAGCATCGAAAGTCGATAAAGAAATATTTAAATTTTTAATAGATTAGTCGATTTAAACGATTTAATACGACTTTATCGTTTTTAGCCACGTACTCTAGACATAATTCGACCGCTTTATAATAAATTTTCTTATCCTTACTTCGGGCGTTACGTTTTTTCGAACAGGCCAGTTTCGATAAAGTTTCCATCTTTTCATTAATAGTATTATTATTATTATTATTAATTCGATCGATTATTAATCGTTTAAAAATCGATCCTCCGACGATACTATCTTCCGATCGTATACGTTTCGATTTATTCCACATCCACGTTAGCCATCTCATTTTTAATTCGTCCCGTACTTCGCGATTATTCGGTACGTAAAGCGTGTCGCTACCGTTAACGACGTTGGTATTCAAATAACCGTGATGCAATAAAACGCTTAGTAATCCCCGATCGTATACGCTGTGCCACATAATTTTTCTAGGCATATCGTACGACAGGGTTAGTCTACTATTATGACATCTTCGGTCGATATCCAATAATGTTTGTACGTCTTCTTGTAGTTTATCGAAAGAAAAAATCGTATCGATCAACGAACGATTGTCGTTTAATCGATACAATTCGAATTTAGCGTTATTTTTCAAACATTTCACGATCGAACTCGGATTATGTAACCACCACGTCTGTCCGAAATTATAATTACCGTACCAGTCGGTCAGATCTTTTCGAATGGTCGTTCGCGCGTTAGTTTTTCCTTTAGCGACGCCCGGGCGTGATAGTAAATCGTCTAATTCGTCGTCGGTAAATCCGAAATATCGACCGAATTTAGAATCGCGAATATTATATTCGATCGTATCGCCCGGTATTAGTAGACTAGGCTGTAGGCCGGTGATTAAAATTTTCTCGGTTACGTTTGCGTATAAATTAACCACTCCGAATAGAACTCCTCGATAGAATAGAAATACTTCCATGAAATCTTTCGATTTGAAAGCTCTATCGAACGTAATCCTATCTATGTCGTTGTTAACTTTACCGCTAATACTGTTATTATTATTATTATTATTATTAATAATATTCTTATTAATAATAATATTTTTTTTTAAATTTTTCGAATTAACGTTTTTGTTACTAGTCAATAGACTAGCGAACAGATGGTTGACGGTAGCGTCGTAATCGTCTATCAGCACGTGCGGTTTCCGATCGAAATATTCGCCTACTAATTCGCTTAAAACGACTAAACTCGATTCTAATTGGTCGCGACTAACGTTCCCGTTACGATAACATCGATAAGTTTCTAATCGATCGTCTCGTAATCGGTCGATTAAATAATCGTGTCGAGCGAATAGATCGATAATCGTTCGTTTAAATAGACGTTCGATTTCCGCGTAATTCTCGCCTAATACGTTCGCGAACGATACGTAAATAATCGGTATAGTTCCTTGACTTTGTTCGACTGTACTAATAAATTCTTTAGTACTATTCTTCTTCTGATTATTAATATTCTTAATATTTAAATTATTATTATTACTACTATTACTGTTACCGTTATTATTGATATTAGTAGTATTATTACTATTATTATTATTATTATTATTATTATTATTATTATTAATACTCTTATTAGATTTATTATTATCGGTGATGATCGTAGCGATTTTCAACGGTTTCAAAGATACGTTACCGATATTACCGCCGAAAAATAGTTTACGATTATTAAACGATCCGTCTCGATCGTTTTTTCGATGAACGTCGTCCGCCGGCGGTATTTCTAAAAAAGTTTTCAACATGCGAACGACTACCGTCTTACCCCAACCTATCGGTCGGCTAATGAAGATGGTCTTGTACGAATCGTTCAAATAGTCCAATATGAAACGACTTTTATCGACAAACGTATCCTCTATTCTTAATCGATAAAATTCGTTTTCTCCACTCGTGTGGACGCTATCGTTATTACTATTATTATTAAAATCGTTATCGATCAACGATGTTATCCTCGAATCGATTGAGTGTACCACTGTTGCCAAAACGATAGTCGTACCGAAAATTATTAATAGCGGCCGCATGCCTGGGATTATTTGATGAAACGATATTTTCGATGAAAGACGATGTAAATTCATCGATAACTTGTATACACACACACTCACACACCCGTGCGTGTGTGTGTATATACGATATATATATATATATATATATATATATATATTATACGGGTAATCGATGTAAAATAATTTTCTTCTTAAAGATCTGTTTTCGACGAAGGTTATTTCGTTTTTTTCCTAAGTTGAACTAAAAAAAAATTATTACGTATAAAAAAAAACGAAGAAAAAGATAACAATTATTGAATATTAAAATTCAGTAAATAATTTTACACAACACCCCCGCTTGATCGCGGAAAAAAAAGTGGCAATCTAGATACTACATTATTAATTTATGCAGGAAAAAATAAAATAAAAATCTTACAAAAGAACCTCATTATATGACGTTAAACTATAATCAACAATATTAATATATAAACTAGTTGAAATAATATAAATGCTTAATAATAATCGAATTATAAAAATCTATGTTTCATTCGACGATGTTCATACCTAGTGTAAGCTATCATATCCTTTGAGAATAAATTAAGAATAAGATAAATAAAGTGTACGAAACAACTCTGAGTCATGCAAAAATGAAGCGGGATGATTGGTTCCAAGCTATGTCCGAGGAAATCAAGAAACATTCGCAAAAGAAAAAATATGCTTTCATCGCCTGGATGACCGACAAAACAAATCGAGGCAAGTAAAAATAATATAAAGCTGTAAAGACATTCGTTCAAGGAGAAACCAAAAAAAAATCAAAAATCAACGGTGGTTACAAAAAAAAAAGTAAGGAAATTCAATTGTTAGCTGATAACAACAATACACGAGAATTCTTTAGTGCAATTAAAACCATATATGGGCGTAAGTATAAACGTAAAACTGCTATATGCGTCTGCTGGGCTTCTAACTAACAGAGCAGATGTTCAGCAAAGATGGAAGTAATATTATGCGCAGCTACTAAATAATGATAATCAAATTGATTACGAGCTATTTCAATTCCTTCCCAAAAGAAGTATAGTTGAAGAACTTGACCTGCCACCTACTACTATGGATGAGCTTCGGACTGCAATTAAGGGATGTAAAAATAACGAGTCACCTGCAGTTATTTTTAAAGCTGGAAGGGAGAAACTTCTGCAGTGTTTGCATAGATTATACGATCGCGTATGGATAGAGGAAGCCATCCCAAACGACGTTAAGGATGCAGCACTAATCAGCATATACAAAAAACAAAGGCGACAAGACATAACAATTATCGAGGAATCGCTCTGCTATCTGCAGCAGGAAAGATACTTGGTAAAATAATTCAAAGTAGATTAACATCACTGAAGCGTATTTACCAGAGGAGCAATCAGAATTCCGTCAGCAGTACAGCTGATAAAATTTTCTCTATGAGACAAGTGATAGAAAAAAAGGCGTGAACAGAGCACAAATTTATACATAGCTTTTATTGACGTTAGCATTCGACTCTATAAACAGAAACGGTCTCTCGATCGATTCTAAAGATAACAATATCCGATGATAGTTTACAGATAAATAAAAACGGATCTCACCAGATAGCATCGAAGAAAAATAATAATAATAAAGACGTTATAACTTAATTGTTATTGACGCAATTTAAATACCGATTTCATCGTAGAATAGATAAATTAAAATAAAACAAGATATTCGAAATTTTACAACAAATACGGTTATATACATGCGGGTATAATTTTGACCGAAAAGCGAGAGCGAATTTTAGCACAATCGAACAATCGAACAATTCGCTTTCTCAAATTTGCCGTTCATTTTGATATGCTTAGTGCCTAGCCTGATTCCGTCTGAAATTTGTTTATATATGTTTTAGTCTCTCGTTGACTACATATAAAAGAACTTTTGCGGTGTAAGATATTAGTCCTGTAGATATATAATTCTCACAATTATAGGTATGATATAGTTAATCTAATCTGTGTTCCGTTTATCCGTGCTCCATATTTTTTCACAATATTAAAATTTTAACGTTTCTATCAAACTTCCAACTTTACCTTTTTTTTTTTCAGTTGGTTCATCGCTAATGTTACTTCTGACCTTTTCAGGCGCGGTTTCATTCTCTATATTTACGCGACTACTTTAATATCACGTTTGTTTCTTAAAAACGGTATCAATTTTTACAATAATTCCTTCATATTTATCCGATGCTTACGGGATTGGTTTCAATTTTATCGTCATCACCGTTTGATTTCATATGAGCTCAGGTCTAACAAGTGCATTATCCTTTTTTTTTTTTTTTTTTCGTCGATACTCAATGGGTTAGAATATGTCGTACACATTGTAGTAGCTATCAGTCGTACGAGTACTACTCACTGATTTTGGTTGTTCTTAAAGTATTTAATTTTTGACCGTCGCTATGTCTTATTTCCACGAATGACGCAGTCAGACATTATACTAATAGCAAAAAATCACTTCAGAAAATGATGCTGAAACCAGAAAATTTTTTCAATAAATTGGTTTGAGAATAAATCTGGTAAAAACGAAGATGGTGAAATATAGAAAACAATATAAATTTTAGATCAAGGTACCATAGAAACGGTAAACACCTTCGTATACTTAGGGAAGAAATTTACAACCGACAAAAATAGCCACACACAGGTAGTAAAAAGAAGAATACAGCTATGGATAGCGTATGGTAAAATAAAATAAATTCTACAGAGCAAAATTAAACGATTTAATCGGTGCATTATACCAGTGCTGAGCTACGGAGAGAAAACCCTGAATTGATGGATAAGATCGGAAAGGTAAAGGACAACGAGGGCTACTGGGAATAAGATTAAAGGACGCAATTATTAACTGCGATATATTAAAAAAAAAAAAGACAGGGTTCAAGAACGTTGTATCGAAGATAGCACAAACAAATGGAACTGGACAGGACGTGTAGCACACTGACGGACGGAAGATAGACGAAGAAAATACTGAACTGGCGACCATACACTGGAAGGCGGAGCTCCAATAAGATGAACAGATAACGTGATAGAACAGGTAGGTTGTACATGGATACATGAGGTTCAGAACAGAAAATGGTGGATTTGGGAGAGGCCTACGCCAAATATTGTATGTATATTTAACATTTATCTAAAAAAAAATAAGTGTTTGGAGCATTTAAAACAAACACAAATTTAATTAACTTACCAAAAGGAGAATTACATCTAACATAAGAAAAGCCACTTATCGATTAAAATTACCGTTAATTAAACTAGTAATTTTTATATTGAAAAATTTATAAAAATTAGTGTAAATTTTCGAACGTTCAAATTTTCCTGTTTCACAATAAAAAGTAATTTGTAATTTAGAAGAAATAATTTTTCTAAAGTTTGAAATAATAATAATAATATATGTCTACTCGCCGATTAAAAATATTCCACAATTAAACGCGCATGAAACATCCTAATTAACGAAATAAAGGTACTTTATTCACTTACCAAATAGTCCTATAAATAAAAATCGGTCGATCGTAAATATATTTCACATTTACCTAAATAAAATATAACATTAGTCTATATCTATATATACATATATATAATAAAAATAAAAACAATTCGAAATAAATGCGTCGAACGACTTTGTAAGTACTAACGAGATGATAATAATAACGTGGTGGTTGATTAACAGACGGTTAATGTACTTAATGAATTACAATCTTCAAATGATTTAAGTGATTGATTATTATTTTTATTATCATCGTCATTATACAGTATTTTTGACGCGCTAAATAATCGATAATTATATCGATTTGGCATTTACATTATACTTTTTAAAATGATTGAACGACTAATTGTAAACGTATAACGTATTTAAATATTAACTTCCCTGGTCAGAATAATTGCTAACCGGACTAAGTTTTTATTATGAATGCGAATTAATAATAGTTTAAGATAAATTATTATCAATCTGCACTTTAAACCGGAATTCGGGGGGCGACATATGTCTTTAGATGTAAAGATGATCGATGGACGAAGTAACTAATGGAATGGTTCTCGGCGTACCGAAAAAAAAAATGAGAAAATCGAGATCGTATCACGTTGGCCTAACGATTTCAAGAAATTTTTAGCTAACAGAAGAGAGTCCTGCAGGTTGACGAAGAATTTAATCCGTAGAAGTCGTATTTATTCTTTTCAATCGTTTGTTCATTCGATAATATTCTAGCGCTATCGTATATCTCGACGGAGCGGATGATAAGTTACGATCAACAGAGACGAGATCTAAAATTACGAAGACTCGTAAGAGCCATTTAATAAACTAGGAGACCACCTATGCCCGATATTACTTAAAATAATTCCATTTTGGAAAACTTAATACTGGGTTGGAGGAAGTGTATATAACAGGAAGAAATCGAGAAAGCGAAAATTGATGAAAAAAAATTTATAACTTGCAGTTTAGTTTTCGTGATGAGCTCGCATCGATGATATAAAAAGAAGCCAGGTTTTGGTATTTCAACAGTCTGTTACTAATATTAAGAATGTATAATATTCTTGTAGACATCAAGTTTATCTATATTTTTTTGAAAATCATCTAAAAAAACAGCAGTTTTTAAAAAAATTTCGGAAAAAATTACCCATTATTATATCAACAAGATGGAATTTTAATTCACTTTTGGTTACATGAATATTATAATAAATTAATGGAATATTTTAATCATGTATTAGATAAATTGTGATAAATGAGATCAAAGAACAATAATAAAAATACAGGCATTTCTATCATTTCTTAAAACATTTAACACAAGATTTCTTACAATGCTGTTTGCTAAAATATCCTCATTTTCAGATGTATTTCATATTTTACAAACAAAAAGTTCGGACATAAATTATTGTCATTAAAAAATTAACGAATATTCAAAATATGAGATAACGAATTTTATAACACCATTTGTAGTGAAGCTGAAATTCAAAAATGTGAAATATCAATGAAGAAACTTCTGTCGAGTGATAGAAGATCTACTGTATATTCTAATAGTAGAGATATTTAATGAGATTTTAGATAATATTATGGTTCATATTAAATTTCGTTTTGAATCAATTGAGAAATTTTAATTTTTCTCTTTTTTGAATAGTGATAATTTTGAGCAGTATTGCAAATTATTCCCTGATTTAAAATTTAAATCACGACGTATATAGGAATCATTTTTTGGACTTGATCAGATTAAAAACTGAGTTAGTAGTATTGTATTCATCAGAAAATTTCCAGAAAAACGTATCTTTGAATTAATACAATTAATGTTATATATTGCAATGCCAGAAACGAATTTAACTAATTGTTACAATTTCATCAACAACATGGTTGGTAGAACGTTCATTTTCAGAATTGCAAAGAATTCATGCCTACTTTATCAGTTCGAGGTCGAGAAAGATTATTCGCGCTAGCTCTTTTATTAAACGGCAAACGCAAATTCAAAGTTATTAGTTTATTTTTTAAATAAATATATTTTTCTGACATAATAATTTTGAATAATTCGTTTCTTTATAGAATTTCTTTGTCCAATTTATATATAATAGTTTTTTTTTAATGTTTTTGATAGCCATACTGCTATATGAGCGAATTGTATTTATATCAACTTTTTAAATATTCGCTAAAACCGATAACTTTTTTTTTTACATTTAACGTATTTACATTATTTTTCAGGCAATACTTGCGTATAAATATAATACTAAATCTGTACTGGCTCCATATTTAACTAAACGTAAGGTTGTGTATAATAATTAGTACAAACATTAAGAATAGGACATAATAGAATGATTATTCTTGTGTAGGTATATAAAAAACGGGGAGTTTTATTAGATATAGAATATGTAGATATAAATAAGAAAAGCCGCATTTTGTAATATATTATATATATTTTAAATTAAACGACCTGATTAGTTAAATCGGCTAACAAATATGAAAACAAGGAATATATTAAGAGAAAACTAAAATGTAAATATAGTATTTAATTGTAAAGTTAAACTAAAAAAATATGTTCCACTATAAATTTAGGGAGAAGTTTATGAGTAGTCTTATTAATATGTAGCACATATTACAAACACCCTAGACTGTAAATTGTATCACTTTTAATTCAAATTTAATTACAAAATAATATTCAATTTTTTTATTAACATAACTATTTTAATAATCTTTAAAAATCACGACTTTTAAAGTATATATTTACTACAAGAAATTGATCATAATCTTGAGTGCGTCATTTAAAAATTAACATTTACTTGCCGGTTGCATTGACGTATTATATGAAAGTTTGTTTTTTTGAATTTCGTGTTTGTATTCTTGTTGCTCCACGTTATTAGTGTACATGATTTGAATTAGAAAAATAATGGTTAAATTAACAGCAGACTTGATATATATGTCTTCACAGTATATCAATGCTTGTGGTGATCGAGAATTATGCCTACGAGGTAATGTATATTTTTCTATGAGAGCTATACAATCGTGGGTTAGTTTGTAATTAAATACTCCATTACCATATACGTTTATTTCTTTTATTAATTTAAACTTATAACTTGCTATCACAATTGTTTCATAAATCATTAATATGCCTACCGATAGGATGTTGAGTTTTTTGTAAAACTTATATTTGTGTATGTTAAATGGTATTTCATGATTTATTTCAATTAAGTATTTATTTTCGATTATACGCAGTATTTCTTAGTTTACAGTTAGCTTGTTACATAATGTCACGTATGTATTTATTAAATTATTTGTTTTTTTAGATTATAATTTGTTAACGCTGAATTTAATTGGAAAATGCTTAAAATTTGACATTCGAGGATTATATTTTTTTTAGTTTGAAAAGTTAGTGAATAAGATGTAAATAAATGCCGATTTTTATGTATTTATAATAAAGTATTTTCTATTTTAATTATAAGTGTATGCAATTTTGAACATATTTTCAGGGTACCGAATACCTATAATTGAAAATTTAGGTGCCACGCTTGATCAGTTCAACACTATTGATTTTTCTGATAATGATATTAGAAAATTAGACGGATTTCCCTATCTTAAAAACCTATCGGTGTTGTTATTTAACAATAATTCTATCGGGTAAGTATGTAAACATATTATTTTAAATTTATAAGTATCAATTTTGTAAAGAGCTGATTAATATATGCGGTATTTATGGTTAGAACATACGGATTTATATAAATACATTATAAACATATTTCAAACCGTAATATTCTAACAGTTATGTTGATTATACAACTTGCGATGAAGACATCACATGTTCGTTTCATTAGCCCGTTTATTATTTGATACATCAAATCGCAGAATGTATTAAACAATTTTCTATGATTACGTATTTTTCGTTATTATATTGTTATAAATATTTAGAGGTAAACTTATGCTCGATAATGTTAACCATTTCATTTTACCGATCGACATAATTTACATTAAAAACTCGTGTAAATAATATCATGAAAATAAATAGTTTTTAGTTTTGCAACGAAATATTACATTCTACTTTTCGTATATTTTCCAATATGATTAACAATGATGGTATTACCTTTTTTTTAAAAAAAAAAATTATGAATTCGTACTTTTTCACTATTGTATAATAAATATTTAAATTTATACTCGATAATATAAAAAAGTTCGTTTTATACGTTGATATATTTTCATTTGTATGAATCGCTATAATTTTAACTTTCTAATGAAAACATTCTTCACTTTGTATTTTCAAATTTGTAAATGTAAATATTAACGACTAAATAAAATATTTCAAAATTGTAGTAGGTCTTTATGTTATAGGCTTAAATTTTTACTAGTTGATTTTAAGTAAAAATTGTGACATTTATTATTTTTCTCGATAATTTAGTAATCTATATAGAACGATAATATTAATGAACGTTCCATTATTTTTCAGAACAATTTCCGATAGTTTGCGTACGTCTATTCCGAATTTGGAAATATTGATGTTAACGGGTAATTTAATTTCGAGCTGTCTACAGTTGAATTCTTTGACCGGTTTTAAATATCTGCACAATTTGAGCTTATTGGGAAATCCCGTAACAAAATTGTCGTATTATCGGTTTTATGTTGTATATCATATACCTCAACTAAAAGTACTCGACTTTAAAAAAATTAAAATGAAGGTATTTTATACATATATATTTAATATATATATATATATATATATATATATATATATATATATATATATATATATATATCGCGTATATATTTTATATTTTATCAATATTAATAGGTATATTTACATATCGGTCGGTCTCATGACGACAATAATAACCGAACAGTTTACATATATAAATTCTATGTTTATCTTATAATCAGCTCATCTGGTTTGTCGAAAAGGAAGACAAGAAGAAATAATAAATAAAGAAAAGGAAATAAAAAATAGTCGCGATGAAAATTTATTTTTTCGTAGGTGAACAATTTATGATAATGGCATTAAACATTTTTCACGTTACTTGCAGTCTACCAAATCAAATACTTTTTTTTTTTTAATCTGGAAGCTTCTGACTTCCTGTTAAATTATTTATCAACATAGTGACGATCGATGATCAAATTCTGGTCATTGAATTCCAAATCGACGTGTAATAAATTAAAGAGCGTCGTAGATATTCTACTTGCAATCTAGTAGTTTGAAGTGATTTGTCAGAATTTCTTCAGTCCAATCCGAACTTTTTATCGTGGTAATCTCAATTCGTTTGTGATTTTTTATGAAACTGATATTTGATTTTAAGTCTGTATGTTACCTCAGTGTGACTGTACATTGAATGTCTCTTGATTAGTCCTTTTTTTATATGTACGTATTGTATCAAGGGGTTTAAAAATAATTGACGTTATGTTTTTTCAGTTCTAATTATCCTAATACGAACTGAAATTCCCTATTATACGTGCTTTAGAGTATTCTAGTTTTGTTAATTAAAAATTGCATAAATTCTTTCGTTTAAAACCCCAGTTTTATATATGTATATATATATATGTGTGTGTGTGTGTACGACCAGTATATAGGTTTTATTCTCCTATTTTAGACAAGTGTAATTTTGTATGATTTTCATTTTTAATGTAAAATTGTAGGAACGGTTAGAAGCTGAAAAATTCTTCGCGTCGAAAGAGGGTAAAGAAATCAGACAAAATGTGCATAAATCGATGAAAAAAGAAGCTAAAAAACAAAAATATCAAAAGAATAAAGGTATTACGATATTCATTTATAAGTTTTGTGTAAAGTCTTCGATAGTAATAAAAGTTTTTTTAATTTAACGTATAAATAAGTAGACAGTTCCCGAAATTCACCTTCCTTCTTATTTTCGAACGATTGAGATGATCTATTTATTTTTTAACGTTCCGATCGTATATTCAAATTTTATATAGATTACTTTTTTAAATCGTGTAGAATGTAGTGATTTTTTAAAAAATAAACAAGTATTTAAAATCGCTAAATTTTTATATTTAAAAATACCACGTTTTTCGTCTATTAAACCATCATCAAGTGAACATTAAAAAAATAAAATATAAAAATATATTTAATTTATAAGATGTATAAAAGGAAAAAACAAAAATTAAATAAACAGTAGAAAATACTTTATTTAGATGTACAATATTACAAAAAATAGCAAAGTGAAAAAAACAGATACATTCACTAATAAGATTATTTTATATCAAATATGTATGTCTCGAACCAAAAAAGGCTGATTAATTAAGTGTTAAAAAACGTTACTCAAATATTATATAATACCTTGGAGACCGAATTTTGCGGAGTTGACGTCTATAGTACTTTTCATCCGGTATATCTATACTAATATATAAAACTGTAGTGTCTGTGATTTTCATTATAATCACCGCATTGGGGTATTTTTATCACACATAAACAGAAAATAGATTTTTTTTTTTAAATTTTTGTCTCTGTCTATTCCGATTTAACTCAAAAACTATTAAAGCAATAATGATGAAATTCGTACAGCTTATAGGCTACATTATTGGATTCATTCTAAGGTTTTAAAAAGTAAGAGACAGCGATATCTCTGTCAAATCGTTTAAAATTTAACAGGAGTTCCAATATAGCTCCACCACAACACACGCCTGTCAAACCACGTTTTGTTCCGTTAGATGCGTGGACGATATAACGGATTAATATATATATATATTGTTAAAAGGGAGAGCGATATTATATTTTAAAAAATAATTACACACATGAATCCGTGGGTAACTTCTAGTAAAAGATAAATACGTATCGAGTATAAGGGGCAACACGTTTTATACATACGCACGTATAATTACCGTTTATAACAATAAAAAGGGAAATAAATGGAAACTTTACAAATCTATTCGGAACGATTTTTTTATTTTAATTTATATATTTTAGTCATTTAAAGGAATAAAGGATTAACAATATAGTATAAGCTTTAATATGTAAAATTAAATATACTTTCTAAATAAATTATTCCGGATAAGAACCGGCAATTGATATAATAATAATTATTGAATTAAAAATAAAAAACCAATCGAATTTCAATGAGTAAACTCAGTGACGAAACGGCCCAGACAGTGGAGCAGATATCTGAATAAAATTGTACGCTCTGTCGGCATCGCGTCAGTTCCTTCCGGCGTACATCGTCAGGTTTATGTTTCATGTTACCTTATATTATAAATATATATAATAATCTTTTTATGTATATTTTTCATGTTTTTTTTTTTGTTGTGTATATCGATATTTAAATTCTGTGAACACATCTAATATCCCGATATTATTGTTTTGTTTTTTTTATTATCTCGCGAATGCTTAATATTTCTTCCCGCTTCCCTTGACAAAACTCGCTTGTTCATCCGCAATTTGTCTATGCAATTGCTGTTACTCGTCTATTCAGGATTCGAAGCATTACTTCGCTAACATATGGTATTATAGAACGATTGCATTAATACCATATGTTAGCAAAGTAATGATTTGAATCCCGAATAGACGAGTAGCAAGCATTCGCATCCAGACAAATTCGGGATGAACAAGCGAGCTTTGTCAATGGAAGAAGCACTCGGGAACAAATATTAAGAATTCACCAGATAATGGAAAAAAAGTGGAGCATAATATCCTGATAGTGTTGTGTTTCATAGACCACTCAAAGGTGTTTGATAACGTTCTTAGGGAAACGCTATGGCCAGCGTTCCTTGAAATGGGAGTACTGAGACACCTGGTATACTTAATTGACCAGTTGTACATGCACAATATCAACACAGTGTATATTGAATATGGTATAGATTCTTAAGACGAGTAAGGAGTGAGACAAAGATGTGTCTTGTCTCCGTTATTGTTTAACCTATACTGTGAATTTATCATAAGGCAAGTTGCGCAAGATCCAATTGATGGTCTAGACATTGGTATATCTACTGGCGAAAAAACTATTAATAATTTGCGGTTTGCAGATGATACTACGCGGATAAAACTACCTGTATAGACAATATGGAAATATTATTGGACCGACTACGTAAGATAAGCATTGTATATGGACTGGGAATAATAAAACTAAATAGCTGGCAGTAGTAGATCGCAGTAACTTAATATCGGAACAAAAGAAACAAATTAATGGGTATGAAACGATACGCAATATATATCTGGGTTCGCTTATTGGAGATAGCGGAATCAGCTGGCACGGAATGCTATGAACAGATTAAATAGAACATGGCGCCACACATCAGTCACAAACGCGGTAAATAAGGAGTTAGTATGTTGTTTGGTTTTTCCAATATTTACATACGCGTCAGAGACTTGGACGGTGAATGCAAAGGACAAGCAACGAATCAATAGTTTCGAAATGTGGGTGTGGCGACGTATGCTTCGAATACCCTGGACAGCGAACGGGACGTCTCCATTCTGCGTAAACTGGACGTTAAACGTAGGCTGTCTAGTGATATTTCCTTAATGATGTTACGTTTTTTCGGTCATATCATGCGCAGCGAATATTGTATGCTGGGAGAAATAATTGGTGGAAAAATGCAGGGGACTCGTCCATGCGACAGGGTAAGGCAGCAGATGGACAGAACCCATCAGGGACATTTGAAGGAAATGAGTTAGACTGCAGACGGATGGTTGCAAATCGGACAGGGTGGCGGAAAGAAATTGAAGGGGCTGTAGTGTAGATTACGGCCACAGAAGAAAAAGAAGAAGAATCTGTCTAAGTGTTAACGTGTAAAACAAATAAAAAAGGTAATCAGGGAACTTAAAATTTGAATTTAAATGTATAAATTGATAATTACGCGTGTATTTAATTTTAGATTTCTCTTCGGCGGAAATGTCCAAAATAATAGCGGCAATTGATAAAGCGTCTACTTTAGATCAGATAGATCAATTGCAGGATTTATTATTGGCCGGAAAATTGCCTCCCGATAATGGAAATAAAATTATTAAAAGTGACAAAGCTGCCGAAACGAATGATGAAGAAAACGAAGATAATGAAAGTAACGAAGATCGGGTTTCGATCGCTAGCGGAGATTTCAGCATTGCCAATAAAATGGATCAAGACGTTTTCGAACAAAACGAAATGTACTGCGAAGATTACGCATACGCCGATGACGCTTATCAAGGGGAGGAATCTTATCAGGAAGAAGGTGACTATGCACATGACGCTGATTATTCTCAAGATGGCGATTACGATCAACACGTCGGTTATTCGCAAGACGATCATTATCATCAACACGGAAATTATTCTCAGGATATGGATTACGCTCAGGGTGATGGTTATCAGCAACAAAACGATTATCGAAATCACCATTAAATGAGTAATTTTTAATTTAATGTTTGTGGATTTCTAAATAACTATTCTACTTCTAAAAAATTTTCACGTTTTAATTTTCTGAGAATACGATTTTTATGCACTTACATGCAACTACCGTGTTCATAATTATTATTCGAATATCCGTTCTGTTCCGAATACATTTCATCGTGTGGATAAATTTTATCCGTTCATATATATATATATCCTATGAAATATATTTTTTCAAACATTTTTCGAAGTAAAATACTTATTTAAAAATTTACAAATATTACATTAAAAATTACGTATTTTTCTTTCTATAAATGTTTTGCCAATATGTTAAAAAGAATGTTCGGAGTGTCGTAAAATAAAAATAATTTAATTTCGAAAACAGTCATGCTGCTTTTGTTTATTTTTTTTGTTTGTACGTATTTGTAATGCAATAATATTCGCGAATATGTTTCAGTTCTACTTTCTTACATAGATATAATAATTGAGGCTGGAATTATATGTTCGTTTATTTTCGAATCAACTCGTGATTGTGTGTGTTAAACTGGGTAAACATTTATTTTATTACAAAAAAAGAATATAACGACTTGTCTGGTAATTTATGTCTATTTTTGTAATTTGTCTCGGTCTATGTTAGTCGGTTTATAATCTTCTTTTTATATAATGTTAATCGGCGCTTAATTTATGAAGGTTCGTTATATATTTTACTTTCTATGTTCGCCATTTAAACTAAAATTGAGAAAATAAACGTTTATATAAAGAAAAAGGTTCGAAATATTTTAACGAATTATATTTAAAATTAACATAATTTCAGAGTAATTAATAATTTAATAATTGAACGTTTTCATTTATTTGTTTTGGTTGACTTTAAATCAAGTTTTATTATTGATGATTGAAGAATATTTAATTTCGTACGATTATTATTCTGTACCATCCTTGTATAAGTACCATTGATAAGTGTACGTGTATCATTATTGCACATTAAAGTGAACGAATACATTAGTAACTTAATTTTGTATGTTAGTAGAGTTAGGTGTTAAAAATAAAATACGCGAGAATTTTCATAAATTTTATGTTTGACGTAAATTATAAATCAAATATATGTTATGAATGAAGTAAAATGCAGGTTGTATAAAAAAGTTTTTATTTGGATTCGCAACATTTAAGTTCGTTTGTAGCCAGCTATAGCAACCTTTGTAGTGGTTCTCGTCTATGCTTCGTCTTTTAAATTGATATCGATTATCGGTCATATTTTTTATTTCTTAGTAAGTAGAGCATCCGAAATTTTTTGTAAGCTTGTTAACCTAGCTCAATCGTAGCCTGCCTCTTTGAATGTCTTCCGAAAACACATGTTTCAATTGTATCCTGTAGCAATTCATCATGTCAGAGCATCCGACCCATTCAACGGAATTTTCAGCTTTTAATTTGGTTCCGAACGTACCGAATTTCGCGAATTCGATTTTAAATTTCTTCGTAAAGCTTATGTCTCCAGTACCAAGTTTTAAATGCCTCTATCTTATTCTCGTATCGTTTTGTTTGTATTCACGTTTCTGAATCATGAAACGTTAACGACCTCACGTATGTGTTAACGATGCGCTTTCGTAATTTTATGGACATTGTTTTACTGGCGATTATATGCATTTTTCTATAATAGCCTGTTTTGCCATGGAAAACTATTCCTCCTATGTCTTGGGGGCTGCTTTTATCGTCGACAATAATGTTGCCTAAATATACCTTCAAGTTGAAATTTGTGCTAGACTTGCTCCGTAAATTTCAATATTTACTTGGTGTGTTCATTATTTTGGTATTTTTAGTGTTAAACTTTTTTGCTGATTTATTCATTTTTATTATTATTTTTACAATATACTTCTGCTACCTATTAGTAAAGACGCATTACCCACTTTTCAATAGTGTACACGTTTCGTCGTCGTACTTTTATACCATATGTTGTATCATCAAAAGATTCTTATAAAATTACCTTTGCTACTATCTTCGTATTTCACTTTATTTTGGTTTTGACTGGTTCTGTTACAAAAATGCATACACGCTCTCTCTCTCTCTCTCTCTCTCTCTCTCTCTATATATATATATATATATATATATTAATTGTGAAGCAATTCTTAGCCCGACCCCTATTAGAAATTTTGTCCCAATTTTCTGTAACGAAATCTGTAACGAAATTTTGTTACGGTAATAATAAGAGTGTTGACCTCATCTAACCAGCTTATAAATTGAGAAAATTGCACACATTTTTCAGTCATGTCGGTTTGTCCGGGTCCAGATTGTCCTTCTAAAATACTTGGTATAATAATAATAATAATCGTAATAGTAATAATGATGATGATAATAATAATAATGCGGTGTCGAATTCTGGCCGAACTCGTTGTTTAGTGTCCGTTGCAACATTGTATATGTGCTTCCTTTCTTCCTTGTTACAAAGAGTGGGGTATACACAACATACATATTCGTGACTGAGTATGTATATATATATATATATATATATATATATATATATATGTATGTGTGTGTGTGCGTTCTGAATGTAAGTGTAGGTGCATTTATAAACGTAAGCCAAAAAAAAAATAACAGATTCTATCACCCGGCATTATTTCGTCTTAATCTGTTCGGTTAGTATAAATAATAACGTTGTTGCGAAATGCGTCCGACCGATTGTTATCAAAAGTTAAACGTTTATTTAAATCGTTACTTATTTTTGGGGTTTTTTAAAAGCGTTTCATTTTCGAAAGGATCATGTACAATAAAATAAAAAAATCATTCGTGTTTAAATTTGTTTATTTTTTTACAACAGAATTACATTCATGAACATGTGGGTGGCTAAGAATTGCTTCACAAATTAGTCTTCTATTATACGAAGCTTGCTTCGTATAGAAAAGGTAAACCCAGGGGGGTCAAGGGGGGCAGGGCCCCCCTTGCGAGGCGCGAAGCGCCGAGTTTTATATATATAGTTTACGCCCATATATGTGGTGTTTTTTTTTTGTGTAAAACAAATAGTCTAACTACAGGAAATAAATAAAAAAATAAATTGTGATCAACATATGAATGTTTATTTATGATTAGTGACTGCAACAACTACAGAGGAATTGTATTATTCTCACAAATATGCAAATTATTTGCCAAAAAATAATGATTAATACTGGGTTTAAAAATTTCGGGCCGTGGTTCAATTGCTTCTTTATTCTCGTTAAGATAACTACAAGAAAATTATTACGAATAAAACAAGGATCTCTATATCACATTCATTGATTATGCCAATGTGAATATCATCCCTAACTGTCAGTTTGAATTCTGCTCTACTTATTCTACTACACAACAGATACCCAGAATAGTTGAATTTATTACGCACAATTTCAGTTTAAATAAGCACACGGGTATGATATTATTCGATGTTGCTGAAGAATTCGATACGTGTCATACTGGTATTGTATGTAAAATGATTATTAAATTTTCTTCATATTTAATTCAACTAATCTATTATTAAAAAATCAATTGAAAAATTAGTTAAATCACTAATATTTATTTTCTTATGGAAAACACAAAATTTTTCGGAATTTATGCCATTATCAAGTGAACAATTTTTTTTTAAATCATAATTTTAAAAATATAAATTAAAAATAAATACTTAAAAATATTTGATGGTGTCAGATTTTTTATATACTTATTTTAATTTTACTTGTAAAATTGTGTTTTTAAAAAAACTTTTGTGTTTGTATACTTTTATATTTTACTTTTGGACATTGTACATTGCAACAGTAAATGAAAATTTAAATTTCAACAATTAAACAGAACAGACTAACATTTTATGGAATATATTTTTAAGTAATAATTTTTAATTTTATTTTTAAAATTATGATTTTTAAAAAAATCTATTCACTTGATAATGGCGTAAATGCCGAAAAGCTTTATGTTTTCCATAAGAAAATAAATATTAGTGATTTAACTAATTTTTCAAATGATTTTTTATACAAAATCACTACATTCCACATTATAAAAAATTAATCTATTATTATTTAAGCGATAAAACATTTTATTTCTATAGTTGCTGCGAAATCGCCTTATAAAACCTGTCTAGCGGTTGTATCGCAAGTTATTTATATTTTCATTGTATTTACATGGCCTTCTTTTTTTGCCTTAATATATAGGTCGCACTGTTTGCAGATGGTGTTTTATATATTGCAGCTTATATAGACCGGACACTATTCGTAGTAGATTGCAGCTTGGAATAAAGCACATAATTTTTACAAGAAATGGCAAATTAATATAAATCCAAAAGCCATATTTTTTATCTATAGAAGATCTTCCTTGCTAGATAGTCTGCTTGTTCAAGATGCTGAAATAGATTGTAGTGACCTGGACATTATCTGAGATACTTTAGACAGTAGACTGACGTTCACTAAACATGTAAATAATACTAGTCTTAAGACAGATTAACCTATTTGTTCCATATACACGCTTTTTAATCACGAATGTTACCTTAATGTTAACAAGATGATATTCTGCAAGTCATTAATCTGACTAATAATGTATGTCCAACATGGTGCTCAGTATCTAAACCACTTTTAATAAATTACAACCTATAACGTCGTAATATGTAAATGAGATAGAAGTGAACTTTAATTTGTTTAGTTTTCAGCATGCCATCAATGATGTAATTTGGTTCACAACATGCTGTAAATTTTTGGAAGCTTCAGTTTGAATGTTACCCACAGACAATATTGCATAACGTTTCTGTTTATATATAAAAAGTATAAGATATCTCTAAGTATTCCTTTTTGATACACATGACTCTATTTTATAAAAGTTTGATTTACTTCATGTATAACTCAAAGCCCTGTCACACAGATATGATTGCAATAATCCGCTGTTTTCCTGTTAGTTGGTTACTATATGGAAAGTACGCCCCTGTGCCACATTTGATTGAGAATTTGAATAACATCTAGGAACACTAGAGAGCAGCGGTTCTGTTCTTCAAATTTTTCTGTTATAACAAATAGTAAAGTGTTGATTATAAAAACTAAGCTGGTGGTTTTTGAGTGGTCTAATTTGCTAAGCAGTAATTTTATTAACGTATTTCAGTGATTTGAATTCAATGTATGTAAACTTTTTAATCATTATACTACAAATAGTGTTAATAGCTTTAATAACAGAATTTTATTAATATTTGTTACCTAATTTGTCAATTTTACAAAATGTCAATAGAATATTCAGGCGCAATTATTATGTACAAAAATTGTCATATATTGTTGGTAAAAGTATGTACGGCAGACTTGAATCTTAATTTTTTCATTTAAATTTGTTGTCTATGACGTATTTGAATTAATATTCATGGATTTTTTTGCTAAAGTTAAAGTCAAGTGGTTTTTGTAACCATTAAAAATGTGCTCATATAGAAATAGTTGAAAACTAAATAGAATTTTAATCTTCAAAAATATATTTCGTGACGTTAAATGTTTAATAATGCAAAATTATACTTAAACTATAGCAATAATTCGAAATATGTACCTAATGAACTGTAATGAGTAATGCTGAATAAATAATTATTACTTTTAATTATATATTAGAAGGTGTATTTCTCTTATTGTATAATTTCGGGAAAATACGAAATATTAATGGGACCTCATGATTTTAGTTCGGTAATTTTGTTATGTTATAATATAATTTGGTTAAAATATAATTTTTCAACCTATGAAAGTTAATGAAAATGAAAAAATTAATCAGCATTGAATTTATCACAATTATTCTATGTATCGATACATATATTTCAATAAGTTTGTCGAAGCTCGAAATGTTTATGATGCCGGTTGTTTTCTATTAAATTCGTGATTCGTGTTTAAATTACATTTTTTGTTCTGAAAAAATTATAATTTTTAAGTTTTCGTAAAAATGTGTTCGTTAGATAAAAATGATCTCGTTTGCGGAATATCTAACTGCGCCATTTCGGAAAAAAATAGGCATGTGATGTGATGAATAAAGACTTCAATTTTTAATTTTATATTTATTTACCTCTAGTATGACGAACCTGTTTAATAAACTAATTTATTTTTATTTATCTTACAATTTAAAACAGCTCCTGTAGTAACCTTTGCAAGAAATGTCAGGATAAGGGTAAAGTTGTATTGGAAAAGCGCCATGTTTATTGCAGGTATTAAATCAACTACAAATATACTTGTATATCTATTTTAACATAATATAAACTCGATTTGTAGATATATTTTTGTAAATTATTTATTATTTTTGAGTAATAAAGTGATATAAATGTATTATTTTTTTACAGAAATTGTTTTTTGGCGATATTAAATCATAAATTTCGGTCAATAATAGGCAGATATAAATTAATTATGCATGCTGATAGAGTAATGGTAACATTTTCCGGTAACTTTGTATCTTCCTCATTGTTACATCTGATACATTGTACTCTGAAAAATACGTCACATAAGAAGCTTATGTTTAAACCAATAATTTTGTACATTGATGGTAACTTTAATGGTTTGATTATTTTTAGTTAAGACGTTGTAAACATTACGATTTTTTTGTTCGACACGAAGTGAATATACATTCATTTATTATTATTAGGTGTGAATTAGATTCGTATTTGAGTAAGGCGTTGAAATTAATTTATATAATTTATTGACACTTCCGAGTATTTTGTTTTTATTAAAAACGTAAAACACTGTTTCTAGTAATGTTCACATTATTTACTTATTAAGGACTATATGACTATATAATTGTGACTAAAAATTTATTAATGCAATTAAAAATGTGTCTGCTGACTCCGTGAATTCCTTAAGATAAACTTAAGTACGTTTTTTTTTACCATATGTATGTTTTGTTTAGTTTTAATTTTACATAATAGATCCCGTGAACAAAAGTGTTTAAAAATAGAACTTATTAAAAATTAGGCAGAAATTTTAACATTTTCGTGTAAGTATGTTGCGTGTCATGGCCGAAAAGATTATTATTTTTTTTTAATTGTGCAATTCATGCTGATGTATAAAATATACAAAGGCATGTATTTAGGACCAACAGTGTATTATAAAAAGCCGAAGCTCGAGGAGGTCTAACAATTTATCTGTAGCCCTATTTAAGCTTAAAGTGATATATTTCACATTATTAAAATTTATTTCGTCTATGATTAATTTTTGACGTTACTCGTGTCATACAACATTATAACTGACTGAATTTGTAACTAAAAACTGAGAAATAATGAGTATTAAAAATATAATTCTAAACTAGTTTCATTGTCACATAACATTACAATTAATTTGATAGTCGACGCTTGTTTATTATTTTAAAGTAGTCTGTATTATTTTTAGAAATATATTAGTGAATATGGCACTGATTGAGTAAAATAATTGATTATGTATAATTAAATAATCGGTTTTAAGTTGATTTAGCGTGATGTTAAATATTAATTTATTTATTATATGAAGAACTTGACAATAGTACAACAATCATACATATAAGTTGTTATTTTTAGTTACCAACATAATGAATTATTTCCATAATTAATTGTAATTTTTTCACTCATAATGATATTTCACCTTCATAAATTTTATTTTATTAATTTTTTAAAACAGGTTGTACTATGCAATTTTTGATTATGTTTCCTTTTAAAAAGTAACAGTATTTGGTTTCTGTTTTAGCGGAAATTTTTGCATCTACTAATATGCGTAAGGAAACGCTAATGAAGATTGAGAAGTTGATTCGTAATTATGATTATGATTCTTATATTATTCCAATAGAAGCTATTCTTCACACTGATGTTGATGTCTACTTGAAGCAATTTAACGAACTGGTCGATTTTAAATATAATTTGCAGTTAAATGAAAAAATGAAATTTATCTTTAAAAATCAAGGTTCTTCAACCCACAAGGAAGATTTGTTAGCATTATTAAGGTATTTTCATCTTTATTTATATACACTACGGAATATTGTTGTCTTCATTGCATGAAATTATACAAGAACGTCTAAGAATACAATATTTTACTTTTAGTAAATAATGACGGATAATTATATTAGCTTATTTTAAATGATGTTAATTTTTTGAAAAAAGAAAAGTTCATACTCGAGAATCATTACGTTTTCGACCTTAACATTTAATAACACTACAATCCGATAAAAGATTAAGTTCTTCAATTCAATAAAATACGAGTTTAAATTGAATTATTATTTTTTTAAATAACTCTTGAAATAGTTAACCTCTATTGTAATAGATTTAAAAATTATGTTATAATCTTACAACATTGTGATTTAAATAGCAAATTCGATGTATTAAAGTATTTATATGTTACTGATATTTCAGTTAAAAAAAAGTTGTGCTACAGAAAAACAGGTGAAAATTAAAAAACATTACAACAAAAATTTTGGTTTTCATGGAATATAATATATATTATATATAAAGTTAAAATGTTTTATCATGCATGAAATTTTAGGGATCAAGGATGGGCTCTATAATTTATTTTTCATGTTAAAGAAAAACCGATAAAAATATATTGTTAAATCTATTTAAATTTTTTGTTTAAACTTATTTGCATAATGCTTATGTGTACATGGAGATAACACGAGTTATTATGACTGTTAATTCAAAATAACATTCAGTAAAAGGTAACATATCAAAAACACATAATTAAAAAATATGACAAAAACAAAATGTAAAATGTCTAATTTTGGTGGGATTAAATAAATACCTGAACAAAGCTACGTATAGAGTAGTCCGTTTAACACATGTTTAGTACAACATTTTGAATTTTAGTATTTTACTGGATTTAGATTTTTTTTCGATTTTGTATTACACATTTCGAAATGTGCAAAAGTTATAATAAAAAATTTATTCACAGGTTACGAATGAACAAAAATTAAAAAAAACAACTAAATTGGTTATTTTAAGCCGGTGTAGACGTATGGCGTATCCTTTAGGAGTAGAGATTCAACGTTAAATATGAGGATCATGCAAAAATATTCGAAAATATGGAGAACAGTAACAAGTGCATTACATCGTGAATTAAATGTAGCGTGTATGCGAACAATGATTTGTAATAGTGGTGGTAGTGAATGTTATACACAAAGAGTACACCATTTCATTTTTCATGTACATGTTTAATTGATTCGAAGATTTGAGAAGGTTGGTTATACCAGCGTGTGTTGCGTTGTTGTTAAGAGAGGTTACATTATCTGTTTGTAGTTGGTTTGAAAGCGTCTTATCAGCTACGTCAGATGATAACGGTGTTGTAGAAGGTGTCGCCGACCGATGCGTAGGCATGTACCTAATGCCCGGTATATCACTTGTAGACGATATTTTATAAATAAAATCACAATAAATAAACGTATACTTGATGTATAAATCCAAAATTGATGTATAAATTAAGGAAAAATAATGTTCGAAACTAAAATAATTCTAATTTATGTATTTATTTATTTTAAACATTTTCTACTAGTTTTCTATTGTAAGGCGATTTATCTTTCGATTGCAGTAATCAACTTTCGATAGAGGTTGCGAAACATTTAGTGTGTAATAAAATAATTACTAGTGATAGCTGCGACACTTTAGCTATTCAAGCGTTAACGTGCATTGCTGAAGGAAGAGGCTACCATTTGCCTTTTAATATGGTAAGATAGTCGTAAATATTTATATTTTATTTGTGCTACGTCCTACACTTTTAAATTGTGTACAACATAGTTTAATTGTTAGATAAATTTCTTATTATCATCATCAACAGTGTTTCGTTGCTTCGTTCATGACATAATGTATTTCATTACTACTGCTAGGTATTCTTTTTAAAATGTCACTTTATTTTCCTATATGATACGTCAATATTGTCTTTAAATCATTTTTAATTTCAGTACGTTAGATCCAATCATTTCTTCCCATCCTGTATTCCTCCTCCGATTTACTCAGTTTAAAAATAGTTTTTTTCTTATAATTAATCTGTGGTTTTCGTAATCTATATTGTTGTATTTCAACCACTTTTTCTCTTACTCATATTATTGAGTTCTTACCAAAGGCGAGATTTATTCGTATTAGTTATTTACAATTATTTTTTTTATTAATTTATCACTAATTTCTAACAGTATGTGATATCATTTAATGTGTGATTCTGATTATTGATTATTTCGATAATAATCGCATGTTTTTACATAGGCTGTTTGCGATAGCAGAAGTTCTGACGTTAAAATAATTCGTCCGCTAAAAGAATTCACCTTAAAAGAAATAGCATTCTACGCTGTATTTAACAAGTTGGATTTTGTTAACGTGTTACCATGGCATGATTTCGTAAGTCGGAATTTTGCAAAATCAATTTTTTAAATTTAATTTATAAAATTGTGTAATCTGGCTAATGTAGCTAACAAACGTTAAATGTACCACTTCCTGTAACCTGGCCCATCAGTCAAATCGTTGTGAGTGGTTTAAGGGGGTACAACGGTTCAACCTATTGACGTCGTTGGCACTATCTAACAGATCAAATGCCATCCAGATTGTATGATCTTGTAATCTATGCAGTTAACATTCGCTGTTTGATCGGATTACCTCGCCGATGTAGGTTTTCATTCCGTATCTACCATGGCACATTTGCTAACATTCTAATTACTTTGACTGGAATCGCTGTGTTTCATTTAAATATTATACACCCACAGAGAGATTTGTCATAGGTTCACACCAGTTTGATATTTGCGCTTTGATTTCAAAAGTAACTTGGAATTGATACTTTCCTACTTAAAAGTCAGTATACCTTTTGGATTTTTATATTCATTTCTTTAACTTAGATCTTAATGTGCTGTTTCTATGCCACAATGCGTTAAATAACATTTCCAGCTATCAAGTCTTATCTTCTTGTGAAAATGGGTCATTAAAGTTAACGGGTGGATATGTGTTACATCTCGTTATGAACGTGGTATGTACTGACTTGAACTGATTCATTTTAATTCTCATTGTCGTGTCCATTTTTCTAGATCATTTAGATCAGTTTATAATTTTCCTGATGATGCTACCGGATCGTTATCGCTTTCAAACAAGGTTGTATCGTCAAAAAGTGTCACAACCTCGACATTGTATCAAGAAGGTCATATATATATATATATATATATATATATATATATATATATATATATATAAGAGGAGAATTGGCCCCAAAACAGAAACCAACTTTCAACAGAATAAAACACCATCGAGTTTAATTTGAAACAACTTATTTTGTTAAGTATGAGGGCAATAGTATCAATGAGATAAAATACATTAAATTTTTAAGAATAATTCATTTACGATCGAAGGCTTAACTAACATCTATGAAGGCTGCAGAACACTACTGTTTTCTGTCAAAACAGTTACTAATGTATCGTTGCACTCTGTGAACTTGTTCTACCGTAGAATATCCTGAACAAAATCAGCTGTCGTATTAATCGAGATAGTAATGATTTGTTAAAAACTTTCGATACTATTGGTAATAGAGTGATAAGTTGAGGAAGTTTCACTGGCTATTTTACGTGATTTAAATATTATCTGAATCATTTTTCACTGCAATGAGTAAGCAACCCAGATGAATAATAACATTAAATATGACAGTTAATGGTACCAACCTTTCTCGGTCAAAATTTAGACAACCTTTGAGTAATCAAATCATATCGAGAGGATTTATTTTTCTCTAAGCGGCCTATTATTATTTTTTTAAATTTCCGCGTAAGGAAATGATTTATTGGGCGAGACATTTGGAAGGTAAATATATTAGACTTATTATTTATCTCGGCTGCAACAGTGTCAGCATTATCAGTACCTCTAATACCATGTGCACAAGAAAGTTTTGAACACACATTATCTTAGTCCTTGCGCATGATCGGTTAGCTGGAGACAGCTAAGTCTTATTATTTATAATAGTTGGGATAGTTTTTTTCTTGTTTCTAATTCGCGCTGAGTTTTGGGCAAATTTCCGCTATGTATGCTCGCGATGGCTTAATTGTAGGTTTTTGAAAAATTTCTTGTGTAAAGACGCTTATAGTCGTTTTTTCTCAAATGTCTCTTGATATCATTTGTAAACCTGTCAACAATCTTTGACTTTAGAGTAGGTATATCTTGTATCTACAATGAACCCAGTACACTCCTCTGAGGAACGTATACTTGTATTTGAAGTTTGATATGTTGAATTAATTTTATTTCCAAACGATATATTTAAGTAGCTTGTATAATATATCGCTGTTTATATTATTTTTTAGTTAGTAAAGCGGTCTTTTATGCCAAGTTTTTTTTTTTGTATTATCTGTATATATTTTTGTTTTTCCACAGTATAATTCTAATTCATCTATTAATCGACTTGTAAAACTGTTCGTGTCTAACTTGCAAGATAAGTTTCCTGCAACTGTTCACACTATATGTCATACTGGCGATAAATTGAAAATGTGTACAACGAAAAATTCCTCGGTCAATGGAAAAATTTGCGATCTATGTAAAGTAAGTTTATGCGTTGTATTGTATGCTACAGTGATATTTTATTTATCTAGTATTTTATATATGGCCGACTACAGTTTAGTCATATAGGTACCGAACATTGAAGACAGCCGAGACTGAACAGGATATAAACAATGTAAATATAGAATTCAAATTATCAGCACCATTCCTCTTATGTATAAATTAACACTGATTATATATATATATATATATATATATAAAATTCTGTTTAAAGTTCTTAATAAAGGAATAATAAGTTGACAAAATGAAATAATTAATATTACCTTCTTTCAAGTACCAATTTCCTGAAAAATATTTCCCGAAAATATTTAATTATGTACACAATTTTTCCTAACATACATTTCACTAAATACATTATATAATAAAATTGAAATATATGCACATCATCACAGAACATTTAACCTGCTTAATCACAAATACATACTACCTTTATTACACACATATATATATATTAATTGGTGGAATAATGTACATTCACCAAGGTAAGTTCGTATTACAATATATATATATATATATATATATATATATATATATATATATATATATATATATATATATATATATATATATATATTGGCAAAATAATGTTTCAGATCGTTATACGTTTTAAGTAACAGATGAAGTAGATGTTAACATTAAATCCTATAAATTTCATAATATTTTAGAATGAACTAACTTAAAAAAATGCGTTATTGAAAATTAACATCATTAACGTTCTTGAGCATTAACTATAATCTAAAAAATGGTATCACTTACCGAAAATGTAAAATATATAATATTATATTACAATATACTGCGTTCGTCAATATAGTAAGACAAATATGTTTAATAATCTGAATATATATATGTTCACGTTTTTTCCTGTGTAAACCATGTCAGTTTTTTCATTACGTGACTGGCTTCGTTATGCAGATGACAGTTCGTGATTTGGTGTCATGGTGACGAGATGCTAGGTGAAATTTTGAATAATTTGAATATGTTTCACAGTAACATAAAGGTCACCATTGAAAAAGAAAATAATGATGAACGAGCTTTTTTAGACGTGTCAGTGAAGCAGACTACATGAGGAAAATTATGTACCTCTGTGTTTAGAAATCCTAAACATGCGAATAAGTATGTGCTCGAGCAGTCGCACTGTGCGGTTCAAAAAGTAGTGGTCTACAAGACTTTGTTACACGGAGCCAAAATGATTTAAGTATAATGCTGTGATCATTAATGGTTTTGACAAGAAGGAATGCGTTTCACTGTTAAAAAAATTCATAGCTAAAAAAGAAAAATTCATTAACAAAGAAGAGTTCGTTGCCGATGTAGTATTTTACTTTATGTAAAAAAATACCACAGATAGACTACAGAGAATTTTACGAAAAAATAAAGTTAGACCTGTTTTTGGCATATGTAAAAAAATAAAACAATATTTATTACGGGTCAAGGATCAAGTCCCCAAAGAGCATGTTAGTAAACAACCTCAGACTCCTGCAGAATAATGATGACAAAAACATAACGATGTGCACACAGCGAGGCACTCGTTTATCACAAAATGTGGACAACATTAAGTCCAGATCACGTTATTCTGAGCATAATTGTATAAATGTACCTACACATTCATAATCATTGTCAGTTTGAAAATGAAAACTGTAATTAATGTTGATGTATTAGACAGTAGTGATTTTATAAGTTAACAAAACCAAATAAAAACAAAGTTAATCACTATAAAAATTATTTTATTAAGGCAAAGCTTTTTGACAATTACGTCATTTTCAAGCATATACAAAAAACCTAACAAATACTGAATCGACATCTGTTAACGACGATGACGGTTTATCATCAGCGGATAAATTTTTTTTTCTGTGGCGATGTGCATAAATTTCATGAAAATGTTTAATAAATATTTATTTAGACAACGTATATATATATATATAATGTTTACTAGGCTCTACATATTAATGCACTGTAGATGTAGAAACTATAGTAAACATACTGTTGTATAAATTGTTTTTTTTTTCTGTTCTATGTAAATTTCATGCGTGTGTTCAGCTTTCTCTAGATGTACACGAAAATACTGAATCGAAATTTTTTGTATACGCTTGAAAATAACGTGAGCTTTGCGTTAGTAAAATAATTTTTATAGCGATTAACTTTTTGTTTTTATTTTGTTTTGTTAAAACTGTAACTGTTTTCGAAACGTCACGTAATAAAAAAAATGGCATGGTATGTACCGTGAAAGTTTAAAAGCGTATTTAATCTGAATACAAATAAAAAGACGCACGTTTTTAGCTTTATATACGAAGCGTTAAACAACGTTATTAAAACATTTTAATCATCTAAAAAATATTAATGATTATTTGAAATATAAAGTAAAATTAGATGAGTAAATGATATATATTTTTGCGTTTATACGTACATTCATATATTTTAGAATAAATTAATATGACGATCTTACCTGCACAGTGGCGTATTATAAAATAGTGTGAAAATAAAACCTAATACCGAAATTAGTATTTATATCAACATTAATTTTATACATATCAAAAACTTTGACTAATTTCGAATATTATCTTTAACGTACATGATGAAAAAGATCCGACATAGGCGGAGACAAATTTGTTGAGCACATCTTTTCCGTTTATTTATAATTTAAATGAACGTATTTTACTGCGTGAACAAATTAGCTACATATAAATTTGTGATAGGACACCTCGTATAAGTACAAAATAATCGAAATAAGTTTTAATAAATAAAAATAATTACACTTTAGGGAAAGTATAGGCATAATGTTAATATTATAGAAAATTATAGTTATCGTATCTACATTCACGATATTATAGGCTAAATGAAATTTTGTTAAAATATTTATTAGACGAGTATACATAAAATGTTTACTACACTGTACATATTAATGAGGTACTATAGTAATAATACTGTTGTATAAATTTATTTTGTTCTAATTTCATGTGTGTATTCTCAGCTTCCTCTAGATGTGGACGAAAATTACAACTTAAACGAAAATACTGAATCGAACATTACACCTGTTAACGACGATGACGGTTTATCATCAGCGGGTAATTTTTTTTTTGCATTTAAATGGATTAAATTATCTAAATTCGCTTAATTTTCTTTTATATATTTATCAGTCGAGACGTAAAAATTGAATTTTATATATATATATATATATATATATATATATATATATATATATATATATAGGTATCTGTAGTAGTGCTTCCTTGATTCCTTGATGATATACATTGAAAATAAAATTAATTAAAAATAATTTTTGGTACAGTATCGTGATTATATTTTTGCTAACACAGTTGTAGTCGACCGTATTTATTAACATATAATTATGATACTTGTTGTGTCCCGAGGAAAACCTCTAAACTAGGAAAACTTACACTTTATAATAACGAAACGAAGAATAAGAAAGAAACCATTTATAACTTTGTTACAAAAATATGAACATGCATTTTGTACAACGTAAAACATTTTACAGTGTTGCCAAATACACTACAACACTGTATACAAAATATTTTTTATGTATTTTGTTTTAAATTGGTAGTGACGAAATTTTGTATGGATTACAATTTACAAGTTGGTTTTTTATGATGCAGCGTGTTTCATCATGTACGATGTACAAATAGAGAGTAACGTTCGTGTAGATGATTATAAAATAATTTTTAGATGTTATTCTAGATGATTGTTAACACGTTATATAAATATCATTAAAACGATAACGTTCCATTTTAACTGAATGTCGTTTATTATGAAAATCAATAATTGTAAGTTCATGTACCGTACGGGGGATATATTAAAAGGTTAAATAGATTATTACATTTGTTTCTTATACAATCTGAATCTATTAGTTATAATTTGCCGATTTTTTTTTTCGAAGTTTTATATGAAAATATTACATATATGTTGGTTAAATTTTCTATTATGCCGAAGATTGTTATTTTTACGTAAATATAAATATAATTTTGTTTTACTTTCAGATTTTGAAAAAAATTAAATTATATTTTTATTAATCTCAGGAGTAGGAATCGAGGTGTTGTTTTTATATATATATATGAATGTATATGTTTTAAGCGTCTTGTTAAAATTATTAATATTTTAAATCGTTAAATCGTATTTTCAACTAAATATTATTAAAACAAACGTGTAAAACTTATAAACATACATTGTTATTGCACTTTTTAAATTATATTTGTTTTATATTCTGCGAAAATAGGTGTATACTTTTTACATTATAATCAAGACATTTCACTAATTCTGAAAATATAAATTTTATATATATATATATATATATATATATATATATATAATATGAAAATTTACATTATCGACAATTATTTTGTGGACGATTTTGTTATTGAATTTTAGTTTTGCTTGACAAGTTAATTTTATTTCTTAAATAACATATTAATATTATAAGCATAAAATAAGTTTTGATCAATATGAATTTCACGAAGTACATCGGTAATGCCTTCTTGATAACGTTTATTAAAGGAAAATGATCTTTCAAATTTTTCTTATTATTTTAATTTTACATTTTTTCAAAAAGAATATAGTCATTGATTTCAAACAAATAAATATCAGAATATAAAAACCGGTTATTTTGACATCATAAGGTTGAGTTTTTACTTATTGTTAGTTTTATTGTCTATTTGTAGCAACGAAATTTATATATGTATGTGTGTGTAATAATAAAAGAAATAGAAATAACTTTTATGATATTGTATAAACAAGGTTTTATTTTGTTTCATGTTAATTCGTTTGAACAAACCGCTTCACTTAACTTGTAATAATTTAGGATATCCTTGAATTTAACCATTTTATTAGCGGTGTTCCCTATGTGGTAATCGAAATTATAATGCTAATAAAATGTTATATATTTTGGTGACGTGAAATGGCGAATTATAAAAATATTTTTATATAAATGTAATCTAAGCAATATATTATAAACACCCTGTATAAAATTTTGAATGAACAAGTTCGGATTAGTGCTAATTATTTCGTCAAGTAATATACATCGGTTTGTCGGTATACTAGGATTAAATAATAATAATAATATATTAAAATACGAATTGTTCTTGCTGCATAGCTTTTGATTTTTTTACTAGACAATATAATTATTATTATTATTATTATTATTATTATTATTTCCCTTAAATTATTGATTGGGGTTTCTAAAATACACAGAATTAAATTTCATTCAATATTTGTGCCAACCACATTAAATATGAAAGTCAATTATGCCAATGTAAGTGTATCTGCATTTGGTATTTTTATGTGAATGTAGTATATATTTAATTTGTTTTATGTTTATAATTCGAATATATATATATATATATATATATATATATATATATATATATATATATATATATATATATATATATATATATATATATATATATATACTGCATTTGGTATTTTTGTGAAGGTAGTATATATTTAATTTGTTTTATGTTTATAATTCGAATATATATGTATATATATATATATATATATATATATATATATATATATATATATATATATATATCGTTTTGTTTAGGATACCTCAAAGATTCCAATGATGATTTTAATTTTCTGAACGCAATAACTGATGTAATTGTAAATTCCGGCTCGCGTACGGATAACGATGTTTTTAAACGTTTATGTTACGGTTGTCGTCAACTTTACGAACTGATGGTAAGCGTTAAGTTTCGTTATAAAAAACGGATATCGGTTACTGCTAATTGTAAAATCAAAACATCTCAATTTTTTTTTACATAAATTAGTCCTAACGACACATTCTCCACTTACTGTCATGCCGTTTGAACGAAACTGATGAATTTCGGGCAAATATGGCTATGACACAGTTTGTGCGTGATCAGACTGCTAGTTACAACATAAATTAACATTATAGAGAGGGATAAGTAGCGAAGTACTATCCTATGGAAAACCATAATCATGCGTGATCAGCGATGAACGTGTTAATGATTTGCAAAATTTTCGCAATTTCGGCCGCGATTATGAAAATATTTTAAATTTTCACGTTTGATTACCGTGTAAACAGTGTCTTTGATGAACGGATTATTTTTCTTTTCCGCGTATAAAAATATTTACAGGTACGATATTTCACATTGCGCGAAAATGGATAACATTTGTAAAAATGTCGAAAAACTCGCCAATTTAATAATTTGAAAATCGATGTGGAGTTTTTTTTGTTTTAATAAATAAATTTATTATTTTATTTGTAAAAATTATTGAAAATTTATTTCCGTAGTCATTATTGTATTTATTTCTAAACGAAAAACGAATTGTTAGAACGTTTTCCGAGTTAAAAACACGCAAATCGATAATATTAACCAAAATTATAAAATTTTACATACAGAAATAAATCGGCATTTTTATGTTAGACGGGAACTTTTTTAACTTAATTGTTTATGTATAAATTTTATATTGCTGATTCGTTGATTGTGTTATTTTTTATCACATTCATCACGAGATTATTTTATAAATAATCGTTTCTTCGCTTTGCTATTTTTTCTAACATCTACATCTGAATTAAGCATTTTCATTTTATTTTTGTTGTTTTTTTTTCCTTTTATATTTTAAATAAATTGCGTATATTTTTATATTTTATTCTTTTATGTCCACTGGATAATGGCTTTTAATAGTCGAAAACTTTTGTAGTATTTATAAAAAATTTAGTGATTTTAACTAATTCTTTTTGAAAAATCACTTCATTCCACTCTGTTCGAATACACGCACGTATTAATGTATCGTAAACGGGTTAATAAATTTTTGATTTTCCTTCCTTTATTTGCAGAGGAAATGACAACGTCAATCGGCGGTAGCTAATACGAAACATTTTATAATTTTACTTAGGCCGATTTTTCGAACGACTAATGGAGGAGAATGACGCGCAGCTACACGGACTTATTTCAATCGACGATGATTATTTAACCGAAGGGATAGGAGGGTAATTAAATTTTCGACGAACATGTTTATTAATGTAATTTTCGGCGTAACTAAGTAATATATACATTTTCGACCGACGTCTCGCAGGGTACTAAATCGAGTCTAACTTAACGTAGACGCAGCAGTCTTAAAATTATATTCACGAATACGTCATATCGATATTACAGTTCGGGTTGTTGTTGGTTGTTATTGAAAAGCCAGTTGATGGGCCTGATATAATGGAATTCTATTTAAAACGATTCAATTTAAATTCTGTCTGTGGTTAAACTAATCAAATCGTACTTAAGTAATAAACCCTTCTATGTTATCCATTTCTCTACTAACTCTTCTGTTTAAATCTATTACGTTGGTATTCCTGAAGGCAGTGTTCTTGGGGCTGCACCTATTTTCAGTGTTGTTGATAAATTATTGACCCCGTATATCTTTTGTTCGAACAGCTTTATAAGCCCATGACTTAGCACTATTTTACAGACTAGAAACCATACGTAATCGTTTAGAGATAGTTGCTGGCTATCTTTTACAAACATTACAAACGCTGGAATCTACGATTATACTATTTACAAGGTAATTTCCAAAATCAGTACCCAATGTTGTTCTTAATGGCGCGTCTATACCGTGGTCCAAAGAATTATGGTGTTTTATAAAACCGAATTGATGTTGGGGAATTATATCATTGGATTGTATGTAAGGCTGTAATCTTTTTAATATTAATTTTTCTACTACCTTCGACAAAACAGGCAACAAAGAGATCGGACGATAAGATGAAACAGAATACGGATCTTTGCCAGGTTTCGGAATCATTATAATTTGCGCGAATTTCCACTGTACTGGAAAATATTGTACGCGAAATATGCATTACATATGTAAGTCAGCAATACTATAGCTTTTCGCGGAAGTTCATTCAATAATTCAGCGCTTATTAAGTCGAAACCCGGACTTTTCTTCTTTTTCAACGTTTTAAGTAAATATTTCACCTCAGAAGGCGAGGCTAACTTAATCGAAGAAGATGATTCATATGGACTATTTATATAGTCGTATATTTCCCTGTCCGTGCTAGCCGTTATGTTTGGCTGAAACACGGTTACCAGGTGCTGAGCAAATAAATCTGACTTGTGTTTATCATCTCTCGCCCGTGATCCGTTACCATGTTTTATCGGAGGAATATGTGTATTGGACCGTTTAATATTTTATTTAAATAGCTACTAAGGGTTTTGTTTTTAATTTCTGCTAATAACATTTTTAATTCTTTTACTTTATTCTTGAAAAAATGTTTATCCCAAGGATTCCCTGTTTGGAACCACCTTCGTCTAAACTTTCTCTTTTCCAAGACTAACTTTCGGACTGAAAGCGGATAATTATTACTTTTTTTGTAAGTATTAACTGGAGTATTCAGCGTGGCTGCTGTTTGTATCTCCCTAGTTAGATACCGTACGGCATTCTCGATGTCAATTTCGCTTTTCAATGGAATTTTTAGATTTAATTTGGTATCTAAGTATTCCCTAAATGATTCCAATCTGTTTTGTGGTTACACAAATATATTTTTTCCTCACGACATATAACCGAATCGCCAAACGTTAAAATGATACAAGAGTGATCCGCAAAAAGATCGAAAGAAGAATTTATTTCTGAGTAATAACTAGCAGTTCCTTTTGTAATGAAAAAATCCAGCAGATCCGATATTTTACCATTGTCGGTTGGCCAATATGTCGGTTCCCCCGTTGATATGTATTTAGCATTATGACTTTCCAGTGCTTGTTTCAGCATACGCCCCCTTATTGTCGTTAACCTGGAGACCCACGCTGTATGTTTGGCGTTCCAATCAGCTCCAGAAACGAATTTACTACCCAAATATTTTATGTATTTGCTAAATTCGATTGTCGTTGCCTTGTGTTGTGGCGGACAATAAGCAGCTGATAACACAAGCTGGCCACCCATCATCTGTATGCTAATACTAGTTCCCTGTAGATACTCCTCTTTAAACTGATTTAATTCATGATGTACAATGTCAGTTTTTATTAGTATTGCTGAACCACCATGCGATTTTCCCGAGGGGTGTGTACACGAATACGTGTTATAATCATTTATTTTGAAATTATCCTTATCGGTAAGGTGAGTTTCAGAAACTAAAATTACATCGATTGAATTAATATTTAAGAACAATTCAACTTCGGCTTTATGATTTTTCAAGCCATTCGCGTTCCACTGAGCAACCCTTAGATACCTGGGCATTATTTGATTAGTTTTTGAACTAACGTGGTAAGCATGGATAACATCATGCTATTTTGCTCAGCTAATTGGCGGAATATTGCCTTAAATTCGTTCAGAAACTCCGCCAAGTTCACATTTTGTCCCTCTACATTTAGATTACTCGACGATCTATTACTGTCGGAGATTTGCCCGGAAATTCCTACATGGTTCATATTTGCTGTAGTATTATTCATCTGGCCTGAGGTGTTAGCATTAATAACTTGTGAATAGCTTACAGATGGTCGTCGATAATTTTGTTTGATAGGTTGACTCGCTCTAAGTTTGAGATTGTTTTATTTTGTACTAATTTTTTATATATCTCACAATCTTTATAATTCGCGGGATGAGATCCACCGCACAGTCCGCATGTAGGAGGTGATTGTGGGTCCTTTTTGCATTCGTAGGTTCTGTGTCCATCTCCACATTTCACGCATACTGGCGCTCGTGTACAGTAGGCTTTCGTATGTCCCCATTGTTGACAGTTCAGACACTGCGGCATTGATGCTTTCTTTTTAGGCGATTCTATTTTAATAATAGTATTACACAGTGATTTTAAATTATATATCTCTCGACAATTTGTTGTTGGTTCTAGGTCTATGAAGAATAATGGCAATGGTTTTTTTGTCTGATATTGCCTCACATTATGAACATTGCGAACTTTAAACCCATGCGATTCTAATTCTTCTTTTATGACCATTGGATCGATTGAAAAGTGTAAATGCCTGATCACAACTTTGTAAGCTCTATCTTGTTTCATTTGGTAGGTGTGAAAAATAATATTTTCTTCTCTAAAGACTCGCGTTAACTTGCGGTATTCTTCCGGAGAGCGTACATTAATTTTAATGTTCCGTATTGTTTTTAGAAGTAGAATCTGTGTAAAGTTCGCGGCTTCTTTTGTCTTTCAAATCAATCGATGCAGTTTGTTACAGCTTCTGAATGGTTGGTTACTGAGCTTTGGTTACATTCTGATTTTTCATGATTGTCGACAATTTCACCATTATTGGACTGCTGAACATTACATAAAATATCAAAATTTCAAAACCTTCAACTTGTTTATAATACTAACCAATCTGTTACTTCTACATTTGTTAGTGTGTCATTGTTTAGCAGACTATCATCGCAGAGCTTTGTGATTTCAAATAGTTCAGGTCATTAACCGTAGCTGCTGCTACAGTGACAGATAACAGCGAGTGACGTTAAAAGAAGTTTTACTGTATCGATATTTTAAAAATGAATCAGATAAATATTAAAATTAATAATAAGCAGAATAATCTTAAAATCTACTTTTTCATATATTGTGAAATGGACATGTTTTTTTTTTGTGATGTATTATAAATGAGGTTTATCAATCGTTAATTATTTATATATATATATATATACACAATTTTTTAAAAATAATAAGCTTTCAAGGTAATTTCCTGTAGTTATACTGTGGAAAGCTAATGTACGCTTGAAATCATGTTACATATGAATTTACTCAAATTATCTAGTTTAATGAGTTGAATGAGTAGTTTCGTGTATTAGATAACGGACATAAATTATAAATAATTATCGAAAATATATGAAAAGTACATCTATAGTGCTTTCTCAGTGATATATATTGGACAAAAATAAATAAAATAAAAATAATCTATACCGTCTCGTAATTATTTATATTTATGAAGATAATCGACTAATTCGTCATTTAGGATTTAAGATGTCGGGGCTCCTCCAGGCGGTACTCTCTTTCCGGCGAAATTAGTCGATTGTGTTTATCTTACCTTATTAGAGGAACAATTCTTTATATATATATATATATATATATATATATATATATATGCAGCCGACTATCTCGGAAACTGCTCTAACGATTTGGATGAAATTTTGTACATATCTATAATTTATTAAGCAATTAAATATAATTAAAATTTTATATCTCGTGTGCTGTTTCGATTTAAGGTATCGGATCTTCTGGAAATATTTTTAATCTACGAAAGAATTATTTCAAGTAATAAAATCCTATCGAAAAATTCCGAAATTCCTTTTCAAAAAAACAATGCATCCCTCTTCGAAAATTTATGAAATTAAATTCTACACGATTGAAATAGTTTTATGTGTGCAACAATTTCTGAACAGTATGTGATTCTTATCCAAATATATAGAACGAGCAAAAAATCTCAGTCGCCCACATAATGAATAAAAATAATTGCCATGTTTTATTCATATTATTTATGTACAGATGGCTGTTGATTGCTTTATAAAAAATATCGATGACACGCTCGCTATATTTACTACGTAAATGACTGCGTCGATTGTCTGTGTACATTAAGAAGCTTTGTGCCGGATTTTGTACGGAAATCTTTACATGGACATTTCAAACTGGATCACAATTATGACGTACATTATACTCGTGCTGATAATCTGCGAGAACGGTTAAGAATAAAATGTTTTTATTAATAATAAAAAAAAATTCTGTAAATAACAAAAATTATTCGTCGACGATAAAATCTGTATCATGATTAATTTTGAAGTGAAACTTATATTTGCGCGTTGTATATGGGAAGTTAATCCATAAAAGGAGCAAGAGAGCGAGTGGCATACATAGGCTGAACGAAAATATATATAGATGTGTGTATACCGTTCGAATGTACCTCAACTACCAACACCCGCCTATCAAACCACGTTTTATTGCGTTAAGGGCGTCGACAAAATAGGTATATATATATATATATATAGTACCTCCTCTACCAACACCCGTCTATAAAAATACGTTTTGTTGCGTTCCGTGCGTCATAAGCGCAGTAGCAGCTGCAGATGTAGTATGCTATGTATTATCTTTACAAATTCTTATTATTATAGGCATGTACTTTCTTTATCGATATGTGTTGATTCGTAAATTACCAAAAAATAAATTTTATTAATAAAATATAGATTCGATTTTTATACCTTACACTGTATTGAAAAAATAAACTGTAGCTAATTTTTGGAAAACGCCTTTAAGTTTCACTTCTTCCTTACGCTCCGAGGCACAAATGTTTTTTTTTTTATTCACTAAAGTCATTGTCACTGACGCTGTTGTGTCCTGTCAGTAGCCAGTGTCCGTAACTTTATTATATTTTTAATAAAGTTATTATTGCGTCTTATTACATGTTCTAACAGTTTTATTTTCCTCTTTTGTAAACTTCATTATTCGTGGTCCTCCTTCCAGCATTTCTTATTTAATATCTTTTCAAGACGTTTTCGTTATTCCACGCCCGATCCACATACCCGTTGAATTAGGTTTATTTATTTCCGGTGCGTTGTTAAGTACCAATTTTCACAACCGTTATTGAGCACACTTCGAATGTATGTTTTTGCAAATTTTTTTCTCACGTCTATATTCACCTTTTCTTATTTGTTAATATCGATTTTTGGTTATTAAATGCATATTTGGATTGCCTTGTTCGTCTTTTAATATCCGTTATACTTCTATTAACATCTTTTATCATAACGTTATTATATGCTGCTCGAGTCTCGTGTTCGACCAGTCATACTACTAATTTAAAGAAACTTCAGCAACCTCAAAACCATTGTTTTAGACTCATCCTAAATTAGTCCCATTAAAACAGTAACTTCATTTTCCATTCATCGGTAATATCGTAAAAGCAACTAAATTTTTCGATTATCGCGCTATATCCGACGTCGTTCTCATCATAGATAACATAGGTATACATGATTATTTAAAACACGGATACAAGACGTATAAATACAGGCGAATTAAACATATACTATTTTGAGTATTTCACATGCATTCCTTTAACATCTGTATTAGCAAAGCACCGGGTAAACATCGATCATACTACTTTGTGGGTGCCTGATCATAAAGATAATCTAAACAATGAATTTGTTTACTCGTTTGCTAAAGACGCGTCGTCTAATAGCGTAAAACTCTCCTTAGGATATCGTTCACTCTGTTCAGCTGGAGCATATAAATCATTGGAAACTAATGTACACTGAGTCACCTCTCACCTATTACTATTAACTTCAACCGTCTCTTCCCAAACTTCCGTGGTTTTACTTCTTTAAGGAGATTAATCGCAAATGTATTGTACTCATCAGTAGATTACGATTTGTATATCATTTGTTACCATTTGTTACCTGACCGTTTTTCCATGTGCAACTTAGAGAAAGTCCCTTCTGTCCCCCTCCATTCTAAACAGGTAGTCTGCAATCCCGATAATGTTTTTATTGAGTGCTCTGCTATAGCACCGTTACGTTATGAACTTTAACTTATCTTACTACGTTCTCCATATATTACACCTCTGTATAATGTATCGTATCTTCTCCATATGGATAATTTACGATTATTCCCCATATAGCAACATTTCTTGAGAAGTCCATCCTTGATTAAAATACAAATATTCTTCATAGTATCACGTTGGTTAAACCGTAAAATGTATCCTCATAAAATATATATATATATATATATATATATTTGATGTCAGTCGAATGTTGGTTATAGTGTTTTAGCGAAGAAAGAGTTATGTAAGGAAGACACTGAAATGGAAAAGTTTTAAACTTAAATAGGCAGGTTAACATTCGATTAAATCCGTCGTGCCTGAAAAGGATAATTATTCATATTTATGGGGATGAGAATAGTATGTGATGTTTGAAATTTTTCAGCTGTTTTACTGGATGTAACGAAGGCGTTTGATCGGCACCAGAGATTGTTGTTTAAACTAAAACAATTTTGAACTCCAACCTTTGATAAATTCTTCGTATCATACTTAACCGAAAGAACATTTGTTGTTAGAGTAAATGATGTCTTTTCTGAAGAACATAAAGTTTTAGCTTCAGTGCCACAAGGTAGTTTTCTCGGTCCAATATTACATAACATCTATACTACGGATATACCTATTTCAAATAAACAATATTAGCACCATTTGCTGATGATATAGCTATACTAGCTGCTAATTCAATTTCAAAATATGCTAGTGCGGCTGTTCAGAATTATGTGGATCGAATTGTAAAGTGGGCACATAAATGGCGTATTTAATCCATCCAAATGCTAGCACACCACGTTTTCTAACAGACAAGTGACATGCCCTCCAATTTGAAACCATGGCAATGAAATTTAGCAAACAAACTGTGTAAGATATCTCGGAATATATATTAACTGACGGCTAACGTAGCGGTTTCATGTGGTTCAAACAAAGAAAACTATGATTTCGCGAAACAGATTACTGTATTCTCTTCTAGGAAGAAAATCTGCTTTAACCTTAGCTTTAAAAAGAAACAATTATTTAACTCTGATATATGGAAATACGGAATCGAATTATATGAAACTACATTTAAAAGCAATATACTGAGGATACAGCGACAACAATCGAAAATACTTCGTATCATCAAATATGCACCAAAATATGTATATAACTTCACCTTTCATAGTGACCTAAATATACCGTATGTCAATGAAGTTTATGTAAACTAGTATAAAACGTTTTGATAAATTGTAATTTAATATTAACCCACATGTCCGCTGAATGCACTTATTTACTCTCCCAGACAATTCCACAAGGCTGTTGAAAAAAAAGGAAGAGATGGTGCATAGATGCTCTTCCGATAACTTGAAAAAGAAATAGTTCAAATAACAAGAGTAATCGTTTTTAAATATTTTGGATAAAATTTGAATAATAAACTTATGTAATGCTATAATAGTCAAACAACCGAATAATTCAGTTTTCCAACTTTTACGATACTTTCACTGAGAATTTAATTGTCTCACTGGAGACGTTTTAGATTAATCACATTTTTTATTACTTTATTCATCACCATTGTTTATGGTACTTTAGTGCCGGTACAATAAAAAAAAAAAAATTAAAAATTAGCTTCGAAAAATTTTCATCTATATTTTTCGAAGAGTAATTTTTCAATTTTGTATATGCGTGATAACGAAGCAGAAGGAGAAATACAAAAATACATTTATTTAGTTATCACGAATCTATATAAAATAACCGAGAGGAAATTTTTTTAAAAAATTTTATATAATTTAGAAGTAGTTCTGTAGGCTATTGAGTAAATTTAATATTTCGGTTGAAACTGTCCCATGACAGGATTTCGCTTAACGTATATACAGAATGAATACTTCATATTAGATGCCTCAATTTCGTTGTCTATAATCTATCAATGTCGACCGAGTTATGTACCAGTGTATATGTCGTACTATTTTGAATTGTGAAATATAGTCTCGTACGGCACGACTTTTTGCTATTTGTAAAATTTCATCCGTTATAAACTTATCTTTGCATCTGTGTGGAGAATTTAATTTGTTATGTACCATGAGGAATATACGATTATGATATTTCACAGTTTTTGTGTAATCGCTATGTTACTCTTTTTTGAGCAACCTACCAACTGACAGCTGTATTTCCGGATGTAATCTCAGATACTTTACATCTTTCAGCGAGATTATTTTGTGCACCGTTCGACGTTACGCTACTATTGTTTAATGTTCGATTAGTAAAGGTTGTCTATACTGATTTGTTTTCATTCACTTTAATACGCCAGCGTGTTACATATTTGTACATACAAAAGCGTACCATCGGCAAAAGTATCAATTTCAACGTAAGATAGATTGATAATAGTTTATGTTGGGAAATTATTATTATTAATTAAATATTATTAAATTTTGTTTCCAGAAATATAACACGTTAGTGTGTTAATGGTTTAGGTGTAACTTTTAATGTTGCTTGTAAAAAAATTCTAAATGGTAAATTAGTTAAAAAGTGTATTGTACGATGTAGTTCTTAATATTTTACTGATATAAATGATGAAACAATTAATAAATTGTTTAAAGCAAGTAGTAAATTCGAAAAGTTTAAATAAGGTACAATAGCTGTACCAACTGTTTCTACTGGAAATATTTGTGATTCTTCATCATTAAAATAATTTTTAGTTATGATTCGAAAATATTAAACGCTTGGAAAGGTGATTGAATTTTATTTTATACAGCCGTAAACCATCATGTCGAACTTTTATCAAATGCTTAACTACCGTCCAAGAATATGACATAAGGGTCTTTTTTTGTTTTAAGGATGTTCATATAATTTTAGTAATGCAATGTATATGTTGGGTAGTATTGTGTTTAAAACTGTTGTTCTGTTATTTTTTCCTTAACTATAAGCATTAGATGGTTGAGTATAATTTTTTTTAACAATTTCGAGAAACATGGCAAAGAGATTGGACTATGTGATGTTGGTTGAGAGCTGGTGGTTTTAAGGAGTTTTAAATATTCTGACTTCGAAAATTTTACCTGAATGGAAACATACTCGAGTCGGTAGATTCCTAGGACAGTTGTCACCTTTTTTTCGCAATTTTTTCAGAAATGTCAAAAATGGCTATTTTTAATGAGTTATTAAAAATCCGCGGAAATCACTTTTCAAGGTCATAGAAAAAAAGTGAAAAAGATGACCAGAATAAAGGAAAAATAATGAAATTAAGCAAAAATTAGCTAGGTAGTTGTTAAAAATGAAGTAAATAATAATAATAATTAAAATTTTGTTTTGGAGTGCGACGAGCCAGCTACGAGTGAGCCAGTCTTACTATATAGCATTTAATAATGTAATACTATTATATAGCATTAAATGATGTAATACGACCTTTTGGTAATCCTTTTAACATTTTTGATGGAATTAGATGAGAGCGAGAATTACGAGGATTCACTACCTTTTGAATTTCTGTCGTAGCTGGTTTTCACATATTGTGATTACATCGTATGGAAAATGAAGTCGTGTTGCTTGTGTTCGGTTTAAAGGTATTGGGTAAATGTTTATGATCGATCTTTCGTTTAATTTTCTAATAGGGTGTGCTGTTTCTTTAGGGTTTTCGTGTTATGTACTGCTTTCAAAAGAAAATAGTCATTTTATAACAATGGTGATAGAATAAATAGATAATAGCAAAGGGTTTTATTTTTTAATAATTTGTCGTTTATTTTTGTTTCATAATTCATCGCTGCTTTATAGGAAGGATCCTCATGTTTGCTCCTTTTACAAATGTCTCTTGATGTTTACTTCATGCTTTATTTCTTAATGGTAGTAGATAGTTTATATTCATTTTTATCTTTATTTGGCGTTGGATACAAAACAGTCTGATATTGAATGACTTGGTAGAACGCCCAATTTGTTCTTTAATTCTTAATGATAGATTTAAATTAATTTTTTCTTCAAATGCTTTGCCGAAAGTATCTCATGTTGTATATTTTGTAAAGATTTTTGGTTTACATAATTTCCTAATAATATTGCCGTTCACTGCTGGTATTATTGGTGAATAATGAAATAGTTCTGTAGTCTTCTAGTTGCGAAAAAATGTAATAATCCCGGAAATGGATTTCGGCTCGGATTTGACTCACTTTTCGAAAGCATAACTTATTTTTAGATAATTGTTTAAGAAAAACTTTTAAATAGATAAAATTACTCACCGATATACGAACAATTCTTATATTTCGTAAAAAACGATTTTAAAATTAATTATGTCCTTTTGAAATTTTACTTATTTACATATTTACCAACATGAAATATAGCGTTGTGCCGGTCAACGTCCGACATGTTATATCGATATTTTCGATTAATATTTTATTTTTAACGTTTAAAAATTATTAAAAATTATTTTATTAAAACGAAATTAAAATTATTGATTTTAAAAATTATTTTGTTAATAAATTTTTGAATTTAATTTAGTTTCAAAATTATTTATAAATGGTTCCTCCATGGACGGTTGTTTGGAATCATGTTTCCCGCGTTTTGTTCTTACTCCTTGTTGTATTTGTTATGTTTGTAAATGAATTGTTTTCTTGTTATGGTTTTAAAATTTATTAATTATTTTAGTTACATTTAAATACGTGTATCATTATTATTTGTTATCTTCGTATTTTATGCGCCAATAAAGAAAACTCATTAAATAAGTTAAGCGAATAGAGTTCTAAATGACGATTATAAATGTCCGAAATGCAACACCAATCTAAAGTAGCAAGGTGTTCACGTAAGTTATTTTATATTATATTATTAATAATATTCAAAAATCACATTTTTATAATTTTCACTTGGAATGAAACATTTGTTTTGCGGATTGTAAATTGTTTTGTGTTAATAAACGTCGTTTGTTGGTTAAGTTACATTCGTTTAAATTTGTTTCGGCTATTTATAATTAGAATTAAAGGAAAAAACGAGAATGCCACAATACCCGGATGACTGATAAATATTTTCTGCAGAAGTAAAATTATATTTTCAAGTAACAGTTGTATAAAATTCGTATTGTTACGGTAGACAGCGGTATTATCAAAATTTACAGTTAAGATCTAATTTTTCAAGATTTTCTCGAAAAATTGTGCTTTCTGCTAAAAAAAAATTCGCTCCGTGTCATTTTTATCGAAATATGATTTTTGCAATAAAACAGTTTTTTTTTTATATATGTGTAAAAATATTACATCCTCCATAGATTTCAAAAAGTTCGGTAATAAAAGAAAATTTATTTACGCACCGTGTAGAACAAGGAGTAATCCATTTGCACAACTCCATAAGCATTAATATTCAGTTTTCTGTGCATTAATTGCAACGAGAATGCGGTTAACTGTAAAATGAAAAGAATTTTAATATATTTGATTGATTATTTACTATCACATATGTATATACATTAGAGAAGAAAAGTTTTGAAATAATAATTTTTCGTTAATATAAATATAATTTTTAAAATATAATAATAAAACAAACAAAAGTAAATAAATTAGAGATCTGTCGATGTCCCGGCTACAAACGATACTTAGATTGTAGTAGTGGTTCCGACTGATTTTGTTCTAGTACGCGATGAAATAACAGCGAAAAATATAACGTGTTTTTTTTTGTGTATTTTTATTTGTCACGAAATAATAAGAATTACATAAAGAAAATTACTGATCTAAAATTTTCGATACTATTTCAGATCAAACTCAAAAAGTTTATATCCTAAGAAAAATAGATAAAATTTTTGTTAAACCCAAATTCAATATTAATTACTTATTAACATTTCTAATAATAATAACATAACGATATCTATGTGCGGGAAATATTTTAATTACAGTGCGATTAAATACGGTATGGAATTTGCCGATACTTGTAATACAATTTTATTTTATTATTATTTTTTTAAAATCATTCGAACATATTCTTAGCGAACAAAATGTGATCTTACTACGATCTAATCAACAATCCACTACTAAGGACATTAACATATTACAACGGCCCGATTATTACAATAATTTTAAAACTGATCCGTAGTAATTAATATTACGGTCTCCGCCTATTTTATTTACTCTAAGCGATTAGTGTGCAAAGATCTTTTTATTTATCTAAAATGCAATCTTACAAACTCATACACATACACGCTCAAACCTATGTAATATGAACGATATATTCGCGTGTGAATCTATAATCCGTTATGAATTCCATATAATTCATTAACAGTGATTATATAATCTGCGTTCCCTTCGGCAGTTGTGACTTATAGTTGTTTTGCTATCAATAGGTAAATCTCTTGTATATAACAGGTACAGGAGAGGTCCGAGGACGCTACCCAGTGGCAAACCTGCTTGTATATAGTAGAATGACTACCTTGCCTCTTCATACACAACCTGGAACTGTTAAGATTTCAATATGGGACAAAAATTTCTTGTTAGTAGAGTACTCAACTTGTGAACGCCACACTTTATCAAATTCCATACAGCAAAGCAGAATTTCTTCAGTGCCTTGTTAATAATGTCCACTACTCGGTGCACTTGGTCGATTGTTGAGTGCTTCCGTTTAAATCAAAATTGATGTAGAGGAAGCTTATCTTCAACTAGTATTAACAATCGTTTTAACAAGAGTTTATCCGGGAGTTTAGAGATTGATTGTAATATAGAAATTGGTCTGTATGATCTGATCTCTTCAGCTTTTTTGTCTGTTTTTTTTAACATTATAATCTGTGCTATTTTAAAGCAGTTTAGTATGTACTTAAGTATTAAACATGCATTAAATATGTATGTAAACAATACTACTGCTCTTCGTGATAATTCTTTTAGGACAGCTGGTGAAATTTCATCTATTCCCGGAGCTTTTTTTTGATTTATGTTGCGATCAATTTCATTTGCTATCTCCATATATTTATAGGTCGGAATATTTATTGCATCGTAGTACGTTAACAATTAAATGCCTTTCGGTGTAAGGGTATACTTGTAAGGATTATATCGCATTTCAATTTTAATGTTGGCCACGTTTTCTTTTTTTTATTAAATTCTTATAATAACGACCGTAATAATATTATAAATTGAAAACTTTGGAATGTAGTGATTTTTAAAAAACAATAAAAAAGGAGTTAAAATTAATAACATTTTTTAAATGAAAAATTACAAAGCTTTTCGACTGTTCACTCTATTATAAGTGAATATAAAAAATATACAAATTCATAAAAATATAAAATGTAAAGAATATTACTTAGGTACACAATTTACAAAAATTATCAAAGTGATAAAATAGTATTTTTAAACAATCTGATAGCGAGTGTGGTAAGCAACACAATTAACAATCAGCAATATAAAATTTATACATAAACAATAACGCAATAGCGAATAAAACGCAAAACATCCAATAATATGATTTACACATAAACAATAATACAATAGCTTTGGCTGATTTTTCATTTAAAGAAAAATGAAGTGGTTTTAACTCCTTCGTTGTTTATTTAATAAATAATAATAAATCTATTAATACCTCTTTGCTTAAATCAGGAACATTTTTCACCATTAGTAAATCGTGCAATATTATAGGAGTTTTTGTAACCTGTCAACAGATATTGAGGAAAATTAATTCAAAAGTTTATCCGTATTACGCAAATATATCATATATTGGAACAAATGTGTGTTTGGCGATTTTTATTACCTGGAAGAAAACTGTAAGTTGATTTTCAAATAAACGCGAAACAATTTAGTCATATTTATTATATTCAAAAAATTTTCATTCATAAATTTAAAAAGCGAATGGTTTTATTTCTTATTTCGCGTTTATGTTATACGTTATCATCATTATCATTAATAGTAATTTTGCGTTGCTACATGGTGGTCCGTTCTTTTCGTTGAACGTTTTATGGTGCTTTTTGCTTCAACCAAACGCGGTTGTGGACTATCGCTTATAGACTGAAATTAAGATATTTCAGGTTATTTATGCTTATATTTTTTTTTGTGTTGGTTTAGTATTATGTTTTCGAATTAACTACCACCATAACTTTTCTTTTGAAGATAATTATTTTTATCGTTAAATTCGTATAGTAATGTAGAACCTCCAGACACCTATTGTTACACATCGATACTAACTTTTTACTTCATTATAAATATTTTTATCAATTTTTCAATATGCGATAGGTGCGCATTAAATATAACATATTGTCAAAATGAATATCCGACATTTTAATTGATTTATTCTGTTGTTAAGCTCAGTCTGTCTACGACCGTAACAACTGTTTGATAACAGCTTTAGAAAGTAATCGGCTCATAGTTTCCAAGGTACAAGATTGAGTTCTAATACGAGTTCGATAGCTCTCATTATCGTTATCACATCATCGGCGTAAGCTTGAATATATAATGACGGTAGATTCGTAATGAAAATGACGTGTAATATAGAAATTAAAAAGCAGAGTGATCTTAGAACAGAGTGTAGAACCTCTTTAATAAACTGGAAGGGTTGAAAATAAGCTATGTAAGATTCTCTTCCCAAATTAGTTTGGTGTTTTTTTTACTTTTCCGTGATTAGGGGCGTCAGTTGGCTAGGGACTTTCGATTGTGTGATTCGTATAGAATGCGAAAACATTTACGCCGCGAAACCTGACCACTTCTCTTAGTTTGAATAGTATGGAATGTAGCGGGTTTTAAAAATAAACAACAAAAAAGTAGTTAAAATCACTAAATTTTTACATATATAAAAAGAACGCAAGCTTTCCGGCTATTAAGAAATTACCTAGTGGACGTAAAAAGATAAAATATAAAAATATATACAATTTATAAAAAATATAAAAAGAAAATACTTAATTTAGATGTGCAACGTTATAAAAAATAGCAAAGTGTGAAAGAGTTGTTTATAAAATAATCTGATAGTGTGAATGTGATGTGGTAAACGACACAACCCAAATCGACAATATAAAATTTATTGCACAAACGATTATATTAAATGGGCAGAAAAATAAACATGAATATAAAAAATTGATTAAATTTATAATATACTTCTTAAAAATTAATTCTTCATCAATCATTGATTGAATTTAAGAAATTATTTTTATCTATTTCTTTTATTATCTCCATTTTAACCAGAAGTTTTCTTTTTTTTCTTATGTAAATATTGTTGATGTATAAGATTTTGTTGTTTACTACATTCGAAATTCGTTTTAAATTAATCGATTAAGCAGTATTAACGTTGAATTAAATAGAAAACTGACCTAGTTTGAGATGTCTGTTGTTTGATGATGGTTTTCAGCAATCTCCCTTTTAATGAACTTGCTGACCATTTTCTTTTCTATTTAGCTCCCAAAATCGAACTCACTAACCATCTTCTTTTTCTCGAGCTTCGAAAATCGAAAAACTAATTATCTAACTCATCTTTCATTCTTACTTTAACTTCAACTAACTTTGCAAAACTAACCACTAACCACTCGACTAACTTGAATAATGATCATCTCGAACATATCACATTTTATTGTTTTTCTGTTCGCTCGACCGATCCTAAACTGACCGGGTGGATTGAGCATGCGCCGTTTTAAATTTTACTCACCTTCTAATCAGAGGGTCGTTTCAGCTAAAACTATTATTATTATTATTATCTCAAACCAGATTTTGACAGTAATATGTATGTACGTCTGTAATTACTACACTACCGAGCGTCGAGTTAGACTTTGATCCTAAATAATTAAATATTTCTGTCATTATATCGACATTAATATTAAATATTATTCCTTATTTCCTAAACTGTTAAATTAACTTATACCACGTTTGTATCGAGCGCTTTTTTGGTGTATATATATATATATATATATATATATATATATATATATATATATATATATATATATATATATATATATATATATAGGGTGACCCAGAGAAGATGGAGGGTTTTGTATTTTTTGAATAACTCCAAAACTACTTGACCGAAATTTTTGAATGAAATTTCATTTAAAAATAGGAAAACGAGAGATTAGTTTTCAATCATTTGCGAAGCATAATATCGTTCAGATGACCGTCATTTGCAACAATACATTCATTCGGTCTTTACAAAATTTTCAAAGACTTTTTTTGAGCATAGGTCGCTGAAATTTTTAAAATTTCATCAGAATCCGATTTTTAAGTTAAGGTATCCACACAAAAAAAAACCGCATAGCTTTGAATTCTTTTTGTAACTCTATTGATTCATGCCGAAAATAACGTTCCGTGCAAAACGTGCGTTCCTTCTCATTAGAGTATGTCGTGATAACTGAAACTCGCCCTAAACGAATCTACTAAACGTGGAGCACGCGGCTTGCGTTGTAGCAGTGATACCAGTTGCGTTATTCAAAAAACAAAACCGTCCTCCTTCTCTGCGTCACCCTATATAATCATTTAAATACAAGTAAATCTATTAAATTACATATATTTTATATCCTAAATTTATTAATTTTATTTCGCGGTGAACACAGGTCGATCGTGCTTTTAGTTGTTTTTTTTTTATGGCTTACCATTCCGAATAATGCCCGTGGGACAAGTTTATTGTAATAATTATATTTATAAAAGCGCAGAGAGCTGCGTGCTTATAAATTAGCGTATGTAGGTAAATGTGTGGAGCTTAAATAAAGAAAACACATGAAATGAGAAAGAGATGTGTGGCCGTCTGCAATATGTAACTCAAAGTCCGCTTTTATATTATGCTGAATAAAACGATACCTGATGCATCGCTTTAACCGATGGTCGTACTATCGAAAAAATTACATATAGAATCGCGCAAATTCTATAGACGCTGTATAATTGACGAATTATCGCGAGCGTACGATCGTCGGTCGATAAATTACTCGTTAAACCGTTTACCGTTATCGAAACCAGAGCGTAACAATTACCGACGCACGGTATTAAATAAACGACCGTTAAACCGAGTAACGTGGGCGATAATAAAACGACTAGTTGTTCGGTCGCGTCTTGAAAATCCGTATAAATATGCGAAAGATTTCTCATTTTCTCTCGGGACATTATCATAGTAGAACAGTGACTGCGACGATCTTTTAGTATGATCGTTTTCGATTTCAGCGATAACGATGAAAAATGATCGTTCATTTTTTCGTAATAATCAGCTAGCGCGTGTAAAGTTAATTCTACGCGAACGTGCATAGTCGTAGACGACAGGAAATAGAAGAAAATCGTCGATAGATACGATTTCGATAAATCGCAGACGAATGTTTCTCGCGTTTTGTCGATCGCGTCGAATAGAATCAGCGACAAAAGTAGAACTAAATGAACGACTAGAACGTAACGATATGATAATTCGTTATCGTTCGCGATCGTATAATTATTATTATTATTAAAATTCGTGTTTAAATTTCGTTCTAAATCGATCAGTTTGTTCAATAATCGCCGATAATCGTAACGTTTAGTCACGTTAATCGTAACCGTTATTACGATTATCGTAATGGTTACGAACATTTGTACGTAATCGAATAATCGTACGGTTGTTCTTCCGTCTACGTTCATCATCTTACGATATCCGTCGATTAATCCGTAAACGGTTACCGTATAAATGAAGACGATGAATACGACCGGATGCGCGTAACGTAGATAATCGTTAATCAGACGTTTACGAAATAATCGTCCATTATTATTATTATTATAACAATTATTAATCGCGGCGTCCGGATGATTAGGTAAATTATCGTCGGCCGGTAATAACGAGCAACATTTCATTAACGGATGAACGTATTTCAATTGTTCTTCGATGAAACTGTCGCGTTTATTCGCCGTATTAACGGTAACCGAATCGGTTTGCCGTCCTAAAAGTAATAATCGTATCCGTAACTAAATCAAGCAGATAAATATATATATACACAAATGCTCAACATGCTCCCGGAAGAAATCATAAGGGAAAAGGAGAAAATAAACCCCGAAATTAAAACTTGAATTAAGAAAATGTTTGCAGAACAAAGAACACATTGACACTAAAACCGATTTATTAAGAGGAAATGAACGAGGGTTATATCGAGAAATATATAGTACGGATACCGTAAGTGATAAGGGTGCTACTTCAAAAAGTTAAAAAAAAAATGTGAGAGCAAAAATAAATAATAATAAAAATTGTAATGTACGTTTATCTATATGTAAGCACATTTTATATGTATTATATTATACATAATGATAATACCTGTCTACAAGCGAAAACTTGACGTGATAATTGAATGTAAACATTTTTGTGCTTAGAATATGTGCATTTTGGCATGCTCGTGCGCATTGGTGTATGTGCAAGTACACAGGGATGCGTACATGTGTGTGTACATATTCTGCTTTATGTGTGCGGATGAGCAATGAACATGCTTTGTAAAAAATTTTATACAAGTATACTTTAAAAGAAAAAAATCTCTAACAAACGATTTGTAACAGTGTGACGGACGTCGTACGTCTATATATATATATATATATAAATATGCAATCGAAATAAAATATTTTTTCTATTCGAAATAAAAATTTTTTAAGACGTTAGTAGAAAATGTAAAAAATTGACGACACACGCAAAAACTAATTAACTCTGCTTCTGGGCGAAAGGAGGGAGTGAAACTTAAAAATATATTATACCCAACGTGTACATTACGCATAATGAAATGACGCTTATTTAATAAACTTACAATTTCGTACAAATTTGATAAAGAAAAGGAAAGATTTACGTCACACATAGATCCGTTGTGCAGCGAAGATTTGAACGAAGTAACAGAATATATATAAATTACATGCCACACTAACATATATAAATATATATAAGAATAACCTATGCGTATACGCACTCCCCATATATAACGCGCCCATAGAAGTTTCACTTCAAAAAAACTGAAATACTATGATTCGTATGATTCGTGAACAGAGGAATGGGACAATTATAAAAAGGATAAAGTAATCGGTTAACGACGGCATACGCTTCAGAACGATCGAAACCGAAATAGAAAACACTCGAACACGATGAAATTATCGCCAACACTGGAAATGGTAGAACTGTTGTAGTGTATATCAGTTGATGTTGGATTAAATTTAGGATGTTCACTATTGAATTTAACCAGCGTGTACGACCCTCCAGATACGACTTCGGTAGAAGGTAGATAAGATTGATGAGCGTCTCTTTAGCTTATATAATAGACCGGAATTTTTTGATTTTTCCCTGTTTTATATCTGAGAACACGCTTGTGTATATTACTTTAGTTCCAAAAATATCCTAAATAATGGTAGAATTGTTGTAGCGTGCTATCGGATAAACGTTGGAGAATGTTCGTTACTGAATTTAACTAGCATGTACAATCCTCCAGATACGACTTCGGTAGAAGTTAGATAAAAATGAAAAGCGTCTCTTTCTTTAGTTTATATAATAGATCGGATTTACTTGATCAAATATCTGTTTCACATACGCTTGTGTATCATTACTTTAGATCCGGAAAATATCCGAAGTAGTTGGCGCAATTTGTTGTACCTATTCTATGGTCGAATGTGTTGATTAGATTTTTCTGACACGTCGGATAGTGCGAATATCGACTAGTAGGATCGAACGTTTTCTGCCCTAGTTTTCAATTTACTCTAATTTGCGCTGTTTTCACGACAAAAAACGCACCTTTGAAAATTATGCAAGACCTGGTGCAGCTTTATGCGAAATTGCATCGAGTAACAGAACTGTTTTGTTTGTTTTCCAATTTTAAAATAATGTGTTCGAATATTACCGTGTGATGTTATTCAGTTTTACGGGAAAATTGATGAATTTGTAGATATCTTCTGATTTTAAATTTTTCGAATAGGGCTTGAAAACCATTGCGTAGGGCTCAATAAATCTCTTCGTCGTTCATTTTTAATCTACGCGCTGTTCGTCCTAATGCAATTTTTTTTTCAGTGTTACTTCTAGTAACCATACTCTAGAAGGACGAGATATTACCACATCTGTAACACTAGCGACAATAATCTCATTGTCATTTCCATCGGAACTTAGAAAAAAAAAATCGAAGACACGAATAATCATTAAAACAAAGTAAAATTTGGTTTTGCTTATATATATATATATATATATATATATACAATGTCGATCGGTATACCTATTCCAACTATATAAACTAATTTATTAAAAAATATATAATAAAATATTAATTAAGAATTTTTGCACGATAATTAATCATCAAAGCTTTAATTTTATTGGTAAACGTTTGAGAAATTATATGAACGGTGTGTATTATATAAAGATGTGCGTATGTGAATATGTAGAAAATCGACAGCGTGTAAAATCTTGTTAGAATAGTGCTAATAGAGCAGTTGAAAAAAATGGAGAGAATATGGATTAAACGCGAGTGCAAGATTGGGCACACATTTGTGAGAAAAGGCTAGAGTTGGTTGGTGCTGACTCCAGTACTAGTTCTGATCATGGGCTTGAAAGTTGTTGATTATATCCGGAGAAACAGACTGAAAATTAATTAAAATGATAACGTTCTTAACAAAATGTATAATTACGTAAAATTCAAGAAAACGCCGAAAAGATAACTATAATTTGTTGCATATTGCACTTTCTATTTGATCATTAAACTAAGAATTTTTTACTCTAATTTTCTTATTAAAATCAACATATTTCTTTATGTATATGTATTTAATGGGAACTCAAATATAATAATGCATTTAATAAAATTATTTTTATATATGTATAAATATGAATTTTATTCTATAATTATAAAAAATCAAAATAAGTATGAAATATATATATATATATATATATATATATATATATATACATATACAGTCGAATCCGCTTATAAGGGACTCCGGATAAGAGGGACAGCCGTTTAAGGGACAATCAGCAAAACTCCGAATCAAACGTATCAAATGAAAGTTATTTTAGTTCGATTTAGTGGTACAATGCCTCGGTTAAAAGATTAATAGACTTTGAAGGCAATAAATAGTGAGACGGGTGATAAGTCAGCCAATATAAAATGACACTTCCGGTCCTAAAACAAAAATATTCACATAAACAAAAATTGAATAAAAATGTTTTAGTCATTTTTACAATTCGTTTTTGTTTAAGTGAACATTTTTGTTTTTTCTTCATTTTGTTTGAGATGTCCTTGTGTTGACATTCTTTCATTGACGCTATACGGTTTTTTGCTCTGTACGTTTAATGCACTCTCCGATAGCTTATTATGTTCTTAGTTTAGTTCTGCAAAAACTGTAGTGCGTCTGAGGTTTTATTTTTTTTTTCTTACGAAAATTTTCTTTTCTTTTTTTAGTTCTGGTGAATTTTTTGTATGAATAAAATGACGGGTAAATGTTTATCATTAAAGGAAAAAATTTCTATTTCAGACAAAATCGAAATTCAACCTCCCAATATTATGCCTATTCGGGAGTTAGCAAAAATCATGGGCGTCTCCAAAAACACCGTCTCCCGTTTAAAAACAAATGAACAGAACTTACGTAAAAAATGGAATAGCACTGAAAAGGGCAGTCAGGTGGTGGAAAGGAAACGAAAAAGAGAAGGTAAAAACCCAGAGGTTGATGAAGCTCTTAATTTATGGTTTAGCACAGTAACACAAAGAGGTGTTCATGTCAGTGGGCTAATGTTGAAATTAAAATCTGAAGAGTTTGCGCGAAAAAAATGGGTTATGAAGACTTTCTTGCTACAAATGGTTGGCTTGATCGGTGGAAAGGGAGACATGATATCAAATTCAAAAAAACTCATGGAAAAAATGCAAGCGCTGACTTGACAGGAGCTGAACAATGGAGTTCAAGCAATATTTCCAAATTCCTTCAAAGTTACAGCCTAAATGACATTTATAATGCTGATGAAACTGGTTTATTTTATCGTGCCACTCCAGATGGGTCATTAGTATACAAACACGAACAACTTATTGGTTCGAAAAAAGCTATGGATCATATCACTGTGCTATGTTGTTGCAATGCAACTGGAAGTGACAAAAAAAAAACTTTTAGTTATTGGTAAAACTAAAAAGCCACGTTGCTTTAAAAATCTCAATGTAAGTAATCTGCCAGTAACATATTACGCAAACAAAAATGCATGGATGACTGCTACTATTTTTTCAAAATGGTTAGAAAACTGGGATATAGAATTACAGAGAGATTTTAGAAAAATTTTACTCCTTATTGACAATGCAACTTCGCACCACACTGTCGTTAAACTGAAGAATATTCAAATTGAATTCTTACCTCCAAACATTACTTCACTAATTCAGCCACTTGATATGGGTGTCATAAAAAATTTAAAAGTGCAATATAGGAAGATGTTGATACAGCATATCTTAGAAGCTATTGAAGACGACCTGGTAACAGTTTCTACAATGACAAAAGATATCAGTTCCACAATAACAATACTGCAGGCTATACAATTTGTTGCTGATAGCTGGAGAAAAGTCACTTTTATGACAATTGAGAACTGCTTTGCTCATTGTGATTTCAAGGAGCCTGATTATGAAATCGTTGAAATGGAAAGTAATGAAACACCGAATGAATTACTACGTGTGACCAACTGTGAACAATTTTCATATATTGACCCCAATCTGCCATGCTGTGACAATAATATTGAATATTTGGATAACGAAGTTATGGAAAGAAGAAACAAATACAAGAATCAGAAAATGATGATGACACGGATGACATTTCCTTACCTCCTGTGTCTACTGCAGAGGCGAAAAAATGTATTGAAAAGCTCCGGCGGTATTTTATGCAACAGAATAATGAAGGTGCTCCTACGGCATCCTTAGATAACTGTGCAGATTTTGTTCAAACGCAGCAGATGAAGAATTTACACCAAACAACTATAGCCCATTTTTACAGTAAATGAACAATTTTTACAAATATCAGGTCAGGTTCTTTTAGCTTATGTATGCCTCCTGTATTTTTCTCTTAATTTCCATATAAATAAATATTACGCATTAATAAGGTTATACGTATGTTAATTGTTTACTAAACTGTATATATTCTAACACCCACTCGCTTCAGTAAGAGATTTTAAAAAATTCGCTTTTAAGGGACAACCGGTTATAAGGGACAAATGACTTCCGCCCGATATGTCCCTTATAAGCGGATTCGACTGTATATATATGTATATATTAAATTGATCTAAACTTCGGTTATCTTCACTTTAATTTAATGATAATAATATATACATTATAATATCTTGTTTACGAATGCAAATGTCCTAAAACGAATGGGTCAAAACCAAAAGCTGTTGGCAATTATAAAAAAGAGAAATACAGCATACTTAGGGCATATTATGCATAATCAGAAATACAAGATATTACAAACAATATTTTTCAAAAGTTGTAGCCAACCTTCGTTAACGGAGATGACACTCAAAGAAGAAGATATATATTTTCAGATTTTCATATAGTGGTCTTAGCTAAATTTATAAGGGAATTGATTCATATTTATTTCTAGTCGTGCGGAGCCAAATGTATAACGTAATAATTTTTATTTACGATATTATATTCCTAGTTGTGGTTGGCACGTTTATTATTAAATGGATTTAATTTGATACGATTGCGCGACTATGGAAAACGCCGAGCTAAGAAACACATAGCATATTTTAAAACTGGATTATTTTTACGTTTTAAGGTCTATTCATAGCACGACATGAGAAGACCAAAATTGCTTACACAGGTTTTATATGCGCGTGTAATACACACTATCCAGGCACAGACACGTAACGACAAAAGTACACACCGACACGACACGGAACATTTCTGGAAAAGAATATTTTGTCTGTCTGTGTTTGTCTTTGCCTGTAGGCGCCTGTTACGATTGAAGGGTGTAAACAGACGACACAGCAGTAATTTTCTCTACCCTAGTATATTCTATTCAAATTAGTGTTTTATTTTTTTCCGTTTTGCTTTATTCTATATTTGTGAACTCGTTAAATATGAACGTGGAACTGTTAATTGAATATATTCGTGCTCATGATGAAATTTATGACTTATCAAATTACAAGTACAGTGATACTTTGCATAAGGAAAAAATTTGGGAGTAAATTGCGCAAAAAATGAACTATTCTGGTAAGCGTGTTATTTTTTGAAATTAATTAAATTTCATATAAAAATTATTATTTGTTTACTAATGGAATTTATTGCGATATTTACGTAAGATAATATAAAATTAAATGTAACATATCAACCGCGAAACAGTCAATTTAGATTATTTTATCCAGTCGACTTGGCCCTCTGGTGGACGAAAAAAAAACTATCTACATTTATCCCTAATCTGAAAAGATGTTCCTACTGCATTTCCTCCTTATCGTGGTATTGAAGAAAGATTGGTGAATGTTTTGAATTCAACTTCATTCTGTTCATATTTGATGCCAATTTTTTTAATAATACAGTACGCAGGCTGATAAAACAATTCTGTTCTCTGGATGTAAATGAAGAATTCGATTATAAATCCGGAATTTTTGAGTTGTCTTGCCCGAGAAAGTCTGTAATTAAAATTGTACCTTTTCTTTTTCTATCCTACAACTAGCTTCTTAGAAGCTATATAGTAGATCTTTATATGAGAAGTGTGAAAGAGGAGAGTTGGAGAGAAGAGGGATGAGAACAAACAAGAAGGAATAGAAGGACTGGGAGAAGGAGAAGGAAAGGAGGAACAAACGTGATAGAAATACAACCATCCACTGATGGGAAATTCCTGCTGCTCCTAAAATTAAGAATTTTAAATCGAACACTTTTTTTCTCTGTAGCCATCTGACTTGTTCAGAGTTATCCATCAATACAATCGCTAACGGATTATACTCCAGTCTACTATGAAGGTACTTTGTCGCCTCATCCGATATCTGAGACATACCTCACGTCGAGATCGGTAACGTTTTGTTCGAAATTAACCAAGAGACGTTCGTTATTGTACGCAATACTTTGTTTTGAAAGCGTTGTACGATGAGTATGTTACTTTCTTTTGAGCATCCCATAGCGGTGCACCGTACCGCCAAATCGGCTTCAACAGCATATCATAAAGCAGAATTTTGTTCTCTAACGTCAATTATCTTCCTAGTAGCCGGTACATGTTGTGGAGTTTGATATTCAAATATTTTCGTTTCATCATTATACCGTGTTCCCAGGTTAATTTCTTGTCCATATGTATACCGAGATAACATACTGTATCTTTTTGCGGTACTTCTTTGCCATCGATATAAATTTTTGACGCGCAAGTTATACGACGGATTGTGAAGATTATCTGCGTCGATTTAGAAATATTTATTTTCAGGTGGGCCCTAGTACGTTTCCTTGCAGTACTGCGGCACTTGTTTCACGTATTGTTGACAAAAATTCGCCGCATTTAATACGTCGTATCTATTTCGACGATCAAAAACTATATGAGAAATATCGTCAATGTACCAGATCAACCTTTGACCCTGTATATATTTTTCGACGTAATTTATTATAATGAATATTGTTATTAAATTTTATTATTTTTTTAATTATTATCTTTTATTTACTAATAATGCACCCCTTTTACTCTTAAATCGTTATAATATGTGTAATTGAAGATGGAAAAAAAATATTTTGTATATATCACGAACTTTTTCAAATTTAAATTAATGAACAAAATCATAGTTTATTCACTTTTGTACGTATAAATGTTTCACTTTTTAAGTGTATATACACTTTACATAAATTGTAAACAAAATGTGAAATATTATCGTAGTATATGCTTTCTGTCACGATTTGCTAAGAAACGACGCCACCGAGATACAGGAAATAGTTGTACGTAATCAGTTGCCAATTACCGATGAAATATATACCGTGGAAGTTACGATGGACTGAAATTGATCTACTAGAATTGACGTTGAGCGTAGAATTAATAAATAGAGATAAATTTGTGATGTAAACATTAAAAAGATTTTAAACGCGTGCTTCGTGAAAGATTCTATTCGACAGATGCCAGCAATGGAGCTGCCTCAGAAAGGATGACGAGCTTTCAGCATATTAGTATGAGCAAGTTAGGCGCGATTATCTTATACAGAAATGGATAGTCCATGTAAGCAACTACGCCGGATATTGCGACACACTGTACATGACTGAAAATTTACAATACCTAAACCGATTGACGAAACTATTCATCGGCTATAACTAATTCACAGCTAGACACGAATATTATTGGTTTGGAAGTTTTATATGCCATATCAAAATACACTTGAAGGTCGCACCAAGTTATGACTACATATATGTGCAAATTGATCTAAATATGTGCGTGATAATGAAGAAAAAATTTTCATGCTCGCTAACTTCCAATAATAAAGCGAGACAGATCTGTATAGAGAGATTATAAATATTTACACAAAGAATATCAATTGTGACGATGCATCATTTTAAATTTTGATAAAATATTTTCGTACATATAGCTGGTATTTAATTTATATTAAAATATTTAAAAATAATTATATTTTTCGGTTATAAAAGTCATGTTGTACCTTTTATTCTGCCGAACATTTTCTTTTTCTTCTTCAGATAGTATTACCTTTTTTAATGTTTATTATACAACTTGCACTCGTTCGAACACTTTTATGTTCTGATTTGTGTCAGAGTTTCTTCTTGTCTTTTTTTTTTTTATATAGATATTCACTCCATATTTTTCAACTATCGGCTGCTGTCGTTTTATCAGGTGGATACTTAAAAAATAATTAATTGTCAACGTTTTCCTTAATAATAGGTGACATTAAGAGCAAACATTTGATACATATATATATATATATATATATATATATATATATATATATATATATATATGGGTATGTATATTTATGTTTGTAACATACTCGCTGCTGGCTATAGTAAAATAATATTATTAATATCTTATAAGTTTATTAAAGATTCCATTCTCTCATTTTAAATTATGGTTGTTTTGAACAGCCTTTTTTACTAAGTTCTAGAAGTTTTAGTTTAAAAATTTAATTTAATAATTTCTACAAAAACAAAAAGACATCTAGGACTTGTTTTATTTACTACGAAATCTCGTTAATTTGAAGTTATAATGGAAGCACAACTTTCCTAAATATTATTTACTTTTCAAAAAACTGCGTGTTTGTTTACCGACCAATTTTAGCGGATAACTGAGCTCTAAAGAAATTCCTGTGTCCGTTTTAATTGCAACTCGGTAGTTAAACACCACTACTATACCACGATGACGACTTAAATAAATGAATAAAGATTATATATCATAATCTTTTTTGCCATATATACGTTTAGCGGATGTCAACGTCCAAGCTGTTAAAAAGTTTTCGATTTCTAGTCATATCCTCTATCAGCTTCCTTATTTCGTAAATTTATATTATCTATGTATCTTATTCTCGGTCTGTCTGATTCCGGTTTTACTGCATTCTTTCTTGCAGTATCAGTTATTGTATTCCATATTTATACTGCCTCTAATAATATGTCCCGAGTACATAGCGGTTTTTTTTTTCTTTATGAAAAAATAATTGAGCTTCTCTTTGCAAAATGATTTTTTTTTTACTTATCGTATTTGTCTAACTTATTTTCATCGTATAAACAATTCGAAGGTTGTAATCCGTTTTGACGCTGCTGCTGAGTGTCCGTGTTTCCGACCTATATAACATCGTTGCTTGGATCACCTAACAAGACGCACGTTTACATCATCTATACACGTAGATCACTCTTAAATTTCAGAAATACGCTACGGGCTATTTCCATCCTAATGTAAATGACAGAAACAAATTTAGGGAATAATTTATTTCAAAAATACGAACGCGGGTATTATGGGCGAACGAAAGAAAAACATTTTTTCATTGTATAACTGTTTTATTATTTAATTGTTCCAGGATATCATGCCCATTTCGAACACATAGGTATGCGATATATAAGATTCATTTGCATATGTCTAATTGAAAATACTAAGTTATCTAATAATTGGATGGCTTGTGTTTTTTTCGATTATTCGAGTAACTGTACCATACCCCTGATTGATCTGCCGATTTTTATGTTTTGCAATCACCGCCTGAAAAAGATAGATTAGACTATTTCAAAATCAATACTTCTTTACGCGGATTACGTATTTCATTATTCATGTCAGAAGAAACTGATGACTCTCTTATACTTACTAATATGCGTCTCTGTATGTTTACTTTTCCAATCTTACGGTTGCTTTCCAAGGTATTCTCAGTATTCTTTTATATACCGATTTGACGAGACCTATTGCAGCGAGAGACCAATTTTCCAAAACGCATATAGTGCAATAGAGAAGACTAAGCCGTTTAACAAGCTTGAATTTATACGAATTGAAATATTTGTGTCTTTTCAAAATATTAACCATTGCACTATGACCACTTAGCAATCACTGAAATAAATGAAACTATCAATGCCCCCTTAGCCAACAAGTTCCCTATGATCCTTGTTTCCATTTCTACCTATTATTACGATTCATTTGTTCATATTGAATATATGTTTTCTACAACCACTTTCCATCCTTAACATGATCGTGAGCTTTTTTTATGTAACTTTTAATAAAATCGGACGATTTCATATTTTTAAGAATATTTCACAGCTTAATTCAAACAGAGTTAATTTTTTTTTTTCTTAGAAATATATTGATTACGTTAAATTAATATTTTTATTTATTTATTTTTTTAATATTTTCATTTTCAATCACTCGTTTTGCAGTTGTTTTATATTTACTATCTGCTCTCAATTTACTTTTGAGATTTTTTTGAATAGCGTGTAATCATCATTCATTAGCTCAATATTGTTTGAATATGACGTTTATTTTATTAGTCTTATTATATTTTACTTTTGATATTATTTTATGTGTCAGCGGGTATGAAAATAACGTCTCATTCTGAACATGTTTCACTGTCAGATTGTTTTATTAATACTGTTCTTTATTTTTTTTTTGGTTTTTGTAAATTATTAAATTAATAATTTTTTATTTTATATTATATTTTTGAATATTCACTTGATAATGGCCTAACAGCCGAAAAGCTTTGTGATTTTTTATAAGGAAAAACTTTTTCTAATTTTAACTTCTTTTTTGTTGTTTATTTTAATAAAAATCACTACATTCCATATTCTAAAATTTATTAAAAAAAAAAAAAAAAAAACCAGCTACATACCTAATGATACTAGATTTATGAAAATAGCCTAAATTGTATTTTACTTTGGAAGTTATTCATTACTAATTTCGCGCCAAAATTAATAATAACGTACTATTAAAATTTAGTCGTCTTTTATTAAGCTGTTTCATTAATTACCTACTTCATAATCTGAAACTTATGATGTTGTATTAAAAATTTAAATTTTTTCGTCCCTGCAATACACTGATATTAAAATATATTTAGCGTTATAGAACTAATTAGTTTACGATCAGACCCGCAATAATGATGGATTAGTTATCATTTAATTGTAAGAATGCTTTTATTTAAAAACGCAATAATAGTATAATTATATAGAAAATATGTCGAAGTAGATGAACCGATATGGTTTCAATGGTAGAACAAATTATTTCCATGATATAGATAATAGATTTATAATTATAGATAAATTGAACGTTAAATTAACGATTTCAGTGGTTTAGTTGATAATGATAATTTTGTAATTAATAACCGCATGCGATTAAACGTGCGCAATGTTAAATATTTTAATGAATATACTAATTTCTCTACGTGTGTACGGAATAATTAAATTTAATATACTTCAGATAAATATATTTATATATATATATATATATATATATAAGTGTTACTAAATGTTTATATATAAATTGTTCAACAATATATAACATTGTTGAGGTTTTTATACAGTAAATTTATTTCTTTCATAAACGAACTAAAGGTTCTTAATATTGTTATGCACGACTTCCTATAGTGAAAATAGCATAGTGTTATTTCTGATGTCTGTATCTAAAACCGTGATTACGTTTTCAAATGATTGTCAATCGGATCGTTGTTGCTGAGAATCTGCTATAGATATTTCCAACTGTAGTAGTACGATAAGATATGTTACCATTGCTCCCCATATCTATACATAATCAGTCAATAAAATGAATTTCTTTTATAGATGAAATATATATATGTAATAATAAATGTAATATGAAATATATTCTTGTTAAATAAAAAATTAATTATCGAAGTTGAGGAAAGGTCAGCCCTGTATACTCAAAATGGGAAAGATTAAGAAACGAGCACGAGTTCGCGGACCGTTGTATACCAGACGACAAATGACGTACAAAAGATAGCCAGAATAAAATAAAGAAAAACGAGGCACTCGATCGGAAGTAAATGTCTGATCTGTTGTAAACAAACTAATTTTTTCAGCACGATGTAGAAGAAATAAAAATCCAAATTGCGCGAAAAATTAAAAATATATGTAAACTTGGATTATCTTTTCGCGAAAAAAAAAAGAGCGATGTTGCTTTTATATCATCAATGTTTTTCACTAACATCCTCCGAGAGAATTCTAGATTCTGCAAGATTTAAAAAAAAATTTTTTTTTTCAAAAACCACATCTCAAAAAAAATGACTAGGAGTAAAAAGGAAAGCAATATTTTTCGAGAAAATCAAAATTTTGAAAAATTATATCTTCCTATAAATTTGGATTTATCGGTCCTTTAGGTAATGTTTTTTCCTTTAATTCTACTTCTAACTAGCCGAAATAAACCTGAGTGACTCTAACCTAATCGAATGTAACTTAACCTAGCTCTGGGTATTTTCTCGTTTTTTCCTTTAATTCTATTTGTAACTAGCCAAAACAAATGCCCGATTTTAACCTAACCTAGCTTTTAAAAAGGGTGTAATTAATTTTAAAATCGTTTTTTAAGAAAAGTGAGAATTTTCCGCGTATATCGGCAAGTAAATTTACCTATTTATAACTTTGTCTTACATAATTATATAAAAATAATATATATGATTTTTTCTTGCATAAATTAGAATTCATCCACAATTATCAATTTTTGAATAGTAGAGAGTTCGAATAAGACACTCAAATAAAATACATATATATATAAAATGAAATACATACGCTATAAAAAACGGTGAAATCTGCCTCGAAAAATCCGCATACCGTAATACGTAATTTCCTATGCGCTAGTTGTCGTGAAAATGCCATCAACTATAATATAAAATCAATTTTCTGTTAATCAAACGGTAGCCAGTATATTCATTCGTATAATTTTTTATATTTAACGTTCATTGGGGTAAATTTTTCACCTGTAGATTACCTGTAGATTTACATGCATGTACCGCATCTAGACCAGAGGCACGAATGTAAGGTTAGTAAAAATGAATTGAAAGTGAAAGTTATTCAAAGATATATAATATTTTGTCGCGTGTTAACGGATAATATTTTTTTTAGTAAGTGGAGAGGGCAAATATATTTATGAAATGTGTTTATAAAATAGCAAGGAACTAGTGTGCATTACATCAGTTGTGTGTAGTTGTTCCTAGCCAAGTGTACTTAAAAAATGGAGTGGAAGGGGGATGAAATAAACATAGTCCCTCCGACCACGTGTGTGTGCAAGTAATTAAGTGTTCCTTAAATTTATTTATACAAGCTTAGAGAAAAATAATATATATATTTTTAAGGAACACTTAATTACTTGCACACACACGTGGTCGGAGGGACTATGTTTATTTCATCCCCCTTCCACTCTATTTTTTAAGTACACTTGTTATGCGGTATCATATTCACAAAAAAAATTGTAATTTGTCCTTTCTTCTTGTTGAACTTTACGCGGGAAGTGGATACATATGATATCCGGCACTTACGATATACGTACATACAATATATATATATATATATATATAAATTAAATTAATAATATTAACGAAAATTATAACATTTTACATACAGAGAGATATTATAAGAAAAACTAGAAAAATGGAAATAAAAAAAGAAAGAGATAAAAATAATTTATTAAATTCAATGATAAATTTTGATGAAGAGTTAGTTTGAAGAAATATATTATAAAATGAATTATTATTTATTATTTATTTTATTTTTGATATTAGACGTATATTGAATTTTTCTGGCTAGTTAGTGTACGTAGTTAGTTATGTTTAGATCATTATGTTATTGCTGACTGGTTGATTGTGCGGCTTACCACATTCACCTTGAGGTTAATTTATAATTAAATCTGTTATATCACACTACGTTCCTTCGTAATATTGTAAATCCAAATTAAGTATTTCCTCAACATTTCATTTTATTAATTTTTATTGTATTATCGTTATTATTGTTTGTTATTTATGTTCACTTTAAAATCGCTAATAGTAGAAAAGCTTTGTTTTTTTAATACAAATTTTTTGGCGATTTTAAATACTTGTTTATTGTTTACAATATATAAAATTATTTGTTCAAAAATCGGTCATATTCTATTCTACGGAGAAGCCAAGCCTTGGTATACTAGTATGTATATACGTATTGTAACGTATATATAATTGTTTTTTGGATGTATTTGTGTGTATAGATACAGATTCGTCTGAGTTGGATAAGTCCTCGTAAAGAAATTTGTCGATTTTAATTATAGTTTATATTAAATGTAATCCGTGATCATGTGCGATTCCTGTATGAAAAATGATTCGTAAATTTATATATAAATATTTATTATATATATCTATATGTTATATATATATATATATTTTTTTTAACCCACATCGGTCCACTGCTGGACGTAGGTCTCCAATCAATAAATTGGGGAGAAAATAGAGTAATCACCCGTGCGGGCCAGGCAAATGGGGAGATACCAACAACACACAACACACTGAGCCGGCGGTCACCCATCCAAGTATCGTTGCTTATTCGACGATTAGACGGAAAGCTGCCGTACTTAACGCGCTATGCTCGTCGGATATATATATATATATATATATATATATATATATATATATATATATATATACGTAAAATGACGAAATTCTACATAATTTTTTAAACAAGTATCTTCCTGCTTTAAAAAAGTAGATAAATGGATTTACACATATACGCTCCACGTATCTTTATAACATGGAAATATATAAGTTTCTTTTTACACTACCAGCGTCCTTTACACAGAATTAATCCTTATACATTTCTTGTACGTAGACATTTATTTTGTTTTTAAGTGGTGCCAAATTCTAACATCCTCGTCGAACTCTGTGCGGTTTGTAATTATATTGTTTTATTTATTCTTTATTTTTCATCGTAATAATATAGGATCAGTAGCACCGGACCCGGCGGAAACATGGAACAAAAGTGATTTACAAAAAAATGAAACTTTCGAAATTTCTTGGGTTGATAAAATATGGAATTTAAAAGTTTCCAACTGAGAATACAAGAAGGAAATATCAATCTTGAAAACGATTAGAAAAACAAGAATGAAATGGATAGAGTACCGTGTTAAGACACGAGATGACCTATTGAAAGTTATCATAAAAGGAAAAGACCGAAAAGAAGACCAAGGCAGAACCACTGATGGACACAATCAAGAAAAAAGTGAACGTCGAGAACTATGTTGAACTGAAAAAGCTAAATAGCGAAACAGAAAAACTGCAGTATCGGATAATAGGGGGCGAAGCAGTTAAAGACTGATACACCGATCGTTTGATTATATACATATTACGTGTGTGTGTGTTTGAAGTGCGACACGATTTTTAGTTCGTTTTTTTTTTTGTTCTATTAAAGTTTTTTAGTTTTTTATCTTAAATTTATTTTATCGTTTCCTTTGTAAAACGTTAAACTTCAGCTTTATCGTCTTTACGGTGGTAAGTAGTTGTACTTCATTTAGTTTTTTAAAGTGTCGTCTCCGTATCGGAGCCAGGCGACTACTTACCATTCATGGTTTGTTGTACAGTGTAATTAGGGTACAAAGCAATCATAATATGGTGTTAACGTATATAGACACACACACCCGGGAGAACTGGTTGTAATCGCTTTGTTGTCAGGACACAATGCAACCTCTCGTATTTTTTTAGTATACTATATTATTACCAGCGCACGTATGGTGTTGTGCAAGATGGTTTGCCATTGCCTTCCACTCAATAATAATAATATTAGGATTATTTAAATTTTTATTTTACGATAATAATTTTTACGTCGTAGAACTTAAACCCGGTAGCATCCATATAGAAATCCGTGCTCTAGCTAGTAGGCCATCCCGATGACTAGTGCGAATCTTAGCGCTAAGTATTGCCATTGAAAAGTATAAACGTCTTTAGATTCCACCGAATGTTTTGGAATTTGTTTCATAATCGAAGGTAAAAACAGGGATTCACGGAATTTATTCAAACATCGCCGTGAATTCGTTCGACTGAAATGTATAAATGTACTTACTTCATTACGTAAATGAGTCGCGTTATCCTTTGTAAGTATTTCGTGGATTATTAAAGGCGTTTCGTGAGCCTGTAATTAATTAACGAAAAAATTGTCCATTACTACGTAATACATACAGTGATTTATTATTATTATTAATATAAAATATGATCAAAATGTCGTCGCGTTTTCCGGAAATTGACGACGTTGGATAAACTAAATGAAAAATCTGAACAGTCTTCGATGGAATTAAATATTTAAGTAGTCGAAACTGGGTCGATGTGTAAAGTTAATCGTGTACAGAGACTCTTCGAATAATCTGAAGAAGAATTATAATCGCTTGTTTAAATTTTTCGTACGGATGGATACATTCACCAAAGTTGAGCTTCTTCAAAATTACGATAGAGTGCGCGTACTAAACCCTGGCGGTTGTAAGAAAAAAAAACGTTGTAATATTTTGTAAATGAAAATAACTTCTACTACCTAGCGAACAAAGTCTTCTAAAAATTCTTAAGATTGTTGTGACGACTATGTTAACAACAACGATGACGAAGTTGATAGCGCGTGCGAAGAGTCACACTTCCAACGAAATGACTACGAATTATTCATTACTTCACTAAGTTATACGGCTTCCGATGTTTAAGTCGTCTTAAATCCTGAGTTTTCCGGGAGCTGTGTGACTTCAGCATTAGTGTCCGTTTCCAGTCTTATTTAATCGAGTATTACTATGTATTATTCCTTCAAAAAACATAAAATCATTATTTACAGTTTATTTTTTCGCGGAATTTATTGTACTTCGTAATCATCTCCCTCTGTCCTCAATAACATACTATTAGTGTGTTCCGGTGACGTTAAATATTTCTGCCGTCTATTACTTCCGATAGAATTACATATTCGACGTCTAATAAGTATAAAAATAACTCCGGTGAGTTGGATTGCTTTGGGGTTTAACCTACTTGGGTTTTGGTTATTTACTTAAAGTTCAATTTAACTCGGGTTTACTGTTATAATTTAGTTATGTTTGAACCCCCCTCTTCAACCAAGTCTGGCTACGCCACTGAATTACGGTACTTTATTATTTCTTTATTTCCGGTGCCCGGGCATATCCTGGGCCCTTCCTTATATTCGTCCGTACTGCCTCTTATGGACTAATAATATTGTCCCTGAAGGTTGGCGCAAATTCTTTTGTTATATATATACATATAAAAGATTGTTAGCTGAAATCTAAAGGGTATCTGACGATGGGTAAAACGTGAGGAAATCTGGAAAGTAATAAAGAGATATGATGTTCTCGATACGTGTAAATAAATCATACGATAATAAATAATACAAAACGATTCTTACTCGGCGCATAATATCGTCGGTCGACTGTACGATAGTCATCATACGACCGGCCAAAACGACGATCGTATAAATTAACGCGGTTCGATTAACGTGATACAGTCGGAATGTTTCCGGTTTAATCGACACGTTAATCAATATATGCGCACTGGCGGCGCACATTAGAAATTTATTACACAGTAAAATCATAATCTGCAACGATAATATCACGTTAGCACGTTCGGTACATAGCGTCAATTCCGAATAGATATCGGCGAATAGTTTAATCCTGGTAGCGGTTAACGTGGACATCGACGATAATAATTTCATCGTTATCGGTGGTCGACGACGATCGTTATCGAACGATTGTTGCGGATAAAATCGTAGATGGTCGTTCATCCGTTCGAAATAATACGATAACAAACGAACGGTAACTTCGGCGTTAATATCGATCAACGTTAAAATCGACCAAAACAGCGCGCTAATCGATATCGTCAGATAGCTGATTTTCGAGAAAAAACAATCGTAAATCGGTCTAATTAAAACTATCGTCATTACGAAGCAAACGTACAGTTGAATATTCGGACCTTTATTGACATTATTATTATCATTATCATTATCATTATGATGATTATAATTATAAATGCCGTCTTCGATTCTAGTACGTTTACAACGTTTAACGATTAATTTTAAATTTAACTGATCGTTCATGCGTCGTTCTAAACGTTCTAGATGATTTATCGTACGTCGATAATCTTGTCGATAGTACATGCAACACGGTACGATTGCGAACGATATGACGGTATTGGCGACTAATTGTACGAATAACGAAATCGTTAATACGGTCGTAGCCGGTCGTACGATAGCGAACGAATAGAATGCCTTTAGGTAGGAGGCCGCTACGCTATAGATAAATATTATCACCAAAGCCGCGTGAACGTATTTCCGTACGAAATATAGTAAATATTGTTTATCGTTATGCCGTTCGTCCGGTGGCAATAGAGCCGTCATTTTCATGAAAAAGTGTAATAATCTTAGTTTTTCCCCGACGAACGACATTATAGTGCGGAGAAAATTTTTATCCGTCGATTAAAATTATCGTCGTAATAACGAACGGCGATAATAATTCATCCGCCTGAAAATCAATAACAAGCATCAATATCGGAACGCATATGTCATAATTTTCGACATTTCTAAAACCTTTTTTTAAAATACTATTTCTGTTATATATTCGATATCTATGATTTTAATATTTTGATAGCTTAAAATTATTTATTTCTTCTCGTCTCCTACGTATTAAAGGAGTTTTTAATATTAGTCTATCGTACGAATATGTTCTATTTAACGCGTAATAGTATCAAATCTAGCGGTTGCACTAGCCCCAACTTGTACGCACGAGTTTTTTATTTATTTCGCATATAACAAAGTAACATTAATAATATCAAAGTCGACAAAGTGTAGTACAAATACAAGAATCTTGTAAAACCGCATTATAAATCTCGAGATAAATAATTCTATTATATTAAACCGAAATATATAAAAAATTTATTTCCGCGTAAATAAGTACAAAATGTATTCAATAAAAAAGTGCAAAAATTTTTAAAATACCAAAACGAAACAATTCGATAAACTCTAAAGTATAATAGTTAAGTATTTTTATTTTTTCAATCCTCTAAAACACATCCGTGCCTCGGAGCTCAGGGAAGAAGTGAAAACGTTTTAACTAAATTCGATACAATTTTTTTTTTTAATTTTTACACGGGTGTATATATAAACACACACACACATACACGGTGCGTCCCATAAGCTCTGGGACTGGTGCTCCCAAACCCACAAAAAATTCAACAATTTTTCAACACGATTTTTATTCGAAGTACTAGATTTAATACAACTAATAGCGCGATCTTTCAACTTGTTTAAGCCCTTAGAAAACGCCTCGGCTTCGATCGCCTTGAGTCGGCTCGTCACAGCTGCTTCAATCTCGGCAATCGAGGAAAAATGATTTCCATTGAGTCCATTTTCAGCTTCATAGTCTGGAGGACTCATGTCTGGAGAGTATGGTGTGAAGCACCGGAACCATTTTTTGGACAAAAACTTGGCGTTGAGGGCGGCTGTGTGCGTCGGCGCATTATCGTGCGGCAAGAATCATTCCACAATTCCGGCCTGACGCGTGTGATTCTTTTACATAGGCGATTCAAAACATCATTATAGAATGCGGCATTTACAGTGGCGCCCTGTGGAACAAATTCTTTGTGGATAATACCTTTTGAATTAAAAAAAAAAAAACGATAAAAATCACCCTGACTTTCGATTCTTGAAAACGAAGTTTCTTGGGTTGCGGCGAATCTTTGCTATATAATACAAGTGGCTCAAAGTAAATAAGGGAATTTTATTGTTTATGTTAATATATGCAGTCATTAACTATAACAATAATTGTATTAAACGTTTTGTTTTAAAATGATTATTATCATACGTTTATTCACAAAGAACTTTTTTCGGGCGATCATATACCTATAAAACCCCGCCACCTTCAAATGCAAATTATCTTAATAGTAGAGCGTCTACAAGTGAATTAAAAAGAATCCATTTGGTTATTATTATTATACTAAAATGCATTTGAAAAATTAATTAATAATAATAACGTTACGAACCCATATTTTTAGTTATCCTCCGAAATTTGTAATACTTATATGAATAATACGATACGACCTAAAATAAATTGTCTCGCAGGACTTTAGGCTAAACTTGTTTCCGTTCGGAGTAGCATTTTACTTATAAAGAAAATTTTCTCTCAACAGCGTAATCTCGTAATAGTAGAATAATATTTGAAGGAGGATGAATTCTACAACGTCAATAATGTTAGATAAAATGTTGTAATTGTCTCGTACGAGACAAAGAGAGACACACACAAATCCAGTATGTTTATTTTTGTTAAACATTTCAGTGTGGATGCTCGATACACGTACGAATTATGAAAAATTGTGTTTTAAATTAAATTAGAATTTGGAATAATGTATCGAGATGTTTTGATTTATTAACTTATTAATTTGCGCCGTGTAATTTCTTATAAGCGTTTTAGTTAAATCTTTAATTATAATATTACCGTATAATAGGAAAACGTATTACTATCGTATATTTAGGCGCGTTCTTGAAAATGACTGAAGCTTGCAGATAACGGATTTGACACTATCAAGGAAGTATACTGACGATTGATATAACAGGTTATTGTAACAGACTGTCCAATTTATAGAAAATCGAAAGGTTCGCGATACAGACAAGACGATTTTACTGTATATATTTATATATATATATGTGCAAATTGGGAAAATAATGAACCGTTTATTTACACGATGAACTTTATTAAACAATGTACTTGAATTTAAAAAGAATACTTCAGGCTTGTATATTCATGTGTTTTAAAACGGGCGGATGTAGATATCTTTACTAGTTTATATATATAATATCGTGTGTGTGTGTGTGTGTGTGTGTGTGTGTGTGTGTATACACATAAGCTTCGACTTCGTGCTATCATCATCGAGATAGAATATCAAATTAATTTATGAATAAAGTGGCTTTTCTATGTTTAATGCGACGAGTTCTTCAATAGATAATGAAGTGACTTGTTTTATTTAAGTTTCCTTACGATGATACTTTTAAAATATTCCAAAATTTAATGGTCGTTTCGAAAATTTCGACAGCAATCAAATTTACGAATTGATTTTAACATATGTCACGATAGACATTGAATCAATTTGATTTTTACTGTTCTTCAGACGACGCAGTCGCTCAAAATTTTTAATTTCCATTTTTTTTTAAATCTTCCGTGCCACGTACTGCTACAAAGGCTAAAAGTACGAAGTCTATCATCCCCTGTTATTATAGGTGTGAAGATAATTTAGTGCGAACGAGGAAAGTTATAAGTGTATTTTCATTTTCAGGTAAATTGATTTTATTAAGTGTGTTAGGAAACTGAAATGAAGAGCGAATAGAGCTATACAGCGAACAATAGTGATTTGAACATTATAGTATGAACAAGTAGGAAGATCGGTTTTTAAGAATGAGTCAAACGAGTGTGACCTGTGCGGACACGGAGCAGCATCACTTCATCCTGTCTTGTGTGATGAACACGTTGAATAGGCCAGATGCCACTATGTTGAGGTAAACCGGAAAATCTGACTGTTGCTTGTTGCTTAAATTTATGGAACATGCAGCGACGCATATCGCAACATGTTGCTGGAAATAATTATGCAGTAGACATGAAAACGGCTTTTTTCGCAGCTCGATCTGCTTCTTTATTCCTTCCATATCTCCTATGTCCAGGAATCCAAAATATATGGGTCTACAGACTTTGCTTGCTGATTGTAAAATTAATTATGGATGCATGCACCTGAAATTTTCATTTAGCTGTTTGATCGAATACAGCGAATCTGTAATAATCACAATTTCCCTGCTCATTTTTAAAAGATGCAATTAATATAGCCTGCAGAATTGCTAATAGTTCACATGGTAGGATACTATAGGACGGTGGAAGTGAGTTTAATTTTACGGGGAATTTGAAAGTTTTAAAAGGGAGCAATGTAAAAAACATTTTCAGGCACGTCTAAAAATTTCTGCGCAAACTCGGTTAAATATTTGGCTATAGTACTTTTAATAGTTTCGGTTTATATATAGAATCATCATCCAATCGTGTTGACTTCGAGTGTCGTGACCCAATTTATGATTTTGAAGAAAGTTTTCTCCATATATTTCTGTTCTTGGTCTGGCGCATGATTTCTTGGACCGTATGGATACCGGTTATCTTCTTAATTTGATCGACAAAGCGTAGTGGCTTTGAATAATATGTCCGAAATATGTATATATATATATATATATATATATATATATATATGTATGTGTGTGTTGTGTGTATATATATTTATGGATAGTTCATCCGTAATTTTATAATAATTTCAATTCCAATAATAATAATAATACCAATTAGTAATTTTAGAAAACATAATAATTTTTTCAGTTATTAGTAATTTAGAAGGTTTTTAACATTTTCAGGCTTGTCGTGGAGTAACTTCAGTCATCCCGTATTACTGCGCATTACCGCCCATAACCTGTTTGTAACACATCCAATGAACGCAACAATAATATTTACGCGCTATTTTTTATCAAGAAAAAAAGGAATAAAATCTCGCTGTTTCCACCGTCAGGGTTTACACCCTTAGCCTTTGGGTAAACATCCTAACCATACGTTGTTTATTGTTTCAGCTCTTAAGGTATCGTCACAAAAAAAAACGCGTAACTTTGAATTCTTCTCGAAACTCTTTACACCGCCGTGATTGATTCAACGTTCCGTGCTAAACGCGCGCTTCTCGTTATAGGATGTCATGATAACTGAAACTAGATAAAAACGAATCTCTCGTGCGTACACTAAACGTGGAGCACGGAGTTTGCGTAGTAGTAACTGCGCTATTCAAACCGATTCGTCTTCCCTAGGTCAACCTAAAATACATGCCAAGAACGATAGTAACGACTCCGATATTCCATTATTATAGTAAGACTTAGTCTCTCGGATCATCATCATCATTTATCCTCAACCGCTAGGTTAGTGGGCAAATTTTGTTGTATAGTGTAAGTATAAGTAGCGTACAAAGCAATTATAATATGGCGCTAGTGCAGTTAAACACACATACACACTTCGACTGTAATCGCTTTGTTTCTCACGTTTGTAGTGTACTGGTGTTGTGCGTGGTGGTTTGCAATTGCAATTGCCTTCCACGCGAGAATATCGAGGATTATTTATATTTTAATTTCTAATGATGATATTTTTGCGTCATCGATCTTATTCGAACATCCATACCTTCCGTATCAGCTATTTCGACGACAGTCTCTCAGATGTAATCGCGAAATACAGATATACCACAGTAGCAAATAAGGTGACACTTCGTCGTTAATATCGTTCGTAATTAATGAATTTCGGTTTTAATTTAAAATTTAATCGCGTCGTCAAAGTATAGAACCATTATTAGATAATGATTTATTTAATTATTATCGTAATATCGTAATGAAAATAAAAAATTAAAAAAATACGCGTATATTACGGGCCTATAACAGTTATAAACGTTCGCGTGAATTAAATATCGTAAAATTCTTATCGTTATTACCTCGTTTATTCGTTCAATAGTGCAATCACGTATTTCGAATAATTTATTAAGATTTTGTCAAATTGCATGGAAATAATTAATTCGAACGTTAATTATTGATCGCTAGCGAATAAATTTAAATAGTACTACTACGATACAATATTAAGCATATGATACTTCAAAATTTATCTTAAAACCGGTGCTGTATTAGAGCGAACGATAATTAAATATAATATAAAAAATATTCTTGGCTATACGGGAAAAAGCAAACCAATGGAAATACAGGAAGGGCTTACATACATATATACACGTACATATACACATACTCTGGGCTTACACTTGGATAGCCGACTAACATATCGAAATCACATCCAAATGAAGAGGAAATAACTAGATGTACGCATTAAAACACTATTTTGGTTAATGCGCAGAAAAAGCGTGCTGTCTAGCAAAGTCGACAAACATAAGAACTAGACAGATCGCCCAGAATAAAATCCGTCGATTGATAACAAGTGCGCCTTGGTATGTAGCAAACCAGATCATTCACCATGAGTTGAACATTCCTTATGTGTGCCAGATCATTAAGCAATATGCACAGAGCCATGCTGTGAGGCTGGAAAATCATTCAAATACCCGTGCATTAGGACTGTTAGATACAGCCGGCGAAATCAGACGCTTAAGACGTAGAAAACCCTTTGACCTAATGGTGTTGGTTGCCGGGTGTGTACCAGTGAGTACTATATCCTTTCTGTTATGCTCTTCTCCAAAATACTGCAAAATGATCTTGAGAGAGAAAAAAAATACGTACCATCAAGTTTACTGCATAAATAAAAATAATCGAAGTAAACGTCAAAAATATTATAAAATTAAACTTATAAGCCTAATTGAATGAATAAGTGAATGAATATGCCTAGAATAACAAAGTACGGTGAAACTAAGCGTGTCGTTGACATTAATCAATTTATTACGATGCGTTTCGTATATTGTAAATTTTTTTCTGGATAATTTATTTATAAATATTTAAAATAAATATGAAATTTTGAATTCGTATCTGTAAGTTTTTTAATATAACTTCGTAACTGTGATTCCGGATCGTTTGTAAATTTTTTAAGGGTGACTGACCATTAAACAGGACACGGACATGTTAGTACAGGATCGAACAACGGATGTATATAGTAGTTTATTATTAACCCTTTCCGTCGCAATGTCCACAATATGGGACATGGAATTTGAAATGTTAACCAAAATTTTTATACACGAAATGTACCGATTTTAAAAATATTTATATAAATACCTTGAAAATTATCTAAGGTTTATCCAACAATCGATATTGTATTATAAAGACCCGTATAAAATTTATAATTTAACTTTGAGATTTTATAATGTATAACTGAAAATCGTCGATAGTCATAATGGCCGAGAGCGTACTGATAACATTACGCGTGTTATCGATTATATTACTGAATATTATTATTAAGCGTTAGTTATCGCTATTATGCCTAATAAATCTTTCGTCTTTTACTAAAGATTTCCGTGTAATACATTTTACAGTTAAATATAATCATGGAATAATAATTTAATAATTAAATATTGAACCAAGATTAAAGACTAAAAACCTTTTCCTAATATACTATCTTACTGGTCACGGCAATTTTTCCAGTTATTTGAAAAGAATTAGTATCATTAACAGCAGCCTCTGCAAAAAAATGTAAAAAAGTAGAAGCTACACCTGACCACACCTTTAAAATATGCGAAAATTTTAATAATATCGCAGAGAAATATAATATCAACGAAGATGAAAAACTTTGTATGGAATAAGAACACTCCAGAAGCTCACTAAATTTATCACCGAAATACTAAAAAAAAAAAAGGAATATATCATAATAGACCGCAAGAAAGGTTTTTTTTCTTTGTTTTAGCCCAACTCTGAATGGAAAGATGTAAAGTTCAGAGTGGCCCGATAGATTTACCGATAGATTTACTTATTTTGTTTTATTCATTAACTTATCTGTATTTATTTAACTATTAAGATAATTTGTAACAACTTTTATATATATATATATATATATATATATATATAAAATAGATAAATAAAAAAAAAACTAAGTTAATATACCACTTGTCATACATTTTATATCTTAGTTGCGGAATTTACAATTCCTGAATATATATTTATTATTATATTTTTAATTGCGATACCATTAATGTATGTATATATATACACACACACACGCATATATATCCGTTCGTTAATTCATCTCGCTCGCTCGTTTTGCGGGTTAACTCCTCATATAAACCGCGCCAATAGAAGTTTCACTTCAAAAGTGGGCATATAGAACAGATGGCTTTATTTGTCTTAAAAATAGTATTGTTTACGTGTTCATTGAACATCATCTGCTGTCTAGAGTAACACCCAGATAGCGTACCTGGTCATTTCAATCTATTTGAGCATCTTGAACAAGTAGACTATCTGGCAAGATTGGTCTTCTATGGGTGAAAAAGATAGTCTCAGTTTTCATCGGATTTATATTAATTTGCCATTTATTATAATAATTAATGATGCGTTTCATTCCGCGTTACAATCTACTGCGAATAGTATCGGGTCTATACGAACTGCAATATATTGCAGCATCATCTGCAAAAAGTGCGACTTGCATATTAATGAAAACAGGAAAATCGTGTAAATATAATGAAAATAAAAATGTATCAGTGTACCTACATGATTGTATGCATGTATATTTATGTGTCTTATATTTGACTGCAGCGGTATAATCACGCACCATTTAACAATCATTTGGTGAAGGATTCGACAGAGTGCCAGGATTTGATGTTGATAGACGTGCATGATGCAATTTTAATCGCGTTCGAACTAATAAATAACACCCTAAAACACATATGTACAAATGGAAACTTTCAGGGACTAACCTTTACGAACGCGGAGTAATAATAATTTTATTAGTATTTTTGCGATATACAGACCACCTAGATTTAATCATAAATTCCTAGAAGATCTGCAATCCTTGATGAGTGTAAATAGCAAAGTTATTCTGATTGGAGATTTTAATGCAAAAAAAACCAAGTTATGGAACTGCTTTAATAATAGTCGTGCTGGTAATATTCTCTTTGAATTCGCATTACGTTCAAATGTTTGTATCTGCGCCCCTGAAGAATCTACTTACTTTCCTGATGCTATTCAATATCGTACTAGTATCTTAGATGTTGCTTTGGTCAAAAATGTTTCTATTGCAACTCCTGTTTCAATAAATTGTTTGTCCTCCAACCACAACCCTATTTTCACTACTATTGCAGGAAGTAAATTAAACATAGCCGATAGAGTTCTGCCCGATTTCCAAAATGCAAATTGGGCAGGATTTAAGGAGTATATTAACAATAATATTAATTTGCTTCTTAAGCTACATAGTCCTGCTGATATTGACCATCATTTATCAACTCTTACGAAGTTAATTAATTCTTCGTCGGAACTTTTTATTCCGAATAAACCACTTAATAATTATCCGCATATGGCACTACCAACTTGTATCATGGTTCTCATCAAATTTAAAAATTATATTAGAAGATTGTACATTAAGCATCGTTTTTCTAATCGTTCTCAAAATTTGAAAAACATGTTTAATTTTCTTAATAAATTGGTTAGTTTTCTTTTGCGTAAATTTAAAAATTACAATTTCAATTCAACTTTCTCTAAGCTTGAGCCTAATGGTAGTCGGCTATGGAAAGTTTGCAGACAATACACGAGACAGCATACAGCTCTTCCACCGCTCTACGATTCACACTTAAATAACTATGTTTACAAAAATGAAGCGAAAGCTGAGTTTTTAGCATCAGAGTATTCCAAAGTTCATAATCGTAATTCTAACTTTGCATCTGGCTATCAAGTGAGAAAAATTCATTCAGCTGTTAAAAAATTCCTCAATGCCAATCTACTGCCCAATATTTTCCCTCTTGTCACCCCAAGTGAAGTCCTTAACAATATTAAAGCTATAAAAGTAAAATGTTCGTCAGGGGATGACAATATTTCTACTCCCATTATTAAGAAATTGCCGCTAAAAGCTATTATTGAACTTACAAATTTAATTAATGCTATCTTTAGATTCGGTTATTATCCAAACAGTTGGAAGATAGCCAAAATTATTGCTCTTCCCAAACCTGGAAAGGATGCCTCATGTGCAAGTGACATACGTCCTATTAGTTTATTGAGCAATCTAAGCAAAATAGCGGAAAAAATTATACTATCCCGTTTAAGACTTCATGCAGATAACCAAAAAATCATTCCTAATACACAGTTTGGCTTTCGTCCAGGTTATTCCACCACCCAGCAAGTAGCACGAATCACGGAGTTTATCACACATAATTTTAATCGCAATAAACATACTGGTATGGTTCTCCTGGATGTTGCGAAGGCTTTCGATACTACTTGGCATAAAGGTATTATTTACAAAATGATAAAATATCAGTTTCCTCGTTATGTAATCAACGTTATTAGCAGCTATTTAGCAAACAGACTATTTTACATTACCATCAATGATTCAAGGTCTACTATGAAAACGTGCTCAGCGGGGGGGGGTCCCCCAAGGTAGTATTCTGGGTCCCTTTCTGTTTACTTTGTTTTTATCTGATTTCCCAAACCTACCTGATATTCAGACTGCTCTTTATGCAGACGATACAGCTCTTTTCTCTACTTCTTATATACCTAAAGCAATTACTAATAAATTACAGTCAGGAATAAATTGTGTCTTTCGTTATTATAAAAAATGGCAAATTGATATTAATTGTGATAAAACAGAGGCTATATTTTTCACCCGCAGGCGTCCCACGTTACCCGCTGAAGTTAAGGTCAACTCTACCACTGTAAGTTGGTCAAAACATGTTCGATACCTCGGGGTAGTCCTGGATAACAGACTAAATTTTTCTGAACATGTCAGTCATATTACCTTGAAAGCTAGCAGGAGTATATCTACCATATATCCATTAATCAACAGAAAATCATTTCTTAATGTAAATAATAAATTAATTCTGTATAAAACACTTTTACGTCCCATAATGACGTACTGTTGTTCAGCTTGGAGTTTTATTTCAAATACAAATTTTAATAAGTTACAAGTATTTCAAAATAGGTGTCTCAGATGTGTGCTAAATGTTCCTAGATACCACAAAATCGTTGACATGCATGCTACCTTAAACATGCCTTATATTAAGGACCATATCTTAAATTTAACGCGCAAGTTTTGCGATGACTGCTTAGTCTACGATAATAGTTTAATTTCTACCATTGGTAATTACGATTCCAGGCAACTCCAATTTATGTATAGTAAATATAAACATAGGAGGCTCAAACATAACCTGTTATAACGTTTTTGCGGCGCCTATTTTAGAAATTAATATTCCTTCTTTATTTATTTTTTAATGTCTAACGTGTTTTTTCTTTTGTTTTATTATTACTATCTTAATTTTTTGTTTTTTGCTGTACAGTTTTTTTTTTCAATTATTTTTTGCTGTCATTACAAGTATAAGTATAATTACTTCTTTTAATTATTACGGGTCTTTGTATTATTATTTCTGATGTACGGCGAGCCATCCTGGGCGTTACGTAATTATTATTTAAAATTTTTGGTTTGTGTATACTCAATGTAAATTATGCTGAAATATACGTTGTTATTATAAAGTACAAAATTGGACGAAAAACAAAAAATTGGAGTCGCGGGAAAGTTGTCGTCGTGGATTAAAATAAAACGATGTAAAATGATTAACTCGAAATAATAATAGCGGTAATAGTGTTAAATTTGCCATAAAGTATCTAAATATTATGCACGAAGTCGTGACGTATGTATGTATGTGTGAAATATACACATGTTTGTAATAACATTGTATATAAGTAAAAATCTATAAAATGTTAAACGAATGTTACAGCGTGGATTTCTGTTCAGCTTGATATGCCAGAGAAATATGAAATTGTACCAGTATAATCATATAGCTACAAGATGCGCTGATCATCTGTAATAAAAATATTATAACATTTTTAATTAAATAACGTTGTAATAATCCAGAGATTAATGAAAGGTTCGTTGTTGTGTTTTTTTTTTTATAACAAATGCCAAAGTACTACATAGAGTTTATAAAGAAACTGAACTATTTAATTCGCCTTAGAAAACTGCGACGCTTTGGTCGCCATATCTAAACATCCGGAAAATTATCATCTACTTCAACTTATTCTACATCATAGTAAATGGTTGGAAGAAGACAAAGATGTAGAAGACATTGTGGCTAATTGATAGCGGAAATATTATTGATGCTAGAAGTACGGAGTAAAGGTGCTAGTCTGCAACAGTCGTAACGATTTCCAAACTTCGAACTGCTTGTAAAAAAATTAAGTTTTTTTTACGACCCTCACGTTATACCGTGTCGTGAATGAGCATTCAACTTCATCCCCCGCGCAGAAATTCGGAGTAGAATTTTTACGACTACTACCTATAGACTTTTATCCCATTTGAATGAGTTACGCATTTTGTACGTCGTCTTTTAATGCTATTTTTGATTTAAACAACTTTGTGTGAAATTATCACAACAAACTCCAACTTAATGCAGAATTCATCGAAACTGGGGAAAGCGCTGAAACCACTTCTTCAGCATTGCAACTGCTAGAAATGGTTTATTTGAAAAAAAAGATTAACTTTTCCCAAATTATGTGTATACTTACACGTCTTCTTATCGTTACGCCTATCAATACCGGTGAACGAGGAAGCGGCTTTACTCACATTAAAAAATATTTTATGGTTCCGTATGGGTCAGTGTTTTCGATGTTATCGACAAAATGAGAATCGGCGAAAAATTTATATTACGACGATGTAATGACGAATTTGTAAAAACGAAATTGTAAATAGATGAAAATTATTTAAAATTATTGCGATTATCATTTAAATATTAAGGTCGTATTTACCCTCGTTGACCGATCGTTTCTGATATATGTAAAGTTCATTTGGAATTAGAGCGAAAAGTGAAATATTCAATAGTTGTGTGGTTCCAACGTTGACATATGGTTCTCAAAAACGTGGTTCATAGCTAAAATGGAAGAGAAGAAAATAGAAAGTAGTCAGCCAACGTGTTCGACGAAAGAGTAGAATTAGAAATTCATTTATCAGAGGAAAATTTAAAAATACTATAAAGTTTGTTCATGAATGTAAGAGGAAAAAGTGGAATTGAGCTGGGCGTGTTGTGAGATTTATAAATAATAGATGGCCTTGTAAGATTAAACGTTGGTATATTGCAAATAAAAGAAAAACAGGAAACCAGTTTTTGAGATGGCTCGACGGAATAACTAATTTTATATATAATAAGCAATACGAGAGAATTGCTCAGGACCGTAGTAATAAGGTTGAGGGAGGCTTTTGCTCAGAATATGGGCTTTTAGTTTTAGTTGTAAATTTATATTTCCTAAGTATCTAATAACGGTTTTTATTATTATTAATATTATAAGTAGTAAGGAGAGTGTACGGCATTATGATTGGGGCAGAGTTTATTTGCTTTTCGTGCCTCTGTTTTCTTATTGTTTTTTTTTTGGCTTTCTTCTTGAGACCATTGAATAGTACCTGATGGATTTTCGATTTATAATATGTTTCAAGTTTATATGTATGTATGATTGTTATTTGTAAGATTCACGATTAGTTATGGTATTGCATTTTGTATTTTTTAACGAACCCATAGCGGAGACGTGCGTCACACGCCCATAAAAAAATAAAACATATATACGAATAGATAAACAATGCATGTATATCTGAATTTGCAACTAAGAATATAAGGATAATAGAATTTTAACTTTTTACAGCCCTCTTTCATCTTGGGCAGTTTACAATTTATCCCACTTGCCTTGTGGCGGATATATATACATATATATATATTCGAAGAACAATGAAGAGAGAATAATGATTGGGGTAACAAGGTTGGATAAGGTAAACGACAAAATAGTAAGTAACAAATCGAGAACGGAATATTTTCTCCCAAAAATTCGTGAAATAAAGTGGAATTGGGCTAGACATGTTATGCGAATGAAAACAAACAGATGGGCCGGGAAATGCATTGAATGATTAGTACTAGACGGTAAACGGTTGAGGAATTGACCGAAAACGGGGTGGAGGGACGATATTGGCAAACACGCGGGAAATGTTTGGATGCGTAAAACAGAATCATGTGGAATTGAAACAACTGGAAGAAAAATATGCGGAAGTTTGTAAATTGAAGATGGTCAATACTCGACAATGGGTTTAATTTTCTCAATATAAATATACTTCTATCATATTTAGTCGAGCGAATTAGCGTGAAATAACTAGTATGTGTAATGTCGTAAATGTGTGTTTTTCGTCAAAATAGCGATAAAGGCTATATATTATTGTAACGCATAAAAATTAAATTTTATAATTAAACAATCGGTTAACACGAATTTAAAAGCAATTCTTGTTTTGAAAGTGTCTACGTAAAATTTAGTTCTGGTTATATAATAATAATCCGGGCTAAACTTTGACTATAGTTTAGAACGATCTGAAAATTGAACTATATCGAAAAATATTGAATTAAAGTTTTGAAATTCAATATAAAAATAGGACGCGATTTAATTGACGATTAGTAAAATACGCGTAAACCGACATGCCCTTAATCTTATTTAGAATCGAGGCGATTACTTAAATTTTCATCCAAAAATTCACCGTTCTGTTCAAGTGTACGCGCCTATCTCTGAATTATAATCTCGCTTATCGTGATGATAATTAAACGATCGATACTTACTGTAAACATAAATGAAAAGTCTAATGTGAAAAATCCGCATACGCTTATCAGGAATTTATTGTGCATTAATTTTTGCGAGAGCAACGTTAACTGAAAAACGTAAGAATATTAATTAAATATTTTAATAATGTATATATATATATATATATATATTTTAAATTAGTACAATCTTATGCTTAGTGTATAAATTAAGTGATAAACTTAAATTAACACAGACGGCGAAAGATGTGTATATTTACATAACTTTCAGCGGTTTATATACGGAATACATAGAACTATTTGTCTAGTTGATCAGATTTCGTGCCTTCTCATTTCGATGAAGACGGGGAGTCGTTTATGGCCTAACGAGGTGTCATATTATTTCATCGATAAGTGGGATTTGAAGAAGAAGGATCCATTGAAGAACATATAATTTGGAATTGCACGATACATAGGAAGAGAATAACTGCAAAAAGAAATGAACATACAATATATTGCCAATACATATTGGTCTCAGATAATTAGCGAACCGACTACAAGAGTGGCTGTTGTATCGATTTATGAAGATTAATAATATTAAGATATAAATTAAAGATTATCGATTGTTATAAATTTTGTTAGTTAATGAAAATACTTATAGTACAAAAAAAAAAAAAAAAAACTGGCTAAATAGGTAATACCGGGGCAAAAAAAAAAGTGGAATTTCTAAATCCGAATGGATGTCTTCATTTCGCTGGTACCATTTTTCTAAAACTAATAATCGTCTTCTCTGGCCGTCTATCTTCATAGAGATTGTTTTCAAACTTGTCCGCTGTCATTTGTTTTTCATTCGGGACATCCTCCTATCTCGTTACTTTCCTTCAATCATTCCTGGTAAGGATAAACTGCGGAGGAATTTATACAGTTTCTCGTACTGTCTTTTCTTTGTTTAATAATATAGCGTTGTTTCTTCTAGAGCTTTGCCGAGTACTTTTTCACTTCTCGTCGTTTGTATCTATGAGATTTTGAAGCAACCCTAGCTTATAAATATTTCATTGATATAACTTTTACATCGCGTAAGAGAGTAGAAATTGAATAAATATATCCTTTTTTTTTTTTAATATCTGGATGAGAAAAACCCTTGTGAAGCCACTGGAACCGGATAGAAGAAAATTAATGATATAAACGTAGAATTGATAAAGAAATATATTTAAAGAAATTACGATTACTAATTTCATCGTCTAGATACGGAACAGAAGGAAAAGTACTCGATCGTTGATATAAAGGAGGTTTTGAATAGGAAGAGAACAAGCGCCATCAGCTGTTCATAGAATGTACCTCGATAATGTTCGTATTTACTGCGGTTAAATAGAAGGTGATTAATACCATCGAAGAAAGTGAACATGTGATTGTTGCAAAGTATTCTATAATTCGTATTTAAAAAATGTATACCCACCCGGGGGTGACCTATTCGCAATCGGCAAATTGTAACCATGTAAGTATTGGGGAACGTGACTAGGAATCGAGAAGTACCAAATGACGAAAGAAGATCCACTTGAATCGTACGATATAATATTTGCCTTCTTTGGTCTTAACAGTTTACACATTATTAATTTTGATGTACGAAGTAGTCGAAAACTCCTAACTAAAGTACGGTTTATTTTTATAATTGAAACATTCTATTATGAAAATGAACAATATTTTATCGATGTGTACGCACGTGTATGCATGTTAATGTGTGTGTATATTTTATATAGATGTACATTGGTCTTCGAGTTGATGCACACCGGCCATTTTTTTTTTATTACATCAGTTTTTGGCTAGTTTAAAACTAGTTATTAGAAATACTATTTAAACTCTAACTTCAGTCTCTTTCATGAATTTATACAAAATTGCAGCATTCAGAATTAGTTACTTGTATATTTACTGGTAACGTGTAACAGTTTTTTAATGACACAGTTCAAATTAAAAAAATTATATTTCGTACATATCCAGATTTGACCGAATGGAATTTTCCACATTGTTATAATATCAAACTTTGCGAGAAGACAGGCAGAGCAGTTATGTTTAGTTCGTAGTCGAAATAACGTTACACTATGGATAACGATTTTTTAACAAGAAACCACAAATTTGTTGCGTAATGTACGAAGATTAACGGTCTAGTAACTAGACTTTATATGTATAAAGATTGCAATTACAAACAAATTTCTAGTTATATTAATCTGTATGTACAAAGAAAAGCACTTTGTACTGTAACTTTAATCCATATCGGAACTATCTTAAATTGATTAGTACATTATTATAATCTAAATTTCAGTTTATTCTCTAAAGTTTTACCTATGTTTGAAAGAAATGACTTTAAATTATTCAACTAGGCAAACAAAGTGTTCTTTCCAAATCGGAGGTATAAACCAGGTCCTTATTAGAGAATAGTTGAAAAATAAGAAGAGTAATCTTTTGGTTTGTAAGTTTTGTAACATTTTGTATGAAATACCGTCCACTTCGACACTGTTTATTTTATTATGATCTAAGCTACGTATTAATTCTTCGCGGCTAATAGCTTAATTTAAATGAAAATCAACCGGACTTTCAAACTGCTTTATAAACGAGTTGACACAGCGTATAACATAATTGCGGATGTTTAAACCCTTTAATTCTCCGCCGTCATTTGGCGTTATGGCTGCTCATTATGGGACTGTTCTAAAACCAGCAACATATCGATTATTCAGCGGTTCCAGAATAAAATCCTCCGGATGGTTGTCAGTGCACCGTAGTACATCACCAACTTAACGCTCCACAAGAACCTTGGAATGAAGTTTGTTCTGGAAGTAATATCCAGCGACGCGAAAAAATTATGTTCATGGACTAGAGGTGCACCCGAACAACAAGGTTGCTGGATAATTCGCTAGAAGTTCGTCGGCTTGACAGAATCAAGCCGATTAGGCTAAGAGATAAATTTTAATGACTGTTTTTAGCACTTACTGATGGGTAGGCTGCTAATCATGCCATCTGCATAAAATATTAAAATTGCTAAACAGCTACCATCAGCTAGGTGTAATTTAACTAAAGAAAAAAATATATATATTCTTGATGGCCAGACTCGAATTAATACGGAATTGCCGGAATACATTTCTTTTTTCATCCTCTTAGAAATTTTTAGTTACAACCTGTTATTTTTCATATTTTAAGTAATTCTCCATACAAGGAGATACATGTCTGATACAGTGTTTTCTATAGCGCATCAAACCTACTGCATTTAGCATCCCACCACTGTTGTGAGGAGAGAGTAGTGACAGGCAGCTTCATTACTATAAGCTCAAACTTATTTTCAGTTGTTTTGAACAAGATTCTAAATAGTAGAGTAGTGGTCTGCAAGAAAGATGCAGCAAAAGTAGGTTGTATTAATTTTATTATCTTTCACAATGCATCTTGTTCCATTCGATCCGATTATGATCTCTCACAAAGAAACTCTTCCGTGTGCATTTCTAATTTCTGTATAAATTCGAACGGGTAAATTTTGTGTTTTTTCACTATTTCAAAATCTACTTTCTCGGAAATACCAGCAGAAGACAAAATCAAATTTAAATTGTTAGGGATTTGGCCAAATCTATAAACTCGAGTAGGATACTCGTTATTGGCAATATAAAGACTATGTTCATTAATAGGCGTTGATTGCCTTCGTAATTGGTTTCAGACGTGCTCCATGCTGAATGTAAAAAGGTTCAGGTCTCCGAGGATCATATTTCTTCGCACCTTGTTTATACGAATAAATAGTATTTGATCCCAATAAACGAAAGTTATTTTATGTTTAGGAACAGCCTAATAAGAATATTAAATCAAATTTCAAGTTATGCAAATTAACGGAGACCGCTAACACTTGGACAACGTTTTTAAAATTTAATATATTAATGGTAAATGCCCCGAAATTAATTGACTTACGTATGAACGTAGCTACCCCTCACCCGTTTCTATTTATTCTATCTTTTCGTAAAATATTAAAATTTTTGTGAAATAAATAAATAAATAATATAGAACCAACCTGACCTCGTAATTTAAATCCGGAATACGATCGTCATTTATGATTTTGTGAATTATAATTGGAAGTAAATTAATCTGTAAAGTTAAAAAAAAAAATAATAATCTAACGTTTTATTAGAATAATTTTGTTTTATAATGAAAATTTTAAATTTTAATAAATAAACCCTTTTTCTTCATTTGTTTTTTATTGATTATTCTATTTTTTAATGACAAGAATAGTTATTAACAGAAAATATTTGTAATAGATTAAGCTTAAAACTTAAGAAAATAATAATGGTTATATTTGGTCAATATTACAATACGCATGCGAAACATGGACAATAAGTGCGGATAGCAAAAAAGAATAAATTCCTTTGAAATGTGGTGTTATCGCAGATTATTAAAAATTCTCTGGACAGACTTCGTCAACGATAGTACTGTTCTAATCCGAGTAGGAGAAAGGAAATTAGTAATGGTCGACAACATACAGAAAAGGAAAGCGAAGTGCGTAACTCATGAGATACGAAACAATGGAAGCCTCGTGTTGGCGGCACAAGGGAAAATACAAGGGAACCCTTGCAGAGGAAAAAGAAGACTGGAAATTTTAACATCGAATTTAGCAAGTAAAACTTTAAAAGAAACAGTTACCAATGCCCCAGAAATCGCATCATATGAGTTGCACGATATCTCTTGTTCCAAGGGATGGGACTACGACGACGAACTATAGTACTTCCTGGGTGATGCATATCGAAAATGAAAATAAATAAAATGGAAATCCTTTGTTAGCAATATTATTAGAAAGTGTAATTATAGAACATTTTTTTTTAGTACGAATAATTTATCTAATAGATTAATTAATATAAAACTTAGTGTTCACTATATTGTTAATAATAATGATATATATATAAACTTATTTGTAAAGATTGTGAGTGTATATATACAGACAAAACTACAATGAATTTTAATGTTACATTTAATTTACGGTAAGACGAAAAAACTGAACGTTCCAATTTTTCTGACTATCTCTTATGCGTAAAGAACACTTTTTGTTCTGCTTGTGATTTTCGAATCTTACACGTTCTCATAAACAATCCGGTCATTGATTGCCGTCCTAAGTTCTAGGATTAATGTTTTTGAAAAAGTAGAACCATGAAAATTTAAGAAGAAACGGTTGTAATTTTAAAGGGTGACTGCTGTATACACTCCACATCTGTTCTCAAAATTTCCTATATGTTCAGACTGTATAAAATTTATGATATCAAGCTCAGAAATTAAAGAGAATACCACTAGAAGACCACCTCTTTAGCTAATGATTCTACAATTTCATTGCCGGGAATTCTTCGATGTCCTGGTACTCGTAAGAAAGACACAAATATACTTAACTTTCCAGATGATTAAGTTTTAACACGATGAATGAAATTAATGTATCTGATGTTTTCCATGTGTTTTCTATAGTCTTTAAAATGCATTGAGTCGATGATAATGATAGTAATACTGCTACGCCCTCATTGTCTCGATTCACTTGTTGAAACTGAGGAATTAATCACATTAAATATATATATATATATATATATATATATATGTATGTGCATAAACAAATTACAAGAGTGCAACTCCTTGTAAAATTTTGATTCGTTAATATATTCTATAGGATGACCAGAGAAGACGGACGGTTTTGTTTTTTGAATAACTTAAAAACTACTCGACCAACATTGTTGAATGTAATTTTATTTAAAAAACAGAAAAACGAGAAATTAGCTTACAATCATTTGTGGAACATAATACTGTTCAGATGACAACCATTTGCAACAATACATTCATTTAGTCTTTTTACAACATTTTCGAACACTTTTTGAAGCATAGCAATTTTTGAAATTACTTTCACGACAGAAGCTATCGTCCAACTTAAAAAACTATATTTTCGGTCATTTCGCTTATCTATTCGTTAAAACGAGAAAGAGAGAAAAAACCAAATCCAACTTACTTTATCGGTTAAAGTAGTCGCGGCCTGAATCATTAATATCGTTTTCAACAATAAATACAATATTTGATTGAGGGTGAACACTAACGGTAAGAACGAATTAGCAGCTACAAATTTCTGCAATACCAACAGATTGAGCACGTTGTAAAGATTATAAGTCATGCTGGAAAAGTAAAAAGTCAACAAAAGAACGATTTGAGGAGAGAAAAACTCGATTAAGCGATCGGTGACGTCGCGAAAATTCGCGTGAATATTCGCGGCTTTACGCAAATAATCGACTTTTTCGATTTTTTCTTTACGATCGTAAATAATCGATATATTATAGTTAATTAATCGATCGATGCGTACGAAAGATTCGTTTATTTTATCGAAATAGACGATTAACAATCGAATCGTCAGACCGATGTGAAAATCGGTCACGAACAGATAATACGCGGCTGTATAGATGACGCACGTAAGTTGAACGTCTTTAGTAAATTCGGTGTAGATTAAAATGCAAAAATTACCACCGATACACACGATAAATATCGTACAATTTATTAGCGCGTAAATCGATATAATTGACCAACGACGATTAACGAAACCGCCGGCGGTAGTAGTACCGTTATCGGTAGGATTTGTAGTATTTGTAGTTTGAAACATATTTAATCCGAATAAAGCGACGGCATTTTCCTCCAATTTAATCAGTCGATTTAAGTCTTCTCGATATTTATAAGATCGCGTCGAAGACGCAACGACGCATAAAAGAGAAGCCAATACGAAATGCGCTAATTGCGTCAAGTAAGAAATGGAATTAACGTTCAAACGGGCGATGGCAGAGAAATATTTGCCGATACTGACACAGGAAAAAATCGCCGTCGATACAAAGACGACCGCGGGATAAACGAATTCCGCCAGCGAACGACGTAATACCAGCAATCCGGACAAGCGCAACAACGCGTGAATGAAACGCAACTGACGGGCGGCGAACGACATTTCACGAGCGTTTTTTTCAGTCGCACAATACGAACTACAAAAAACAAAGCAATTAAAATAAAAATATATCAGTCGAATTGCTTGACATACCGCAATCTAGCGTTCCAAGGGTTCGATGTTCGACTCGAGTCGATGTCGCGTTTAAAATTTGTGTAATTTAGTCTAATTCAGAGTCACAGAAACACATAGGAAGTAACCGTGGATAATATAAATGTAATGGATATCCAAAGACGAATAGGACAAGCCAAATGCGCATTTAAAGACTAAAAATCGATATTAACAAATAAAATCATTAGCGTACACGTTCGGGAAAAATTGCGAACCTCGGGATGCGCTCAACTACGGTTGTAAAAATTGGTACTTAACAGCGCGAAAAATAAATGGACTGAATTCAGTGGAGAGAGATGTGGATCTGGCACAGAATAACGAAAACGTTTTGGAAAGAAATGAAACGAGCAAAGAAATTCTAGAAAGAATACAACCAACGAAGAAGTTTAATAGAAAAACGGAAAATAAAACTGTTAGGACATGTAATAAGACTTAATAATTTTATAAAAAATGTAATAGAGGTTAAATGGAAGACCAAGAACATCTATAATGAATAGGGTATACGGTCGTTTGGATATAAGTAAACATCAAGAATTTTGGATACTGGCTACCAACAGGACACAATTGGTGTAGCGATAAGGCATTGCCTTTAGTGAATAAATATTTAAAAAAAAAAGAAAAAAGTCTAGTTTAATATAACAACTGACTGATAACGTAATACCTCCTTCCGATTCAATAAAATATTTCAAAATTGTTTCCATTCAACTGTCAGCTCTTGCGGGAATTACTATGTGTGTCGGTCATGTAGGTTTTACCTTGCCATCAATGTCGCATGTAATAGTAGGCACTTATAAGGACAGCAAGGATGGCGAGTCACTCGCCTCTCCATCCTTGTCTAGTTCATACTCAACTTTAACTATATTATTATCCTATCACTACACTTTGTGTGTGTGTGTATGTTTTGTGTTACATACTAAAGTGTATATTTTGTGTTACATACTAAAGTGGATGAATTATTATTTTATATATATATATATATATATATAATAATGTTGATGTATTGGAGAGTAATTATTTTATGAAATAAACAAAACAAAATAAAAACAAAGTTAATCACTAATTTTATAGTGATTAACTTTGTTTTTATTTTGTTCTGTTTTTATATATATATATATGTATGTATTTGGTTTAAAAGAATTCCTGTAACAGATAAATTAATTCGTAGATTTTTTAATATCATTTGCAAAATGGTGGTATTTTAAGTTCTTTATTTCAACAACGTATGTTGAAAGCTGAATGTATCTCAAAATGTTAACGTTCTGGTATAATGCAAAATTTGTTGTTTACTGTCAATTATGAGTGCGCAAGTAAAATACGCATTTCCTCTGGGATAATTTATCATCATCAATCAGACACTAAACCGTTATTTGAAACCGGCTTAAAAGAAGAAACAGCGTCGGCTTCTGATAATGAAGGCCGAACGTATATTTTAAAATATTGACGTTCCGATGTTTAAATGTGATTTATACCGAAAGGATAATTCGTTAGAATTTCATCACGGTCATTCGTTATCATTATAACAATTCAATCATGGAGTACAAATATACAGGCGGCAAATGAAGAAAGTTCAGTTTGATTATCTTCTTCTTCTTCAGCCATCTTCGTTATCGAAGGTTGGCGTCCACATCATTTACAGCTTTGATCCATTCTTGCCGATTTCCGCACTCCGCTACAGCCATCCATTCCTGGATATATATCCTTCGTCGTCCAGCACCTCGGACATCTTCCACAGCGCTCATCAATATGCTCTGTAGTAGCTCATATTTCTCTCCACGCATCACGTACCCGAGGTAATTAATTTTCCTTAATTTAACGATAATTCACGATTTTTCTTCATCCATCTCGATACGACACATTTTTAAAAACGTAATGTATTACAACGTGCTCTTTAAATAAAGATCCTTATACGAATACGAAACCAATAGCATAAGGCATAAAGTATAAATTAAGTATAAATGACTGTTACAATTTGCTTCATTTAATATATAAACATATAAAGCGATATATTCTGATATATTCGATAATCTTTGATTAAAATAAAACTATAAGTACTTACTTGGACATTTTTTCATTTACATAAAATAAGTTATTATCAATACAATCAAATAATACGGTTAACTGAAAGTAGTAACTAAATTTAGTAAATTTATTGGATCATTCGTTTTTTTTTTAAGTTTTTAAAATTATATATTACGTTTTGTTTGTTTATTAAAGACATTGTTGTTAGCAACGATTTAAAACGTTAACACGTTTTTTAAGCATCATTTTTTTCATGTTATCTTAGATGTTTCCTGACTTTTAAGTACGACTCTTCGTTTTGTTTAATGAATTTTTTCTAATTACGTTGCATACTTAGAATTTTAAGTTATATATATATATATATATATATATATATATATATATATATATATATATATATGTATAATGTCGCGGTGGCGGAGTTGCTAGAGTGCTCGACTGTCAACTTGACGGTCAGGGGTCGCGACATAAAAAGTTTTCATCATTATTTAATTCTTAATTATCACGGACCGGGCAGTGGCACCCCACTCCGTATAACATCATATGCGTGCGCATCTGCGTCGCATATAAATAATGTTTTGAATGCTAGCTAATTTCGGACGTAAAAATAAACGTACAATAGCTACTCACGACGTTTGGCAACGAACAATACGACGATGATGATGATGATCATATATATATATATATAGGCTTACGTTTGTTTACTTTTATATAATATTCATTTATGTAACAAATCTACGTTGTCGTCCCATAATAATAGCTTTGATCGAGTAATGTATGATAATATTAAAACTGATAATCATGTGTTTAGTTCTGCTGATCACATAAAATATTTAGACTTCGTTATAGATAATACATTAATATACAATATATAAATAACAAAGTCAACTAATATTATTATATTTTTAAAACATTTAAGGTTTAGTACTGTCATTATACACATATCGCGCTGGTGTCTATTTCAAACATTTATCTAAACGACAAATGTACAATGTAATCTGCAACTGTCTTAAATGTTTAACTGATTTAACTTCTTCATATATTACTGTTTCTAATATAACGTTAATATACTATAGCATGGGTTTTACCTATTGCTCTTTATATCAAAAAAACGATCGTTAATCTGTAATGAAAAAAAAAAAAATAATGATCTCATAAGTAAAATATCTCTGAAACAGTTTGATACACAAATTTTAAATGAATTTAATTTAAGATACAATATATTAACAAAAGATAAATAAATAAATAAATTCTTTCCTAACGTAACAAATCGTTTAAAAATAAAAAGATTACAGTAAATTACTACAACTTTCTGGTCATGGTTCTATTGGATATTATTTAAATAAATTAAATACAATGACGATAGCAAGAGTAGTGAAATAAAAAATGTTCAACATATAATATATAAATGTAACAAACACGATCACCTGCGGCAATTGTATTGATTGTACACTTCGAATGAAATTATTTTATCCAATCAATTTCCGATTTTTATCTCGAAATTATTTAAAATTAAGCATATACATAAATACTCGCTACTGGTAGCTATAAACTAAAATTTTCAAGCTACTACATTCTTGTTTCATTTTTTTATAAAATAATATATTAAATAAAATAAACAAATATATATATATATATATCACTTTAAGCCCCACGTCTCCATATATGGAGACGGATGTTCTTCAAACGGGACCATGGTGTTTTTGGTAAAAATGTATAAAAAAACACTTTTGATAAAACTTACCCATGTTGTTAAAAACCATTTTTAATATACTCTAGCATTAACAAATATTTCTTAAACTCACCTATAACCTTAATTTTGAAAAAAAAAAATTGTCACCATATATGGAGACGCGAGTAAGTCATCACCACAATTGAAACAGTCATTATAAATTGAACGGGTATATTGTGTCTAATAATATTACAAAAACAGGTACCAAAACAAAAATATTATTTAGATAAAATATATGTACGAATAACAATTTTTTTAACTACTTATGTGAATTATTGAAACATGGTAAACAAATAGCGGGGTTACCAATACACTGATCACACCTAGTGAACACCTTTTTTGCTAAGGCATTAGCTTCTGTACGACTTTTTCCATCGATTCTAAACCTCTTATAACATGCGGTACAATTTGATCGCTTACCTTTAGATAACACATGTTTCAATTTACGTGGCTTTACAGCATCATTTGTGTTATCTAAAAGATACGAACAAATTAATTCTCTAAATTTTGTAACAGATATTTTTTTACCAGTGTACTGCTTATATAATATGAAAGAATTTACAATCGATACGTTTAATAATAATTCTAGCGCTACTTTACGATACCACTTTACTGACTTCCGTTGAACCGTTCCATAACTTGCTAATTGATCATTAAGATCAATGCCCATTTTGTTATTATTGTAATCATATATAGCTAATGGTTTTACTTTATCTTGTCCTCTTTTATTTTTGTATACAGTCATATCAACATCATGATATGTTGATAATAAAAGAACCACTCTTTTATCTACCAACCTGTATATAGTTATACCTAAGCGATTTTGCTGGATCAACATTGACCCTTTTTCAACTTTAGATCGTAAAAAGTTTGTAGGTATGTTGCGACGATTACGACGTAAAGTCCCTACCAAATGCGTTGCATTATCTAAAAGTGTTTTAGCAAGAGGTATAGATGTGTAAAAATTGTCGCAATATAACACCCTTCCTGCGCCTAAATATTCTGCCATCAAACTTAAAACTACATTTTCAGATAACCCGACACCAGCTAGTTTGTCCATTTTTCCTACATATACCACTGATTTTAATAAATATCCTTCTGGAGAACAAAGCTTAAATAATTTGATCCCATAACGATGTCTTTTGTTAGGTATGTACTGTCTAAAAGACAGTCTTCCTCTAAATGGGACCATAGTTTCATCGATAACCAATCTTTTTCCAACAGTATATGACGCCTTGAAGTTACATTCCAATAGGTCTTGTAATTGTTGAAATTTGTGAATTCTAGTGGATGCAGCCGATGATGTACCGTCATTATCTGCAAAATGAAGATACCGCAAAATATTTTCGAACCTATTGCGGCTCATTACTTTGCTCACATTATTTTGAAAAATGAAATCCCGTGACCAGTAGCTCCTTATGCTGGACCGTTTACACAACCCCATCCATAACAACAATCCTAAAAATATTTTTATATCGTTTGGTGTTACAGGAATCCATTGGGAATTAGCCATTTTTTGCATGGCATACCTGTTTGTTTCATTAACTATCAAGTTAATTACTTCCTCATTTATTAGGAGATTGAAGCGTGTTTTTAAAGTTATCGAGCGGTTTTGGGTTTTGGTGAATAAATGGTATGTTTTTTTGAAAATTAGGGCAGCTGGAACAGCAGTAATTTTCCCAAATATCTTCTTCATTTTCACTTTCACTAGAACTGCTGTCCGAATTATAAAAATCATCTTCACTTTCGTCTAAATACATGCAAACAAAATGAAAAAAAAAATAATAGATAATATATAAATATTTGTAAAATATCATGTTTTAAATTGTATTCTTATTTGTGTAAAACGGACACTGCCTAGATAATACTGTAATGATGTTAGATAAATACATAATGAGTTATAATTTTAAAAAAACTATAGTGTTGCTGTAAGTAAATTAGTAAAAGTGTGGTATAGTAAAATACAGTGTTTTAATTATATCATAGCAAAATAACAGAACTGCTACAGCTGTAAGTAATATTAATAAAAGTTTGGTAGAGTAAAATACAATGTTCTTAATTATATCATAGTAAAACAGCAGACAAAAACATATTTTAACATAATAGGTTACTTACCACTTTCTTCAAAATCACTTAAATCTGATTCATATAAAATACGCTCAATAGCATTACTGTCACCATATAAATTATTCATTATTATTACTGTACTAAAAAATGTTCAAACGTATTACTTATAATATCAAACGTAAACTAAAAATCACTAAAATTATAAAATATGCTCAATAGCATTAATGTCACCATATAAATTATTCATTATTATTAATTATTACCGTACAAAAAATTGTTCGAAAAACGTATTACTTATAATATCAAACGTGAACTAAAAATCACTAAAATGGTCTATATTCTGAAAACTGACCAATCTTCAACACATCACTAAACATTTCCAAATGAATGTAAACAAAACCTGTTGGAAATATAATTGCATCGAAGCGTTATCTATTAGTATTCCGAGTTACTATGAAGTACCGTCTACCATTTTTGTACACAAAAACATTTTGTAAAGGGAAAATCGTCTCCATATATGGAGATACTTTATTTGTATCACAGCTGGTGTGTCACCATATATGGAGACAATTGTTAGTTCTAGCAAACCCTAAAAAATGGCTTGGGCTCAAAGTGTTAAATATATATATATATATATGCATGTGCGTGTATTTACGGAAAAATTTATACGACAAATTATGACTTTGCAAACAATCTTTAAGGCGATCAGTCGTTAATTACTGTATATGTGAATTTACGTAAAGCATCAATAAAATCTTCAAGATTGTAAAGCAGTAGATATATTAGTTATGTATATACAAATCAAACTGGTTTATTATACGTATCCTCTGATAATTTAAATTTTAATATATACTTATCATAATTTAAACCTCAGTATTTGAAACGATTAAAGTTTACACAACGATGCAAAATAAATAGTTAAATAATAAATTGACATTGAAATTATTGAATAAGATCAATCAAGTTTCCAGTTTATTTCTAAGCAATTAAAAAAAATATTCCTGACCACTATTTAGAACACGACATTGAAGTATAACTAATAATTAGCGATTTAATGATGTTATTTGTTTAAAATTAATTTTATGCCGAAAATTTGCCTATAAGCTAATAGCTAATTCGGACCATAGAAATTTTTAAATTAGATTTTGATCCAGTTCCCTACCTGTATTCTTGACTAAATTATTTATTAACCGAATGATGTTAATTGGATAAAAAGGAAATAACCGAATTCTAAAGCAAATTTAACATTTTTTTTTTATATTTCATTAGGTGTTGAATAAACATTTTTCCAAATATTTGATTATCGAATGATTTTGAAGTAGAACAGACGAAGTGCTTTCTTATTTTAACTGGAGTCCGGGTATAAGTGCGCTTTTTTTTTTTTTAATATTAATAACAAGTCCTCTAAATCACATTCACGGCTCAGAACTGAGTTTTTTTTTTTCGCGTACCCGGTCGACTTATGTACCAATATTTGTCCAGTAATCTATAAATTTTAATATGTCTTCTTTGAAATCACTGTAAAGTCTTGATGGATCAAATGCTCCAATTAATTTGCATTGAATAAATGGTTTCCATCTTGCCTTTCACCACGTTGACATTGATCATCTTCTGTCAAACCCCATTTAAATAGGTTGTGTTTCGTCCGCGCGATACCACTTCGTATTCAATTTAGTGTTCTCCAGGATGAATAATTCAGGTGACAGTCTACTGGAAGTGATTCTGCTGCCTGGTTATTGTCATCTCTCCACATTTGGAGTCTTTCTACGTAGTCCGGATTCTTTAGTTCCTCCTGTGTTCTAAGGAAGCTGTGCCTAGATTTCAATCGGCTTTCGGTTAATCCTATATAGCAATGTAATGGGTGGCGCTCATCATGAATTGTCTTCCATCTTCCTTTTTTCGCTGCCACGTGTCTTCTAATTTCTGGTGGTGCTATGCCAGCAAGTTCGTATAATTTGGGTAGGGGCTTTAATCTTAAGCAGCCAGTTGCTGCTCTGCATGCCTCATTCAAGGCAACGTTAACTTTCTTCGCATGCATGGAACGGCTCCAAGCCGAACATGCGTACTCTTCTACAGAGTAACAAAGAGACAAAGCCGATATTCGTAGTAGATGCGGTTTAGCTCCCTATTTACTGTCAACCAATTTTCGAATTAAGTTTGTTCTTGGCATCACTTTCATTTTTGCGGCTTCGCAGTGCTGCTTGCATGTTAATGTATCAAGTAAGATACCTAGATATTTAGGATTATCAGTATTTCAGTTTTGTGTCACGATGTTTAATGCTTAGCTTGCGTTTTGCTTCGCCATTCCGGAGATGGAAAAGGCAGGTTTGAGTTTTTTCCAAAATTTCCTCGACTTGTTCAAATGTGTCATTTTGAGCAGCTAATACTAGATCATCCGCGTACAAGAAGTATTCCTATTGGTTGATCATTAGTATAAATATTAAAAAGATCAGGAGCTAGCACATTGCCCTGCGATAGCCCATTTTTTTGTTTTCTCCATGTGCTACATTTCCCATTTAAGGACATATAATAATGTCTATCCTTTAGCAGCATTGATGTTATCTGAGGAAATTTAAAATCTTCGGTCAAAATTTGGTGGGACACTGTATCAAAGGCTGCAATGAAATCCACAAAATCAGGACTGAGGTTTTGAACATCCTTTACAGTGTAATCTACTTAGATCTGTTTTGCATTCTTTTGTAATGTGATTATCCTTGCCACAGTGTTTGCAAAGTCCTGCTATGCCAAGCTGCTTAAAATCTACTCGTTTTTGTGAATGAGAATATTGCCGATTGTATCTATTTACTTTTTGGCCTGATGGTGATTTTTGACGTTGCTGTTGTTTGTTTTGGTAAGAACCATGACAACTCTGATGGCTATTCACATTGTGAATTTCAGTGGAACCATTTTTTGATAATGTTTTATTGTCTAATAATGAAGCCTCAAGTGAAAGTGCAAGTTGAAAAAAAGGATTAAAATCTTTTTCACTGCTTTGTAATAATCGTTCTCTAATATGTTCATTTGCTATACCTCAAATAAACTGTGGTTGTAACAACAATTCTGGATTGTCTGCATTGCAATCCTTGCAATGTAATTCACATGTAGTTACATACTGTTTTAATTCAGCAATGTAATTTGAGACCGACTCAGATTGTTTGTGCATTGTAGATAACAACTGATGCCTTTCTACAATTGGGTTTGGTTTCGGACATAAATGAATAGTTAATAAATCAACTATTTGTTTATATTTAATGTCACTAACTGCCTTTGGTGCTACTAATTGCGATAATAACTCGTAATGTTTTGCACCGATACGTATCTGAGCTTTTTTTTCGTCTGTAATAATATTAACTAACGTAAAATAGTTTTCTAAACGCTCTATATATTGTATAAACGTTTCTATGGTAGCTTCAAATTGACAAAATATGTAATTATTACTTAAATTACCTTCAGTTGTTTTTGACGTTATATGGTCGGTATTTGACATTGAAAACAGTGGTGGTGACTTTAACTCCTTAATTGTGTCACTCAACTGTGCTGCAAATATTATCGACATTTGTTTTCCAAATTCGTTAAAGTAATCTTTTAATTCAGGTTCCATAGCGAGAAAACAAAAAAACTGCTGATGCTTTTTACTGGTAAAATTTTCAAAGTGTTCGTATTACTTTTTACGCGGAAACAATTAACTATATAAGTCTAACTATGATGATTAACATAATTATCAAACTTTACTAATTTGCCAGCATAATTTAAGCATAAATTCAACCGTCCTCATCGCCACTGTTATATCTTTTTTTTCGACTATCATTATTTACGTTTATTACTATAATAAAACTCAACTACTTGAATGTTTAAGTCTTTATTATTACGCATATTGTTCAAATTATACACATGTTATTAACTATAAACGTATTCACAAAAATAAATCTCTCATATGCTAACAAAATGTATCAACTGAAGCCATACAGTGTGATAATATTTAATAATATTTAAAATTTAGATATATATCAACACATCCGAACAGAACAAAAAGCAGAAATGCCAATCATACACCCACATTCCCTTGTATACAAACTCTCTCTATGGACACGAAAATAAACACATATTGATTCACAAATACAGAAAACCGGACTGAATGCAAATCATATGCAAGGAAACTCTTAATTGATAATGGCAATAAACAGGACTTTTATGACCAAAATGTTTTTTATCGCATAAAACAAACTTACTGAAATGTAAGTTTAAAAAAAATTACTGTATATAAATTTATCAAAATGAATATCTAACTGTGGATGAATGTTTAGTATGTTATTATATAGACGCAAGGTGAATAGAAGTGGTGAATTATAAGCTAGATTTGTACGAGCATGTGGTCCATAGAAACTACGATGTAACATACTATTAACACTGGGGACTATAAATATTATTGTAGATAATAAATAATTGCCATTTATACGAGAGTTACAAAGATCCTGCAGGAACCTAAGTTTACTCATCTTTCTTCTAGCACTCAAGGGTTTAATTAGGAAATCATATAAAATGTTATAACTCAAAAGTGTAGGATAGACACCAGTTCGACAGTAATAAATATACCTCAAAAACTGAAATTGAACTTTTTCCACTGTATGAATATATTTAGCGTGGAAAGGATAAGAAACCACAGGTGCGTATTCTAATTGTGATCTTACAAGACTGTTGAATACAGAGGAGTCAGAGGTTCACGAAACACGCATGAATTTCTTATGATGAAACCCATAGTTCTGTAAGCATTTTTGGTAACATTAGCAGTATTGAGTTGCTGCAAATTTAAGCTCGTTGTTAATATAAACCTCCAAATCTCGAACACAGTTTACATTATAAACTGGAACATTACCTAAAGAGTAATCATAGAAATATTTATTTTTTGTGCGACAAAAACGAATATGAACACATTTCTTATAATGAAAAGGTAATTATTGTCGCTTCACGTCACCATTCTACACAAATCATTATGCAACAATTCACAATCAGTAACAGTTTTAATTGATCTAAAAATTTTAAGATCACTTGCAAATAATAGAAATTTTGAATGTAAGTTAATTCTTATATCACTTATCATAATATTAAGTAATACTTGTCCCAAATTAGACCCCTATGGTACTTCGGAAGTAGGATTATGTTGCTTTTGGACCGGTATCCGTTAAATAATACATAGCGCACGCGGTAGGATGTAAATAACTGTATGTAATCGTCAAAAAATTCGTAATTATGCAACTTAAACGTAATTAAACTATGACTGTCTTTATTAAAAGCCTTACTAAAGTTCGTGTATATACAGTCGAAGAGGTTGCTCCATTCAATCTGCAATTAGTTTTGTATATGTAACAAGATTAGTTGTAATAGATTTAGACCTCAAGAAACTATCCTGTTTGGAAATAACTCTAGGCAAAAAATAATTATATAACCTTTCATATAAAATAGACTCCAATATTTTGCTGGGTACACGTAGTAGGGAAATAACGATAGTTTCCAGCTGCACAACGATCTCCAAACTTGAAAATTGGAAACAATTTTAGCTGTCATTAACAACGCAGGCCCTTTACGCGTACTAATAATAACATTAAACAAGTAGATAAGTGGCTTTTCAAACTCTACAGAACATAGTTTAAACAATGTTGCCGGTAATCTATCAGGGCCAACTCCACTTAGGTTTCAGAATCTTAATTGATTTTATATAATTATTTACGATGTTTATAAGATTTAAGTGCCTTCCATCTTCAATTACAGAGGTTTCAGGTGTCATAAAGTTATTAATCACACGTATAGATGAAAAATACTCCGCAAAAGCATCTAAAATATTCTTACTAGATCAATGATCTATATTTTTATATTTTACTATGCTGGGAACTTGCCAGTCATTACGTCTATATTTAACAAAAATTCAAAAATTGCTAGTGTTCTTTTAAATACCAGCCTCAGTCTTAAGGATATAATTATTAAAAACATTCCTTATTATGTATAAGTATTGTTATTATTAATTTAAAATATTCGGTACATTATCTATATTATTATCGCAGAAATAGTTTTATGATCATTATTAAAAAGAAGATTCGTGAATATTGAATTATGGAAAATAAAATTGATTCATTTTGATTTATTATAAACCAAACAGAATATAAAACAGTTTAAAAATATTTCTGGTAATTCACATATGTAATGTTTATTGTGCATGCTTGAAAATGACGTAACTGTCGAAAAGCTTTGCAATAAAAAACTTACTACTGATTAAACTGTGTTATATTTTGTTTAATTTATAATTTATTAAATCACTACTCTCCAATATATTCAACATTTTGATTTATATTATATATGTGCCATTCTAAATAGTATTTAAACATTGGTGATAATTGTGCAAGTTGCAAGTAGAAAGCATTTAACTTGCACCAACATACTTTTTTTATTGATATTTTTATGAATTCTAAAAGATATTTTCATTATGTTATGCGATTTATTTTTCAAAGCTAAACTATTCATCTGTTTTTAGGGAAATTTTTTAATTTACGTAACAACTGCCCTAAGTTTTAAAAATATTTGTGTTATGGATTCTATTATATGTCGCGAAAATTAAATTTACAATAAAATAATTTTGAGTATATTAAAAAAATAAAATTTTTCTTATGATTTATCATGATTTAAAAAAATAGACTAGCTCGTTTTGACTTTGATCAAAATTAAAAATTTATATATAATCATGTGTGTGAGCATGTTTTAACTACAATAAATTCTTGAATTTACTTTCATTGTTTACATATCCCATGAATTACATTTGATTATTTTAATAATGATTTGGTTTTGGAATAATATTGTTAATATGTTGGTGTATGATCTTATCGTGAAATATTCAGGATGAATAATGTTGGTTTATGTTGTACTTTTTCACATGTCAAATATTTTGTTGTAATAGATCGTTTAGCAATTGAATAGCCGAGTAAGTGCGTCTTATGTATTTAGAGGTGTATAAGATTGGTTAAAACAATAACTTTACAAGCTGATGATTTTCCCCCTATTTTCATGATCTGCAAGGATTAATTAATGCCATATAACCCTACCCTTAGACACAAATGATCTTAGTAATCGAGCGTCTGTAAATAAAAGAAAAAACCCAGTTTAATTATGAAACTTTAAATAATGTTTGAACTCAGTGTTTTTTTAAGTGTTAACAATGTACAGTGGATGAAATTTCAACATGTTCTACAGTTTACTTTTTATTAATTTTTTCTCAAAATCAGTTGTATTATATTTTTCATGTGTTTGTTTTTGTGTTATTTACATTTTTTGAAATATTTGTTAACCCATACATATTTGATTTTATGTAAATGTTACAAATTTAGCTTGATATTGTGATATTTTAATCATTAACATCTTTTAATAAACAGATTTTGAATAGACCTTTATTAAGTCTTTATTATACGTTAATATTCATGAGTTATGTTTTAGCTCATATACATAAACACGTGCTAGCTAGCTATATATATATATATGAATCTTCTTTTGTCTTAGAGTTCAGTAAAATGATCTCCAAAGAAGACGTTCCTTTAAATACAGGTATTTATTATTTATAATTTTCATATTTAATTTGAAATGTTAACATATACACATGTAAATTGCTGGAATTCATATATTACGTGTTGTCTCCTGAATGTTATAAAGTTCAGAAAGTGTGTTGTAGTAATTTAATTTATGTAAATATTTTTTGAAAAAATATGATAAATATTACAGCTAAAAAATTTTATACGCCATTTGGGAAATTTGAAGAAATTTTAATTATACGCTTAAATTTAGTTCTTTCATAGAAATTTCTTATATATCTTAAGCAATTATTAATAAGTTACAGACAGGAATGAATCGAATCTTGCGTTATTATAAAAATTGGCAAATTGAGTTAAACTACGATAAAACTGAGGCTATATTTTTCACCCGCAGGCGTCCCACATTACCTGCTGAAATTAGGGTTAATTCCACCATAGTGAGCTGGTCAAAATGTGTTCGTTACCTCGGGGTAATCTTGGATAACATATTAAATTTTTCAGAACATGTCAATCATGCTACCGTGAAAGCTAACAAAAGCATATCTGCATATATCCACTAATTAACAGAAAATCATTTCTTAATGTTAATAATAAATTAATTCTGTACAAAACACTTATTCGTCCCGTAATCACATGCTGTTCTCTAGCTTGGGATTTTGTTTCAAACGCCAATTTTAACAAATTACAATTATGACAAAACAGGTGTCTCAGATGTGTACTAAATGTCCTTAAATACTACTGAATCGTTGACATGTATACTACCTTAAACATGGCTTACATTAAGGATTATATGCTAAATTTAACGCGTAAGTTCTGCGATGGCTGCTTAGTCCACGATAATCGTTTAATTTCTACCATAGGTGTAATTACGATTCTAGGCAATTTCAATTTATGTATGGTAAATATAAAACATAGGAGGCTCAAACATAACCTTTTGTAAGGTTATAATACTTATTTTATGATTTATTATTTCTTCTATATTTATTTACCGTGTAACGTGTTATTCGTTTGTTTTATTATTATTATAACTTATACTTTTTCGTTGTATACTTTTTTTAAAATAATTTTTTTTGCTGTCATTACGTTAAAACATTTAATGTTTCTTTTATATATTACACGTCTTTATATTAATTCTGTTGTACGACGAGCTATTTTGGGGGTCGCCTAATTATTAATTTAAAATTTTTGTTTTTATTTTTATTTCTCTGTAAATTATGTTGAAATATACGTATATAAAAAATAGAATTAAAAAGTTGATAATTGAAATATTCTCAATTCTGGGTATTATTTCTTAACTTGTATGAAGTATAGCACAATAAATCTGCCTACATATTTTTATAAAGAGCAAAACATTTTTCGATACGCGGGACCAATATCCGTACATAATAAAAAAAAAAAAAGAAAAAAATTTCTTTTTAAAAATTATTTATCAAGCAATTGGTATTATTGAACGTTCGATAAAACTGGTATTTTAAATAAACATACTAAGTTAGTTTATTTTAAATTTTAGAAATTTCGTTGGCTTTGCAAGTATTGGAACAATTACAAGAGACCATCAATGTTTCAAATAACGAAACGTTGCGGTCACTGACTAAAGATGACATTAATTTTTTAATATCTTCCTTGCAGAATCCTATTCTACGTAGTATCGCAACTGTTCAGGTATTTGTAATCTAAAAAATAATTATATATATTTTTTATATAGTTTACGATAACGTTACGTATTTTGAAAGATTGCGTTGTCGCAAATTTTATTTGTGTATGTTTCTGAACTGGCTTCGTAAAGGTTTTATAAATATTTATATTATTATCAAAATCACATTGTACGAACGTATCGATATAATATATAAATAATAAATTGAATTCAGTGTCAACTAAAATCGACGGCAATCGTCGAATCGGGGAAATATATGACGAATTGAGCGATTTTAAAACAAAATCAGTTCATTACAAATTTATCGAATCTCTTTTATGATTTTCCTTATGTTTATGACAGCCTTACGCATGTGCTTACCATATTTTAAGAAGCATGTGCGTTCATTTTGTAATGATAGTATTTGGAATTAATTTATCGAATATATGAAATCATTTTGCTTCAAATAATGTTCAAATATATATATTTGAATGCAATGTTATACTTTCAGAGCTCTTTAAATGAATTAGATACGCAGCTACAGGAACACCCGTCTATATTGCCTGCTGATTTTAATATTACAGAATCGGGCGAATTAGAATTAAACGTTCAAGGATCGTTGTACAAGCCAGATTTCAACCAAAGTACTCTTTCTTGCGAATTTGACGATCAGAGAGTGCCTGTTGTAAAATTATCATCATCGTCAGGAGAACCTTCATCTCCACAAGTAACTTATTTCTTCTGTCGATTATAGTTTTAATAATGTATAAACTAAAAACTACTTTAAAAAGTAAATCGCAAAGTAAGTATAAAATAATAATAAAAAGAATGCATTTTCGAAATTTATTTATATTTGACATAATTTATTGCGAATCAAAAATACATTGGCAATAATAATAACAATAGTATAAATTATACTTCAAATTAAATTTTAGTGATTTCCCATTTTGGAATATATGAGAAACAGACATCCTGTAAAAAATTTAATCTATAAAATCCGATCTTATTTCTTTTTTTTTTTTATTAGTAAAGATAGAATACAGGTAGACTTACTCATGCAATTATAAGGGATATAGAGTTGTAAAATAAAATTATCAGTCATAACAATATTACAATAGACTTATATAAAAAAATAAATATGTAATTTTTTAAAAAAAGAAACATCACAAAAGTGATATTAAAATGCAATCTGTTCAGGAACATTCTGCTATTTTGCTTGTAATAAAATCATCTCCCTATCAGAAGTTAATTTTCGTCGGTATTAGGCTAAAAAGACTGAATGTATTGTGCAAATGACAGTCATTTGAATGACATTGTGTTCTACTAATGATTGTATGCTGACCTCTCGTTTTCCTATTTTTAAATAAAATTTCATTCAAACATTTTGGCCGAGTGGTTTTCGACTATGGGTCACCCTATATTATCACTTTTAATTTATACAAAAAGATAGATGGTGCCGATAATTATCGGTAACTTTGTGCAGTTAGTCAGTCGTCGAATGCTTTTGTCTGAACCCAAATACAACTTTTCAATTATATTTTTTATAAATTTAAGAAGTAATTTTTCGAATAATTTTTAGACTACCGGTAACAAGCTGATAGGTTTGTATGATTTGATATATGTTTTCTGACAGTTTTAACAAATAGCTCCTGAAAATATTTGTAAACCGGCGTATACTTAAGAGAAGTCACGTACATGTATTGTAGTGACTGTACTTTATTCGCTTGTTTTTGATGACAGTACTAATCCGTATTATTATGCAGTTTTTACGGATCTCTGTTTTTTTTTTCGTAAATGTAAAATTTAGTATAAATAACAATTTACTACTTATTTATTTTATAATTGAGCGTCATTTTCAATATATTTCTTTATTTTGAAACTTAAATACTTACTTTAATAGTGGGAAAGTTTACTATTATTATTTTATTACTTGGTTGATACATACGCGTTTGATATAATGTTTGCTGAGCCTTTAAAGTCTAAAATTTACCTTGAATATGAATTGCATTTTTATTGATAGTCTAATGTTTCATACAAGTGTGTTAATTTCATAGTCGACAAATTTAGGTTAATATAAGATAAATACAATTGTCACAAACAGTTGTGAATTAGAATATTCATAATAAATATTTAAATTCATTCGATAGTTCAACGCGCTGGTTTGTATAGTGCGTGTCAGATTCCAGCTTAATATTTTAGTATAAAATTTTTTTACAAGTTAAAAGTAAATCTACGTATAAGTTATTTGTTTTGTTTGTTTATTTGTTTTTTTACGCGAGTTTTTGATTATTTTTTAAAAATAACAGAAAATATATTTTACTGCGCTTAACCTATATATATATTATATATATATTCGCGTGTAATTAAACATCAAACCTGCTGAAGTTATGACTGTAGAAACGAATTCTACTTTTCCGGATCAGTTGGTATATTTCCCGGTTACACAGTTTTATATATTTTTCGTCTTGTACCATTAGTTCTAGTATTCTTATTATGATCTTTTCTTTCTAAAATTTGTGGTTGATCGTTTAATCCTTTTTTGTCTATTGTTAGACCCCCTACTTTGATGGCAGTTATGTAGGGCCTCAATTTGGCATTTCTCCATAAATATTTTTTATTATATACATATTTTTTTGTAAAATAAAACGCTGCTTCATTCGATCGCTCCTGTATTTAGTTGATTTTTTCTGGTCCACTTTGATCCATTAATTCTCTTAGATATTACAGTTTTTATTTTTTTGAGTGACTGCAATATCTGTTATAAATTTTGTCTTTTAGAAAAAGTTTTATAGCTCAGCTTTATCCGCTCCGCTTTGCTGTGTCTATAGATTCTGTTTTTATTGCCAGATCATCTAGAAAAGCTAAGTAATCTATTAATAAATTATCCTTCTTGTATCTTAGTCCGATTTTTCCAGTGATATTTTCGTTATTCATTCTCTTATAAATTTTTCAAGTGTACAGTTAAAAAGTAAAGGTAACAAACAATTTCCTTGTATAACTCCTATTATATTAAACACTCCAGGTATATCATCTCAAAATTTTACTTTAGCATATGCGGTTTTTTTTTTGTTTTTCGAACCAGATTCATTGAGGACATTAAATAATACTGCTGTATCTACTGAATCATAATGTTTGTATATAATTTAAACTGAAGTAATTTTCTTTGTCGCCTGCGTAATAGAAATATATGTAAGAATTGAAAATTGAAATTTATGTGTTACAAAAGTTGAATATAGGAAATAGTTGTGTACAGAAATATTAAAAAAATAATCAAGATGAAGATATGTTATAATGTACGTTTTGAGGTTTATATATCTCTTATAATTATTTTGAACGTAATTTTTTATAAATAAAATCAACGAGAAAAGGCAAAAAACTAACATTTAGTATTTAATTTTTTTCGCTCGACTAAATTTAGTAATCCAATATTTTAGAAAATAATGTTTATGAAGCACAAAAACCGCCTGTTAAATTGTTTATATATATATCATTATATTTGGTGCCATTATATCCACCAGATAATTGTGAATGAAATAACAACGTAATTATATTATGTAAAATTTCCATATGCATATTTATATTTGTTTTTCTTTTTACAGATTACTAGTCCGGTAATTGGCGAGATATCATTACCCCCCATTACGACGCAGTCTTACGCATTAGAATTTCAAAGAGTCATAGAAGAAACTTCTAGAGGTCGTGAAGTGTTCACAGTGAGGGTGTGTTTCTTAATTTATACATTCATATTCTTAAGTATAATATCTATTTTGGGGGGATTATGTCGATCACTTACGCACGTATCGTGATATAATTTTTTTAATGAAATTCAAAAATATGCAGCGATTATAGACTTATAGGCTTGATGAGTCATATGCTCAAGATATTTTTGAAAATTATACATGCTCGTATATGGTGTAAAATAAATAAGGTGCTTGGGGAAACGCAGTTTGGTTTCAGAAATGGGTTTGGAACTCGCGAAGCACTGGTAGCTGCTCAAGTTCTTATTCAAAAATGCCTAGACAAACGGTTTTTTGTTTGTTTCATTGATTATGAAAAGGCAGTTGACAACGTAAAACACGACATTTTATTAAAGCAATTAGAAGATATAAGACTTGATAGCAAAGATATTAACATTATTAAACAGTTATATTGGAATCAATCAGCCCACATTAAAACCAATCAGATGACAACTAGAGAGATCAAAATACTTAAAGGTGTACGGCAAGGCTGTATTTTATCGCCAACACTGTTCAATTTGTATTCGGAAAGAATTTTTGAAAATGCCCCGAATAATGTAGAAAAGGGAATAAAAATAAATGACAAATGGATGAATAATATTAGATATGCAGATGATGCAAATTATTTTTACTGATAATGTGCGGGATTTACAGTCCATGTTGAATAAAATAAATCAAACGAGTAAAGAAATGGGACTTGAGATTAATACACAAAAGACAAAATTTATGGCTGTTAGTAAAACATACATACAAGATATACATCTGCACATTGCAGGTAAAGAAATTGAAAGAGTAACAAAAATTAAATATTTAGGATATTGGCTAACGGATGATTGGAATCCTGATTACAAAATTAAAGTTAGAATAGAAATGACGCGAAGCACGTTTCAGAAAATGAAACGATTACTGTGCAATAGAAACATTACACTGGAAACAAGGTGACGTGCTACAAAGTGTTACGTGCTGGCGGTTTTGTTGTATGGAGCAGAGAGTTGGACGCTCAAGGCTGCATTAATCAAGAAAATAGAGGCCTTCGAAATGTGGCTATACCGGCGGATTCTGAAAGTATCTTGGATAGATAAGATCTCTAATGAAGCCATTTTAAAACAAATGAAAAAAAACGCGAAGTCATGACGTCAATGAAAACACGCAAAGCAGCCTACTTTGGGCACATAATTCGGGACAGGAAATACGTCACATTGCAGACCATAATATAGGGTAAAATAGAAGGTAATGTCGAGGACGCAGACGAAGGTCATGGACGAAAAATCTTAAAGATTGGTTCAATATGCCTGACACGGCTACACTGGTTCACACGGCACGAGATAAAGAAATATATTGTCAGATGGTCACCAACCTCCGGTAGGAGATGGATTTACAAGAAAGAAAAAGAAGTGAAAAATTTAATTATAAATTATATTTGGGATTATAAAAACAAAAACTGTATTAATTGATGGAACACAGATTTATCATCAGTAAATATTTTCGCCAGGTCTGATAGAATGGATATTTTTTCGCGGGGTTTAATAAAATATGGATTTTATTTTCCACAAATTTAATTTCTACATTTTCATAAACAGCTCTCACTAGATTTATTCAGTAGGTTTTCTTTTATTTGATACAATTTACAAATATTCTGATATCTATGAATTATACCATTCTGAAGAAACTGAAATTAGCGAAATCGTTAAATCGGTTTTTGAAAATCTCCGGGATAATTTAAACGTTGCTAATAAATAATTACCGTTAATAGGATGAAATTTATGTATAATTGTACGTTTTACAAATTTTATGCTAATTTTCGAAAAAGTAAACTAATTTCTATGAAAATAATGAGAAGATATAAAATGGTGGTCAGTAAAAATCGGAACTTAGCATGTAAAAGAAGAGGCAATTGTCCAAATTTTGCAAACAACTGTATGCGAAACGAATAATAATAATAATAATAGATATCCGTATCCATCCTAGATGATGTTACTAAACTAATAGACGAGACGAACTAGTGGATCCACTTAACCTAACCTTAATTAATTATAGACTCGCGTTAGTTTAAAATATTAATTTAAATTTTAATAAAGATATTATGTAATCTAAATCCTTTAAATATTTTGTCCGTTTAATACGAATAAAACCGACACTGATAAAGAAGATGATATATAATTTGTAAAAATATTTAATAATAACATTTTTAGACTCAAATTAAGAACGAAAAGATGGACGTTTATTTGAATTAAACTACAGTATGATAGTGGCTTATATTTATTATAAATGTAGACGGTAAAAAATTAAAATACACCGGGATCGTTTTAAAAATACCGCGAATAGAGGAAAAGTATGATGTAGAGTCGCTGTAGCTAATAATTAACTTCATAAACGGGATACATGGAGAGTAACATCCTCGTTTAATCGTCCAATTATATGAATAAATTATCTAAAAAATATTACGATACATCATCGGAACAAGTTTTGACTAATGTTATCACACCATGCGTTATTCTAGATATAAACATCGTAAAATTAAGCATAAGTTATTGTTTATGATATTTTTAGCGTTTATTTCAATTATTTTTCTTTATACAGTAAACTTGTATATATGTACGCGTGTGACATGTATATATTATATATGTGTGATCATATTAGTGTTGTGTGTATACATGTGTATGCGCATTACCGTAAACTAAAGTTGAAAAAATAAAAACTGTATACAAATATTAAGAAATATTATTATTATTAATAAAACTAAATTGGTCTAATTATTTGCATATACAGAACTCTTTTGTTACGTACACTGAGCACGGAATTTCGACCAATTAACCGATACATTTGTCGTCATTTATGAATTCTTGTTTCATCTTTATATGCGTTTTCCAGTTTAGTCGAGCGTCCAAATGCATACCTAGATATTTTGCACTATCCTTTTGAGGAATAGACAGTCGTTTAGATATACTGGATAATAGTTATAACGTCGTAGGGTGTATAAATATCGTGAACAGATGTTCGTTGATTAAGAATGATTCTTTAATCATTAATTTTGTTGATTGTATGCTGTAATTTTTCATTCGCGTTTTTAAAGGAATCGCTGATAGATAAAATAGTTGTATCATCTGCGAATGTATGCTCGTTTCAACTTATGTTCGGATGTCGGCCGTATACATGAGGTAAAGGATTACAGTAGTAAACCAAAAAACGATTCAAATTTCAAACGATCTCAACAGCGTAAAGTATGGATCCAAACTAAGGTAGACTGACATTTAGAACCTGTTTCTTCGCAAACCAACATCGTAGAGAGGGGATAAATGGTGAATTACGGCAAATATTATATAATCTTCAAAAATATATATATTATTATCAGGGTGGATAATAATCGATATAAATAACACGCGACGATGGTGTTCGTGTCTGGAGTATAAGAAAACCGCAGACGGAGAACTTTAATTGAAAACTAGGTGTATCGATTACGAATAAGGGATGACACACCAATCTAAGTCTATAATTAATGTTACGTTATATTCGGTTGTTTTCGTACGATTTATTTTAAGCCTGTATTCCGTTTTCTGTCCTAGTTATATAAATCGGACGGTAATAGTTTGGGATTTAGCGTTGTCGGATTACGTAGCGAAGAAAAAGGTGAACTCGGAATTTTCATACAAGAAATTCAACCGAACGGAATAGCCGGCAAGTAAGTTTTTTGTTGTTTTTTTCTTTTTTATATTTAAGCCGTCGCGATAGTATTTTTCGTATATTTTTGAAGTGTAACTTCTATCGGCGCGTTCTATACGGGGGAGTTAACCGGTAAAACAAGCGAGCCGAAGGATTATAAGCAGGCCTATTCTTACAGTCTCTTTCCCGCATGCTGTACTCATATACGTGTAACAAACATGTACAGAAATTACGAAATAATATTTTTCGCGTGTTCGTATTCTTTTTCTTGCATATGCGCGCGCACGGCTATCCGTTATTTCGTTCAAATCTTCGCTGCACAAAGGATGTATGTACGACGTAGATTTGAGAACGAAAACATTTCAGTTATCGCCACGTCAAACATAGACGTTCCTTTCCTTTATGTAATTTGTACGAAATCACGAGTTCATATTAAATAAGTGTCTGTTTGGGAAAACGTCTTTAAGTTTCACTTCATCTCTGCGCCCTGAGGCACAGAGTTTTTAAAAATATATTAGGCTGATAAATTGATGATTACTTGTTACGTATTGGCGGTAGCGGTATGCGGCGACTGATTCTAATAGATTTTATTATGTTCAATGCGGTGGAAAAAATTTCTAACTAAATCGTTAACGAGAATAATTATGAATATCGCTTTAAAATAACAGTTTTATATAATTAACGAAAGCTACTTTAACGAACAACGCGTTTACTGTTAATAAATATAATTTGAACAGTGTGAAATGTAGTGATTTTTAAAAAATAAATAAAAATGTATAGACTGACCCAGAGAAGACGGATGGTTTTGTTGTTTTTCGAATAACTTAAAAACTGTTCGACTAAAATTTTTCAATGAAATTTTATTTAAAAACAAGAAAACGAAAGATTAGCTTACAATCACTTGTTGAACACAATATCGTCCAAATGGCCGCCATTTCTGTATTTACAAACTTTTCGAATACTACTTGGAGTATAGGTCGCTGAATTTTTGACATTTTATTTTAGAAATCCGAGTATTTAGGTTTTCCAGATCTCGTGGACGTGTTTCGTAAACGCGACTCTTAAAGCTTCCTCACAAAAAAACCCGCGTGAATTTTTTTCGAAACTCTCTTTGCACTGTCATGATCGATTCACGCCGAAAATAACGTTCCACACAAAACGCGCGCTCTTTTTCGTTATAGGATGCCGTGATAAGTGAAATTGGACAAAAACGAATCTCTCGTATGTAGACTTAGCAGTCTTACCAATTGCGCAATTCAAAAAACAAAACCGTCCGTCTTCTCTGGGTGACCATATAGATAAAATAGCTAAATTTTCAAAAGATCACAAAGCTTTTCTTCGACTGTTAAGCCATTATCAAGTGGTCATAAAAAAATGAACAAAAATAAAATTGAAGAAAATACTTAATTTATATATACAATATTTAAAAAAAAATGCATAGTAAAAGAAAGGTTATTTATAAAATATCCGATGGAGGAATGTGGTAAATAACACAATCAAAAGATCAGAAATATAAAATTTCATAAACAATTACACTAAATTGCCAGAAAAATAAAAACTCGTCTAATATACAAATTGATTAAATTTATAATTCTTAGAACTAATCTTCTTCAAAATTTATTAATAACATTTTTATCTCTTTTTTTTTATTATTTTCATTTTTTCCTGGTAGTTTTCTTATTTTTTTAATGTAGATATATATTTTTTTTCGTATGTAAAATTTGATGATTTTGGTTAATATTACGATTTTGGGTTTTAATTATTTACAACGTTTTCCAAATCATGATTTTTCGTCATTGATACATGAAGTTAAATGTTCTTTAAATCTTATTGTAAATTTTACGCCTGTTTCTCCTTTGTATTCTTTTTCAAATTTATTACAATTTAATTGATATTATTTTAATATATATCTATCTTCTATTACATCCACTATCGAATTATTTTAAACATATCTGGTACTTTACTTTCCTATTTTTTGTAATATTATACGTATAAATTAAGTATTTTCTTACATTTTATTGATTTGTTTTTTTGTATTTTACATAAATTTGTATATATTTTTGATGTCCCCCTTGATAATGGCTTAATAGCCGAAAAGCTTTGTGTTCTTTTTATACATGTAATAATTTTATTAATTTTAACTACATTTTTGTTGTTTATTTCTAATAAATTGGTAATAAACCGACATTACTGATGCTACAGTCATTAAACCGAAATATACATTAAAAAAAACTTATGTACGTATAGAAGCTATTAAATTATAATGATAATCAAACGAAGAGAAAAAACTTTACGAGAATCGGTTGAAAGGCATTTAAGACCGATAGTTAAAAATTTACATCTTAACAGAAACGAGAAATAAAAACACTCGCAATGATGAAATTAATCTTATTATATTATAACGTAAGGATGAAAAATCTAATGACGAGAGTGTAGAACTATTCGCGCATTTACGAAAAGAAAAATTAGTTATATGTGACAGTGTAAATTCGATAACGTTAATCGCTCGTGCATTTTGCTTATTTTCGCGTCCTTTGGAGCGTTTCCTACAACATTCAATTTGTACAACTCGATTAGTAGTGCTGTCGATTTTGAAAATGTAATTAATCGTTGGAATCGACTGGGACTCGCGAAATCGGCTCAAATTCAAATTTATGCAGTTTTTTAAATTTCATAAACAATTTTTTTTACTTAAATAAAGAAATGCTATGCTAAAAAAATATGCGAATTTATTTAACGATATAAATATTAAAATTTCAAATACGAAAAAAATGAAAAAAAAAATATTAAGAATTATTTTGAAATAAAGAAATATCAATTTTTTTGTCTTGTTGACCGAAAGACAAGAGTGTTTTTCCTGCCGATAAGAACATACTCTCTGATGGCTCATTTATGCCTGAAATGTACAAATAATTTTTTAGCCGATTGACTGACGATTGGGTACTTTTCGTCGTACGATCGCCACCACTCCAGAACGTTGTCGCTTTTAGGAATCGGTTCTTCTTTTACATATCGGTCAAATTACGATGTAGATTTTGAGGGGTCATCCAACGGAGACAGTAGTTCAAGGAAATAATTCGTAGATTTCTCGGTATTTATTATTGTCTATGAACAACCAATTCATCTACTTTGACGAATCGATTTTTTAGAAAAATGAATTCGAATCGATTCAACTAATTAAATATATGTCCAGCTTGTAAACGTATTTTGTCCTTTCGGTCGTGCATTATAAAATGTTGATAGAAAATTATAAATTTTACACGAGTGTTTATTATACAATACACCGCTCTTCCGAGGCGAACTCTGTAGTAGATGATTTCCGGTGTATTTATATAATAAATATGTTTAAAATTGAGACATTTCACGTGGACCAGCGAGAAATCTCTCTTAGCGTTTAAATTTTATGCGCCGTATAGTGCACATCGTGACTATAAGAGTTAATTTTTTTCCTATTAAATAACGGGATAAATTATTAGCGCGTGTTTTAATTATCCAATTCGCGAATCGAAGTTCAACCTCTTATCTAGTGCGAATTTAAATTTTTAAAAAAATGTTATCGTTTAAAATTAAACTGACATATTTCGGCTGTAGTTTAGTGTGGTTATATTTTTATTTTTTACTATTAAATGTTTTAAGCTTTGTTCGTAACGATTTAACGCGTTATTTTTTTTTTTTTTTAAGCGGATCAATTAACTGCGTATTATTTTATTTAGCTAACGACGGATTATTGAAATAACGATCGGGTTAATTCGTATTAGATTTAAAAATTCTAATTTAATTAATTATTCATTTTTAACGAATTTAACGGTGTTTTTAGTAAGTAAAAAAGACAACTTTATAAAATAATAAGATATTTTTTAAAAAGAACGTAGGAAAAATTAAAAAAAAACAAAACAAAGAGAAGCGAATATCGGGTTGGGTGTGTAGAAAGAAAATAATAGAAAGAAAAAGAACGTGACAAATTATAATAGACAAAGTCATAAATGCGGATCATCGAAGACTGAGACGAATGGGGCTTTATAGCGAGCGTCTACGAAGTATATTAAAAAGGAGAATGGAGAAAAAGTACAACCCTGTTCTCAAATATTCCGGTGATACGTACTCGGTATTTTCTAAAAAGTGTGTCAGCTGGCGTCGTTTAGATTATATTACAAAAAAATTTTTTATCCGGAGACGTCGTTTATTGTGCAGGTTGTGTGAATTCTAATAAGGTACGAATAGAATGTAGTGAAATTCTATTAGTCAGACGATTGTGAGAATACTGTTCAGAATTGGGTTTTTAAAATTTATAAGCTAAATTTTTAATCAACTTAAACGAACACCAGACACAGAAAAGAATATTTGCGTAGAATTTTTGTAGACTACAATAATTCGAATTATTTAAATCAATTTAATACACTCGCGCTAGAGCTTTATTCAGAATTACAAAATTTAAAATCAACGCTGAAATTATTATTTTTTAAATATTATGTAAATATCCATATGCCGTTTATAACTACCAGTTACAGCATAAGGAGACATGTGTCTAGTTTATTCTCTGACATAGGTCAGAATTTTACCTATCGATTGAGGGTTGTTTGAGAGGATTTTGTGTATCGGGCCTTGTATTTTGTCTTTTAACCCGTGTGGTGTGAGTGTTTAGCAGTTGTAGATGAAGTATGTGACTGTTGGTTCTGTTAAATGTCCGCATAGGGAGCAGTTTGTTGATGGAGAACTTTTGTTATCCAGATAATTGTGTGATACGACTGTATGACCCGTCACGTAGACGGTTTAGGGTGCATACTCTTTTCTGCTTGTGCCATCTACAGGCCACCAGGGTTCTATGGTTGATTTTATGCTCCTCAAGAAGGTTGTTTATGAGGTCCAGTCGGTAATCCATTCCTGTTTACTGTTGTTCATGAGTATGTGTGCTAATGTTAGGTGAAAGTACCATAGACCGAGCTTCAAGGTCTACTTCACTACCGCGCATCCCAGTGTGACTTGGGATCCACAGTATGTAGTGCGTGTATATTGTTGTATTTCTAGTATTATGGTATTCTTATTGTCTTGACGACATATTAGTCTGTGTATGCGTGTGTGTAGTCATTGTATTTTTAAAGATGCTTAATACCATTTTTTTTTATATATTTATTGTGCTGTTTGCGAGATAAATATATTTTTGTTCCGGAAGGGTCCTGTATCATTATATTGTAATTCAATGTTGACTTTGGAATGGAGCTTATGTGATATATTGATAGTATGCTAAGTAGCTTTGGTATAGGGTCATTTGGAAAATGTTAGGGGATGTACGTTCTTTGGTATATGCAAATGTTTTATTGTAGCTAAGCAGACCGCTTAAATAGAGATACGTATGGTATTTTCTGTAGTACATACGTGGAAAGGATCTTGCTAATGCACACAAGCTCTTTGATGGTGATGAGGGATGTACTGCAACGTTGGATCGAAGTCCAGCATAGTGTACTGTATCTAATTTTCTTAATATAGATTTACTGGCTGTTGAGTATACCTGACACCCATAGTTGATTCGTGATAGGATTATAAATTTATAGATATTTAAGAGTATTTGTGGGTATTTATATTATATTTTGGGTCGGATAAATATTTCAGAATTGGGAGCAGTTTTAAGTACCTACTCTTAACTTCAGTTATATGGTAATGCCGGGTTAATTTGGAGTCGAACAATAAACCAAGGAATTTTGCCCCTGTTTTGGCTGTTAAGGGATATTTATACTTAAAGAAAAACTGGAAGATGATAGACGCCTCTTATGGAAAATAATGTATGATGATTTGGATGTAGAAAAATTTAAACCTTTCGTGTCAGACCATTGCTGCAAACGATCTATGGTTTTTTGTAGTATTTTTTGTGCATTAGAAGGAATACTCGATGACGAGGATTTATTAAGATCGTCAATGTCGGGCAGTAATAGGCTGCGAGATATAATTTTCTATGCCATCGATATACATGAACAAGGTTGCACTAAGTGCAGAGCCTAACATCGTTTTCAATCTGAACTGGTGTTGATTTTCGACATTCGCGGACTAATTTTCAGTATGTGGATGTTGTCTAATGCTTTCAGCGGTGTGCGATCGTCTATTTTATCGCTATATACTCGAGCTGTTAGGATAATTTCGCCATATCTTTAACTGTTGCCATTACAACCGCAGTTATTTACGGTGACGAATTAGTTTCCAGTAGATGTGTTATTTAAATGCGATATGTATATACGTCAACAGTGTGAAATGTAGTGATTTTTAAAAAATAAATAAAAATGTATAGGCTGACCCAGAGAAGATGGACGTTTTTTTTTAAAAGTCTTTATTTTAAAATTAAAATAAAAATACTTTTTTATACCGTATCACAATGTACATATTTAATTGAACACTGCTTTGATTAAATATGTATATTTTGATACGAGCTTAAAAAGTATTTTTCTTTTGTTTAATTTAAAATTAAAAACATTGTATCAATAATCGTCTTTATGCGGTTATCTACGGATTATTCGATTGATGTCTTGTTATCATCGATTCGATTTCATGAAAAATCGACTACTCAATTTCCTAATTTATCGGAAGGAATAGAGTAGCGTCGATTCCGCTTATATATTTTATTGTTTGCACATTTTAGGTAACATTTACTAATCGTTGCTTCTTTGAATTTTATTATTCGCGCTTGCCCTGCTTAATTTAGCGAGTGGTTTGTTGATTCCCGGTGAGTAATTCCAACCAATTCGTATTATTTATCTTTACTTTAGGCTTTATTAATCGACCTAAATTCTCTTTTTTCGAGACTATATATTCCTCACGTCTAGCGTGCACTAATTGATCTCATTGCAGCAAACAAAAAGTAGCGCTTGTATAAATGGTGTTTGTTCAATTTGATATTTTTTTCGTTAAGTCGTGAATTTTAATTTTCGTTCATTATAATCGTATAATGGCTTAGTAATTATTCTTACCTTCGAATTCTAAGGATTTAGCCGTGATATAGATACTCTAGTTATTTATCACTTTTTACTACTTCGAATGTAAATTCGGTTATAAAAATTTTTAAAGAGGAATTAAAATAATATTTTATTAAATAATCTTCGTTTAAAATTTTCACATATTTATTACTCCGAATAGTTCAACGTAATTCTTTCAGAATATAATTTCACGTACTTACCGGTGAGTGTAAGATTGATGGAAGTCGTTTAGGTTGAAATATTGTATAAATCTGAAAAATAAATATTTAAGAAATTCGCAATAATCAAAATATTCTTTCGTATTCTATAATACTGATTTCCTCGAACATTTCTTCTACAATGTTGTTTTTATCAATAGTCGAACTCTTTACGAGAACAATCTCCTTCTTACTTAATTACAAAAATCAGTTTAAATCACTAATTTAAACTGTTTTTTTGTAATTAAGTAATAAAAAATCATTACATTCCACAATCTAAACTTTAATCTCCTTCTTAATTAAATGATGTCAAATATATTAGTTTTCGCGATTATCGTCCGAAGGTATTACTTAATTATAAATATTTTTATATGTAATTTATTTTATTTGAGAAATGTTTATGATAATATATATTTCTACTTAATAAGTAGCGCGATATTAATATTTTATTTTTACGCTGGAAAGTTTTCAAAACTCGTTGTTAAGTCTAAAATCGGCGCTAGTGTAGGACACGCATACCATTTCTGAGAAGAAAAAAGTAAAAATAAAAAAGTTGTGTTTCTTCTGGATTATTATTTTTTTGTTTTGTTTTTGTTTTTGTGTATAAAGATAATTGGAAGACGATTTTATTTCGCCGTGGATCGAAAATAATATCGGCAGCAAATTTTTCTCCATGGTTTTATTTCTTCAACCTTGGCTTTTTTACAAGTAAACATCTCATTCGTACAGGATGATGTGTCCCCGGTGGTAATAATGCTAATTGTTGGACAAGAACGATAACGTGTCAGTTTATCGTTTCTAAAGAAACTTATGAAATTTTCTCACTATGTCTGCCTAATTTATATATATCTCAGAGTCCGCACATTCATTTCTGCACCTTATATTCAGCTAACACGCGATTCTCCGTCGGCCATATACACTCACACACTCACACCTCCTTAGCTTGTTGAACGTATACTTTTTTAGATAGTAAAACGAGATGAAATACAGCAGTCGGGTAAAAGTATGTATTGTTATTATATGTATATAATATGAGATAAACATTAGTAAAAATATTACCTTGGGGTTATAATATTACTATATTTACTGTAATGGAATATGAATGAATATATATTAACTGTCGTTATTGAACGCCGCAAGGGTTGCTCGTTATTATTTATGTCTTACTGAATAATGTACGCGTGTTGATTGTATATGTGTATATATATATATATATATATATATATATGTATATCTATTTGTACCTATCCGAAGTTGTCCTTAGCGTCGGTTGTTTTAAGTTAGTTTTCCAGCTCGACTCCGTTGTGGTACTTTCTTTTTATTTTTCTACCCTTATAAAACTGGCTGCTGCTTCTCATTCATTTCAAGGAAAAACCCCTTTTTATTAATTTTGTTTTTCAGGAAAGTAGGTACACCCCCAACCTCCAGGGTTGTTCCCTCGTCCGTTTAAAATAGAATATTGCGCAGGCGCTAACGTTCATATCGCGCTTAAATCGACATCGTCGTCGTTAACCTCTTTCTCTATTTTTAGTTATTTCCTTTTTATACTTATTTTCACCTACCTACCTCTACCGTCGGCGTTATTTGATGTAGCGTGGCGTGCTGTTGTTCGGTTCTGTTTCCTTTTTTATCGCGCTATCGTTATCGTTATCGTTATGATATATTTCTCGTTCCAGCTGTTAGTCTCGGTTTTCGCGCCTTATAGTCGATTCTATCGGTCGTATGAAAATGTTTCCGTTTTTTCAAGATCCGTTTATCGTCGCAATATCGATCGGTAATCGCGGTTAGCGTACGAATTTTTCGTTTATTAAGATTAATAATAAATCTAGTTTTCGTTTTCCGTCAATCGCCGCGATGACATTGGATTTGATGCAATGCCAACGATTCATCCGTACGAATGTCAAAGTGTATTTGACGACGGTCGTAGCGATAAACTTTTTATCATCGGCTGGGAAATTGCAGGTTTTGTATCGCATCCTAATGGTTTTGTTAATTTTGTAAAGAATGTACAATCTTTGTGATTTACGTACAGTAGGGTGTATCGAAAGAACGAATATATATATATATATATATATATATATATATATATATATATATATATATTTGTAACAGTTATTTAGGAATTTTATTCAATAACTGTCGCATATAAATTTAATAGGCAATTTGTCTAAGGTATAAAAATATGCTATTAGTAATCTATATGCGCGATTTTAGGCAAGAAATGAGTTCATTCGAATTAATATATGAAGAAAGAGATATTCTATGGTATAAGGGACAGTCGCTTTATAAAGTGGTTTCCCATGTGAAAATTTACATAAATCTTACATACTACAAAATTATTGGGTTTATATAATTTCTCTTATATTACTAATTCCAGTATGCAATACATGTTTTTCAAGATAGGTTCTGGAAATTGCATAGTAAACCTGACGATCATGTGTCTGATATACATAGCCAATTGTTGAAGTCTTCTGTATCGTAGAATATATTTTCGAAAATTCTTTGACAGTTGTTTTTGTGAAAATAAATGTCTCAATACGATGGGGCAATGTGATTCATACCGAGTGTAGATATCGTAAGGTGAAACAGTCCGTTTCTTTTGATATATATATATATATATATATATATATATATATATATATATATATATATATATATATATATATATATATATTGTATATTTGTTATTTAGCTGCGATACATTAGTTTAGTCACAGCATTATTTAACTTATATAACTTATACGTCTGCAAAGCAGTATTGACATAACAATTAAACGACTTAACATTATGAATATTTAAACCTGCCGAGTTATTTATTATTATTTGATCATTCACAAGCGAGCCACAAAAACTGATAATTTTACGAATATCTTCGATAAAGGCACATTCAAATCGAATCCATGCCAGAACCGCAAAATAAACAAATCTCTGACGATCTTATATTAAGACCTAGTTAAGGGTTATATTCCATTGCGCTAAAATTTAGATGTTTCGGTCTTTTCTTTTTGTAAAATTTTTTTCATTTTAGTTTTACGGGTTTTTAAATTTTATTCTTACAGTCATTATTGTTCCTCCAGTTTTGTTGTGTATATGTACGCATGTATATATATATGTGTGCGTGTTTGTATATAATTAATATGCGTGGAAGCGTAATGTTATGCAGCAATTGACAAAACGTAATTTAACACCTCAACCTCAGAAAAAAAATGCCTTTTAATATTATTCATTTTTGTAAAATGAGTGTGTTTTTGCACAAATTCAATTGCAATTGCAGATTTGATGCAGGCATGACTTTTTATATATATATATATATGTATGTATGTATGTATGTATGTACGTATGTAGTATATTTTGATAGGTAAATATAGATATGGACGTAACAATGTCGTTCAAGGTGTCCTTTCTATTCTTTATGCACTTAGTGTGTACTTTTTTAACGTGGCAAATTCGTTTTAACAACTATAGTTTCTTTTACGTAACTCTCAGTGAACCTGATGGAAGTGTAAAAGATTGACATAAAAGAACTGTCGTAAAGAGTAAATTAATCGTTTTCTTTTTTCAAGAATTTTAATTATGAATTTTGGGAACACACGTCTTCGGGTGTCATATGTGTATGAGTATCCAATATATTTTGGGTGCTACTTATTGAAAGAGTCCCGAAGTATTTGAAATTTAAATTTACTTAATATATTGGCAATGAGTCAGTAATTGTATTTAAAAACTATGTTCATAAATCTAAATAAAAATTATACTATATATAGTATGTGAATTTTGAGGGTACTCGCATTAATTTTAATCGTAATTGTTTATGGTAATACATGTGAGGATAAATTATCTCTCTCTCATTTTATATATATATATATATATATATATATATATATATATATATATATATATATATATAATGTATGTCCGTGCAATGTTATAAATTGATGTTAACACCTGTAAAAATAATAATTCGCAATATTCTATGCAAGAAAAGTAATAATTGTTTTTCAGAATGACCTTCTTTCCAACAAAATCTTGAAAAATATCGGCCGTATACATGAGGTAAAGAATAGGTCTGAGGATACTTGTGGAACACCTGCGTGTATCGGATAATATTTTTATTTACTTCCTCCATGAGAAACACGAAAGGTTCGTTCGGAAAGATATGATTTTAATAATTGACACATATTTTTTGGTAGGTTATTACTCATTGTATGTGTAAGTCCTTCATGCCAAAACTCGATCGAAAGCTTGTGAGATATCTAAAATAACTGCTGAACAGAATTCCTTTTCTTCGAGGGCTGTTTCTATTTTGTTTGTCGCTCGTTGTATTTAATCACTCGTCGAATGCTTGTACCCGAATTTATGATCTGGTAAATTTACCAGTTGCTTTAATCGTTTAAGAAAAAGTTTTTCAAATATCTTGGATATCGTTGGTAGTAAGGAAATTGGGCGGTATGAGCTTACTGTTTGCACATGCTTCCACGATTTGAGCAGCGCAATAGTTTTGGTACATGTTTTAGACGAAAACACGTATTGAATATTTATTCCTATTACCGAAACCGTGTTTTGCTATGTGTTGATTATCGCTTCCTTCTCCGACCACCGGATTCACCTTACTTACTATAATTAGGTTGTCTTTACTGCATAGCTTGATTGCTTCTTTCAGATTGTTCGTGTACTTCTTCCAATTCTTGATCGCTATAGTTGCTTGTTGGCATGTAAACACTTTTAATCGTTGTTGTTGGCGGTATCGAGTTCAGTTTTAAATATAAAAATTATATTTATTAGCACGGTACGCGATAAAAAGCAAATTTATAAGCTTTTTAATATACATTTAGGTACGTATCAGGAAAATGTGGACGAGCAAAAAGCTAATTTATCAACATTTGATGAATGTGTACTCGGAGTCGGAGTCCAGAATTTTACAATTCGTAATTTCTACACAGAGCGTTTTTAATTACTTAGTGAATTGCATGTATGTAAAAATTTCATTCAAATCGTTGGAGCCGTTTCCGAGATAGCCTATATACACATAAAATAATTTCTCGTTTAATATCGTATATTTCATTATTCCATTATGGAAATATTTTTTTATTTTTGGTTAATTTTGTAAATTTAAATTTTTAGTGTTTTCTAGTATGCGTAATAGGAATTTTATTTACGGCGCGTTGTTTACTCTTGTTTGTACTAAATTTAGGGAATTAGCCCTAAAGGTAAAAGTTAGAATTGGATCGCTGTGTGTACTTCGTTGCGATATAAATACATTGCGTTGAACTGTGTTTCATGGTTGCCTTACTATGTTTTTAAATAAAAAGTTCAGCTATCGCCAACCAATATTAGTATAACGTAGGATAGGTGGGTGTTGTCTGCTGACATGTAAATGCGTTAACGTGTATATTTAAAGTTGAATGTAGGTAAGACAAATCAATAATACCGACGCGGGGGATCGGTCCCCCTCGTACTGGTCATGTTCTGTATATTGTATATATATATAGAATTATAGTTATGTTTATTTTTTGGTGGTGCTGTTGTAATCGTTTTCGATGGTCACTCAGTCGTTTCATATATTTGCATACCCTTCGTCTTACTGCTTATCTCCGGTATGAAAATGATTAAATGTAATAAATTGCACCTGAAACATGGGTGTGTTAAAAATTCTTATGGTTCTATTTTTATTGCGAAACATCTATACGAAATAAATTGCATCATTTATATCGGTTTCTCGTTAAATTTCATTCTGAACTTGATTTTGTTACGTGTTAAAAATTTTATTAAACGATGTATTATTCAATCAATTTTTTCTCGTGCGTATGAACGAATATACTGTAAAATTAATCGTTTAAATATTTAAAGTAATACACGTATAAAAATAAGTAATTTAAAAGAAGAATAAAATTTACCCTTGTGTTCGCAAGGACTAGGTATTTTATCGGAATAGTTTGTATAATATTTAAAAAAAAATATATGTATGAAAAAGATTATATATATAGTTTATGAGATTAGACCGATAGTCTAGCGTGCGTATGTGACAGACTGTCACATCGAGGACGTGTAGCAGAAGAAAATATTGCCCGAGTTATAATTTGAAAGAATGACTAAATATTTAAAAGTATTCAAGCGTGTAGTATGTTAATCACAGCGGTAAAATCTAGGGAATGTTAAAGTTTGGCCTACACGTGTGTATGCTTGCGCGTGTATACGTTATGTAAATATAATCGTTGTTTATTCTTTCTATTATCGATTGTTTGTCAGTTTCCTTCCTTCCTCTGTAAATTCGATATATCTTTCTTCGTTTATTTTCGTTATTTAGTTTTCCGTATTTATTTAATATGTTCACGGCTATTGTTTTTATTTTTGATTTTTTTTTCACACTTCATTAATCCTCTTGTTTCCTATTATGTTCGTAACATCTGCTGTCAAACATAAGTAAAATATTTGAAAAAAAAAAATAAATCTAACGATACTGCAGAACATGCCGATGCTAATAACATATTTCACCGTTTCAACTTGAAGTTAGACCGAAATTATCCAACTTGTTCGAGGCTGCAATTTTATTTCAGACAACTTTAACAAGAATAAACGTATTGACATGGTACACTAGTCGTCAAAAAGTATTCAACACATAATGACATTACAATTTTACGGACTAAATTATTTTATTAATTGGACGTACATCGCGAAAAGATCGGTAAAATGATAACCCTTTTTTAAAAAAAGCATTTAGTGCAATGATCCCACAAAGTGACCATTTCTATTGGTCATCTATTATTCTAAAGCCAAAAAACTTACACATCGGTCTCTATACTAATGGATATAAAAATTGATAGCCTATGTATACTGGAATTAGTTATTTTTCCCGTTACTTCTTTAAATTGAAAATAAAGGCAAAAACAGTATCTTTTCTATTTACGGGACATAGGACTATTATTTATAAATATGTTACTACAAACGATAATAATAATATAATAGGGTGGAGGATAATAATAATAATATAATAGAGTGGTGGATAATAATAATAATAATATAGTAGAGTGGTGGATAAATTAAATATATCATCACGTTACTTCATAGAAGACTAAACTTTTCTGTTTATAATAACTTATATAGAACTTCTCATCCGAGCTCATCACATCTTCAACGGAAACTCAAAATTATCTGTTTCAAATAGGTTATTAATTTATAAAACCGTTATGCTGCCTCACCTACTAGTACGTTATCTCAGCTTGGTTAATAGTAAGCAAAAGTAATTCAGACAATTTAGTGAAAATACGGAATCACCGTTTCCTGGTTATATTAAATAAACCGCGTTACTTTAAAATATCCACTATGTATCACATGCAAATTTGATGCATACATGACACTGAAAAAAATCTAAAGTACTATAACATGGATATGTATATCAGTAACCTGTCTGGTTCATAATAACATTATGAGATTATTATGGGTTAATTTTTGATGTATATAATCGTCTATTCGGAAATGGATCGATTTATTAGTGCATCCTCGTTACCCATCGCGACCAACGTTATAATTCAAAGTGCCAAAAGCATGAAGTAAATAATAAAAGAAGGAGTTCTCCGAACTACAGTTCCTAGGTCCTAACTGAAGGTACACCGTATACATTCTTCGGATTTTTGTTTTTTTTTTTTTGGTTCCCCAATCCGCACTTGTACAGTGGGGCAAATGTATTAAATAAATTGTGTTTAGCAGGAAACTAGTGTTCTTAATGGTAACTGTGTGTAAGTGTTGAGTAGCTGAAACAAAAGAACATTCAGTATAATACAAAATATAAATAGGAGTGTGTGGTAGTTTCCTGCAATGTGTAACTTAGGAATAAGGGATAAGAAACATAGTCCCCTAGACCATCAAGAATGTGTGTAAAATGAGTTTTGTGTAGTATATGTGTAAATATAAAAATGAATGTTGTACAAACAAAATATATATATACACGTGCACATATATACATGCACATACAATTTAAGATAATGATAAAAAAAAGTAATATTACTAAGATAAAGCCAATATGGAATGAGTATCCAAGATCAAAAGCGAGATAATCGATATAATGACGCGAGTAAATGACGTAGATGTACGGGATTAAAAAAGCGCACGCCCCCGACAACCAATCTCGGAGTTATTATATATGCTTGTATAAATTGAAAATTGTTCTGAAAATGTCAACTACTTTCTAAACATGAAGGTGATTAATTAAAATATATACTATATATATATATATATATATATATCAACGGTTACAATGTGAATGTTCGTCTACCTTTAAATATTGTTACTCAAGCAATAATTGCTAGAGATTTCAATAGCTCGCAAACTACTCTGGTTTAATAAATAGCAACGACTAATCTCCGTCAGTTGTCTCTCTGCCTTGCAGTTTTCTCTTTTTAATCCACATTGCTCTCCCATAATACTCAAAATTCTTAATCATATCACTCTATTACAGGGCGTCGGAATCACTGTTAAATTTACATGGGTTCCTGGTCATGCTGGTATCACAGGGAACCTTCTTGCTGATTACTACGCCAAATTCTTCTCCCCTCTTAGTTTACTTATTGCTTATACTCCCTGTATCGATCTTCTCTCACTTATTAAAACAGCTCATAAAGAATACTGGAAAACTCTTTGGAATAACCCATATACCACATCACAGTTCAAACTACTCCAACCGGATCTCCCTTGTTTTCCCTGGTTTTACAATGTTCCATTACATGTTAGTCTACTTCGCAATTTTATTATTACCATGTGTAGGCTGCGATTCTGAAAAAATCGGTTACCTGCTTCACTGTTTCGTATGCACTTTATCTCATCTCCTTTCTGTTCTCATCCTGCAGACATTCACTGCACCGCTGATGCAAATCACATTTTTCTAGAATGTTCTCACTACCTCTCTTCTCGTTCTACTTTATACAATCAACTCATCTCAGTACACGTTCCTTTCCCAGTCAATATTCCTTTCCTTCTCTCCATCCGCAACTTGGACATTTACATTTACTTATATAAGTTTATCATAGACTGTAGAATACTTATATAGTTTTACATATTAAGGCTATTATTTATTATTTTTTGTAATGGGTAAACTGCTGTGGAAGCCCAGTTTAAAAAAAAAAAAAAAAAAAAAAACTAGACAATCGTACACAGATATAGTCAACATTGTCAGTTTACAATAAAGGCCTACTTGAACTATCGATAGTAAACCCGGTTTTGCTCTGGAATTTGAAATGACTAATTGAATACTTTCCGCAAACGCTAGAAAGTCACTTGTTGTTTGTCAAGTCGGCACCAGGAAACTGATAAACGATTCTGTACATGTGTAACTAGTGCAGCAAAAATTAGTATCCAGACATTTATTCCAAGATTGGAATGTTAAGTATAATCAAACAAGCTAATCGGAAATTTGGAGAAAACTCGAAATAGAATGTAATTAGAACTCATTGCTGGAACAGATTTCAAAAAGTACGCAGATTAATAAGAAAGTCAAATTGGAATTTTACTAAAAATAACCGCAAACCGCATAATTTAAATCACACGCATTCGTATTGATAAAAAGTTCGCATGTTAGAAAATGGTTGGAAATAAAACCGCGTTTTTCTGGTATATGTAAAATATTGTGTAGGACACGGAAGTATTTGGATTTTTCTTGTTCTATCAATGACAGTATGAAACTAGTCAAATATGGAATTCATCGACCGATCCGATGAATTATTACGAGAAGTGGTAAATTAGTATCAACACTTTAAAAAAACACCAAAAACACTCCTAGAAGGCCAGGCCTATTTTACTTCCAAATCAGATAAACAGAGGAAACAGATCACTTGGTCTGATAGAATCCGCTATTTAAGTTGTTTTTTTTTTGCGGGTTAAATAAAAGGTTTACTTTAATAAACATTTACATGAGTAACAAAAGTATTCGTCTTTTTATATCTTCTGTTTAAAACTAAGAGCTACCTTTTTTCTTATAAATTCTTTATTATTCAGATTAATGCTTTACAGTTAGTTTCATTTACTGAAGTGCTGCACCACCAGTTTAGGTTTAATAATCAGTGTACTACTACTCCCTTTTACAATACTTTTAAATATATAATAATATAACAACTATTCATACACTCACATTTTCGCGAGCTGTGTGCCAGCCTATCTTAATGTTAAAAAAAAAAACTTACTATAATATACAAATCGTTTATCGAACCTGTGGTGACATACGCGTGTCTAGTTTGGTGTTCTCTTCTAATACTGATTTTAACAAGGAACTATTAAAAATCCGATCTATATTAAACGTTAATTGACTATACGATGCATCTAATTTATCATTAATTAGACTGTCACGGGCCATTTTTATGCAAATTGTTGTTTACTACATGAGAATAATCTTATTTCCAAAATTTGTGCCTTTCAGTTCAAATATATGTGCGCGTCTAATATAAACGTAGACAACCCAAATGTAATTTAGTATAACTCCATTGTATATATTACGTATATATGTTATCATCATTTTCGTATTGCGTATATGTTAAAAATTTTAGTATCCGTTATTAAACTTCGTTTTTTACTAAATAGTGTAAAAATTCATTTACACGCTTTTAATTGATTATCATCATATATGATTCTTGATAAGATCATAATACAGTCGTTATCCATCAAGCTCCGTTATTATATACGTCATCTTTGATGAGATATTTTATAAATATCCCACGTGTTGGGAGTGAAAAAAATTTCCGATGTTTATTCAGAGTTTTCAGAATATCGGTATTAATGTGTTTTTGAACAACGATACGATTTAAGCTTTATATGCGTCGTCGTTTCGGATATTTATCTTCTTAACATATTAACTAATTTGGATATGTTTTTCAAAAATAATTTCTAGTTTTTACGATATTGAAGTTCGCCTCTTTCAATATTATTATCATTATTATTATTAAACAAAAAAGTAGTTAAAATCACTAAATTTGTATTAAAAGAAACAAAGTTTTTCGACTAATAAGCCATTTAAAGTGTGTGCATAAATAAAAATAAATAAACGATAAAATTAAAATATAAGAAAATAAAGATTTAGATATTCGATATTACGAAGTAATTAGAAATAACAGATTCGATAATAAACTAACTTGATGGTGAATGTGGTAAACAACACAATCAACCAATCAGCCCGATGAATAAAATCAAATCTATACATAACCACACACAAGAAAAATCTAAACTCTATGCCCGATATAAAAAATAAAACGCAATTAAGCTTATAATGCGCTTCTTAAAATGAATTCTTCATCCACATTTGTCGTTGAATTTAATAAATTATTACTATGAATTATTTTTTCTATTCTTATTGTTAAGATTTTTATTATTGTCAGTATTTAATGTATTATTCTTTCGTATGATTATTATCAATATTTATAATTCAAGGGGCAGATACCCTCGGCAATGTAACAGATTAGTTGCTGAGACACTTGAACCCCTTACAACGAAAAAAACATGCGTTACGTTCAGATGGAAAACAGTTTAGGTTTTATTTTCCATATTTTGAACTAGTTGCAACATTGCACGTATTAAATTATTTCTCGTTAAATGGATTAATTTAAAAAATTTATAAATTTCAATTTAGTATTTAACCAAATTTTTTTTCTCTCTCTCTGAAATATCGTTATTTTTATTTTATTTCCTTTAAATGATCGATTTCTAGACATTACATTTGTCAGATCTGTTCTCCATTTTGCTTATTTTTCGTGAAGTGCAATCTTAAATTAGTATCTTTCATTTTATATTTTTTAAAGTATTCCATTGATAATAGCCTAACCGCCGAAAAGCTTTGTGATTTTTCATAAAGAAAAAACTTTCAGTGATTTTAACTCGTTTTTTGTTGTTTATTTTAATAAAAATTACTACATTCTTCGAATGATTTTTAATTTAGATCGAACGAATTTGCAGATTTTTATTAGATATTCTATACGTTATATTTTCTTAATATTTTTCGTTACTACGTCGATACGTCGTTATGGCTAAAAGCAACGTGTCAGTTTGTGAGCTCAACTTATATTAGAATGAAAATAATTGTTTAGATTTAATTAAATAATATAATTAAAATGTAAAAAGTCGAAAAATGTTGCCTATTACAATGAATGTTATTTGCTCTATTTCGAAATTAGAACTATAACACATATACACCAATAACGAATTTAGAATAGATACCGCGGAAGTAAGCCTGGTTGAAATCAGTGACGACTTAACCCATCCTGACATGATTGCATATCATGGTATATGTTGCATTTTTATGTGTCCTATACTGCGCTATTATATAAAGTTTTTGATTTCTTCTGTTTTGACTAAAAATACGGAAAATATTTCTATTCGGTTCTATATTTAACATCCATTTTCAAATTTTTCCTATTTTTTCGTAAATTGACCCAAGTTTTACGAATTTGTAAACGTGATAATGCCGAGTGTAAAAACGAAAAAGTTTACAAAATTGTAATCGTTGCTTAATCGTCCGTAAACGTAAACATAATTATGACGAAATAGTTCCTAAACGCGTGTGCGCAAATTTATTCATGCGTACGTAGAGCTAATATTACTTAATTTTTGTTTTACTATAAAGTTTGATTAAATTTCCGTTCGAGTGTACATAATAACGCGCGTCGGGTAATTGCTACTAACTTGTTATGAAAAACCAGGCCGGTTTAGTTCGTATCGTGTTTATTATATAAAAGTTAAAATAGCCGATTGATTTATATTTCGTTCGATTTTGTCCAAGACGTAATTTATACAGTAGTATACGTTTGGTAATATATTCGCTTGTATATTTTTGATAAAAATTGATATTACAGTTTTTACTGTTAGCAAATTATTTCAAAATATGAGAACAATAATTTATATATATATATATATATATATATATATATATATATATATATATATATATATATATCATTATCATTATCCATATTAGTCGCATATTCCTGTTCTGGAGTTTGTATACATCACACTATATTTCATATGTCCCGATCTCTGTTTTCTTTTTTTACAGTTTCAGCCAAGCGTTGATTCATTTTTCTCACTATTTGCGCCGAATTAGCCACGTTTCGCAGGCATATTTAAGTACTGACCAGACGTAACGGTGTAACACCCTTTTCTTCAAGTGGAGATTGATTTCTGTGTTCTTTATTGCGCTTCAATTATTGCATGCTTATTTCGCCACTCTAATTCTTGTTTTGATTTCCTTTTGATCTCTAATATCATTTGTTATAAGAGCTCCCAAATATCTGAATTCTGATACACACTCTATTCATCATTATTTATGCGAACATTTGTATTTCTCGATCGTGTAAACTTCGTTACTTTAGTGTTTCTAAGATTTACGGTCACTCCATATTTTAAGCCGGCTTTATGTATTTTATTGTTTTTTTGCATTTTATTTCTTCGATGTCGCTAATAAGACTTTATCGTCTGCATAACTTATCTCGTTTATTCTTTGTTCGTCGATTTTAAATACCAAATCATCTATTCCAGCATTTTTAATGAGTTACATGTTAAGTAGTCTTCGGTCAGCGTTCACGCATTCCTCTTTTGATATACTGCATGTTGCTTCTGAGTATTATTTTTTGTTCCGTTTAATATTCGCGTGTTATAATATCTGTATTACTATATCAGAATGTCTTTTCATAATTTGCGAAGCAGACCACAAGTTCTCTGTTCGCATTTACTGTTCGCTGAATTATTAATTTGATTAATGATATAGTATTTCTGGTTCCTCTTTTTACAATAAAACCAAACTGAGAGTCTCCTATGTTTGAATCAAGTTTACGCCCTACCCTTGAATTTATGTACACGTATTTATTTATTTATTGACGCTCGACATCACAAGTTGCGTGCGCTTCCATTTTTATTTTATTTATTTATTTTTGACATTTGATCTGCACTAATTGGACGTGGTTCATCCGGGATAGTTTTATATCGATAGTTATTAATCGAATTCCTTTTTTTTTTTTGTGGTATATTGCGATGTTACACGAAATAGGTCGTTGAATGCGATATGTAATTCGTTCTATATTAATCGCGGAAAAGGATCCGCCCATTTCTAAAGTTTATTGCTAGCGTTGCTTTGGGTGGTTTGAATGTTTTATAATGTATTCATTGAATTCGTTTAAATTTTTATATTATATATAGATTAAAGTCAATCGAAATATGTTTCGAAGATCGAACAAAAGCTACCATTTACTTTCTCTTCGCAGTCTTTACACAGATATTCTAGTCAGCGATTTTAAACAAATTAAAATTTTGTATTTTTCTCGCAAAATTGTAAATTGTAAATGTGAAGCAGTATGTTCAGTTATAGATTAAAAAAAAAATAGCCTTGTAAAGCACTATTCTATCTTTATATTTACCTGTAGATTTGCACCGGCACTGAAAGAAATAAACGGGAAGGACGGATTGTTAAATTAGATGATATAAATTAGAGGATTTAAGAAAATTTAATAACTTATTGGAAGCATCGTGCGTGTATGTCTAGGAGGCTGAGCGATTTATCGAGGATAGAACGTTCGGAATTAAATTGTACACATTGAAGGAGAAAGGGTATAACTGTGTGAGACATAGGCATCATCTCTTTTCTTTCCTGAGTGAGATGGAATCCGGAGTAATGTTGAATCTCGAACCGATCCGAGTTTGTTGGTAATTTTAGATATAATGATTTGAATTTGAAATAAATCTTTTTAATCTCGCCTATTATTGTATTCGACGTGTTTATTTAAATTACCGTCTCAAATTAATTATTCTCGAATATTTTATTTCATTTACTATTTTTATTTTACGGTTACTTCGCGTAATTGTTGTTCGATGTATTTATTTATTTATCCGATTTTCTAATTATTGGCGGTGTTCCGGTTTTATTTATGTTAAATTGTAAAAGAAATCGTTAAAATTTTCTTGATGAAAAATCAAATTTTTGTAAATTCCGTATCTAAATTAGTATTTTTTACATTTTATATTTTTATAAATTGTATATATTTTTATATTTTATTTTTTACGTTCAGTTGATAATGGCTTAAAAGCACTGTCTTGTTATTGTTTATTTTTTAATTTACAAATCATTACATTCCACATTTTTCAAACTGTATATTTTTACTCGTTTTTCTCATATATGTCTTCCAAGTTGTTTATTCTTGAGACCAGCATTAAGCTTATTAAGATTAAATACACCTACTTTCATGGTTCATATCCATATACATCTATAATTTTTTTCTGTGAAAATCATCAGTATTCAGAGAATCACGAAATACAATTTGACAATTTTTAAATGTTATCAAAAATGGGTAAATATAGGTCCAGAATTATTCGTGAAATGAAATTTTTAAACATCCAAACTTCAATAAAGAAGATGGACAACGTGGTTTGCCAGTCATTCCCCCAATTGGGGAAAAACAAGTTAGTATAAAAACAACTGTTTGTCGAGTAAACAACTCCGTTCTCAGGCATGATACTACAAACACTGATAAATGGATGTGCGCACAGCAGGGCGTTTGTTCGTTGAAAAGTTTGGACAACATTAAGTCAAGATTATGCTCGTCTAAACACAATCCTGTAGATATGCCTACACTTTCATAATCGCTCTCAGTTTTGATAATGAAAACTGCAAGTGTTTTCGAAACGTCGCAAGAAAAAAATACGAACATGATTTTCACTGAAAAACATTATAAGACTTAAAGCTTATTGCGATATTTACTGAAATTTAAATTATGAACTTTATTCGTTGCTATATTGATCCGAGAACCGTGTTACCTGGTATTCGCGAGTTGACAATTCTACTTATATAGGATTTTATTTTCATAATTAAACAAACCGATTCTTCTGTCTGTTGATTAGTTTGGAATAATAGTTTATATCGTGCCAAATACATTTATAATTTTTAAGATTTCATCAATTTTAACTTGATCAAATGCGTTTGTTAACGACCATATACCATGTCGATTGCCGGAATTAAACACCGTGTTAGACTAAGGTAGTATATGGGAAATAACCTGCGAAAGTATGGTGTTGTTGACGGATTGAAAACTCAGATGTGTGTAGGGATAACATAAATTACAAATATAAAGTTATTAATATACGTAACGGAAGTTGTATAGAAATTTGTAAGTATAATAATTGATATCGAATTGCCTTAAACTTTATTGATTCAGATACTTTGTATGTAGTTTTATCATCTCTATTTGATACATGCAGCGTGTAATTAATTTTGTTTAATTTAATTCTTATAAATAAATGACAAAAGTATTCGAGAAATAATTATCTGATAATTAATCCACATTTTAGAACTTGCCTCTGAAACTAAATGAACATTACGCAAGGCGTTTGACAAAGAACCAAAAATTTTATTTCATTTTTAACTTAAACGTGATAATGGAATATTTTTCTCGATTTCTGTTCTTCTTCTTATTATTATTATTTAGATTAATGTGCCATGTACAGCAACTAATGGCTTATTATTATTATTATTATTTAGATTAATGTGCCATGTACAGCAACTAGTGGCTAGAGACGCAGAAAATATGAATCAAATTAAAAGTGATATAATCCAGTATCTTGCAGGAACATGAGTCTGGATAGCGTAGAAATGTAAGGCAGTAGTGTGATACCCTGTTAGTATATGTCAGACAGTGCTGTACACAACGGTGCTTCTGATTTATTAATAAGATATACATGTGTTAGCTTAATATGATCCAGTCGGAGTCTGCTGATAATACGTCATCTGTCCGATGTAGTATATGGATCTTCTAAGGTGTTATTTTTTGGCTTGATGGACGCAGTTTATTGGATGTTGACGTGGAGTGCCATTATTCTTTCTATAACAGAAATAATGATGATCTCATGTATCTCTTAAGGTATGCGAATAGAACTAGTAAATTAGGCGTGGGTAATGCAGTTTCTGCTTCGTGTGCTGCCGTATCTGCTAGTTCATTTCCAGAAATTCCAGTATGTGCTGGGATCTAGAGGAATGTAACGGATCGTTCAGTATTTTTAATAATTAATTCTACAATCTGTTGTTGTTATATTAAAGCTGGAAGAGAGTCTGAGCAGATTATTATTAGTTATCTAGACTCGAGTTCAGTATTTATAACGAATTCGATTGCCGAGTATATTGCATATAGTTCGGCAGATAAAATTGTAAATGATTGCCATAGTGAAAATCGAATATATATGTATTTTTAATCTATTCCTAGCCAATCGACTATCAGTACATGTTATAACAATTAATCATGACGTGAAGGGAATATAGTCCAATGACTAGTCTCTATATTATTATGTTATGTTTAATAATTTACATAATTTTCATTACTATGCCAGGTATAATGGCTTAATTCTTCTCAGCCTGCGAATTTGCATCTGTGGTGAATTATCTAATAAACTAATTGCAGACCAGTTATCATGACTATGGAACGGCTCCTGATGTTTGATTGCCATCTTTTTAACTACGTCAGTTATGTACTCCATGCCAAGGTCATCATGTATAGTTTTGTTCCTTACATACCTTGGAGCACTGACGATTAACCTAAGAGTAATATTCTGATATCTTTGTATTTTCATTATATTACTGTTTTTACTGCAGCCCCATAATTCGCATCTATACCTCAATATTGGAGCGAGTATTTGGTTGTATAGTAGTACTTTGTTCTTTAAGGTAAGTTGGAGTTGCTTAACCAATGCAGCTTTTTGGTTTTTATTCTGAGTTCAGCCCTTTTTGTATCAATATGCTTACACCATGTTAATTTTTGGTCTAGGTGCAAGCTTAGGTATTTAACATCTTTTTTTTAAAGGATATAATTTTATTATCTATTTTGATATTTCATAGCTCTATATGACGATTTGAGAATACTATATGCGTTGATTTATTTTCATTTATTTTAATTCGACATTTCTTGCTCCAGACATAATTTTATCCACCGCTCTTTGCAAGTTATGATTTGCTTTTATTTGGCTTACATCTGAACTCAAGAGTGCGGTATCATCAGCAAAAGTCGCGATTAAGGATGTATCAGCAACTGGAACATCAGCTGTAAAAATAAGATACAATAACGGCCCTAAGACACTTCCCTGTGGAAGGGCTGCTTAATCGGATATATGTTGAATAATTCATCACCATATTTGATTTGGTAGTACGTTTCGTCTAGATATGACGGAAACAAATCATAATAATGGTTTGGAAATATCTTTTTAATCTTGTACAACAAGCCGTCATCCCACACTTTGTCGAAAGCCTGGCTTACATCTAAACATCACAAAATCTTTTCGCTTGTAAATCTTATTCAATTTGATGTACCACCCTATGTACCAGTTGAACTGTAGAATGTTTAGCTCTAAATCAATATTGATGAAATAGTATAATTTGGTAGGCTTCAACCAAGGGAAAAACTCTTTTAGCAACAGGATTTCGAATAATTTAAATATCACTGGTAATAGTGAAATATATGAGGTAACATTTGTTGGTTCCTTATTAGGCTTTTGTATGACAACAATTTGCGAAAATTTTAACTGTGCCAGACAAAAATAAGTTAATCTCAACATACCGTTAAATCTATACGTTAGTAATAGTAGCCCTTTACGCGGTAGTTCCTTTAACATTTTAGTGGTTATTAAATCGTAATCAGGAGCTTTTTTAGGGTTCATAGATTTGATTGCATTCTTAATCTCCCTTGGTGATACCGGTTTAATAGGAGGATAAACATTAAAGTTATTTTCGTTTGATGGTGAAAGATTATCACTAGGATTTGGAGTAAATATGTTGGCAAAATGTTTAGCAAATTCCTCTGCCTTTTCTCCATCACTATCATCACATTTCCTTATAGGGTGGATAGATTTTTTAGCCTCTTTAGGTTGCTTGTAGCTATCCATAGTGAATAATCATTTTCTGTGGGAGATAAGGAAGAGACATATTGATTAAAAGTATCATTTTTTAGTTTTTTCAATAACTGTTCAACTTTTTTCATTTGTTTATTATTCAGTTTCTTTTTATCTCCGTGGTGTCGACTTGTTTGCCACTTTTTTATTAACTTCTGCTTATATTTTATTTCATTAAACATTTGTATTGGGTAATAAATAGTTGGAGAAATTTTACTAATTTACGGTGTACTCTCCCAAGCTGCTTCCTGAATAGTTTTTAATAAAATGCTCTAGTATGTTTTCTATCTCTAGTTTAGTATGTATTGATACTCCTAAAGTGATATTTTGTTCAACCTTTTCTCTGAACAATTCCCAGTCTGTATGTTTATGTAGTTTTGGTTTATTTATTTTTTATTATTATAATATTACTTATATAAGAATTACAGGGGAATGATCAGATGATAGACCAAACTGATTCTGTTAGAATGTAGTAATCCCTTGACTATATAAAAGTCTAGCAAGTTTGGAATTTTTTACATCCGTTGGAATCTATTGGTTTCTTAAGTTCTCTTCCTCTTGGCGTAGTCAGCCTCGAACCCTAGTAAATGTTTTTTGCATTGTAGTCACCTCCAACTACATAAGTATTACTAAGATAACAAAAGAAAGAGTTGAATTGATGGTGGAGAATTTCATGTTTTGGTGAAGAGTACACCGCAGACAATACCATATTTTTATTTACACTGAACTTTTATACTGGTAGCCTGGAGATAGCTTTCTTGACACTTATCAATTTCATAGTGTTTGATAATATTTTTAACCAATATTGCCATTCCTCCATGGGCAGTAACATCTGGATGGAGGCTACTATAGAACGAGTAACCTTTTATATAAAAATAACTTACATCTGTAAGTAGTGATTCAGATATTAATAATACATCTATTTTTTCTTGATTTAAATATAGCGCTATTTCTGATATTCGTTGCAGAATGCCATTAGCATTCCAAGTAACAATTTTTAAGGAGTTCATTTTTTATTTATTAGGACAGACATGACTGTTTCAATCAGTCCATTTATCATATTATTTTGTTGATTAATCATTTGAATAAGTATGTCCTTAATTTCCTTTAAGAATTTATTTAATATGTCTTCAGTAGTTAAAGTATTAAATTGATATTTACTATTAAAATTACTATTTGTTTTATTTTCACCTAGTAGCATTAGAGTTAATTGGATTAATGTTCGTGAGGTCTTCACTAATTTGTGGAAAATTTCTTTCAGTAAATGGAATTTCTTGGGTTATTTATCTTGTTTGCAAATTATGCTGGGTAAATTTTTTTATACTATGTACTTTGTTTCTTCCATTCACAATTCCCTGGTAAACAATACGTCCCTTACAATTTGATGTATGATTTTCTTTGCAAAGAGCACAGGAAGCCTTCATATTTTTGTATTTATCACATTTAGATGTTTCATGGCCCTGTCCACATTTGACACATCTAAATGGTCTAGTACAGTACCCTTTAGTATGGTCATATAATTGACATTTAGTATGGTCATATAATTGACATCTCATTGAGTTTTGCCAGGTGTTTGTTATGTGCGGTTGATCGTTCGGGCATTCAAGTTCTGGGGCTGAGGTAAGTTTTTATCTCCTCTTCTTCCTGGTCTTGTGCGTGCCACCTGCGCTAATTTTGAGAACTAATGTTTTGAGATGCATTTTTAACCTTTTTTTGGTGTTTTCAGTTTTTAAGTGTATATTTTTAAGCTGGTGTTTGTGGTTGTTCTAGTTCTTTTCCCATGTGATTCTGACATTTATTTCCGAAGATACAGATTTTTAAATTTTTTTAATATTTTTATTTTTTATTTTTTTAAACTAGAATTATAAATTGTGTGTTTTTGATTATTTCTGTGCTGTTCACATCTTATTAGAACTTAGTTGTGATATTAATTTTTAAAATTTTCAAGTGTTTTTACTGTCAGTGGGGAAACCCACTAGACAGCTAATATGGACTCTGTTGGTGAGTTGGGGAGCCTGTTGAAACAGGTTTCCCAGCTCACAAATAATATTCGGTCACAATTTCAAAATAAGAGTGTCACCAAATCTGAGAAGGAAGCAATTATTGAATCCACTTTGAAAATTGATACTATTTTGTTAAAATCAATTGGATTAGCTGATGGTTTGAAAAAAGTCTTAGCTGTTAAACAAACGTCAATATAAAGGATGTAAAAGTCCATCAAGAGAAACTCTTGGACCCGACTATTTGTTTGTTTAGAACAAACAATATTTGAGAAGACGATGTCATTGAACACTTCGAAGCTTGTTTCCAGGAAAAACCTATTTCTGTTACTAAAGTAACAAATCAGTGGGCCAGCAGAATTTATATTCGACTGACTCCTAGCCTCTATGGCAAGTTGCCTGAGGAGAAGCGCCTCAGGATAAACTGGGAGTCACTTACCTTTGCAGATTCAGTTTTTCCAAGGGTTTGCAAAAAATGTCGTTATGGCCATACAGATAAATTCTGTAAGGCTGAAGAAGTTTATCTTAATTTTGTTCAAGCCCACAAAGATGTGACTTGTGTTAATTGTTTTGCATTACAATATTACAAAGCAGTGCAACTTTATTAATATAAATGAAAATCTGTGTAACCATGAAGTTATACAAAAGTGCATTGGAGGCATTGACCATACTTCCCTTAATAAAAATTGCCTCGTTTTTTCAAGAGCTATAGATCATTTAAGATCTAAAACTGACTGAGTTTAAGCTTACATATTTAAATGTTGATAATTCTTATGCTTGTCAGCTTGTTTTTCTTAGGTCAATCCTGGACAATGATGCTGATATAGGTGTAATTGCTATGTTCATCGTGATGCTCTCTCTCTCTCTCTAATCCATTTATTTCTTATTTTAATAACAGGATTGCATTTATTATCAAAAGTAATCCAACATAAGTTGATTTTGAATGAAAATAATTTTATCATTGTTTGTGTTGGCAGATATCTGTTTATTTCTTGCTATCTGTCTCCCAATTAACCTAAATTACATCATTTGGACCGTATGGATTATTTTATCAGATCCAATTGTCTGCTTTCTCCCATTCTGATTGGTGACTTTAATATAAGGTTACCATTCATGGAGGATAAGCAGGTTTCAACCCAAAACTCTGTTATGTTTACTGAGTTTTTACATTGCAATGACTTGGTGACCATGAACAGCAAAAAACCTACTTTTTCTAATTATAATGGAAAGAGCATTTACTTGATTGTTCATAGCAGAGTTCACAACCTTGTTACCATTTCAACTCTTGGGTCAGTCGCTCCTTCAATCAAATCTTATGATGTGAAAACCATTATTAAAAATTTAGTAAATAAAAAAGCAACTTGCAGTGATAAAATTAATAATAAGGTTGTTAAATTTATAGAATCTAAATTCTCAGGCTTTTTTGTACTCTATTTGATAAATGCCTATATTTTCAACTTTTTCCAGATTTTTGGAAAATGGCTAATATTAGGCTTTTACCTAAAGCTGGCAAAGATCTCAATAGTTTATCTGGGTATCGACCAATTTCCCTGTTAAATTCGATAGGTAAAGTTTATGAGAAGGTTATTAATGAATACCTGCTGAAGGAAGCTGACAGCAGGGGTGTCTTTCATAAGAACCAGTTTGGTTTTCGGAGAGGTCTCTCCACTGAGAATGCTTTCTACAAGCTGGTTTCTGATGTAAGGCATTCCTTGGATGACGGCATGTCTGTAGTTGTCATTTCTTTTGACATCAAAGGAGCTTTTGACAGCTGCAGATGGTCATCAATTATCAGTATTTTAAATTCATATAATTTTAATCCCTACATTATTAACATTATTATAAATTATTTTTCAAATAGATATGCTTCCTTGGCAGTTAGTGACTCTGTTGGCTGCAGAAGGCTGGAGTGTGGGCTCAAGGTTCTGTCCTTGGGCCCTCACTTTGGAATATTCTATACTCCAGAGTTCATCATCATATGGAGCAGTTCCTGTCCTTTACTTGTAAGGGGTTTGAGCTGGTCTCTTATGCTGATGATCTCTGTTTAATCATTGATGTTGAGAAATATTATGATTTTGCTCTTATTGAAATTGTTTGTAAATTACTTGAAAATGTAATCAATGATCTAGGTTTGTTGTTCTCTGCTACCAAATATAATTTTAAAAAAATTGTACAATACATCAAGAACCTGAATCTAATTTCTGGTCAGCGTATATCTCATACTAATAATCTTAAATATCTAGGCCTGATTCTTGACCATAAACTTACTTTTATTCCTCATATAGAACACATACACAAAAAGTGTGATTCTATATATCACAAGCTCAAAAGGTTACAGCCGAATACTTTTGGATTGAAATACAGAGAGAGAGTCATTTTGTATAGGGGACTAATTCAGTCACTTTATACATATGGCTCTCTTGTCTATGTTAATAAAAGAATTCTGTACTCGATCAATAAGTACCAGAGAAAGTTTCATCTTAGTATTTCATGTTTATACCGTACCTGTCCCACTTCTGCTGCTAATATTATATCTAACATAATGCCACTGGATCTTTTTGTCATTGGCGCCTCCATCATCTCAGAACTTAGAGTTGTTAGAGACGTTGCTAGTGTCAAGAATTTTTAATATTGATCCGCTTACCTTGCAATCCTTTCCTAGTGTTCTTCTTTTTAAAAAATATATTCATTCCTCACTCATTGATTCTTGGCAAGCTAGGTGGGACAGTTGTTCAACTGGAAGGAAAACCTTTTTGTTTTTCCCAAAAGTCTTGGAACGGTGTAAACTTAAAAATATTAATATTAATTTTTATAATGCTCAGGTGCTCTCTGGCCATGGTAGGTTTGGTTCCTATCTCTATAGGTTCCATCTTGGTTCTGGTCCAGTGTGTGCTTTTTGCACTTCCATTGATGACTCCTCTGGCATTGTTGATGATATTGAGCATTTAATGTTTGATTGTCCCCTATTTGAGGACCTTAGAAATAAATTTAAAATACATAGAGGACAGCCTCTTGTATTCTCTAAACAGAACCATGTCAGTCTCCTGTTGTACATGGAGTTGTCAATGCGAAGGAAGTTTAAAAGTGGCTGGTAGGGTTTTTTTTTGTTCGTTTTTTTAAAATAATTTTTTGCCTTTTTTTTATGCTTTATAATATTAATTCATCCGTGAATCGGCAGCTGTTGCATATGGTCATTGCCTCCTTTCACTTTATTACTAATATTAATACTTAATAATATTGCATAAAGCTGTTTTTATAATTATTTATATGTATATTCTTTCTCATGACATAGATGTTCTTTTCCATTTGTATACTTAATATATATTTGTTTTTCAATTAGTATCTTTAAGAATATTTTTGATTATGTTTATATGTAATTATCTCCCTATACTTTGATGTATATATATATATATATATATATATATATATATATATATAATCTCTTTATTTTCCTTTTTTTTTCATTATATTAAATTTTAATCCCTTTAAATTGTATGTGTATATATTTTTTTTTGTATAATATGCATTTTAATATTTATATGCTCATTTTCACAAACTCATTTTACACACACTATTGATGGTCTAAAGGACTATATTTCTCATCCTTTATTCCATCCTATTTTTTTTTTAAAGTACACATTGCAGAGGGAACTTTCACACACTCATATTTATTTTTTGTACTCGACTGGTTGTTTTTCTTTTGTTCTAGCTACACAACTCACACACATTTATTTATTAAGTACACTAGTTCCTTGCGCCTCTGTAACAACAAACTATTTAATAAATATGCCGTTAGTGCGGATTGGGGAACCATTAAAAAAAAAAAATTGACATCTCATACATTGATCTATATTGTTTTTTTTTTACTAGGTTGTTCAAACATAACTCGGGGATTTAGTAAGTACTCAATGTTATGGATGTCTTTATTATTACTATTAGGGTCTATATCTATAAAAAAATAGTGCTAACGGTTGTTTGTGTACTCTATGTTTAATATTAACTATATGTCTCACTTCGTGTCCTTTTTCAGCCAAGGAAGTTTTTACGTCTTCAATAGGTACTGAAGGGTGTATGTTTTTTAATACAACTTTAAATGGTCGTTCTTCTTTTAATTGATATGTATGAAAGGCCGCATTTTCATTAATTAAAGTTTTGACTATATCTCTATATTCTTGCGAGCCTTTGGGGGCAATTTTAATTAAACCATTACCATTAATAGTTTTGTAACTAAATGAATCTGAGGGTAACTTTTTTTCAATTTTTCCTTTTAAAATTTGAAAATTGTTTACACTCGGGTTGAATATTGGAGGTTTCAATTTTTCTTGTTCATTTAATTCTTGACTGGTGATTGGGGAATTTCCTCAGATCCACTGTATCCATTTGCAGTGGAGGAAATCTGTTTTTTGTTATTATTTTGATTTTCTGATCGGGTTCGGGTGAAAGCGGATTTATTTTCCTTTGTCTTTTTTACTGTTTTTGTTATTTACTACCTGCCATTCTGATGTATTTGTTAATGTTGTGTCTCTAATAATTTTAATTGGGGCTACTTTCGCACTCTCTTTATTACTATATTTATGTAGTAGCGTAGACTACATTATCTTTATCAACGGATCAGCCGACGAACGAGTTAAAATTTTGAGCCGTCTGTACAGAGTGTTAACGATTGAGATGTTCGCGAAGTAACGGATTGAGTAGTTTCTTGATCAGTTTATGAATATGCAAGTCCAAGTTGACTGGACTATTTGTCCACGGTGGCATTACAGGATTTAAGTTTTTGGTTTGTTTGTATTTAGTATTGATAACATGTAAAAGTTTTGTCGATATTGATTGTGGCGAATTTAACCTGAAAGCAGATTTGTATTGGACGAGCTAATGTAAAGTTGGAAGCATAAAAGTTGGATAGTAGATGCATTTTACCGATCCTTAAGGACCGCTCTGATGCTTCTGCATGTAAGAGCTGTTGATGGGTGTTGAACGGAAAGCTCCAATGGCTATTCTTTTTTTCTACGAGATTTCTTTACATGATTTATGTGGTCTCTTCAAGACATCTCGTTGTCTAATATGAAACCGAGGTATCGTATTGTTGATTTATACAGAATGGCGACGCTTTCAATTTTAATATTGACCTGATGAGTGCATTTTCGAATTTTACAAAAATGCATTGATGTGGTCTTGAGCAAATGCCGTTTGCGGAACACAGGGGGAGGCTAGTTTGTTAGTGTACTCCTGAAGTAACGTTTCTTCTAAGGATACTGTTATGCAGATTATAGAAGATGGTACGGTCATCAGGTATCGATAACCCGTCTTAATAAGTTGATAATAAATTTTACGATATGATAAACACGAAGAAGACATTTCGAGTTCGTCAAATTTATTCGTATGGAAGAGAGTGTTCATACACAAGCGATGACGTTTTAAAGCAAATCAGAACATGTGCATATTTACACTTAAAAATAAAAATAAAAAATAAAATAAATGTAAGTTTATCGTATTGACGTAAACATCTGAAAAATAAAATGAACGCGAATGTAATTGAAAGAATAGGTCGTTTGTTATATAGAAATTTGTAATTTGTTTCCACTTTAAATTGCGCGGTATTCAACCTTATTTCTGTAACTACTTGTAGACGCATATATACACATACAAATGCATATATAGTATGTACACGTATATGCATGTATATGTGTGTATATGCGTTCATATGTTTTTACTAGATTGGTACTGACAGGTTTTCAACTAATTTTTCACCAAATTTTCGTTTGTAAATTTAATTTAACGTCAATCAATCTTACGTTATAATCCTCGTTCTGTCGTGTCACTTTTCAGATTGCTATTTTATCTTTTTCTTTGCAATTTTTATTACGTTCTAATTCTGACAATTTGTTTCTGTATACTTTTATCGCGTGCTTTATGAAATTACACAATTTTCCAATAAAATACAGTTAAGTAATCGAAATTGCTTTAAATATTTAAACGTTAATCGTAAAATATAAATTAATCGTTCGTCGTATCCTGGATTACGGTCCTTTCAATCAAAAAATGGTGCAAAATGTAGGAACATGTAGTATTAGACCGTCAATTCAATCGTCATTGGCATACTTACCTTGATAACAAAAGCGATGATAAATAATCTAATGTCAGACGAATTTTAAACACAAACAACGGAAAGAGTTCGTAATTTCTGCGGCGAAAAGCTAACAATGGAGTTACATGACGAAATATTATGTGGTGGTAAAATAATGCAATGTATGGATTTTATGCATACGCGGTGGCAAATATATTGGTCACAATGAAGGTATGATTTAACGTGTGTTAGAATTTCGGAGGAACTGTAATTTAAACTTACGAATTTATCATTTCAATTATTCCGTGATATTTTCCATTCGTTATTATTATTATCTTTTATCTTCGAAGGGGCCAATTATAGATCTTTATGTGCCCTTTTCTCAAAGGACGCTGGCGATCATCTGCTTGACCTGATGTTTATAAATGACCCTCCCGAAAATTTCGATCGCGTCTATATTTTAAACCACGTCTTCAAATCATTTATCCATCTTGTATTTTATCTTATATCGAATTATTTCGTATTTGCTATAATCAATATATTTCAAGTTCTTTCTTTTAACAGACTTAACAATTTCCACTTGCTTGTTCAGACGATTTAATGCGCTAGAATTAGTAATTTTAGTCGTCCGAGGAATTTTCAACATTTTGTAGTAAGCCCGCATCTTGAATTCTTCTAGTTTTTTGTACGATGTCGTAGATATAGTCCATCATTCTGCACTATACATCAGAAAGTTACATAACACGGAAGGAAGTTGGTTAATATTCTCTTGTATTTGTTGAAAATACTCGCCTGTTCTATTCTGCATGTTATTTCAACGGACGAATCCCATCTGTCGTTAATACGGCATCCTAAATATTTTATAGAAGCTGTTTTTGCGATTTCCACGTTGTATAGTCATAGAGTGTTGTTAATATTCTGTCCTTTCCCAATAACCATTCATTTGGTTTCTCTGGCACTTAACTCATACGCTTACTACTTTCATTTACTGCATTCATGAGTTCTTACAAATCACTAAGACTAGTCTTAAGTATTACTGTATCATTTATTATAGTAACTTAGTTCGACAATCGACCGTCCATCCTTACAGGTGCGCCCCGATTTCAATAAAAAATTGGCTTTGATTCTGCTATCACACTTGTCCAATCTAATTTTCAGCAATATGTGTATGAGTTTAGTATTAAAAACATTTTCGTCATCTGTGAAACAAGCAAACATGTTAATTTGTTCTGCGTGAAACATCTGAACCAATACCTGAAGGTTGAACGAAGCTTCTTTAGTAACAAGTCCGTTTCTAAAGCCGAATTTCGTTACTGTAATATGCTGTTCGCAATCTCGATAAATTCTTTGACGTATAACTTAAGAATTTTAAAACACGACTCATAAAACTGATGATTCTAAATTCAGAGCAGTGTTTTGCGTTATTCTTCTTAGAGTTAGTACTGGTGTGTTTAATGGGTGGTTTGAGGCTGGTGAATGTGTTCAATGTATTTTTTTTTGTATTTTATTTTTTTTTACTTTTAATTTTATAATTCAGAAAAATTCATTGTATTATTTTATTTATAATCCTACACTAGCTGTTGTGTGGCTTCATTAAATAAATAAATAAATAAATTCTTCATTTGAGCCAGTCTGTAGGTAACACCCCACTTGGGTATAATACTGTTGAACAAATCGACCATAAATGAAAATGACTGTTCCCAGAAGCTATTAACTCTATATATATATGCCGTCCGGTCCTGGACATCTACCATTTTCTGACCTGTTTATGGCATACTCAACTTCCTCTTGTGTGATGCTTACGTTATCATTGGCGTTGAAATTGGTAGACTCGTTGTTGGGGTTTATTTCCTTAATCGAAAGGAACCAGCTTTAAAGCGTTGGATACTTGCTTGCTCGATCTAGATTGACATACATCAATCCGACTAGGACACATTATCACGAACCAGTTACTAATAAACTGTTGTTGTTATTAACGCGGTAGAAATCTTAACGGTAGTTACTAGAAGGAATATTATCTTCGGCAAGTGAACCTCCTCCATTTCCCTATCAGCGATCTATTATGAATTCCGATTTGTACAAGGTGAACAAATTATACCTTCAAACCTCGCGATGTAATAATACTTCCATATTCTGTTCGCATGACCTGAGTCTGCGTAAATTAAAAAAAAAAAACTATATTTCACTCAGCTATCCATGCAAGTCGATTCGTGAGTATCAGCTTGCTGAGAAAATAATGAGGCAGAGAAGGGCAGTGTAGTTTTGGTCTTTCCTCCGTCAATCTTCGCGTTGACGAGCATTGTTGAGGTGACGTTATTTACTAACGTTTGATTTAACTCTTTTTTGTTCAATATATACTTTTGGATATATTATTTCTCTGGCGTGAATATCTCACAAGCTGTATGCCCAATATTGTCAATTAAAATTATTTTTATAAATAATTTCTTCATAATTTACTAATCGCATATTCCCATTTTATATTTTTGGATACACCATAATTATCTATTTACGTATTAAGTCGATTAAAAAAATGTATTAAATTGAAGCACTTTTGATCATTTAAAGTTCAAAAAAAAATTTTTGTCGTTGTGAAGTCTATGCGTGGGCACGAAAAGTTAATTCGACGTTACCGCATATATTTATAGATATTATTTGAACGAGAAACGAATTAATTTCATTCGGCCGAGTTATCTTACAATTGTTCGATTTTTCATTTAATTCGCAGAGATGGAAGGCTACACGAAGGCGACCAAATTTTGGCCATAGATGGACAACCGTTGGACAGTAACATATCGCATCAACAAGCTATCGGTATACTGCAGCAAGCTCGAGGCGTAGTAGAATTAGTAGTAGCTCGAGCTATAGATCATTCGGAACAGCATTCTCCATCACCGTCGGCTTTAAGCGACACCTCCAAAACTGGATCGGACATGGTATTGTCATCAGACTGGGCTCAAGTAGAGGCAATCGATCTGATAAATGATGGTTCAGGTCTGGGTTTCGGCATTGTCGGAGGTAGAAGTACAGGGGTAGTGGTCAAGACTATTTTGCCGGGTGGAGTAGCCGATCGAGTAAGTATCTACGGATGGTTTTTGGGTTTATTCTTCTTTTTGTCTTCGAATATAAAACGTATTTTTTCACTTTTCCTGAGGAATAGTAAAAACTTTTCTCTCTCTCACACACACACACTATATTATACATATATATTATAAATACTTTATTCCGTTTTGATGTAACTCACGTACCTCTCCCTTTAATATGTTGTGTATGTTTATATATATATATATATATATATATATATATATATATATATATATATATATATACTCTTGTACCTTTTTTGATTAATTTTCTCATACATGACTGCTTCAAATATTGCTATTCAAACTATTGCAATAATATTATCTATTGATCTGTATATTAAAAAAATCGTTTATTTTTTAAATTAAAAGAGAACATAATTGGTATAGATAAATAACATTTTAAACAACTTTATTCACAGATTTTTAATAAATTCAAAACAAGATATGATGCACAAACTAATATTAAATTAATTAATAATTTTTTCCGAATGCAATTAAACGTTTTAAAAACAAAAAGTTTGAAGTGAATTTTTACATGACACAGTACTTACTGATCAAGGGTCTATCGGATGTTATTTGAATAAATTCGTAATTGTATAACTAACGAAATACAGGGTGTCCAGCACATAATATGTATATAGATGTAGTAAATATAACCGAGAAAATTGTATAATATCGGTTGCTCATTTAATCGCAGAGAAATTATTCTATTAGAACAATTTCCTATGTTTATATTGAAATTATTTAAGATTAAATAAAGATATTAATAATCACTGCTAGTTTCACAGCCTGCACCTTATATTTATTATTTTATTATAGAACTGATTATATATATATATATATATATATATATATATATATATATATATATATATATATATATATAAACAACATAGGTATGATAGTTATAATGTAAATTAAACCGGGATAAAGTACTATAGTATTCCATTCAATATGGTACGAGGTTTTTTTTTAAAAAACAAATAATAATTATGACACACTATAAATGGTATTGATATAATTTTGTATATGTGTCGTTATTACACTTCCTGTATATTACTTAATAGGTGAACGATGTTATTCAAGTAAAATATAACAACAGGCGAACGGGTTTGACGCTAGTCGATTTTAAGGATATTGAGTTATATATCAATTCTTTTATTAATAATTTGTTGAAGTCGTTGTAAAGAAATGCACTATTTTATGTGTTTTAATTGTTTCGTTTAATTCGTCGTAGTTAATAATACGTAGACATATCAGTATTTGATGTATTAAAAAACAATATTAATATTATCGTCGAATTTAATCAAGCAGAATGTATAAATGGAAAATTCATACACGAAAAAAAATTCAACAGATTAGCCCAAAACAGTTCAAAGTTATACGAAATAAATATTATTTAAAGCAATATCAAATCATTCGGAATACGCATAACGCATTAACGTATCGATATTTTCCTAACTCGAATAACAGACTCGATAATAATCGTTTCATTATTAATTTTTATAATGCGTAATTTATTACTGGTCGTAGTAGTTTTTAAAAATATCCAAAGCCATTTCGGCATAGCAGAAATAGAAAAGTGTACAGCGTGCAATTCTGCGTACACGGTTTACTATACTGCCAGGATTTAATTGCAGAGGGATAGTTTTAAATTGCAACATAATTCAGTAAATAGGGAATATAACGAATTTAATAAGTTAGCCATCCAAGAAATAAGAAATAGGAAAAATTATAATTTTTTATATTAAGAAGACAACGTTAATAACAACAACAATATATTTGCATAAGTTATAAACATAACAGAAAATATAACACATGGGCTTACAAACATTGTGACCGGGGATTACCACAATAACAAAAGCAAGAATATAAAAAATAAAAGAGTAACAGAACGTTAAACACAGCAAATAAAAACCTGCGACTACGGAATAAACAAGTTTTCTAATTACAAATAATACATATTAATATAGAAACTTACGTCTAAACTGCTAGAATGTATTGTTTAGGTCGTGAGTTCTTAAATAAGTACTATGTAATTGAAAATAAAAAACAAATACAAAAAATAAAAATAAATATTATTTCGATATTATCGTTAAGTTTAAAACTACAGATATCGGAGAGTGTAAGTAAAATATTGTAAATGGAGTTTATAGTGGCAATAAACTTGATTAATGCTGCTTTCATTTTTGTAATTATTAAATAAATATACTATTACGAAACGAAAACAAAACAAAAAATTAACGGATTCTGATCTGGACATTATTGGTTTGAAGTTAATTTAGTAAACACTTTAATCAATTAAAACAACGTTCCTACGATCGGGCGTAATTTTATATATACATGCGCGTGTGTGTGTGTGTATTTATATGGTATTCAAATATCGTTCCTTTACATGCAAAACACGCATATATATATTCATCATGAATCCGAGCATCTGAATTAACTTGAAACGATTATTCTGTATCACTTTTCTCGCTGTACGTATTATTCATTTTTTCCGATATTAACCGTTCTCTACATCGAGACATATTACTTTTTCCTTCTATGGTAATGATTTGAAACGGTTGTATCACAAAACTCATTAATACAGAACACTTTGACATCGGTGCTTAAGCTAACCAACTTGTTTGCTGAACTTTTCAACTTAAAAATTTCCTCATGTCGTGTTCAGAATTGGTTATAAGCACATCACGTCTTTAGCGAAAATTTGAAAGTTTGCTTGCGTTAATTACAATTCCACTTTATCTATCCTTTTTATTTTTTCGTAGTAGTCAATATATATATATTGTAATATGCAATAATTTTGCATTTAACGAAGTGTACTGGTTGGTACTTATGCTTAGGTAGATATGTTAATGAAACAATAATAATTTTTTTTTTGGTGAAGCACTTCTGTTTCGAGTGCAGTCGCATGTCTAATTACGAATAAATTAAAGAATTATTTGTGGAGTAAACACTTCTTTACTCAGGCAACGCGTCTAATATTTTATTATTTAATCGATTAACGTCAGTTTGTTTGCAAAAATTAATAAAAGACAGTATTGCACAAGTCACTGGTTATGTCAAGATTTTAGTACTACTCTTGTAAACTGTGATGCAAAACGCTCTGGTTGTCTGCTATTATTAGTCTGATATTTTAAACCTGTCTGATTTGTCCGAATTAATTCCGATGCGTTCTGGCATTTCCACGAATTCGATCGTTTAGTTAATTTTATCAGAATAAATTCTTTAAACACATTTATATTAATTTCTAACATAATGAGAAAATATTTATTGCGGTACATTGACAAATTTCACAAAATTGTTGCGTTGTTTAGTGATTTTGTTAGATTATTTGTAGAATATTATTTGAAAATTGAGTTCGGATTCGTGTTTTAAGGTTTTTGTAGTTCATCTCGAAAGAAAAAAAAGTCGTTATATTAAATTACTTATATTTTTATTTTCGTTGTAAATTAGTTTGTTGTCGTTAGTAGAAATAATGACTGTGTTGTTTTATTGTTACTAGTTTATATTTTTTATCATAGAGATGATATATATTATTACCCAACTTAACTTGAGCAGAACGCGTTTAGTATTTATTTCATCAGCGCGGTTGAATAAAAATCGATATTTATAATTTGTCGCGGATTTTAATTATCTTCCATTTATTTATTTGTTATGTTTTTTTTTTCACAGGATGGCAGATTACAAAGTGGCGATCATATATTGCAGATAGGCGATGTTAATTTACGCGGTATGGGTAGCGAACAAGTAGCTGCGGTATTACGTCAATCCGGTAGTCAGGTTAGAATTGTGGTAGCTCGACCGGTAGAAAGCGGTTCGCCCGATTATCAGTTGCTCGATTCGCCGGCTCCTGTAGTGCCAAGCAGTTTATTAGCCGATCCTGAAGAATTAAATAAATATTTAGTCCAACACGGTTACCCTGAAATCGGTTCTACACCGCCCCGTTCCGTCGATGCTTTGAACGGTGATTATGACGATAACAACATCTACGATCATACCACCACCGTAGCTGTAAGTATTGGACATTATTATTATTATTATTATTATTAATTATTTAAGTCGTTGGGATAGTCTAGTGGCTAGAGCACAGACTTCTATAGTTCGAATCGACGACACAAAAATTACCATTAGAAATAAAAATATAAATAATCCTAGTATTATCACTATCGCGTGGAAGTCAATGGAAAATCACCACGCATAACATCATATGCGCGCTAGTAATAATATAGTACACTACAAAAACACGCGTGGCTGCATTATTTTGTCGTGACAACAAAACAATTACAATGAATTCTCCCGGGTGTGTGTGTCTATCTGAGCTAACGCTATATTATGATCGCCTTATACGCTACTTACACTGTACAACAAAATATGTATAGGTAAGTCGCCTACTTCCCGATATGGAGACGGCACTTAGTTATGATGATTATTATTATAGATTCTTAAATCGGTTAGGATATAAAGACTATACAAGTCCGAACTGAGTATGAACATTATATGTCAAAAACAGCTTTTATTAAATTGACCAAAGTTTCGAAAGTGAACTTCACTTTATTGCTAAACTAATAATAAATATAATAATAATAATAGCCGAATTTAATTGAAACATGAGTAAACAAACTGCAATCAAAAATTAACAACTTTGAAGAATTCATAGAGAAACTCTAATAAAATTATATAAATTCTATTTATTGAGCAGATTATTTTGAAGAAAAAATTCTACGATATCCTCAATAAATACAAATGTACACGGATGCCTTAAAATTTACAAATATAAATAACGAACTTTATATATTTGATCTTCCCTCAGAAACATCTCGTTTACACAGTCGAAATTATAGCAATATACAAAGACCTAAAATACATAACAAATTCGATGAAATATCTAATATGCACGGTTTTTTGGTTTACCCATTAAACTATTATAACAAAGTTTTCTTCTTCTTTTGGTTATCCTCAATAGATGTTGGCGATTATCCCTCTAGCAATATGTTGGCTAACTTCCGCAATAAGGTTTTGTGTATTAAGTCCTGTCCATTCTTTTGCATTATCCAACCATGTTTTTCTTCGCCTTCCTTTCCCCCGTTTTCCAGTGATGTTTCCTTCAATTTTTTTTTCGCGTATCCGGTTCGATTTATATACCAATATTTTTCCAATAATCTATAAATTTTAATGTGTCTTCTCCGAAATCACTATAAAGTTTTGATGGATAAAATGCTCCAATTAATTTACAATTGAATAAATGGTTCCCATCTTTCACCACATTGACATTGATCATCTTCTGCCAAACCCCATTTAAATAGATTGTATTTCATCCGCTCGGTATCACCTTGTAATCTATTTAGTGTTCTCCAGGATGAATAATTCAGGTGACAACCTGCTGGAAGTGATTCTGCTGCCTGGTTGTTGTCAGCTTTCCACATTTGGAGTCTTTCTGCGAGGTCTGTATTTTTTAGTTCCTCCACTGTTCCAAGGAAGCTGCGTCTGGATTTTAATCGGCTTTTGGCTGCTCCTGTATAACAGTGTAATGGGTGGCGCTCATCATGAATTGTCTTCCATCTTTCCTTCTTCGCTGCCACGTGTCTTCTAATTTCTGGTGGTGCTGTGCCAGCAAGTTCATATAATTTGGATAGAGGCGTTGATCTTAAACAGCCAGTTACTGCTCTGCATGCTTCACTTAAAGCAACGTTAACTTTCTTCGCATGTACGGAACGGCTCCAAACTGGACATGCATACTCTCCTACAGAGTAACAAAGGGACAAGGCCGATGTTTGTAATAGATGCGGTTTAGCTCCCCATCTACTACCGATCAATTTTCGAATCAAGTTCTTTCTTGTCATCACTTTCATCTTTGTGGCTTCACAGTGCTGCTTGAATGTCAATGATCTATCAAGTAAGATACCTACATATTTAAGATTATCAGTGTGTTCTAGTTTTGTGCCAGGCCATTTTATACTTAGCTTGCGTTTTGCTTCCCTATTTCGAAGATGGAAAGCGCAGGTTTGAGTTTTCATTAGATTAAGTTGTAGCTAATTTTTTTTATAGTAATCATCCAATTCCATGATCATTTTATTTAAAATTTCTTCGACTTGTTCAAATGTGTTATTTTGAGCTGTTAGTACTAGATTATCCGCATACGGAAAGTGTTTTGTATCGATTCCTATCGGTTGATCATTAGTATAAATATTAAAAAGAACAGAAGCTAGTGCCCTGCGGTTTTTTTCTCTATGTACTATCTTTACCATTTAAGGATACATAATAACGTCTATCTTTTAGCAGCATATTGATGTTATCTGAGTAAATTCAAAATCTTTGGTTATTTCATACACTTCATTAACCAAAATTCGGTGCGACGCTGTATCAAAGGCTGCAGTGAGATCCACAAAAACAGCACCATTAGTTTTACGATTTTCGAAACCATCTTCTATGTGCTGCGTTAAATGTATAATTTGTCCAGAGCAGGATTTCCCTGGCCTGAATCCTGCCTGTTGAGGAATAAGCTTAGAATCAATTGTTGATGTCATTCGATTTAGAACGACTCTTTCAAATATTTTGTATAGATGACATAGTAATGATATCGGACGGTAGCTTTTGGGGCCCTCAGCATCTTTCCCCGGCTTTAGTAGGGCAATAACATGTGCCCTTTCTCCAGATTTTTGGTATGGTTAATCTATTGATGCAATCATTAAACATATCCTGAATCCAGGCTCTGGTTGCTGTTCAAAAGTGTTTTATCTGCTCTATATACATACCATCTATCCCGGCTGCTTTCCTATTTTTTGCTGTTTTTATATCGTTTGCGATTTCGATCTCCGTAGTTGGTTCGTTAAAGTGATTTGACTCTAAAGATGGGTGCCATGTAATAGATTTCTTTTTCATTTATATTTTGTTCTGCTTTCCCATTTAGGAGGAGTTGGTGGGCAACTTGATTTGCGGTAATGTTTGCAATAGTGTTTTGTCGTATGCTATCGCCGTTTAGTTTCTTCATTAGCTGCCACGCCTTGCGGCTATCTTTGCTAAGGTTAAGATTTTCTACCAGGTCCTGCCAATTTTTACGTGGCTGTTAAAATCTCCAATAATAATCTCAGTTTTTTGTATGACGTTTGGATAGTTAAATACAATGTTCGGCGGTTTGTACACAGATGTCACTGTACACTTGCCTGTATCAATAGATAAAATTTCTATATTATCAGCATCAGTTTTTGTTGTTTTAATAACATCGATATCATGTTTTACTAGAATTGCGCTACCATATTTTTCATGTGGTCTGTCAATTGCCAGTTTCATGCCATATACTTTGTACTTCCGGTTTGTCTCTGCGTAATGTGTTTCTTGAAGTAGAAGTATGTCAATGTTTTCACGTGTAATTAAGTCAGCCAATATATATATTCCTTGGTAGTTGTTAGACGTTCTATATTTATGGACATTATTCTACAAGATTTTGGCTTAATCACTGTTTTGTAGTGGTGAAGGTGGCCCTGAAAAGGGCCGTTTCATTTTTGACCGGGTATGGGATGATTGGCCGCCACCAAAATTGGTGACGTTTCCAGGGGGGCGCCAGCTGCTTAAATTTCTCGAATTTATTCATTTTATATCTCTTGATTCCGCAGCATGTGTGGAGGCTCATCCCGAGCCCCCTCCTTCAATTATCAATTGTAACATTTCATATCTGTTGTTCCTCAAGATGTGCCCGAAGTAAGCTATTTTTCTTTTCTTAATAGTTCTTTCTAACTCTAATATTTTATTTAGTCGTTTTAGTATTTACGCATTTGATATTTTACTCGCCCATGGAATCTTTAGCATCCGACGGTATTGCCACATCTCAAATGACCTTAATCTATTTAGCATTGATTTTTTGATCGTCCCATTCCATATAGTAATACGGCCCATATGTAACATTTCACAAACCTCCATCTGGTGTCCCATTTCATCGTTTTATTCACAAATATACCGTTCATGTTCAGAAACACGTTTCTTTCATATTAAATTCTCGTTTTTATTTCGTAATCAGGGACCCATCTGATGTTAATATTATATGCTAGGTATTTAAATGTATTAACCTGTTGTATGATTTTATTATTGATTTTAATTGATGTCTTTTTTGTTCCTGCCTCTTTGCTTACTACCATAACTTTAGTTTTATTGAAGTTCATGAATATACCCATTTTATTAGAAAAGTTTTAACAAAATAAAACTATCTTAATTTTAACTATATCAGTACGTTACAATTAACAATAAACCCATATAAACAAATATACACATGTTACGTGTAGAGAGTAAGAATTCAATATTGATAGAAAAGGAACGTGTAGAGATATGAGCTGATTGTAGAAGGTGTCACGAGAGGAGCGGTAATGTGAACATTCCAAGAAAATGTAATTTGCGTCTGTGATACAGTGGATATCTGAAGAATGTGAACAGAACGGAGAAGCAACGAGATGCATTTGAAAAATTGTAGCCGGTAGACGATTTTTCCTAAAGCGTAGCCTACATAAAGCGACAACAAAACCACGGAGCAGACCCACTTGTATTTCGATATTATAGAATCAGGTTATACAAGGAAGCTTAGACTGAAGCAGCTTATATTGTGTAACATTATAGGGATTATTCCAAATAGCTTTCCAGTATTCTTTGTGTGCTATCTTAATATGATGGACAGGAGATCAATGCAGGGTGAATAAGCAATAAATGAACCATCGTGTGTTGCAGATTTAGCATAATGATCGACAAGTAAATTCAGGGTGACCAGAAATCTATGTAAACTTAACAGAGATACCGGCACCCTGTGCAATATGGTTACAAATTTTAAGTATTAGGGGAAAGGAACGAGGATTATAATGTGAGAACTTTAAAGCCGAGAGACAACTTTTAGAATCTGAAAAAATTATGATCTTTTGAGTTATCTGATTTAACAGGATGAAACGCTGAGCTTGAAAAATAGCCATAGACTCTGTTGGAAGAAACTCGCAAAATGGTGAATTTTTAACTATGTCGAAAGAGCGAATTATAAAAGCTGCTCCCACATGATTCTTCGATTTAGAACTGTTTGTATACATAGCGAGAAATTCCCATCTAATGCATTATAACATATACAACATCGAATTCACTACGAACACCGATGCACCATTGATATAAAATATATTGTCCATAAAACAATTTCAGCAAATTGACTTTATATACTATGCAACTTAAACAGGAAATTTTATGTAACAATGTTATATTTCAAGCTGTTAGAACAATTGTTTTATTTTTATACGTATGGTATATATAATTCTAGTATATTAATTTATGATTCTAGTTGTTAATTTTGAGCGACACTTGATTCGCTAACGATTGATTAATACGTGAATGTGGTAATGTTGATAAATATACGTCTCATTTCATACATTACACGTTAAAGCTTCCGCACTTAACCGTACTTTATTCTAATACATTACCCTTTTATATTTTAAACGTTTATAAATAATAAAATATTATCCTTTTGCAACGATTTGAAGTACGTGCTTCAACGCGTAAAAAAAGGCAAGACTATTGAAACCTAATTTGGTTACATGAATTAATACTTGATAATTTGTAAAGTGTATTTATTGTTATTTTTTAATTTTATTTTTCAGTTTATAGTGTAGGTTAGTATTGATCTATTTTGACTTTCAAAAGTTTATTTCAAATTTCAGCCGAAAACAAAGTTCCATAATTTAACTAAACCAAATTATAATGCACGGTTCGATAAATTTTCTTCGAACATATATTTGCTTTTTATGGTTAATGAAAATTTTGTGAAATATGTATTCTAGTTTAGTGAATAACGTGAAATATAAACACCGTCATTTTAAAGTTTGTAAACATTTGTTTATTTCTACGTTCAGTATAATGAAAACAAATATTTTTGAACACTTGACTGTGTTTACAGAAACACATTGCTACTAAAAGTTGTTTTCTGTTTAAAATCGATTATACCAAACCTACTGTTACATTGAACACAGAGATTTATGTATATATATATAATGGGATTGAAGATCAATGGGGAACGAATAAATGAAATTAGTTACGCAGACGATAAGGTAATAATTGCTGAAACAGAAACACAAGCGCAGAAGGTGATCGACCGAATAAGTAGCGCTGGCGTAAGATACGGAATGAAAATCAATGTAGATAAAACAAAAGTGATGAAATTTATAAAGGATGACGACAAGAAGGTTATAATCAAAATTGGAACACATGAAATTGAAAATGTAAATGAATTCAGATATCTTGGCACGCTGATGAGTAACGATGTTCGAGACCACAAGGAAATAAAGACACGAATTTGTATGGCGAAAAAGGTCTTCAATAACCTAAGCAAAGTTCTTGGAAATCGAACGATGAACCTCACCCTACGAAAGCGGATAATGAAACGTTATGTATGATCTGTTTTGAAATATGCCTGTGAAACGTGGACTATGAGCGCGAAGTGCGAAGAGAAACTTGCCGAAGACTGCTCCGGATTTCATGGAAAGATTACATAACCAATGTGGCAGTTTTATCAAAAATAGGAGAAAAACGGAAAAACATGGTAGATGATGTTAAGAACAGAAAAAGGAAATACATAGCACATAAAATCCGTGAAGGTGGAGTCTTTCTGCTGGCAGTACAAGGAAAAATACAGGGAAAGCCAGCAAGAGGAAGAAAGCGGATGGAGTTGATGACGGCAAATACACCGGATGACTTACCAAGCAGAACCCTGACGGAGATCATTAAAAACGCCAGAAATCGCAACATATGAGAAAGGATGTACGCAATCTCCTGTAAAGGGGAAGCGACTGCGATAATGATGATGATGATATATTTATATATATATAATATGTGTGTTTGTGTGTAGTTTTCGAAGTTGATTTATTGTGGTATATAAGAAAAAAAATCGAAAGGAAGGAAAAATATATGAAATTGAAATAGTTTAGAGAACATACAATATAGACCTTTATTGATGCGTAACGAGGTCATGGAGCGAAACATGTAAGATCTCAGCAATATATTGTTTATATATCTATACAATAGAAATTATATACAATAAATTTAAAAGAATGCGACGTATACTACAATTGAAGGAGAATAATATAAATAATAATGTCAAGCGTTCAAAAAAATATGTAAATATATATGTACCTACTTTCGTGTATACATTTGAAAGGAAATGTTTTTGATAGAAATATTACTTTGCTTTTAAGTTAAAAATTAACACTAATATTATAACTATTAAACATTTTGCAAATATTTATATATATTATTACGAAAAATACTAGCCTCTAATTTTAATTTTTTCTTTTAATTTATTCCGAGAAGTAACAAATATCCCGTAGTAGTGGATGCCAATTTATTAGGAAATGTTACTCTTTATTTTACTCGTCGTTGTCTGCCAACTTGACACAAATGAGCCTAAATCCTCTCGCGCTGATTAACAATTTAATTTACTGAATTAGAAGGCAGACAATCTATTATGAATTAGAGGGCTTGTTTCGTAATAAGGATTAAAATGATTATAAATCGCGGTCGCCAGTGCCTATTAGGGCACGTTAAAATTATGATTATTTAATTAATTGGAAATTTAATTTTATTATTATTATTTAATAGATTAATATGTGACTAGATGTGGGTAATTTAGTGGCTAACCGGAAACCCTGCGTGTAGAACCAGCAGCCGGTATTACTATATTCAAAAAATGACTAGTAATGATAATTGCATTTAAATTATTCTATATTACACTATTACACGTAGATGACAATTTTATACAAATAATATTTACAATATAACTCACTTATAACACATAATTACGATTTCATTCACAATTTAAAGACATGTATTAAAATTAAAAAATAATATATAATAAAGCAATTAATAAAAAAAAAACGTACGACCTTGTGGTACCACAGGTATTGGCGATGGCTGGCTCCGGATGTTGTTGAAATGTCCTAAGTGACTGCCGACATTGTAGGTTCGTACTCGATGATATGTGCTTCTTCGAAATTATTATTTAAATAAATTTCTTTTAAATTTCTATTTCTTTGCTACTATATACTGAATTACAAACATATATATATTTCTTTTACATTAATTCCAAAATAAGAAGCAAATTTCCGTATTTATATCGATGCCTCGTGCCGTACGAGTATTACTAAAAGACTAGAGCGAATGAACAGTCGTCTCCATCATCGACGTAAAAGATATATCTCTTCGACTAGAAATCAACGACCAGTTTAACGGATAACGAAAAGTAAATCGAAATCGAACGATAGGTTTTATTCACACATACATATATATAATACGCGACTACCGGTTGCGGGTTCTACCCGCCGTTATTCCCCGGTTTTTACTGCATAACCTGGCGATCCGTATTTAATTAAATAATATTTATTATTTCCCAGGTTATTGCTTTCATCATTGTATTCATTGTGCCTATATGTTAAAACTTATCAGTTTTTGACGATCTAAAACTACTCTGATGGAAATATCTCGGTTATTGACCGATATTATATTACGTTAATCGTTGTCGAAACTTATTTTTACTTTTATTTTTATTTTATTATTATTTTTATTTTTTCATCAGTACCCCCATCGTCTTAGATCGTCATAATATATATATATATATATGTTTGTGTGTGTGTTGTGCATATTCGTTGTGTTTATTTCATAATTGATGAAGCTGAACGGCAATTCTAATTTTGAACATATGCTATCTTATCTCTAATTATTAACGGATATTTTATTTCTAGTTTTGTTATTATTTGTTAATTCTTTTATTCAATTTTGGATAGCAGATGCGTGCCCAAGATACGGCGTTAGGTGTTGGATTATCACCGTTGCCCGTGTTAACGATGGATATGATACCTGCTGAAAGCTTAGCTCATTTACCGGAAATGGAAAAGTTTAATGTTGAACTGAAAAAGGATACTCATGGTTTAGGGATTACTATAGCCGGTTACGTTTGCGAGAAAGGTATTTTTTCTTTGTGCTTGTACCCGTCAATCTTTTGCACACCGAATATTTTTAGGATAAAATATGCAAAAATATTTTATTTATTTAATTTGGTAAATAATGATGACGGAATTATTTAAATATTACGATAACTTACTGATAAAGATAAATCAGAAACAATTCGAAGACCTTTTGTATGATATATAGAAAGAAAAAGAAAGAAAAGAAGTATATTTTGATTAATTAAATTTTACAAGAAAATAATAACTTATAATATACCATTCTATCGTTCCGAAATATAATAAATTCCTTAATAAGCTAATAATAATAATTTTTTTTAAGTATACATACGTTATAGTTATATACATTCATTGCTTAATTAAATTTACAGAAAAAATTCCGCAAAAAACCGGCAACGTGTAATTCATAAGTAAATTAGTTAACCGTTAAGGTATATATATATATATATATATAAGGTACTTAACATTCTTCATTATTCAATTATTCATGTATTCATGATTTTGTTTATATGTTTTGTAAATATATTTCTTCTTAAACACAATGGTTAAATAATTTATAACATTTAAAAGAGAAAAGAATACAAAAATAAATAAAATAAAATTTATCTATAATATCATTGAATTTTAAACCTAATATACTACCCTATTAAGATATGTTTAATTCGTCTATGTTTATATTTTTTATACCTGTGTCGTAGAGTGATAATCGTAGTTTCCAATTTTATTGACATTTTGGTCAGCAGACATGCGGCATGCAGTAAAAAATTTTAAGGTCCTGTTTTTTATTATTTCTTGTATATAGGGATAGTTTAAAATGTCATGCATTGTTTTAACGAGCATTGGGTTTGTTCAACACTAATCTTAGGCAATGATTTTGTAATCGTTGTAATTTGTTTATATTACTTGGACAGGTGTTCGACCACACAGGACTTGCATAAAGAATTTTTGGGTTGAATTACCTGATTATAAATCAAAAGCTTGTAGACACACACATATATATATATATATATATATATATATATAAACGTTGAAAAAATTGTTATTTGTTCTAGTTTTAAAAGACACGGAAATTTCTTTTTGAGCTGAGCTCAGACTTAGATTTATTTTGTCACATAATAAGAAATTCGTCCGTTTTGCAAATTGGTAATTTCTTTTTGATTTGCCAGTCAAATTGCGATAACAGATTTATCGATATTAAATAATAAACGTGCTCCCACTTATTATTTTTCCATTAAGGATGTATCAACTGCCGTAGTAAGAATAGTCGTCAAATTTCACTTTTTTCTTGTTTAATTGTTCTAATTCTTATCGATTTATTTTTTGTTTAACCAATTTTTATTTCGATTAAATATTAAATTGTACGAAAATCTTCGAGAATATACCGGAAATATGTTTTAGGATTTTAGAGTTAAAAAAAAAAAAACAACAAAAAATTGTAATTCTTTAACCAAATTCTATTTTCAGAGGAACTGTCGGGTATTTTCGTCAAAAGCATTAGCGAAGGAAGTGCAGCTGACTTATGTAAAAAAATTCACGTTAACGATCGAATAGTAGAGGTAATTTTAGAACTCGTGTATTTAGTAATTCTGATGATTTAGTAATTAGTAACGTATCATCTCATTAAGCAGCAGGCATTGAATGCCACGGAACCACCAGAACCTCGGGCACACTTTAATCCGCACCAACAAAATGGCTAGCAGTACTTGCTAACATTCATCCTTTATACGCAAGGAAAAATTTTTAAAACGAGGACGGAACAAATATCGGGACCTATACAATAATATTTCCCAGTACCTGCAGAATAGACCGGGGAAATACGTCTGCGTTCCCGGAAGCCTGTTTAGATAGCCGTCAAGAAATTGGATCGTACCGACAATAGAAGGAGGAAGCAGTGGTATAATCACGTATCATTTAACGACCATTTGATGAAGCATCCAATAATCAGAGTGCTAGGATTTGATTTTGATAGACGTACATTCGAACTAATCAAGAACGCTATAAATCATAGAGGTACAAATGGAAACTTCTAAAAACCAACCTTTACGATTGTCGATAAATACAGACAATCCCACATCTGGCGGATACGTGTAATAATAATCGATTTAGTAAATGTCTTTATGGCTTACATTGCCTAGTAGATGATGCTAAATCATGGCTTCGTACAATTTTTTTAAATGTTGCATTACGATTAAGTAAGTAACGTGTTAAATGGTTTCGAAGCGATTCGAAGACTTTACCGAAGTTAATAAGTGAATTAAAGCGATTATATGCTACTGTTAAATTAACTTTATACGGCATTAATTTAAACAAAACAAAAAAACCGCGCCATTCGGTTAAATAGCGAACCCTACTAAAGATGGATTCTATATACGATATATCTGTGATCAAGTTTAAAGGAAAAAAAAAAACAATTAAAAAACGCGGTTTAATTAAATTTTTGTAAAACTTACCAAAATATTCCTGATAATTGTGCACGTACGAATATAAAGAGATAAACAAAAACACTTAATTAATATATTTAAACAAGAAAATGTGTTCATGATCGATCGAATGTTTAATTTCTGTTAAAAAAAATTCAGTCTAGCTTTATTAAAACAAACCTTCAGAAAGCACTAGACAGACGAAGTAAGATTAGTTATTACGTTTGCTGATTTTTTAGCTTGTTTGTATCATCATCATGCAATTGAAAAAACTTAACGATATATACCGGATAAAATACTTCATCGAACGAATTAAGGTGCTCGAGTGTGTTAATTTGATATTGTTACTGTTATAAGGTAGAAAATGTAATTTTTAAAGTTCCATTTTGATATTGCACGACGCTAGATGGTTTTAATATCTTTTCGAAACGACCTTGATTCAGCTTTTTTACGGAGGTCTGGCTAGTGTTGAAAATCTCACGAACGGCGATATGCAAAATGTCCTCGATTGCGTTTTTTTTTTTTTTTTTATCGAAACGTGCCTGTTTTGCAAAAGATAACTGGGCCCGGATTGAGTTTATTATATCGTGTAATTAGTAAGAAGAAAAATATTCACGAATTTAGAATGGATAACGCGTTATGTGCAAATATTGTAAATGCGTATATTTAACAAAAAATATCGTCCTGTTCTTTTTCCACAAATATGTATATAAAAGTAGTGTAAATATATAATTTACGTGACAGAGAAAACGAAGCACACGAAGAAAAATCTATTTCCAACGAACAAATATTATCTTGTGGATTTATTTTTTTTTTTTTTTTAAATCGCGCGTGTCTCGAGGATGAGGTTTTTATTACTTCCTTATTATAGTGTGACACACCTACATGTCGTTGCTTTGGTAATAAGTTTCTGCAGAGTTCTTAAAATCGCGATAGTTTACTTTTAGCAGTGTATACTGCGTCGAATTTTATTTGAGGCATTTCGTATATTTTTCGTGATATCATCTTCGTTCTTTGCGTAGTGACGATATGAGTCACACTCTCGATAAAGTACGCAAGTGATTAGATGAGTCATCGACTCCGATTCGGAAGAAATTCTACGCCCAGCAGATGAGGAAGAAAATGAAGAGGTTGTTGTAGAAAAAGAAATATTTTACGACGTTGTGTGCAATGTAGATGAAGAAAATGAAGAAACCATAATTGATGAAAATGACGTTTACCTTTTGAAAAATATGGTAACCAAATGGTCGAAAACTGTAATAGTCTCGACTTTTCGGACACGACGACAAAATATTGTGTTTCACCGACCGGATCCAAATGGAAATGCTAAAAAGAAGTAAATAGCTATCTATTTGGATTTCAAAAGAACTATACGCTAGCTTCCTACTTCTCAAGCAAGAATAGATCAGTTATTCTGATAACATCAATGCACTTTGTTAAAAATATCGATCAATCTACAAACGAACAAAAAAAAAAAAACCGACTAAAATTGTCACAGCTTACGGTAAAACAAAATGCAGGATTAGAATATGTAGCCAGTATAATGTATCTGGAAACTCCCGTCGTTGGCCGCTAACGATATTTTTCAATTTATTGAATATCGGTGGAATTAATGCCTTCATTATATACGTAGATAATTAATATTAGTAATATTATAAGCCGAAGTAATTTTTTGAAAACGTTAGTTTTAGAATTGATGAAACAAGCTATCGAAAAATGAATTAACCAGCAGATGATACCTAGACAAGGGAACAACACTAGCTCGTTGTTATTTATGTGTGTCGAGCTAAAAAACAATCAACATGAAAATAAATGTATATGTATAACTGCCAAGTTTCCAAGTAGTGTTATAATACCTGTGTTCTGTAATTTATTTATAAGATAATATTTTCACATTCAGTTTTGGTATAGTTTCACAATACCTTAGAGTACTTTTTTATTTTATCTGTTATTCGTGTTATAATCTTAAATATGGGTTTTCTTGTTAAAAATTGTTAAAATATGATGCGCACAAAAAAAATAATGCAAATGATATTTAAATTTCTAAAAAATAGTAAAATTGCGATGGACTACAATAATAGTCCGCGCGACCACTGTAGTGTTAATGGCTACACTGATTTATAAAGACCGGTAGTGGATCGAAAAAAAAAAAATTGAACTCTATAGTTATAGGATTCATCCAGTCGAACGACTGAACTACTTTCTTATTTTCCTCAGTTCGTAAATTCGACGACTTAGTAAATCTAGACGAAGAAAGAAGCTTAAAATCGCGATGTAGGAAAAAATTTAAAGTATTTCGTCAATTACGAAGATCGAAAGCGGCTAAAGAAGAAATAAAACTGAACATTTAAATTGAAATTTCCTTTTCCCTGCCATAATTTCTACGTTCATTTTTAAACGCTAGATCTTTTTTTTTATTATTTGAGATAAATGGTAAAAATAAAAGTCGTATACAATTAAAAAATGTTTTCATCTCGAAGTAAAAGAAAAAAATAATCTTATTTTATTTTTTCGTGATAATTGATTACAAACGTTAAGGTTACTTATCCTATTGTATAGTTGAATATTTTCTTGCGGTATGATCGTTATTTTATTTTGTTCTATAGGTTGACGGTAAATCGTTGCAAGGCTTGACAAATCACGAGGCTGTTGAAATTCTGCGTTCAACCGGTCAAATAGTTAATCTTAGTTTAGAACGATACTTGCGCGGCCCTAAATTTGAACAGTTACAACTTGCTATAGCTAATAGCGAATTAAAAGCTCCGCTCCCATCTTCGCCGTCCATCATATCGCTGCCTAGATTTCCTATTCTAGCAGTACGTACATATATATATATATATATATATATATATATATATATATATATATATATATATATATATATAATTAACCCTTTTATTTATACTTTACAAAATGTTGACAAAAAATTGTAAATTTTGTGCAGGTTATTTACTATACAATACTGTTTTTTTTTAGATGACGCGAGATAATTTTCAGTGTGTTTATGTAAATAATTTAAAAATGAAATATTTTACATTAATCGGAAAATGTACAATTTTGTTAGCATTTATATTTCATGTATCATACAGAAAACATTGTTACTGAAAAGATTAACTTTGTTAATACGTCTCACGTAAAGTCAATTACGTATTATTGATAAAGAAATAATAAAATATATAATACGCTACTGGTAAAAATAAAATATGAAAAGATATTAATAAAAAAAACTATTTAAAATTAAAAAATAATAATACAAATCTGGTTAATGGACACGCGTTAGAAAATATTCGTATCCGATAATTTTGTTGACCATATAATTACGCTACATTGTCTAAGTAGCCTCATTCGGAAAACCTTACCTTCTCGGGTATGATTAAAAATTTATGCAAACAACAACAACAACGTATATATTTCAACATAATGTACAGGGAATAGTAAAAAAAAAAATTAAAATAATAATTACGGAACGGCCAGCATGGCTCGCTGTGCAACAGAAATAATACAAAGACCAGTAACAAATAAAAGAAACATTTATACTTATAACGACAGCAAAAAATAAAAATTTAACAAAACAAAATAAACTTGAAGATAATCACTAAAAAATTTTTTATTACACGAATACGAAGCTTTTCGACTATTAAGTCATTTTCAAGCTTTTGTTCTCTTAATAGTCGAAAAGCTTCGTATTCGTGTAATAAAAATTTTTTTAGTGATTATCTTCAATTTTATTTTGTTTTGTTAAATTCATAAATCACTACTCTCCAATACATCAACATTAAAAAAATAAAAAGTTAAACTTTATTTACGATAGTACGGTTTTAAACATTTTTCAATTTCTTACGATCCATAACGAATGAATTTTTAGATAACCACGTTTAAAGTGATTTTCTTCGTAATTCGGGTCTTCTCGGTGTTTTACGTCTAGTTGTATTTGATTTATATACTGGCCGGGTCTCCCTTTTGATATTTTCGATTCCACAATTATTTCTATTATTTATTTACGTTATGTATGTGTCCAATACATTTGAGTCTTTTTTTTTTTTTTTTGTTACATTGTTCAACATTTCTACATTTCTAACGATTTCAACTGATTAATTAACCGTTTATCCAAATGTCCAGTTTCTGTACAATTGAGTAGTATGCTCCGTTTTGGACAAGTTTTTCTGTATGCTTTTTTAGTAGTTTCAGTACGCTCCTTTTTATATTAAATGCTAATTTAAGTCGATATTTTGAATGAAATTTTATTTAAAAATAGAATTATTTATGGAACACAATATCGTTCAGATGACCGCCATTTGCAACAATGCATTCATTCAGTCTTTGCAAAATTTTCGAACATAGGTCGCTGAATTTTTGAAATTTCTTCAGAAATTCGAGTTTTCTGGTCTTCCAGATCTCGTGGACGTATTTCGTAAACGCGACTCTTAAGGCATCTCCACGAAAAAAATCACGTAACTTTGAATTCTTTTCGAAACTCTGTACTCTCGTGATCGATTCACGCCGAAAATAACATTCCACGCAAAACGGGCGCGCTTTCTCGTTATAATGATGAACAACGAATCTCTCGTATGTACACTAAACGTGGAGCACGCGGTATGCATTGTAGCAGGATTACCAACTGCGCTATTCAAAAAACTAAACCTCGTCTTCTGTGTGTTGTCCTATAGTTGTATATAGTAGTTTTTTCTTCGATGAAATATAGGTGAAAAAATTCGAATAGCTTCGTAAACATTATCGATAGTACGATTAATATGATTATTTTTTGATTATAGGACGAAGAATCGACAACGATGATAGAAATAGAACGAGAATCGCAGACTACTATCGATTCTGCTGCGATATTAGACGCGGCGAATAACGAAATAGATTTAGATTTACTGATAGATGACGACTATGAAGGTCCTTTAAAGCCGACTGTAGAAGCAGCTCTCAAAGCCAAATGGAGCAATATTATGGGTCCGGATGTGGAAATTGTCGTAAGTATAATTAGTATCTTTATATAAGAAAAGTCGAATATCGAATATTTAACGAAAACAAATTATTTTATAACTGGTTTGGCATTTTGGTTGCAAACTATAGAAAAAAAAAGTAATACTTCAATTATACGAAGATTTGGATACTCGAGGTACCTTATTTAGTGTTAGGGTGCTAGTCGATCGGTGTTGAGGTGTTGCACGTCCGATATATATATATATATATATATATATATATATATATGTCTTGTTGATTTTAAAAAAACGTTTGATAATACGGAACATAATAAATTAATAAATATTCTAAGTAACACAGGTATTGATGATCTACGAATTCTAAAAAATAAAAGAGAATACTTAATTTATATGTACAATATTACAAAGAAAATTTGATTATAAACTAACCTGATGATGAATGTGGTAAAAAACACAATCAATCAATCTGCATTATATATAATCGACTGTGCATACATTAACCACCTAGAAAAATCCAAACTCTCTGTCTAATATAAAAAATAAAAATTTATAATATACTTCGTAAAACTAATTTTTCATCAAAATTTGTCATTGAATTTAATAAATCATTTTTGTCTCTTTTATTATTTCTATTTTTTACATTTTTTTTTATAATGTTTTTGTGTATGTAAAATTTTATAATTTTGGTTTCATCGATTTCATTAAAAAAAAAAAATTATTGGAAAAAACCAATACTGTCTAACGAGATATTTATCCTTTTGTTGTGTATTATTTTAGAAATATTAATAAATTATCTTTTGACATCGGCTGGCTACTCCCTTATTATAAAATTAATTTTTGTCGTTAAATTAAAAGCGATTTAACGTCGATCGAATTAAATTATTGTTTTTTAGGTCGGTCAGCTTCATAAATTTTTAGAAGGTGGTGGTTTAGGCATTAGCTTAGAAGGAACGGTGGACGTTGAAGATGGCCAAGAGGTCAGACCTCATCATTATATTCGATCTATCTTACCTGATGGGCCGGTTGGACGGAATGGAGTTTTACATTCGGGTGATGAACTTTTAGAGGTAAATTTCTAAACGAACGATAGTAGAAAAATAAATCTTTTATATATATATGTATGTATGTATATTAGTATAAATGGTTCGTTTTAATATATTTCGTTAGAATTTAGTTTCGTACTAATTTAATAAATTACGAATTTTCGTTTTTCTAACAGGTTAACGGTCAACGTTTGCTTGGAATGAATCACATCGAAGTTGTCTCAATACTAAAAGAACTTCCAACGCACGTCCGTATGGTTTGCGCTCGAAGAGCCGGTGAATTACCTCCAATTCCGTTAATCGACACGTCTCAAGATAGAACCGCTTTTGCTGGTAGAGTAAGTATTAAACGAATTGACGAGATAGTTCAATCTACTTTCGCTAATGATTAAATTTAAAATTTTCTTATCATTAACACCACGGGGTTGACAGCTAAATCGGGTTAAAAATACTATCGATTATTATAAATTTTTAATTGTAGTTTAAAAAATTGTACAATAATAATAACAACCTAATTAATTAATAGAAAAAATCACGTTAAAAAAACCCTCAGATAACTATAAAACTAATAAAATCTTATAGAACTATCAGATACGCATTGCGTCATTAGATAAACGTATTAATCTTAATAAATAATTTATATCAATATAAATCACGAATTCGAAAACTTAACTTATCAACAACTTCACTTTATTATATACGAACGAAAATGTTTAAACATTTTACAATACTTAGATAAGTAATTATGATATTAAATTCTCGAACATCCTGCGATGATATAACGGTACAGTTAAACAATTTTCTCTCAAACATTCGCGATGTATTACGTAATATATCATTTACGCCTAATTTTTATCAGATACAATTTCTTACTGGACATGCTTATTCTAATTTAGCTATACTAATTATACGTATATTCATTCAGCTATATTAGCGCTGATTAATAACAAACTAAATCTATCTTAATTTTTTTTTAACGTATACTTAAAATATACTTTGTAGAGAACTCTCAGTTGTATAGTTTTTTTGTTTTGTGTTTATTCACGCAAATATATATATTTATCAGTCATATTTATGTATTGGAAACTAGAAAAAAATCAGTTCATTCCTAGAATACTAAAAAAAACCACATCGAAATTGATTTAAACTTGGATAACTCGATGTAACTGCTAAACACGGTAAAAATATAAAAATGCGAAAATATTTTATAATATAATAATAAAAAAAATTGTGTATTTTAAAAATTAATTTTTTTAATAACCTTTTTATAATAAGAAATAGTCAGCTTCGTGGTTGGTATTCCGGTTTCTCGTTTTTAAATTTTCCCGCTGTAAATTGATTTATTTTTTATTCTAGTTATTTATGCGTAATATATAATTCTTAGAGGGTAATCCACGCTTTTTGACTTTTTTTTTTTTTTGAAGCGGGAGGAGGAAAATCTTCAAAAGATACTGATATCATATGAATTTTGTTTTTTTTATTCACGCAGTACATGTAAAATGCACTGCTGGGAAACCAAAATCAATGTGTGGAATTTTTACCCACTAAAAACCACCTCCCTCTATTGAAAAAAAAAAAGGAGTTTTTGAAAAAAATAATGAAGGCCATTGCACAAAGCAAAGACCTCCACACTTACAATTAACTTAAAGCGATGAAAGAAGGATGAGAATACATAGTCCCTTCTTCCATCAAATAAAGAATAACGAGTTTGTACAAAAATTTAACAGAAAAATAAAATAAATAATAAATTAAAAGTTAAAATAAAACCTTCTAACGGAAAGATTTAGACAAATAAACTTGTAGTTAAAAAGCTATTATTCATACCTAATAGAAATAAAATAAAATACGAAGCAAAAAAAAAATTAAATGGATATTATATCCAAAAAAATCTTAAAATAAAAAATAACGACTCTCAAAAAGGAAAAAGTAAAAGCAATTAAGTAATATTATTAATGGAAAAAGGGCGTACCACTCGACTATGTTAAGGCAAAAATATCATTTTGATCTAAATGTCAGCTAAATTCTTTCGATGATAAGGCTAATTCGTTAGTTACATCGGGTGGAACCAATCTCTTTCTATAAGCGTGATTTTATCTCTACTTTTTCTTCCATATTAACTTTTGATTATTTATTATTATGATTTACTTCTTTTACTACACTTTACGTATATAATTTCGTTATTTTCCCTTCGTTTTAGTTATTTATCATTTCATTTCTATAGAATTAAAAAAAAGTTATTTCCGTGCATTTAAAATTTGTGTAACTCGTTATAAATAGCCATATTTGACAAAAAAAATTGGGACTATTTCAATATTCTAGGAATCTATCAAAAAATCTCACGAGCCTGAAGTTATGTTTAAAATTGTCAATAATTATGTATTTTTTTTTTTTATCGCACATCGGTGTATATTATACCGTGTCGGTTAATTTCATTTTCTAAAATAAATTGCGGTCATCATCGTAATCGCTTCCCCCTTTACAGTAGATTGCGTACATCCTTTTTTAATATGCGGCGATTCCTGGCGTCTTTAATGATCTCCGTCAGGATTCTGCTAGGTGAGCCATTCGATGGATTTGTCGTCATCAACTCCATCCGCTTTCTTCCTCTCGCTAGCTTTCTATGTATTTTTCCTTCAGCAGAAAAACTTCACCTTTACGGCTTTTACGTGCTATGTACTTCCTTTTCCTATTCTTAACATCATCAACCATGTTTTTCCGTTTTTTTTTCCTATTTTGGATAAAACTGCCACATTGATTATGTAATCTTTCCACGGAATCCGGAGCAGTCTTCGATAACACCACATCCCAAAAGCAGAAAGTTTCTCTTCGCACTTCGCGCTCATAGTCCAATAGCAACTTATTATCTATTTTCGTAGGGTGAGGCTTTTTCGCCATACCAATTCGTGTCTTTATTTCCTTGTGATCTCGATCATCGTTATTTATCAGCATGCCAAGATATCTGAATTCATTGACATTTTCAATAGGAAATATAAAATTTTTTCACTTGAAGAAGAGAGATTCACGTTGATGTGCATAAAACTGCTATCATTATCGTATTACGAAAAACGTCGAAGTAAATTATTTATTATTAATTACAATTAATTATGTTAATTTTTCGTTTTATTATATGTAGAATATATTAGGGGCGAGTTTTCAAAACTTAATACCTATCACGGAACGATTAGTAAAAGCGAAGTCGGACGGTTCTTTAGCGTCGACTAGTACCGTCGGAACTGAGTCCAGTCTGTCTAAGTTAAAATCTCGTTCTTTGGAACCGTTAACCGGTTTAGCTGCTTGGAGTTCGGAACCGTATATTATCGAATTAATGAAAGGCGAACGTGGTTTAGGTTTTTCCATACTAGATTATCAAGTAAGAATATAGAATTATTATTATTATTATTATTTTTTTAAGAAAAAAAATTAAATTCTATTAAATAGGGCGTGTGTTTTTTTCGTTTCGTGGTAAGTTTATATTTAATCGGTTTATTTCGACGTAAACATAACTACGAGGAAAAGGTTAAAATTTGTCGTAATTGAAATTGAAGGAAGTAACCTTCGACTTCTTCAATGGACTACTAAAGCTATTTCGGAGTTATCTGTAGAATCGTAAACTTGTTCTTCGTTAGTCGTGATCCCTCTGAGGGATATCGTGACCATATTTATACCGCAAACTTCTTAATTTTTTCTTACAATTGTATCCGATCCGTATTATATTCAACTAAGAACTCTCCGAATACTTTTTTGATCATGTCCGTCCACTTAGAGAGTACTCCGCCACGAGGATGTATTTATTCCTCGTATTTGTCCCTCAGAGAACACTATGTTCAAATTGAAGTTTGCGCGTTCTCTTTAGATATGCTTCGATATTCGGTTTTAGGATCCTTTTCTGTTTCTATTGTACATTAATGATTTGCCAAATGTTGTACAGTACGCAATAGTATTGTTATATGTTGACTGTGCGAAATTATGTAAAGAAATTAAACAAGACGGTACACTACTGTAGAAGTGATAGTTTTGTGTCTTGAAGTGTCTCTATTAAATAACGTATCTAAATGTATTTTCTTTAATTTTTTTTTTTTTTACTTTTATAAATTGTATATATTTATATATTTTTATATATATATATATTTTAATATCTACTTCAAAATTGCTTAATAACCAAGTAAGATTTGCCATCTTCTTATATCTAAAAATTTAGTGATTTTGACTACTTTATTGTTGTTTACTGAAATTTAAATGTACACTTTATCGATGAATTATTTTGTTTTTCGTTATATTGTTTCGTCGTTTTACCATCTTTTTTTCTAATCTCGCCGGCGCATATCGTAATAATGTTCGTGTTGCTAAAAAAATAATAATAATAATAATATCAATAATAATAATAATGATAATCAAATAAAATACGTCGGGTTTTTTTTTTTGTAGGATCCGATAAATCCGAGTGAAACGATAATCGTCATTCGTTCGTTAGTGCCGGGCGGTGTTGCTCAGCAAGATGGACGTTTGATACCGGGCGATCGTTTACTCAGCGTTAACGATACAATATTAGAAAAGGCTACGCTAGATCAGGCGGTACAAGTTTTAAAAGGCGCTCCGAAAGGATTAGTTCGTATCGGTGTGGCGAAGCCGTTGCCGATACCGGACAGCGTATCAGCCAGTCAGGTGAGTGAGGATCATCAGACCCCTACGCATGTAACAAGTGGCATCACGCACCACGGTGAATATTATAACGATGTTGTTAACAGTCATAACACTATTAGCGGTACTACTACTATCAACAATGAAGCATCGTCGAACGCTTCTCTACTTAAATCGGAAAGTTTTTAAATGTTCTGTGTGTGGGGTTTCATATTCTTCATTATTTCTTCTTTTTCGCGCACATAAAATATATATATATATACATTATACATACATTATAATATCATGCACATACTTAATATGTATATACATAATATATACATTCGCGCACATACATTCATACGAACATTCATAGAAGCAGAATAAGTAGACGAAAATATTCGTTCACGTTTTTCGAAAATAGTATCATTTTTCAGTTTCAATTTATTTATTTAATTTTACAATTTTTTTTTTTTTTGCTTTCGCTTAACGGACTTCATTTGATTCGACGGTTTGGTTTTTTTATTCGATAATATGTAGGTTAATCGATTTTAGTAAAGTGGTGAGTTATTAGTGACGATCTTTAGAACATAAATATATATATATATATATATATATATAATAGTTGTATCGGTAAAAGAAGTAAAACATTTTGGAAGTATACATTTAATACAAATATGCGGAGTATATATAATAGTTTAAAAGAAAATTGTTACAGAATAGATTTTAATAAAAAAAAGACGAAGAGCATATTTAAAAGTTGTATCGATAAAGGAGATGAAAACTACTTTTTAAAACGTTAAATCAGTTGTAATTTCTGTCCTATTCGTGATATCAATGTGAAACAAAACTTAGAACGAATCTGATAATATAGATTATAAGCTGTGCGAATTTCATCATTATCGCTTTAATAGTTTTCGAGTTAAATCAGAACAAACGGACAGATAAAAATTAAAAAATAAAATAGATTTTCTGTTTATGTGCGATAAAAATATCTCAATGCAGTGATTATAAAATATCCTCACATCACAGACAGACACTACAGTTTTATATATTAATATAGATCTATACACACACACATATATATATAAATAGAAATTTTCGGATCTAAATAAATTGTTGATCAACGGCAGAAATCGTTTTTTTTTTCTTTGTTGAAATAGTAAATCGAATAAGAATATTTAAAACGAACAATTAAAAATCTTGCGACGAATTAATAGAAATGTTTGTCGTTGAATTTTGTCGATTTGTTTCAATAAAATAATTCGAGCGAATGAAATTGAGCAGTCGATTATGTCCGATCATGCTCTCGAGAATATGTCGTTATTTTATTTATTTTTTAAAATATTTCATAATAAATATCGATTATTTGCGACCGACTCTGTTCAAAAATAGTCGGTGCGCGTTTTAAACTGCCGATGACAAATGACGTTCCGTTTCGCGTACGCTTTAATTAACGCGTGATTTTATTATTTCAGCTTTTTTACAAATAGATATTTTGCTTCGATAATTTTCACGTTCGTTTTTACATCACCGCATTATGCTATACAGACTCTGTTTTACGTGTGCTACGTGTGGGGAATTTAAATAGTAATTAACGATTAAATAATACCGAAAATTAACGACTGAAAGTCTACATTTTTATAAATGAAACCGAACGTTTTGGAAATCACAACTTTTTATTCAGATACTTCGTTTCACCGTTACAATAGTGTAACAATTCTCGGGACGGTGTTTATTTTATAGGAACATCTAGGGGAACGGATGTAAATGATGTTTTTCCCCCTATATATATATTTAATGTTAGCTCGAAACTAAATTATCACGGTAATGGTTTATTCGATTTCTTTTTAAACGGAATTTTTATTTTACTATCGATTGTTGATTTATTAATAATCTTTAAGAATGTCAGAATGTCGATAATTTTTATGAGATTGTTAATTAGTTATAGAAAGAAAGTATGTCTTCGAGAGTATAAATACTTCGATAACGAGTAATGTAGATTAACAGGCGCAGCGTGTTTAAATCAACGAGATCAGTTAATTATTTGTTTTTTGGCTTTGTTTAATTGCAGAATTTTCGAATTAATCGCTGAAACTACAGCCGTAAGCATTATGGTCTTATCAATTTTTTGTTCTTTTTAACACGTATACGTGGCTGGTTGTTATTTTACTAAAAATTTGTCTGTCCGTAGAAAATGTCTTTTCGGCGATTACATTGTGTACTTTTTTTTTTTTTTTTTTTTGCTCCAAGACGACGCAACATTATTTTTTTAGTAATTGTGTTTTAATTTAATTTTTCAATTTCCTCGGCTTCTTCCATCTATCGTCTTTTTTTCGACCTCATCATCATTATCATCATCATCATCGTTTCTCGAGTCTGCGTACATCTAAATTTTCCGATCTCCGACTTGTTTTATAATCTGTTACACACGTCGAGTTGCCCGGTGATGGTATATTAGTCGTTATTAATTTCAATCGATTTCTTCCGCCGATTCGTATTTTACCTTTTACCGCCAGCATGAATATTAATTACGTTGGTCCGTGATATCGTTTAACAGTTTTAAAATTCGAATACGGATATCTTCCTTCCGCCATTCAGCGCCATTTTCATAAATAAATTAAAAAGTCCAAAACGATTATGGTTATATTATTAAAACCCGGTTTTGTTGATTTCCGTTTGTGCGATCGATACTTTCTTTTGAAAAGTTCTAATTGTACGAACGACCCAGTTACATTCTTTGTGAACTGCGAAATAGTTTTCGAAATTATTTCTGTTTGTTTCTTTTTTCTTTGTATTTAATCTATTTTTTTGTTCCGATTTAATCTAAACAAATTTCGTATTTAACATTAAATTTTTTAAAATCTTTTGTTTTTCACCCTATGCACCAGATTCGAAATATTATTTGTTTCTATCGATTGGGAAATAAAAAAATATATCGAAATTGATCGAATAATTTCCCGAGGAAGAAATTTTGTTACACGTTATTCGAAATTCAAAAGGGGAAAAATTATTTTTTACCTCATCCGCGTAATTTAACCACGACATAATGTCGATATCGAAAGTCGTCCTTTGTATTTCCACATTTGTTTATTATAAAGCAGCACCTACCAAACGACATTAGGATGCATGTCTTGTATATTATTATTATTATTATTATTATTATATAATAGTTGCGATATTAAAGCCTTTAGCGTCGTAAACTGAAGTAATTGATACTTAATACGTGAATTTAAAATTATTTGGTATACGCGTAGCTAATTTATTAACATATCGATCAAAAAACCAATAATATCATCGCCGAACGTTGATTGAATTCCGCGTAGTTATTAAATAATTACGAATTAATTATTAACCGTTGAGAAAATTTTTCGAGATGCGGCCGGAAGTAAATGAACGCTCGAGTAGGAAATCTTCAGCAGCGCCGGAATTACCAAACGATTATCGACAAACGATATAATTTATCTAAGATTTTAAATTTTTTCTATCGTCCCTATTATAGGACGGAATAATTTAAAAATTGTTTTATCATTAATTAAAATCATCGATCGTTTATTTACTTGGCCATATTATTTCCTCTCGTACGAATGGTATCGCGGATGATATGAAATCTCTTCGTTAAAATTTTATTCGCTCGCCTAATAACGTATTTAACATTATCAATATTTTCAGCGTTTTCTTATCATTATTATTAAAATTTCTACGCTCTCACGCGCGCAAAATTAAAAAAAAAAAAAAATTCGGTATAACGCATGAATTTTATTCGACCAATTACAACGTGGCTTGATAACTGCGTTTGTGTGTATTGTTTGGCGCGTTGGACAAATTTGCTCAATATAACCGTATTGTTTTCTATTTTCTTTCGCTTTATATCATCGTAAAATACGATTTTTCAGTTCGTGTTTGAACACATTCATCATTATCATCATTATTATTCATCGTCGTATAAAATTATTTTACATTTTTTTTTTAATTATTTTATTTAATTATTAATTTTGTTGGTTTTTTTTTTACGCTACGCAGTATTACAGAACACAAAAGCCGATCCGAAGTATATTTTTGTATAAATTCGCAATGATGATTTTTTACGTTGTATTTTTTTAAATATGTAAACAGTCTCGCGTGATGATTAACATATTTCAATTCTGTTCGTTTTTCAATTAAAAATTATTTCGGCCGATAATAATATTTCCTTTTTTTGTAAATGGATATTTAATTTACTTTATATATAAAAATATATATATATATATATATAGGTGTATATGTATTACACGATTATAATACGAAATTGATAATAAAGATCATTTGCAAAAAACCCGACCAAACATTTGTTGTTTTTTCAAACGGCGTTTCTAAACGCACGATGTACAAGCCGCGGTATCATTGCTGTTGCTGTGCGTGTAAAGTCTTTAATAAAATTGTAAATTTATTTCGATCGACTGTTTTTTCAAATTATTAACAGAACTAAAAAATATATATATATATATAAAAAAATGTGTCTATTATACACGCAATGTTGCTGACGGATTGCGCATTTGTGTTTTGAAATGCTATATAGTACCTCGTTAGTTATTAAATCGTATTTTTATATTTTTCAGATTTTATTTTTTATTCTTAATGATATAAAGGCGGAACATATTTTACCGTATCGAAATTCATTGCTTGATAATTTTACGCGAGATCATTTTTTTTTTTTTGTTAAAATAATTCGTTGAGACGTAACGTATTTACATATAAAATATTTTATCGTACGATATAAGATCAAAACATTATACACACACATATATGCGCTATTGAAGGATACTGAAAATATCATGGATGGATAAAATCGCGAATGAAAAGGTATGCAAAAGAATAGAACAACCAGAGGTAATAAACACGATTGAAAAGAGAAAAAATAGTATGGTCGGTCATCAAATCGGACATTGCAAACGGCTAAAAAAAAGTTAATAGAAGGAAAAGCAACTGGAAAATTAAGTAGAGAAAGACCAAGAACCCGATTTATGGACGTCATAATAAAAGAACAGAATTATGTGAAGATAAAAGATGCTGTTCTCTCTAGGAAATTATTTGTTTTACTGCAGGTCATGTTGCCCACCAACCTAGCGCTATTGTGGAGAAATTATGATGATATATGTATTCCGTGGTAGCGTAATTCCAGCTCGCGGCGTAAAGTGTTTCATCGTCGTAAATTATCACGGATAAGGCGACAGTGCATTATTCCACTCCGTATAACATCGTACACACGTGCACCTGCCTTTTGTATATTAGTGTCGTGAATGCTCGTCCATTTCGGTAGACTAGTCGCGATATTTGACAACGAACAACATGTCGATGATAATGATTATTAAGATCCATCCGTCCATTTTGTGTTCGATGCATTCTTACTGTTATAACCTGCGAGTGCTCTCTATAGATTCCGGAGCTGAAGTGATTACCGCATCAAATTAATTTCGCGAGCCATGTCTGGCGGGACTCTACCTCTTATTCTTACGTCGTATGCTTTACCGGACGGTAATATTTTTTCTAGATTTTCTCTTCTTACAGTATGTCAAAAAAAAAACTTTCGCATAATTTCTGTATCCGTTCGTCTACTTCTGCCCGTATTAAGAGATTTGTTCTTCTTACATAGTTTGCTATAAACGCTACATTCGTCGCTATATCCGCATTTCAAATGCGTCAATGCGTTGCTGATCTACTGCTTTAATCATCCACGTCTCGGCTGCGTATTAGGAAATTGTGAAAATTAATATTTTCATTACCTTCTTCCGTAATTTTTCAATCGTCAATTTTTGGTACAAATTATATGTTTCAATCGTATGATTGCGATCTCGCCTAAAGCAGTTGGTCTTTTTATTTTATCCGAGCAACCTTCCATTATCAAAAATCCTGACATCGTGTACGGTCTAATTCCATCATTTATTTTCCTGATATCAATATTGCGGATTAGCAGGAAAAAAATTACGAAATACGATGAATTAACAAATTTTAATTTTATATTTCGCTGTAGCGAGATTGAAATTTTCTTCCACTCTTTTTATCTTTTGTTCTTTATCAGTTTGAGGACTACTGAAATATGATAAAAATGGATTTTTAAAAACTTGTTTTTTTTTTTTTTAAATAATTCGTAGAAAAAATATAGTATCGAATAATACGTAAAATTAGATTCATAAAAATGATAACCCTTTTAGGTCACTCTTACATTAATTTGCGGCGAAAAATTATAAATTTTTCTTAAAAATTATAACCCTTTTACGTTATTAATTAAATTTTGGCGTATGAAATAAAGAAAATCACTGGAGAAGATAAAAACTTAAAGTTACATTTTGAATACAACACAGTTTTTTTTTTTTTTTTTTTAGTGTTATATACATGTTTTATAGAATTAACTACATTGTCTCTTATTCTGAAAATATTTCTTAGCATTAAAAGTTCATATCTACCGTATAGACTTAATGAAAAGGGGTTCAACATTTAATTTTACACATACAAATGTTCTCGCTGTATAATTTAAACGCGTACATTTATACCAAATTCTTTGAAAACGCGCGATACCTCGAAACTAAATTCGTTATAATCAAAGCGAATAATAAATTACGCTGATATGGTAAATCATATTTTTAATCGAATAACCTAAATTATAGATCCGGAATTTCCGAGTCCTCGTTTTGTAAACTAGCGCTGATGATTTTTTAATTGTCGCCCGAATATAAATGTTAGTTTTCATAATTTTAATCAAGTCATCTGGCATAAAACATAAGTTTTTCTGCCGGTGCTCCTACTTTCTTCGCCGAGCATTAACAATGAGGTTTCGGACCTGTTTTTAAAGACTTTATTAGAAGCCCTCGGTATGGAATCAATAAAGTCATTGATAATCTTAATAGACCTAACTTCACCAACCAATCTTTGTTACACTAACCATTTTCCTAACGATTAGATATAATTTGACAATGGAATGTAGTAATTTTTTTTTTTAATGAACAGCAAAAAAAAAAAGTAGTTAATATCACCTAGAAAATTGTTTTTCTTTATGACAAAGCTAGGCTATTTAACTATTATCGAGTGAATATAAAAAATAATTTATAAAGATATATTAAAAAAAAATGTAAAATGTAAAAAGTATTACTTAAGATACGCAAGTATTAAAACGGTATTTTAAAATATCTGATAGCGAATGTGGTAAAACAATACAATCAGCAATATAAAATTTATACACAACAATAACACAAAGGACGTAAAATAAAATTAAATAAAAACGATTTTATAAATTTTATATTGTCGAATTATTTTTATTTATTTTTATTTTACTCGCTTCGTGTTATTTTGTTTATAAATTTTATATTGCTGATTGTTACCTCTACCTGTAGATTCGATTGTTGATTATCTAAAAATACTGTTTAAACGATTGTGTATCGTAAGTAATATTTTTTACATTTTTTATTTTTTTCAATTTGTACATATTTTTTATAAATCATTTTTTATACTCACTTGATAATGGCTTAATAGCCGAAAAGCTGTGTGATTGTTCATAAAGAAAAACAAGTTTCTATGTGATATTAACTAGTTTTTTGTTGTTGTTTTTTTTTTTTTTTTAAGAAAATAGATATAGGTCTAACGTCAAGACACCGTAGGTATGCTGATGTTACTATACTGCGAGGAAATTATTAACAAGAATTTTAAATTGGAAATATTACAAATCAAAGATGAATTCCCTATAATGAACGCGTTAAGCTGGAAAAATAATTGAGTGTTTTTTACGAACGTAATTAATAAATGGGAAAACTTAAACGTTGGAAAATATGATTAATGATTATTTTCTTACTTTTAATTTATTTTTTTTTTTTTAAATATTTTTTTATATCGTTACATTTTTTATTTTACTTGAAAATGGTTTAGTAGCTGAAAAACTTTGCGACCTTTTAATATAGAATTTAGTGATTTTAACTACTTTTTCCTTGTTAACTTGAAAAAAAATCACTACATTCCGCGCTAGTTAAAATTATACATTTTAGTTAATGAAAACGACTAGAACAAATGAAAATATAATATTTGGTCGTTTTTTAGATTAGTCGTTAATTCGTCTTATATAAATATTTTTAGAATTGTAACGTCAACCAAATGTCCTTTATTATGGAAATTATGCGTGTTAAAAGTACATGTATACACAGTAGAGGACTATTGTGACGGAAAGGGTTATACTTTGACTAATAATAATTTTAAATAGTTTTTATCTCAATTATTCTAATAACGAATGTACAAGGCCGGAAGTTAATACACATCGAGCGTTTATTAAATTTTTAATTTAATCATCGAATTAAACTGAACAAAAAACGTACGTCACCGCTGGAATTTCGATTTTCCACGTGAGAGACGGTAATCGTCGTACGGGAAAAAAATATTTTTAAATCGGCTTTTAGGTTAAACTCTATCGTCCGATCGGTAGTAGCAGACATCTTTGACGCATTCCTTTGGAAATTTTTATCGTTTTAGATTATTTATTCATCTTTTCGTGTATCATTTTCATATGAATGCGATCGGTTTGTCTCGTAGATTTATATATATTTTGAATAGTTCCATTTACTACAGGTTCAGATAATGACACATCGGAAATACTAAACGCGAAAAGTGCAACAACATTACGAAAGTTATGTAATAAAATATATGAGACACTGATAAATCCACATACAGATATCAATCGTTATATACCAATTCTGAAAAAACTTGTTGCTAAAAAAATGTACTAATTTTCGACTAATAAATATAATGGAAATTGAAAAATTTTATATATCAGGTAAACCAAGTTTGAATTTAGAAATAAGCACGCCGGAATACGCAGACCGAAGTGTCGTGACAAAAAAAAATCCAGACATATATATTTGTTTCGTAGATTTTGAAAAGACGTTCGATAAGATTAAGCCCAGTAAGATGCCGGAGATATTAGGAGCTAAGCTACATCAATAGACGAAGTGAACCTGAGATGCATCGCAAACACCGATACGATCACCGGAAAGCCAAAATATGATATCAAAGATATAGATATCGAATGTAGTGTAAGACTAGGTTGCGTCTTATTACCTTGTGCTATTTACTATATAGCGGAAACAGATAATCCAACAAGCTATAGCTGAATAAATAAAAAGGTGTGTAGAAATCAATGGAGTCTTAATGACAAATAAGATCAGGTTCGCTGATGATACGGTTATCGTGAGAAAGACTGAAGAAACTAATTAGCGACGTACAAAAAAACCGCTACATACATAAAAATTGGTATAAACGTAAAAAAAAGAACAAAAACAAATTATATATGGAAATATTCAGCTCTGAAGATAGAAACACGAATAGAATAATAATTATATAGAAGAAGTCTCGACCTTCAAATACATCGCAATTTGGATAATAGAAAAGTTTGGATATGGAGATTAGATGTATGATAGAAAGTAAAATATTCCAACAGTTCGAAATTAATAATGACATAAATTTAAGTTTTGAAGGTGCGTCTAGTTAGATGTTATATCTGGGCAACATTGTTTCATGAGGTGGAAAAATGGACGCTCACAGCAAAAATTACGTCGTTCGAAATGTGAGTGTATAGGCGTTTGTTGAAAGTGAGTTGAACGGAGAAAATAAGTAACAGAAAAAAAAATTACAACGTTTGCAGAAGGAATGGTAACGATCATTAAAAAAAAAAAGTTTGATGTGTGGGGCACATCTTGAAAAGAATACGAATTTCTGCAGCTAATCCCGCAGGAAAAGGTTGACCGAGGCTACCTTGGGTGCAGAATACAAAGGAGTCAATAAAATAAGAAGAATGACGGTTATGGTCGGAGAACGAAATATGTTGGACAGTGTACTCGCCAATATCCGCTGTGCGTTAGCGGCAAGAAGATGAAGGTTCTATTCTACTCTGACGAAAAGATTGAATGTTCGATTTGCGACAGAATTAATTAATCTTCTACAACCAATAATTTTCTTCAATTTTGCCTTGAAGAAGAAGCCGTCGCATATATCATTCCTTAAGATTAAAACCTCATTTTATGTCATTCGAGATAGTTGAATCCGTTATTTTTCACACTGAATCTTTTTCAGGAATTAGCACAAATGCGAACATATAGTCAGGTTTTATAAATTTTACATGGCAAATCGTATTATCAAGATTTTCTTTTCCACCATTACTTCTGATAGTATTGCGTGCTAAATCAAATTCTTCCCGAATTGTCATACGCATTTCTAATCGTATAAATTGTAACTTCATTTACATATTGTCGCTACATTTCTCCTCATTCGTTGATTTTTTTTTTTCTGTTAGTACTGTATTTGGATTTTATAAGTGACACCGCCGTCGATATATTAATTATTTTGTGAAGTAGTATGTACGCTGTTTGTAAAGATACACACGTAGATAGACACACATATATGTATGTATGTATGTATGTATATATGGAGAGTCATTGGAAAGATTTCTTATAAATTAGTAATTTTAAACAACGTTATTTTTTGACCGAGTCTAATAATAAAAGTCTTATTTTAAAAATGTTTATTTAGCCGAAATTAATTATCTAACCATTTTTTTAAAATGATAATAATAAATTGCCGTACATAGTACGGACTGATGCGGTATAAAATTTTTTACAAGTAGTTTAACGTGTTGAATAAATCTAGCAACTACTTATATTTATCAAATTATTGATAGTTTCATATGGACACTGGTTGCATAATTTCCTTTTTTAAAGCGAAAAACTGATATGTTCGTCATCCATCTAGATTCATTAGCTTACGTATATGTTCGTACACAAATATATCAGCTGCTGCTATAATTTCTTTTACAATAGAAATATTCATATTCAGAATTTTTTCTCCATGCGTACTTAACAAATTATTGATAGCTTCGTGGGGGCGCTAGCTGTATAATTTCCTTTTTCAAAGCTGAGCTAATGTGTTCATCTATCTAGAGGTTCATTAGCTTAATTATATATATATATATATTCATACACAAATATATCTATCAATCGCTCGGTATATCATTCCTCGGACTGGTTCGCCCTAATATAATCTAAGTTAATTTTTTTCACTTCAATGTAGCTTACGATGTAAACTTCTTTTTTGATTGTGTTCATCAATATCTGTCTTGATCTTGCTTTTGCGCACAGTTGTTTTTCCTTCTCGATGATATCTTTCACGAGGTCATCGTGTTTTAACACGTGCTGTAATCATTCCTATTTTTATAATCGTTTTCAAAAATGACCTTTCCTCTTGTACTCGGTTTAAAACTACTTCATTTCGACAAAATTTTTAACACGCGTTGTCCAGAATCACGTTTCAAAAACTTCATTTCTTTGCAAATCTGTTTTGTGTTTAAATTCCGTGGTTTCAACCGAGTGCAGTATTGCCCATTTACGCCTCTTTAGCCATTAGAATTTCACTGCAATATACGTTATCTGTTATTTATATCTCCTAAATATAATATATGTATATATATATTTGATTAGATATGAAATTTAAACGAAAAATTTATAACTATTTAATTAATTATTATTTTTTAACTTTTACTAATAACTTAAATAATTTTATGTACTAATTGAAATTAATCGTTATAATGAAATACACAAGTACTAGCTCATTTAGTCGTGTAACCAAAGCTTTTGTAAAAGAAAAAATATGATATAAAAACAAAAAAAATTACAAAATGAACCTAAAGGTATGTGGCTGGATATAAGACGCTTCGGATAAAGACGCCTCGAAGAAATGAAGTGTTAACCATAATTGACGTTGTACACATGTATCGTTTAAAGATTTGACATTGACTGAAAAAGTAAATATACCGTCCAGAAATTAACATTTAATGTGAGTTAATGAAAATTATTAATCGCAAATGTTCGAATAATTACGGCCAATTCGAAAACCGAAATTCATTAAAGGATAATAAAATCGAACTAATTATATTTTTCAACGTATTTTTAAGATAGGCGGTAAATTTTATTTATAACCACCACCGGAGGATAAAATTTTATGGACGCGGATAATACAGCTAGCGAAGTATTCTTCATGTCTGAGAAAATATATTAAACACAACGATCTGAACGGCTTTAGCGAAATATGGTTAAACATAGCAACAACTACTCGTTTAATAACGCACAGTAAAGAAATAATGAATATTGATATAAATTTGAGATAGCTTTGAATGCGATAAAAAATAGTTATAGATGTTATAGATACGAATTCCTTCTATACTTTGTACCTTTGTGTAATCACATACACACAAACTATGTACACTCGACTATATTAGTATATATTTATTTCAATACAACATTTTATAAATCATGAAGAATTTATATCATACACATATCCCATAGCAGTTAAATACAACCAAGACTTTATAAAATCAAAGAAATAATAAAGAAAATAACAGTAAAATAACAATAGGAAAAATTAAAAAAAAAAAAAAAAACCTATTAGCTGGTGTATTAAATTTATTTTAACTTGAATATATATAAAAAAAAAAAAAATCGTAACGCAAATCTGATCATATAATGCTACATTAGAAATCGGTGCTTAATGATGCTTATATCTAGTGTAACGCATGCTGAAATCAAGCATATTGTAATCCTCCGATTACTTGAATTAAATTATTATCATGACACATTTATCGTAAAATTTTTTTTGTAATTTATAAATATGATCATAAATATGAGGAATATTTAGCGTGGAATTCATGTACTGTATGTTAGTCCATCGAGGAGCATTTAATGATATTCTGCAACATAGGTTTTGCATTACCCGGAGTTTTTTGTAAGTACTAACGGACACTGAACACCAGACCGGACAAGCATAAACTAGGTCTTATAATGATTAAATTAATTAATTGTTTACTGAAGAAAGATGAGAACGGTGACTGAAAATTGGTGCAAGTATTCGAATGGCTTTTTTCGCATCACCGATAGATTTATTAATGCGACTATATAAGTACATTCGCAATTACTACCATAAATTATTGTCCGCTCAGTTAAATTCTAAAGCAAATTTATGTTTTGAATATTCTGAACGCTGATTTCGATGTAGACGTAGTTTAACGCTGATCCATATTTTTTTTTTGCCGAATGCGAAAATTCTTACCAGCTTTCTAAACCAATATTTGCAATTGATCACGTTCTATGAACTCCCTGGAAATAAGTGTGACAGTCGAAATTAATAAGGCGAGAATGATGAAATAATATATCGTTTATAAATCGTATATATATATATATATATATGTATGTATGTATGTGTGTGTGTACAATTTTTATATATATACATGTATATATAGGTATGTTATGCAACTATTGTCTAAATTTGAACGCGTGTTCAATGTAATACGGAATACATTGTATACACATACACAGATGATAACTTAAATCGATCTTCGTATGATTTTATATAAATTCTTATCGTATCATGTTATATGTCTGAGATTCCATTTATTCTGGTAATATCTTCCATCCTGTATAGCAAGTTAGTGTACCATGTCACATTCGCATCTGTCATCTTTAATTTTCCATCGTTTCATGTTCTTTCCCGTGTCATGGTTCTTATTCTATTTAGGCATGTCGACCACGGCAAATTATTACCGGGAGGTAGATGTTCGTTCGGTTGTTCCCATAATTCTTTCAGCCTTCCATAATTTCATCCTAGTAATTTCAGGTGTTTGTTGTTTTAAAAAAACTTTTCCTTGACTTCAGTCGACTTATTGCCGCATCTTTCTTATTCAATGAATGCCTTATGTCTTGTTCTTGTTTTGTTTTTTCTTTTCTAGCCATCACTTCCCGCCTTATATCTGATGGTGCTATGTCGCGTAGTATTTCTTTTTTATCAATCGATGTCGGCTTTAAGCATCCTGTTGTAATTCTTCGATCGGTTTCGTGTAGTGCTACATCGATTCTTTTAACACGTGCTGAATTCCGCCATACTGCACTAGTGTATTCACCTGCGGAGTAACACAGAGTTAAAGCTGATGTCCTTAATACATTTGGATCTGCACCCCAGGTGGAGCCAATCAATTTTCTAAGTAAACCATTCCTTGTACTAATTGTTTCTAATTTATATAAATATCGATCCGTTATAACAATCATATTTTCGCCCAATTCCCTATATGATACGTGAAATAAAATTTCGAAAACGGCATTAATTATATCATTCTTATATTTACGGTAATTCTTTATTGAAATATATATGTAAGCAATATAGAATTTATTTTTCATATAACTCTGTGTGTGTGTATGTATATCATATATGAATGTGTTTGTGTGTATATATATATATATATATATATATAATTTATTTTACATATATACACATACAATGCGCCGTTTCAGAAACGATTCTAACGATTTAGATTCGTTTAGTACATATATGTTATATATTAATTAATTGAAACATGTATGAAAATTACGAATTTTGAAATTTTTTACCCCGATTTCGAGTACATCCCATGAAATTTTGGAAATTTCAATTTTTTTCCCGTCTTTTTCACTATACTTATGTAAATGTACAATAAAAATTTCAGCTCGATTGTATTAACGGTTCGAATATTATAAGCATGGAAATTTGCTTTTTACCGCGTATGGGTCGGTAAACGTAATTAAAATTTTACATCTCGGGTATCGTTTAGATTTAACTTATGTGGAAATATTTTCTAATCTGTATACAAGAATTATATTTTTCAAAAATTAATTTAAAAAAAAACATTAACGGTAGTCCCCCTTCCAATATTTGGCTAAAACTGACATTTTAGCTTATAATACTCCGGAAATTAATGAAACGAAATTCTACATGATTAAAATAGTTATAATTCATTAGTATACGATTCGTATCTAAATATATTTTAAAACTAAAACGATTTTACAACAATAAAAAAATATCGAGCAAACCTCGGTCGTCCGGAGAAAGAGAGAAATGGATATTGTCCGTAAAAGTGTGTTAAAGTTCGTAATTCGAATTGGTATGGAATGTAGTGATTTTTACAAAACGATAAAATAATAAATTTGTATTAAAAGACACAACGCTTTCGGCTATTAAGTCATTTTCAAGTGTACATAAATAAAAATAAATTAATAATTAATAAAACGCAAAAAAAAAGGTAAAACGAATGAAAATAATTTAGATGTACATTATGATTAAGAAAAGTAATGTGAAGTAATAGATTTGATTATAAACTAAACAGACGGTAAATGGGTGAACAATACAACTTATTTTATTTTTGTTTTTTATTTATTTGAAAATGGCTTAATGTCCGAAAAAATTTGAGTCTTTTAATACAAATTTAGTGTTTTTATTGTTTATTGCAAGTACTATAATATATGTTATACTTACGAGTTCATAGTGAATATATTTATTTGGTGTTTTTTTTTTGTATGTATGCACATATCTGTATATATGTATAATTCGTTTACGTATATATATATATATATATATATATATATATATATATATATATATATATACTTGTACGTGTAATTATATTGCCAGTTCGGGCGTGCAGTATAATTTTTAATTTTTAATTGGCATCTGAATAATCGATATGAAATAAAAATTTTACTTTAAACGATGATACATTTAACAACGTTAAAACGCGATAATTCCGTACTTATAATGTGTCGTATATTTTCAATTTTTTTTTTCACTTACTTAAATTGGTTCCTCGAGGAGTAAATTTTCGCTTACACATTGTAAACATTATGAGACTGGCTATGTGAACTGATGACTGAAACCCTGGCACGTCATTTACGGTAATAATCGACTTTTTCGAATTCTGTAGCATCTGCAGATAATGTCATACGGATATTGTTGAAAATACGTGGCCGTATATTATTAGTGATGTAAAAACGTGTATTCCCTTCGCGCATTGCCTAGTTCCTTTTACCAATCCCATTCTCTTATCCGCAGAGCGAAAGAGTATAAGATGTATCTGTTTTCTCCGACCAATTCGTTGCGCTATGTGTATATTTCTCTATCATTACCTATATGTACACATCTATATACATATATATATATATATATATATATATACATATGTATATATATATATGTATGTGTGGCAACGATGTGTTTTGTCGCTGTTACTTAATTGCGGCCGTATTATTATCCGGAATGTCTCTGTAGTGGAAAATTGACGTTATCCGGCTATTTTGTATGCACGACGTTACAGGGCAATTTACAATAGCAGCAACTCTAGACTACGTAATGCGAAGTGAAAGTATCTTGTCGCAGTGTGAAAGGTTAATTACCTGCTTCTGAACTAGGTGCCCAGTGACGTTCTTTGTGTAACGTTGTCGGTGACTTAAAAATATGATAACCGGTTTCCCGCGGGTACTATATTTTTTTTCAGCATCCGGCAGCTTGTTCATTAGTCATCGATAACGTTTCTTTTAAAACGTTTTTTATTATTATTTTTATTTCAAAAAGAAGAAAAATTATATATTTTTTTAAATTTATATTTTTGTAAAATATATTTCCTGGAAAAGATACAAATAAAATATTTCCCTTACGTTAATCGACGGTTTATAACTTTGAAAATGAGATGTGAATATGGATTTCATACCGTGGTGGGTTTTGTAAAGTTTAATATTCGGTTTTTACAAAATACCACGAAATAAAATAATTTCGGTATAGCCATTGCAATTATAGAAATTTTGTTATGTAGAGAATCGATTGAAAAGTATGACTTCAAGTCGTAATTCTATCAGATTTATAATATTTTTATATCGATTTACTTGAATAATAATTTTTTCGTTCAGATATATATATGCGGTGACGTAGCCATGAAATTTTATGGTCTGAACACCTTTATATCAACCGAAAATTTGAAAATTATGAATTTACTTAATCGTTTTCATTTCAATTATAAATAAAGTTATATCACAAATAAAAAAACATGAATCATCATCATTGATATCACACATTAAAAATATATTTTTTCTATCCGAAAAAGAAAAAACGGCTGCTGTGAAAGAATTGACAGATAGAAGAATGACTTAAAAAATTGTGTCCAAGTTAAAGAAAATAATTAGATTACTATACTATGTAAAAGGTACGTAGCTGCGGACGATAAACTATATATATATATATATATATATATATATATATATATATATATATTCATATATATATATATGTGTGTGTGTGTATACGGTAATCAGAGAGGAGACCGGTCGTTATCGAAGTTCTGTATTGAAGCAGAACTAATTGGTAACACTTTTATGAAGCATCATCCGAGACGACTGTATATGTGGAACTCTGCAGCCCATAGTGAAGATAATATAGTCCGTAATCAAATTGATCATGTTCTATTACACCGAGCATTGTATATGTGCAGTCTGTTAAAACATATCCTGGAGTAGACACGAATTCTGATCTTTATCCAGTTGTTACGTAGCTAAAAATGGAGCCGAAATTCGTTAAAATTAAAAGGGAGTAGAATAATTGACGCGAATAAACTGAAAAATCATTTCAATCTGAAATTGGAAATATATTAAACAAAAACATAAAATACCAAAAGGAAAGTAGCATGAATTCCTGCGATGACATCAATAAAGTGATGTTACATGTCCGGAAGGAATATATTGGTTATGTTAAGGAAAAAACAGAGATGGATTACGGACGAAATTTTGAAATTGATAGAAAAACGAAGAAGCGTAAAAAATAATCTAGATTAATGTGGGAGAATGAATAAATTTATTAGGAGATCTTGTCGAAAAGCAAAAGAAGTGTATTGGAGTGGAAAATGGATAAAAATTGAAAGGGTACCAGAATAAACACGATTTACTTCGTGTTCATAAATTTGTTAAAGAAGTTGCAAGTATTCGTCGTAAGTGAAATGTAGGAATCTTGCTGGGCCCTGATAAAAAGCATGCTAGAGGTAGTGAGAAGACAAATTAAAAGTCTCGAAGGAATATATTGAGAAGCTTTTCGATGATAACAGAAATAGTGTGCCTGCGAATGAATATCATGATTTCCGCGAGGAACGATCACCTATAATGGAGGACGAAATACGGTGTGCCATTAAAGTGGAGAAAATTTAAAAAATCAGTCGGATTTGATGATATACATACGGAAATGTTTAAAATAATAGCCGACTATAGCGAAAATTGTATACAAAAAATGAAGGAAATTTTCAACAAAATCTACAATACAGGATGTATACCGGAAGAATGGTAAAAACCAACTTTCGTGACCACCCCCAAAAAAAGAGTAATGAATTTGTGATGACTACCGATTAATTAGCTTTGTCGCACACCTTAAAATTATTCCTTCGAATAGTACATATAAGAATTTACAAACGTTTCGAAATGTATTGCTGGAGGCGAATGTTGAGGGTCCCATTGACTGCAAAACGAACCAATATGTCGATTTTAAAAGAAGCTAATGTAGATACCCGATTACCGCACATAGTGGAGAAACGTATAGCCACTTTTTCTGGTTATATTATGTGACGAGACAGCCTAGAGAAACTAATCACAGTAGGGATGACGCAAGGTTGCAGACAAAGCAGAAGACCAATGGCCAAAATCAAAACTATCACTGGTATCACTTCGCTTCAAGAGATTATTAGACGCACCGAGGATCGAGATGTCAATTATACGCAAAAATTATGATTGATAATTTCACGGCGCTCAAAACGAGCACACGACTATGATGATGATGATATATATACATACATGATTTGTATATACATATAAAATTTATATATATGTATACGTAAAATATAATTTTTATATATATAATATGATTTATATATAAATGTAGATTTATATATATTATATTATGTATATATATTACATGTTTATTGATGATCGACTGCAAATTTAGAACTTGTATAGAGAAACATATTTTAGCTCGTTGAGAAGCGTTTAAAAGACCAAAATCTAAATCGAATTGGCGCTTCTTCACATTAAACATTAAAATCATTTTATGGATAATACACAGCTTACATAACATTGTATGTAAATGTAAATGAAAACCAAGTCTTCCATGTGTGTGTGATTCATGAAAAATAAATTCAACCGAGTAAATAAAAATGTTTTTCTTCTCGAATTAAATACGAAATTATATATATATATGAAATATTAAATTCAGCTCGGTTTCGGACCCGAAACAATGATCGGTGGTTACTTTGGATAGTTAACGGCTCTGTAACCCTTTCAATTGTACAACTAGTTTACTGGCCGGGAAAACTGTCTAGCTCATTGAAAGGAACGGAATGGTCCCCCTTTTTTTAAAAATTTTAATACAAGTAGCTCAAAACACAAATATAAAGATGAATTACAAGAATTTCGGCTTTAGCTTTTCATTTGTATCACAATTGAAATTGCGATGTACGTTATTCTTCATTTTTATTTTTTTGGAAAATATTACTACATTATTTTGGGTTGAATATAAAATATTACGTCGTTGAAATATTTCCACTTAACTATCGCATATTGCGTCATTAGTATATGATACAATGTTTTGGAAATATTAGTTCAGGCGATTATCTACGTCCTCCGAATTTTTGAGCGTATATAAAACTAATGGCTTAATAAATTATATATATATATGCATGTGTGTGTGTGTTATTTTATTTAAAATTTTCATCCGTTTTAGAAATATTAATTAAGTCGATTATCTACGTCCTCAGAATTTTTGAGCGTATATAAAAATAATAACTTAATAAATTATATATATATGTGTGTGTGTATGATTTTTATTTTATTTAAATTTTTTACCTTTATTAAGTTTTTATTTTGTTTAATTTTAAATATTAATTTTATTATACAATATTATTCGGGTATAGTTCATAAAAAATTTTAATTCATATTATTTTAATTTTGTTTTGATTATTTTGTATTTATTTTAGACGAATTTATTTCTTATTTTTAATTAATTTTTATAAATTAATTTTTTAAAATAAAATTAGATACTCTAGTAAAATAAATATATTTTAAATTTAGTTTAATATGTAGATGAATTCGTATATTAATTTGATACGATTTCAATTTCGTCTAAAATAATTTTTGTTTTTCTAATCAGTTAGATTTATGATCATTGGTAGAAATAGTAGATATATTATTTGAAAGAATGATTTGAGAGTTTGTTGAGTTTTTCCGCAACTAAAAGGGGGGAAGAGAAATAGAAACAATTTTTTATCGTTTAATAATACAGAAACCTCTTAGTAAATTATATAATCAAATTGAAAAATCCAGAAAAGAGAATGAAATTCATTGACGATGCGAATATGGGAAAGATATCAATGGGAAAAAGCGAAAGGAATGAGAATATATATAGAGTAGCCGGAAGATTTAAATATACACAAACACACACACACATGTATATATATATATAATTTATATGTGGTATGTATTTTTTTATGTATGTGATTATGTATGTGTATATTGTAATGTATTTGTTTGATTTTTCTTCAAAATTAAACACTAATCACACAGGGTGACCGGATTTTTTTACTCTCTACTTTGCTTGCATTCAGCTTCATGTCCATTTGACGCTATCTATTTCACTTATTATTGGTACCACGTTAAATAGACTGTGTTGTATTTTACTTAGTTGCGGCTTGTATATAAAGGTTGCATGGTTGCACAACAACAACAATGTAAAAATTGATGATTTAATGAAGTAGTCGTAAGACTATTTTATGGAGATTAAATAAAATAAACGAATTTTAATTATATTTTTTGTATAATATATTATAAAAAGTAAAAAAAAACTTAAAAAGTTCTTTGAAATGCCTAGTTACATCGGTCGTGCCACCTGAAGAATGCATTGGAAAGTCATATACAGCATTTTTACGCCCAAGCTACTATAGTTGTAGAGGCTACATTGGACTGTCTGGTTGCAAGTACATACACTTGATGCGGCAAAATAGGCTTTTCTTGCGTCGTTCATAACACGTGGGTCCAGTTGCGTGCGCATACTCCCAACAAACGAACGGGTCTACAACTTGGTATTTTATCCCTTTCCGAGATTAATTTTTCTTCTTCGAATTTTTATCGGTTTCTTTCTTTTACTGTATACATTTCCTCGTGTGAATTGCTTCGTTGTCTCTCTCTCCAGTTTACGATGTTCGTATTATTACTAACCTGTGTTAACATATACGTAGAAATTTTTCCTTACTGAAGCTTTATTATTTATACGGCAATTGATGATTTTATTTCCGGTGGATTGTTTTTTGTGGAAAAATAAGAATATTTAACTATTATACTTAGAGTTTATCGAATTCGTTTTAGTATTTTAAAAATTTTTATACTTTTCCTTGGACTGATAATCTAACTTTATAATTTTTACTTTTTTTCTAATTACGGTTTTAAAAGGTTCTTTTAAATATATTAATTGATATATTATTAATGTTACTTTGTGATGTTATGCGCAACAAAAAATGTTTTGCGCGTATGTTAGGGAGGGGTGTAAGGTGTAATTACAACCGATAGACACGAGCTGCCACTGATTTTACTTAACTTTTAATGTACCTTATTCTGATCTAAATTTAGATTACCCAACTTTCTGTATTCAGCCTAACCTAAATTTATACCATCAAACTTTCAAACTCATTCTGTAAATTGAAACCTGCAATTGTACGAAGTACTAATGAGCGTTATCTGTTGATTATAATAAATTTTAAAATCAGGAAAAAAGTATATTTTAGTTTTTTTTTTTTTTTTTTAAAGGGAGTGTCCCTTTATTTGAAACTGGAAAAGAGTATAAATACTCTTTAAAAGAATATATCTCTGCTGAATCGCATAAATGTTTCATGTTCAACATTTTCTCTTTATTTGAAACTAGAAATGAGTATAAATACTCTTTAAAAGAGTATATATCTCGGCTGATCGCATAAATGTTTCATGTTGAAAATGTTATGACTGGCTACAGCTAGAAGTTAAAACAAGTAATGAAAAATTTGAACATGCGCCAACTCGGATAACTAAATTAGCGGAGGATAATGAGCTTCTAAAGAAAAGTAATGATTTGAAAACCAGGGTATCCTTTTTAGAGCAATACTCGAGGAGAAACAATATTTTCTTATCTAATTTGCCGGTTACTTTCGATGAAAATATTTCAGATATCATCTGTTAGGTACCTACCCTTAGACACCGGAATACGGGACTCTGATACGAAAATCGCTCAAGCAGTTTTATCCGGATATCGTTGTCAAATTTTTGCGTAGATGCACAACGAAGCTTTTATTGCGCAGTAGACTCGCGTATCACGATTTAGGATTTAAGAATGTTACTGTTACAAATTCGCGCGTATATTTTTCGCGGCCAAATAGTTAAGAAACACCCGTGATATAAATTCGTACGGTTGTGAATGTTCGGCATGATGGAAAATCACCGGGGTTATTGCAATACATAATCCAGAATACTAAGATTGACGCGTGTATCGAGCAATTTATATATTTATATATTTATTATTTATCAATTTATTTTTATTTCGTGTATGTTGAACGATTTTTGTAAAATCTGTTTATCTGAAACTGAATGCAAGTGTGTTTGTTTATTTGGTTAGATGTATACATGTGAGTAAGTGCAAGGGTGAATGTTTTTATAGCTATCATATCAATGTGTACTCTGTCATTAGAATTCATTTATTTTTAGTACACTTTTTAATATTTTTATTTCCTCTTGCGTGTGTATGGAGGAAAATGGGATAAATCTCACCTCGATCTAGTAGTTTTATTGCATACATCCAATACTGTATATTACGTTAGTATATTAATTGAAACGGCGTTGTATATGGATGAGGTCAGTTTTTATTCAATTCTCGGTTACACATTAGCTCAGTGCAAGGATGAGAATAGAACAAGTGGAGTATTAGTATATATATATCAAATTTATTACATATCATACGGAATTCAACTTATTTTTATAATGTTGTAGCTAGACTGAAACTTAATTTAGGTAATGGTGACTCTGTCTTTTTAGTGTGTATTTATCGCTTTCTTCTATTTGTAACTTCGTTAAACATTTAAATGACATGTTAGAGTCTCTCGGCGATCTAGCTGTAGTAACTGGCGATATATAAATATTAATCCGCTTGACACGCTGGTGTGAAATAATTACCTTAATACGGCAAATATTCGTGATTTTTCTAGTATTGTCAATGAACCAACTAGATTAAATCCGCAGTCCGTGTCCCGATCACGTTTTTATTCGAGATATGTTAAATGTAGCTTCATATAGTGTATTAAAAATTAACTTCTCCGATCAGTGGGGAGTCAGTTCTAGATTTATCGTTTCGTCGGGTCCTAAAGTAAAATGTAATTCTAACAACCTCACTTTGGACCATGATCTTTTATGTATCTGCCGTGTATTTTCGTAATAGTTTTATTGATGAAAAGTTTAGCTGGTTTATTTCCCAAATAGTTGATGCTATGTAAAAAATTATGTAAACATCCGGTATTTGCGTAAAACCGTGGATAACGAAGGAAATTGTACAGTTGTGTCAGCTTAAAAATTCCATTCATAAGCTTGAATACTATCCATTAAATAATTATCTAATTTAAAATTTTAAAACAACTTCTAAAAGTCTCCAGAAATAAGTAAGAACAATACAGAAAAAGTATTATCCAAATTTATTAGATAAACATTGTTCATATCAAAAAAGGAATGGTCTCGGTGGTGAATTATGGAGAAACAAAATTCGATTATTAAAGAAATCTCCATTGCTGATAAAACTATATGGATTTAGTGAATCTTTTTGTTACTCGCTGTTTTGGTGAACATTGTACATTTGGTGGCGTTTACACGTTCTGATATCGCTGGTGAGACTCGCAATATATCGTCAAATTCATTCGCATTTGTTGATTTCTCGCAGGATGATGTTAAGTCTGTCATTTTATCTGATCTTCATTTTGCTCGGATAGTCTTCCTGCGTCTTTGGCTACAAAATATGTACTGCAGAATAATTCTAAATCTTTTATATATAGGTTTTTTTTATTAGGAACTTCATTCTTTTGTTGTTGATATTAGTAATTTATTTTTCGATTTTTAATATTATCTATATTACTTTGTTGTGCGAGAGTGGTTTAGTTCTATTTTTGTTCGTACTTTTATTTTATAACTATTCTGTAAGTGCATACACTGTAATTGGCGTTTTGCTGTTGTGTACGCCGTAATGTGTTCTAAATAAATAAATAAACAGATAATTATATCAGTTGTGTGCGACGTGTGTTAGGCTTGTGCATGTGTTTTTGTAGTAGGTAAGTATAAGTACAGTTAGAATATTGATTTATTGTACGCGTACATTTTCATCTATGGGTTAAGGTGTAAATATGAAGAATTTGTGTTACTACGTATTACTCATGAGTTATTCATACTACATTTGCATATATTTGATATGTTCAATTTTTGTTTCTTATTTTTAATTATTTTTTTTTAAAAATTTTTATTCCTGCATAACTCGGTTATTAATAATTATTATTTTTGTTAATTTATTCGCCGCTCGGGCAACTTTGCGCATTAGGGGAATTTTTTGATTATGTAATTTATAAAGTTGTTTTTTATTTTTAAAAAAAAAAAACTGAATTTGATTGGATTATTATTATAATACTTGTGCCTAATATATGTAAACGACTTAGGTAATTTAGATATTTATGATAAAAATGAGCTAAATCGTTGCAGATTCAAAGTATTCGAATGTTTTACAGGAATTAATTCGAAATAAACAATGGATTGGTCTTGATTAGTTAGAAAAACAAAATTTATGCAGTCATCAACCTATCCACATAAATGAGTCCCCCCATATCTGTGTATATGAGTTAATGAAATAAAATATGTCGGTATTAAACTGGATAGTAATTTAACACGGCCAGTAGATTATTCGTTTTATTATTTAACGGAATATTGTTAGAGTCGTCAGCTTTATATCGGTTGTATTTTACTGTATAACAACCATTTCTTTTTTACGAAATAACGCACCGGCGCTGCACATTCTCACATACAGGCAAAATTCGGAAGTTAATACTTCGAGGTAATGTCTCAAAAGATGAACTTTTTAATCGTTTCGGAATTATTTAAAATACATCTGTTAAGATTTTGTCTTTCAGTGTCGGAATAAGTTTTCCATATTTGCGTTAAACAGGCGGTAACGAGAAATTCATGCGTAGAGTTCGCTAGAGTTTCAAAATTTAATAAAAGATTCTAACATCATATACGTTTAATACCGCTATTCAAATTTCAGCTTAAGAATTACAAACGTTGTCGGAAACAGCCGATAAATTTTATTATCGACGTAAGGAATAATAGTTAAATTTATCGTTATTAGCTATTGTTAAGTTCGATCGCATTACGGGATTATACTGCTGCCCCCGTTATTAATAAGCATCTTTGTTGAGTTAAAATTTAGATAAATGATTAATATGCTCGTCTATGTAAGCGTAAATGGTTGACACGTGACGTATGTATTGTAGTACATTTTTTTGTTAGACCGCTATATTAAAAATACCTATTATATGTAATTCTAATTATGTAAATATAATTGACGTCGTATTAAAAAATGAATGAGCAGTAAGTAATGTATGCAAATTGACGATTATATATCTCGCGCAATTTATTTTATTAAATTATTTATATATCTTTAAATTGCGAAAAAATAAATTGAACTGTTATTATACTTCCCTCTAGTTTATATAGGTGAAATAAGAATCCATTACCGGATCATTTAGCCAAGTGTATAGGACTAGAGAATTACTCCTTTTCGCCATTAGTGAACAGTCTGACAATTACACGTATCCAATACGATATAACGGATTTTAATATGCGAATATGCAGCAATTTATTTAACTGCAGCTTCGTGATGGCCTCCGATAATTGTTTGAGAATAAGTCAAATTACCGGTATGACTATTGGTGCAACTTCTACGTGACTTAATTTCCATAACTTCTCGACTTCATTGGACAGCGATATACATTTACTTCAGCGCCCGCGTTCTCTAAATTCCTGCCGAACGGCGAGTTATATCGACAAAGCCCGTAGGTTTTCTTTTTCATTTAATATTATTAATTATATGAGATGAGATGAAAAAGAAATAAGAAAATATAGGGAGCGTAATAACAAAAATGATCGAAGGAGTATACAGGATATAAAAGAAAAAATAGGATTATTAGCATTTATGAAAAGAAAAGGATTATTAACAAAGGACACGCGGATATATAAATTAAGAAAAAATGGAGTATTTTCACTCGGAAGCTTAGACGATAGATAAATAGACGATAAGCCAGTTGGTTTCAAAACCCGGTGTTGAAGAAGAAGGAATAGTGTGGACGGAGAAGTAACACGAAAATATAAGCTTATTAGGAAAATTAAAAGGAAGAAGATACAAACGAATAGGTCATATTTTCGGACACAATGAACATTTAACACAAATAATTGAGGATACCGTTCAAGAGAAAAGATCAAGAGGAAGGCTATGAAATATATATATACACAAAACAAATCCAACACGTACGAGACACAGGATATAGTAACGTGAAAGAAATGGCTTTATGCGAAGAATTCTGACGTTTCAAATTAGCAGTCCGCCAATCTTAATAAGATTGGGAAATTATTGTGCTATTATTATAATATCACCTGATTCAAAATGGTCGTCTTATCTGTTATAATTTTTTATCCCCTTTGCAAACTCATTTTCCACCGTACCATATATTTGGTGTTTGTGTATATGTATTACGCAACCCAGTCGACATTTGCATCTTTTAATAATACCTCGATGGACAACGTTTCATTATAATCGTCGTTATTACTATTATTATTATTATCATCGTTGTTATTATATACGCCTAATATACGCAGCATTTCTGGACGAGTACGTTTTATTTAGAAATGCGTATCAATAAATCGAGCAAAAGTATTCACCGGAGAAACCGAGTTCGATATTTAGATGTCTTCCTGGATTCTAGTTTAATAATTAGTATTAATTACATAATTGATAACACATATAAATCAGTATACTTTCGATAATCTTTAATCGGCTATCGTATTCGTATATCGTTAATAAGAAATTATTATAACGCGCATATTATTCGGCCCAGATTAACCTGCGCCTGTCCTGTTTGGCTATCACTTTCAAACCATTTAATAAATTACAATCGATTCAAAATCACTGTTCTAGAATTATACTAAATCGTTACAGGTATAGAAATGTCTCATTATGAAATAAAGCTTTTAAGTACGAGCATTTTCGTCCAGTCTGACGTCACAGCTTAAAAAAAATAAAAATAAAATAAAATGGTCGTTACGGTTATTTTTAAATAAGCTTATTATAATATAAAAAAAATTCGAAGGCTACATATCTCGTGACGAATGTAATGAAATTTGAAAATGTTCTAATTAAGCGCTTATACGCACACACACACACTCCGCGAGATTCGCAATGCGTGTCAAAATGACAAACATATTAAATTCCGCGGTTGATGTAGGTCTCATTTCTTATTACTCTTATAGTTAATTAAAATTAAACGCACACAAAGTATAAATTGGCACGCTACCAAACGTGTCCTTACTGTATAACTCTAGACGCATTTAGTCAGGGAAATAAACGTTTATTAATTAATATTATTCTAATTTTATATCATAGTGCGTATATCGAAATTCGTACGATTAAATTTTGTATATTTATATTTAGATATATATAGAACAAACGTAAATATTAAATTAATCGACCACCACTCCATCCGTGAATTATGGAGGGTAATTATTTCGGATTATTGGCACCTATTATTACGTTTATAACATCAGATAAGCAAGGTGGTAATTACAACCCCAAAATATAATTTGAAAAAATCGACTAAGTTTTAAATTAAAAACCCTAATTAAACGCGTTAAAAGATTTTCGTTATAAAAAATTATAATTGTGATGTTTTTTTTATATTTTTGTAATACTACTGAAGAAATTTTTAATTTACCGGTCGGTCTCGAATAAGATTTTCTCGATTTGGCAACAAAAAAAAATTAATAAAGTAAACTTTTAATTTTGTTCAGACGAATTAATAAATGGTACGTCGTGCGTTATTCAAATCGAAAATTGTCAGTTGTGTATTACTTTTTTTTAATAGACAGATAATAATTCGATATATTTTTTTAGGAAGAGGGACTCGATTTAATCCCGGCGGAAAAAGACGACAGACATAGTGATTCGCAAAGTACCAGCGGCGATGAACATTCCATGTACAGTTGTGCCGAATCGCTTGGACACTCGCCGAAGAAAGATTTTACGGTACGTAAATTGCTGTACACACGAATATAAACTTAACGTTTTCCAATGTTTATAAAAGAAAATGTTAAACTGGTTCGGTTGTTTTGAAGTTGTGTCCGTGTTTATTTAATAAAAAAATTATTTCTTTTATGCGGTTTTCTCTCGTCCTTTTATTTTATATATATATATATATATATATTATATATATATATATATATATATATATATATAATATATATATATATATAATATATATAATAAATATAGAAGTACCGAAGTTATGGAGTGAGTCGAATCCTGATAAACAAAAAGGGTGATACAACTAAACTGAAAAATTATAAACCAACTAACTGTCGTGTATTTTATAAGCATTATTGGAAATCGACTGACAAAACAGATTATTACCAACCATGCGAGCAGGAGGGTTTTAAGGGTCCGGATTCAACTCGCACGATCACATGCGTACAATGAGAATCTTAATCTCTAAATGCAGGGAATACAACGTCGAACTGCGCATGATGTTCATCGACTATCGAAAAGCGTTTGATACTGTAGAACTTGGACAGTCCTGAAAGCTGTCGATGAAAATCGAATAAATGATGAATACATTAATATAATAAAGAACATTTACAGTTCGCCAACGATGCAAAACTGGGAGAAAAAAATGAGCGAAATAGCATTAAAGAGACGTGTTAGACGAGGGAATACTATACCGTCCATGTTGCTTATAGCATCCTTAGAACGTATGTTCGACAACTTAATTTGGGAGTCTAAAAGTATTAATATTTATAAGAAGAAAATCTCAATCGCCCGAAATTTGCCGACAACAATGTATTAATTAACGACAACGTTGATGAAAAAAGCGGGATTAATGATAAACATCAACAAAGCTAAGCAGTCTAAACTGTCGGATGCAGTAGATGGGATCGAGCACGTGGCAAGAAGAAATGATTACAGGTTGACGGAATAACAGAATAGTTATCGAGGGAAGGATACAGAAGTCACGATCGGGCGAACAGAATGTGGCAGGATGCTATAAAAAGGTCTTCCGGTGTAAAATGGATGGAAGATGCCGGTGATCGCCATAGATGGGTAAAAAGAGGACAATCTCGCAGTTGGTTCAGATGATCGTGACGTGTATGCGTGCGTCTGTATATGTTTGTTGTAATAAATTGCGTGGTATTGAAAAATATATCTTTAATTTCGTCCAGAAGTTACAAATTTTCTCTAGTCAGCCAGTTATTATTACAATTTTTACTGACTCGGACATTCGAGAGAATTTTCCTTAATTATTAAAAAACATTTTTCATTAAGCCGGACACGGTGTGGAATGTAGTGATTTAAAAAAATAAATAAATAACAAAAAAGTCGTTAAAATGGCTAAATTTTTATATACGAAAAAAAAGATCGCAAAGCTTTTCGGCTATTAAGCCGCTATAAAGTGAATGTAAAAAAATAAAAAATAAAAATATACAATTTATGGAAAATACGAAAGGAAAAATTAAAAACAAAATAAAACGTAAGAAATTACTTAATTTAGATGTAGAATGTTTTTATGAAAAATATAAAAGGAAAAATTAAAAGCAAAATGAAACGTAAGAAAATACTTGTACAATGTTATAAAAATTAAAACAATCTGATAACGAATTATTTTTTGTTATGTCCACTTGATAATGACTTAATAACCGAAAAGCTTTGTGGTACCGCGGTAACTATCAGGTTATTTTTTTTTAGAAAGAAAAAACTTTTTTTTTCGCCTTGCTATTTTTATAAATTTCTACATCTAAATTAAGTATTTTCTTATGTTTTTAATTTTTCCTTTTATATTTTTCATAAATTGCCTATTTTATATATATATATATATTTTTTTTTTGTATGACTATTTCATAATAGCTGAATTTTTGAAAAGCTTTGCGGACTTTTTTATAAGTAAAAATTTAGTAAATTTAGCTCCTTTTTTTTTCTTTTATATTAAGATAACAATTATTATTATCACTAGAGTATTATGAGAAATGTCAATGAAATTAAAGATTAGTTATTAATGTAAGAAAAAAAAAAAACATAGGCTTAAGGCTATTTTGGTAGTATATTTTTATTACGTTATCCTCAAGTATGGTTCAATCTTTTCATTTGCAGTAAATTTACTCGGTCAGCCACAACGACCACTTAATATATGGTACATCGTGAAATTTTAAGGCTAGCGAAATTTTTTATTTCCTGCTTGACGTGAAATGTCTCAATTTTAAAAGTATTTATATAAATACATCGAAAATTATCTACAGTTCGCCTAAGAAGCGGTATTGTATAATAAACGTCCGTAATAAATTTTCTTGTGTTGTGTCAAAATTTTATCGTGTACGATTGAAAGAGTTAAAAAAAAACGATTTTAGTCGCAATACGTCCTGACTTGGTTGTAATCGGGTTTCAATTTTTAAATCTACACTAATCATTCGGATAAGTTCGTATGAATATTCGCTAAGTTTGAATCTTTACAATTTTATTTTACGTAGTAAAAAATAAGAAATTATTTTGTTTTTATTTATTTCAACCTTTTATTCTTTCTTTCTCGAATAAATATATATATTTTATATATATATATATATATGTCGAAGACTTATAATTACCTCAATATCTATCTATCGATCTATTTATCTATATATACACCTGTTTATCCATAGGTACATATATATTAATGATTAATCATCTCGAATCTACTATTCCAATGAATTAATGAGAAACGTTAAAGGTGTTTCAATTTTTAACAATATAAATTTGTACCATTGTCCTATTTTTACAATTATAATATTGTACAAGTATTTTCTTACGTTTCATTTTGCTTTTAATTTTTCCTTTTTGTATTTTTCATAAAAACATTCTACATCTAAATTAAGTAATTTCTTACGTTTTATTTTGTTTTTAATTTTTCCCTTCGTATTTTCCATAAATTGTATATTTTTATATTTTATTTTTTTACATTCACTTTATAGCGGCTTAATAGCCGAAAAGCTTTGCGATCTTTTTTTCGTATATAAAAATTTCGCCATTTTAACTAGTTTTTTGTTATTTATTTATTTTTTTAAATCACTACATTCCACACCGTCCGGCTTAATGAAAAATGTTTTTTAATAATTAAGGAAAATTCTCTCAACTGTCCGAGTCAGTAAAAATTGTAATAATAACTGGCTGACTAGAGAAAATTTGTAACTTCTGAACGAAATTAAAGATATATTTTTCAATACCACGCAATTTATTACAACAAACATATACAGACGCACGCATGCACGTCACGATCACCTGAACCAACTGCGAGATTGTCCTCTTTTTTCCCATCTATGGCGATCACCGGCATCTTCCATCCATTTTACACCGGAAGACCTTTTTATAGCATCCTGCCACATTCTGTTCGCCCGATCGTGACTTCTGTATCCTTCCCTCGATAACTATTCTGTTATTCCGTCAACCTGTAATCATTTCTTCTTGCCACGTGCTCGATCCCATCTACTGCATCCGACAGTTTTTAATTTTTGGATTTCAATGTTTATATATATAAATATATATATATATATATATATATATATATATATATATACACTTTTTAAGTCGGTAACTTAATTTTACCGAGTATCTCGCGCTATATTTCTCCATTTGCTCCTATTTGAACTACATCGTATTTCTTCAGTTCTTGTAAATTCAGTGAAGGGTATAATAATATCTATCTATATTGAGTTGACAGTTTGCATTTACTTCTTTTCTTTTCAAACTCTCTGATTAATAGGTATTTTTTCAGACTATTTTTCCGTATAATATGCTCGTAAGGTTTCAGAATTTTTCGTTAACATCGTGCGAAGAGGCGCCGCTTAATGTTTAGTTCTTTTAAAATTGATTGTGATTTTCAACATTCTGTGCATGTCCACATTTTAAACGCGTTAATTCTCTATTCTTCTTTTTTGTGTATAGTCAAAGTTTCTGCTCCAAATGTAAATCTCGCGAATTCAAAGGTGCTAATCAACTATATACATACATATATATATTTATATATGTATGTATAAATATATCTAATAATAATGATAATAATAATAATAATAACCTTTATTTAGCATAACTAAATTAACAACTTATAAATATCTGTTACAGCTAAAATAAATTTCTAAAATTAATTTCGAATGTAATCATACTAGGCCCTTTCGAGCGAAGGTCTCTCCCAATTTTTCCCAATTGCGTTTGTTGTGTGCCAATCTATACAGAGCGCTACTGGAACGCAGGAATTTTTTGAAGTTTATACATATTGTTAGAACGCTCGGCTGTGATGTTTCTCGCGACACAAAGTTTTATCATCACATAATGTCTTTATTATCACTTGGAAGGCAACGGCACCGAACTTAAAATGCTCGTCCATTTGTATGGAAAATAACCAACGTATTACATAATATATATGTATATGGTAAAATAAAAACAAATAAAGTTACCTATCGATTTTAATTTAAAAATAATTTATTACGACGATTACAGACGGTTGATGACGTGCGCTTATTATTGAATGACGAAGAACGTTTACAACCGGATGGCGCTAATGGCGTAGATACGCAAGTTGAAAACCAATCGGCCATAGATATTGTCGATAATTTCGAACAAATCGCTCACGTTGATAATAATAATGACGGTATAATTACGATCGATGACGACGAAGGTTTGAACGAAATGGACGTTGACGTCATCGATGATGCTATTAAACAGTTACCATTACCGAGCGCATTGGAACGGCAAATTAAAATTACCAAACGATGCAAACCGTTAGGTATGACGTTTTTTTTTTATGTGTGTGTGTATCTTGTTTCGAAATGTTATTATTTTTATTTTCGTATAATATTTTCCACAGTATTAACAAGCGAGAAATACGTACGATGTGGTCTAACAATTGAAGAGTTGACAAAAGGTCGCCCCATCAATTCGGCACGCAGTAGATTTTTTCTTCTTTTTGTCTGCTAACGTGTAATAATATGGCTAGTTAACAAAAATTTTTAATGTTTTCGTATGGGTAGAAGTTGCATCCCGCGTACTTTCTATTACTTTCATACGATGATTAGTTTACTACTAATTGAGCCACACCTCTAGTTCTGAAATCAATTCATTTTCGTGAACCGATAGACGTGATGCATGATTCGTAGCCAGTTTGCCGATCGTCTCCCAAACCGTGTCTATTTTAACATTTTTATGTATTGCGTTAAATGTTAAATTAAACGTAACGTTTTATTCTGGAATTTTTGTAGTATGTTGATCTTTGAACATTCTCAGAATTGAGCGGTCTGTGTAAAAGCTGTTCTTAATACAGTTTTATAAATATCGGTTCTCCGAGTCAGCTTTTTGCTCGAGTGGACTCCCAGTAGCATTAAATGAAAACTTCGTATTAGATCAGGATGTTTAGATTCGAAAAACTGACGGCGACGGTGAATGCGTACGATTTGATCTAACAGTTGAAGAGTTCACAAAAGACCGCGATCAATGCGGTACGGTAGTATGAAATCACAGTTGCGTATTAGGTGCCTATATGTTCGAAAAAATGACGACGGTGATGATAATGACGATATTAAAAGTTTTGTCATCGCTTCGTTTTGAAGGATGATTCGTTTGAAATTTAATTTTTGCCATACCGATTCCGCATTCGCCAATTTAGTCGATTATTGAGCGATAACCAAAATTTATTGTTGTTATTATTATTATTATTAGGCTTTTAATTAAAAATATGGGCAGGGTGTTTTATTGAAATAGAAATTTTCGAAAAATTTATCTTCGTACACGTCGAAGTATATGCATTAACGATAAAACCGTCCGTCGAATGATAATAAGTTATTGAAAAAATAAGTTAAGAAAATATATTATTATTCGCTTATAACGAACTAGGAGTAAATAGGCGAATTTGACTAATGACAAACATTTTCACTTTTAATCGTTACCATTATTAAAGGTAACAGAATTACGTTATCTTAACGCGTGCGTACTTAATTGAAAAATTATCTACAAATAAGGTGCGAAGTGTCGGACCTGTTATTGCACGATGAAACTTTATCATAACATCATAATATATGCCGGCTGTACTCGAATGCGCGAAGCACAGGAAGTCAACAATCAAAAAATACATGAGAGCCCTACGTCAAAAAATAGCTTTACAAGGCTCGGAGAAAAAGAAGAATATATATATATATATATATATATATATATATATATATATATATATATATAATTTATTTTATTTATGTACAAATCATCGTGTTTGATGGAACTAATTAATATTAAATTTTTGATATGTAAAATTTTACATCGATGTCGGTGCGCTAATAAATAAGAAAAATCAATTAATTAAATAGGTTTCTAATATACTTCTCGCTGCGTTCATAACTCCTATATGTTAATTATCCAAGAAATTTGGATTTAATAATATTTGTTAAATTTACTTGTTGTAATTTTAAATCAGCATTATAAATTTTTGTAAAAATTCTGACAAATAAATAATGCTACATTCGTAATGATGAATAATTAAGTGAATTTTCAACTTCCTGTTTACGTGCTTGCTACATTCATTTTAAACGAGAAAATAAATGTCCTTTTGATGTTTTTTTTAAATTTTAAATATTATTATTATTTGAGTTTACATACAGTTATATGCATTTAAAATTTTTCTTGTCGATCGTTTATTTGTCTATCGGATGCTATTTATTGTCCTTCGATTTGAAATATATATTTTGGAAATAATTTTTTTTTTTTTTTTTGTCACGCGACACGGAAATTTTCATTTATGTTTATATAATTTGAACTGGTATAGAATGTAACGATTTAAAAAAAAAATAAACGATAAAAAAGTAGTTAAAATCACTAAATTTGTATTACGTTGCACGAGTTCATTTTTAAATAAATAAAAATATATAATTAAATATAAAAAAATACTTAATCTAGATGCGCAATATTGCAAAGAAAAATAAAATCTGAACTAACATATTTGATTATAAACTAAATTATTAGTGAATGTAATAAACAACACAATCCTAAGTTGTTTACCGCACATTCAACATCAAATTAGTTTACATCCAAATTAAGGAGTTTCTTATATTTTATTCTTATTTTTTTTGGTTTTTAATTTTTATTTTATTTTTTTATTAATTTTCATTTATTTAGCTTTGCGTCATTTAATACAAGCTGAATGATTTTGACTACTCTTTTTATTGGTCATGTTTATATAGTTTTTTATTTGCGTGATATATTTTTTTCAGTCAAACGTGATTTACTTGAAATAATTTCTTTAAATCATCGGTTCAAATGTGTAAGATACGTTTTAAAAATTGATATTCCTTTTTTAGGGGTTGTTTTGGATTGTGCCAATGACGGCGTTAACGGTGTAATTGTACGCGATATTTTAGCGGGGGGTGCTTTCGAAGCTGATGGCAGAATCGGCATCGGCGATTATGTGCTGTCTATGAATAACGAAAGTTTTAGGCGGTGTACTTATTCGCAAGTACGATTGATAATAAAACGAATACAGTTACTATCAACTAACATCGGGTGAGATTAATTTATTTCTTTTGTATTTATTTATATTTCAGTATGTGTTCTTGTTTTTTTTAACGCCTCAAACGGTTTGCTTTATAATTCACTAAAAAAAAAAATGTCTTAATTAGTATGTCACTATATGCATATTGTTAAATATTACTGAAAAGTTTCGAGCGAATTTGTAATAAACCCTGCCTCGATTGTTACGATTTTATTATAACGAAAATTAGATGCGATAAAACATGCGGAAAAGGTAATTTTAATTTTAAGTAATGAAAAATACGTATTCAAATGTAGCGCAAACGTAACTGCGTTGTTAAGAGTACAAAACGTTAGCTTATATTAATTAATCGCAATTTTTATAATAGAATTACGAGTTGATGTGCTCGGAAAATTGAAAGGATTCGTTTAAATAAGTGTACATTCGTGACAACGACGAGGATTGTGTATGTTTTAATAATCAAGTTAAAAAATATGACGTCAATGTCAGTTTTTATAATTAATGTTAGAGTGCGTCGGAAAAACCCAGCTAAAAATTGTACATACGATTGTACACGAACGTATATATCGTTATTTAGTAAATGGAAAAATGCTGACAGACAACCAATTGAACATGCGTATTAATATAAACGTTAGTAAATAAATATAAGAAATATTAAATAAACATTCAAATTAGATAGAATTAATAAATAAATAAAATTAAAACGAATAAATAATAAGTGTAATTTATAAAAGATTATACTCGACTTCGTACGAAAAACTTATAAACCTTCTATTATTATAGTTAATCTGTGCGGTAACTTTTAGGGTCTTAATCCTCCACATTTCACATATAATTTTATGGGGATGAAACATTTTTAATAATATATATATATTTTTTTTTTTTTTAAATTCCGGTATGTAATCTTTAGCGCGAGTCAACAGACATTCGACATTCTATTCTCTTTTCCTGTTTTACGATCATAAATCAGTCATGTACGGAACCTTCGGCTTAGGATGCAACCAAGTGCTCTTATTGATACATAGATTCTTCAATTGATGATTTGTATTAGTAATAAATAATCCGTTTGCTGCACAAAACAATTCTAATAGGCGATAACCGTTTTCATTTACATTACCAACTCCGTATCGACCAATAAAGTACATTCAAACATCTGCATTCCTCCCTCTTGTAGCATTCAAATCACCAAGAATTATAACGTTTTCCTTTCCATAAATGTCATTTAATACGTTTATGGATTCTCCTAAAATTGATCTTTATCGTTATCTCCGAGCTCTTTAAGATAGGCGCGTATGTTCTAATAACCGTAATTTCTTCGTCATGTAGAAGCTTCATGTACATTGTCCTCGTTTCACGCCCGGAGCAGCGCATTTGCACTGTGTATCCTGGCGTATACTAGATGATTTCACTTTTATTTCAGTTAATACCGCGATATCTACATTTTCCGAGTTGTTGCTTTATCATCGTTGATTCCTTATTATATGAAATTATCCTTATATTTCATATTGGGAAATTCGATGCTTTTCAAGCGTGCTTCGATGGTATGTCTTTAAAAATAATTGCGCAAAAGTGTTCTTTTCTCGGGAGTGCCGTGCCTATAAAACCCGGATGGAATTCAGATCTTTCTGATATATATGTGCCATTTGAAATCACACACGCGGTTATATTATTGTTAATTTTATCTTTTTACGGTTTTTATGATTAAATGAATCGAATTATCGTTAATTCATGTTCACGCCACGAAAATAAATTGCTGCGTTTAAATTTCCATCCAGTTTTTGTTCCGTTCAAATTCTTTGGATGAATAGTTTCAGGATATTATATACAGTTTCATGTTGTCAACAAATCTGTATGTTAGTATTAGAAAGAAGTTTCTTCAAAGTTCGCAGTTTGTATTTATTGTGTATTAATATCAATGTTCGTAAATTTTTTTGTACACTCTGGTTTTATGTGTTTAATGAAATAATCTAGTAAATATATCATTTTCATTTGGTTTGTTATTTTGAGCTTTCTATGCACGATTTTCAAGTCTATATATGTATGGAGAAGGCGATGCACCCCACTCCATATAACATCACATGCGCGCTCAACCGCGTTCCCCATAATAGTGACTTAAAGTCGAACCCATTTTACATGCAAATATAATATACAGTAGACTGGTCACTTGTATTCTACAACGAATAATACAACAGATATATTTAATCAGCGTTAAGCATCGTGACACTATGGACCATCGTAAACGTGTATATATATTATAAAAGATATAAACATAAAAGAATAAAACACATGCTATTATAATGTATCACCTGCTTTTTAATCGTATGTAATTTATATATTTAATTTTATGAACTTTATTAATGTAATATATATATATAAATAGCTGAGCAGTCATATTATTTTGTTTATATTTATTATTACTGCCTTAAAATTCTTCATAGAGTTGTCCTCAAATTGTATACAGGTTTTGGTGGTGGTTTTCCTGTAATCTAGTTCCGCGCTATTATTACCGTATTTATTATTTCTTTTTGTTTTCATTTTGTATACGTAGTAAGAATTTGTTCGGTATACGTAATAATATTGTTTTGACATTGATTTTTGTAATTTATATTGTGTGCTAAATACACTTTTTATTTATTTATTTATATGTATATATATATATATATTGGAAGTTACCCACGGCTTTGCCTGGGTTAATGTTTTTTTTTAATACAATATCGCTGTCTATTTCTTTTATTATAAAAACGTAACTATTCGAGAAGGAGGTCGATTATAAGGTTGGTCTTTGACAGAGATATCGCTGTCTCCTACTTTTTAAAAGTTTAAATTTTTGTAATTTCTGCCCTATTTGCGATATCAATGTGAAACAAAGTTTAGAACGAATTCTATGCATGAGTAAAAATCCAGTAGAAATTAACATATCGATCGATGATCAAAAGTTAGAACAAGTGAAATGCTTTAAATATCTAGCATATATAATAACAGAGAACGTATATTGCGCCAAAGAAATCCGACAAAGAATTGCAATGACAAAAGTGGAATTCGTGAGAAAAAGGCAGATAATTACTCAGAACACGCTCTCCATTTAACTACGTAAAATAGTTAAGTCGTATATCTGGGCAGTGGCGCTTTATGCGGCGGAAACATACACGCTAAATAAAATAGATAAGCAGAAAATTGAAGCTTTTGAAACATGGCGCTAGTGACGATTATTAAAAATCTCATGGGTCGATAAAATATTTAATGAAGAAATTTTCGATAGAGTGCAAGAAGAAAGATTACTTTTGAAAACGATCAGGAAAACAAGGCTAAAATGGATCGGATAGCATATTAAAAGATATCATAGAAAGACGAATACCGATGCGCAGACCGAAAGGAAGACCAAGACAGACGCTGATAGACACTAATCAAGAAAGAAGAAAATATTAAGACCTATATGGAATTAAAAAGACGGACAGCGGATAGGAAAAGGTGGTGGACCTGGACGATAGAGGAAACCAGTCAAATGACTGAAACACCCATGATGATTATTAATATATATTATATATATATTATTATTATTAAATTAAATTACGTGCCATGTACAGCAGCCAAGGCTAGAGGCACGACAGGAAAAGAAGATTAGATTGAGGAATAGAGACGGGATAGATGGAGGAGGAAGATAATTAGGTTCGACAATGAAGCATGATCATCTTTGAAGAGGAGATGGAGCGAAGGAGAAAGATTAAGAGACGCTCGAAGCGAGGAGTATGAGGGGTAATCGACCAGAATATGGGAAACGGAGAGGACAACATTACAGCCGGGACATACCGGAGCCGAAGTTCTGTTAATGAGATATGAATGAGTAAGACGCGTATGACCCAAGCGCAATCTGGTGATAACCACATCATCTGTACAAGGATCAACCGAATATTTGATTTGCCGCAACTTGTTAGTTTGTTTCTGCCATAATGAAAAAATCCCATTTATGACGAACTTCTTAAGGTCACGTGCTGGAACTGGAACATTCGGAACCGGCAAGAACACAGCAGCCTCCCTGGCCGCTTTATCAGCCAGCTCGTTCCCACGAATACCAGCATGAGTGGGATCCACAGGAACGTCATCTTCTGACTCAGCCCTGCCAGTACCATTTTCGTCACTTTCTTGGCTATTGGGTGCTGATCATGTCTGAAAACGTCGCAGAGAGCGCGGAGTGCTGGAAGAGAGTCATTATCAACATCGAAGCGCGTTAAAGATTCCATAGCAAGATACATCGCGTATAATTCAGCTGAATTGACGGATGTCTGGCAGCGAATATTGCATGATGACTACTCCATCCCTGATAACTGAGCAGCCGGCAAAATCCATTAAATAGAGATGCGTCAATGTAAAACATAGTAGATTTGCACGAACGTGACGTAATTTCTTTCTTGATTTCATGGATGGGCAGGTTTTCTATCCAAAGTTTGTGGATTTCGAGATCCAGCCGAACTAGATTGTCTTTCCAAGGAGGTAACATGGAGGTGTTATGAACGATTAATTTTGGGTTTTGGTAAGTTATTGCCTTTAAGATGTTGTCCAAGAGAGTCGGGTCTGATTTTAATTTTAAAGAAGCTTGATTAGAAGATAAGGACAGTGTAGGAATCGAGAAGCCGGAAGCTTTAGACTGCACTACAAAATTGGCTAGGAGAAACCAACGACGATAATCAGGTGGCCATTCTGATGACTCGGACTGTAGGCTGTTGATCGGTGTGGTGCGAAATGCTCCAGTCGCCAAACGTAACGGAGAATTATGAATAACATTGATGGTTTTGAGGGTAGATGAGCAAGCTGAGGAATATACTGCGGCTCCATAATCTGTTCTTGATCGGATCAAACAACGACAAAATTCGTAGTAAGGAGATTCGGTCGGCACCGTAGACAGTATGTGATAATTTCTTCAGAATATTCATTTTTTTGTAGCAGGTTTTTTTAACGAAGTTTACATGGGGTTTCTACGTTAATTTAGAGTCTATAATCAATCCAAGATAACGGACTGTCGATTTATTAGGCAGCGTCTTATCCTGAAGAGAGATACACATTTCACGCTTGCATTTACGAACACGACAAAAGTGCATTACGACGGATTTGCTACTTGAAAAGGATAAGCTGTTGTTTGAACACCAGGTGGTTAATCGATTGAGTTTAATACTGGAATTATAACGGCTATTTTCCAAGTTATATTATATATATATAATATGTAAATGTCTATATAATATATTATATATATTGTTTCAAAAAAGTATCAATATTTTTTCTGAAACCATATATATGCTCTCATTCACACATACACTCTAAAAGATATTTAAACGGGAAGGTACAGCAGACTTGTGTATGCATGAAGTTTTGTAGTTAAAACGCGGGTTTTTTTTGTCAGGTTGTGCCAAAAAATGTACGTTGCCGATTCAGTACGACCGTAATAAGCGTTCCCGTTAAATAAAAGTTTTTTTGTAAACACGGCAAAAACCGGAGGTTAGGTTTCTCGTCTTGACTGGAATGGGTGGTAGACGGAGTAGTAAAAGAAACCTTATAATATACGGATACGTTTCATTGATTAGCCGTTCGATATTTTAATTTTTCCCACCATTTTAATTCGTCGAAAATCTAATTTATTACGGTCGTTACGTAATGTGTATTCGGTCGCTTAGAATGCGCTATATTCTCGCATAATTGAAATAATAATAATCGTAATAATTATAATAGCAATAATAATAATAATAATAATAATAATAGTAATAATAATATTAATAATAATAATAAATATGTCCCTCTTGTAAACATATATATATATATATATATATATATATATATATGAACTATTTACGTTAGTTTATAGGGGTTTGTCGTGTTCATATATACGGTTTCTTCGATTTTTAATAAAATTATTTAATATTACCGCCTTATCGGCCGAGACCTTTAAATTACAAAACGTTTCTATCTTTTCGAATATTATCGGTATTTATAATGAAAAAAAATATACATATATATGGATAAATATGTATTTCGTATTGTTTGATTTTTACATTTCGTTAAATTATTTAATCGGTTAAATTAATACATTTTTTTCAGCGTTTGTTACATTAAAGGTAAAGACGCTCTTAATTATCAAAGATCGTTGAAGAAATCCGACATCACTCCGTTACCACCTCCGTACATAGCGTCTCAGATTTCACCGAGGTAAGATACTATATTACGGTTGTTGATAATTATGTACGAATAGAAAAAACAATTTTTAAAAATCATTCGTTTTTTAATTATTCAGAATTACTAAATAAACGCGCACGTCCAAACTACAACCGTCGTATAACATTTTTCTAAAAGATATATATATATACATATGAACATATAAGCAACTAATATCATGATACTATTAAGTTAATAATTGTAAATTGTATCCCCCGAAACAACTGTTAAATACTTAGGTTTTATAAGTTTATCAAATAAATTAACTTTTTTTTATACATATAAAATATAATATAAATAATCCGTTCATTTTGACCGTTATTCGAGTATAGATTCCAGTTCTGAGTTGTAGCGACTGCAATTGCTATCGTACTAAATTCATTCCGTAAGCTGTCAGTCCAGCGATCTGCCTCTTTCTCTCGCAACAGATATACTTTTCTAGACTTTCTCCTTTTACAATATGTACGAAAAATTGGCGAATCCCCGTCTTTCACACAATCTGCGTAATTTTATCGTATTAAAAGATTTATTCTTCTTTCAGTCCACGATACAGGCAACATTCGTCGCTACATCTACATTCAAATGCGTCAATACGTTGTTCATATTCATTTTGTGTTTTTATTATTATTTCGTGTGTTCCGGATACGAATTACGATTAATTATTAACTACATTGCAAATGTTATAAATCGAATGCAATCTTTTGCTTGGTCAGTTAGCTTCGAGATCTGTTGCCAGTCGTTTTGTCAGATCGATAGTTTAAGATCATCTTCCTCTCGCCGCATGTTGCGTCATTTTTGATCCCACAACGTTTCACGTGTTCTATGTTTCGTCCTGACGCGATTAAGCCTAGACCACTATTTTCTCGGTAGTTCAAAACCTGGTCGTTCGTTGCATGGGTCTCGAATAAGGTTATACCGAACTTTTGTAAGCCGGTTTCCTATCTGAGGGCTTTATCGCTGATATACATTTCCTTTACTGTAGAATTTTTTTTTTGGGACATCGGCAGCGCACTATATTGCTTAGAACGGGTAATCACGCAACTGGGGTGGACTTTACGGTATTAGTTATTGCTTCCATAATCGCGTTGAGTTCCACATCAATTTGCTTATGAGCTCTGTTACACCAAGCTGGAGGTGCGTATTGAGCGACAGAGTATGTCAAAGCTAAAGCCGACGTTCGTAGTGTCGGTGTAGACACGCTCCCCACGTTATTGTTCTTGCCAGTTTATGTACGATGTTTACTCGGCTGCGTATAAGAAAATTGGAAGAATTAATGTTTTCACTAGCTTCTTCCGAATTTGAATGACCACTTTTTGTTATAAATTATATATTTTAGCTTTAATTCGTCTTTTTTATTTCATTTGCGTAACCTCCATTGGCAGTAGTTAAAGATCCTAAATAAACAACGGGAATCCACTCTTTCGTACTCTGGCAGGAGATTGATTGTAACGGTCTATTATCATAATTTTGGTTTTAGATGTATAGCAATTCTTGTCTCGCGTTAACTCCTTCGACACTTGTGTTTAATTTCGTCATTTCTTTTTCTGATTTTGCCAATAATGTACTATCATCTGCATATCGATATTAATAAATATTATTATATTTTTAAATCAATGTTAAAAAAACTGTGCTGATTAAAATGCGAAACAAAACTTAACTATATTCGTACTGTTCCGGTGTATATTATTCGAATACTGGCAAGCGATTAATTCGTAATCGAGTTACATAATAATCGAATATTCTTTTAAAGCACGTGTATCGTCGATAGATTTATATTTAATGAAAAATCTTTTATATTTAAAATTAAAGTAATTCGATACTACCGCAAAAAAAATAATAATAATATCGATCATAAAGTAATTAACGATCTCGTTTTTACAGAATTTAAATCTAGATATATACGAAAATCAAAATGGCGTAAACTTGATAAAATTTTTGTAATATGGTTTAAAGATAATTTAAATGTAAACTATCGTTAACACGTCAAATTATTTACCTGACACGGTTCTATCGAATTTTGTATGAATTGATGATAATTGAAAGTGCTATATTATTAACTGTAATAATAATGGAAAAGAAATCGTATATCGCATAATATAGGCGTTTTCTAAATAGGGAGAATTAAAATTGCTATACAATATAGATTTGCAATTTAATGAGATAGTTTCGTCGAAATTTTTTCTGACTTTCGTCTATAAATTGTTCCATGTATACAAATAACTATAAGCTATCCAACGGGTTACTTCAATTTTATATAAAGTGTATATATATATATAATAATAATAATATATGTAATACGTGTGTGAACGCTAAAGCTACCATACAGAAGAGTTGACAATTATTAAACATGATTTGTACGTTATTATTGATAATATTTTGTAAAAATTTAAAATAAACATAATTTAATTATTTTTTATTATTTATTCTTATCTAAAATTTGAAGAAATCCGTGAAAAAAAAAGAAATATATCAAAAAGTGAGAGCTCAAAAATTTGAAATCGATGTATTTTAATAAAAATCTGATCATGATTTTTTTGGGGGGGCAGTTTTCACCTTTTGTGGCTAAGTGGACTGTTCGGATTATAAATTTATTATGGTTGACCTTATTATACAATTGACGCGCATCGGATTCACAATAAGTTCTTCAAGTTGTAACAGATAGCGTATTCCTTATCGATAAAAGTTCAGACAGAAAGATATCTCTATTTTTCTATTTGACGCAGGACCAAATCTGATCTTCGATACTATCTTCAGTATTATCTGACAATCCCTAACTCGGCAAGATGACTAGTTGTGCAATTATGACCATTTCTTAAACGAATTCAGAGACAAAATCTTTATGAAGGAGGTCTAACCCAGGGCGCTTTTGGAATTATCGTTTGAATAGTGTTTTTTATCTTTTAACAAATTTTTGAACTTGAAATATGATTGAAGAAAACGTGAAAATAGCTTTTGGTATTAAATATCACCATTGTAGTTTAACATGCTTCTAAATAGGCGGAGCTTTTCCACGGACACCGCACTGGTCAAAGCTTAGTTTCACACTTGTGAAGTTGCCAAACCCATTGTCGTATTGAAAGTTCTAATATAGTCATTGCAAAATTCCTAGAATCTAGACTATTGGTAAAAGAATACAAAGGCTGCCGGTGAGTATTAGATTTTTTTCCTATATAATATAATAAAAGAAACAGCCTCGTACACGGCGTACATGTCCATATAAAAATGACGAGTTTTCATAAGATGTGCGGGACAACTTAGAGATATTTCGATTGTGGTAAAGGATGCATTATATCTATTTTTTGAATGTTCGATCATCAGTGTATATAGACAATCATCAAATCATATTATTTTATAAATAACTATATATTACATCTAAATTAATTACGTTTTTTACATTTTATTCTTTGTTTTCCTTCTTTTATAAATTGCGCATATTTTCATTTTTAATCTTTAAAGAAATTAGTTATTTGATTTAACGAGTTGATTCAAAATGTTATCCAAGTGAGAAATCTTTAATTAAAAAAAGAATTTAGCGCGAAAAATGGAATTTTGTAAAGAGTCGCATACAAGTACCGCCTATTCGAAATTGAAGTCGGGATAAATGATTTTTTTCGTAGTTTTGCATAAAACGAACGTTACTATTCATAAAGACATTTTAATTAGATTTCGAAATTTGCAAATTTTAAAACGAAACTAATGGATGTATACTATTTTGGTTTAGATAAAGATGAAAAAATTTTCTTCTTCCGAAGAATTCGTGGATGATAACTGTGCATTTCTAAGAAAATTTGTTAATAAAATTTGTGTTGTAATTTTTATCTAAACTCAAATGGTATACGTTTGTAGGAAAAAGTAATATAGCAGCTGTGTATTCAGACTTGTATGTGACTCTTTATTTACGAAATTTCATTCTTCATTAAAGCTTTCCGTCTTTGATCGTAGCATTTTGAATAAATTCGTCGAATCATATAATTTATTTAAAGATTTGTAAATTTTTACGTTATACCGATTTTTTAAGGTACGTTTTGCTCGAAACGCCTATTGCAATAATAGTTTCATACGTGTTGAGCTCTTCTTGTTATGGCTCCCTCGTTTCCCGCCGCAGACGATTTCGAGAGGAAGTGGCGAATCATCCTAATAACTAATTTTTCTACTATACTTATTTCTCGTCTTTGCTGTTTTTATTATACGGAATTCCATTTTTTAAATAAATTTTTCGAACGCTCGTCTCATTTTGTTACTCATCTCATTTTTTATTATCATTATTTTTTTTTATCCGGACCAAACTTTAAGGTCATTATATTGTGTAAGTTAAATTTTGATATAAAAATTTCAAATTTAAAAAGTAATAATATTACACGTTTAAATATAAACGAAAATTATAAACATTATTTTCTTAATAGTTAATGTAGTGAATATGGTGGGAAGACGGTGAAATACTTAAATTTGTTTAAAAAAAAAGATGATATTTTTTCGTTAAATTAAATCGATCGCAGTTAAAAAGCAACCCGAAAAATTTACACAATCACATCAGTTACATCGTGCTTGACTATTTCCATTTTGGAAATTTAACGCTACGACTAGAAATTTTATATTAGAACGTCGTGCAACAGACTTCCCTAAATACGGTCATAATCATCCGGGGCTAACAAAGGTCGACTATTTTTTTTTTTTATCAAATGTTTTTTAAATTTTCCTCATTACCGATCCAAAATATTCTTAATTTCATCGTCGATTTCTTTTGAGCGGCTCATTTTTTTTTATATATATTATTTCATTTCATGTCTACTCTTTATTAATGATGACCGTTTCATCGTTTAATATAGTTAAAGAATTCGTTTTAGTATTATTAAGAAAAAAAAAATTACGAACTTACTAGTACAAATTATTAATTATTAAACAATCTTTAACGAAATTTTCCAACAGTTACGCCAAGTTCAGGATACAAAATTACTGATCTAGCAATAATAAAATAAAATAATAAATAATAATTTCTAACTACGAAATTTTTAGTGTCGAACTAACATATTCGCCAAAAGATACACTATGACCCAGGAGGGAGGGGCCGCCCGTTGCCTCTCGAAATGAGGAAATAAAGAAATAATAACGTACGGTAATCTGAATTACAGTAGATTCCAAAATTCAGCGACCAAAAAAAATGTTGTAAAGACCGAATGAATGCATTGTGTTGCAAATGACAGTCATCTGAACATCTCTCGTTTTGCTATTTTTAAATAAAATTTCATTCGAAAATTTTGGTCGAGTAGTTTTTGTGTTATTAAAAAAACAATAAAACCGTCCGTCTTCTCCGTGTCGCCCGATATATTTAATTGAATTAGATCGATACATTATAATAAAATGATTTTTTACATTTTCATACATTCAAAATTATTTCATATTTCATTCTTTTAGTTCGGATAAATGTTTGCGAATGGATCTCAGGTATAATGCGATCGACAGCAGCGAGCGGCATCTTGCCCCCTCCCAAACATATATATATAAATCTAAATCCGCCACTTCTATGATCCACAAAGTTACCAGTATAAATACGGAAAAAATTAAATATGTTAAATACTGAATTCATCGTCAAATGATATTAATGCGTTTGCTAAATAATATTTTCATTTGTTAATTCTATTTCAGTCATTATGGCGATAGTACTTGTATTATTTAGAGCGATAAATTGTTATTATATTTCTCGCGTATAATAGTTTTATTATTACTATTATCATTTAATTTTTTATTATTGTTAATTAATTAATTTAATTTATAATCTAAATACGACGTAACTCTTCGTTAAACATTATTCAATAATTAATAACTTTTCCCCGTAACGTCATTTTCCCTTCTTTAAACGAATATATAAACATTATTCAAGGCAGTTTTAAAAATTCAAATTGAACCGTGTTAGCGATAGACTTGCCACACCTTTAAGTATTTTGATCTGTTTAGTTGTCAGCTGATTGGTTTTGGCATGGGCTGATTGATTCCGATATAACTTTTTAATAATGTTAATATCTTTGCTATTATATCCTCTAATTGCAATAAAATGTCGTGTTTTACGTTGTCAAATGCCTTTTCATAATCAATGAAACAGGCAAAAACTGGTTTTTGTTTGTCTAGGCATTTGTGAACAAGAACTTGAGTAGCCACAAGTGCTTCGCGAGCTCTAAACCCATTTCTCTGAAACCAAACTGCATTTCGTTTATTTTACGCCATATACGAGCATTTATATTTTCAAAAATATCTTGAGCATATGACTCATCAAGCTTATAAATCTATAATCGATGCATTTCTTGGTATGAAAGTTGATGTCAACCAATCCTTAGAAATTTGTCCTGTATTATATATGTGATTAAATAATTTTAACGAAATATTGTTTCTACCTATATCAATAAGTTTAATTAATTCTGCGCTGATTCTATCTGATCCCGCAGCTTTATTACTATTTTTTGACTGCTCTACCTTTTCAATATTTCTAGAACCTTCTAGTCTTATTTCTGTTTCGGCGTTGTATTCAGTTCGGGTGGCGCTGTATAATTTGGTGATATATGACTCCCATATCTGCATTTGATCGCCTTTTCCTGTAATCACTTTATTGCCCGTATATGTTATTTCTTTAATCTTTTTATGCAGATTAAAACTGCCATGTTTCTTTTCTAATTGCTCGATATTTTTATACTTGTCAACCATTCTTCTTTCGCATGTTTTATTTTCATTTTTATCACTTTCTGTATACTACGGTATTCCGGTTTATTCTTTTGTTTCCTTCACTCCTCCATCAGTTGTAATATTCTCTTATTCATTCGGTCTTTCTTTTTTACTATTTTTTGGTAACCTAATTGTTCTTCTGCTGTATCTTAATCTTAATTATACACTTTATTATTATTATTAATATGTACAATATGAGTATTGGGTTTTATATGTGAAGACGACGTATTTTCGAGTCGATCGCAACTAGAATTAAGTAGAACTAATTTGGAAATATAGTGTTCGAGCAAAAGTGCATAAACTGATAATGCATCAGAGTTCATGAGTAGATTTAAAAATAAATTGAGTTAATCCGAATAATTTCAACCCGCGTAGAAACCCAATAAAAAACGAACATATTTATTACTTTTTGCTCAAAATGTATAAACTGATACATTTCTACGCTTAAATTTCGATTATATACTAATATATCTTTCGTGATTTTATGTCAGATACTGAATGTCCGTTATATTAATAATGCACATTATTATTATTATTCCATAAATAAATAAATATATATATATATATATATATATATATATATATATATATATATATATAATGATCATCTGAAGCACCGTTATATTATAATAAAGCGGAAAAATTCGATTATTAATTATAATTTAATAATAAAATAAATCATTTGCTGCAATGTATGCGATCTGCCATGTTTTATATATAAGTTACTATCGACTGGCGCACCTTCATCACGGCTATTTCTTAATTCTTTTTTATACAGCGACGCTTTGTTTCTTTATCTGTGTTTGCTTTCCAGGATTTTCCCTCAGTATTATCGGTAAGTCTGTATAAAATATCTTACGCTACAATGTATTTAACCGCATATAGAGGCAATTTATTTTTTTTTTCGAGTTGAAGTTCAGTACGTCATTATTTTGAAGATGTTATTGCGACGTTTTTAAAAAAAAAGCAATAATTTAAAATAAGATTTGATATTTATGTTGAAGATGTTATTGCGACGTTTTTAAAAAAAAGCAATAATTTAAAATAAGATTTGATATAATTACTCGCTTAATTCTTTGTTCGTATCTATCGAAGCATGCAGTTAAATTTTTTATTTGACTAATCTTAGCGGATATATTTGAATTATTTTTTGAAAATGTGGAATGTAGTGATTTAAAAAAAATAAAAATAAATAAACAACGGAATCACAAAGCTTTTCGGCTGTCGAGCCTTTATCGAGTGAATATAAAAAACAAAAATAAAGTAAAATACAAAAATATAAAATGTAAAAAATATTACTTTATATGTATAAATACGAAAAAATTAACAATGCGAATCAAAAGTAATATTTTTTCATTTTATGTTTTTATAAATTATATATATATTTGTATTTTATTTATTTTATATATATATATATATATATATATATGTGTGTATTCACTTGATCACGGTTTAACAGTAGGAAAGCTTTGTGATTTTCCATACTCCTTTTTTTTCGTTGTTTATTTTATTTTTGAATTAGTTTATTATATACACACACACACACATATATATATATATATATGTATATATATATGTATACATATGTGCGTGTGATAGATTTTTGTTGAATACGCTTTATTATTAAAATTTGTATAATATAATATATTTTTCGACAATGCGCATACATTTAAATTTTAAACATTTACTGAAAGTACTTATACAGATAATTTTATCACTAGTTTGACGATTCGTTTGAAATGCTGTTAAAAATGCTGTCTCTTCTATATGACGCTAATTTCGCGACGTCCACCTACGCTTTGCGAATTTAAAATGGAACTGTAATTTTTTTTAAATTGCACGCGTATAAACTGATTTTACAGAGAATTCCGAAAGGGATTATATAAACGCTGCTATAGAACCGATTCGTATCAACCAGTGAGAAATAGAATGATAATAACTAACGAAATATTCGGAACGAAAGTCGCGATTGATTGACATCGTGTATTTTACGGAGCTGATTAACGAAATAGAAGTAACAGCTAACGGTTCTGCTGTTATCGTCTCACACAGAATCATAAGGATACGAATATTCACTTTTAAACTTTGAAGGTTGATATTTCATTTTCGAACTGAAAGCAGTTATTAGTTTGTAGGTAATCTATAACTTAATGTGATTTCGTGATAAACAATTGTCCCTCTGTGTGTACATCCGTTTATTATTTGTTTACTAAACTTGGTTTTTATTTTAACCTTTTTTTTTTTTTTTTTTTTTTTAATCCTCTCGGGGCAATTATTGAATTATCCTTTTCGTTGAAATTTAGATGCTTAACAATTTAAATTGTTTCGCGGACAATTCTCTAGCTGTATTTTTATCCATTTCGGACAAAATTGAAAATCGTTAAATTGTATTCCGTGATTTTCAAGACACTAATGCGAAGCCACACTGCGGACTTATGTTTTTCTTATGTTTTGTTTTGTGTTCTTTTAATCTCTGTGGAATTTCGATATTCGCTGTAATGTTAAACGGTTAAAGCGTGAAAGGTAATTTAAATATCAGGGAATAATCTTAAATTATCGAAAATATATAGAAAATGTTACTGCCAGTGGCGCCTCCTCGTGGGTTTTCGAAGCGGAGGGGCTGAAAGTTTTACCTAGTTGATTTTTTTTTTATAAAAAACATACAGCTAGGCTACCATTTCATAAAAACTTTAAAATTCTAAATTTGCTAAATAAAAATAAAATTTAGAATCGGAGGATGGAAGACGCCAAGTCAAAATATAAAGTTGTTGTCATTGAGAAGACGAAGAAGACCGGATGCTTCATTAACCGTTTGGGTATTATTTGAATTCTGCAATTTTTCGAAACATTCTTTCAGCTGTTCAATGTTTTCAAAAACTGTATTTACGACTCTTGAATTGAAATTCCATCTTGTATCGGAACCACGTGGAATTCTTCTTTACATACAATTTTCAAGCTCAACTAATCTCTGAGAAGAACGCGAAAAAAATGCTGGAATTCCTGACAAGCTACTAAAAAAGATGCGTACTTCTCTATTAGTTGAAACTGATTTACTCATTACTAAATTTAATTGATGAGCATAGCAATGAATGAAATGGGCATTTGCGTAAGTTTCTTTTACTATTTTTTGAACACCACCACGCGCTCCGCTCATAACTGCGGCGCCATCATAAGTTTGAGCAATTAGTTTCCCAGTATTATCTTTTAAAACAATTTTCAACTGCTCCAAAATCTGTTTCGATAATCCTTCTGCATCTTGTGACTCAGGGTTATAAAATCCCCAGAATCTTTCGTATATGGTTCCATTGAATTCGTAAAGAAAAACAATTACCTCCTGTGTTTTCTCAGAGATATCAGTCGTATCATCGGACATAACAGCCAAAAATTGAGCTTGTTCAATTTCATTAGAAATTTCAGTTCGACAAATGTCTAACATACAATCCAACAATTAATTTTGAATTGTTTTTGAGTTAGCTTTAAACACTGTAGAATTTTCAAAATGGACTTTCAGATTTTCATCCAATTTCCTTGCGAAATTTAACAGTCCTCGAAAAATACCAGGGTTATCGGAATCCGCTTTTTCATTATGTCCTCGTAGCGGAAGTTCAAAAATTTACCGCAAAATATCAGGCAGTCGATGATTTTTGATAAAATATCCCTATTCTTTTTGATGTTTTCATTGAACTTTCTGATATTTACTTTATACGCTTCGCTTACCTGTGTCGCGATATTTATTTTTCCCAGCATACCAAAATCTATCGAATTTTTTATATGCTGTGCTGAATTTTCGTGTTTCTTGATTTTTTCATTCAAATGTTTCAAGTCTACCACACCAGTTTGAGTCCAAGAAATTTCATCGCCAAAAAGTAGACAAGGAAAACAAAAGAAAGCGTTTTTAATTTCACAACCGCAAAGCCAGTCACATTTTGAATAAATATCCACTTTAAATTTTCTTTCAAAAGTATTGTTTCGGCTAGATGACGTTTGTATAATATTCAATTGCGGAGTCGGCCTCCCACGAGCCTTAACGTTACACTTTTCTGCAAACGATAACCGCGAAAATTTGTTATTCAGCAAACACGAAACCGAATTCAATTCACTTTCACGAAAATCGCTATTTCCAGCCATAATTAAAGTTAGCCTTTCTACCAAAACAATCGAAGTAATAAAATCCTTATAAATAAATATATTTATTCAATCAATAAAACATAAGTAAATAAGCAACAATAATAGAAGAACGCGCGCGTCAACATTTCATTCTGCAGTTGGAATATTAATCTTGAAAATTTGAAATACAAGTCTACTGGCTGGGCTGGTTTTCATGCAGCCCGAACGCGGGCAAAAAAAGAACTATTGCGCATGCGCTTTTACCATCGTCCAGTTCCGTTTCCACGCACTTTATGTTCCCTAAACACGTAAACGAGAGCTGTATTGGGCTGGTTTTTATGCAGCCCGAACGCGGTTAAAAAGAAACCACTGCGTATGCGTCTTTAACATAGTTTTCTCGCGGAACCACACTTTTTTTGTTTCCTAAACGTGCCAACAAGAGCTACATCATACGTAGCCCTCACCAACGTTCTAGAATGGGCATCCAAAGAGAAAAAATTACTTTTTTAAACGAAATTTCAAAATTTTGGATAATTTTAATTGATTTTTGAATATGAAAAAAAAATTATACTGGTAATTTTGTAGGTGGGGCTGCAGCCCTGCAGCCCTTATGCACGAGCCGCCACTGGTTACTGCGAATGTGAAAGTAGGGAATAATATCAATTAGAAGTTAACTGTCGTCTCGTGGGTTGCTTCTTCATGAACGTTTAGAACGACAGATCTGGTTTATTCAGCTGCGGAGCACCTGCCTGGTTTCATAGCTGTCGCATCGAATCGCTGGATATCCAACTGAATATCATAATGAAACTAATCGTAAGAGTAGTTAAATCTACAGCTGCTATATGACTGCCTGTACTCAGTAACACCGCTTGATATATCCACGAAAAAGGCAACAATTGGAAAACGGTGGAAGTACAAAATCGATCATCGTTTTCGTGTAAATAGACATGCGCTTGAAAGTAGCCTAAAAGTCAAGAAAATCATCACAGTGAATGCAATTATTGCGGAGAAAAAATTACATTCGAATTAAAAAATGTTTCGTTGTAACGCTAACGCTGTGAAAATTTAAAAATGTCACCGATGACCGAGCACATTCTTTACGAATCTAAACATGCTGTTATGAGCGATTTTCCTCATTGGAGCATACGAGAATATACTAATATTAATAATAATAATGATAATTGTTTAATCACTCTGAATAGATTCTACTATCTGATGGGATACGTTATAGGGTTCCATTCGGGCCATGCGAAACATGTCGATATCGCGCTAAACCGAAGCTGTCGTATTATCAAAAACCGACATCTGTCGATAAAATCCGCATTCTTTCCGGTATTGCTGGAAATTGCAAATAGAAGGCAAATAGCTGCCAGCATTGAAAAGAGCAATCGGAAACGAATAGTCAATATATGACGTTTGGACATAAACCAGCTGAACGAAGGTTGATATCTCGCAACAGTTTGTATGGCAGTTATCAAGTCATTAACAGTAAGCCCGACAACCGCTCGACATAATTTCTGGAAGGAAGAATGTACGAAGAAAAATCGCCAACTACTTAACCTAAGGAGCACCTTCCAACTAAAATACGGAACATGACGTTCATTGAGAACAATGGTTGATCGAACAGGAGACAACACGAACAAGTGGAGAATACAGCTCTTCCTGTATATGTGACGAGGAGCAATCTATCCAACATCTTTTCATCTGCAGCAGCTGCCCACATAGGTGCGGTTTCAATGACCTACTACAACTGGATGGGAACAACGTCGCGATAAAGATCCGTTTCCTGACACGAAGAAGAAGAATAATCTCTTGCTATTCGGAATAAGTACTTTGCTCTCTTGAAATTCTTTATACATATTTCGACGTTACCTGACTAAGAGAATTTCTTCGCCAATTTTTTGATATCTTGCATACATCATACGATGTGATATAATTACGCAGAACATTGTGATCATGAATGGTTTTCAACCACGCATTTTGTTAATGTTGTTAATTTGTGACGTATCGAATCTATAACGCTTAATCCGACGATTTTCTTAATAGTTTTATTCGTGACCCTTACCAGGTGGTGTGAAGAATATTAAAACTCGAATTATAAAAGTGCCATAATTTTCGGCTTTTCCTTATGGCTGCGAAATGTGGGCTATTCGCAACCAAGTTAAAAAAGGAATACGCGGGGACTTTAAAGAATATTCTGGACAGAAAAAATAACAAATAGGAAAATATTGAACAAAAAATATAGTTTAGCGTTTTTTTTTGTTTTTTTTTTTTTTAATGGGGATGCCCTTACAGCTGACCCAACGTGATACTGTAATAATTGTTAACTCGTATTTCTATAAACTCAGACAACTTCTCTAGAAATATCGCAATGTCCGGGAACAGATGTAGATTCTCAATATGCAGAAGGGACAATACGTTATAAGGAGGACCATTACGAGACGCGCGCAGTAATTTAAGATACAGTTCAGGGCGTAATGTTGTTAAAGGAGGGCGTTCGAAGAACATGTGATAGCATGTAGAGGGCAATAAGGATTTTCTCTAGGCTGCATAAGGAACAGTCGGTCCGGCAACAAGCAATGCCCAAACCGCAATCTGCTGATAAGTACAATTCCTCTCCGCTTAATGTTTTTAAAAAAGTAGAACCATGGAAATCTAGGGAGAGACGGTTACAATTGGTAGTACCTAGTAAGAGGCGACTGCTTTATACACTCCATATACGTCTGTTTCCATAGTTGCTTATGTTCCGACTGTATAAAATATATGATATCAAGAACTGACACTGAAGAGAATACTACACCATTAGAAGATCCCCCTTTAGCTAGTGAATATACAATTTCATCGTCGGGGATTGCTGGATGTCCCGGTACTCACAAGAAAGACACTCAAGTTTTCCAACCGATTCAACATGATGAATGAAATCAATGAATCTGACAATAGTTTAGCGTTAAAACAGTAAGGCGTGTTACTCGTATTTTGCGATATTTCGGGCATTAATCAGGCACAACCCACACTCTTGGAAAACAAAAACCTGTATATAAGGTGTGTGTGTGTGTGCGTATAAGTTTTTGTGTTTTGTGCATTGACGTAGTGAAATGAGGCAAATGTATATAATGCAGGTTAATTGGTTTAAGTGATATAATTTTTCCATTAATTGGTTTAAGTGATATAATTTTTCCATCATTCTATTATATAAACGAATATAATATTTTATTGTTTTTTTCCCTTTATTAATAGGAATCCGAATATTTCGCATGCAGTAATTATTTTTTTCGGCCTGATATTATTATACGAATTATCTTTGCGCTTTACTATCCGAACAAGCTTATTCGTGTTACGTAATTTATTTTCGCTTTATTTATTAGCTAAACTTTATATTTAATTCCCCGCCGCTTACTTAAAATAAAACCTTCCCTCCCGTTATACATATATATATATATAAAAACAAAAACCGTTTATGTTAATCGTTGCTGATTGCTTCTTTTACAGTTCTCCGTACTATGTAGATCTGAAAAAATCGCTTTCGTTGCCTAAAGTCCTTTCTAGCGTTGACCTTTCCGGTAGTAGGACTGTGATATCAACCGCGCCGATTACGACCATCGTTGGTTCTTCTAATTCTTCATACGTGGAAAAGTCTGCAATTTCCAGCGACGCGTATTCGTCTAATCATCGAAGTTCGATCGAATCGGAAATTTCCAGTCGTAAATCGTCCCGCGTCGTTGTTCCAAAAAAAGACGAAATTTTCCTGAGGAATAAGTACGTTTCGAAAAGTTTAGGCGACATCGCGATCGATAAAATCGTTCGTACGACTAATATCGATTGTAAACGTAACTTTAGCTTAGTCGCTAATAGTAACGTATTGAAAACTGTCGAAGTCTTCAACGATATACAACAACAATCGTCTAATAAAAACTTACCGGTAACTAGTCGTACCGGTGGAATAATTCACGCGCACGAGCGTAAATCCGCTTGTACGACAGCCGCTGAAATCACTTGCGGAAGTCGAGAAAGTTGTTGTTGTTGCGACGGCGAGACTAGTTGTTACTGTTCGAATTGCGACGTTCGCGTTATTAGTAGTAATTTAGATTCGTCTTCTACCGGCGGTAGTACGTCCAGCTGTAAGCTACTTGCTAGCAGTACCGCCGAAGTCGCTAGTACGGTAGGCGGTAGCGTAGACGAAATATTACGACGAGAAATACGCGAATTAAATCGACTGTCGAAATATCATCGTTTAGGCAGCGTCGATTTCGAACCGTACAGTTTGTTCGCCGAGGTCACGACTCGAACTAGCGACCGGTCTATGATAAAAACTTTACATCGATTCGCTAGTACCGGCGTCGAATTAGGTAACGATCAGATAAGTATTATGACCGTACTGGAAGACGAATCGATGTCCGAACGGAAAAAATCGTCCAGCGATTTATTTTCCAATCATTGGGGCCCGGAACGATCGGTACGGATATACCGCGATAATAATTCCAATCTCGGTATCAGCATCGTCGGTGGCAAGGTATAAAAGTGTTTTTTTTTTTTTTTTTTGTTTTTTGTTTTTATCTATTCCGTTTTATTGACCTCGTTGCGTTTACTCGCCTCTACTGAGTATTATTTTTGGGACGATATACATCGCGAGAAATATTTCGATCTCGAGGCTCGTCTCGCCTGTTTGGACGCCTTAAAGGAAATTTTGGTCGTTCTCGGTTTTGTACGTAATTTTTCCCACATAGATATAATCCTCGAATATCTAAAGTCGACGGATAGGTTCTGTCGTTTACCCAATATAATATTTTCCTCTAAATAATACAATCCTTTCCGACTATTGATATTATCATATAAACCGTAGACGGTATTATATCCCGCGGAATTCAGTATGTTCTATAGCTGGTCTCTGTGATATTCTTAATAATTAGTATATGCACACAATCTTTATAAATCGCATTATTCTTTTCGGATAGATAACCCCCCCTGAATATCTAAAATTGCGATAGGCCTATTTGTCGTTTACCCGATATTTCTATCTGAATAACAAAATCCTTTTCGATATTCTTGTAGCACGATCGCGTGCTCGAACAATTTCACCTTTTATCCTATAATAAATCGTAGACCGTGTTATATCCCACGGAATTCGGTACATTCTATAGCTGGTCTCTGTGATATTCTAAATAATTAGTATATGCACACAATCTTTATAAATCGCATTATTCTTTTCGCATAGATCATGAATCTCTAAAATTGCGATAGTTGGCCTATTTGTATATTTCTATCCACAATCCTTTTTTGGATATTGTTGTGGCCCGATCACGTGCTCGAAGAATTTCATCATTATCCTATAAATCGTAGACAGTATTATTATTTAGTTAGGCTCGTTCTATAGCTGGTCTCTATGATGTTCTCGGTATTAATCTGTGTACATATCGACTATCGTTAACCGAACTGCAAGCTAAATCTTTAGACTAATTTATACTTTCGCGGGTTTTTTTTTCTTCTGTGTAAACCGCGCCAATTTTTTTTTATTGTTTACCTTTATTTACAATAAATAAACGGCAAATTAGCTTTATTATTTACATATTTTAAAAAACTAAATTAATTTAAAGAATTTAAAATGTGTAAATAATAAAGCTAATTGTGTGATTATTTATTGTAAATAAACGTAATAAAGAAATCAACGTGGTTTTTTACACCGAAAAAAAAATTCGTGAACGTGTACGTAAATATACCGTGAACGTTTAAATGTGTTTTGAAATATTATTTTGGTATACTTATAAAATAACCGAAAGTTTTTTATCTGCGGAATTGTTATTTTGTATTTTGAACGGTATAAGGCTTGATTCACATGACGTTCATACTTACACGGTAAGGCTACAGTCGTGAAGCGTCAATAATCAAATTCGGTGGTATTATAAATAAAAAATTATTTTTATTTTTATTTAAAATTAATTATGTTTATATTTTCCGTCGAAAAATCAGCCCAAAATTTCTTTTGGATTCAACGTGACTGGAACGAAACTTGAATGTTAGCGATATTGTCAAGTTTCTCTCGTTTGAGAATATTTTACCGGGCCGAAACCGAAGAATTACCGTACCTATAGTGTGAATCAAGCCTAACAATTACTTTCTTCCTGCGAATGTACAAATTTGTTTTTTTTACGATTATTAAATCCTTATTGCAATCGCGGATTTTTTGTTTCATACGCGTTTTTCTGCCTCAAGCAGTTATTATTAGGCGTCGATCCTAGAATGAGTCTGAAACATTCCTTTTAGTAATCCGACAGATTTTTATATGAAACATTTACGAAATGTTCAAAGTTGTATATAAAAATTTTAAAAAAATCCTCGCGCTATTTAGTTGACGCTAGTAATATACGTAGTATACCCGATGCTCCTGTATCCTCACAGTTAATTCTCGTAATTTCCGTCCTTGATTGAAACTTTTATTCCGAACACATTCCTGTTGTTTTTTTTTTAAAATCTATCCTATTTCAAATATTGCGAACTATTCGTGAAATTATATTTCGTGTGTCGCGTTAAATTACGATTTTTTTAAAGCTCTTAATACACGCACAGAATCTTTTAAATGCGGTGAAATCGCTGTTTTGTCTGATAGGATAGAAGAAAAAATATTTGAAATTTTATACTCTCAAAAACATTTGCAATATTAACGGTGAATTAATCGCAGTAATTTCGTTATTTCTCCACCACGTATACGATTTTTCTTTCTATAATATAACAAATATAATTCAGATTTGCTGTAAAAATATCAACGCGGCCCGCGAAGCTGACTGACGATAATCGCGCAATATATTACCTATCGAAATACGTGAATTAATCAACAAAAGAAGAAAAACGCGCAAAAAGTGGCAGCGTCGCAGATAACCGTCTAATTACCAAATATGCACTTTGCAAACAATTTAAAGAAGCAATTATACATTACAATAATAATCGTTTCATTAACACTAAACAGTGCTGACGGTTTAATTTGGAAAGCAACGGAAATTTTAACTAAAAAACATGATTCATCGCATCATATCAGGAGATCCGATACAACCTTGGCCAAAACTGACGACGAAAAGGATAACGCTTTTGCCGACTACCTTGAAAATATATATTTCAACCCAGCAGCATAAAGAACTAACAACACACAGAGAAAGTTATACAACGAAACAGCAAACAAGCTACGTGTATGTATCCAAGGTTTAAAAAACAATAAGATCCCAGGAGAAGACGGAATTACAAATAATATTTCGAAACATCTGCCAAAAAAAGTACTTCTGTTACTTTTATACATATACAATTATATGCTACGACTATAGTACGTTCCAAGGCAGTTGGAAAAAATCGATAATTATACTTGTCCACAAACATGGGAAGTCAGTTACAAATGTTTCGTCCTATACGTCAATAAGTTTGTTGAATACATTTGGGAAAATATTTGAAAAAATAATTCAACCGTTCCTTCATAGTATGACAAATGTATATGTTCCAAATCATCAGTTGGGATTTAGACCAAAACATGTGGCCACCGATCAATGCCGTAGAATCGTTGACGCAATTGAGTCTCTGTTACAGCGTAGAATGTACTGCCGAGCAGTATTCCTTGATGTAGCCAAAGCAATTGACCGCGGTTGACACGATGGTTTGCTACACAAAATACGAAAAAATTTCAAGTTGAAATGTATCATCTTTTAAGATCTTACTTAAGTGATATAGATCATTTCGGGTTAAACTAAATGGTAGCGTCAGTACTTCGAGGTAGTGTTCTCTGCCCAATTTTTTATAATATATACACGGCCGACATACCAACCACAATGTTTACCTTGGAAGCTACATTTGTAAATGACATTAGTAGCTAGTCATGATGATCCTCATGAAGCGTCAAGATTTATTCAACACCAGTTATCATTACTCCAGAAATGGGTTCTTAAATAGACATACGGCCTAGAAATATATGGACCAGCTGCTAAAACGCATCTCGACTAAATACAGTCGCTTCAATCGAAGATACTGAAAATAATGACCGGTTCGCAACAGTATAATTCACAATGATCTGGATGTCCCTACAGTGGTGGCGGCGGTGTATAAGCAGCGGTACAACAAAATGCATAGTGCATTCAGTAAAAATTTGAACCCATTAACATCGCGCATGTGCACCACTGGACTTGCTGATAATCCGTCCAGAAGACTGAGAAAAAAAATTGCCGAGATGCACTTATAACTTAATAATAACGATAATGATATTAATAATAATAATAATAAAGTTGAGTAACAAATAAGAATACATAAACAAGCGGCTTCATCTATTGGTATGTGCCGTTACTCAAACAGAGAATAGAATTAATATAAGAGCCGGTATGCAAACAAACAAAAAAATAAAATAAGGATATTGGAGTCGGAAATCATGACGCTACACACGATGCACTGACGAACCGGAGTTCTGTCGATCAGGTGTAAACGGGTGAGTCTTGTATGACCCAGCTACAGTCCACCGAGGACAGCGTCATCTCGGCGGTTTGGAAACGAATTCTTCCAAGGTAAAACAAAATTATTGATTTGGAGATCGACTGCCACTTTTGTTGCCACGAAGCAAACAGTCTTGACAGATCGATATCTGGAACTGGGACGTTTGGGATCGACAACAATGCCTTTGCTGTTCTATCTGCCAGTTAATTCCCTGGAATCCCGGCATAAGCTGGAATCCACAGTAACGAGACTAATTGGTTCGGTTTTTTACTAATAACAGCGGTGCCACTTATTTAGCTATAGGATGTTGATTATTGCTGAGGTCATCGCATACGGAGTTGATAGCTGAGAAACAGTCGAGATATACAACCGATGGCTGTTGGATGTTAGCTTATTATGAAGTCCATGGCGAGATAAATCGCATAAAGTTCCTGAAAGGATGGAAAATAGTTTCCCATTGCATGAGTATGCGTCAGTACATACAACACTGATGAAACAAATGGTAAGAGACAACACTTTTTTGCTGATATCTTTAGTTATTAGCCCTCATTTCTCAAAACTGATGATTGAGAGATCCAACTTTACTGAACTTTCCATCCAATGTGGCAGCATAGTGATTGAATATTTTAATATCTACGGGTTTAGAATGTTTATTTCTGATAAGCTGTTGTTAGAGTTGGTTGTAACCGACTCAAGTGGTCTCGAAAAGGATGAGATAGTAGCTGAAAGTAATTTATGAAAGAATAATCCAGAAGCTTCTAACCGGAATATAAAGTTAACTAATTGCCTATCGATAAGCTATTCTGATGACTCTGAGTACAGACTGTCGATCGGGCAAGTCCGAAATGCTCCAGTAGTTGAGCGAAGAGCTGAATTCTGAATGATATCTACGGACTTGAGTTATGATGGTTTTGCTGAGGAATGTATCGTTGCTCCATAATCAATGTTTTATCGTATCAGACAGCGATAAATGCGTAAGAGTGAAATTCGATCGGAGCCATAAGTGCTATGGAATAGTTTTTTCAGAATGTTTATTTTCTTCGAGCACCCTTTTTCTATTTAGATTAAAAATGCTGATCCATCGATATTTTAGAATCTAGAACCAGACCTAAGTAGCGGACTGATGACTCATTTAGAATTAATTTATCATGAAGATGGATGTTGAGCTTTTTCTGGAATTTGCGTATATGGAAGTAGTGTAAGGCAACAGTTTTACTATTTGACAAGAATAAGCTATTATTCAAACACCGGGCAGATGATATCGGGTCGGTACAACGAAGAACACGTTCTCCCATAGATAAGGTTCGGCAGCTTACAAAGATTGTGAAATCGTTCGTAAATAATAAACTATGTACTGGAGAAATAACTCTGCAGCTACTAAATCAAAATCATTAGTAGCTATATTAAAGAGTATAGAACGTGTTAGCCAAATACACTAAATATAAGGATGCGATTAGATTCTAGATATTATTTTGTTTGAGTGATGATAAGGTTTTTTGATTTCGTGAAAATTATCGAATAAGGCAGTTTTTGACAGTAGTGAGAAAGTAAATTCAACTTCATAGTATACGCTAACGCGGTTATTAAAAGATGTTGACAACAATGTTCGTAGATTGGAACATCGGCACTATCCGAACAATGTTGGTAATGTTGTACTGTAAGAACGACATATTCGCGTCTAAATTATCGACGCCCCATTTCTCATTAATTTTGATATATTATGGGTATTCGAAATATTTTGTAAGTCGTGTGCAGAAAGGTGTTGCTATTCATTTCATTATTATTATTATTACGTATTTCAGTTCATGCTGTAAGCACTTTCCAGTGTAGTGTATGTGTATGTGTGCATGTATTGTACTTTTTTTCCGCTTATGTATGTACATTTCAATGGGTATGATTGTGTTTATGTATAGTGTATGTGCAATTGTATAAGTGTTTTTTTTTCGTATATTATTTTAATAATTAAAAATTTTTTTTCCAATTTTTTTTGTGGTTTAATTAGGTTCTGTACTCGTGTTTAATTATTTACTTCTCGATGTTCGCATTTTAATTCGCGTAGCTATTATGCGAATCGTATATAAATAAATAAATTATAATTAGTTATAATTTTAAATAACGGTTTATTGAAGGACGCAGTTTTTGTTTATGTTTCCTTTATAATTGTTCAACTAGTAAATTTAATTTAAAATTAGTAATTTTGAAAATTCCGATTCTTATTAGAATTGAAAAACTATCGTTATTTTTAAATACACTTTTAAACTTTCATATCCATACGTTTACGATTTTTTTTTTTCGGTTTAACTCGTATCAATAATTTATTACGTAACGTTTGGAAAACACTTACGGTTTTAATTTTCAAAAAGTAAAGGGTTATGAATGTGTATATTTATAGAATTATGCTTAGAAGAATCTTGACTTAATGTTGTCCCGATTTTGTGATAAACAAGTGTGCACATCCGTTTATCAATGTTTTTGTCATCAGTTGCTTTTATTGTAACTATACTGTCAGTAAACAATTTCAATAATCGCAAATCAACATATCAGTCCGTTATCCGAATTGATAGTTGTCCGGTTTCTTTTTGTCAAGACGCGAGAGATTATTAAGATACGAAAATCGGGCTAAACTGTTTTATTTGGAATCCAAAATTCTTCTAGTTTGATACTTGTCGAAGAAAAATTCGAAAACTACAACCAGATGAGTCAAATAAAAATGAAACTTTTTTTTTTTTGGAACGGTGAAATATTCTCGGATTTCGACTATCTTGAGCAATTTACTGAACGTTAGAATGTTTATGAACCGTTTCTTACAACAAAAAGGTAGTTAAAATCCCTAAAATTGTTATATATAAAGACCAACAAACCTTTTCGTCTACTAAGCTATTATTAAGTGGACATAAAAAAGTAAAACATAAAAATATATACCATTTATAAAAAATATAAATAAAAAACTGATCATTGCATTGGACACCTTCCTCTAGAGCTCTTTCTTGTCCTGTATAATATTTTTCTTCATCGAATTTCCCTTTTATTTATTTCTGTTAGTAACGTCACCTTTATTTTTAATTCGTCTAAAACCGATGCGTTTATTCTATGGGCATTGATATATAGGCTAGTATATTTATATCATATATATATATATATATATATATATATATATATATATATATATATATATGTATGCGTAATATGTATTTTGCCTTTAATTCCAATTTTTGCGTCTGTTATAAAAAATGTTAATTATTACTTTTTTGTATTTCCGTCTTAAGATAATTTTTTTTTTTTAATATTTGTTAATTCATTTATTATTTTATTTATTCGTAGTAAGCACACGTGCTACAAAAATGGCTTATTAATAATTACCAATTATTATTATTATTATTACTATTCCGTTTTGGTAAATGTTAGCAATTCGGTACCACCGCCGTTGTAATAATTTAATTTAATTATAATTTATAAGCAAATTATTAACGCGTATTTATTTATTCAATTATTCGCTTTTGTAATATTACTAAATAAATTTGATTCAATTATTATTGTTATTATTAGGTCGATTTATACAATTCCAGTACGAATAACCGAGTGGCGATTTCTGGAATTTTTATTAAAAACGTAATTCCAACTAGTCCAGCTGGTCAATCCGGAGAATTAAAGGTTAGATTATTTATATATATATATATATATATATATATATATATATATATATATATATATATATATATATATATATATATATATATATATATATATATTTAATGCGTTACCTGGATACTTTAATTGTGTAATTCCAACTAGTCCAGCTGGTCAATCCGGAGAATTAAAGGTTAGATTATTTATATATATATATATATATATATATATATATATATATATATATATATATATATATATTTAATGCGTTACCTGGATACTTTAATTGTGATATTCACGAAATACTTAAGTCGATATATTATTTCAGTACGGTGCATAAAATATTTTAATAATAATGAATATTTAAGATTTTCAATTCTAAAAATATTTATATCGTGCATTAAAAATTATATAGTAATCTAAAAAACCACATTATTCACGAAATTTTATATTTTCACCTCCTCCAGTTATTTATTTCATAAACCGAAAGTAATGATTTTCTATTTAAAAATTAATAATGTATGACTGAAACAGTTAATACAAAACTTGCGATATTGGAAGGGGACAACAGAAATACAAGAAACAAATTTGCCAACAAAGATGACATATTGTCTTTCTGAAAAAAGATATCTATAGGTTATGCGCAATGTGTAATAACGTGAATTTAGACCACTAATTAACGTTTTAGTTATAATTCAGCGTTCGTATCGAAAGAAAACAAATATATTTATGTAATGTTTATACGCAGTCAAATCGTCATCTGTAGTAAAGTTTTAAATCGTTGTTTATGATAATCGAACAAATTTATTTCGCATTATTAAAACATTTCTAATATTACATACAACAAAATAATAGTAATGGTAATTATGGCAAAATATAACGCACTATTTTTATATAATGAACATATATGAGTATAATAAAACTAGTGCTGGTGCATTATTAAAAAAAAAAACACACCTAAAAACTATGAATAAGACTTATTATATGGAGACAGTTGATTTCTACAAGTTTATGTAAAAATAATGAAACAACACGCGATACAAGAAATTTCATATTATGATATAATAATAATAATAATTAAATTTCAAACACGTGTTTGAAATGGTATTAAAATCAATTAATTTTTATCAATTTTTTTTTAACACCAATATATCTTACCGTTGCGAGTCATTCTAAAAATTCGTCCATCCGTCGTAAAAAGTATCCCATTGATTTATGCAACATCTTCAACGATTACATTCAATTATTTTCGCTGTAGGCACAACAATTTACCTTTGTTTGGTAGTACATTTTTATTATACTACATTCCGAAATATTATTATATCCGTGTAGTATGTTCCTAACTTTTTTTTGTTGAAATGGCTCATATTTCTTTAAACTTGTATCGGGAATCAGACAAGGATGCATCTTATCGCCTATTCTGTTCAATACATACACCGAATACATAATACGCGATTTCTTCGAAGACCGGGAAGGGGAAATAGCAATACGAAGAAGCACAAGTTTAATAACTGATGCTATTTTGATGATATCGTGCTATTTGCTTCGTCTAAAAAAAAAAAAAAAAAAAAAAAAAAAGTTAATAGAACTTATCGGTAAACTGAAAAATAAGTATGGTTTATAAGTAAATAAAGTGATGATAATAGTTAGGGTTAACAATAATCAGCTAGATGGTTACGAATTTGCAGGATATAAGGTATTAGATAAATTTAATTCGGGTGACTGGTTAAAAATTTAAGGAAGTGCGTCAAGAAAATACATAGACTCTTTACATTAGCTAAAGGCATTAAGTCTACAGAAAAATTCTCCGGGATACCATACAATGCCCGTAGAATAAACTCGTCGGTTTTAGACGAATTAAAAATCGAGGCAACGCTACTAACAGAAATCAATAAAAATACAATAAAATATTTCGGGCACGTAACATGAAATTAGAACTCGATGCAGAAAAATGTTATACGGGGGGGGGTAATACTTGGAAAGCGCCTTAGAGAAATGTTTCAATGATCAGATCGGGTGAAGGCCCTCACTTGGCTTAACGAATGCATTCCATCTAGCAGGAGGCGTAAAAAGATGGAAACGAATCGTCAAAGTAGTACGATGTTACCACGTTCTCTTGCGAAGGACAATGGATTTCATTGATTGAATTGGCTCGTATTAGAATCTAAATGATTAATTCAATTTAAAATTTTTCTTTTTCAAACGATTTTTTATCGCTAATTTTTGATCTTCGATTTAACATCGCGTACACTAGTTTTAGATAAATAAAAACTTCAAATTGAAAAATTTGCTCTTCGAAAATTTTAAACGTGTTTAAATATTTTAAATTATCTCGTATAATTCGATTAAATTCTATGTAGTCATTTACTAGGAAAAATCGATGCGACTCGATATGAAAATTATTATACGTTTTTCCAACATCGACGGAACGGGTAAAATGAGACTATTCAATTAGTAGTAAACTTATTTCTTTTAAATAAATTGAAACGTTTAAAAGAAAATAGTGGAAAGTTGAAAATTAAAAACAAACCATACTTAAAATAGAAGTGCTAAGGGCGAATTAATTTTCTCTTTATCGAAACAAAAAAATCAAAACGTCGTATAAAGTTGTGTTACTTAAAGCATTTCGAATGTCCGTAATTTATGAGTTTTGTCTCGTTTATCTTCTACGAAAAGAAATAGCGAAATACGCGATTAAGAAATTTTACTCGTAGCTAAATTTTAAAAATTTAATTGAAAATAAATTTTATTTTTTATTTTCTCGATCGTGGACCAAAAAATCTGAATCTAAATTTGAAAATAATATAGCGCGAAAAAATAGTTTCCTATAAAGTATCGAATAAAAATTAAAAAAAAAGTGATACTAATTAATATTACTGGCGATTCTAGTTATCAAAATAAATTTTCAATAAGGTAATTATATACCGAAACGAAATTGAACTCTATTAGCAATTGACTGCTTCGCGAATATTTTCGTCGCTTTTATTACATATGAAACTTTGACATCGAGGATTCTCCCAATAACGGTTGTATTACTAAATTTCTTACAGACAAATCGGAAAATGCCTCGAACTGTCGTTTTCTGGCTAATGCAGTTGTTCTATCGCGTGCATAGGGGAGAGATAGAAAAAAAATACTTTACTGTTTTTCGGTATTTTTTAGTAATTTTTAAGCGATGCAATCTCAACAATCAGTTTTTAAATTATATTACATACACAGCATCGTTGTAGGACACGCGTGTTGATCATATTACAATGTAAAATAGCGGTAAAAGTGCTAAGGAAAACAACCTTGTGATTGTTTATTCGACAGCTGAGCAAGCGTACCTGTTTGGCCGAATAGCGCCGCGCATACTAACAAAATAGGTGTTCATTCGAAAACCACAACGCGAATAATCTGCGACATATTAAAGTCTACAAAAATATCGGTTACTCGTTATCGCACATAGAGTTCATCCGCGAATGAATACTCTCGAAAACATTGGGAAACTTTTTCTTTCACACAGAATTTCCAAATGTACGCGGATAAAGTATTTAAACCAACAAAAATACTAAAATCTAAAAAAAAAATGGGAAAAAAAATAGAAAAATGAATGGACAAAAGTAATCGATACAGATTTAGTTAATCTCCGAGAATAGTCCTATCAAGAAGGAAATGTGATGCGATAGATGTGTTTACAGATTGAACAAGTGAAAAATGGCCAACAGTCCGAGCTTTGAATATTAGATCATCTGTATAAATACAAGATCTTTTCATTATTATTATAATTAACTTTTTTTTTTAGAAAATTTTCATTAAATATGTATATATATATATAATGTATTTATTAGTTCTTATCGTAAATTTCTCGTTTAACACGTTAATATACTTGAGTTGTTAACACACTTTTCAGACTGGCGATCGTATTCTAGAAGTAAGCGGCGTAGATCTTCGATCAGCTAGTCACGAAAAAGCCGTTTTGGTTATAAAAAATGCCGGTAATCCCGTCACGTTCGTTGTACAGTCTTTAATACAATGGGTACGTACCGCGTTGATTATTTAATAAATGATTTCCATTTAAGTATATATTGTTTAGATTTTTTTCATTTTTAAAATAACACTCGGAAAATCTCGTGAACTCGAAAGCTGAAAGGAGAAATCATCTAACGCTTTTCATAAACTGAAGATTTATAGAGGACATAACGCATTCTGGGCAAACCAATATGCGGAGTTATTGCTTTTCTCTGCTTCTTTACTTTCCCAGCAAGCTAGTGTTCATTTTGGATGTATGATTTGGTTTGCTAGCGGCATAAATGTTTCATCGCTCGCGAGATTCAAGCTTACCGCTATCGTAAAGTGATATTAATGTTTTAGTTTATTCACAATCTGGGCAAACGTGGCCATTTAACGAATTGTGTTTTTTTTGTCACGAGGGAGGGGGAAAGAGCACCCAATCGTACCGATAGCTGTTACTCTAAACTAGGTCCAGTGGTTTACTGCGCTTTAATCTTCTCGCATCATTGGAAGTGCAACATATGTTTAACCAAGCTGTTAGAGTGTACTTGGAGTCTGCCTGCATGTCTTTAGGCATACTGCTCTATAATATCAGATACGTACGGAATGTTTAGATCTTCGTGTAGAGTTGCGTTAGTTATGTACCAGGGTGCGTTCGTAATTTTCCTTCAGATTTTATTTCAAGTTGTTTGTGTTATTCCGATATGTGTATCTTTCGCACAAACCCTCACAGTTAAATTCCGTAGGTCCAGATTATTCGAACAGCAGCTGTATCAGCCCCTTTATTGTTGACCGAGCACTGTTTCTGTCTACGAGCCAGTTCATTTTCTGAATTCGGATATTCTTTTTTCTCTTTTTAACTATATGATGACGCCCATGTCTATCGAGTATCCAAGCGCATACTCAGATGTCTAATACTAGACCGAACTGGCATTATTACATTGTTGATTTTAACGAGTGGAATACAACTTTCCTATTAGTAAACTGCACGTTCACGGATTTGTTTTCGTTAACACTTATTTTTCTTTCACATTTTGAAAGCGATTTCTGCAGACTGGCGGTATTCACACGAGAGTAGAACTGTATCTTCGGTAAAGGTAACCCCATGTATGTTATCGGTTAGTGGAAAATCTGCGGTTATCTTGCGATATTCCGGCAGAAATGGATGGATTTCAGAAACTGTTCATAACGTGCATGGAAGTGTTTGTCGTAGATATAGGAATTAGTTAATGTAAACTAGACGAGACTTCAGTTGAAGTAGCAAACCTTCGTGCCATATCTTATGAAACGCTTGAGCAACATCAATAAACGCAGCTATATAAACATGTCTCGTTTCTAGACTGTTCCCTAAAATACTTGTTACTATAATCGTTGAATGTTATTCCCTAAAGCCAAATTGACGAGATGGTATTATTATTTGAACGTAAATAAGGTTGTATTCGATATTAATTTTTCCATTACTTTCGACAAAATCGTAATTGTGGCTGTTTTGTTCTTTTAAAAATTGTTATATATAACATATATTTATTTATTTAGTAAACTCGCTTTGTTATTATTTATTATACAGTCAATATTTTTAATTTTAATCGAGCACCGGTTATGATATATATATATATACCATTTTGTGTTGCGTCATTTAATATACCCGGCAATAGTTCTTTCAAATATAACAATATTTTAACTAGGGAATAATGAGTATCGTTATTTGGGTCATTTCTACGTTATCGTGTCGTATAGGCTAGTTTACTCGAATTTGTTATTCGCAATTAAACCGAATGCAAACGGTATCGGTTACAACTGTAGTAAGATGAATGATATACATACACACATAGACCATCGCAGTGTATATGCACGTTGTCGTGTTCGTAAAAAAAAAAAAAATTATTCCTGGTTTTATATTCCAACAAGTGGTTCGTACTTTAATAAAGTTTAACTTTAAAATAATGAATAAACAGCGCTGTCTGTACAGTGCCATACAGTCGACCGACGGTGCGAGATAATTTTTAAATACCGGATATTATGTCGTCGTTTACATTTGAATATATCTTATCAGATGTGTATCGGAAAGTCTTTTTACATTAACGTTTGGCATCTCTTAATTATCGTTTCGTGTTAAACTTACATACAAGCAGTTATGTACATTGTGTCACGTGTGCCGTCAATACGGGTAATAAATAACGCGAGTATAAATATGCATGTATACATGCATATATATATAAATAGTGTTGGCGAGTGAATTTCGATTAGTGAAATCGATTTTTTTTTTATTTTTTTTTTTATTTAATTTTTATTGATTACAGGGTGTAGATGGTAATGAGAACGAACCTATCTACGAACAAGTACATCGACCGTCCACTCAGTCGGATATTTTGAACGAATATCCTACATATCGATCGTCCATAGATATAGAGGATTACAAGACGGAATCGCCTCAAAACGAAGTTCAGGCGATCGTATCGCAACAGGTAAAGTAAACGTGTTCTGTTTGCGATTTTTTCTCCGGTTTTTTTAACGTGCGAATTAAAAATATGCCTTCTATAATAATAACGTTGTGTTTTATTTAACGGAAATTCATTAACGACAATGGCTTATATAAATTACGGTCCTCGAATACAATTAATTTTCTTGCTAACGTCAAACGTAACACCGAACACTCCTGTTAACATCTCTCGCCCACATTTCATACACTTCGGTTGATTCCGCACACTTTACATTAACTTGACACGCTACCGTCTCACGAGTTCCTTCCAAAACAATGTCCATTCTGTCTTCGTTCTAATCCCCATGTAATGCGTATTATCTCGACAATGATACAACACACCGAGACCCGTGCCTTCCAGTTCTTACATTTAACCACCTCACATTCGAAGGAAAAAGACCCCAGTAAAATTAAAAGAAAACGAAAATCTATTAATTACGAAATTTATAATAGAAATCCCCATGGACACAATGGATCAAGAAATTTAAATCGGTATGTAATTCCTTCACGAGTTGATTCCTCATCGAAAACCCCACTGAGCTACTTTTAAGAATAGAACTTTGACGAAATGAATGGCAGGAGTGGCGACTATTGAATAGAATCCGAACTGGTCAATGGCAGACGCGGCCATCTCCTGCAAAATTTGGGTATTTCTGATTCGGCTAGTTCTTTCTGTGAAAACCCCAGTCAAACAATAAAACACATCGTCGGAAAATGTAAAGTATACTCGAAAAATGAGATTACGATTAAACATTTACATCAATTGCGAGGCGATTTTCTCCTTTTTAAAGCGCTCTATATTAAGGCTTTGAGCACTGTCTATTCGATTTTCTACATATTCACACACACACATGCGTATATAATTACTCGACAACGCTAATTATCGAGAGAAATATGTGCAAGCTGGCTCCACCGTTTTATTTCACTTGTTGAAGAACCGCTGTTCTTCAACAAGTGAGCCCATATATATATATATATATATATATATATATATATAATATATCTCTGTGTGCCGTTTCATATACATTCAGTTGTTTCTCTTGTTGCGGTATTAAGTTACTGCGATCTACCACCATCGATTTCGTTTTATTCTTATTTATTTCCAGTCCATATTCAATGCTTATTTTATGTAGTTGTTCCAATAATATTTTCATATCGTCTATCAGCGTAGATTAGATCGTTTGCAAATCGCAAAATTATTAATAGTTTTTCCGCATATACATATACCAATGTCTGAACCATCAATTGGACCTTCCGTAACTTGTCTCATGATATATTCACCGTATAGGTTGAACAACAACCGAGACAAAACACATCCTTGTCTTACTCCCTTACTCGTCTTAAATTCACCTGACTCTATACCAGCTTCAACACACACTCTGTTGGCATTGTGCATATGCAGCTGTGCAATTAAGTGTACTAGATGCCTCGGCGCTCCCATTTCAACGAGCACCGGCCACAGTTTTTCCCAAAGAGCGTTATCAAATACCTTTGAGTAGTCTATGAGACACAATACTACTGGGATATTATGCTCTCTGCTTTTTTCAATTATCTGGCGAATGCTTAGAATTTGTTCCCGAGCGCCTCTTCCACTGACAAAGCCCGCTTGTTCCTTCGGAATTTGTTTGGATGCAAATGCCGCTATTCTATTCAAGATTCGAAGCATTACTTTGCTAATATCTGATATTAATGCAATCGTTCTATAATTTTCGCACTTTATAGCCTTCCCTTTTTTAAGAAGGGGTTTATAGACTGTCTTGCACCACTCTTTTGCCCCGTTTCCGGTTTTCTAAATTTCTTCACAGATCTCATGTATTCTTTCGACTCCCTTCTTTTCGAGCTGTTTAATTATTCCTGCCGTTATTCCATCGCATCCGACAGTTTTATTGCCCAAGTCCTCATCTTGAATTCTCTAGAAATTAATCTAATATTTTTATATAAGTCTCTGGGCTTATTTTTTTCTGCATGTTCTTGAATATTTCGGAAAATGGCCTGGTAGTATGTGTTCTTATCCTTACGGTAGAATTTGTGAATTTCTGAAGATAAATGAGCTATGCTCATTTGTACCAGTATTATTACTAAGTTTTCTCCTTTCCATAATTAGCTGCATTATCTCGGACGATATCCACTGTGATTGAGTATCCCGTAAAGCTAAAATAATTCTGCTCATGAATTTATCCCAGAGATGATCAGCATATTGGTCACCTCGATGCGACTGTGTATTCTTCACTTCATATTGTTTTCATTTTTCTTTGAATTCCTGTAGGTATGTAATTTCCATTCTCCTTTTTGTTTTTGATGAGGCGATCAGTTTACATTTCAATCTCACCCGGACGGTCATAACTAGTGGTCTGTGATCTGATCCGCACTCGGTTCCAGGATAAGCCACCACATTGTCCGACGATGATTTCCATCTTTCTTATTTATCACTCGGAGCTTTCCATGTGCACATAGGTCGTATATGATGGTTAAACTTCGTGTCATTATACCGAATTTATTTTCCAATGCGAATTGCGATAACCTTTCACTTCGTTCATTCCTCCTGCCTACTTCAAACTTCCCGATTATTCTTCTTAATTGGGTGTCAGCTTCGCTTCCAATTTTATCATTCGTGTCTCTCATGATGATGGTAATTTCTCTGTTCCATATATCTTCCATAAGTTCTTCAATATCTTAATAGAATAGTTCGATTTCTTCATCATTCTTCGCACAGGTAGGAGCATATGCTTAAATATTGTTAATAGGAACCGATTTGGCTTCTATCCTGATCGCCATCACCCTGTTGCTCTTTATAACCCATAATCGCTGTATCAAATTTTTTGACACCCATATAGCTACGCTACTAAAACTCGATGTATCCGAACTGGAACTGTAGAATGTTCCTTCTTTCATGTGAAAATGCCCGGACTGATTGTAATGCGTCTCCGAGAGCCTACATACTCCAATTTCTAGTCTTTCTAACTCCATTTCCACTATACGAATCTTTCCAGTCTGTAGAAGGTCTCCAACATTTCACGTGGCTATCTTTGTTTTAGTCTTCGCAAAATTTTTACCAGCCACATTTTTTCAACGAAGGGGCTGATTTCCCCCATTCACAGATTTAACATCCCGATCCTGAAAATCGGAATGCCGGGGATCACATGGAAAAATATTTCCGATAATTGTAGATTTCATGATTTTTGTGGGATAATACTACGTTGGTTTCCCGTTGCCTACTGCAGAATTTTCTGTCAGGGTTTACTCCCTTAACCTTTCGGTAAATACCCGACCGCAAGGCAGCAGCTTGCTGGTTACTGAGGAGGTAACAGTGTAAGGTTTTTACGGCGACCTAAACCCACCGAGGGAAAGACAATCGTAAGATTTATGCAGACTTTTATAGTCAGTTCCTCAAGCTGACCATCTGCATCCTCGTGTCTCTTACCCTGTCACTACTGAAATCACCTGCGTGAAGCTTTCCACCAGTAGCCGCTCTTGGTCCGCGACTGCTTATTTGACTAATGTCTTATTCGCAGCTGGCCTACATATATGTAGACCGTTCCATAATCCGCCATCTATGGTCGCGCCCCATACCGGTTAGAGCTCCGGCTCCCAGCTTATATATATATATGTATATATATATACACCGGGTGTCCCAAAAAACCCGCTACTGGAAATTAAGATGATCGAAAAATGTATTTATAAAAAGACATTTTACTCGCATTTATTATTGTTTTTTTGTGTAATACCGAAAGTCACTTGCGTAAACCTACAATAAATGTTCAAATTGGTCTCCTTTCACTTCCAGACAGGCATTGACTCGTCTTGCCATGTTCAAAAATATTCGTTTCAGCATAGGTCGATCGATCTCGTTGATTGCCGTTGTGATTTTTGTTTTTAATTCTTCAATGGATTGAGGAGGTTGGTTAAACACTTTTTCCTTCACATAGCACCATAAAAAAAGTCGCACAGCGATAGGTCGGGACTAGGCGGAGGCCATAAGCCCCGAGAAATAATGCGGTCGTCAAAGAACCACTTCAAAAAGTCTATTGTGTTCTCTGCTGTATGTGCAGTCGCTCCATCCTGCTGTAACCAACGATACCGGTCCTCCACATCTAAATTAGCAATAAAATCGGTAATAATGTCTTGGTAGTGAGAGATTGTAGATTCAAAAAATACGGGGGACCGATTATCTTTTTGCGCGAAATTCCGCACCACATTCCAATTTTGCGTGGGTGCAAACTGGTTGTAAAAAACTCGTGTGGGTTTTTCGCACATCATAGCCGATAATTATGCGCATTTACATAGCCGTCCAAGTAAATCCATGCCTCGTCGCTAAAATAAACATCATCAAAACGACCTAACCCTGAACGGCTAAACTGCTTTATCCATCGGCAGTATTGGGCGCGGCGCGTGTTATCGGTAGGCAGTAATTTGTGTCTTGCCGACACATGATATGGTTTGAAACGTAAACCGTGTAGAGTACGATGTGTGGTAGATCTCGACAAGTTTACTTGTTTAGACAGACGACGAACAGACACTTGACAGTTAGCGTTCACAATATTTCGCACCTCTTCCTTCTTTTCTTCTGTAACTATCGGTCGTCTGCCACTTCCAGTCTTCCGATCAACAGTATGCTCCAAACGAAATCGACGAACGATACGGTTGATCGTAGAGTTCGGTAGTGTATAATTATCACCATATTCTTCTTGAAACAGCCGTCTCACTTCTTTAAAAGAGTTGTTATTCGCGAAATAAAATTCAATAATTTTACAGCATTGTTCAGGAGAAAAAACCATTTTGAACTACACTCAAACACTGCGTTCTCAACACCGACCTGTTGTATTCGCAACGCTGTCATTGTTATTTAGATTTCTAGTAAGACCAGTGTAACTAAAAAACCGGTTTATAACCCAATACCACTCATTTAATTTCGCATATAGGCGTTGGAAGTTTCAGTAGTGTTTTTTTTGGGACACCCGGTATATATATATATATATATATATATATATATTCGTCTGCTATTTTCGCTGGCTCGATCGTTTTTCGGGTTAACTTCCCACATAAACCGCGCCAATAAAAGTTTCACTTCAAAAAAAAAAAAACCGTTCTTTACGCAGCATCAGAATTATTTATATTTATATATACGCAGGATTAAACGACAATAAATTATTATTTATTTAAATATATATATATAAAATAAAAAAGAACTATTATCGTCATCATTTAGTTCTGACAATGCTGTAGCCGACGAAACTAGTCGACCGCCTTTATAGAGTATATATTCGCGATACCGTATAATAAAAAGTAATTTTTGTTTTATTCCGTTTAATTTTTATTTAAATTTAATTAATTAATTATAATCGGTTATATTTTGTTTGGTTGGCAGAATTCTATTCGTCAGGCTAGCGCCGAACAAAAACGCGAATTGTTCCGTACTTCGTTGTTATCTAAGTCGCAAAATTATTTAACGGCCGACGAAGCTCGCGAAATGTCGGACGAAGATGAAACGAACGTCGCCGGTACAGCTACCGTAGAAAATAACGAATGCGTCGTCACTAAAGCCGGACGATTGGTAGATATTTTGTATTTTATTTCATTAATTATCCTCACATAACCAATGTCAAAACGTATTATTATAATATAACGTATTTCGAATCAAAGTAATTTACATGCCTAAAATGAAACGCCTATCTATCGGGCGAATGACAAAATACAATTTTTTATTCTCTCCCGTCACAAACACATCACACATATACGTATACATACACACTATCTATACAAATAACGCAATATTCTTATGAACATATCTTCTTCTCTACGCGTTCTCCGTTCGAAGTTTGACGATCATCTCAGCTATTGTTGGCTTGGATGTTTGCAGCCCCCTGTAAATATTCTTTTGAGCATCCATACCATTTCCGCAAGTCAGCTAGCCACAATGTTCTTCTTCTGCCTTCTACTTGACCATTTAGAACAAGCTAAATACGATAAAAGCGCATTATCGAACCAAAAAAAAAAAAAATACAAATAAAACTTGTAAATTCAAATAAAAACTAATGCAACAATATAGAAGATTCGTATTATTTATGTAAAACAGAATGATATAAATACGTATATTCTCGTATAATAAATAAATTACGATCTCAATTAACGTTCGTCGAATACAACGATGTTGATTAAATAAAAAGACAAATGTTTACGATATACGTTATTGGAGTTCAGAGTGTAATACAGAGCTGTATAGAATTTTCCTAACATAAGACGAGATACAATCGTCTGAATAAATTTTATTAACAATTTGTCGTTTACGATTCGTTAAATCGATTTTTAAATTCCTCTATATGCTAGGGAATTATATTCGATCGGGTACACAAAACCTGTCTTCTTATTCGTGATTTATTTATACCCGGAGTTTTTGCTCTTCCCGTACCGTCCGATGTTGTCTCCTTATCGAATGAAATTTCAAATTTACTAGTATTGTTCAGCACGTAAGTAACTGTAATCTATACAACTGAACAACAGTAACTAGTGATTGTTTTTAGACAGATATTCTCAGTATCGCACGTTGAAAAACTTTTATAAATTCAATGTTTACCACCTCAATAGAGCATCACTTATGGCAGCACGGGTAGATAGGGTGCGATAATAATTAATAATAATGAATAATAAACGAAAAAAATAAGACACCGCGCGTAAAGGGAGTGTCACACTTTACGGCTATCTTGAGCGGATGAATTCGGAATGGTTAACTTAAAAGTTAGAGTTGGTATCTTGGGTAAAATCCGAATGTTAGATCGATTTTGTAGAATTTAAAATAAGACTTGAACGGAATCGGATTTTTTTTTATATTTATTTGTAATATTGAACTGCCCAAAGGCATACACGCAATAAATTTAACATAGGAAAATACATAAGCGAAGGTACGGATTCGGCCAATGCCTTATCAGGAACTAAGATTATAATTAGCGTTTTACATAAATCTAAATTTTAATATGTAAATAAAAGAATAAGTTATAATAAATCGTGCGGTTTAGTCCGCCTTAATCTACGAGTGTCTCCTTCTGTATTGAGGAGTTCAGCAACAATTGTATTCGGATGTCCATAAAGTTTTGCCGCGAGCTTCCTGGCGTGAAGGCTAACAGCTGCGCCGACGTTCAAAATTTTTAAGTCGCGATGTAGCAAAGCATTGGGGACATACCAAGGGTTTATTTTGAAATCTCTGAATAATGAGCCTGTTCGATCTCTTCGTGGTGCCCCAGAGTTTAATGCCATAACACCGAGTGGGCATTAGAATAGATAGATAAATAAGTCGTTTGTTCGCTAAACGAAGGTGAATGGTATCCAAGCAGCCAATAGAGCTTACGTAATTTAAGACGAAGTTCCTGGCTCTTGGTTTTGACATGATGATTCCAGTTCAAGCGGCGATCGAGATGCATCCCCAAGTACTTGACGGACTCGCTAGTCGGAATAGACTTTCCATTCGCGAATGACGGAATATAGCCGGCGGAACGCAGAGAAAAATCGACTCTGGTAGATTTATTTTCATTTAATTTAATTTTTCAATTTTTGGTCCAGTCGCAAATGTTGTCGATGGCTAACTGTAGATTTTTGACTGCCATCTCGTAAGAGCTACTGACTGAAAGAAGAGCAGTATCGTCTGCAAACATAGAAATTGTTACTGAAGGAATCTTAGGAGTGTCAGCAGAGTAGACTAGGTACTACATCGGACCCAGTACACTTCCTTGCGGAACTCCAGCTTGAATCACATGACGATTTGATAAGAGTCCATTAAATTCAACTTTGAAGCTTCTTTTATACAAGTATGACTTCAATATTACGCAGAAATTATACGGTAGTATTCTGCTGAGTTTGTGGATGAGACCTTCGTGCCATACGCGGTCGAAGGCTTATTCGACGTCGAGAAATACCGCAGAATTTACTGTCTTCGAAGGATCGTTCATTATTTGAGTGACCCTTTGAACTTGTTGCAAGGTGTAGTGCTGGTTCCGAAATCCAAATTGCCAGTTTGGAATGACTGCAGCGCGATCAATAATAGGTTTAAGTCGAAGTAAAAAAAGTTTTTCAAAGACTTTTGCTACAATTGAAAGGAGAGATATTGGTCTGTAGGACTGCAGTAACTCATGAGGTTTTCCAGGCTTAGGAATCACGATAATTTTTTCCACTGGTCAGAAAAGTGAAGAAGTCTCAAAATGCCATTATAAATATATGTAAGAAATAAGATTGCTTTTTTCGGAAGCTCTTGAAGAATTATAGATGAGATGTTATCCATACCTGGGGATTTCTTGATTTTTAATTTGCTGATGACTTTAGCCACTTCCTTCGGAGTAATGTGAGGAATAATTACCGACTCTTTTGACTCGATGTTAATCTCTATGTTGGAGCTTATGTTATTGGGCTTGAATACCTCTTCAAAGTATGACGCGAAGGCCCTTGCTTTTTCATCATTCCCACAGATCCAGTCACCGTTACTATGGCATGTTGATATTGTGCGGATGTTTAATTCTACGCGTGGCTTTCCACAATGAGTATTTGTTCTCTCTTTCCGGTAAAAGATGAAGTAAGTAATCTTCCAGCGACTTGTAGTTAATTTTACGAATTAGCTCAGAAGTATCTTTGCACAACTTACGAAATATGGATTTGTCTACAGGATTTCGAGTACGCTGCCATCGCTTTCGCGCACTTCGTCTTCTCAGAACTAGATCACGTACGAGAGACGAGGGAACAAGATTTCTTTGTTAGAAGCAGCTTTGTAGACAGGTGTAGCTGATATAGCAGAATTGGTGACTATTGATGTAAAGTTAGTCACTGCTTGATCCAATTCATCCGGAGACTTAATCCGTGTTTTAAGATTTATGGAGTTATCTATCGCGCATTTTATTCCGGTCAGTGTGTTTGTTAGTTAGTCCTCTGGACGCACTTTGTTTAAATAGGACAGTATTGCTTAAGGATAAGATTACAGGAGAATAATCAGAAGAGAGGTCCACAATATTTCTAATATCAACATATCCCTCGGTATCTTAGATATATAACTCTAGTGAGATAATGAAAGCACATATTCACTTTGCAGCCCGAGTCTGCCATCCTTTATGCTATAATTTTTTATAACAAAATTAAAAAAAAAAACATAATAATAATCAAATCGAATTTGATTAGTATTCGTTTCAATAATAAATACAGTGAAACTAATTAAAAGTTACATTGGAAAGCAAACACAAAAAATAGTCTCATAAATAAGTACATAAGTCTTATATACGGTAATAGTAATAGTAATAATAATAATTACATATTACATCAATGTACGTGGCGATGTGCTACAGTTATTTATAGTAAGAAATGAGTTAATTATATTTGTTAGATGTACTTTTATTAATATTATCATCAAAAGTTATTAGTTTTAATTGTTTTAAGAAGAGGCAACTGCTGAAAAACTGTGTTGAAGTTTAATTAATTATTAGTTATTTGTACTAATAAATTCGTTGTTTTAAACGAAATTATTACATTTATCGTTTATTTGAAACACTATCAATTGCAATCCGATTTTTTTTTTCCAGATTATGCGTACCAGCGCTGGCAGTATAAGAAGAAGTCAAGAGGAAATACTAGCAGATGACGAAGAAGAAGATGAATTCGGATATACCAGTAGTAAGTACTAAATATTTTTTTTTCAAAATTATTTTGCCTCGGCGGAATATTGAGAAAAAATACTTATCGATTATTTGATAAATTTCCGTTTTCAGTCGAGATATGTAGAGTGTTAAATGTGAACGTTAGAAAATTCTGTTCGAGCGCGCTCATTTTTTTTTTTTAATTTTTAAATAATATTTTAAAGAATTACAACTAGTCCTCGCGTACTATTTTCGGTAATTTTTCCGTCGGAAATATTAACGCCAAGAGGCAATCCATATTCGTTGATGTAGGAGCCTGTTATTAATATCGCAAGACTTATTCTAGTACGGCTTTCTCGTGTATTGCGAATTGTATAGAAGCGTAACTTTACTAATTAGAATTAAGAAATTATATATATATATATATATATTAAAATAATAAAAATGATTGAGAAACTGTAAAAATGACACTGAGAAGTGATAGTAGAATCGGGAATAGCGTAGCGAAAAATGTGTCTATCGTAAGTACTCCGAAGAGACAGATCGATGCAGAACCTTTTAATGATTTAATTATGCAAATTAAGAACATATTTAAACGACGAATTTTAATAGAAATTTTAAAGAAATCAAAGATAAACTTGGTGGACAGGAAGAAAAATTATTAGAAATTTATTTTAAAAAAAAAAAATGAAAATATAGACATAAAATTAAATACTATAAACGTTAAATTAAAAATCGAAATTATGAAAAACAAAATAATTATAGATTTACGAACAGAATTCGATAAAAAATTAGATACAATTAATAATAATATTAATCTGTTAGGTAAACATTTCATACTACTTCGTCGACCATACAGACCCCGAGTTCACGACGAATAGCTTCATTAGTAACGTACCACGGCATTCTGTATATCAGCCTTAAAGTTTTATTTTGAAAGCGCTGTATTATATTTCTGCTAGTATTTTTCGCACATCCCCACATTGGTGCAGCATAAGGGGCCTTATTGGCTTTATTATTACATTGTATATTAATACTCTATTGGCCAAGGAAAAGTTCGAATGATACCCTATTAGCCAGTAGAGAGATCTTAATATCTAGTCGTTTTCTTGGTTTTTGTATGTGCATCTTCCAGTTTAGTGTGCGATCTAAGTGTACTCCTAGATATCTGTTGCTCTTGCTTCTTGGTACAACACGTTTACTTAGTGACAGATAACTATGATGATCTGTTCTATTGGTGAATGTGATATGGGTGCATTTATCGGGATTCACTTCTAGTTTTCAGGATTGATAACGATATCAAATAATTCTCGATCAATTATTATCCTCGAACCAAATTGATCACGAGATAAACCACGCTTTTTCCGGATACATTCAGCAACGCTTTTACCAATAATCGAATATTTGACAATGAAATTCGACGATTGTTTAAATTTTAAAATTATACGCGAAATTAAATATATACACGTACACAATGTAGCCAGTTAGAAGTTCACGATGTTTAATAAAAATTATACCTAGACCTTCGCGTATTATAATAGCGCCGTATAAAAAAATACACAATAATACACAGCACAGGGAGAATAAAATAACACGCAAAACTTAATGTTTATATCGCATTTATGTGAAGCGCGTGGAACAAATTGCAGCGTAAAAATTTTAAAACCCAGCGCCATCTATTAAAAATGTAAAGTAACAAATATATATATATATCTGTTCGTTTAATTAAAATAGTTGTACCTCTAACCTTTGTTGTGGGGTACACGCCACTTTAAAAAAAAAGATAGTAATTTAAAAGTAAATTCAACATTTTCTTTATAAAAAATATTAAATTTGCAAAAAAAATGGCCTTCACTAATCGAGATAAAAAACTATCCTATCTTTTAAGTAGGTATATTAAATAACAGGAATTCAGGTGTTTACTCAGTTGATTGTCCATTGTGATTTGTTTGAGTAACCGCGCTTAAATTTTTGTAAATTGAAAAATTCAATCGGTATATTTGTCTACTGATTTAGTTTATGATAATAATGTAAATATTTGTATCATCATCAATTGGTCTTAAATCCTTTCGTTACTAATTTCAGCTAATGTTGGTGTTTTATTTATTTATTTTTTTCTTTGTGGGATGATATCTCTTTATCTGGTGACTTATGCGAGGTACGACATAAACGGTTTCTCGAATAGCTTCTATGAAGCGCTTTTCATGTTGCATTATATAACTTGTAATTTATGTTTGTCTTTTTTACGATTATTATTCGACGCTTCATTTCTTTCTTCGATTTTTCATAATTATTCGCTTTATATATATATATATATATATATATATATATATATATATATATATATATATATATATATATATATATATATATATATATGAGAAGCCAACCCGATATACTAAAAAGATTTTATTTGGTAATATTACGTTATATTTGAATTTACACAATATAACCGACGAAGATTTATCAACCGATTGAAATTAAGAAACTCAGCGGGTAAAACATCTTTATGCTCGTATAGGCAACAATTGAATAATATAGTACGCGCGCTCAATGTACATTCGAAATAATTACGAATGTTTCCAACTTTGTATTCTTGCGTGTTTATTCTATAGTCAAGGTTCACGTACGACGTATGCGTAGGTCGATATTTAATGTATACGCGTGGTAACAGAGGATAATGTAACAGACATTAAAAGATGAATAGGGCAAGCCGAATGCGCCTAATCAATATCAAAAAATAAGAACATAATAGTATTGCAAAACCGTAAGTTCGGAATGCGCTCAATTTTAATTAAGGTTTAACGACGCGGGAAATAAATAAACCGAATTCGAGTAAAACTGTTAGGACATGTAATAAGACGTAATAGTAACTTTATAATTAATTTTACATAAAACTCGTGCAATGGTTAATGATGAATGTGTGATTTCGCAAATTAGTACAGGTGTACTAATCTGTAGGATGAATACTAGAATGAATCGCTGCTTCTTCCATCTTCGTTTCAATTCACCGTTGGTGTCTACTTTCCGTCTGTATTACTTAAAACTCATCCGCGTTTGCGTATACATTTTCAAAGCAGCTATTTATATGATTCTTTACTTTAGTGGAACTTCAGCTCTACGTACGTGTTATTACTGTAAGAAAGGTGTTGGCATTGTTCGTTCGTGGACAGCTAGTTTGAGTTTTTGATTTTATAATTTTAAATTATCGTAATGTTTTTCCACGCGTATACGCGAATGCGTTAGAAAATATTAGTGTACACGTGTATTTCTGTTCATATGTAGGATTACGTAACCTCTTTCCAGTGTAGCGAGTGTGTGTATGTGTGCATGCGGGGACAATTGTTTTTTTTTTTTTAGTAAATTCCAATATGTATTGTGAGTGACTATGTTTATGTATTGTATACGCAGTTGGATAAATTTTTTTTTTTTAATATTATTTTAATAATTTAATATCATTATCTTCTTTTTTCTTTCAAAAATTTTTGTGGTTTGACTAAGTTGTATACTTTTATCGAATTATTTACTTCTCGGTGTTCGCATTTTAACTGGCATAAGTTGTTATGTGAACCGTATATAAATAAATAAATAAATAACAGAGGGTAAAGTTACGGGCGAAATATCGAGAGAGGAAGATCAAGAACGTCTATAATTAATATACGATCGCCCGAGTATAAGTATATATCAAGAACTTCAAGTTATAAAATCTTTTAAGTAACATGAAAAAATTTTTAAAAAATCCTCCACACGCGGATACTCTATTACTATCTAAACAAGGAGAATTTTGTTTTTAAATGTATATTGCAATTTTAAACTAATGTTTAAATAATCAACGTGTATGACTAATTAGTAATTAAACGTGTATAGAATATTAGTTCATTAACTAATTTATATTATTTATATATATATATATATATATATATATATATATATATATATATATATATATATATATATATATATATATATATATATATAGTTATTTTTTCCTAATCGAATTATTAAAAATTTTACAATTTTCGGAATTATATTTTTTTCTTAAAAAAAATTAATTGATAATATTTTTTGATCGATTCGCATTAAACGTAGGTTTATCTGTCAGCGTCTGGCTCTATATCGCTTTGTCTAAAACATTTTCTCGTAAGTAAGCGAATTTTTAGTTAGTTATGTAATTGAATCGTTTAGATACCGTACTTACACTAGTGTTTGAACAGCAAACAATTTTTACTCATTCGTCGTATATATTTTGTTCAATATATTTTATTGATCTATTTACAACACGTGGTTTTGTTTTTACTGAGGTATGGGATAGAATTTGAAATTATTTTTAAAATTTCTCGATCGTTGACGAAAACGTCATTGCGTACGACACGCACAAATTGAATAATAGGGAGGGAGTACATAGATTCTTGCGAAATTTTTCACACTGAAGATTTAACATTATTCATGCTGTTTAAGAAACACTGACATACAGTTCTTACTATTATTTTGGGGTTCTGTTTTTTATTGAATTTCTATTTACGGACAGAATTTTTATAATATTTTGATGTTTCGATGCGGGCCTACTCTCTATAGGTACGCATAAGATTTGTAAATAGTGTACTAATTTTCAATATTTGATTAAAACGTATGTCGAACTTAATATGCAACTTTTTGTTATCGGCTTTAAAGAATAGAAATCGGAAATTATGAAGTCGATATAAATGCGATGCATTTTTTTTTTTTTAATTTTTACACGTAAAAATATTTTACTGGCGATTTTTCTCCATACTATTATTATTCTATATTGCGCTTATCTTTATTACGATTGTAGCTTGTTTCTGACTTTGCAAAATATAGATACAAATCTATTTCAAAACATAATAATTCAGTTAATCGAAATATTTTGAATAGGTTTATTTAAATAAATTATTAATTTCGATTGATAGGAAAAACTATTATCTGTCTAATATTCTATTGTCCACGAATTTCAAAAAATTTATTTTATTTCCTATATTCAAATTTAATTATTTTTTTTAATTGTACAAAATATAAATCAATACTAAACGCGTATTTTTGCTTCACGTAAACATTAGAGTAATTATGCGTCGATTAGAATGGTTTCAAACGAAAACTATGTATTATTCTTAATTTATAAACGTAGGCACACGCTTATATATATATATCATGTGTATAAATTTATATTTTAACCGCAGTATACAATAATTTCTGCGTTCTTAAGGTTCTTGTTATTATTGTATGTTTTCGTTTTAACGCAGATTTTTGATTGTAATAAATGTAATATTTTTAATTTTACCTCGGTGCAGAAATAATGTTCCATAAAAATTGTAACGTAATTTTATCGCAATAATTAATGGCATAATTGAACTACGTCATCACAATAAAATTAATAGCATAATTGAACTACGTGTTCTAGTTACTATTGCTAGACTTTGTAAAATTTTAAAGAAATTAATTATTTTTAAAATAATCGTAATTTAACTGCTAAGAATTCGGTATATTATTATTATGTATACGTGCTCAGTACTAATCTAGCGTAGTATTCGTCATTTCCAAAATAACTGAAATTTATTTTCATTTATTTCTTTTATATATATATATATATATGTGTGTGTGTGAGTGTGTGTGTAGACGTTTGTTTAATGTGAACATGTAGGTTGCTTCAGAGATAATACATTGCAATAATTATGGGACACTATTATCTATCATTCTCTCGTACAAAAATCTGCTTACACCAGTCATAAAGCTTCTTCATGCTCCTTTATATGGATATATGTGTGTATATGTACAGATGTATTCATATAAAGATAAACAGATAGATAAATAGGTATATAGATAAATAAAAATGAATAGGTGTATACCCGCACCTATTATTATTACCACTGTTATTACCGTTATTATTACTGTTATTGCTATTATTAATACTATTATTATTATTACACTTAAAGAATTTTTGGAGGGTCTTTTGCTAAATGGGGTAATCATCGTCATCTTAATTTTCTTTTTCTTTATTCTGCTCTATCCTCTATTTCCACCGTATCCATTTGTCTTTATCTCTCCGCTTCTTTCAGAATCTCAATTTGTTTCTCTTCTTCTCTCTTCATCCATCATGTTTAGCCTTATGTATTTAATTACGTAATTTCCTGTACTTCGCATCATGATACGTCCGATCCAATTTCTGCAGCTTTTTCATCAACTAAAACTTTTCTACCACTGTTATTACTACTCCTACTGCCACAACTACTACAACTATTACTTTTAATACACTACTTGTGTTTAATATTTTTTTCCCTCTTTGGTCCTTATTGTCCATTTTTCAACATCATAACATCGTCAAATTGCCTAATGGCATTTTTTGCTATAAACGGAAGATCCGATCCATTTTTTTATTACTTTATTTATTTTTAACCCGCTGTATATATATATATACATAGGTATGTATACACATGTATAATACTTTCGAATTATTATTTTATACTCCTTTATCGTTTTTTTAATTCTTTTGTTTCGTTCATTTTTTCTGTATGGTGTCGAAGTTCGCGTTATAAATCCCACACTCCTTGCTTTGGAGTTCTCTTTTATCAGTTATAATTACTTTATTATTTTTATATATATGTGTGTGTGGGTGGGTGCGCGCGCGCGTGTGTGAAGTATATATATATATTGTGTGTGTGTGTGTGTGTGTGAAGTACATATATAATGTGTTATATATATATATATATATATAAATTTATTCGACCTACTAGTTTATGTTTTATCCATGTTAGCGGTCGGTTTTATTTATTCGCCATATCTCTTCTTTCAGTTAGAATAATAATAATAATAATTTTAAATCAAAAAACCAAACGTATAAGTAAAAAACACACACACGCCATTATTTAAGAATAAAGAACACGGTAGTTGAATCGAATTATAAACATATGCCAAGGGGTAATTTGAAAAATTTCAATTGATCATTTATGTAACCGTTTCCGATTCAAACAATACATTATAGACATTTTTCCACATTAACGAAGAGACTAAAGGAATTTTTTTATACAATTTTAAAATTACTCGCGTATGATTATTTTGTTTAAATCTTTGAAAATGTTTTGTAAGAAAAATTCTTTTGCGAATACGTAAATGTGATTTCACTTCTTTTTAAATATGGGAGTAAAACTAAATGTCAATATTTCGTTATTTCTTGTAAGTGTAATTTTTTTTTTTTTGTTAAAAATTTCCTATCTTTAATGTGTAAATGTGTTTTTTTAACGCGTAACGGCTTACAAACGATGCCTACTCTCATTAGCGGAAGTTACTCATATTTGTGGCAAGACTATTCGCTGATATAAGTGTGAACTCGTTTTTACGAGTGATTCCGATTTTTCGTTTATCATTTAATAATTAATAATATAATCGTTAATACGCCCAAACTTATGCCGACATAATTTTTAAACGGCGATAAATGAGAAATCACTTTGTACTCGTTTATTAGATTAAAATTTCACGTCTGTCCGGTTTGTTTAGTCAGTTTCGAATAGTACACTTAAAAAATTACAAAAGATACAAGATCTGCAACTAAAACATCACAACAAAGCTTACCGACATGTATTCAGAATTTCGCGTTTTATTGAATAAATTGTGCAACATTTTAATTTTGGCACGTGCAAAAAATTGATTAACGTTATAGGATACTACGACACATGTTCGCTTTCGCCCAAGCTTATTCTAGTTACATTCATCGTGGAATTAAGCGTAGGTAATTTTTAGAATAATTAGCATGTCTATTTCAATTATTTTCATTTATATTTGTATATGTGTATGCGTATGTCTTCGTGTGCCTGTGTACATGTGTGTATGTATACGTATTGTCGCATTTTCTTAATTTTTTTACAATTTTTTTTTATTTGCGTTTTTCTGTAGTATAATATTTGTACAATTTTGTTAATTATTTATTATTGTTCTAATACAGTACAAATTTAAGTAAACCCTGTATCAGGCACTATGTATTATTGTATTATACTGTTCAAATCAAATTTAATTCAGTCATCGTCACTAATAAATGAAATTCATTTATCGAGACAACTTTTTATTATGAATAAAATAGAAGACTTTCGATAATTTTCAAACATGCTTTCTTATCGTATGACTTTCTAGTATCAACAATTATACTATATCTATGGCTGACACTCGACGTCTAAATCCGAACTAAAGCCGATGGAATAACGATTCCTCCGCTGTAACTTTTATTTTTTTTTGGTAAAATTTATCGGAAAAATGGGTTAAACGAGTTGAAAAAATCTGAAGGATTCGTTGTAGGTTTTCTAATAATATTAGAGCAATTTGGTAATAATTAAATTTGAAATAGCGAGCGTATGAGAGATTCAACACTTACAAAAGTATTATTTAACTGTTTAATAATGATTTATATAAACACGTATAACACTATATTCCGGGCTAGGCGTATAACACTATAAATTTGAAATAGCGAGCGTATGAGAGATTCAACACTTACAAAAGTATTATTTAACTGTTTAATAATGATTTATATAAACACGTATAACACTATATTCCGGGCTAGGCGTATAACACTATATTCCGGGCTAGACATTCTATAGGTCGATTATAAATTAATGGAATTAATAATTTTTAAAAATTAAGGAGTTTTTTCTTTTTTTTAAGTCGTATGCGACTTATCTAGAAACATTTTACATTATCTAAATCGTCTGTACAATATAAATTTTTAATAATTTTTAAGAGAAAATAAATTTTAGTTCGCGTAACTTGTGTTAAATAATTTATGTTCGTTAGGATATAATACATTAAAAAATACATACATATACATATATATATATATATATATATATAACGGTGTTTAAAAAATATACACACACACACACGCATATATATAGATATATATCGAAGTTTAAAAATGTCCTATACTATATTACGTAAATTTTGATGTATTGGAGATTAGTGATTTTATGAATTAACAAAACAAAATAAAAACAAAGTTAATCACTATAAAAGTTACTTTATTAATGCAAAGCTTTTCGACATTAAGGTCATTTTCAAGCATATACAGAAAAGTTACAAATAAATTGTTTTTATTTTGTTTTGTTATATTACGTAACTCTTATTTATCAGGAAGAATACAGTGGCGCCCCACTCCGTGTAACACAACATGGGCGTGCATCTTTTTTGCTTATAATTAACCCATTGAATACTAGCCCAAATAGCGTACAGTGGGCTAGTCGCGACGTTACAATACAACGATGATGATACATATTCTTATTAATGTTATATAGAAATTAATTTGTACGTTGCATTTCGTTATAAATAAAATTAAATCAAAATTAAACGGCTTATTTTTATTTTATTTTCGAAAAAATGTTATTCGTTCTTTATTATTATTTTTTTTTTTAATATTACGTTTGAAACGATTAATAATAACGGGTGTCCAGAACGTTATATTTCAGATATTTTCAATAATAATTTCACTTTTTCGTAACTAATACTTGAAACAGTTATTCGAATTTACAACGTGTACCCGCTGTTTATTTATACAACTTAAAACAAAAATTATTAATTATTTATATTGCATACTCATCGCAATTTTATTTTCATCATCATTATCATAGTCGTTGTATGTTCGTTGTCTAACGTCGCGACTACCCCATTTTATGTTTATTTCGACATACAAAATTGGCTAATTTATTTCTCGAACTTTACTTATAATTTATTATCATCAAATACGAAACTATCAGTTTTTTTAACAATAACTTTTTTTTCATATTTAAATATTTTTTAGAGACTTTATTTTTTCGGACGATAATTAAAACAGTTACTTAAATTTAGAAGAAGAAACAAAGAAATAAAGAGAAATAACATTTATTTGATTATTTTATAAAATGAATTTAAAACGCTTACTGATTTATTTATTTCCTCTATTTAATAATAATAGTAATAATAATAATAATAATAAGGCTAACTATTGTTTGTATGACGAATAGCCTAGTTCAAACTGGTATTCTGTTTAATATTTAAAAATATTAACAATTATGTAAATTTAGTTACTCGGGTTGAGTTTAATATTTGAAAATATTAGCAGTTAACTAAATTTAGTTATTTTTTGACGGAGTTCGATATTTAAAAATACTAATAATTAAATAAATTTAGTGTTTCGTAAAAAAAAAAGTCAATATAATTTTAAACAAAATTAATAAAATTTTCAAGAATTAATCAAATGTAAAAAAAAAAAGTAAAAGAAATCGAGAAAAAATCAAATGCAAAAAATTTTTGCCCCAAGTGTGACTAACTAATTTCGAAGCTTTTACATATTCTTCTAATTAATATTTATATTATTAATACAATATTACTATTTTTATATCTATAAATATTAATTGAAGGAATAAATAAAATTGATTATGTACACACATATAATATTGTAATATATACGTTGTATACAACATTATCATTTAATAATAAAATATATTATTACATAAAAATGTTATTATATTTTATATATTATTATATAAAATACAAATATTCAGTTATTAGATACTTATGTTGTTAACTATATATATATGTGTGTGTGTGTATATAACCTTATTTAAATATAACGAGAGGAGCTTTAAAATTTAGAAAAAGAAAAATAACAATTAGAGGAAAACAAAATAAAATATTAAAAAAAAAATTAAATATTAAATATATTTTTAATAAATAAATATTAAAAAAAGCAAAATTCATAATTTTTTAATTGTAGAAAATACCCGATTAAACAAAAATGATTTTATTAATCTGTTTATAATTTTATTATTTAATCGATTTTCTTTTCTTTTTTAGCTTATAGTGTATGCTTCGTACTGCAACTACTTCAAATTTTAATTACTAGCGCTTCTTTTATTTAAAAAAAAAAACGAATAATCTTTTTAATATATTTAAATATTTTTTTTTAGATATTTTTTCGCTAACAATTAAAATAATTACTCTAATTTCGAACGTTTACTCATTTATTTATTTACGATGCTGCGATTTATTACGTTTATCGCATTTAGAGGACTGATTGTTTTTAGTGTATAATGTAAAATTTCGCCTGCTCGTCTCCGACATGTTTTTACTTCAAATTTAATCAGACAGTTAAAAAAAATTCTAATCGTTTATTCATTTAGACGATTTGGTTATTCGCCAAAAAAAAAAAAAATTATAAAATTGTGGGTTTTCGTTCGTCTATTCATAATTCCGAATTATCGTTTCAACCGCCGATATAATTGCTCGGACGTGTTTTACACTCACCTTTGCCTTGTTTTCTTAATAACAACACGCGCCTAAGATATCGCCGGTATACTAATATATTTGCACGTAATATTCTCTTATGCGTGTGTGTTTCGGTGTGTATGTGAGCGCATAATTTCGCTGCGCACTTTATATATATATATATATATTTACGCGCGCGCGTGTGTGTGTCAGCGTATTGCGTATCGCTTGTATACATCTGTACGATAGGTTAGGTTAAACTCGACGCGACCGACCACTAGGCATTTTACAGCAAAACACATTTCTCGTCAGTCTTCATCAACCTTATCGTCGTTTGTGTGTTTTTGTTGAATTTCGTGAATGTTTTTTTTCTTACGTTTACGAAAATATTCGAGTAAAAATTAAATTATTAATTTTTGAACGTTTTTTCTACTTTTAAAAAACTATATATATATATAAAATATAGTTCCTTGTTTCGGGTTTAGTCGTAATTATTAGCGAGATAATTATCGGGATATTTTTATTTTACTAAATAATAATTTCGAAAACTGTTTTTTTTTTTTTGTTATATATATTTTTTGTATTTGATATATTCGTTGTGTTAATTATTTGTATATCGCGCGATGAAGCGTTATCGCCGAAAAGTAGTTGCTGCTATGAATACTTGTAGAAATTTTTCTCATCATTATGCTAGAAAATTGTAATTCTAATACAGTTTGCGATGGTGTAATATTCGGTTATGGAAACTATTCACGAAGACCCGGAAAGAGATTACGAATTGGGTATGATTGTTAGTGTTTATTAAATTATTTCTTTTATTATGTAATAAACCCCAATATCGAACCGTCTACACGCCTTTTAAGTTACCTCGTTAACATGTTGATTTAGTTTGCTAAGTTCAAAATAATTTACAATTACATATTTTGTTCATCATCGTGTACCGTAATCGCAATCGAACATGTCTGTCAGGTCCCATTTTACTACTAAGTTGCACTAACTGTACTGCTACGTAATCTGTTTAATGTTTTACATTATAGTTCAGACGAACGCCTGTAAAGATAAATTTTTTTACTTCTTTGTAACATCTAAGGACGAAATTTTGGACGGTTTTCTGTTAGTTCTTTGTATCGAATGGCGCCTGTTTTTCTTATTTTTTGTTTCGTTTTTTGAAGCTGCTACATTTCTAACGTCAGGTGGTATGTCACATAACACGTTTCCAATCGGAGTTGGTCTTAAAGCGACTTAGTGATTATTCTGCGTACTTCATTCAATTTACTAATACCCGAATGATATTCTCTCTCGACATAATTTTCGCTTTTACTGATCTTTCAGTGGCGTTTGAAAGTAAAAGATTCTATTTAAAATTGGCAAATTGTATTTCGATTTATGAGATGCAGTTATTTCGATCTTAGTTGTTACATTCCACTCCGTCTAAGTTATAATTGGCGATTTGCATTTCGATTTAAAATTCACGAATTGTGATTTCTTTGTGTAATCCGTTGTCGATTTTTTCGAAGCTAAATAGGATTGGAGCTAATTAAGACACTTCCCTGAGGTAGCCCGTTTTCCAGACTCTTCGAGTGCTGTTTTTCACGTTTAGTGACACATAAAATCTCTCTTTCAGCGAAATTGAAATTATCCGAGTAAGCTTGGTAATTTTTTTTGCGCGTATTCTGTGTAAAACTGTGTCATCGAAATTTATTTATTTACAAATTACGATTATAAAGTCGTTAGAAATACTTTTTATTTATTTTTATTTGTGTTTTTTTTTTTGGGGGGGGGATAATTTAAACATCGAGAGTTTTACACATTTTACAGGGCTAATACAATTCTAGATGTAAGGTTTGCGATTAATACGTCGATATCGCCATTATAAGATTGCTTACTAAAAAAGATAAAACCGAGCTTTAATGTTTTACGAATGAAATACCGAAATAAACTTAAGATAAAAAAAAATGTATACCTTTATAAATCGAAATATGATAAAAAACGAATAAGACAATGATAACGGGGAAAATTAAGAATCGTCACATCTGAAATATATATTATAATTTGTACAAACTGCTGATTTGCTTAATATTTTTATAATTAATTTTCGAAAAATATCGAAGAAAAATTTAACACAAACGAAACCTCGTCTAAAAATAGACAAAACTCCGGAAAAGTTAAATTATTAAATAGATGTTTAAAAAGTAGGAAATAAACAGCGATGTTGATAGAAAGGAAATTCAGTTTCAGATTTAAACGAAATCCTATCACTTCAGATTTAACGGGAAAAAGGAATTAAAGCGTAAATTTTGCGGGGAAAACTATTTTAAAAACACATGAAATTTATTAAAACTTAATAAATAATTAAATCTGTATAGAATGAATGTAATTATAATTGTTCGTTATAATGAAATTAGTAAAAGGTACTAAATATTCGCAAAAAGTGCGTTAGTAACGTGGAAATATAATACACGATAATGTTGCACGCGGTGCATTTTTTACCTGTCTATACTTGTACTTTTTCTACCTCTTAGACTTAATTATCTTATTGAACGAACAATTCTTTTATATATGTATATATATATATGTGTGTGTGTTGTGTCGACGGCATAGCCTAATGGCTAGAGCACGGGCTTCTGTAAGGGAGGTATCGAGTTCGAATACGATCGGCCATACAAAAATCATCATCAGGAAATAAAATAGAAATAATCATAATATTATCGCGCGGAAAGGAATGGTAAACCATCACGCACAACACCATATTCGCGGCTAGTAACAATATAATACACTACAAAAACGCGGGGGGGCTGTATTGTGTCCTGACAATAAAGCGATTACAATCAGTTCTTCGGGGGTGTGTATGGGGACTCGTATTATTATTGGCTTGTACGCTACTTACACTATACAATAAAATATGTATAGGTAAGTAGCCGCCGACCTTCGATACGGAGACAGTACTTAATAATGATGTAATATAACGTATATTCTAGATATATAATCATCAATGATGATGATGTATATATATGCACATATATTCGGCCATCTCGGAAACGGTTCTTTAAATAAAATGTGGTATTTTTTTCATTCTTTGGTAACGCGCAACTAACAATAAGTGCGTTTGCTGAATGAGCATAGCTTATCGAGGATGTAAAGAGAAGTGTTCCAACGAGCGCACTCCCGATAACAATGTACATTTTAGGCGTTCAGCATATCTCGAGTTCAGCGGCGCTTTAATCTTCTGTTGCCTGGTAATTGACGTACTGCCAAGGCCGATATAAGGACATTATTATTGCTGGTTAGCTTGTTACGGAATGTTCTGTAGTCTTCACAACCTCTATTATTATTGATACGTTCAAATCCCGATGGATGATTTTATTTAATTTTCTTAAGATTTTGGATTGCGTGCATTGTATATGCGCTTCGATGACTTGCACGAACCCCATAATTCTGATTCATACAACCAAATTGATTTTAATAGAGTACTATATAGAAGGACTTTGTTCTTGATATTTAATTTTGATCGTTTAGTCGCATCAGTACTCTATATCTTCTGCGTAACTCTTGATTCTTAACAGTTAAATGGTATCTCCGTGTCAAACGGCTATTATCGAGGTACAAGAAAGCGGACACAGTCAGCGCTGAGAATAACGGCCTTATTAATATGTATATTGTACCGTATGTTCCTCTTCTGAGTGCGAATGTAACGTGTTGACATTTACTGACATTTAAATGATTTCGTCATTTCGTAAACCATGGTTCAAGTTGGTTAACATGCTGGTGCAAGACTGTGGAAGCTTGAACAGGATCTCCATTACTTGCGTATGTGTTAGTAGATATAATGAAAATTTTATAACTCGGTTACCGTTTCGAATATTTCGGAAATTATTTTTTAATCTAGGAAATAATTATTTTAAGGGAAATAATCCGATCGAAAAATTCTAAAATTAGTTTAAAAATATACGTGTTTCTTTCTGATGTTTGTACAACTTGACTTTTAGTTATAACTTCGTTTTACATATAGTTTGGTGGGGGGAATACTTTTCGCGCCATTTTCCGTTAACATAGTCTGAATAACAAACGAGCGCGATGTTTTTCGCGCCATAATTATCGCTTTGTACGAACTAGAAAACGCTAGTGTGTTCTTTCTTCAATTCGTTTTCTCTTTTTTAAATAATGGCTGGTGAAATTCGCATAGTATCGTGCTTGTGTAATTAGCCATTTTTCGCCCTAAGGAGGAATTTTATATCGGTAAGAATAAACTTATTTCAATTTCGAATATACGCATTATTATCTGTTCGTTTTTTTTTTTTTTGGCAAATACGTTTAGGTACGAATCAGAAATGTGCTGTAGTATTTTTTGAAGAATAATGTTAAGCAAAAATTCCAAAATTCGTTTTCTACAAAGCATTAAGCTTTTGATGTTTGTCAAAACTGACATTTTCGTTATGTGCAAATTTATGAAACGAAATTCGTCACGGCAGTTGATAGTTTTGTATCTAACGGTTTTTAATGTTATATAATTCGTACTTATATATTTTCCGAGATAAAAGGATTTAAAGAGAGAAAAAAGATGCCGAATAAATTCGCTCATGTACTTTGCATGTGTGTGGTAATTGTAGAATGTCGGGCATTGTAAATATTTTGAAGTATATAGCGTTTATATGACCGAGAAACAGTGATTCTATATTTTCGACAAATTGTCTATATTTTGCTTACCGATCATCAAATTTTGACACGGTAGACAGGCGAGGCGGTATACAGCTTTTGTAAATTAATAGCTTATTTCGAAGTAGCGATTGTTGTAGTGTTCTATAAGTGACGTAATTTGTACGAGCAGATAAGCTTATTCTCCTATGCAGTGACGTGTCGAGTGTATTTAATTTAGTCACTCGGCCCTATTATATTACTATCATTTGACGTAACATAATTTATATCAATAATAGGTCTACATAAAGAGTGGATTCTCTCTTTTTTGTCGTTTACTTTTATTTTCCATTTACAGAAGTAACTGAAGACAGAACTAATTTTAGTTGAAATTATAGTATCAACTCTGTATAATTCCGTATACAGAGCTATCGAGAGACTGATATCTCAGTTTCTTGACTTTTTGGATTATTTTACGTATCACGACAATCAGATATCTACTTTTTCAATCGGCAGAGATCATCTCCTGCGCTTCCTTTATAGAATTGCACTTAAAAACGGATATGAAGTTTATACGGTACAGCTCAGGAACTCATCAAACACCGATGTCATCCGGTAACTAATTATTTCTTCTTATTATGGAGCAGCGGCTCTAAACAAAGGTTTTAATCATTGACTATCAGCTCGGTTTCAGAATGTAATCGTAGGTGATTCATTTGGACAGTTGACAGTTCCGGAACTTCTGTTTACTAGAAAGTTGTAGATTTTTGGAGTATAATCTAAAGCGACATCAAATTAAGGATACGCCGGTTTGTGGAAGATAGAGGGCCTTTCGAAAAGTGAACGATTCAATACTGTCAACTCGACGGTCGAGGGCTTAGTTCAGGCTCGCGACATAATGTTTATAATGTTTTTCATGTTTATTATGTAATTGTTAATTATCAGGAAGAATAGCACTGCATTCCGTATAATACGCGCACTCCCATGCGTCGTATGTAATTAGTTAACCCATTTGTTACGTAAAAGGAACGTACAATAGGCTCTAGTCACAATGACACACGATACGATGATGATGAGCGCGAATAGGATTTTCGATCGATACGAGTTTGCTGACAGTTCCATAAATGTTTCAAATTTTGAACACAATCGTCGAAATTCAGAACCGGTTATGCTTTTCCAAATATTTAATTATTAAAAAATATTTCGAATCGCGATTATTTTATTCGTCCTAGAAAGAGCAAATTCTGACGTAGTCTTCCGAATATATAAGCAGAATTTCGTCGTCATATATGTATATATCGACAATTGAACAGTTGGGCTATTCACTTTTAAACTTGTTCGCTTATAGCCTCAGTGCGCTTCCCGCTATTATAAGTGGTAGTTTTACTTATAAGACTAGCGCTTTTGTTCTTGAAATTAGTAATGTAAAGTTTTTCTGCAAGTCACTGTGGCATTTACATGAACGTTGATATATTTGCCAAAAGTGCTAAGTACATGCGGACATGGTTTTCCATGCTTGAGCGGCCTCTATAACAATAGTAAAACTGGTTTTTGAATGCATAAGCTTCGTTCACGGATAAAACTGCAATATTGTCCAATTAGTATAATACCTACTGTTATTATCCCCATATCATATCGATTTTTCGCATATTTGTCACTTTCGTTTGCAGGTTGCGCTGTGATCATTCTAGAGTATGCTAAACTTCAATATTGTGAATGTTTCTTACTTTCATAATCATACAAGCGTTAAATTTTAGAGAAAATATCGATCATTTGTAGTCATTAGCTCGAACATAGATGTATCGATTTACTCGAAAAGTTTTTGGCATTTTCCCTCCATTCTGTATCTTATCACTGTTATGTCTGTGTTTTATTCACACTATTCCGATTCGTTAGCATTAATCATATTCCTATTTAACCGCAGTGTTTCGTCCTTTTTTTTAGCTTTATTTCGATGTCTTTCTTTCTTTTGTGTTTTTTTCTCTCTTGTTTTATATAAAATCGTTTAATTATAGACGGTGCCCTTTAACTAAAATCATATTAAACCACAATGGGTGGACAGTTTATACCGAAACTTAAGGAAATGTTTTATCATTCTTTTTAATCATGTTTCGAATTCCAACGCTTGTTAAAAGGTAAAAAAGATGTCGCTATTTAAAAGATAATTCCGAAAGATTCCTGTTTTCAACATGAAGATTTCCTCCATAAAGATTTCGTCTCTTTGTTTGTTAGATTAAGCAGTGGTCACGATTGTACATAATCTTGCCAGGTTAGGGATCATCAGAAATGGAGTTTGTGAGGTATGCAATATTGAAGATAATAGATTTGGTCCCGGCTCAAATACAAAAATAGGGATAGTCTTCTGTCTGAACTTCTAAAAATAAAAAAAGCATACTCGGAGGCGATATATTTTCAGCTCTAATTTACGTTCGTTACTACAGAATTTTCGTGTTATATCATCCAAATCACAACCTAGTATTTAATAAGCTCCTACAAAAAGAAAAAATATTTTTGAATAAGTTAACGAATTTGATATTGTATTGGTCCTTATTAAACACATTATTAACTTTCAGCTAGAGGTCACTCATTTCTCGCCAGTCCAATATAATAATAATAATAATAATAATAATATTTGTTTCGTTAATTATCTCCCGACTGATAACTGTTCGCGAGGTGGCCTTGAATAACAAACTGTTTAGAAATATTTTCCGTTTGTTTTTGCCGAAAAGCATTCCTGTCTTTTTTTCCTTTTTTTTTTGCCGAAGGTTAAATGTTGATTAGTTTAATCCAGTGAATTTGAGGCGCTAGAATATCAGATAAAGAAAGCTAAAAAAATACACAAATAAATAGATATATATTCTGTAGCTGTAGACGGGGTCAATTAAATTTTATCAGCTTACTAATATAAAGTGCGATTAGTCATCAGAAGTGTTATACCAGGAAGTTAAGTATGCTCTCAAGTCACTAAAAAGTGGCAGAGCACCTGGCCCCGATGGCGTACTACCAGAAATGTTGAAATATGGTGGTCCTGCGATAGTAAATGCACTGCGATCATTATTCAACCAGTGCCTTACTAATAAAATGATACCCACAGCATGAAAGGAAGCAGATGTTATTCTGATGCATAAGAAAGGGAACACGCAATTGTTACATAACTATACCTATCAGTATGCTGTCTCAAATATATAAAATATTTACCCGTGTTATAACAAACCGTATAACACGAATAATAGACTATCACCAACCGAGGGAACAAGCAGGATTCAGATCTGGTTATAGCACAATGGATCATTTGTTAACGGTTAGAACATTAGTAGAAACTTGTGAAGAATACAACATCCCACTCTATATGGCGTTTGTAGATTACGAAAAGGCATTTGACTCGGTTGAAATATGGGCAGTGTTACAGTCAATATGTAACTGCGGAGTTGAAGAGCAATATGTAAACATTATCAGAACACTATATGAATCAGCTTCAATGAAAGTCAAGCTATGGAAAAGATTTACGAAAATACTTATAAAAATAGGTGTGCGACAAGGTGATACTATCTCACCAATATTATTATTGCAGCCTTAGAAGGTATATTCAGAAAACTGAACTGGGATTCGAAAGGCATAACAATAAACGACGAAAAACTTAATCACCTACGATTTGCAGATGACATAGTTATAATAAGCAGGAATAAAGAAGAATTATAATCTATGCTGAACGAACTTGAAACGGAATCTAGAAAAATAGGATTAAGAATAAATAAACAGAAAACAAAGGTTATGACAAATAACATGGATGGTATGTCAGTAAAGATAAATGGGGAGCACATTGAACAGGTACGATCGTATATTTATTTAGGACAAGAAATGACTACAGACAGAGAAGAAAATATGCAGAGAGAGATACGAAGGAGAATATCTCTCGCATGGGCTGCATTTGGGAAGTTGTCCAATATATTTCGAAATAAAGATATACCGAACAGTTTGAAGAGCAAACTTTATACCCAATGTGTCTTACCGGTGTTAACATACGGAGCAGAAACGTGGAGCTTCACAAATGAAAATCAGGAAAACGCAAACAGCTCACGAAAGGATAATATTAAACGTCAAGTTAAAAGACAGGAAAACCATTACTTGGATCAGGGAGCGCACAAAATTGACCGACGCGGTGGAGCGAATATCAAAATTAAAATGGACGTGGGCTGAACATGTAGCGCGTAGACATGATGGTAGGTGGACAAAACATGTCCTGCAATGGTGCCCATTGTATTCGAAAAGGAAAAGGGCAGACCAACAACACGGTGGCGAGACGACATTGCCAAACATGCAGGGATCAATTGGATCCGGGTTGCACAAGACCGGAATCGTTGAAACGTCTGGGATATGCCTACACCCAGCAGTGGGTTGAAATGGGCATAATTTGATATATATATATAATAACGTCATATTGTTCGTTGCCCAAACATCGTGGCTAATAGCCGTTGTACGTTTATTTTTACGTACAAAATGGACTAACATTCAAACCACTAATTCTACGCAACGCAAGTAGGCTCGCATGTTGCGATATACGGAGTAGGATGTTACTGGCTTTTCCGTGATAATTATACGTAATAATGAAAAACTTTATAAACTTTGATGATGCCCCGAGTTGATTTGGAATTGGAACCTTCGATTACCGAGGGTTGACAGCTGAGCACTCTGGTAATTATGCTACTGAGACATCATATACCATCATCGTCTTCGTCGTATTGTTCGTTGCCTAACGTCATAGCCATTATATGTTTTATTTATAGATACAAAAAAACATGTTGTGTATTTTTTTTCTTTTATTTTTAATTGAGTTTAGGTTATAAAACCATTACTACTCATTGTACATATAAATTTATATAAACTAAACGCTAACGCTAACAAATGAGTTATAAAATAGAAAGATAAATAACTAAACTAAGACATACAAGGAAAATACACTATACGAGGATATAAAGGTTACAAAATAATATTAGATTTATACATATAACAGGCCAGTGCTATCAACACAAGAGGATTATTTAAGGATAGGAGGTATGCAATAGAGTACGGAGGGAAGATACCTAACTGTAATAATATCTTGATTAAGGTTTCTCTGTGTGCACTATATAGATTACATGAAAAAAAATGACATGATTAATATCTGCTTGTGTATATATTCTAACGTTTTTTTTTTAATACTTGTTAGTTTTAATCGGGGAACTACGATATTTATCAAGCGAATCATCCGATCGAGTTGGTTTAATTGACATTTACTTAGACTAAAGATCATCGTCATCATGACCTGTTATAAGAGATTGGGTACGTTCATTTCAATATCTGTCGATTTCTAGCGTCCGTAATGGATTCTTTGAGGTCCTTACAAAGTGAGTTGCTTAGTTTATTATCAATTCTAGTTCGTTTCCTTGTATCAATAAGCATGAAAATGTCACTTTCTCAAATTTTATGCGCTGTATTTCTTGTTTTCAACATCGTATACTATGTTTTCCTGATTTCAGCTTAAGACCTCCTCGTTGGTTTAATCTTTCCACGATGTTCGTAACAATCTTCGATATCACCACATCTTATAGAAGCGGATAATTTTTTTTTCACGTTCCGCGCTCAGTGTCAACGTTTCGCGGCTATATTCCAATATATCGTTATTCTCGTTCGTAGATTCGTGTTTATCTTTCGATTTCCGAACACTATTATTTAAATTATCGAGGCATTTATAAATTCTCGTTCCTATTTCTTCGCATTCTCGTCCATCGTCGTTTATAATGTCCCCGAGATACTGGAATGCATTCTGATCTTGATTGTAGCTTTCTTGTCGGCATTGTAAATCTGATCAAATTTTACCTACACTGATTTTCATGTAATATTTAACAACATTATAAAAAACCGTAGAGGTTATTCCGATGAAAGTCGCTAAAAAAACAAACCGAAAATATAATAAGATAAAATGGAAATGTTGGCTAAGGAAACGAAAGATTTCGACGAAAGTTGGATACATTTTCAATCTCACACGTAAACCGGTTATATTAAAAGTAAAAACGGAATTACCTTAAAGTATTGAAAAAAAAAATTATCATCCTAACGATTAGCGGCCACTGTGACTGGGCGTAATTTCAAGATTACTAAAATTGGTTCGGGCTCTGAGTGTGAAAGCGAATAAAGAAAAAAAAAACGTGCGTACAACAGGAAATTATGATGAAAATAGTTTTGGAAAAATGACAAGTATTAGTAATGTAATGTACCTGCCGAAAATAATAAAATGTATTTATTTTTTATTTTTTCTTAATTTTTAAATTATAAACATCGTTTTACGTGATTTCTTCCCCCGGAGGTGTGCTTAAATGACGAGAAACTGTTTATAAAATTACCATACTCGGTCCACTAAATTTTAAACTACGGCCTAGTGATTGGAATTATAGCCGATATAATATATATTAAAAAAAAAAATACGTATATTTTATTTATTGCCTTCCAATGTTTATCCGGCGTTAATAGTTAAAGAAGCATTTGAAAGTACTAACTATGGAATTAACGTAGCAGCAGGAGAAAAATTAAAAACTATACAATTCGCGGATGACCAGGTCGTAGGAAGTGTGGATGTGCTTCAATACGTCGTTTAAATGAAATAGGAAACGTACTAGGTATAATAAGTGTGGGGAAAAAAACGAAAAAGTTACGATGATTGGAAGGTAACCGCGCCCGTTCTATATAAAAATTGATGGAAAAATAGTCAATAAGTCCAGAGGTTTAGATTATAACACTATCTCTATTATAACGCCGGAATTAATTCTAGAATTGGACTAGGGAACAAGACATATTAAGACGAAAATCAATACCGTCGAAGCTCTCCGAAAAGGAATACAGAACATTTACGCGTGGTTCCTCACGGCCTTTTTGCTGAATACCGTCGAAGCTCTCCGAAAAGGAATACAGAACATTTACGCGTGGTTCCTCACGGCCTTTTTGCTGAAATCTGGACATTAAATAAAGCGCGAAGACGAATAAGTTACAAGCGATCGACATGCGGGCTCGAAGGATAATGAAACGGATAAGCCGGGTTGAAAAAATCCAAATTGAACAGGTACTATGACTATATTAAAGAGAGAATGCCGTCATTAAATCGGATAAGGAACACACGATTAACTCGGATGGGTCGTGCACTTTGATATAGTGGGATATTACTTCGAAATATTCTCGAAAAATAAAATCCGAGGAAAAACCGAGAAATGCATTTGTAACAACCTTGTTAAAAGAAACAACCCCCGGGTAAAGAAGTACGCTGTGCAAATATACGCGTGGAAAAATAATTCAGAGAGTAAATAGACATACGTTTGAAGCAACCAGGCTAAAGTCGAGGAAACGAGTGTGTATTATGCTAATTGCAAAGAACTTCAATGCCAAGAAAGAATGGTGAGAAAAATGAACTCGATCAAATCCGGGCAAACGGAAATTTTTCACATACCCTGAACATAAGGCGAACGGTTTTAACTTAACCCGAAGATAATTGTTACTGAAATCGGAAGCACTCGAAAGTAATTTTATTGGGGTGTTATATGAAATTGATCATATCTCGATTTCGTAAAAATGGTAGAACTGCTATATATTATTCCAAAATAAATACCATTAGCGCAGTTCCAAATATAAGGGTCTCTATTGAAACAATATATATATATATATATATATATATATATATATATATATATATATATATATATATATATATTACCCTCGCAGACAACGTTGTGTAACGCCTTGTCGGAATTAAAATTCCGAGTAGCCTTCGTTAAAATATAAAGAATTCCAATTAATACACGAAATACAATTTTAAACGCGATTTATTTATCTTTTTGCAGACATTTCCAACGGAAAATGCGGTTTTTTATTTTCATACAATGTAGATCGACTTAATTTTTTCTTGTTTTTTTTTTTTTTTTTTTGAATTTTTGGTCGACTACTTAATACTTATTCTAGGTTCGAGCTGGTTTAACGTTATAAGCAGTTTCGAACCGCTTGTTAGGAACAGATGTCGAATTTTAACGACGGCGGTATTTCGACACTTTGTTTATCCCCCGAATGAATAAATTCCATATTTCTACGTCGGACGTCGAATATCCTACGTCCGGCGAACGTATAGAAGAAAATCGAACGATTGTAGAAAATTTTTGTAGAATTCTGTATTTAAATATTCTACAGAATGTATAGGTGAAAGATGAGAAGAGCGTTCGTGATGAATGGTAAAGCGCGTTATATTAAAGTTGAAATTAGTTGCAGAACCAAAAGTAGTGACCTACACGTAGAAACGAATATCTAACTTAGTTAGCCTACACTTTTAGCGTTCACATTTCCAGTAACAATGTTAGCAAAACGAGAATGAATGTGTTCCGTCAGTTGTTGGCAAATCTTAAACGAGAAAAATGTTTTCAAACAAAAAGGAACGTGGCGTGGCCTAACGATATTTCCTTCACGTGTAGTTGAAAAATTATCTACAAATTTATACAGCATATATATATATATATATATATATATGTATGTTGTGTGTGTGTGCTTCGCTTTCTTCTCGTAAGCATTTATTTCGAAATTTAGAAATAATTTTTAGATGTGTGCTATCTAATGTTTATTTCTCTTTTTCTTACTTAGTTATGTGAAAGATGCCGGTAAATCGCTGTTAAAGGTTTAATATTACTAGTAAATTTGTTTCAGTTAATCATTTGTTAAATTTCGGCGTATATATAAATATACTTAATAGGAGATTACAAATATATATTGATATATTTATTATTTTCTCGTAGAAAATTTTACTACGTAATCAAATATGTTTTCAGTTCACGTTTATATATTTTCTTTATTCAGCTATCAGAATATCCCTAAACGTATAATATAAAATCGCTCCATTTTTATTATTTATACATATAAAATAATTCTATTTTTTATGCTGCTACTCGCGCGTTATAGCGCATTTGCAGCATCTTACTCTGTAAACTATTATAATGTATAAAGAAGTAAAAGTAAGCCTTGATTTGATTTGATTTGATAACTTAAACGGCGTCATATAGAGTTATTATTTTGGTAAAATAATTAAGCAGTGCCGACAGAAAACATATAGACGGGCTAGATATGTGCTGTTGGAGACGAATGCTGTGTGTCTCGTGGACAACTACGAGAACTAATGATTCCATTTCGGACGACATTGGTAACAAGAAAAGATTAAAATCGATCATTCTCAGCAGAATACTACGATTTTTTGGTCAGGCAGTTAGAGTCGAAAATATGGTGACGCTGTTCGTCAATGGCTGGTAGAAGAGAGCGTGATCGTGTACCTCTTCGATGGTCACATGCGATTTGCAGGACAACCGGCCGTACTTTCAACGATTGTGTGAATATAGCATACGTCACCGTATTTGTTGGCGCAGCCTAGTCAGTCGTGTGACATATCATGGTCGCGATACTCCTGCATGGGGTGACACGACTCACACTGATGACATATATATATATATATATAGATAGATATATAGGTATACAGATATATATTCCTTGTTAACGTTTTCACCGTTATTTCACGGTTCTGTCATCTCTTTTGTGCGTGATCGATCCAGAAGTATATTTCACTTTTATATTTATTTTCTCTCGACTATCCGTACGAGTTTTCCAATCTATTTCACGTTTTCGAATTTGATCGGTGCAACGTATTCTAGATAGCGATGTCGTTTTTTTTTTAGTCAGTATAATTTGGATTCTTTTTACAAATTTCCAATTAAAAGTAAAAACTGGTTGTCCTTGCGACGGGTTATTTCGTTATCTTAAGCTACTTTATTTTCGTAATACTACTAATTTAACGATGCAATTACCAAGTTGATAACCTGTACGTTATTATTGGTCGGTAATCAGATTGAACTAATTTTCGTTAAAAATAATCATAATCATAATAACTGGATTCTCAATTACGAGACAACGAGTCGACCGCGTGCTATTTCGATGTTATAATAAACATGTAAAGATCAATACAGCGATACGATTGTAGTAAATACACCCAGCCAACATTTAAATTATAGGTTTCCAATGTTGTTATTTGTCTGTTGTATTTGCGATCGTGATAACAATAATTATAATAATAATTCCAAATTTTTTTCAAGTTTCTGTTTAATTCAAAGTAATTTAGACATATGAAATGAAACGTCCGTGAACGCGAACAATATAATGATAAACATGTCGGAATATATAGAGCGAAATACAAATAAAACTAGTGCATTATCGAACAAAGCTCTGAATAAGGGTCGTTATATAAAAAATAGTGCAAATTTAATAAACTCTTAATGGAATAACATGGGTTACAATGAAAAATAAAGAATTATAATACATGATGACAATGATTATTATGATGTCTCGTACTGGTGAATGGTCACACTGCGATACAAAACGATTATTTGCTACATACTAGATGTCTTAAACAGATGTTTAGTTCAGCGGGAAACATTTTGGAAAAAACCTTGTACATTTGAAAATTAATGTACATTTTGTAAAGTATTTTTCAATAATATTAACTCGAGTGCAAAGCAACCGCGTATTACATACATGCAAGCAGCAGGCATGCACATAAATATACATAATTATTTGATAGGGCCTGTAGGGGCTGGCGATGAGAGCTGTATATACATGGCAATCTCGGTGTTTTGGAGTTTAAGAAAATCAGATAAGAGTTTAAATAAGAACGGACCTATACGCTATCTTATGCGAACCCCCCAGCTAATATGGTCTTAAAGGTAGATGTGGAAGTACCAACGCTAACATAAATAATCTCTGTTGTTTAAATAACTATTTATGAAATGTTTAATTCCGAAAATTATAATTTTGTATATAATTGCCTCATACCATGTGGTGTCAAAATGCTTTTGCTACGTTGGAAATTACCGTTTCTGCGTGTTTACTACATATGTATTCGCGGGTAACAGGTCTTAATAATTCTTCCAACTTGTTGCACTGTGGAATGTAAAACCGAACTATTTGGAATAATGTTATTATTTTTGAAATGGTTTCTCATTTTGCCTGGGTAGAATTTTTTCAGATATTTTATTTAAATTACTATGTAAACTAATTGGTACATTAGCGATTACTTCCTTTCCTGTTTTAGGGATAGCGATAATTTTTGAAATTTTCTACAATACATAAGCATTTATTGTGTTGTTACTTAATTCGATGTGTCCTGTAAATGGTAGTTTTTTTGGAAGTACTGCTAATATCATAATCAACCAAAGTTTTTGAAGTGAAACTTCTATTAGCGCGTTATATATGGGGAGTTAACCCGCAAAGCGAGCGAGCCGAATTAATGGATGGATCGTATATTATATATATTATATATCGCGGTCGCATGTTCCGCACTACCAACACACCCGTCTTTCAAACCACGTTTTGCAGCATTAGGCGCGTCGACTTATACACATACGTAGGCTTGTTCTTATATATATATATCAGGGGCGAAGCGTGGTTCATTACAATGTTTCCGGTAGACCTTTCCCTTATACAAACACATGTACAAAAATTAACGCAAATATTATATTTTATATCGAAAATTTTGTGGGGGTAACGTGCCCTGGTCTAACAAATAAAATTGTCAATATTATATGTCGATTAAATTAAAGAAATTATATACAAAAATTGACTATGAAGTAATTAAAATAGTAATAACAAAATAAATTTTTCGCATTTATTTGTATCGTAGTTCAATTCGACGATTTTTTTCTAAAAATAAATCTACGATGGAATCCTAAAATGCAGATTTTTCTTGTAAACACTGTAGTAGATATCTTTCAATTGAAATAACAGATAAACCAGAAAGCCTTGTTTGTCCCTGAGTATTCCGCTGATAAGTATGGATACGTCGCAATGCAGAGAAACTACGTTCAACTGAAGCGTTGGTCACAGGAATGGTAAGTATCAATAAGCACAGTTTTGTAATCTCAGGCAAGGCTTCAGTAAGACCATCAGCACGCAGTTGTTGATTTAAATCTAAAACCAATTTAATTTTGAACTCGGTTGAAGAATATAAATATGAAAGTTCATTTTTCAATCGTGATACATTAAAAAACACCATAGTATTTTTGTAAAAGTTGGAATGGTTTATTTGGAAATACTTTTTCGTATTCGGAATACTTTTCAAAATCCAAATGAGACAAGAATTCAAGTTTATCAATATCAGAAAACTTGTCAATAATCTGCCCGTTTAAAGTGTCGATTATCTCATAAAAGAGTCGCTTGTACGATGATTTTTTTTATCAAGGACAACCGTGTTATTTGTCCGGATTCTTTTCGAACACGATGTTTCTTCTAAATTATCCAATTCTTCCATTTTGCACCAAAATACATCGAAGTATTTACGCATTTCATCTAAATAATTTAGAAAATCGTTGAATTGTTTTTTACAGTATCCGATATCACAAATCTTCTTCTGTAAAATATTAAATAAAATATCAGCCTTGGGAAGAATTAAGGAAAATTCTTCGAGCAAACGGGAGATACAACTAATAATGTCATTCTGAATTTCACTAGATGTTCCAGAAAACACAGTAGAAGTTTGCAAATGGTTATTCAGTACAATCTCATTTTTGGCGAGCAAATTTAACAAGCCTATAAATTACCTTTATTTAATAAATCGTACGTTTCGTCATGACCTGTAAAAGATAGTTCGTGTTCAGCTAGAAAACAAACAGCGTCTATCAAACGCTTCATTATATATCTGTTCTTCTTGACATTACTTCTTTAAATACTGTGCTCAAAGAAAAATCAATTCTCGTTTTTCCGAATTTGAAAAAATCGCAAAGTGCTGAAATATGATATTTTGAATTTTCATGGCGGCTACGTAAAGTTCTAAACTGACTTATATCACTAACACCACTGCTGTTCCACGTATTTTTATCGGTCGAAAATAAAATACATGGCCAAAAACAGTTTTATCAGTTTTGAACATGCACACAACTAAGAATATTCTGTATACCACGCCGAATTGAAATGATAATATCCGTCCGATTTCGATTCCAATCCATTCCGTTGAGGAGTAGGTCTATCTTTATTAACAATATCCAGTTTTTCCCTGAAGGTACGAGATCCAAAAGATCGTTTTAAAATATCCTCTATTACACAGTTACACTCATAATTTGACATTATGAAATTCAACTTTTTGTTACAGTACGTGTATATATATCAAAATATATTTAAAGAAAAAAAAAAGGGTGGTCAACGGGCATATACAATACGCGATTATTGAAAAAAAGAAATACGATTTGCCAAACCCAAAGAACAATTAACAAATGCAAGAGACAATGATAACACCACATGACACGGAAAAAACCGCTTGACTACACCTCTAGTTTCATTTGTAGTGCGCATGCGCTGTATGTATCTGTTTCCGATACGCCAACAGGAAACAGTCAATTCTAATTATCTGGTGTAGATTTTCATGTGTAGTGAACACGATAGCCGTATATACGTAACGATGTATACGTCTACTCAAACACATACAACATATATTGTTTCCGAAATTGAAACCGGTACAAAACTAGCCAGCGTTGATTTACAGCTACCGATCTTTCACAACGAAGCGTAACAGCGCTATCTTCCGTAATAATTGGAGAAAAATCTTCACCAAAAGATTGCGCCATTATCTAGCATAGAAAAATTATTATTTTTGATTTGTTTCATGAATTTTAAAAAGACAAACTTGTAACTAGTTCATACTCCATTTTTCCCGTGTTTCCGCCGGAAACACCGGCAACATGGAGGGTTCGCCACTGATATATATATATATATATATATATATATATATATATACATGTGTTTGTGTGTTTATATGTACACCCACATAAATTTTAAAAAAAAACTCTGTACCGAATTTAGTTAAAACGTCTTTTAAGTTTCACTTATTTCCTGCGCTTCGAGACATAGATGTTTTTTTATTTATTTTAAATACTCGATACATTGCGAGATTTTTTGTAAAGTGATGTGAGAAATAGTTGCTGTAGTTTGTGCGTTTATTGAAACAAGATTTTATAGCTATCCTGCCTGAGGTTATGAATCGGCCAGTCATATATTTGATTAATATTATGAAGCATATATGTGTACATGAATTCTCGCGTGATAAATAAATTACAATCGCAATTAATGCTGGTGAAATACACAAACGCTGATTATATAAAATGAGAGAAATATTTAAGATTCGATACATGTTATTATACTTAATAATGCAGTACGGTTGAACAGAATTCCTGCAATGTAAAATAGGACGCATTTCGTGAAAGTTGAATAATTATTATTAACAATTTCCTAGGACGTCGTTTATAATTCGTCATATTGATTTTTAAATTCCTTGACGTGGTAGGGATTTATTAGTTCGCTCTTCCCGTACCTGCTAATCTTGTCCTACTGCTATCGAATGAAATTTTAAATTTGCTAGCGTTGTTCAACACGTAAACTAACTATAATAACCTATACAACTGAATAACAGTAAGCAGAAATTTGGACAGATATTCTCAGTTTCGTACGTTGAAGAACATTTATGGATTCAACGTGGTATTTAGACATACCACTTCAATATAATAGCACGCGGGTTGATCGAAATATAGACGTCTTATATAAACTGAAGAGAACTGCCTCATAGAACAGGTAGTTCAGTATTTCAAATCGTGTTTATTTCATACGTTATTAAAAAAATAATTATCGTAAATTAAAATTACGCTAACGTGTATCGCAATGTAATTAATAAATAAAATACTTCGAATAAAATTGTATCGCGATTAGCGAACTTTATATAAATATAATTTTTTCGGACAGATGATTGATCGATTGAAAACGTATAGGAAAGAACAGGAGAAAAATTTATTACGCCTAATTTTTAAATTTAATAAGCGATTAAAACGTTCGAATAATAGCAATAATAATAATAATAATAATATTATATTGAAAAAATTCAAAATGTTGCGATACGTACATATACACATATATCTCTAATCGTTGACACTCGTGTCCGAGTAGAATCGTCTATATATAAATTGGAAATAAAATAATCGAATAAAAAAAAAAAGGAGGAAATAAAATAGTTTGCAAATGAAAAGATAAGTTCAGTGTGTTCTTAACAACTACGTCCGCAGATTAGGACGGCTAAAATATGCGAATATTCCCGAAACTTTTAACTTTGTTCGGTTCAACTATTGTCTCTTAGTTTGCAACGCGTTTGATTTTTTAACATTTTTATGCCAGCTGCTCAGATTATTTTCGAATTCCATTAACTTTATTGGTTCCAGTATTTATTTTTTGCACGATTTTTGTCATCTATAATGCGAATTTTGAGGTCCGTTGGTTTTTGTGAATATTCAGAGAAAAATACGAGTAATTGTTGGACGCGTGATGATATTCCGAACTACATTAAAATGACGAATAAGAAAACCGATAAATGGACAATTGAAATTAGTCATATTTTTTAGGGAGAATTTATTTTAATATATATAATATATATATATATGCGTGTGTTCGTGCAAGTTCAAAGTAATTACTTCTGCGTCGTCATATGATCGTCAAATATAAATAACAGGAAAAAATAACACATAAATGGTTATAAATTAATTTCCAATTGTTTCAGTCAGACTAAAGAGTCGTTTTTTACACGGTGTATATGTTTTAGACACAATTGATCCAAAGAAAGGACTGGACATTCTTCGACAATGTACTGTATCGTTTGATAAGGATTTCCGCAACTGTAGCTAGACAACTCCTTCAGGCCACGCTTGTACATCGTATCACGTGTCGTGTTCCGTCCTTATTTTGTTTAACAACTTTCATCCACCTCTTGGTAGGTCGATGCCAAGGAGCTCTCGGATCTTCCATTAACAAAGAATTTATTATATTGTTTTCGTCTAGTTCCAAGGTTTTCATTTAAAATCCTCGCGTCTGTATCGTAAATCCAGGGAGATTTCCTCGACTTTAAACGTCGAGGAGGCGTGCAATCTTTATTTATACCGAAATTGGAAGGCTTCTGTCTAAATTCTTCCCGATCCCTAGATAGCGATTTTTCTCTTCTTCGTATATTCGTAGGAGGTATGTTGGCTAAAATCGAAAGCCACCGGACTGGTGTTGATTTGAGCGTGCCAGATATTAAAGCTTCATTTAGGACTACTATTTTTTTTTTAGTGTGAGCTTTACTGCACCTCACGAAGGTTCGGCAGCTGTTTTTTCGCGCGAAATTATATATTCCGGTGTATGGAGTAATTAAAAAAATTGTCTCAAGGAGGTGAAAATTTAAAATAATATTTGACACGGATAATATTGCTATTAGGATAATTCTAGATAATTTTTAATGCGTTATATAAATATTTTAGAATTTAAATATTTAATGCTAAATTCCAATTACGAAAATATATATTGAAAATTTATATACCGTAAAGAGGATGTTGTGCGACTGAAAGTGTTAAATTCAGGACATATGCACGAGTTTAGGGTGTAGATTTTAACGCGCTTATACTTGTAAATAAATCTCGGTTTTATCGTGTTTATTATTAAAAGTTCGTATTTAATTAATTATTCGGTGAAAGTTTCCTATTTAAAAATGCCCTATTTAGGGGTTCTTTTTCATTTGGTGGTTAATAATTAAAAACTAAATGGCGTCGATACGCTTAATGAAAATAATATTATTTTTCAATTATATTAGTTTCCAATTATATAGTTGGAGTATGTAAACGAAAAAATTGACGATTTTAATGTATTATTTTAATACTTTTAGAATGTGTATACCGCGTGTATATTATAAGTACATCCTTAATGTTTATATATATATATCTACGCTTGAACAATCTTCAAAATCTATTTGTCATTCATAATTGGGCTGTACATACATTATCATAATCTACTGTAACGAATTATTCCGATGATACTGCAGAACAGTTTTCAATAATGTAGAAATTTTCCCAAAAATTTCGTTAAATATCCGCTCAGTTTCAACATCGTCCTCCATTTTGGTATCAAAGAATCTGTTACCTTTGAAAACTCTGCATGACGAAAGCAAGCTACAATCGTCTTTGGAGTCACTAAATTCCATGCGGAGTTTGATAGAGAAATCTTCTTTGGCTTCGATTGCGAGTAAATATTTTTGAAGCAATCGCTTTCGATAGTAAAATTTCAAGTTTTGTGTAATACCTTTATTTGTGAAACCGGTTCTGAGAAGCGGCATCTTTTCTTGTTAAGCTCTTTTTGTTTCGTGTTAAGGGAGAAAAATGTACGAGAAAACACGTGGCAGTTTGTCGGGATTGTTTCATTATTTCATATTAACTAATAGTTCGTCTTAGCGTTTTCGCGTTACATATATTTCACTATATATATATATATATATATATATATATATATATATATATATATATATATATATATATATATATATCCGTTCAATGGTAGATTATAAAATGTTGATACAAAATTATAAATTTTATACAGATGTTCGTTATACAGTACTACTTCTTAGGTGAACTGTTAGATAATTTTCAACGTATTTATGCAAAAATATTTTTGAAATCGAGTGATTTCACGTCGATAAGAAAATATTTTTTTTTTTTAAATTTCATTTACCATATAACAGACACCGTGGCTGAAAGGGTAAATAAAGTATAGAGGATTCCATCAAATCGAAACTTCTTAGGGCACGTCGCCTGAACTTTAACGGTGAATCTGCCTAGATGTTTCTCGGCTAGTCCGAAGTCTCGGATGTACTTCGTTCCACACAGAACCTTACCGATCAATTTATTTATTTCGTGACGTTTCGAAAACACTTTCAGTTTTCATTTTTATTTTAAATGTTTTGAATGAACAAAAATTGATGCGGTTAACAGTAAAAAAGAAATTTTCGAACAAATCTGTAATATATAAAAATATTAAAATTATTTTCACGTAACTCATTTCCAGTTGTTAATGGTAATTCGAATTTGTTATTTTCGTTAATTTTAATGATTTAATTTTCTTTTTTTTTTGGCTATTAATATATAATAATTTTAGGAGTTTATAATAATTATCGATACTTGTTTTAATTTTTTTTTCGTTTGTATTCGTCCTATTTTCCATGGACAACATTCGTCGTGTGTACTATTTTATCGTTTGAATAATAGGAAGTAGTATAGTTATAAAACTGCGTATGAATAAGAAGTACTATGTAAGTACGACATATAAAATTGAATCTGCGTCTAGATGTTACATCTGAACAACATTGTTCTATCGCTCAAATTTCGGCGTTTGAAATGTAAGTATATCGGCTTTGAACGGAGAAAATAAGCAAAAAATTACAACGTTTAGGAACGTTGATAACGATCGTTTAAAGGAGAAAAAAAAACAAAGTTTGATATCTGGAGCACGTCTTGAGGGGAGCAGATACGAATTTCTGTAGCTAAAAATTGCGAGGAAAAAAATAGAAGGAAAACGAAGCCACCGAGAACGAGGGCCGAATATAAAAGACTAAACGGAAATCGATGAAATAAAAAGAATGACGGATGTAGTCGGAGAAGGTCGCCAACATCCGCCCCCGAGAGGACAACAAGAACGATATTCTTTTCCACCGATGGAAACGAACATATCTTTCGAAACGGAAAAATACTCAATTTGTCCATGTTTAGTATCTTTTTTTAAATGTATTAACTTTAATAAAGGGAAAAAAATATGGTATATTTAGAAAGGTTTCGGTCCTTTCAGTTATACTGCTAATAAATGCGTTAAAATCGTCTGTATATCCGGAAAGGATAGAATAACTTACTTATTTTGGTGTGCAAGTAATGTTAAAGAAATACGAAAGTAGAAACTTTTTAAAATAGACACAACGTTATCAAAAGAATAATAATCATAATAATGAGTTAGTTTAGGTTAACCTATAGTGCAGAATGAAAACGCACATACAAGAGAATAATAGATAAATAAGCAGACGAGGGAAATTTATTTTCGGCGAAGGAGCTGCAACGGATTAATGACGTGTAAATAACTAATATCGCCCCCTGGCTTACGTCCTGGCGCATTAGCTCTGGTCCTGTACGCGTTAATGGTCAGTTACACAGGCAGTCTTGCCAAATGGATAAAAAGAAATAAAATATCGGTCGAACCGGATATCATACTTTAGATTAAGCAACGTCTAACTACATCACCGTAAACGACGGGAAAAATACGGATAAAAGCTAAAAATCAGCTTTTGGAAAAATTTATCGTTCCGGCGGTGAAAACTTCACAGGCGGTTATTCTTACCACTGTTCGTGTATATCGCGTTGACCAATCAGTTTAACTTTAAGAAAGTGATACGCGTTTAATTTAAAATTTATTAATAAATAAAACGAAATGTTCGCTCGTAAACGGTTTTATTTTTTATATTCTCTTTCCCACTCCCTCGATTCACTCTCTCTCTCTCTCATATATTACGAGAAGGTCCCTATTTACAACTACAGATGATTCTATCAGATACAGTCCGACTTCTATCGTATTTTTTGGGAGCGACTCGTGTAAAGTAAGTGATCTATGTCATAACTATATAATTCAGTTTATGGTAAAGTGAATAAATTAAATAAATTTCGAATAATATATTATTTAAAATATATTTTATTTTACGCACCGGTGTATTTACGTACTTGTTAAATATATAAATATAAATATGATAATTTTAATAAGAGAATTAAAAGAAAAATTATTTGTCCGATGATCGGAATAGTCAATTATGTAAGATACGCGATTATAATAATCATTTTTGTTACGTGTAAAATAATTTGTCGCGTTCTCTGTTTCCGCTTCTTCAGGAAATATTTTATCTCAAATGGGTTTCATTTTGAATTATTTATCAATTTTTTATCGGAGCTAACAGCACCAGTTTTTTTTCTCGAATCTCCAGCAATAGGACTAGAACTAAGACTGAATCTATATTAATGATTAACCGACTCGTTCTTTTTTTCACAAACCCGTGTATAATCTTGCGCCGGCTCTTTTTCATATTATAACCATTTAAAGTACTGTATGGAGCACTCTATTCTAACACTAATACTTCCGCAACCGGGATACGGTTTTACACACTGTGTATTCCATTTTCGACGTTATTTATGCACACATATATTTCTTATATAATACACACTGTTCATAATAGATTCTCAAACGTTTTATGAATAAAATCGTAAAGACTGAAATAATATTAACATCGAACATAAATTATCATATAGAAATTCTTAATTAGTTTCTTTTAGGATACGTGTGTGTGTGTGTGTGTGTGTGTGTGTGTGTGTGTGTGTGTGTTGAATTGGGTAGAATAAGTTTAAGATGTTTTCGAATTTCGTAGTATATTATATATATATATATATATATATATAGATATATATATATATATCGGGTCAGTATTATATATATATATAAATCCGTTTGTATATTATGCGAAACATTATCTTGCTCGCATGTGGAACCATTGAAATGGTTCTATAAATTATTTAATACTTTTCCCTTTTTTATGCAGTGGTATGTATACTGATCTACACCATTCCCTTGGCCATATACCAGAGTTCCATATAGAATTACATAATATATATATATATAAATCCGTTTGTATATTATGCGAAGCATTATCTTGCTCGCATGTGGAACCATTGAAATGGTTCTATAAATTATTTAATACTTTTCCCTTTTTTATGCAGTGGTATGTATACTGATCTACACCATTCCCTTGGCCATATACCAGAGTTCCATATAGAATTACATAATGAATGTAATTCGTCGACTCCAGTGTCTCCCATTATTTTTAATATCTCTGCAGGTATTTCATCGGTTCAAACTGCTTTATTATTTTTTAAGAATTTTAAAGCGTCTGATATTTCCCTTCGTAATATATCTGGTTCTTCTGGATGTATAGCATTATTTTCATTGTCTTCTGCCGTATTGACAAAATCATATAGATTTTGGTAGTATCTTCTCCATACTTTGGCTATTTCTATAAAGTTTGTTTTTAGACAACCGTCTTTATCTTCTATTGTCTAATTTTTGACTTTAAAGGCTCTTGTTAAAATTTTAATTTTTCCAAATAGGTCTTTGGTTTTATTATAATCGGCGTGTTTCTGTATTTCATCGCAGATTGAGCTAATAAAGTTGTTTTTGTATCGTTTGCAATTTCTTTTAATTTTTTTGTTAATCATCTGCAGTAGCTCCTCTGTTTTTAGTGTTCCTGTTTTTAGTGCTCGTCGTTCACCAATGAGTTTCATAGTTTCCGTTGAAACCCAAGGTTTTTTGTTGTCTCGTTTGTATTGGTTTTTTTCACATGCACTCTTTATGGTGGTTTTTAACCAGTTCCAATGTTGATCAACTGAATGTAGATCGTTTGTTTTCTCACGTTTACCATATCGTCAAAGATGTTTGTAAATTTATCTTTATTTTTATCTGCTATTAATAATCTTTGTTGCGTTTTTAGTCCTACCGTTGGTTTTTTTTATCCTTCCATATAATTTCATAACTAATAGTTTGTGGCTACTACATTTCGCCACTGAGTAAACTACTGCATTTATGCAGGATGATTTCCATCGTTTACTTACTAACATGTAATCGATCTGGTTTTTATAAATGTTACCTGGAGACTTCCATGTGCTTAGTCTTCTGGAATTGTGTTGGAACATAGTATTTGCAATAGTTAGCTGATTCGTAATTGCAAATTCGATAAGTCGATCTCCTCTACTATTTCGTTGGACCAATCCGAACTTTCCAATTACTTCACATAGTTCGTTATTTGATCTACCTACTTTAGCATTCATATCTCTCATTATAATTATTAATTCACGCTTAGAGATACCATCAACCACTTCTTGTAATTGATTATAAAGTGTCTCTACTATCTCATCTGCTGTTGCGCATGTAGGTACGTATACTTGGATTATGTTTGATTTTATTGGTTTTGTATCCAATTTGACCATTATAATTCTATCACTTTTAGTTACATAGCCACTGATTAGATGGTTCAATTTTTTATCTATTATTATTGCTACACCATTTTCGTCTGTATTACTCGAACAATATATTACATTGCTATCAGTAGTAACATGACCTGATTGTTTTGTAGTGTGCTTCTGACAGGCCGCATATTTCGACATTATAGCGCTGCAATTCCATTTCTATGATTTTCAGCTTACCAGCTTGAAGCAATCATTGGACATTGCATGTACCAAATATACATGTCTTGTTTATTATTTTCCCAGTTTCCACGACATAACTGGGAATCCTTATCCACATGGCCGGTCGCACATTTCACACTCCGATTCCGGATATCAGAGCGCTGATCGCTGTCGGGTCGCGTGGCAAAATGCATCTTTTATTTACGAGGGAAGAAACTCTAGTAGTTTCCCGTTGCCTGCTGGAGGGTTTATAGTTTTCCTTCTTATTAATAGGCTGCCCTTAACATAGGGAACAGACGACTTTTTCAGCCGCTCCTAACATGGAGTACAGACGCTGTGAGTAGACAGTACCTTAGTACATAAGGGTGTTGAACGCTACCGTTGAATCTTACATCAGAAACATCCGCTAGTGCCTATAGAATAGGAAACCTGTCCCTGTTCCTATTCGATCTAAGAAGGTCTTTCTCAAGTTGAATTCGATATTCGCCCTTCTCAGATCTCCCCTACATCATTCTGTTCACCGACCTGGTTTTTTCACCGCAGTCTTCCACCAGGTTGCTCGGCTTAGCAGAGGCGTCTCGTGCTGGCCGATGCCGGAATAGAAGTGGAGAGGCTATGAAATCTGCTAGTGGATTTTATATTACGCATCACACTTCGCGGGGTTGCCCCCATATATGTATATATATATATATATATATATATATATATATGCATGTATACCTATCAAAGTAAATATACAAGTCCGTGTATTGTTTAGTGAAAGTCCAGCTCTAAGATCGACCTTTATATTAATAACAATTTTGTACCTGGAGAATTGTCCGTACAGTTTATCGAAGATTAATGTTAACAGAGTAAATCTAATTGAATTAACACCGGCGTTTATACTCAATTCCCTTAGTCCTTAAATTTTTCATTACGACTACAGTCAAGTAAATTTGATATTTATACTGTAACACGATGCTTTCGATACAAAACACACACCCATCATTATGTATTTCACTTTTGTCTACGTGTGATAGTAGTTCGTTAGGATCGTATGTACGTATGTATTTGTGTATTTCATTGCACGTACGTGTTTGTGTACTTTAAGTGCTATGAAATTTGTTATAGTCGAACCACATTTAATTTTGTATCCGTTGAGTGTAACGACGAAATTTCTGTTTATATAACCATCTTCGTTTGTAGGCGTTTTCACTAATGGACTGGTTTATTTGCTTGCATGCTCGAAGCGAGGGTGTGTATTTTCAGTTTCAACAATATTTTATATGTACATATTGTATATCTGTGTATATTAGATGTATGTATCGGTATACGGTAACCGGATATAAATTAAGATAATGCGACTTCTCTATGTTAATTAGTTTAAATTTGACTTCGAGTATTTATACGATATTACTACGTCAAACACTATCGTCTTTTACGTCATAATTACATTATATATGGTTTTATTGTAACTTAATACGTCATTGCACTCACGTATATGCGCATATATATATATATGAATGTTCTTATTGGTGTTTTCCCAGATTTTTGTTCTTCTTTTTATTTACGTTTTATGTGTTTCTTATCAGCACGTTTTGAAGTTGTTTGTTGTTATTAGATTAGGAACTGTTAAGAGTTTAGATGTATGGGTAAATTTTTTTGTGGTATACCTTCACTGGTCATCAATGCTGAGAAAATTATAACATCGTTCATTAACTCGTTTCTAAATTGATCGATACTGCCTATGTACCTCCATTTGTTTGGGACGATATAAGTGATTTTAATCCCATTTGTTGATTATATACCGTGTTATTTTCGAACGTCCAAGACGCAAATGGGTTCTCTCGCGTATTTACCGTTGTACGGTTCTCCGAATTTATTGTTTTTGCTCTCCTATATCAACCGCTAATTATATTTATATTTCTTCTTCCAACCCTGTCAGATTTAATAAAATCGAGCCATTATATTATTTTCTTTTCGTTAACCAATTTCTTTAACGCTCTAAACTCACTGATTTCTTGTAAAACAAAGTTTACAACTTTTAAAACTGAATTAATTATTTATTTAAAACTGTTATTATTTTGATTATTTATTTATTTCTCTATTTATTAGTTATTATTATTTTCCAGTTTGTCGTTAGTATGAAAATTGATTTATCGTCCTTCCTCGATATATCTCGTTATCGGTTTTCGATTGAACTTTTTAGATATAAACTCATTTTTCTTTAATGGTGAACGCAGTGTTTTTTAAATTTATTTTTTTAAATAAAATTTTTTACTCAGTTATATAATTAATTTTTAATCGAGATTAAAATCAGCGTACAAAAGGAAAAACTGAAATCAGCGCAAAAAGCCGGTATACTAATTGTGTAAAAAATATGCCTCTGATATTCGAATAATAATCATTATCATCAGCATTAATCGATAATAATAATAATAATAATAGTGATAGTAATTGTAATAATACCAGTTAGCGCGAACTATCATCCGGTTAGTTACAAATGGCCCTTCTTAAACGGAGCAAAATATAATGTTAAGAAATTTGTAAATTATAACATATTAAACGATGTTAATCATAATTCATGTTCCACAACTACGCTACTAAATAAAATTTTAACATAATATGAATCGTATAAAATAATATAATCAGTGATAGAATAGAGCCGATCTATGTTTTAAATTTACTATTACTAAGCACCGAAATTACGTTTGTTATTAAAAATGATCGAGCTATGCATTATGCGAACAATACGATGCTCGACTAAACCATATCTCTGGTACCATCTAATCACGTGATTCTTATTACTTATAACGATAAATATTTTTTATAAATATGGCAAAATAGATGAGAACAAGATTCAGTAGGACGCCAAACCTATACTCTGAGATAAATGATGTAATGAAAAGGCACGCAAGATAAAATTCGAACATAATTACTACACAATACAACTATTAACTGAACACAGAGCCAACATTGTATAGAATATTTGTGTAGATTTGATCTTAAATGCATCTGTGATTTGAATTATATTAGGTTTTACACGCGTCTTATAGACATATGCGAAAGCTAAAACGTACTTTTAATCATTACTCCGTATCATATCTGCTTCATTTACTTTAACGTTCGAGAACTTATAATATTTTATCGGATCTAACGCACACATTGTGAACTGTGCAACATATAACTTATGCTTTTTTTCTTTCCACATATATGTGAATATTTATCTAACCCGAATTGCATTTGTATATTATTTGAAAATTCTCTACTGCATTGTATCAGTTTTTCAAGCTGCCCTCTAATGTAATACTCTCATAAATCATTAGATTATTCATATGTAATAGATGTCGCGCGTGATTTTGATCTACAGAGTCGTACACTTTTTCAAAATCTACAAAAAAGATAGCCGTATTTTTTAGCGTAAGTTTCTTGTATTTTTTTATCACTATGATTATTAGTTTTTTAGAGTAAAACTTCTATTGGCAATAGACGGATATATATATATATATATATATATATATATATATATATATATATATATATACATATATATATATATACCAAACTCGCCTATCAAATCACGTTTTGTTGCGTTAGACGTGTCAACGAAATAATGGACGGATATATATATATATACCGTTAATATGTACCGCGCTACCAACACCCCTCATTAGACAACGTTTATACGTATGTGTATGCTTATTTTTATATATATGTGTGTGTGCGTGCGTTTAGGTGTTTATATATACACACGCGTACGAATTTAAAAAAAAAAAACTGTGTCGAATTTAGTTAAAATGTCTTTAAGTTTCCCTTCTTCCCTCCGCTCCCTAGTACAGATGTTTTTTTTTGTTATTGGGATTCCATACAGTTTACCCATATCTATCCATATATATATGAAAAATTAATAAGAAAGGGCTATTTATAATGTAAGTAGACTGAGAAGAAATGTACAGATGAGTAAAATTAAATAATGATACCGGAATCAAAACTATAGGAATATAGGGCCAGGTATACGTGAGGATTTTGAGGAGCTAAGAAAAATGCAATATTTATAGGAAATGGAACTTGTAAGACCATGAAGAGCTTGGTCAACACGAAAATTAATATAATATTCGAGGTTAACATGGAAGAAGAAGAAGAAGCAGTGTATTTTTTATTATTAAGTTACATGTACATAAGCATATTGAATTTTAAAAATGAACAATTTACCCGTACCGAAATATAAAACAAAAATTCTTCCCAGACAAACAAAAAATAGAAAAACTTATATGATAGGCTTATAAATATCAAATGTATAAATTACAGGAAAAATTTGTATAAAAAAAAAAACCTGTTCCAATATATTAGAATAAAATTATAACTTTATCACAATATAATATCTTAAAAATATCTTAGTCTATTTGGTGATACTAGAACTAGAATTTAATAGCCGGCTTACTATAAACAGATATGTTTTATAGTGCTTGTACCTCTTATATCTGTGTCGCAGAGACTGGTAGTCGTAATCTCCTATCGAATGTATTACTACATTATCAGATGAGCTGCAGTTGGCGAAAAATTTTTTTGCTGTATTTTTAATGATTTCCTGTATGTAAGGAAACGTTAAAATATCATGCATAGATTTAATTTTAGTAAATCTTGGTTTATTCAAGATAATTCTTAAACAATGATTTTGTAGTCTTTGCATCTGATTTATACTGCTATTAGCTCCAGACCGGGCTCGCATACAATAATTTTGGTAGAATAACTTTTTTGTAAATGAGGAATTTGTTTTGCGCCGATAATGCAGACTTTTTATTAAATATTGGAAATAGACAACCCAATTTGCGCATCGTTCTATTTATACAATCATTAATATGCCTCGTAAATGTAATTTCCGCATCGGCCACTAAATGGATATGCGAACAATTAGGAGAACTAACAAGTTTCAACTTGTGTAGCAAGTTTCAGTCGACAAATCGTATTAACAGAACCTCGAAATCTGATCTTTTCAACTATAGAACCATGGCTTAGCGTTGAATGGATTTATAATGCCTTGCGGTAAATGGTTGGTTGTTGAATTTATCCGTTGGAAAACCACCATGGTATTCTTCTAATCTCTTCTGAATTGTTTTATCATTAGTACGCTCGATATTCCTTTGTAGTTGTTGGTCTCCTTTTTTCATGGAACGGATGTATTAAAGTAGTTTTCAAATCCTCTGGCAAGCGTTCTTTTTGCTAAACCGGTGCAAATATTTTCTGCAAGTTTTCAATCATTTTCGATGTTGCTAATTTTCATACTTCCGTTACAATCTCCTTCCATGTGCTGTTATATTAAAATTGTTTGATCTCATTTACATCCGGAGGTTTGACTCTTTTATTTACGTGTTTACATTTCACGATTATAGATTCTTCGCTAGGTTCTAGAATTGTTTCGTCGCCAAAACGTTATAATTTTCTTTATTGTTTAAAATTAATTCGTCTTTGCTGTTTGTAAAGCTACGAGCGAGCATTAAAATGGATTATCGTAAGTACTATTATTACGGCAGCCATTTTGATTTTAGATGCTGAATATAATTAACAACCTATTCGCGTAGATTATTTTATTTTATATCCATTTTTTTTTCGTTTACATTTACGATATTTTACATTTTGCCGCCCCACTTAAGAAATTGTTTAAAGTTAATAATGCGATCGTGCTTAAGTAATCATCGCGAATAGAGATACTCCATTCCCGTCATTGTATTCCTTTTCTTTCTTATCTATCGCGGTGTTACACTTCTATCTCCGTTTCGTGTCGTTCCACTTCTGTTCACATTTTAATAAGGACGCGGTTTTTCCGCTACCGTCTTTCGAGGATGGTTTTTTTTTTCCGATGAACTTCATCCAGGATTATTCGACTGAATTATCCAAAATGTTAGTTTTTTTTATCTATCCCATTCCTTTTAAAATTTACTTTTTCTTTCTTTTGCTTCTTCTCCTATTGACCGATGTTCGTCTCCTTATTATCGAATTTATACGACGCCGTTGAAGTTAATTTTGAAGAACACAACATTCCGTTAAATCTTAAGAGAGTAGTTTTTGAATAATTGCTAATTTTCATCGTTCACTCAAATACGATTAAGAAAGCGCACCGAGAACTTGCCGAAACAATTTAGAAAATTAATACTTCACATCGGGAAAGTGGATAAAATCGAAAAAACAAAAATGAGCGAATCCTAACGTCAAATTGGAAAGTAATAAATATTAAATAAGTGTATTTTTACATTTACAATTATCCTCTACACGTACCGAAATAAAATACAATTCTTCTCACGATTAAAATTATGGCCCACAAACTGGAATTACTCCGGATATTCGATGAGACTTACAAAAATTTTGTCAGCAAACTGTACATTGGTAATAGTTAGCGTGAGAGTGTTTCCTCAATTCGATTAAAATAATTTTTAATTTTATAGCGCTCTTTCACGCTGCTAAGCATTTGATACTACACGGCACGCGGGCGCTTTATACAAAATGATTAAATGTAAATTTCCTGCTTATTTAATTAAATTAATTATTTATTTACGCGATAGAACTTTTTATGTAACTGTTTGTGCTTCACTGTTCAGTCTGTTCAATTAAAACTAAAACGCGTTTGTGTTCCGCGAGGAAGTGTGTTGGGGCCGTTTCTTTTCACATTATACTTAAATATCGATCCGTCGAAAACCGAATCAATTTTCTTTACACGCAGACGACTAAAATTGCCGAATAATCTGACGATGTCGGGAAACAGCATTAACTGGTCAGATTAGATTCGGTATTTAGGCGTTGTTTTTGACAACAAACTTAACTTCACTAAGCATATTAACCATATTAATGCTAATAAATCCATTTGTTCCATACATCCCGTGTTTAATAGAACATCATTCCTTAATAGACACGATAAATTTATTATTTATGATAAAACATTAATATATCCTGTATTTACTTAAGTTTGCCTTGTTTAGTGTTCGATATCGCTAGTTATAATGAATTGCAGCTCATTAGGTGCGCATACTAAATGCTCACCGTTTTACTGGAATATATGCATGATATTCTGAAACTACCTCGTGTTTTTAATACATTCTTAACATATGGAGTACATTTTTCGATGATTGTCATATACATGATAATGAGATTATCTCGTTAATCGATAATTACGATTGCTGGTAATGTTTATGTATACAAAATATAAGACGTATTAAACATAATTTATTGTAATGAGTATTACTCTCAACTATATGATGTTACATTAATCATTTAATTGTGTAGTTTCAAAACTTAAGTTATGCAATCTCATATCAATCTAATACTTAAGATGTCCCAAAAACTTTACTATTTTACATATCATATGCAACATTATTCGTTAAATAGTACACAAAAACCATTTATATACGTTGCCGTGCTTGTTTGTTGCGCACTTTATTTGTACACTTTATGCGAAGTATCAATCATCCAGTTTAATACCGAGAATATATAGAATTTTATTAATCTTATTTTTAAATCTAATCAAAACAAAGTAGTTAAAATCGCTCAATTTTTTTTTTTACTTTACAATCGCAAAGTTTTTCGACTGTTGAACCACTATCCGAGTGAATATAAAAATAATAAATTATATAAATTTGTGAAAATATTACTCAGATACGCAATTTACAAAAATGAACAAACTGATAAAATAGTATTTTCAAATAATCTGATAGTGAATTAAACAACGCAATCGAGCAATATAAAATTTATACGCAAACAATAACGCGAAGAAAGTCAAATAAATTAATTCTTCAAAAAAATTTATCATTTAATTTAATACATTATTATTTTTAAAATAATTTTATCTTTCTGCTACGTAATATTTTCTTTAGCTTTATCAATGCGCTTCTAGCTTTTCAAATTCGAATTTTTATTCCACTTTGTGTGATCCATTGGTCGTTTATTATGTTATACAATTTAGCCGCAATCCTTAATCATCACGCACGGTAGTAACTATTACATTTAGGAAATGCTGTAATTTTTTAAAATATTTGCTATTACGATCTTATCATCCACGTGGTCTACTAATGTTATTTACAATACGGTATAGCACTTCATTCAAAATTTGTTCGGTATTTCTTCAAAATGTTTTCCGCGCATTTTGCATAGATGAAAGAAAGTGACTCGATATAATTTATAATTACGTAAACTAAACGTTCCTTGTTACGAACATAGGCAATTGAAAACTGAACAGTTTACCTTAAACAAAAAAGCAAACTAATTAATATACCTAGTAGTTCTTATAACGTAAACGAAACCATTTTTAATTCTTTTTAAATCCGTACACGTAAATATAAGGGGGAAAATATGCTCCTAACGTTTTGCAATATGTTTCGTTTTGTTGTAATATCGTATTAATATTCCTTAACGGAATGATGACACTCCAGAATTTTAGATTGTCCACCGTCGTTCATGGTCGTGTGGATTTATTTTTGTGTTATTCGATATATATATATATATATATATATATATATATATATATATATATATATATATATATATTTGATATATGTGTGTATTGACAAAAGCTGGTGTATGCCGCCGTATTACGTTGAATAAGCCATCTGCCTGTCCGTAATGATTTATAACGACCGACCTGCGAACAGACAAAAGGAGATTCTATTTCTGCTGTACAAAATTTTCGCATTATAGCGGCATGGCGTTAATAATATGGTGGATAGATAGGCTGTAATCTTTTCCACTACCGGCACAGTTTATTATAAATGTTTCTGTCGCGACAGGGATTCTTTATAGAGGAACGTATTTTCCCCAGCTTACTATTATTCTCCGAATAAAAGTCAAAAGTATCTACTTTCCCTTTTAAACTTGAATCGGTTTTTGTACTCTATTTTTAAATGTTACTGTGTCATATAGTTTTTATACATAGTAGCCGAACTCTGTGTATTTATATGTTGGAATATTGAGCTCGATAAAATTGATAATATTTAGTAACCCCGTTAAAGCAATTTGTAAGAAATAAGTATATATATATATATATATATATATATATATATATATATATGTGGGTACGTGCGTAAGCAAATTTGAAACTATAATACTTGTACTTATCGAGAAAATCTTCCGAGGGACATTTTTTAGCGTGTCAAAAAATTTTCATTCCTCCAAACAAACTGATTATTTGTTAACCGTCAGCTCTCTACGAAATGCAGTAAGTTTGAAAAATTCATCCCTGGCGATAATTTTTCGTTTAACGATATGCCGTTCGAATTATCTTTTTTGAATATGTTTATTCTATTAAGAGATAAGATACCCCTTTTAAATTCATTTATAAAGACGTCTTCTGTATTGCCGTTATAATAACGCGCATCTATGTCTAGAGTATATCGAATATTTTATTTATTTATTGTTTATAAACCGCTATACAAAAATCTAGTCTCAGTGATACACTTGAAACTATACATCGGTAACGCATACGCGTAGCGATATTTAACGTGACGGTAAAAATAACTGGATGTTATCTGAATTGAATCCTATGCAATTATTAAAATTACGTATAAATTATTTACGCGTATATCATCGGTAATATGAACATTTAAAAAGAAACCACCCTATCGCTTGTTAGAAGAACAAGAATCAGATGGGCTTATATAAAAACGTTTAAAATACACTCGGACGAAATTACCGTGACAGCACGCGACTTGAAAACAAAATTTACATCTAAATCATCTTTAATCCGAAATCTATCTTCGATATTGCGGAAAAACTTGAACATTGTAAATTCGTATATTCTGTCGTATTTCGGTAATTATTACATTAAGGAATTCTTACAATTAAATAAGGAATTCTTACAAATAGCGTAAGCTCCAATTTGATAAATATTATTATTAATTAAATAATAGGAAAGTTAGAATAATATCCGATGAATTTACTATAGTAAGAAATATTTCCTCCGGGCTCAATCCTAGGCAATATCTTATTATATTCAGATATACGCAAAAATTTAAATGGAATTATAGCGTGCAATATACTTTTTAATAAATCTGAATTTATAACATGAAAAATATTTGTAAATAATTACAAGTCATTTTCGATCAGCGTGGTCTTGAATTTTCATTAAAAAAAAAAATCAACTATGGTAATTAGCAACAAAAATATTTCTCAATTCTGTAACCATTTTTACAGACTACTAAGTTAATTTATATATTATAAAATCGGTAAAATATCTGGGAGTAATCCTAGAATAATAAGTTTTAATCAACGTGTTAAATATATTCCGAATAAAGTTAATAAGAAATTATTTATGCTCCTCAAGCTTCAACCTAACATTGGCGGAATTAAATATAAGGGACGTGTAATTATTTAAATAATGGAGCAATTGAATTTTTGTTTAATTATCGTTCAAATATTTATGTTTACAAATTAAATTATGTTTAGTAGAATTTTAGCTAAGCAAATGAAGCTCCTTCTTCGTGTTGACTCTTTATATAGAACTGTTTCAACCGCGGTTGCACCACTTTTTACTGGGATTTTGCCTACTGACTTAAGAGAACGAATATATATTATATATTAGACGCTTTTAGAAATTATTTTTAAAAAATAATAAAAGATATATTTATAATATACGATAGTGCGGTTGTTAGAAAGATCGAACGTAAAACAGAAAAACCGGGTTAATATTTTCAATCACGATGTCCACTATATGGTACATGAAATTTTAATGCTAATTAAAATTGTTTATTTTGTGTTTGAAACGTGAAACGTCCCAATTTTAAGAATATTTATATAAATATATTTAAAAAAAAAAATCACTCGGAAATGCGGTATTTTATAATAAACACCCGCTGTATAAAATTTATAATTTGCTTCAAAATGAAAGGATTAAATAAAATGTAAAAAATGAAAAGGAGATTTTATTAATTTATTTTTCAGAAAATATGTAGCGTTTGCTTGTTGATACATATATTTTTAATTGAAAAATTAAATCGAATAAAAATACTTTTCTACCGTACCTCAATATATTTTGATACGGTATTAAAAGTGTTTATATTTTATTTAATTTTTGTAATTAATTTTTCAGTTTTCTCACTTATGTTTTCCCGCAGTTTCTAAATGTTCTCCAAGCTATTTCCGATTTCGACACGTCGATATAATAGCGCGAAAGTCTCATCAAATAGACCGCACACGATACGGTAAATTATTTATAAAACGGGATAATTCAGATTCTGTAAAATTCTGTTATTGTTTCATCTCCGGATACACTAAGCTATTTCATATTATACGCGTATGCCAATATGTATGTGCGTGTGTGTTTGCATGTGTTATGTAAATATAGCAACGACTTTTGTATATATATATATATATATATATATATTTGTGTGTGTGCGTGTGCATGTACATGTTTACGTCTACTACGGTTGGGCTTCATTTCATCTAGTTGCCTTATTGAGCATCTGTGTGGTTTGGTAACTACTTCCGTAATTTACATTACACATATCAACATTATTCGAATACAAAACACGTAATATGTTTAAAACTATATTGTTTTTGAAAACTATGGAAGTTTGACCACTGTCCACTTGGGAATGAAAAAACTCCATCTTTTACATTGAAGACACGTCAACTTGTATTAAACAAAAAAAAAAATATTTTACTCTTTAGCTTGTTTTATCTCGTTTTTCGGTAATAAAGTTTATTTTACTTGTCATGTGAAATCACTCGTTGAGGGACATATTTGACGCGAATTCTTAAACTAAAAAAATGATAATAAATTAAAGTATGTGTGTATATATATATATATATATATATATATATATATATATAAAATACACAACGCGAAAGTTTTTCGAAATTGGTTTAAAACTTAAATATCATAGTGCAGAATTTATTGGCATTTCGATGTTGTTAAAAGTAAAAAGATTTCTTTTCAGTCGTAGAAATATAATTAGTGTTACTCGGAATTATTATATTAAATATAACATCCGTCGATTCGAATAAATGGCAAATTTTATATTTGTTCGAAAAATTTTAACCACATTAAATACTACGCGATATATGCGCCGAACCAGTTATTATCCAGTATTGTAACAACGGGTGTTGAAAAAGAAAAAACTAGATAGAGTTTTTAGTAAGGAAATTTCAAAAAACGGCTATGCAACGCGGAATTTTTGGGAATTTTATCGAAATCAAAAGGAGATATATGGAAAACACGAGTTTCATAGTCCGGTATACATTAATCGGATATAGAATAATGCTAATCGACTGTAATGATCGTCAATAGAAATTTAAGGGGCAGTATTAAAGGCGTCTAAATAAATTGGAAAATGAAAAGGACGTACTCCAGATGGCGAAGAATTTAAAAATTAAACGAGAACTACTTAAAACAATTTGCCATAAACACGTTTGTCGTTAATATGATTATTTAAATAAGAATCACTATTACTCTATATAGGTTAAGCGGTTTGTTGAACTCCGAAATACTTTTATACACTGTTCAAAAATGCTACACACACACACACACACACATTCGGCGCTTTAATAACGACATCCGTAGTTTATCTTCATTTTCTCAAAGAGTTTTATATTTTTAGTTCAAATACATGCATACAAAACATGTTATATATAAATCTTTCATAGATATATATCTTATTTTATTAAACCAGTAATTCTTATATATATATATATATGGTCACTGACAGTTAGACAAACTAAAAAAATATTAATAGCTCAAAGAGCTATGGAAAGGAAAATGATCGGGATAACCGACAAAATCAGTAATAAAGTATTACGGGATAAGTCAAAAACAGAATACGCTCTCCGCAAAACACTGGAAATGAAGGACATGTAGTTCGAATGGATACAAGCAGATAGGCCAAGAAATGTACTGAATGGTTACCAATCAATAGAAAAAGATTGTGGCGAAGAACAAAAATGAGATGGAGAAACGATATTGTCCAATACGCAAGTGCAGTCTGGATGCGTAAAGCCCTTAATCGGATGGACTGGAAACAGCTAAAAGAAAAATATGTAAACGTTCGATAAATTGGAAGAGGCCAATGATCGTTAATTTCCCTAATACAGTTAAACACGTTAATATTAGTTTAGCATTAAGAAAATCTATACATAATAATATTAGTTTCTAGTATTAAGAAAAGTTATATAATATTAGTATTGGTTTAGCATTAAGAAAGTTATACATATTAATACTAGTTTAACGTTAAGAAAATAATATTTGTGTATTTTAATTTAAAATGGGAAATACAAGCTATTGTAATTGTAATATATATATATATATATATATATATATATATATATATATATATATATATATATATACTCGGTCTCTCAAAAATTTGCGATGAAATTTTTCGAAATAATTAAAAATGGTCTGTATAAAAATTATAAATTTTGAAATTTTAGGTCCTAAACCCAAGTTTTTTTTTTTTTTTTTTTTTTTTTTTCCCTTCTTTTTATTGCCAATTTGTACCTAGCTTGATAAAGCTATCAACAAATGTTTGAAAAGAGACTCGTGTATGGGGAGCACACCCATTGGTGTGTTCTACCCTATTTGTTTACACTATCTTGAATTTTGATCCTCTTGAGACGTCTTGTCACTGGTTTGTTCGGGATCGCTGCCGCTAGCTGATTGGGGTGTCCATACAGACGCACCATGTGACTTTGAGTTCGTCTATTAATGACCTCGTCAATGGTATGAATCCCTAAATCTCGATGGATCAGTTCATTGGTAACGTACCAAGGCATACGGTATATCAATCTGAGGGCTTTGTTCTGGAACCGTTGGATGATCATCCGATTCGATGGTTTCGCGCATCCCCACAGCGGTGCAGCGTAGGTCCATATTGGTTTCAGCATGGTATTATATATTAACAGCTTGTTTTGTAGTGACAGCTGCGACTGATATCCTATAAGCCAGTATAGGTTTCTCAGCTTTAAGTCCAATTCCTTCCTCTTCTTCTGTATATGAATCTTCCAATTTAGAGTGGAATCCAAATGTACACCAAGGTATTTCGTCCCTTTGCTTCTCGGTACCAGTATATTATTTAACATTAATTGTTTATTATGAACCTTTCTATTGGAGAATGAGACGTGTGTACATTTTTCAGGATTTATTTGGAGGTCCCACTTTTGTGTCCATTTAAGTATGGTATTTAAGTTTGCCTGTAAAATGGCAACAGCCTTATTAGCATCTTCATCTGATGCAATTAACATCGTGTCATCTGCAAATGTTGCTACTTGTACATGTTCATCAGTTGGTAAGTCGGCAGTATAGATAGAATATAAGAGGGGCCCCAATACACTGCCCTGCGGCACACCAGCGTGTATAGGGTATATTTCCGAATGCTCATCGTCATACTTGACATGAAACAGCCTGTCTGTCAGGTAAGATTGCAATAATTGATAATATTTTTCCGGGAAAATCTTTCTAATTTTATATAATAGACCTTTATGCCATATTTTGTCAAAGGCTTTAGAGATATCAATAAAAATTGCTTCATTATATTTTTTATTCTCAATTCCTTTTTCAATTGTTTCCACAACTCTGTGTAGCTGTTCAGTAGAATGTGAACTTCTGAAGCCAAATTGATGTTCTGGAATTACTTTTTTTTCCTCAACAATTTTATTTAATCGATTTAGTATCAATTTCTCTAGTAGTTTGCCAAGGGTTGAAAGTAGTGAAATGGGTCTATAGGATGTAGGCTTAGTGCCATCCTTTCCAGGTTTCAGTATCATAATTATTTCTGAGAACTTCCACTGAGCTGGAAAGTGTGCTGTTCTAACAATGGCATTGTATATATATGTTAGTAGCATTATTGATCTTTTAGGTAACTCTTTCAACATTCTCGATGTTATCAGGTCAAAACCTGGGGATTTTCTATTGTTCAGTAATTTTATGTGCTTGTGCACTTCTTGAGGAGAAAACATTTTAATTTTTGTTGCATCTTGTTTAGGCTGGGATTCGCACAGTTTTATTGTAGTGTTGGAAACATTAAATACACCAGCTAGGTATTTTGCTAGAGTGTTTGCCTTTTGTTTAGCAGTTCTCGCCCACTGACCGTCATCCTGTTTCAGTGGTTGACTACATCTTACTGGTCTATTAAATTTTTTTGTTGCTTTCCATAAATTGTACCCAGTTTCAGATGTAGGCGTTAATTTAGATATGTAAGCACTGAATTCTTCGTTTTTTAAATCAAGAAGTGCGTTCCTTACTCTTTTGGTCAGGACATTTAAGTGGTGTTTGCTTTCAGGGTTCCTGTTTAGTTGCCACTGAATTCGTATTCTTCTTTTCTGAGCTATGAGATCTTGTATGTATTTAGGATAGCTACTCTTGTAATTGTTTGCCTCATCTGGAGTTGAGTTTGCAGCGGCCGTTTGGAGCTGCTCTGTAAATTTTTTACACCTATAAAATTTTTGGGAAAATGTTTTCTTCTTACTTATCTAAATGTACGTTGAAAATCTCAGCTCGATCGTATCCGCTTGAATGTTGTAAGCTTAGAAATTTGCTAGTCGTTAAATTTATTTGTGAATGTAATGAAAATTTTACATCACGACTACCGTTTAGAATATTCCGGAAATAATTTTTTAATCTACGAAAAAATTATTATAAATAGAAAATCCGATGGAAAAATTTTAAAATTTAATTTTGAGAAAAAAATTAAATGCGCATCTTCTTTCTGATATTTGTTGAACATGACATTTTTACTTATAACTTCGTTTTGCATTCTTCTTCTTATTATTGTGCCCTACTCTAGTTTTTAACTCGAGATCTATGTTGTCAATTGTCTTGTGGATTTTATGACCCTTGTTTTCCTAATTCGTGCCATATTTCACCTCTGCTTTGATTATCCTATTTAGCATCACCTGCATTCCTTTAGTTTATCCTGCCAGTAATACTCCATCATCTGCATAGCTTATACACACTCCTATTGAACATTCGTTTATTTTGAGTCTATAGTTATAAATGTTTTTTTTATTCTTTAATTGAATAATATATTTTTCGGAAAAAAACGATTATAAAAAAAAAAAAAAAAAAGCTCGGTAGTGCAGGTAGCCTCTATATACGAATTTACTGTTTACAACTTTTTACGGCGACGAAGATAAAAGACGTGTGACGTTGTTAGTTAAAGTGTTTATTTTGATTTACATTTGTAAGAAATAAAATATTTTCTGAATTGGACGCGCTAGATAGAGATATAAGGGCGGAGCAGGGAGAAAGAGTTCGTTTGCAAATATGATGATGAATAATGCAGAAGGTTAATACTTTGACGTGTCGGGGTTGCGTGACGATGTCTTCTAACCTTATTATTCAGCTGCCGGTGACAAAGTACAGCTTTACCGGTGAACGTTTCGGGTATAATATTTGAACGCGAACGTTAACAATAAATAAATATACAGTTGCGCAGATGCGTTACTTTACAAGTGTGAAGTACGAATACCTTTAACAATGCCGAAATAAATAAATACCGTTTCCTCTACCTGTTGTCTTATAGATAACAATCTAGTTTATATCTAAATGTATAATGATGGGTGACGAAACGGCTACTATATATGTATATATATATATATTTATATAGTTCTGTAAAACATGAGATTACGAATGTGAAGTGTTCAACGAGTGGTTTAAAAATGATATAGACGTTTATTTGCTAATAAAATTTATAGTAACATTCTAGAATGATAAATATACTTCAAAATATCCTGCCACCTATATATAAAATTATGAATAAATTTCTCGCCTGACAAACCTTAGAAAACAGTGATCTCCATATAAAGGAGAATAATAGATTGTATGCATGTATAAAAATTGAATCAGGATGGCATAATATAGGAGTAAAAACATGTACGTAGAAATAAACTAATATTTACTAGTTATATATATACATATATATATATATATATATATATATATATATATATATATATATATACAGGTGTTTGTGTTTAAATTGACACTTGTTTAAGTAGTCTCGTAGAGAAATAAAGAAAATAAATGTGTTATACATAATAGGAAAATCTACGTCCAGCTGTGGACTGTTATGTAGTAATTATGATTGAATTAACAAAACATAATGAAAACAATGTTAATCACTAAAAAATTTATTTTATTTTAGCAATGCCTTTCGACTTTCACGTCATTTTCAATTGATTGCTTGAAAATGACGTGAAAGTCGAAAAGCATTGCTAAAATAAAATAAATTTTTTAGTAATTAACAATGTTTTTATTTTATTTTGTTAATTCATAAAATCACTACTCTCCAATACATTAGCATTATGATTGAAGATATATATATATATATATATTCAGCTGATCAACCAGTATTTCATGGGGTAGCCTCTTCATGAATTAACCACATACTTTCTACCATTTCTTTCGGTCTTGAGTAGTTCTGGTCCAGGTAGCCCCTAATTTTTGTCTGAATTCGTAATCCCACCTCATATGAGGTCGTCGCTGGGGCCTTTTCCCCCTCGATATATATATATATATATATATATATATATATATTTATATAAAAATAAACCACAAAAAATAAGTTAAAATTACCAAAAGTTTTTTCTTTACGATTATTTTATTTCACTGGCTATTGGTTTTTGTTTATTTATAACTTTTATGTTGTTCAACTATTTTTTATGACTACAAATTTTATATCGGACAACTGTTTTTTCAATTATTTTTTATTTTACAGGCCATTACCATGTAACAAATTTTATATTACCGATAGTTGATTTTGTTGTTTATACATTCATGTTAGATTGTTTTATTAATACTGTTATTCATTTTGCTGATTTTTGTGAATTGTAATCTTAAATTAATATTTTTTCATTTTATATTTTTATATTTTTAAATATTCTCTTGATAATGGCCTAACTGACGAAAGACTGATTTTTTTTAGTTTTTTGTTGTTTATTTTAATAAAAATCACTACATTCCGCGTTCTTCAAATTATATATATAGATATATATATATATATATATATATAACTTATTTATTTATTTATTTGTATTTATATATCATCATCATCGTTTCTGCTCAACTGCTTGGTTGGTGGGCAACGTGACCTGTAGCTAAACAAATAATTTCCTGGCGACAGCAGCATATTTTATTTTCACATAACTCTGTTCTTTTATATGGCGTCCATAAATCGAGTTGTCGGTCTTTCTTTTCTTAATTTTCCATTTGCTTTTCCTTCTATAAGTGTTCTGGCTATATTTACAATGTCTGATTTGATGACCGATTATAGTGTGTATGCATTCAAAGAGTTTTATTTATGCAATGTGAATTGGAAAGAAATGGATTTTCGATGAAAGTGTATATATATATATATATATATATAATTGGATCACAAAAGTAATGACATGGTGTGGAATCTACATTAAATAGTAAATTGATATGGCTGTTCATAATTGTAATATCAATTTATAAGTGAGTATGTGTGTTGAAGTAGTTATATTTATATAGGGGCTAGTGTGTTGGGTAAAATAAATTGATTTTCAACGGTATAATAATGAAAATAATTGAATCAGAGTTGCATCAATTTGAAATGTTTTTAGTAAACTAGGAAAGCATAATCTCTTAACTGATATCGGTTAATCATTTTATATATATGTGTGTGTGTGTGTGCGCGCGCATTATGTATAAATTGGTAATCGAGTGAGAAAAATGTACATTTTTTGAAACTATTCACATTTTTTACTGGATTTGGGGCGCCGTAGAGTTTATTCATTGTTTGCGTATACTTCAAATGTATTATATAATTTTGTAATGTATCTTTCGACATTTACTGTTGGTTAGTTGGAAAATAATTTATAATTTTTTTCCATTGGGATTAATTTTAAGAAGGATACGGACCAACATATTACCAGGGGTGTATGTGAATAAGCGGTCGCAATTTAAAGAGTTATTTAAAATTCAAATATGAGATTCCTGAAGTTTACTTAAATATGGGATTCCTGAAGTTTACTTATTTTATATAATTAATTTTGGATTCAATGTCTTTGTTTCGTTATTTATACCAAACGGAATGGAAACCGACTGTGGAACTATATATATATATATATATATATATATATATATATATATATATATATATATATATATATATATATATACACTGTATGTATGTATGTATGTTATTCCTTAATGGAGATGCATTTATGGCTTACCAAATGTGATAAACACATTTTAATTGAAGATGATAATTTCTTCAGAAATTTTGCTATGTGAGTGAATAGTTATTAATCAGATGGTGAAGGGACGATACATTATACGGTGGTGTAATATTTGTGAGGACAGAAGGGACTTTCTTCAAGTTTCACGTAGAACAGATGATCAAATAGCACATGATGCCCAAATCGTGATCTAATGATGAGTACAGTTCCTTTGCGATTAATATTCTTAATGCAATAGAATCAGGAAGTTTATGGAGAAACGATTGATGTTGATAGTAATTGGCCGCAGGTGATCGAATAGTGTTGTCGGTATACATTAGTTCCCAGTGATCCTTATGTTCCAGTTGTACAGAATGAATAAGATAATCTTTATGAGAAACTAAAGAGAATACTACGACGTTAGATGACGCGTCTTTATCTAATGAATCAACACGACAAATTCTTTGTTTTGAATACCTTTATGACTCGTTATCCACAAGAAAGACACAAGTGTTCCCACACGTCCCTAATTATTAAGCTTTAACGTGATTCATCCAGTCAATGTATCTGACACATTCCATTTATTGTCTATAGCCTTCACCATTAATAATAAGGTAATTCCCGCAAAGATCCAAGTTCATTAAAACTAATATAGCTTGTGGTACTGCTGCATATTCACCAGTAAATACTGAACAGTTTTGGCATAATTTGTACGTGTTACTAATATTGAGAAATGGAACGAACACACTACTCCGGTTCCTCGAATTGACATTGATCCATCTGTATAAATAAGTTGTGTAATGGAAACCTTTTGGAGATAATATTATTGGAAGTTGCAATGGTTAGTGCAGCAGGATATAGGCTGTAATTTTCGGGGGGAAAAGGATGAATTCTGTTCGTCGAAAAGGTAAAAATGTGGTATCATAAATTGCGAAATTGCTCCAATCTACAGTTTCAATGCTAAATAACTTCGTCTGAGCTTTAAGGGTGAATATTACACGTTGTAACATTAGTACTGGTGTCAAAGTGCTTTTAATACTACGAATATACAGTCTAATGCGCTTATTTTCCATACAATGCTACTTACTTAACAATATTGTCGATGCGGTTCATGAAACTATACTCCAGTTTAGTTCTGCAGAGTAATTGAGTAATAATGACCATCCCAACGTATATTATATAAATTACGTAAAATGTTAATAGCACGATTGATAGTTGTTAATAACTTATCGATATGTGAACGCCATATTAACGTGCATCCAGAATAATTCCTAAATATAAAAATGATGAACATAAAGAAATAACCGCTTTCCAGTCGCAATAGAACAGTTATTTGTGTTGTACGAGCGATGTAAAAAAAATGACGATATCATCTGCATAGAGTAAAATCTTAGAGCGTAAGTGTGACTGCGACAGTTCCATGATACATAAGCTGAAAAAAATCGGACTTTGAGAAGACCCGTGAAGTTAATCTATTGTATTGTCACATAACGTTACAAAAATAATCTATTAATAAGGTGACAATATAACTCTGGGATACCTATGAATAACAGTTTATGCTGTAAGGTAAGCAAATGAACTTTATAATCAGCAGATTGCGGTTCGTGCATTACAGCTTAGAAGAACTCCTTACTGCTCTCTACATGCTGGACATGTAATTTGCAATCCTAATCACGTGTTCTTCGAATGCCCTCTTTTAATAACATTACACTCCAAACTGTACCTTAAGTTACTGCGCGCGTCTCGTAACGGTCCTCCGTATAATGTATTGTCCCTTCTTCGATATTTCTGGAGAAGTTGTCCGAGTTTATAGAAATCTGTCAGGAAAATGTAGAATTAAAAAGTGAGTTGACCAGGGGTGTGTACTTACTGATATTATATAATATATATAGTGAATACATGATGCACGTTGTCCTAGTAAATCGGGAAGGCTAATTGGAATTTTCCAATTTACATTTTACTGTCTAAAAGCAAGTGCAGAAATCGAGCTCCCAAGTATACTCAACAAACTCACTAAGACAGGTCAAGAATACGAACCGAATATTAATTATTATTTATTTAATCGTAACAATCGTGCGAAATTACAAATAAATAGTATTAAACCATGATTTAGCAACGTCTACTGGGGCAACAACTGGATTCGAATGCATAAATGAACTCAGATAAATGGAAACTGTAAAGTGGCACGTCGAAACCAGAATTACTAACCCAATTAGATCATTCTGAAAATAACCAACTACCGAGGATTTGAAAAAGCACTGATATTAATAAAAATATTACTATTCCAACTTTGGTATGATAATTCTATATGATTAAGAAACGTGGTTGATGAATAGACCATCGTCAAGTATAAACGTTTGAAATTTGGTTCCAGAGAAGACTAGATGATTTTGTTCCTTATAAATTAAATTGGAAATATCGATTATTAACAGTGGTATATGAACGGATATATCGCTGTCCAAGTAGGAAAAATAAAGTGGATAGACGCAATTGTCAAGATTACTGGGCTAATTTTAGAACAGGTGACTAGGCTGGTACATAATCATTAATGCGTGCAGTAGTTCACAGATGCATGGGAAATCTAAACGTTGGATATGAAGTTGGGCGATAAATATATATATATATATATATATGACTGAATTCTAATTGATGCAAGAAAAAATCATTTATTTTATTTTTATATAAATATTTAAGTTATACTTTTTTAATAAGTTAATTTACTCGCTGATATGCGCGGATATTTCTCACTTTTCTTAAGAAAGGATTTTAAAATTAATCACTAAGTTTATTATAAGAAAGGTTGTCTCAATCAACGGTGTTTGTATGTAGTACGAAATGAGAGTAAAAATCTTGTTTTGTGACGTCACTGTGTGACCCATACGGATTCGGGCTATTCACGCGGTCAGTCATCATAGTGTTTTATACAGTTTGTTGTGCGTTTTGAATTGCTTCTCGTATGTTATTATTTTATTGTTTTTTTAATTTTTTACAGTAGTTCAGTTAACTTTTATTTCTTTATTTATTATATTGATACTTTCCAATTATTTTCTGACTTTAAAAAGTATAGTATCATCTCTTACCTAGGATTAACATACAACAATCATCATGCCAGGGTAATGTTGTACAGTTGCTATTTGTAATAATAGCGCGGTGAAAACTAATAGAATAATATATCACTCGTTTTCCAAAAAATCCTGAGCTTAAAAAGCGATGGGTTAATTTATGCAAACGAAGTGGCAATTGGAATATAAATTCGTGTCGTATTTGTTCATTTCATTTTTCAGAAACCGACTACGAACTCGATTTAAAATCCGAACTTTTAAAATATAAAGAAAGGTGCAGTTCCGTCATTGAAATTACCAAATAATAATATATCAAAATCAGCACTACCGAAATTAGATAGTAATAGGAAGAGTACAGATTGGAAAAAAGAGAACTACACTTTATAATTAACGACATTCTAATTTAAAAAGACGACAAAATATTAATTCCCCAGGAATCTGTAAAAATAGATAATACACAAGAAAAAACTGCTAGTTTACATAAACAAATTGATGAACTGAAAAAATGTGTACTTTGTATAAGAGAAAATTGTTAAAACAGACTCGGACAATTAATAAATTAAGAAGTCGTTTATACATGACAGAAAAAGTTAAAAACTCCGTTAACAAAAACCGAAAATTTAACTCCATTAACAAAAATCGAAAATGTCTAACAAGAAATCAGCTGAATTTATTTTATAAGAACAAGAAACGAGTAAACTGGAGTACATAAGAAATTTCTACTGCTTTTACGATTTTATATCTTAGCAGAAAATGCTACATATACTTAAGAGAGAGCTTAAATTTTTCTTTACCGGGAATTTCATCACTGCAGCGATGGGCGTCTAGAATAAATATCAGAGCATCATAACTGATGCCATCAACATGATGAAAAATTGGAAGTAATAAAATCGAGGAAAGAGATCATTTGACAATATTACTCTTTGATGAAATGAATGTTAATGAATGTTATGAATACGATAAACTAAAAGATGCAGTTGTTGGTCCTCATTTACAAATATAAGTTATCATGGCAAGAGGCTTGTTTGGTAAATGGAAACACCCGTATATGTGGATTTCGATAAACGCATGACTCCAGAAATATTGAACACGGTAATAAGTAAATTAAACGCTGCAGGATATAGAGTAATAGCTTGCGTCTCAGACTCCGGCTGGGATAATCTAACACTATTGAAAAGTTTAGAAATATCGATTGAGAAAACGTACTGTATTGATCCAGTTTCTGGAGAAAATATATTATTTTTTCTGATGGTCCCTATTTACTTAAATTATTAAGAAATTGGTGTTTTGGTACAATCATAAATAAAGAACCGATGTGTAAACTTATTTCTTTAACGAAAACTGAGAATAATATTTGCCATAAAATAAACGATCTGCATGTAACTTGTCAGAATGTTCGACGAAAAAATGTTAGGCTTGCAACGGAACTGTTTTCACACACTGTAGCTACTGCATTAAAAAAGTTCAAACCAGAAAACAAAATGAATAATGCTCAAAAGACAGATGAGTTTATACAAATAATTAAGATGTTATAAATTCCTATGTACCATTTTCAAACACATAAATCTGGTTATGGTTTAGCTTTAGAAGAGCAGAATAACATACTGCATGAAATATATAATACAGTAGTGACGATGAGGTGTATAAATAAATGCACTTTACAAGTGTTTCAAAAAGGAATTTCCATATCGATTAAACTGTTCCAAAATTTACTGATGGAATTAGCAGAAAAATATGATGCAAGATATTTATTAACTCATCGTCTGAATCAGAACGCGTTGGAAAACTTTTTCTCGCTAATAAGAACAAAGGGGGATTAAATGACATTCCATCAGCTATGAACGCATTGTACAGAATTCGTTTGATAATGCTAGGTAAAAACCGTGAAATAGTACAAAGCAACACTAATATAGATAGTGATATTGGTGAACCGTTTGTAGTACAACAGGTCTTTTAAAAAATTGGTATTAGAAATGAAGAACATAATAATGAAATCTTTATGGATTTTTCGCCAACTGATGAAGCCAGTGAAAATATTAAAACCGACCTTCATGAAGAAGGATTAAGATTTTTCCGAATTGGAAACGATTACGTCAATGAAGCCACCTTCTGTTTCATCCTCGTTAATTCAAAACTTATCATGTGGAGGTTTATATGAGCCATCTAATAATTGGATAAAATGGGGAAAATTATTAAAAGGTAAATTTTTAAATTACCATGGTATCGATAGTATACAAAAGAAAGAGGGTGTAATAAATAGACTTGTTAAGAAACTGTCCAATGAAATTCCTACAATTCCAGAAAAAATTATACACGCCTACATAAAGCAGAGGACTTTTATTAGAATACGATATTTAAATCAAACGTGGCAGATACATTTGAACAGAAAACTGGAGAAAAAGAGGAAACTTAATTAAGGTAAGTGGAAATTACATCGATATTTTTTACGTATATGTAATTTAATACAATTAAAATCACAATAGCATGTCAATAAACTAAATTTATTTTAAAAAATTATAAAAAAAAACACCGACTAGATAGAAAAATAATAATTGTGATATTAATGAGTGCGTGCCCGAAGTAACACCGTGTACAGTGGATAATTTGGTTCGAGTCACACAGTTACGTCACGAGAGAAACTAGTTTTTTTCCTTGATTGAGACCACTTTTTATACATGCACCTTGATTAATAAGGGCCTTTTGAAAAGCTAGTTTGTTAGAATTGGAGGTTTTTTCGGCTAAGTTAGAAGTAGAATTACAGAAAAAAACGAGAATAACAAAATAATACCCAGCTAGGTTGTTAAATTCGGTTAGGTTAGATTCGGTCAGGTTTATTTCGTCTAGGTAGGAGTAGAATTAAAGAAAAAACGAGAATGGTACATTACCGAAATTTACATTAAGATCTAGTTTCTCAACATTTTGATTTGGTTGAAAAATATTGTTTTCCACAAATTATTTTTTACTCCTAATTTTTATCGAAATGTGGTTTTTGAAAAAAATCGTTTTTTAAAAAAAAATCTTGCATAATCTAGCTCTCTCTCTCTATATATATAGTGTATGTGTGATGTGTTATATAATAATATATACACATGTAACACGTTCCACATACGTATAAATTTGTTCATTCAGTACGTATGTACGCAATATAAAAATAGGTATGTATTCTATAGTGTAATGATCGTTCTCATTACTATATGTTCACAAGTGTGGTGATGATAAAAAGCCCAGAAAATATAGATAAGTTTTTATTTGTTAATAATAAGATGTGAACGTTAAGGTAAAATAATAATAAGAATAAAAGGAAATTGTACATACCTAATAATAATTATTATTATTATAAATTATATTAATAATAAAGAAAGAAAGAAAGTAAATAATAATAACGTTCTTGAGAAACTTTTTTAAAAATAATAAAAATAAAAGAAAATTGCACATAATAATAATAATAATAATTTATATTAATAATAAATAAATAAAGAAGTAAATAATAATAACGTTCTTAATAAACTTTTTTTTTTTCAGAAAATGGATTTTGGTCTGTATAAATATTTGAATAAGAGAAAAATTTCTTCTCTCCCTTAAATAAAATGTTTTAACCTGTTTTTCGACGGAAAGTTTAACTTTCTTACCATTAAACTTAGCGCTTTTGTGTGCGATGTGTACTTATATTCTGTTGATGCTTCATGTATGTGTGTGCGTGTGTTTCTTGTTCTGTGAACTCTTTTTTTTTTCTTAAGGTTATAGCTTTTTTTTGCTAACTCATTTTGAACTCCCGAAATTGTTAAACTCTCAACGATGATACTATTATAGCTAACGGCGATTACTGTAAGCTTACCCACGGTGCAAAATTCGAATTTTCTGAAACTTTGTTTGATGACGTATTTATACTAAATATATATTAAAATACGCATCTATTCGGAAGTACTTTGCTTATATACATTGAATAAAAGTATACATTATACGTAGTACTATAATTATATCTAAAAGCCTCTCGCTTGGAATGAAATTAAAACAGTATTTCGTGAATCGAGTAAAAATCTTTTATTGAATCGAGAATTGCTCTATTAAACATGAAAGCTGTCACGAGGCGAGTTTATTCGTTTCCATTTTTACCTTTGAAGATTTCATAATCCGAATTAATTATGCCTTCATTCGTAACCCTTAATTCTTCTTCCGTTAGTGTTTGATTTTTATTTTCTTTCATCTCCTTAATATAGTTTTGGTCTTCTTACCTTAATTCACATTTGATGCATCGAAGAAATATTTTTTCTTAACTTTAATATTTTTTAGAATTTTTCCTGCAAAGTAAAGTTATATTTTCGCTAAATATTTTTTTTTGTTATTTTTTTTATCTTGCAGATTTGTGACTAGCCTGTGGTGGCTATTTAACAAATGTCATCTACGAGTCAATCGCCTGTCCCATCGGAGTATTCTCCTATTTGTTTACCAGATTAAATTCGTTGTCTTTATTCAATCTTCTAGTGTCATTCTTTGTACGCAGCATTGGGGTGAATACTTAACCGCTGTAGGTATTTTTCAGCGATCTTTCTGATTTCCTCCTGTACAGGACGTATGCCTGTATGTATAGCGTAGTTCGTCATGTACCACGACACTCGGTATATCTGTCGTAATGTTTTATTGATGTTCGTTTAAAGTTGAGTACCGTATGTCCATTTCAACATAATTTTGTACACGAGAACACGGTTGTTCAGAGTTACTTCTGATTTGGGTCCTACGAGCCAATGCATTTTTTTCAACCTTAGATTTATTTCGCTTTTCTTCTTGTCTATATGTACTTTTCATGTTAAACGACTTTGATCATATCTTGCTTGGGTATAACTTTATCTTCTAGCGTAAGTGTAATTGTGCGGAGGTCTATTATTAAATGTAATATGGGCTGATTTTTCTGCATTTATTCCTATTCGACAATGTTTAGTCCAGTCGCTGACTGTATTTATATAATTTTGCAAATTGTTGATAGCTGTTTTTGGATCGTTGTCTGCTGCAAGCATCGTTGTGTCATCCGCAAACGTTGCAACCTCCGCTTTGTTGACAATAGGCATATCTGCAGTATATATAGTGTACAGTAGAGGCCCCAGTACACTACCCTGCGGCACTCCAGCCAGTATGTAGCGAATCTCAGATATATCTTCGCCATGTATTACATAGAAGTATCTATTATTTAGGTACGATGTAAGCAGAGGTCGATACTGCGGTACAACCTCCCGTTAAGGCCGTCGTGCTAATTTCTTACTTACATCTATGAAAACAGTTTCGTTGGAATATCTATTTTCAAGTCCTTTCTCTATTAAATTGACAACTCGATGGGTTTGTTGTTCAGTGGAGTGACTTTGTCGAAATCCAAACTGATAGTCCGGAATTATTTCTTTTCGGCGTATATGTTTGCTCAATCTACACGGTGGATGATTTTTTCCAATAGTTTGTCAGCCGTTGGTAAAAAGGATATAGACCTATAAGAGGTGATATTTGTCCCATCTTTGCCCGTTTTTTTTTTTATCATCATGACTTTCGCAAGTTTCTACTGTACAGGAAAGTAAGCAAGTCTGACCGCGACATTAAATATATATGTTAATAGCAAAATTCATTTCATTGGAAGCTCTTTTAACATTTTCGGAGTTATCATATTAAAGCCGGGTGCTTTTTTTTAGGATTTAATAATTTAATTTGCTTACCTACTTCGCCGGGTGAAAGGAATTTTATTTTGTTACTGGTTGCAATAGGTTGGGTTAATAACTGTGATAAGTTATTATACTTTCTCGAGGTATTTAGCAAAAACCTATGCTTTTTCTTCTGGATAGGTAATATAGGTTTTCTAGCTGTTGTAGTAGCTTTCCATAGGCCGTCATTTTGTTTTTGAGGTGACAAATTATCTAAGTAATTATTTAGTTTTCTGTTTTTATATTCATTTTTATGTCCTCTGGATGCCTTGTTTTTTGCCAGATTTTCCGTAATCTCCTCTTCTAGGATACTGCATGTTGTATATATTTTGGATATTCAATTATGGGTTTTTGTTTGCTTAAGTAGCATTCCAAGCTGCAGTCTGCATAAGATCTGAAAATGTTTTGACTGCATTTTTAATATCATTTATAGTTTTTAAGGGTATATTTCAGTTAATCTGTTCTTCAATTATTTCTCTATACCATTCCCAGTTTGTATTTTTCTTATGTAAGAGTTTATTTTCATGCATTTTTACGACTTATGCACCCATATGGTAACAACTACTGCTGAATTATCTGATAGTAGGTCATAACATGGTGCTATTGAAATGTAATTAGTTGATATGCCTAAATATAAAGCATATATATTAAAATCATATATCAGTTAAGAAATGTATTGTTTCCGGAATAATAAACTTAATCATTTATTTAATTTTTTATACTTCTAATTAAGTGAAACTATGTATGTGTTCTTTTTCATTTCTACCGTTGCGTGTTAGTAGCCTTTACTCTTTACTATTTGTGTAATCCGTTTTTACCGGTGACCGGTTCAGTTACCAACCAGCTATTTAAAGTGTTGGAAAAATCCGTACGTTATTAAAATTGTTCTAGAGTGAGGTTTATAATGTCTACGATTTTAAATAAATAAATAAATCTGTTATTAAGTAGTTAAAATATAGTCAGTGAACATAATTTATAAATATATCGTGTACTCGTCTTACCGCGATAACTTACAAGATTAATTAATCGAGGTAAATAACGAACAAAAAAAAAATGTACTATTTACAACGCAGGCGAAAAAACCCGCAAACGAACAAAGCAAGCGTATTATTATTAGATAACGTTGAAATTAACGATTAATTATTGAAAATAATTAATCATCACGCTAATAATTAGAACAATATTAAATAAACGAATATCTCATTAAAATAAATTATGTTTAATACTATTATATTTTCTGTACATAAACATTACCAGTAATCGTAAATACCTATTTACGAAATAAACTCGTTATCGTGTATAGGGCAATCATCGAAAAACTTGCACGATATGTTAAGAATGTATTAAACAACGAGGTAATTTATTTTTATACTGCTCAGAGACCTCAGTTTTAAATATACAAAACCAGCGCCGAGTGCAATTTTTCGAAATACGTTGCTAGAGCTGGAGGAGAATGTTGCGAATTCTTCGGACGGCTAAAAATAAAATAAACAAATCTAAAATATAGAATAACCATTGCGGAAGTTAGGTGTATCGAATTATGCGTTCAAACAGCATGAGGACAAAAAATTAGCCGTCCAAATGCCCGCGTGGTAAGCGAAAGAAAGGACTTTCAGCAACAAGGTGCAGAAGAGACGTAACTGTTCAAATTAAGTTTAGAACGTAGACACATGACCGGGGAGAGAGCATGCGTAAAAGAATACCTAGTTTCCAATTCATAACCACTACGACACATCGAACACTTAGTGTTGGACGCTGGCCATGATGAATATAAAAATGTATATTTTAAAAAATTTCGAAAGGATAAAAATTCCTTTTCATTTTGGGATGAATTTCGATGACAGTGTATCCTGCAACGCGTATAGCACACAGACGGATTCTTCGTTCGCTATATATAGACGAACCTAAACGCGAAATAGAACGGATATTTAGAAAACTGAAACGTTGATGTTGGAGTGCCTCGAATTTATTTTCCGTTCACGCGGAGAAGGTTATCTAATGTTTCCCATCGTTTTCGTTTCCAAAAATAAAACAGTAAAAAAAAAGAAAGGAATAAAAAAAGAAAATAATCCAAATTTGTCGAACGTGATTTGAATGTCGACTAATTTTCTTTTTTTTTTTTTTTTTAATATTCTCGTTGTTTTATTTTTACGAGTCTATCTCTCTACTCGTGTAGAATATTTGTTTACAAAACATTCTTGCCTACTACATCATTTTCCGTATCGCGATCGTTTACGAGGCTGAATAAAAAAAAATACAGAATAGTCGGATTATTTCGTCGCAGGCGAAAGTTGACCAATGGATAAAATTCTATATGATAAAAAACGGTTACGAATCTTCATCGTCGTATATCCATTTATTACCGAACATTGTAACTAGCCCATTGCACGATTTATTTTCGCCTATAAAATGGGCTAGTTTTATTTATAACATTCGCGATTTTTTTTCCCGATGCGAATCACGTCATTTTTTTATTACGTGATAACGTTTATGAAATTAAAACTGTAATCGATTTCGAAACGTTACTACGTAATAAAAAAGTTGACGAAAAAAACATCGCGAATATATATTAATAAAATTAGCCCATTTTAAATGGGGAAAAATAACGTGCTATGGGCTAGTCGCGATATACGACGATGAAGCACTCGCATCGTTAAACATCTGTGCCTCGAAGCGAATGGAAGAAGTGAAACTTGAAAGACTAACTAAATTCGTTTGTTTGTTTTTTTTTTTTTTTTAATTTTTACACGTATATGTATATATATGTATAAGAATAAGATTAAGCCTACCTACGTGTATAAGTCGACGCGCATAACGCTACTAAACGTGGTTTGATGATGGGTGTTGATAGCCTGGTACATGCGTATATATATATATATATATATATATATCCGTCTGTTATTTCCGCTCGCTCGCTCGTTTTGCTGCTTAACTACCCATATATAACGCCAATAGAAGTTTCACTTCGATACAGAATTTTAAGTTGATTATCGCCTGAGATGAACAAATCCTCCTGAATGAAAACCAAACTGATAGCGATGTAATGTACGCCTGATCGCAATCTCCTGCACTAAGATCTCATTGATGGATTTTTCATAGACCTTCCACATACAATTAAGCAGGGAAATAGGCCTATAAGCCGACAACTCCGAATGATGTTTAGAAAGCAATCTCAGAGAGGCTGACTTCCAACAATCCAGGAAAAGACCAAAGTCTAAAGATTTTTGAAATAAAATGGGCAGTAATGAAGGAAAACAAGAGTGTATTTTTTTAACCAAAATATTGCTACCCCTATCGTTAGCAGGCGCTCTCTTATCGCGTAAATTTTTAATAATTCGGGAGATGTTATCAGGACTTACTAGCCAGAAACGGGCAGCACAACTAAATGGGAATCAACTTTAGAGCGTAAAAAATGGTCTAATAAAGTATCCATTTTATCACTCTCGGAGACCATAGTTTGACTGCCTACCTTGATATCTGGTAGTAAAAAACCAGACTTTTTCTTAAATAACATTTCATATGTTCTAGCTCAAGCGGAGCTAGAGCTAACAAAGGCCTTCCAATACTGAAATTTAGCTTTTATTATCTCAGATTTATATAACCTATTCAATTCTTTTAGCGCATTCCTATAAAGAAATATACAAAAAGGAGTCCGTACATTTGGAGAGTTTTTTCCGGATTAAATTAATTTTAGTTTTAAAAAATTGTAATCTGTCATTCTACCAATCAATCTGTGGAAAATCAACAGGTACTGAACATTTATTTCTATCAATGTATTTAATTAATTTCCGGCAACTGCGGTATTATCGGTTTAATATTTAAACATGATTAAATTTATTCCGTAATAATTAACTTAATCCGAAAACTGCAAATATATAAATCGCTCCGTCTTAATCAAACACAAGTTATAAATAAATAAATAAAGAAAGAAAAAGTGTATTTTTACATTTAAAATAAGAAACAACAATTATCATCAACACGTACCGAAATGAAACAAAATTTTCCCCGTGTATCGCGATGTAAATAATAATATAAACAAAAGAAACGAAGCTTAAAGCAGATAAACTGCAGGAAAAACCACCACCAAAACCTGCATGAAATAAGTATATAATAAAATAGATGTAACAGACGATCAGACAATGAAGAGAAAATAAATAACTATATACATAAACTAAACTTAAACTTAAGTAATAACTATATAGCATCAGGAATTACGCATCATAATAATGTATGTTTAATTCTTTTATGTTTATATTTCTTATATTTTAATTGGAGACTAGTGCGAGTGTAGTCTCCTATATTGTTTATAATAGGATATGTATTTAGAGTACAATCATTAAAAAAAATTTTGGTTTGCTGATTTATTACTTGATGCACTTATGGTAATTTCAAAACTTTGTGCATACGAACTATATAAAACGGAGCTTTAAGAATGCAACATTTATTTTGCATGGCTTTTGCAATTTAGATGACTTGCGTAAGACCACACAGTACACGCGTATTATCGGTCTTAAGATACATTTGTAGATAATTAGCTTATTTGCAGTATTAACGTAGCATTTCCTATTAAAGATAGGATATAATTTAAATAAAGAGGCGTGAGTTTTATTAACGGCGTGTTCTATATGTTTAGAAAAGGTAAGACCTTTATTATTTGATCTGAGTCTTCCACTCTATGGGTGTGTTGTTAATCATTATAGGAGTTAGAGAGTTAGGTCTTCTTTTATATTGATTGTGTTTTCGCAAGTTAACTGTATCACATCTGGTTATACGTTGAAGTGTTAACTTTTCTGTCGGGAACAAGTGTACGATTGTGTTATTTCAAATTAGAGAATAATTTTATGAAAAGGAATGTCCAATCAGCTCGTTTATTAAGTATTACTGAAGAGACCTTATTCGGACACTTAGATCTTACATAAACGATTTAAGAGATATTCTAAGTTATTTATAAGGAAAATCTAAATTTTAAACGTGTTCTATTTATGGTAGGTTTACAAAAACTGAAAAAAAAAACTTCTTATATAATTCAGCACTGTTCCCGGAATACATTTCACAATTCGCCGATAGTTGTAGATTCCTGTATACGATTATACGGATACTAATCAAACGACGTCAATTTTGTTTTTACATTTATTCAAAATAGGGCATACGAGTTTTATTAATAATAAACGTATGTTGCAGTGTTTTTGCACCTATGCTTATTATATTAAATGTTAAAATTCAGCAAACAAATATATATATATATATATATATATATATATATAGATAGATATAAAAAATTGCTTAATGCATGAATGTAAAAAATAACTGTAAGTCCTAAGGTACAGCAGAATTTACGAAGAGCCCGCTAAAAAAATTAAAAAAAAAATTAAAAAAAAACAATTTGAAAGAAAAATGGAAAAACTAGCGGATATAAATCTTAAATCTACCGACGCGTATTTAGTAGAAGATCCTACTGTAGAATCACAGGCATGGCCTATCACGAAGCGAATGCTGTGAAATAAATCAGACTGTACAAGGTAGATACTATACATTAAACAGGTGAGACTATAGTCTCGCTTCCAGTTTTAAATGTAGATAAATGCAAGATCTTTTCAAGCAATAACTAATTAGTAGACACGACTAACGGACTGCCGATGAATATCTTGAATCCCTACGAAATTTATTTACTTTCCTCGGTGGGAACTAACAAACGTTAGTAAATAAATATTTTCCAGCGTTCCCAGAAAAAATATTTTGATATGAAAAAATATTTTGATATTATGTTATAATATAAAGATGGGTTTTCTAATTATTCGAATTTATCTCTCTACTAAGCACAATTATTCCTATCATATCAAAATGAGAGGTTATTCACACAGTGGCTAATATTCCTCTACCGAAAGAAAACTTCCATTTATTACCAACTGTTGTAAGAGAAAAAGAAACAATTCTCAAACTGTAAAGAACAATTAGTGCAAATTAAGCGAAATTATATGATAATATTTTCAATTTAAGGTCGCTACTTTTTGCTTAGCTTTAGGTGGGAAGGAAACAAAGTCGTAGACCAGATGACCATTTCTGAGATAAAGCAATGCGATAACATAAGCCGCAACTAATTAGCCCATTATTGTTCGACCTTGTATAATGCAACTCTGCCGGTTATTTATTTCATCCCTACTTAAATGGTACGAATTCGTGGAATTTCATTTTGCTGAAATCGAAAGTAAGACGTTTGTTTTGATAATGAAAACCAAAAATTGAAAAGAGTTAACTCTTTTTGAAACTGTTTTACTTGCTGCAAAGTAGGGCAGAAAAATCTTATTTACTCTATTTTATTTTGCTTGTATAAATGATACGCTACCGACATTCACATCCAAAGTATATCGGAGAACTAGTCACGAGTTAGAGATGTTGAATAATTCAGATAAATTCGTAACTGCGAAAATACGCTTTTATCTTATTCGTCTGAGACTCGAAGAAAAACTAATTTCCATTTTATTAACGGAAAATCTGTCGCGTTTGACATGCTACATTCGCAATCAGCCACATCCCCTTCCCCTTGATTAAATAAATATGTACTGTTGGGTTTTTTATATAACAACCTGGTTGTTAAACTTTAAAATTTGACCTATATTTCATGTTTTTTATATATTTATATATATATATATATATATATCCGTGTTTTGGTGATGCATGAATGTATATACATAAGATAATGATAGTTATTTTAAGAAGGGAGATTCTGTTTAAAATTCTTCAATCTGGAGCTATGGACGGATTTATAGGTCCACGCAAAGCGATTAAAATCCCCCCCATTCACCGATGTTATGCTAGACGAAGGTAAAAGATGTATAATATCCATGTTTATCGTTTAAATATTTAACGATTTTTTCGTAACTTTACTAAAAAATATATCAAAAAGTATTTTTGTAGCGCTTCCTTAATGACAGATATTTAACATTAAACTATAGAAAACTACTTTTATAATTTATAATAAACGCAGTCTATTATCACGCTGTAGCCGGAGGTGAAACTAATAGAACTTTATTTTTATTTAGATATATCGTGACGCGGTATAAAAGTATTTTTTTTTTTTGTTTATCGAGGGAATTTAATAAACATGTTAAGTTTTATAATGCTTTGTTCAAGTCTATATTTGATGTATCGAACATTTTCAATCCGCAAATATATATTAAATTGTTAGAGTTCGGTCGTATAATGTTCCTCGATGAATTTGAAAGTATCTAAAGATAATGATTTCCTGTTGTTAAAATTCTTTATAATATGTTTAAGTTCTGAATGTGTGTTGCATCAAGTTGGAAACGCTTATTTCTATTCGTGATTTTAGAAAATGAAATAGAACTGGTTTGATCATAATTAAGGAATCAGTTCGTTTATAAATTTATTTTATCTTTATTCCTGCTGACTAGGAAACTAAGATTATACGTTAATTCATCGAAATTAAATCGGTTGCAATTTATTGGAATTTCAAAGGCTTATACCAAGTCCAAAACAAACTACAAAATGTTCTCTTGTATATTGTTTGAAATATGTGATTTTGCTTTTAGAAGATTTTAAGGTTAAATTTATTTATGAAATTTATTAACCTTTAAAACAACTTAAAGTATTCTAAGTCTCTGATCAACGAAAATTTTTTTTTTTTTTTTAACGTTAGGGTTGTTTGTATTATTTAGTCAAGTTTTCAGTTAATTGTTTGATGGAATCAGTATTTGAAAATATGAAACTTGTTTCAAAAGTTACTAGTTAATTCTGTATTTAGATTTCTGGTAAACATGTCAACAGAAGTTTATCGTAATTATCAGTATTACTGAAATAAAATTTCTGAATAATAGCGTTAGACGCTTTATAACTGACATTTGAGTTCGTATTTTCCCCCTCTTAGTTTTAAGAACTTCGCTTTTCTGCAAATCCTGTCGTAACTTTTAGAATACGTGTATCTGACACTTCCTTCTCGTCCTGCAGTTCATTTCACTAATTTTTATCTTAATATTTTACACTTCTTTTCACTCCTTCAACATTTTAGTTGTTTCACCATTTTAGTATCAAAAAATAGCCGAATTATGTTCTTATATTTTCAGGTGGTAGTTCTTGGGCGTATATCTGATTATAATATTTAGAAATTCTTATTTTTATTTAACTTAATAATTACTGTTCAAGCAAAATTTTTCAATTTTGATTCCAGTTTTCATTCCACCAAACTTATTACTCGAATTTTCTTCTTGCATTAAAAAAATCTACCCTTCATTATAATGCCAGTTACGTATCATTTGTAATAAGACGGTATATCTAATTTGTAATACTGTCGTGTTATTTCTATCTCATACGTTTTGATTTCCATATACCTAAATTATTTGCCAATGAGTTTAACGCTGACTGGTGAAAAGACGGCCAAATGGAAGCTCGGAAGACCATTAATACGAGATGGAAAGATGATACTGTAACGAAGTCAACTGATTTAGTAAAGCGTAAAGCAGCAATGTATGGAAAAACTTGGTGACAGCCTTCGTCCCACAGTGGATTGACATAGGTATATCGTGATATATATAAATAAAACGTTTTATACGAACGATATGTAAAAACGTTTTAAGATATCCGAGAAGGGACACTGTATAATACACGGATATTATAGATGTGCACGTGACGTTGGGAATTAACTTCCTTATTGCTGGTGTGGAAAATTATAATCATTTTCATTATTAACTAACTATCGCAACGAGTTGATCTATGAGCACTCGTTGAACGTCGAATTTAATCAATTTATTTTTATGTAGCTACATATAGTTTAGCTTCTTTTATATATATATATAAAATCAATTCCTTCGTAAGAACTTTCATTTGCCTAATAATTTATTTTAAATACGTTCTTTCTTTTTAAAAACTGTCTCATTCGACCTTTTAATTTACTAACTTAAATAATAATAATAAATTTAATTTGCATATTTGCTCGTCTTTATTTCATCCATGATTAATATAAATATAAATAAATGTATATATTCTTTGCTATTTTTTCCCTATTTTAAAACGGTTGAGGATCTTGCTTTACTTTTTATATATAATTTCTCGCAATATCGTTTTTTGATGTCTTTATGTTATAAGGCTATATAATCTCATTATGTTCGTGTATAAATTCGCTCTTAATTGTACACGATCAAAAACAAAATACATACTCACCTTTGGTATTTCGAATAAATATACAAGAAACTTACACGGTGTGAGGATAGAGCTTTCAACTCGCATGATTTAATTATCGGAGATGCGGTCACGGTTGAAATTAGTTTTAAACCTCTATCCGAATTTGTGTCCTGTAGGTAGAGGTTCGCTAATTTAAGTCAGTTGTTATTAGATCAAAATGTTTTCTCATTTGTTTTAACGTGATGATGTAACGACTGCGCAAAATTCAAACGTAAAATGACAACGCATTAAGTCGAGGCTATTAAAACTTTAACCGTTTTCGAAATTTCAAATAGGTTACTTTACTTAATCCGCCATTGCAAAGCAAGACCAAAACTAACGCTGAAAGATAGAAAACAGATAGTAAAATGGTTAAACGATGACGTAATGGGGAAATTACAACGATCTTTCCCCCCATCACTTCGGCACTGATAATTCCGTGGTATCCTTTTGTTTCACTGGGCTTTTCCTATTCTATTACTGCGATTATTCCGGTAATTTGCGGTTTATATTGGCGCGGTCTTTATAAAAGAAAGAGGGAATTAGTATATTTTCGTAAATTAATTGTACACTTATCTATTTTAAACGGGTCTGGATCTCACAAAAATGACGCTGGATAACTTAAACATTTCCCTATTTGCGCTTCCCTGGAAGCATTTGACTTATCTATTTTTGCCATGTCATCATTCCCCCTTCTTCCCTTCTTCATGTAAATTATTGATACCGCTTCAAATGTTTTGACCCAACCACCCGTTATTTTCTACGTTTGACGTTGTATTCTATAATGCTCATTACTTAAAATTTGTTGTCCGATACGAATCGAGCAGTTTTCTTTCTTCGAATTTATTATTCGGCATTAAAATTCCTCTTTAAACGTCCAAACTTCAATCTCATACTATAAAGAATTTTCTTAGTGTATAAACATTATTAAATGAACTGTACCATAGTTATAATTTGTCTGCTCGTTGTCCTAGTGCGTTGCACCATCTACTATTGATGAGTTCTGATCGATTTTAGTTGTACACTCCTTGCTACATGCGTCATATTTAATGTCGCCCGTGTTAATTTTCCTTCTGTTCTGAGTACTCGATTACGTTTTTTCCATATCTAATGGCGCCGGTATTAATTTTGCTTCTGTCCTGAGTACTCGAACTTTTTTGTCCGAATATTATGGATCATTTTTAATTACACATTTCCATCCTCTTTAATTTGTAGTTAGATTCTTCTACATTTCACTATCTTTTATAAACTTTTTGGCAATATTGTATTCACGGGTTTATCACATGTTCTTGTCAACGGACAAGTAGAATTCTGCCAGTACGTGCTGGTAAAATGGTTCAAGAGAGCGCATGTTTTTTCCTATGGAGCCCAGGTTTAAAACTACAATTCATGTTTATAAACACTTGGAGCTTGTATTGAACCGCACTGTAAGTGGAAGAAACCACCGTCAAATTTGCTGTTCATTATTATGTTTATAGAGTCTGGTTTCTTAAGTGCAAGTGTGTGTATGAACATCATATATACTGAGAAAAATGTCGCTGACACACAACCTTGTTAGACTCTTGTACTTACTTGAAACGCCTCTGATTCTTTACTTTTCGATGCTTAGGTTTTTTCATATAGTAGAGAAGGGGTTCGAATGAATTTTGGTGGACGGTTTCATTAATAACTTCCTATAAACTGCATCAAACGTTTTCCTAATATCAATGGATATAGCGATCATTGTTTTTTCATAATAATTTTCTTGTGGCTGTTTTAATGAAAATAGAAAATAAATTGCTCCACTTCCCCGGGGAAATCCATTTTAAGTTTCAGAGAGCAATCGTTAGAGAACTGGTGTAATACGGTTAAATCGTGAATATAATTTGCGCACTGATAAGTAACGTGATTCTGTCACTTCTATCATCATTGTTCTTATGTATTGGTATTATGGTTCAAAGTCTTACGGAATATATTCATCTAACTGCTTTTGTTAACCATTTATCGTATTCATGCTTTCCAGCTAAATATGCTAGATGGTATTTTATCTACACTATCATATTTTAAGTTTTTGATTTTATCGCAGCTCTTATTTCTCCTGGTGATATATGTTCATCCATTCAGAAATCGGTATTTTGTCCATGACTGAAGGGTTTACACAAATATCATCGTTTAATAAATTTTTTGAATTAGCATTATAGAGTACTGGTTCATGTGTTACTTTCACTAACAAAAAGAAATCTATGTAATGGCCAGACTTCTAGTGCATTTCAATTGAAAGTGACCATTTAGGGTATGCTGTCTGACATGCGAGATGTTACCAGTAGCTTCCAGCTCGCCAGACCTGCTATCATCGCCGTAGACAAGAAAAAAGATAAGAAAAAAAGGATAGTTGGGATGATACAATGTGAAAATAGGAGTTGCTGCGCAATTACATATGCAAGTAGATTAAATGCGTAATAGTGGAATGAGATTAGAATAAAAGGAATGGAAAGAATAAATAAAGAAGGCAATAGTCATTTAGGTTCGTACCCTAGACTATGGATTAAAATCCTGATGAAAAGGGGTGGATTTTTCTTAGGGAGCAGCTAGATGAGACACTTGTGGCAGTCACTAACTACTGAGGATGAAACATTTCTGAATTTACGTAGTGTTTAACTACAGTTTCCCAATTGTTTGGCTACAAACCCCCACTTCATTGTCCTTCTTTGTTTGCAACCGCCTATTTTGGCGTCTGGCATACATATCCACAGGCTTGTTGGATGCGTCCCTATATATATATATATATATATATATATATATATATATATATATATATATATAAAATATATATATATATATATATTGAGCATCCTACTCGTATGACCTGTGTTTTGATTTTGGCATATACGAGTATTTTTCATAGTAAAAAGAATCCTGGTCAACTCATCTAACTCAATAAATTCGTACTATTTTACTTGGAAAATATTCCAATACTGGCTTACCCAGTATGCATCGTTTTGTTGGTCCTCTATCATTCTACACATTGATGAGGATCGTCAGGCGAATTCCCCTACCAACTTTATTTTAGTTTATATATAGATATATCAATTGATTGATCAATTCATTAATGTTCAATCATTTTGATGGTTCACTTCAATTACCAAAATCTTCAATTTTTCCTATCCATTATTAATCTCTCCAGTTCTGCATAAGTGCTGATATTTTCTTTGTTCCTGTTTATATTTATCAATGTACATCTTAGCCTTCTAAGGTATTTTCCTTTCTATGTCATTTGTAAGGAGGACAAATATGTTGTGAAAAGTGGCCTAAGTGCTCCAGTTTATAAAATTTCCTGCAAATAGTTATTTATTTATTTTTTGTTCTTTTAAAGAATACTTCATTTGATATTTTGTCCTTCCATACGATTTTATACCTGTATCTTGTTGTCTCAAATATATCAGTTTTTTATCATCAACATCTATTTCAGCTGTGCAAACTATTACCGGTATGCCGCATCTGGTTCGTTATTGTAGTTCTTGGTGGAATCTCTTTTCACAGTGTAAATTGTCTACTATGAATTGTCCCATGTAACTGCAGAACTCTACGTGTTCAAACTTTTTTCCTGTTGACTAATACATTAGTTTCTTCTGGTATTTTACTAATTCGCATAACATTCCTCTTTTCGGTTTTTATTTCCATTCTAACGAGTTGGCTAGAAGCTTGTTTACACTACATGTTCATCTCTCTTTCCCTCTCTCTCTATATATATATGTGTGTGTGTACATATGTATGTATGCATATATATATATATATATAAGCCTTACAAATAAAGGCAATAAAAGAAATTTATCTTTCAGTTCATAATCTATTAACACACTTTCTTATTTCTAAGTTATCTGTATCATGTAATTTAGTCAAGCATACACACACACATATGCATTCACGCATGTGTATTCTTTTGTATTATTTGTGAAGTGAAAGGAAAAAAATTAAGATTTTGAATTTTATCACAGGATGTGCAGTGGCACACTCATACATGTAAAGTGTAAATAAAAAATAACATGATTTATTGCGAGATAGCGCTGTCATAGACCACTCTCAAACAGTTTTCTTTCTCTCCTCATTTCTTTCTTAGTCAATGAACTGGAAGAAAGAAGCAATGATCAAATTAGCTCCAGCAGTAGTAGTAATAATGAAATCGATTTATAAATAAATAACTTTGATATGATTAAAAGAAATAATTTTATTATTTATTCTATATGTTCAATATATTTTTTTTTTCATACGTGAATTTTTGGTGAATTATTTATAGTTAAAGCATTCATTTACAATAATATATGTGATTTATTTGTAGAATTTAATTTTAAATAAATTTTCAATCTATTAAAAAACAAATAATACGTGTGAACTCTTATATTTTTTTAATTACATCTTTATTAATAGTGCATGCGATATTTTTTGATTGTAAGTCGCTTACAATGATTTGAATTTTCTCGAATTTGGTATTCAAATCAAATATTTGTTTAATACTCATTTTTCATTTTTAAGACTGTAAGTTCATTTAAATACTGATAAAATTCATTTTTATGTTTATTTAATTTTTGCATCATAACAGTTTTTAATGAATTAACTCATGACTCAATATCTTTGTTCAATTGAGTAGATGTTTTTTCAAGTAACTGCTCTAAATAAAATTGCGGTATCTAATTGCGATTTTATAATACAGTCATTATCATCAATTGCTGAAGCTGCATTAGCTACACGTTTTCTCGCCATATTGGTTAACGATTCTTCAAATGAAATATATTCCCAAAGATGAAATAATAAAAATTGTTTAAATTCATCTGAACTAATATATCGCTTTATATATTTTTTGCAGTGAAATAAAGATATCACATCCGATTTATTTTTGGCAATTTCTTCTTCTATATTGAGATTTTTAATTCGTTTCGCGTTTAAATTAAATGCACCATCACTATCTAAATAAAGAATATTTTTCACACAGTTATATGAATGAATTTTAATACTAGTTTCATTTCGAATAAATGATCCATCTTTAAGTAGTGACATCTTTTTTTAAGACCCAACTATTTTCTGATGGTGGAAATCTTAACCACTTTACAAATACTTTGTCACCTTTATTTCGCAAAACACGTTCTATTAAAAAAAAAAGTTTGGAAATGAAGTAGTGATATTTCTTCACGATAGAAAGTGCCTTTAATGGTATTACCTTTCTGATCTTTTAACGAGTAAGCGATGGGATTTGTTAAATGAACTTTATATATTAGAAAAACTTCACTACTCCAATTAGCAGTTTATCCTTTGTCAATAACTGTTTTAACTTTACTGATTCTAACTGTATCATTTTCTTTATATACATGTTTTTTTGTTAAATTTACATTAATTTTCCACTTCTCCTTAGCTAAATTTTGAGCTACAAGATTTTCTACTTGTTTCGTAACATCAACTGGACAAAAATTTGTGGAATGGTGAACTGATGAATTGTATTCTTTTTCAGCTTTATTTAATACACCACCGTTTCTTATCCATTTAAATTTTCCATAAATACCAAATTGTTTTCACAATTTTATTTTTCGATTTAATCTTTCCACAATACTCGCTTTTAAGGAAGAGTAAGTACTGTAATGATTTACATTATATGTTTTCATTAATATTTTCATATTTTCATTAAAAATTTCTTTTCCATCATCAGTTTGTAAATGGGTGGGGATATGATGACCATCATTAATGATACATTTAAAAATTAATTCTACAGATCGTTTCATTTCTATTCCATTTTTATTTTTTATTGGTTTGCACCATGCAAATTTACTGAAACAATCTATCACTACTAGAATGTATCTATAACCTTGATTGAAACGTGCATATTTAATCATATCAATTAAATCAGCCTGCCATAAGTCATCAATACCGTACAATTTTACAGGACAATGCGAATAATGTATTCTAGCAGGTTTATACAATTCTTCAATTAATGATATTTTATCATTATGTAGCAGCATCATTCGGTTTTGCTATATAACCGTTTTCTATTAATTCTTCTTCAATAGCTAAAATTTTGTTATCTACACTATTATTACCCACTGATTTAGAAACGTGTAAAAGAGCTAGCCTTAGCCTTTTTACTAATTTGTTTGGATCATTCCAATATTCATAATTTATACTTCTGTTCTTTAGTACTCACATAAAACTTCCTTTTCACTATCGATTCAGGCAACCAGTTATGTATATATATCACATATTCGTGAAGAAAATCCATTAATAATAATTGAATAGGAATATCCGCAAACACATTTTTAGGATATAATACACTTTCTACGGGTTTCACTACATCTGTATACCATTTAGATAATAGATGAACATTTTGTAATGTGCAAATATTATCACCGCACGATGAAAAGGAAATGAATGCACTGCGAAATAGCAAGATAATTTTTCATTAACGTTTTTAAATCAGGTGTACCGAAAATTTCTTCCATGTTTAATACTGAATATTTTTCTATTCCGATAACTAATAATTGCGACATCCATTGAATTTTTTCATTTCCTTTGACTAAAAATATTAATTTAGGTCTACTTGATAAATTAAATAATTCTGTTAATTCGGAGAATATTCTACCATAAGGTTCTCGCCCTGATTTCACTCGAGTCTGTGATGATTAAATGTATTCCATTTATTGCTTGCAGTTGTTTCCATTGAAAAATTATTAATTGGTGGCGGTGTATAAAGATTATGACGTATGTTATCTCCATTTAAATTGAGAATTGCTAATTCTTTAACAATAAATCGATTATCATTATCTTTAAAACCTTGCAAATCAATGAAAAATATGCTAGGTTTTTCATTCAGCGAATTAATTTCATTTTTAGAGTAAGATGATGAATTTTTATATTTATTATTATTATTACCGAAAAACAAACAGAACATGTTCATCTGCTCTAATGTAAATGAACACAAAAATGAATATCACTTAACTAATCTATTAGCATAGAGTGAATATAAAATTTAACCTATTTGTAGTTTACTATAACCTATTTGTAGTTTACTATTACTTAACGTAAAATTTATTACGCAAATTCAATTGCATCATCATTATTGTACACTTTTATTCACACAGTTTACAATTTATGAAAAACTTTCCATGCAAACAAATCTGGTGTAAACATTGAGCATGATTACAAATATAACAAGGACAATAATATTCTTCTTGCTCACACAGACTATGTCTAGCACATCTAACTAATTATTACGCTTTGGTATTCTTTTTTTCATCTAGAACAAAGAATAAATAAATAAATAAAAAATAATTCCGCGAGTATTAAAATTAATTTATTTCATCTGATAAATTTTTAAATAAATGAAAAAATTATTTATTACATTAGAAGAATTTCCCATTCCTTACACTGCGAGTAAAAGAGTAGTATAATTTAATTTTACTTATTCATTTAATTTAATTATACTAAACTAACATTATTTTTTTTTTGCATAAGAAAAGGTTAGCATTCCTTTCACAAATATATATGAGTATCTTACTTTAACATATTAAGAATTGCGTCATATTCAGATTTTATTTCTTCTATCACAGCGCTGTGTTCTGGATCATCCATTTTAATACAAAATTCTCTTTAAACAAATTCATTCTTTCCATGATTGTTTTCTTCGCGATCCTGTATGGTAATTGGATTACTAACCAGTTTTCATATTTTTCCTTTACTAATTGATTGATACTAATTTTTGATGGAGGGCTTAATTCAAACAACCATTTCGATGTTTGATCTGAAAATGGTTTGGAAGTACTTTGTTCAGCCAACATATCTATTGTTAAATAAATTTTATTTTATTTCATCAATAATTTGAATGAAACAAAGAATACATAATATGATTTCACGCAAGTAGAAATAAGTACATTCACTTGCCTACATATCACGAACACTTCATATTTGAATGAAGTTAATAAGAAAATATAATTTCTTTTAAAGTTTGAATGGGCAATAAAAAAAAATCAAAACGTCAATATTAAATTGCATAAATATTATAATTTTTCACTAATACATCGTTTCATATATAATATTTAATATATTTTTTCATCGCAATTATCATTTTAAATTGAATCAATTATATGAAACAAAATATTTGTGAGAAAATATAAATGATATCGTCAAACATAATATTTAATATCTTTAATGAAACAAAATATTTTTTAAAAAACAATATTTGTGTGAAAGTTCAAATTATATCATCAAATCATGTAAATATTAATATATGCTAATAATAATATGAAATTCAAAATTATTATTATTATTATTATTTTTCAATGTAAAAGTTCAAATAATATTATCAATCGTGCAAATATTAATATATGCTAATAATATTAATTAAAATTATCATTTTAAATGATATCAATTGTGTGAAATGAAAATATATAAAATAAGTACTTACTTGATAGGAAGTTAGCGCAGTTTTCTAAATGAAACAAATGTAGTAAATAAAATTAAATAAAATTGTGAACGCGAAGCGAAATCACAATGAACTTATTTAAAGATGATGAATAATTTTTTGAACATAATGTGATCTATTTTATAGCCTGTTTCATGCAGATATAAGAATGTAGTGGGATATATTACTTATGCATAAATGTGAGAATATGTTATGTGAATGAGATGATAATGATAAATTAGTTCAACCTGTTATGGAATCTTTCTCGGCATAATGATTATTTACAACTTCTACTTAATTTCTAATTATCATTGAAATTATTCACAAATATTTCCAACAAATTAATGTCTCATACTAGTTGTGAAATAACAAATTATAAGAAATAATGTGTATATATTTATTTAATGATGTTTAAATTACTTTTGAAGGTAGTGTATATATGAAAATAATGTGCTAAATAATTAATACAATTGCTTTTTCCAAGAATTATAATTCTCAAATACTTTCAACAAATTAACATCATATACTGGTTATGAAATAAGGAATTATAAGAAATAACGTATATATATTTAATGATATTTACATTGCTTGTGAAGTAGTGCATATGTGATATAATGTGCTAGATCATTAACACAATTGCTTTTTCCAAAATTAATTATGCTTCAAAATTCATTAAACTAACCCTAATATATATTATATTTTACAATGTCTTAATTGTTTCTGAAAGTAGTGTATATATATATATTTATATATATATGGAATAATGAGGTGGATCACTAATGGGTTTACTTTCTGGAAAAAAGTTATTTCCACTTCATCAACTTATAAACTAACCCCAATTAGGATAAATAGTATATTCACCAAATATGTGTGTGTGTGTGTGAGAGAGAGAAATATTGTTCATTATATTGACTACGACAGAAATGAGGAGTGAGAAAGAAAACTGCTTGAGTGGGATCTATAATTCAAAATCATAATTTTTTCCTTTCACTTCACAAATAATTCAAATAAATACACATGCACACATTAGCATGTGTGTATGCATGTGTATGTGTATGCTTGACTTAAAAAGTAAGAAAGAAATAACAAGAAAGAAAAAGAAAAACTAATTACACTCTACTGGACTAGATGCAGAAGAAAACCTGTCACAACACCATGTTCTGCAACTATCTATGTGTGTGGTGTGTGTACATACATGTATGCATGACTTAAAGAGTAAGAAAAAAAATAACTAGAAAGAAAAAGAAAAAACTAATTACACTCTGCTCGACTAGATGCAGAAGAAAACCTGTCACAACGACCACATCAAGCAACTGTCTATGGATGTACATGTATGTGTGTATGTGTGTATGTGCATACATGTGTGGGGGTGTGTGTGTATGCTCGGCTTAAAGAGTGAGAAAGAAATAATAAGAAAGAAAAAACTATAGATGCAGAAGAAAACCTGTCACATGCCCTGTCAAGCAACTGTCTATGTGTGTGTATATGACTAGATTCTCTGATATACTATTATACATCATACATAGCCCCTCCCACACGTGTATGTGTGCATGTGTGTGTGTATCACAAACACCACCACCTCACCTCCTACCAACCACCTGCCTGACACTCAATTGGCCCAACTGTTTAAAACAATGCTGAAAAATACCTTTGTCCAGGATGTTTTGATTATTTGAAGCGCATGTATGAATATTTATTCCACTTATTTCTTCTGTAAATTATTTTAACCAGATACTCACATAATTTCCTTGTTTTATGTGTGATGCAGATATACATATATACACATACATATATATAAATATATATATATATTTATTTATTAATTTATTTATATTTATATATAAACTATTATGATCCCATTTGTACTGAAAAATAATCTACAATTGACTAGTCATGATTTTTGACAAAGAATTATGAACAACAATAATGATGATGTGTGAGTAGATAGTATGTAAAAGAAATTGTGCGTTTTATGTGCTTCACCGACTGTATCGAAATTTTTTCAAAATTTTTCTGTTCTTCTTTTAAACATTTCTTCTGATGCAATTTATTTGGAAACGTAAAAAATGAACAACAATAATTCACTCTTTTATATTTCGATATTCGAACTACTTTTTCTATTGAGTGGGTTTTTTATTCTTTTTCTGCACGTTTAACTTTTTCCAATTTCATTTTGTGCGAATGATTTTTCAAAGGTCTCCAATTTTTTTCAGTATGTTTCGCTGCTCCAGTTCTCACCGAATGGTCCTATAAAGATTTCCTTTGAACTCTACTATTTAGTATTTTTGCTACGCTATCGTATTTGATATATATATATCATAGATACGGTAATGTACATTTTAATAAATGCATCAAAACAGATTCGAAATGTCAGTATTAGGAATTATGTGTATACAGGAACATACTTATTAGATCAAATAATTAAATAATAAAAAGATAGGTTGTTGATGGATAAAATGCATTAAGGACAAAAAAAGAATTAAAGACGCGTTGGCAATATAGTCTTTACATAAGTTGTATATTTTGTTTAACGCATGAGTTTTTCGTTTGTTTTACATTTTAATATTCGTTAAATCCTAATATCAATAGATATTATTTCCCTTTTAAATTAAATTGTAAAATTATTCTCGTAATGTCTATGCTTTAATGTGCTAAGATAATATTAAATCCGAATTTTCTTCTCAGGCCTGTTAAAGGACTTTAAATCTCCACCTTTTATCTGAGAAATATGTGTGTATGTCGGGTGGCAGGAACAGAATTTATTAAAGAGCCCAGTTAGTGCGTGTTCTATTTAGATGGGAATTTTTGAATTATATCACTAGACGAAAGAAACTGTGTATCTGTCAGTTTGCAGTGTGTATATATATATATATATATATATATATATATGGATGTATGTATATATATTTTTATATATATATGTATGGGCGTGTGTCTACAATACATACCTTTGTTATAACCGTACCATTGCAACTAATACTAGTAGCGTTATTTCTATAGCATCATAATGATAAGATTTCTCGGGGACGTGCGCAGTTTTTTTCCATTATGGAGAAGTAAGTATGGAGAAAAACTGTAGCGATATTTTTCACTGTTGAAATTACCTTAATTCAGCAACACCTTTAATCCGGGCTGGTTCCTTTTTTTTTTATCTCGCTTTTCCTATTTCCTTTTTCTGTCTTTTTTTTTCGTTTTTTTTTTAAATTCATTTTTTTTTTTCATTTTCAACGTTAACAAAAATTACGTTCTTTTTCGAACGTATTGTCATTTCTTGTAACGATTAAGTTTTCTTATTCACGCCTAGTATGTAGTTTAACTGGTAATATCAAACATTCACTGTTAGAATGTAACTAAAGTGACGCTAAGTTTACCTATTACTGAGTTTAGGTAAGGAATCGTCTGGTAAGTATAATATTTTCACGATATCCGAAGATTACATACCGTAAAATACGCATAAATTCATATGAATTAAATTTTTGTACGAGTTTTATATTTTATAAAATGTGATACATATATATATAAAGTCCTATATCGGTACACCTCCCCTATCTCTTTCACGGATCTGAGCTTTCTGAATCCAGTTCTTCTCTGCTCCCTGAGTGTCATACCAACGCGTCAGCAGTTTGCCAATGTTTCTTTTCATATAACGCCATTCCAACACTCGTTTTGTCCATATATTATTCTTTCACTTAACTATGTGCCTTGACCAAGTCTGCTTTAGTTTGTCCATCTCCTCCAACGCGTTACAAATTCCAGTCGGTCTTCTTAAGTATTTCGCTTCCAGTCGAACCATCTTATATTTAATATTAATTTTTCCTGCGCTGTTTGTGTCCTTATTATCCATGTAATATTTCTTTTTGTGAAAGTCTATGTTTGTGTGTCCTCATATTTAAAAACCTGCAGAACATACTGATTATATAGGTTCCACTTTAAAGGTATTGACACTTGGTCGTTTATGAATACCTGACTTGGTTTCCCGAAAGCTACTTACGTTAATGATATTGTATGGTGTACTTCTGTCTGTATCATCTTTTTCTTATCAGTTCTAATTTTTTGCTCCAGACTCACGCACATGTTTAACTGTTTATACCAATTTATATATAATATATATATATATATGGCTCGGAGACCTGGTCAGTAAGCAGTGCCGACAGAAAACGTACAGACGCACTAGAAATGTGGTTTTGGAGACGAATGCTGCGTGTCTCATGGACCGCTAGTTCAACCAATGCTACCATTTTGGACGACATTAGTAACCCAAAAAGATTCAAATCGATCATTCTCAGCAGAATACTACGATTTTTTTAGTTACATAGTTAGACCCGAAAATATGGAGGCTCTATTCATAGTGACTGTGGTCGTGTACCTCTTCGATGGTCAGATGCGATTTGCAGGACAACTGGCCGTACTTTCCACGATGGTGTAAATATCGTACGCGACCGTATTTGTTGGCGCAGCCTGGTCAGCCGTGTAACAGATCATGGTCACGATACCCCTTCATGGGGTGACACGACTGATGATGATGATATATATATATAAAAAATTTGTTGTGTGTTTGACGTTGAGAAATTCTGCTGCTTACTTATTTTCATATGAATGGAATTAAGTTCTTACTCTTATCCACGAAATTATTTCTGATTAATGTATTCGTTTGTATTAATTAAATTTATTGTAAAAGTTTCGTTCCCTGTAATCTGATCGGAACACCGTAAATAATTGGATACGTTCTGCTCAGTTTATTATTTATAATCTATTTGTATCGCAGTTATAAAGTCATCCTATCGTAAATTAGGAGCTGGGGACGGACCAATAAATAAAAGATAAAAAAATACTGTTTTTTCGAATTATCGTAATTCAGCAATGCACTCTTACTTATTGGTAACTGGCGATTTTTTATTTATCATCTGGAATTGTTATATTTGAATATTTAGTTTATTTTTAAACGAGAATAAGCACATTGAAATTCAAACATAGACCAAGTTGAGGTTTATGAATAATTTTATTTTTACGATCATTTATTAATATACGTATGTATATGTTGGATTTTTTTAAATTGGTTCCCCATTCTAAACTTTGTCGGTGGGGCAAGTTTATTGTAAAAAAAATATATATACTGATAAAAGTGCATAGAGTTGTATGCTTAAGTAAATGTGTGTGAGTGTAGCTGAAACATAAAAAGAAATTAAATGGAGAAAAATAAGTATATGTGTGCGGAAGTTCTGTGCAACGTGTGACTTAAATATACGATGGTAAATGTATATGTTGTATTAAATGGAAAGAGATATTCCTGGAAATTTAAAAGTAGGTTTTTTAAGCGTCAGGAAGAATATGAACTAATATTGAACGACAAATTTTACTTTTTACGTAATTCAAATTCTAGACTAAAGAAATTTCGGACAAAATTGGAAAGAAGGTGATTGCGTATAAACCAGTGAGACGTTTCACCGAAAATGTTCAAAAAAAAAAAAAAAACAAAAACGATTAATTATGGGTTGAAATGTGACAAGTTTAAGATGATTTCTAACTTAGAATAAATATAACACGTCGATGGAAATGGGTTATTCAAATTTTTATACCAAGTATATATGTATGTATATATATATATATGTGTGTGTGTGTGGAACAATTCGATTCCTTCAAATATTTAGGACATAACAGAAAACCATAGTGTTTATATGATTACAAACCGTCTTGCCAAGTCATATATATGGACAACAGCATTGTACGCGGCAGAAACATGTACTTTAAACAAAAGTGATTCTATACACAATTGAGCGTTTTGAAACGTATTGATGAATGCTAAAAATGTAGTGTGTTAATAAAAGTCCAAATGAACCGATGAACACAATCAAGTCATATTCTGGAGTGCCCGGACCAACATGCGAAATGAAAACGGCGACAAAATTTTAAAGACAAAAAGGAAATATTAAATGTTAATTCAATGCTGAAGACGAGTAAGTTATAATAGCTGACCAAAGTATTGGATGAGAAAACATGATCACCTAGTCTGGTACTTGGTTAATTTCAAATTGATCACGTGGCTATATCCTATAAGAGTCCGAAAGAGATAATGAACTCTAGGGTTAGGAAAGTAGCTAATATAGAAACATATCTAACCACGATAAAAATAAGGTTCATACCACAAACAGTACGAAAAAATCGGAAGCATAATAAAATTTGATCCTGAACAACTACAGTGTAATAAGAAAGAATTTCAGTCAAAATTAAATATTGAGTCAGCAGTCTGGGATGACATTAAGAAAGGATTACTCAGTGCAGCATTGGTTACAAGACCCATGGAACCAGACTTGCGAGGAATCATTAGAAAAAAGAATAAGATCGTGGAAGAAATGGCATTCTACTAGAAAAAATGAAGATTACATAATACTTAAGTACCAAAGCGACAAAAAGAAAATACGAAAGAGAACAATTAGTTCGAATAGAGGAAAACTTCCAAAGGAATAATACTAGAAACTTCAAGATCAAGCTATAGAAATACGAACCACAAAGTCTGTGTTTTAAGAACGATGTTGGATTGTTAGTTTTAAATGATAAATACAAGTTATTAAACTTCGAACAGTCAACAGAACGACTGGAAAAAATTAATTCGGAACAGAAATTTGAAAGATCTAATCCTCCGAGAGTAGGAGAAATCCGAGAAATAATTGAAAAATTGTAGAATGATCAAGCTCCAGGAGAAGATGGAATTATTGCTGAAATATGGAAGTACGCAATGGATGATGCGACTATCAAACTTCAGAATTTAATTAAACGGATATTGGAATCGAAAGAAATACCAAGTGATTGGAAAACCGCCATAATTCATCCACTTCATAAAAAAGGAGATAGAACTGATTGCAACAATTATAGGGGAATATCATTTTTACTTGTGACGTATAAAGTTTTTTCAAAAGTCCTACAAAACAGACTAGACTAGAAAATCGGGTAGAAGTAAATCTGGACGAATATCAAGCAGGATTTAGGAAAGGAAGATCGTGTATTGAATAAATATGTAATCTAAGGCTAATTATTAAGTATAGGAAAATCAGAGCTAAGAAGCTTTTTATAACATTCGTCGATTTTAAAAAGGAATACGATTCGGTTGACAGAGAAACACTATATAATACGTTTTAGATGAATTTGAAGTGGATTATAAACTGATTGCGTTGATAAAACAAACTTTACACGGTTCCAAAGGGTGTCCAACATTGAAACGGGCGTTAGACAAGTTGTCCGCATTGCTTTTTAGCTGTGTATTAGAAATGATTATAAGAGAATGGCGGAAAAAGTTAAACCAAAAAAAATCAAAAAGATACAAATCGGTAGAAAGAAGGATAACGTAGAAGATGATTGCATAGCATTCGCAGATGACTTGGCGATTTTATCGGAGAACATAAGTGATTCAATAGAACAAATAAATATTCTTAAAGAGGTAGCAGAAAAAGTGGGACTAAAGATTTCGTTAAAAAAAAAATATATATATATGGCTGTTGAAAAAAACGCACCTCGATTTATGGTCACCAAATACGGACGTATAAAAAAGAGTCACCACATTCAAATACCTAGGCGAATTTATACAGACAAACGCGTTGGATAAAACAGCTAACCAAGATAGAATAAGAAAAATGGAGTTAGCATTTCGGCTGACAAAAAATATATATAATAAAAAATCAATGTCCGTAACATCTAAGTTAAGACATTATAGTGTAGTGATTAAACCGGAATGTCTGTATGCGTCGGAGTGTTTAGCGATGAATGTGAGTAAAGAACTGGAACAGATCAAAATGAAGGAAAGGAAAAATTCTGGGACCGAGACCTGATCGGGAAATATGTGGGAAAAAAAAAGCAATAAAGAAATATACGAGTATACTGAAGATTATCAATACCAGAAAAAAGATAAGATTAAGCTATTATAGTCATTTGAAAAGAATGGAGACAGCCTAACAAAAACAATTTTTCAGTACTTCGATAGGAATCCTAGATCGCAAACCGCGTGGTTCCGAGAAATCAAGGAAGACCTTAAGAAAATTAACGTTACGGAAGATGACGTTATGGATAGAAATATGTTCAGAAGTGCAATTAGCACATTCCGAAGTTTTGAAGAAAAATTGAAGAAGAAAATCGGTGCCAAATGGACGGATGAAAGGAAAAAAAAACACAGTGAAACAACGAAGAAATACACTGGAGTGAAAGGAAGAGAAAGAAATAAACATCATGAAGATATTTTACCACGTGGTCCATATGGTTGGCCAATTCGGAAGAAGAACAACAACAAACAGAGTTAAAGCTAACAAAGCGCTAAGTTAAAAACTGCAATGTTATTTTGAATTAAAAATTGTTTTACTTGTTCGAAAATTAAAGTAGAATTTGTATCGATCGTTATTTTATTTTATGGAATACGACACATTATGAATAGATAATATACGTTCAGAGAATAAAAAAAAAAAGTATTTTGTAACGCCAATATAGTTTATATAACTACGTGTCCTGCCCCGTACGCCTAACCTATGTACCCGGATAAGTTTATCAACTAATCAACTGGGACCTAGTAAAGTTTATTTCCTACTTGAACCGCATAGCTGACGCATCAACGACCATAATTTTATATATATATATATATATATAATATATATACTTAAGAGTTGAAAATACATATCTGATATGTTTCCTTCTTGTTATTCCAATGAGAAATGTAATAATATCCGTCTATCACGGTTTACCTTTATTAATTCCTCCCATCCGTTGAGTTAATACGAATTTTTCGAAGTTATTATCATTAAATTCTGTAATACGTGCGTAATATTTCAGAATTTTTTGTTGAGACAGTTAGAGACGTCGATTAAGCTGAGTTTTTTTAAAATTGATTTATTTGCGCTCCTTGCTGAATATGAGATTTTAAATATTCTGCAAACCTCCAACACATCAAACCACTGTTTATCTTGTTTACGCACGATCTAATTTTGCTCCATAAATACGATCGAATTAATTAATAACTTTATCTTTCTTAATCTAGTAACGGAACGATTATTCTAGATGTTATTTAATCTCGCCACTGCGAACTCTGTTAATCCAAGCTTGATTTCTGCTCTATTTTCACCATAATTTTTTATTAATGATTCGATTTATGTATATAAATGAACAACTTATAGATTTTATCTATTATTATAATTTTCTTTTTCATTTTGTTAATAACGAGTTCTCACTTTGAACTTTATCTCCCCACTCTGTTCCAATCATACATTTCCCCTTCAGACTGTAAGATATGCGTATTAATCAGCCTATGGTATATTCGTGATCTGCCTGCTCTAACTCCGCCATTGAAATCTTGAAATCAGTTCCTTATTATGTGTTCGCTATATACTTTTAAATGTACAACAGAGGTTAATTTTTTTTTTGTAGGTGGAATTTTTCCGAAATCTTTATTCATATATATATATATATATATATATATATATATATATATATATATATATATATATATATATATATATATATATTATATATATATATATATATATATACAGCCGAATCCGCTTTTAAGAGACTCTGGATAAGAGGGACAGCCGTTTATAAGGAACAATCAGCAAAGCCCCGAATCAAACATATCAAATGAAGGTTATTTTAGTTCGCTTTAGTGGGACGACGAATCGGTTGTAAGGGACAAAGATTAATAGACTTTCAAGGCAATAAATAGTGAGACGGACGATAAGCCAGCAGATATAAAATGACACTTCCGGTCGTAAAACGAAAATATTCACATAAACAAAAATTGAATAAAAATGTTTTAGTCATTTTTACAATTCGTTTTTGTTTAAGTGAACATTTTTGTTTTTTCTTCCTTTTGTTTGAGATGTCCTTGTGTTGACATTCTTTCATTGGACGCTACACTGTTTCTTGCTCTGTACGTTTATTAATTATGCACTCTCCGATAGCTTATTATGTTCTTAGTTTAGTTCTGCAAAAACTGTAGTGCATCCTGCGGTTTTATTTTTTTTTCTTACGAAAATTTTCTTTTCTTTTTTTAGTTCTGGTGAATTTTTTGCATGAATAAAATGTCGCGTAAACGTTTATCATTAAAGGAAAAAATTTCTATTTTAGACAAAATAGAAATTCAACCTCCCAATATGCCTATTTGGGAGTTAGCAAAAGTCATGGGCGTCTCCAAAAATACCATCTCCCGTTTAAAAACAGATGAACAGAACTTACGTAAAAAATGGAGTAGTACTGAAAAGGGCAGTCAGGTGCTGCTACGGCATCATTAGATAACTGTGCAGATTTGGTCAAACGCAGCAGATGAAGAATTTACACCAAACAACTATAGCGACATTTTTACAGTAAATGAACAATTTTTACAAATATCAGGTCAGGTTGTTTTACCTTATGTATGCCTCCTGTATTTTTCTCTTAATTTCCGTATAAATAAATATTACGCATTAATAAGGTTATAAGCATGTTAATTCTTTACTGAACTGTACATATTCTAACACACACTCGCTTCAATAAGAGATTTTAAAAAATTCGCTTTAGAGGGACAACCGGTTATAAGGGACAAATTACTTCCGCCCGATGTGTCCCTTATAAGCGGATTCGACTGTATATATATATAAGTAACGCTCATATTCAGTGCGTCAAGTCCAAACTTTTTTTTGAACTAGAATATACGATGTATCATCCGACATTTTCTAAACCTCTATTTAGATTACACGTAATAAAGATAAAAATAATATTTATAATTCAAGTTTTAGAATATAATTTACAATTTCAAGATTTTCATTTATTTATTTTTACTATGTTTTCATTTTAATAATCCGAAATTAAAGCTAAGAAATTGGCTGATTAAGCATGTATCGAAACCATCGACCGGGAGAATGTCCGTTCGGCCATAAATAACTGACTAGTCGTTTCGTTATTTCGGGCACTGGTCCAATGCGCTTAACGGGACCAGTTAACCCGTTTTCGTTTTTACGAATTAATAATAAATTAACGAATGACTATTAAACTCGGCGAAATAGGCGTCTCTATTTCATTTTGTGTGTAACTACGACTTACACTTTATACTAGAGTTCTGTAATAATTTTTTTTTTTTCAATTCGCCCGCTAAACCGGTAGATAATTATTTTATTGCGTTTCTTACATTTAAAAATAAAAACGTACACTTCGTTGCTTTTTTTTTCTTATTTTGAATTTTCTACAAAACCGGCTGGTAACTAGGTAACATTTAATAACCGTCATAATTAATTGGAGTATTGGAATTAGAGGTAATATGACTCAAAATATTTAATTTATAGGTTCATCCATGACGTTAAAGCCAAGTGACGAATTTAAAATTTTCTTCCGACATTGTTTTCATCCCAAATAAACGAATTGGTTCGCACGACTTCGATATCAGCTATTTTTTGTATTTCTGACAGATTTATATATATTACAATTACAATGACCTTTATTTCCATTTTTTAAAACGTACATTTTTGAAATTACACATACTAATTTACTTCATTCTATATATTTTTGTATGGATGAATGAATGAATGAATATCCTTTTATTATTAGGTATAACTTATCACACAAGTTGTAACATTATTGTCGTTATTATTAATTATTATTAATTATAATAGTAATAATTCTATCCGTATTTATTTATTTGTTCTAGAATATTATATTATGTGTTGTTATATATAGTAGGACCTTACCAGCTAAGATCTCTTCCAAGATTTTCCTATTACCCTTATGATGCATTATTCTATATATAGTTTTTCCACTTACCAAAAAAAAATTTAAATTGTTATACTAACGTTTATACGGTCGAAATTGTCTTCGCATTCAGTATGCTAGGAACCAATTTCGTTATTTTCTTTGTCAACCGATCATGTTTGTATCATACGAGTTGACCTCCCAAATTCTATTTAATGGTGCGTATTAATGTTACAACATCTCTATTTACTTTTCTTCCGTCTCTTCCGATTTAATTTTGTTTAGTCTATTGATATTCAGTGTTGACATTCCTAAATTAGTCGGCAGGTTCTCACTATACTTTCATGTTTTACATTAAAGACCATGTTTGAGAATCGTAAGTCAACGATGGAGCAAGCGATATTAAAAACTGCTCTCTCTCTCTCTCTCTCTCTCTCTATATATATATATATATATATATATATATATATATATATATATATATATATATATATATATATATATATATAAATGTCGCGGTGGCATAGTTGCTAGAGTGCTCGACTGTCAACTCGACGGTCTGGGGTTCGAAAACAACACATGACATAGAAAGTTTTCATCATTATTTAATTCTTAATTATCACGCAGAAGGCGGAGGCACTCCATTCCGTTTAAACATCATATACGCGGGCATCTGCGTCCCATATAAATAGTGGTTTGAATGCTAGCTAATTTTGTATGTAAAAATAAACGTACAATAGCTAGTCACTGCGTTCGGCAACGAATCATACGACGATGATGATATAATATATATATATATATATATAAAGCAAAATGTTAGTATAAAGGGAGGGAAAATTATTTGAAATTTATGTTTGGTTATCTGTTTTTATTTCTAAAAAAATTTAATTTGAAACGGGTACTTGAAAATAAATAATGTAGTGTACGTGTACATGTATCCACACACATATATATATATATATATATATATATATATATATATATATATATATATATATATATATATATATATAAGTGAGAGTTTACAAGTCAATTACATTTTCTGAGAATTCGTTTTTTAGATTTTTTTAATTCGCGTTAATGTAAAAAAACAATTTATAATATAAGTAAGAATGTTTAATCTTTGACAGTTTATTTCATCCACTTTAACTTTGTCCTGATGTTTTAAAAGATTTTTTCATCTCTTACAAATATTCATAAAATATTGAAAATTTAATAAGCAATCTGAATTTGTTTTTTCATTTCTCGTAAAAAAATTATTACGCTCCCGTATTAATATAAATACAGGATAATCTGCTTTAATTTCGACAATTTCGCGAAGATCGGCTATATTTCGTCGTTAGTGATAATTGAATGAGTTGAGAACGGTTGAAATATTTGGCTGCCAACTAGTGTGTGCAGACTCGTATCCTAGAGAAACAATAAATTCTTTCTGCTTTTATATTTTCTCAAACAACAAAACGATATATTGTGAAACAATGAAGAAGAAATACTGGAGTGAAAGGAAGATGAAGAAATAAACACCCTGAAGATATTTTACTAGGTGGTCCATAGTTGGCCAATTCGAAAGAAGAATAATAATAATAATAATAATGACAATAAAAATGGACTGGAAAGAATTTAAATAGATCAGTATGCGGAAAAATGAACACCCGTGCCTGCTTTGTACTTAGCATTATCGTTTCGTCACCATATTCATTGGTCAAATGTGTTTTAGGTGCCGGAGATATTAAGCACCGTGGAGGGTAAAGATGCTATATGTATTTTATTAAGCAACTTAGTCTGAATGTACTACACAATGTAATTTTAAACATTTTTTATTATTATTGTTGAGCACAATGTTGATTTTAAAGTGGCGGAGTTCTCGTGAAGAGGTTGTACAATGTAGGAATATGGGTGTGACAGTGAGATGAGTAATGTTAAGACAAAATGAACATTGATTTGGCAGGAGGTCATGAGTCAATTGGTGGTTGTGCTTCAAGCTAATGTGATCTGTACGAAGTCGACTTGAATGTATTAAATTTTCCCGTGAGATGTTAGCAGAGGAAACTAGAGTTCGTTGTTATGTTTGATGCTGGCAAGAAAAGAAATTTAATTATATATTTCACACGTCAATAACGTTGTATGAACGCTGAGATTAGATTATGTCATACAAATTTGGTTGGAACTAAAATTTAAATAATACAATTTTTTTTTTATATCATTACACGTATGCCTTCCACTTTCAGAGATAAACATTAGAATTCGAACTTTTGACTATTCTTTTATTCTAATTTTTTAAAGTTGAATTTTTTATGAATATAACTTTTTAATTAATCGCGTCATATTTAGACCTATCAACTTTCTTGGAGACAGCGATTAAAAAACAGATATTTTAATTCACGAACTTATTTTTATATATATATATATATTAATTTTCCACAAGCTGATCATTAAAATCATTTAGCTTCAGGTAATTTCGTTACATACCATGAGAGGAATAACACATAACCTTAGTCTAGTCGGGGTCGGTCCTATTTCGTTTTAAAGGTCTTACATCGCCAGTCGTATGTAACGGGCTAGAAGCTAAGGTTATGCTGATGATTTTTTTGACGTCTTTGCATGAATCTAAGCATTAATGATCTCGTATACATACGGAATGTTCAAATCTTAGTGAATAATTTGGTTTTGCAATATACCTAGGAACTTTAAATTTTTATTTTAAGTAGCCCGTATACACTTTATAGTTGTTAGTTTTGCAAAGCCACACCCGCAAGACCGAACAGGCCTAAAAATAGTAATGTAAATGAGACGTTTGTTAATGAACTTCTGACGAGACCGTTAGTTAATTATTTGTTCGTTTTACCCACGAGTATGTGAATCGGATTCGGTGTGGAATAGCACGTACACAGAAGAACTTATACAAATGGGACATGACTGGACAACGACCTTCTCGATTGTAGAAGTTGACGAACCTTTCCTATATCCCCAGTTATCAGTTACGAAGAAGATAGTCTGTACAAAATACCGACGTTGAATCGTTTGGAACGTTGGAGTTGTTTGACTTTTATTGCGACCGTTGAATACGATTTTTGTCGCTCGTTGTGCTGGCAGTATTTGCTATAAACACTGCCGAGATTTTTATGTAATGTTAATCCAACGACTCCGATAAGGCATTAAATTGTGTGGAAAGAAAGCGTGAATACGATTATATTTATGATAAAGGAACGATTTTACGAATAATCCAGTGTGATAATTGAAATCTTTTGCAGAACATATTTCACTTAACGATGACAGATGACAGACTCGGGTGATGATTATCTGGCAATCTATATGTTTGTATTTCATAGACGGTAAAGATTTTTATGTCGGTGGCAACGAAATTCGCATTTTAGTTACGATCGTTCAACGCGCGTACCTTTTTCGATTACAGTTTAGGTAAATGTCCAAAAAAATAAGTTAATTAGGCGCTTAGAGATATATATATTATAAGACGAGATAACGTAGAGAAATAAATGTTTAATTGTAATTTTTGATTTTATTTTTCGCCACAGATAAAGTAAAGAAGAAATATCAAAATTTACACGCTGATGTAAAATTAGTCGAACTAGAAAGAGACAATTACGGTTTAGGAATCAGCTTAGCCGGCCACAAAGATCGATCGAAAATGGCCGTTTTAGTTTGCGGCATTAATCCAAATGGTAGTGCTTACAAAACCAATAATATTCTCGTGGGCGACGAAATTTTGGAAGTAAGTTTTCTGTTTTACTTATGTATTATCTTTGTGAGTGTATATATATATATATATATATATATATATATATATATATATGCATATATGTATATATTACATATGTGTATGTATATCATCATCGTCGTATTGTTCGTTGCGGAACTTTTATGTTCGAAATGAGCTTGCCATTCAAGACACAATTTATATGCAATGCATACATATGATGTTATACAGATTGGCCACCACTGCCTTCTCCATGGTAATAATTAAATAATGATGAAAAACTTTCTATGTCGCGTTTTGGTTTCGAACCCCCGACCGTCGAGTTGGCAGTCGAGCACTCTAGCAACTAGACCACCGCACCGTATTATATATATATATATATATATATATATATATATATATATATATATATGCGCAAATGTTCGGAAAATGATAACGTCGACACGTCAATACATATTCGATAACAGTGGGTGATATAGAGAGCTTTAATAGAACATTCTAATTATTATTATTTTATTCATTGGTTTCATAAGTGCGTCTATTAAAATTTTTGGATATATATATATTATCGCGATTCTTTTATATAGTAAATATAATGTTACTTAATTTGAACTGGTTCAAACTGTAGTGATTTTTTAAAAAATAAACAATAAAAAAATTAGTTAAAATCACTAAATTTGTATTAAAGGACGCATACCTAATCAAGAAGACAACTGAAGAAAACGGAAGCCCGAAGTATTTAAAAAAAAAACCTAATATATAATACGAAGATATTAACTAAATTCAAAAACGCTTAGGGAACTACTATCGAAGATATAAAATAAAAATAATAATTGAATATGAAAAATACTTCACTGATAGTTTCCCCCAGAAGAACAATTTTGAAATATCGATAGTAATTTATTAAACTCTACGAATATTCCCGAAGTAATAAATGAAGAGTAGGGAGGAGGGATAATAGTAAATGCATTTACGATTTATTTTATCGACGTCATTAAAAAAAAAAAAAAAACAAATAATAATAAAATAAAATAGACCATAGAGACGAGATGAAATTATTGTGATCCGTCGCCCTAAGGAATTACAGGCCTCTCAGCGTGTTATCGTAAATTAATAAATTGTTCATGCGAGAGTAATTACGAGGCACTCGATGTAATTGATAGACCTTAGATCGACCAATAGAGGAGGCTGGATTTCGATCCAGGTTCAGTATAAACGATCACATGTTGACCATTAGAACGTTAATACATAATTGGGAAGAGTATTGAAATTACGTGTTGCTTTTGTGGATTACGAGAAAACCTTTCATAAAGTAGAAATATGAGCTGTATTAAATTAATTATATGAATTGATGAATTATATATTAATATTATTAGGAAAATATATGAATCCGCATCGATAAAAGTAAAATTATGGAAATGTACAGGAGGTATACTATTGATGACGAGTGTATGACAGGGGGATCACCAAAACTATTTTTGTTACATCTTTGGAAGACGTCTTTAAGACATTCAACTGGAATTCAACGGGTATTGAAATACACGGAGAAAACATAAGTCACTTTGACCGTAGTCCTAATTGGCAAAAGTGCCGAAGAAATACAAGTTACGTTGACGGAATTTAACACGCATTCAGAAAAGATCGGATTAAAGATAAATCTGCAAAAAACAAAAACGACGATGAATTTAAATGAGAAGGCACAATGATCACTGTAAATGGTGAAAAAAATCTAGTGGGTAAGCGGATACCTATACTTAGGTGAATAAGTCACAATGAAAAATAACCACGATGCAATTTGAGATAAAAAGGAGAATATACCTTGTCTGGATAGTATTTGGTTGGCTAAACAAAGTTTTCAGAAGGTAAAAAATACAGAATAGTCCGAAAAGTAAACTGTACAAGCAGTGCGTTTTTCCGGTCTTAATGTACGAATAGTTGTTTTACTACCTTATTGTTTAGTTTATCACTGCGACCTACCTATTTGTTTTTGGAGTCTTAAATATCCCAATAGTAGACACGGGGACAACCATTGTATCAAGTTTCTTAGGCAGAAAGTATTCTAAAAAGACATTACATTTCTCATAGTCATCATTAATTAGCCGCTGGTTAGTTTCTATATCAGAAATATTTCCAAGGTGTTTTTATTTTATTTAATATTTCGTATGATTTACCACCAAACAGTACTTTCACTAACAAAATCCTTTGGAGTCCACAAACTGTCAATTATTATTTCACCTCCTAGTAGTGGACATCTGAACAAGTGTTTATGGTCTTGGTCTTCCTCACATTCACATCTTCAATCAGTACCAAGTCCCCATTTTTCAAAAATTTTCCTTTGTATGACCGCATCTTGTTCGTAATCTATTTAGGGTTTTCCATTTTTTCCAGTTGATCGTATCGTGCGGCAATATGCCCTCGTTACCAACCACGTCCAGTTGTTGCCATACTTACTTGCGGTATTTTTCTGGCTTGTGTAAAAGTGGTGTGGTGAAATTCAAAAAGTTTTTCCGGATTTAAGCCTTTCTTTAGGTGGTGATATTTCTGCTACTTTGCTACGTGCTGATGGTGGAGCAATACCACTAACTCTGTACAGATGTCCAATTGCTGCTGGTTTTAAGCAGCCGGTAACGATTCTGTAAACGCTCTTTAACGCCGTATCCATTTTTCTTGTGTGGTCTGACCTGCTCGAAACTGTACTAACATACTCCTCTGCTGCAAATGATGAGGCCAGCGCCGAAGCTTAAAGCACTTCTGGCGTAGCACCCTATTTCGTAGAAACGAGTTTTTTGCAATAAATTATTTCTAGTTTCAATTCGAGTGTTTCGCAGTGCGTTATAAATGTAAGTGTTCGGTCTAAGGTAACTCCTTGGAGTTTGATTATGCCGTATCTTGCATCCGTTCGAGTAGACAGTTTCATCTTGTCTTTCTATTGTTTAGATTGAAGGCACACACTTCCGTTTCTCCGGGGTTTGGATTTAAACCATTCTCTTTATAGTAATTATCTAAATTCTCCACTACTCGTTTTAGATGCACTTGAACTTCTGCATGGGTCCTGCTGAGTTGCAACTGGCAGGTCGTATGCGAATATGAACCTCGTTTTCTTTTTTCGAAATTCCACTCTGAATCTTCTGTTGGTTAGGAGTTTTCTCCTGATAGTTTTTAATTAGTAATCTTCTGTCATATCATATTTTTTTTTTTAAACAGTAAGCTATGGTTCACTGTATCATAAGCGGCAGTTAGATCAATAAACATCACTTCTGTGATTTGATTATTTTGGAATCCTTTCTCAATATATTAAGTTAATTTCCGTACGTGTTAGCTGTTGTTATTTCTCAGTCTGAAACTGGCTTGTTCTCTTATTAATTTACTTTCAATGATGGATTGTATCCTGCTAAGAACGATTCCTTCGAATATTTTCATCGCGCGACTTAGTAGGGAAATAATAGTTGGCAGGATTACGGATCTTTAAGTATTGCTACGATATTAGAATATTGCTGGTATTTTTCTTTTTTTTAATTATATCTCTAAAACATTTGCAGTCCATATTATGACCTCATCACTTAACTGTTTTAGTTGCTGTGTTATAATTCCATCGGGTTACTTTTCGGTTCTTCATAATTTTTATAGCTCCTTATATCTCATGTGCTGTAATTTGCTCCCTAAGATAGTTTTTATTTTTGATTTCATCTCTGATGATTTTTACCTTACTTATTTTCTTCTTCGGTTTACCATTTGCAATCAGCTGACTGCCTATATTATTATCCGTGACATTTGTTAGCGCTGTTTTGCTTCATATCCAGTGAGTTTATCAATTCAATCCATCTTGCTCTTTTTTTATTTGCTGTCAACTCATTGATCTGTTTTGGCAAGTTTCATTGTGGTGTCACTAAATGGAGATATTTCACAGCTTTGGATGTATTCTTGTAGTTTTTGTTGAGTTTCATTGCTTAAACCTAGAATGAACTGTTTCCTGGTGCCCTCTGAGAATCGTTTTGACTGAGCATTTGAAGATCGCTTCTGTAAGCTTATTATAATTTTCTATTATCGCGTCTATTTTGTTTATGATTTCATTCAGCAGCTGTCTGAATTTATTCTAATTTGCATTCTTAAAAATCGATTCTTTAGCAAAGAGTTTATTCTTCGTATTATTGGAAATATTGTCAGCTGAATCATATCACAATTTTGTCGTTTACAATAACATGCTCGATTTTACATGCGTCAATCTTTTAACATTCACGGAAATGTTTGTCAAAGCTGGCCTTGAAAAAGGCATTTTCAGTAGTATATCTTCTGCACGCCTTATGGTAGTGGTCAAATTTGTCAGCGATTCTTTGAAATTATCTTCTAATTTATTCATATTTCCGTGACTATCCAGGGGCACGACTTGATGGTTTCTTCCTTATCTCCACTAGTTGGGTAATATTAGCGGACATCAGCAGATAGTCTACAGTGCTCCTATTATGGTTACTAAAGGTGAGCGTTGTATCATTTCTAATAACCAGGTTGTTATTATATAAGTCTTATAATAAAAGTGAATTTAAGGTTTGACTTAACATGGGGCTCCAGTTTTGGTAGTCTAATATTTTTTTGGTTATCTATTAAACTTACAGAGAAGTTTGGAAAAAGCTTGATAATATGATAAATATTATTTATTGCCGGATTCGTAGGGATATTTAGTTATGTATAGCAAGATATTAAAATGGATTTATCAATATTAATGACTACAATATTACGTTTAGTTATTAACAACATTGATTCTGAGGCCATAGAAAAACATTCGTTTTTGTCAAGTATTGTTGAGAGCATGAAGATTAAGAATCCAAATATCAACTTCTACAGCTCACAAATCTTGTCAGATTATGGAGATTTTCAGACTACTTATATTGTGAAACACTTCTTGTTTGAATGTCCAGCCTTTGCTTCTCACCGTGCTAAATTTAAGATCGATAAGATGAATTCCCTTCACCTGAATAACACAAACTTACATGATTTTTTTTAAATTCTCAGAGGAGTGCAATAAGACATAAATTTAAAAAAAAACAACAAAAAAAACAAAAAACAAAAAATGAAATCTAATTTCAAACGTAAAGCAATTATTTTGGTTAGCTAATGGTCGACTTCTGCTACATTTGAAACAATTTTTGGATCGTGTACAGAAATAGCATAATTATTGATGTTAAAATCATTTTATTTATTTATATATATACTATATATATAAACCTGTAAATAATAGTAATTATAAAAACAGTGTGTGTAAGTAATAAAAAGTAATATGTGTACTAATTGTATCACCGGCAAGCATTGCCACCATTAATAAAGAGATATTTTTTCTTTTTTAATATAAACTAAATTATAATACTCCTGAGTTTTAAGTTTGTACATACGATATATTACACACGGTAATGGTTGGGACTGTTTCGTTATCATAACTGTTGCCCTTAAATATAGGTACACTTGCAAGAACTGCCTACACACAAGATTTAAATACTTCTTTATATACGTATGAATGTGTATAAGTGATGTTGCGTAAACTAACTGCTGCATAATTTTCCTGTTACTTTTGCTCATGTGTACCATACTTTATTTTTAAGTTATTGACGATCCTTTGAATCTTTATATATTTATAAATTTTTCTTAAAATATACGATTATAATTTTTAAAAAAAATCAAAACAAAAAAACTATATTTGTATATGCTGTGTGTGTTATAATATAGAATGTATAAGGGGAAAGATGCTATGGCACCATATATATAAATATTTAATCAACCTGTTCAAGAGTTTGCATACATCATACTGTATTTCATATGTCTCGATCTCTGGTTTTCCTTATAATTTCCGCCAAGTCATGAGGCGGCATGTTCGAAGTGACCAATTCCAGCCTTCGCCTTCGTTTCATTGGTTTCGATTCCTTGTATGACAGTCATGAATAATCCGCCTTCTCTGATCTTATGAGCGATATATTTTATTTTCCTTTCCTTAGTGTCGTTCTTTCTTCTTTTCCAATTTTTCTTGTTACCGTTATGATCTGTCCGTGATATTTTCAGTATCCTACGATAGCGTCACATTTCAAACGCGTTGATTCATTTTTCCCACTATCCGCGCCGAATTATCCACGTTTCGCAGGCATATTTAAGTACTAACCAAGTTCACTTAGATCGAGTAAAATTGAAAGCTTAGTTCACTTGAAAAATCTGCTTCGAATGTTTTTTTATTTTTAATTAAATCGTAAATCCTTGTGCATCCTATTTAGTGTGATTCTGATAAAGAAAAATATTCATATATTGAGACTAAGAATAATAGTGTAGTTAACCCCTACCGCGATTTTGATTCCTTGACCAACTAATACGTGTTGTTTTGCAACATTTTACTTTGTCGTCCTCATGGATTAAAATTATGTGCCATCTTTTGGTTTATCTTTTCTTTACATCACCACACACAGACACACACACACACATATATATATATATAATATAAAAATGAATCGCTAAATGTGTTGGTAAGCGCATAACTCAACAACGCCTGGGCCAATTTGGCCAATTATTTTTTTGAAATGTTCGTTGAAGTTCAAGGATGGTTTTGACGGCGAGAAAAATTCGAATAGTTGCCGGAAAAGCCCTAAAAACAACCCAGAGGGGTTATGGGGTGACTCATTAAAATTTCGATTTTTGAAAAATTTCGATTGAATCGATATGGATATAATACCGTTTTTCGTTACGATCGATAGGTCTCGAGCTACGAATTTTCGAAAATCGATGACCTGCCACCTTTGGCAAGGCATAGCGAGCGATGTAAATATTTTTAAACGATTCTGTTTCTCGAAATAGTCGTTACTATATAAGATCTATAGGATAAAGCGAAAAAATCGCGAAAAAAAATTTCAAGCCGAACCCAAAAATTTCAAAACACCTTTCGATTTTTTCAAAATTTCGATTTTTTCGCAATAATTCGCGAACGATTCGAAATTTGAAAAAATTGTTTACACGAAAGTTATTTGTCATTAAAATACGCGTCTAACGATGGTATTGCAGTATTTTTATGTCGAATACTCGCCGACAAAATTGGGCTTGAAGGGTTTTCGGGGTTTGGACCATTTTTGAGGCCCCTATGATAGATCGGGGGTTCTGGTTGGGCTTAAAAGAAAGTAGACGTCGAGATCTATAATTTATGTTATGAGGTAAATGTTTTAAAAATTAACCGGTAACGAGAAATCGCGTGTTGAAAATTTCGTTTTCTTTTTTTAAAAATTCTGCCGTCGATTTTTGGTCGGCCGATTCTACAATGCATTTAAGTTCAATAAATCTACAAAAATTAAAAAGTATCGACATATTTAAATTTCGTTATAAATTTGTTTTTTAATTTTTTGTATAATTCCTAATTCTCCATCGGTATTTGTGCTTTATTTAATTCAGCTAATAAATTAATACATTTATTGATTGTGCGACGATACGAAGTTCGCCGGATCAGCTAGTATATATATAATGAAAGTCACATAAACTTAAAAGTTGGTAAAGGACGTCGCCTAACTGATCTTTATGGTCTTATTGACGATTAATCGGGGACCGACACAGCGAATAATATATAATCATGTTCACACCCTTTCCCGTGTGTTTGTATTAAATAAAAATTTTAAATGCGCACCCAGTTACGTATTATTTGTACGTATTGTATATAAAAGTACGCTATCTATCGGCAATATTGCGCGTGTACATATTTTCTAGTTAGTTTATACTTACGCGTAATACGTTTATCAATAGGCGTACGATTGCCACCTTCAAATGTGTAGTCGTTTTTCATTTCTATCGCGGGTAATTAATGGCAACGGTTGATACGTAAATAATCGTATTCCCTGTTAAATCATCTTGTTAAATGTATAACGGCGCATCGCGTGGATACTTTCGATATTATCTTTTTAGAAAATTATTTAGAGTATCTACGTCATTATAACCATTGTAAGACATTAATCCGATCGAGATCTTTTGGTCGCTGGTAGAGAAACTCGAAAGTCTCGTTTTAGCCGATTTGGATTTTCATGTTCTATATTGCTTTTCTCGAGCTCGTTGCTTAGTGAACATGTACAAACACCGAAAAAACGAGAAAGTTCGTTATCCGTATGTTAACAGCTGTACTAACAGCGAAGTCGATCCAGACTCTATTTAATCGGATCGTTGCGATTCGCGTCAACTATACTCTATGGCGTGTACTGTTTTCGACGATAAATCTTAAATATGTAATTACCACTTTAATTCGATCAATTCACCCAATTGGGGGGGCAGTTATTTTCTAGACGATTAATAATCAATATTTTAGTTTCGATTTAAATGCGAAATTTTTAGCATCGATCTTCCTGCATGGTTGTTAGTCAAAATACTCAGGGGATTCTTTGCTGTAGTAATATTTGCCCGACACAACTTCTCAGACTATTCTCTCGGTTGTGATAAATTGAATTTATAATTTGTTTAGACACGGCTTTGTAGAACTTCAGCGATTATGCAGTCTGGGCGTGAAGCCTTATTCATCTTCAGATATGCAATAGTATATTACGACCCAGAGAAGAATAGTGCAGTTAGTAGCACCGCTACAACGCAAACTGCGTGCTCCACGTTTAGCGTACACACGAGAGATCCGTTTTTGTCCAGTTTTAGTTATCACGACACCCTATAACGAGTTTATTAAATACGTTCGCGAGATCTAGAAGACCTGAAAAATCGGATTTCTGAAGAAATTTCAACAATTCAGCGACCGATGCTCAAAAATATGTTCTAAAATGTAAATAAAATGAATGAATGTATTATGTTGCGAATGGCGGTCATCTGAACGATATTGTGTTCCGCAAATGATTTTAGGATAATCTCTCGTTTTTCTATTTTTAAATAAAATTTCATTTGAAAATTTTGGTCGAATAGTTTTTGAGTTATTCAAAAAACCAAACCGTTCGTCTTCTCCTTGTCCCCCTATATGTGCAACCTCCTGTAATAAAATTTCTGGTTCTAGTTCGGCAAAATTACTAGCAAAGTTGCTACAGCGTGTACTATTTTATAGTTATCTTCTGCACTATATCGTTTTTGCGAAATACTTCTTCCATGCTTCAGAGCTACTAGAGCCTGTAAAAACTATATGGATTTTGTCCGAAATGTCTATTTTCTCATTTTTAATTATCTTCTTACTAGAAGTATTTTCTTAAAGGGAAATGTGCTTAATTTTTCTCAGCATGTGACTGAACCACCTCGCTAGTAGATGATAGGTAATTATTTTTAAATTTATTAATTTTATTTCGTGTTTTCTTCCGCTGATCAGGCAACGTTCCGACAAGTCGTATACTGTATGTTCAGGACTAATTTTAAGGTGTCTAGTTTCGTAACCTTAATTCTAAATCATCCTGGGAGTCCTAAACGAAATTTCATCAGCAGCAATTTATGGTACAACCACATTTTGCATCTGGTAACTTTTTCGCAATTTTACACGATGATTTTCAATTTGATTATTTTCAATCGATGATTACCATGTAGGCTTCGAGTACGTTGCTGGAATGTTGTCTAACTGAAAGCGTCAACTGCAAACTGAATTACTCCCCCATCTTGGCATTCATCACAACTGTAAATTCTCTAGATCGAAGCGAATTTGGCACGTCTGACAGTACTTCATTGAAATAATTTATTTCTGCGTCATTAACCAAAATAAGTGAAAAAATTATTAACAGCTAATAAAGTTATCTTAAATCCCGTATTATAATGACGGCGATGTTTGTAATACATGATTATTTGTTGACCAGAATAATCCTTAAATTATCTTCTAATATTACTTCCGCCTTAATATATCTCTAGTTCGTTTCGTTCTTTGAAATATGACACACCGCTCAACTTCGAATAAAAGAACCATACTACAAGGCACACCAGCTCATAACTCCGTAAAAAAAAACAAAAACTAGTTGGTAGTGAATGTGCTGTGCACTCTGTGCTAAAACTCTGGAAAGACTTCATTCGTGTGTACCTCTAGAAATATGCTGACGTATCCAAAATAGACGATAAAAGTGAATATTGAAGTAATAGGAAACGAATAATTTAGCAATGCTCTATCATCGGCCAAGAAACAAAAATTCACGGAGAAATATAACAGACGTGTTGCATTATTTATAAATTTACTGCTGTACCGACAGTTCTACATTCATCCTGGAAAATTTGTCCACAAATAATTAATTCACTTTTACGCGTGAAACCGTGTTTATATAATAGGCTTTCATTATGGTTGAAAGCAACGATGACGTATCGTCAGTTTTGTTTAAATAAAATAATGTATAATAGGCCGGATGCAAAGGCGAACCCTCGTACTTTTCCCTCTTTAGTTTTGAAGATAGTCTCCGTCTTCAGAACAAACGAATATTATTCTGACAGCGAACTGATGATTGATTACGTTAAAATGAATGGATCAAATTTAACATCGTCCTTGAGAAATATTCAGTCTGAAATTTATTACTTATTGTTATTATCTTCATCATTATAATTATCGTCTATATATGTAATGTTGATATATCGGAGAGTAGTGATTTTATGAATTATTGAAACAAAGTAAAAACAAATTTAATCACTATAACTTTTTTTATATAGGGATTAAATTTTATTTTATTTTGTTTTATTATATCTACCTATCTATATAAACATATATATATATATATATATATATATATATATATATGGATCAACATAATAAAAATTATTTACAATTCGCCAATGATGCAAATACAGCTAGTGGAAAAAACAAGAAAAATACCGTTAAAGAGAAGCGTCAGACAAGGAGGACAGAGTATCTCCGAAGTTATTGATAGTAGCCTTAGAACGTATGTTCAAAAACTTGTGTTGGGAGTTTAAAGGTGTGAATATTGGTGGGATAAAATCTGCCACTTGCGTTTTGCCGACGACATTGTTTTGATTAGAATAATGTTGATACCTCCAAAAAAGCAGGATTAACTATACATATTAATAAAACGAAGATCATGACAAATACACTTTAAAAGTTACAAATAAAACTAGATGACCTGATACTGGAACAGGTCGGTGAATGTATATATCTAGGTCAAACGTAGAAGAAAACAACGCGTAAGTAAATTTCTCTCGTGGATAGTTTTTGGAAAGTTTCAAAAATAAAGGTATATCTAACAGCTTAAAAAAGAAAGTGCATCCTTCCGGTGCTTACACATGAAGCGGAAGCATGGAACCTAACGAAGTATGTCGTTAAGAAGCTTTTGCACTGACATAAAAAGCCCACGAAAGAGTAATATTGGGCATTGAGATATCAAACGAGAAAGCCAATACGTGGATAAGACAACAGACTAAATTGCCTGATGTAGTCGAACGTGTAACGCAATTAAAATAGAATTAGGCAGGCCATGCAGCAGCAAGAAGAAACGATGACAGGCGGACGAAACGAATTACAGAATGGTTTCCAAGAGAAGGACGCAGAAGTCACGGTCGGCCGGTTACAAGATGGCAAAACGATATACAGATATCAGCCGGTGTGAAATGGATAAATGAGGCGTGTGATCGCTATAGACGAAAAGAAAAGGGGAATTTATATCCAGCAGTGGATTGATATAAGCGCATCGTGTAATATAGAATATAAACATAAAATGATAAAGTTGAAATCACTAATATTATAAACTAATAAAAAAGATTTTCAGCCGTTACGCTATTTCCAGGTTAAAATAATAATGAAATAAATATATAATCACAATAAGACAAGTAATATATGAAAATTATATCCTTAACTTAACAACTAGCATCTAGTGTACCTAGTTCAAGACTAAGCTGCTTGTCAATAGCTACTATATATTTTGTAACCTAGAATTATCTACACTAAATACTAAAGACTAAGTATATTCGTATATATGATCTTTAAAACTAATCCATCATCAAATGTTATTAATATGTTTAATAAATTAGTTTTATTTTATTTCTATTGTAGTTTTGGTTAATGTGAGTAATTTCATGTTTTTAAATTCTTTACAATGTTTTGATTTATTATCGTCCTTTTTATTTGAATTGAAATGTTCATTAAATCGAATTTTAACTGCGTATCCGTTTCTCTTATATATATATATATATATATATATATATATATATATATATATATTTTAATAATTATTACAATTTAGTTTATAAAAAAAGCCGAATTTTCAAATATATTTCTATCTTCTATTGTATTATTGTTAATAGTGGTTTATCATTACTTTCTGCTACCTGGATGTTGTACTTTTTAAATATTTTTAATATGAGCATGATATAGTTTTATGTGTATATATATATATGTATGTATGTATGTATACATCTAATTTGTTCACTATTAATTATTTTAATTATTGAAAATTAGTTTTTGAGATTTTCAGGCTAATTATTATCATTATAATTATTCACTGTAATATTGTTGAAAATAAAATTTTGTTTGTGCAAATCCAGGAAATATTTTACACAAAACGTTAATTTAGCATAATTAAACCTTACTTTTTTTTATAGGGATAATCATTATATATTATTGAACATGCCGTTTAACATATCTAAACTTCTATTCTTTTTAACCTTAATTTTGAAAATTTTATTATTATAATTATTGTTATTGTTACTATGGTTCCTATTATCATTATTGATTCTACTACTGTGTTATTGATCCGTTCAATGACGTAATGTAACATTTGTGTAGAAATTTAATGCTGCGAACATGGTGACGTATGAGACGAGGATAAAAGACTGAGTTATTGATAAGGTTTTAGTAATGATTGATTTTCATATAAACTTATGAGTATAAAGAAAATATTGTCCTTTAAATTCTCTTCTCGTGTAGAAGAAATAAACGAAATTCTATTTATACATCTAGTATTTCACAACCTTTTTTTCAACACATTTTAGAAGGTTAAAGCGTACACCGTTATTGAAATGCTATTTTTATAATGTACTCCTCATACAAAGAATCACATACACTCATAAATACACACACACATGTATATATATATATGCAGAGGTATACATGTATGTAATAAATTTCTGACGAGCGGTAATTTGAAACTTCCATCATTCACGTTACATTAACTTCCCTGAATTTTTCAACCGTTTGGAATGAGGGTTTGAAGAGAGATAATATTTTCACCATTTAAAAATAATGACAAGGTATCCAGTTCTGTAATATGGAAGCATTCTCTATATCAGTATAAAATCGGTATCAACAAAGCCAAAATGGGGACGACAATGATGTATCTATATATGTTATATTATATATATATACTTAAATGATTCATAATACATAATATTCTTTGAAAGCCAATAATAATTCCAGAAGTTTTTTTAACGGTTATTTTGAAAGCAGATTAATTTTTAAAATTTTAATTAACGTTAAAATTCTGTACATAAATTGTGAAAATGAATAATCCGTATAAAATAAAGATATTAAGCTGAGAATGCGATAAATTTACGACTTAGGATGTGCTCGGGAAGTAGTAACACTTAACCTTTCATCTCTCTGAAGCTCGAATTAGTTGACCTCTTCCCTTGATAAATTATTCGGGGGGCTATCATTCTTCGACGTGCAAATTATTATATTTTATTTTATTAGAACGAAAGACTATTAAAGAAATTTAAAAGACGGTATATTTAAGGAATTCCTTAGTCTTTCTGATTATCTTGTTTTAAAATCTCTCCCCAATTTTTGTACAGACAATGCAGTTTTACAACGCATATTGCTTTTCCATGACCTTATTAGATTCCAAGTTTTTCTAGTTTTCATTTGGATTTGCAGCCATGTCGGTCTCCCATGGTATTCAGGGGAGGCATCCTTGTTTCCACACATTTCGGCTCGTCTATCTCTCATTGGCACGTAAAAGCTTTCCTGAAATCTCTCATTACCAAATCCTGGAGTGGTGCATGGAAGTCTATTCAACAATACCAGTTCCTTTTTATTGAAACTTAATCAGCTATTTCAGTTGTCATTTCCTTTCCGATCAAGGAAGAAAATTGTTATCCTTACCAGAATTCGAATATCCCACTCAAATCTTACCCATTTCTATCTTCTTTAAGACACAGACCCTCCTTTTTTCCAAATGACACAACTGTTCATTCCACACATACTAACATCTTGTCATGTTCTCATCATATTTAGGACCCAGCACAGCCTTACCTCTTCCTTAACTCAACTGTTATCTGAGTCTTCGGCCATATACACAATGTTTTCTATTTCTTGCATTCACTGAACCTTTCACATATAATCTAAGACCACTGTGATCTCTTGGTATATATGGCCCGTTAGTGTAGTAGGCGCTGGAACTAATAAATAATAGTAATAATAATTTGCAACTTTTACATTGTTATTTGAAGTTACTACGTTGCTAATTTTTGTTATCTCGAACACCATATACGCTTCGTTGATATAGTATTACTGTCGAGAGCACTATGCCCGTATAGGTCTGAATTTGTAAGAAATTAAAAATTCGTGTTCTGTAAAGGTTTTACAGTTAATTTTGCCCGAAAAATTCAAAAATAAGTTTTATACGTCGAAAATGTACGTTTGGAAATAATTAGCCGAAGTAATTACTTTACTAAATTTGTACTTAAATATTGTAACCAAATCTGGCGCTGGTATTATCTGTCTAATTAAATCTATGGAGCGTTTACAAGACTGTATATATCCCCCCCGTTTGATTAACACGTAATTCCTAAAAGATAGGAAAAGTATATTCGGACCAAGAGAACAGTCAAAATTGATAGATGAATGGAACGAATAGCAGAGCTGAAAAGGCGTGCGTTGGACATATTGCTCGTATTTTAAACGAAAAACAGAGATTAACAACGATAACACGGTGGCGCGTTAATATTGCAAAAATTTCAGGGATCAACTTTAGTTCGAGTTGTGCAGAATAAAAATTATTAAAAATGTCGATTACATCACAACTGCGTCTGATATGAGATTAAATAAAATGAATGAAAGAAACCTGCGATCGATTCATCTGGGAAAAAAGGACCGGTTATATCCACTAGTGGGTAGATATAAGAGAATTGCGAACGTGCGTGTTTTACGTATATATCAATGTGCATGCTATATAAAAATATTCATCCAGGGCATTTTTATTTTATTTAAAAATAAATGTTCATACTTGCGCACATTGGAGACGCAAATATTAATTTTTGTTTAAAGATTGAACCAATTAAAACATTATTTAATGTAAGTGATAAAAAAAATATTTGTTTTGTTAAAAGTAAATTATTATATGAATTTTATGTTTTTATATATATATATATATATGTATGTGTGTGTGTATAAATTTTTGTTTTTCGTTTTATACCATTTAACTATCATTATTCTTGGAATATAAATAGTTTATATGATTAAAAAAACTATTCGACGATATAATATAGGTAAGCGATATGTATGTGTATATATATATATATATATATATATATAATATATATAAATAAATAAATAAAATGCTACATTTTGTTATCATCACTTTACGGAATGGAAAGTTGGATACTGGCCAAGTTCTAGAATTGAAATTAACTGTTTTCGATATGTATATATATATATATATATATATATGAAAATAAAGGCATTTATATTTGTATTTGTATATATATATATATATATATATATATATATATATATATATATATATATATAAACCGCCAGACGTTATAAATGTTATACAAAAACTATATTAGGAAATTCTAAATTGAAAATCGTACAACCCGAATATATTCGTATACTTTCGCTACATATCTAGGTATCCGAAAAAAAATTGTCTTTCACACTTAGTTCGAAGCGGCTATATGGAAGCGAAACGAAGACCAGATAGAGGAAGAATGTCTCGGCTATCAGATATGCGAGGGGATGGTACGAATTTATCGCTACCGAATTACATGAAGTCGCATAGTTAAAATCAACCATACCCACAATGATGTTCAAACTTCGAACGCTGTCGACGAAATAAAACCATATATATACATATATATATATATATATATATATATATATATATATATATATATATATATATATATATATATATATATATATATATATATGAATCATTCGACCACGTATACAACTAAAAACATATAAACGTACAAAAAATTGAGTCCGAGCACATAGCTTTATTATTATATTAGCGTGACAATATAGCTGTAATTTCGCGTGAACTAAATAGCGACTTTGGGACTTGGCTAAATAACGTAATTTTTATATGCCATACTGACAGGATTCGAATACCGTACATTCGGAACTTCTAACCGCGTCTTGAAGAATTCGGCTAATCATAAGAATATTTATATATATATATATATATATATATATATATATATATATATATATATATGAAGAAAAGTCGTATCAACAGTCGTTCAACTTATCCTCATTAACCTAAAATATGGATTGTCATACCATTTTTCCTTACTTGTGGTTAACAAGCATGTTTTTGTGCGTTCGTTTCTCGTTCACATTCTATTATTATATTATTGTTTCGCTTATTTTTCTCGTTTTTATTTCTCGCCGTTGTTTGTGTGACTACGAATGTTTCGTAGTCCACACAAGGGGAAGAAACCCCTTCTTCACCCCGCAGGCCCGTCGAAGTCACGTAGAAATATATACGCGATGGCTGCCGAAACTAAAGACGTTGTATCGACATCGGATGATAACGACGATGTTGATAATGAATTAGTAACGGAAATGTCAACTGACGAGACTACTACAACTGTTCAGAATGTATGGCTACACGTTAATCGTCATAACAGTGGTAGTAAATCTAAAAAGTTGAAAACTGAAGATATCGATAGTGTACCGACGCGAAATCGGTTTTCCCCCATTCAAATCGATTTTTTTTTTTTTTGGCCTGTACCGTAGGTCGCCTTGGCCATTTATAAGATGATTTTCTTGTTTTAAACTATTAAAGTTGGGTTATTATATTTCTATACTATTCTGGGCTATGAACTTATATATGATTTTGACTGGTTCTGCATTGTTTAGGTCACTCACTATTGATTCTACATTTAGAGGAAGTGTGTATTTGTATTTTAATAATTCCCGTATCATATTATTTCGATTTTGTTTGTATTTCTCGCATTCTCATATGATATTGTTGATATCCTCTTCTTCAAATCGAATCGGATATTATCTACGATGCTATTCACGCTGATACGCAAGCGTCTACTAAGATTTCGTCTGCCTTCGCCAACATTTCAGATATACGTAATGGTAAATATAATAAAACTATTCCGCCGATTATTGTCGATGGTCAGTTAACGAATCATAATCAGACGGTAAATGTAATAAATAAAGAATTAAGTTCTAACGTAATATTAAAATCAAAGTCTAATAAAACTATATTTTATACGCATAATATTAATGACTTTGATAAACTTAAGAATATATTCAAAGAACAAACAGCCCAATTTTTTCTTATATTCCTAAAGAATGTAGACCGTTCAAGATGATACTGAAAGGTCTACCAAATAATATATCAATTCATGAAATATACGCTGAATTAAAGACCAAAGTCGATGTAGATAAAATTATTCAATTTGAAAGAAACAATTCGGATTCTACGATAAGCCTACTTCCCATCTATCTCGTTACTTTTCCTTCCCAGCTTGCTTCACAACAAGTTATGAATATTAAAAGTCTGTGTTTTTGTCTTATTAGATGGGAGAAATACAAATCAAAACAACCTGTTGTTCAATATCATAGGTGTCAAAAATTTGGACATATTTCACTAAAATGTAATAAATCTATCACATGTTTGAAATGTAGTGGGTCACATCTTAGCAGCAATTGTACAGCTGTAACTTCTGAAACTTTTGTTTGGGCTAACTGCAAGGGAAACCACACTTCAAACTCTAAAACATGCCCTATATATATCGACAGACTACGTAAAACAAACCTAGCAAAAAATAGGAGGGTTCCGTCGTTCTCTACTCCCCATGTAAATGACTTGCTTAATAATAATAACGTTAATATTAATCATAACTTTAGTACTACTAATAATAACTTAACAAATAATAGTAATAATAATAATAATATCAAAACTCGACAGAAAAGCTACCTAACCTTTTCCGAGCATATTGACCATGCATCATTGAAGACAAACAGAGCAATCTGTTCAATTTACCCCATTTTCAAAAGTAAATCTCACTTAAATATTAATAATAAACTAATAATCTACAAGTCAATTATTAGGCCTATTTTAACATATTCTTGTCCAGTTTGGTCTTCAGTCTCAAATGCTAGTTTTAATAGACTGCAATTAGTCCAAAATCGATGTCTTAGATGCATCCTCAATGTCCCCGTATACACTAAAATTTCATATATGCATAGTGCTCTGCAGATACCATATGTAAAAGACTATATCCTCAAACTATCCCAAAAAATTTTTCTCAGTTATAGTGTGCACCGTAATAATTTACTTCCAGCAATAGGAAATTACGGAGAACTAAGCATAAGCATCGACGCATTAAACATAATGTATTATTCTCATAACGTTATAATTTGTTTACTTTCGTTTCCATTACTTGGTATTACATATTCGTTATATAATTAAACTTATATTTATTATTTTTTAAATTACCGCTTTTCATTTGTGATGGTTTTTTGTCTGACTTTTCAATCAATACTATTTTTATCTTGTATATTTATTATTTATCAGTTTATATTATTAGAATTTTTACTTTCATAAATGGAGAGGGCATTTGTTCCGGTACATTTATTAAATATTATTATAACTTTTTAATATAATGCCAAATATACGCGTTTTTTACATTTTACGGATTGTTTTTTCGTTGCCTTTTCTACAACTCGTACTCATTTTTTGACCAATTGTATGAACATTTTTTTTTTTACACGAAAAATTTTTGTCCAGTTCGTGTCAGGAAATTGTTAAACCAATCGAACTATGTCAAACACTATATTATATATATATATATATATATATATATATATATTAAAAAGGTACCATTCATTGACATAATAGTAAAACATAATTTACAGTACACGTATCGACTAATAAATGCCTGTTCGCGCAACAACGAATAAATAACCATAAATGAATAAAAATGAAAAAATTATAATCGATAATTAAGGGGAAATTTTCTTTTAAAACTCTGTGATTCTTGAAAGTAAAATTACTGAAACAAGTGGGAAAGTATACATGTACACAGTGTAATGTTGTCAAGAAAATTAGGATGTAAAAAAAAAACTTAAAAATAAAGTGAATCAAATTTAAAAAAATCACCGAAGTGAAGGTTAAATATTGAATAGCATTAACGTAGAGTGAATAAAGAAATAGACGAAAATTTACGGTTAAACTAGAAATCTACGCTTTACCACGTTTATATTTAGTATACATAAAATAGCCTGCAAACGTAGATCGGTAATCAAATTACTCTCGTGCCAACAGTAAGTATTAAACAAATTTTGAGAAAGCGAGAGAATGTAATTCTTAACATACGGAAACTCTTAATCGTGCGTACGCTTTATTCCGGTAAACCGACTAGCATTTAAAATGCGTCTCAAACACCTACTTTGTATTAACGATATGCACTCGAAATCGGAGACAGAACATGAAGCTGGGCAAGAGTATGTTAGGACGGGACGAAAATCGATATTTTATGTTAGATCAACTTATTTCGTTAAATGCGATTTGCGGTGTAGTAAATAGCGTGTATCGTTATTTTTAACGATTGCAGAGTTTAAATGATCTGAAGAAGTTCAGTCTTTTATCGAGAACAATACTCAAGTATCGTCGCGTCGAATCAAACCACTTAATTCTTAAACCGGAAATTGTTCGTCAGTCGGCCTCCTACCGGAAAAAATAATAGCTTCAATTTTTGCGGAATTGATAGCGATAATAACGTACAAGGTGATTTACAGAAGATTGCAAGCGATTGCGGATATAATGCGGTGTCATTCGCATAGAGAGCGCTTTCGACGTGGAGAAACAATGCGAATAAAAGGATACATATACATTATGAATTATTTTTTTTTTTGGTTTTCAATAATTTCGTACTTTTTCTTCGCCTAGCAATCAAATATCTTCAAATTAAAAAAAAAAAAAATTGTTTTCGACTGGAAAAAAGTTCGTGTTTCCTAACGAAGCTTTTTACGGCAATTTTTTTTTATCCTATCGTTTTGTATTAAAATATTCGGACCGGTCGTGGGAGTTGTATCGGTTCGTTTTCATTCATGTACGTTCGATCTTTTATTAAAAACGGTTTTACGATTCATTTTCTTGCCGGTCTGATAGATGTTATCCAATATTCAGCTTTTCCGTTTTTATTATTATTATTATCGTTATTTTTTTTATTACTTCCACAGCTTTGAATGTAGCGCGTATTAAAAAGAAAAGCGTAAACAGAAAGAAACGACTTTTAATACGTTTTCTTTCGGACGAGTTTTCCGAAATCTAATATAGGTTCTCGCGTTTCGAAATAACTGTCAATAATAAAAAAAAACTTTTTATACGCTTCCAACTTGATTTCGTATCGGACGGAAATTTTATCGTGTTCGAAATTCCTTCATTACGTTACACTGCGTCGCTTGTTTGGTGATGTGTTTTTCTTTTCTTTTTTATTTTTTAGATTTCTACCGTTATTCGACTTCAGCTGGCATTTTTTCATCTAGTAGAACATCTGAGCTTTTTCTATTTGTTGTCGTCGTCGTTATAAAGTTTAAATATCCTTTATTAGCGTAAAGTTGAAAATTTCTCTAGCAGATATATCGACGTCGACTAATAATTAAGGGAGAAATTGGCCTTTTTCGCCAGATTTTGAATTTTTAATTATTATTAATAGTTAATATCGACTAGAATTTTTTAAAAATATTGTTCTTATTCCCAATAGAGATATTGTTCTTCGAAATGTTGCGGTGCTACTGGAAAATACACCCCGGGCGAAGAAGACGGAACTGAGGAAATATAGAAAGAGGAAATTTTTTGTTTTCTTTTTTTAAAAATACAAATTATCGCCGAGACATTAATACTGTGTATTATAAAGGTAAGAAGAAATCCCAAATTTAAAAGGATCTTTTGGATAGGGTGCCCAGACGGACGGTTTTGTGGTTTTTTTTTTTAATAGCGCAGTTGGTAACACTGCTACAACGCAAACCGCGTACCCCGGCGTTTAGTATACGCACGAGGGATTCTTTTATGTCTCGTTTCAGTTATTTCCAACGTGAATCGATCACGACAGTGCAAAGTGAGTTTCGAAAAAAATTCAAATGACATAACATAGTCCCAACCATTACCGTGCAAGTACAAACTTAAAACTCAATAATATTAAAAATTGTTTCTTTATATTAGTGATTACAATTTTTGCAGGTGACCTATTATTACATTTAGAAACTTAATTTTCTAAACATGTAATAAATGCAGTAGCAGAAGATTGATCAGTTGCTCCAGATATTAGTTTCACGGTTGAATTAATTTTTTTTTAAGATGGGAACTAGCTCATGATATTAAATTTATGTCGCACAGCACTTTCGGAGAACTTAAGGAATCCTGACGGGTTAGTGCTATTTAAATGAAGGGACTGCATGTTTCCTATTTATACTTAATTCGCTGATTAGCAAAAGCAGGTCGTTCATAGATAAAATGTTCAAGGTCATCTATGAATCTCCAGTACACAGGTACACCTTGGAACATTAACAAGATGGAATCTGTATAAATAAGCTGCAAACTTGCCATGACCAGATGAGACCTGACTTGATTTTCATTCTGTTAGTAATAAGAATTGATATGTTTTCCTTCCTGTGATGTCAGCATCCCACCTCCTTTGCCATTCTGTCAACAACATTCGGGAAACATGCTTTTTAAATGGGTTTAATGGAATTATATTTTGAAGAGCTTGTAGCTCGTTATTATGCAATAATTTAAGATTATGTTAGTACTCTCAGCATTAATAATATTAACGATTACAATAAGATTAAAAAAAAATGGCTAAGTCTGAAATTGAATCCAAGTTTACTTTGTCTCGATATAATTAAATTTTATACTTTTTACGTTATTTAGTCATATTCTAGTTTATTGGCTTCGGCTAATTGAGTCTATATAGACTATTTCGGTCAATGATTTATAACTAAATTTTATTTCTTTTTAATTAGCGGCCGATACGTTTAACATGTACCGGTGATCTTGCAAAATTAATTGATTCAATTTAATTAATACGGTCCTAGTCTCGAAATTTGGCGAGATTATTTTCCCAGAAATCAACTTTATCGCGATTTTCTAAATCTCTCGTTTACGTAGTAACGTTAACGAGCATCTGTAATCGTAAATTACTATCGATTGTTGAGTATTTTTTTTTTTTTGAAAATGAGCAAATAGACAAGAAGAAATACTGAACAATGTAGACGTAGTTTGTACATTAAAAGAATATTTTTCGATTCGAATATCGTGGAACTTTGTAAATTCGTTCTTTCGTAATGTTAGTCGAATGATGGACTCGGTTTATCTTTTTCAGACTTGAATGATACGAATACGACGTGAATCTTGCGCGACAGAGTGTACATATCTCACAAATACGACGGGTCGACCGCCTACGATTTTTTAAATTTCTTTTTACATACAATCTGTCTAAGAAAGATAATGGAGATTATTGTCATAGGTGGCCTTGAAAAAGGCCTTGGCAGGATTAGTCATCGTTCTCATCATTTTAAAATTCGTAACATCTTGAATTCGCTGTCCATGAGCACCACGAGTGGAGGTTACTGCCTTGGAAATTTGGTAAAGTGGGGCCTCGCAAATAGTAGTCTCTGCGAGTGTGGCCAAGAACTAGAGATCAAAACTGTCTGTTTCAATGCCCAAGAATAAAAACTGACCTAACGGAGTTCGATCTATGTACTGGCAAAATTAATGGAAAAATCTTATTGACTATTGGAACGGAAAAAATATATAATTATGTCATGGACACGAAGAAGAAAAAAGAAGATTATGAATAGCAGTGCGGAGAGTAAATAAATAAGGAGGATGGATTACCACCTATTGATCATAAATCCTTGTGAAATATACGATAAGTTAATAATGATAAGTTTTTACGATCTATTTTGTAAATGAATTTGGTTCGAAGCGTTTAAAATAGCGATGACAGTTGTTCAGTAAATTAACGGCTAGTTAACATGTTGTTGAAGCATCCGTATATATTTTTCACTTAAACCTCTTATTGTTTGTTTTATCGTAGATCACAATTTATGTCATCGTTACGTATATACCAGAACGCAAATACAATATTTCGCAACACTTTGACTTGAAATCGCTGAATGGTAGTGTTGAATTACTCGCAGTGCCCCACATTCCAGCTTCGTAAGTCCAGAGTAAATGTTTCGCAATGTAGCCAGTTCATGGAACGAAGTTTTAAGCGAAGCTGCCTTCATTTTGAGACAACGTGGTCTTTCCGTGCGAGGAGTCGTAATCCTAGATATCTAATTTTCCGTGAAATTCGTATTATTTGGCCATTCATCAAGACGGATGATTAGTCATCTTTGTTCAAAGTAAATCGATTTGGATTCCTTGATTTTAATTTCACACAATTTTAAACCATCGTTCTAAATACGTTAAGTGATCCCGCAATTGATCTATGCTATCGTTTATTAATATTACTGTATCATCGGTGTACATAACTGTAGTGCTTTTGTCGTTTACTGGAAAGTCAGATGTATAAACTTGGTTCAAAGTTGATCCGAATACACTACCCTGCGTCACTCCAGAATGAACGATGCCTGAAGAAAGCGGCGGCAAATTTAATACGCCTAAAAACATAAATTTGATTTATTCTGTAAAGTTATTTTTTCTTTTAATGAGTTACCAAAAAATAATCATAATCAGAAAATAAAGTTTGAAAAGTAATTACTTAACATCAAACTTACTTTAAATAACATGTCAAACGTTGATGAGGTGTTTCTGACATTTCGAAAGCACGCCTGTTCTTTTCTCGTTTTCCATTTATCGATTCATTTTACCTACGTTGCACACACATATATATATATATATATATATATATATATATATATATATATATATATATATAAAATATAATTTCCCGAAAAATATGCTAGTTGCTTATTTAAACAACGAAAAAACACTTCAGGACAATATTCGAGGAAGACATAAAAACAAAGTAGATGTTTCGAAATTAAAATTTTGTTGAAAAACTACGAAAGGCGCATTTATAAAGATGTGTTAGAAAAGAAAATTGAAATGTTGCTCGATTAATGTCTTATTTAAATTTAAAACAATAAAATAAGAATATTTTGATACCGTATCACAATATTTTTGATAACGATAGTCTACTATATAGTTTTACCCGATACATCATTCTTGAATTTTATTTTATCTTGTTAAATTATAAGTATCACCAAGGAAATCACTGCAGAAATACTTTTTAATGATAATATATAAAACTAACCCGGAGATTAGTAGATCAACCAGCCTTGTCCAAAAAAAAAAAAACATTTTAGTAAAGATGATTTTACCAATGAAAATTTTTTCGAGAAAACTGAATATTTAGATAATTAAATTTCGATACTACCGCTATCTAGGGGATTAATAAACCATAATTACGGGCATCAGTAATAGAAAACCAGCGAAAGTTGAATAAACAAATCAAAAATAATTGAACAATGGATTACATACATTATCCGGTATCGTTATATAATTTTAAGTTTCCACTGCATTTCAGACGTTCATAGTCACAATCATTTCAAAAAAATCCCCATTCCCGTAACTTACCTAGCAACCGAATTTTGTCTTCGCACAAAATAGTAAAAAAAAAAAAGAAATATTAATTAGTTCATCCTATTAATTGTTAAAATAAATACAGTAATAAATACATTAAAAATCAACCAAAACAAAATCCCGGCGAATTGTAAATCTATCGAGAAACTAAAGAAATCGTAACGGTTACTCTCCAAATAATTGGTCACCGTAGGTCACTTTTTAAATAATTTTTATAATACATTAATAAAATTTCAAATTCTGTTTATTATTATAGAAAGTTGATTAAAAGCGAACAATTTTTAAACCAAATAATTTTGTTTTTACTATAATAAAATGATTTTTAGAATAAAATAAGTTAAAAATTTAAATAATAACCAGTCGACATTAACCTAAACGACGAAACTTCGCTCTATTTCATGTTTCAAGCATATGTATAAGTAAATTTGAAAAAGGTGTAATTTATTTTTAAATTGTTCTTTACGAAATCAAACAATTGTCCGTGCATCTCAGTGAGTATATTCAACTAAAAGTTGGTTTTCAACTGTTCTGGAAAAATAAATAAATAAAGCACTCTTGCGATAGTCCGGTGATCTGCTATTCCAAACTAACGATTATTTACACAATCCAATACGAAGAAAAATTTTTTGTTGTATTTGTTTGTTTGTTAATTGTTTACATCTAAAGCTGTCCAATCGAAAATTTCACCATATGTACGAATATAAATATACTAGCTGACCCAGCGAACTTTGTTTCGCCTTAGAGGCCATAAATAAGCAGTTCTTTGATTTTATTAGATTCAATTTTTTATTAGGAAATACAAAAAGAATAAAATTAAGTATTTTAATGATTCGGAATCAATAATGTCAATTTCACTTTCCCACTAAGGCAGCACAATCCGAACGTTTCTCCGGAAAACTTCAACGCGCCACAATAGTCGCAAACGTCAATTGGCCCAATGCAAACGCTAGGATGAAAACTGTAATCATTGCTGCAATCGTATCGAAACGCTGCTCGATTCAAATCAGCACTTGATAAATCTCTTCTTGTGCGTCGAAAATTATCTCTTGTTGATCACTGTAGTTCGCTCGACGATTTCGCATTGCCAACCGAGCCGTTTTACGGGCTGCCTCATTTTGCTCTTGTGATTGAGAAGCACGAAGTCGAGCCATAATAACGCGACGCTCTTCACGGGCAATTTCTTGTTCTTCTTCAGTCCTTTCATTCGCAATGTTTCGTATCTTTCTTGCATTACAGCTTTGTCGGGAAAGATTCGATCGTCTTGGTCGCGGCATTATTAATTAAACTTCACTTCACTTCAATTCACCTAAAAATTTATTTCAAAACTCAAATTTTTATTTAATAGAAATAGTTTTAATATTGATTTCTTACAAATATCAAATTGTTATCCATACGTCATTACATAGCTGTCATTTGCGTTTTGTTATTCCAAGTCTGATTCTTTTTTGTTATACCACGTTTTATAGTGACTGACGTTTCATGTCAAGTCACACGGGAACGCTGTCGAACGGGATAAAAAGTATCTTATGTCCGTCTCCTGGCTCTAAGCTACCTCCCTACCAATTTTCAGCCAAATCTGTTCTGCCGTTCTTGAGTTATAATTGGTGTAACTAACACGACTTTCTTTTATATATGTAGATATAAAGATATATATATATATATATATATATATATATCCATATATTCATATATCCAATATTTGAAAGAATTCTTGACTGTTAACCTAACAGTTAATGGTTTGATACCAACACGCGGCATAAACTTTTTGTCACTTTGACAGTATACGCCGTACACCATGTACGTTACATATAATTAGTTCTATAATGCATATATATGTATAATCATATTTTCAAAAAGGGATTATCTCTATACGAATTATTATGGGAATAGGAATTTATAGAAATTTATTTATAGTTTAGAAAATTATAACATTCGAAATGATTAATCTATTTATGAGTTACCTTTGTTCGTACGCTTCCTCAATTTATTCCTGAGATTATAAACATCCAAAGTTGACGATTTGGACATGTGTGTGTGTGGTTCGTTGTATCTATTTCAGTAAATTAATGTCGTCTATACGCGTAAAGCCTAAGAAAAGTATAATGTGGAATGAAAAATATCATCGAACTGAATAGTATGTAGAACGTCGGACTAAAGTTGAAAGGGGTTATTTCGGATTAATGATAATAACGACGTACTACTAATATGACGTATTATCCGGATTACGTTTATGGGTTTAACATTTACAACTGTCATCGTGTATAGAAGATATGACTGATGAATAAATTGAAGACGATAAAACGATTACCGCCGTTATTTGTATATAATGAAAAAAAAATAATAAGTTTTAAAGAATAATAAATCGAAATGTTGAAAAATAATGAATCGTGTAACTTTTTTTATTATTATGATTAAAATTTACAACGAATCGAAAAATAACTAGCCAGGAAAACAATCAAAATGGTTATAAAATTTACTTTCGGTTTTTATCGAAAGAAAATTTTTGTGATTATGGAAAACAACGTGGAAAGCTTTAAAAACTCCGGACATTACATCATTTTGCGCGAATGATATTTAGTAGATCGATTCTGGAAAATGTAATCAATTAATCGATTTCGGGAAATTGGATCGACTTGGAAGTTGATCGACTCGAAAGTTGATCGACTCAGGTCGAATCGATTCACTTAGAATCTTACTTTTAATATAATTTTATTATAGATCCCAAGTCACGCAGGTTTTTCAACAAATGAACTAGCCGGCAAAACAGCTGAAACTAATCACCACCCTAAAGTTATCCGCTCTTACCCTTGTCCTTAGATGATCGTTTTTGCACAGTTGAAAGGAACATTTTTATCTCGTCTCCGCATTGATCACTGCCACATCGATTCATGACTACATTATAAATAAAACAGACCTTCTATTGTGCGCTCGCTGTGTCCAGAGACACCCTGGAATGTCTCCATATACCAACCTTAAAAGTTTGCTTTTTCAATTCGTTACAAGAATTTTTATCCGGTGACCCAGTTGCAGTACAAGCAGTCCTTCAATTTATTCGAAATGTACATATGATCAACAATTCCGTACAATGCCCAATAATTAGCTTCGGTTGCTCCTAGCGCGGTAAATTGTATCCGAGAAAAAAGTTCATTCAAAAATGCGAATAATTCTATAATCGGACGAAGGTTAAAACGATAATAAAAATAATAATTATATAATTATTTCGTTTAACCTGCACCGCCTTTATCATATAATAAACCTTATCGATAATTTTTACACGTTCCCGTTCGATAATGCTAGCTTTTTCTTTTTTTTTTATGATTTATACGTTCATTATATATATTCGGAGATATATCATTTATTATACACTATAATCTATAGATAACGTTTATATGTATATGTGTATTGAATAAAAAATTGTGTTTTGCCATTCGCGCCTTATTATTGCGTATAGGCGTTTTATTTTAAGTGCTTAAATTAATACGAATCAAAACAGAAACTCGAAGTAAAAAAATTTATATTTGAAAAAAATATTATTATCGGGATAGATAAGTTGTAATTTTCGATAAGTCGTGTTCGATCGCGTTGTTCGGTATTATTTATATTTACTTTTATACACACACATACTCGCAGACGTGGTATAATCTGCGTTTGTTTTTAGTCTATTCGGTAGTTCAATCCTTCTCTCTCGGATGGAAGATCCCGATCGCCCCCCCGACCCGGGGGGTGACCTCTCTCGTTCTCCAGATGAGCTTACTAGGTGGGCCGACGATCAACAAGAAATTAGGATCACCGTCGCTTTAGATAATAATAGTGATGATAATATTCACCGTGATATACAGATACACGATAATAATACCGGTACTACCTGCGATAGCGCCATTGTTAAACCAGACAGAAGCGTCATTAGCTCTTCTTTATTTAATTCGAATGTAAAAAGTCCGGATTTATCAGTTAACAGTTCATCCTCTCATATCTCTGTTAATAATAATGTTATTAATAAATACGATACCTTTAGGAATAGTGATAATTTTAATTCTACCACTGTTAACAACGGTATCTCGATCGACAATAACAGTAATAGTAATAATAATTATCGTGACGGAAATAATAATAATTTTCGTGATAATACCTCGCTTAAAAAAAATAAATATAGTACAACTATTGGCTATTCCGAATCTGATATGAACTTTAAAGTTTTCGTTGAAAAGATGTATAGTATTGAGACAACACAATCTACACGCCCTTAAAGTGGCCGAAATTTTAAGAAATAGCAACCTTTGTAAGGACATCATAGAAATTAAAAAAGTTGGTCGTAACCGAGTAGTGGTTCATTTTTCTTCCGCTAGTTCCGCGAATAACTTGATCGATAGTTCCGTTTTCGCTTCACGAGGTTACAAGATATATATATACCATCGTATCTAATCTCTAGATGTGGTGTGATTAAAGGTGTAGATACTGACTACACTGATGAACAATTGTTACACATGATTACGTATAACTCGTACAATGTCAACTACGTTAGACGATTGAACAGGCGAACAACTATGGATGGCGAAGTTAAATTCGTTCCCAGCTCAACAGTTTTAATTTCGTTCGAAGGTCAACGTCTGCCTTCATATGTTTTTATGTGGCATGTACGATATTCCTGCGAACCATTCATCAGACGAACGCGTCAATGTGTCAATGTTATTCATGTCTACGATATGGTCACGTTTTAGCGCAGTGTAAAAGTAGTTCGAGATGCGCCAGATGTGGTAATCGAGAGCACACCGAAGTCCAATGCAGCAGTCAGACAGCAACGTGTTTATTCTGCGGAGAACTTCATAAGTCCACCGATTCCGCTTGTCCGGAAAGAAGTCGACAGATTAAAATTAATGAATTAATGTCTTTACGCAATTTAAGTTTTCAAGAGGCGTCTTTTGAAATTCCTAAAACGTATCAGCAGGTTAATTTATTTTCTAATAGAACTAGAAATAGGTTTGCTTTATTAAAAGATTTTAATGATTTTCCAGAAATTTCACACGCCAATAAGGATGGTGAATTTCAAAATATTCCAGCTTATAAACCTCCCCCAATCTCTAAAAAAACAGGCTTCTTTGATATAAATCAGCTAGATCCGAGGAAAGACTACCCTTTAAAACGTTCTATCTCCTCCGAAGGTCCTGACCGTAAACTGTCTTTTAAAAAAAATACCTTCTGTAAATCAAAATTCCTCTTCATCTTATACAAATGATCGAGTGCAAAATAGAACTTTTTCCACAAAACCCTTATATTCAGCTAACTCAGTTATTAATGATCAATCACTTTTAAAAGATTTGCCTATTAAATTTAGCTCAGTTAATCCAAATAAAAAAAACCTAGATCCTAATGTTAAAATTAAAAATGTCAGAGATAGTAAAAATGTTATAAATAAAAAGTAATCTTTCGGTTATCTCCTATTTTATTCACCCTAATCAAAAATAGAAGCTTGTTTCGCTTTTCTTTTTTCCCCTTTTTCCCCCTTTATTTTCTCCTCTTCAATTTTTCATTTCATTTTATTTATTTATACTATAATGATTTTACCTAATCTTATTTACTTTGGTTACATAGTTCATTATCCCTTCTCTCTCTTTTATAATTCCCTTTCCTTCATTCTCTTTATCCTTTTTCCTTCCTGTTTCCTATGCCTATGATTCGTATATTACAATGGAACGCGAGAAGTATTTTAGCCAATATATGCGAATTTGAACATTTTCTAAGTTCCCATACTTTCGATATAATTCTTTTATCTGAAACCTGGTTATCAGTGAATCAACAATTCAGTATTTCCAATTATTATTGCTACCGAGATGATAGAGTGGATGGGTATGGAGGTGCTGCTATCCTCATCCGACATGGTATTAATCATCATGTCATTAATACAAACTTCTCCAATGTTAACAATGACACTTCTTCCAACGCAGTCTGCCTTTTCGCTACAATTGGTAATTTCTCTGGTTCCTTCATTTCCTATTATTCCCCTCCCAATCATTCCATTAATCCACAAATCTTTTTAGACGGTCTTGATTATTTAGAAAATAGTCCCATTATTCTTGGTGGTGACTTCAATGCCCTAAACTCACTGTGGGGATGTAACAGAAATGATCGCAAGGGCTCCACAGTTTTGGATATAATCTCCGGCTCTGACTTCTTCTAAATGACGGGTCCCCAACTAAAATTAATAATCCATTACATAATAACAATCCTGTAGACCTATCTCTAGTTTCATCTAATATCCTCTTTGATTGCTCCTGGTCTGTACTTGGAACCTCTTTAGGAAGTGATCATTTCCCTATAACCATTTACATTGATACAAAACGATTTAGAACTGATAGCGATCCACCCACTCTCTGTGGTAACATTTTACGTTGGAAATTTAAAGAGGGGAATTGGACTAAATTTCAAGAATTTATGGAACATCATCTGGATGAAATTAATTTTATAAATTCTCCCCTTGAAAAGTATGACTTCTTCCATAAGTTAATCCTCACAGCCTTGAAAGAATCTATTCCAGTAGCAACTGTCTATAAGGGGAAAAAAAGATCCGTTCCTTGGTGGAACAAAGCCTGTGAATCCAAAATGAAAGAACGGAACTTGGCGCTCAGAGTTTTCCGTCGTGTTGGGACTATAGAGTCCTATCTTTTATATAAAAAATTAGCTGCCGAGACTCGTCAACTGCTTAAACGTTCGAAAAGGGAATGTTGGTATCATTTTTGTCTCGGGTTCAATCGAAATACTCCTTTAAGGGATGTTTGGTCATTAATTGGACGTTTTAGAAATAAACATTCCCCAAGCTCTCGTATTATAAATGATGCATGCTTTTCTGAATTTGTAGATAACGTAGTCCCCCCTTATGTACCAACTTATGAAGAAGCCGATAACATGGAACATATTTCCTGTTCTCCCATATCGCATTTCTTACTTCGACCTACTCTTGATGAATTATTTTCTCCCCTTGATAAGAAAAAAGAATCTGCTCCCGGTTTGGATGGTATAACATACTGGGTAATAAATAACTCGCCTGTTAAAGCTAAAACTATTTTAGTAGATATTTTTTCTAACCTGCTCCACTCTGGATTAGTTCCGAATGATTGGTCTAGGTTTTTAGTGGTTCCAGTTTTAAAGTCCGGTAAATCCTCCTCATACGCATCTTCCTACAGGCCAATTTCTCTTGCCTCCTGTTTTAGGAAATCATTCGAAATGGTTCTCAAAAACAGACTAATATGGTGGATCGAGAATGAGAATATTCTTCCCTTGGGTATGTTCGGTTTTCGTCCCGGATGGGGTACTCTAGACTGTATAGCCCATTTTCTATGCGACGTTTACTCCTCCTTCATTAAGAAGGAATTTCTCATAGCCTCCTTTTTGGATATCAAAGGAGCTTTCGATAATGTCTCCCTCCCCATTCTATACAATGCAATTTTAAAAATTGGTATTCCTGTTAATATGGCCAAATTTCTATCTAAACTTTTCTGTAATAGATCTTTAATCTTTCTAAACCCACTTTCCAACCTCACTGTTACACGTATTTCTTATAATGGACTTGCCCAAGGATCAGCTTTGAGCCCTGTCCTTTTTAATATTTATGTTTTGGCGGTTTTTAAGTGCTTATCTGGGGCGTCTTCACGAGTTTTGTCGTATGCAGATGATTTTGTATTATACTCGTCCCACCGGAATTTTCTTGAAGCTATTAATAATGTTCAATCATCTATTTCTGTGCTTTGTAATACCTTTCAAAATATCCTTTTATCTCCTGATAAATCAAGTGTTTGCGTTTTTTCACTTAGGCCATTTAGTTGTACCAACTTACAAATCAATATCTATAATCAACCGATTCCATTTGTTAAAAAAGTCAAATATTTGGGTTTATACCTGGATTCCAGATTATCCTGGAAGTCTCACATAACCGCTCTATCGACTCAACTCATGATGAACTACAATCCTCTGAAAGCTATTAGTAACTCTTGGTGGGGAGGTGATCCCGTCACTTTAAGTTTGTTATTCAGATCCTTCATAAGATCTAGACTAGATTATGGCTCAATATTCTATGGATCAGCTGCCCCCTCTCTCCTCAAAAAACTGGATTGTCTTTAGAACATTGGTTTGAGGCTTATTACAGGCAACATTCGTTCTTGCCTTGTGGTGTGTCTCCAAATCGAGACTTTGACTCCACCATTACATTTTAGAAGATTTTTTCTGACAGATAAATTCTTATCCAAATACTGCAATCTTCAAAATTATTCTCTCATAGATAATATCCTATATATTTTCAGTAACTAGAGGTTTGTTCACTCCAAAATTCCTCTTCTTGCCAAACGGGTTTCCCGATATATTGCATATAAGCGTGCACTCATTCCTGTTTTTCCCTCTATATATTTTAACCTTCCCTTCGACATTAATCTAATTAATATAGACATAGATATTCACACATGTCAAAAATTAGTTAAGCTTAATTTACCTCTTGAATTAGTTAATGCTCATTTCCTTTTTATCACCGAAACAATGTATCCCGAATATATACAGATTTTTACCGATGGATCTAAGTTACGAGGGTCCAATGAGAATGTGGGTGCTGCGTTTCTTATTCCAAATTTATTTATACAGCAGTTTTCTTTACCTCCGGAGACCTCCATATTTATAGCGGAGCTTTTAGCGATCGATAAGGCCTGTGAATATATTATAAAATTTCTTTCTTGTACCTGTAATTTTGTTATTTGTTCCGATAGCCTTAGTGCCCTTTTGGCTATTCAAAACAGTAGTTTTAATTATAAATCTCACCCCTTCGTTTTAGAAATTAAGGGAAAATACTTGATTATCTCTCAACGTGGAGGTAACCTGAAGTTTTTATGGATACCTAGTCATTGTGGCATCTCCATGAACGATAGAGTTGACACTTTGGCGAAAAGTGCTATTAATTCTGGAGCTCGTTTTCCATATATTCCCTCTAGCGACCTTTATGACATGATTAGGAGAACTTTTAAAACTGACTGGATTGAAAGTATACTTAATTCTTCAATCAAAGGTAAAACCTATAGTATGGTTCAAACTGAATTTCCCCAGGTCCCCTGGTTCAAACACCTTCCCCCTGGTATCCCAATCACTACTATCCGCAGATTTATCACTGTCATATGTAGGCTACGTTCTGGTCACTCTAGAGTAGCGTTGAACTTCAATCGCGTAAATCCTTCTTATATCCATTGTATCAATCATAGTAGCGTCAGTTTTAGAGAAGATATCAACCATTTATTCTTCAGCTGTGGGTGGTTTGAACAGAGACGTACAGGTTTGCTCGAGAAGTTATTCTCCCTTGGTGTTTTTCCTCCTTACTGTATCCTATCCTTGATATGTTTGGATGTTCATGTTTTGATAGTTTTATTTAAATTCATTATTATAAATCATATTCTAATTTAAGTGTTGGTTTTTGTTTTGGGAGTAATTTTTCCTTTCCTCTTTTTAAATGATACATTTTATTATGATTATCCTCTCCTGCTATATTCATATTTTATAGTTATTTCTCTTCTTTTAGTTTAATCTAATTCATTGGTTATATTCATTTATGATTTATTTTTGTTCTTATACTCATATTTTATAATTATCTCTCTTACTTTAATTTAAGTTAATTCATTCGTTATATTTATTTGTGTCCTATTTTTGTTCTTTTGGTGGCCAAATGGTATGTACAGCCAGGCCAAAAAAAAAAAAAAAAGAAAAAAAAGAGTGTGAATGTGCATTTTGATTTTATACGTACTTTGGGATTCGTAGATACAGGCGTGTACGTGTATATGAGCACATTTATTTAAAAGGAATTATTATTGCGTTAACGCATGTTATACGTGCGGGTGTATGTGTTTCATACTTACGTATATATGTATATGTTTTAATAAATATACCGTTAATATTGTAGCATTTTGCGTGATATTCTAATTAAATTTGATTTTAATTATTCGTATGTTTTTTTTTTTGGAATGTAAATTGATTTATTTGATAAATCGTTATTTTGTATTCCAATTCGTTTTTTCGTCTTAGTCTATCAGCAGCTTCCCATCGATGTTCCTTTCTTGGATTTGACATTTCTTTACGATCGATTGCTTTTGTCTCTATATTGATAACGTACGTCTGATAAAATATAACGAATAATCTTGTCAAGTAGGACTGTTATTAAAGGCGGGAAAGAATACTTACCCGTATATTTACCTGTAGATTTACGTGTCGTGTACTGCTGCTAGGCCAGAAGCACGTGAATGGGGAGAACGTAAGATTAGTGAGTATAGATTGAAAGTTAGGAGAATAAACAGGAAGGTGGAATTGTTAAATTATATAAATTGGGGGATTTAATAAAATTTAATAATTTATCAGAAGCATGTGTAGGAAAGAATGTTTAGGAGGCTGAGCGATAATTGAATTGCACGTATTCAAGGAGAACAGGTTGGATATAAAGGAAGAGGAAGATTTTTTAGGTTATAACTGTGTGAGATATTAGTGTGATCTAGGCACAGACGAGCAAGTACATCATCTCTTCTATTTGTTAAATAGGATAGATTCCGGAGGAAAATCCGAACCGATCAAAGTTTGTTGGTAAGTGGAAGTGCGGAACACGGGAGGTTCCATGACTTAAGCACTGATGATTTTATATAAGTCTGTAGGTCTTTCATCGGTGTAGTCAGGAGCGGGAATGGTTGAAACAATGTGCCATCTCCGGCGGCACTGTCCGCTTGGTCATTATCTTGTTCAACACGCGATGGGATACATGCGAGAACTGCATGATTATTAGATGTTATAATCGAATGACCAATTTCTTTAGCCAGGTGGTGTAATTTAAGGCTATGAAGATCGCTAGAGGCGCTCTGTAATGCTACATCAAAGTTTGTTGGTATGTGGAAGTGCGGAACACGGGAGGTTCCATGACTTAAGCACTGATGATTTTATATAAGTCTGTAGGTCTTTCATCGGTGTAGTCAGGAGCGGGAATGGTTGAAACAATGTGCCATCTCTGGCGGTACTGTCCGCTTGGTCATTATCTTGTATGTCAACACGCGATGGGATACATGCGAGAACTGCATGATTATTAGATGTTATAATCGAATGATCAATTTCTTTAGCCAGGTGGTGTAATTTAAGGTTATGAAGATCGCTAGAGGCGCTCTGTAATGCTACGAGAAAGTCGGTGCATAGTGAGAACGACTGATCAACGCTAATGTTTGAAATATCCAAGTATTTCATAGTGTATATATATGTATTATATATTATATTCGCTGATATTTAAGGGCCCGGATAAACGACGCCTTTTTAACGAGCCAATGTGGGTTGGTGTTGTCATATTTTATTCACTTCCGCGGGAAGTAAATTGTATCGCGACCAATTTGACAGATAACCCAGTTAACTGGAAATTTTCTTCTTTTATTCGTTCACGGTGTGATTCGAATTCAAGTCATGCGATCGCATGGAAATATGTGTGTATATATATATTACATATATTATATACATGGTCGTATATACCTAATAGCAGCCTCTGCGATAGTAGTTAGTTGCATTATAGCGCAAAAAATAACGACTGTTGAGAATTAATTGTCGCGAAAAGTTGTCTCGTTTAAGCCTGCTAGCTGCTTATTTTTTTTATTTTTTTTTTTGTTTAGTCATCGTCATCAGCAAATGTCCTCGTGAGTTTAACTGCGGATTAGCATTTAACGCCGACTATTTGAAGTATCCTACAATGAAACGCCTTAGTCTTTATTTTTTGCTAGGACTACGAATTAGCTGGTGTCTGGTTTGTTTCTCTTTTCAGCCTTGTATGTTTTACCTAGCAAGCCCTTATGTGTTGGTGATTCTTTCGCGATACAAGATACAGTTTTTCTCTTAAATAAAGGAAGTCGAAAGATGGTTCCCGAGGGAACTACTTTAAGTTTCCCAATTAACTAATACAACTAAAACATTTGAACCGTTACTGTCTGTATACAACCCCTTGTTATTATTATCGTTGAAGTTTCTTTTTAATCTTGTCCCGTTTTCTCATCTGATAATGTCAGGTTTTCGTTTTCGCTACTATTAATAGTGACGCGAAGTGAACTATGTGACGTGACGATGCGATGCGAAACCGTTTTCGATTAAATAGTTTTATAAATAGCTTCTTTTTCATACGATGGATGGGGAAGGCGTGTTCCTAATTAAGTAAGTGCCACTACCATAATAATAAGGATACAAATAAAATAATAACATCGACATAAAAACAAGGATAACGATGATCAAATATATCGATATGTACTTGCAAGCTTATTCTATCCTTCTAGATTCGACGATTGACCGATTAAAACCTAAAAAAAATCTGAAAAATTGTAAAGAAAGAAATTGTGTAAAATAATGCAAATAAAATGCTATTGTACAAAAAAAAAACCCATATATATGCGTATATATGAATATACATTATACTTTACTATAAAAAATATCAATATCAATTTAAAAAAAAAAATTAATTCATTTTGTAACATATGTGTTTAAATCGAATCGGTTTTTATATATAATAAAATTTTTCAAATTCGGATTTATTTCAACTTTCTGTTTGATTCAAAGTAATTCAGATACAAAAGATTAAACTCTTACGCGCGATAATAATGCCCGAATGGTGGAATACAATCATTCGTTCACTCACGTCATAAACGCATCACGCATATTCATATACATATATACCTACACATAACGGCACGATATTTTTATACAATCCGTCACTGTAGTAGCAGCTATCGATCCGTTTTAAAGATAAGAAGAAGCGAACTTTACACAGATTCTACATCTAAAAAGAAAAAAAAAGAAAATAAAAGTATTGTCGTTGCACTCATTATATAACTCTCGCACACTATATTAAAATAATAATAATAATAATAGTAATTAAATCAAGTCATATGTATTTCAATTTCAATATAATAATACACTAGTACATTTCTAAAAGTGATGGAAAAGAACAGATATAAAATAAAAATTATTCGAAATCAAAAATAAATGAATAAAAAAATTTAGAAAAAAAAATGATAAATTACCTTTGAGGAAATAATTGAATTAATAATAATAATAATGGTGATAATATTAATCACGATAATGTATTTATTTATTTCTTCATCTTTACAATTTTCTATGGGACAGCTTCTGATAATTACTTCTCAACACAATAAAACAATAAAACAAAATATTAACGAAATCAAAAACCTATATATTGTTATTATTATTATTATTATTATTATTATTATTATTATTATTATTACTATCATTATTACATGTTAATATAAAAGAGCTCACATACCCGTAGCATAAATTATATTATATTCACAAACACACACATAAGTTTTTCTATATATATGTATATGTAAATATGCATACATAACCTTTATTGTAGCAGCTTGTGATATTATCCCTTTTTATATGCTTATTTCCTGACTGTTATACTGATTGCTTAACTCCAATTAGTCCAGTTAGTGTCTATCCATCGCCTCAATGATCTGCCTCTGCTTTTTTTCGATTTATTTCCGAAGTTAGTATTCATTTCATAATATTACCGCAGATTTCTTTTTAGTATTATTGTAGTATTTCAATGTTTTGTGTTAAGACCGGGTAGATTTTTTCAATTTTCAAATCTTGCAGAACGAATACATTTGTTCTCTTCTCATTTAACTGCATCCCCTAAACTAATTATTTGTACGTCACACTTCGCAAAATCTATGTTTCTGTTCCATGTGGGAATGTCGCAAGGCCTTAGTTTTATTATCCGCGGTACGGCGTGATCTTTCCAAATTTTATTATAATCTTTCCGTTGATAGTTCATCTCCACTCCGCGTTCGATCTTTTATATTCTACAACCACAAGATTTTTTGGTCCACCTCGTTTCTATTTCCCCTACTTTTCCTCGCACTACTTCATATTTATCCCTTCTCACGATATGTCCAATATTCTTGATCCTCCACTCTTTAATCGTCGGGAATAATTTCTACCTCGTTTTTAAACGTTGCAGAATTTCTTCGTTTATTATTTTTCGAATCCAGTCGATTTTCATAAGCGGTTGATGTAATTCAAATAATTTAATGGCAACCTTGAACATTCATGCGTCAGCCACGCAGTGCCGTAGCCAGAGGGAGGGGTTTGGGGTCTATCTGATAATAAGAAAATATATAATCGTTGTTAAATGCAGTTTTGCATTTGTTAAACTTATTTTTATTTTTTATTTATTTCTTTTAAATTTCGTTGTTTTTGAAGTAAATAAATAGTTTTGTAATATAGGAGGTGCTAGAAGAATTTTGTAGAAAAAAGGGAAGAATAGATTTTAAATTTTAAATTTAGTTAAGTATTTGTATTATTCCTTCAAAAAATATAAAATCATTATTTATCGTTTATTTTTTCGCGGAATTTATTGTACTTTGTAACCATCTGTCTCTGTCCTCAATAACATACTATTAGTGTGTTCCAGTGACGTTAAACATTTCTGCCGTCTATTGCTTCTAATAGAATTACATATTCGACGTCCAATAAGTATAAAAATTACTCTGGTGAGTTAAATTGCTTCGGGTTTGGGGTTTAACCTACTTGAGTGAGTTTTGGTTATTTACTTAAAGCTTAATTAAACTTGGGTTTAATGTTATAATTTAGTTTTGTTTGAACCCCCCTCTGTCTGGCTACGCCACTGCAGCCGCGTATGTTACGATCAACCAGATGTGGCATTTTACCAAACGCAATTTCAATTGTGTGTTAACCCTTTTAGTCGTAATTTTCTCTGCGGTACGTGACATGTTAATTGTTAATAAAAGTCTTATATTTTCCGGTTGACATAAAATATCTCAAGTTTAAAAATATTTGCATATAAACGCATTAAGAATTATCTAGAATCGTCTAAAAAAGTGGTATTGTATAATAAAGATCCGATATAAAATTAAGAATTTTGTGTTCGAAAAATTTGATATATCGCGAAAAGTGTTACCATGACCGAACATTATGACTTTTCATTTTTTCTATTTTTAATCTAAATTTATATATATATATATATATATATATAAAATTATAAATAGGTATATAATCCATTTCGAAACATGTTAAAAATTTATTCTTTAAATCTATTCAATACATCAACTGACGCGTGTAAAACGATAACGTACGAATGTCGTATCTGTTTGTAACAATCTCTCTTTAAAATGTATCCTTTCAACTGTAAGGAAAAAAATTGTTTCCTCGATCAAAGGTCGTTTGTTATTTTATAGTAAACATAATTTTTTCTATTTTATTATTTCCTCGATGTATGTTTTCCTGAGTCTCTATTTACATCTCTTGCCTTCCACTTTGTTTTCAGTTATGAATAAATGTCATAAATGAGAGGGCAGCACGCTATGCAGATTTAAATCGCAAGGTCGAGTTAAGAATGTCATAAGAGATTATTTACCAATCTATGGAATGGGGCGGACAAATTGAGAGATGCGTCGTTTTACGATAACGCGACAAAGTTGACCGCTTCGATTTGTTAATTTATGACGGATTAAATTATTTTAACCAGACGATTATTTACGAGGAGCAATCTGACATTTTTTTTACAATTTTTAGTACACAAAAAAAAGAATAGATATATTTTGAAAACAAATAATTATTATGTTTAACCATAAGTACGCGATTCATTTGATAGTGAAAAATCTATACACGTCAAAAATGTATCCGTAATCATTATGACTAACGATCCAAATTTAAAATTAAAAACGAAAAAATTAATAATGATATAAATTAAATTTAAATATTCATAGGATATTAAAATTTAAATGCACATTTGGTGATATATAGATAAAAAATGAAAAAACTTATAAGATGTACGCATTTTATAATTTTATGATAGTGTAATATTATATTGCCGAAGTTTGGTGTGTACTAGACAATGATGGAAGAACTCCCCGACCTACCATCCATGTTACCTATCGATAAGTACTAGCTGGTATACGTGATATCGATGACGAGGCAAAAGATGAGGCGATTGACCCATATAGTGATTAAAAATAAATAAATAAAAAGTGTATTTCGAAAAACAGCATTAACTATAACATAAAAGCACAAAATAAAAAATTTGCGCATTCAGAAAACAGATTTCTTACTGCGTATACCACGAGTAGAATAACCATATACAATAATACAATAAAATTGATTACAGGAAAAATCACAACCAAAACCTGTATACTAATTACACGACTACATATGTTCAAGATAGAAAGAAATAAATATTATATACGTTACGAATATGAGATATGCCGGTGATACATTGGAGTAATATATGTTTGATCCTCTTGTGCTTATATTTCTTATATTTTAACTGCAAAGAAGTTGTGTTGTAATCCTCTATTTGACTTATTATTGAATATTTGCTGCCGACATAAGAGTCGAAAAAATGTATTGTATGCTAAGTATTATTCTGCAATGCTGATTCTGAAGTCGCTGTAACTTGGAAAGGTTAGAAGTACTTGTATACGACCATACAGGGCACGCGTTTAAAAGTATTGACCTTATAATCATTTTATATATTATTAATTTGTCGAGCGTGTTAACAGAGGATTTTTTACTAAACACATGGTAAAGTTTAAAAAGGGACACATGTATCCTATTGGTCAAGTAGTCAATATGCTTAGAAAAAACAAGTCTTTTATCCAAAATTACACCTAGATATTTAATATCGGTTTTCCAGTGTACGGGTATGTTATTTATTATGAGAGGTCTGGTGCGAAAGGTCTTCTTTTCGTAAATAATATAGCATGCGTTTTGCTTATGTTTATTTTAATTTTCCAATTCTTAAAATAAGACTTTAATTTTTGGGAAACCCTCAGTTAATCTTCTTGGGATAGTATCTATTATGTAAGATGTAAAATATATGACAGTGTCATATACATACAAAGCAATTTCTAAATTATTATTTTTTTGGGATGTAATTTATAAATAGTAAGAATAAATAGGGCCTGAGAATACTTCCCTGCCGTACATCAGCCAAAATAGTTTTTGTTCCGGAATTTGCATTGTTTATATGAACTAAAAAATGCCTATTAGTCAAATAATAATTTCTGATGAGTCGTATGATATAGTTAGGAAATTTCATTTGAATTAGATGACAGGTAGTATCGAATGCTTTTTCTATATCTAATAAAAGTAAACTAGTATGCATACTTTTATTAAATCCATCGCTAACCAGATCGGTAATTCTTGCTATCTGCTTAGTCGTAGACATGTTCGTTCTAAAACCGAATTGTTGATCTAGTAAAATATTATTATTTTCTGTAAAATTTCTCAATCTGCTCAGGATAATGTTTTCAGCAACTTTACTGATATTACTCAATAGTGATATAGGACGTAAATTCGTTGGGTCTGAGATATTTTTACCCACTTTAGGTATGGGAACTACTTTTGACAGTTCACAGGGACTAGGGAAGTGTACGAGTAGTAGCATGGAATTAATGATTACAGTAAATTTTACGAGACCTTTAATAGGTAAGTTTTTAATGAATGTCGTGAAAATATTATCCAAACCAACTGATTTCTTATTTTTAAGAACTTTACGCACCTCCATCACTAGCTAAATGCTTTTGTGGTATTATTTCAGGAGAAGTTTTGAGATATTTTTTAACTGTTGGCATAATTTTATTTTTTTGATAATTAGATGCCATATGATAATTTTGAATATGAGTGTTATAGTATATATCGGCTAATAGGTTACTTTCACCGGAGTAGCATACAGAATCACCATAAGTAAATGGTGGCAAGTGTAGATCGGGGCCTTTAAACATTTTTATCGTTTAACACAAGCTATTGTCACGTGTACCGACCTTCTCGAGTTTTGAATTCCATTTGCAGTTACGATCTTGAGATAATTTAATTTTAACTATATTAGTTAAATATTGAAATAATTTCTTTGTGTAAGGATTACGTGTTTTTTGATACCGTCGTCTCATGTAATTTTTTAGTATTATTAAAACAAGAAGATAAGAAGGGATTTGATGACAGGAAGAGCTTGAATTGATTTTAGGAATGGTTGACTCAGCAGCTTGTATAATAAGATCAGTAAAACCTTTCACTTCAACGTCAACCTCTGCATTAGATTTACAAGGTCCCTTTAGAGTAATATTATCAGCGATGTAATTTCGGTATGCAGTCCAATCTGCATTTCTAAAGAAGTAGACGGACTTAATAGGAAATTTGTTACGTTTTCTGTTAATTTGAAATCGTATAGGATTATGGTTAGAGCTTAGTAAAGGCAAAGAAATTGGCTGACTTATCGGAGTAGTGTTTTTTACTAAGACGAGATCTATAACAAATACAGCGTTATGCAAGAATAACAACTTTAGAATATCCCGGTTGAAAGTTTTGCTACATATGTTTGGAAGACAATAAATCGAGTAAACAAAGAAATTGTCATTAGGCATTTTGAGACAAATACCGATAGCTTAAATTCTGCTCAAGTGGTGAGTGGGTGCCGGAGAATGAATGAAATAGTGTTTAATGAATAACGCTACACTACCACCCCTTGAGTTGCGAACGGCTCGATACACTTTGAAACCTGGGCATTTCAGTTTATTAGTAGAGTCCAAGCTTAGTTTCACTAACACGAGCAATATGAATATTTTCATCGTACAATAATTGACCTAATTCTAAAAATTTGTCTTTGATAGAATTAGCATTCCATCCTAAAAACATTAATAATACAATAGTTACTCTGAATCGAAATATTGCAATACTAATTCAGCTATGATAGCAATTTTTTCAAATATATCACCGGCACCTTTAATTCTATTTACAGCTATTTTAATGTAATATAAAATTTTGTTGATATAGATGTTTTTAAATAATTTAAATATATCTACAATTCCTGCATGCGATGGGTTAACAAAAACACTCGAGTTGTCGGCTACATTATTCCTTAACACATTAGCATAGGTTTTCTTATGATTATTTATAATATTACTATTATTACTATTATAACTAATACTGGTAAAGATTTGCGCTGATGGCGTAGAATTGTTGCATGTAGATGATACATAACTGACATTGGTGTTATCAATAGTACGATTTTTTCGGGAGGTAACAATATTTGAGATTTTCTTGTAAATGGGACAATCCTGACTATTGGAAGGGTGGGCACCTTTGCAGTGGACACAAGCATAGTTGGGATTAATACAGGCAGTAGTTATATGCTGCCCTGTACACTTTGAACAAACCAAATCTGTATAACATTTAATAGCAATGTGTCCATATGATTTACATTTGAAACATTGAATAATTTTATTTTTAGGCTTATATTTTTCCCACTTGACAGCGCAGTAAGATATAAGTTTAATATTAAGCATTTGTCGGAAAGCTGTGCTTGGTGGACAATGAACAACAAATAAAGGTAATGGAATTCTAGAATTATTATTCTTAGGATTGGGTTTCGACATCTGATGAACACTTAGTATAGGAACGTTATCGGAGATTTGTTTCGAAATTTTATCAGTAGAAATTTTAGACGGTAGAACTCTAAGAACGAATTTAACTGGTTTTAATTCTTTTGGGGTGTTGGTATAGAATCTCACTTTAGAATCTTGAAGCGTTTTGTATAATACTTCGTAATCTTTTAAACTATTGGTGTGCACATAATAATTGTTACGCTTAAATTTAATACTAAATTCATTACCTAATTTATTTTTAATTTGATCGAATCTTTCCTTATGATTACTGAAGGGGCCAGGAAATACGAAAGGTGGCATAGCCGCTGATTGGAGGTTACTGTGCATTACTGTTGCGACAGTTGGCTCATCTACTTCTACTTGAAACGGTTGAAACCTATTATTGACTTCGATCTCGAAATTATCGAATATCTTTCGCTTGCTAGTAGTGCTTTTATTTTTTCTACTTTGTGTTTTCCGTGGTTATCGTTGATGCGATCATTTTGTAGCGTGGGAGATGGAACGAAAGTAACTGCGAGATACACTGAAACGGAAAGAGGCGGTATTATTATTGAAAATTACGTTATCGGATAATTATTAAATACTCTAAAAGTTAGCCGCGGTTTCGTAATTATTTTGGCAGTCATAATCCAGGGAAAATTTGAAGGAAGAAGAAAAATGGGAAGACTTAGAACAACATGGGTCCATCAAATAAAAAGAAGAATCCAGATGACGTATAAAGAGATTAAGAACGTAGCAAACAATAGGAATGAATTGAAAAACATGGTTGGCTAGCGAGGAGACAAGATTGAGTCTCTTAATAAAACATGGATTGATGAATGAAGTCAAACATTCCGGATGAAAATTTTTCGAAGTATGATAAAATATATTAAACTATACTATCCATTCCTCAGTAAGTTTTATTTCTCGTAAGCTTGTATGCAAATGTTTATCCACGACTACTGACTTACAGACATGTATAAAATAAAAAAATAATGAAGGGGCGATAGAATAAATAAATCGACAATTTTACAATAAATAAAATTAAAGCATTTTTAAATGTTAAGAATTAAAGTTCCCTCGCAAGATTATTTATTACGTTTTCGTTTTCGTTATAAAACAATTTGAATATCGTTTGAGCTGAAATAATATATAATCGATATAACCCGTATTTTGTATTTTCGAAGTATAATGAATACGTTTAACTAAGTACAACACAAAAACTTATAACCAACGGTAATACATATTGTACAAGTCATTTGGCAATGTCTTTCTGCGTTATACGTCGATCGATGAAACAAGCGTTGTAAGAAATGCAAATAGATTTATATATATATATATTTAGTTGCCGAGAAATATAGTTGTAGGATTGGTAAACAGTTCTACCCAGGACAGGATGTAAATCTTCAATTTAGGGTAATCACCGAGCAAACACTAGACTATATTTTCTGATGACAAGTGTTAGGTCAGGGCCATTATGTCGATTTTTTTGTGTACATTACCTAGTTTCAACATTTATACTAGGAAAAATCTAAAATATCTCGAATGATAGTTCGCGTGCAGCATTACATATTTATTTTTCTATATATCACGCATTTCTGGCAAACTCGTTGAATGTTATTCAGATTGAAAATTTCTTTTAGGATAGAAATTTTATATTTCGTTGGCCTGTGCCTCAAGGATATATATGTATATATATATATATATATATATATATGTGTGTGTGTGTTTGTTTGTTACACATGATTTGTACGTACACTATTGCGTTTCTTTATTTATTTTAATATTTTTAATTATCGTTAAATTCTTATTAAAAATGTATATCATGAGAATAATTGTTTAACATTCTTGTGTGCATATATATATATATATATATATATATATATATATATAAATCTTTTGTGTGTGTGTACATGTTATATTTTATATTGTGTGCTCGTCGTTAGTTAATTTAAAAGTAATGCACGTTGATCGTATTTTTCTAAATTATACGGTTAATATTTGAAAATATTATCCGGGCTTAGTGTTGAGGATTGAAAACTTCGGATAGAATGTAAGGTGTCTGTACTTCGATGCCTTTATAAAATAAAGAATATATTCTCCGAAGAATATCTTGCCAATTTTTTTTCCTGATATGTATTTTATATATATATATATATATATATTTCGGTTTAGAAATAATTACTTGTCGGTTTTTTGAAATAGATGTTTTTCGAGCATATTTTTTATTTCATTTTAATTTCGAACTTCCGCTAATGGCGTGCGGCTTATTTCGGCGAATAATTTCACCGACGGTACTTAAAGAAGGCTACATACAAGTGGTACCGAAACCTGGTGTTTCGGAATTCCCTAAAAAAAAATCGAAACATCTATAGACAATTTTAAACCTTTCAAATATTCACTCTTTCGTTAATAAATGTTCGGCGAAATTTTATTACAGTTGTAAAAATTTCGCGATAACGATTTAATTATCGCAATCGTGGTGACTGATATATGGCTAGCCTACGCATTCGCAATATTACAAACATCGCCGTCTTAAACATCGTTTACTTTAATTTGTTATTGTATTCTTCTATTTAATTAATAATTTTACCTCGTATTACTATTTAATTATTTTTAATTATCTATACTAACTAGGGACTACCCATGAAGTGGTATTAATGTGGGGGTTCAATAGGAGTAAAACAAAAAAAAGGTTTGCCCAAATCCGACTAAAATTCGCCGAGTTATCCATCCATCCTTATATGCAACAACTTGCCGCGCGGCAGTTTAGTTGGAATGTAAACCAGCCCTTTGAATGGTCTCCGCAAGTGGGAAGTCTACATAAAACAAAAATATCGCTAATTTATATGTTACTTTATATATATATATTTTTAAAAAATAATATATATATATATGTATGTATGTATTATATGTATGTTATGTATATATATTTACGTTTATTGAAAAAAAAAAGATCGAGAAAACAATATTTCCTGAGATTAATTTTTGCTATAGAATTTTCCATCGGATAAAACAAAATTCTTCGAAATGACGTCATGTAGTGTCTGTGATTTGCGAATATTTTCATTATAATCACTCCATTTGGCTATTTTTATCGCGCATACACAAAATATATTTTTCATAATTTTTGCCTGTCTGTCGCTCTGTTCCGATTTAACTAAAAAAACTATTAAAGCAATAATGTTAAATTCGCACAACTTATAGCTAATATTATCTGATTCGTTCCAAGCTTTGTTTCACATTGATATCACGAACGAATATGAAAGAAATTACAATAATTTAATATTTTAAAAAGTAGGAGACAGCGATATCTCTGTCAAATCGTTTAAAATTTAATACGTTTTCCGGTTCGAGTGTACCTTACAACACACGCAATGCAAACCGCGTTTGTTGTGTAGAGGCGTGACCGAAATAACGAACGGATATATATATATATAGATGGAATAAGAATAACTCAAGTAAAACAATTTACATACTTGGGGAGTATCATAACAGCAGATGGAAGAAATGAAATAGACATACGAGCGAGAATAACCCAAGCAATTAATGCTTTCATAAGTAAGAAAAGCCTACTGACATCCAGAAACTTCTCGCTGGAAATTAGAAAGCATTTTATTAAGACATTTGTCTGGAGCGTTGCTCTATATGGAGCGGAAACTTGGACCATGTTTAAAGCATATATTAAAAAAATATAAGCGTTCGAGATATGGTGTTGGAGAAAAATGTTAAGAAAAAAAGGGACGAAGAAAATCACGAATGAAAAAGTGCTAAAAATAGCGAAAGAAAATAGAAATATAATTACGGAAATAGATACTGGAAGAAATAGAATGATTAGACATCTGCTAAGACATTCAAGATGGATCACAAATATAATTGAAGGAATGATGGGAGGAGAAGACCAGGAAGAAGAAGACTCCGGAAAGAGTATGTGAATGATGTTAGAAAAGGTAGAAGATATCAAGAAATAAAGAATATGACCGGCAACAGGATTCATTTGATGTAACTTCCCGCCACCTGAGGTTTGAGGAGAAAAAGAAGAAGATATAATATTGTTAGAAGAAAGAGACAGCGGTATTGTATTAAGAAATTAATAATTACAGACACGAAGCCGTCTAGTTTAGTTATATAGTAATAATATTCTAAAGAGGTTAACAGTTGTTCAAAATTCTTGTTTGAGAACAATAACAGGAGCTTTTGTATCAGAAACTTTTGTTCCTCCCTTGGAATTAAGGTTCACCTTGCTGGTAGATAGATTCCTTTTAAAACGAGTGGATAGTTCTAGAGGTTCTATCTTTAGTCTTTTCAGCCACGTTAACCGACATTGGAGATTTGTCCCGTACAAAATCCCCCGCTTAGCTGACAGAACTCAGACTTGGCTACCTTATGCTGACCTTATTATACCTAATTTTCTCCTCAAATATTCAACCATTCCCTACAAGTGTGGTTTTTAAAGATTGATATTGACGCTACATGTTTTTCTTCACTACCCCAAATGAAAAATCATTGCCAAATGAATAGTTTATTTTTATCAATCACCGCTAGCTTATGGCCAGATCACATGTTAGTTTTTACAGATGGTTCAAAAATTACGGTATTCCAACTCACTGGTGCATCATTTCATATTCCTAATTTAAATTATACCAAACTGTTTAGATTCCCTAAATTTTGTAGTATTTACATCAGAGGCTTTTGCCATTCTCAAATCCATTCAGTATATCAGAGGTAATGGGGGATCACAGGGAAAATATTAATAGTGACTCTCTTAGTGTTCTTAAAGCCCTGAAGAAACCTAGGTTACCCTACCATAGGGACTACATTCTGTTATCTATAGTAGAAAATTTAGTTTATTTATACAATAACCATGCCCTGGTATCTTTCGTTTGGGTTCCCGCCCATGAGGGTATTCAGGGTAATGAAGTATGTGATCGGGCTGCAAAACTTGGTGCATTGGAGGCTATTCTCATTCCGAGGGTTCCCTCCTCCTGTTTAGTAGCATCCGCTCGAGCAGACCTTCTTCATCGATGGAAGTCTATGTTTTGTAAAAGACGGTTTAACTTTTATAGATCCATCCAACCTAACCTCCCTTTCACATCCATTCTCGCTCTTACGCCTCCTAAAAATCTCTCAGCTCGACTTTTCTTTTCAATCCTGGTTAGACTTCGTTCCAACAACAATTGCCTTCCTAGCCATTTGTACTCTTTATACTGCCCTGTGCATGCGGGAAATATAGCCGACGCTAATCATGTGATTTTTGCTTGTTATTTGTATACCAGAGGTAATACCTTTATCAAAAAAATTTTACAATTAAATATTGTTGGCCCTGAATAACAACGATATCCTCACGGCTCTGGCCACCTACGTCTTTATTTCTAAAATTAGTTTTTAAGTCGTTTTTTTTTCTTTTCTTTTTTGATTTTTTTTTTTTTTGAATTATTAATAGTGCACACAATAGGTAATTTTGGTTATTAGACTTAAGCCCAATTATTGTAAATAAATGAATAAAATAAATATTATTTTATGACTTACTTTGTTCCGCTGCAGGTTTTTTTACCGTCATTTTTTAAATATTTCGTTATAATTAGGTCAACTTTGTAATTTAGAGACTTTATCTCCATACTAAGCTGCGAATATTATATGTCGTTTTATTATGTAATAAATAATAAATAAACGCTTCTTCTTCTACTCGGTTTTTTAATTTCGATAGTCTGTCCATCATTTATTTTTAGCTATCGGAGTGATTCTTTTTATTCCCGGATTCCATCCTGCTTCTATCATGTTCGTCGTTATTATCTCGGCGATAAATCGTAATTTTCACTTCTCGCCAAGTGCTCCAAGTTATAATATTATCGTTAATATTTATTATCGGCGCTTAGTTGATATTATCGCTTAAGGTAGGTTGTATTTCACGACTTAACTCCCGGATAATAATAAGGGCAACGGTAATCGTGTTTCGAATGTAACGAACGAGAAGTTGAATTAATTTTTTATCCCGCAAGCCACAAAAAGTCGAAAGAAATAGTTAACGAATAAAAACGACTCGTAACGTCGTCCAAGCCGTAATGTTATCGAAGGCAGTAGAAAAAATATTCATTTCACCGCCAATAACGGATATTGCTTATTATATTTGTAACATACTGTTTGAAAAATTGTTGTAAACCAGGCAGGTCAGAATAATAACGAGTAGTAAAAAAAATGTATATATTAAACTGTCAGTTTATGAAACAAAACTGCAACGGAAAATTTACATCTTATTGAAAAAAACAAATGTTTGGTCAAAAAGTTGGACTTTCGATCATATATAACACTAAGACTTATTACGTCAAATAGACACGATGCTTATCAGATATATATCATCGCATTCTTACCTCGTATTTATTACACGGGGCCTTTCATATGAAGTATGCAAGCTCTAGTCGGTGCATGCCAGAATCCCATAGGGGAGAGTATTCCTGTCCCCTCCATTGTACATTATATCTATATGTAAAAAATCATCATAATAATTCCTTAAAATTGTTTAGATTGGTGAACAGCTAATTTGAAACGTCACAATTCTCCGGATAATGCCATTTTTTGAAGTTACCATATCCTGATGTTTGTACATCGTGTTGTATTTGTTTGACATATTTCATTCTTCCTCTTATTCTTAATCTTTTCCCCTCTATTATGGTGCCTTCAATTGTTGATGTTAAAAATTTTCATATATATATATACACGACACGACCGTTACTAAGGATTATGATAGCTACTTTTCTTAATGACACAGCCACCGTTTGCGCAGATTCTGGATTCTGATGCTATTGTATCAGGAAAAAAAAACTAAAGATACTTGAATTTGTTAGGGTATTTACTTATAAATTGAGAATCGAGATCAATGAGCAAAAATAAACATTTATCGAATTAGTTTAAACAACTCTTCGCTTATTTCACGTATAAACTGGTCAAATATTTACGCGTTTAGGATTAAAAACTCAAAAATTAAAATAACTTAACCTAACGCTGTACTAGGGTGACATGTAAAACTATGGCAAATAAATTCTTATCGTACAGTGTAGAGACAGTTAAGAAATAATAACGCATTATTGAAATCAGTTAGGGACAACAAAATAGCAGATGGAAATATATTGAAATATTCGGGAGTGTAGAAGACAGTCAAACAATTCGCAATAACATTTAAAGAACATTTAATTTCATATATGAACAATGATTAAAAATAATTTTCTGTAAAACATTGTAAAGAATTAAAACACAAACTCGATAATATTCATCGAAATTATGAAATTTTACCTGCAGAAAAAAACAATCATAAAAAATGAAAACTATTAGAAAAAATTGAAATAATTACAAGAAAAACAAAAGTAACGTATTAAATTCGACGATACAATTTTATGAACAATTAGTTTAAAGTATAAATTTAATCAATTTTTATAATAGAAAGTTTTTATGTTTCTCTGGCTATTTAGTGTAATTTTTTATGTATAATTTTTTGATCGCTGATTTGGTGATTATGGTGTTGTTTTCCACATTCGCTATCAGATTATTTTGCAAATAACTATTTTTTCACTTTATTATTTTTGTAAAATTGTACATCTAAGTATATGTTTTTATATTATATTTTTAAACTCCACTTGATGACGGCTTAAGAGCCGAAAACGGTTGTTCTATATACAAAAATTTTACGATTCTAATTATATTTTGTTGTTTATTTGTTAAAAATCACTAAATTCCATACTATTAAAACTAAAAGAAAAAAAAACAATTATTTTTAAAATGTGTTTTGTTGTGCGCGAAGCTATAAATTTTATTTTGGGAACGTCATTTTTTCCCCGAGTAAATGAAAATTTTATATTCCTACGAGTCCATAATTAAGCGGAATCCTGACGTAATAAGAAAAAAATCGCGAACTAGACAGATTTCGTTTGAGATAAGCGAGAAAGTGAGTCGAGCCTAATTTACCGTTTAAAATTCAAATCATTAAACGATAAGTAAGTCGTGTTATGTCAGTTAAGTTGTTGATTTCTTGAGTTATTTGCTATCGATATCGACCGATTACTAACTACTAGATTCCATATTATGTGTTGAAATTTCGTCCTAAACAAAGACTAATTGGGCTTAATTTTATTAGTAGAAAAACATAATAATAATAATAAAGTGTAAGTAAACAATTTTATTTTGCAAATTACTTTTATTTGTGGTTCGGATATTAATTACGGCTGAAATTAGTGACGTGAGATAATATTTTGTTTTTGTTTTCTATGCGATAATTTTCGATACTGAATTTTATAATCGTTTTAGCCTTGTAATTTTCTAATTTAAATATAATTTGTGTCTTGTATCAATAATGTACGATGAAAAGTTTTTTTTATTTATATATATATGTATAGTCTTTGAATTGATGTCCTAGAAATGCAGTCTTTATGAATTAGTTTGCGCCATTTAACTCTATTTTTTTTTTTTTTTTAATGGGCACAGGATTTTTCACCCAGATTGGTATAAAATTATTAAAATGGATATGTTAAACGTTAATATTAGTTGATGCAATATAATTATAAATAGCTAAATATACATGAATGCGATTAATAGTAAGTAAGTAAGACATATTTATTGGCAATGGTACTTTGAGAGATATAATTTGATTATATAATAAAGATTGTTGAGAGCTGTAGTAAGAACATTCAAAAAATACATGATCCGCATCTGCTATTTTGTTGTCATCGGAAGGATGAGGGCAAAAAGGAGAATTTATAAGATTGCATCGGTATAGGGACGATGGAAGACGATTTTTTCCAAATCGTAATCTACATAAAGTTTATTTGGTACTTTTATATCAGTAAACCATGATTTTATGGGTATTAGAGGTTGAATCGATCTATAATATGGAGCTAGATAAGGATTGGACCAAATATTATTCCAATATTCTTTATGAGCAAATTTAATGAGACACAAAAGATCTGTTAAAAGTGTATAAGGAATAAGCACACCGCTATTTGAAGCGGACTTGGCTTCCGCAACAGCAACAGTATTGCCAAATATACCAGAATGTCCAGGAATCCAGGAGAACCTAACAGAAATATCAGATTCTAACAGCGAGGAAACCGAAATTCGGATTTTATATAAATAAGGCTATGCATGGGGAATTAAACGAGATTTTAGAGCGGTTAAACAGGTTTTCGAATCGGTAAGAATAAGAACTGATGAAGCTGGACGTTGTTGATAAACGTATCTTAACGCTTAGGTATATTTAGCCTCAGCTGTAGAAATCGAAGAAAAACGTAATAGAACGAATTTCTTAATAATGTTTAAAGAAGGAACTACGAATGCTGCACCAACTTTATTATTAGCCTTGGAACCATCTGTATAAATCGGAAAGAAGCCCGTCCAGTGATTTGTCAGTAAATTATTAAAAATAGAAGTATTAAAACCAATAGAAGGATATTTAGACCTATGAAAGGTTTCTAAATTTATTTCTAATTTTATATTATTAATAGAGAATGGATCGGAAAAATAAGGAGAGGGTGACAAAGGAATAATTAGGTTGCGATAATTGGAGAATCGTTTAGAAGATTTACAGAGAATAGGAAGTTTATATGGTGAGAACCTCCATTTGTTATAAATAAGTAAGAATTTATTATATGCTGACTGATATGTAGTTGTGAAACTTTTTACAACAAACTGGTCTGCTAAGAGGTTTCTGCGGATGTGAAGAGAAGGGGTATTAGATTCCACCTCTAAAGCAGCAATTGGAGTAGTGAGAAATGCTCCCAAACAGTAACCGAGGCAAGAATTTTGCAATTTATTTAGAGGATCCAAAGAATTTGACGAAGCATTACCATAAAAGAAACTACCATACTCAAACACCGAACGAATAAAGGATTTATAAAGTAAAATTAACGTTAATGGATCTCCTCCCCAAATAGTATGACTAAGCGACTTACCTATGCGTTTAAAAGCTTTCGCGTAAGTATATTGTATAAGACCTATGCGTTTAAAAGCTTTCGCGTAAGTATATTGTATATGTAAATTCCAGTTAAGCGTTCTATCCAAAATTATACCTAAATACCGATGCGAAGTACAGAAAGGAATAGTATGGCTAGCGTGAGATAATCCTGTAATAGCGGGGCTTGGTTGTTTATAAGAAAAAACTACAGAGGAGCATTTATTAAGCGCGAGAGAAAGTCCCAAATCAGCTAGAGCCATAGGAAAACAATCTAAAAAATTGTTCAGTAAACTGACACCCTCAGCATGGCAGTGGTGATCACAGTATATGACGAAGTCATCAGCGTACGATAAGATATGAAGATTTGATGCTCGTTGAAGTTGGAATAACGGAAGAATGTATATATCAAAAAGAACTGGACTGAGTATAGAACCTTGTGGAAGTCCAACATATGCATGTCGAACTATAGGTTCAGAGGAAGGATGCACGAAAAGTAGTGTACGATTTGTAAACAACCTGCAGCAAACATTGGCGAAACCTAAAGGAATTCCCAAATCTGTTAATCTGTTATGTAAGATGGGAATAGAAATGGAATCAAAGGCCTTATTAATATCTAAGAAACACGAGATTAAATATTTTTTTGATAAAAAGGATTTATAAATGTCTGATAATAAATGAGCTATACAGGTTGTTTCGGAAGCCAAATATTCCTAATGGAAATAGATTGCGGTTTTCAAGCCACCATACTAATCTATTTTTAAGTATCCTTTCAAAGGTTTTACGTAAACACGAGGCAAGAGATGATTCTGAAGATATTGAATGAGATTTTTTAATACGTATTATAAAGAACTCGGTCCATTCATCTGGAAAGTTTGCAGTCTGGAAGAAATTATTAAAACAGTTTAACAAAATTGTAGTTGCAGAAGAGGGGAGATGGTTGAGTATAGTATATGTGATTCCGTCACAACCAGGAGAGGATTTTTTTTTATTAAAGGAAAGTGAACTCATAAGTTCGGGTAAAGTAATTGCATCAGATAGTATAGTTTGAGTATTATTATGACTGGGTGAATAAGAAGGAGAAAGTTCGTGCAAGTTTGGAACATAACTTGGGGCTACTGTATTGACAAATTCTTCATACCAGTCAAAATTGTATGATTTGCATGTGGTATTCGTAGAGAGGTGTTCAGCAAATGATTTTGCCTTATTCCAAACATAAGATACAGAAGTGTTACGATTAATCGCACTTACAAATTGCTTCCAAGATTCCCTTTTTTTGGATAAAAGGAACCGTCTCGTAATGGCTTCCTGATTCTTATAAGCAAAGTGATCTGAAATTAGTTTGCTTCTACGGAAACGTTTAAAATATACACTTTGTTTTTGTAACAATGGTGTGTACGAAGGATCCCATCAAGTAGGTTTACGAAATTTGTTCACTCTAGCTAACCTCCGAGTGGCATAAGAATCTAAAGCAGTATGTAAATGTTTGACAAATTGATCGTATACAGTGGTATTAAAGCACGAATTATCTAGTAATGGAATGCATAATGAATCTAGGAAATTTGTGAAATCTACAGTATTTTTGTGAGGGAAATTCCAAGAAGGGAAGAATAAATTTTTATTATTCACCATCCTAGTATGCTGGAAAATAATTGAGGTGTCAATTGGTAAATGGTTACTACCCAGAGGATTATTAATAACGCTCCAGGTACTATTCAATGATAAATTACTGGAGACAAGTGTTAGATCCAATGCGTTTGCTGATCTATTTAGCGAGGGAACTGTGGTATGACTTCCATCGTTTAATAGTACTAAATTAGAATGATTAATAATGTCTATAATATTTTGGGCAGAGAGGTTGCGTCTATTACAACCCCAAGAAGAATGCAAGGCATTAAAATCCCCACCGCAAAAAATGTAAGCATCGGATGATATGTTGCTGATAAATGACATAAATAAGTTTGCATTAAAAAAAGAGGAAGGTGGGCAGTAAAATGAAAGTATAAATAATTCTTTAGTGTCGTATTTGATAGAAGTGCAGACACCATTACAGTGACTACCATTTAAAATTGATCGAATATCATGACGGTAATGAGGGATGATACTACGTATTAAAATAACCGCTCCTCAATAACCATCAGATCTATTAACCGTTAAAGGAAAATTTAGAATCTGGATTCAGCCATGTCTCGGAAAGTAAAATAATGTCAAAAGTATTAGTTGCTAGAAAAGATTGAAGGTTAGGTTTATTTATTGAGATACTGCGACAGTTCCATTGTAAAATACGTAGGGTTGAATACATTATTTAATATTATTTGGTAATTTAGTTTTACGTGTATCTGAACGAGTGTTATTATTAGAAAAATTTGGAAAAACGAATTTGTTAGATTCTTTTGCTTTAGATTGAGATTTATGATTAGTAGAAGATGAGGATTGAGGAGTAGATGAAATAGAAGCTTTTTTAATGGGGGGTGACTTTGTATCATCAGAGGGTGGGCCACCAGTAACATTATTTTGGGTAGTAACTGTTAGGGATGGTGATGACGATGTTCTACCAGAAGGAAATGAAAGTAAGTGTTTATAATTTGGATAGGAGGGTGTCACAGGCTGTGAAGGACCTGTATGATTTGGAAGAGATTTACGAAAAAAGTATGACTGAGGGGAAGAGTACTTGACGAGTGTCAATATTGGGGGTGGAAGGTATGCCTCACTAATGTGTCCTGATTTATTCTTACGGATTGCTTCCGATAATGAAATGTTATCATAAGACGTAATTTGTTGGATTTGAAAACGTTCTTTATATATAGGACAAGATTTATCAGTGGCCATATGAATCCCATACAGTTAATGCATGAAGGGGCAGAAGTATTTGTATTTGAGCATCTGGAAGATAAATGGCTCTCATGGCAAAATGAGCACCTAGGTTTGGATCGACATTGTTGTGCAGTGTGTGAGAACCGCAAGCAATTCGCACACTGTCTTGGCGGCCGAATACTTGGATCTACCTTTAAGCGCAACCGATATAGTGCGACATACTCTGGTAGAGAGTTACCAAGGAATTTAATTTCAACCGTCTGCGTTGGGATTAACGAACCTTCCGCGCGACGGTGGATAGGTCTGATACTTACAACTTGGACAGAGCTTTCTATATTTTTAAAAATTTCTGTGTCTGAAATATTAGTGGGAATACCTCTAATCACGTCAAATCTATACAAAAGAGAATTTGGAATAAAAGCTGATATATTATTTTCTTTGTTGACCTGTTCAACAAAAATATTAGCATGTTCCAGACTATTAAAGACTGCTTTAATTTTATTAATACCGTTACGTTGGAAATATTCAACCCCGGGATATTTTGCTAATAATTTGCATATTGCTAAAGGATGGTAATTGCCAAGATTCATTAGTTCTCTTGGCTGTTCACGGAACGCGTAACATTCGTCTCCAACACCGCAGTTCAGAAGATTCGATGACTCTGTTTTCAGTTCGGTATAATGTTCAAGTTTCCGTACCTGTATACATATATTTGAAATATTAATGACTCGACAAGTCTAATTTTAACTTTTCTATTTACTACTCGATCACGCCAGATTTTTACTAATGCAACGCGCTTTTGGCTATTTGTACGCGGTGCCGCAGTTCGAATTTGCATCCACCAATATTCTCGATCTTCTTTTCCGAATGCTGAGTGTGTGGCTAAAATATTGGAGTTCTAGGGTGTGATTTATATGCAACTACTCTTTTCGGAAGCTGAATATGTGAACAAAATATTACAGTTTTATAAAGTGCACTGCATAGCGAATATTATTAATGATTTTACCAATCACTTTAATTCCATGCGGTTGATTCATTATGGGATGTTTGACGATTTGTTTAGCATTAACCGTGTCATATACCAAGTGTTTAATCTCAAAATTTATCTTTGATTCCTTTATATAATTTTAATTCTGTTTTTTTATTCATAAATGAATTTCTCGTTATATTCGAGTCGTTGTTATCAATTTTCAATTCCTGTATATTTTTGTAATATTCGACGAAATATATAAAGGTACTTTCGCTCATTTCGCTAGACTATATATATATATATATATATATATATATATATATATATATATATATATATAAAAATCATATTTGGTATATACATAATCATCATATTCGGTACCTCAATTCATGAGTTTTGTGACCTTTATGATAACCCCAGTTATATTATCTCTCATCATCTACTCCATTTAATAGCTGTTACATATTGCTTGGACTCGTTCGGCGACATAATGATGTCTGCCCATCGTCTTGATAGCCTCCCTCTGCTTCTTTCCCAAGGTTATCTATAAATTTCCGCATGATGTGATCAAAGTACTTTCATATATTTTATATATATATATATATATATATATATATATATATATATATGTGTATATTTAATATAATTATTTTTGCTAATTATTAATTATTTCAAATTATTGCGACGATTGAAACTGTGATTAATTATTATTTTATACGATAGTTAACAAAGATCGAATTTCGTTGAAAACCGCAAACTATGTAAAATGTATTTTATATTTCGGCCGTGATACCATCATAGATTATGATAAGTAAAAAGAAGAATATGCTAAAGGGGATTAAATCGTTTAATATTGCGGAAGGGCGGGTATAATAATTCGTACAGAATGTGGTATTATTTATTTAAAATAAAAATAAAAAACGAGTTGTTGGTACAAAGTGCAATGAGACGATGGCAAATAACCGTCAGTTTAAACGGACTAGTTAATTATATCGTAAAAATAATTAAAAGAAAAAATAAATTAGTAAAAAATAGAAATTAATGGCAATTTGCTTTTTGAGTAGGTTTATTTTTTTTCTTTTTACGTACTCCAATGATTCATAATTATTTATGCGATTAACTGTTTTTCTCTTTTTATGTTTAACTCAGGTAAATGGTATAGTTCTTCAAGGTCGATGTCATTTGAATGCTTCCGCCATTATCAAAGGATTAGCCGGGCCGACATATAAAATTATCATCAGTCGGTGAGTTTTTACTTATTTTAATATAATTTCTTTTTCGAAATCGTTAAAATATATACATATTATGTCCATACATGTTATGTATATATTTTTTCATTGGTGGTTAACCAGAAAAGCATAACATCTTAACCCTTTTGTTCTCGCCTTCTCTTTCAATACCAATTATCTCGCTAAATATCTGACGCCAGTTGTTAGCTGGGGCGCATAGCATCTTCACATCGGTATTTGTACTTTTCATGATTGATATTTCCTCATCATAATTTTATGGCCGCTACAGGAATATGTACTCCACGCCCGATGAACATACTATTCACCACCTACAAACAGTATTGATAGCGCTGTTTCCATTATCAGGGGTCACCCTTCTTCTGGTTCCTAATTTGTGACCTTTCCAGGTTACTATACCGCGGCATGGCCCGCAAAATCATTAAAGCGCGCAAAACTCCTCCGCCAGGAAAAGGCGGTGATCCTCCCCCCCCGGAGGGCATATGTATAATTTTAATTTATTTGTCGCTGTCGCGATCTTTATAAATTGACTTTTTCACACTATTTTTCTCAATTGCCAACGTAATATGTACTAAACTGATCAGATTTCTAATGAAAAAAAAATAATAAAGCAAAAGAAAAAAAATTAATTATTTCAGGTTTATTTTCAATTTTCTTTCCCCGGAATTCTACAATGCGGTAATATATATATATATATATATATATATATATATATATATATATATATATATATATATATATTCGAGTACGAACGTATGAGATAAAATCATTTCGCGCATAGAACAGCCAAAGGAGGCACATTTTTAATTGTCACTTTTTTGTTTTTGTTTTTATTTTCAACGATGAAATCGCCATTTTTGCTGCAGTCAATTCCAGTCTATTTGTTGTCAGTTGTTACGAAAAAGTTTGTTAATTTAATCAGTTCCAATATTTTTATCCACTTCGTGATTTTTCCCGTATGCCTTTTTACGTCGAAGCAGCTCTCTGTATATTATTCGTTTCGGAAGTCTTCTATCCTTCACTAGAGGATGACAGGACTTATCTAGCCCTAATATGGTGCAACGGACGGTTGTTTTATGACTATCCTGTCACGATGGAGGATTGAAAAACAGTCCTAAGATTGGTCCATTGTCACGAGAGTATACTTTCATCTTTCCCGATTTTCTGCAGCTCTTTATAATTCAGCGTAGTTCTTTAATCTGGTGTCTTTTAACAGGGTTGTTATAAGTATGTCTTCAGCTGGTTCTTTTTCCTCGAATTTTACCTTCATGCCGAAGTACACGACCCATCCGAATTAATCGTGTTTTCCTTATCCGATTTAATAACGACCTTTTCTCTTCAATTTGTCCTTGTTCATTTCGAATTTTTTCTACCCAGCTTCTCTGTTCTATTTTCCTGCAAACACACATCTCTGCCGCTTGTAACTTATTCGTATTAACTTTATTTAAGGTCCAGGTTTCAGCACACTAAAGGGCTATGCACCACACATATATGTTCAATATCCTTTTTCGAAGCTTCAACGGTATTGACTTTTGTCTTAAATGCCTTGTTTTTTTTTGTTTTTTGGTGTTTTTTTTAACGCACATTTTGCTGGTTCATAATGGATTTCAGTATCACAATAGAGACTTTCTGTTATAATCTATCCGAGGTATTTCTATGCATTTGATTTCCGCTTTAATTTTTATGTTGAACAGGTGCGGTTTCCTTCTAATCATCGTTGCTTTTGTTTTTTCCACATGTATCACCTTACTCCTTACTTCACTAAATCGCCGTGCATATATAACATAATAACAGTGATAACATTTTTATCCGTATTTTATTCCAAAATCGTATTAAAAGTATACGTAGCGATGTAAATTAAAAATGTGTAAGTAAACTAATTCTCGCGTTTATTTATTAATTAGCCGGTAAAAATAAAAATATATCCGAATAGTTTATAGTGTCAGCTTAAAAGTCGTCGAAATGGTTGTGAACGACCGACTGCTAATGTATTACAGTTTACAGCGGTGGAATTTTTCAGTTATATGGCGAACAATTCACGGTTGAGAAGAATCGCTTACCTGGTTGTGGTTATAATAATTATTAATATGCGTGTGTAGGCTTCGTAATCAGTTACCGAGCCTCTAACTAATTTTCTGGCGCGGACATATCTGTTCCTTATTTAAAGGAAAACTCACGCTTGCCCGACAGTTAACCAAATTTTCTCGACGATGTTTTACGCATCATTTTGTTGGAAAGCGTTTAGAAATACCGCATTAGATTAGAAAAAGTCTTCTGTCGTACAGTCTGGTGTTCTATCTCGCTCGCTCCAACTCTTTACATCGTCATTTCGATCATTTATTACGAAACCTTTCGGATAGAGTAACCACTCTGTACGCGGTTGTTTTTCTTCGTTTCTGACGTACGTTTACCAACAACCGCCAAACTAACCGTTGCTCAAGATTAATAGAATACCGTACACAATATGTATCGATATATGTGTTGGTTATATATAAGTAATGTGTATAGATTTACAAGCCAATACGTGCGCGAGGTACTGTAATCGAAAAAAAAAATTGCAGCTGTTTAAATTCTGTATTCTGCGAATAGTCAATGGTTTGCGGTAATGACTTTAAAATGAATGTGTTTCGCCATATACACTTTGCGATGTAATACCCTGAAAACGTGTGGTTTTTATTACAAGGTGAATTTTCACAATATGCGATTAAATAACAATTTTTATTAAAGTTTAAATTTAAAATATAATTTTGTTGTACTTAATGCGTGGGTATGTGCGTATGTATTTAATCCGAATAGGCCAATTTACTACCACGATATTTCAATTTTGTTTTTATATTCGCTGTAAATGTTGTTCTTTTCTATCTTCGGTCCAACCTTTGCCTGTACGCAATTTCGGAATTTGCCATATTCCGCTAGTTTCTTCCTCGATGAATGACCGACTTCGTTGTCACTCGGTTCAATGCCACTACCTCCTCGAAATATTTACATTTATTCTTCGAACTCTGCATGTAAGTAAATATTCGGTTAATTAACTTTGACCGCTTTATGTAACCGTAAAACGTAATTCCCACTTTTTTTTCATCGCGTGATTTAACCTTCCTCCCGAATGGTCGTATATTTCTTCATTATATCTTTGCCTATATTCCTTCTTTACTTTAGTCCGTCCTTAGATTCTTCGTTGCACCTTCCTTTCTCTATTTATTCGATCGTGCACTACTTAATGTCGGGCTTTCTACCGCAATATATAGTTCTTCCGATTGAATAACTGCCTAGTAATGTAATTTCGCATTGCGCGACATATATTTTTTTATTATAAACGTTCTTAGTTAATTGAAAAGCAGCTCCTACTTTATTAAACGTACAAACCTGTATGTTCGTTCATATATTAAAATTATTTCAATTTTGATCGAATATTTTTTATTTAATTTTTTGGAAGTATCGGTTTTCCTGAAATTTTTAGTCTAAATTTTTATTTTATAAAATCATGGTCTTGTTCATTGTTGTTATTATTGCCAGTCTGTCGGTTCCTTTCTTTAATTTTTTAACGACTACAATTAAATAATCTCTTGTATTCCATTTTCCCTTAATTCATGTTTGTTCTCAGTTTTTAAAATAATTGATATAGTATGTTCACGTTCACACACATACATGTATATATATATATATGTATGTATATATTTTTGTATGTGAATATATAATATGTATCTTTTTTTGTTCTTAGTCTTTTTATACTTTATATTAATTAAATTTAAATTTAACTTTTTGATTAGTAGAATATTGCTTGCTGCAAATTGTAAAATAATTTATACGTATCGTTATTTCGCACGAACATTATCTTGTGAAACAATTATTTTTAATTAATGAGGGGAATCCTTATTATTTTCATTCGCGATACATTTATATTATATATATACAGTCGAATCCGCTTATAAGGGACACATCGGGCGGAAGTCATTTGTCCCTAATAACCGGTTGTCCCTATTAAGCGAATTTTTTAAAATCTCTTATTGAAGCGAGTATATATACAATTTAGTAAACAATTAACATACTTATAACCTTATTAATGCTTAATATTTATATGGAAATTAAGAGAAAAATTCAGGAGGCATACATAAGGTAAAAGAATCTGACTGCCCTTTTCAGTACTATTCCATTTTTTACGTAAGTTCTGTTCATTTGTTTCTAAACGGAAGACGGTGTTTTTGGAGACGCCCATGATTTTTGCTAACTCCCGAATAGGCATAATATTGGGAGGTTGAATTTCGATTTTGTCTGAAATAGAAATTTTTTCCTTTAATGATAAACATTTACCCGTCATTTTATTCATACAAAAAATTCACCAGAACTAAAAAAAGAAAAGAAAATTTTCGTAAGAAAAAAAAAATAAAACCTCAGACGCACTACAGTTTTTGCAGAACTAAACTAAGAACATAATAAGCTATCGGAGAGTGCATAATTAATAAACGTACAGAGCAAAAAACCGTATAGTGTCAATGAAAGAATGTCAACACAAGGACATCTGAAACAAAATGAAGAAAAAACAAAAATGTTCACTTAAACAAAAACGAATTGTAAAAATGACTAAAACATTTTTATTCCATTTTTGTTTATGTGAATATTTTCGTTTTACGACCGGAAGTGTCAATCGTGTGTATGTGTGTTTAGGCGTTATTCATTATGTGAATGCTAATCTTATATACATTTTCGTTTTACGTTTAATCAGTTGAAAATTAATTAGATTTTTCCGCTAATCTCGCCTAGATCTTTATATTTCGTCTATGTATAAATATTTGTTTTGTTTTGTTTTGTGTTTTTCAAACAATTGTACACTGAAACTCGTTAGACGAATTGGGTGTTGTGTTTTTTTCTTGTTTGAACCTTGGTTGTGTGTTCGCTATAAAGTTGGTAATCTCGTTTTCTTCTCAAACATTAGTGTATGGTAAGCGTTAAAACGTGATCTAAATGATAGCGCTAAATTCGTCTGCTTTGAAAATGCTTCGTTTATCTCCGATTTCCACAAAATTCGTACCTCCTCCCGTTTGTTTATCAACTTTTCTAACGAATAGCGCGAGTCAGTTGTGGAGAAAAGTTCTTTAATTTTCAATTAACTCGATAAGTTCCGTTCGATGGAATATTTCACATCTCCGGTTTTTGCGTTACTACACGGAAATCATTTTAAAGATATTACACTAGGACTCAATAGCAAATAGAGAACCGGAAAGAAAGTTCTTTATCGACTAGATTTTCTCAGCTTTTATACGAACAGTATCATTAATTGAATTCGTTGAAAAAATGTTTGTCGCGTGCCTTGGATAACGCGTTATAAATATTTATACATACCACCGAACTGAAATACACACACACACACACATATATATATATATATATAGTGTATGCGAGAAATTATTATTGTTATATTTTCTTTATTGTTAATAAAAATGAATACGATACAATTATATACCTTTATTCATTTATAGCACTCTATATAATTTTACTTAACCACAAAATGTACTTTCTTTTTAAACTCTGTATATACATATATGTGTTACATTAAAAAGTAAAGTCACTCCTACGCAGACGTGACAACAATTAAAAATTAACGATTTTAACAATTATAATATTACGATAATTACGGTCCTATAATTACATTTTCTTTAAACATTTACTCTATTTTATTAGTTTATTATTAAATAATTACGAATTATATAATAGGTTGTATAATAATATTTATTGATTGTCGACAGTTTTGTCAATTGCCACGATTTATACGAGTTTATATTCTAACTAACGGTGGATAAGGATGATTTCTTCAGGATCAATTTATTTAACGCGTGTAAAATTTGTGCGCGTATAATAAATTATTTATTTATTTAAACATCGATTTTGATTATAAATATATTTCTGCGATTATTTACATACCGTATTGAACGTTTTCGTTATTTCCACTTCAAAATAACGAAGGTAAAATATTAAACTCACCAGAATTTACTAATTATTTTTATTCGTACGATACGCATAAAAATAATTTAAATGATAACAATAAACGTTAATTTTTTTATAATAGTTTAAATATCGCGAACATATCGTGGGTATATTACTTTTTATTATTATTTATGATATTATTAGGAAAATTCGGATTTGGAATTTTATATTTCCGGTTAAATTTATCGAAACTAAGATCGAACATTCGAAATTCACAACGTTGCAAAATTTTTAATTAAAATTAGAATTAAAAATTAATTCGCAATTTCATTTGTCCGATTTATAATAATCTTCAATTTTGCTCATTACTTGCTACTGTTGCGATATTATCAGACCTAAGCAAACTTATTTTTACGTCACTTACAGAAACTCCTTTGCAATATTTGTGTTTTCATTCTTTTATCACTTGTAATATATAATTACACAATCACGATATGCCTATATCAAATCACCGCTGGGTGTAAACTATTCAAACGACTCCTATTTTGTGCGGATCGTATCCAATTTGTTCCTGCCCATTTGACAACATCATTTCGCCATAGGCCTTACATTTAACTTTTCAACAGATTGCTGCTCAAACGAATAGGTACAATAAGATATGAAAGAATTATTGATCAACGGGCTGAATTTAGACCATGTCGGTCCTGTTGTTCACAAATGTTGAACCTAACACAATATATTGAGAAATCGTTTGAACAGAAAATGATAACTGGCGTGGTGTTTGTGGATCTAAAAGCAATTTACGATATAATAAACCATAGTTTTTTTTTTTTGTTTTTTTTTTGTTCGTTTTTTTTTTAATTATTTTGTTTATTATTGTTTCTATCGTGTCATAGTTTAGATTGTATTTTATTGATTGGCTTCTACATTTTGTGCATTCTAATAGTATGTGGTTTATATTTAATAGCGAATTGCATTCATGGCAGATGGGTTGGAGTCCCCGTTGAGTAGGTGTTGTGACGTGTGTCCTGTGCGTAGTCTAGCTAGCGTTTTTTCGGATTTTCTCTCTCTCTGGTCTTGTGTTTTCCAGTTTCCTAAAATTTGATACAAAGTTTGTTGTTATAGAAGATTTATAATGGTGTAAGAGATTTTCATTTATGAAGATTATTGAAATTTTTCTAACAAAAATAAACAGGATGTTTTACGTTAGCCCCCGAATACCCGAGGGAATAGTTTTTTCACCGACACTATCGCTTACTGAGCTAACAAATTTCATGATATAGATTGTACCCTAACAAGCGCGTTTTCAACTATGGACAAAATTCATTAATTACAAATCTGAATAAAACACAAGTGTGCGCGTTTCATCTATGAAACAGTAAAGCCAGGTATAAATTAAATGTGTAGTAAAATGCTGTAACTTCGGGACACCATGAAATATCTAAGTACAATCTTAGACAAAAGTCTAACAATATCGGAAACACTAGGAAAATATTAAAAACAAAGTTTTAACTGGAAACGGCATTATCCGGAAGTTGATCGAATCATCATGCGTTACAAGACCGACGGTGTAGTTGCGTTGCTATATTTGGAAGCGCATGGGTGGGCCATTTACATCGTGCCGGTTTATACACGTTACATATGAATAATTTATCTACTTTGACATTTATAAACGATTTCTCATTCTTCGATTCGGCCGTCATCGGTTTATAGTCTATCCCATTTTTTTATCTATGTCGCGGCTTCATGTTGTTTACTACAAAGTGCACCAGCTGTCACAAAATTCAGAATTGTTACTGTCCTGATAAGCTGTTACATCAGTGTCGTTTTCCTGAGTTAAAAGTGTACAACCAATGCGCACTGTCAGTACTTACATACGTTTCCAAAATGTGGCCATATAAAAAATATATATATGAAAGACAAGAAGGATTCAAATTTAGCGCGAAAGAGTAATACTTAATGTAAGGCTATTGAATCGAAAAAAGTACGTACATAACAGAACAACGGTTAGAAGATGCGGTGGAACATAAAATGGAGATAAGTTGGTCGCGTAGCTCGAAGAAGCGACAATAGGTGGTCGAAACGGATCTTGCAATAGAGAGCAACGGACAAAAAAAGGAATCCGGGAAGGTCTAGATGATATAGAGAAGGTGGCTGGCAAATACTGAAGTACTAAACAGAAATGGTTGGATGACTTTGGAGAAAGCCTTCATCCAGGAATGAAACGCAATAGTCCTTGGAAATGATGTATACTGAAAGCATTAACTGATCACCTTTCCAAACAACTATCTCTTTCTAAATTTCCGTGGTTCTATTTCTTTAAGAAGGTTAATCGCGGAGAAATTGTACTCATCGCTAGATTGAAATTTAGGCAACGTTTATTACCTGATCGTTTTTTCGTATGCAACTTAGAGAAACCCCTTCTGTCCGCTTTTCATTCTGGGCAAGCAATTATGTTTTCAAATGTTCTGCTTTGACGCTATTACGTTCTGAGCTTTACCTTGTCTTACTACATTGACCAATATATTACACTTCGTAGTATCACCCCTTCTCCATCTGGATAATCTACAACTATTCCCTCACATAGCAACATTTCTAGAGGAATTATCATCCTTGATTAAAATATAAACAGTCTTCCACGGTATCACGTTGGGTAGGCCGTAAACGCGTGCTCATTTAATTACATGAGAAACGATTACATGGTCGTGTAAATGTGAGATCCATAAGACTGCCGGTAAACATAGATATTCGCCGAATTTGATAATCTAATTAAATTTATTCACGGGATAAGTCACTGGACTTCATGCAATTAAATTAATTATTAAGTATTTATTAAAACAATTAAGATTGTATCTTTAAATTGAGAACAATTTATATATATATGTATATGTATATATATATATATATATATATATATATATATATATATATATATATATATATATATATATATAATTAAATAAATCAAATCGGTTAGTAATTTCAAACAGATGCTAATTGAACAATTTCTACTGATATACTGCAATATTTTTGTTTTTTTAGCTTGTTAGATGCAGGATTTATTTCTGCTAAGTATTATTTTTGCATATTACCAAAAAACGTTTCCTAACATATGTATGTTGCTGATTTCTTATCAGTCCTGAGTTTCTTACGTACTATCTAATAAATTTTCATAAACTTGTAATAATGTTTATTTTCTTAATTTTTTTTTCTTCGCCGCTATATAAACTTATATATTAATTTACGTATTCCTTCTATCATTTTTAGCTTTTCCCCCACCCCACCCCCGTTCTTTATATGATTTATTGTTATTGATAATTCATATACGTCGTATAGTCTGTATCGCGATGATTTAAATTTATTATTTTTCAAAATCGCTTCGTAAATATTCTAAATTTAACTTGCGTTTACGATTTTCTTACTTAACCTTATTACTTTCCTAAACTTGCGTTTGATCACAATTCCGTCTATATTAAATTATCACTACTGAAAAATTGCCTGCTTTGTAGTAATTTGAAAAATCCGTCAGTAACGATTGATTGTATTTTAAATTAAAATACACGGAATAACTTCGTTGGATACACTCGTTCCTAAAAATTCAAAAAAAAAAAAAAAAGAGTCGCTCGAATAAAATAATTTGATTAATGCGTTAAAGGAAAACAACCAGGCGTTTTTTTATCCGCGAATAAAGTTCAATGTATCTAAAATGTGCAAAAGCTTTCACCAAGTCAATACGTCAATTTGTTGATGTAATGCTACGACCTTCGCCGTTAATTGTTTAAACACCCGTAAATTGTGATTCTAGAAAGAAAAGTATTACGCGGAAAAAACACTTCAACATGGAAAATTTTTAAAAGCTTTAAAATTGTGTGTACATCATAATAATAATAATAATAATAACGATGATAATAATAATAATAATGATAATAGTAATTTTATTTTTATTTTTATTTTTATTTTATTATTACTATAACGATGCCTCTCACCTACAAAGTTTTTCCTCTTATGTTACACGTTTATCTTGTACCGTTACTTCTAAGCCCTTAGTCAATACCAAAAAAATTTACCGTTTGCTTTTCTGTCAATAACGAAGACTTTCACAGCGGATTATTTGTCTGTGCCAAAAATTATATAACGACTATATTATGTATAAGTAAATGTAGAGAGGGGTTGGAAGGATGGGTGAAAAGATAACAAATTCGTAATACGTGATTATTATTTTTTTTTTTATACAAAATCCACCTATATGTGTGTATATATATATAAAATTTTAAAAAACTTTCGTTAGATACGACACTATTCTGAGAAAAGCCAACGTTTCTGACGTATTTATACAGTCCATTATCGTGGCAGAACATCAACAGACAGAATTATGGAAAGAACATCTATACACCTTTGAACGATCGTGCTTTTTCTCAGGCGACATCTGCAACTACTATTACACCAATATCACGGATTCGATAAGTTGTTAGAGGATCACATCCAGCTGCTGGTTGGTCTATATTTATCTCATTGTTTTTTCATTTTATTGATATTTTTTCCCAATTCGATGTAGGATAGGATTCCAAATATCACTTAAGTCATCCTCTCTATTGAAATTATCATTTCAACAGTTTCTTGTGCCAACCTTGCGAGACATTTATCCAATTTTAGCCAAAATGGAGATCGAGTTGAAGATGAAGTGGCCTGAATTATCCATACGATCTACCGCAGCAGTTTGTTAAAGTGAAACTTCTATTGGCGTGGTTTATATGGGAAGTTAACCCGCAAAACGAGCGAACGAAAATAACGGACGGACAGAGATATATATATATATATATATATATATATATACACCAACACCAACCTATCAAACCATGTTTTATTGCGTTGGGTGACCAAGTAACGGATATATATATATATATATATATGTGTGTGTGTGTGTGTGTGTGTGTGTATATGTGTATATGTATATATCGTTCGCATGTACCGCGCTACTTTTATAAATGTGTGCGCGCGTGTGTTTGTGGGGAGTGTGTTTATATATATATATATATATATATATATATATATATATATATATATATATATATATATATATATATATATAAGCATAAAAATTTTAAAAATGCTTTTTTTTAGTTCTAAGGTATTTTTATATCAGCTATATGCTCCTTAGTACGAACATCTATTAGCCTTACTGTTTAATCAATATAACGCTTCCCACATGAAGATGAAATATCATACACAATTGGAACTTGTCTCCATGTAAAACTTCTAACCATATTTCCAATAACACGGGTTCAATATTTTCCGCGTAACACTCTTTCAGTAATTTCTTTTATACAAGGCAGGACTACGTTAGTATCAAATATTTCATTCCTATTAATGATTTCCGTCTTCTTTTTCAAAATTTGTTGATGAAAATTTCAGCCTCTCTGACATTATGTCCATTATTTGCCATCGATGTTTGTAGCGCGTATACCGATTGCGTAAGCTGGCCATATTATAGTCCGATATAACCCTAATTAATTCCTTTTCGTGAGTTCTACAATTATCATAACATTTTTTAACAAGCTTGTTGATATGGAAAAATACCATCTCAAGATTCAGTTGATAATGCATATCCTGGTGGCATTAAACGAAATTCTACAACAACGGTAATAATTGTAATTTACAATATGTACTGTTAGCAACTGAACGTCAAACGAGACGTGCATATGTTAACCGGGGACGAGTAATAGTTGTATATAGTAGTTTTTTATTTGTAACAGTAAGGTGGGACCTTAGATGAAATATTGGTGAATGACATCTTTAACCCATTTAATACTTTGACCGTTAATTACAATTTCTGACAAGGGTAATGAGTGCCTTCTGGAAAGAAGAATACCTTCCGTTTTCTCGATGTCCAGTATCCAACGTTTATAGTACTTATAGACAGTGTAGGCGGGCCTTTTGTAATCTACTACAAATTGTATCGGATCTGTATGAATCACAATACAAAGCTTCTGCATAGAGAGCAGTTTTAATAAAAGGTATTTCAGGTAAATTATTTGTTAAGAGCAGGAAAAGAAAAGGATCTAACAGATTACCTTGTGTAAACCAGCGTAATAGGACCCCATACGCTTTTTCTAAATCAATTAATAATAATCCGGTGTGTTTATTCAAGTTAAAATTATCTGTTATAAAGTCAGCTATCCTTGCAACCCGATGCACTGTAGAATGATTAGTTCTAAAACTAAACTGTTCATTTACAAGAATATTGTTTTGTGATGAAAACTTTTGCAACCGACTAAGTATAACTTTTTCTGTTAATTTAATTAAATACTTAATAAACTAATGGGACGAATATTATTTATATTTGATATATCTTTCCCAGGTTTAGGTAGAATAATAACTTCAGATGTCTTCCATTTCACCGGAAAGTAAGAATTTATGAGAATACTATTTATTATTTTGGTTAAATAAACAATTGCATTACGGGGTAAGTTTTTAACCATTGTTCGGAAATTTCGTCCATACCAGAAGATGTCTTATTCTTCAAGGATTTAATGTGCTAATTAACTTCAGAAGGCGTAGCGAGATGTGTTATGTCCGTGGAGCTAGTTGCAATATTTTGGAATCAGTTTTTAATTTCTTTACTTACTTTATAATGATACGTTCTTGGCGGTAATTTGTTTTTTTACTGATATTTGAAAAATTGTTAGCAAGCAATTCTAGTTTATCATTTAATTTATAAACCAGTTGTCTAGTTGTGGGATCCTTTAAGGGGTGAAGTAATTGTGTTTGTTTAGTTAAAAATTTACCGGTTTTCCAGAGAGTATTATTTTTGGGAGTTAACTTGGATAAGAAATTGTTTAATTTGCATTTTTCCAATTATTTAATAAGAATGTCGAAAATTTCACCAAAAATAATATATCTGTTTAATTTTCACGTATCGATGTGTAAATTCGTATTTAGGTAGCATCCTTTTATAATAATTTTTAAGAGAAATGATTCTTATAATATAATACGGAACCTGATTAGTTTTTAAAGTTGAAGAAGGAACTGAAATTTTTGGGATAAAAAGGTTAGCACCGTGTGTAATTAATTAAGATTGTCAATAGCTTTATCAATTGCAGGTGGACTGTAAAAAGTTTCACTTAGATTTATATTAGTATGAATAAAAGTTTTAAATCGATTACAATCTGCATTTTTACATTGAAACATATTATGTGTTGGTTTAGTATATCTTGCTTGTCAGCAAGTAGTATATAAGATAATATAGGATTTTGATTGGAAGATAAACATGAAAGTGAAATATGGCTGTGATATTGTTGAAACCATTAACTAATATTAGATCTATAACGCTTGGTCTGTGATTAGCTTGCAGAGGAATATACGTGGGATCAAATGAGGGACAATATATTAAAATTAAGTTTTGTTGATGTTGCTAATAATATGTTATCCGCGCTATCATTACTGAAACAATTCCATGCTCTATGTTTGCAGTTAAAATCTCCTATAACGATAGTGCGTAAATATTGACCGAATATTAATTTTAAGTCGACTACAAAGTACAATTTGTTCTTCGGATATCGGTAAATACAGACTATGCATAATGAAACACGATTCGTCTGCACGTCAATGCCCACAGCATCTACACATTTAACTGCTAATACTGGTAACACATTATGCTTAATTGAATCCCGTACAATTAGTACGACACATACGCCTACTTTTATCACATCGATATAGATCGTAACCTGGGATTTTAATTTTAATTTTGTAATTTAATTTAGTTTCGCATAGAATAGATCAACATTATTTGAACTTAAAAAATATGTAAATTCCGGGTCTGCATGCGAGCGACGACTTTTTTTCACGAATCTCACAATCATTTGTAGAGATTTCATAATACTGTCCACACTTCACGCATATTACAGTTCGACGAGACATGACCGTGAAGCTGACAGCGCTGTAACGTTCCTTTCTTGGGTTGATATTTTTCCCATTTTAAGACACGGTAGAACATACTATTACGACAATACTTTTCTAATATCTGTGTCGTGCACAAAATTTCACCAAGTACACCGGGGGGAGTGTACAGATTTATTTTTAAATAGGGAGATAGATATGGCTACTTCTTTAAGTGCGTTAGTAATATCTTGTGTTTCGATGCCGGATGGTAAACCTTTTAAGATCAACGGTTTCCTATCAGACGGTAAATGCGTATAAAAAGAAACGCCACTTTGTTTTAAAGTTGTAATAAGTTTTTCATGGTCTTCCGTTGCATTGGTGTAAATAAAGTATTTATTTCCACGAACACGAATATTAAATGTCGACTTTAAAAATGATTTAAAATAAGTTATCATTTCATTATAGGATTTATTTTGATTACCGACCATAATTACCTACGGTATACGTACCTTTCTCTCCGTTACATTATGTGATTGCTCCTCAGCAGTGCCCAAAATATATATATATATATATATATATATATATATATATATATATATATATATATATATACTTGTGTTTCGTCTATTTTTAGCGGTTGAAAACGGTTGTGTGTAGGAATTATATTATCGTTTATGTTACCTGACGAAGACGATTTGTGTTTACGCTGATTACTCTTGCCTTTAGACCGACCTTAGTTGATCCAGCTATTTTGTTCGACGATAACGTCTGTTTCGTATCGATAACGTACACATCATCATCCGACGTTGATGACGATGATTTATTAACATTTGAAGTTGTTGCTGATCGAAGGGAAGTTAGCTATACGCCGAATAGATGGTGTGGAGCCGCATGAAAACGTAGTAGAGTAGCCGTGTGTGCAGTAGCACTGGTGGGAGTGAATGCTAACGAATAGATTACGCGGTGTTAGAGGTACAAACTAAACTAGCAGCAGATAAGAAACACAACGTGGAAACACTAAACAACACGATATTTCCTATTAAAATCTCGCTACAAGCCTAATGTATACTTCGCTTTACGCATTTATTTGAGTATTCCAGTTACAAATTGTTCTGGAGAAAGATTTTTTTATTCCCTAAAAAGAGTGAAAAATTATTTACGCGCGCAAGTACGGGAACGAGATAAATTGAATGCGCTTGCATTATTGTCGATGGATGTAAAATTTGTGCAAGAAATCGAATATGACGATATAATGTTGTTTTCGCGCATGCTAAAGCTAGAAAACGGTATCGGATATGTGATAAGTCGTAAAAGGATTTACTCTTTCGTTTTTAAATTAGACATTTTATTATTATAATAATAATTATTATTATTATAATAAAAAATATAATAAATATATCAGGCGAGGCTTAGAGCTTAGTTTATTCGTTCAGTGACGACCAATGTGATAATAATAATGTTGATTAAAGACTCGAAATAGAATCTGTGCAATAGATTAAACCCTTTTACTAATACGAAATAATTACGTAACTAAAATTATTTTTTAAAACATGAATCTTCTATCACCGTAATTGTAAACATTTTTCCAGTCATGCATCTCGTTCTCAATTTAGAAAACTTTGCTTAATTTAATCTCTTAAAACGAGCGCCGTTTTTATAGGTCGTCTTATGAAATAAAACTATCCGAAGTAATCGATACGTCCACACATTCTCACTCGTTCTTTTTCGTACAATCATAGTTTGAATTGGATCGTAAATAAGAATTTCATGCGGTAAAAAGGTCAGTAGTCAGTTCATCTATGGTCAATAAACGAGTACCAGCTTTCTAGGGTGTAGGGAAAAAACCGGGAAAGCAACGTCACAGTCACTGCGTATTTTGCTGGCCTGTCGTTTAGCCAGTTCGTTATTAATCTTCGGGTTGACAATCGTTTAAGTGACTTCCCGTACCAATTTTCGAATTGATTGCACCTTCTTTATGTGTGTGTGTATATGTGATGTATGAGTGTGTTCGTATGTGTATAAAGCCCACTTTAAAGGTGAATTTATTGATTGAAGGAAACGATTTTTTCTTTTGGAATTTTACAGATTTATACGCACATAATCGAAAAAATCTTTCGTTACTTACAGCGTTTAAAAAAATTTATTTTGATATTTGTAGATAAATCAACAAAGTTATTTAGAATAAGTAAATATTTCTTTTCCCCTATACCTAGCTATATCAATTGTGAGTGTGATATCTGCAGTTACTTGAGCGACGGCACTCCTTCCATTGAAGGTGGCCTAGAATGTACAAATTGCATTTATTTTATCAAGTCCAACGGTTTGACCCTCTGCAATCTTCGCAGCTCTGATGAGTTATCCAACAAATTAACTGCTGTCCAGTTAGGGTGATCATGTAACTTCGTTTCATGTTTTATTGCTTCCTGTTTTATCACATCGGCAACATATGTAACATGTAGGTCACGATGTAAAGTTTTATTTGATACAAACCAATTGCGCATTTGCAATGGTTAGTACAGTTTTATCGTGGAATCGCTGCATTAGTGTTATATTTGTTCTAGCAATTTGACACCCGTATTTCCTAACAGGAGCAAGTATTTGTTTGTATATGTTGATTTTATTATTCAATTTTTGCGTAGGACCGAGAGAAACGCAATTTAGAATGAAACAATTTGTAGGAAAGGAAGCTATTTTTAAAAAGTATATATAAATAGTTTTTGAGTTGAACCTCTCCTTAGTCAATAGAGTATTAATATACAACGCAATAATAAAGCCAATATGGACTTATGCTGCACCAATGTGGGGGTGTGCGAAAAATACTAGAAGAAATATAATACATCGCTTTCAAAATAAAACTTTAAGGCTGATATACAGAATGCCGTGGTACGTTATCAATGAAGATATTCATCGCGAACTTGGGGTCTGTATGGTCGACGAAGCAATAAAGCAGCGGGCTCGAAGACATGCAATACGTATACGCGGGCAATGCATTGAGCTAGTCGCTGCGGTTCCAGACGTCACGACAACCGGACGATTGAAAAGAACTAGAATTCGTCACCTAGTTTAAGAGAAGGGCTGAATTCATCAATGGATGTATTCCCCATACAAGAGAAGACGATGACACCCTTCATAGATAGCCAACATGGCTAGGAATGAATTGGCAGAAGTAGAAAAAAAAAAAAATTAAAAAACAACCAAATCATCCGTCTTCTTTGGGTAATCCCATACTAAATAATATCTGTACTGATTCTGAATATCTAAAAGTAAATACTTATCACATCAATGTTTATACCCCGTTGAATTCTTGAACTACGCATGGAAAAACAAGTCATCATTCAATATCGGCAGTATATCACTAAAGCTGCGAAAGAAGAGAGGTAAAAACGTTGCAAAGATTCGGTCCTTCTCTGCTGGAACCGTGCTCTTTAATTCATTACCCAACCTTATTATGTTTGACTTTTTAAAAAACTATAGAAAAATGACGTAAGTTATTAACAAAGCTTTTCGGCAGTTACGCCATTTTCAAGTTGAAATAAAAATCATATTTTACGACGAACTCATTTTAAAGAGCGTATCAGGAATATAGTTCGTCTTTAGTATATTTAGTGTAGATGAATTGTCGATTACATGTTGACAAATGCGCTAGATGTTAGTTGTTTTTAAGTATATATTTTTTACATATTACTTTTTTTATATTTATGATTTATAATTTATTTATTTTTATTTGAAAATGGCATAATTGTTGAAAGGCTTTGTTATTAATTATCAATGATTAATCATTTTTACTCGAATGTTCCATTTATTATTATTAGTACTATGTTTATTTTGTTCATTATAATCACTATTTAATCGGAGCTGTTTTAGCAAAAATTTATAATAGGACTAAATGATTATTACAAAAGTTCTCGGCTGAATGATTAAGTAAAGCTACATATGTACGTGACGGTATTTAGTAATATGTTGATTTTACATTCGATCGGAGTTTCATTCCTGTTTACGAATAACAATTTATGTTTTACATTTTTTAATTTTACATCTGCAAAAATTGAAATGGAAATATTCGTAATTCTTATTCCGTCAGTAATAGTAATAAAAACTTCGGTCGGGTCAACATGAAATGTTTTAATGAAATCATTGCACACTAACTGGTATTGATTTGCCTTCTCTGGAGCATATTTACCTAAGAGTTTAATAAAAAACCATTTTGAAAGCATTTTTCATCAACTTTCGATTTAATGAGGTCCTCGTGTTATATTATGTTCATATATGTCCTTGGACTGGTTCGTACTTATTATCCAAGTCCTCCATTTTTTTCGTTCTACTGTTAGCCTTTTCAGTTCGACGTTGCTCTTGATGCTAGCTTCTTTCTTGATTCCATTAGTGTCTTATTTGGGTCTTCCTTTAAAGAATCAATTTTTTTGTATTTTAAATTTTTACATATAAGTTCTTTTTTTATAAATATTATTAACTTAAATTATATTTTTGTCAATGTGTTTTCTGGAGAGAATGGTTATAACATTTTGTGTATTTTTTTTATATAAAGTAGGAATTAATGGCTAGTGATAAACGAATTTTCAATTCGGCTTATACATGGGTGTTTTTCTTCTATAATATCTTTCAATAGGCCATCTCTTAACACGTGCTCTATCCATTTCATTATTATTTTCTTAATCGTTTTCAAGATTGACATTTTCTTTTGTACTCGGTGAAAACTGTCATTTGAAATTTTATCACTCCACGAAACTTTTAATACGCGTTGCCAGAGCATCATGCTTCAAAGTTCTCAATCTCCTGTAAATTTCTTTTGTTTAAATTCCATTTTCCGATACGTACACTACTGCCGCCACGTATACGACTTGAGACGATACGTTTTTGTAATTCTGTATGCAAGCGTTACTATAGATTTGCTTCTTTAGCCATTACAGTTCTTCGCCGGATCTCTGCTACAATGTACGTTTCCCGTTATTGTATGTTCTAAATATTTTGAATGAATTCACTTGCTCTAGATTTTTTTTCATTAATTGATATATTGGCACTTTTTGTGGCGTCTTGACGATGCGTATTCTGTTTAATCGATATTTATTTCCATTCCATATTTGCCTGCTATGCTGTTTCATTTTGGTTTAATAATCCTTTCTAGTTGTTTACAGTGAATACTTGACCGTCTGCGAATATCCTCCTCCTTTTTACACTTTCTTGAATTTCTTCTAACGCGTTGTTTACTATGGATTCTGAATAAATATTTACAGATAACCTTGAGGTACTCCTTTGGAAATTTCTGTTGTTTTACATAATTTATTTCTCTATTTTATTCGGTTCTCGTTTGTGCGAAGACTAAAATACGAACTACTCCAAGTAATACTGATGGGAGCAATAGAAGGTAAGGTGTTCGTGGTGTCAGCCGCAGAAGGGCGTCGTGGATTTAAATATCCAAGAATGGATGGCGGTTGCCAGAATAAGAAGCCTTTTTCATTTAGCAAGGGACCGACAAGCATGGTTTAAAGTAGTGAAAGATGTGGACGCCAACCTTCGATAATGAAGACGGCCCAAGAAAAAGATAACTTCTATATTAATGCGAACAGTTTATCCGACATGTTTACTATTTTCAATATTTGGAATAGTTGATTCCATTTTACTCTATCGAATGCTTTAACATAATCAATATAGCATTAATATTATTTCTCAAGAAAGATTCGTAATGCTACAATGTATCCCTCGTTGATGATCTGTTTCTAAATTCATGCGAGGTGAAAGAGTGAGTGATGTTAGATAAAGAGGTCGTTTGTCTTGTGTAGTAATATTGCGCGAAAATATTATTACATAGAAGTAATTCAGGATTGTGTGTAGATATCGTAGTATGGACTATTAGATTCTGAATTATGTGTCGAGTGCGGATGTAGATTCGAAATTCTAACGTAATTTATATATTTTTTTAAGTTTATTAATTCTGTTTTAGAGATAAATGGACTATTAGTATATGAATAGTGTATGTGTAAGTGTAGATTTTAAACAAATTATTTGGCTAGTTTCTGATAAGTTTAATATTAGATTGATTTTGATGATTTTTAATTTCGTTGTATAATATAAGATATGTCCATAACTGTGTTTCATTTTTTGACTTTGATATCTGTTAAATGATCGAATTTATGTTTAGTCGACAACGTTTAAAGTGTGACTTAATCAGTACGTTAATAAGATTTTTTGTCTCATTTCGCTTTATATAAATGGCATTATTTTATTTATTCTTATTTATATTAATTACAATTTTTTAATATTATTATTATGGTTATTTACTGTAGCCATCGTTAGCATTTTCACAAATTAGCGTTTTTATTTTCGTTTGTTTTCTTTCTTGCGTCACTTCCGCTGATGGCTGCACGGGTTTTCAGTTTATTCTTTTTTTTTTGTAATTCATTTTTTAATTGTTTTATTTTATTTCGTAAAAAAATAATAATTTATCATACCTGCCGGAAAATATAATGAATGAGAGAACAGCAGATCGAGCGGATGAGATATAATGGGAGAATTTTTTCAGAGATCCTAGTTATAATTATTGATGCGGAGGAGGCAAAATATACATACACACAAATATATATATATGTATGTATATTGAAACAAAATGGTTTGTTGGAATGAACAGGACAAATTCAACCTTTATCTTCCACCGCTATCCTGGACGAGTGAGTACAACTCTATCTTCGCCTAGTATTTCCCTGACGTTATTTATTTTCCTTCCTATTTAGTAGCATCCATCATATTTTTCTATTATTACACATCATGCGTATTTAATAATGCGTGTGTGTATGTACGTTGGTTGCAACCCTATTCAACTTTTACTTTGTATATATTCTTTTTAATTTTAATAAGTAATAAAGAGGCGCTTGTTTTTTCATCTTTAAATTATCGCCATATTTAATTTCATCGTCAACGATGATGAAAGTTGAATATAATTTTTTTTTTGTAAGAAAAATGACAAAAATGGATACCCGCGTTAGTAAGAATTTAGAAGAATTCATCAATTTTCCGGGTTTCTGTCTTTTATTAAAGTTTATTTTTTTCGAAGTCCCCCTTTATTTGAATTCGATATAATAAGCGGAACCCGAAGGTTGGTGGGTAACGTGTCAGCTAATGATTTAATTTCCACATAAGTCTTCCTCGAATATCATTTCCTTTTTGGACTTTCTCTATTAGTTTTCCGTCTGGTTAGTAATCCACGTTAGGTGACGTAAAACGTATTGTTCGTCTTCTTTCAATCGTTCTTAGTACTGCTCATTTTTTCATTAACTCTAGAGACGATGCTTTGTTGTTTCATCGTATTTTTAACACAACGTTATGTTTCAAGCGACTTCAATTTACATTTGTCCTTCTTCAGCAATGTACACGTTTTAAGTGTTTTTTTTTTTTTTTTTAAATATCCGAATGAACTCAAAGAGGTCTATTTAATGCCTTGTTTTTTTCTGTTTCTACCTCGTTTTTCGTTCTGTCATTTTTTGTTATTAAGTTGTTCCAAATATTCAGATTCCTTCGTTTGTTCTAACTAGTGCTGTCGGTTCGAATCAGTTTCCGGTGTTGATCGATTCATTTTTCTGAAAAATCGATTCGTCAAAGTGAATGAGTTGTGTTAAACAAGTTAATGGAAAATAATAGATACAAAAAATGATCGATGTATCTCCTTGAACTACTGTTCTCGAAGGATGACTCTTAAAATCGAAATCGGAATTTGACCGATATCTAAAGGAAGAGCAGACTCCTAAAAGCGACAAAATTTAGAATGATGCACGCCGAAAAATGCCCAATCGTCAGTCAATTAGCTAAACAAATATTTGTGCATTTCATTCTTACCAGCTCATCGGCGCTCCTGTCCAATAAGAAAAAAAAAATTATATTTCTTTATTAAAATTCAAAATAATCATGAATAAAATATTGTGTTTTCGTCTTTTAAATTTTAATATATATAAATTGTTAAATAAACTCGCACTTTTTTTAGTATAGTATTTTTTTTATTTAAGTAAAAAACAATTGAAACTTGTTTATGAAATTAAAAAAAAAACAGCTGCATAAATTTGAATTTGAGTCGATCTCGTCGATTCCTACGATTAATCGATTCTAAGTGGAATCGTCGACTTGAGTCGATCAGCCTTCAGATCGATTTGATTTCCCGGAATCAATTAACTGATTACATTTTCCGGAATTGACAGTTCTAATTCTAACATTTTGCCACTTACCATTATCTTTATCTGATCGTGTCTTTTTTTAAAGCGTTAATATTCGGTTTTCTTTACGACGATTCTCATCCTACGTACGATGTTTAGTGATCACATTAAATCGTTAATCGACATCAACAATTTCTCATTGCCTAATGTTATAAAATATTATTATTATTATTATTATTATTGGATGGCAGAAATGTATTATTTTGTTTAATTTGTTCATTATAGCATTTACATTGTAAACATAATGTCGCGGTGTCGTAGTTGCTAGAGTGCTCGACTATCAACTTGATTGTCGGTGCTTTGAAACCAACACGCGACATAGAAAGTTTCCGTCATTATTTAATTCATAATTATCACGGAGAAGCCACTCCGTATAACATCATATGCGTGCGCGTCTGCGTCGCATATAAATAGTGGCTTGATTGCTAGCTATTTCTGTACGTAAAAATAAATGTACAATTCACGATGTTCGGCAATGAACAATACGATGATGATGATTGTAAAAATGTTTGAAATATCTTAAATATATTTGATTTGATTATTATTATTATTATTGGGATTCCATACAGTTTACCCATATCTATATATTATGAAATGAATAAAAAACGGCTATTTATAATGTAGGTAGACGGTGAAGGAAAGTAGAGATGAGTAAAGTTTAATAATGATACCAGAATCTAAAATATAGGAATATATAGGACCATGTATACGTAAGCATTTTGAAGAGCTAAGAGAATTGCAATATATTTATAGGAAACGGAACTTTATGCATTGAAGCGAGGAATTCTACTGTGTTCATGGTAGACCAAATATGGTACAGTGCTTACAAATTAAGTGAACTTAATACCGGCATCACTTTTGTCTGGGTTCCAAGTCATCGAGGGATAATAGGCCACGACGATGAGGTACACCGTGCTGCACAAGGGCCTACCCAAGCTTACCTGCCGACAGTACTGGAAGAAGACAATGCAAAATATTATTGCCAGAAAATTCTGGACGCGTGGAATCGGTTGTTCCATTCTCGGCCGAGTAAACTTGGAAATATAAAGAAGGATTTAACAACCTGGCCATCAAAGATTGGTAAGCCGTCAACCGAGTGTATATTGGTCACACGCTGAGTACGCACTCCTATCTACTGAGTGCCCAACCACCACCAATATGCGAATTGTGCTGTACTTCATTAACAGTCTACCATATCGTGGTTATCTGCCCGAAATTTGCTCAATATCGGTGCAATCAGCTGAAGAAAAATATACCGAATGTAAACAACCTCCTCCTTCTCACCAACTTCATAATAAATTCGAAACTGTAATAATATATAATTAATTCATATTTCGAGTAATAGCCTTATAGGCAATAAGTACTCGTAAAAAAAAAAAAAAAAAAAAAAAGTCTATGAAGAGCTTGGTCAACACGAGGATTACTATAATATTAGAGCATAACACGGTCCGCATCGGCTACTAAATGGGTATTCGTAGGATGTGAGCAATTAGGAGAATTAACTAGTTTCAACCTTATGTAACGAAGCAGGAAGGTGACTACTGCCGAGTCTCAGTCGACAAATGGTAGTAATAAAACTCTGCAATTTGATCGTTTCAACTTTAATATTGTAGAACCATGGATTAGCAGGTATGTCGGGTTGAATGGATTTATAACGCCTTGCAGTAAATGGATCAGATCGTAGATTTTTCTAGTATTCCTTATGCGCAAATTTAATGTACGCTATGAAATCTGTAGGAGTATAAAACAAAAATATTCTTATTGTAACCGTTGAAGTGACTAAATGAGCAGCTAGATTATTGCCATGAATACCGCTGTGCCCGAGGATCCGAACAAATTTAACCGCCACTTCCGAGCGATCTAAATTGGTATATGTAATTAGAAATTTTGTAAATAATTGACGGTAAACTGGAATTGAGCTGGGAGCGCAGTGCATCGCCAGTAAGCAACATTAAGAATCGGAGAGGATTAGAATATTCGTAGAAGAACGATGAATAGAAACGTATCGAACAGATTGCAGAATAGCAGTCTGCGGTAAAAATAAAACACAGCCTATTAAGTGTAAATTTTTCATTTCGAATGAAAATTAGGAGACAGTTAGGATACTTTCTATTAACCAAGGGGTGAAAATTATAATCGGCGGTTAGTGGGAGGCAGTTATTCTTAAATGAGGAAAACAGTTTTATGTTGATTATTATACTCGAAAAGAATGATGTAGAAGTGAAACGGTAGGATGGGAGAAGAATATCACTGTACCTGACAAAAGATGAAAATAGGAATGACATAACAAAAGACGTCGAAGTATAGATGTGAAAAATTTTCTAAGTATATAGTAGACAAAGAGGGTGCGATATCGTTAGTGAAATTTTAAGACTTACTTTGTTGTATTGTAAGACGCAGGGTTTTTTCTGTCATTTTTTCCTGCGGCGAATGAATACGCTTTTTTATCGATACGAATGTTGTACGTCATTTTATGTACGAAATAATGAATAAATAAGTGCTTTTTCTTTTCTTCTGTCAAAGTTCGTTAATTTATTAAATAAAAGATAGAGCGTCTTATACAGATCATTTAGAAACTGGAAACCGTGCCTATTAAAGCGAAGTATTTTTTTCCTTTTATTCCGACTTTCGGAGATGCAATATTGTTGAAAATCTATTAGTAAAAATTGTTTAATCTTTGGCAACATATCAGTTGAATTCCGTTTAATGTTCTCACAAGGAACGCTCGATAAATTATAACGCGTCAATTTATCGGCCACATCGTTTATACCGCATGAGAAGGGATCGGCTTAAACTTTACTCTAGATCCACGATTATAAGTTGAATAATGTCCAATTGTCCACGCATCAAATTCTAACTCATTTTGAATTCTGGGAGCTTAGATATTTGTAATAGGACACTTAAGGAACCACAGAGATGATTAGAATATTCTTTTCTCTCACATCTTTAACTAGGTGTAAAACTTCGTAAATTGCAAAAGGATAATCTTGAGATTTTCGATACGATTTTTTTTTTCGGGTAATATAAATCCGAGTAAGCCGTGGTTTCAATTATACCAGCACGTTTCGGGGAATTATGTATCAACTTTATTTCGACTACGTACGGCCATAATCTCTCGCATCTTGCTAAATTAGTCATAATTTCTGATGGAACATGTGACACGTATTGAGCATCGAATTTGGGTTTGTCCGAAATTTCTAAAGCGTAGACATGATCTTTTCTATAATATTTTACAAAAATGGTACACATTACCCGCGAGTATCGAATTAATTGTTTCTGATGCTTTGCCTTCTGTGACCATCAGTTTATACAAATTTATCAAGCGTAATGGCACTGAGATTTAAAATACACTAACTAGATAAATGTTTAAACTGGCCAAATGGTGCAAGTTGAAAAAAAAATTGAAACTGCATTATTAAAATCAATCCGCTGATAATTTTACAAATTTTTCTAAAAAATTTCAAGTTTTTGAAATCGTTACTCAATTTGATCCCATTGGGGAAAAGAAAAAATAAATCTTCAATTATCGTTTCCATCTTTTTTTCGGTTCGTAAGAAATGTATATATATATATATATATATATATATATATATATATATATATATATATATATATATATATATATATATATACATCACTGTTATAAAGCCCTTCGGTTATAATTTATGCTTGTCCGGTCTAATGTCGATTGTCCGACAGCACTTACAAGAAATTCCGATTAATGCAAAACCGATGTTACCGAGTATCATTAAATGCTCCTCGATGAACTAAAGTGTACACTTTCAACGATAACTATTCTCGATATTTGTAATCGCATTTATAACTTATCGAAGAAATTTTATGATAAATTTATCACGACGATAATTTAACTCGGTTAATAGACAATTACGATATGCTTGATCTGGACGTACGCTATTTTTAATCTAATCTTATACGATTCGATATGCGCGTTAAATTAAATTGTAACATATATTATACGATTTAAAGCGTGCTAAATAAATTTTTAATATATAAGCTTGTAAATTAAAAAAAAAAAATCAATTTGTTTTTATTCTTGGCATATATAGTAAATACGTATGAATTTTACACCTGATTTTGTTTTGTTATAAAAAATGAACTGGATGTAATTTATTCAAGATTTTCAAGGCATCGTTTGGATGTTTTTTGCATATCTCAAAAAGTTTCTACATTGTCGACTGTTGTGGCAGTACCTTATTTTTCCACTATTAAACGAATAAAAATGTTTTCGAGTTATTCCGCGAGTAAAGATTGTTTTAATTACTTATTAATAATATTAAGCATTTTATGAAAAAAAATATCATTGAAAATTTTGTTTAAATAAATACGTAGAAAATTTAGCTTTTTAGATAAAAATAAATTTAAACAGAAAAAAAAAGTTTTTCGATATTTATTGGATCCGTTATATTTTCCGATATTCGTTATTGTTGTTAGTGGTTTTTCTCTTCGCCGAGAGATTATTAGTACGCATATATTTCATATTTCGGATTATTCTTTCAAGCCTTTACGAGTAATTTTCAAATTTATTCTTTTCCAAAAACAATCTTTTCTTTATTAATCGTCCTTAGCAATCATTTAATTTGTCGATATGATTATCCGTTGTTTTTTCCACATTTTGTAAAACTTTACAAAGTGCATTTGATCGTTTTTATTTTATTTTTAATTAAATTAGAACTAATAAACGCGTGAAACGAGGTTTTTATTTATTTTGAAAGCGTGTACAAAAAAAAAAAAAAAACGGGATAAGTGTCTACGTCATTGCATTTTATAAATTATCGTAATTTTAGGAGGCTCCCAAATTTACTTTTCACGATCTGCCACTGATATACACACAAATACATACATCGAGGTATAAAATACTACTAATGAACGAGATAAAATGCTGGTTTCTCGATGATCGCTATTTAATTTATATAGTAATTATTCCGGTTACAGGTATAAATATTTTGCTTAATTATACGAACGTATTGACGAAAATAGTGCATTTCTACGTAAGACGAGATTGCCCGTTGTGACGTGATAAGTTTATTTTTTAATATTTTTAATTTTATTCGTTAGATTATTATTTAAAACGTTCGAAACACGCGTCCGAATATATCGAATTGATTATTGTGCATTATAACGGACGTTCTCGTCGCGAGTTAACGTAGCTAATATAATATAAGACGTAGATCGGTTATTTGAATTATCATCACTGATCTAATAATAGTAGCTCATTAACCAATCAGCAAGCTAACAAGTACAGTAATACATTAGATGATGAGGTAATTATATATAAAAGTAATAAATAATTCTGTAGCTGTTATATATGTGTATTTTTAAATAAATTAATGCGCAAGTAATGACCAAAATCTCGCTTTATCTACTTCGATGTAAATTTAAGTCACATCCGATCAAATTGTTTTAGTCGATGATTCGAAATATACTAGAAATAACTAGGATTTAATTACAGTTTTTCCGTCTCATATTATCAGCTATTGACGTGGTATCATTTGCAAATCTAAAATTGATTATCTTTCATCATCCTATCATTATTTCTCCATTCCATTGCTCTACGACTATTGTCTGATTATATATTCTGTATAAGAGAAAAAGATCGTAGGCGGCAAAATAGTCTTGTCTGGTTCCTTTATGAATGTCAAATTGTTATATATATATATATATATATATATATATATATATATATATATATATATATATATATATAAAGCACGCGCTCATATAGGGCGTGTCCTATTAATTTATAATTTTTAATCTAGTTCGGACAGTAGTAAGATTTACTTATGTGGTCATAGTATGCATCGAAAAATAATAATGCCAACAGAGCGACGAAAACTAAATTGGTTTTTGTAATCTGGTACGAAATAGTAGTTATTATTTATTCATAGAAATGTATGAATTCGTATGGGTTGGATCTGTTTTTTTTTTCTTCTTTTTATAAATCACCGAATACAAAAATATTCGCTCGAACGCTATATTATGACTAAGCCGCATCTGAATGGGGCATTTACTTGGCCTTTGGGCAATTTAAATGCAAATGAAGTACCGACATTTTAAACTAAAAGGAGAGATATCATTGTATTATTCTTGGTTTTCTGAATATCACCTTGTTGATTTTTTTTTAAACTTATTTAGAAAAATATTTAAGTGTGCTGTATTTGTTTCACGGATTTTATTTATGCATTTTATATATATATATATTTATTTATTTACAAAACAATACGGCGTACACAACAGCATAACGGCAATTACAGTGTCTTACAGAATAATTATAAAGTAAAAGTATGAACAAAAATAAAACTGAACCACACTCACACAACACGCTAATTAATATAAATAATATTTAGATTGAAAACAAAAATTACTAATACAAACCGAAAAATGATTCTAATATATATATATATACATATACATATACATATACATATCTTCTTCTTCTTCTTCGCGTGCCACCCGATTTGGGTATTGCTTAATCATCATGTATTGATTCCACTATCTGATGAAAGGAGTTCTTGAGGCTTTGATTAATTCCGCTGCACTCTGAATTCCAGTCCATATTTTAATATTGTCAAGCCAAGAGATCCTTCTTCTACCATTGATCGTTCCCATTAATATTGTTTTTGTAAAAGGTGGCATTTCGATCCTCGCATTAAGTGTCCCCAAAACGCAGTTTTTCGTCTTTTTATTATAGTCATTAGTATCCGGCCGGTTCTCATTAACACTTCTTCGTTCTTAGTTTTACTTGTCCACGGAATTTTCCATATCCTTCTGTAACACTACATTTCGAACGATAAGATGCGCTTCTTCATATTTTCTTTTATCGTCCAAGTTTCGCACCCATACAAAAGTACTGACCACACGTAACAACCCAGAACCTTCTTTTTGACATCTAAGCTTAATTTTCGGTTACAAAGAACGTGTTTGAATTTCATGAACATGGCTCGGCCATTTCAATTCGACCTCGTATCTCTACATCCGGGCACTATCTCTTGTGATCCAGCTACCTAAATATTTATATTTATTTACTTGTTCGTATATATATAATATAAAAATATATATTTGTGCGAGTGTGTTAATTTCTATTATACAAATGCTTATGTCTGGAGAAGAAATGAACGATAAACGAATTGTAGAATTTACGCCATCAGTATGAATATTTTAAAAATGTATACGTTGACTAAATTTTTGTACAATATAGCGGAATATTGATTTAGTAATTTGAAAATTTTCTTTTCTGCTTATTTCAGCGCTTTATTTTTGTGAATTGAATTATAGAAGACTGCTTAAAGTTCTTAAAAGTTCATTTTGTTAAAATATGCGTGCATCGTGTCTATGCGAAAAAATGATATAGAAGATATGAAATGCTATACCTGATTAACCCTTTTCCTTGGAGATTTGTCTTTTTTTTTTTTATTAGAACAGGTAGTTCTATCTCGTCCCCCTCACACTGTATTGATTCGCGATTATATTATGAATAAAATCGATCCTCGCTACGTCGAGACATCCTTAACACTCCGACACTTATTTCTTGAAATTAAAAATTTATACGCAATTCACTACAAGAAGAGTTTTATCCGATTACCCAACTGCGTTGTAAGCAAACTCAATATAAAACTCGAGACATGGTCGATAAAGAAGATATCTGAAAAGCAGCTAATGGCAAGGGAAATGTGGTTTCTGAGACGTCTGTTAAAGATAACTTGTACGGAAAATGAAACAAATGCGGAAATCTTGAAAAGAGTATTAGTCAGCAGAGAACTGTGGAATATCGTACAGAAGAAGTGCATATTTCGGTCACATAATTCGTGGAGAAGAATACCGCATATATTACAAACTATATTATACGGTAGAATGGAAGGAAAACGGTCAATAATGAACATAAATGACCGGACGGGAATAAAGGAAATTGAAGAATCGATGGAAGCAACTAAAAATAGAACACTGAAATCAGCCAACATGTCAAACCAGAAGGAGATTAATATATATATATATATATATATATATATATGATTAATAAAAACGCTTAGATAATTTTTCTTGCACACAAACGTAGATAAATATGTACCAGGACAATCTATACTTAACATCATAACGTAATATAATAGTAATTAGTATAAATTAAATATTAGTTATTAAAATACCACTTCTGAAGGCTGAACGGACCGGTCGCGACGAAGAGAGATAAGGATTATTTGTTCAACATCTATCGAGAATATTCCAACAGCGTGGCATTCAGTAATGAAGCAGATTTGCCTAAACAACCACTTAAATTTGTCAGTCTGCTCCTTAATGCTAAAAATAAATCGCTACGAATTAAAATTTCACCGGGACTATTAAAAGAACTGTATCTAGAGAAAGTATTAAACTTTTTGCGTATATATATTTAATGCCTCGTATACGACTAGAATATATTTACACGATTTTTAAATTAGGCGAAGTCAACATGCTCACAAAAATGGCCGATGTACCAGTGGAATAATTCGAATCATATAAACCTATTTCACTACCGCCGAAATATCAAAACTATTAAAGAAGTTACTCCTTAAACGTATCAAACGTATCACTTACGAAATTACCTGGTAATAATTTACAATTGATCAAATACATCGAGTACATTAGTACGTATAGAAAGAGTAGCCGAAGAAAAGGAATATTGCTCAACATGTTCCTTAACGTTGCACAGACGTTTGATCTTGCATTAAAAATTCGCGTACATACTAAGTTTAGGAGCGAGTTAGAATAGTTTTGATTTTCATTTTCTGCAATCATTGCAATGTAATCAGCGTATCTTATCATTTAAACTCCCATTATCTCCATCTTCTTGACAGCTTGTTCTATATATAAATTAAATAGGTGCGGAATAGGGTACATCCTTGCCTCACTTCTCTCTCGATTGCTGCTTCGGCCAGTTACATTGTTCAGTTTGATAATTGCCTTTTCGTTTTTATACAGGTTACGGATTTTATATATATATATATATATATATATGTGTGTGTACATGTCATGTACAAAACTAATTAATTTGGATACATGTATTATATGTACGTGTCTAATACTTTTTGATTAACGTAACAAAATTTTTCTTTCCGCATTTTGTTTATTACAAAAAAAAAAAAAATATGAAAAATAAGATTAATAAAAGTTTCTCCATTATTTACTGTCCGTGGAAGCTTTCACGAGATGAGTGAAAAAGCGAACCACCCGCTGTATATTCCTGGAATGTTTAAAATTCCGGAAGCATTTTCCGTCGCACTAATGAAACCGAAACTAATAATTTCGTTTAGTTTTTCGTAAATAGTTTTGATTTCATTTTTCTTTTTAATTATTTATCGTTACTAAAATGTGTGTGTCTGTGTGTTTATGCGTTAGAAATTAATTCCGGGGATTTTTCTCATATCGTTACGACGTAATTACGTTTTAATTTTTCGGAAAAATTAAAAAAAGTAATACAACTATTATTCATTTATTTTATTTTACTCGTATTTCGAATCGGTGGTTTTTAAATAATTCATTTTTTCCAGCTCTCCGAATGGCGTGAACGATCTAGCGGTGAAACCTTTAACTCAGTTTCCTGTTATGCTTAAAGAACAGGTAATAAGTTTAATTAGTTTTTTTACGAAGTAACTTATTTTCAGTTTTTAAACAATATTCGTACTTACTTTCGAAACAAAAAAATAATCCAGAGTATGCGTGTCCTGGTGTGTGTAAGTCGGTTTGACGTGACCGCGGTTAGCGTTTGATTTTATCTAACTGGGAACTAATTCGTTCATTATGACGAATAGAGAATTCTGTCTTTAATTTTTGTAGCGTTAGTCATTAATTAAATTTTCAATGCGATAACAATTGAATAAAAATTAGTCTAATAAATGTTCATTCTCAAGAATCATTTTATTCCTTATAAAATTTTCAATTTATAACCCGTTGTTTTTCTTTCAGTTTTTATTCGCTTTTAGTTTAAAGTCATCGGACGAAGAATTTTTTTTTCAGTAATTTTTAATTTTATCGAACTGTTAAATTTATAATAATTAATTTTTAATTTACACAGTTAATCGGCAAGATATTTAAACTTTGAAATAAAATTTCTGTTAAATTTGCAATAATTAATTTTTTTATTAATTTTATTTTTTTACATATATATATATATCAATCGTATAATTTAGGAAAATTGTATTGCAGTACTCACAATATGGAACTTGTATAAGTAGGCTGAAAATTTGCCATGACCTGACAAGATTTTCGAGTTATAGAAGATGATATTTTGGTTTTTAATCTTTATTCTCTCAATAATACTTGGGAAGAAATTGTGTGTTTTTTTTTCTGTAGTTTCAAAATCCCACCTCGTTTGCCACTCCGATAATAATAATTTAGAAATGTGTTTTTTAAATATATGAATTGGTATGTTATTGTCGAGTGTGTGAGGTAAGTTATTATTTATAAACTTACTGGTTGTAAGCGAATTAAAATCCCTAAGTATGTGAAATTCACTAGTGATTGCTTTGTCTATGAGGTAATTGGGAGTAGACCACTAATGACAGCAGCTTCCGATGATGGTGCAGTTCGATAAAGAGATTTTATGTGGTAACAGGTTTTAAAGTATCGATCATTCGGAAAGGTCAAGACATAATAATCGTCAGTAGAATGATTATTAATAATATCCTATATGCGGATGATATAGAGGCGGTTGCTGTTAGTTTTAGTAATTTGGCAAGAACTCGCGTATTCGGTAAATGAGGTTAGTAAAAGTATGAGAATACACATAAATGCGACAAAAACCAAAAGGATGGCTATTTGTACAGAATATTATGTATGATTCGATAACGTAGAGATCGTGGAACGATTTCCGTAAAAAAATTAGGTTGGGAAATAAGATGCACAATAGAACAGTTGAGACGTACTTTCAGAAAATGCAAAGAATACTAACAAACCAAAACTTAAAAATAATCATTAAATACGCTTCGTAAAAACTGAGATGTTGTCTTACCGGAGGATATGTTGAGAACTTCTTGGACACCGGTTACTAATTCAAAAGTATTATTATATCGTCTGAAGAATCAGACGGAAACCTAAAGGTAGAAATTTTAACGTATCGATGATATCACGAGCAACAGGAAATATGAAATGCTTTATGTATTAATAGAACGTAAAATAAACTGTAACCGTGGTCGCGGTCGTCCAAGAACTCCGTTGATAGATTAGTTGAAGAAATGGTTTAAAATGGACGCGATCAAAATGTTTAGTAGGGTTGAATAATGAGTCTGATCAAGTAGATGGTCGCTAATGTCTCAGAGCGCACAAGGAAGAAGATGTGTATATATATATATATATTATAATAATAATAAAGCCTTTATTTCATTTATATAAACCATAAAATACATGCATAAAATAATTAAAATTAATGATAACAATGAAAGACCAAATTGAGCAAAGGCCTCTTCCGTTGTTTTTTTTTTTTTTTTACTTTGAAGAAATATATCCAACACCCATTTGATTCCAAATCGCTCTATCTCTTGCTTTCCGCGTCCAATTGATCCAAACATATTTAACAATATCGTCTTTCCATCGTCTTTTTTAGTCTTTGAATTTTCCTTTTCCTATCCAGCGGAATCCATTCTATGCATTTTCTGGCCCAGCTATCTGCTTGTTTCCGCACGACATGACCACACCATGTCCATTTGAGGTTTCTTGCTATTTCCATTAGGTCTTCTGTCCTTGACTGTGCTCTTAATGCCTTGTTTATTCTATCCAATTTTGTAACCCTAATATTTTCCTTTCCATCGCTAGCTGCACAATTTGTAACTTTTTTATTTGCTTAATATTATATGACCATGTTTGCGATCCATAAGTAATCGCCGGTATAATACATGTATTTAAATACTTGTGCTTTTAATGATGGACTCATTTTCTTATTAAAAATTTCCTTCAAAGCCCAATACTTTTTCTATCCGATCGCTATTTTTCTATTTATTTCCTTGTCTGTTTTGTCTTTAAATGAAATTAGTTGTCTAACATATATAACTTCTTCAGCCTATTTTAATTTCCTTGAGTTAATGGTCACATTTTGTCATGTGCTATTAGTTAATAATTCGTTTTTTTTTTTTTGTTATTTATACCGAGTCCTGCTTTTTTTGCAATTTCTTCTAGTTCGTTAAGCATCGTCTGCAATTTTTCAGCCGTGGAAGCTATAAGTGTCACATCATCTGCGAAACGTAAATTTGTTAAATGTGTACCATTGATGTTTATTTCATATTGTTTCCACGATATATTCCTAAATAGTTGTTCCAAAACCGCATTAAATAAGACTGGTGACCAGGGGTTCCCTTGTCTAACTCCTTTTTTTCAATGGAAAGCTTTCTCCTTCCTAATCCAATATTATCTTTCCCCGAGTATTATCGTAGCTATTCTTTATTAATCTTATATATTTCTTATGTATTCCTTGATGCTGCAAAGAAGCATAGAGGACATCGCGATCTACTGAACCGAAGATTTTCTTGAAGTCAACAAATGCAAGAAATATTTCTATTTCGTATTCATTCGCTTTTTCGATTATCTGTTGTATTATTTGTAAATTATCTATAGCGGAGTAGTTTGCGCGGAAACCTGCTTTTGTTCTGGAGGCTGTTGATCATCTAATTGATTTGCTAAACGTGTGTACAATACTTTAGCAAATATTTTGTAAAAACTTTGTAGAAGACTTATATATATCCTCTTTATTTGATATGCAATAAATTTAGAAAATGCATATGCAAAACTAGAATTGCGTAATTTTGATTAAAAAGTTTCTTCGTGGAGCTTCTTCTTCGTTGATACGTATCTGACAAAAAAAAAATAATTATTTATATATTTATAAACTACAGCAGGCACTTATAACTAGTTCACTGCTGTGTTTATAAATATAAATTTAATCGCGATACGTGGGCTGTTTTTATTTTAGCACACTTTTAACCCTTTCTATTGCGTATTATCAATTTTTTAAATAAAATTATTCATTTTAATTTCTGAAATAATTAAGAAAAATTACTGGATGAGTTTTGAAAATATTAATATTCGTGCGTATAATATCGCTTTTTAGATGACTAAATAATTTTTAACGCGCTATATCAATATTTCTAGAATTTAAACTTTTATTAAATGTCGACTAAATGCTTCCTATTATATAAAGATATAACATTAAAAGTTTACGTACCGTATAGAGGACATTCTGACTGAACGGGTTCTAACTTCTGTTTGTGTTGTACTGTCCGTTGCTAAAAGAAAACGAAGAAAGAGAAAAATGACCGATTAAATTACGAATTATCCAAAACAGACGGCGATAATAATTATTTAGATTTTTTTTTTTCACTTTTACTTCATTAGTTTTTATTTAGGTTCACGCACTATGGGAGTCTAGAAATTAATGAATAAATAAATAACCGTACGTTATAAAATAATTTATATTTATTTAAATATTTATTTTTTGGAGTTATTAAATATTATTTAATTAGACTTAATTAACTATTCAATAAATAAAATCGAACGAATTAAATTCATTATTAAATAACTAAGAATCGCTTTTCACTTAAAATAAATAAAACTGATTTAATTGATTCCTTTTCTATTACGATTTTTTTGATAGGTCTTCTAAATATTATTTCAAATCGTCCCTCTTCCATTTTTTTAATTTTCAAACATTTTTTAAATACCTTCGTTTTCTTTCATTTTAATACTTATCGAATTTATTTTTTATTTTCGTTATTTTGTATTTTAACACAACACGTCTATTCGTTAAAAAAAAAAAAAAAAAAAAAACAGAATATACGAAAAAAGTGGATAGCTATTTCTTGTTCGATATTCTAAACTGTTTTCATGCTATTTTTGGTAAATGAAATATTATTGATTTTATTATTTTCGTCATCATCATCATTATCATATATATTTATTTTGTTTTTTAAAAGTATTTATTATTTCAATAATGATGTACTAATATTTGTATTTTTCATTATTACCTTTAGTCACCGGAAGAAAAATATGCAAATTTCAAAGGTTTGAAGATCGTATCTATGAAAAAGGTAAATATATATATAATATATACATATATAGGTATGTATGTATACATGTTATTCTGATTTATTAGAAGTTTGTTTTATCTAATTAGATCCTAATTAATTGTCAGGAAGTTTTATTTTTTTATCTCGGGAACTATATAAAAAAACAACAAAAAATTACATGTATATATATAATTTTAAGAATGTGGAATGTAGTGATTTTTTTTATTAATATGAACACTTAAAAGAAGTTAAAATCACTGATTTTTTTCTTTATGAAACATCATAAACCTTTTCGGCTGTTAGGCCATTATCAAGCGAATACTAAAAATAAAAAAATGAATAAAAAATATAAAATGAAAAAATATTAATTTAAAATCATAATTGACAAAAATCAGCAAAATTAAGAACAGTATTAATAAAACAGTCGGTTTGTATTATTAATACCGTTCATTTTGCTAATTTTTGATAATTGTAATCTTAAATTAATATTTTTAATTTCTTATTTCAAAATATTCACTTGATAATAGACTACCAGCCGAAAACCCTTGTGACTTTTCATAAAGAACACTTTTAGTGATTTTAACTTCTTTTTTTGTTTTGTTTATATATACGCGTGTGTATATGTTACTTAAATATTAATATTTGTTAATACGGCTGGTGTATGGAAGTGACGGTATGCATTAATATAACGCGTCTACGTTTGTGCTGATGTGCTACTTCGTATTGTTTAGTTAGGAAGTAATTTTATTTCTTACTATTCCAAAAGTACGTTTGCTTATGTAAAATTTCCTAGTATCAATTTGACGAATCATTGATACGTTTATATATTTTTATAATCAGAAAGAATTATGCCCATATAGTTATCGCTATTTGTGATCCCCTACTTTATTTTTTTACGAATTTGATCTTAAATGCATTTCACGCGAAATAATTTTATCTTCGTTTTTTAAATACTCATACTAAACTATGTGGATCGATATTATAAGGTTTTATGGGATATATGGACTTTATACAAAACAGATTTACAGAAAATGATGGTTTTGGAACGTGCTACTGGTGACGCAAGCTAAAAATTTCGTGGGTCGTTAAAATTCCGAATGAAGATGTTTTTAATTGAGTAAAAGACAAAAGGGCACTCTTGAAAACGATTAGAAAAACCAGAATGAAATGGATAGGGCACGTGTTTAGATATGGCCTATTGAAAGATATTATACAAGGAAAATTATCCGTGTGCAGTTCGAAAAGAAGACCAAGACGGACAATGATGGTCGGAATTAAGAAAGAAGTGAACAATGGAAAACATGAAGGACTTGGATGATAGGAGCGAACTAGTTCAAGGACTGACACATAGCAATTGTATCATTTGGCTAAAGGGACAGACAGAACGGTCTGTGCTTTGAAGAAGATGGGAATTTTGAGGTATGTTCGAAACCTAGTAAGGATAGCACTTGTCTTCCTTGATCGGAAATGAAAGTTAGGTTTAATTAGAAAGGATTGGTTAACTAAGACTTCCATACACGATTCTCGGATTTAGATTGAGAGATTTTAAGAAAGCTTTTACGTCGCTAAAGGGGAAAGACGAGCAGAAATGTGTAGAAGCAAAGGCACCTCTTCTGGCAGCTCGGTCAAAACCCCATTACCGATGAAGCTGACGTGGCTGGGAATCCGAATGAAAACTAACTGAGAGTCTAGCAAGTGGATCATAGAGAAGCACTATACGTTGTAAAACTACATTATCCTTGCAGGGAGACCTTAGAACACTGAATTAATCAGAAAAGATTAAGGAATTTAGATGGAGGCGGAGCTGTAAACAAGAATTCAAGACATTCGAAAATAGCTCAGGATTCCGATGAGAATATGGCGCCGGACTTAGGAAGCCGAAAACAATAAGTGACAGGAGGTACAAAGATGACAGATCCCTCACATTCTCTCGTTCGACGTCCGGACAGACGATACATTTATTAATTTGTTCTTCCGTGAAATACGAACTCAATTCGGAAAATATGTTAACGTATAATCGAACGAGAACTGATCATTGTTTTTACCGATTTCGAATCTATTAGTTAATTAGAATTTCTATATTTTTTGATATATATAATGATACTTTACATATCTTATCATTGTTGTACTTTTTAAAATCTTATAACGTCGTAAATTATATAAATTTTGGGGCTTGTAAACAACGTATTATATTAATTAATGTTGTATATCGAACGAATTTTAAATTTAGGAAGAAACCGATAATTTTTATTAATTTATACCAAACGAAGATTTCGAACCAACTTTAAAGTGTATACAATTTTAGAATATATACTAATATTTTATCGTCGAAACCGAGTACACTACTTAAAAAAAAAAAATTGATTTCAATTATTTGAAGTAATATGTAATGTTCTCTTATTCCTTAGAATTTTATATTATTTTCGTAAACTATTCCGAGACAGCCAGTGAAATTCTATAAACGACGAATCTATGAAAATCATTTTTTTTTTAGACAATATTAAATAATATTCAATGCGATTTGACTTTCTACTTTTTTAGAGATCTTTTACCTTATTTTGTACTTTTGATTAGCAATAATTTAATTATTGTTAATTTATGTCCGTCCATTTAAAATTCTGTTTTATATTGTATATAAATATATCTGTGTGTGTTTTCGTAGTTTTGATTAAAACTTCCTAGCATTTCACTTTTTTAACATCGTCCAGTTAAAGTTCTTTCCCATCTATCTTCATTTTGTTCGATTTCCTTTTTTTTTTTAATTTACCAAATTCTGATTTTCATAAGGAACGTTAACTTTCTTGAATTATAAATTTATTAAAATACAAAAAATTCCAGATGAATTAATAAGCGAGAATGATTGTTAAAACAATCACCCCCTATAAAAGATTAATCGCTTTTGTAATTTTCTGAAATCGATGTGTATATATATATATTTGTGTAGATATTTTTGGTTTCGCTTAGTTGAAATATTCTGTTATATTTATTTCAAATGCGTTAATTGCAATAATTTTACATCTTAAATCAGAAACTTAGTTTAGAAACTTGCGATTTATTAGTTTGTTCTTTTTTTGGGTTTTTTTAATTTTTAAAATGTCTTTATCGAACGGTTGTTTTTTAATCCTTAAAAAACCTGGAGCCATTGTCCAAGTTAATAAAGTTAAGCACGACGAACTTCGTGGAATGTATTTATATATCGTAAATATAAGTAAAAGATAAACGCGTAAAACCGATATAGTGTGCGTTCTTTCCGCCAGCAACTTGTAACTGCCGCCACGAAATAACCTCTCCGACTCCGTTTAGAGTTTATAAATGAGACATTTTAGGCCACTGAAGTGAAAATAGTTACAATCGTCTGTGTGACGTGCATCGACGTACAGACTTGTGTATGTTTACTGTTGCTCGGTTCACTGCGAAATGACCGTCGTAATAAAATTTACCAATTTAGAACTACTTTTTTCTTTTTTACTGCAAACTGTTAAATTGAGTCAGTCCCAAATTTTAATATAAATTATTTAGTTTCATGTTTTAAATATATATATGTGTGTGTGTGTGTGTGTGTGTTTATGTGTATGCAGCAGGTATACGCAAATTAAATCTGCAAAATATTTGTTTTTTATATAATGTGACTTTTTAAATTGAACAGTGTTTATAACACTAGCTAGGTATGTAATAGGTTTTGCGATTGTACTCGCATATATTTAATTTTATATGTACGTAAATTTAAATATATATATATATATATATATAGATATATAGATATAATATCTAATTATCAATTATCTCAGAACCCTCATCACTTAACCGTGGAATGTTGAAATTTTATTCAGCTTTCCCAATCAAGCGAATTTGTATGAACCTACATATTTCTTAAACCACCATGTTGTCTAAGTAGCGTACTTTACGACGATCAAAAATGATGTTACCATAATCTCTCAATAGCCTACCGTTTGATCGTAGTCTAATTCACGGTGTTTTACTTGGAAATATTGTTGTCCGCATGACACATTTATTGACTACCTCCAGGCCAATTACGAACTCTTTCAATTATATATGAATTACATTAGTCAAATAGTCTAATAAATGTTCTCAGTACTGTTGATGTGTGTTTATTACGTGACTGTCCAAGATGTATGGTTTACTAATTGTATTATTATATACATATGTTCTAAAACTTATAAAATGTACACATTATGAATTGATTAATACTTCGTATCTTCCTTAACTGTCCTAACAATATTTATTTATTTATTTATTTATTTTTATTTATTTATTTATTTATTTATTTATTTATTTATTTTTCGTCTTGAATTATTTTTTTAAGTACTCGTAATTTTTTATTATAAGACCAGTTCTTTTTTCTAATTTTTTTTCTCTTCTTTTTACGTGTAATATAATTCTTTGTTTAGGCTAATCAAATCGAGAACAATTCTTCTGTAAATTCTGTAAACCATCACCAGGTATTATTATATAACGTAAGAGTGTGTAAAAAAAAATAATTTACGCTTTTAATTATGCGCATGATTTATTTTTATTTTTTTATTATTTATTTTTTTTTTTAAACATATTTCTTTTCGCATTTATCTTTCGCTTTCTAGCTAATTCATTTAAGCGTATATGCGAGCAAGACGTTTCTACACTACGACGCTTTTTATTTTAAATTTTAAATACTTACAATGTGTCTGTTTTTTTAAACAATTTTATATTTTTTTTATGATCGTAAAAAATTGTTTTTTTTTTTGGCTTGCGTCTAATGTAGTTCATATTCGGAGTATAATTCACGACGATTTCAGTATATTATTAAAGCTACGCGTATTTACATCGTTATGTCGCAGAAAAATGAATCAAATTGTAATAATAACGATTAAAAAAAAAAAAACTCAAAAAATAAATGTCTTGTAATAAAACGATCGATTTGATATAAGATGTATATTTTGCTCGATATAACTACCAATAAAAATCTTAAAACTAAGCCTTCTTAAGTTCAAATCTGCGGACAAAAGAGATTTCCATAATCGGATCCCTTTATAATGTTCTTCCGGGAAATCGGTTATTACTTCGTCGACCTATTCCATCTGCAAATTCGAATAGAACGCAGTAATTTAAATAGAAACACTAATTAATCTACTTGTCGAAGTTTAACCCAACGTCGTTAAAATTATGCTAGTTTCGGTAAGGACTGACTAGAGGTCTGTTCAATTCCGAATCTTCTGACGATAAAAATGACATGATCTCCCAATTCAGATCACCTGACGATGTTTTTGTATTTTTGTATTAATCTACGGTTTCGTTTCCGAATGAAGTTTCGTCGTAGTTTTTCCTCTCGTGCTCTGAAAAAATCCGGAGTTTAGCTCCAAATTAGCGAAATTTTGAACAAAAATCACACTTCAATAAGTTTTCTTCTTCTTATCGTTTAGCGTCACATGATTATATGTATACAGTAATTACATGAAATAATCAAAAATTAATTGAATAAATTATAATAAAACAATAATAAATTATGAATCGAATTTTAAATTTTTTAGCCAACTTATAGCTTCGTTCTCTAAGCTGTGCTTCATTTTGAGTCCCCGGTCGAGAGTATACTAAACACTCTTCTACAATGTGCTGAGTGGTTTGATGCGTTTTTCCGCATTCACACTCGGAAGATGCTGTCATGTCCCACTTTTCCATATCCGCATCCGCCATGTCTCTAAATCTGTTTCGCCAGTTCCGTCTTTGTAGATTCATTCCAGGTGACTCTTTTGTTGGATTTTCTACCAAATTTCCCGTATAAATTTTGTTTTTAACCGCGTCCCAGTGATTCTACCATCTTTTATTAAGACTGGGTTCGATTTTTTCTTCCACGTTATTCTTGCCCCACGATACTTTTCTGGATTTTAAATGTTGTTTCGGTGCGTTAGCTATTTCTGTATATATTGGTAAATTCGTATTGGTTGGAAAAATTGGCATAATCCCGTAGTAAGGTTTGTTCACGTCGGAACTCTGATGGTGCTATGTTTGCCAACACGGTAACCAATACAATGGGGTACTCATAAGTGTTCCGGTAATTGTCCCGAGTGTTGTAACTGTGTGTCGATTTTTAGCGTATGTGAGCTGTTTATCCGGATGAGAGAACAATATTCCGCGGCGGAGTATACTAAGGCCAGCGCACAAAATAAGTAAAAAAGTTCCATTACTAAATTTTTTTTCGAGCAATCTTGAAAGTTTTCGAAAAAATTACAATTTTCAAAAACACAAGAGCACAAATCTCGATACAAGCGCTATCTTGCGGAGGAAATTTTCACTACCAATCGCTACTATTAAAATGTGAGCTTTGTTCAAATGTTTAATAATATAAAAATAATATATCCATAGGAATCAATCTTCATCGTAACCCCAAATCGCCGGAGAGTTTTGTCCTAATTTTTTGCAATATAAAAATAATATACCGATAAGTATATTTAAAAATTATTATCGCAAAAAAAGAAAAAGCTCTTTTGTACTCCCTTAATTTATCTAGTAAAAACGGAGCATAGTTTTGAAAAAAAAAAAAAAACTAATTAACTGTCTACCTTTTTTTTTTTACAAAAACCGAAAAATATAACCGCGCAAAATAACAAAGAATGAATACACCACGTTGATAACAATAATGGCGGTTTATAAAGAAAATTATTATGTCGACACCCCGTAATCAATCAGTTTGAACCCTTGTATTTAAAATTTAGTTCAAAATTAAACCATCTAAAATAAATTTATAAAATAATATATAATTTTACAATTAACCTTATAACTAAGTTAAAAATATTAGCCCTATCGATGGCTATTAATTAAGATTTTATTAGTTTCTTACGAAAAAAAGGAATGAAATTTGTAATAACGTAAAAATAGATAAAAATAATTTTTTCTGCAGTTTGATGTCATTTTTTATTTAACAACGTTAGTATACGTATTTAAAAGTTATTCCGCGTTTCAAAAGAATTATTTTGTTCTATGGGAGCTAAACTCCCATCTCGGCCGAGTTTTTGTGTTTTTAAATTCGTACCTAAAAGCGTTTCGTACGATTTGCGACTGAGACTTGTCGGGGAGGAGGTTATTTAATTACATATAACCCGAATATTGCTATTCTCGTTTTTAGTCGTCCGATTATTAAAAAACCGATTAATATATGTATGTATTAAAATAAATATTCCGAACGGACAGAATTTTCTCGTTAATTTTAGTCGATTCTCTCGGAAAACAACGATCGATTCGATTCATCGCACGTTGTAGTAGTATAACACGATTAACATTAGAGCGATATAATATTGCGTGTGTTATATTAGGGACCGCACGGTCTTGGTATTATGATCATAGAAGGAAAACACGTCGAAGTTGGAAAGGGAATCTTTATCAGCGATATACAAGAAGGAAGCGTAGCTGAACAGGTATTTTTCCTATTCCCTATTACTACTACTACGTTACTATTAGCGTAAAAATCGAAATTTTTTAATTCGACCGACCCCGGTTAACATCGTATATTTTTTAATAAATTCGATGTCATTACTATTATTATTTTAAAGTATAAAAATTCAGACCGACCACGGCTAATAATTGTAAATCCTCTAATTCCTCGGTCTTTTAAAAAATTGAAACTAAATTTTTATCGTATTTTCTATACATTATATGAAAAAACAATAAATTTTTATTTAAAAATGTATACTATATACGTATTTAATAAATTAATCAGCACTCTTAGTAATGTTTCCCCCCCGTCACGTCATTTTTCGATTACCAGTAGTAGCAAAGATAATACTGTCCTCTGGAGTAGTATAGAATTATAAGTGTTTTCCGAATTTACGTTTTAAGAATCTAATTTACGATATAAATTTAATTTTATAATTTCAATACTTTATTACGTTCTATCATAAAAATCTGTCCTAGAAACTATAGATGGAATAATGTTTTTGTTTATTTTTTTTAAAGAATTAGTTAAATATCTCTTTGAACCACCAACCCAACGGAATAGATAAGTTTTGAAAAAAAAAATGACCGATAAGTAGTTAAATAAAAATATTGTTTTTGTCGCACTACGTGTATATTTTGATAATTTCGACACTTGCAGGAAAAGATTCTCATTGAAGAATTACACACACACACACATATATATATATATTTATGTAAAGGTACAAATATTTTTTCCGTCATTACCGCCTTCATCAATGTTCCAGGACTATATTCGTATTTTCTATATTTCATATTTACAGTAGCCTAAAATTTGCACTCGCAGCGAAAAACATTTATCATATTTACTATTATAACCTCATTGTCTGGTTACATTTACATTTTCATTGCATCTTTTGGACGATGTATATTTTATTTATATTTAATATTTAGATTTTATTACGTCGATTTATTAATTATTTCAATCTCATTTTTCATTTTTCTTTTGATCATTATTTGAAATTTTACTTTTGTCTTCACGCGTATGCTTCTTATTTAGATGAAATCATTAATTTATTCCAATCCGGAACAACAACAATAAGAACGAAACCAGATTTATCGATTATTATCAGTAATAAATTGAACCGGTGTGGAATGAAGTGATTTTTTAAATAAAAATAAACGATGATAGTTAAAATCACTTAAATTTTCTATGAAATAAAACACGAAACTTTTGGACCATTAAACCATTTTCAAGTGTACATAAATAAATAATAATGAAAATAAGAAATAAAACACAAGAAAATACTTAATTTAAACGTACAATATTACAAATAAAAGTAATGTGAAATAATATATTTGATTATAAACTGCGTATATCTGAAGTTTATTTATTCTTTTATAAAATTACTGTACATCATGGCGGTTTTGTAGAAACCGATGAACAAATTTCCTTTAAAATTATAATTTTAATAGCTTTCATTATTATCTAAATACGATCAATTTAAAATGTACTTAAAATAACCAATTAAAGATTTTTACACCCGATGGTGAATGTGATAATCAACCAATCAACAATATACTTAATAATCTATACACGGCCATATATATATATATATATATATATATATAATAACTACCCAGAAAAATCCAAACACTGTCTAATATAAAAGAAAATTAAAAAATGATTAAATTTATACTATAAGTATGTTATAAATTTAATTGCTTTTTATAGTATATTGTAAATTCAATCGTTATATTTTTATATTAGACATTGGGATTTGATTTTTCTGGCTAGTTATTGTACGTGTTTATGTATAGATTATTATGTATATTTCTGATTGGTTGACCGTGTTGTTTACCACTATATTTGCTGATTAGTTGTTGTTTAATTTGTTTTTTACTATATTCACCATCCGGTTAGTTTATAATCAAATCTATTATTTTCACATTCATTTTCTTTTTGTATTATTGTGCATCTAAATTAGTATTTCCTTACATTTTATTTATTATTATTTATTTGTTTTTATTTAGTATTTTAATTTTTTATATAATGTGGAATGTAGTGATTTTTTATGAAAATCAATTGAAAATTAGTTAAATCACTAATATTTATTTTCTTATAGAAAACACAAACTTTTCGGCATTTACGCCATTATCAAGTGAAACATTTTTAAAAAATCATAATTTTAAAAATATAAATTAAATATAATTACTTAAAAATATTTGATGGTGATTGTGAAAATATACTCCAAAAATGTTGTTCTGCTTCTGTTCTGTCTATTTTTTGAATTGCTGAAATTTAACATCAATATATTTGTTCATTAATTTTGTTTTTTATATTAATTTTTTCTTCGATATTATTTTCCAGCAGAACAGCATTTTTGGAGTATATTTTCACAATCACCATCAAATATTTTTAAGTAATTATATTTAATTTATCTTTTTAAAATTATGATTTTTTAAACATGTTTCACTTGATAATGGCGTAAATGCCGAAATGCTTTGTGTTTTCTATAATAAAATAAATATTAGTGATTTAACTAATTTTCAATTGATTTTTTATTTATGTACACTTGAAAATGGTTGTTTACATTATTAGTAATAATCTATAAATAATACTAGTAAATAATAGTTGAACAAATGTAACGACGATAATAGAATATACGGAAATTGAAAAGAATATCGATTAATTATTATTCGTATCGTAAATTCGCGTTAATCGAATTCTATTAAATATATTTATAAAAACAAAAAAAAAAAACGATTTTTCATAAAATACAATTACCAAATTATTTAATTTGACACGATTTCCACACCGCGATTTTTTAAGCTGCCTGGCTGTTTACGTTAAATATCTTTTTAATTTATTAAGTTATTTGTAATTTCGAAAATATCGTCATTATTTTTATATTTATATTAAAAAAAAAACAATAAAAGTTCTCAAAATACGTGGTACGTGTAAAATTCGTAAATGAATACGTCGAACGAATATCGTAAAATAAATTTTCAACTAATGAAAGTTGCGAAGAAAAAATACAAAATTTAAATATAATCAATGCGAATGCGAATTTTAAATAATAAATACTCGCCATTAATCTAAATAAATAATATATATATATATATATATATATATATATAGTAATCCTTTTAGTCGTGCATTACCGTTTTTCGTCGTAAAATTATACGTATTTTAATACGCGAATTTATTGCGGAAATACCAAGTAAAATACGGCTAACCTATCGGCTTTCCAGCATACCAGAGACAAAACAACTTGAATAGGCGTGAGTATAAACTAATATTTCACGTGAAAAACTACTTTGTTTTTATGATTCTGGATAATTTATAATGTGTTTACGTAAATCTGTTTAAAATTAGGACATTTTTTCTTTATAGGCCACTTTGTTAACATTAAAAAATTCGTATACGATATGGATAACGCTATGAAACGGTTAAAAACGATGTGTAAAAATAGTTAATTTTTAAATAATCTCTGGAGCTTTTCGACCTGTTAATCGTAAAGAATTCCTTGTATTTTTCGTTTTTTTAAAATATTTCATTTTATTATTATTAATTATTAGTAGTACATTTATAACTAAAATTAGGTTGATCTACTTAAAACAATATTTGCGACGTTTATATTCATAATTCTACGGATAACATTAGGGTGGAATATCGAAATGTCAGATTACACTTATTCAAATATAGCAAAAAAAAAATGTTATACACGACTAAATCTTAATGAAAGTACAGATGATAAAATAAAATGTTTTACTACTGCGTTTAAATGATATAAATTGCTATTGTCAAAGAATATGTCGATTAATGAAGTCACCAGATCAAGTAACCGATTTATGTTACGGCCTATATATAATGACTTGCCGGTTCATTCGTAGCATACTTGTACAACTCAGAATCGATCGAGGCTTGGATAAATTGATGTGTTTTGCTTCCCTAAGCGGAATAAAAAATAAAAAAAAAAACGCGGAAAAAATTTTTAATTGTAAATTACAACCTTTTAAATTTTACTTATAAGTATGTTTATAAACATACCTAGGTTAGGTTAGAATCGGTCAGGTTTATTTCGGCTAGTTAGAAGTAGAATTAAAAGAAAAAACGAGAATGACACATTTAAACCAGAATAACAAAATACCTAGGTTAGGTTAGATTCAGTTAGGTTAGAATCGGTCAGGTTTATTTCGGCTAGTTAGAAGTAGAATTAAAAGAAAAAACGAGACTTTCAAAAATCTTCGTAACTCGTTAAAAATAGTAATTTTTGATATTTAAAAAAAAAAAAAAAAAAAAAAAAACGAAAATCGGGAGCGTACAAGTATTCTACGAATCTACCGATTTGCCAAAACAAAAAGTTTTTGAAACAATTTCTGCTGTCCAAAATCGAATTGAAAACTTATCTCGGAAAATGCTATCGGAAACTTGTTAAGTAGAACATTCGATTTTATCAACATTTTTAGGACACTGGATGGCACACGGGTGTGTATAATTGCCGTGTATGTAACATATTTATTTTAGTAGGAGTTTTTATTCAAGTTTTTGTTAAGTGTGAAAGTTTTGTATAGTTTTATATATCGCATTGGTTATTAATTTTTTCTCTTTTAGTTTAATTTTGTACATACACTTCATCGTAGAAAAATGTAATTATTCGTAATTTTCAAGCGCTTCTACTGTTTATCATTTTTAAATTTAATATTACTTATTTTGAATTCATCATATAAAATTATAAAACTTCACATAGTTTTCTATATATATATTTTTTTCTTTTAAGTTATAAGCCTATTGCTCGCGCCCAATCGCGCATTTACAGGCAGTTGTAATTAAAGAAATAGTTAATATAATGATTTGATAACGTGGAGATGGTCTAATTGTCGAAAAGGTTCATTGAAGGTTATTTAAAGATGTACGATTTTTACTGCTAACTTTGTCACTTGTTTTCCCTTTGCAAAAAAAACTTTATTAATTTCAATACGATCCTAAAGAGCTATGATATCGTCAAAATATTTTCAAGGGTTTTTTCCTAATTCAAACGATAGTCGGCTTTATATAGAAACGCGGACGTTATTATTTTATTTAGTACGATATATATATATATATATATATATATGTCTTAAATAATCTAGACAACTTTTATTTTAGGAGCAATATAAGAAATTTTTCCGAAGCGGAAACTGTCTGTCCTTATAGTTGACCTTGTGTCTAATAATAACGAAAGAATATGATGTAGATGAACACACGAATAAAGCCATTGGTGAATACTTTAAGGCATTTTAGGAATTTATGAAACTTTAGTTATTTATATTAAAAGAACGGAATAATGCAAATATTTATAGTTAAAAGTTCAATAATTAACGAGTAAATTTGCTCGTTAGCTTCTGGCTAACTTTGTTAAATTCCCGTATACTGGTATTTATAGTATCACGATTCGTGGTAGTACAGGTTAATTTTGACATTTTCAATTGTTCGACATAATTGTATTTTATTTTTTTTTTTTTTAGTAAAATTAATCATTTTTTTTATTACACTTTAATGTAACAGATTTTACATTTTACTTACTACGAATAATTTTCTATAGATAGCGCTACCAGTATACGTAATATTAGATTCCGCCCTTAACCTTTGTTTTAATTTTTATTTTATTTTTCCGGCGATTTTCCTATATTCGGATACTATTCCGAGATTATTGAATATTCTTGCTCATATTTATCATTTGCCACTCGTCCGAGTATTGAGTCTGTCCATTACTGAATCTTGAGGTGACTAGTCCGATTTTCACAGCACACCTCTCGCTATATAGAGCACGTTTAAGAAATGGCTTTAAAATTGCTAAGTTTTTCTATTTATTGGAAGACAAACATTACGTTTAACTGAAATTAGGAAAAACTGAGATACTTGTTGTAAAAGAGCGGCAGCAAATTACATACAGTTGCTATTGCAAGTCGGGAAAGGTAATCGATATGAACATTAAAAAGACAAAATTCATCGTAGCTTACTGCCAACCAATTAGAGTTAAAAAAAGTTATTTCTCAATGGCAATGAAATTGAACGAGTAAAATCATTTAGGCAGTTGGATTACGAGTGATAGTGATCAGAATATGGAAATAGCCCGGGTCATGTTCGTGAAATTTAAACACGTTCTCTGTAATTGAAAGTTAAGCTTAGATATTTAAAAAAAAAAAAAAAAAACGGTTTTGCGATGTTACATTTTTTTGTTTTTTTTTTTTTTTAGCTCCATAAGGCTATCTAGCACTTGGCGTATGAATGAAAATGATTTATGTAAGCTCATATCCAGCGATGTGAGTTTTATGTTCTATGTAACATAATGCATCCTTATAATAGGTCAGTTGGCTTATTCCGCTTCAGGCGTCTAACTTCATTATAGTTATTCAGCAATGCAACAACCAGGCTATTTGTGTGATGCTGTAGCTTTTGACCGTACAGTTCTACAACCGTTTTCATCTCTTCATGGATTACACTTATACGGAGGTCTGTATGTAATGTATAATTGCTGATGTACCAGAGCCTTTTTTAAATTTCTCTGAGGATTTTGTTTTGGCAAAGTTGTATTTGCGCAATATTTCAGAGTTGACAGCCGTAGGTTTAAATTGGTTTCAGTATCTGTTTTATATAACAATATAATTTGTTTTCCAGAGACAGCTCCGATTTTCTTACAAAAATCCATAGTAGATTTCTATATTTTGTGTTTATTTAATTTATTTTCTATATGTGTTTTCCATGTTAATGTTTTGTCTAAATGAAGACCGAGTTATTTTACTGTATCATACTAGGCACGATCTTATTATTCTTATTATTTTTAAAATTTACGTCCCTTATGCTGCTACTAGGGCCAGAGGCACGGAAGGATGATTAGATTAAAGGAATAAGATTAGATAATGAAAGGAAAGTTATGAGCTTAGATTCAGCGGACGGGGTGTACTGTAGGATTTCGGTTAGGGATGAAGCAAGTCCAGCAGCAAGACGATGGGTTGCGTAAAAAGGACATGATAACAAGATGTGAGGAATAGTAAGAGGGTAGTTGCAGAAATCACAGAAAGGTGCACTCTGGTTTAGAAATAAGTACTTATGGGTGAGAAGTGTGTGTCCACTACGTATGCGGAACAGGGCGACTTCATATTTTCTGTTTGTATGTGCCGCCCAGTTTGCCTTCATTAAATTGTGGTAGCTTTGAAAATCTTGCAATTGCTCGGCTCTTCAGCTGGTTAAGTACCTGGTCCATAAAATCCGTTGTTGGAATTGGTAGTTTTGGCACTGGAGTTAAGATAGCGGATTCTTTAGCTGCTTTGTCGACCGCATTGTTTATACCTATCTCTTTATGGCCCGGTTTCCACATTATTATTTCTTCGTTATAGGATAAATTTTTCCTCAAATAGAGCTGAGAGAATCGGTAAAAATGAGCATCTTGCATTTGAGTTCCGAGACGGCAATTTCTATGGCGTAGAGAGTCGCATATAGTTCAGCAATCAACACGCTAAACATCTATGGAAGAGGACATCGTACGATATTATTACAGTAGAGGATTGCGCATTCGCGTCAATGTAAATATCGGACATATTACAGTTTTTCTTATTTGTGATGGTTATATGTACAGATTTATCTTCCTCGATAGCGATACGTCACCATTCTGCCTCTCCACAGCGGACAAAGAAATACTTTTCACTTAGGTATGATTTTAGCAATTCGAAAAGTTTACACGGTAGACTGTAATGTATTTTATACAGTAATCCCGCCATACCCTTTAATGTCGAGGATAACAGCGTGGCATATTTTTTTGTTTTCTAATGATTCTTCAATTACATTGACTATGTACTTGTTCTACAGTGTTATGTCCTTTCCTAAAACCTAACCGGTGCTTCTGTATTAGATTTCTGCCATCTAGAAACAGCTTTATTCTTTTTAGTAACAGTTTTTCGTATAATTTTGAAAGAACAGGAAGTAGAGCTATCGAACGATACGGTGCAAGTTCGTCAGCAGGTTTCTGAGATTTTTTGACCATAATAATTTGCGAAAATTTGAGCTGAATTGGGAAGTATCTTAAGCGAATTATGACATTAAAGATATAGATGAGAATGATTAATCCTTTCCGCGATAACTCTTTTATTATATTTGAGGTTATAGTTTTATTTATGTTCATGGTTTCGATTATTGATTTGATGTCGCCGAGAGATGTAATTTTAATACCGTTGCTTTGACTTGTATTTCTGTAGCAGGGTTAGGTTGGAATACATCGCTTAAGTAATCAACAAATACTTCTGCCTTTTCTCGATCACTTCGAGCCCACTTACTATGTGATTTTCTGATCGGATGCGATCTTTCTGTTGGTCTTTTTAATTTCATTGCTGTTTTCCTGAGAGAATAATTTTTTTCTTTCAAGGATGACAAAAAATTTAATAAATCTCCCTTTAAATGATTTGTTTTTTAAAATTCGTATGTGGTCGGTGCTTTTATATGGGTGTGAAACTCTTGGACATTAAAAGAAAATACGAAGAAGCGCATCTTATCATTTGAAATGTGGTGTTACAGAAAAATATGTAAAATCCCGTAGATAAATAAAACAAAGAGCGAAGAAATGTTTAAACTGATGAAAATTGGACGGATACTAATAATTATAATAAGTAGACAAAAAACAGCCTTTTTTTTTTCGGACACCTAGTGACAACTGATTCCTCAAACGAACAAGCTCCGTTAGACCAAGAACTCAACTCAGTCACGGAAAACATCTTTTCGAAATCGCAGAGAAGACCTCATCATCAGCAGATTGCGATTAGGTCACACTCGGCTCACTCACGTATATCTCATCAACAAGATCTCTGCTCCAGAATGTGCCGTGTGCGGAGTTACTTTATCTGTCTTCCACATCCTCGTTGATTGTCCGTTACTCCATCCTAACAGATTGTCGCGTAACCTTCCTTCTACATCCCTGCTTTTCAAAGATGAAAGCTCCTCTCTAATTTAATTTTGTTTATCCGCAAATCAGGACTATACTCCTTAATCTAATTCCTCTACGTCTACCGTGTCGCTAGCCTCTGCTGCTGTTCACGGCGCGTTAATTTAAACTAATAATAATAATACAAGTAGTTTCACAGACGAAATAAAACGCGAACTATCGAATTTCATCGTTATCGAAGTCGAAAAATACATCATAATTATTATCGGTATGATCGTTAATGAATAGAGTTCTCGCTGTTAGGTAACTTTTTAGTTTTATTGTCGCATATAATAATAATCAATGTCGAATATTACGTAATGAAGGTATTACCTCGTGAATATCTGAGGAGCCTCAAAAATTTTTTAGAAGTAGAAATTGTATTTTCTGATACATTTTGCGATTAGTAAGCTATTACAGCTATCTGTTTCTATTCTTTTCACGATAATAAAAGCTTTAAGAATATTCCGACGTTACTAACTGTAAACACAGAAAGATTTCGTCTTTAAATATAGATTCTAGTTCAATTTATAAAACTACCAACCAACGTACGGGTCTGAAAATAATATATTTTAAAGTATCGATTGTTTATAGAAGCAACACGTTGTTCAGTTGATTTTCCAACTTATACTTAATTTTGTTCCTCCTAATAGAATATCCGTAGAATTTAGAATCGTTTTTTCGTTTTTGTTTTTTTAACCTTTTATTATCGCTGCTGTTCTAACGTCGGTCATTTACGTCAGAGTAGACAGTATTAGAAAAGTAGCTACATTCCACTGAAGATATTTTTTATCATTGTGTGTGTATATATATATATATATATAATTAGGGAGCGTTATGGATTATTTTATATTGTACGATCCGCGCTTTTTATTATGTAATTTTTATTATTTGTTTTATCATTATGTAAATAATACACAACACTAAAGTAATCCCAAGAATTAAGAAAATAAAATACGCGTATATATATATATATATGAATTACGCGTGCGCATATCACACAAATGCGAATGTTCTAACCTACCGGAGTGGATATTTTTCAAGTGTACTGACAATATATAGCACCATTCAGTTAATTTACGATGCTTGCTCTTCATCTGCGCCCAATCCATTGACCCGATGCCTCAATTTTATTTATGTGCTACGTCTGAATAACACGCGGCTTTCCGATAATACGTTGCGTAAGTTATATATATATATATATATATATATATATATATAACATAAACATAATATTATTCCTACAATATATTGGTCCTTAGTTGTTATCTGTTACAATTTTTTTTTCTTTTTTTTTTTTTGTTTAAAAACTAATTAAAATTATTTTTTATAATTTTGTCTTTGAAGCGCGAAATCGTAAATTTAAATTGAATATATTTCATAAAAAATAAAGATAAACACAGAATAGGTTAAAAATTAAATCGATAGATGATTAAAATATTCAAAAAGTGTCGTTTTTTTTCAACTGCTTCCTCCTGGTAATTTTGTTAATACTAAAAATTCGGTTACAGGAAACTTAAACGCGTTATATTAAACGCTTCTATAAATGTAGATCGAGATGATTAAAATTTCCTCCGACTATAAAGTCCGGCTATGAAACTGTGGGAAATTTTATAAAAATTTAGCTTGTCTTAACGCTTTTATTTTGTATCGCGTTACATCGAGCGGGGAGGTGTGGACCATTAAAAAAGTAACGACAGATTAGAGGTCGACAGTTTTAGTATATATAGTGTTGGAGACGACTCGTTAGAATTCTATGGACAGCAAAACGTACAAATGAATCAGTGTTACAAGAAATCGGTGTCGCACAAAGATCGTTACAATGATAGCGTTTAAATTCTTCAGACACATAATAAGAAAACAGGAAGGAATAGAACGCGTCTTGGGTAAACTGAATGGGAAACGACTACCGAGACGTACACCTATAAGATGGCTAGATACGTACAAACGGGTAAACTGGAGCAACGCGAAAAATGACGTAAAATTAGAAAATAATCACGATAGCAAGGATGACAACTATAGATGACATGACTATAAAAACAAAGCTGAAAATGATCATATACTTTTTTTTAAATTGTTTGCGGACAATTTTGTTGATACAATAGGAGATGAAACGAAAGTAGGAAACATTTCTACATAAGTCTGATTTTATGTAATAATTTTAATATTCATTATATGCGTACAAATATATATATATATATACATTGTTTTCAAATTTGGTCATTGGGAGGGAGCTGGTAAAATAATTTACGCACGATTCAAGTTTTCCTCTCCAGCCAATATTTCTTTCGTCGAAATTCTTCATTTCTTTCATTCGTCGTCAATATTACGCAAGTTTTTCACTTCTGGTTTTCCTTAAAACTTCCGAAATTTTCTTTCGTCTCTATTTTGAATTTTTTCTTCTATCTTCATTTCGGTCAAGTCTTTCTTAATTTTTGCAAACCAACTGCATTCTTTGATTTTTATCAAAGCAGTCGAATATCTTTGCCGTTAGTCTTCCTGGCGCCATTCTTTTAAGATGGCCGTAAAATGCTACTCTTCGGTATATCTTTTCGATTATTTCCTATATCTGTTTATTCGTTCTTAATTTCAACGTATCGCTTTCTTATTTATTATATTTTTTTCGATCTCACTGGCGCACTGTCATCGATGTCGAAACATTTCGATGCTGGAAGACATTCCGGTTTAATCACTGTGTTGCAGTGTCGTATTTTTATATTTCTAGACGCTGATTATTTTACGTATAAATTTTTCCTTAATCGAAACGCAATTTCATGTTTCTCGCTCTTTCTATAATCCTGTCCTTGTCTAGCGCCGTATTTGACTGTATCGTTTCCTCGAAATATTTTAAATTCGTCGCTCTTTGAACTTTCCCCGAATTTGTTCTCGTATATTTCGGAGCTCTTTGATGTTAGGTAGATATTTCGCTTTATCAAAAGAAATTTTTTGTAATCTTACCTTTTCTGCTTCTTCTTTTGAAATATCTACTTGTTTTATCGCGTCTTTTATATTATCTAATTCGTCTGCAAAAGGGGCTAAACAAACGATTTCCATGTAATTCTTCCTACGCTAATTTTCTGAATAGTTCTAATTATTAATTTTATGATTATCTTTTCTATAATACATCTGAATAGTCATAGGGATAATCCATCACCTTGTTTTAATTCTGTCGTTATTTTGAAAGATTTTGATATTTTTAACAGTTTAATTTTTGGATACTGCGTGTGGCAATAGGTTTATTTATTATCTACACTCAATTAGTTTAATATGTTAAATGATGTTTCTCTATCTACGCAATCATATGCTTTCTTAAAATGTACAAAAGTTACGACTATGTTTTTGTATCTTAACCTTTTACACTACTTCATTATTAGTTTCAAATTCAATATCTGTTCTGAACAAGATCTTCCTTTTTTTTTAAATACGAAATTATTGTTATTCTTCGTTCAAATTAATCTCATTTATAAATAAATATTTATTTGTTCTTTTGTATGCTGTCTATCTCTTGTTTTATTTATTTATATATATATATATATATATATATATATATATATATATATATATATATATATATATATTAGCACATATCTTTTTCACCGGTAAAATTTAATTTTTTTTTAATTGCATAATCGTCGCAATATATAATAATTTGTAAATTTGCGTAATTAATTCAATTTTAACGATTAAGTTCGATTATAATTATTTTTTGTATATACATTCGGCGATTTCTTTCTTATATTGCGCAATTTGTTTCAAAACGTTTAAAAATACGCACGACATTCTGAAACACGTGCGAAAGAAGCGTTCATCTTAAATTTGAGTAACTTCGTGTAAATTAATTAAACGGAAGAATTTTTCGCAAATTAATTTCAATTTTTACACCAATTGGCATTTTTGATATTCGAATATAATGGTTTACTCGAAATATTTCAGTCAGAATTTCGAAACACTTTTATAGCAATCCGCTAATCTTTATTGTATTGTACATCGCGCAGAAATAGTCTAACAATACAATAATTAAGTTTATGCGAAAATAAATAAACATAATCCTTTATAGATAATTCGCTCAATTTTAAATTCAGTTTTTATCTATACATCCGAATAAGCTTTAACGTGTTCGAAGCTTATTACATATAAGCGTCTAAATGTGCATTATGATGCGAGAATTCGATTGAAAGAATATGTTTTTCGAGTAATGAATTCAATTTCAATTTATATAATCTACCCCAAATATGTGAGTAAACCAATTCCATAACGCGAATTGTAGCGTTTTATTATATTTTTAACCTTTTATGTTCCTTATAGTTTTATATTTTCTAGCGTCTGAAAAATTTTTATTTCTCGTTCCCCCGCTTATTTATATTAGAAATTATTTATCGTAAATCTTTATTTTTTTTTTTTAACTTAAATTGAAATGAAAACATTTTTTAAACTCTGTTTATCTTATCTTAATTATAAAACGCACAAACACAACGTAAGTTTTAGTTTGTGTCCTTAACTACAGAAATATGAAATAATATTCTATAATTCTCGTTTTAAAAAAAAAAATCAAATATAATATTATCGTGAAACGATAAAGTAAAAAGATTTTTTTGGGGGGGGGGCACTGCTGAGGAGCAATCACAATCCACTAACGTGTTGATAAATAGTTGTTATATATAGATGTTTGTAAAGAAGGAGGAAAACACGGGAGTCATTAGAAAATATTAAGGAAGTGATAGAGAAAGGAGGACGATAACCGATGGATATTAAGGAATTCCGGAGTGCGAGTTGGTCAGGTGTGTGAAAACTGCAATTGAAAAGGATGTGGTTTTCATCGGCGATAAATTTATTTCCATATATAATTTTTTTCAACGATAAATAATGAAAGATCGACGTAAAAACCCTTATGCACGCGCACAAGCATATACATATATTTTATATATATAATATAGACATATGTATGTACATATAATGTGTGTGTATAGATCCATGTTTATTGTGAAAGAAATTAAATGCGGATTGCGGTAATCAAGCATATTCTTCGTTTAAGTGAATTATAGGTATGCATAAAAATTCCACGAATAAGTTATTTACGCCTAAATATAAACTTTCGTAAGATGTATAAATTAAAACTTGCGACAAATATACAAACCTTTACAAGGGTAACTTTAATTTTAAAACTATTACGACCAATATTTGATTTAATATTCGTTATTTATAGTAAATGTATCAATTTTATCGATTATTTTCTTTAAATTTGCGTATCATATATATATATATATATATATATATATATATATATATATATATATATGTGTGTGTGTGTGTGTGTGTGATTTATATTACGTGTTGGTATTTTTAATTAACATACGAAGTCTAGCGTAATACGTTAATTAATTCGTTAAAGTTTCTATAATTATTTTCGATTTTCTTTGTTCTTCTGACGTCACACGAATAATTTTTTCCTGTTTATATATATATATATACATGTGTGTATATTTTTATTTGCAATTAAAAAAATAGAAAAATTATATATAAACGTAATTTTCGCTTTTAGACGTTTCATCGTTAATTTATTAAACTGAACACTCGGAAAATATTGTCTTCTGTTACGGATTGAAGGAATGCCCTTGTTAGTTTCTGACGGAAAATACGATACGTTAAACGATTATGTATAAAAATGTTGCAATATACTTTTTAAATTCGATCAAGTTCGATTAGAGGTAGTAAATATAATTGGATAGTTTCATCTAGCTCGTATGCGCAAGTACATGTGTAAGATCTTAACGATACGTATTTCGAATTCGGTAGTGTATATCAATAGATGTTGTATATGAGTACGTGAAATGTTTGTGTGGGTGTGTATTATATATAGAAATGTATATCGTAAAAGTAAATTCACACTCACGCAGTTACCATATCCGATGTTGATAGTCTGAAGAAATTCGTATGTAACTATTGTATGAAAATAAATGATTCGATTATCAATCGCGTCTGTATTACTGATTAAACTTCTAATGCAGCTTCTTAGCAATTTCTCTCGTCTGGGTGATTGAAGAATGCCACGCTTAGTATTATCGATTTTTATTTTACGTACCTGATTCGATATATCCGACTGTGAGACCAGTAGCGCAACCAGAAATTTTTTATGTAAGGGCTAGAATTTCCAGTTGATTTAGAACCTACCTATTTTGAAGGGTCGGAAAGAAACTTAAGTACAAAATTCAACTTTTTAATTTTACCTTATGACTAACAATTTGGCTTAGTGTTAATACATAAAAATTAAAGACATGACGTGCATACTTTTGAAATCACTATATGTCGAAATCCAGTCTTCGTGGATTGCGTGTTAGAATGTTCAACATTTCGTCACTGTTAATTGTGATTTTGCGGGGTGCATTAGTTGCGCCACTGACTGTGACAATCCCAGCTGACAACTAACAGTATTAAAAAAATATTCATCGTTTATTTCGTCTGTTTCCTAATACTTTCTCCATTCGTTTATTTCATCTTCGTGTACCTGTTATCAATATTTCAGTTATCTGCGATGGCCATTATGTACGATTAGATTTAATTAAGTAATTTTTTTCTCCAATTTACCAAATTATTATTATTATTACTACTACTATTTTTTTATCGTACTACGTATTAATTGTTATGTTATCTAAGTTAAGATATTCTTTTTTGCTAATATTTATGCGCGCGTAATGTAGCTATTTTTTTTTAAATGTTCATGACCTGTACATGTGTGTATCATGTGTATATGTGTGTGCTTGTTTAATTATACAGATGTCTAGATGCGGTAAATTAACGTAATTGTACCGATCGAAGAGATTTATGTTTTATTTTTATTCGCGAAAAGAGGGGGGTTTATTTCGGTTTACATTAACTTTCATTTCATATTATTTTCGTTAAATTACTTCTTTAGTTCAAATCTTCGTTTCAATTTCTAATTAATTGTTCAACTATATATATATATATATATACGATGTTTAATTTACTGCGCGAATAAATTTAATTTACTGAAAATATTTCTTAAATATCAAACGACGATCGATATAATATATAATGAATATTATAAACTAAATTTATTATAACGCTGAAAAAAAATATTATACGAACGAAGAATATTACTAAGAATACTTATTAAATGCGTAATGTAAATTTTATTGATTTGTTATTTGTACTTTTACTTAATTAAATATGTGATATATATATATATATACATAATTTATACATGTGTGTGCGTGTGTGTGTGTGGTTGGATATTTTGGCTGCTTTTGTATACGTATAAAAGAAATATAATTATTAATTTTAAACTTTTGTATGTCGGACGATTTGAAATGTATTTAAATAACGTGTATGTGCTAAAAAAATTATAATATTGATCGTTGTTATTGTAGTTACTAGTATTATGTGTTGCAACGTTGTAATTTTTACTTTATTATCAATAACCGTCGGGATCGTCTATATAGTACCGGGAAATTAAATTATTAAAATTTAATCGAATAATATCAATGTTATTTTATCTTGGATATTATTTTATTTATTATCTCAAACGTTATCAATATTGTTGTTGTACGCGTCGTTAATATCAAGATCATTATTCATTTATCTAAGGCGCATAGTTATAGTTCTCCTATATTTTCGGTGAATCTACGCTTTGCCCGTGCGTTGATACGTTTATTCTTATCTGAAGGTCAATTAGGAAATTTGCGATTATTTTTATCGAGTTTCTCTTTTTTATTTAATTGTTATTATTTCATTAATTTATGTTATATTTTTAAAAATATCGTAAAGTTCAATTTTAATTATTTATGTTGTTTTTTTAATGACAGGCCGGCTTGTCAGTCGGTGATATGATTTTATCGGTAAATCAGGACAGTCTGCTTGGCTCCAATTACGATTCCGTAAGTACGAAATATTTAATCAGGTTTATAATGTTCAGTGTATAATAGTCTCGATTTCATTCTATAGAAAAAAATAAATTAAGTCTATGTTTAATTGTACTCCTGTTGGCTGATATATATATATATAGCAAAATAATCGCAAGATACTTCGTAACATTTTTTCATTATAGGAAGTGATTTTGTTTGAATATTAATTTCTCCCTGTAAGACTTATCATACTTTTTTAAAGCGGAAGGAAATTTTATGAGTAAGAACTGCATTGGCATTCGTAACAGTCTGCAAACGTAAAACTGTATCAGAAAGTAGTGCGCTAAGAAATAATAATATCCATTTAGTTGTCATAACAATAATATTTTTATTTTTATATATATATATATGTGTGTGTGTGTGAATGTACGCATAAAATTAGCTTTTTGAACTTTCCCGTGCATAGTAACTTTAAAATCATGAATTAGTATGTAATGTATAAAAATTATGCTACCTATTGATTGGTCTATTATAGGCAGCTTCTCTCTTGAAAAATACTGAAGGCATTGTGAAGTTAGTTGTCTGTAATCCGAACAAACCTAAAGAAGAAGAATCAGCAAAAGCCTCTGCAAATGGTTCATCGGATGCGTTATCAGTTTCCAAAGACACCAGTGAGTTATATATTGATTGATTTATTTATTTATTTACGGTTTTAGTGATGTACATATAATGTCTCAGATATCGTTATGGTTAAAACCAATTTTTTCACAAATATAATTTTGTTTACGTCGTTTCTGTGCTATTTGAAGTAGATAAGATTTTTAGAAAACTAGTTAATTATCGTGTCTAACAATTTTAGTATATAAGAATGAATGTCCATTACGCTGATTAATTAAAGTCTTCAACGCACGAACGTTAATTAATTTACTACGATTATTCTGCTAATACTAAAGTTATCTTAATACACATAACCTTCCCTGATGTAGTTTTATAGACGGTTTCCTAAGAAGGTCGTTTCGAGTCGATGTTGACACGAAGTAAAACACAACGAAAATTTGTTTTATTCTAGGACCCGTATATGCCACTGTATACGAAGATAATATCGTTCAAACTTCCACCGCGCCATTACACGGTGACACGCACCCGAGTGGTTCAATTTTCAATGACTCTTCCACATCATGGTGTTGGTTGAATTTGAGCGATAGGGTTAGTAATGTTGACTGTAAGGGTGTTGGTCGATTATAACTTATTGGCATAAACCTGCGATGTTGGCAAACCTCGTAAGAAAACGTCTATAGCAAATTCATGTCACTTTTGCTAGAGATATTTCTACCCTCAAATCGTTTTGTGCAGTCATATAACGTCTGCTGTGCGATATATAGCTTCAACAAACTTGATGCGATGATCTTACATTTGTAATAGAATAATAAACAACAGATTTGACACACGGAACCGAAACGACATGACTACTAAAGCTCGCCAACATCGACACACTTCTATTGCGGCTAACCTATATACATCAAATCTGAGGATGGCGATGTCAAATCACCCTCATATTTTGTTGCTGGTCTTTATGAAGATAGTCGGATGACGTCAACTACGAACTTATATAATGAAATTAATCTTAAAGGTTATACATTTGTTCGTCGTTAAAGAAAGACGATAATTGGTTTTTAAACATTTTCACCTGCCTTTAAGTAATCTTGTATGCTTTTCATTAATATCGATTGCAGTCAGTATTAATACAACTGGCTGTTTAATTTATATTCAGAATTTATATATCAAGTGTGCCCAATTTATGTATGTATATATATATATATATATAAATTAGGGTATAATGTAATACGATTTAAATATATATATATATACTGTTGTGATAAGGGGAAAGGTACATATTACTTACCTTCGGAATTAACTTACCTCTCGATCCGTTTTATTTGGTTGTAGACACAGTTGGTGAACGATAACTATTCGTACATTATTTCCAACTTATTTTATCAGCTGTGTAACGATGTTTTTTTATTGTACGTCTACTTCTCGAAAGTATAATCGACTGCCCTCGAATTGTTAAATAAATTACGAATAAAGAAAGAAAAATACATATACCGATTTCATATTACATAGTGATTTGAACTGTACATTTCTTTGTTTAAAAAAAAAATTAAAACACCGAAGTTTTAAATATTTAAAATTTATCCGGTTAAATGATTAATTTTTAACGGAATAATTTTCAAAATTATTTCATATCGATCTTATAAGACAAAAATAATGAATTCCTCGAATTTATTAAGGTTCAATTTTAACGGCAATAATTCTCGAGATAAATGCTTTTACGATTAAATTAATCGTTAAATTTTAATTTTGTTCTTATTTAGCGGCTAATCGAACTGGGAAAATAAAATAAAAATAAAAATATTCTCAAAGAAAAATTAAACCTATCTTTTAAGAAATAAATTAATTACGTGAAATAATACCTACCGCGTTTAATTTAATATAGTCGCCTATTGATTACTTAAATAAAAATTATGACTTTTCATTTTAAAAATAAAAAAAAAAGTAACAAACTAAATATTCATATATGCCTATTATTAATTTAATTTAATTTAATTTTAATTTGTATAAGTTCCCTCTATTATAATTTAAAAAAAAAAAAAAATAGTAAATGCGTAATTAAAATTTTTGCCTATTTCAGCAGTTCGTTTTAAAATTATCGGAACATTTCGTTAATTCCTTTCGAAAAATAAATTTTAAATATTTACATAATAGCTATCTTTTAACAAACAGCAGAAAATAAAATATTTTTTTTTCTTATTAGTGCAATCTTATACTTAAATACATTAAGTATAAGATTAAAGAAATGCTGAAAAAAATGAACATGTTTATTATAATAAGTAATTCTGTTTATAATTTATAAGTAATACGTTTATATTTAAAATAAAATACTATTTTTAGTTGTTTTGCATACGTACGTACATATATTATATATATATATATATATATATATATATATATAATTGGGTTTTCAATTGGGATGGGTCGATATTGACAATGTGTTTTGGTTGCTTATGTCAATCCGTTGTTTATTTTACATATGCCAGATCACCGTGTCATGTTTTGATGACGTTTCACGTCAGATGACGAATTATTCTACATGAACGATTTGATGTTATCTCTCGTTGAAGTGACATGAATTGATCACCAGATCGTGCGATACGACCACGCTAGAGACTTTTTTTTTTTTTTTTAACCAGATTCCGAAGTAGCAGGTTTCTTGGCAGTAAGTGGTAGTCGACTAACGCCTTAAAGTCACTATGTGGCCGAGTCATTTAAAATTGAACTACGTTGATTAAATGCCGCGATGGGCATACATAAATATGCCTTCTAAATAAAAAATATTTTCGTTAAAACTTTATACGCAGCTTGTTTTATTCCATTTCAACGTGGATCCTACTAGCTCTTATTGGAAGACCCTGATATATATATATATATATATATATATATATATGCGTTTGCATTGTAAACGTGTTAGGGCGAAATACGTTAGAATTTGAAATAATTATTTAGATATAATTAAATAACATAATTAAAATATTGTACGCCCGAAAAATTCGGATTTTCATAATTTTTCATATTGCAATGATTACTACTGATTATGAACATGTTGCTTATCGGCATTTTAACATTGAAAATAAGCCGATCTGTTTTAGCATCATTATTAACAGATTCACCTGAAACAAATCCTGTTCTTTAATAACGCGGGATCAGCTTTATAATAAATAGGGAGCTTAATTCGAATTAGCGGTGTTTATCAATTGACAGTTTATAACTGATATTCGTTGAAATCCATCATGACAATTATATGTATCATGGGAAGAGATGAAAATGTTGTGATAGACGTGTGAAATGTAATAATCGATAGTCTATAATAATTGCAATAAAACCTACCCGGATGAGCTTTTGGATTGTATAATGAAAAAATAGTTTCGCTTTGTATTACAACTATATTTAGTTATATCCCTGTACTATTATTATTATTTTTTTTAAAAATTGTCAATTCATTCGCTTACGTTGTACTTTTTCCTAACGGCACTAATATATCATCATCATTATCACCTCAAACAGGTGGGCAACATGGCTTAGTAACCTTCTGTTCCTATTGCCGTTTAATCATCCTTCAATTAAATCAGTGATCCGAGGAGAGAGTCTGACGAGGTGACCAATCATGTTGTTTCTTCGATTTTTTTTTTATTGTCGCGTCACTGTTCTCGTTTCTTTTTCCACTCTTTAAACGACTTCCTTATTTGCGATTTTCTCGGTCCAAGATATATTCAGCATTTTTCTGTAGCAATATAGACGCTTTTATTATGAAAAAAGGATATAAGAAATAAAACACAAACTAAATATATACGCGAATAAACGGGGATACATATACATAAAAGATATTGTTTAATATAGAAAATATTTTTAAATTTGTGAAAAAAAAATGAAATTTTAAATTCATTATTTATGAAAATTTACGAATAAATATTAACGATTTATTATTTGGCTGATATCGGTCCACTGCTTTACATAGGCTTTATTGTGCTCTTCTAATCCAATTTTTCTCATTCGGGATTCTTGTTATGTCGTCATTGTAATGAGTTATAACAGTCTTCCTTTCGTCCGTTTCCTATCCATATACCACGTGGAACGTCTTTACCCATTTTTGATTATTTTTTCGTGTCATAATACCAGGCCAACGCCATTTTAATTTGACCATTTGTTCAATTTTTTACTTCGTATGAATAGAGATTTATAGAGACAAACTGTAATCCAACTTGCATATTAATACATGGTTTCACCACGTCCTTATGCAGGGCAATGTATAAAGATGATGATGATAATGATGATGATCTTTATATTCGATCTGCACGTCAAATATTCAAAATTACTGTTTCTCGAGTGAAAATTCGTTTTTATAAATGTCTAGATCATATTCGCATAATACGATTGGTAAGGCACATCGATGTAAAAATTACTTTTCAAATTAACCAGCCTTTTTCGATTGTTAAACATGTTACTTAACCTAACCCGAATTGTAACCATTATTCTCTTTATTTTCGCGTATCTTATAGATTGTTACGATTTTGTATACATGTTTACATATTCCTCAAATTTACATCTTGCACGTTCTCGTATACTTGAGTACTATTCTTCTTCTGGTTATCCTCAATGGATGTTGGCGATTATCCCCCTCTAGCAATCTGTTGGCTAACTTCCGCAATTAGGTTTCCGTATTAAGTTCTGTTTATTCTTTTGCATTATACAACCATGTTTTTCTTCCCTTTTCCCCGTTTTCCGGTGATGTTTCCTTCAATGATCAATTGGAACATTTCATATCTGTTGTTCCTCAAGATGTGCCCGAAGAGTAAGCTATTTTTCTTTCCTTAATAATTCTTTCTATAATCTTTTATTTAGTCGTTTTAGTATTTCCGCCATAGTTTATCCGTCCGTGGAATTTTTACCATCCGACGATATAGTCACATCTCTAATGATCTTATTTAGCATTGATTTTTTGATCGTCCATGCTTCCATTCCGTATATATATATGTAATAATATCATCGATTAATAGGTTATTTTCCATATATATATATACATACACACACACACCGTTGTTTAATTCTGTATTTTCAATGCTGCAATAAACAATTTCGGCGAGATTCTTTTTCGCTTTTATTCTTTCCATTGTGCTACTCGTATTGTTGAGTTACGTATTTCGAATAATATTCGCTTATTAATTCCTAATTCCGCTATCTGTGTCTAGAATTCAATTACCGCTCAAAATTATGCTGCGTCGAACGACTTTTTAGTATTCGACCAAAGCCACGTGTATACGTTCAGGTTATACATTCTTGACATTTTTGGATTATCATCGTTTTCTTCTAACTGTAAGTAAATTGCGCTAAATACCGTCTCGAAGCTTGCTTTCTAGACTAAACCAATCTCGTCCGTTAAATTAATCGTTTTGTTATTTCGCGCGTAAAAAACTTGCGTTTTAAGCTGGTCGTTCGATAGTTGCTACTATTTAAATCATCGATGTGGTGCGCTAGTATCGTATTTGTCTCTGTTCATATATCGGGGATCGTATTCTTATATTAAACACGTATTTCTATTTAACCGTAACTATTAATTATATTTCAAAATTAAAGCGTGTTCGACAATTATATTCTCGACAATCTATCCCCGTCTATTATCTATGTAACACGACACGTACTCTATTATGTTTCATAGAATAACTATAGCAATATTATCACTCTCTGTATCCCCGCTATATCTTTATGTGTAATATACACACGTATGTTTAACAAACTACGGTTACTTACACAATGATACATGTTCACGTGAAGTTAGTTGACAAGCTTCTATATAATAAATTCGTTACATCATACTGATTCCTCCCCATTTAACATCATCTAGCTATGTCTTCCTCGCGAACGCCGACTGCAAATTGGCCACCACGGTAATTTCCGCTTAGTCTATCTTTCATCTTATTATTTTGCCAAACGTACTGCCCATATACATTTTAGCTTGACGATCCGCCTGCGTCTACCAATCTCGTCTGTTCGCTAAAACCGTCTTGCGATCTTCGAACTTGATTCCAAGAATAATCCTTTCGTAAGCCGTTTGGATTTTACGAATTCTTCTAGCTATCCCTTTAGTAAGGCTCCATACGTCGAGACTGGTAACGCACGTTGATTACACAGCTTACTTTTAAGGCTATTCGGTATTTCCCTATTTCTAAAAAGATTTCACCTAGGCGAGCGATATTCTTTTTTTAGTTTCTAGTTGTATTAACTTATTCTTATCCGTAGTAATTTCCTGTCCAAGGTAATCTTCCGCAGGTATTCATCATTACTTTTTGTTTTGTTTTTTTATATATTTATTTTTAAGTCTTATTTTCACAGAATGCGCGTCGAGTGTATATAATAATATAATGTAATAAATTACCCCGACTATATTTTTTGTTTAACTATTTCCCTATTTTAAAAAAAAAAATTATCTAAAATTTTCCGAAAAGTACAAATTTTTATTACTTAAATTAAGAGATTAATCTTAATTTTTTGGTTTCTCGGATTACGTGACACACTGAGTCACGTTTTTATATTAACCTGTTACCTGTACACATGTCCGCTTTTAATACGACGAGTTTTTTTAACGAATATAAAATAGGAGACGGTATTTAGAATGCAGTATCTGCTGTGAATATGTGGAAGACGTTATTTCGAGTGTAGTATTGCATGTAAACGCGCGTAATAATGCGACTTATACACATAGACCAGAAAATGCGGTTAAATGTGTACAAACACCACGTAATAATGGCGCGTTGTCCGAACCGAATGCCACTGCGGCGTGTAGTACGTACGAATGAACAACAGTCGATTAGTGTGCGAATAGCCTTATATTCTTTGCGATTGTTTTTGTGCGTCCGTCTATTTAGTTGGTATATTATTTTCGTGTTTGTTTCGGGTACACCGTGTAATGTACGTGTGATAATATTTTTTATATATATATATATATCTGGTGTAATAATTGCGTCTTTTTTTGTGTTTTTTTTTTTTTTTTTTAGCGTTTCACAGTTGTGTTGTTTTACTGTGAACGTATCTTTTGTTATATCGTAATTTTGTCTTCGGTTAATTGTGGTCAATGTTATAACGTTCCCGGTAAAAATGTTGTTATTATAATTCCTTAACAGAAGGTTGTTGATGTCGTATTTCGAATAACAATATTTTACGTGTGCATTTTAAAAGTGTAATATTAAAATTTTATTTGAAAAAAAAAAAAAGTCGAGTATCCGTCGTGTTTACCATTAGTAAACATTTTCGTTTGTTGTGTGCGTCTTTTGTGTTGGAGTACCTCTACATAATTTAACGTATATAGCGCAGACACAATGACTTTTGTATTACAGTGTAAATGTATACACGTACGTGTATTAATATACTTGCTAATATATAGGATAGTTGAAATTTTGCGGTAAGAAGATACATAGTTGGAATGTTATCAAGATAGTGGCTGAATAGTCTACAAGTAATACGCGCTTGTATTTTAGTTGACGTTTTGTACTTGATTGTGTTCATTAATACGCCGGGTAAAATAAAAATTCGGATATCAATTTATATTTTTTATAATGCGGAGAAATAATAATACTAATTGTCCGTCGTGATAGTACTAGGGTGAAAGTGTCGTCTTATCGCATTCATTTTCCGGTGATCGATAAATCTATTATTTTCGTCTACGGGGAGTTGAAAAATATTCTCCCATTGTGTCGCCGGTCTATTAAGGAATTAAATTATTTTAACCCCCCTCACACCTCGTTCACTGTGTCCATCCGTCTATTCGTCCATCTTACCGGGCAATTAAAATATCGCCTTATTCTTTTTCTCGGGCTAATATAAAAAGAGATATTATTTCGAGAGTATATCAAATTAAAACGGAATTGTTTAAAAATCACCCGCTGAAAATTGAGTAAGTATTTCTGTAATCGTCTAATATTTTGAAAAATATTTTAAAATAATTCGTTCTGTTCTGTTTTTTTTTTTTGCATCGTATGTTTCGCGCGTACTTATCCGTATTCAAGAATTATGAAATATCAAATGCGGTTGTTGAAAATTAATTTGGAATTTATTTATATTTTTTTCACCGATACGTCTGATGAAAAATTAATGTCGATATTATTCGTTTATTTATTTTTATTTCAAAAATCTATAAATATCGAAAACTTTAATAAAAACAAAAATTTATAATTACTAATATATCTATATTGTATTATACAATGTTTAAATAATACTTGCCGGAACTATAATTATAACTTAAAATGAATAAGACACGCTGTTTAGTGAAAAATGCCGTGTACTTGCGTTTCAATGTTAATACTGCAGATCTATCGAAATATACTCTAATAATCGTTCCTGTAAAATAGACTGTAATCTATTATGATCTTTTCCAAAACCTTGCGAAGCACAGGTCTTAATGAAATTGATCTATAACTCTGTTTTTGTTTTGGTTTTAATATTGGATGTATTTCTGCGGTACTACACGAGTCTGGAAAAGACTAGACATCCGCACTCGATTAAAAATGTTTATTTAATTTGTTCGAATATTTCGATTAAAACATTATTTGAACAAAATACATACGTAATGGGTATGTAGGATAGCACGTCTGTATTTGTTTTAGTTATAAATATAGAGAAAATCCGGTTTAACAAAATCCAATAACTAATATAAGAACATCGCGTTAGAAAATTCTCTAGAATAAAAAGCTAAAGTTTTGGTCAGAAAATCATTAAACACGCGTCCAAGCGGTCAAATATATTTAAAATACCAGTCAGTTATTTGATCGGAATTGAAATTAAAAATAATTTAAGATCAAAACTCGTTGCGCGTGTAAAGGAAGACGAATTATTTGTTAGAAGAGTAATTTAAATGCTTTCATAAAAATTGCGCCAAGAAACAAGAGTAAAATATTGATCATAAAGCCGCCCATTTCTTAATTAATTGTAAACTGCTAAACTTCTCATTTTAGTATACGTTCGTACCACTATGATGCAGTCCAGCTGAGTTATTATGTCTATGTGTAATTTAATAACGATGATAGCGACGGATAAAATTATGGGCCTATTCTATGCGATTTTTTTGGACAATAATAAAATTTTCACTTTCTCTCGTGATTATTTGTATAAATTTCAGCTAAACTGTATTCAAATGTGGAAAAAATTTATAGGAAATAATTAAAATTTATTTAGCGAAATTTTATGGTAGAAAATATTTTAATAATACGTTTTGTGTTTGAATTTACGTAAACTTTTAAATAAACTATAGGCGTGTACGTTTTATCCATACTAATTCGACTATATAATATCAAGTAAGACTGAAAAAAATGTCGTGGAAGTACATATAATTAGACCAATAAATCAAGTGAAATTTGCTATCAAGTTCAGAAAGTCACACCGAGTCGATGTTTTATATCAACGGGGTATAGTTTCTGTTATTACTTCAAAATTGTGTTATATCATCTCGTATCAAAATTTAAATGATATCTTAATGTATATATATATATAGCTATAAAAATAAATGAATAGGTAGATAAATAGACATAGATATAATACATGGAAACATATTTCGTATGTTGTCGTTTCAGAAAAATTGATGCCATCTCCGGCGAAATCATCGCCTCCACCCGCGTCATCTGGCACAACTTCTGTTACCGAAACTGTCAGTACACCTGAACCTCCGCCAGATCCGGCTACAGCTGATATTAAACCAGGTCAAGAATGTACGATAGAAATTAATAAAGACAATATCGGTCTTGGGTTAAGTATAGTAGGCGGTTGTGATACTTTGTTGGTGGGTATTCAGTAGGTATTTTTTTATATAATGGAGTTTCCTTTTTTTATGATGTATGTTTCGAAGAAAAATAAACACGCGCACATTTTGTTACTGACGTGTTAAAGATAATAATTTCTAAAGTATAATAAAAATTCGATGTTGATTTATTAAAAACCAAAAGGAAAAAACGTTAATGCTTTTATTTTATGGAACGGTTTCTATTGTATGTAATTTTGTTCATTTTGCTATTAGGGAGTTATAATTGTCCACGAAGTTTATCCGGATGGTGCAGCTGCCAAAGATGGTCGTTTGAAACCCGCCGATCAAATACTAGAAGTTAATTCCGAGGATTTTCGTGGCATTTCACATAATAAAGCCTTAACTGCTTTAAGACAAACTCCTGCTAAGGTATGTAAATGCAATGATGTATAAACTAGTTAATGATATAACGACTAATAAAAAAAACTTAACTTTATGAAAATTTAGAAATATGTCGTCCGAATGGTTTATTCAGTTTCTTATTTAATCTCGTTATTTATTCGAATGAATTTTAAAAAATTATAATTTATATTCATCGAAATATCGTTAAAAATTAGATGAAACTTGGCGGAATTAAAAGGAATTTTTTCGAACGAATTATTATTGAATATCGAGTAAATAATTTCTCTCTAAAAAAAAAAAAAAATGTCGATATATTGTTAATACTACGTGCTATGAAATTGTCGAATTTCACTAATTTTAAATAGATAATTTTTTATATGGAAAATATATAAGAAAATATACGATGGCATTTTAGACTCATTTTTAAAAGTCTTAGAATTGAAAGTTCTAAATGATACAAAATATTATTTCTTTTTAACTTAATAATTTTGCGACTAAAACATTCGTGTTGCATCCACTTCTATGGATTTCACTCTCATTAATTCTGTTTTCTTTCTGGTACACATTCGATTATACGAGAACTTGAATTTATATTTCAAAATTACCTCGCTCAAAAAATTACATCGAATCTATAAAAGTTGTTTATCGGATGTTTTCCTTTTAATTCACGATCGTCCTTATTGAACATTTCTAACCTCCTGGTTTTACTTTCTGACTCTGCGATTACTGATCAATTTGTGGGCATTGTGGTTTTATCGTCACAATTTTTTTATCCTATATACACCGGTTATTAATATTTCGTCTATTATAAGAACGTACCGCAAAAAAATGTTCAGATATTTGTTTTCGTTTAATACCTTGTTTGCTCTTATTTGTATAAATGTATTCCAACCATCAAAATTCCTAATGTTTCGTTTACAAAATATTAATTTGTCGGATAATTTGATTTGAAAGTTCGCTGTTATTATTTGCCAATTAACGCCTATTGGACCGTACCGATTTAGCCGATCGGCGACCGACTGATTTTGACGAAACTGCCGATGCGGATCATAATATATTCGTCGAATGTTCCAATTAATTATTCCGAGAGTTCACTTGTCCATTAATTCGTTACTTGTCATAAATAATTTTGAAATTTATTTCGAATTTTTTATATTTGTAGAAACGCTAATCTCAATATATAATATGTAATCACCCTAACACCGTATTGTAGTTTGTATGTACAGTTTTTTTAGGTAAAATCAAAGCTCATTTAAAAAAAAAATACTTAAATACTCGTTCGTATGTAGTTTATGAACAAATTCCTTACTATTTTATTAACCGTATTCAATTGCGATATCTAAGCATTTAAAACAATATTACGTGTTGCCATAACTCATGAAATCGTGTGAATATCGGCATCCATATGTTCTAGCTTAGTTATTAAATACTTGAAGAAATGCGATATACGATTATTTGTGCTTTTTTATCATCTCCAGTTCATCGTACTTTCCGAATGTCTTCTGTTATTTGCGAATTGATTTTCCTTTCCAACTATTACCGCGTTTATTATTGTTAATATTGTGTTATTCGTGCGCAATTATAAATAGACAAAATAAATATCTCGTTTTATTAGGGCCAGTTGTTTTCTCAATAAATTAGTTATAATTCGCGCTTGTTCGATAATTTTTCATTTATATTCTTAAAAAAATATTTAGTTTATCTTCAAAAGTCTATCTGGTTTAAACTTTCCCGCTATTTTGCTGAGATATTATTAGAAATCGATTTTTCCTTCGAACATAACTATTTTGTAATTAATAATTATATACGTTCTTCCGGATTATATTTTTATAAACCAAACAAGAACATTTTATTTTTAGCTCGCCGTATTAGTAATTCAGTAGCTCAATCCGTATATACGCGTTAATTGTCAAAAATTAAACAAAAGCATTTTATTTTTAGCTCGCCATATTAATAATTTAGTAGTTCAATCAGTATATATACGCGTTAATTGTCAAAAAAATTAATGTTTGCCAATAATTAACTTTTTCCAGTTTTTATTTGGACTTTTCATTAAATTTTATCGCAATATTTACGCTCTTTTTTTTAATATATTTATTATTTTCTCTTTTTACAACTTTAATCCAGTTTTTATTGAATCGACTATTATAAATGTCAATCTCGAATTTCGTAAAACGCTGGAAGTTTGTAATTTCGTCTCATTTTTATGTTTTTGAAACGCTACCCGGCGAGGGGGGAAAGTAATAAATTATAAGTATAAATAAGTTTAAAAAGAATCGGCCAACAGCAGTTTCGCCTTGACAGACTGAAATTATGAAAATCATAAATAACTGGAATGGTAACTCCCGAGTCGTGGCTATTACCGTTGTTTACATCGTCGATTATGTGTGTATGCGTCGACTCGAACGGAGTGCGTTGTAATATAGTAAATTTTGAAAGTGTTGAACGTTCCAAAGATCACAGGTTACATTTAAAACCTAATGCTAATGAATAATATTTTCTCTACGTTATAATATAACCGGTTTTACGGATATTATTCTTGATCTTGCGCGTAGTTTTTTTTTTTTTTTTGACTTCGTAATTTTACTCATCAGATCATCTGTTCTGTTAGGATCGTTTTTGTTGATATATATATATTATATATATTTTATATATATATATGTTTTATATATATAGCGCGTTTGTTACGTACATACGTAGTACAAGGTCATACCTAGATGTAATGCTTATGGTATGGCATTAAAAATTTGTTGGTAACTCCTGTTTGAAAATCCACGTTTTATTATTAGTTTGTTAAAACTTCGCCACATCAACAGTTTTGCTTAAGGTTTGGTGGGCCAATTGTTCTGATATTGATATATGCGAAGTTGATGCACGATATGTATATTAATATTTTAAAAGTACTGTTTAATGTATTCGAAAATTTTTATTTTTACGTTACAACTATATTTGTATTCTAAAAGTATCTAAATTTGAAATACTGTTTCATTATTCTACCATGTTCTTGTCCCATGCTGATTTATATATCATCTAATGTACGTTTCTTATATATATATATATATATATATATATATATATATATATAATAAAATTCAGTTTCATGGATATTCTCTTAGATTTTCGGAAGTGATACTTGAATTTAAAAAATATCATACAAATTTAGTAAATGCAATGTAATGTCCTCGTTTTCGAAATTTATTCCAAGGCTGTACATATTACTTTTTACGTTACTGTGGTTTTTTTATTTTGTGTGAGGGCGAACTTCCTATTCATAGTGAACGTTTATTTCATAACCTAGTCCGTATATGTTTTAATGTATCCGTTATTGTGTCAGAGCTTATTCCGCTAAATTTACCTTCTTATTTAATATATCGTATTTTATTTTATGTTACTTTTCTATCCATTCTTACGCGCGTTAGCTTATTTATGACGTCGCTTGATTTATATTCATAGGTTTATTTCAATAACCGAACCATTTTCGTAATAATACTAATGACGTAAATGAAGAATTCCGAATACATTAGACTTTTCTTTTTACGTCGATATAATCCTTTCAGTTATACATTATAAAATTTTAATACAAAATTATAAATTTTATATTTCTAAAATTGAAATATTTCATCACATCAACCTGAAAGTAAAAAAAAAAAATGTTAACATTAAAATTTCCACGATTGTGACTGAAAGGGTTTATATAAGTGTGCAAAATTAGAGAAAATCAACGAAAATTTAAAGGGCGTTTTTTTGTAGTTAATAACTTCGTTTGTAGTTCCGTAATTGTCATTTCTTTTTTACACGTGGTAGTTAAAATAATTAAAGAAAATAACCGAAGGAGGTGAAAACAAAAATAATTTTTTGTATAATACTGTTTTTTTTAGATAAGTGGGAATAATGTTCAATGCTTCCTATAAATATGCCCGTTATTCCTTAAGTAAACATTTTTTTAGCATTAAACGTTTACATACCGTATAGGGAACACTGAAGCTGAGACGGTTAACGCAAGAATTAAGAAAGATTACTTGAAATGTTAATTTACTATCGTTAAGAACTAATTTAATAAATGAAAATAAGAACGTTTCGAGCATGACAAAATAATCTCGTTTTAATCCTAACGTTACAATTATCGAAAGATGAATTCGTATGAACATAAAAATTGCTTATGATGTGTTCTAATAAATTCTTACAGATCTCATCATTTAAATGACTTTGGTTTTATATATATTCCAAATAAGTAGTTTCATATGGGAGGTGATTTTTTATTTAAAATGTTGGAATTTTTTTTCGACCATATCCGAATAATTCGAACTTTTTAAAAAGTTTTTGCAGGATATAAGGATTTTCGCCACACATAGAGAACTAAATTATATACAGTACGACACGATTCGTTTAATGCACGAGAAATCGTTCCCGTGATATAGTAATTTAGAAACATTAGAATGACGTATGTGGTAAATTTCTCGTTTTATTCGATTGACTCGGTTAGAAGTTAACAAATATTTTTCTAATTCACAACTTGCTTTCAAAACCATCGAACATTATGTTTATTCGACTAAACATTTTCTAAGTAACATTATAACATTAAGTGATTCCAATTATTTACTGAATTTAACACATGCTAGCCTAACATGATGTCATCAAACCATTTGTGTCGGATGATGTTTAAAAAACAAAATAGCAGAAAAATTGGTTCATGTCAAAATACCAATTTTTTTGACTGACATTTGTTTACCTACTACTTGGAATCCGGAGAAAACATAAAATTTCTTTTATATGTATATACATATATATAGTTTTGTATTTCATCGATTATTCATTATTATTATGCCACAGGTGACCATGGTCGTATATCGAGATGAAATCGTAGCCAATGGTACCGCTGGTAAAGAAGAAGATATTCTAGATATGGTAGAAGTGGACCTGATCAAGAAACCCGGAAAAGGTCTCGGGTTGAGTATAGTCGGCAGAAAAAATGGAAATGGAATTTTTATTTCAGATATCGTGAGTATTTAATTTTCATTTCGTATATATATATATTATTTATATATATATATATATGTATATATAATGTGTTCGTAAACTTTTAAATAGGTTTTTTTTTTAATAGTCGTGCCATATTTATCCCAGTTGCATGTTCCACGATAACTAATGTACATTAATGACGTATATACATTATCGAAAAAAATAGGCAATATTTAATTTTAATGCATCCTCATTTACAGTTTAGTCAAAATAATCTCAGATTTTCCTTTAATATTGCACTCAATTAAGGGGGGGACTGAGTTGTATTCTTTAATAGTTAAAATGCAGCGCATGTAACTCACGATTTTCTGCATTATATTATGCTTAACGAAAATATAATATATTCGAATCGACTTATAGTTCAATTATATATTTATATAATAGTAATATATAAAAATTAATCATTTATTTATAATCTTATATCGGGTATGTGTATAACTTAATTAGAACAGAATATATCTACCGTATTCGTGTTTTGTGTGATTTATTGTCGTGTTGAAAGAAATTCTCAATTTGAAACTGAAATACGAGGAGAAGTAAATTAATTAATTGGTTCATTGAAATAATACGGTTTTTATTTTTAAATAAAATAAAGGTAAAAAGTTTTATAAGTTGTTATTTTTATTTGTTTTTAGCTTTAACTGAGATTTAAATTAGGATAATTTATTTCTTTTGAAAATAATATTTAACGCCGACCGTATAGGTATCGATGTATTTTATTTATTTATAAGTTTAAAATCAATCTAATGATGCATAATGTAATTACGATACGTGTGGACTATCAAGCGTGAAGATGGGGTATCATCGCTTAAAATTTTACAGTGCTTATATATATTTTTAATTATTTATCAACTGAATAAAATTAATGATAATTTTTTTCGTGGAATAATTTCATCAGTCTTATCGGTATGATGAATTGTTATTTTTAAACATGTTACATAAATTTTACGACTTTCTAATCATAAAAGTTAGGTATTTTATTTATTTAGCGAGATGATACAGAATTGAGCAAAAAAAGATTTATATCCAACCGTCAAAAAATGTTGCTCCTCGCTTCTAGATTGACTTTTTTTACTTATTTCATATTTGTCTTAATCGAATTACGTTATTGTAATTATTATGCATTATCGGTATTTTTAAAAATTTATAGGCGTTTAATATTTTTAGTGTAGGAATATTTTTCCAGTTTTTTTTTTTTTAATATATAGGATTTTATCCGTATCGTATGAATTAAATATTCATCATTGAGTCAAAAGTTTAAATTTATCCGTATAAATAATTTCTTAAATTAATATGCGCACGAAGCTCGGTGAAAATCGGTTATTATTAATAATTGTTTTTTAAATTATTATATTTATTATACATATTCTCCCTAAAGTTTTATTCAAGTTCTATAATTTTAAATACATATCTAACGCTACTAACAATTTTGCTGATAAATCGCCTATTTGGTAATTTTTAAAAATGACGCTGTACATACAAAATAAAGTATAAAAATATATACAATGTATAAAAAATATAAAACGAAATAACAAAAATTGAAAAAAAAATTAAAAATAATTTTGTTTTTTTTTTTATATATAAAAATCTAGTGAGTTTTTCTTTTCTTTGTTTAAAATTTTTTCAAGATGATGCGATTAAATTAAAAACTAATAATGATAATAAACAACTTTTTCTATTTGTTAAAACGTAAACGTTCTTTAAGCGTGTTCGTTAACATAATAATGAACGTTTATTATATTTTGTAGGTATCGGGTGGAGCCGCTAGTAGCGATGGTCGTCTGATGAAAGGCGATCAGATACTATCGGTAAATGGTCAAGACTTGAAAAACGCTAGTCAGGAAGAGGCAGCCGCTGTTTTGAAATTGACCAGCGGAAAAGTAAATATAAAGTTAGGAAGATTAAAAGCTAGACCCAGTCCTTCGACATCGGACAAGTAAGCGTGATTCAAATTCAGTTCGTTAAAATAACGATAATTTCAAATCGATTACAATTTACACGTTTACCACAACGTACATATACAGCATTTATGCAACTTAGATAATGATAATAATAATAATAATAAAATTCAAACAAAATTAATTATAATCCTTACATAATATAGAGTAGTTAAAAAATATATGTACACATATTAGAGACGTTTGTAAGGATACATTGTTCCGAGGACTAGCATCAATGCGACTTTTCTATTTTTCAATAGAAATTAAATACTATATTTGCAATTATAAATATCTTACTTGTATATATTATCAAATAAAAAATATAAAATATGAATTTTATACATTTTATTCATACTACACATACACAAACATCAACACATAAATTATAAAAAATCAATTGAAAATTAGTTAAATCACTAATATTTATTTTCTTAAGGAAAACACAAAGCTTTTCGGCATTTACGCCATTATCAAGTGAAAAATTTAAAAAATCATAATTTTAAAAATATAAATTAAATATAATTACTTAAAAATATGTGATGGTAATTGTGAAAGATTATCAGATTTTTAATATTTATTTTCATTTTATTTGTAAAATTGTGTTTTTTAAAAAATTTTGTGGTTGTATATTTTTATATTTTATATTTTACGTTTGGACATCATACATCGCAATAGTAAATGAAAAATTTAAAATTCCAACAGTATACAACTTTTACAGAATCAGGAAAATAATATTGAAGAAAAAATTAATATAAAAAAACTAAATTAATAAACAAATATATTGATATTAAATTTCAACAAATCAAAAAAAAAATAGACCGACAGAAGCAGACATCATTTTTGGATCATATTTTCACAATTACCATCACATATTTTTAAGTAATTATATTTAATTTATATTTTTAAAATTATGATTTTTTAAATTTTTCACTTGATAATGGCGTAAATGCCGAAAAGCTTTGTGTTTTCCTTAAGAAAATAAATATTAGTGATTTAACTAATTTTCAATTGATTTTTTATAAAAAATCACTACATTCCACATTATATAAAAAATTAAAACATAAATTATATATATATATATATATATATATAAAATTGGAAAAGTCTAGAATGTAGTGATTTAAAAAAGAAAATAAATAACAAAAATTAGTTAAAATAAATAAAACTTTTTTCTTTATTAAAAAATCACAAGATTTTCGGTTGTTAAGTCATTATGAAGTGAATATAAACAAAAGTAAATTATAACAATATAAAACATATTACTTAAATACATAATTTAGAAGAATTATAGAAAAACAGTATTTTTTAAAAATAATCTGATAGTGAAAATGTTTTTAATTTTTATTTTACTTACTATTGTGTTATTGTTTATGTATAAATTTTATATTGCTGATTTTGTTGATTGTGTTGTTTACCACATTCACTATCAATTTTTTTTTTTAAAATACTGTTTTTTCACGTTGCTAATTTTTTTAAATTGGTGTATCTAAGTAATATTTCTACATTTTATATTTTATAAATTTATATATATTTTTATAATTTATTTTTGTTTATATTGACTTGATAATGGTTTAACACCCGAAAAGTTTTGTGATTTTTCATCTTCTTCTTGGTGTGCCATACTCTTCCCAGAACGTTGGCGATCAGATGGCAGCTAAAACTTGCGTTCTTTTGCTCCTTGGATAAGATCTTGGATAGAGCTCGTACTGGTCCAGTACTTGATCCAGTCTGTTCTTCGTCTTCCTGCGCTTCTTTTTCCATCAATCTTCCCCTGTATAATGAGCTTTAGGATCTCGAATTTTTCTCCTCTGATGATATGGCTAAAATACTTAATTTTCTTATCTATTATGCATTTAACTAGTTTTCTTTCGGTCTTTGCCATTTTCAGGACTTTTTTATTAGATGTTTTGGTGACCCAAGAGACCTTTAGCATTCTCCTATGGAGCCGCATCTCCATTGCTTCTAACCGTTTAATTTAATTTACTGCTTTTATACTGTACAACAAAATTGGAAATACGTATGATTGATGATTGTACAATGTGTTGCCTAATGCCTAGGCATAGAGATCTGTTGCACAGTAGATTTTTCATGTTATTGAAGGCTGTTCGGGCGTAGTTACATCTCATTTTGATTTCAGTATTATGATCGAGATCTTCTGTGATGTAGCATCCAAGGAAAAAATTTTAGTGAACTCTTTTTTATTGTATATATATATATATATATATATATATATATATATATATATATATATATATATATATATATGTGTGTGTGTGTGTGTGTGTGTGTGTGTGTGCGTGTGTGTGTGTGTATAGGTAAAGAAATATTCAAATATATATTCACTCGTTTAAACGTACACAATTATATATATATATATATAATTCGTATGCATATATAACACATGCAGATGGAACTGTATCTATACTAATCCATACGTAAAACGTCAATGTATACATATATTTAAACACATAAATATTTATGTAAATACTGATAATAATAATAATAATAATAATTTGATTTTCTTTTCATATTTTTTATCATATGTGATATATCTTTTTTTATTATTATGATTATAGTTATTATTATTTTTATCGTTAATTATGAACTATTAATGGGGGGATGTCATCATTCGATCGTTGATATAGTTATTTCGTTAAATTAAGTTAGACCATTCGATCTGTGTAGAGAAGTGTGAAATATATATCAGAGTTTTATCTTTATATATTCGTATTCGTTATATTATGCTATTTATTACCATCGAACCGAATTATTTGTATCACGTATTTCAACCTAATTTCTACCGACTACATAGAATTAACGAACGACCTTAATTCAAATTTTAAATTTCAAAAAAGGTTTTTGTTACTAATTTTATTTTGTAAGCTTTAAATAAAATAACGCGGAGCTACATTGTATTATTCTTCTTCGTCCTATTAACACATCTCCATTGTGTCCTGTACCATCGATATAGCTCTTTTTATTATACCCAGCTGATCTTTTATTATCCATCGTAATGGTGGTCCTACTTTCTTCTCTTGTTTGGCATTTTTCCTAACAATACCGTCTTTTCTATTCTGTTATCTCCATCTCTTGCGACGTGTCCAAACAATAGAAGTGCTCGTTTCTCACAAGTCGCACTGAGCCTGTTTGGTTCCTTTATCTCGTCTATTGTGGCAGCATTAGTCACGCACGCTGTCCATGGTTATTTTCAGGACTCTCCTTCACGTTCATAATTCGAAAGCCTTGATTCGCTTTTTATCCGTTTCTTTCATTGTCCATGTGTCTGACGCGTATAATAATTGGGCATTGTATACATTGGACTTAATATAGAATATTTTATAAATATATTCAGATATATACGGTATATGCGCATATATATGTGTTTCTATATGTATATATATACACATTACGATCTATGATTTAGCTTATATCGGTACACTGCACTTTCTTCTCTCTGTTTTCTAATCCAGTTCTTTCCACCGATGATTCTTATTTCGAGCGTGTTCCTTTTGTTTTCGTTTCTTCGTGGTCACTTGATTGGGCCCATAATCGTTGATTTGTTTCTCATATCTTTGTATTGTTTATTCGATCTATATTCAGCATTTATCCTTTTCTGCGCTACTTCCGTTTTCCTCATTTTCTCGTAAGTTCGTCTTTTTAAATGGCCAAATTTCCAAATTTGAGATCCATATGTTGTGAGTGGTATCTGATTGTAAAGTTTACTTTTTAAATTTAATCGGTATATTTCAGTTTTTAAGTAGGTTACTTATTTTTCCAAATGCAATCCAAATTAAAGCATGCTATTCTTCTCTCTATTTCTGTACGCGTTAAAGTTGCGCTTGCTTTGCCCCGTATGTATAGAGTTATAAACGTTTTCAATTACTTCATCGTTTATCGCTATACGTACGTTTTCATCTGTGTTTATCGTTATTTTTGCATTAATTAGGTATATTTTCCGTCATACTTTGTTGGAACACTTATTTAGATATGTAAAATCATCTTCTGCGCCTCATCTGTTCTACTACATCATCCGCGAACCTGAAATAGTTTAGGCGCTCTACATCTATCCGGATGTTCATTATAGTCCATTTTAACTCCTTAAATACCATTTCCGGTACAGTAATGTACAATTTTGACGAAAACTCGTTGTTTAACCCTTTTTTTTTTCTAATTGGATTTTCTTTAAATATTTTCATACAATTAGAACTTGTTGTCCATATGTCTGACGATATTCGCATCTAATTCCGTTATGTAAAGAATTTATTAGCGGCCAAATTTCTACCGAGTAGTTAACGCCTACCGATAACCGATAAAAGCCGTGTAAAGTTTTATGTTGTATTCCTCGCGTTTTTTGATCGCTATGTTGATTGCAAGAGACTTCTTGCTCTATAGGTTGACGAGAATTAAACTATTTCGTTAACCGATTTGTTATTGCGCCCGTAAAACTAATCGGTCGATAATTATTTACATGTTCGGTGTTAACTATCTCGAGTATTAGTATTGTTTCGTTTCTATCGGTATTGAGGAATTTTTTTTAAGCGTGTGAATATCCAAAGTGGAAAAACTAGAGCCGTCGGCATTGTGAAAGCAAAAATATCTCGTCTTACTAAATCTCATTACCGTATCCGCACGATTTATGCAGGGGTGTTGCCTACAATTTAGTCCCCGAATTAGTTACAAAATGCTTAATTAACTACAGAATTGTGACGTCTTATTACGAACGTGTATGACCCCACATATTGAGTAAAACGTTGCTAATGTTCATATTGTAAATATTCTCCATTTATTTGTCCCTAATTGTAAGAATAGTATTTTATGTTGTTTGTGTTTATTAGATTCCAAAAGTATTTAATTTTACATTTAGTAATATGTTATCCGTGTTTCATTTTTTTTATCGCCGTCCGAAATTTTTATTTTATATTTGTAAACATTCGCTATTATCCATATTTTATTCGTTCTCATTATCTTCCGACATTTTCATGTTACATTTACTAATGTTCTAGATTTTTTTTTTTACTACCCACGTCATTCACTTTATTTGATTAATTAATCTCATAATCGCACAAAAGTTAACGAATTTTATATATTTCTAAATTGGCCGATACTGGCGCTTAATCAGCGTTTTTTAGTATTGTACAATAATTTATTATTGTTTCGTTTTATTTATTTGTCATAATAAAATTTGTTTGGATTTTTTTATTATTATTATTATTATGTTCCAATTGCTAAAGAATGGTGGTTATATAATTTATTTTAAAATCGTCGCACGATTAAAAAAATTATTGTTATTATTATTGTTGTTGTTGTCATGCAAATATCTTAGGGGAGCATTTTATTTAATAAATTGTATGAGGAAAAATACATCTCAATGTTTTCGTCGTATATTTAAAATATTACACGTTCAATTTACGTTAGAAATATTTGATTTAATTATTTATCCTTTTTGAAAATCTCATTACTAATTTTAACATTTTTTATTTAAGCGCTATAGTTACTGAATTATCTATCTCGTAATTATTATTTAGAATGTTTGCAGGCAAAAAAATCGCTCTCGAGGGTTTATTTTTGTATATTAACTAATAATCCTGTTATTATATATATATATATATATATATATGTATGATTTTTTAATTATTATCATCATCGGTTATTAACGCGAGCAACCTGCAGCATTTTTAACAGAATAGAGACCAAACAAGAATAGATAACTATATAGGTATATTTATGTATATATATATGTGTGTGTGTGTGTAATAAAGTCGTTATTATTCTTACGCTTTATGCGCAGGCTCTTGGCTGAACAATCATCGTCGGATACCGCGTATGAGAATTGTTTATACGATTCGCAAATTATTACGAAACCTCCTTTGCGTAAAAGATTTTCTCTGAAATCATTTCGCAAGAAGTGTAGAGAAAAAACTCCTTAATATTCTAGTAGGTACACGCAGAAAGACAAAAAACAAAAAAAAAGAAATTATTCTAATTAAAAGTAACTAACCAATCCGTTGTTGTGTGTTATTTGTTTTTTCATCGTTGTCGGGTGTAAATGCGTTATTTTTATCGTTTCTTCATATTTACCATAATGGCGGCTAAAATTTCTTTTCTATACTATTACGTTAATGTTTACGCGGTTTTTACATTTTCCGTTTTGCGTTGGCTTTATCTTAATATTATTCTTTTTTTTTTCTGTTCTTTTATTCGTTTTGCTGTTCCTAATCGCTTTAAAATAATCGTATAAAATTTTATTGTTATTATTATTTTATATTTCGAGTTTCTTTCGATGATATTTCCAATCGCATAATCAGTAGTAATTATCGATATTATTACTTTCTTATCGTTAGAATAACCAATTTTAAGTATTTTCCTAAGTTGCAGGCAGAATACTTCTAAAAAAGACATATTGAAATATCGCATTTTTATCATATTAAAACGAGCAATTCTTGTATATATTGTAATTTTTCAATTAATTTAAAACGACCTGTATGAATAGTATTCGCATTTTAGGCTCCGCCCCGGAGGCACCCCAATAAAATTTTGGAAATTTCAATTTTTTTTCAGTCGTCTTTTTCTCTATACTTATTTAAATTTACGCTAAAAATTTCAGCTCTATCGCGTTAATCGTTCGAATGTTATAAGCTTATTAGAAATTTGCTTATAGTAAATATAATTAAAATTTTATATCCCGCGTACAGTTTCAATTTAATATGTCGGATATTCGAGAAATTTTTTTTTAATTTACGAAAAAAGAAAATTAAATCCGATCGAAAAATTCCGATATTTGTAGAAGTACCGATATTTTTGATTATTTTTATATTTATTGTATGATAGTGATGTTAACCAGCAAGTCATAACATGCATATTTACAGGGGATACTGCTGTGATGGTTACTGGAAATAGTATAGAATAATCGATTAAAAATGTACAAAACCCCTAACGAAAGTATTTGAAAGACAAAACAAGGGAAAGTAAGACTTAATGAGGAGAAATCTATGGCATATAAATTTTACTAACAGAAAAGTCCAATATTATTAAATTATGAAATTAATTCGAAGACTGATCTCGTAAAAATAACATAAAATGTCTAGGTTAAAATTAAATTAGTCAATTTCGTATTAATAAAACAACTAAAGTTGAAAATCCTGCAGATGAATTGGCTTCTCGGAAGATCTTCCGCTGATCAATTAGCTATATTAGTGTATAATGAAATACTGAAACCAACATGTAGTTAATCGATTTTTTCTATCTGCTCGGGAAGCATGATAGTCGGAGCATAGAATTGTATATGCATAAAAAAGTATTAGAAGTACCTTTTTTTGACAGATGTTTCAAGATACTGTTTGTAATTCCGTCTTCTCCTGGGGCTTCATTGTTTTTTTTGTTTTTTTTTTTTAAACCTTGGATACATACATGTAGCTGGTTTGATGTAATATATGTGTCGTTCCGACAGTAATGAATGTGCTGTTTCGTTATATAACTTTCTCTGTATGTTTTTAGTTCTCCATACTGCTGAGCTGAAATATGTTTTCAAGGTAGTCGACAAAAGCGTTATCCTTTTTTTCGTCAGTTTTAGTCTAGGTTGTATCGGGTCTCCTAACTAATGGGATGAATCGCGTTTCTTTTTTAAAGTTTTCGTTGCTTTCTAAATTGAACCGTCATCACTGTTCAGTGTTGATAGGTAATAAAACGATTATTATTGTAATGTATAACTGCTTCTTTTAACTGTTTGCAAATTTTCCTGTATATTTGATAATTAGACGGATATCTGTGATGCTCACTTTTTGCGCGCTTTTCTTCTTTTGTTGATTAATTCACGTATATAGATAGGTCAGTCAGCTTCGCAGGGAGCGTTAATTTTTTACAGCAATTCTGACTTATATATCTCATATAATCGACAACTTTATCAATATCAAGCGGTGATTTTAATTTTGTATTCAAGTCCACGTGTTTTTCTATTAAGTTATAGCTGTGCATTAACGGTTTTTAATGGCTTGCTGTTCTTATCTAAATATATTTTCCGAAAAAGCGCAATTTTATTGGCGCAAGTACTGAAAAACAAACAACTTCTACATTCTCCGCGAAGATTAATTGATTTTATTATATATATTTTTTAAAGATTGTATTAGTTCGATTCATCCTACAATCTTTTTTTTTTTTTGCGGTACTACCAGTGTCGCGACTATTTCTCCTCATTTGCAGATTTCGCGACGCAATTTTTCTACAATATCGAAGTAACTATTTGTGAATCATTTCGAAGATAACACGGTCTGGGGCGCATTTTTTTTTCAATTTCGCATTCAACTTATAAAGAGTATTATGTGAATCTACTTGTCCTTGTCACTCTCGTTCTCGTTTGCAGCGAATAAATATTTTTATTCCATCTTTTTATACTTGTATCGATGAAAATATTTTTTTTAGAAAATTAATCTCATCCGTATAAGGTGGTTTGAGAAAGCACGCTTATCGATGAATAACCGACTACTGTCTTTCAACGATCATATCGTAATGTTATATTGATCGTATAATAATCCTTAACATAAATATTTGTATATATATTATATCGAACTTACTAAAACGCGAATTTCTATAGGTCCTTAATTCTATTTAAACACACACACACACACACACACATATATATATTGACGATTGTACTGTATGAACTAATTGATACAGATGTGTTTTATTCAAATGTATTTCAGTGAATTGTATATTGGTTGATATTTATTTTTTAGTATAATTTTTATTTGCTCATTAATCGAAATATTAAAGTCAACAAGTATTCGTAATAGGATTTTTATAATATGTATATATATATATATATATATATATATATATATATATATATATATATATATATAATATATATGTAGTAATTATTACGGGTTTATGGACACGTAACATGGAAATTTTGTGAACTAATTATATCATTATTTATGTTTGCTGGGTTTTTGTAATGGTTTATGCGTTATTATTCGTTACAGCTTTAAAAAAATATATGTATTCTTTCTTTGCGTAATGTTAAATGTATTACAAACACATGTGTATATACAATATATGACGGAAGTGCTTTATTCAAAATTTGTTTTAATCGATGACAGTTTTTTGATTTTTATCCGAATGTACTATAAATATTACTACATTTTGTTTCACGCTTATCCTTAATGCTACAAAAAAAGGAAATAGACTAGGTAAGATTTATATAATTGGTAATTTTTAATCGTGTATTACGTTTAATATTTATATGTCACGACTGTGTTCTTGGCTTTTATATTCGTTCAATCTGCTTACTCTTCTCTAAATAAACATACTATTACGGATCACGAATTCTCTTCTCCAGGAACGCAGATGCGGCACTTACGAAATATTCAGTTCAATCTTACTGAAACGTAACAAGTGTTACACGTACTACGCTGTTATTATTACATTGTTTCAACAGGATCAGAGTGTAATATTTTTTTTATCTGTTTCCCCATTCAAATCTGACTATACGAAATGTTTGTATCCGGAATGCCAACCGAGCAATCTACTACCAACGATGTTTTTTAATCGATTATTATCGCTAGGAAGATGATACGTGTTATTCTCACCTTAAACTCTAAATTGCACCCTTATTCAATTTATAGCTTGTCGGTCAAATTATCTGTGCAATACCGTTCACGTTCTTTCAACCTTCAACATTTTTTAAATTACGACGTTGAAAATTTATGTAATGAAATAATTTTTAATTGTCTTCAATTCGTATTATAATCATTTAAAAATACTAATTTGTTTTCTATATGTGATCAATTTGGAATGGGTTTGCATAAATCTGCAACTACGAAAGAAACTACTCCTGCTACAATTGCATTAAATATATATGTATATATACCGGGTGTCCCAAAAAAACCGCTACTAGAACTCCAACGCCTATATGCGAAGTTAAATGAGTGGTAGAGGGTTACAAACCAGTTTTTTAGTTACACTGGTCTTACTAGAAATCTAAATAATAATGACAACGTTGCGAATGCAACAGGTCAGTGTTAAGAACGCAGTGTTTGGGTGTAGTTGAAAATGGTTTTTTATCCTGAACAATGCTGTAAAATTATTGAATTTCGCGAATAACAACTCTTTTAAAGACGTGAGACGGCTGTTTCGAGAAGAATATGGTGATAACTACACACTACCGAACTCTACGATCAACCGCATCGTTCGTCGATTTCGTTTGGAGCATACTGTTGATCGGAAGACTGAAAGTGGCAGACGACCGATAGTTACAGAAGAAAAGAAGGAAGAGGTGCGGAACATTGTAAACGCTAATTGTCAAGTGTCTGTTCGTCGTCTGTCTAAACAAGTAAACTTGTCGAGGTCTACCACACATCGTACTCTATGCAGTTTACGTTTCAAACCATATCATGTGTCGGCAAGACCCAAATTACTGCCTACCGATAACACGCGCCGCGAGCAATACTGCCGATGGATAAAGCAGTTTAGCCGTTCGTCGTTTTGATGATGTTTATTTTAGCGACAAGGCATGGATTCGCTTGGACGGCTATGTAAATACACATAATTAACGGCTATGGTTTGCGAAAAACCCATACGAGTTTTTGACAACCCGTTTGCACCCACGCAAAATTTGAATGTGGTGCGGAATTTCTCGCAAAAAGATAATCGGTCCAATTAATGTCTCTCACTACCAAGACATTATTACCGATTTTATTGCTAATTTAGATGTGGAGGACCAGTATTGTTGGTTACAGCAGGATGGAGCAACTGCACATACAGTAGAGAACGCAATGGAATTTTTGAAGTTGTTCTTTGACGACTGCATTATTTCTCGCGGTTTATGGCCTCTGCGTAGTCCCGACCTATCGCCATGCGACTTTTTTTTATGGGGCTATGTGAAGGAAAAAGTGTTTAAGCAACCTCCTCAATCCATTGAAGAATTAAAAACAAAAATCACAACGGCAATCAACGAGATCGATCGACCTATGCTGAAACGAGTATTTTTGAACATGTCAAGACGAGTCAATGCCTGTCTGGAAGTGAAAGGAGTCAATTTGAACATTTATTGTAGGTTTAGGTAAGTGATTTTCAGTGTTACACAAAAAAACAATAATAAGTGTGAGTAAATGTCTTTTTATAAATACATTTTTCGATCATCTTAATTTCCAGTAGCGGTTTTTTTGGGATACCCGGATCTTATCTTATCTTAAAGTCTGTGTTACATCATTGATTTGATGTAGGCCTCTTAATCTTCTCCATCGATGCCTGTCCTGCATTTCACGAAGCCATTGTTTCCCTGCGACTGCCACAATATCATCCGTTCACCTTCTAAATGGCCTTGGTCCTCATTGGATCAGTTCTTTTGTCCATCTTCTTGCCTACCGACGTAACCAGCCCAAGCCCATTTGTTCAATGCTATCCTTATCCCTACATCTTGGAATTTTGTTTTATTTCGGATATATTCTGATTTAATTCTGTCTCGTAATTTTATGCGAAGCAAAGCTCGTTCCATCCGTCTTTCTGTTTTTCTTAATGTCCTATGACTTCTTTCGTTAAGGACCAGGTTTCTGCAGCGTACGTTAGTACTGGAATTACGCATTGGTTAAATATTTTGCTATTATTTTCTGGACTAATTTTGGTGTTAAGTATACGTTTTATCTTATGGTATGCAATCCAGCCATTTGCCATTCTTTTCTCAATTTCTACTTTGTTTACTTGTTTTCTGGTCGTAAAAACTTTACCCAAATATGTAAATTGGTCTGTTTCTTCTATACTTCCTACTTGAATTTTTATTTCACCGCGCGTGTGATCATTTTCCTGATTTTGGATAAATTTCATATATTTGGTTTTATTCAGGTTTATTTGTAAACCAATATTGTTAACTGCACTCTCCACTTCTTTCATCATATTTTCCAATTCATCTTTATCTTGTGCTATGATCACAATGTCATCAGCGAAACACAGATGATGTAGGTATCTGCCATTTATATTTATTCCTTTTTTATTCCACGCTAACAATTTTATTGCGCATTCCAATGCTGTTGTAAACAATCGAGGCGAGTTTGTATCTCCTTGCTTAACTCCTTTTAAAATTGCGAATGTGGGTGTTGTGTTGTGTAATTGCACACTGGCAGTTGCTGAGTTATATATGTTTGCGAGTACGTCGATATATGTATTTTCTATACCACTAACTTTTAGAGTTTCCATAATCGAACGTGTATAAATGGAATCGAACGCCTTTTTTTAGGTCAATAAATCCAAGATATAACGGCAAGTTATATTCCTTACATTTCTGTATTAGTAAAGTTAAAGTCTGGATATGATCTGCTGTAATGATATTTTTTCCGAAAACCATCTTGTTCTATTGATTGCTGTTCATCCAATATACGTTCTAATCTGATATTATTCTTGTAAATAGTTTGTATATCGTTGATAGAAGGCTAATAGGTCAATAGTTTTCTAGTTTCCGCTTGTCTCCTTTCTCGTGTAGTAAAATAACGGCTGCATTATTCCACGAGGTTGGTATTTGTTTTTCTAAAATGTAACGATTAAATAAAGCTGTAAGGTCTTTAACAAACGTTTCACCGCTGTATTTTATCATTTCCGGTGTTATTCCATCTTCGCCTGGTGCTTAACCGCTTTTCATTTGTTTAATGGCAAATTGTGTTTCGCTCTCTAAGATAATAGGTACTATTATTTCATCAGACGTAGTGTTATTGGTATTGTACCTCACATGATTATTTATATCATCGTATAATGATTTATAATATATATATATATATATATATATATATATATATATATATATATATATATATATATATATATCGTGTTTGTTATGCCATTTTTATCTCTTATCCCTTCTTGATGTTCATTGTATATTGCTATTACTTGTTTTTTCCCTTTGCATAACGTGTGTCTAAATATTTTAAGTCCCCTACTGACATCTACAAACTCTTTTATTGTTTCATCTTCATATATTTTCAAATCTTCTTTAATGTAATTTCTAATTCGTCGGTTTTATCAGTGTGTTGTACGGAATGTTTTCCAAATGTCTGGATTATATCTTTCCTTTGTTCCAATAATTTTATCGTTTTATCAACCAGTTTACGTTTCCATGATTTCATTCTACTTTTATCACATATATCGGATGCTTGTTTAATGATGTTTCTAAGTCGTCCCTCCATATCGTTTAACGTTGTATCTGTCGGTTTTACCGACTTGATTGTTCTTTAATCAGCGCCGTTATCGTATTGGAGTATGTATTCGCGTGTTGTTTTAAACTGTTTATGTTTATCTTTCTTTAATTTCTAATTCGTCGGTTTTATCAGTGTGTTGTACGGAATGTTTTCCAAATGTCTGGATTATATCTTTCCTTTGTTCCAATAATTTTATCGTTTTATCAACCAGTTTACGTTTCCATGATTTCATTCTACTTTTATCACATATATCGGATGCTTGTTTAATGATGTTTCTAAGTCGTCCCTCCATATCGTTTAACGTTGTATCTGTCGGTTTTACCGACTTGATTGTTCTTTAATCAGCGCCGTTATCGTATTGGAGTATGTATTCGCGTGTTGTTTTAAACTGTTTATGTTTATCTTTCTTCGATTTGTAATGTAGTTTTTTATATATATATATAACTTCATTACAAATCGTTCCGGTTTATGCACCTACAATATAATATGATGAAAAAAAAGTTGAAGAACTCTATGAAGAAATTACGATGATAGTATTGGAAGAAAAATCAACATATAAGGTAATCATGGGTGATTTTAATGCCCGATTAGGAGTCTCTCAAGGAGGACCGTTATATATATTGATATTATTTTGTGGTGTGTGTGTGTGTGTGATGTAGTTGTTGAACTGAAAAAATATTTATCTTTTTGTAATTCATATTCGTACGTAATTTTTTATTTAAAAAAAAAACGCTTATTCAGATAAAAATACGATTAATCGATGAAACCTTTATTTCTCCGGGTAATAGTGAAAGCGTAGCATCGGATAATAATAGTCTTTCGTGCAGAACCGTCGTTCTAAAAAGAGGACCGGATGGATTCGGTTTCAGCATAGTCGGTGGATTCGGTAGTCCTCACGGAAATCTTCCGATATATGTGAAAACCGTATTTCATGATTCGTGTAAACATTTACTGCATAGAGGCGATCAAATTTTAACCGTAAACGGTGTAACGTTAGAAGGTCTTACGCATCAAGAAGCGGTGGGCATCCTAAAAAATGGCAAAGACGTTGTTACCTTAACCGTGCAAAGTTAATCCTTCCTCATCGGTTATTACCATTACTATATATATATATATATATATATATATATATATATATATATATATATATATATATATATATATATATATATATATATATATATATATATATATATATATATATATATATATATATATGTGCTATTTAAAAATAATTTCTCCTTTTGTTTTCTATTATTTTATCTTTTCGTCTCGATTCGTATTGAACGTCGTTGTTCTTCGGACATGTAATAAAATTAATATTATTTTTTAGTTATCCTTTTTGTGTTCTACTTTTTTTGTCGACAGTCTGATTTGATAATTTTAATCTATGTAATATTTTTAAAATTCGTTCGTCAAATTCCTATTCGTACCGGATTCAAATTCGGTTCACTATCGAACGTCTTAATTTTATAAGTATAGTTAATGTAAATAAGTTTATATATGTATATGTGCGTTTTATATAGTATCTTCGATTTTTCTGTCGAGTAATATTTTATCTTCTCTCCATTTATGAATAAATAAAAATTCTTACGATATAATTTTCAAACATATTATATATATATATATATATATATATATATATATATATATTAGCGATAGAAAATTTTCATAAAGAAAAACATCGCGAGAGAAAAAATTAAAATAAAATTATATATTTTTTTATTAATAAAAGCTGATAGGTAAGCCGTCTAGCAATAATTTATATATGTATATGTGCGTTTTATATAGTATCTTCGATTTTTCTGTCGAGTAATATTTTATCTTCTCTCCATTTATGAATAAATAAAAATTCTTACGATATAATTTTCAAACATATTATATATATATATATATATATATATATATATATATATATTATATATATATATTAGCGATAGAAAATTTTCATAAAGAAAAACATCGCGAGAGAAAAAATTAAAATAAAATTATATATTTTTTTATTAATAAAAGCTGATAGGTAAGCCGTCTAGCAATAATTTCGTTATTACGACCAAGCGTATATTTAATTAATAAGTCCTCATCACGTATCACGGTGCCTTAGTTATAAGCCTAACGATCTTATTGTGCAGAGTTTTGTATTAAAAGTAAGATTAAATGTAAATTTATTGATCGCGAATTAACGAAATTATAATTTATAAATGTTCGGAGGAAAATTTAACGCTGCAGTGGTCGCGTGGCGCTTATTAGACGCAGCCACTTCTTTAAACCATATTTATTCCTGATGTGTAATCCAGATTTTACTGGTTTTTTTATGTACCTTCCTAATATGATGTGACAAGTGAACAAGCAAAAGACGAAATAAAATTCTGTTGGACGCCATGCGACCACTCTGTAATAAAACCAGTATATCTTTCTGGACGTTATGAGAATATTATACGGTAGTTCGCTATATAAATGTTCAAGAAATACGAGAAAATATAGATGCAATCAATGTCCAGATTATTTTATAATTATAATGACATTCGAGGAAATATGCTGAAGCGTCGAACTTTCTTGAGCTATTTAATGACAGAAGGCCATACGAAAATGCGGTATACTTTGAGTTAAATGCCGAAAAGTTTAAAAAGAATTCCAGAAGGCAACGCAAGTGCAAGCAGTGAAGACCCAGTTGGGTGGAAACAGTGCTATATATGCGCAAGAAAAAAATGTAGAATAACTCGTGATTTTTGTAAACAGAGTAAATATTTTATTTGCTTCGAGCATAGCAAATTAATATGTGAAAATTATTCCCCCAAAATTGATTGAAAGTAATTTTCTAAGCCACACTTTATTTGGATATATATATATGTATGTATAAGTAATATAATTGATACTTAGGTTCTTTTAAATTCATAAATAGCTTTTTGTAATACAAAACATCATATTATTTTACAAAAAAATGATCGAAATAAAGTATTTTTCAAAATGGCGCCTAATAGACGCCACGCGAACATTGATGTGCGTTAAATGAGCGCGACTACTGCGGCGTTAATAATATTTAAACGTCGCGTACGTAATAAATTACGCTTAATACGCCGATGTTTAATAGTAATTCATTTGTTTCGTCTTAATTGAATGTCTCTGTTTCGAAGGTATTACTGAACGAACATCGTTCTAAATTATAAATTAATAAATTAATAAATTATGTGACTGCATTTCGAAAAATAATTTTAAATTAAATGATGTCTTCCACAAATGAGATAACTTTAATTTTTATCGTTCGTTCTTACTTCAAATCGTTCTCTCCCCTCCCGAACACATTATGACGGTTGGTACTACTAATAGATGATTCCATCTACGGCCTAGATTATACGGAAATTATTTTAGTAGGAAACAAAATCGGGAAAATATAAATTTTATAAAACTTTAACGTAATTTTTCAGCTGTTACGCTATCTATCTTCAGGTTATCGAAGTAAATTAATTAATAAGACAACAAAAATATATCTAAATAAATACAACCGAATACGCATTCAGGATTTTTCTAATTTGAGACCGGGGCCAAAATTTAGATGATAGACTGTCGTTACGACTAAGTACCAACATATTTCTGTGGCTATGATCACGACGTCCTGTGGAATATAACGACAATTCATCATCATCATGTATATATATATATATGTATATGATATGTAGCATTTATAGTATAATGCGTGTTTTTAAAATATGTATGCAAAATAAAACATTACAAAACGAAATCAAATTTTGGGGGATTTTAATAAGGATATCTCTAATACCGTCGAGGATTACACTTGTTTTACACGATCAATATTTAAAATCGCGAGTCTATTAAAACAATTTTAAGATATAAAATTAATTTTCGAACACTTTCGAATGTTCTTTTTATGAGACATCTACTTGAATACATCGAAGAATATAATTATCCTATTTAAAAAAAAAAAAAAAACAGAAAAGGAACAAATCACTACATCCTTTACTCGCTATGTATTTCTGTTCTTCGATTTCATTAATGTGCTGAGTTAAATATTTAGTATCCCTTTCATTCTCTGTGAATGCGTATTCTTTAAGTAGTTGTCGCTTATGTATAAGGTAATAAGAATAATAATAGAACAAGTAAGTAGAGGTGGTTAGGTCTAAGTACAAATTTAAAGAATATATAAAATTTCTTTAAGGTTATTTTCTTTTCAGCGTTTTCGCATTGTTCAAATTAATGAGGTTGTCATACATTTTCTATTACCGTCTACTTCGACCAAAAAAAAAAAAAAAATGGTTATAAAAATTTCCTAATTATAAGGTTTTATTATTATTATAGTAGGAGCTGTATTTTTTTCTTTTAAATTAAATTGTCAAAATATGAACTGAAATTTAAAAATTTGTTAAAATAATTACTTCGATATAGCTTAGAATAGACGTAAACACTCAATTTACAAATTTATCTAATTAATCGAAACGTGAAAGCTTTCGTTACGTTGAATAATTAAAATTTTATTTAATTTATCTAAATTTTATTAAACGTTTTGCAATACGTGCCAATTAATATAACTAAATGTTTACTTAATTACACGCGAGATCTACGCAATTTCATTTTTTTTTTATGTAAGATAGTTTTTTTTTCAGTATTCGTATCGATTAGTTTATATAATTTTTACGATATATTTATTTTCATCGTGATCTTCCTTGTTTTAAGTACCTGTGTATTTGTTTGCGTGTGAACAGACGGATAATTAGATATTCGGATGTGGCTGCGTGTGTGGATAAAATATTTTTAAAATGTGCGACGATCTTAGTAATACTATTTTTTAAAATATCGATTTATACTGAAAACGTTGACATTTTAATATTGTTGTTTTTTTTCGAATAGTATTTTTTTAAAAAAAAAAAACACTGCACGGGACCATTTATATTGTTAAATGTTCGAATTTTACGTTAAAGAGCATTAATTATTCGATTTTCTTTTATATAATTTAATTACTTGGATAACAAACCTTAATTTTCGGTGTATAAACCCGTTTGAAATTGCATCTATTATTAAATGCGTGTAATGTAATATAATACTATTATATAGATAATAATCGCATGAAATTACATTGTATTTTTAAAAATAAATTTAGGATTCACCACTAAATACAGAGGGAAAACTCGAATAATACTTATACGGAACGGAAAGGATCGAAATTAATGTTTAGCGTAACGAACAATAATCGATCGAATAAATATTTAGTTTAAAAGGAGATATTTACCTCCGAGTAATTAATGCTCAAAAAATCGGTAATTAATATTAATTTTAGTCGTTAATCTCTTTTACCATCAATTTTTTTAATCATAGCGTTATTTATTTATATTTATTATTAGTTCACTTTTGTTTTCTTTTTTACCGTATATAACTTTTTCCTGTTTACCAAAAGTACTCGTAAAAGTTTTGGTGTTTTTTTTTTTTTTTTAATTAGTTTTGTAGTTTTAAGAACCATTATTATCCCTTTTTCCCTATTTTTAGGAATAATTGATATTATATTTGATGTGATTTATTATAAAAATATAAGACAAATCAAAATGCGAAATTAATATGTACGTTGTTTTCCCGATTACTATGCGTATTTTATAAAAATAATATATTCGTATGTATGTTCGACAAATAGGAAGTACAATATTAAAACGATTAGAAAAATAACTGACGGCTGAGCAACCGCCTAAATTATGTCCAATCATGGTGGTGTTTCATTTAGAGCACTACAAAATGTACCGGATAATTTTTTTTTTACCGATTTCCTTTATGTTCTCATTAAAGTTATGCGATTTAAGTTTATTCGGAATTTACGACTTCACGTTCTCATATAGAAAATAATTTTCGGAAAAATTTGCGAATCAATTATCACTATTGTGGGTTTAAACATGATGGATTTCTGCGTAATAGTAGAATTATTTATTGCTTATATGTCGGAGAAATAAGAGAATTATATATTGTAATCATCTGTCAAGTTTAAATTGCTTTTAAAATTTTTTATTCTTTCAAATTTAGCCGCCTCTCAAACTGTGCCGTATTAAGCCCATCATCTTCGGGTATGCTCAGATTGAAAGAATTTTTATTACCGTATTTCTATAATTTTACACGGCTTAGATTAACTTTTTGCTATAAGAAATGTATTCATTATTCTTTTCTAGTAATTCTTGCTACATTCAATAACGTTATGTTTGAAAATTTCTACGCATGCCGTTATTTATGCAGATGAATCAAAGTTAGTTGGAAGAGAATGAACAGCAATGAACATTCCATCTTTAAATATCGGTAACACAAACTCTTTTATATTTACTATTGCGATCAAGCTTCATCAGTCATTGATATGGCCACGATAATTATCATTCTTGCATAATAATTTACAATTATTCCTTGATATAGTAGAATTTTTCTGAATGTCAATACTGATAAAACAGTGCTCTCCAATGGAATCACTAGAGGTAAATTATAAAGGAATTCCATTCTTTTTTTAAAAAAAAAGTACTTTATGCGCTCCATGTGTAGGTAAAAATTTATAATTTATAAAGTGTTTTTTTTATATATATATATATAACAAAGATAAGTAGTTTGCAAATTGACAGTTATATTTAATTCATTTTTAAAAAAACATTCAACAAATAATTTAAAAAAAATTAGATAGTCAACAGATGTTAAAGTTGACCGGATTTTAATTTCATAAAAAACAGCAAATATTATGAAAATATGAAAAGTATAAATCTGGTTTTACTTAATAGTCATCTGATTTTTTTTAACTTGCTAAATTTTAATGTTGCGTTAGTGGTTATAAAATTGCTTTAATGTGTGTTCGGTTTGGAAATACTAAAAAATGTCAGTACTAAGTACGGCTAGTACAAGTAAGTCCAAATACTTGTTCCAAAATACTTGTAGTACTTTATTTTAATAATACGTAAACCTAGTTATTATTTATCATTATTGATCTTTATATATACTTATTGTAACTTTCGAACATTATTTATGTATTAAAAATATTAAATGTTGAATATATGGGAGAGTAGTGATTTTATAAATTATAAATAAAGTCATAATACAGTTTAATCACTAAAAGTTTTTTATTGTAAAGCTTTTCGACAGTTACGTCATTTTCAAGCATACACAATAAATATTACATATGAATTATCAGAAATATTAATATAACGACCACTTAACATTTGATATACATATTTCACTAGCCAGACGTAATTTCACTTTTAGATTTATTAACAATAAATTTTATTTATAAAACAGATTTTGAAAAATAATTCTTCATCAAAATTGATATATATAATTATACCTTTGTTTTTGAATGTAACTTGCGATAACTGAAGTTTTACATTTGTTAGCTGTACTTGCATTATTGTACCAGGTAAGTTTGTGCTTAATTCGAAAAATCATAACTCCTTAAAAATTTATTAAAAAACTTTTAGCGATTAAACTGCTGTGTTATGATTTTGTTTGGTTTATAATTTATAAAATCACTACTCTCCGATATATTCAACATTTAATGGAACCTGAACTAGGTTTGAAGATATATATCAATTTTGATGAATTATTTTTTAAAATCTGTTTTATAAATAAAATTTATTGTTAATAAATCTAAAAGTGAAATTACATCTGGCTAGTGAAATATGTATATCAAATGTTAAGTTGTCATATTAATATTCCTGGTAATTCATATGTAATATTTATTGCGTGCTTGAAAATGACGTAACTGTCGAAAAACTCTGCAATAAAACACTTACTAGTGATTAAACTGTATTACGATTTTGTTTGGTTTATAATTAAAAATGTTAGTTGCTGTTATTAAAATGTGTAAGAAAATTGATGAAATAAACTGAAAAGATAAATGTGAAATCGATCATAATACTACGCATATTTATAAAAATAATCTAAAAAATAAGTCAATTTTTTTATTCACTTGACGCGACAATAAAATTTTGCAACCACCATTTAGAACAGTAATGTCCTATTTCGAATATCTTAGAAATAAAAGTACAATTTTGTGCACTAAATTTTTGAGGAGTCGAATTAAGCACAAACTTACCCGGTACAATAATGCAAGTACAACTAATAAATGTAAAACTTCAGTTATCGCAAGTTACATTCGAAAACAAAAGTATAATAATTTATGTAATTACAAAAACGTTTGGATATGTTGCAAGAACGAAACGAGACACGTCTATAGAAAAATAACTAAATCATGAAAATTAAAGTGAAATTTAGTAATTTTCTTGTAGAAAATAGCTTCTGTATGGTATTCGCTACTAACTGGTTTCGTCTGTTGCTAAAAATTAAACCGGCTGCTGAAAAAATACGTTCGTAAGCATACTAGTGCAAGCGTATTTAGTATGTTTTGAGCAAGTTTTGCTAAACACGGATAAACTAACGTTGTTTGTACCAGTTTAGAGGTGATATTTACTCACTCATAAGTACAACATTATCAACTGAATACCTTTCAACTTCTACAATCGCTCGAAAGTATCAGGTATTTTTAAATTCTGCGTTGCTGTGTGCAAGCCCGGTTTAAAACTCGGTCATCGAGTCATAATTATTAAAATCAATTGATTTTAATGATCTTATTCAAGATTTTGTAAAAATTAAATTAAGAAAAAAGAATTTTATTTGAAAATCATCATTGAAATGTATTATTACTTATTATTCGTTTAATGTTATTATTGTTGCTATTATAAAGTATAATATTATGTAAAACTTGTCCTAATACTTATTCAATCCAAATACTCATAATAATCGCAAGATTTACTTTCAATTTTAAGTGTTTTGAATAATTGAAAAGAAAAGGTTTTCCGGTTCTAATTATAGTGGTGTTTGGATTTATGATTTTTAATTTATGGGGGGCCCTTGATAAGTAATAAACCCCGGGTCTTTGAAATCATTAATCCGGGCATGGCTGTCAGACAAATATTGTATCAGTCTTTAGGTTATTTATAATATTTACGTTTGCTTCATTTGTTTCTTCTGATTTTTCTTCTTGTTCCATCATATCTGAAACAAGAGTCATTGCATATTTTTCCGTCGAATTAGCAACATTAAGATCTTCATATAACGTGCTGTTAAAATGATAAGACGTGTGTTTCTGGTATAGTGACATTGATGTGTAGCGCGTTATAATACAACTATATTTTAAAAGGTACGTTTATCTCATTTATATAATATTATCGTTACGAATAAATTCCATTCAGTATGTCATCCGGTAATAGTAGTGGTATAAAAACAAGGAGCGCTGGTACAAAAAGGAAAGATGATAAACCCCCGTCTCCGTTAAAAGATATAACTCAGACAGTTGAGCAGGCGTTGGGGAATATTGACTTCCAAATGAATGACGAATTTCGAGTTGAACTTACTAATAACATAATGCAGGCGGTGAAGAATACACTGACGAATTTCTTCATGGAACTTAATAGAAAGGTAACAGATATGAATACTCAAGTTAGTAACAAGTTAGAAGAATCGGAACAATATAGCCGTCGAAATTCGTTGATGATATACGGAATTCCCGAAACAGATAAAGATGATACGGACGAGTGTATTATGAAACTGGCTAAAGAAAAATTATCAGTAAATGTTCCGATCGAAGCTATTTGTAGGTCGCATAGGATTGGAAAGCGACAAGTAGATAAACTAGGGATTAATACTCGACCAATTGTAGTAAAGTTCGTCAGCTATAGATATCGAAAATTACTATTCAGTAATAAACGATTATTGAAAAAGACAAATATAGTAATACGGGAACATTTAACGAAGAAACGGATAAACATAGTACGGGTAATAAATATGGTCGTAGAAATGTCTGAACGGAAGACGGTAAAATAAACTATTGACAGTACGTTTAATGAAAGGATTGTGATAAGAACGCTGGCCGATTACGATAAATTGTCATTTAGAATTTCGGAAGAGAAGACGATTTAAAATTTCCCACTCTCGCGTTACGCATTATATCGTCTTATATGAAATGTACTTTATGTTTATTTGTAGTATGTATATGTATATATATATTATGAATGTGCTTGGTATATTATGTATTGGTGCGCATGTATTTTATTATCATCATTTTTAAGCGTATTTTTGTGTTGTATGTCAGTGTATTTAAAGTATGTACTTTCTACCGTTCATTTAGTCACTTCATTAATACTAATACTAGTTTTATCTCTCTTTATGCTATACGCAGTTTTGCTGAAACTATTCTTAAGAGAATTATTACGTGAATTTTTATTTATCCGTCGATATATATTTGAATGTTTGTTACCCTTACTAGTTAGCATATTCAGGTGGTTTTTGCTTATGCAAGGTGGATATATTTTAGGAACTGTTTTACTTCTTTTCCGTTTTTTATATGTAATAGGTTAGAGTTGTCAAGTTTCTTACTTAAACTCGTCTATTCGTATTTATTGGAGTTCTTATTTATTTGATTATTTATCGCCAAATTTTCAAACAGTTACTATAATGGGACTTAACGTGTATTACCAAAATGTTCGGGGATTAAATATAAAGTTAAAAGAACTTCATTTAGGAATGTGTAGAAGTAACTTTGATATTGTAGGATTCACTGAAACTTGGTTAACTGGAAGTGTTTACAACAATGAATTTTTAAATCAAGGTTATTTTGCTTATCGTCGGGATAGAGTTGGTAGCAGGGGAGGCGGAGTTTTGTTAGCGATTAAGGGCACATATGTTGCAGAAGAAATTGCGTTTCCCAGTTTTGGGAATATAGATTCAGTTTGGATTAAGGTCAGGAATGTTAGTCTGCATGTACAAACACTTATCGGTTGTATTTATGTTCCTCCTGGTACATCTTGCTCTTGTTATAGCAGATTTTTTTATGAATGTCATAATTTATTATTGAATATGAAAAACACAATTAATATTATGATTATAGGCGATTTCAACTTATCCATCTCTGGTTCTGGTACTCCGCTTGATTATCTTAATAAAAATATTAATTCGCTTTCAAATTTCATTGAAATTAATAATCTCAGTTTAGTAAATAATGTCCTTAATTCGCAGAGAAAAACTTTAGATTTGATCATTACTACTTCCGTTTTGAGTGTTGATGTACAGAGGTCACTTGATCCGCTTCTTCCTGAGGATAAGTATCATCCTGCTCTGGATATCACTGTTCGCTGTAGTTCTTTATATAAAGTGGATTTTAGTACAAGCGTGGCACCTTACAACTTTAGGAAAGCAAACCCTTTAACATTAAAACAAAAAATTTCCCTGATTGATTGGGAACAACTTTATAATATCAGAAATGTGGATGATGCAACTACTTATTTTTATAGTCTAATATACAATGAACTTCAGAAGCATCTTACCAAGAAATCATCTAGAAAGTCTACATACCCGCCTTGGTTTACCCCAGAAATTGTTCGTAAACTAAAACTGAAAACTAAGTTTAGAAAATCCTATCGTAGAACCCGCAAGGAAACTGATTATTTTAAGTTTAGTAAACTACGGGCTGAAGTTAAAAAGCTAATAAGGAATTCTTATGATGATTATATTCTTAAGACCGAGGCTGGTATTCAAAAAAACACTAGCAATTTTTGGGCTTTTGTTAAATATAGACGTAATGATCGGCTACACCCTAGCGTAGTAAAATACAAAAATATAGATCATTGTTCTAGTAAGAATATTTCAAATGCTTTTACAGAGTATTTTTCATCTGTTCATGTGACTGACAGCTTCATGACACTTAAAACTTCTTTTATTAAAGATGGAAGACACTTAAAACTTGCTCCAATCACCATAAATGATTATAAAAAATCTATTAAGATTCTGAAACCTAAGTGGAGTGTTGGGCCTGATGGATTACCGGCAATATTGTTTAAACTATGTTCGGTAGAGTTTGAAAAGCCACTTATATACTTGTTAAATCTTATTATTGGAACAGGTAAATGGCCTGTATTGTTAAAAACAGCTAAAGTTGTTCCAATTTTTAAGTCTGGTGATCGTTGTGCAGCTGAAAATTATCGTCCTATCTCCCTACTGTGTGTACCCAGCAAAACATTAGAGTCTATTTTATATGAAAGATTATATAATTTTTTTTTCGCCTAGAGTTGTTTCTGAACAGCATGGTTTCTTAAGGTCTAGATCTACTACAACTAATCTTGTTACATATGCAAAATTAATTACTGACTGTTTGGAGCAGCGTCTTCAAGTTGATTGTATTTATACGGATTTTAGTAAGGCTTTTGACAAAGTCAGTCATAGTTTACTTCTGGTTAAGTTACATAATTACGGATTTTCTGACGATTACATACAGTTATTTAGATCATATTTAACTTCGCGTGTGTGTTACGTATTATTTAACGGATACCAGTCCAAACAATACACTCCTACTTCCGGAGTACCACAGGGGTCTAATTTGGCTCCACTATTATTTAATATTTTCATAAATGATATAGGAATTAACTTACATTCAAAATTTCTATTATTTGCGGATGACTTAAAAATTTTTAGATCAATTAAAACTGTCAGTGATTGTGAATTGTTGCAAGGTGATTTGTGTAGAATGGTGACATGGAGCGACAATAATTATTTACCTTTTAATTATAAGAAATGTGTTTATATTCGATTTTGTCGTACAAAAAATAAATGTCTCTTTGATTACTCTATGGGTAATGTTTCAGTTTGTAATGTAACCTGTGTTCGGGATTTGGGGGTTTATATTGACAACGAGCTTAAATTTGCAACTCATATTGGTAATGTTACCAAAAATGCTTACAGAACTATGGGTTTCATCATTAGAAATTCATGCGTATTTCGTGATCCTAGGACTCCGCTGTTACTATTCAACACTCTTGTAAGATCGCAATTAGAATACGCATCTGTGGTTTGGGATCCTTTCTACACTAAATATATTCATATGGTGGAAAAAGTTCAATCTCCGTTTTTGAGGTATATTTATTACCGCCAAACTGGTGTCTATCAAACATTTTTAAGTTATAATATTTTATGCGATTTCCTAAATATTAAATCCTCGAGTGCAAGAAGAAAGATAAGTAAGTCGAGGTTCCTGCATGATCTTTGTAACGCTCGCATAGATGACAATTATTTATTATCTACAATTTCATTTATGGTTCCCAGTGTTAATAGTAGGTCACATCGTATTTTCCATGAATCGCATGCTCGTACAAATCTAGGTTACAACTCGCCACTTTTATCCACCTTACGTCTATATAATAACGTACTAAATATTCATCCACAGTTAGATATTCATTTCGATAGTAAATTTGTATATAATAAATTTTTTTAGACTCTATATTTCAGTTGTTACTTTTCAGTAAGTTTATTTTATTTTGGTCATATGCGCGTGCCCCGATGGAGAAGTTGTTTACATGAGAGTATGGGTGTATGACTGGTATATTTCTGTTTTTTTTGTGCTTTTCGGATGTGTGCTTGTATGTGGGTATTGTATTTCATTAGAATCATTTTTCGGTTTGTATTAGTAATTTTTTGTTTTCAATCTAAATATTATTTATATTAATTAGCGTGTTGTGTGAGTGTGGTTCGGTTTTATTTTTGTTCATACTTTTACTTTATAATTATTCTGTAAGAGCGTACACTGTAATTGGCGTTATGCTGTTGTGTACGCCGTATTGTTTTGTAAATAAATAAATAAATAAAATATAGTTTAAGCCGTGCAATGATGTAGCCAGGGGATGGTTTTGGGAGTCTGATCCCCGCCTTGGAATCAATCTGATAATAAGAAAATATATACTCGTTGTTAAATGCAGGTTTGCATTTGTTAAACCTATTTTTTTTTTTTATTTTCATTTATTTTATTTAGATTTCGTTGTTTTTGAAATAAATAAATAGTTTTATAATGTAGGAGGTACTAGAAGAATTTTTTAGAAAAACGCGAAGAATAGATTTTAAATTTTAAATTTAGTTAAGTATTACTTTGTATTATTCCTTCAAGAAATATCAAATCAATAATTTATCGTTTAAACTCTGATCAGTTGGATTGCTTAGGGGTTTAACCTACTTGAGTTTTGGTTATTTACTTAAAGTTCAATTTAACTTGACTGTTATAATTTAGTTTTGTTCTTTTAAGCTCGACATCAAGGTTTTCCGATGTATGAGAATCTTGAAGTCATTCAAAAAGAACTGATTTCGTTATAAAATCGTTTATGTAATTGCCAGTCACTGTCATGAATTAGTCATTTTTTAAGAAGTCCAGATATCGGTTGTAACACACATATAACACTTTTTATTTCCCCCATTTTTTCTGTTCGAAACTTTCCTATCTGTTTTGTAGTAAATTATTAGAATTTTTCGATGGTATTGTGCAATGTAGAAAAGTACGATTCAATAAATTTCGAAAATCTTAATCTTCCACTATACGGAATGGTTGAAAATCTTTTATAAATAAATACATAGCAAGATTGTTTAGTTCTGTTTTCTCTGTAAGAGATTTTTTTTTACTATACACATGAAGTGGTTATTTTATATTTTGTAACTGTTGGGGTATTTACTTCGTTAAGTGAACTAGATATATCTTCTACGTCAGAATTTGATGAAATTGATGTTTAAGATATGGACATATCGCTGACATTTTTAACTGTTTTACCGTTTCTATTTATCAATTGTAAGAGAGAATGCTTTCATTGTCAATGTTTAATTAAATTAAACACTGAACTTTTAAATGATAATTTTGTTCTACAAATATCACAATCAGTTTGGTTCCCCTTTTATCAGTAAAATGGTCCCATGCTGTTTCTAATTGGATTCATCTTTTGTTGTTCTAAAATATAATTATATATATATATATATATATATATATATATATATATATATATATATATATATATAAAAAGAAATGAAATAAACAGCTAATTTATTTATTCATGCAATGTTTATGACTGTAATAAGCTATAAATGTTTCCAAAATATTCCTCAATTATATTTTGCAGAAATTATATAAATATCTTAACAAAGTATCGTTATTGATATCATACAAATCGATTAAATGCTTTTTTTTTTCAACAAAAAGCATTTTTTTACTATGTACTTGTTTAGTAGTAATGTATATATGTTAATTGTTTTTATGCTTAAAACTGACTGCCTGAAATATTTTTTATTGGCAATTTGCCACTCGATAATTAGTAAAAAATACTCGTGAGAAAATGATCTAATATTTGGTACATAGCGGAAATAATGTGTTTTAAAACGGTGATTATTCAACATACGTACAAAATAGCACAATATTGAGCTGAAATTACGAAAAATTCTCACATTCCGTGTACATAATTGAGCATTAAAATTAATTTTGTAGTATTTGCTCGAAGCGTGTAGAGTAGTAGTTATATTCATCTCTAATAACATAAGAAACCGGTTCAACTCATTCGAAGCAAAATTATTGTTTACTCATATCATATTTATTATTTGCGGTATTCACTGCAAATTTGCGGAACAGATCTGGTTTATTTAATTACGCATGCAGCGCTACATGTGTCAATCTCTGTCATTGCATCAAAATACTGGTCACCATCACCACCTGGTATTTCAAGTATTTCAGCAAGAAATACCAACTACACGTAATTGATTCGAAATACCTGTTACATTTATGTATTCCAGTATATACATCTTATCACTACGAAATTACGACACTATATATAGTAAATAAATGTTTTTGTCCAATTAAAATTTTTAAACGTTTACATATAATGTACAAGTTAAAAATTTGTTGTTACAACAGAATTGAAGTAGAAGTTCGCATGGGAATAATACCACGCGAATTTAAAACTATCGAAATGTGTGTAATATTAAGTTCATACTAACTATAGCGTTTATACACGATTGTTTTTTACCATTTTTGTTTTGTATGATTTAAATGAAATAATATGTAGAATAATGTCTTATGACACGTTCTTGCAAATTTAAATGAAATATTCGGCTATTATTTTGGCACGTGTTAAGTTCGTATTCAATACAGATCACGGATATTCATGAAAAAGTGCTAGAGCAAAATTAACTTTCGGAGTGTATCTTAAATTTTATGTCTTCAGAATAATTAACTTTTTTATTGGAATAATAATTTATTTTTTGCCTTCGATTTTTTTTTAGAAAATTATTTATATGTATTGCTACTGTGTCGAGTGATATAGTTGATTAGCTGTGTTAACAATCAATAGTTTTAATTTATCTCGTTTCCTGATTACGCGCATGCATGATTGATTTTTGTTGTAACAACTTGTAAGATTGCATTTTATATTACGATAATTTATTTCTGAACATCCCGGGCGTCATAAGAAGTTCTTCTCAAATACACATGTAAACTATGTGCAGTTTGAGTCCCAATTGAAATAGTCTCCTTTGAAAAATATCATGAAATAAATATGATAAAGACAAAACACAATATTAAAGCATCCTCTTCCGTTGTTCTTTCTTAATATAGAACCGAATGAAAACAAAAAAACAGAGTATAGAGTATTTATTAAAACCAAAGTTAAGTTTGAATCATTGAGAAAAGAATAATTTAATTGCTACCAATTATGGATATAGTAAACTGTACTGTACACGTCATATAGATATGTAAAATGCGTCTAAAAACATTCGTGCATGTTATGTAAGAAAACTCTTCTGCCAACTATATGAATTGCCAATTGGCAAAAATAAGAAAAAGAACGTTCCAAAGTCTCATCTATAACATACATTGTATAAATGCTAATTATGTATCTAATAAAAAAGAAAATGTAAAATTACTCAAAAATAACATAACTCAAAATTAAATAAATATCAATATAAATAATTTAAAAATTCGCTAATTAATTATTTTTTAAAAGTGAAAGAATTAAACTTTTTCCCATTCTTAGAAATTAATTAATAAAGTAGGGATGTTTTTATGTATTCAGTTTTTATAGTTCGGTTAATTATTCTGTGTTTTATTTCATGAAGAAGTGGTGTATTTGTTTTGTTTTTTCATTTTTAAGAAAAAATTATCTGCTGTTCAATCTCACATTTTGTCAATAGGTGTCACTTCTTGTAAACACCCATTTTGAGATCAACTATAATTATTAAATGTTTGCAAAACAATTTAAATTGCACTTGTCGTGTATCAATATGATAGTGTCATACATATAGGTGAAAAGCCTATAAAATTATTAAAATTTTGTTTAATTGAAAACATGTGTTATGTTTAATATTACGCAGTATATTTAATTAATCGTGTACAACATAATACAATAATGGTGACAAGCCTATCAAATGGTTTAATTGAAAAAATGTGTGTTGTATAATGTGTGTTATGTTTAATAAACAATTATTAAATTAGAGGATTAATTACGCAGTATAATTAATCGTGTACAACAATGGCGACGAGAATAGATGTTAACATTATACATTAGATTTAATTTGTGTATAATATGACTGGTTTAGTATTTAATTTTTCATCGCATAATCGAAATAGTATCCATTAAGTAAATGGTAGTTTCTTCAGATACATCCGAAGTTTGTACTAATTGGACTAGGTGGAAACGCTCGTTATTTGTCTAGAGTTACAGTCAGAACAGTTTCAGACAACGTCGGAAAATAACAACTTAATGCTGTAAACAACCAGAATAAGGTATGTACGCTTTTAATTAATAATAAAATATGTTATCGATGTGTAAAGTACAACCATTTATGTAATGATAAGAATTGCACTGCAATAGGAAAAAAAATGTCATGAATGTGGTCATTTAAATCTTTCCAAAAGTTATAAAACAAAAACCGGTATTAAAAGAAAAGTAGTAAAGGAATCAATAAGACAAATAGATGAAACTACTGCACTGAAATATATATTTATGATTATTAAAATATAACAGGTTTTTTGCTAATTTAAGTAAACGGGATGGAAAATGGCGGCAAGTATGTTTTGTCGTTTATGAGATTAATGTGCTCTGCCTTCCGAATGACCATTTACTAGTCTCACGTTGTTGTGTTTCATTTTATTTATTATTTAAGTATTTTATGTTTTATATTTTACTATTTTTACTTTTTTGAATATGGAAAATGTGTTCGATTTTCATACATTGTGTGTAGGTAAACAGCGTTTATCAAACCGGTTAAGGAATTGGGAGTTACTTACGATTAGTGATGAAAAATTTTCCCGCCAAAGTTAGAAATATGTGTCGTTAGCGCTAGACCATCGCTGTTTTACTTATTAACTTTTTTCACATTTCTTTAAAAAAAATCGGCTTCGACAAAAAAATTTTTTTGGTCACTAGTCGTTTTTATGGAAATGTTATTTATGTTCCAAAAATGACTAATTTTGATGGTACTTGTATACACTTAATTTCTCCTAAATTATGCATCAAAATAAAAGAGAATTTCTTACCTTTTGAAATAGGTGGTATCAAAGTTAATTTATTAGTTGATTCATGGATAACCTGTAACAGCATAAATAAAAAGACATGGGATTTAAAAAAAAAAAAGTAAATTGTTAATGTTTTTATGCAGATTGGAAAATTGTAGTGTATGGAAAAAATGAAATGTTCCAATTCATGATCAAATGAAGGTAGATTTTGTTTTAAATGGCAATGGCTACAATTATAAATGATTACAAGGTAACAAAACACATACAAAATTAGAAGTACTATACATTGATGAGAAAACCTATACTGTACAAGTTGAAAATAAATCATTAGGGAAATTAAAAGATTTTCAACTTAGAATTCCAATGGATATGTTAGTGGTGTAGTACCACTTTCACAACTGTGTTGTAGAATTACTTTCCAACTTTGAGTTAATAAAGGATATCATTTTACCGGTAGAAGGAAGTGCCATGGGTTTTATCAATTATCATATGTACCAAAATGAGTGGGAAAATTTGAATGTGTGTTGATATGTGAAGGGCAAATAATGCGGTATTATGTGAGAATTTTCCAATGATATTATTGATATTATTTAAGAAACAAGATATTGCCAAATTTTTAGCAAAATAGACCTTCATTCTGCTTACCATTAAATTAAATTAGTACCAGAATTAAAACAAATAACAACTTATATCACTATTAGTAGAATTTAAAATTTTAAACGGTCCTATTTCGAAATAAAATATACACTGAAGTGTTTCAGAGAATAGTGCAAAATTTGGTACAAAATCTACAAAATGTTTTCTTTGATTATATACTTGTATTCAGTAAAAACACTTCTGAACATGATAAACATTTAAATGTGTTATTTGATTGACTAAATTTAAATGGATTAGAAATAAATAAGGGTAATGAAACATCTACATTTATAAACAATTAAATTGAATCTCTGAGATATAAGATAATAAAATTATACCTCAAGATGAAAAGAAAAGAATTCAAACTTTTAGAGCGCATACAACAAAAAATGATTTACTTAGTTCATTAGGGCTATTGAATTATGTATCCATATTCATTCCAAATTACTCATAACTTATAGTTCCTTTGCATGTATTAATACAAAAAAATGTTTCATTGAAATTGTAAAACAGCAAGAAGTAACTTTAAAAAAAATTAAATAGTCAATGGCAAAAATAAAGGCAGTATTTGATAAGAATGCAGATCTATCAATAATGACATGCTGGTCCTGATGCATCGGGTGCTGTATTAATCCAGAAAAGAACAGATACAGTAATGTGCACTAGCAAAAGCCTGACAAATGTTGAGAAAAATATGAAAAAGAAGCATTAAAAGTTCTATGTGGTTATCTATGTTTAGGATTTATGTTTAATTTAAAATTTTGTTCAAATGCTTGCAATGAACACTGATTAATAAAAATTGCAGAATTTTAATTATCATATTAAACACATACCAGGGAAAACAGTATAGCAGATCTGTTATCAAGAATAGTACTAACAGAAAGTATACATGAGTGTCATAACTGTATTCCAGGTAGTGAAGAAATTATTCAGAGTCAGAAGCTGCTGTTCTTAAAGTCTTATAATTTCAAGAGATGCATATGAAAGAGATGAAACTCAATCAGTATGTCATAATTTACAATCTGATAAGATGCAGCCAAACGAATTAAATCTTAAATGCATAAAAAATTTATTTGCTTTTTTCTGTGAATTTTTGCTTGTTTACATAATTTATAAGGTAGTTTAGAAGTTAATAATGTGTTTTAAGTGGGAGTGATATTAATGACCAGACTATGCTATGCACTTACTGGCAATTATCTTTGAGGAATATACAACTGGTATATTTTGTTTTATAAATAAAAATTACGTTTATTTGTATATATCTTCAAAAAAACTGTTTTATTTCTAAAAATTACAAAAACACATACACACACACACACATATATATATATATATATATATATATATATATTATATATATGAAAGGAGGGATCAAATTTTCCCATAATATTTGTTTTATTTATTTCAACAATAATATTATTTTATGTGCAATTATAAAAAGCAAGAAAATATATATAATACCTGGTAAAATAAATTACTGAGTATGAAAATTTAGGAAAAAATGTCGTTCTTTGACTAAACAAAGACCAATATTATACTGGTTGCATATGATCAAAGTAGATTTCTGCCTAAATATGTGTTTAACAGGTCAACATCTCCCATGTTATGATTGTATTGTTATACAATATGGGTACAATTTACTTCAATTTGTTTTTTAGTTTTCTTCTCTGTTCTTTTGATAGTTGTTAATGGATTAGCACTAGTGAACATTGATGCTACATTAGCTACTTTGTTGTCTAACCAATAAATTACTGTCATTTCTTCCTGACTAATTTTTGCTGTAAATTCTTTGTTAGAACCACAAGCATGTTTTTTAAAATTAGATTTTTTTGACAACTTGTTGTTTTTTTATTCTATTTCATTTAATCATTCCTACTGATAAAATATATTTTTTTTTCAAATATGTAAATGATGGTATTGTTGGGAAGAAATTTTTGAAGTGAAGTTTATATTGACAGCCACTGGTATTTTGCATGCCAGTCACATAATAACATTAACACATGCTCCTAAATCAGATTCTTTCACATCAGAATCATATTGCCCAGAATAAACTTTGAAGTCATAATCAAAGCCAGTTGCTCCACATAAATAAAATAATTTGTAACCCACTTATGCAGCTTGCATGGAACATACTGTTTTAGATAGTGTCCTTTTCCTCTTGAACAGATTTGTTCATCCATACTGAGACACTCCTCCAGCAGAATAGAAATAATTTTTTTCTTAATGTTTCAATAAGAAGTCTTATTTGATGTAATCTATCCAATCCAAAAGTTAACTTATTGTTATTAAAACGTAAAAATGTTATATTTTTAAAAATTTATTAACAATCATTTCATTTTTTATTAACCCATATTATTAGACCAGTAGCTTCTAACACTTGGTAAATGAACAACTGATATCATTATATTGCACCCAAGAAATGGTCCAGTTCTCATCATGTGATTAACAAATAGATTATTCACATCCATCTGAATACTATAACATAATATAACCTAACAAATCATTATCAAAAAGATATTTGAAAAATTGAAAGGGTATATGAGGTCATGGACCTCTGATGGAATTGAGTTAGTTTCAACAAAAGTCACATCAAAAGGTGTTAACAATTTTTTGTGTCGTCAAATCCTGTCACATTGTCTAATAATTAACAATTTTTTTTTTTTTTTTAACCTGCCAAAAGCCAATTTTATATTAGGCAAACAATTTCTCAGTTACTTTATTTGTTTCATTATGCAAGACTACTTACTAACCTCATCTTTGTCACTATGTTATTCATAGTCTTCATTGTCAAATGGTATCTGCAATGCCTATATAATTCTATGAATGCAGACTTATTCATTCCATCTATTTTGTTATATATATCAATGGAGACCCTATCTTCCAAGTCCACCACATTTTTCAATCCACCTTTTTAGTTCTGTGTAGGTCTTGATATTTACTTCTTTCTTGATTGTATCTACCAGTATGTACCTTGGTCTTCCTTTCCATCTGCACATGGGTATTTTTCCTTCTATGTCTTTTAGTAGGCTATTGTGTCCTAATACATGATCTATCCATTTAACCTTGTTTTCTTGATCGTTTCCACAAGTGATCTTCTTTCTTACACTCTACTGAAAACACCCACATTGGATGCTCTATCAACCCATGGTATTTGTAACAATGTCACTAGCACCATGTTTCAAAAGTTTCAATTTTCTGTTTATCCTTTTATTTAGCGCTTATGTTTCTGCTGTGTAAAGTGCTACTACTCAAACATATGACTTAACTATACATTTATGCAGCTCAATTGAGAGCGTGTTCTGCATAATTACACTTTTTTTCTCATGAACGCCACTTTTGCCATTTCAATCCTTCATCAGATTTCTTTGGTGCAATATATTCATTATTATTAGATATTAAAAGAACTCCACTTGTTCTAATTTTTTCTTATTGACTGATATGTTCATAGGTTTAGTTCAATATTATATATATATGAAAACAATGCTAGAAAGATGAAAATAATAACAATTAACAACTAACCAATGACAATGCAAGTAGAATATGAAAAATTTGTTTTTCCATAAGTGGGTGATTTCGTCTATAGGCTACATTTTATTTTTTGTCTTCCAACAGCCAGAAATGATAATAAATATCTACTCATGCATACACTACAATTCAGACAGCGTTACAGACTACTAAATATTTTTTTGTTTGGATAAAAGGTTTTTTTGGCCCAGTTTTCACCCTTTGGCCAGTTTAAGTGGGTTGTTCAGACTATAAACTTATATTATTAGCCGTCATAAAATTATATAATCTACACGCATCCAAAGAGATAGGATCCACCATAAGTTCTTCAAGTTGTATTGGAAGCATATTCCTTGTCGATAAAAGTTCAGAAATAAAGCTGTTTCTATTTTTGTATTTTGGGCAGGACCAGATCTGATGTTCGATGTTATCTTCGATATTACATATCTCACCAACTCCCATTCTGATGATCCACAATTTGGCAAGATGACTAGGTGAACAGTTATGACCACTCCTTATTATAACAAACACAGATACAAAATCTTTATGGAGAAGATCCCCATGTTTAAACCAGGGCTCTTTTGGTATTGTCTTTTGGATAGTGGCGTACTTTTTACCTTTTAACAAGCTTTGAAATTCAAAATACGATTGAAAAGAACGGTACAACATTTCCTTAAGCTTTGGTATTAACTGTCTCCATTGTAGTTTAACGCACTTCTCAATAGCCGGAATTAGATCCGATCGAGTAATTGCATCCGCTACCTCATTTCCACAGACACCACAGTGAGCAGGGACCCACTTAAACTTCACCTTAGTTCCACGCTTGTGAAGTTGCCAAACCCACTATCGTATTGATATCTCTAATATACTCATTGAAAATTTTGGGAGTCTAGATAGTTGTAAAAGAACACTCATGGGGTCAGTGAGTGTTAGTATTTTTTTTTCTTATATAATCTAATAAAAGAAAGAGCCTCGTATATGGCATACATTTCCATAAAAAATGATGAACTTGCATATGGTATGCGGAACAAAGAGATGTTTCTACTGTGGTAAAAAAAGCGCCTGTATATTTCTTTTTAGTATGTTCAATAGAGCCATTGGTGTAAATAATTTCATAAGCGTTGTACTCCTTCTCCATTACTGACTCGACAATGGGATTGTTAACGCTATTTGGGAAACTCTTCGATGTATTTAAAAAACTAGTATCTACCTCTAATCTAAACTATAGTATTTGGAATGAAGTCTTATAGAAGGGATCTAAAGATGTCAGTACTAAACTTATCTCATGCAGCTTGTTACAACTATGAATGAGTGGAGGTAAATTTTTACCAAGCCAATATTTATTATTGCATGCTAAGTGCATATGAGTAAGTTGTTTGTTGATTATATGAGGGTAACGCTGCTTGACTCTAAGGTAAAATTTGTTGGATATAAATTTCTGTCTTAACAAAAAAGGAGGCTCTGCAGCTTCTGTCTATAAGATATTAATGGGAGTGGAGTGTATGGCACCCAAGCATAAGCAAAGGGCAACATTCTGCATCAGCTTTAATTTTTTTATCTGTGTTTTATTAAAAGTAAGGAATGGCGCAATATAATCTATATGGGATCTAATGAGTGATTTATAGATCACTACTGGTTGGGCATCCCACTTCATTCAGGTAATGGCTCATAGTATATTAAGTCCTTTGTTGCACTTTTGTAACAAAAATCTTGTCTCTTCATTCCATAACATTTTAGGGTCAAACATTAACCCCAGGTATTTGGTGGACTGCTCAAAGACAATAGACTTTTTATCAATGCGCAGTAGTGGTGATTTATGGAAGAATTTTCTTGTGAACATGATACCACAAATCTTATCCATATTAATATCCAATTGTAAATTCACTAGAAGACTTTGCAATTTATTTAGCGGATCTGTAATTTTTGAATTACTAAGTCTATAGAAGTTGCTGCTCCACTTATCACCAGATCATCTGCATACTGAAATTTCACTATCGATTTATTTTGAATTTGTTCTATCGATTTCGTATAAATTGTGTATAGTAATGGACTGAGGAGGCTCCCTTGAGCTAAACCTTTGCCAGAATAAACCAAGGCATATTGCATACCTTTATATCTTACTGTTAACTTTATACCATTAAAATAGTTAAATATCCATGTACAAATTTTTGGGTTAACCCCACGTGTTATTAACTGTTTGTATAATGTGGACAGATTGACATTATCATAAGCCGACTGAATATCAATAAAAACAGATACGACACTCCGTTTATAGGCCAGATGATTCTGATTCTGAATATATAATGTAAAATAACTTCAGTAGAACTAAATCCTTTTCTGAAACTATATTGGTTTGTCGAAATTTGTTTGAAGTTATAGGCCCACCATTCTAACCTGAACTTCAGAATATTTTCTAACGTTTTCCCCATACAAGACAATAATGAAATATGCCTGTATGATTTATTGTCATTAGGATTTTTTCCCAGGTTGAGTATAGGGCAAACATAGTGTTCCTTCCACTGAGGGGGAATGTATCCAATGTGTTTATCGATGTATTATAAAAAATTAACATATTTTTAGCTTCCTCCGGTAGCTTTTGTATCATTTTGTACGATACTATCCACTCTTACTGTTGTATCTTTATTATGATTTAGACTATGAAATAATTCCTCTTTTGAGATAGAGTTTTCAAAAAAAGGGATAAACATACTCCGTTCGTCCATCAGGCCTGCTCCATTACAAGGATCGACTGGGCTTTGAAATTGTTGTATAAAGTTTGTAAGCCACTGGATATCAGTTGGGTTTACATATGTAGGAGGAAGGCTTGTAAACCTTTTAATTCTCTGCCATATCTCCTTGGTTCCCAAACTTGAACTAATACTACTACAAAATTTTCGGAAGTTATTCCTTTTTTTTTTTTTTTAATAAATCGTTTAGTTTTGGCTTGTTGTCTTTTATACTGTATGTAATTCTCCATTGTAGGAGGTGAATTGTAAATTGATAGTGCTTTTCTTCACAGAGCAACATATCGATTACATTCTGCATCCCACCACCCTTGTGGTACTGAACATACAGAAGACGTGCCGGAGAATTTCTTAATCAGTGGTGCTCTTTTATTCACTGCTGAAAGAATCATGTTATAGATGGTCCAATATTGAGATTTTCGAGACATGACTGACAAATCCTCCAAATTGAGATCCTGTATTTCTATGGTTATACACCGTTGGTATTGAGCCCAGTCGACTCTTTTATGATCTCTAATGAAGCATGACTTGGGGTTATTTTTTGTTATGGGAAAATATAGATTAATTTTGACAAACACTGGTAAATGGTCGCTACTCATGGGGTCTTCTCCTAAAGTCCAATCAAATTTACCAGAAATACAAGAGGAAGCTAAAACTAAGTCCAAGTTATTGGAGCCTTTACCAAAGCCACCTATGCGAGTAGCTTGATCAGTATTTACAATATGTAGACTATGGTTATTAATGAAATGTAATAGTTGAATACCTTCAAGGTTAGCTTGTAGCGCTCCCCAAGCTGGATGAAGACGATTAAAGTCTCCCAGGATTAAAAAGCTACCACTTCAAATCTAAAGTGTTGAATGTGAACTCTAATTCCCAAGTTTTGGATTCCTTCATGAGTGTGTGGAATACAAATATCGATTTTCTCGAAGTTCAATAATTTATGTACAAGAATCGCTACTCCACCTCCTTGCCTGTGCTTTCGATCACTGCATAATGTCAGGAATTTTGAAAGTGTAATTAGGTTTTAGCCATGTTTCACATAGTACACAAACAGAAACATTATTTCTCGACAGAAAGGTTACAAGTTCCCCATGACTACTATATACTGATCTACAGTTCCACTTACTATTATAATATCGCTCTTACTATTGGAGATGGGAGTTATGTGTGTTGTGTTTACCATGCACGAGAATATAAAAGTATGGGGAAATTACGGTTTTTAGATTTAATTTAATATTAGGTTTGAATAATTTTAGTTAACATTATTAATTATATTTATTTTGTCTCGAAATTTTTAGTGTTAGATCCTTCTTAGAATTAGTTTTATTACTGACCCATGAGCCCCTAGGCTTCTTATTTGAAACATTTGAATTTTCCCTATTCGGTGTTACTGTATTATTCTTGTTTAATTGATTAAAATCTTTGATTAAAGTCATGTTGTCTTTTTGGTTTGGAGGTAATTGTAAGTTAATGTCCGAATGTTCTCTTCTAGCCTTTACATGAACTATTGTAGGAGAGGAAGGACTAGAGTCCCTCCGATGTGCTCTTTTATTAGAGTTGGATTCAGCCAAATTTTCCACAGCAAAAGTGTTACGTTTTTCCGACTTAATGGCTCGATATCCTTGTTTTGAAATGGGATGATTCTGAAATTTAGGAATATTATGGACATACTTGGTAAAGGAACCGAGTTCAGGAAAGGTGTCGTCATTAGATAACCATTGAAACCTATTAAAGTTAGATCTAGAAAGCGTTTGCGATTTGAGTGACGGTATCGGGATCGATATGTTGAGCTCGGTAAGCATAAAAGTAAGTGTTATTCGCTGTAGCAGTGGCGTGCGGTGAGTTTTTCTAGAGGGTAAGCGATGACCATATGAAGTGTAATACTACATCAAACGAAAATTTATTTACAAGAAACACGTGATAATACATTTATTTAATACTTATTTAAATACAAAATCCATTCGGCGATCTAATTTAATAAAGTCGGTTATAACAAGATCGTTAAACGTGTTCATTTTGGAGCTGATTTAACAACGGTTTTTCAATGGATATCAAAGATAAGCCACTTAATCGTTCCTGTCCCTGTGTCGATCTCTGGTATGATTTTATTCGTTTCAATGCTGAAAACGACCTCTCTATACTAGCAGTTGTACTAGGTATTGTCAATATTAATTGACCTAATTTATAAACTTCGGACAAGATCTCATCGAACTCAGACGCCTTCATTGCTTCCACTAATTCATGCGGATTCATTTTATTAAGGTCGTCATCCATATACACCGAGAGTAATTGATTTTTCAGCTTTACATCGTCGAAAAACTCCCCATAGCATTCTTTTAAATTTGAAAAAATTTCGTTTGGAAATTTTTTTTTATACTCTTCGTATTTACTTGTATCTAGAAGCGATAAAAATTTCAATTGATCAAGATTTCCAAAACGTTCACTCAGCTGAGTTAGAACATTGTCAAAGATTTCGTTGAACAGTGCACGTGCGTGTGTTTCTTCATCTTCTGGTTCTGATAGTTTTCGTCTTTTTCTCACAACAAATTCTTCGTTTTCTTTTGACTTTGCATAATTCCATATGCTTTTGAAGATCGCGTCGTTCCTATATTTTTGGATTTCCATTTGAGTTTCTTGAATTTTCTTCATACAACATAAAATATCTAGTTGTTTTTTTTTTTTGCAAAATATCGTATAAGACATCAGTTAGCGCAAATATTTAGGAAAAAATTTCGATGAAGAATAAAGTTCGAACTTCGCTGAAAAATTTTAGGAATCCTTGGGCTGATATTACGGTTTCAGTATCCCACTGTTCCGAATTTTCAATAACAGTTTGAAAAAAATCAGTGAAACAATGATGATATTCTTTAACCGTGTTTATCAATCTGGAAGAGAAATTCCATCTGGTTGGTGCGTTTCTTGGCATTTTCTTAGTAGTAAATTCACTAAGTGCATGTGCGCGTTTGGTTGATTTGCTAAAAAAAGCAAAAAATTCTACATTCTTTTATATTTGAAGCGGATTGTGATAAAACTAAATTCAACGAATGACTAAAACAATGGACAAATAGTGCTTTCGGATACAATTTTTGGAGTTTTGTGCGTAAACCTCCTACTTGTCCTGCCATCACCGCTGCCCCATCGTATGTTTGCGCAACGAGTTTCTTAGCTAAATCGTATTCTTCGATGATACTTTTAACATACTCAAGTATACCATCAGCAGATCGATCTGTACTAACATCAATAAATTTAATAAATCTCTCTCGAGCTTTTGCAGTGTTACTGCATGTATAACGTAAAACTACAGACAGCTGCGATTTATTTGAAACGTCCGACGTTTCATCCAGTAATATAGCAACGTACTTCACGTTTTTGATTTCTTCTTTTATCTTACCTTGAACAACAGCGTGTACCGAAGAAATTAAATCATTCTGAATACGATTTGAGGACCCACGGAACGTTGTAGATGTTTCTAGGTGTGTTTTTAGAATTATATCATATTTAGAAAGTAATTGAAGAAGGTCTACATAATTCCCACGATTATCCGAATCAGTATTTTCAGAGTGACCACGGAAAGCAAGCTCATGAACACTGAGATAACATACTGCATCGATTAATCTTTTTAAAATGTTCCTATTTTGTAGTACAACTTCATATTGTAAATCTATGCGTGACTTACCAAATTTTTTCAGCTTCATGGAGGAAAAAATATGAATCTGGGAACGTTCATGTTTTCTAACCGCATTGATCAAATTATTCAAGTTATCCTACCCTTGAGTAGGATCATTCCACACGCATTTTTCTTTTTCAGTACCAAATAATAGACACGACCAACAAAACAATTTTCCACCATCTTCACAACCAGTTAACCACAAAATTTTTTCATATTGCGATATATTGAAATTTCTGGTAAAAGTCGTACCACCTTTTTTTTGTTCAGTTTTTAAAGAAGGTAATTCTGGTTTTGGCTTACCACAATTTATAATTTCTAACTGCTTCTTTAAAACTAAATCGCGAAAAAGGTTTTTCAATCAATTACCGAACACGCATTTTGCTTTCAAAAAAGATCGGAGCACACGCAGTAGATACACAAAAACCGCGTTATTAGTTATTAAACTATCCAGCGAAAAGCGATATTACAGTCGCTTACCATAGGCACGTTTTCATCACGTTTACGTTTGCTAGTATGTCTTTGTGTTGGTAAATTATCCGCAGAAGAGAGGTAGTAAGTAATAAGCGATGTTCTAATCGCTGCCCTGTTCGACCAGTTTGACGGACCTCGCCCCTCTTCAGTTTTCAGAACCGTTTACAACACGTATTGAACAAATCCTTCTGTGTGTATGTGTAACCAACTAACATGACGCGGCTGCATTTGGATAAACAGAACACTTCCTAATAATACTAACATTCTGTTTTAACTGTATATGTGTCAACCAGCAACTGTATGTAGCGCCACACGTTCCGTGCAATTGTTGAAGCAATAAGCGGAAATGTGATCGCTTCCTATTTTAATACCTTTATAAGTTAGATTAAAAAAAATATTTTCTCAGGATTTTTCTGGGTAAGCGGCGCTTACCTCGCTTACCTGGAATGCACGCCAGTGCGCTGTAGTGATTTCAAAAGCAGCCTCAGCGTAACTCAAGTTTTTATATGCCATAAGAACTTTGATATCTTATTGTCTTTTTCGTTTTTGGCAGGACTTAGATAAAGGAGAGTGATCACCCTTATAATTGATACAAAACATTTCAGACGGGCAATTAGCTCGTAAATGTGACTCCGAGGAGCATTGGCTATAGCGTTTTTTTTGCAGCCTTGCAAGATATTGAACCATGCGAAAAACGGAAGCACGAAAAACACAGATGTACATTTTGAATGTACGATTCACACTCAAATCTAACCCGATTAATAAACACAAACTTCGGAAAGCTTTGACCAGAAAAAAAATAATTGTAAAGTCTTAGACGGAATATATTTTATCTGACCCTCAACAGAGATGCGTTTATTTAGACGTTGAATTTTTTTAATCTGGAAGAGACCGTAGTCGATATCCTCTAATATTTTTTCGTTGGAGTAATCTAGATCAATACCTTTAATTATAGCTGACCTACTGAGATAATACAAAGGTATAAAGGATTTATAACCCTGTTCTTTTAGACGGCTATCATCAACCAGGGAATTGGCAGTCAATCTATCCTCGCAAATAATCAAGACATTTACTCGGCTAGTGCGCCTTATTTCTCGAATTTTATGGCTATAATTTATTTATTTTTATATTTTTGCGACGCGTAATGAGCTAATCGAATTAGAGGTATCTATCGTTTGTACAATTACCTTGAAATCGGTAAAATCGTCGCAACTATCATAATACAACAAGGGAAATTGATTATAAATATTATTACTACCACTATTAACATCAGGACTACAATTAATATTGTTATCGCCAAACTTGTTCTTATCTTCATTCCGAGCTGTCTTTTCTTGGGAATTAAAATTATCATTAGTACATTTATTATTAACTGGTTCAACGTGATACAAACCGTCAGGGTCAACACTCCTTCTCCCCTTGACAACCATTTAAATAAACGTCTGTCGTGGCGGTGTTTACGAGAGAAAAAATAATAGTTTTAATAAGTTAATAATGTGATAAAATAAAATAAATAAATAAAATAAAAAAAATAAACTACAGAAATAAGAATAAAATAAACCACAATTCGTTCCGCTGACACTACGATAGAACAAGATGCAACGAGTACAGATGTTTCAGTGGTAGTTGAGGTTTACATCTGGTAAATAAAAAATAACTATTCCGTCAGGTTGATCGCTGATTAAGCAAATTCAAGAGACGTCTATAGGCTATAATTGCTAAAATAAAATTAAAAATAACAGAGAAATATGTAATGTAAATGATACATCACATTTTTAAATAATATCCACACAAATAACTGAGATAAAGTTAATTTTTAAAATGTAGCTTGTAAGCTACACTATGAATTTAATGGGTTGTTGGGATAGCCTGGTGGCCGGAGGAAAGAAAGAAAGAAAGAAAAATATATTTTATCAAATTACAACGTGTACACACAAATATTTACATAGTAGAGTTCCGGCATGAGCCTCACCTCGACCGCAGTATTAAAATTAAAAATAACAACACTATAGTTTAAACGTAAGTATGATAAGCGGGGGAAAATTTATAAAACCCCCAAACAAATGAAAAAAAATTACATATATATACATAAATGTACATACAAATATATACGTACATGCATACATATATACACATATAACTTAAAACGATACAAAGGTAAAAATTGTAACAACACACATAAAAGTTAAAAAAAAAAAAAAAAAATAAAAAAAAAAAAAAAAAAAAAAAAAAAAAAAAAAAGTTATATATATACACATATATACATATATATACACATATACATACAGTGGAGAAAAGAAAAAAAATACAAAACAAAATAAACTCTTTTCAAAGCGCCATGAAAGATAAAGCGTACAGAGGTATAAATAAGTGTTAAAATAACTTAACTATATAATTACGAATAATAACGATTGAACATATTACAAATATACTAATTTACAACAAATTATGTTTAATACGACGATGTTTGTATATACATGAACATAAGTTGCCTGGAATCATAGTTGCCAATAGTCGTTAATAGTTCATTGCTATGTACACTGCAGTTTTGAAAAAATTTGTTCGCTAATTTAAATATATATTCTTTAATATATGGAATATTTAGTGGTGCATATCTGATATTCTCGTATAACGAGATGCATTTAAAATGCATCTTAAACATTGATTTTGTACAAGTTGCAGTTTCTTAAAATTAGAATTAGATACAGAGCACCAAACTCGACAAGAATAAGTCATTGTTGGACGGATAATAGTTTTATATAAAATTAACTTATTATCAATATTCAGGTGAGATTTACCTTTAAAAAGCGGATAAATTGAACATATAGTTTTATTCGCTTTTGTAATAGCAGCATTAATGTGTTTAGTAAATGTCAATTTTTTATCGAAAATTACGCCTAAGTAACGAACATGATCAGACCACTCGGTAAGATCGCCATTAATATTAATTTTCTCGGGTAACAAAGGTCGTCTGTGAGTAAAAAGTATCGATTCTGTTTTTAAAGGATTGATGACAATTTTCCATTTAGTGAAATATTTCAAAACTCGTGAAGATCCTTGTTGTAATCTATTACTAATTGCGCGTGGTATAAAGGAACTACAGAATAAAGCTGTATCATCAGCATAAAGAGCAACTTCGATGTTGTTTAATTTGGGAAAATCGTAAAAATAAAGCGAAAATAGAAACGGTCCTAAGACGTTACCCTGAGGTACACCAGCTAGACAAGTCTTGCTGGAAGAACGCGCTTCATTAATTTCAACATAAAATATCCTGTTACTTAGGTAGCTTTGTACAAGTTTAACCAAATACAATGGAAAATTACAGACAATCATTTTGTATATAATGCCATTGTGCCAAGTAGTATCGAATGCTTTAGCGATGTCAAACATAACCAATCCAGCGTGCTTATTACGGTTGAAATTATCTGTAATGTGTTCTGCGATTCTCGCGATTTGATGAGTAGTAGAATGAGCTGGCCTAAATCCAAATTGTACTTTAGGAATAATATCGTGGCAAATAGCGTACTCATTTAGCCTCTTTAAAATTATTTTTTCGCACAATTTATTTAGATTACTGAGTAAAGTAATAGGTCGTATATTATTGATCTTAGAAGAATCTTTCCTAGGTTTTGGAAGCGCTATAATTTTACCAATTTTCCAAGTACGTGGATAGTATCCATATTTAATCATAGCATTTATAATATTAGTAATCTTAACAATAGCTTTCACAGGAAATCTTTTAATTAAAGGAAAGACTTTATGGAGTGTACTGAGTTTGAATATGAGCAATGACACAAAATTATCATCAGAAAAATTCTAATATCGCATGGAAGGCAATGGCAAACACCATAATATGCATGCTAGTAATAATAATATTACACTGCAAAAACCAAGGGGCTTCATTGTGTTGTAGAAACAAAGTGATGACAATCAGTTCTCCCAGGAGTGTGTGTCTATCTGTGATAGCACTCATATTGCCTTGTACACTACTTACATTGTACAACAAAATATGTATAGTTAAGTAGTCACCTATTTCTGATACAGAGACAGCACAGTGAAATGAATGAATGGTCAAATCAGAGTTGAGTGTTTATGATTTACTACTTTGTGTTTCTTTAATAATACTCCCAATAAGTTTGCAAAAAATTTTTTGCACCTTGCACATGAGGGTCATCTGGGCATTGTTGTAATTAAGTTAAGATTAAGATCAAAAGTATGGTGGTCAAATATCAATGCAGGTTCAGAAAAATTTACCAAGTCATGTTAGATTTGTGCCTTGGTAAGTTCAAATAAACATCCTGAAACAATTCAAGAAACTGGTACTATTCTGGACGCCATGGGAGTACATGAAATTGATTATATGGGTCTGCCACCATTTGGAGAATACATATTAGTAATTTTAGATTTAGTCATTTTGTGGAAGCAGAGCTTACAAAATCAATGATATCAAAGGAAATAATTAGCATATTAAGAAAACAGTTTTCTCATTATAGATTTCCTGAATGTTTAAAAACAGATAATGCTCTAAATTTAACATAAAGAAAGATATTCAATTTTTAAAGGAATTTATCATATCACTACACCACCACTGTAGCCAAGAACAAATGGTGAAGTTGAAAAGTAAATCAATCAATGCTGAAGCAATTAAAAATTGCATAACTTGAAAATAAGGATATTGAAGTGTAATTAAAAAGTTATTTGTTGCATTATAGAGTAACCCCGCATACATCAACTGGATTATCACTTGCTAAGTTAATGTTTGGAAGACACATTTTTTTGAAACTTTAAAACAATGGGTTTTCACCGCTTTCACCCATCAGCATACAACCCTTTGTCATATTTATTAATTATTTTCCCTCGTCATGTGTGTGTACTACCATGGTGTGTGTAAAATCTGCTATGTTTAAATCATTATTATCATTGATACTCAGCTACTCTGTGTGTTTTAAGTGTGTTATTATGTTTATATGACTGTGGGTGTTGTAACAATGTGTTATGTTACCTCTTGTGTGTATTACTACGGTTTGTTTTCTTCTTAATGTGTGGAGATGTGTTTGTGTACTACTATTGTTCATTGCTGCAAGTGGGTAGACCAACATCTAAAGGGTGTTTTTGTTTTTTGCAATATTATAAATTTTACGATAATTCCTTATACTACATACATATTCCATATAAAATAAATATGCAGAATATATAATTATCCAACATAAATAAATACAACTTTATGTATTCTTTAAATAAAAGATAATAACTTAAATAAATAAAAATAAAGTAATGCATATTCTGTATAATACAGCTAATAATATTTCTCAATAGTTTATGTTGTTTTAATTACTATGTTTTTGTTTTTTCTCTATTCTCTTTCATCCTTTCCCTTCCCATACATCTTTTTAACCCAATATCTAATCCCCTGTTCCCATATCAAAAAGAAAACCAAAGAAATAAAATTCTTCAATCGGCTACCTGTGTTCTCTGTTTTTCCCTTTTTCCTCATTCAGAATTTTTTTTTAATACTAAAATTTTTCTTCATTTTATGGAATTGTTATCACTCATTGTTTATTGACCATTATCTAATTTCTTTTTTCCAAACTCTTAGTTTCCTTTTGTTTATTATTTTGGTTGGTATTTAATTATATAATATAGGCAATATATACTCCTCTGATTTATATATATAGTTATTTTTCCCCTTTGTCCAGCATTGTTCTTCATATCTTCTGCTTTTTCTGATATTGTAGTTTTTCTTTTTCTTTAACTTTACAATACAATAGTTTCTGGTGAAAATATTGCATTTTTGGTAATAATGTATCTAATCTTACCAGAAAATTTGTTAAAGGTATTGATTCATTCTTGTTACTATTACATATAATTTTCAAATATCTTTTTATAAATAGTTTACTCCTTTAAATTTACTTCTCTCTGCTTTGCCCCATATTCCACATGTGATTGCCATAGCGCATTATATGCTGCTTTCAGTGTTTGTTCACTTAAATAATGTTTTAACTTATACATTATATGAGCCACAAATCTTAAATTTTTTTTATGTGCAGTATATGTTCATTCCACCTGCAGTGTTTTGTCTATTATTATTCAGATATATTTGAATGTTAACTCTTTCAATCTTTATGCATTTACAACTTTCCTTTTATGTATACATTTTTCAGTATCACCAGAGGCTCCCTTATATTCTTGTTATTTCTCCTTTTTATCCACATCACTTTTGTCTTTACTATATTCATTTTTAGTTCTCTATTGGGAGTCACTTGTTCATTTTTGTTTATATCGTTTTCTAATAAGTTAGCAGCTGCCATTATATTGCTGCGTAGTATTATTATAGCTACACCATCTGCATATCCAAAGGTTGTTGAGAATATTTAAGTACTTTATATAGTTCATTCATGTACATCATATATAATATTGGTGACAGTTTGTTGTACTCCTGTTTCCATTTTTCTCATCGCTTATGTCACCACAAACTTTTACTATATTTTGCCTGTTGTTTAGGAAATTTTTAAACCGTTCTAAATAATTTTCTTTATTCCTATCATTGCTAAATTTCTAACTAATTTGTCATGTCTTACTGTGTTAAATGATCTATGAATACTACTAAACATTGCTTGCTTAAACTGACATTTTTATTTATAAATTCATAAAAATTTATCAATAATGCCATTGTAGATTTATTATCTTGGTATCCACACTGCCACGATTTTAAACATTCTCCTACATATTTTTCTAGTACCTTGTTTAAGGATATTGTTATTGGTTTGTAATTGTTTAAGTCTTTGTGATTACATTTTTTATACACTGACCTTACAATTCCAGTTTTCATGCCTTGCAGTATATTTCCTTCTCTTATAGATTTATTTATTAATTGTGTAAGTACTCTATAGAAATTATCATCACATATTTGTAAATCTTTTATCCTAACTTTATCATATCCTGTAGCTTTTTTTCTTCATTTTTTCTAATACTTGTATAATTTTTTCTACTGTTGCTGTAGGTATACATTAGCTTCCATGTCTCTTTCATATTGCAATTTACTTCACCAATTTATTTGTGATAGTACTTATATTTTCCTCTCTAATTTTAACTTTCACACACTTGTTTATATAATTCCTCCAGTTGTTTATTTCTGTCTTTTCCTCCATTTTTGAAATAAAATATCTTGTTCTTGTATGAGTTCTAAAATTTCTTCAGTCATCCATTCTTTATTTGCAACTTGTCTCCTAGTTTTAGTATTACTTTTACACACATTAGTGCATTTATAGATTTCTTCCCATTGCTCCATTAGTTGAGTATATATTTATTTGAGACTCAAGTTCTCCATTATTTTCTATTTCTCATATTTCAATGTTTCTCTTAATTTAACTTCATCAATACTTTTTTTTGTATTTTTTCTTCCTTTGTATTTTGATGCACTTTTACCAATTTGTTTCCTATTCACTTAACTTTTCGTTTATTAGCAATGAACTTACTTCTGTTCCTTTTTTGAATCTTATTGCTATGGTAGTCAATACAAGATTTTGTGTATTTATCCTTACATATTCTTCTCTTGTGTTCTCTCTTATTATATGACTTAATCCATTTCCCAAAATTAAATTTTCATATCTATTAACAATCTTATTTACTTTATTTAAGTCTATATTTCTATTCCCAATCACTATTAACTCATTCCTTATGCTATAGGTTTTAGGTTTTCAACATTGCTTGAAATTCTGTTATAGATTTTCATTTATCATTACTCATTGTTATTACTGTATTCGTCTCTACAGTTACTTTCCATATGGGTACTTAATATTGTTCGAAATTATTAACTTGCTTTAACTGAAACATACATTGGTTTCTCACAAGAATCATAATTCCCCCTCCATTATGATATTCCTTTGTTTATATCCTTCCAGTTCATACATTATATAATTCTCTTCCTTGGCATTGGTTTCAGGTCATTATCATTATTTCAATATTTGCATGTTTTAAAAATCATTCTAATTCTAACCATGCTTTATTTAGTGATCATACATTCAAGTGCACTATATTAATTCCCTCCTCATCATTATCCATCCACTGTTCTATATTTTGAAATATGTTTGTCTTACTCATCTAAAACTCATATGTTATCAAAGAACTTTATACAGGAACATGGAGAAATTGTTGATAAGAATGCACTGGCAAAGAAAAAGAAAAACAATGCATGGACAGGTGATTGAAAGTAATCAGAAAATAAATTAACCTTGGAGATGAAAATGTTGATTTCAATGATTCAAACCAATAAACTGTCACCAGCATTCAATCCAGATCCATATGAAGTTGTGGAAACGAATTAATAGAAGTGGTTCTTGAAAATGATCATCATCATAGTCGTTGTGCTCGGTCCGAGCATCGTGATATTATGATTCACTTTAATTTTTCTGTGTAATTGATCGCCATCTATCGCATCTGACCATTTGCTGTAGTGAACTGAGGTCTGTTATTATTTTGACATTGTCCACATATCGCATTGGTGGTCTCCCTCTTCGCCTGCGACCTTCAACCATACCTAATATTATAAGTTTTTCTAGATTGCTCCATCGCATGATATGGCCAAAGAAAGTGGATATGCGTTTTTTAACGATAAAATGATACATGAGCATAAATCTGGCGAAATGTATCAGTTATTAAGAATGGACAATGGAGAAAATCAACTTGTGGTAACATCACAAGAAAAAGAAGAATCAGGGGAATTTTTTTACTTAAAATAAACCTCAATCGGTCATTGTCAACCTGTCAGTCAACTGCAAGACATAGGCTTTTCACGATTGCTTTCAATTCTTCGTATCCTAGGCCATCCACATCTATTTTTTCGGGAACTCATATATCATCATGCCAGGTCGGTGGTCTATCAATATTCTTTTTTTTTTTTCAATTGGTCACCATTACAAATACCTATTTTATCCACCTATTATCTATTCTTTTGGATAAGTGGCCAGCTCATCTCCATTTTAATTTAGCCATTTGTTAACAACCTAACAAAGCTCGATCTTTTTTGTTCTTGGTCCGTTTGCTTTATTTGTTTATTTAAATTTTACAATACGCCAGTACAACAGCTTTCGCCAATTACTGCGCAGCTTATTATAAGAAAAAACTATAAATATATCACGCACATACATGCGCAATGATATTATTAATACTTATTTACTTAAAATATCACACACTCATATATACATATGCATACAAACCTAAATACATATGCACACATACATGTAAATATTTCAAGTACAATTACGTGCTGTACTTTCACATTGGTACAAAAACAATAAATATACATGCAAGAGCACACTCAGATATACCCTGACATACATACATGCATAATATTATCACTTAGATGAACAGGGTGGTCCGACTTCACACTATGAAACCCCTAACAATTTATAAGAATTCTCCAAAATGATTGTGAAATATATCTAATTTGGGATATTTTTTCTCCAGGTTGTTGTATAGTATAAATAATGAATATAAAGTGGAACATGCACACTGTTTATTTTTTGCAAACATAGAATGAATAAGAAAGGGCTACTTATAAATTAGGCAGAGTAAGAAGTAAATGTAGGGATGTGTAAAATTAAATAATGATACCAGAATAGGGCCGTATATACTTCAGCATTTTGAAGAGCTAAGAGAAATGCAATATTTATACGAAACGGAACTTTAAGGCTGTGTAGAGAATGCAACACGAAAATTACTATGATGGGAACACTCTAGGATAACATGGTCTGCATCGGCCACTAAATGGGTATCCATAGGATGAGAGCAATTAGGAGAACTAATAAGTTTCAACTTGTGTAACGAAGCAGGAAGGCGACTACAGCCGAGTCTCAATCGACAAATGGTAGTAATAAAACCCCGCAATTTGATCGTTTCAACTTTAATATTGTAGAACCATGGATTAAAAGGTATGTCGGGTTGAATGGATTTATAATGCTTTGCAGTAAATGGATCGGACCACAGATTTTTCCAGTATTCCTTATACGCATATTTAATGTACGCTAGGAGATCTATAGGAGGAGTATAAAACAAAAAAGTCCCTAATGTAACCGTTGAAGTGACTAAATGATCAGCTAGATTATTGCTATGGATACCGCTATGTCCGGGGATCCAAACAAATTTAACTCTTACACCGAGAGAGTTTAATCGGTATATGTAATTAGAAATTTTGTAAATAATTGATGGTAAACGAGAGTTGAGCTGTGAGTGCTGTAATGCCAGAAAACAACTTTTAGAATCGGAGAGGATCAGAATATTAGTAGATGGGCGATTTACAGATACATATCGGAGAGATTGAAGAATAGCTGTAGTAAAAATGGAGCATATTCTATTAAGGGTAAATTTTTTTGAAATGTTGAGAGCGGGGATTACGAATGCAGTTCCGACTGAAACAGACCACTTCGAGCCATCAGTGAAAATTAGAACAGAGTTAGGATAGTTTCTATTAATCAAGGAGTAAACATTATAATTGGCGGCTAGTGGTAGAACATTGTTCTTAAATGAGGAAAACAATTGTATGTTGATATTAAGGCTAACGGTATTATAATCGAAAGGAATCGTATAAAAGGGAGACGGGTAGGATGGAAGAAGAATATCATTATACCGGGAAAGATGACCAGAGGGATGACATAATAAAGGACGTCGAAGTATAGAGAAACGCCAGTTGTGAAAAATTTCTAAGAATAGAATATACAAACAGGGGGCGATATGAGTGAATGCTTTTAGAATAAATTTATCTGACAGAAACATTCTTCGTAAGGATAGAGGGGGAACCTTTGCCTCCATCTCGAGAGCAGGTACAGTGGTAGCACGAAGTGCTCCTAAACATCTGTGGATTTTATCTAGCCTCGAAAGGCATTGATTAGAAGCATTCCCGAAAATAAAACTGCATATTCGAGAATAGAACGTATGAAATTTTTATACAAAAGTAGTAAAGTTAAGGGGTCCCCACCCCAAGGATTGTGACTCAGTACTTTTATAAGACTTATTCTTTTAAAAGCCTTGGTATGAACTTTTTCCGTATACATTCTCCACGTTAACCTGCGATCAAGAATAAATCCTAAGTACTGATGGTAATGAACAAAGGGTATGAGATTGTTGTTATATAAGTTCGTGTGAGTCGGTATTGACGGTTCTATATGAGAATATTATTGAAGCACATTTGTTGAACGAAACAGTAAGACATAATTTAGACAAAACTTGGACTATGGATGTAAGCGATTTATTAAGAGTTTGGATAGCATTATCTAGATTATCGTGCATGACGTAAACTATTATATCGTCTGCGAAAGATAAAATTTTCACTGTATCTGGAAGGGGTGTATTGAGAAGTTTAAACAATTCTATGTTAAATAAAATATGGCTGAGAACGGACCCTTGGGGAATATCTAAGTACACTATGCGAGTTGTTGGTTTCATATTGGAATGAAAGAGGATAAGCTGTCTTTTGGGGGATAAATTACACAATGCTTCTTTAAATGGGGATGAGACATCCAAGTTCGTCAGAGACTCGTGTAAGACAGGAATTGAGATGTTATTAAAGGCTTTATTTATGTCTAAAAAACAAGTTATTAACTACTTCTTGGAAATATAAGATTTGTAGATATCACCTACTAATTGCGCCACGTAATTTAAAGAGCTAAGATTACTACGGAAGCCGTACATTCCAGGTGGAAATAGACGACGATTTTCCAATCACCAGGTTATTCTGTTTTTGAGAATTTTTTCAAAAATTTTTCTTAGGCAAGAGGCGAGAGATATAGGGCGGTAAGATGAAGAATTAGGTAAAGTTGTATGATTTTTTTATGGGGATAATGATGAATTCTGACCATTCTTTGGGAAATGAAGCAGAGTTTAAAAAATAGTTGAAGCAGTTTAATAATATATGTATGGCGTAAGTTGGCAAATTATTTAATATTTGAAAGGTGATCCCACCAATACCAGGGGAGGATCTTTTATTACGAGATAAAGTGTGTTGGATTTCTGTTAGGGTAATGAGAAAGGAAGGAAAATGGTTGTCCGGGTGGCTATTTATACAATGTGGATTGTATGCAAGTTCTATCTGGGACGCACGATGTGAAATGGTGTCGACAAAATTATAATAATTTTTAGTATCCATATCAACTGAAGAATGATTATAGTATGCAGAGTTCACAAATGATTTGGCTTTTTTTTCCATATGTGAGAAGTAGGTTGCGTACGATTGATAGAAGTAACGAATTTTTTCCAACTCTCCCTTTTATTGGTTAGTAATACTTGCCTAGTAATTGCTTCCAGGTGTTTATAAGATAAGTAATCGGATATGTTTTTGCTTCTACGAAATTGTTTAAATGCTACGCTTAATTTGTGTTGAAGCACGGCACAATTATAATTCCACCAACACGGTAAATTCAGGTTACCTGAGTGATAAAATCTTTTTGAAGCATAACGATTAACGATAACTGCAATAGACTGATAAACTCTTTATATACCGGAATATTAAATGCAGGACTACTTAAAAGCGGCTGGCACAAGGATTCGAGAAAATTAGCGAAATCTAAGCCTCTATTAGTAGGAAGAATCCAGATAAATCGTTCTAGATGTTTATAATTAAATATGGTTGCAGTTGGGTCACCGAGAACAATTTCCGTAGGCAAGTGATCACTTCCTAACGGAATATCCAAAACATCCCATTTACTGAAAAGTATAAGATTGTTTGAGACGAGGGATAAATCGAGGGAATTAGAAGATAAATGTAAGGAGGGTACAGTTGTATGTTGGCCATCATTGATAAGAGCAAGGTTTGTAGAGGAAATAATATTTAACAACTGCGTCCCATTTTATTCACATTACAGGAGCCCCACAGCGGATGTGGTCCGTTGAAATCCCCAGCAATTATTACAACGGACGAAGTTTGGAGGGAGTTTATCAAATTGATGAAAAGGTTAACTTGGAAAATATTATTGGGCGGACAGTAGAATGCGAAAATATATGTATTCCTACTTAAAAACTAAGTACAAATACAAACCGCATTGCAGTTGCTATTAAGAAGAATTAAGTCAAGGGAATGAGTACAATAGTACATATTATCTCTAATTAAAATGGCTGCACCATCATAACCATCTTCCCTGTCGTCCCGCAAACAACGATAACCGGGTAATGAAAAAGTGGTATCAGTTGATAACGAGGTTTCAGAGAGTAAGATAATATCATACGGATTGGAGGCTAAAAAACATTGGCGATTCAATTTGTTTTTCTGGATTCTGCGGCTATTCCACTGTAGTATTCTTAAGGATGGCATATCAATAATGAATTAAAATTACAATGTAGTGAAAGTGGGTGGATCCAGAAACAAAAAAAAAATTACCAGATTAGGTGCTTCTTACCAGATGGCACGAAAAACAAATTATGACCTATACATAGTGTAGATGAGAGATAGAGGAATAAAAATGTAAGGCATAAAGGATAAAGACGGAACTGCATAGGGAATAATACACAAGAAAAAATGTAGTGTAGGACACGAAAAGAAACCAAAAAATAGGAGGGAAAAAATTGGAAATACGATACGAATTTAAGATAATAAGGTATTAGAGGAGGAAAGTTTTGATAAGACGAGAAGAGAAATATAATTACTGGTAGGTTAATTATAATTAGGAATATTGTGGGTGAGTTATTTAATATGATTTTGTAATTTAGTTTTACGTGTATCTGAACGAGTGTTATTATTAGAAGAATTTGGAAAAAAATTTGTTAGATTCTTTTGCTTTAGATTGAGATTTATGGTTAGCAGAAGATGAGGATTGAGGAGTAGATGGAAAAGAAGCTTTTTTAATGTGGGGTGACTTTGTATCATCAGAGGGTGGGTCATCAGTAACAATATTTTCGGTAGTAACTGTTAGGGATGGCGGTGACGATGTTCTACCAGAAGAAAATGAAAGTTAGTGTTTATAATTTGGATAGGATGGTGCCACAGGCTATGGAGAACCTGTATGATTTGGAAGAGATTTACGAAAGAAGTATGACTGAGGGGAAGAATAACGTACTTGACGAGTTTCTATATTGGGGGTGGAAGGTATTGGAGCATACCGTTGATTAGAAGAAGATGGGCGTTTTGCTATGTCTGAAAAGGAGAAAGCCTCACTAATGTGTCCTGATTTATTCTTACGGATTGTTTCCGATAATGATATGTTATCATATGATATAATTTGTTAAATTTGAAAACGTTCTTTATATATAGGACAAGATTTTTCAGTGGCCACATGTTAATGCATGAAAGAGTAGAAATATTTGTATTTGAGCAACTGGAGGACAAATGGCTCCCATGGCAAAATGAGCACCTACGTTTGGATCGCCATAGCAATTTGCACACTGTCTTAGTGGCCGTCTTGGATCTACCTTTGAGCACAACCGATATAATGAGTCATACTCTGGTAGAGAGTTACCAAGGGATTTAATTTCAACCGTCTGTGTTGGGATTAACGATCCTTCCACGCGATGGTGGATATGTCAAAAATTTCTGTGTCTGTGAAATATTTGTGGGAATACCTCTAATCATGCCAAATCTATACAAAAGAGAACTTGGAATAAAAGCTGATTTCTTATTTACTTTGTTGACCTGTTGAACAAAAATATTCGCATGTCCCAAGTTACTTAAGACTGCTTTAATTTTATTAATACCTTTACATTGAAAGTATTCAATGTCGGGATATTTTGCTAATAATGTGCATATGGCCAAATGATGGTAATTGCCAAGATTGCTATTTGCAATTTGAGAAGATGATATAATTACTATATAAGAGCCTGAATGAACGTTTTTCACACATAGTGAATTAATAATTGAATTATTAATATTAAAGTTATTATTATTACTATTATCGGTGATGCTCATATTATTATTATCATTATCATTATTATATGATTATCGTTATTAATGCTACCCCACCACTACCAATACGATTACTACCGCAAATACTAATATTACTATTATTACCAATACAACTACTATTATAGTTATGAGAATTATTATCGAGCTTATTATTATTACTATTATTGCCATCACCATTGTTATTGTTATGATAAAATTTTGTGCTTATGCTATCAGAATTGTTGTCTGGTAACATATTAACAGAGTTGTCTATACTTACAGACGGGGGCAAAGCCCCGTCACTGGAGTCGTTCATCAGCTGGCGAAACGAGTAAAGCGGGTACTATATATAAAAACGAAAATGCGTGAATTAGAACGGAAATAATTAATAAAATAAAAAAAGAAATTGGCACGCTTAACTTGTTAAATAAAAAATATTTATGATTAACAAGCAACACAGTAAACACGACCGATCGGTAAATACGAGGTGAGGTTAGAAATTAAAATAACTAAAATTAAGTCAATGTTTAAATACTTATTATAAAACTGATATGTATAAAAAATTTGCATTTTGAAAACAGAATAATTTTTTAAAATAGGCATTTGCTTTTTATATAGGAATAGATAATTTATATTTAACATAAGATGAATTGGTTATCAGAATTATTATAATGATAAATCCCCGATAATACAAAATATATTAAATGAACCTTCCTATTAAGAAATATAACCGTCATTTTTAAACGATTTTTTCCCAGAATTTCTGTATGAAATAATTACTTTTACAGCCGATATAACTCCTGAATTTTCGATATTGTCAATAATTTGATTGTGCTTTTCCACAACCTATTACCGAGAATAAAAATAACACAAAATAGTCGAGTAATTTTATGTTAGATCTTGCAGGAAAAGCGACACCACTTTCTTCTGTAACATAATACTGATAATTTAATAAAAAATGAATTCCCGGAATCGATCATGTTTTTATTTACAGAATTTAAATTCGTCGTTGGGTTATTTTTTTTTATTATAACAAAAGATTTTTTAAAAACTAGCTTGTACCATTATTTCTGTGTAATGATCAGATATAATGTAATTTGAAATTATATATTTTCAATTTATAAACAATACATTTTTCTGATATCAGTTTAGTCCAATTTATGATATTTGAATATCAACAAGATAGTAAATTACTGCTAAATGTTATACACTGTCCCCGAATTACTTCACTAAGTAGAGAGTGGATGAAGTTTAAATTGAAGCATTAATAAATGTTAAATAATCATCGAATATTTAAATTAAACTGCAAGCCAAGGAACTGCTAATTGACGATTAAATATTATGCTTAATTAGAAAACACTCATTTTTCCATTAACACAATGAAAATTAATTATTCGATGATGATGATGATGATGATGATGATGATCCATTTACGTGCCGTACACTGCTACGAGGTCAGAGGCATAGACATGGAAGCTATAGTTGTTGAAACATGTCGGTTTCATGTAACACTACTGTTGAACTAGCTGTATTTGGCTGCAAAATCGTTGTAATGCTAATGGAAGACCATATCGAATACGCTCAGCCTTGTACTTAGCAAAAGGTATTCTATTGTTAATTTAACATTGCAGCAGGAACAAATTAGTGTGATTCTATTCTGATCAAGTGACTACAAGTGAAAGCCATATGTCCTAATAATATACGACGAATGACTATTTCCTCCTGACGTGTCAACAAAGGAGGAGATCGCCATAAATTAGTATCAGGTTTGAATGAGCGTAACTTGTTTGTAATTGGTGTTAATAATGACAACATATTCCATTTCGCACGGAGTTGTATTTGTTTATTATGCTGTGAATATCTTTTGGATTTATTGGAAGATCAGGAGTAGGCCACATATAAGCCGCCTCTTTAGCTGGTGTGTCTGCTAGATCGTTCTCAGCAATATCAGTGTGACTTGGAACCTATATAAATAATGGTTGAGGGAAGAGATCGTTAGATAGGATGCCGATTAATTCCTTGGTCCCCCGGATGCTGATTTTTATGCTTATAATTACTGATGCTGGTGATTGCTGAATGAGAGTTAATGGCAATGACAGACTGCTTAGAATTTCTGCCAACAAAATCTTGTATATAAATTACAGCTAGTTTTATAGCACAAAGTTCAGCCGAGAGGATTGAAAAATGTGGAGGTGGTAAAAATCTGATAATTATTTCATTGGAGGATGCTACTGCACATCCTACACCAGAGTTTGACTTTGAATTATCTGTGAAAAGCATTTGATGGTCGTGTATTGATCTAATATACTAAAAGGGTTATTGCAAAGACCTGTTTGGAGTAACGAAAGATTTACTTCCACATTCAGTGAGATCCACAGCGACAATGCAGGCATATAGTTTTGAAGAAGGAGAGGAATTTCTACTTCGATGTCTTTGAGTATTGATAATGCTTGTGTCCAACGACTGTTTCGGATTTGTAACATTTCAGATCGATCGATTGATTCAGGCAAATTTTGAGTACTTCTTATATGTCTAAAAATAGGAACAGCGAAATTTGAGTGATGTTTTACCGAGTATGTTCAATAGGCTAGCAGAGGGAATCGTACAAAAAGCACCTGAACATATTCTCAGGGCAGAGTGGATAACACTTTCTAATGATTGTAAAATATATCCTTTTGCAATTCCATAAACTATAGCACCGTAGTCCATTTTTGGGCGAATTACTGTCTTGTATATTGTAATAAGTGATCTCATGTTCACTCCATTTTGTGTATGAGCTAACTTTTACAATAAGTTTAAGTTTAGCATACTTTTTTTAGCATATGTATGCGAGTCTTCCATGTCAACTTCTGATCAAATGTTAGGCCCAGACACTTCATTGTAGTAGGAGATGGAATTATTTTGTTATTTAATTAAAGAATTGTATCATGAGGACAAGAGCATATTCGACAGAAGTGTATGGCTGTGGATTTTTCAGCCGAGAACTGAAATTTGGATACCTCCATCCACTTTAGAAATTTATTTATGAAAAGTTGCAGTGTTTCTGATCCAAATGGTGCATTACTACATGGTAAGGAGATAACCAAATCATCTGCAAATAGTGATGCTCTTATTGGTGATACTATCTTGGTTAAGATATCATTTATGGCCATATTAAATAGGATTGGACTAAGGATAGCACCTTTCTGAACACCATTCTGTAGTGTTCGCAGAGTGGATAAAGTGTTACCAAGACAAACTTAGAATGTTCAGTCTTTGAGGAAACTGTTAATGACCATTGGCAGTCTACCTCGAAAATTCCAATTGTATAGCAAGGTCAAAATCTTGTGTCTCCCGGTTGTATCGAAATCCTTTGATACTAAGAAGAGTGTTAATAAGTAATGATTATTATTAACTCATATTGTATTCCTTGCACTTAGAGATTAAAATTCTCATAGTGTGAATGTGATCATGCGTGTTGAAACCGGATCTAAAGCCCGTCTGTTCGCACGGTTGGCGGTAATCTATTTGTTTCATCATTCGATTCGTAATAATACTTATATACAGCTTGGAAATATGTGATAATAAGCTAATTAGCCTGTAATTTTCTAGGATAGCTGTATCACTCTTTTCGTATATTAGGATAACATCTGTTTCATTCCATAATCGCGGGATAGAGTTCTCTTTTAAACATTTGGTTTTTTTTTCTTTTCAAAAGAATATATTTATTAAAAAAAAATTACATTTCATAATATGGGATTTAAAGCGACAATCCAATTAAATCTTATGCCACTTCAAACTCCACTTACATTAATGATAACAATAATACAATAATATTGTAAATTTATATAGTAATAGAAAATTTTAATCCAAATTTGACTTACTTCCCAATATATCATAATTGTATCTTAAATTTAATATTTTCCTTAAATTTCTAAACAAATGCTATTCTTATTACTAATATAACAAATTATATTTTTTTCTGTTCTTTATTTCTTTCATAGTTAAATTATTGAACTCATTAAATTTACCTTCTACTAAATCTTCCATACTACAATCGAACACTGTCCCATTGACATTACACCATTGTAATACATGAAAACAGGTGTCCACAAAATTACATTTAATACAATTTTCTGTTTCTGCCATGCTAAATCTTTTTAAATATGTTTTAAAACTATCATGCCCAGTGATAAATTGTATATTATAGTAATTAGGAGTAAAGTGTTTGTTTTTAAGTCTTACACTTAAATCTGGAAAATATTTGTAAGCTAATCCATTATATTGGTTCCACATTTTTTTTTTTAATATTGTAATATATTATATTGATTTAGTATAGTCTTAATCTGTTTAACATTGATTTGTTTATTTTCATATATAAATTTATTATTAATATATATTACTTGATTAAATTCATGTTCCGTTTTAATATTATTTTTAATTAAGAATAAATTGATATGTTTCTTTATTTCTAAGTCAATGGTTACAATTCCTGCCACCATTATTGATGACCAAAAACTACTCATTGTTTTTTATGCTTTGATCATTCTGATAGATATAATTCTTTGATATGATCTTATTAATGTTATATACTTCTTAATTTTTAACATATCCATATATATACTACTACAATAAATTATATTTGGCACTATTATAGATTTATATAATATAATTCCTTTTTTATAATTATTTCTGTTATTATTATTGTATAATGTATTGAATATGCATAAGAATTTGTTTATTTTACTGTTTACATTATTGAAATGATTATAAAATTGTAGGTTATTATCAATCATTACCCCCAGGTACTTAAAACTTATTACATAATTTAAATTAATGTCATACTGTAATAAATTTAATTTTTTCTTATGTAATTTTCTATTGAATAGTAAGTAATTTGATTTGAACATATTAATACTTAAATTATATTCATTTAAATAATTTTCAATTTCCTTGTATGTGACACAAATGTTTTTTTCTATATTTATTTCGTTTTCATCCGCGATGATCAGTGCTACATCATCCACAAAAGTGATGATGTTTACATTCTCCAGGAACTTAATTTTGAAAATTCTTTGAAAATACAATATTCCATAAATATGGTCTTAATACCGATCCTTGTAATATTACTGTCACTATTCGGGTGTTTAATAACGTATGCGCCAATATTTACTAATGTCTATCTCTTATAAAAATAATAATTTAATATGTTTAATAAATTATGATCAACACCCAAATTTTCCAAAAATGACATTAATTTATTTAAATTTAAACTATCGAACGCTTTAGTGATATCAACAGTTACAACTGCTACATTGTATCCATTCCTTTTATATTTTGTAATTCTTTGACCTAACTCAAATACTGCTAATTCTATTGATTTATTTTGTAATCACCATATTGATCTTTGATTTTTATGTCTTTATCGTTATTAATTTTTTAATTTCAAGAGTATGCATTTATCAAATATTTTACTTATATTGGATAGTAAAGATATTGCTTGATTTCATACATAGGTTTATTTGCCTTAGGTAGAATTACCATTTTTGATATTTTCCATTTTTCTGGATAGTAGTTCAATTGAAATAAAATGTTTATAAATTTACAAATCACATTTGGTGTTTTAATATTAAATATTTTTAGCATTCCATTTGTTACTTTATCTAATCCTGCCGATCTTTTGTTTTTCAATTGTTTTATAATTTCGTTTATTTCGTCATTGTTAATTTTATGCATTACACTATTTACTTTGAATTTTGCTGTGAATGCATTTACACTGAGATATAGTTTATCGCATAATAAGTTTACTTTATCTTCATCCGTCTTAATGTTATGATCTAACTTTTATTATAATTGTTCGGTACGTAATTATGTTTACATTTATCAGATATAAAGATGATATCAAGATTGTTAGTAATTATATTTGCCAATAAAATGTCTCTTGCACCTTGGGAATGGTTTTCATTATATTGTAGTGCTCTCATGAAAGGTTTGGATTTTAACTTTTGATTTTTTTGATTATTTTAGTTATTTGCATTTTTGTTTCCTTATCATTAATATTCGCATGTATTGCATATAGTTGTATTATTATTTCATTCAAATTAATTCGTTTTTTAGTATTTTTTAATAGTTTCTTCTGCCCTATCATTTTTATTTATTGTATTTATTACTTCAACTGTTTGTTTAAAGTTCAAAGTTCCTCTCTTTATGACCTCTTTTATTGGTAATAATACTTTTTCCACCAAGTTTTGATCTTAATATTTGGTTCTTTTAATTTATTTTTTTATTGTATTCGCGATAATTAGTTTGATATTATGTTTATCATTATTTACTTCATCCTGCTTATTTTTCTCTTCACAATACTTTTCTCGATATACAGTCTTTTCAGTTGTTACTTCTGTAATATTATTTTCTAAGCTCATTAAACTGGATACAATTGATAGGGAAATATTTTCTTGTGGTATTAATAACTTCTCTGTATTGCTAGATTCTTCTGCTGTTGTTGAATGTTGTATTTTCCCCCTTCTTTGTTAACATTCGCCTGCATGGTTTGGTTGCTTCTAAATTCATTTGTACTAATAAATATTCTAACTTTTAAACATTTGTTAAACAGGTTTGTCAGCTAATCTAAAATCTCATTTCTTAGTCATTTCTGGGATTATACCACCTGACCTACTAGCTTTGTTATTTTTCATTTTCTTCAAAGCGTATTTGATATCACTTGTTAATATATCTGGTAGGTTCCCTTATCCTCATTTATTGTTAATTTATTCAATTCTGCCCACTCAGTTTGATTTTGAACTTTATCCACTTTCAGTTTCCTCCTTCGTGCCATTAAATCTTTTGTCGCATCACATATTTTATTATTTACCTTTTTTTTACATGGTGTAATTTTAACCCTAGCTTCTTTCATGATTTTAGTAATCAGTTCAGATTGTTTATTTATTTCCAGTGTTTTAATTTCTTCCCATTTCTGTATTTGTACTTCTTCTTGATATTTGCTCTGTCTTTTATTAATTTATCATGGTCAACTAATTTTGATTTATTTCTTTTTACTCTTTTCAATACTGATACATCCTGGATCTTTAATATACCTCTAACTAATCAGTGGTCGCTGCCGTTATTAACACGGTTCAATACTGTAACGTCTTGTAATATGTTTGAGTTATCAGAGATAATATAATCAACCTCATTCCTGTATTCAAAACTTGGACTCCTCCAGGTCTATTTTCTTTTCTTCTTCTTTTTGAAGAACGTATTCATACAGTAAAACTTATTTCTTTCGAGAAAGCTTGTCATTCAACTATCCACCACATGTGGATGCGCACCGTTCCGGTTGGAGCTCCAGATCCCAGAAGGTACGTGTACCCCCCTAGGGATATGTATATATATATATATATATAAAATATGTCAATATAATATATTTAAATGTAATGCAAATATCCATAATTACATTTGAAAATTAATTTTTAAAAAACCCTGTTATCACAGCATGCCCGGTTATATATAAATTTTTGAATGTTAAGCTACCATCACAATCGCTTGATATCACACAATATTTATATGCGTGTATATATATATATATATATATATATCTTTTTCTTCTTCATCGATCACTCGATCCGAGCATTGTGTCTTATGAACCGATCTGCTGAACAATTCTGCGCCATTTTACTCTGTCTTAGACCAATCTTATCCACTGACATAGTAGTATTCCGATCAGTTGTTTTATTTGATCAATGTATCTTAACGGTGTTCTCCCACGTTTCCTGGTACCTTCCATCTTGCCTTGTATAATCTGCTTTTCAAGACTATTATTCTTGAAAATATGTCCTACATAACTAACAATCCTTTGCTATACCACATCTTTCAACCATATATTTATATATATATATTGTGACGTCACATATATTATTGATAATAATTGCGGTTATTAAATTATTATATTGTTATTGTTATTATATTATTATTATTAGATTTATATTTTAATAGTACTATTATTACTGATATTATTATTGTTATTATTATTGTGAAAAAAAAAGTATTCATATATACCTATATTGAGTACATTACCGACATGAATAATATTTTATTTATTGAATTGCCTTAGCTGTTGAATATTGTATTGTCCTCCTTACTTTCTTCATCCCTTCGGACCAACATATACTTCTCTTTTCTCATTTTTTCTCTTTCTCCCTTAAGGTTCTCTACATTTCCTCTCAATTTTCCTTTCAACTCTTTCATAACCCTTCCTTTTATATAATTTGTAACCGTTTCTGTTACACTATTCTTCATTCTTCTATAAATATATCCCGCGGCCTTATCCGCCATCCTTTCATTAACGTTTATTTTAATCATTTGCTTAATATTTTTGTAGACTTCTTCCTCAGCCTCTCTGTGCTTTTTCTACACGCTTTTTTATTTTTTTGTAGATTTCTTCTTCTCTATTCTCAACTCCTTTATGAGTTCCATCAATCTCATTCCACTTTCCTTATTTTCTCGCCAGCATTTTTCCCCCTTCTACTTTCTTCCTCTATCTGTACTTTTCTTCTTTTTCACTTTCTCCATCTTTCTATTTCATCCTTTCTTCTTTTTGATTCTTTCTTTCTCCGTCCTCTACAAACTTTTGCCTCATTATCTTCATTTTATTCATCCTCACTGTCATGCTTTCTCCTTCACGTTTTTCTCTACTTCCTTCAATGAAATCTTTATTTTTCTTCCACTTTCTTTATATCCTTCATTTTCTCCCCAACATATTCCGCGGCTTTATCCGTCTTTCTTTCATTAATATTTACTTCTACCCTTTCCATGATGTTCTCGTTCACTTCTTCCTCAATCTCTTCATGTGCCTTTTGTGTACTCTTCATTTCTCCTGTAAACTTCTTCTTATCCATTCTCCATTCCTTCATAAATTCCGCCCATCTTCTTTCACTCTCCTCCTTTTCTAGTCGCCTTTCTAATCTTTCTATTCCTCTTCTCTCTTTCTTTTCTTTCCATTTCCTTTCTCTTCTCTCTTTATATATATATATCGACGAACTCGATTGTCTAGATGGGATGCCACGTGGGATGGCCCACGACCGTTAGTTGAATTTAAATAAAAACGCGTTTTTTTTATTAAATTTATTATATTTATGAATAAACGGTGACATTGTTCCACTCCATATACAAATATATCTTACATTTTTAATCAAAATTTGAAAAAACATTTCGTGCATCTGTGTGTATAAATTTGTTAATGGTTTTCTACACCACAATCCTCTGATATTACGCTAAATTATATTTCTCCATAAACATGTGATAATTATATATATGTATATATATATATATATATATATATATATATATATATATATATATATATATATATATGTATATATGTATATATGTATATATGTATATATGTATATAAACTACATGCCCGTAAATACATATATAAAATGCACGGTAGAGAAATGACGTTTTAAACGGGTTGTATGCCTGACGTGTGTTAGACAAAGACGATAGATACACGGACTAAACAGATCATCATATATATATATATACTCGTAATAGCTGTGCATATTGAATTGTATTTGTGAGTTCCAGTTTAGCTTTTATAATCAGCGCCAAGCCTGCTGAATAGGAATTTACCGTCCCGCATGATGTGGACGTACGTAACTCACTTGGTTGTTGTTCCGTTTCTCTGACAATAGAGCCCGCACCGTGTGACAATCGAGTGACTATTTATTAGAGAATATGACAACAATCTATGCCCCGCAGGGCTAAATTCAAATAATGTTATCAAATAAATTTCATAGCTAGCAATAACATACGATTATAATTACGTTCAATCACTCTAGTTAACATTTAAACGTTTCAAATTAGTTTATTTAAAAAAATGCGTCTATGTCCAACATATTTGAATAACTGCAATTAAAATAGAAAATACTTGATTATGAATGTTCTTATTAAGGAGTTGTAATAGACAGTATGAAACTAATACAAGTTTTAATGTTTAGGATTTAGACCTACATATAATTAGTTCTGCGATTGAAAAATTTACCCCTGAATAAAATGTGTTCTACTCCTCTACATCTTTAACTCTCATCCCTTTATGAATATTCTAGTCACTTGTAAATCTAAGCTTTATTTTTTGGCGTTGTAGTATTTCCAGTTGAATTATTATTTATAGAATCTTTATTTATGTATTATATTTAAACGTGTACGTGGTTTTCATTGAATTTTGATGGATTTTGTAACACTGGTACTTGTGAATGCATTGGCTGATCATTTAGCCAGTTCAATTGCTGTATTATGTTAATTCGTTGCTTACGTTCCTTATACTGATTTTTTAACTCGCATTAAATTTACACGAAGGGGGATTACTTTACTGGGTTATTCAACCCGACATACACACTACCTCATGGAAGTGATCAAGTTATAAAGTTTTATTACTACGATTTGTATATTGAAACTCGACAGCAAGTTATTTCCCCCTTATTTGCACAAGTTGCAGCTCGTTAGTTCTTCACATTTCACTGTAATGCTGATGTGTACACGCTTCTTTTTTTTTTAATATATATTCGTATATTGTAAGCTTAATATTCGTGTTTAAACATCATATCCTATGTACCGAAACCCAATAAAAAATAAAATATATTTTTTCAACTGGTGTAACATTTGAATGATATTGCTTAATTATTTTATTTCAATTAACTAAAATAATGAAAATAGTATAATTTATTTTTTATAGCAATCATTAATTATTATTATATCTATCTAGCAACATGTGACATGCAGTAATTGTGCAATATTTTTTTATAGCATATTATCGCAACAATGTCTAAGACTGATACGGAATAATGGTTCAATTTCAAGATTGATTAGGATGTCAAAATGTCATTTAAATTGTAAGTACTTACTTTATTTATTATTCCTTAGTTATATTTGAATTAACGTTTATAAGAAGTGCGAATATTGTAGATTATTGTGATTGTTTAAAGCTTTTAAATTTGTTTATATTATATTATATATATATATATATATATATATATATATATATAGAGAGAGAGAGAGAGAGAGAAAGAGAGAGAGAGATTATACATACATTTAATACCGGACAAGTAGCATAAACATATAAATAATTTACTACAGCAGTGCATTTAAAACCTTGCTATATTATTGAAATAACACGAATATGTAGCATTATTCAATTTAGATTTTAAATTTTCCGCGATGATATAATTTAATAAATAAATATTCCGACGATTAAAGAAAAGCATTGTCGCATTCTACAAAGATTTCTGTATGGAAACCAGACGATATCATTCGTCTAGCTTTCATATTTTCCATCCCGTTTAATTGAAGTCGTAATAAATTAAATATTATACCACCTGCTCGACGATATTCACCGTCATATTATTGACATCTTTAATATCTACTGCATACGCAATAAGGAAATATTTGATTCGTATTTCTTTTGCACTATTTTGAAAATATATAAAACTAAATTTTGGCAAAACTATATATGAGATTTACATTTTATTTCCGAATATTTCTAATCTACAAATATAGCCCCGGGAAGTTAATTTCTGTTCCGCTAATTAACAAAATAATCAAGTTCAAATTCAATCTTGTTTACAGTGTGCGTTCAACAATAAAGTCACGATAAAATATATTTTGTTGGTGTGTGACATCTATCGCGGAATATTTTTTTTTTTTTACGTGTATACAACAATTTACTTGTTTGTATATTTGAAGTTTTAAATTATATAGTATAGTTTAGTTAAATGGTTTGAAATAATATCATCATCATCATTGTTTGTTGATATCCGAATGTTGCCAGTTTTTATTGAATCCTAATTTTCCAACACCATGCCCTGTCCATCGTGGCCTTCATCAACTGATCGATTGTTAAATCTGTTCCGATTTTTACCTGGTCGATATCCCGCATAGGCATCTTAATTTTTACCACTTTCCATTCATTTCCTGTCAGTTCTCTTCAATCAGATCTCAATTTTGACGTGTTTTTGTATATTGTTCGAAGTCATTATTTATTATCTTTGATATTTAACTCTTTTAAAATCGTTGCATTTCTTATTTTTGCTACCAACGGTATTCGTAGTATTCTGTAGCAGCATGTCATTTCAAAAACATCTCTGCCTCTGTGATCAGAGTTTAGGACTTAACATCTATGTTCCGATTGGAAAAAAATCAACGTTTGGATTGTCACATTTCGTTTTTCAATAATACGGTGGTCTTTTCAAATTCTTCTTCTCGACTACCTTTATTTGTTATCAAAGTGATTAAATATATCACTTTTTCGTTGTCCTTTTTATCACTGGTGATTTTCAGTGGTCGAGATTTTTTTTCTGTCGATTAACATTAAAGAGCATTTAGGTAATATCGGTAGTAAGGGAGAAAAAGTAGAACAAGCAAACGATAAGCAATTATGGTAGGAATAAAAGGGATATAAAGAGCAGAATTGCCCAAGCTCAAAACAGAATTTTATAATAAGAAAAACTTATTGACATCGAGAAACAGATCTAACCGTTAAAAAAAAGACTGCCGCAAGTGTATGTATTCAGTATTGCCCTGTATGGGTGCGTAACTTGGATAATGACGAAAGATAAGAAGTGAAGACTGATGGCATACTCTGGTGTTACAGAAATAAAATGGACAGACATAAGGTAACCAACGAGGAAGTTTTGAGAAGAATAAATGAAAAACAGATGTTGTTAAAAACAATAGTCAAAAGAAGAACGCAAATGATGCACTGCGACACGAAGGGCTAATCTAATAGAAAGGATTCATCCGGGAAAGAACGTGATTGGAAGGCCGCGAACAGATTATATTTCACAGATACTCGAAGATAATGACAAACCAATCTTAGGATCGAACACAATATGATGATGATATTTTAGATTGATAGTGTCAGTGTTTTTTTTTTTGTAATTTCAAGTTTAAATGTTGTAATGCGCTAAATAAGTCCGTGCATATTAGATATTTCTTGGGATATGAATGTTTTGTAATGTATTTTAAGAATTACTATAATTTAGGTTATTATGTAAACGGAAGTTTTTGAAGAAAGATCGAAAATATCAGGTTCGTTATTCACCAGGTAAGCAAAAGTGGTTTTATTTGTAAATTGTTATGCATCGGTGTATGTTTGTATATGTTCAGGATACTTTTCTTTGAGAATATCATCGAATTTATCTTTTAAAAATTCCGAAGAGATGAATTTTTTTGTACTGAATTAATTCGGTGTAACGGAAAATTTTGTCCAAAGTGGCAGTTTGGAAAGATTGTTTTAAGTTTTGTTAATGTAAATTGAAGTGTTTCCATTAGATTATTTGTATGTTCCGCCAGAGGTTTGGTTGCTTTCATGTTTAAACAGACCGTGAGATCGATTTGTTATTAAAATGTTACAGACCTGGTTAAGTGGGCGAGAAAGTAATCTAGTGTGATGAGTACTAATATTTACCTTCTGTACTTAAGAGGTAATATGTTTGCTTCTACATGCAGAGCTGTACTGGAGCTCGTGTGAAAGGCTGTTCTATTTTATTTGAATTGTACTAAGGTTTTTTAATGTGCTGTGCGTGTAGTATGTGTGAAGTGTCTGTGTTTTTTATTACGTGAGGTGTATTTTAAGTTTTGTGCTGAATGAGGTATGTTTTGTTTTGGATGGAGAGAACGAGAAACCAGTGATGTGGTCCAGTAACTGAGATCATCGGCATTGATATAATAATTAACTGGAGACGGTATATATTGTTGAATATTCGTCGTGGCTATTATGAATAATGCAAAAGATTAATTATAGTTGTTCTATTTCCTTGAATTTTTATATCTGATGTATAATTTTTCAGTTTGATGTAAAATTTTTGGTTATGTAAATTTCCCCTAGACCCCCTATCGGTTTAGAGCTAATAGTATTTGCTATTTCCGTAATTTATCAAATGCTTCTAAATCGAAATCGACTACAGTTGTAATTTTATTATGAACTAAATTTTCTCGAATTTTAGCTTAATCAGTAGATCTTGTGTACTTCTTTGTTTTTTGTGAAACCAAATTGTAAAGATCTAACAATTTTTGGTTTTCTAGCTCCCAAATTACGTCTATTATTAATAATTTTTTCAAGCAGTTTGTACAATGTAAGCAAATCGGTCTGTAACTAGCTGGATTTAAAACATTTTTATTCGATTTGAGCAGTATTATTAAATAGGCCTCTCTCTACTTCTCCGGAAAGTTGCGTTTGTGCCGCAATATATTGAAGAAATGCCGGATAGAATTTTTAGTTTCCGGACTGAGATGTTTTATTATCATGGTTATATGAATTCCATTTGGCCCAGTAGTTGTGGGACGCATTTGTTCCAGAGCAGTGTTAAATCCTTTGTTATATTAACATTATAATGTTGCTTGCTCAGTAATGGAATTGAAATTAAGAGTTTTGTTAATCTCTTCTTCTAAATATTTAATGTTTTTAAATTTCTTGGAGTAATTATTATTTGAGTTTTTTATTATTTCAAATTTTTTACGAAACGGTCGAGAACTATAAAACGGTTTTTCAAATAAAAGTTACTATGCAATTTGATAGTTGTGGTGGATTGTGTTGGTTTGTTAGTTCCACACACACACACGCACGCACGCAAAAAAAAAAGGCATTCTTTCATTGCATAAAAAAGTGTGATACGTATCTAAAATAAGAAGAAAGTACTTGTTAAAAATTGAAAATCATGTATTCTGAAAAAGGAATGCGAAGTCGATGATATAACATTGACAAAATTGTATGTATAAAAAGTATAAATCACGATGATCAAAACACGTAAACGATTTTCAATACACGCAGAAAATATGAGAAAGACATAAATTTATACGATAATACAAATTGTTCAATGACAGTTAAAAAAATTCATAAATAATCATTTCAAAAATATGACGTACCGATTTTACAATCTTCGCAAGACATATCGTGTTATTATAGAAATAAATGCCGAATAATTAAAAAAAAAAAAAAAAAAAAAAACGGGTGAACGAGAATAAATAAATATTTACGAAAAAAAAATGTCTTCGGTTATACACGTACAGCCGTAATTAACATTTTTTTCTCTTTCATATTGTGAATACACGCGTGTAAGGATGTGAAATATAATATACTGCGAGTAAAATAATTTTAAAAATGTTTATATATATAAGCGACTTAAATAAGAATAAACATTTCAATAATAGTAAATAAAATTCAATAATTATAATAAGTAAATAAAGAGAATATTTTCAAATGAGGCGGGCGCATAAGCGTATATGAATTTTCATCTTCCCGTCGCCGTCGGACGATTTTATTCCTTTTCTTTTCCAGCATCCTTATCTTTTACTTCGGCTGCAATATACATCATCGTAAAATTAGTAGCGATATTAGTAGTAAGGAAAACATATTTTCGATATATTAATTCAATGTCGCGCATCATTGTGTACTGTTGTCATCGCCAAGAGCATCCGATATACCAAAGGAATAAAGTATTGCGGGCATCCAATAAATAAACGAAATGCTGGAGTATGCAATGAGCGCCAATGGACTTTATTTTTTTTTTTTTGGTTTTTATAATATAACCGTAAGTGAATATAGCGTAATCAATGGAGATTGTTCCTTTCTCTTGTGGAAAATATTTCCAAGAAAAAATGTTATTGTCGGATAGTTCTAACTTGTAGAGATTGCATTCCGTACGATCGCAAAATGATTTATTTGTTTTGCATTTGATGGAAGTGATTGCGTCACATTTGGATACGAGAATTAAGGGGGATACTCGTTAGCTGATTCGTCTACCAGTTCGTTTGATGAAAAATCTGTGTGACTTGGAATCCTACTCTAATTTAATATTTCTGTAACGATAGAATGTAACTTGATAGAATTACAGTTGAAAATTAACTAAGTGAAACATGTAATTGGAATTTACTAGAACGTTGTGTTTTGCAGCGATAGAAACAGATTAGCAAGATATATCTGCGGTTGGCGAACTAAGTTATAAGAGATCGGTCTTCTGAATTTGTTACGTCTAAATGCGTCGGTGTAATTTTTTTTAACCCTATATATTTATTTATAGTTTATTAGATTATTTTTAGAACTGTTCAAATTGATTGTTGTGTGGAATGTGTGAGATATATGCCGAGTTGGATAGGGAAGGAGTGACAGGGTGAATGATATTATGTAAAATTGTTATTATTATTTATTTATTTACGTGTTATGCGCAGCGACTAAGGCTAGAGACAACAAAGTTGTAAAAGGGGGGAACAAAAATTATATACATTAAAATAATTTCAATAAATCGTAATGGTCGGGAAAATTAAACAATCTATTAACCATTGACTCGCTTAAATTCGATGGTATTCTATAATGTTCCCGATAACGGTTATAAATCGGACATTTAATCAGTAGGTGTTCGATCGATAATTGACAACGGCATAAGGAACACTGCGGTTCTTGCTCGTTGTTTAGTAGATACGAGTCGCAGTCTGCATAACGTTACTTCTCGGTTTCTGCTTATTTGATGTGAAGACCGCCACGGCTTCGATGACGGTTTTATACGGCGTAATTTGTTTTCTGTAGTCAAATTCTGCCAATCGTTATTCTACGTGCTATTCAAATGGCGATTGAGCTGATGTTTAAAATCAATAAACCGCATCGCTGCATTGCCGATTCTTTATTGCATGTCTTTCGGAGCCTTGTACGTAGCACTGCATTGTGTAAGTCTATGACGGTACAGCAGAGATCGAGCTCCTGACCTATGTTGATATTTCGATTGTTGCGAAATAGACATCGTGTAGTGGCTCGATGATTCGTCGTCCTATCCGAACGTCTTATTTGTACATTTTAGGGCTAAGATGATTAAATAATTCCGCCGTAAATCTAACGGTCACTGTATCGCATAATAAGCTCGGTATTCGAGAAGTTCGAAAATCACCAGTTAATAATCTTCAACCTGTACGATGGATTGCATTTAAACTTTTCGGCAACGATTTACTAGCGAAAGCAATAAGCCGGTGAACCGTAGTCAATTTTATCTCGTACAAGTGTAGTACGGTATACCATTAGCAGATTACGTCTGCTTGCACCATAGATTGTATGCGATAGTTTGCGCAACAAATTTAGCTTTTTGTAACAACTACTCTTCAGCGAGTCAATGTGCGCTTTCCAACTAAGTTTGTTATCGAATATCAATTCTAAATATCTTACTTCATTTGTAAGTATTATCCGATTGTTGTTAAGCGCTAGACTTACTTTGCGGTCACAATTTTTCCGTTTGCAGAAGTGGATTGCAGTTGTTTTCGTTGCTGAGAAACAAAGACCATTCTCATGGGACCATTGTTGAAGTCTGTTTATTGGATACCCTCTGCTAGTTCCACATTAGTGCATGGAATAAATATACATAAGTCATCCGCAAAGAGGATCGAATTTACCGGTTTTTGCACATTGCAACGTTGAACAGAGTTAGGCTTAGGATGGATCCTTGCGGAACTCCTGTCAACAATGTATGTGATTGGGATAAAGTAGATCCTAGTCTCACTTGAAAATGACGGTCTGAAAGAAAATTTGCAATGAACGTGCAAAGACGGCCTTTGAAGTTCCAGGAGTGTAGAGTTGAAAGGATACGATATCTCCATATGATGTCGAAAGCCTTCTTGAAATCAACAAAGACGGCTAGTAAATGGTGCTAATTTGAAAATGTTTTAGTTATATAGATCGTTGTAATATAAGAATTGGATCGATTGTGGACCGCCCGGGCCGAAAACCATATTGGAGATTAGTAAATAATCCACGTGATTCAATTTCCCATTGTAGCCTATTGTTGACAATTTTTTCCAATACTTTACAAAGAATCGACGTAAGCGATGTCTATAACTGTCGAGCAGTGTCGGATTTTTATTAGTCTTCAGTAATGAGATTACAATAGCGTTTTTACATTTTAATGGGAGGTTACTCGAAAACCATATTTTATTGAAAATTACCAGCAGAGTTTCTAGTATAAAATCTCAAGAGATAAATGTAAAGGTATACAGTTCATTCATTATGATTGGCTGATTATAAGCTTCACAAAAGCATGTAGCTAGAGCATTTGAATTTGCATTAGATAGGTCCATATTGGCTAATAATTGGTTTGCATCTCTAGAAGACAGCGTGAAAAATTCAGCAAAGTCTTTGTTTCATCAATATTATCGTATACGTTATTATCAATTCTTATACACGTTGGCATTAAGAAGCTAATTTCTCGATGGATTTAATTTTCTTCCACACAACGTTGGTTGATGAGCTCGAGTTTAAAGTCGCTACAACATTTTTCCAGCAGTTTAATTTTGCTTGTTTGAGGATGTACCTAGCTTTTGCGCGTACTCTTCTAAAATTCAAATGATTTTCCAAGTTTGGATTCGATTTTAATTTTTTTAGTGCGTTGCGTCTAATTCTGATTGCAGTTTCACACAGACCACCAGGACACTTTTACGCTACCATTTTTAAAAGCTTTAGTAGTTGCTGAACACGCTCTTGCATGCTCGATTAGCCCACCTGTAAATGTCTGCACCGTGCTGTCAATGTCATTTAATAAATTGATATTACTCTGCAGCGAACATTGGGCTCTATAATTTGGCCAGTTTGTTCTTTTGTAATTCGGTGGGAGGTTTATATTATTGAAAACGTAACGTGCGTATTTATTTCTGATTGTAATTGGGTTTTTATAATTACCGGGAAGTGGCCGCTTCCACCTAGATCGCGATGTAAAGAAAATTGTAGTTTATTGATTAACTGGGGGGAACACAGAGCTAGATCAATATTGGCTAAAATTGTTATAATTTAGATGTGGAAAAGAGTTTAACGCAATAGTGAAATATACAACAAGTCTGGGGAAAAACAAATCATGCTAATATTTTTAAGATGGTATTTATTGATTAATATTTTGTTCATATTTCGATTATATAATTAATTTAAAGTTTATTATGGGATACGAGTTTGCGATCGCACATAATTGTAAATTAAAAGTATGTCATTTTGTGAACTGAATTATTAGTTCATCGTAACATTTCGTATCTAATGAAGGACAAAAATAATTTTCTTGCTAAGTATATAGCAGATGCGATATATAGCTTAAAAAGAAAAAGAAGATATTGTAGATATTAATTAAATAATAATACCTGGTGGAGAAGAAGAACCGTTAGTAACAGGTTCCTTATCTTCCTCCTTTTTCTTTTCTTTTTCTTTTTCCTTCTCCTTTTCTTTATCCTTTTCCTTGTCTTCCTTATCGATGCTTTTGCCTTTGCCCTTTTCTTTCAAAGGAGTAGCCGGTTTCGGCTTCGGTTCCAAACTCGGATCCAACACCAACTTACCAATATTCTTGCGGTCATGCATCTTTTGCATTGCCTCAGAGACCTAGATTTTACGTTTGTACATATTATATGTGATATATAAAGTGTGTACGTATGTAACATTAACCAACGAGGATACTTGCGCAAAAAAAGAAAAAAAATCATATTTTACCTAATTTTATTAAAAAGAAAAAGTTTTCACTTTTTAGTTTAGAAATAACATTTTAAAAATAACGGATTTTTTGTTTCAATTAATTTTTTTTCACTTGAAATTTTACCACAATATGTACTCTTGTCGAAATCGCAGCAACATCCAGTTCTTAGGCGTTTTCAATTCTTTATGCGAACTTTTAACCAGAGGAAATCCCCGAGAAAAGAACCCAAACAAATGTTGCAATAGTGTCATCGGAGAAAATCGATTTTAACACTAGATAGCGCACTAACGAATTCGTCAGACATATTTTTATGGCTCCGTCAATTATTTCTGTATTTTCTGAAAAACTTGGAACTGCCAACGTCCGTCGTAGCCCAGAACTGTACAAGCAGATATCTACACCGACACCGATCAGTAATGTTATTTTCACTTTATTCATGGCCGCATTGTTTAATTCCGCTCGGCACCATCATTGGAGATCCACCACCCACTGAAGTTTCCTTCTGCCTACGCTTCTTTTACAAATAATTTCTGTCATGTAGTACTCCAACTGCAAAGGATGATTTTTTACTTCGAAAGATATGACCGTTTGTGTTCTTGGGCGGTCCGTAATAATTCTGTTTTAGTCAGAGCTCCGGATTCCGAAAGGTACATAATACCTCCGGGAGAACTTAAATGAATGACAAACCTATTTGTAGTAAGAAATAAATTTTTACGTTTCAGCACACCGTTAAATGCTATTATTCCTTTAGTTATTCTTTCCCAGTTACAACAAAAATCTGAAAAATTTGCATTTAAATTTTAATCTTCATTGTTATATTTACTAATTAAACCGCACGTTAAGTTTCTAAATCAATCGCACGATATCTATCGATCTATCTGTTCATATATATATCATTATTAGTGGTCATCATGTGTAAGAGTATCGTGACTAATAATCATTCAATCAACCAGGCATTAAATTTACGCCACTGATATCGAAACCTTAGTTGTCGTACACATTTAATCAACCATAGTAACCGTTGTTTTGATAAACAATATTTGTCCATGGTATTTGTATTAGTATAGGTTCTGGTGATGGGTTATCGTTATAATTCTATGACCGTCGGATCTTATCGGGTGTAATTAAATGAAATAAAGACTTTATTATATTAATATATATATATACATACATGCATACACATATATAATATATATACACACATACAATATATACATACATGCATACACATATATAATATATATACACACATACACATATTAGTTTCTCCTGTGTACGTGAAAGTTATACGCACTGAATCGATTTATTATCAAAAATGTACATATATAAAGATACTAAGACGTAAAGCTTGGATTAAAATTTTCATTCATGTTTCGAGAATCAGTACGTTGTGTTCATCTTCTTTTCAACCACTGAAATAATTTTAAGATTAACTTATTCTAACATTCTGATAATACACTTGTCTTTATCTCCAAGTATATTATTCGTCTTAATATTTTACTGCTAACACAGATCCTTCAAATAAATCAGGCTTCGCTTTGATTCTGATATTCATAAAAAAACTTATTTCTATATATTTTACAGAAATACACTAACGAATTAAATACAGAGGAAAGTGTGTCAAACGAAAATGAAAAACTCGGACGACGCTAAAAATTTTACTTCATCGATACGGTCCATTCAGGATGGTGAACCAGCAGTTATTGTCTTAACGTAAGTATAACGACTAAGAATATTTTAACCGAATAAGTATATTTCGAGGCTTTGTACAACGACTAACATGTTGGTAGTGCTGAAAAAAAAAATTATCATCGTACACTATATTTTTATAAATGTATAATAAACAAACTTACATCCTCTAATGCCCATTTAGAATCAACCACCGGTTTAATTTTCATTTGTCGCCACAAAGTGATTACTTTGTCGAAAACACCAGCAACATAATCAACTCGATTCTGTTGATACAATAAATGACGCAAATTGAAACCAGCGATAGTTTTGTTCTCATCGAATAACTTAATCGGAGATACCTTGTCAACTTGCCACCACTAAAAAAAGAAAAATAATCGCACAAACATCGAATTTAAATCTAAACGTTGAAAGTTTCAAAGCTGAAAATAGATGACGTCAAAATGTTTAGTGAGAATTCTATCTATTAAAATCGATGAATCCTCCAAAATTATGAATTTCGATATGAAGTTTTACTAAGTTTTATGTTTATCGTACGTTGTATTTTTCTCAATTTCCATCCTATTCAGGAGGTTGGTGCGGTACGTTAGTTTATTATAGTTGCCTCTGCCTTGCCATCTGTATTATTTCCGGCATTGACCTTCTATCGATCCCGTGTATATACTCCAATCTTCTTTACCAGTTCCCTGTATCGCTATTGTAAACAAATCCTCCTGTCGGATTTTATGTGTCCAAAATATTTCTTTTTTGCTTCGTTAATTCTACTTAGTAGTATTAATTTACTGATTTTACATTTATTCAATGCATCCGTATTGATTGTATTTTCCTTCCATGATATTTTGTGTATTCTTCTATTATAGCACCACATTTCGAACGCGTTTATTTTCTTTTGTTGGTCTCTGAAATTGTTCATGTTTCCGAAGCATATCTCATTACAAAGCATTGAAGAATTCTCATTTTTAATTGTATGGACAGTTTTCTATCTTTAAGTAAAGTTTTAAATGAATCGAATAATATCTTGTTTAGATGTATATACTTTATTCGTTTATCATTGAATTAGCAAGATAAAATAAAAACAAAGTTAATTACTACAAAAATTATTTTTGTTAACGCAATGGTTTTCGACAATCACGTCATTTTCAAACATATACAAAAAACGTTATTTTTTTTAATTTGTTTTGTTAATTCATAAAATCACATATATATATTAGGTGTTTCTGGAGGAAAGGGAAAAAATTTAGGAGGTGGAGACAGATTGCAATGAAAAATGTCATATAAAGTAGGGGTCAAAAAGACCGATTACTGAGTTATAATAATTTTAAGAATTTTTAGAAAATTCCAGACTTTTTATAAAAACAATAATGCAGCTGACAAAATACTTAATTCGGAACAATCAGTTGATGTCTAATTAGCTGCTTAAAACATCGAAATGCCCAAAATTATCATAATCTGCGAAATAGAATTATTTAAATAGCAGTGATCAATTTATTTTTTAACTTTTGTTTCTAATCAAACTATTAAAGTTACAGAACAAAGATTCTTCATTTCATTAGCTTTCTAAAAAGGTAAGATGTCATCAGTTTGTGCACTTGCATACAAAAGCAATCACAATAAACCGAACAAATCCCTAAATTTCAAGAAACACTCCCTTATCAATTGTTTCGCACTTGTTACGGGAATAATATTCAATTCGCTGTCAGATACATTTTCAGGAACGCTTCTCTGTAAATGTGTGGCGTGGTTTGATAGGCAATCAGTATTTGGGTCTGTTGTATTACCGCATCGCCTTACAGGACCCTGTTATCTACACTTTCTGGAAAATAAGCTTCCAGCATTATTAGAAAAGATTCCTTCAGCTACAAGACTGCACATGTTATTCCAGCACGATGGGGCTTCCGCACATTCTAGTCGTCAGATGACACATAATTTAAACGTAACATTCCCCGGAAGATGAGTTGGTAGATATGGACATGTTTCTTGGCCACCAAGATCTCCGGACATTACCTCTTTCGACTTTTGATGATTGAAAGACTAAGATTTGATCGTTGAGATTACTAATAGTGCAGCCCTCATAAAAGAACGCAAAGTCGACCCCAGAAGAACGACACGTGCTGGTATCGAGAGAAGTGAAAAGACATTCAAAATGGTGGTGGATTTTTCAAAATCAACTTTGAACGTTGCCATTTGCTTTTACGGTAAGTTTGTTTAACAGCATACATACTATTTTTACATATTAACATCTGTCCGAGTACACAATAAAAATTGGACACCACTTTTTATTGCAATTTTTCTCCTACCGAGATCTGCCGACGTCACTTTCTTTTCCAAAGGTGCATGTTATACCTTTTTAGAAGCTAATGAAACGGGGGAACTTTTTTCTGTAATTTACACATCAAGTGTCATACACTTTTTTCGAATTATAATAGTTTGATTAGGAACAAAAATTAAAAAATAAATTTATCACTGCTATTTAAATAGTTCTATTTTGCAGATTATGATAATTTTGATAATGTACTGTTTTCCGATGTATTAAATAGCTAATTAAACATCAATTGATCGTTCCGAATTAAGTATTTTGTCAACTGCGTTATTGTTTTTATCAAAAGTCTGGAATTTTCTAAAAATGCTTAAAATTGTTATAACTCAGTAATCGGTCTTTTTGACCCCTATGTTATATGACATTTTTTATTACAATTTATCTATACTATCACCTCCTAAAACATTTCCCTTATTAATTATATATATATATATATATATATATATATATATATATATATATATATATATATATATATATATATATATATATATATATATATGGTGCATTTATATAATTTTAACATAAATCATCCCTATCACGTAACAAATAAATCGCGCTTACACACTTATGTAAATATCAATTTTAAATGAAACCAAAATTTTAAATCAATATAAAATTTGTAATTTGGAACATTATATTTTTAATGTCAATGTATTGGAGAGTAGTGATTTTATGAATTAACAAAACAAAATAAAAACAAAGTTAATCACTATAAAAATTACTTTATTAGTGCAAAGCTTTTCGACATTAACGTCATTTTCAAGCATACACAATAAATATTACATATAAATTAAAATAAATGTTAATAAAACATATATATATATATATATATATACATATATACCGATTCACATTGATTAGCCAGACATAATTTAATTTACTAAAAAAAAAAAATTATATTTACAATAAAATTTAATTATAAAACATATTTTAAAACTAATTTTTCATCAAAATTGATCATATTATTTAATAAATTATTATTACTTCTACGTTTTATAATTTGTAGTTTTTATATATATATATTTTTTAAAATTTATATTCTATGTGTAAAATTTTTATATTATCTGTAATGTTTTCTATAAAATGTTTTTCTTCACCACAATGTTTTCCATAAAGTGACTTATCATCATTTTCATTTTTATATGAATTAAAGTGTTCTCTTAGTCTATTATTAATTTGTCGTCTTGTTTCACCGATATAAAACTTATTACATTTTATGCAGTTTATTCTGTATACTCCAGATTTTTGTAACGCCCTATTCTCTTCTATTTTATTGTTGCAAATTGATTTAAATAATGTTTTATTAATTGCTATCGTAATATTGTATTTTTTAAAGATTTTTAAAAATTTATACGTATATATATTTTCATATATATTTAATTGGGATCCTAAATAATTATATTTTTCTTCTTTATTTTGTTGTGGACTGTTATTTTTTGGTTTGTTCCATAATTTATGGCAATTTGCTGAATGATATTTTTTTCTTTATTAAGGTTGTTTTGTTACAACTTAAAATAATTTGGGCTCTATTACAATAATTTCTTAAGCTAGCTAGTTTATGTGATTTTGCACGAAAAGAATCATTTGGAATTATTACATCTGTTAGTGTTTGTCTTCTCTGTATATCAATATGTAATATATTATTGTTTACATTAGTTGTTTAATTCTATTATAAATTTATTTAATTCGTAAGTTTTCAACTTGTTATTTCTAATAATTAATGTATCATCTACATATCTTCCCCAAAAATTGTTTTTAAATATATTATTTTCTCGAGATATTATGTTTTCTAGTTTATTCATATATATTTCTGCTAAAATAGGTGTGATAAAGGTGAACCCATCATTAATCCTTCTTCTTGTTTGTAGTATTTATCGTTAAATTTAAAATAGCTTTTATTTAATACGATTTTTAATAATTTAATAAATTGATTTTTAAACTTTCTGTTATACATTTTATTATCTTCTATATATCTTATTACTTCATCTGTTGGTATTATTTTATTCATATTAATCTATATCTACTGATATAAGTATATCATTATTATTAAGTTTTATTTCTTTCAACTTATTAATTAATTTCCATATTATTTTAAATATTCAATCGTTTTTCAAATTCATCATTAGTCTGCAAATATTTCTTAATTATTTTAGAAATTGTATAAAATGGAGCATTTATACAATTAACTAATGATCTTATTGGATTGTTAATTTTGTGTAGCTTAATTTTTGTGATATATTAATTAAATCTGTTGGTTGGATTCTTAATTTTCTTGAATTTATTATTATCGATAATGTTTGCATTTTTTCTAAATAATCATTTAAATTGCATCTGACTAATCAATGTGAATCGATATATATATAAAAAAGTTTTTATTAATATCTCTGTTAATTTAAATGTAACATTTTTGTATATGCTTGAAAATGAAGTTAATGTCGAAAAGCTTTGCATTAATAAAGTAACTTTTATAGTGACTAACTTTTTTTAAATTTTGTTTTGTTAATTATATTTTTATATACGAACGTTTGAAAGAAGAATTAAGTGAATCGTTGATAATAAGCGGAATTATGAAGGAAAAAAATATTAATTTAAAAATATAATCCTAATTTAATACAGAAAAATATTAATACGTTAGACAAGAAATAAATAATGTCTTGACCGACTAGAGTAGCATGATCGTAAAAATTATAGAACATAATTAATTTAATATACTATAAAAGTATATGGGCAATCATCACCTTCAGTATCCAATAGTAATGATACACAAAACGAATTTAACATGACATAAAAAGGGGGAATTCATAGAAAGAAACTGCGAAAAAATGGAAACAGTAAAAGCAAATAAATATTTAAAGTGACCCAGAGAAGACGGACTCAAGAACTACTCGACTAAAGTTTTGGATGGAATTTTATTTAAAAATAGGAAAACCAAAGACGAGTTTACAATCATTTGTGGAACTTTTTTATTTTGCATACAATCTGTTCGTTTGAACATTAAGTAGCGTTGCTATACATATAGATCATGATGGAACGCTTTCCAATGGCTACCGTTCCATGTTATATTGTCGTTGTTTACTGTAATATATTAAATTTTATAAATTATTATTTACGGACGGAATTCTAGCTGAATCTGGCTAAGTCGCTTCAATCGTTTGAATTGCATGCTATTCTGCGAGAGATCAACTGCCAACGGATTGACGTGGTTTTTGAGTCAATGAAAATGTCTTCTTGCAAAGGTTGCAATTACTTCTTTGACAGTTGAAATACGTAAGTCCTTGTGTATGTCATCATTGCGAACAAACCACGGTGCCGCTAAAATATCTCGCAGGATTTTGGACTGGAATCTTTGTATAAATTTTTGCTTGCTATTCCCCAGATTTGAATACCGTATGTCAACACAGGTCAAGATTGTTTGATAAAATAATACTTTATTTTCAATTGATAATGGTGACTTTTTATTCATTAACCAATGCATGTTGCGGTATGTAATGTTTAATTGCTTCCGTTTTGCAATAATATGATCCTTAAAGATAAGCCACTGGTCGAGGTGTAATCCAAGATATTTCGAACACCCTGACCATTCAGTTAGATCGACAAAGTTTTCCTTTCTTAAATGTAAACAGGATCTGTTTGGACTTTGATTCATTAACTGCGATTCTCCATTTTGTAAGCCAATTCTCCACATGTAACAGATGATTTTGAAGCTGTTTAGTAGCTGTATTGTTATTACGATGAGTTGATAAAATAACTGTGTCATCAGCAAACAGCTGTGATCGTATCATTATTGTGTTGAAAATCGTGCGTATAAATCTGATACAAAAGTGGACCCAGTACACTTCCCTGTGGAACACCTGACACTATAGGATATATTGATGAATAATCACCATTTACATTAACGTGAAAATATCTTTCTGTTAAATATGACTTAATTAACAGGTAATACGAGTGAGGCAGTTGGTGTTTCAGCTTGAACAACAGTCCAGTATGCCAAACCTTATCGAAAGCTTTCTCAATGTGCAGAAAAATATTTATTTTCTTCAAATGATATCAACTATTCTATGTGCTATGGTGCTTCCTGAAACCTAACTGATAATCAGGTATTACTCTTTTTTCTTCAAGAATAGAATTTATTCTTCTGAGTAAGATTTTTTCAAACAGCTTAGAGAAAAACTAACAATAAGCTAATGGGTCTGTAAGAAGTCGTTTTATGTTGTAATTTTACCGGTTTTGGAATCATTATTATTGTGGCAAATTTCCACTGTATTGGAAAGTAAGCCAGTTCGAAAGATTACATTGATATTACAGTTTTTCTTGGTATTTTCTTTATAATATTAGCTGTAATGAGATCGTAGCCCAATCCCTTCTTTGGGTTTAAATAATTTTGTATGAATGCCTTGAGATGTTGGTTTTATTGGGAGTGACATTTGAAATGGTATCTGCAAATAATCTTCCTTTTTCAATGCGGTTGGTACACTTTTGATAAGTATTCAGCAAGCAAATACATTAGCTTTTTCTTGATTAATTCGTGCCCAATTATTGTTTATTATTTTAATGGGAGTACACTGGAAATTGTGATCCTTTACATTGTTACCTTCCATAAATTATAATCCGTTGTTTCGGTCGGAGACAATTTAGTTATATATTCTTTAAATGCATTATGTTTTGTTTCTAACAGTGTCTTTTTCAACTGCCGACATGCTCTATTTAGGATATTTTTATTAATAGGATTTCTATCATTTTGCCATATTCGTCTTAGTGTCCGTTTCTCCGATATCTGATTCCTTACCACTTTTGGATAATATATTACTTCAGGTTTCTTTTCCTCACCAGGCGTAGCTAAGTGTATAGATTTCTGTATACACTTCGTAAGCTTTTCTACAGCTATTTCAATCTCTTTTGCGGTTTTCAGAGGGATTCATTTCGACGAATTGCTGGCACGCTTCCCAGTTGGTGTTCCTGTTTGATAATGCTGGTTTTTGCATTATATGTATTGCTGCAGTGCTCAGATTTAGGATTTTAAGTGAATAATCAGAAGTAGCATCCCAAGATGATTCTATAAGCGTGTGATCCTTATTGACCTCTACTGACAAAAAAATCAAGTACGTCTGGAATTTTTTCCCTGTCAGATGGCCAATATGTTAGAAGTCCATCTGACAAACAATAAAGTTTATTTTTCTGAAGGCATGCCTGCAGCTGCTTTCCTCGAGGAGGAGTTGTTATTCTCGATCCAAACAATTTATGCGTAGCAAGTCTCCATCGGATAATGAATTTATTTGCTAATGTATTGAAATATTCGTCAAATTTTGCTCTATCTATGTTGTGTCTTGGAGGACAGTAGACAGACGATATTATAAGTGAATGATGCTGAGTTTCAATTTTCACAGTACATGTTTGTAAATACTCTTTAGGAAATTGTTCCATCACATGATTCGTTATCGATGTTTTAATAACAATAACTGCACCTCCATGTGCTCTACCACTAGGGTGAGGAGTGTGATAGATATTATATTTAGGTATTTTTATATCACTTTTGTCAGTAAAATGTGTTTCTGATAACATTAATATATCGATTTTACTCGTTATCAAAAATGTCTCAACTTCATGTCGATACTGCATCAGTCCGTTGATATTCCATATTGCAATCCGTAGGAAGTGATTCATTTTAAAAGCACTTTATTTATTATTTATTGTTGACAGCGTATTTATAATCATTGCATTTTGTCGCATTAGCTGATTTAACATTTGTTTGAATTCTGCTAAGAACTCCGACAATTGATCATTACTATTTTTGTTTAAATCGTTACTATTATTTTGCGGAACTTCGTCTCGTGATGCATATATATACCACTTGATGTAAGTACGATCAGTGGTATTGTTGATTTGTTTTAAATCAGACGGACCGATTGTATGTGGAAAATTTGCAATAGTGCTTTCAAATTTTTGGCTTCCCCTGCCTGCTTGTTTTGGTTTATAAGATTTGTTTCGGATCGCCGACAAGTCTTTGTATATTTGTGGAACATAATATTATTAAAATGATCGCCATCTGTAGCATACATTCATTCAGTATTTTTACAACATTTTCTAACAATTTTTCGAGCATAGGTCGCTGAATTTTTTAAATTTTTTCAGAAATCTGAGTTTTCAGGTCTTCTAAATGTAGTGAACGGTGTTTTGTAAACGCGGCTCTTAAAATATTCGCATAAAAAAATCAGGAGCGTTCAAATTTAGCGAGCGCGGTTCCAAAGCGAAATTCGTGCGACGCGACAATATGGGTTACCAAACGCTTCTTCAGTACTGCCAGCGTTACTGTCGAACAGTGACACGTCGCACCATCTTGTTGAAACCGTGTACGGCCCAGACAATGACGAAGTGAGAGAAGCAAAAACAAGTTTATTATCTCGATATAGCGTATTTCACTGACAATACCAATAAAAAATAAGGGCCCACGGGTACGAACCGTTTTTTTTTTTTTTTTTTTTGTCCAGGAAGTTTGTAATCCGTTGCAGAAGTTTTCGACCCATCTTAAAATTGAATTGCGAAATGGTGTACGTTTACACCGCGTAACTTTGAATTATTTTCTAAATTCTACATTGTCGTGATCGATTCATGCCACAAATAACGTTCTAGGCGAAACGCGCGCTCCTTCTCCTTATAGGATAACACGATAACTGAAACTGGATAAAAACGAATCTCACGTGTGTACACCAAACGTGCAGTACGCGGGTTTACGTTGTAGCAGTGTCATCAAATGCGCTATTTAAAAAACAACCGTCCGTCTTCTCTGGATCACCCGATACAAATTAATACGAAAGTTGATCCCAAAAAAAGACTCTATTCCAAGTAGCGAATGATATATACATCGTTATTATAGACGACCACTTCGAATTATCTCTAATATATGTTTATTTTAGCGAGGAAACAGTAAATAAACGCTATATAATACACGTTATTTACTCTTAATTTTCGAATTTAAGAAAAGTTTATTATGAAAATAATAATCGATTTCAAGCAATATTGTTGAAAATTACGAAATTTATTAAATTATTTATTAGTAACGATAGTGTACGTTTATCGATTTATTTAATCAAAACGCCGGAAAATGTAAGAAAATTTTGTGGGATGCGCATTTTACTAGAAATGTAATCTATACACGTGCGTACATTTTTTTTATACATTTAAAAAATCGGTAATTATTATCAAAGAACAATCTGTACAATAATTTTTATACAAAAAATAAAAGAAAAATTATTGCCCGAAGTAATGCGCCGCTATTACGTTACTAAATAAAAAATAAAAAAGACCGTACATAAAAAATGTGAAACTTTGATAATTTATTTTATTATAGTGTATTATAATTATCGTTTAAGTTAAAATGGTGGATTGAAATTTAATTTATTCTTGAAAGTTTGAAATTCGGAAAATTTCTAGAGTTGTTCGGACAAAACATAAAGAAATTTACGATTAAACTAAAGCTAACAATTAATTTTATTTTTATTTAAGATATTAAAAATCCTATTTTTTAAAAAGTAAGAGGTTTAAAAAAATTACTCACAGATTTTGCAGCACTAAAGATGCTTTTTGTTTCCCCAGTAACAACGTTTGCCGAACCTGTAAAATGAATAAAATATTAAAATTTTACTCAACGTTGAAGTATATATATATATATATATATATATATATATATATATATAATTTATTATTTCCGATAATAATAACAAATAACAAATAATTATAATTCGGTTTAGCAATTTTTTTTTACGGAAAATTTTTTTCTTTTGGGGAGTAAGAAAAATTCGTAATCTATCGTTAAATACATTAAGTAGGACTGTTATATTTTGTCCTCGATAAAATTAATATTGAAAAAAAACAAACAAATATTAATTATAATTTTCAATATTTCGATTTAATTTAAATTATTTCCTTACCGTGTAATATTTATCAATACGAAATTAAGCTAAACACGTTCTAAATATAAATAAAATATTTTTACCATATAACACATATTTCCCCATTGGTTTCAGAAGAGAATATCCACGATTGCATTCCTCTCCACATAAACAATCCAAAACGATGTCCACTCCTTCCGGTGAGATTCTGTTCAAAATAAATTGATTAAATCAGAACGACGTAATACTTCTCGTAAGCTTATATTCGACGTTATTAAAACGAGCGAATAAACGTTCGTATTAATTATTTGAAAAAGGTTGAAAAATTATTCAAAAATCTGTAATAGTTTTTGCACACATAAATTATTCCGCCTATTAATAAAATATTAGTAGTAAACTTTATTACAAGGATTAACATATTTTAAACCGATGATAATTACACGATGTATCAAAAAATAAATAAATAATAAAAAAAAAAATGAGACAAAAACGATAAAAGTAAAACAAAAATTCATAATATTATATTTAATATGGCTTTTTATATTCGCTACAAATTTAATACGCCATTTCGTAATTAAGTTTGTTTATTACTCCTTTGATGACACGTAAGGTCTATTATATACCTATTTATAATTATTACTTTATCAATAATATTTTAAACAGTGTAGGTAGTAGTGGTTTTAAAAAAATAAACAAAAAAAAGTAGTTAAAAATCACTAAATTGTTATATATAATATATATTATTAAAAAAAAAAAACTGCCACATTCACTATTAGATTATTTTATAAATAACTGGTTTTTCGTTTGCTATTTTTTGTAATAATGTACATTTAAATTAAGTATTTTTTGTTCTTTTATATTTTTTACAAATATTTTTTTTTATTACTTTCGATAATGACTTAATAGCCGAAAAGCTTTGTAGTCTTCAAAATGTACAAAAATTTATAATTTGTCGTTTATCAATCAATATTATTTATATAGCGTTTTCCGACGTTTGCTTTCGATTCGTCTAAAATTTCGCGAACTATATACAATGTTAATTCGTCATCATTTCCCCTCATCCGCTAGGTTGGTGGGCAACGTGACCTGCAGCTAATAATTTCCTAGAGAGAGCAGCATCTTTTATCTTCGCATATAATTCTCTGTTCTTTTATTATGGCGTGTCCATAAATCGGATTCTCGGTCTTGCTCTTCTTAATTTTCCATTTGCTTTTGCTTCTATTAATTTTCTTTTTTTTTTTAGCCGTTTACAATGTCCGATTTGATGATCGATCATACTATTTCTTCTCTTTTCGATCGTCTTTATTACCTTCGGTTGTTCTTCTGAATACATCCTTATTTGTGATTTTATCCAACCGTGATATTCTCAACATCCTTCGATAGCACTAAACTTCAAAAGTTTTAAATTACGTAAAGTTCACATTTCACAACCGTACACAGTACAGACAAAAGTTTTAATGAACATATTCCTCGTATGGAATGAAAGATTTCTCGATGTAATAAGCGTTCTTAATAAAACTGTCAAGATAGGGAAATTCGTTTACTCGATATGATAATTTTCTTCCATTGAGATCTTTTTCGATGCCATTTGCACATACTTTTGTTTTATCGGCATTTATTTTTATTCTACATTTTTATATAAATAGCGCGTTCGAATAATTATTACTATCAAAGCAATATCATCGACATATATGGTGCTATACACCGGACGCCATAAATAATTCGTTATTCGTTTCTTAAATGTAGGATACTAATTAAAATATTGTTACGATACGGAACAATTATAAGTAATGCGTACAATCGAATTTCATTTATCGAAATTTCTAAAAATATTAAATTAAATTTACTTACTTGCGCACTTCGTGTACATAATCGTTTGCTCTTTCTAACAAATGATCAACCTGAGAACCTTGTAAAGCTTCGTGTTTTCCCTTCGAAGCTACTCCAAATACCTTAACATCCGGAACAGTTTTACTCAACTGTATTAATGCCTGTCCCTATTGGTATTTAAATATTGAATTTTTTATTTTTCCCAGTTACTTTATAATTTTAAATGAACAATAATAATAAAAGTATTAAAAATAAATATTAAATAATAAATAGAAAATAAAATAATTAGTATAGTAAAAATTAAACTCGAAAATTAACGCATCATCAAAATGACGGTCATTCGGAAATTTAGAAATGTTAAACTTATCTTTTTTATTTGTTCGCCCCCGATTGAGATAGATGTTGGAAATAGATCTTTTCGATTTTCATTCCAAACGATTTGAAATTTAATTTATCGAATCTATCGTTTATCGATCGTTTAAAAGTATGTTTCAGCGACCGGTAACAAATATGAGAATATTTTATAATATATATATTTTTTTTTTAATATTACTATTTTAATTTTCTTCTAATTCCGTGCAACCAAATTACACGGTTATAGTTTAATCACTTTTCATCGATAGTTGGTTGTTTCCATAGTTGTAAACGATTTTCAGCCTTCCCTTCCATAATTCTGTCTTAGTAATTTCAGATGTTTTTGTCAAAGCATTTACTGTTTTTATGAAAACTTTTAGTCGACTTATTGCCGCATCTTTCGCATACAAGCAGATGTCTTGCGCCTTGTTCTTTCACATCTATCACTTCCCCCGCCTTATGACCGGTAGTCCTATCTTACATAATATTTCTATTTCATCGATCCTTTACACAGTCTCCGGTTCTACCTCACAGAAAGATTTCAACCTAGCTGTAATAGCTAAATCATCGGCAAAATAGAAAGTTTTTCGTTAAGCCAAATTGCTGCAAATCCTTTTGGTAGTTGTTTTCTCCATCTGCTGTTTTTGTTTTATAATGTATTAAATTTCTCAACAGTGTGTTAATTATATTGATTAATTTGTAGTCGTCACTTAGTTCGTATATTTTTAAAATTAATATTCTACGATTAAGCGTATCGTATACTATATCTACGAACGTGATATTTTTCATCTATATTTTATATTTCCTGGGCCAGATTTAAAATTTGCGCTATACATGACCTCAGCTCTGAATCCTGCTGCTTAATTAAGTCTATTTTTTCACTTATCCTATTTAGTATTATTCTTTCAAATATTTTATAGCTATGGCACAGAACAGGCTAAAAGTTTCCATCATCTGTAGAGTGGTTTGTAAAATTTTTTTCCACCCGTTCAATTTTCCGCCGTTAAGGAATAGTGCTTTTTTTTTTTAACTGGGCTTCCACAGCGGTTTACCCATTACAAAAAATAATAAATAATAGCCTTAATATGTAACTATACAAGTATTCTACAGTCTATAATAAACTTATATAAGTAAATGTAAATGTAAATGTCCAAGATGCGGATGGAGAGAAGGAAAGGTACTGAGATGAGTTGATTGTATAAAGTAGAACGAGAAGAGAGGTAGTGAGAACATTCTAGAAAAATGTGATTTGCATCAGCGGTGCAGTGAATGTCTGCAGGATGAGAACAGAAAGGAGATGAGATAAGGTGCATACGAAATAGTGAAGCAGGTAACCGATTTTTCCCGAATCGCAGCCTACACATGGTAATAATAAAATTGCGAAGTAGACTAACATGTAATGGAACATTGTAAAACCAGGGAAAACAAGGGAGATCCGGTTGGGGTAGTTTGAACTGTGATGTGGTATATGGGTTATTCCAGAGTTTTCCAGTATTCTTTATGAGCTGTTTTAATACTTTTTTTCTTATCTATGACTTATTACTGCGATGATTTTCACGAAGGTTATGCAGAGTTTTTTTTCCTACTTTCAACAGCAGTTTGTAGGTCCCCTCTGTAGTCTCCGCTCCAGCAACCATTATCGTTCGTAAATGCAAAGACTTAACTGGCGTGTTGAGCAAATTACTAAACGAATCTCGGTACGTGCCAACACGCTTTCCCCGTTAATAGGAAAGAAGATCCACTTTAAGTCTAGATCTTAAAAGGCGGATACACCTCACGATTATAGCTCCAATCTGGTGAGAGAACTATCCGGCGATGCAAGTGATCTAGCACTAATACAAAGAAAGCAATCAAAAATTCTTCGTATGATGGTCGCGGCTCCTCGACATATCTCGAAACCATACTCTTCACGGGGGTCTTGATATGCCATTTGCCAAAGAAGTGCATGTACAACATTACCACAGAATCTTCGTTCGCCTAAGCGATAATCTGAATATACTACGCATGTTCAAATACACGCTGCCGGGCAATTCTAGAAGAAGACTAAAAAGAATACGATGTCGGGACGCTCTCCCTATAACCAGTACACATCATCCGACAAGATAAACGTACTGCGTCTAACGATAGATGTCACGTCATCTAGCCACGAGTAGTGAGGTAGCATATAGTTTATCCAAGTATCTGAAAGATAAGTGGCTATGTCGAAATGTTCGAAACTTCAATAAGCGATAATTACGCGCTAGGGAATCAGTTCTACTTTTATTAAATGTTCAATTTGCTTAATTTTAACTAGGTTTAGTTATGAAGTAACAATCCGTTTATTTATTGGTTGTCTCCTATCCACCGGGAGAAAAGGCAATATATATTTTATTTATTTTGGAAGTTAGAAATGGCAATTATGGCCTGATTGGCCAGTGTGGCAAAATAATGATAAGTAAAACGTATCTTCTCTTCCAATTTTTATATGCTCATCGTTTTAAAAATCGTCTTCGAATATGCAGCTGAAATAACAACACACAACCTTGCCTAAGATTTTTCAATCATGGTATTTCAGTCGTCTACTACTAATACTGTCGCCTTAAATCTGCATCATCGACTCCCCGATGGTTTTTAATGCGTTTATCATTAATTCTCCACGCTGTACTTGTATCAAACGGCTTATTATAATCAACGGAACAGACATATATAAACTGGAGTTTCTTACGATGTCAAATGATAAAAGCAAAAGTATCTCCGAATAATAAATAAATAAATAAATAGCGAATAACGTTACAACGTTTTACCCAGATAATACATATCGCGAACGACTGATTTTTCTCTATCTCTCTCTCTCGTAAAATAACGAACCCGTAACGAACAGAGAGAGCATGCATAATCAATTGAACAGTTTTCGTCACGGAGGTTATATGGAACGATTTTCATATCGAACACATACACTTATAAATATATATATATATATATATATATATATATATATATATATAACGTTTACGTTCAGTCATCATCGTCATCGTTCGTGTTATTTAACCAGTAACACAGTTTTCCGTGGCTTTCTTTCTTCGCCAATTATTATTATTATCACAAGCTTCGCAACTGGGAGGATAGCGACGGGAAAATTGTCTGCAAAATTAATCTTCCCCGATACTATAAGAATGAAGGAAGCGTGCTGTTTGATTTTCTTCATGCAACGATCGCTCCAAGATGTAATTCAACGATAGAAAATAAATGTAACGGTCAGTGACGTCAACGAAATGAACCGTTAAAAAGTCATTAGCTCTTTCCTTTACATCTCGCAATAATAACGCCGTAATTAGGATATCCAATTTGTACCGATAAAAACGATTTATCTTTCAATAACCGTTTTTATAGAAAAAGAACCGACGACTACAATACTTATATAACAAAAATTCGAGACTTTTTTTTAAAGTGTATGTGTATATATTAAGAGCAGAAAATAATTAGATAACGTTAGTGTAGAGAACCCGGCGTCTAATTGTATGTAATATCAGAATTTCGTAATACATCCTAATAAATAAACTACTATACACCGTGTCCAAAGGTTATCGAATAGATGAAATAATTAAGAAGAAAAATTCGTATTAAAATAAAAATGAGTAACATTCGTAGATTACAAACTGTTGCGTCGTTCGGTTAATCAAAATAAGTCATCCATGTTTCATGCCGAATATTTTATTAAAAATTTAAATATATATATATATATATATATATATATATATACACGTCGTTAAAAAATATTTTAACGACAAATCGTGAAAATAAACGAACGTGGTGTTTTTTCTTTCGAATTTTATAGTCGACTTTTTGGCCTCCGATTAAATAAAAAACTTTCTCCACTAAATACGAAATTTCGTCAGATTTCAATTTAAATTCAGCCAGAGAACAACAGGGATATTTTTCAAAATAGTAAATTACCTAATTATATGTATAATTTTGTACAATAAAATATATATATATAACTATACGAAATAATTTTTAAAAAAATGACACCAAAAACTGATAACGTAAAGCAATAATTTTGTATATTAGATAATTCCGGGGATAATTTTACACATAAATATTTTTAAGATTCGACACATTTTTCATTTTATGCACCGACTCGCTTTCAGCGTTAAAAGAACTCTGTTAAACAATAAACATTTGCATCCAATAGGGAAATTTATACGTTACAAATAAGAGCATAATACACTTTTGCGGATACCAGCTCACTGCAATATATATGGTAAATCAATAGCCGACGAATCAGCGAAAACAGCTGTTTCGCTTCCGAATGTACCGATAGCTGACTTCGAAGAATAACTTAAAACATAATTTCGAATCGATATGGAATAGAACATCTACGAAGCATAAGCTGTAAAGTTATCTTCAAAGACTCTCGGCACATCCAAGTAACAGAACGTAAGAGGTAGTTATCGTGCCGATTACGGATAGGACACACAAAATTGTTCATTTATTGAAAAGAAAATACCCCATCAATGTGCTCACAGTGTTGCTGTCAGTTGACCGTCAAGCATCTATCGATAGATTGTCCAATTTACGACCAATACCGAAAACAATACGAGATCGCATCGTTCGACTTATAAAGTTTACTTTTTTTTTCATATTATCTTAACCGTATTATTTTTTGCTACTAATTGTCATGGAGTCATACTGAATGTATACGTTATTGATTAATATCGCATTTTCCTTTCCTCTCGAGCAAAACAACTGTTGTACCGGTCGAATACTATTCGCCTACTTTGTTCGATTTTCTATGTTCATCGTCCTCCTCTCTTTTGTATATGAAATCATCCAGCGAAAAATAAGGCAGTATCTTCTTTCTTTTTCATTACTTCATCACGGTAGTCGTTGGGTGTCCGGTTTTTCAAGCATTTTTATATTTTTCGCGTTTTACTTTATCCCTTCGGGAGATTCCTGCTACGTAGTCGTCATATTTCCATCGCTTCTAGACAATTCCACATCGATGCTTAAGGAGGACCGTAGCATTCTTCTGCTACGTAGTCGTCATATTTCTATCGCTTCCAGGCCATTCCACATCGACGTAGCGCCTTTTCTATACCGTATAACAGAATCGAGTAAATATAAGTACTAAAGCCATCTTTTTGGAGGAATATATCCATATGTAGTTCCAATTTTAGCTTTTTAGCTCTGTTTCTTCGTTACTATCCATCCGAAATATTTAAACTTACCCGCTCTTTCAACTTCTTCCTTGGCCATCTTAATATTATTCGTTTCTTCCTATCGGATCCACTTCTCGTTTTTCACATTTCAAATTCGTTCGGTCCAATTAAACGGTTCATTTATACTGCTCGTAGTATTGAACGACGTTCGTTCTTTCTCGTAAGGATAGTGTATTAAAAATATATTAACTAGTAGAGTAGATAGAGGCATACGTCGCGGCAAAAATAATTGTATCGTACGACTGTTGAAGAACGAAAAAAATTAAAACTATTTCGATAAAAATTCGTAAGAAATAAAAACACGAAGTACTTACCACACCGCCGCCGGCTGAATGCAATAGTACAGATTTACCGCTGCTTAATCCGCCAAGATCGAACAATAAAATGTAAGCTACGATGTAATTCATAGTTATGGCGGCCGCATCTTGATAACTTAAATCATCCGGAATTGCGAAAACATATTTCGCCGGAACCGAAACTATTTCAGCCCAAGCACGATATTCCGGCAAAGCTACCACTCTATCACCAACCTAATAAACAATTATCCACAGTTACTATATAATAGAATATATTTTAATTGGTATTACGATTTTGTTTTTTCTAAATAGAGAATCGCCTAAAATTCAGGTTAATTTTTTCGTTTTAATCAAATTCATTCTTATTAGTTTTCTACAATATTTATACGATTTTGTTCATTTCTTAAAAAATGTTCCATAGGTAGGGTTCATTTCCGTTTTAAACTCAATACGCAAATTGGAAAACAATAAACGTATATAATAATTTCGTTTTAAATTCTAGATTATTCAGTTTCAAACAACACGTCGCATAAATTACAACTAATAACAAAATTATCGTTGCAAAAATATATTGAATCGTCACTGATATGCTAAACTTACCGACATGTGCATATATTTACTTCCTTATAAATATTGATTGACTAAACAACAAAATTTACTAAGAAGCGTAATATGCATCCTCGAATTAATTAATAACTGCGAGGCTAAATCTCACCACGCGTTATTCTGAATCAAAACGTAGAACCGTAAATTATTCGTATAATTAGCGTCCATTACACAATTATTTATATTTATATATGGTTATTCATACATATATATATCTTGTCATGCCTATCTCAACCCACTGCTGAGTGTAGGTTTTCCTCAAACACCTTCCAAAGTTAATACAAATGATTCCGGTCTCTCCATCTAGTCACTTCGTTGTCTGCGACGACGATAGACCATCTATTGTCATCTCGTCTGGCAATATGTCCAGCCAATTTCCATTTTAGTTTAGCTACACGTTCTACTGTATCTACTAATTTTGTCTGTTGTCTAATCCATACGATGTTCTTGTGATCTCAGACTCTGATATTTAGCGTGACTTTTCGTGCATCGTTCGTATTTTTCTAATTCGTCTAATTATTTGTTTTGTAAGATTTCATGTTTCGACTGCGTATGTTAGAACTGGTAACCTATTCCGTATATTTCCTTCCATGTACCAGAAGTATCATTCGTGATAAAGGAACTAGTAAGAAAGCATGAATTAATAGTGCAGAAATTCAGAGGCGAAGCAATCCAACTGGACGAATTAATACGGGTGCAAAGAACCAAACCTTACGAATCGAGCGAATAACAATACGCATAAGCTTGAAATATATAATAATTAATATATTTACTTTAGAGTAAATGTTCAAATATTGAACAGATTGTAATAAAGAACCACTTAGGTGTTTTTTTTTTTTTTTAGACAAAAAAAATCCGTTTTCGTTATTTTTAAAAACGCTGCTTAATTTCCCGAATGTAATTCAAGCAAGAGATGTCCTCCATTTAGCTTCCAAACGCAAACATTTTCTTTTCCACCGTAATTCATTCATTCATATTCTCTCTCTCTCATATATATATATATTTGTATTATAAATTTTTCCTGCAATTTTACATATAAGTTCTTTCCTTATAAATATTATTAACTTAGATTATATTTTTATCAATGTGTTTTCTGGAGAGAATAGTTATAATGACATTCGGTACGGAAATATTTGTATGTTGTTATATATACAAAATTTATATATAAACAAGAATTGCTCGTTTAAGAATGTAAGGATATGAAATTGTCCCGATAGAATTATTTTATTCGGCCGAAATGAACAATTTGTATAATCGTTTCAAATAATAATATTTTTTTTCTTCAAGTGTATGCAATATGTTGAACGCATTACTGGCGTAATTAGAACATTTATTATCATTATTGCGCTAATGCGCAATTTATTTAAAAATTATTCGACGGATAATCACGATCAGTGTTGTATCGTATAGAATAATTTGTTTCATATTTCCGTTTTTAAATTTACACCCGAAAAATAATTATTTATTACTTTTTATACGATTTGATAAACTATCGCGCCTAACATTGAATTCGTTAAAAATAAATTTTTAATATAATTCCGATACGTGTTTCCGGCAATTTTCTTAAATCGCGCGTTCGGTTATCACCGTTAGATTCGTAATTTTCTTCGAGATAGAATATCTAATTTATTTATTCCGTTGTCCCCGAACATCCGTGACTAGTAGTCCCTATTTTATACGTTTATTTTTACGTACAAAATGGGCTAGTATTCAAGATATTCGTTATATACAACGCAGGTGCGCGCTGATATCACGTTTTGCGTCGCTGTTTTCTTCGTGATAATTAAGAGTTATTAGATGATGATAAACTTTATTAGCGCGATATGATTATTATTATAGATGATAAAAGATAGTTAATTCCTAATTATAGACGTTTCTATTTGAAAGTCAAATGAAATACAGTCACGCGGATTAGATATGTTTCTGATATATGTTTAATATATATATATATATATATATTAGAAACAGATATAAATAATGCGTTGTTTTAAATAACAACGTATTAATGAAATATAATCTTCAAAAATAATAGGTATGAACGGAGGAACAGTTAAGCGGGAAATGTTAATGGAGCGCTTCGATCGTTCAGAGTATGTATTAGTTAAATTATGTAACAAGTATATAAAATATCTGGGGGTAACGATTGATAATAACCTAAATTTCAATAATGTAAAGAATAAAATAAACAAATTCTTACGCGTATTCAATAAATTATACAATAATAATAATAATAATAGTAACAGAAATAATTATAAAAAAGGAAATATATTATATAAATCTGAAATAATGCCGAATATAATTTATTGTAGTAGTATTTATATGGATATGTTAAAAATTAAGAAGTGTATACTATCAGAATGATCAAAGCATAAAAAAAAAACGAGTAGTTTTTGGTCATCAATAGTGGTGGCAGGAATTATACCCATTGACTTAGAAATAAAGAAACATAAATTTATTCTTAATTAAAAATAATATTAAAAAGGAACACGAATTTAATCGAGTAATATATATTAATAATAAATTTATATATGAAAGTAAACGAATCAATGTTAAACAGTTTAAAATTATACTAAATCAATATTATACATTACAATATCAAAAAATGCGTAACCAATATAATGAATTAGCTAACGAATATTTTTCAGATTTAAGTGTAAGACTTGAAAACAAACAGTTCAACTCTAATTACTATAATGTACAATTTATGTAAAAAAAAAAAAAAATGTTTTCAAATATCGATAAATACTTATAAAAGGTAAATATTGCTAAAAGCCAAATTCATAAATTAAATAAGCAGCCGAAATTGCATCGAGATTAATATATTTTTATATAGTATATTGTGTAAAAACGTGGATGAAACATCTAGAACATTTCAAAATGTTATGTCGGCGAAAAATGATAAGCTGGACTGAGGTAAGTAAAAAGGACATTACTCGATCAGATAGAAAAACAATGATTGACGTGAATATGTAATTGAAATATCAGTCCAAGGAAAAAAATTCGTGGACATGTTACCGAGGGATACGCGAAATGAAAACAGCTGTGGACAATCGAGAAATAAAGTCAGTAGTCCTATGACGATATTTTTATCTACGATTGATAACATTTTAAAAATAAATTATACGCTATAAATTTTAATTCTGTAAATATCGTAAATAATATATATATATATATATATATATATATATATATATATATATATATATATATATAAAGTTGAATATATTGGAGAGTAGTGATTTTATTAATTAATTATAAACGAATAAAATAAAACACAATCACTAAAAGTTTATGACATAACGGTCGAAAAGCTTCGCGATTAAAAAACTTTTAGTGATTGTGTTTTATTTTGTTCGTTTATAATAAATTATATATATATATATATATATATATATATATATATATATATATATAAAAAAGCTATTTTATCATTATCAATTACTTGCATAGGTAAAATGTAGAATACGCAGGTTACGAAAACGTATTGTTAAACAAAACGAGAGAAAGATGAATAGAAAATTGTGATTTTTCAAATATGGTGCTGATGGCGACGCACGCTGAAAACTTAACGGACGTTTAAAAATTCGAAATAAATGTTTTAACCGAGTACAGGAGGAATGGTCGCCCTTGAAAACGATTAGAAAAGCAATAATGAAATGGATAGAGCACGCGTTAAGACCCGATGGCCTATTGAACGATATTATAGAAGGAAAAATACCCACGTCTAGATCGAAAGAAAGACACAATCAAGAAATAAGCGATCAAGAGCTACATTGAACTGAAAAGGATAACAGTGAAACGGGAAAAATGGAGTACTTGGATAACACGTGCCAACGCGTCAACTACTAATACACAGATATATATATCTGTGTGTGTTTCATACGTGATAAAAATAGTAGTGTACTGATAAATATGAGTTTAAATATAATTAACTGTAATCGTATATATAAGAAAATAAGATATTAATCATTTTTTCAAAATCTACTAATCCATCTAAAAATAATTAAATAATAATAACAAATTGAAAAGTAACATACTCAATAGCCGTTTGTAGATTTTACACTTTTTATACTAAACAATACAGATACATTAAATAGAAGTTTATGTGCACGTATGACGTAAAGTGGACTTGAGAGACGAATATCGTGATTTTTATAACATTCGAATTATTTACGCGCCAAAAGATGTAGTAATGTAGTATATTTTAACTTATCATTGCTGTTCGTATGATTCGCAATGGGTGTATATGTATATATACATATATATATATAAAGCAGGCAGAAGTTTATTCAGATATAAATGGATTCCATGTAGTGAGAGATTTCACATATTTAGGTTCTTTCAATATCCGGCGACGGCTACTGTATAAATGAAATTAAAAGAAGAATTAATAGGAGTCGCGCTACAGTTTATAGGTTAACTAAAATATGGAAAGATTCACATTTATCGATGGCCACTAAAATTCGGATAATGAAGTCGTTAATGTATTTTCACATATGGGTGCGAATCTTGGACTATCAAGAGAAACGAAGAAAAGAAAATACAAGCTTTCGAGCTATGGTGTTGGCCGAGGCTTTTAAGAATATCGTGGACCGAAAAAAAAAATCACGAATAAAATAGTCTTATAGAGAATAGGCGAAAAATGCAATTTAATGTTTGCAATTACGGATACGAATTTTGCGCTATTTTAGTCACATTACTAGAGGAAACGCTCTGCAATTAGAAATTATAATATTGGAAGGCCGGTAAAAGACAAAAAGGAAGATCGCATCGAAGATGGTCAGATCAAATATTGGATTTAAAGTGGCCAAAAAGGACAACATTAACAGCATGCAGCAGGTTGGCAATGGACAGACGCCAGTGGAAAAAACATGAGTTAATTGGATTATCACGATGTCCTATGGGATATACCAACAATTCATCATCATATATATGTTAATTTGTAGGAGCTTGACTACAAGCTACATAGCTTGGCGAGATCCTTGAATGCAAAGCACACGCCTATAATTTTTTTTTTTTTTTAGTTTAGACGTCATTTGGCGCTAATTTAACGCGATGAAGGATATTTTAACTTATACGGATTGGACAAAGTCTAAAGGATTATTTTGCAACAGCCTACGGTATTTCACTGAGAATCATTTAGCAGATTAGTAGCGAGTGGATTCGTATGAACGCTAATTCGGGTTACATGTTTGTCTTGATTTCATCCTTTACAAACATCGTGTTTAAATCGTTACGAATGGTAATTCCCCAGGGTGTTGCCGTGATAGTTCTTAGTACCGTAATTTGATATAGTCGTAGTTAAACATTTTCACGTAGCTCCGCATACCATACACCTAGATCAACCTAAAAACTATTTTTTTTTTTTTTTAATATTTTATAACAAGCGCGGTATTATAGTATAGTGAAACTAATTGGACAACCATGATCATTTTATATAAATGACGTGACAACGTTAAAAGCTGGGGAATAGTTTACATACCACCGTTTATAAATTACGCCTAAAGAACAAGGGAAACAAGGTGTTATCGACAAAACAATTCGTTTCTCGAGCAGGGCAAAACTGCTTACTTAACGTAAAATGACTAACGCAGATTTTCTGAGAAAAGTAAAATTCTCTCAAGTTACAAGGTAAAGATGTATAAGAGTAAACATAAAAAGTAGAAATTAGCACGTACGTACAATTTTAACGTATAGAAAGAGAGAACCATTGCATAGAAAAACAAAACGATAATCTAAACCTTCTTACTAAGTAGTTTAAAAAAAGGGAAGTTGGTAAACCAGTTCCTATTTCGAACGTATTAAGAGATAATTTACAAGTTTTTTTTTTTTTTTTTTTTAAATCCGTACACGTGCACGACACGATAATTAACACGGCCTCATCTATGTAGGAAACGGAATTCACTAATATATATATATTTATTTATTTTACTTTAATAACAACGATAATCGAAGTAAAAACTATTTCAAATTTCTCTTTGATTTAAAGTAATTTTATACACAATATTTTCTTCACTCACGTGTCGTCATAAATACATCACACACAATGCACATTTCCAACCCTATCTACACGTAACGCAATATTTTTATATACGATAAACTTACAGATAACGAAAATAACGAACTTAAATACGAAGAAATTAAAGTCATTATCGCGAAGCTGAAAAATATAATATCAACAGAAGCGGACGCAATCTGAAATGGATTTTTAAAGAAATTTAACGATAAATACCTCGACAGGCCGTAAGTAAGTCGATTAATTTACTATTTCATTATAACTATATTTCCTCCTGAAAGGTAGAAGAGAATAAGGATGTAACAAAATCTGGTAAAGACCAATTTTAGCAAAATTTAAAAATCACAATCACATAACCCCGAATGTTAAATATAATAAATCGATATTTCGATAACAGATATACAGTTGTTATAAAGGTAAATAACACACGCAGAAGGAGAAAAAACTCGTTACGAGGTTACCTCAAATTAAGACCGTACCCGTGGGGGAACATAATGTTTTCTCACAAATGTATAATATAATGTTACCTACTGATATAAGAATATCCGCATTTGTTGACGACATTGCAATTGTAATTGCGAATGAAACGCGGTTGGAAAACAAAACATATCAAAACTACACAAAGATTCAGAGTTTAAGGGGATAAATTTGGAAATAAACGAAAGTAGGACAAATTATAAGCCCTTAACCATAAGACAATCGCTAACCTGGACGAGATTTTGATTAAAATTACGCAAATCCGATGAAATATTTGGATTATCCATTATAACCGAAAATTCAAAAAAACATTTCAAAAAACTTCAAAAATAAAATATTTCGATCTTTAACAAGCTTTATAACAACAATAAATTACCATAAGGGCATATTGTTGTATAAGTGCATACCTAAATATTTTGTACGGCGGAATTATTTACGATGAAATATTAAAGACAAATAGATGTTTCAAAGTTTTCAAAGAACTATATTAGGACCGTCAAAGCTAACAGAAACGTTAGTTATTTGACAGCGATATTTGTTTATCAAATAACACATAAACTTGTTTGATATTAAAAATAAACCATAATTTCAGTAATATAAATGTAAAATGTAAAACGCGTATATTTGGCATTATATTAAAAAGTTATAATAATATTTAATAAATGGAACAAATGCCCTCTCCATTTATGAAAGTAACTAATAATATAAACTGGTAAATAATAAACATACAAGATGAAAATAGTATTGATGGAAAAATCAGACAAAAAACCATCACAAATGAAAAGCGGTAATTTAAAAAATAATAAGTTTAATTATATAACCAATATGTAATATCATTTATAAGTAATGGAAACGAAAGCAAATTATAACGTTATGAGAATAATACATTATGTTTAATGCGTCGATGCTTATACCCTTAGTATATAATACTTAGTTTCTCGGAATCGTAATTTACTATTGCTAGAAGTAAATTATTACGGTGCACACTACAACTGAGAAAAATTTTTTGGGATAGTTTGAGGATATAGTCTTTTACATATGGTATCTGCAGAGCACTATGCATATATGAAATTTTAATGTATACAGGGACATTGAGGATACATCTAAGACATCGATTTTGGACTAATTGCAGTCTATTAAAACTAGCATTTGAGACTGAAGACCAAACTGGACAAGAATATGTTAAAATAGGCCTAATGATTGACTTGTAGATTATTAATTTATTATTCATATTTAAGTGAGATTTACGTTTGAAAATGGGATAAATTGAACAGATTGCTCTGTTTTTGTATTCAATGATGCATTGTCAATATGCTTAGAAAACGTTAGTCTCTTGTCTAAAATGACACCAAGATAGCGTATCTGGTCAGACCATTCTATGTCAACGCCACTGACATGAAGTCTGGTCGGTAAAAACGGTCTTCGACGAGTGAAGAAAATTGCTTTTGTTTTGGAAGGATTTAGAGCAATTTGCCATTTAGAAAAATACTTAATTACACGATCAACACCGGATTGTAACCTATTGCTGATAGTACTTGGCCTGTAGGAACTGCAGTACAACGCTGTGTCATCAACGTATAAGGCAGCCTCAATGTTATTTATATGCGGGAAATCATGCATGAAAAATGTAAATAAGAATGGCCCCAGCACGCTACCTTGAGGCATGCCGGCAGAACAGGATTTGCTACTTGATTTCGCATTATTTATAATGGTATAAAATGATCGATTAGTTAAGTAACTATTAATCAGTTTAATTAGATAATTGGGAAACCTGGTAACAATCATTTTATAGATAATACCGTCGTGCCAGGTTGTGTCGAAAGCTTTTGCCACATCAAATAACACCAACCCAGTATGTTTATTGAAATTTATCTGTGATAGAGTCAGCAACTCTTGCTATTTGTTGTGTTGTGGAATGCTTTGGTTGAAATCCAAATTGACTACTAGGTATTATATTATTAGAGTTAGTGAAGTCACATAATCTTTTCAGAATAATTTTTTCAGCGATTTTGCTAAGATTACTAAGCAAGCTGATTGGACGGATATTGTCTATCTGAGAGCAATCTTTACCGTGTTTTGGTACTGGAATTATTTTAGCCACTTTCCAACTAGAAGGGAAGTACCCAAATTTAAACATTGCATTAATCAAATTATAGCAATCCGTTGGACATACACGAGAACAAAGCGTTTAATGTATAAAACAGTTTAAAGTAAAATTAAATTATACAAACACCAAAAACATATGTTATAATAGTATCGTTCTAACATCGTAAAAAGAATAAACAATAAAGAATTTGTGTCAAATTTCTTCAATCTGCATATCCGGAGTAATTTTCAAAGCAATCTATACGGATTCAATACTATTAACACAGAGAACTGTAGATGTTGTACTGTTTTGGATATTTCACACATTATAAATGGATGTAATCGTAGAAATAAGGTATTGTAATATTTCAAATGTTACGGAATTAGCGACAAATCGGTTTAAACAATTTAACGAGTTCGTCTTGAAGGAAATTATATTTCTTAAGAACGATTCAATTATATGTAGAAAAACGTATTAATTGTAATAGATAATACTGTAAAACGGAAATACAAGAAATCTTAACTGAATGGGGCCTGTATGAACCGTTTGTAAAATTATATGTTATGTAAATAAATGGTTCTTACCCGAGGTAATTTTGGGTGTAAGGGAAAAAGCTTATAAATGTATAAAAAAAACACTACGAATAAGACTTGTTATATAAAGATAGTGTAAGTTTGATGAATTCTATAAATCCGAATAAAAATTTATCCAACAGCATACCGTACAAGAGAAGATTCATATGATATATGTCACTTTTTGCGGTACTCCGTCAAAAGCTTCGGAACACTGAATTGTCCAGTTTTTAATTTCAATCACGGACGACGTATAATTTAAAAATTATTAGCCAATACAGCACCTAAATCTTAACTGGAAATTCGAATAATCTAAATGTTTCCACACAAATAATCTTAAACGTGATAACTGTTGCATTTTATTAGAATATATTTTACACTTTCCTTGAACAAATGCGCCTCAGTAGAAGAGTATTTTCTTTAATGAACAAAAAGTTACGGACATCACAAAAAACTCAGCTTCAATGGTAGGCGTTCGCGTCTCTCACAACTTTGATCCATACTCGTCGGGTTCCGGTATCAGATGGAAAACATTTTCTGTCCTCGATTTAGGAAAAATACGACTTTAGCGAGCAACACCACCAACACCTTCTACCGCGCTTATCGGCGTTGTTTGAAATAACTTGTATTGTCAGGTTAAATTATTCAGATAATTTTTCTTAATTTTAATATTCTTATCAGAAAGAATTAAAAACGACGATTACTTCGAATTATCTATGAGATTTACATGTTAGAATCGGCGATATAACATGTTTGTATATGTAAGATAAATAAAATCTGTCTAGCTTGACGGACAACAACAAGTATCAGTGATAACCCTGTTACCTTTTTATTTATATTAAAAAAAAAAAAAAAAAACTAAGACTGTACTTCCAGGCGCAGGAAGAAATGAAATTTAAAAACGATACAAACTGCAATATCATAGAACATAAATTTTAATTGAATGTATTCGTATGCATTACCACACAATGAAAACAACTCAATAAACTTCCGATTTCGTATAAAATGGACGCGCTGTCCACTATGCTTAACTTCAGTTGGCGATGAATCAGATGTTTTCGTTCTCAAAACCTACATCGCACATACATTCTTTGTACAGCGAAGATTTGAAGGAAATAACGGATAGCCGTGCGCGCATGCGCAAGAGAAAGAATACAGATCAGCTCGTCCGCCCGTTTTATGTGTTCACTCTCCATATAGAACGAGCCAAAAGAAGTTTCACTTCAATAAAACTCCGACCAACGACGACTATTCTCTGTGTACCGTACCGATGAATTAAACCGGTGTAACAAATTCAATTTTTATATCGTGCATTTCTTCGGAGCAGTCTAATCATTAAACGTATCCGAAACTATTGAACTTTATCACTTTCTTCACAATTGGCAGATTTCCGTGCAAATTATTACGAATGTACCATAGCGCGCTCTGTTGGATAATATCAGAGTCGCTTAGATTTTGACTCGTTTATCGAACCATTCCATGAATATGAAGGCGTTCAGAACCGTGGGATCATTATCGTTTTTAATAATATACCGCTGTAACATCGGCGGATACAACAGTAAGTAGCTTGGTTTCACCAATGGTTTCGAAATTTTGCCAAGCACTTTAACAACTATTCAGGTTCTTATTCTAAAACGTACGTACGCAGGATATAACGAAATTTAAATACTCCTCAGGATTCTAGGTAACAAATGATTGGAATCATTAAAATTAGAAACATGGCGAAGTTGCCAAAAAGGAAGAAATTATTGTAAAATAGAGAAATTACACCGGAAACGAGATGGCGACCTGAAAAAAGAAATTTCAGAACAGCGTCAACCGAGAAAACAGAAGCTTTTGAAATAATTTAGTTGTATCAAGGTATTCGGAATAGTTTGACTCGAGTTTCTAATGAAACCATTTTATTGAACGAACAAAGAAATAAAGTGTCGATAAGAAGATAGAAAGCAGCCTACTTTGAACGTGTAATTCGGTATACGCTATTAGTAACATAGAAAAGACGGATGATTTTGTTGTTTTTTTAATAATTCAAAAACTACTCGAAGAAAATTTTTAAATGAAATTTAAAAAAAAAAGGAAAACAAGAGATTATCAATCATTTATGGAACATAATATCGTTCAGATACATTTGCAATAATACATTCATTCAGTCTTTACCAAATTTTCGAACACTTTTTCCGGCATAGGTCGTTGAATTTTTGAGATTTCTTCACAAATACGATTTTTCAGGCCTTCCAGATTTTGTGGATGTATTTCATAAACAGAGGCTATTAAAGTATCCCCACAAAAAATCGCATCGCGCAACTTTTAATTCTTTTCGAAACTCTGTTTGCACTGTTGCGATCGATTTACGCCGAAAATAACGTTCCACGCAAAACGCGCACTCCTGATGCCATGATAACTGAAACCGGACAAAAACAAATCTGTCGTGTGTACACTAAATATGGAACACGCGGTTTGCGTTGTGTCTTAAACCGTCCGTTTTCTCTGGGGGGTCACCCTACATAAGGTAAAATAGGAGAAACGTCAAGAATGTAGACGAACGTCCTAGATGGAAAATTTTAAAAACTGTTTCGATATACCTAAAAATTGCCACACTGGTTCATAACGGATACTTTATCAGATGGTCACCGATCTGTAGCGGACGGACTTCTAAGAAGAGATATAGAAACAAGGACATATACACATTTGACGAATGTTTAATTAATTAATCGTAAATTTGACTATAATTTTGAACATTGGACTAATTCTTCGATTGTTTTCAATAAATTACCGATAACCGGATAACGGAATCAAACTGTCTATACAAAATAAACTTTAAAAGTCATAATTTGTAATTATAATATGCCAGTGAAAGGACGTGCGTAAAAATCATCTGGTCCGGTAAAGAGAATCTCGCATACATTAATAGTTACAAGGTTAGGAATTATTAAGATGACGGATATCTTTGTCGATATTCAACGGTTGAACAGTTTTTGTTGACATTTCGCGCGTGCAGTTTTAAAGTTTTTAGTTATTTCGCTAAATCTATTTCGGTGAATATCGTCGTGCATTAACGACGTTACTTAATTGCGGTTAGACCTTTCGGTGGTACATTCTCCCTAACAATAGAATATGTATACATAATGGAGGTCTGATAGCGAATGGAAAAAAAACAGACAATATTTTAAAGTAAATTACCTTGAATTTCTGCACGTTTTCACCAACTTGTTCAACATCTCCGGAACATTCAAATCCCAAAATAAACGGCGTCTTTGGAGGCGAATCGATGGCGCCTTGACGAACCATTAAATCTTGAAAGTTTAATCCGCTAAAAAAAAATAAATACGCCGAAACAATTAGAATTTGTTTAAAATATCGTTTAATGAAAGGTACACTTTAAAATTGAAAATAATTACGAGAATTCGCGAAATGTAGAATGTTTGTTCGAGATCGGTACGTTCCTTTTTCGTAATAAAACGTAATTAAAATAAAAAGTGTCGTTTAATGTAATGTCTTTGTTATAATGAACGATTTTTTACGCATATTAATTACAAAATTAATTACGCGTAAAAAAAAAACCCCGATTACGAATTGTAGAATGTTAATGTCTTTTCAGTTTTGTTATATATGGTTGCGAGAGCTGAACGCTTGATGTTAGACTTGAAAAACGTGTTAAAGCTTTCCAGATGTACCTTAAAGACTTCTTGCATACAAATAAAGAAGTTCTTAATAAAGGGAATGTAATCTCAAAGATGCGATAGCTAGGACACATTATGAGACGACGTAAGTATGAAATATTGCGGAATATTATAGAAGGCAAAATTGACAGCGAGATATTAATAGGGGACGGGCAAAATTCATGGATGGGAGACTTACGACGCTAGTTTTGCTATTCGTCTATTCAATTACTGCGGGCTGTTGTAGTCGAAAGAGATTATAGTTAAAAGTTAATTGCTGATCTTCGTAATAGAGATGACGGATGAAGAAGAAAAAACAAGCGTTAATGTCGTTTTATTTATTTTACATTACCGATATAAGATTAGCGGATGACAAAAAATAAACAATAAAAAAATAAAATGAAAGCATTCGAATATTGGTTTCAAAGAAGATTGCTAAGTCAAAATCGAAATATCTACGAAGTACTACGTGAAACCAAAATAGAATACAATTATCTACAATACGCAGATAACGAGTGAAATTGATTAGGCACATTTAAGACGTATTTAAAAATATGTTGAAGAGATAACACAGCATACAACGAGTACGAGGAAGATTATGCACCGACTCGACGGTCGTAGGAATATATAAAAGTGATTAGGCACATTTAAAACAAATTTGACGATACGTTGAACAGATAATAGAATATTAAAAAAAGGTAGTAGGAAGTTTACGCATAGATTAGATGGAATATACACGTGGTAATATTTTATGTTAAAAATTACTTATGCGCGTAATTATAAAAGAAATTTATAGTTAATAACTTTAAGTATATATACACAATTATTCAAAATGCAACATAGCACCCACAAGGATAGGAATGAATCTATTTTATATATATATATATATATATATATATATATATATATATATATATATATATATATATATATATACATACATGTGTTCCTACAATTTGCAGTAGATCGAAATAATTAAATTTATTTGTTCGATTAAATCCGATGTTTTTTACTAAGCAAATATATTTTCGCTCAAAAAGTATGCTTACTTTTATATATATATATATATATATATATATATATATATATATATATATATAAATAAAAACTTTCACAACTCGCAAATTACAGAAGTAGAACTTACAGGAGAAAACGGATTTCATTAAAAAGGGAATCAGGCATGGAGACGTAATATTTCCGAATATATTTATAGCATTTTTGGAAAACATGTTCAAAAATTTAAATTGGGATCATCCAAAAGTATTAACATTGACGGAAGATCATTGTGCGTTTTGCCGATGATATTGTGTTGATTAGTAATAATGTCGACAAGGACACGTTCGTGACTAAGCCAGTAAAATGTCGATAAAACGAAGGTCATGATAAATACTCACCGTTAATTTCAAATAAAAAATAGAACAAATTATAGTGAATCCGTATATTTGCATTACGTAATTACAATGGACAAAGAACCAATGTGAAAATCAGAAGACGAACGCATCTCTCATGGGTAGTTTTTAGTAAGCTCAGGAATGTAGTTAAATATAAGGATATGTCCAAATTGTTGAAAAGGCTCACATATAAAACCCTTACGTAAACTTGCAGTGACACGGAGGACCCAAGAAAGAAGAATGCTCGGCATTAAGTTGTTGGATCGAAAGTGCAACAGGTGGATAAGACAACAGACTCCACTGACGAATGTAGTGAACGTGTGACGAAGCTTAAATGGAGATGGATGGGCCATGTGGTAAGAAGAACGGATGATAGATGGATCTAAAGAATAACAAAGTGTATACCAAGAGGATGCTGTAGGATTCGTGAACGGTCGTATACTAGGCGGTGGAATCATATGCAAAAAAAAGGATCGCTTACATCTAGCAGTGAATAGATACAAGCGCATCATGATCGTATATATATATATATATAGAAAGAGTGCCTATTTTATAACTGCCGCAAAGTATCACGAATTAAAAGAAATATTTGTATAAATAACGTTATAAAGTTTATAAGAATGCATTAATATTAAATTCTTATAAATATAATATTTCTATATAAATTTAGATGATATGATAATCGAAAATAGCGAAACTTCAATAATCCCTTCGTGGATTGTCTTTTTCCTGCCTGGCCATTTTACATCACTAGTGATACGAGTGAAACAAATTTCTCGCCAGTTTTGATTTACAAAATTAACGTCGTACGGAATTTCGCTGGAGGTTTTTAACCAAAGTTCCGATGGAAGTAAAAACTCTTAACTAAATTCATCATCAAGTGGTTTCGTATACATAATTTAGTTTTAAGTGATCCACCGCGAGATAATCGTAAGTAGTTTCAAGTCTAACACAGCGGTTAGACCTTTAATTAGGTTAATTAAAAGCGGCCATATTAAAATGAACGCGTGTGGGAGGAGAATTAGAGAATCGCTTAATGGAAATATTTAAGCAAGTTGTCGCATCGCGTCAACCGGGCGCATTCTTCTGGGAATATTCTATTTTTCGTCATTATTATCATTAACGACATTCCGTTTAATAACGGTGCTGTAATAAATTTCTGGACAGTAATAAAATGCCAGTCGACTAAATTCGTAATAATACTATTTCGAGAAACAATTTATTTTCTCGCATCCTTAATAGAATTCGTTACAATTCCCACGAGAAACGTTCATCGTCTATTTAAATAGAGTTTACGCAATAAATGAAATCATTTTTAACTCCCAGCTTTTAATAAAGAAATTATTAGAATTGAAATTTTTTTAGCGGGAAATTACAAATTAAGATATATGTCGGATGTGTACCGATGAATTTAAATAAAATGAAACGCTTTATTAAATTTCGTAAAAATAATAATTTCGTTGGTTATTTTAAAATTTCGTCACATTTTTTTTTTTGTTAAATATTTTATTACTATGTTTACAGAAATTGTAAATGTGATATTTGACGAAAATATTTAAGCGAAAGGAGTATTCGAAAGTTTCGTATATTAAAATATTATGAAAAGGTCGATCACTATCACGTACTAAGTTCTTGTACGACAAAACTTTGACAAATTAAGTTTCTCATATAAACACGTTTGAAACTGATAAAGTCACAATGTCCACTATATGGGACATTAATAAAAACTTTTACACACGAAATGTCCTAAAGACCGACCCAAATGTACTACATGCAATGTTAAACTATTCCTCACTTGCTTCTTATCTGTTCGATCTATTCCTTCGAACGTGCAAAACCTTCGAAATACTCTCTCAAATATTTTACAACATTCTCCTACATCCTAATCTAGACTGCTCAGCTTCATTTATTCAAAATCTACCCGTTAATATAAATTCCTCCCGTGCCGTTGGCCTTAGTAGCAGTACACGACACGGTTACCAACGAAGAAGAAGTAATACTAGTTTTATAATTGATAATACGAGCGTATGCTCTTATCAATTTTTAATCGGCGATCATATCTGCGCTACGATTAACAAGAAACTACTATGTATATTACATACGTTATTCGGCCCCACTATAATAGCTAATCCTGTTTGGTGGTCAGTTTTGAACAGCCAGCACGCTTAAAAAATGACAACTGATTCAAAATCACTGTTGCAGAGTTATGTTATTAAATCCTTCCTGAATATGAGAAAAAAACTTAGTGACAACGCATTCAAAATTACGCATTCATATTTACACTTCCACATATAAATAAATTATCAAAAACATTTTACGATATGTTTATTAAAAGTAACTTTACAACATATGGTGCGTTATCGCAGGTGTAAACATCGTACAATTAATAATCACGGTTATTTCGATTATTTTTATTTATATTGTATTTGCGTACGCGTGTAGTGGTAATTTGTGATCATATATATATATATATATATATATATATATATATATATATATATATATATATATATATATGTGTGTGTGTGTGTGTGTGTGTGTATCTAACTGCCCCTTGGTCGCATTACCGTATTTACATAAGATTTTTCAGCTTTGACTCCCGAATATTTATATTATATTTTACCATTGTTTTTACTTTAACACAGCGCTACTAGTTTGAAGATAAATGTTAATGTATCGGTACTTGCCATTAAGAATATGCTGCGCATGTATTATAATATCGTACTATCTTCTTCTTACATGAAATATAAGTACAAAATTGTTTCCTTGTAAATTTTAATTTTTTTTAATTTGTTTTTTGTGTGATCTTTATACTTTGCAGAGTTTTAAAAAATTTTCTTTTTGATTTTAAATTTTTTTTCGATATCCTATTTATTTGGTTTAAAGTTTGTATGAATTGATTACATTATATTTCATTTATATCATTATTTTAAATAATTTATATTATTATTATTAATAAAATTCGTTAGTTTTTCAAATTTTTAAAAAATAAATATATATATAAAAAATTTGCAGATCACGGAAATAGATACTTAGTCGAGTTACTACTCTCGACTCGACTTTTTAATTCAAGCGTAGCGCCCGCCAAAATAATAAAAAAATAGCAAGTGCGCCTTTGATCACGATGTTTATACATACAAACGTACACATATATATGAATAAATATATATATATATATATATATATATATATATAAAAATAAATATAAGGGTGTCGAATTAAAGTTAAAATTATAACGCTTAAAATAAGGAATGAGGCATTTACTAAAATTAACTCTATCTTCCAGTTATCTAAGCTATAATTAAATCGAGAAGAAATAGACTATTGCCGACAAAAGAGATCAATTATTTATAGTGTAAATTATTACGCGGATAAACTTTAACATCCGGGTATGACTGGAGACCCGGAAAGAATGTTTAACGAACGAAGAAGTGTATGGTATATATATATATATATATATATATATATATGTATATGTAGCTGAAAAACTATTTCCGACTCATATTACCTCGTTAAATGTGGGCGCTATAAATAATGTACAGATTTTAACAAGATGTATTCAGTCTACATATAACATTTGCAATAATATTTTAATATAACCGAAGATAAATTAAAAAAAATATATATATTTGTACACTATACAAACGATATGCTAATAATATTAATAATAATTTTCATTCAGTATAACACATGCACACAATAGATAGACAATACGGGATATAAAAAACGAAGCTGTCAAATTAAATTTAAAAAAACCCAACAACAAAAAACAGTTGTTCGTCAATCGGACGTGATTCTATTTGCTTTTCGGTTATGGGGTTCTTATTTCAATTAGATATAAGAACGCCATATGGCGATTAAAAACAGCGCCGTCTGTAAAACGTTAAATTCGGCCGATTAACGAGAAAATTTATGGTCGAAATTTTTTTTTATCGAATCGTTATAAATTTATCGATAATCATTTTAGTACGAATTCGACTTTTAGCGCAAAAGAATACGTCGCGGACGGATTTTATTAGTTAACCAGAGAACAAGGTTAGGTCAGCTGTTCGTTTCTGTTTCAACGTGGGATGATCTACCGGAATTATCAAAAAGCTCAATGATGAAAAAAGAACGAATTTCATTTAAAATCAGTCTATTACTGATTTATAATTAATTTATTTAAAAATATATATATATTTATGTATTTATTTTTATTTTGGAGGTGCGAGAAATTTGTTTTTCGACATCCATTACTCACATACGTCTCGTTAAATCACCGAAATTATTTAATTACGATTATTAAAATGATGATGACGATGATAAATAAGGTCCATATGTTTATTTATTAGTCATCGATATTATAAAAGCTAAATACTCAGTAATAATAAAGTATTAAATATAATTAAACGATTAAGCAAATTAAAATTCGATCGAAATAATACCGATATTACAAGTACTAAATAAATAAATTATCACTAAGAACACGTATACTACGTTTTCCAACTTATTAACGAACGAAATTAAAATGACGTGTCGAAATGTAAACAAACATTTAAGTGAAATTGTCAATACTTGATGTAATAACAGCGTAAATAATCGAATTAAAAGTCTATAGAAATAAAAATATCAATTAAAAGAACGCGAAAGAAATTTCAACTCGTAAACAAATTAAATATAGATTAGCTATTAAACAGTTCTGTATAAAAACCCAACGCTGAACAGTTAGCTAAAATTATATATATATATATATATATACACACAAATAGTACATGCACACCCACCCATCTAAGCAATACACGCACATATATACAAAAACAATATCAGATATATTAGAAGAAATTAAAAATTTGAATTCTTTAATTTAAATATGGACAATCATTAGCTGCTTTATTAAATATTTATATTCTTATAGGAAAACGCTTAAAATACTCTCGGACGAAATTACCATGTCCAGACAGCGCCTGACTGGTAAAGAAATTGACATCCAAGTCATCTTTAATCCTAAAGTTTCAATACTAGTGAAAAACTTGAAAATTGTTCTACTCCGTGTAAACTATTAATTCATATATTCTGCCGTGTTTCTAACATGATTAACATTAATTTTCCTTAGTAAAGGAATTCCGACAATTACATAAATTATAATTTAACTCGTAACGGAAATAAGAATAAAAAGAATTTATTACGTTAATTTTAATCGTGATCAATCGTTATTAATAAGAATATTAAACCTTAAGACCAAAGCCGACTTGAACATACACAAGTCATTACGTAAGATTTCTGTAATAAGTGGTGAGTTCTATATAAAAGGCCAAAGCTGAACAGTACGCTAAAATTATATATATATATATATATATATATATAAATAATAGTACATGTACACCCACCCATCCAAGCAATACACGCACATATATACAAAAACAATGTCAGATATATTAGAAGAAATTTAAAATTTTTATTATTTAATTTAAATCTGGACAATCATTAGCTGCTTTTTCAAATATATATATATATATATATATATATATATATATATATATATATATATAAATAATAGTACATGTACACCCACCCATCCAAGCAATACACGCACATATATACAAAAACAATGTCAGATATATTAGAAGAAATTTAAAATTTTTATTATTTAATTTAAATCTGGACAATCATTAGCTGCTTTTTCATATATATATATATATATATATATATATATATATATATATATATATATTTAAAATTTAAAAAAAAAATCAATTCTAAAAGCAAAATTAATTGACTTCGAACATAAAAGGTTGGTAATAAGAAAGATTTTAGCATTCGTTTGACTTTTGTGAGTGTAACTATTTTTAATCTTGTTATTTAATCCTTTTATCATACTATTTTGATTTTATATAATGCGCAGATTATGTAATTACTAGTATTTTAAATTAACCGCATTTTTAATTATTATTATTTTCAAATTATACATATAAAACAGTATTAATGACTAGTCTAATAAAATCAATAAGCCCCCACCAATCATGGTTAAAAAAATTTATAATTACAAGATTTTCAAAAATTTTTTATTGGCAATTCCTGCCACTCAGTTCATTTTAAAACATGTTTATCTGACGTTACTGTTAAACCAGGGAACGCGGCTAGTTATCGGATCATTATTCGAAATTTAAAAGAAAAAAAAAAATTATTACACCTTACTCTTTAACAGAGGACAAACCATTTACAGTAGTTTTAAAAAACTTATATTCTACCACCGAGTTAGGTGAAATAAAAGAATCCATAGAATCGATCGGATTCAAATGACTGAGAATCGCCAATATATTAAGGTATAAAACAAAAGAACCGCTTCCCACGTTCTTTATCGACCTGAGTTCATCAGAAAAGAATGCAGAGATATTCAATATTACTCAATTGTTGAATACAATTGTATTCTTTAAAGAACCTAAAAAAGGCTTCACATTAAAGAGTGTACGGGATGTCAACTTTTAGGTCACACTGTAAATTACTGCAACCTTCCTTCACGATGTGTTAAGTGTGCTGGTAAACACGACAAAAGGATGTGAAACAAAACAGAACCAGCAAAATGTTCACTGTGATGGCGCTCATCCTGCGAGTTATAAAGGTTGTTCGATGTACATGCAACAGTATCAATTTTCTAAAACCCGTATTTCTCCCATTCAACATCGAGGAAATATCAATACACTCAAGATTTGTGAAAGACACCTTACACAAACTATTAGAATTTCAAAGAGCTCCCAAAAAAGAAGGCTACTTGACGAGATAACTGGAGAAATCCTTTCTCACTTACCAAAAAAAGCAATTATATTTATGTTCTATATCTTTAATAGTATACTAAGAATCGGAAAAAATCTGTCATCATAATGATACACAAGTCAGGAAAACCGCAGAACGACTCAGTCTTCTTCCTTCACTATCAGAAATTCTAGAAAGATTAATATTATATCGTGTGGAACCATTAATTCAAAAAATCAATTTAATACCAAATCATCAGTTCGGTTTCCGCACAGCGCACTCAACGGTGCAACAGTGACATAGACTAGTAGATAGGATCTCATCAGCATTCGAAAAAAAAAATGTTGTGCAGCCTTTTTAGATGTTTCTCAGGCGTTCGACAAGGTTTGCTCTTCAAACTACGTCAGTTTCTTCCCAAAAATCTCTATGAGCTCTTTAGGTCGCACTTGTTTGGTCGTTCGTTTATAGTAAGTGTAAACAACGTACTCTCTGATGAATTCACTTCATCTAACCAATCTACACTTTCGACATACCCACATTTTGCTGATGACATAGCCATCCATGCTGCTAATCCGCATTAGCTTAGCAGTACAGAAACATATGGGCATAAAACTGGCGTATAACATTCAACCCGATGAAAAGCCAACACATTACGTTTACTACAAAACAAGTTACATGTCCTACATTAAAATTGCACGATACTGTAATACCGCAGATCGGTCAAATACCTTGGCATGTACACATGGATAGACGGCTGACGTGGCGTTTTCATGTAGCTCAAACAAGGAAAAATATAATAGCGCGTGCTAGATTACTGTATTCATTATTGTCTGCAAAATCACCATTAAACTTAAAATCTAACAGAAATATCTATTTTTCAATCGTGGCGCCAATTTGGAAATACATTATACGGAAGTACAAATAATCTACGTATTCAGCAATAGTCGATGATGTTGCGCGCCATCTGCTCCGAAATATGTGTCAAACCTGACGCTTCATTCCGATCTACAAATACCGTATGTACAGCAGTATCAAAAATTTTTCAATAAACTACAGTTTAGCTCAAATCCAAATATCAATCGAATATATACGCTCAGTCTACCGGCACCCAAGCGATTCAAGAAACGGAAATGGTGTCGCGATGCCTTGTCGATCACTTGAAAAAAAAATAGTTAATTTTTGCCAAACAGTACTACTTATGTATCAACTTAATTTAATTTAAATATAATAGATCTATCGTACTTTTTTTTTAACCTTATCCTCGCACTAACTTATCTCACTGGAGATGTCATATATTTCTTCTTCTTCCTTCCTTGCCACTTCATTATCTTTCCCACTTCTATTCACCACCGTTGGTTGCGGCATATAATTGTCGGTACAACGTAGAAATTAAAAAAAAAAAATAATAATCAAAAAAGTATTGGGGGGGTTTGAAATAAATGATGAAAGACCTAATATAACAGAGTTTGCTGTCAATGATAACTCCTAAATAATTAAACTATTCTACGTCTTTCAGTTGAGAACCTTTATATACGGCTTCTAACGTGTTTCTCTTACGGTTTAATGACTCGCTGAAGAGTAAAACGAAACATTTATAGATACGGACATCTCGCAACTTCAATTAACCATCTTTCTAAATTATGTAACGTTTCATTCGTAACATGTTCCAGTTCAACTTTTGAATCTCCCTTTATGATAAATAATAAATCATCAGATTATATCCTAGTTTTAGCGGCCCATCAATAACAATATAATAATAATAATAAATATAATAATTGTACGTCACAAGTTATATATTTTAACGACCGAAAAATTTAAATAAAAAAAAATAAGTTCGCGGATCGTTCGAACGCCATCAAATGAAGAATCTAGATGCAAACGGACTGAAATGATGTAAAATCGATCGGGAAATTTAGATATAACGTCTACTATATAAGCTGAACAACTTATGAAAATCGAAATCAGTTAACAACCTACTACTTATAAGAATTACGACTAATACAAGTGCAGAAAAAAAATCTCTGACGTTGTTCAATGAGTAAGAATTTATATTTAGAGCATTATCATCGACAATCGCATACGAAAAGAGCAAAATTTACCAATGTCGAAACAAATTAATGCGGATGTGCCGTTCTAAAACTGTGTTTACATTTAAACATTTTTTTATACTGTTCGCACATAGCCACACATAAAGCCAACAGACGAAACAACTGGATGGATTAGAAAAGGTGAATGCAGTTGGAGTAGCGAAGGTCGTAGGTATAAATAGGAAGACGACCCTCAACACACGGTAGCACGGGAAATTAAAATAATCGCCGATATCATCAGGTCGTTAGACTATAGAATATGCAGCAGAGATCGCGAATCGAACTGTAGAATAGCCAAGTCACAATAACAATTTATAACTTCTGCGTGTTTATAAATACTATATACATCGCCAAATTATATTATATCGTATCCTACCAATAAATTAATTTATTTAAAAAATAAATAATAATTTAGAATTTTTATAAAATTAATCATTAAAACTTTAATTTTATTATTAAACATTTCAGAAGGTATACGATCGGTATGTATTATATAAGGATATATATGTATATATGCGTGTGTGCTCGCGTGAATATGTCAAAAATTGAATTGACAGCGAATAAAACCTTTTAACAGTTACGGCAGTAATGATGTAGAACAAGGCTATATAGAGTACTGGAAAAATTATATGATTAGGCGCACAAGCATCTACGAGAAAAAACAGAAAGTGTTGGATTTAGTGCCTGATTTTAGTGCTGACCCTCGTGATTGAAGGCAGCTGATGATTAAATCCGAAAGGAAAAGATTGGAAATTAATCAGAAAATTAAAAAGTTTATAGTAAATTATTAAGATATCTATATAAATAAAATTACGCAAAATTCAGATTAACGAGTAAGAAATTGCACTTTCTATTGGAACTGTAAACGAATAATTTTTTTTGAATGTATACGTATATATTTTAACACGACGCAAATATGACAATAATACATCGATTAAAATAAATTTGAAATTTACTAAAATTAAACAATCTAGTATAAATCATATTAAACTATAATCAGATTTGCTTCCTAAAAACATAATACGAATATATACGATAGCCTTATCATCGCTAGTTATACAGCCTTTTATTGTAGCGATACGTCAATTAATTTCATTATTGTATACGGGAATAATATGGAAATCGATTTAAACAAATAAAAATCGATTGTTGGTCGTTATTAAAATTCTACTATATGCGTACATAACTGATTTTTTACGTTTATTACTAAATGCGATAAATATAACCGATAAAATGTAGATTTTGGATTTGTACTTTTATTAAAAAATAAGATGATATATATATATATATTTATATATTAATATATGCATTTGTATTCTGAAAATTATATTTTTGAATAAAACATTAACATATTATAACGTTTATGAGTTCGTACTACCGGTTGAAATTACATTGTCTAATTACAATTAAACGGGTTTAATAAGGTTCATCATCAAGGTCGTATTGTTCGTTGCCGAACATCGCGTTGTACGTTTTTATTTTTACGCGCAAAATAGGCTAGAATTGAAGGCATTGATTAAATGCAAATGCGCCTGTGCTTCATACGGAGTGGGGAGTGCCTTTTCGGTGATAATTAAAATGATGATAAACTTCTTCTAATCCAGGCATGTATGTATATATCGGGCGAATACTATTGAAAATAGTCGCTAACTATAATAATTCTAATGACCGTGTAGCAGCTATGGTTGATCGAAACTTCAGTCGGAAGAGATAGTTATTATTGTTTCGTAGCAGAATATGGCCAAAACAAAATTGACTGGAAACTTGATGAAATTAATTGGAGCTTTACCGTTCGGTTTTCTGTCAATAGGTCTTTTATCAACTTCTAAAACCAACGTTTTATCCTTCACGCTATTTCGTTCGCACAAATTGCACACCGATTTAACGACATTTATATAATGCAAACGTTTTCGTTGCAAAATCGTTTTCGAGAATCCTAATACTAATTTAAAAAAGTGGTAATGCCGCCGCGAAGAATTAAACTTATTTAACGATAAATTATATATATATATATATATTTTTCGAATGGCGATAATTAATTTCGAATAATTTTATTTATTACGTAAAAATAGTCTCGAACTAATCCATATATATATAATGAACACACATAATAACACGTGTGTATTTATGTATAAATGAAAAAAAATCTTCCGACATATGCTTTATCGCATAATTTAAATTCTAATCAAATGACTATCGCTTTCTGAACTATTCAAACAATTGGTCGGTAAATGAATGTCAACTTGTTTGTGGAAATAAATGGCAACTAATTATTAGCATTCGGGTTGATGAAAGCCGCGTACATGACGTTCCCTGCAATCTTTTCAAAACCGTTTATTTTTCTTTATATGAAGTTATTACGAATTTTAAATATATTATATATAAATATAAGCGGAGATGCATTAAAATAGAATTAAGTCGGTTTGAAAGATAAAAAATGGATTACCTTTAACGTAGATGATTATCGTGAATTATGCTTAAAAAAAAAAAAAAAGTAATGTAAATAGATAAGGATTAAAATGATTCATGTAAGATGAATGCAGTTTATAACGAGCAGAAAGATTTCTTTAATTAACAATTCAAACCAAAATTTAAAATTTTGTACGAAAGTAATGATTTAATATCTGAAGCGACCGAAATAGCTGATGTACGGAGATGATATTGCAGAAATCCTTATATTTTCTCAAGTACATTATATAACCACGAAAATGAATTAGAACCCGAAGTGATATAGTATGAACAGAAATTAATTAAAAAGGAACAAGGCGTGTTAATATCGATGCAGACAGGATGTTTCGTAAGCAACGGAGGAAGCGATAATATTCAATAGAATTTGTTAAACCGCAATTTGGCTAGAAGAATGCACATTTTCACACTACATACTTTATACGCAAGGAAGGATCGAACACAGATTGCGTTAATTACCGGATGATAGTATTAATTCTCCATGCTAGATTGAAAAGTCGCGGGAATATAATCTGTTTATTAGCTTTCATCGATTATATCAACGTATTCGACCGTGTTAAAAATGTTGTAGAAATGTCTACGCAACCTTGTGGAGTTCCTGAACATCTACTACTTCTGATTACAAATCTTTACAAAGATGGTTAAGCATCGGTAAATGTTGACGACATATCGTTAAAAACCATTTACTATAAAACGTAAATGTATTTTATCTATGTGCGACCAAGATTTTCCTATCGGTGGAAAAAGGGACTTCCAATTTAAGATATATGTGGATGACAAAATTTTACAGCGAGCAGCACACCTTTGAGCCAGAAATATATACTATAAAAACAAAAAAACAAAACAATAAAAGAATTATAAATAAAAGGTCCATAGATTAGTCGAAATATAGAAAGATTTTCAAGTATCGATGGTAAGATCCGAATTATAAAATCGTTGATTTTTTTTATTTTTACAACATGCGGTTGCGAATCATGAATAAGAATGAAGAAAAGAAAATACAAGTTTTCGAGTTATGGTATTGGCGAAGGCTCTTAAGAATATCGTGCACGAAAAAGATCACGAATAAAATAGTACTGCCGAGGATAGGTGTAAAATGTAGTCTCTGATATATATATATACAATACGACTTTTTGCGCTATAGAAAATAATCCGCATCTAGAAAAACTGATATATCCACAATTCGCCCGATAAAAAGAGGAAAAGAGACTAGATGGAACATGGTCAGTAATCTAATACAATCGAAAATAACGATGTTACCAACGTGTAGCAGGTTGGTAAATAGTGGAGGAAAATAATTCACGACATACCTGGCTTATCACGATTACGATATTATTCGAATTCGAATAAATACAACAACATGACCGATATAATTCTAAATAATAATCTTGTAAATCACATAAATACTGCGTTATGTTTGGCGCCTACGAAAAATGAATATAAAGTTCTAAGCTGTAATTATTACTTCGAAATCGGTATAAAGAAAAAGTCCGTACAATCAAATTAAACATGGAAAACAACTTGATGCGTTCGAAATGTAAAAGTTAGGCTTTTCGCTGTACTAAAAATGAAGTTAAAGCGCCGCGTATAAGTTATATATTCACCAGACGACAATATGGCGTCTCAAAAGCGACTCAATGTCTAGTCTAAAGACATAGATTAGACGCCGATCCAGTTATACCAAAGTGATAATAATGATAATAATAATAAGCTAACTGGTTAAAACTACACTTCAAATATTATCTTTCTTTTTTATCGGAAGCCGTTTTAAATATTAAAAACCTGGAAAGACTGTCTATTATCTCGTTACCATTACTACCGATCAGCTTAGGAACTACCACAGTGGTCATATCGTAATAAAACTAGTTATTAAGGGCAGTTTTCCCCTATTGCACGCAAACAAACATATATAAAATATATAAAAATTGTAGAAAGATGTATATATACACTAATTTTCCATTGTGCACGCGATTTTTTTTTGACGATTTATTAAATTTTATAATTTGACGTCCATCGTCAATTTCTAATACACGGAAACGTACCACGTACGTTTTGAATATGTTGTACGTGCGTATATATATATATATATATATACATATATATATATATATATATATATATATATATATATATATATATATATATAAAGTTAAATGTATTCGTTTTTAGGACCCGGTCACACTGTCTGCACATACGGGAGGTCAGTGTAATACGTTATTTCAATTTATTGTTTCATCAGGCGCCGTGAAATATTGCCCGGGTATATAACTTTTTATTGGCAAATAAAAAAATTGCAACATAATTTAGTAAAAGGATTATGCGTTTTTATTTATATATAAGGGGTATAACGTAATTAGTCCACTTGAAGTCTAATCGTGAATATTATCTTGATAGAGTACGTTTGATACCAGGTATATGGAAGAAATTTTTTAAAGATCATTTTTTTTCTTGTTTTGAGGTAAAAGTTAGCATTAAACATCATGTATGACAGAGTATATGTATCCATTCATTTATTAGTAAGGTGTACACCAATGAGACAAAAACTTAATTGTTACATTATGTGTAATGGTATTTTCCTTTTCAATCAACGTGTCTGTTGAAGGTTATCATTATTTAAGCCTGTTGCTAGCGGATTCGGGTGCGATCTTAGGCGCTGAGCATATGTTTCACTGTATATCCTTATTACATCTTTCACCGTTTCTATTTTTTTTAGGTCTCTATATGTCATCATTTCTAATATAACAAGGTGCATTTATACGTATAGATTTTTCAATTTTAGAAATATTTGAATTGGATGTCGTACCCCATAATTGAATACCGTACGACCATACTGGCTTAAAGATATAGTAGTAATTTATTTTGTATGGATAATGATGATTTCTAATAAGCTAGTGGTACTTACGAAATTGAAAGTCTAATTGCTTTCGCTTTACATTAATATGTCTTAGCCAAGTTAGCCCTCTAGGTGCATAGGTATTTTACTCAATCGGCGGCTTGTACCCTTGACAGTAATTGGTTCTGCATTATGTTTGCATTTTTATATAATGTGATTTTGTTTCATTAATACTTATCTGCCATTTTTTAGTCCATTTCTCAATCGTATTTACATTTCTACTGTAGTAGTCGAGTTGTTTTTAAAGGATTTTTGCTTATAGATAGTATAGCCGTATCATCAGCAAATGTATTAGTGATAGTGCTTTGACAGGTCGGCAAGTCAGCTGTAAATAAGGGGTACAGTATAGGACCCAGAACATTCCTTTCTGGCACGCCTGATTTTATTTCACGAAGCGATGTAACCTCTGCTTCATATCGTACTCGAAAGTACCTTTTACGAAGGTGTATAGGTAGTATGGGAGATGTTTAAGTTGCATAATACAAATTAATAGCGCTGTAATAACCGTTAATAATGAAATTATTGAAAAAGTGAATAGATTTAAATATCTGGGTTGCTATGTCACTAGTAGTCTCGATGTGGATGCCGAGGTTAAAGCACGGTGCAGTTACGCACGAGTAGCCTTCAATAATATGAAACAATTATTATGTGATAGATCGCTTAGTCTGAAGATAAGACAAGATATAGTTCGATGTTATATCCAGTCAATTTTGTTATATGGTATTGAGGCTATGCCTCTAAATAAAAAACATTTTAACCGATACGAAGCTGTGGAAATGTGGATACATAGAAGGATGCTGAGGATACCTTGGACAGCAAAAATATCCAATAAAGATGTCTTAAAGAAGGCGAATACAGATCGACAATTACAGAATATTATTATAAAGAGAAATGTGTCATACTTTGGCCATATCATTAGAGGTGCAAAGTATGAAATTTTACAGATTATTATACAAGGACAGATAGAAGGAATAAGAAGTCCGGGAAGAAGGAGGACAGATTGGCTGAAAAATATCAAAAACTGGACCGGCGCATCTTCAATACAACAATTAATGGCAGATGCGAGACAACGTAAGATCTAGTTGGCACATTGGTGACCGCCTACGCTCTCTTGAGTATGGCACATAAAAGAAGAAGAATAATCCTGTATGGTCACACCTTATCGAACGCCTGACTGATGTCCGGGGACAATGCAGCACAATAACTTTTTTCTTCGAACGTTTTGTCGATGGCATTGACTACTCTGTGGACTTGGTATATCGTTGAGTGTTGTTTTCGAAAATCAAATTGGTGGTCTGGGATAGGAACTTTTTCCTCGATTACATCCATTAATCGTTTAAATATATTTTCTCGTATTTTTTTGACACGACCGGTAGGAGACTAATGGGTCGATATGAGGTGGATTCATTAGATATTTTTCCAGCATTTGGTATACTTAATAACTTCTGATATTTTCTATTGAACAGGGAAGTACGAGAAGCTTAATACGGCATTAAATAACTAGCATAAGGATCCCTTTTTTAGGTAGCTGTTTAATTACATATCCTGTGATTAAGTCATATCGGGGGGCTTTGTTTGGACTTAGATCATGTTGTTTGTTTTACTTCGTTTAGTGTTATATGACGTATATCTACAACTTACAATTGGACATTCAGATTGACTAATAAAATTACGATTAATATTTAAATAACAGACACAGGGATAACCGTTTTTAATTCCAATTATTTGAACATACTTCGAACGATAGGCGAGTTAAAAATACGGACGTTCTGAACTCATATTGCAAAAGACCTCCGGGAATGTAGTAGGTGAAAAATCAACACCCGCCGCGAATATTGACAGTCTTCCGAGATACTGCGCGATTCTTTGCCAAATTGCCGCAAAAACTACTAGCGATTCTCCAGAGAAAATCCTAAAATAGATATGTTTATTATTGTAATCCCGAGGCCATATTTGTGTTCGCCAGCCAGTTCCTACGACGGTATTTAAAATTATACACCATTTTTTGTTTTTTATAAAATGTTATCTTCACAAGATGACGCTTGATCGGGATGTTGTATATCGCTTTACTCGACGCGGAAATTGTTCAACCATCCGATTAGATTAGTATATTTACTCTAGAGTTCTGTTTAAGGAAAATCGGGAATTGTGTGATTTTCCAATCGAATACGCATACTGGCACACATCCATGAGAGGATAATGGCAAACCACCAGCCATATTAGCTTGCACAGCATCCGTCGTTTGGCCCCCCGATTCTTTCTCAATCTTGGCCCGATGAGTATCATTTAGTTATTTCGTTCTAGTTCCCCGAGTTTGTGTATATAGGACCCTAGGGAACGGTTTGCGTATTTTACCACTGAGTAAAACACATAAGTACAAATATTACAATAAAGGTTTCAGTCCTTAACTTCAAGCTGAAGGTTGTTAAAATTCTGCTTTTAACATTAGAAAAAAAATAATAACGGCTTAACTTCCATCGATAAAAACTGATTAGTAATTGATTCTGTATTATTATTATTCTTTCTTCGAATAAACCGTCGCATAGGCGCCCCCTACTTATTCGTTATACGCTTAATGTAATATTAAATATTGCGTAAATAACCGAAGTACGTATATATGTAGAAAAATGGGAAGTATTTAAAAATTTTTAAAATATAAAATTCAAACAAAAAAATTACCGAGGCCGTTTAAATAAAACAAACTTTCGTAATTCGTTAAAACGTAACACGAAAGTGGCCTCGCTAGATGCGTACGTTGTGTAAGTTTATAAATGATAAACAATATTTAAGGAAAACTTAATACTATTATATAAACAAGACCACTTGTACGCAGACTGTTTGTTTATTGTTTACACAATTATATCCGTTTTTAAATTTACATTGTGCAACGACTTCTTAACACATTGTTTACGTTATGTAAAGAGTAAAAATCAACTATAACTTACAACAAATAAATATATATACGTATATATATATATATATATATATATATATATATATATATATATGCTTGCCATAACTATTGCGACGTACGTAATAAGGAAATATCGATATTGGGGTATATGCACTGCCATCTGTAAAAAGGAAATCGTTAAAACTAATTTAATCGCTGAAAAAAAGAGAATTATTCATTAGCCAAGAAATAGTAACAAAAAAAAAAAGTTATGTCTGATTTATTTGTTCAACGCTAACAAATTTTCAATTTGATTTTTTTTTTCAATTATCGTTATTATTATCTTTAATCGACGAAGTTATCTTAAATTCGGACCTGTAACCTTGAATAACATTTAAATTTGGAATTCAATATGAAATATTTAAGTCTAGTTCCGAATAAGGATTAATTTAGGCAAATAAGATCCAATCGTCTCTTTTAAAATTTTACCCGATTTTTAACCGAAAAAATCACATCGAATAAAATAATTCATAACATAATCACGCATTACGTCTATATACGACTGTCCTATATGGTCGTGTATATAGATGCTTCCGACCTTTCTAAATTACAGCGTTTCCAAAATCAACATTTCAGGATATTAAGCTAATATGACCTAGTACTAGAACCCACGCGTAAAGCTCTTAATATCCGGAGATAATAAAGCGACATAAGAGAAGTGACTAGTTTTTAAATAGGATATTGTACGATTATTTTTAATAAGAGCTTAGCGCACAGTCGAAATATGAAAAACATATCAACGTAAGAGAATTAAGCGATTATCGTTATATATATTTTTATTTATCATTATTAAGAGATAACATTTTTAGTTATCGAAAATTTATCTGGCGAATATTATTCTTTGCGATAGAAAAAAAAAAAAACAATTAAAAAAATTACGGAAAATAAAAATCTCCTACTATTATTATTATTGTATCATCCCTTTTTATAATACAGGATCGCCTTGGTAAAACGAGGAAGTATATAACTTAAAATTGAGCCGGGTAAATTACCGCTCCCATTGAGTTTTTTCGAGGAAGAGATGAGTAATGTTGAAAAAATGAAAATCAACGTCACCCTACGGTTATTTTTAGTGCAAATAATATCTAGAAAATTATAACAAAACATCCTGACAAATTATTACGCAATATCAATGAGTCGTCGTAACCCAGTGAGTAATGTATACCCAGGAAATTATTAGAAAATATTAGACTATTATTATAAAAAGACTATTATTATAAAAGGAAAATTTATTATTATAACCTTGAATGCACGTGTTAATTACGTAGTGGCACTTAACGAAAACCGGGGATATGTAAATAAGTGTTATATAAAAAAATTTATATTTACACAAAGTCCGGTATACGAAATGATTAGAGCTATCTTTAAATAATGAAGTCATTTATTAATTGTAACACAGAATTATCTAGAATAATTTTCAATTTCGAAAGTTGGTAAAAAAACGTTAATAACATTAAATTGTATACGATTAATATTAAAGATAAAAATACATATTATTATATATATCTTGACCGGGGGGGGGGGTTGTACCACTCTGGGACGGAGTTCTAACGAGGCACGTTCACAGGTGGCATATAGTGAAATAGCCCACAGATATCTAGATTTGTTGCGAACAACGAATAAACAGTCGTGGACCACATGTGATTCCAGTGGCAATACGATAAGACCACACGAGGATGCAGATTGGCAGCTTGAGGAACTGTCTGCTAAAAGTCTGCACTAATCCTAGGACTGTCTAAAATCTATTTATTTCGCGTATATCAGCGGTATACGAACATTATTAAGAAATAAATTTTTCAATCCTATCACTGTCAGAACTACAATACAGACAAGAGTCAAAGACGGTTTGATGGCAAAACGCTTAAAATACTCTCAAACGAAATTATCGTGTCCAGACAGCACCAGACTGTAAAAGACATTTACAATCAGGATCATCTTTAATCCTAAACCTATTTTCAATACTGTGAAAAAACTTGAAAATTATTCTACCCCGTGTAAACTATTAATTCGTCTATTCTGTCGTATTTCTAACATTATTAACATTAATTTTTCTTAATAAAAGAATTCTTACAAATTAAATAAATTATAACTAGTAACGGAAATGAGAATAAAAAAAATATTTTACGCCAGTTTTAATTGTAATCAATTGTTATCAATAAATGAAAATACTTAAGTCAGTAGGAAGATCTCTGTAATAAGTGGTGCAGCCACAGTTAAAACAGTTCTATATTAAAAGCCAACGCTAAACAGTAGCTTCCTTCGCTTAGCTGAAAATTTATTAAACATAATCGAATTTAATTTGTGATTTTTTTTTTTACGAGCTCGATAGTGCTGGCTAAGGCTAGATTAGAGGAATAAGATTAAATAGTGAAAGGAAAGTTATAAAGCTATATCGAGCTTTGAAACGAGTTATTAAAGTAAAAATAGATTTATGATTAGATGATTTGGATGTAAATTTCTTTCTCTGTCAGGTGCTGTCCGGACATATTGTAATTTCGTCGGAGAGTACTAAGCGTTTTGCCATGAGACCATCTAATTCTTGTCCGTACGGTTGAACGTTTTCTTTTGATTTGAACAATAATTAAGCAAAAAGATTCTATCGATCCTTTATAAATAATTACACGGTCTTTATATTTAATTCCGCCAATGTTAAGTTGAATTTTCACGGAGCATATGTTTCCCTAGTGCATGTCGTGTACGAATCTTCCTTTATTCCTGTATAACCTCTAATATCGATTATTATTCGTTCTAACAACGATCTACTTTAAGTGTTAAGGTACTGTTGTAACATCGGGGTTTTACCAGCGTATTGTCGTACCCTACTATTTTCAAAATATAAAATAAAGTTCTTTCTTCAATTCAAAAAAAAAAAAAAAAAATATTATACTAATTAAGCCAAACGAAAATTTCAACTAAGACGACTTAAATAATAATAAGAAAATAACGCAGGATGATAATAATTTTGTTGGATGAATAACCAAAAATAAAAATAAAAGAATCTAACCGAATACTTGCATTCTATAAAGATCGGAGGACGCGTTGCGAATATATAAAATAACGCCGGTCTCGAGAAAAATAACAACATTTTAGGGGGTAAAAAGGTCAATTTATTTCAACTAAGTTTAATAATAAATTCACTTCGTTCTTATTCTAATAAAAAAAGTGATGTAGAACAGACTCCAAGGATTACTAATCTTTAAAAATATACGGATACCGACATATATCTATGTATTATATGTATTTGCACCAGATGCATTACGCACACACATGTATACATACAAAAGTCGTAGGAAGAAACTGACTTAAACAGATAGAATTACCAGACGTACGAATGTGCAAGACAGGAGAAGGCAAAGAATATAATATTCTTAAAACAGCTGGCTTTCGTACTTCAAGGAAAAGTAAAAAAAAAAAAATATATATATAAAAAATGGTTTCATCGTAAGGCAACCACACATATTATCCTATCATCTGGGCATGTTTCGTTTTACATCATTTCATCTTTATTTCGTCGACAATCTTCCGCCGCATTTAACATACGCTATACGTGCCGACGCACACATTATTCGCGCACAAAACTACGCGTCACTACCTAGCAGGGTAAGATTATACGGAATTTCTTTTTAAATTCAAATCTGACGCAGGGATTAAGTTAAGGTAGAATTGTTACTCCTACGACGTTAAAAGTATTACCCTATTTCGAAGGTAATAATAACAACAATAATAATAATAATAATTAGGAAAAATATCAAACGATGAAAGATAGACCAGATATCCGCCATATTTTTGTGCTTGAAAAAATAGCTACACACACACACACACACATATATATATACCGCTATTTATCAACAAATGGTCGGCCTTTATTATAACATCAACAACAACGTGTTTATGTATATTCAAACAGCTGCATCACACGTAAAGGATGCAATACATAAAAAAGATGTTAAAAAACTTATGTACAGCATACATACATACATATACATAAAAACAACAGACAGTGAAAATTAGGAGGACTTAGAAAAAATTTACAAATCGCAACGTTTTATATATATATATATATATATAGTTAAAGAACAGTTTTATTCCGTGAAATTAAAGTTTATTTTCTCAGAGAAGGTTGGGATCATTCTAGTTGTATAAAACGTATGTTGCATAAACCCTAAAGAATGTCTAGAGCGTATTAATACATATATACATATACAAATACATACATTATATACATATACATATATAAATATACACACATATATATATATATATATATATATATATATATAAAATGTACACTCGCCTAAATATGTTGCACACGTGTTCGAAATATAAAGTGTTAAAAATATCATAAAATTTTTCTGACCGAAATTTTTTTTTATTTTTTTTTTTGTTGTCGCTTCAAATGGTTTTTTCGCGCAATTCGCTTTGGCTACGTTTAAGCAATACGAACGTAAATATTTTAATCGCGAATTACTTTTCATTTTATTAATTATGCCGGGGCCGTCGTAAATTTACAAAATCGTCATCATCATTCTTATTATTCACGACGCCTGTTTTATATTTTAACTTGATTTCGTTTTATTTTTAACGAACTCCTATAAGTTAGAAAAGAAATTTATATAAGGTATTCGGAACTTTTATTACAGTTATTACGTAAATAATTTTCGGTAAGATTATTTTTAAAAATTGTTTTATTCATTTCTATTTTTCGCGTCGGTCAATTAATATTTCGGCGGATATTTTTTATCAATTATATATATCGTTGTTAATTTCTAATCGGATTAATTCCACAACCCATTTTTTACTACTACGGAACTATAGGGATAATAAATTTATATTACACCCGGTATTTATAACTCGCATCATATTTAGAAATAATATTATACGTATAAATTAATTAACTTCGGATAAGAAGTACACATACGATCGATATATTTTAATTAAACGTAACACAATTTAATTCAGAAAATAGAATTTTAATCGAACTTTCGTATAAAATGTGAATAAAGTTCCTAAATTACGCGATGTGTTTTGTAAAACATAATATTAACTGTTCGACGTATTACAATATCGCGTATTGTTTAGAATTTTAATTTACGCTTCTGACACATTCCGCGTAAGAATTTACATTAGACGAGTAATGTAAAATCTAAAAAACCTTAAATAATTAATTATTTATTTATTTATTTATTTTATTTACTTTTATAGAACTGACCATCACCCGGTTAAAAATATCATATCAAGAAACAGCATCGAATATCTAGGAGTACACTTAGATCGCACATTAAGCTGAAAAATACATATATACAAAACACAAGGAATCGACTAGATATCAAATTAAGATCTCCCTATTGGCTAGATATCATTCGAATTTTTCCGTAAAATAATTTTAATATGTAATACAATAATGAAGCCAACTGCATCGATGCGGGGATGTGCGGCGAAAAAGCCAAATATAGGAATATAATACGCTTTAAAAATAAAGGCCGATATACAGAATGCCGTGGTACGCTACCAATGAGAAAGTTATTCATCGCGAATTTGGGCGATCCGCATGGTATGCGCATACGCGGACGCTGCAATGAGCTAATAGAGCTGGCCTTGCGGATGTCACGCTAACCGGACGAATGAAAAGAATTAGAATTAGCGACCTAGTTTAATGGACTGAATACACATCAATGTGGGATGTATTAGATATTCGTTTGGATGATCGTTTACGAACCAGCAAGAAATCATGTTCATTCTGCTTTAATCTATATAACTAATAATGATATAAGGTTTATCGCCTATATTCGGGGTTTAAACTGTGTTTTTAGAAGCAATTCGCGTAAATTAAATTATTCGTATTATATCGCTTACTTTATTTATACCGAATTTTATTTAATTTAAACGTACTTCGAATGATATATCGAGAAATACGATTATTTTAATCTGAAAATCAGAATAATTTTCTTTTTATCTTATAACGGACGAATAGAAAGTGCAATAATACCAACTAATTATATAATCTTTATTACTTCTTAATCACTAGTGTTTTCTTCTGGCAGTCTTTTCGAATTTTACGTAATTTACCGCAAGTGTTACCGCTTTAATTAATTATCAATTTTTTTCTCTACATCTAGTCATCGGTTTATCAACCAATAGCCTTTTCCCAGAAATACGTATACGCGCGCAATCCTACTTTCTCGATTTTTCAACTGCTCTATACGGCACTATTCTAGCAAGGCTTTAAGTACTGTCTATTCGATTTTCTACATATATCTTTATATAATACACACCGTTCATATACCTTTTCAAAATAAAATTAAAGTTTATATGCAGAAAAAATATTAATCTAGAACTTTTATACGATAATTAATTTATAAATGTATATAGATGGAATACGCACGACGATCGTCTTGGCATATTATATATATATATATATATATATATATATATATATATATATATATGTATAAACGTCAGAATAAATTAATTTTATTTTTACATTTATATTTGATTTAATTCTTGTTTTTTTTTTTTTTTTAATTTTTATTCAATTGTTATTTTTCATATTCGCGACTTGATAGTTTTCTTACTTTTCGTTTCGCGTGATATGGCTAAATACGTTGTCATTTTGGTAAACCATTGGCCGAAGGTTAGGTTCCCTACAGGCCCAGATTTACATAAGGCCACTTGGCTCCGACAAAAATAATTAAACTATCCAAATGTTTTTTTTTTTTTTTTTAATATAAAGAGCAAGCGATGTATTCTTTAATTCTAGATAAATTAGTTCGAAAATTTTTTTTTGAATGTTGCTTAGGGATATATTTAACGTTAATGAGCTGCAACTAAACCGATAAAAGATCAGTCTCTAAACTAAATCATTTGTCGTGAAAAATATATTGAGAACATCAATAGCTCGAGATTGTTTAAATTATTTGACTACCACGAGTAGGAAACGAGATATATTACGAGAAATGTAATAATTTTTAAATTCCTAATTTTTTCTCCCTTATAAGGCCACCACTCTGCTTGTGCCCCTCGAATCATTTAATACGGCATTGATTTCCTTTTAGTTATTATTTCATTTTTTCGCCATTTCTTCTATTAACTATAATATTAGATTGATCCTAACTTGTACGCAGATATTATAATATCCTCATATTAGATCGCATAATTACTATTAGTAACAAACACTTTACACTATCGAGATATACAAATTCAGTAATAAATTTTAAATCGAAATCAGCGAGTTAAAACACGTTATTATACCTGGATTAGAGAGAGATTAGATATTTCGGTGTTACACCGGGTGGTAAAATTAACGACGTGTAAGCTGGAAGTCGTGCCATTATGTGTATCAGAAAATCTACATTATTACCAATGCGGGTAAGCTTTTAATTTAGAACTAATTTCACTCGAAACATTATACGCTAGTCGCGTATGGTCTCTAACATCAGCCTAAGTAAAATAGACTATCATCATGGTTGTATTAGTTGCAACGCGTTTGAATATTACTTCATATGTCCCGAACCCTGGTTTTCCTTATTATAATTTCAGCCAAATAACGAGGCGGCATACTGGTTCGCCTTTATCTTATTGGTTTCCATGGTATTTTTTCTTGCGCGACAGTCACGAATTCTGCGCACTTACGAGCGATACATTTGACTTTCCATTCTTTAATGTTACTCATTAGTGTGTTTTTTTTCTTAAATTCCTCTCATTACCGTTTTGTTTCTAATGCGATATGTCCTCGATATTTTCAGTATCCTACGATAGATAGCACCACATTTCAAACGCGTTGATTTTTTTCTGGCTATCCGCGCCAATTGTTTCGCAGCCATATTTAAGTATTGACCGGACGTAAGTAATATTCTTTCGTTCGAGTTCAGATCGCCAGTCCAATTCCTGTTTTGATTTCTAGTATCGTTTGTTACAAGAAGAGCTCCGAAATATAATTATATTTTATCGCTATTTAACTTAACGTCTACAACAAAATCATCGCCCCGGAATTCTATCGAGCAAGGCTAGAGATACAAGCGAATTGGAACTTGGCGCAACACGTTCTAGAACATTGAAAGTTTGTATATTTATTAGTACGCGACAGATCTGTACCGCGGTAAAAAGACAATTTTGGTAAAATCACGAGAATAAGCGCGTCGTAGAAAAATATAAACACAAACCGTTTAATATTTTTTCAACTTATTTTTCAAAACGATAAATTTATTGATCTTCAATATATTTCTATTAACCGTTTAATTATTTATCGATTTATTAATTAATTTATTAACGTTTACGAAACAGAATCTAATCTGGCAGTTTTCCTTAAATAATATTATTTTAATTACACGTAAATATCGAATTACATTTAATATTGTTGGTTAAGAAACACATTGTTTTTTCGGAACGATAAGATAGAACATTACTTCTTTTTGATATATGTCATCATTAACATTTATATATATATATATATATATATATATATATATATATATGTATGTACATTTATTGATTCTGGGGCGATACGAAGTTTACGGATAAGGAAAGACTAAATCGTATTATATATATATATATATATATATATATATATATATATATATATATATATATATATATATATATATATATAACACATAACGCCTAGAGTATACTCAAGATAATTACGTTCCCATGCTAAAAGAATTGTAGAATCGGCCGATCGAAAATTGCTCCAAAAAATTTTTAAAATTGAAAATCCAATTTTTTAAACTCGCGATTCTTCGTTACCGGTTTATTTTGGTAAAATTTATGTTATTACATAAATGATAGATCTCCACGTCTACTTTAACCCGAACCCCTTATCTATCACGAGGGGGCCTTAAGATCCGCCCAAAACTCTTTAACCCCAATTTTCTCGATGGATATTTGGTGTAAAAATACAATTTACTATCGTTAGACGCGTATTTCAATGCCACATAGCTTTCATTTAAACTATTTTCCGCCGATTTCAAATGGTTCGCGATTTATTGCGAAAAAAGCGAAATTTGAAAAAAATCGCAAGGTTTTTTGTGTTACCCACTCTTTTAAAAGTTTTTTTAGTTCTGTTTGAGAACTGCTTTTTCAAGAGGCGGAATCGTTTTAAAATATTTACGTCGTGCGCTATGCCCAGCTAAAGGTGGCAAGTCGGCAATTTTTAAAAATTCGTAACAATAAACACTTTAAATTAGACCGAATTGTAAATTTCATTCTCGAATCTACCTGGAGACACACAAAATTTTTTATTAAAATCAGTCCAGCCGTTAGGAGTTCAGTGAACAAGCGCAACAGAAGAGAATTGTATATATATATAGATATTATATATATACATATGTGAAAAATGCATTAAAAAAAAGAACGATAGGAAAATAGGAAACAACGAATGCCACGCAATACGTAACTATACAGAATTTGCTCATGGAAGACTAAAATCGATACGTAGCATTTTAGGAACAATAGAGAAGAGCTCTGGAAAACTCGGCAAAATCTGAAAGACTATTAAAAGTTTGCGAACTCAAAGCGCCAGTAAACGGAATCTCTTCGAACGAGAAACGATTTAAATTTCACTTTATGGCGTACCGTAAACAAAATAAGAAGTGTAGTGGCACAAACCGAGTACGATTTAAATGAAAAATTATGAGAAAAAATCGAAGCGGATAAATTATATTCCGATATGGATGAAGAAACTTTAAAATTTCTGGTATATTGGTCGCAGAAATGATTATGATTGGATACGATATAATAATAATAATAATAATAATTATTATTATTATTATTATTATATATTTCTTCGTCGTCGTAGGCGATTAAATTTCTAATTAATTCCATTTATACGTTTATCGCGAGTTATGGAGGACACGCTTTTACTGGCCAAGTCGTTTAATTGAAAATAATTTCTCTCGCGATAATTGTAAAAACGACTTTAGTTTCAAACTAACGTCCTCTTCGTACGAAACTCGGCGGATTCATTAAAACGCCAATTAGGAAAACGCACGATTACGTTACTAACGCATGCTGAAAACAAAGGGAAGTGTATATATTAGGCCGTTGCGTTTCAAAGTTTCAAGTTACCGCCGATAACGAGGACGGTACTACTTCGGTTGAAAACGAAAGACTTCGACAACTAATTAGAATGTTAGTCTTCGGCTAGAAAATATTAATTAAAAAATTATTTAGGAATACTAAAGTCGTAACGTCCGGCATAAGTGACATTCTTAAAGATTAACCTTTAAAAAAAAAGTAAGATAATTTAATGTCTCCAATAAACAGTCGAGACTACGTTATAAATAAAGACGATAACGCTAAATAACCATCGATAACGTCTAAAGAGTAAATCGATAATGTAAATTAAACGGGAAAAACGCAAACAACAGCAAATGTACATTAAAATGCACTCGGTATACGGAATATTAAAGGAAAAAAAATTAAAGCGTAAATTTCATCGAATAATCCCGAATCAAAACGATTTATTAATAAATGATCGGTCGGTTTTTACACCGTATTCGCACAGTGCACAGGAAGGTATTTTGTAATTTTAGCAAAACTTAAAAAAAAAAATAAAGCTCAAGTTATATAACATTTTAAACGATTAATTCACCAAATACATCCGAACAGATTGATTTATGCGTGCACGCGTGTATATACTTAAAATTAGACACAATGCTGGGCGCTGCGCAACTTTTATTCGGTTATTTCCAATTTATTAAAAGTTGTTATTAAGCACAGATGTATATGTATTTATATATACATTCTTTATATGTTACGTTTTTAAACGGACAATTCTTTATATATAATATATGTAATTTATATATTTTAGGAATTTCTTTGAACGAAATTTTGTACACACACGAACGTGTTAAGTAACTGAAATTGGCCTGTATGAGAATAACGAATTTCGAAATTTTGAGACCTTGATCTTGCGAATACACTCAATAAAAATGTTGGAAATTTCGATTTTTTTTCCCGTCGATATTTATTTAAAACTTTCAGTCACAGTGTCAATGTGGTACACGAACTTTTAATGGTGAGCAATTTTCATTTTCCTAATAAGAGAACGTTTAAATATAAAAAAATAATTGATAATACGTTCAGGATTATTTAGAACCGTCGAAGAAACAATATTGTACACGTTTTCACCGCGTCCAGTCATTTCTTTTAATTATTTCTGCGTCAAAAGTTTAAAATTTTCCGTCAAAGAATTAAACATGCGCGAGTGAAAGGATTAAATGTACCTTAAAAAAATTTCAACTCGATTGTATTAGCCGTTCATCAAATGTTATAAGCTTTGAAATGTGCAATGACAAATAACAAAATTGAAATTTTACATCTCAGCTACTGTTTCCATTGAAGGTATTTTCTTGGAAATGTTTTTTAATCTGGGAAAGAATTATTTTACGGAAAAAAATCTGGTATTGCAAAATTAATTTCGAAGAAAAAAAAACATTCTACGAACATTTTCTTCCTCCGATATATGTACTGATATTTTGGGTGGTTATAACCCTAGAAATTGATGAAACGAAAAAGTAGTTACAGTGTTAAAGGTTTTTTTATGGTGTATGATTCGTTTCTAAATATATTTTTCGAAAAAATACCATTAAATAAAAACACTGTGCAAAACTCAGTGTCGACCAAGTAATATTAAGATGTATATCAAAATTATTATTACGCACAATGCGGTGGATGAATTTTTTTTACAATTATTTTACTGGACCAAATTTGCCTTCTCGTTTGCTTCAACTTTCGTTTATTTATTTCATTCAACGTGTTCTTACGTTACTTTTTTTTCAAGGATCGTAAATGTAATAATCTTTTAAATATTATTTGTGAAAATTACCGCTCTTGGGTTTTAAATAGGAGTGATTTTTCTGAAATGGATTCATATGTAACTCCTACCTAACAAACTTCATGTCTCTAATCATGTCCGTTGGATTAATTTAAACCCGGGCACATATACATACATGTACACAACTTACACACCCAAATATATATAAATATAATGCGAATAATATATATAGATGCGCATAAATAAATGGATTTATATATATACATACACGTGCGCGCATATATATATATATATATATATACACACATACACTCACATAATGTCTAGTGATACTGTCGAGTGGTTACGGCCCACTGCAGATACGCCGTTTTAATTTCAAGCAACATCGAGCACAGGTGTACAGTTAACTTCTGCGATGAAATTGAAATCGCGCGAACAAAGCTCAATAGGGAAAAAAATCAAAAAGGCGGAATTAATTTAGGAGAGCAGCAATTTGAAAAATTCCCCGGAATTTCGTGCGGACGACATTCGACAAGAATGACTCATCGATACGGTTGTTCAGAATGTGGGTGTTGAATAAGTGGAACTCTATTAAAATGCTAATAATTCCCGGAATTTTTTTTTGCGCGTTTTACATCCCCCTTTTCGTTTAGTGAGAGTCGAACTGTCCAGCGTAATAATATAATTGTAAAAATATAAATAAATAAATCCAATTTTACAAGCTAGTCAGCTATAAAATAAATTTTCACAAAAATTACTGACTCATCCGTCAGAAGATAATAATAATAATAATGATGATGATAAGAACCGACAGACAATAGCGGCGTTCGAATTTCGTACGAATCATATTTCATTTTTGAAATTCTGACTCACAATAATTTGTAATCAAACACAATCCGAATGAACGTTTTTATTTAACACAATTCAAAATTTACTCACTGCACCCTTCTATGCACTATAATATTATTATTATTATTATTATTATATATTAACATTGAATCACAAATCAACTCACTGTTGTTGAATTTTCAATTTCATTACACCGAATTATTAAATAAAAGTTCGCGAAAATTTAGCTTGTTGAAAAACCAATCTTTGACGCACTCATTTTTCAGCATTTCAGAAATCGCCCTGTCATATTCATTATTGTTAATGTCTGGACGTTCGTTTTTTTTACATTAACTTTATAATATTCGAATTAAATTATTTCGTCGGGTCAATTTTATATATATATATAAATATATACATATATATATATAAATATATACATATATATATAAATATATATATATATATATATATATGAAATTAGTAACATATACGCTGTTGTTAAATTTCCAATTCAGTTACATAGAATTATCAATAAGAATTTTTCCCCAACATTTCAAGAGAATTAAGTTTTATTAGATAAAATTTTGTAAAATTAATCTTCACATATTTCGTTTTCGATATTCTAAAAGTACTAATCACTAATTACTTTTCAGATTTATACATATTAACTTTACGATATTTTATTAAATTATTTCGTTTGTTCAATTATATATTATCATACGTACGTTCGTTGAAAATTTATCCGCCAAATTTTTAAAGTATAAAAGAAGGGAAATTAAAATATGCTTATAGAAGACTAAAAAGTTGTATTAAATGAAGTTTCGAAAGAAAGTAGGCTGTCTGGCCTTATTCGCACATGATTCGATCAAAATCGCGTCAGTAAAGCACCAAAAAATATACAAATAATTTACTGTATTTGTAAACAATGGAGATACACACGTTATATACCTGGTTGGTACAAATGATTAAGAAAATCAAGATAATTTGTTTATATAATAAAACAAGAGCCGGCTAGAGACGGCTAAATATACGATTAAAAAATATATATATAAATTTGTAATCGTGCAAACCGTTTTGTCGTCACTTCATAGAAATTATAAATAATGCAATCTAAAAATGATCAATTATCAAGATTTTTTTTATAAAACGCGGAGAAAACAATTCGCCCACATCGCGTTAAAATCGAATATTACATAACACGCATACACATATTTATGTATATAAACAATTTAATTACGAGTATAAATCAGTTAGCAGTATTTAACAAAGCTTAGTTAAACCACCTAATTAAATTCGTAAATAAAAACAAATATATATATATATATATATAATATAAACATATTTAATCTATAAGTTAATTATATTTGCATTCTTTTTTCTAAACACCATTTTAGTTTTCGTTTAATTTAATTTTAATAATGCGAGAATGGCGTAACTGCTGAAATCGAAAAATCGAGAAAAAGTGATTGTGCGGTTGTTCTTAAATCTGATTGCAGTTCTATCGACCTCTACTTAATGTTATTGGCGAAATGCGAAACTCGATATTCGATCGACATATGGTACATTGGGAAGAAGTCTCTCAAAAACCTTTATCACGCACCATATGCATCTTGATAGTGTACGCTAGCCACACTATAATAACCGTTACCAAAACCAAACAGGTTTCGTTCTACCGCCTAATCTAAAAGACGATGACGTCCTGTGATTTGGTAGGACGAAAAAGAAAACATAAAACAAAACCAAAATTACGAATAAAAAAAGATGATGTTTACGTAAATAAAATTAACGAGCTCAATTAGTGATGTTAATCACATAGAACACCTAAATTGAATATGTATCGGCCTGGATTGTGAATGTAATTTTTTCAAATTTAAATTTAAAAAGTTTAAACAAACTCCAAATTGTTATTAGTTAATTAAGTATATATTTTTTCTTTTTCTTTTATTGTTATTACACGTAATTTATTTATTTTAGTAATCATTTTAACTTGAAAATGACGTAACTGCTTAAAAGTTACGCTAATGTTCTTTTTTTAATAAAAATCATTACTGCACACACACACGCATATATATATATATATATATATATATATATATATATATATATATATATATATATATAAAAATTATAATAGAGCAAAAGGGAAAATAATTTTATTTGTCTATTATCTTTGGTGATTCATTTCTTAATTAACATTATTTTCTTTAGAATTTCCATTTCGCACGTATATTTTATCAATTTACGCACTAACACACACACACATATATATAATATATATTTTACATCCAATTAATTATTTCCTTATATACGGGGAAAATGGAATATTATTATTATTTTTTAAATAAGAAAACTTAATACGACATATATAAATTAATTTATAACTATTTTTCATTGTTTAAGTTAGGTTGGATTAGGGAATATTTCATGTTTCAATTTACTGGCGCAGAATTTTCGTATCGACGTTAAATTAATTGCTGAAAATGTAAAACAAATTACTAGTCCAGATTATACTAAATTGGAAACGTTAAAACAAACTCCCATATCGAACGAATGAAAAATATAAAAATTTTAATTAAAAATTATTTAATTTTTCACGAGAATGTGCCGAGGTTAATAACAAATGCTGCAATTGTCCTTTACAAACACAAAATTTTCAGAATTTAAACAAGTTGTCGTGAAAAATTTGAAACCATTCTCTATTTTATGATAGAAAATATATATATATATATATATATATATATATATATATATATATATATATATATATATATATATATATATATATATATATATACGCTACGTAACTTGTTAGTAGCGACAATGATAAATTTAAACCTTGGCACCGAAAAGAATATAAATGTCAATGATACGGTTAAATATCGCTATAAGCGCAAAAGTTGCTAAGCAACCGACACAAGTTAAACAAAAGTTTAAGTTGTTGCTGGTAGACGTCTAGACGGCCCTATAATTGTTGTGAACATACACGCACGCAAAAAATCGCGATGTAAAATTAATTATACACTTACATCCTATCATAATATATATATGTAAATATAAAATTGATCTATTATAATTATGCAAAATATCAAAACCATCAGTTTTATGACCTGAATACTTTACGTCAATTTGTTCGGAATAATAATAAATTCCTTTAACAATTAGAATTATTACCCGTTAATAAATGAATGAATGAACTTATCATTCACGCTTTGTATATAAAAAAATAATAATTTTATGTTTACGCTTATACGATAAATATGGCTAAAAAACATTTTTCCTAGGTTTAACTTTTAAAATTTATCCCGAAAAATAGCGAATTATTCAGTTTTCGGTAAAATATAATTATATTTGACCGTGAAAACGAACGATCGAAATAAATTACGAATAACAGAAGTAGTGTTGTAAATGAAAAAATGAATGATACTTCGTTAACCTTTTCAGTCATCCTCCGTACGGTACATAAACCTTTTAATGTTTATTATAATAATAAAGGACATTTGGTAGAAATGTTTATATGACGCATTAAAAATTATTTAGTCATCCAAAAATCGATATTATAAACAAAAAATATTTTATCTTTTCACATTCTGGAGACAATTTTCCTTTAAAAATTATTTCCGAAACCGATATAAATTTTCGCAAAAAATTAATAATAGACTGAAACGTTTTTACAATGATTACATATACCCTTATACATAACCTGAAAATTACGTTAAATAATAATTAATAAACGACAAAAGCGATAATTTCTCTTGAAAAAATCGCCATTTAGTTGGTTAAACATTCGAACGAATGAAAATGCACTATCGTTATTCACGCTACAATTTTAAAACCAGCCGAAACGTATAAGGAATTATCGATACTCGCTGATAAATATCAATATTAAAAGGTATAGGTTTTACTCAGCAAAAACTGTGACCATAAAATGTAAAATGAATTAATAGCAAACAAAATAAAATATTACAAAAATTATCTGATTGTAAAGTCTGAGAATCGGCTAATAAACTATAATTATCAAAATCGGTTGAAATCTAAAGATCATTATATAAGAATATTAGAGACAGTATTAAATCGAAATTATTTTCAGTTTCAAAATAAATATTATAAACAAAATAGCGGGTTAATTATGGGACCTCCATTATCACTAGCTGATATTTATATGAACGAATTAGAGAATAACATTAAAAATAATAATATACTTAAAAATAATGTTAAATTATGGAAATATCTTAATAATATGGAATAATAATTATAATATTTCGAATAGTTTTGTATCCAATCTAAATAATTATAATAAAAACATTCAATTTACATTAGAAATAGGAGGTAAAATAATAAATTTTCTAGATTTAAAAATTAACATTATTAACCAGAAATTTGATATAGACATATGCAGAAAGCCTACACAAACAGATACATTAATATCAAAAGATTCATTTCACCCCAAAATGCGTAAATTAGCAAGTTTAATAAGTCTTATCAATAGAGCAAAATCAACTTTAACTGACAGTGATAAATTGAATAAAGAAAAAAACATTATAAAACAAATAGCAATAAAGAAACAAATATAACCCTATTATAGTTGATCAAATATGGAATGAAACTAAAGTCAATATAAATACAGAAAAAACGAATTATTTAGGTTCAATAAATTATGTAGGAAGTCATACGTATAAAATAATTAAAATATTTAACAAATATTATAACATTGATTTAGCAATAGGGAATAATAATACATTATTAAAATCAATCAGTAATAACAAAATAGAAGATAGAAATATATCAAAAAAATTCAGGGGTCTATAAAGTTAAATTGTAATCAATGTGAAAAAGAATACATAAAGGAAGCAGGCAGACATAACAAGATTTAAAGAACATTTAAACTGATACATTGTATAGAATTAGAGCACAAAATAAATAGTATTAATCAAAATTATAAAATTTTACATAGAGAAAAACATTTTAAAAACAGAAAACTACTTGAAAAAATGGAAATAATAAAAGAAAGGGATAAAAATAATTTATTAAATTCAATGGTAAATTTTGAGGAAGAATAAATTTTAAAAGTTATATTGTAAAAAATTGTATTATTTCTGACTATTGATTTTTGATTATTATAAAATATATTTTTTCACTGTTCAACCATATTTTTAAAAAAAGTAATTATTTTCTGGCTACTGCTTTGTAAATTTTTGTATTACTGATATTTGATTGTGTTGTTTACCACAGTCACTGTCAGATTGTTTTAAGTATCTATTCTTGATTTTTTTCTTTATAATTTTTTTGTGAATTTATATTTAAATTTATATTTCGTGTTTTTACTTTTCAAATATTTATTTTTATCTAAATTTAAATATCGGTTGATAATGGCGTAATTGACGAAAAACTTTGTGAGTTTCAAGAAAATAAAGTTTTAGTGATTTTAATTAATTTTTGTAATTCAAGTAATACAAAATCACTACATTCCACAATCTAAATTTAAACTATAGTTTATCTTTTGCGATATTTCATATACGAATTGCAGTAAACGATTTTATTCGGAGTCAGTACTGAATTGGCGGGAAATATATAAAAATAAACTTCTAAAATACCACATCGTTATTATATGCGCGCAAAATTATCAGAAATAACAGATTATTAAACTGATCTATGAAAACTTAACGATAGTACCGAAATGTAAAAAAAAAAAACAAAAAACAAAAAACACATATATATAAATAATTTCTAGAAAAATATCCGACGTGCCTTGGCATTACTAGTGAAATAATAAAAGCTGGTACTTCTATCAGTAATCGAGCACGTATAATTTAAAATGCATTACAACTTGATCACGACTAACTGGTTTGCCGTACAACAACAAATGTTATCTTTCAATATTTGTAGTTTTTCATAATGGCTAACTCGCAATGGGTTAAAAACAGGTATCGAATATTCCTTATCGTCGAAAAATTTAAACCTTTCACCGTAAACGTATTATACATTTTTGACTCGAGATTATTAAGTTTTTTACCGTAAATTGGAGAAAAGAATTTTCAATCATAATGTTTCCTCTATACGATACACGAAATTTTAACGCTAATAAAACTGTTTTCCCTTCTTAATATAGAATATTTAGTTATAAAATTATTTATGTAACGCATAAAAAATTATCTAGAACTATCTGGCGGAAGTAAATTTTTTTTTATTATTACTTTATATATATATATATATTTATGTATATATAAATAAAAATTTTCGATTTTACGTCCGAAATTGCTAATACGAAAAGGTTTAAGGATGGGAAAATACAAAGTAATATTTTTAATATATCGCTTATTAAACGGTAAATCTACGTCAACCGAACGTCCCTTACATTAATAGACAATTTTATTAGCATTAAGAGTCGGCTTACTAAAGAACACTATAACTACATCCGATTGACGGAGATAAACGAGAACTTTTAAATTTCTAAGAATTATTTTTTTTTTCGATGCCTTTGTAAAAAAAATTTTCAGCGTTTAAAACGACGGGACGCGAAATTTAATAAATTTATTCCGATTACGAATTTATCTTGAAATTATTCGAATTTCATTTAACAATGTGTACATCACGCGCGGTACAACACGACTTTCCGCTTTGATGTTTTTCACGTACAGGTTTCATCTTTTCCAATGATAACTACTCGAATAACATCACGATAATTCCGACACACCTTACTTTATTCTTAATCTCGTCCGGTAGTCGGGAAGGGGGTGCTAGTGCAATTGTTCGATGTAGACATTTTAATTCGTGATCGACCATCAAATCCCCTATATCTCCAAATCTACAGGCGAACACCACACCTACCCATACCTTTTATTCTATTCATTCTTCACGTGATATATAAAGATACGCTGATGAATTATTTTTGCTATTATTTTAATACAACTATCGCATATCTAGTCGCGGTATCTATAAACATTCCCTAGAGAGTTGGTTTTTTTTCTTCTTGTTTTTCGTTTTAGTTTCGTTCGTACGTCATCGAAACAAGAATATTGCGAAGTAATTTAGCGTAGGCGAACACAGTTTTGTTTTATGATTGTTGTTGCCTTTTTCTAATTTCCATCTGGATATAGATTGTTTCCCAGTTGAATAACCCGTTTTATTTTACCGTGACAACGAATACTAGCAATTCTTCGTACATATGAGCAGCAGTACAATAATAGATTCGAGAAGATAGGTTATGGTTCTAAACAGAAAACGGCAGGTGATTTTATCATCTCAAAATGTTACACATGTCACTCAAATAACTAGAGCAAACATATTACGCTACAATCTAATATTAACCGAATACTATATTGTGCTATTATCCGAATATCGGCTAGTACTCTTCATCAATTTCGCTATTACATATATATATATATAATATATACATCCTTAGTAAAGATTTCGCAGTACAGTAAGGATATAGTAGAGAGAACATTGAAAGATGAAAGAACCCACGCAGTTGTTAAGAATATAACAATCGAGATATGATAAATGTGTTGAAAATTTCATTTGGTTAGGTTATTATCCACAGTATACCTGTGGCCGGAGATTGTTTCTTAAATTTATAAGATTGTATGGTTTAATGTGGGATATTATTATTTTTGCTATAATTTATAGTTTAATTTAAATATAGCCTGGGTTGGTACAGACCGAGATTTACGGATAATCTAATCGAAAACTTGTACATATGATTTTCATCAGAACGATTAATCACAACGGAAGAATATATCGTAGCTGATTCGGTTATAACGTGGAATTGTAATGTAAGGTTTAGGTTACTCTTTAAACTTATATTAGATTCCTACTCGGTAATATAATAATAATAGTAATAATAAAAATGATAAAAAAAGATTATAACTGTTATAGATATATTTTAATGGGAAAAATCAAAAGACAACTATCACGATAGCTGATAACTACGCGCAATTAAATATGACGGGTTCAGATATGTGGAGAAACATTTTATTCGATCGGTTAGTTTTCAAAATGTCTACCTAACCGGTTCTATTAACAAAAATTATATATATATATATATATATATATATATATATATATATCGATAGTTTAATTGAACTTATAGATCAAAACAAAAAAGTCGCAATAACCGCGTATAAGATTTAAGAGATGAACATGTGAAATGAGAATTATTGGTATTTTCACAATTACGAATACCATACAATATCTATCGAATGATTGTAAAAAGCTGTTCTACAAGACAACTAATAGGAGGCCGTACAGAGATAATTAAGTTTGCCAATGAATAAGCTTCAGATCGTGAACAGTCATAATTATATATATTGCATATTACAAACAAAGTAATAATACAAGCACGCAGAAACTAGGAAGGTATACTCAAAACAAAGCATGGATCAAAGAGAGAAAAAATGCGGACGTCAACCTGGACAGCGAAGACGGATCAAAAAAAGCTACAGTTCAAAAAAACAGTTACAGAATTGCAACTGGATCCTTAGAAAAAATGACATTTTTGTTACGACAAAAAAAAAATTACTTATTATTATTTAACTCTAGAAATACGTATTAGTATAAGCAGTACTCAAATATGTGACGAGAATAATGCAAGTAAGAACTTTGAAAAAAAAAATCTCCAAAATGGGATGCTATAGCCGTCGTCTGAGAATCTGAAAGATGTCTAAAATAACGTGTACAAAAAAAGAAAAAGACATTGTAAAGAAGAAAGATGGAATAGCTTTAAATATCCAAAAATAATAATAGAAATATGAAATATGGACGATGTATCCGGAAGTCGAGAAGATTGTTTCAGTAAACTTTAGAGATAAATGTAATATTAAAATATTATATATATATATAATTATTTATTTATTCCTCCAATTAATATTTATATATATATATTTATTTTATATATATATAGTATTTATCAATTGGAGGAATAAATAAAGGGGTAAAATTATTTATTCTTATTTTTTTTAAAAGCTTTAAATATTAAATTTTATACGTTTTTTTTATTTTTGTAGTGATTTAAAAAAAAATTATATTAAAAATTAATTTATGTATATTTTTTTATGTAAAACTTACTTTTTAATTTTATTATAATAGTTTTTTTTTATTATATTATTTTTTTTATAAAATAAAAAAATTATTAGGGATTAAATTTTAAGGTTTAATTAAAATTAATAAATTTAATTATTTTATATTTTTATAATTTTAGGGGTAATTTATAAATTTAAATTAAAAATTTATTTATAAATGCATTCGTCATTTAGGTAACACTGACTAGCAATAGATGTGCCACGAATTAAAATGATAATCCAATAAATGCGCAAAAAAGCAAAGTTTTTTTGAAAAACGATTCGTTCTACCATCCTGATAATATTCCGTAACCCTGAGAACAATATATATACATATATATATATATATATATATATATATATATATATATATATATATATATGGGATTTGGAAAAAATTAAGTCTATATTGATGAATAAAACGCAATAGACGGTTAAAGTGCTTGCGTAAGTTAAAATTTGTAATATAACGATTAAAGAACAAGGAAAATAAAAATAATTTAATTTTAAATTGGAAATAAACCAAAATACGGTACAATCGTATATATATATATATATATATATATATATATATATATATATATATTGTGTGTGTGTTATAGTAGGTCTATTTTTCAAAATTTGATTTCTACACGTGTATCATAGTTTTCCGGAACAATTTAATGACTGACGTAATAATGTTAACCATAATATTGCGCATATATATAACATATATCCACACATGCGCGCACACACATTTATATACATATATATGTATCAAATTAATGGAAGCGATGGTTGTTTTGGCAAGTCATTTTTTTTTTCAATGTTTCAACATCGTTATAACATACGCCCGTAGTTGGGTTTGAAAAAAACAACATACGAAAAACATGCTACATTTCACTCTACTTTTCCAGTCATAATTTTAAATTCAAATCGGTAAATTTAAAAATAGCGCAGTTTTCAAAATTGGCGGCCGTCAGACGGGTTGCTCCATTCGGGCGATAAGATACCCACGTTCCTCGTTCTAACAGATCGATAATAACATCGAAATAATAACGAATCAATTAAACATAATAATAATACTAATAATAATGATATTAAACTTCAACTGCCAATTTATAAGCTGAACTTAATATAATAAAGATTCCAACCAACACAGACGGGGATACTATAAAAATTACTACAACTTCGGATACCACGGATATTATCAATATCTACGCATTAGTGGATTAAATAATCAGGAACGAGAATATAATCGAATAAGCGACGGATGTATAATTTTAATTAGCAGAGAAATTATATCACAACTTTGCCATTCGAACATTTAAAATTCCGACCGTGTATCGATAATAATATAAATAATTACATAAACCACGTTTAATAAATTCGTATTCGACGAAAAATATGCAATTTTTCTTTTCTACAAAGCAAAAATTATTATCCAATTTATAATAATTAATAATAATAATTCAATTAATTTACATTTATTACAAACGATAAAATAAATTAATCACAGAATCCGAAAATGCGCGTATTGAACAGCGCAAATTCATGCATAACAGATTCGATTGGCCGAAATTATGATGTTATTACGATTAAATTATAAATTATCCATGTCTTTTGCGGACTAAAATATAAAAATAGACGACTGTAAGCGAGGGTAAATAAGATTTAAAAAAATAAATAAATAAATAAAAATAAAGAATATAACATTTTATTTTAATCAAACATACCAGTACACATATTTACACAGACGCTACACACACACACATATATATATACACACGCATAACAGAAATAATAATAAAGCAATACAATTATAAATATTTTAATTCATTAGGGACGATATTAATTTGTATCGTCATAACGCTAACGCTTGTTAATCACAATTCAAAACTATTCCCAACGTTAGTACCAAAAATTTTAGTCGGGTACACAGTAGAAATGGCGAGAAATAAACAACAAAATGGAAGGTACTCTCGGGAAAAACGAGGAAACAAATTAAATCTTTTTTTTTAAAGCAATTAACAAAAAAAAAAAAAAGTCCCTAACGACGAGTCGATCTTACCGAACGATAAAAATGCGGAAATAGACAACAGGGATAGAGTACGGTATAATCCAAAAAATTATTTCCCACAGAAATTGGTACAAAATATATATCGTCGGTAGAATAAACACTACACAATGATTTAACAGAATAAAAATAATATAAAAAGATCACGACGTAAGAGATCGGATATTAAGATTGGGCTTATATATAAACTCTGAACAGTTCCGAGATAAATAAAGGAAATTGTTCGAATAAAATAATATTTCACTTAGCTGAAGTGAACAATCAATATTGTAATAATCGCCTCAAGTGATTATACTCGCCTACAAGTGTATACAATATGTTAAACGTGTTCAACTTCGTTAGTAGCATAATTACAAATAATGCGCCATTTATTTAAATAGTATCTTACGGAATCGTGACCAACGGGTATTTTTTAAGTATAGAAAGTTAACGTTCTTATATAATATCGGTGAAAAATTTATTTATACACAGTTTCTTAAAAATATCGTATCTAGTATCAAATTTATAAATAATCTGTACGTTTAATTAATTTATATATTCTTTCCTTTATTTATTCCTTTATTTACAAAAATTATATTTTATTTTATTTTTTTTTTAAATTTATGAACGAATCGATAATTTTCGTGTTACGGTTAAAATAATAACGATGTATAAACAATAAATAAAATGATTATTATTGTTAGCACATATCGCGAGTTATTTTTTAAAGGTTATAATTTATAGAAAATATATATATATATAACATTCTCCTCAGTTTTACTTCGGCTCCTCTTACAGTTTTTGAGGAAGAGGGAACTTTTAAATTTTCGTAATCACGAATACTTCTTAATTGTTGACGATCGTCGTAATTTTCTTCAATCGTAAACGAGTATTTTGCAGTTTTAATCGTTGTGTATACACAAGACGAAAATACATATTGAGACACGTCTAACCCAACTAAAGATCGTCAAAATCCGACTAATAAAATTTTGTAAAAATTGTATTTTCCAATTGACGATATGTATATATATATATATATATATCGAACATAGTACTTTTGATTTACATTTTGCTTGAAAAACAACTGACTTTCTTTACGTTAATTTCAAAGCAAGGTTAATAAAGAAAATTCCGTCATATATAAACATGATGCAATTCGATGTTCACTTACGCATATGCAACATTAATACAGGAGAATCGCAGTTAAATTGCGCTACAGACTCCTTTAGTTTCATCAGATGTATACAGAACAGACGTGAACATCGACACCGCATCGCGAAAACCGTGATACCGGGCCACGGAAATATTGGAGACAATAACGAGGCCGACACGGCGGTAGCAGAATCTTTAAATCTAATTCCGCTCGTACCAACGCCGAGTAAAGATATCTTGGTCCATGTCCGGAGTTCGATAAAGGTGAAAGTATGGAACGATTCGATATTCTTCCTTATTATGACCCCCAGCATCACGAACACGGTAACGATCTAGTTCGTGTTGTTCGATCTGGTCATATACGTTTTACGCATGAATTCCTGTTTAGAAAATCAGAACGACCGGCCTGTCCCGCATGTAATACTCCTATTGTCATCACATCTTAAACTTATACTTTCCAACGTCAGCTCGTAGGTATTCCGAATAATCATTCTAGTATACTTCAAAGCACCTTTGCCTCTGAAGTTTTCTTGCTTTATAATATAAATCTCAATACCCTCCTCTCATGCCTCTAGCCTAAATAGCAGAATACGGGGTGTTGAAAATAAAAATAAAAGAACGGTTACAATTTATCCAAAACCTAAACTAAATCACGACTTACGTGAATTCTGAATTTTGGACATATTGAGGAAAGCTTTATTATCGTAGCCGCAGAAGCGTATATCATAATTTATAAATATAAATAGCTAAAAAAAAAAATAGATAATGTCCCAAGTGTTCCATAATATTTGCAGCCTCAAAGGACAAACGCCGAGCGAAAAAGACGGATAAAGAGAAATTTCGAAAATATACATTAACATACTAATGTCTTAAAATTCTAAGTACATAAAGCGCGACATAGTTCTTTGAAATACGATACATAATAATAACGTACGCATGTGTACTTTCCGTTAGAGGTAAAATCAAAAATTATACAAGTAAAATGTCAAATTCAAATAAAAGACAAACACATTTGTACTCCTTTTTCCTCCTAAATAATAATAGAAACGATTTAATTTTACAATTTTAAAATTTCCTGTTTTTTTTTTTTTTTAATTTTATATCTTGGAATATAATTTTATAATATACATAGACGCGGGTATCGCCAGTTACAATTTCCGGTGTTTCGTATATTCGAGTCTAAATTTCAATTCAACGGAAATGATCAGGCTATCAGCGATGAACGTAAAATATTTACCATCACATCGAAAAAAAATGTTTGGACGTACGGATGTCCACTTTAACGATGTACCAAACCAATTGCACAGATAAGACGTGTTCGAAATAAAATTCTGAGACAAATTACAAAAGAACCACTCCAGACAGGATAAATTACCTGGCCGTCGTATTGTTAGATAACTATGACGAAATTAGACGCTCGAAAAGAGGAACAGAAGAATCTATTACTACGTCAATCCTATCGGTAGCTAGAAGCTCCAATGAATTACGATCAGGTTTAGACACGGAGCCAGTCGTTACATTCGAGGTAAAAAATAAAATAAAACTAGAAAATTGCTTAAAATAGTAGAAAAAAAATTATTTAAACTAAAAAAATTTTGCTTTTTGTATGCGGACGGTTTTTTTTTTGTTTTTAGGTATAAAAGCCATATTGGAAAATATAATTGTAATTAACTCAAAATAATTTTAATTAATAATTTATTACGACCGTTGTGAAAATTAATTTTTTCTATTTGCATTTTTTGATTTCTAACGGCGCTTGTTAAAAATACGTAATTCTTTTTTTAATGTTCAAAAAATATCACTTATTTTATTCCCCCCCTCTCTTTCCAACTTCTTATATATACCCATATATAGATATAGACACATTTCCTATGGAAAAGATCATGTTGTAGAAACACACACAGATACACAAGCGTGCAGATTTACTCAACTAGTATATTCTAAATTGATGTCGAAGTTTCATTCGCCATTCGAGTCTTTTGATTAATTATTATTTAGCGTGTACGAAATTAATCTAATCGCTCGAGATTTTCTTAATAACCGTTCTTCCTGTACTCTGCCTACCTATTACGATGATGAAGAGACATCAAAATTTCAGTTTATTTTCACGATGTTAAGCGTTCATAGTGGTTAATGGAATCTTACCGTATAAGCAGACACGATACAGTAATAACATTTAATTAATATATAAACAGTTCTAATCGGCATCCCGAACACACACACACACACACACACACACACATATATATATATATATATTATATATATATATGTATATGTATATGGGTTTGTATGGAGAAGAATAGGGAGTATTCCCGTTAGAGGCTAATTAGCGACATCCTGCTAGTTAAGTACCTTACCTACATATATTCAGGCATGTCGTTTCCTTTTTAAAAACCCATCCATCCCACTTTAAACAATATAATAATGTTAACAAAGACAAACATAAAAAGATTTTTCTTAGAAGGTTATTATATTAAATTTCTGAAATTTCAACATCGTACTTACGACGGGATCTAAATAAAAATGCAAATAGTACTAATCCTCGACAAAATCGAAAATATAATGTAATTTTATTTACCCGGGATACAAAAATGTATCGATCAATATTTTTATAGTAAAACCGTCTTGGGGAAGTTTGACGAATAATAAATTTTATAGCAACAAAATTTAACGGCAAATAATTCATTAAATCGGTTTTTGAGTTAATAATAAATATTCCTATATACTATTCACGTTAAATAAATAACGATATAAAGAAGTTAAAATCACTAAAATTTTTCTTATGAAAAATCACAAGCTTTTCGACTGTTAGGACATTATCGAATGAATATTTAAAAAAAGATGATAAAAAATATAAAATGAAAATATTAATTTTTGATTACAATTCGAAAAATCGGTAAAATGAAAAACAGTATTAATAAAACATAATGACAGTAAATCCTAATAGTCGAAAAGCTTTGTGATTTTTCGCAAAAGAAAAATTTTAGTGATTTCGACTAAATCACTACATTCCACATTCTTCAAATTATTCACATTAAACAATCGTATTCCTAGCTATTATTCCTATTTTAAATACACGCGCTAAATACGTATGCTAAACAAAAGTTTATTTAGGATCTATTTTTTGACAACAGGCTACTATGGAAACATCATATTTATGCTATAAAGAAAAAGGTCATACAAAAACTGAACTTACTGCGTAAATTAGCTCATTCAAGCTATGGTGCAGACACACAATCCTTATTATCTATTTACAACGCTATTATCCTTTCTAGAATCGAATATGGGGCTGTAGTTTATGGTAATGCCAGGGCATATCTTTTGCAATCTTTAGAGACTATAAATACTACTGCGCTAAGAATATGCAGTGGTGCATTTCGTACCACTCCAACATCCAGTCTCATCAACGATCTTGGCCTCATGAGTCTAAAATTTCGTCGTCTTTTCCAATCATCTTCATTCTATATTCACCTCAAGGCCGTCTCCAATCTACCGATCAGCAATTCCCTGATAAACTCTCCTTTAACTGCCAATCAAAATTGCAACTTCTTTCACCGTGTCAATACACTTCTGCGCAACCTTGTCATTCATCTACCTCCAATTTACTGCAGTTATATCGCCGCAATACCACCATGGATTTCACTCGAATTGGATGTAAACCTCTCATTGCTACCACCTGCACAGCGATCAGACATGGCATCCATTCTTCATCGGTATAAGAATATGCTAATATACTACACTGATGGGTCTAAATTACTGGATAGGGTTGGCTGTGCTGTCTCTACAGCTAGCAAAATTCTCATACGCTACTCACTGCCACCGTACTTTTCAATTCTTTCAGCTGAGTTATATGCTATCAAGCTAGCAATTGTGTACATAATTGAAAATCTTGCAATATATTCTCAGCAATCGGCAATATTTTCCGACTCAAGTGCAGCTTTAAAGTCAATCGCTAAATATTGGAACAATAATCAACATCCAATTGCTAAAGAAATTATTCAATTGTTGGAATCAATGGAACCCTCTCATCGACCAATATTTGTCTGGATACCAGGTCATTCACAATTTCCTGGAAATGATTTAGCTGATCGAGCAGCAAAGGAAGCGTCCTCTATGTACCCCTACATAAATCTATCCAGTCCTCGTGAAGATGCGTACGGTATCGTCGCCATGAAGCTAAAGAACAGATGGAAATCTATGTGGACTTCCACGCCTATCTCAAACAAGTTAAGAAATATTAAATCGGATACAAGCCGCTGGAAAACACCTTCTAATTTGTCCAGAAAAGAAGAAATTACTTTGAGACGGCTCCGATTCGGCCATACATTAATAACACATGGGCATTTATTAAGGCGTGAATCTTCTGCCAGATGTTCCTGTGGACACTGGGAAATCACTGTAAAACATCTTTTGTTAGATTGTACTACTTACAACTCTCAACGTTCCCAACTAACATTACCAACAACAATTAAAGGCCTGCTAAACTCAAATGGCAACACACACCTTCAAGTTCTCCGCTTCTTATACAATACTGGTCTCTTCAACATGATCTGAGATCTTCTCATCTGTGCCTTCAGCCTAGTAGCAGTACATGGCACATTAATGGGAAAATAATAATAATAATATCTGGCAAAATTTTATTTATCTAAGAAGACGTATAAATCAAAATTTACAATTTTAAGTGTTGATATATGGGAGAGTTTATAAACAAAACAAAATCATAACACAGTTGAATCGCTATAAAAATTTTTTATTGCAAAACTTTTCGACAGTTACGTCATTATCAAGCATACACAATAACTATTACATATCAATTACCATAAATATTCTCATAACGACAATTTGTAATTTGATATACGTATCTAGCCAGGGGCAATTTTACTTTTATATTTATTTTTACGGTAAATTTTATTTATAAAACAGATTTAAAAGTAATAATTCTTCGTCGAAATTAATATGTACACCTGGTTCAGGTTCGAAAAAATGAAAATGTTAGAAGACGAAATAATTTCATAAAAAAAATAAGTAACAAAATTATAAAGAACAAGAAGAAAGCCAGACGGTGATGCCCGTATGATTTAAAGTTCTCACATTATAATCCTCGTAGTTCTCCCGTAATATTTAAAATTCGTAACCATATCGCACTTTCACAGATGACGGTATTATCTCTGTTAAATTCCTGGTCACGCTGATATTAAAGAGAATTTACTGGCGATCATTATGCTACAACATAGTATTGATCGTATGCCTATCATCAAGACAGCGCCATAAAGAATACTGGAAAGCTATATGAAATAATCCCTATAATGTTACATAATATAAACTGCTTCAGCCCGATCTTCCTTGTTTGGTTCTATAATATTGAAATACAAGTGGGTCTTATGTAGACTACGCTTTGACAAAAATGGTCTCCCGGGCTACACTTTTTCAAATGCATCTCGTTGCTTCTCCGTTCTGTTCACATCCTTCAGCTATCCACTGCATCGCAGACGCAAATCACATTTTCATGAAATGTTCACATTACCGCTCCTCACGTGACACTTTCTATAATCATCTCATCTACCTACATGTTCCTTTTCCTGTCAATATATCTTTCTTATTCTCTACACGTAACATGCATATATAAATCTTTTAATATACAGGTTTATTATTGTTACTCATCTGGTTCAAATTAAGATAACTTTATTTCGTCGAAACTATGTTATAAAGTTTAATGGATAAACTGCTGTGGAAGCCCAATAAAAAAAAACTGATTGATTCGTGAGATAATTCAAAGAATTCCGGATAATGAGCACGAACAGAACACAAAAGATAGCTAGCACGATAAACAATAATTAATTAAAATATCCGTTAAAAAGGGAACTTACGTATGTGTGTGCATTTATACCATATCAATCAATCGGTGTATCAGTCCTTGAACTGTTTCCCCTCCAACCGAAGACCAACACATGTTATGCGGTTAACTTTTTCAGTTCAATGTATGTCATGGCTTCCTTTCGGCATGCACACGGGCATTTTTCCTTCTAAAATACCGTTTCAATAGGCCATCGTGTTTTAACACGTGCCCTATTCGTTTCATCTTTGTTTTTCTAATTGTTTTCAAGGGAACGAACTTTCCTCTTGTACTCGTTTAAAAACTTTATTTGGAATTTTATCACACATATAAAACCGACCTAATATTATTAGAAGCTCTCATTCGGTAAAACTCGCATCGATGATTCATTCGCGTTTATTAAGTATTAACTTCGACAAATTCGAGTTACTTATGCACGCGTATATTCAATAATAATACAAAACACACACACATATGTATACATATTAGATTTTCTACGTGAAAAAATCTTTTTAGAGAGACATATTATTTACTAAAATATATATATTTTAAATATATTTCTCGTTTCAAATATTAAATGTTTTTTTCTTCTGGAAATTGTAAACAAGATTACGTTATTTCACCGAAAATACACAATGTACAAACTACTTTTGTCCGTAAACTCAGCGTCGCGCGTTAGTAGAACAATGATCAGTCGGCAGAAATTCAACAAACTAAAGAGATTTCACTTTATTTTTCAAATAAGTACTGTCGATTACCAACGTTACATATATACGCACGTATTAAACTTCCGGACCAATGTGAGATCTACTAAAAAAAAAGTAAATAAATTTAATAATAATAATAAAAAATAGAAAAGGACCAATGCTATCCTACAAGAACGACGGAGATGGGTTTTTATATAATAATAATAATAATAATAATAATAATAATAGGCCGCTAACTGATGATCACTGATGGTAAATAAACACACAGGTTAGCATACGCCAACCGATACGCGAAAAAACTTAATAAGTATATCTGAACCGTTTTCATCAGTTATAAAATACACACGCTGTCCTACAATCTTTAATATTACAGCCCTACAGATTCGTCACTCTATTTTATCCGCGCTATTACGGATATATAACTACGACCACACATATATATATATATCGATATAACTAAACTAGTTCGTATATATGTAAGTTGTCCCGGTAATTTAATCAAAGTCACTGCCTGGAACTCCTGTACGTATTAACCAATCTAAACAACCGGTTCACAGAGTGTACGACGTGTGTGTAGACAGCCGCCGGAATATAAAAGCGGACGTCTCGAAAATAAAATCAAAAGTACTTTTTTTTCGCCATCTCCCGACTATACTTTAAAAGCAAACTACCGGTGCAACTCCTCGTTACGATATAAAATAAAACGGGAAAAAACTTTCTTAAAACGGAGAGTGTAGAGCCAGTAACCGAAAATTCAAGGCCATTCTCTGGAGTTTATTTAACGAGACAAGTATCGATTCGTCTCTTTGCACGCCGAGCAACAACATTCCCAGAGTCATTACGAAATTATACGATCTGCAATCCTTTTAACCAGTCTATACGTATATAAAGTTGTTGAAAAATTATTCAAACTCGATATGTAGAGATGCTAAATGTTATTAAAAAAAAAAAGGATGATAAAGTATATAATATATAAAATTTAGATATTAATACATTTCACACTACATTACTGTCCATTGTTCAATTTTATTCGAATTAATATCTCGATAGTTCTAATTTTTAATCTTCCGCATATTGTTGGTTAGGATACTTTGCGGTTATATAGGTTATTGCTAGAAGGTTCGTCGTTTTTTTCCCACATACCTGCATATAAAAGTGTGGCAAATTATCTGAGGGGTAGAACATTTCTGATAGTTTGTGGAAGGATTGCCCGATTTTAATTTAAGATCCATCTTTGATAATTTCGCGCTAACTTAAGCCGGTTTCGCGTAAAATTATTATTCGCGCAACATATCTCGACTTTCTTGGGTGACATTGTTCGCGATTAAACTAATCTTATTATTTTCCTTGACAGAGGATCAACATTCAATATAAACTAATAGCCTACATCAACTATACTGCATTTGTTCTGTGTTAACTGGCACTCGCGAGTGATACTTTTTCTTTCTCTGTTACAAGGCTTGGTGTAATTATCCATATTTGGCTATTCTTTTTGTAATATTTAACTTTCTTCAAACCTTCTCCTTTCCGCTTCTACATCCTTTTTTTTTTGATGATCGAATACTTTCTTTAACCACCGTGTGTATGTATATACGTGTACAAATAATATTATTATTATTGTTACTATTAGTACTATCGTTATTACCACTACTATATTTACAAGAAAATACATACGGAAAAATAGTTTAATATCGATAATTACGCTATTCCTTAAGTGAGTTTCTAATGCGGGAAAAATCGACCACCAACTTAATGGGTTTACGTTTGAAATTAGATAATTAAATTTCCTACTACAAGGTAATTCGTAATAGAAAATTTATGCCGCGTTGCACTCTGCGAGAATTTAAGGAAGGCACGTCGTTTGTATTTTTCAGATGGAAGTAATTCATTCATTTTATCGATCTAAGAATTTATCACACGTTGAGAAGCAAAACAGAAAGTGTTCCAGATCATCTACTATTCTGTTATTAGAACAACAGTAGCAGATAGACGTACTCACAATATATAAGTACACTGAAAATTTGCCACGACCTGACAAAAAGGGTGGTTCTCTATCGCATTAATCGTTATGATTTATTTAATATAAAATTTTCGATTAATCTGGTAAATATTTCGTCCGCGTATAATCCGGCCATTTAATTAATTTCATTTATAATTTATAATATATACGTTCATCGATTCGGAATTAAAATATCAGTTTCGTAATTTCTGACGAAAAGAAAGGATAAACCAGAACCCGAGAAGGAAGTAAAATCCGCAATAACTTTTACATATTTATATATATATATATTTATATATATATATATATATATATATATATTTGAAATTGCAACTAGCCCGATAATTAGTGTGGAGCCTAAAATAACTTTAATAGAGGTTAGCATCCGACAATAGACCCCCACTATGATTTAAGTAAATTAGATCAAACGGTGGATTACATTTTAACCTATGAACGTCGAGACTGTTGATCTCAAGTAGATTGATCGCACACGTTTGATCTTATCCTTCACGATTGGGATATTTAAATCTCGATGTAAATTAGTGTTAGCGATATATACTAAAGGTGGTGAGACGATGAGTCTTATGTCCTTGTTCCGGAACCTCAGCACTATATTTATGTGCGTATCTTTGCGCAACATCACACCGTATGTCCAAACGGGCTTTATAATTACTTTATATACTAAAAGTTTGTTTTATAATGACCAACTTGAACCAGTCGAGAAGCCAAGTTCCTACAACTTTTAACTGTTTTCTATTTTGAATAATAATCTTTTGACAGGCTCATTACGATCTAAACGAATACCCTAAGTATTTTAAATGTTTTTCTTGACTGATAATCACTGAATCTTATTTTTAACGGTCCGTACGTAAACTTTCGCATCGTGAAATCGATCTGCGTACATTCGCTCTTAACGTTATGTTTTTAATAATAATAATAATATAGATAAAACAGAAGAACGTAGTGAAAAGTAATTCGTACTCGAGCGAATTAACAAATGATCTCGTTAACTAATAATAATAATAATAATGATAATAATAACCAATTGAGCTATAATAACAATGATATACGCTATTGAAAACGTCTAGCCATTAAAATAAAATCGAATTATCGTTCTAGTCTTAAAGGAGTAGACTTAAAAAGGTCAAACGCCATTAACAGTAGTAAAATGTCGAGAATTATCATCATCCTGTTTTACAGTTATACCATCGTCCAGCTTTTCTACGACAAATCTTTAAGTAATGTAGAAAGTCACGAAAAACGGGATGTTAAACGACAGCGGTGTACTATGAGTCATCGTCGATACTTTTTGTTAAAGGTTCACATTTCGTTTCGAGATGACGTCATCGTCTTTTTTCACCCTATTTCATTTCAACGGCAAGAGGACGCTATTCTCTCGTCTAGAGAGTCCTTATTGTACTCACGCTTCGTGTGTAAGTACACGAGTGATATTTTGTAAAAAGGGCGAAAATATCATATATATATATATATATATATATATATATGAGGAATCCTTACAAAAGTTTTTAGACATTCGAAATTTAACGAATATCCAAATTTTACGAATGAAGGTTATTTAAAGGGCTTAAGAGAAATAAATTTAATCGACATTTTTTTTAATAGAAATTTCGCGTAAAAAATAGGAACAACAAATTTACTCCCAAGATGATTTGCATAGACCGAAATAATAAACGTACAGTAGTAACAGATATCGTTGAGATTAGGAGACAGACTGTTGGAATTAATTACGAATAAATAATTTAAAATTTTACTACTATTTCCGTAACGTTAAAGAATAAAATAATTAACTTTTCAAATTTTTGCCCGTATTTAAACGATAGCGATAGAGACATTTACTACAAAATGATAAAAATCGAATGATTTATAATATTAATAAGATCTTTTCAAAGAATAATAATAGCAATTACGATTAGAGCATATATAAAAACGACTAGCTACTGTAACCATCGATAGTAATTGCAGGAATTTTCTACATAGATTTCTAAATCATCTAAATATATTAATAATATATTTTTTTATGTACTACACAAGAAATTCCAGCAGGGTTGCTAAAGTTTTTTACTATCACTTTTGCAAAACAGCGATAAAACTTTTCAGTAATATGTATAATGAGTATATTTCTGCGCGCGTATAATGCATGTACGCGTATGTATGTGCATTTGTCTGAACTTACCGTGTAATAATGCTTAAATTGCGTATATGTATAATATATATGTATCATATATGGATAATAATTTTATGCATTTAAATTATAGTTTAAATACTACCTCATACAAGAAGCTACAAATATGCTTGTATGTATACTTTTTGATGACTGGGAGTGAAATTAGTGCACAGCCCGCGTAAATGTGGTTACTATATTATTATATATTACAGAGTATTGTAAAGGGTAGTAGTATACTGATTAAGCCTAAACTGGCGGTGCAGTGTGTATTGCACCTTCCGTGAATTTAATCGAGCTGAATATATTATAATAAATAATTATTAGAGCGACATTAAATCATGCGAAATACATATAACGCATTAATGTATCGATATTTTCCTAATTCGAACGATAGACTCGATAATAATCGTTTCATTATTAATTTTTATAAAACACAATTTATTATCGATCGTGGTAGTTTTACCAAAAATATCTCAGACTTTTCGATGTATAGTGGGAACAGAAAACTGAACAGGATATAATTCTGCGGAAACGATTTACCGTATCATGCAAGGATGTAATTACAGGGTGATCGTAATACAACCGGAATTAGTAAATAGGGAATACGGAATAGATGAAATAAGAAAAATTATAATTTATTATATTAAAAATATAACGTTAATTTGATTTAAATATTAAAATTATTAATATCGAAGATGGTAAATGGAGTTTATATAAACTTAATTGGATTGCCACCTTAAATTTTAATAACGTACATTTTTTATTTATTAAATAATAAATATTAACAGAGATAAATCATAAATTATTAGCTATACTTAAGTAGTACGAAGTCAGTAATATTACGAGAAAACGTACGCATAGTTTCATTGCAGATATTTAGTAAAATTAATTTAGAAGCTAGTACCTCGGAACATAATAACAAAGATGTTGGTAATGAAGACAATATTGTAGTTGAAGAAAAGTCATCATCTAATAGAAAACATACACCACCCAAGGTAACGGAGAGTGGCGTTAAAAACTTTACACTCGTAATACGATAGGTGAAAAACTAGGAAATGATAATTACAATTATAAAACTATAAACAATGGCGATATAGTTGTCTGTGCTAAAACTGCCGATGCTTTTCGGAATATTAAAAATCTTATAAAATTAAGAACAGAATAAGAAACATCCTCTCCATGGAGTATCCTATTATACGTACAAATTAGAAGCAGATAAATAGTTGTAGCATTCCTAAACATCGATTAAAACGTCAACAGTATATGCACAGTTGTTACAGAACATTGGACACAGGTTTATTATTGGAGGAGATTTTAATGCAAAACACGAAACATGGGGGTCTTCTATTAATATCAGAAATCCTAGCTCTGCTCATATTAAAGGTAATGAGTTCCTTCAAGCAATTTACAATTGCCAATGCAGTTTAGCGTCTTAAGCCAACATAATGACCTACAGATTGTCGTAAGAAGCCAGATCTTCCAGATTTCTACGTAGTAAAGGGGATTTGCTGCTACTTTTATATTAGCTGAAAATTTGATAAATTTGTCATCAGATCATACACCAGTGTTACTTACCATAAGCACAACAGTAATCCGGGGGAAAAAGGAAAACTTACAAATATTACTGCAAACTGGAACAAATTTCGGGAGGAGCTGGACCAGAAAATAGATCTTAAAATTAGATTAAAGACTCAGAATAAGTTAGATGACTTAGCAGCTAGATTTATTGTGGCAATTCGTGAGGCAGCTAAGACTGCAACTCCTGTACCAAACAATAAAGAGAAATCACATATCCATTAGAAATACGTGATAAGATTGCACAACGACGAAAAGCAAGACGCCGATGGCACACAACACGTACACCAAATGATAAGAACATTTTCAATAAGGTTAACAACCAGCTTGGCTTATTAAAGAAGTAAAATATAAAACATTTATCACATACCTCCAGGAGCTTAGTCGTTATTCAGACAAGGATTACTCATTGTGGAAAGCTACACGTAAAATTAAATGACCATTTACCAGAATTCCTCCCATTCGAGACGAAACTGGCAATTGGGCAAGGATATTGAAAAAGCTGAATAGTTTGCACGCCATTTATCACAGGTGTTCCAGACTCATGAGATACAATCTGATATTAGCTTTTTAACAACTTATTAAATTAACCAATTAAGCCGTTTACTCCAATGGAGATAGCAAAAGAAATTGATCGCAATATAAATCCAAAAAAAGCTCCAGGAATAGATGAAATTTCACCAGATGTCCTAAAAGAATTACCACGAAGAGCGGTAGTACTGCTTACATACATATTTAATGCATGTTTAAGACTTGAGTACATACCAAACTGCTTTAAAGTGGCACAGATTATAATGTTAAAAAAATCAAACAAAAAAGCTGAAGAGGTCAGGTCATACAGATCAATTTCTATATTACCATCAATCTCTAAACTCCTGGAGAAACTCCTGTGAAAACAATTATTAATACTAGTTGAAGATAAGCTCCCTCTAGATCAATTTGGATTTAGACGAAAGCACTCAACAATCGGCCAAGTGCACCGAATAGTAGAAATCATTAACAATGAACTAGAGGTGAAGAAATTCTGCCTGCTGTATTGTTAGATATTTTCCAGGCATTTGATAAAGTGTGACATGAAAGCCTGGTTCACAAGTTGAGTATTTCTACAGGAATTTTTTTTTTTTTTTTTGGCACTGCTGAGGAGCAATCACAAACTAACGTGTTGATAAATAGTTATTATATATTGATATTACAATTAGTTAGGAATTTGTAAAGAAGGAGGAAAACACGGGAGTCATTAGAAAAAATTAAGAATGTTTCGCGCATTGAAATCTTATTAAATCGAGAGTTTCAGGTTGCGCATGAAGAGGCAAGGTCGTTATTCTACTATATACAAGCGGGTGTGCCACAGGGTTGCGTCCTCGGACCTCTCCTGTACCTGTTATATACAACAGATTTGCCTATTGATAACAAAACAACAATTTGCAGATGATACTGTAATCTTAGCTGTAAGTGACAGCCAATCTGATGCTACAAATAAATTGCAACACAGGCTCGATCGGATTAAAAAATGGACTCTAGATTGGAAGATTAAACTAAATGAACAGAAGTCTGTCCATGTCTTGTTTACATTACGACATGCTGATAATATGTACCAATTGTACTTAGGAAACCAAGTCATTCCACAGGCTAACTCAGTAAAGTACCTAGGCATGTATTTGGATTCACGATTGACGTGGAAAGTTCATGTTAAAACGAAGGCTCAGAAGATTAAGAATAAAACACGTCAATTATATCGGTTAATAGGCAGGCAATCGGAGTTAGATGTTTTCTGCAAGTTTCTGCCATACAAGCAAATTATTAAACCTATTTGGACTTATGTTGCTGTGTGGGGCTGTGCTGCCAAGTCGAATCGGGATATAATACAACGTCGTCAGAACAGCATCTTACGCGCGATAATTGATGCTTATCGTTACTCACGTAACCGATGACATTCGTTCTGATCTCAATATGATGTTCATTAATGATGTCATTAAGCAAGTCGCTGAATTGCACAAGCAGCGGTTGAACAGTTACGTCAATGCAGAAGCAAGACAACTGCTTGACATTAAACCTGGAATTGGACGACTCGTTCGTCGCTAGCCCATACATTTAATCTCGTAACATGTAAATTTATGTATAATGGATGCGTAGTCAATGAGATACGTACTCTACACTCGTTTTGTACTTAGCGGTTAAGTTAACTACTAAGTAATCATTAAGTTAAAGATGATAATTATTTAGCCAAAAGGCTAAGATTGTATCTTAGTAATAGCCTAAAGGGCTTAGAAAAAATAAAAATAAATATGTGCTATTATGAAAGGAACAAAAGAAAAAAGAAAAACGATTACGAATGATCTGATAACACACGTTTAATAGGAGGAGAATAAACTATTTAAGGGAAATTTATGCATTGAATCAGAATTAACCACAACATTTACAAGAATCACCTTCACAAATAAAATGTTTTTAACACACTGCACTTATAATATATATACGCACTTAGGACAATATTCAACAATAAAGTAGCTGTACATGAAATAAATTCCTTACCACTGATAACATTCATATTATCTGGTGTGCAACAAATAATATTTATCGCTTTCCTATATAATAATATACCAAGTACATACTCGTACATCCGTGTACACTTTTCTAGTAGAACAAACAATTTAATGACGAGAAAAAGCGTAACGTAAATTATACTTTTTTATCATATATATATATATATATATATATATATATATATGTATATATAGTATAAAATTTAATTTATTCATTTAGTGCTGCCGTATTCCAAAATAATCGAAATATTTCAACGAACAAGACCGATCAAATTGATAAGAAAAGGTCAACGTGTTTGAACAAACAAGGTTACTTTTATCATATACATCGTGAAACAAACAAATATTCGAAACGTGACCGACTGTAGACGTAACACGCTTTATCTATCGATGTTTTCCAGGCACACCGTAATAATCGACTACAGAAATTACGACTGAAGTCGACCAACCACGAATTTCAACGTAATAAACGGAACGAATGCAATCGAGCTATATAACGAGAAATAACTAAACGCGTACGTGCTAGTCCTAGAAAGGTAAAACGTGTGTTATTAATTTTTTATTAAACACCCAACGAGACAACGAGAGTGTTCGTATTTTAATGTTTAAATTAATTTTAATGTTTAAATTAATTTAGTAACGGCGTTAATAACTAATTTACGCGTCGATATTGCGAGAAAAACCCATTTTAGCGAATAAAATTATCACTAATTTTCCTTATGTTACACGGTTTGGCTTATCGTATTCGTGATATTTTAGATGCTTTGAAACAATATTCTTTATTGCGGAAAAAGTTGAAGCAGTTAGGACAGTTACAAGTTACGTACCTAAAAAATACATATAGACCGTGCATCGCACGCTTACTATTTCGCACAATATCGGATGTTTGTTAACAGATTTAAGGCGTCGGATGTCGTATTTAGTTGTAGCCGTGTTCGATATTTTGCGAATATTTCTTAGTCCGGACGTTCTTTAATTAATCATCATATTCTCCGACTATTCAGTCGGTTTTTATTTATTTTTTCAATATAGATCAGCAAACTGTTTACGCGGCAGACACCTCTCGTTTAATATTAGAAGGAAAAATAAGGGACTGCGAGATTGGTTAGAAATTTGTATAAGGTTAAAACTTTCGACGAGTTGACCAACTAAAAAAACCTACGTCGAACGATTTTCTCATATTCAACGTTCGTTCAGTCTCTTTGGTGAAAGCTTTCCCGAAATTTCTCATTAATAAATCCTGCAGTTGTGTGTGGAAGTCTAGTCGACAAAACCACCTCCTTTCTATTAAACCTAAATCTCAGTCGTCCTTTCCGATCACAAAAAGAAGAATTATCCTTACTAGACTTCGAATATCTCACTGAAATCTTACTCATTCCCATCTTTTTTACATCGCGAACACTTCTCTTTGTCCGTTTTGCCAAATGACGGAACTGCTTATTTCTTACACATCAGCATCCTATCATGCTCTCATAGCACAGCATTCTTTAACTTTTATCCGAGTCTGTTATCCACAATGTTTTCCGATTCGTGCATTCAATGAACCTTCTGGGCGCGCATCCATTAATGTAACCGGGCACCCGTACTGCCAAATAATAATAATAATAATCATGATAATACAAATAAAAAAGTTCGTCGAGTGAAGAAGAAATTACGAAACACGCATTTAATTATCTAAAATAAAAATCAAAGGAGGTTAACGTTCTCCGTCACTTCTGATATTAACCGACAAAGAAATCTAAAGATGATTTTTTTTATTTATTTTTTTTTTTTTGGTCCGTGTACAAGGGTCAATTAATATGACAGGCAAATGACACGGTGTAGAGTCGAAGATTGATAACCGTTTTAGATTATACTGATTATACTACTACTAGACGTTACAGTCTTTACACTAAGGGGGTAATGTAAGAGCATATTAAACTAGATTGTCACATCTTTATTTATACACTCCGCCGAATCTTTTAATATAATTGATTAACGTGGAATAAGTAACAGCGGTTAAACTACCTATACTTGTAATATAAATCGATCCTTACATAATTGTCATTTTTTTTATTTACACACGTTGACACAACCACACGAATTTTTCATCGAAACTGCGTCATTTTACAACCACGCGACTTGTATAAAAATCTATTTTCCATATTCCTTTCCCGAGGTTTTACAAATATATTAAGCGCGTAACGCTAAATTTCAAAATATCATATACTTTTTAAAGATTAACAAAAAAATGAATAATTTAATAAGGGCCAAGAAGAAATAGTCACCGAACATTAGAAAAATAAGCAAGATAACACAGGAGCTAGCCGATTAATTTAAGCGACCAAGGACGAATTTAAAATAATAATATAAAAAAAAAAAAAATTGAAACATTTACAATTTTAACGAAATATCTAAGATTTATTAAATGCGTAAAATTACGTCTTTAATATTTTTAACCTATGTGAATAACAATTAACATCTGGCGTTGAATAATTATTTAATATGGAATAAAAAAAAAAAAATCGAGTATTTGAAAAGTCGGCGAGAATTATAGAATTTTATCGAAATGAGAGAATATTTTTGGAGATAAACACGCAGAATTCGTAAATTGTCGAAAATTTTTTTGGGAATTAAAACAATTTCTAAGATACTAGACAATGTAAAAACTGAGAACATAAAGAAATATTAAAATACTACAAATCATAAAAAAAACACGAGTTTTTTTTTAAATTTATTATTATTTTTTAACGTTTTTGGTTTTTATATTTTCTAGTATCTTAGAAATGTTTATCTTTTTTTTTGGTTTTAATTTTTTTTCCGGTTTCCGAATTATTTAGTTCAGATTAAATTATAACGAAAATTAAATATTTATATAAATATTTATTACGCACGAGCGCTCTCGGTGTATTGGGAAATTCGGTTTCCATTTTCACAGGTTCCACATCCCCTCCAGACACCCTGGTTGCACTTTCTGGTGCTATTAATGACGTCCAACGTTTTATTATATTTTACCGTATATACTTCGTACATCTTACGTATGATGCAACCGTATCTTTAGTCATTATTAAAGAAAATTCCAATAATTTTCCGGTGTACAATGGAGTCTGCACAATGTACAAAAAGTTCGTGATGATTAAAATCTAACCCCATTAAACTTAATTCGAACGTGATATCAATAATTTCTCGGTGTACAATGGGGTCTGCGCAATGTACAAAAAGTTCGTGATGATTAAAATCTAACCCCATTAAACTTAATTCGAACGTGATATCGCATTGTATATACATATATATATATATATACATATATATATATATAAACATTCATATCACATGATTATTTTCTTTATAATCTGATTTTTGTGGTTTTTAGTTTTCTTTATTCTTAAGTTAAATATATATCATGTTTAATTTTAAATTTTATCTAGACGAGGTACAGTTTAATTTTCTAATTATATTACATACTTTCTTTGATTTGTTTATTAGTATAATTAGATCGACTTGTGTATTATTGATGTTTATGAAGTTTACTAGTTTATAATCACGCATATATAGACGCACTCAGTACGCACACATTTTCTGGATGCTGGGAGTGATTCAACCCATCGTCATCCCAGATTAACTACACATGGCAAATAGCTATTAAACATACCATATGTATTTGTATTTGTTTTGCTTTGTTTCAACAACATTTCATCCACACGCCTATTTACATTTTGAGCGCACTAACTCTCTGCCAATTTATAAACACATCCTCCATAAATATGAAGTAAAATCATATATATATATATATATATACATATGTTAAACTTATTTTTTTAAAAGAAAATGGTATATAATACCAAGTAATTAAATAATAAATAAACGACAAAAATGTGGAATATATTTGAGAGCAGTGATTTTATACATTACAAAAAACAATATCATAACACAGTTAATCACTATAAAAGCTTTGCAATAAACATTTTTAATAGTTAACTGTGTTATGATTTTGTTTTGTTTATAAACGACAAAAAATTTGATTTACCTTTTAATTACTGTCTATTAAAGAATTATCTTAGATTTTTTTTATTTCAGTTTAATTATATTTATATTCCACTTTGACGACGTGAAATGCAATATACACAAAATATATCATTAAATTTTTTTTTTGTGATTTCTAGCGATTATTCTTTTTATGTTATTAGTTTTTGCACTTACTAATGTCTTTTCTTATTAATTCCTTTTTGACTTTCAAAAACTTTCTTTCGGTTTGCCAGGTATTTAGTTAATATTTTTAGAATCAAATATTATTTACGGATGCTGGACAGTACGGAAAAATTAAGATTTTAATTTTCCAAAGGACCACAGATGATAAAGTAATTGTCAAAAATTCAACTCCTATAAACCATTATCTAAATTCGGAAGCGCGTCATCCTGCGATCTACTCACAGACGACTGAAACGAACTAAACTTTTTTAACTAACCATTTTTATATACACTATCTATCTATCTATCTATCTATCTATATATATATATATATCTAGCAAAACAAAATAAAATCGAAGTTAATCACTAAAAAATTTATTACATAAACACAAACACGAAGCTTTTCGACTATGAAGTCATTTTCAAGCTATTGTACTTGAAAATAAATGACTTCATAGTCGAAAAGCTTCGTGTTTGTGTTTATGTAATAAATTTTTTAGTGATTAACTTCGATTTTATTTTGTTTTGCTAAATTCATAAAATCACTACTCTCCAATACATCAACATTGTATATATCTATATATATATATATATATATATATATATAAATCACCGAAGTGGTTTGTTACAATCTGTTCAATATTTGAATATTAAGTAATAATCTAAATCTAATTTCTAATTGTTTACATTCCTGGATTTCTCAATGGAATATTCCTGTATTTGATTAATTCATAAGGTTTGATTCTTTTCAGCCGTCTTAATTCGTCCTACTGGATTGAATATTGTTTCGCCTCTGAATTTGTATGATTCTGAAGTCTTAATTCGTGTTTACTTGCCAGTTCCTTTATCAACGATGATACTTTTGGTACATGAACATCATTGTTCCTTTCGTATTGTCTGATATTGGTGATAATTCTGAGAACTTTCTTTTATAACGTGTAAACTTTAATTTATGTTCGTTAATTTGGTACAATCTCATAACTGACCATCATAACTCCGAGCTAGTTTCAATATTTGAGCTTATTGTTCAGCGAAAGAATACTCTGTCTTTTGAAAAGCCGTTTCATCTGGAGTATTTTTAACATTAGCATCCAAGTGCATACCTAAATATTTTACATTATTTTCACTAGGTACAGTCTTCGAATTAATTATAATTGGATAATACTGAACTTTTCTGTTAGTAAAACTGATATGCACAGATTACTCCTCATCAAGACTAATTTTCTATTTTTTTTTTGTCCACTTGTACAATTTCGATACGGGATTGTACATTTTTAGTTGTTTAGTAGCCATCACAGCACAAACATGGCTGTCACGACTTGATCGTTAACCGGAATATCAATATAAAATTGGACCGAGAACGCTTCCTTGCGGAACTCCTCTATGGTTACATAATTCGGGGTATTCATCAATATGTTTTATTTTTAAAAATCTGTCCGTTGGACCGAGAACGCTTCCTTGCGGAACTCCTCTATGGTTACATAATTCGGGGTATTCATCAATATGTTTTATTTTTAAAAATCTGTCCGTTATGTACCAATCTATTAGTTTACAAGTTTTTTCGGGAAGTATCTTCTCAATTTCGAGTATCAGTCTACTATGATATACATCGTTAAAAATCTGCGCTAAATCGAGAAACACAGCTGTACAGATTTTCTTTTCTTCGACGCTTTTCTCAATTACATTTGTAATTCTACGTACCTGATCTATTGTAGAGCGAACTCTTCGAAATCCGAACCGATGTTCGAGTATATAATGCTTTGTTAGCGGTTTAAATCGTTCAAAAAGTTTATAAATAACCGGTAATAGATTCATTTGTCTATATGATTTAATTATCCGTCTGTGCTTTCTCAGGCTTAGGTATCAGAATTATTTCAGCTACTTTTCAAAACTCCAATTCTTATTACGGCATAATGATGCTTCCTTTCGAAAATTCTTTTAATATTTTTGCCGAAATTAAATCGATGCAAGGTGATTTATTTTATTCCCATTCGCATTATTTTTAATCGCATTATTTATCTCCAGGTTTGAAATATCTCAAGGATCCATCTTTCCATTATTGATCTACAATGTTTTTATTAATACCCGTTATCAAGCATAGGTACCAAGTAATTCTCAAAGTCGTTGGTCTTTATCATTCCTTATCCATCCGTTTGTATTATTTCGAATGGGAAAATTCTGTTATTGCGACCTATTAATACATTTCGTAGCTTTCCATAATGAATAATTCGTTTCTTCTGTAGGGGGAGGATTCTCTATGTATTTGAAAGTGTATTCCGCTTAAATTTAATAACTAATCTTTCGATATCTGGACCTATTTTGTTCGACATAGATTTATCCGTTTTTTCTCGTGTTCGGTGAACAATTTTCTTATTCATCTTCTTTCCCTAATTTTCCCCCTAAAATACACAACGGCAAGTTTTGTTTACAATTACAGCTTTTCGTAAGAGTCTAAATTGCATAATTCAGCTGCATAACCGCTATATAATCTTAGATTTGATTATTAGCGATAATTTTATTTCAATTTTTTCATCCAACAACTTCCTGAACGCATCCCAATCAATTTTACTATTGGTAACGGTATGGTTGTTTTAAAATTACCGACTAGATCACTAATATATAAATAAAACTAAATAATTTACAATATCGCAAAATGTTCAAATTGAGAAGTAAACAAGTTACACAGTATAACTTTTATTTTCTTTGGGCGAAAAAACACACGAGGATTTAGCGAATGAAATCAAAATAAGATTAAATAAAAGCTCATTAAAAATAAATAATAGAAATCGGCGTATTTTTCGTTTAAATGGTAAAACCGTCCGAATAATTTTGGATATTGTTTAAAATATTTAATAAATTGTCGGGATGACTTCATAGAATTTTTCGAAAAGTACGCCTATATATATATATATATACATTTATATATATACACATTTATATATATATACACATATATTTGTATATTAACGTCAATAAGCGTGATCATCCAACAGTGTCGACCGAGAGTGACCCTCTTCGTAGTTCATTAATACGAAGTGCCAATAGAAGAAGACCTTGATTCTATTTCCTCCAGCATGGACAGAGAACCGCTCTTTCCCTATTCATTGGTCTGGAATAATAATCAAATAATGTTGGTTGGAAAAGATACTATTATTATATACATATACTGCTAGTATAATAGACAGATCATACGCGGTGAATATTACCGGTTTATCTAGTCGATGAAACACGTATATTATACACACAGATCATGCATTATATATATATATATATATATATATATATACATAACATATGAAAAAGAAGCAAGATGTAAAGCCGAAAAAACATAGAGCGAAGAGGGAAATAGAGACATCCGGTGCAGTTACGTCAGATTGACCCCTATGACTTGGAAGAAGCAAAGAGGGAATGCAGACACAATAGAAAAACCGTATAATTTAAATTATTATCATTAATACGAAGAATAATATATAGGAACGGGTGCATCAGACGCACATGGAAGATGGAGGTTGTAACTTTTTCAAGCTGATATAAGGATTCAAAGTGTACGCATAAAGATAAGCGAGTATATACTAGTATCACATATGCACAAGCATATTTGGTTACGACATTTTCATAAATACACTATCTATATACCTAATTGATATATGTATAATATGTACTTAAATACAATCTATATATATATATATATATATATATATATATATATATATCTTACAGGTATGGAGAATTAATGCCTAGTGACAGTGAAAGCGATGAACAACCTTTGAACGACGATCATACAGACACGGGTTAAACGCTTAACTAGTCAATGTCAAGAGCTAAATATAACAAGAAATATGTACGTACGTACAATGTATACGAATATAATTAATAATAATTTTTAATGAATTATAATAAACGTTGTCGATACTCGTGATAAAACTAATCAACACACACACACATGTATATCTTTGACGAACGTTGTTTAATAATAATAATAATAATAAATTGTAATCAATAATTATAATAACCCGGGAATAATTTAAAAACAACGTTACGTTATTGAACTCGCGAGTTCGTAATTTATATCGCGTGCAATACAAAATGATCCGGAAGTTAAACAAAAAATAAAAACAAAAGTAAAATATATTTTTTAAATTTAAATTACTCAAAAATATGAGGTATCATCGAGATTTCATAACAAATACCCGCGGTTCAGACAAATGACCCAATTCCGGATTTAAGAAAATTTCAATTTATCGTAAATCAGCAAAGTATTTTATTTCGATTAGTTAATCAGTTGCATAAACGCCGTAATCGCGTATTAAATTTTCTACGAAAAAAACGCAGAAAATCATTGCTATTATCGTACGTGTTACACACAACAAATACACTACTAAAAAGTAAGCTTTAATGCGCATAAAAGAGATCCGAAATCTCTAAAATTTTATCTTCATCGAAAAAATAAATTATACGCGAATATTTTTGGAGGTTATTTAAAAAAAATTCAGTAACGATTTAAATGAAAAAAGAAAAATTAATAATTCTATACGGACATTTTTGTAGTAGTATTGAGCTAAAACCAAAAATTACTCCCACGCAAATATACAAATCAATCTCAACAGATAATATTATTCTCTTAAATATATAGATTAGTTCGTGTAAACATGAAGGTTCAACAAATTAAAACCAAAGTACGACAATTATACTGGTTAATGGATAGGCAATCCGTATTGAATACGTCCTGCAAACTATTATTATACAAACGAATTACTAAACTCGTTTGGATGTACAAAATTGCCTTACGAAGCTGTGATGCGAGTTTCAATCGGGGAATAATAAATACAACAGCGTCAAAATACAATCTCACGTACAACGATAGATGCAAATCGAAAATTCACTTAATGGTATTCATCTGGATCTTCAGATGACTAACGTTAATGAAGTCATTAAGGTACTTGCTGAAAAAACGAGAAGCGTTTACAAAATCACATAAATGTCGAAGCAATACAGTTGCTAGAAATCGGATATGACACCCGACGTCTTAAACGCGGAGACATCCCTTAGATTTAATTATATAAATATATTTATAGGGTTAAGTCATTGTACTTGTATCTCAAAATAAGAATTAGTTTTTAAACACTACGTGTTATAATTGGTACTTATTTAATTTAACAGTTAAGATTGTACCTTTAGTATATGATACATACATAGACACACACACATACATATACATATATCCGATTTTTAATATTTATTTTCATTTTACTTGTAAAATTGTGTTTTTTAAAAAAATTTTTGCGTTCGTATATTTTTATATTTTATATTTTACTTTTGGACATCATACATCGCAACAGTTAATGAAAAATTTAAAATTCCACCAGTACACAACTTTTACAGAATCCGGAAAATAGTATTGAAGAAAAAATTAATATAAAAAAAAAACAAAACTAATAAACAAATATATTGAGATTAAATTTCGACAAATCAAAAAATAGATAGCACAGAAGCAGACACCATTTTTGGATCATATTTTCACAATCACCATCGCATATTTTTAAGTAATTATATTTAATTTATATTTTTAAAATTTTGATGTTTTAAAATGGTTCACTTGATAATGGCGTAAAAGCCGAAAAGCTTTGTGTTTTCTTTAAGAAAATAAATATTGGTGATTTAACTAATTTTCAATTGATTTTTTATATAGAGAGAGCCTATGATGTAGCATACAATTTGTCACCTCTCTCGAATCACTTTAACCGGGAGTAATTCCGTTTAAAAGTTTACTAGATCAAATGGTTATTAATATATGCTAAGTCATCGTTCTAACCGACTTTAGGACTGCCTTTCTCTTAACATTGAAATTTTCAATACAGACTTCTTAGTTCGAAGATTTATAAATAACTTAGATTTTGACAAACCTGATTTTCGGAAACTCCGATGTACACAGGATATATTCGTTTAAAGAACAATATTAAAAAATAACATCGATATTAACGATAACAAAAATTACGTTATTAATTTAATTTATAAATTTGTATTATTTTCTTTAAGTGACGGCTAAAATGCTGAAGGATAAAGTAACCTTAGAATGCACGCACACCCAAATATCTACAAATATTATATATATAAATGTACACACATACATATAAATATTATATATATATATATATATATATATATATATATATATATAACCTCCCTTTTACGATACCGACTTACTGTATACAATTAAAATCATTATCATGTAGTAATTATTATTTCACGCTTATTGTCACTCCTTGGCTCAAAACCAAGAACATTCAACTCGCATTATCTAGTCCAACGTATGTAGAACTAAACGAAATTAACAGTGAAAGTTGAAAGAGTGGAATACACACACACACACACACACATGCTCATGTATAGGCGCCAGACTATGAAGGCCGGATGTTGCAAAGGGATGTATTTCTTTTTTTTGTTTTCTTTTAAGAATACTTTTTAATGTATACGAACATTGACATTAAATACGACGGATTCGTAACAAAAAGTAGAATAAAGCCATATGGCAGTGTATATTTGAGAACGATCTCTGATTCGTGTATAGTATCACGGGATGATTAAACTAATATACCAAGAAATTAATTTAAACTCTACAAACTACATTTAATTTCCATTTTCTACACTACATTATATATATATATATATATATATATATATATATATATATATATATATATATGATACATAAATACTTTAGTGCAAATCCACGAGCACATAAATACGTGCGTAACAAGCAAGTCGCGCAATAATTTAAAGAACAAAATCCACATTTTTTACACAATCCTGTTCGGCGGCTTGTTTGTTCATGATAATTTAAATTTTGATAAATTTCGTTGGTAAACGTATTATATAAAAACTTCTTCTCGTCTCTAGGGAAAATTGGTATACGTGACGCATAGGCCAAATTGATTGTAAGATATTTATATTTATATCTTATATATAACAGTGTCCATATTATGATTGATACGCTACTTACACTATTTTAATTTTTAAATTGAAGTATGTATAAAAAAAAATCATTACAGAAACACTTTCTGAATAAATTTTTAATTATATTTGAAAACATGCATAATAATAATGTTGCAATACTATAATTAAACTGTTACATAATTCACGATATATAGATATATGTTAAAAATTAAAAGCTTTCGTAATATCTTAAAAATCTTTCAAACAACTGTAGGGATAAAATTAGTTAAATCTTCTACAACTATATACGTTGAAATGGGCGAATAAAGTATATTCTTAATAAACAAAATTATCTACATACATACGTTTATGATTTTTTTTTTACAAAAACGTATATCAATCGTAAAAGTTAAAAGTGTATATACGCGTACAAGTCGCTAATTCGATAACACACTGTATAGGGCACGGTTACTTTTTATACACGAACAAAAATCAACGATCGCAAGTACTTATACTAGTATTAGGAAAAGTTTTACAATAATAAATTCTATTGTTTTTCAAACACACACTATTTATCTAATATTCACTGTGACCTACTTGAAGATTATAACATAAAATTATACTCTAGGACAATTACTCGAGACTTTAACTTGTACTGTTACGCATAATATACTTTGTTAACTTCGGTAATATTAGCGCCGATCAATTAGTAACTGAACTATTCAAAATTTTTCATACTTCCACGATAATAAATCACCGTAATAAAATCCTATATCATAAAAACAAGATTACGTAAACTTCAATAGACGAGCTCTTGACAAGTATTTACGAACTGGGAACCATAAAAAACAAAAAAAAAAAAAAAAATCAAACAACATTTGAAGCAATTGTTTAGCGAGTAATTTAATTTCATTATTATTTAGGATTATTCTCGTTTTATATAAAACTTGATAATTTTCGAGAAATAAAAATACATTGTTCTATTCAATTTTCCGGATAACGTTGTAATTAATTTATACGGGTATAATCTTCGTCGACTTTACTAATATAGATGCGAATTTGTTCAACACGGGCATTATAAGAAAGAATTGTAAAGCGTTAATAAAACATTATTCAACTTGAACAATGATTGTAACATGGTACAAGTTATAATGATTCTTCCGAATTGTGTAGATTAATAGTTTAAAAAAAAAAATAACATACAAGAATATGGTATAACACCGATAAAGAATGCCGGATGACGTCACCGGTGGCAGATGTTTTTATAGGAACAATGGGAGTACGCCGAGGAAAAAACCGTGAAAAACACAAACCCGTTTCCTTTTTTTATTGTGTCTAAAAGATTGGGTTACGAACCTAACGGTATCTTCGAAGACATTTTACAAAGCCTAGAACGAACGATGATACTGACACGTCATTACGATCAGTAATCGGATAATATTTTCATCGAACAATAGATCGTTCCGATTATTATATCAATAGCTTTGTAATAATTAATAGGGCTTATAAAATTTAATTTTTTCCACAACTATATAATATAATATGTTACATGTATAAAAACAATATGAAAAATATTTATAAAATAAGAAACGACGAGAATAATTAATAATAATAATACACCGGAGGAAAATATTTATTTAGCTTTAAATGTATCGAAGAAGAAATTTCAAACAAAAATTTCTATACCGAACGTAAATAAAACTTTTTAAATCGCGTTATATATTACTTTTATTTCTTTCGTATTTAATTATATATATATATTTAATAAATATCCCCGTTTTTAGAAACACGGTAACTTTAATCTATGTACGAAAAAAAAATTCCCAACGAGCAATTTCTAGATTTGACATAATCAAATAAAACCGACAGTGTATATTCGGTTTAAAAATTTAAGAAAAGCGTGTATATTTACGCTTAAAAGATATATACCGCAATATTATAATTACAATTTAAGTATCTAAAAAATAATAATTAATCGAACATAAGTGAAATTTTATTAATTTATAATAATCTAATAATTCGATTTATTCTCGTTCGTCGATTTAATTTACGTTCCATTATTATAAAATGAAAATATACGAAAATTATAAAATAGCCGAGGCTCTTATATACTCGATAAAGGAATCCAACAAGGATAGGAAAAATCTTCTTCGGCATAAATCAAGCTCAGAGATATTTTCAGTAAATTTAACTACACCGAAGGGCGAGCCTATTCTAAAATTAGACGATCCGCGTGGTAAAAGAAATACAATTACGAATCCAGTAATCGGCATACGTAACACACGCATATACACACTGGCGAATAAGTTTACACACACATAACTTAAGCACGAATACATATATATCTATATGCACACACTTATACACATATACATATTTAAGCCAGCAACTAAAGCGATCGGTGACAAAAGTGGGGTGGTTCGCGACTTATGATGTGTGGCGTAGTAAAAGAGGATTTCTGTCTTTTTCGCTCGTCGTAAGGTAAAACTGGACAAAAAGCATGGCCAGACTGTTGCGTGTTATCGCTTATACAGTCAGCCGGCTTCTATTCGGAAATGTTAAAATATCGATCAGACCACACCCTAATCTTAGCCCTCTAAGTAAGACTGCTACTGAATAATGACAATAATACTGACGATGTATCGCGTAGATGGTGATGATAACGGTGGTATTTCCTCTCACTTATATCGTTTGTGCCTTCAACAGGACTCGAATAACAACGCGACTGACTACGTGTCGTGTCCATTTAATTTTCCAGCTGCAACTCCACCCTTATCCCTTACACGCGAGTTATTATTACAGTAGCGATAGTTTCACTTAAACGGGATGCGATGATTAAAAATACCGCATTTTACATTACCGCTATAGTACATTAAATGATTGAAATCTTACAAACCCGAGCAATACGAGCAGAAAAAAAAAGAAAAAAAAGGACAAAGTCTATGTTACAGACGTAATGTAACTTGTTGGTTGTAATGGCCGTTGAAACAAGATATAAATCGATTTCGAAATTTTCAACGTCGAAATAAAACATTACAACATAGATAAAGGAAAGATAAATAAAACGAACTGTGCCTAGCCCAAAAAGAAGTTATTTCAGTATCTTTTAACATAGAAGCGAGTAGCGTTGGCTTTTTATTTTTAATCGTTTTTTTATACACACGTGTCGAGCTAAAAATAGAATCATCCGAAACTGTAGAAACGCTATTTATAAATATAAATTCATTAAAACTTATTAATCTTTGTCGCCGAATCAGTTATTTTCAAAATTGAATGTTTATTTTTATTATTTATAATATACTTTAAAACACGTCGTTTTTCATAAAAGTGAAATTTAACACTAATGAAATAATCCGATAAAACAATTATTTACGATTTATTCCACAAATAATTTTAAATCATCGGGATTCACGCAGAAAGTGTGATTAATATAGAATGCAATGTTGTTAGTTTTCACGATAATACATCGAACATGTGCACTTCACTCAATTGAATATTTAAAACATTGCCGAATGTTCGTGCGAATAAAGATTTTAGAGAATATATCTATTTTTTAAGCAAGAAAAGAGTGTGATCCCACATTTCACCGATCTTTATTTACAATTTTTCACGATCACGATGTGTTTCGATTAACAGCATATATAATATAAAAATTATACGTTTACATAAGTTCCTCAATTTGTTATATAATAAAATTTATTTTGCGCCTCAAACGACATATGTGATATTTTTAGTTTATTTATTATAAGTAATATTCACCGACAAGAATATCACTTTTTGAAAAATCAATTAATTCACCGGTAAAATCGAGTATTATGTGTAACTTTATAATAATTAAACAGCATTTTACGAAATATAGTCCAGGCGGTGTAAGAGACAACACCTAGTGAGAAGACTAAATGACGCGATATAGTTTAATTACAAAGTGTTATTAAAAGATATATATCGTTTACATAGAACCATTTTTTTTTTTTTAATTTTCGAACTAATTAAAAACTTTAACGCGGGTCTATTACCGTTGTCGTAAATTAAACTTTAGAAAGATCGTTTATTTTTAATTTTCGAAAATACAAACGTGGCAATCTTAACGTTTCACCATATGGTAGAGGTGAAAGAATTCTTCTTCGAACGCCGGTAACGGAAGACAAGAAATTTAAATTATATAAAATTCGGTTATAATTCGTCTTTAAGATGGTCGATTTTTAATATTACAATTGACACTAACCGAAAAACAATATTGTAACGTCGTTTGTACACCATATGGTACACACTTTTTAACGAGGGAAAAAACAAAATGGCGGATTTTACGATTATTGACGTATAAATTTTTATTAAAAACGTTTCTATAAAATCGTATTTGTAAATATTACGCTTAATAAGTTAATATTTTAACTTATTAAGCGTAATAACCTAAAATCTGTATTATTAACAAATTAGTCATTTTAACTTTAAATTCCCTTTTTAAATATTTTTAAAATTATACTACAACGTATTATCGATGTAAAAAATAATATATAACATTACTTACCAAGCTTTAACTTTGATCAGAACATCATCCGGACCAATAGCCGGTTCGGGCTTTTTCAATATTTTCACCGATTTTAAACCTCCGAATCCGGTCAAAACTACCGCTCTCATTTCTTTAGGCGGTTCGTCCGGTGTTTTATCGTTTTTATCTTTTTCCACGTTATTTTCGTTTGCTTTGTCGTTATTATTCTGTTGCTCTTCGACCGTTTTCTTTTCATCTACATCGTTCGATGCTACCGCCGATTTATCTTCTACCATATTGTCGAGAATTACGGACGAAAATGTAAGAATAAATAAAAATCTATTTTATAAAATACTATCTCTACAGACTAAACCGGATGACGAATTAACTAATGGCTCGATATCTTATACTATTTATTAATTATAAGTGTGTGTATATATGTATATATTAAATATACTAATAGTAGAGCGCGCGAAATGAACAACTATCAACAAAAACCGTCAACTAGCGTAGAATTAAAAGCGTGCTCTGCCAAGATTTTAGATTTTAAACGAGCAACCAACGAACACCATCCTACAATATTCCCCAGACATTGTACGTACACACACACTAGCGCACAAACGCACTCGTTCAACGCTCGCAGTTATTGTCGCTGCTGTAATATACGAGTAGCCTAGAGAGAGAGGGAGGATTTCACAGAAAGAACCGTTGTTTTGGCGGGGGTTGGAGGTGTGACGACCGAGAACGTAGTAGTAAAAAGCATTTGTACGCATTTGAAAGGGAAAATACGTGATAGGCGTTGAACGCACGCGCATGCGCACCAAGTAATACTAGTCGAAAGTATACTAGGAACATATATATATATATATGCATACGCAACACACTCACATATATATATGCATACGCAACACAACATATACATATATATATATATATATATAAGACACATCATTCCGCCATGTATGCAGGGTTTTATACTCCCTATTATTTACAAAGAACAAAACCCAGGGTAGACGCGTTAAAAGGCATCCACTATACTGTTTATACCTGATAGCGTTATTTCACAACGCACACAAATACACATACACGTATGATCGCTATTTGGTGGGGGAAATAAATATATAAATATTAATACCTAGCTTTATACATACATACACATAGTCCAACGCATTCTACCATCTATATTTATAATATACATATATATATATAAAATCCTCGAGCTGACTACATTTATATTTATACTAATGTCAGAAATTTACTTTAGGGTGGATTCTTGAAGTGTAAGTGTAAACAACTTCTGCTTCGTTGTACAATTCCAAGCCTAGTCTTGTTTTTCGATATTATTGTTCACATTAGTGAATTTCATTGTAAATATATACGTGTACACAACATATTATATATACATATATATATATGTGTGTGTGTGTGTGTGCACGATATCTATAGTGTGAACTGGTGTTTTCCATCATTTATCCCGACTAAAGTTGATGCGACGAGCAGATAACTAACTTCCAATCCAACTACGATGCAAGAATGACGATAATTCTTTTAACAGACTAAAATGAAAACGTACTAAATAAAATAAACATATATATATATATATTTTAAAAATGCCTTAAAAGATAGGAATTCTTTTAGAAAATTAATTCTTTTAACGGACCAAAATGAAAACGTACTAAAAAATAAAATAAACATATACATATATATATATATATATATATATATATATATATATATATATATGTAAAAGGCCTTAAAAGTGAGCTCTTTTAGAAAATTAAATTACGTTTTGGGGGTTTAAGACTATGTGTAATCGAAATACACGAAAACACTTTCGATTGATCGTTTTTATATTTGAAACTATTAAAATATGTTACTTTTTTTTTTAGGATTTACACCGCTATTCATTTTTATACGTGCAACATAATTTCAAATGTATATCGATAAAGTTTCACGATTATACGATTTTCACACTTTTCGCGTATTAAACTTTTCAATATGTTTTACTTACGGTCAGAAGCATAAACTTGTAAACGAAAACATACCATTTTCACACCGGTGAAAATGTAAACAGCGATAAAATAAAAATAACCGAATCCGTCGCCTAAACGTTTTCGAAATTAATTACATCGAAAAAAATATATCCAGGAAATATTACATACAAAAATGATTTAAAAAAATTAAATTTCAACATAAAAAAAAACCCTTAGCAATCTCACCAAATTAAAAAGTCACGTACGTAAGAAATTAACTAACTTTTACGCCATTACGGTAGTGATTACAAAATTATACCCAAGTTAATTACACGCAGGGTTTTATTTAACTTGTACGGGTAAATAGACACGTTTTTTAAAGTACGCGAATTTGACAAGCTGTTTTCGAATTTCCCAAAACACATTAATTTAACGAATAAAACTAATGTGATGATACACAAATAACAATGCTATCTGTATATCTATATATTCATATATATAAGTTTTGATGTATTGGAGAGTAGTGACTTTATGAATTAATAAAACAAAATAAAAACAATGTTAATCACTGTAAAACTTATTTTATTAATGCAAATATTTTCGACATTGACATCATTTTCAAGCATATAGAAAAAGGTTACATATAAAAATTACATATATATATATATATATATAACATTATCTACGTATTTTACCGTAATTGTCTTTATTCTTGAACCAGTTGTAGTTTTCTCCCCTGATGTATTCAGCTCTTATGTAATTGAATTACGTGTGATCCGGTAAATCAATTGCGATTTTGCAACATTTATCATTATTTGTTAAGCCTATTTTTTTTTTTTTTTAATTAAGAGTAGACTACTCTGGTTATATCAAATTTGGGAGAAGTGTATTGAACATATTGCAGAGGAATTTAACATTTTTCGGTTCGAAATAATCGTGTTTTATAACATAATCACCGAAACTCACAGAAATCGTGAACTAACATAAACTTTTGATTCCTTATTCGATCGCAATTCGATATAAATTTTTCTTTACGAAATCTATTTGTTGAAAATTAATTTTTGAAAACGATGAATTTATATATAACCATCTAACCAGATATTAATGAGTGTAATACGCACGTTGGTATGTAATGCGACGTATATTTCGAATTAATCCAATCTTTATTTATACTTTATGTTATGACCAGTAGAAAACTGTATATAAGTCACGTTTAAAGTCTAGAATTCCTTTCGATAGTCGTCCGAAAATTAGTTCGATGCACTTTTACGGACCGATTAAAATTTTAAGATGTAACAAATTAAAATTTAATACCTTACGACTATTATTATCTTTCCACCAGACTGTGTAGTTAAAGTAAAAATACCGCGCGGATATTTCGCCAAGTACGGAACTATAGAATGTATCAAATAAGATAGATTTTTACAGGCGAATAATTTATCCAACGTCAGCTACCCGATTATCTCCGATGACTGTTGATGATTTCAGTTGTTCAGATGACTATTGCAACGACTATCGCGTGACTTTTTGAATAATTAAGCTCGGTGCTCTAACCTAAGTTGTGATACACGATTTCCGTAGCTTTTCAGCTCTGGCATTCTCTAAATTCCTAACTAAGCGGTATATGATGACATCGATAATTTTATATGGCGGGTTTTCATATTCAATTATTATTATATCGGACTATTAAACTCTTCCCATTGTGATTACTAAAGGTGTATTCATCATAACGGTTCAGAAACAGAAGTCTGTTTGAAAAAGCAAATTATTCTAAAATATCAGCATCCGAATTTTTCTTGACATTCTCCAACAGTGGACTTCTTATGTTAAAGTCTCCAACAATAATAGAAATTAACGATGGGTGTTGTTGACACATTTTTTTCTAACTCAGCAATTACGTCACTTTTCAGATCACGAGGAGGTAGAGATAAAGACCTATTATCAAGAACTTACCATATCGAACTGCTATGATGTTTTTTACGCAGCTTATAGTATGGTAAGAACTTGATTTCTTAATCAACATAGCAGTTTTCCCCGCTAACAAGCAGTATTCATGCCGCGTATTTTCCCATTACATGTGTTTGCCTCAGCTATTATAATGAAATCGCTAGACACTTGTAACATCTAAGTACAGGTATGAATTCACGAAAACGAGCTGATGATAACCAACCGAGATGTAATCTATCACTGTTTGGTAATTTATAATACTGTTCTGGTTTAAGTCTGACGTAAGCTTTTTTATTGCGGTCGAATTTGGTAATTCGTACTGAGATCGGCGCCATATCAGTTAGTCTCGTAATTTCATCTACTATATCTTCCTCGCTAGTATGTTTATCAATAAAAATCACAATCATTGGATTTAAATTTTTGTTTTCAGTAATTTTTACATCATTAAACTGTGTCATTATAGATTCTTTTAAAGCACTGGCTTCGTCTTTAGATTTAGTTACCACAGTTAACATTCCTGATTTAACTCGTAAACTTTAATCTTTTCTTTTAATTGTTGTTTAAAATCATTTACATTACCTTCCGGTTTCACATAAAGATAGCTAAAACTCTTCTTTTCAGAAAAATTCTGCTTTAAATCTTTATTATTATCGTTTACTATAGGAGACCAAGTTTTTTTTTCTTCGATACGTTTGTATCGGATCCTCTAACCGAATCTCTTACGACTTTGATAATTTCTTTTTCTTTAATTTTTAAAATATCCTCAACATTATTTTTTTTTTTTTTTTTTTTTTAACGCTTAAAGATGCGTGCAATCTGTTCGGTTGAACAATAGGCAGCACTGATCTGTTTAAAAAGCTATAACGGGACACTTCCCAGCGGTCGTATCCCTTAATTTATCTTAGTATTATTATACAATATAACATAATATATGATATATAATATATATAAACTAGTTGATCGCTACGGTCGATTTCCCAATTCGATCTGACTGCGTCTCTTCAGTCGTTGGAATTGCACGCCGTTACGTAGAACATTGACTGCTAGTGGATTGATGTGGGTTTGAAGTCGATGCAAGTATCTTTCAGCGCAGCTTTTGACTACCTCTTTAACAGACGGTATACGGAGATCCTTGTGTATGTCGTCATTGCGGACATACCATGGCGCTGACACGATATTCCGCAATACTTGAGATTGAAATTTTTGTACTATGTCTAAATTAGAGTTGCTCGTTGTACCCCAAATCTGGATACCATATGACCAGATTGGCTTCAAGACTGTTTTATAAAGTAATACTTTATTTTCATACGACAGTGTTGAATATTTGCCCATCAGCCAATAAATATTTCGGTATGTAATGCTGAGCTGTTTACGTTTAGCAATAACATGATTTTTCCAGGTAAGCCGTTTATCAAGGTGTAATCCAAGATATTTTACGTTACACGATTCGGAAATTGTTTGCCCATTTAACTTAATCCGTAAATTTTTGCTTTTATTTAAAGTAAATAAAACTTGCTTGCATTTGGATTGGTTAATATTGAATTTCCACAGTCTAAACCACTTTTCTACGTGTATTAGATGGTTTTGAAGTTGTTCGGCCGCTAAATTATTATCACGATGAGTCGAGAGAATAGCGGTGTCATCGGCAAACATAGCTGTGTCTGTATTTTCGTTAACTGGAAAGTCGTATGTATAGAGCTGGTACAGTGTTGGTCCGAGTACACTTCCTTGAGGTACTCCCGATTGTATCGAATGAATTCGTGAGTAATTCCCGTTAACATTAACATGGAAATATCTTTCTGTTAGGTATGACTTCATTAGCTGGTAGTACTCGTGAGGTAATTTAAGTTTTAATTTGTACAATAGGCCAACGTGCCAGACTTTATCAAAGGCCTTTTCGATGTCGAGAAATACCGCTGAACAATACTTCTTTTCTTCGAAACTTTTGTTTATGATGTCGACTATTCTATGTACTTGCTCAATGGTACTATGGTGATTCCTGAATCCGAACTGATAGTCTGGTATCACTTTATTTTCTTCAAGAATTGGATTTTTTCTCGTGAGCCTTCTGACTGAGTTATTATTACATCGATGCACTCGGTAATTTTTTCTTTTTTCCCCCTTTGATTGAATTATTATTATTTATATCGTTTAGCTTAATAATTTCGTTATTAATCGAATTAAAAATATTAAATAATCCATTGTTAGAGATGATTATGAATTCTACATTATTTAACTACGATAGAGATTAAAATAATACCTGAGATATAAACGTTTATAATATACAATGAAATATATACGACTATACAGATAAGATAAGAAACAGGATTTATCTCACCGATCTGTAATCTTCCCGTGAATAGACAAATAACGGACAGAAACAATTATCAGCGACGAACACGATACAACACGATACGACGAAGCGAAATTAAATTAAAACTTGTTGATATAATTGAACTTGCCAAAAGCAAAGATTTATTTAGTGTTATAATCACGTTCGACGTCGAAGGCGCATTTGATAATTGCGAACATTCGAAAATAATTAAAATATTACAAAGTTATAATGTTAATTCTGATTTGGTTGAATTAATTTCGAATTATTTGATAAATAGAATTGCTATAGTTAAATCTGAGAACTGCATTATAAAGCGCAATATCTTTTGCGATGTGCCTCAGGGTTCCGTTCTAGGACCGACACTTTGGAACATATTCTATTCGTACATTCATAAAAAAATTGAAATCTTTTGCGCGCGTTACGATTTCAATGCAGAATTTGTCAGCTTTGCGGATGACTTGTGCGCTGTAGTTAACCTTCAAAGCGCTACCGAATTTGATAACGTTAGACTTATTTGCAAAATACTTGAAAACTTGTTTATGCAATGTGGTCTTGAATTCTCCATTGATAAGACACTTATGATGGTAATCAGCAATAAGCAAACTAGCGAATTAATAAGAAAGCTTAGTTCAAGTAAATTACTTTGTAGTAAATCTATCCCTATTGTTAACCACTTTAAATACTTGGTAGTAATCATAGACTACAAACTTAAATTTAATAAGCATATAGAGTACGTAATCGATAAAGTTAATAAAATGTTTTATATGTTGTTATCGATTCAACCTAATATTGGTGGTGTTAATTATAATAATAGAGTTATAGTTTATAACGGTGCTATATATCATTAATTATTGTTCCATTGTATATATTAAATATATTAAATATATTAGCGTTTCTGCTATGAATAAAATTTTAAAATCTCAGAGAAAATTGCTGTTGAGCGTTGGTTCTTTATACCGAACCGTGTCGACAGCGGCAGCTCCGGTTGTTACTGGAATATTACCGGCTGATTTCAGTATGTATCAAGCTGCGTTGTCATCAGAATTTAAAATGTTTAAATCTTCATTTATAACTCGCTATTACATATTAGATCAATTTAATAAAAAATTTAACGTAAATTTACATTATGATAATACGGTTAATATTACGAATTTCAAAAGGCTAATTACAATGGTAATTTTAAATATATGGCAAGACAGATGGAACAGTCATAGTAACGGTAGATTAACGTATAAATTTTTAAAAGATATTAGAGAAAGAATTAAATTAAAGAAATTATTGAAGTTAAATTTTTATATAAGTCAAGTTCTTACTGGTCATGGTACCGTTGGAACATATCTGGAGCGTTTTAAAATTATACCCTCTAATATTTGTGAATTCTGTGCACTAGATGTTCCCGATACCGCTGGTCATTTCTTGTTTGAATGTACTTATACCAGCGACGTAAGTTTAAAATATAATTTAAATGGTTACATTACTGATAATGAAATAATTATTAATGATGGAAAAGGTTTGAACTTATCAAACTGTTGTTCGTTCGTTAACTACGTTAATTGTGCTATGAGAAAGCGTATTAGAATATAGTATATATATTATATATATAATCTAAATTTAAGATTGTACTCCACGAATACCGTGACTAAGCCAAATTGGCATCGCGGTCGTGTATTAAATAAATAAATTATATCGGACTGATTAAATATTATCGTCTTATCTGTTATAGTTTTCGAGAATAAATCACTTACACAGTTCTATTATCGGCTATGTTTTTTAATTTGTACATTTCTCAGTCCCATCCTACGTTCAAACATATTTTAATAACACCTTAACTACGGTGTTATATACGCTGTTGTATATTTTCATATATTTCATCGAGAATAAATAACCGCATCCATCTATAATAATAATAATATGTTCTAGCGTTTGTTTATCACGTCCACACGTTTGGCATCGCTAATTTAAGTTTTTGTATAGTATATATTTTCTGTAACACCTAATAGCAGTAATATGGAATTGCAATGCCATCACGAACCCTTAATTCGAATTTTCTCGATCATTAATAAGTTTTATACCTGGCATCAAAAACGTGGTGTATTCATCTTCTCGACGTTAAAATCTCCTTGGTTAATATATATATATATATATATATATATATATATATATATATATATATATATATATATATATATATATATATATATATACATATACATACATACACGTACACAATAAAAAAAAACTAGCATTTGTAATTATTTATTATAGTTAAAAGAAAATTTCATTTACAGTTTTAGTTACACATGTAACATATATATGGCGTTTTTTCAATAAAATATAATTAAAATTCTAGGAACCTCGACTTTACATATACTAAGATCTGTTTTCTTATAGATATATATATATCCGTGTATGCGAACAGGTTTCGGTTTTAATTTCGAAAAAGAAAAATCGTCTGAGATATTTCACATTAAAGAGAAAACAATATAAATAAATTCGAAAAATAGATCAAGGAGGAATAGAAGATAAACTTTAATTCAAAATTGACGAATTTAAATATCGATTACAATAAATAATTAACTTATTAACGATACGTAGATACTGGTTGCCGTAAAGTTAGATAACATTAATAATAATAATATTAAATTAGCGAAAGAAATCCATCAACGGAAAACGAATGTTAAAAAGAAAGAAATACTGAAAAAAGTATAATTCTATTTATTAAATGCGATTGACCTATATATAATATATATGTATGTATGTATGTGTGTGTGAAATTAAGACTGTATATATAAGAAGAACGTTTTGAAATTTCTAATTTCGAATACAGATTCGAAAAATTCCGATTTTCTATAAATTAAACTTCTATAATAAAGCGTATTTTAAGAGTTGTGTATTGGACGAATATTTATCATCAATAAACGAAATTATTTTAAAATTAATTCACGTTTTTATACACATACACAGTTTTTAAATTTAGTGTATATATAATATTATTATATCTTCTCTAGTCGTTATCCCGATGAGAAATTTCGTAACCATATTTATACTACAGACTTACAAATCTTTTCCCGCCATTGTATCCGATCTGCGGTTTGTCATTTACATTCAACTAAGGACTGTCCAAGTACTTTTGTGATCATATCCGTCTACTTACAGGATACCCTGCTAGAAGGACGAGTGCCTTGCATTTGTCCTTCAATTATTAATCGTTGTATTGAGTGCTCACTCCGCATAATATGACACAAAAATCGTAATATTCTTGATAGAATATGTTTGGACAGCCTACTTTTAATACTGAACTTTCGTAATATGGAAAGGTTCGTTTCCTTTGCTGTCCCCATAGTATACGTAGCATACGCCCACAAACCAAAATTTCGAAACGATCGATACATATTATATATATATATATATATATATATATATATATATATATATATATATATATATATAATCGTAGCGATGCAAGGGTATTAAGAAATTTATTACGTTTTACTATGCCAGAAAAACAGTATAAAGTTTCGATAATATTAGATTTTTGAATTCGTGTAGAGATTAACAAGAAGTGTTAATAAAAACTTGAAAACAGGACCGATAGAGGCGCATAAAATTGGCGAAAATGAATTACCAACGCTAGGAAAAATCGACAAAAGCAACCGATAAGGGATCGTAAGAATCTGGAATAGATGACGACTGATTGCACACAGATATCCGAAGAAGCTACAACGGATAACACGAAGCAGTTTATATTGTAAACGGATAATTGTGTAATTATTGTGATTTACAGCCTACTCAACGTGGTACTGTACGTATTAATTTCTATAAACTAAAAGAACGTCTACAGAAATATCGTTATATCTAGAAACAGTCGTAAATTCTTAAGGATAATATATTGTACGGAGGACCGTTACGTGCTGATCACAGCAATTTAAGGTATAGTTCAGATCGTAATGTAATTAAAGAAGGGTATTTGAAGAACACGTGATCTTTACAAATAGAAGTTAATCCACGTGATGGCGAGGACGACTTCGTTGGAATTATACATGTCTATGTTCTTCTTCTGTTTACATAAATTAATACATCGATTAATATATCTTACGAGTTTTGTAAATAATTTACGATAATTAAAATATATTGGACCAAAATTTAAATTAATACTTTTACTTTAAAGATGTACCTATCGAAATGGCACGATCGTGATAATCAAAATGTACGTGCGAATACTTTTAAAATAACAGTCATTAAATTATATACTTATGATATATATATATATATATATAAAACACAGGGGGGGGGGAGAGAAAAACTAATTTCAAAATTATCCATTTAAAATAGAATACACAATTATTTTTTCATATAAAAAATAATTTTTCTTGTTTATATTTAACGTGGCAGGCTGAATAAATGAAGGAACAGGACAACGCAAGTTATGCGAAAAAAATGCCGAAAGCGAGCGTTAAAAGACTATTTGATACACGTGTAATAAGACGGACAAAAAATGAATTGAGGAAAACTAGATAATTTATAATCGAAATATCCGCATAATAATAATCATAATAATTATCATATCATATACATTCCAACCAGAAGTAAGGGGTAGTTTAAATTTAATCAATTAATACAAATACGTCGCCCCATAAATTACAACGGAAGCAAAAATTAATTGAAAATAATTAAAGAATAATAATTTATGAAAATTATTAATGTAAACACGGTTTTAAAACGAATTTAAAGAAAAAAAGGATAATATGAAGGAGATTAACATTCGCATTAAAATTATTTATATGATATATTACTATTTTTTTCAACGCTATTAATAAGTCTTCATTTCGTTAACAAGAGCGCCGATTTTTAAAATTCGCCGATGTGATTTTTTGAAAGTATTTCCGTACGATAATTTAAAAAAAAAACTGTTTTAAGCGTAAATACATACGAAAAATAGTGTACATACGACATAAGTATAAGTGATGGTCATGGCATATATATATATATATATATATATATATATATATATATATGTATATATGTATAATATATATATATATATATATATATATATATATGTATATATGTATAAGAAGATGAGCTGACTTTAGAAAACCACATGAATAATATAGTTTGAGGTACAGCGAGGTGTAAGGCAAGGATAAGTAATTTCCATCTATTTTAATTTGTATGCGGAACAAGTCTTCAGAAATGCAATTTCCAATCCAAGAGATGAAATTTAAATTAACGTAATAATAATCAATAATAATATGCAGTCTAGTGGATGAGTGCTCGTGCTCGATCAGTATTGATTTAACAACACGAAAAATCTACTATGTAATAGATTTTTAAATGTAAGCATACGAACCAGTGCTAATATTGCTGTACGGTATATAAGCAGCCACATTCAATAAACGACAAATTGAATTATATGAAGTAACAGAAATGTGGCTACATAGAAGAATGTTCAAAATCTCATGGACTTCTAGAATGTCATAGAAATGGCGAAGTCAACGAGAATGTTGAAAAAATGGATAACTGAGAAGGAAACAAAATATTTTGGACATATTGTTAGAGAATGCAACTTATAACCCAACAGAAAATTGGGTGAAAATCAGCTTAGGATGGCGCCGAACAGACTGAATCAAGAATATAAAGAAGTGGATTAATTTCCCCTCAGTTCAGTAGATAATGCAGTATGCACGAGAAAGGTGGACATAATTGCAATTGTAACCGCCTAAGCTCTTGAAGGGCATGACACAAAGGAGAAAAAAGCAATCAAAGCGGTTGGCTTAATACCGAATAAATATAAATGTTCGATGCTCAGAAGAACAAAATCCGACAACCACTAACTCTCGACTAGACGATGTAGAAATTAAAGATAACTTATTATTTGGGTACGCGTCTATCCATAAATGATGAATCGGAGGAAGAAATAAGGAGACAGCTAGATCGCGATTAGACAAGTCGGTCATATATGGACGGACTACAAGATGTCCAAAATAATAAAATTCGACTTTTATCATAAAAATATCGGGTTTTCTCTATAACGACATACTGGTTAAAAACTTGGACGATTAACAAATCAGTGTGAAATAAAATGGAAGATTTAAAAACGAAAGTATATCGAAGAATTATAAGGATGCCACGGCTCACAGAACAAACGGTTCCGTCTTAAAGCCGAAACCAATCAGCGATTATTACCGTTCATTGAAGAACGCGTGTCAGACTTTTTCGGTTGCATAATACGCGCAAATGGACCGGTCAAAGAAATAGAAAATAAAGAAAAGACAGACAGATGAGTCGCTTTATCGATCGTATTACGAGACATCAAATATTCCACAAATTATGAATCTAAAGTAGAGCATGAAGCCCTTGAATAACTTGCACTATATAAGGTTACGACATCCAAATCAGTTATAGAAGTGAGAAGTACACACACACACACACACACACACATACATATATATAAAACTTTTAGTAACGTCAAAATTATTATATATTTTAGTGAATAGTATATTAAGTAATAATCGAAATAAAATTTTGGGAAACTGCATGCGTATCATTACTGCATAAGCGATATTTTTTCGAATATTATACAGGATATAAGAGAATTGACACAGAACCCAAAAATAATAAATAAATAAACAGTTGTCAAAAACCGTAGTTGACTAAGAATTTTAAAACAAACGGGTATACATTACATATTTGAAATATAGCAAGTAATTCGTTCCTTCACTTTTTAAAAAATTTTATTGAGACAAAATGTTCAATTTGAGTTAACAGGATATCACGCACTGTTCAGATTGAAATGATATGTTTACGACGTTTATAAAAATTATAGTCAATAATTTTAAATACCAAAATCAAACTTTTCTAGTCAATATATACATATATATTATATATATATATAAATCAACAGCATAATATTAAGAATTTTTAAAACACATACATAAATTAAATTTTTATATTTCAAAAATTACGAAATCAATTATTGATAATTACGCCTTTGTTCTTTTTTTAACGGTAATATATTTTAAAAATTTTAATCGTAAATCGGGGCCTACATATATTTGTTAACGTTATCAATTTTATACGCGGAACAATTTAAATTCTTAGTCGTTATATTGTCGAGATACAAATTTTTATCCTAATCGCTTGCATTAAAACTCGATAACAGAAATTTATAAACGAACGTTTTTTCCCCTCTTTTTTACATATTAATATGTAAGCGCGCATTATATACTAAAAAATAAAAACGATTTAAAATAACGAGTAATTAATACGAAATTTTGTCACCGAATTAAATCAGAATGAAAGCTTGTAATTAAAATGAGATCAGAAATAAAATCTAATTACATTATTATTATTTTTTTTTAATTCCGCATTTGGGTATTTTACATTTTCGATACAATCAGTAGTCGGTAGTTTATAAATAATCGAAAAATATGAATGGAATTAAATGTTTTATATGCGCGTACACACACACACATATATATATACATATAGTGCGTCTACGTTAAAGATCAAAATTTACCCGAGGGTAATTTATTATATCATACGTACAAAACTAATATAAAAAACCACAAGCAAAAATCTAATCAATTTGGAGGTAACTTGTACGATTTTTTTTATTATTCCTCCTAAGAATATTTGTGATAAATAAATTAATAAATATATATAAATAAAGAAAGAAATATATATATATATATATATATATATATATATAAATATATATATAAAGAAGTAACTTTCAGCGAATTATATTTATAATTTTAAGAAAAAACAATTAAAAATAAAAGAATAACGCGGTAATGCTACATAGAAAATTATTGATAATAATTCGCGCTTATTTTCGTTCGACTTATTCGATAATAACGTGGTATTTAAATAATGGCAGCCGATGTATTATCTATGTCGCCGTATAATGGTAATTATTATTAATCACTAATTAATTAAGTAAAACCAAGGTAAAAGTGTATATATATACATATATATATTATCGTTCAACTTATTCAACCGCAACAAACTAGTATGTAAATAAATAATGGCAGCCATGTATCTATTTCGATGTATATAAAGGTATTACATATTATATATACATACATACATACATATATATATATATATATATATATATATATATATATATATATATATATATAATTCGAAAGTAAGAAAAATAGTATCTGAAATACTTTTAAAAATTACACGAATTATAATGGTATTACTACGAGACTAATTTGTCCATAACAATACGACACGACATTAAATCGTCTAATATATATATATATATATATATATATATATATATATATATATATATATATATATATATATATATAAATATATATATTAATATTAGGTAATAATGATAATCGTGCATATTCGAAATTATATGGATGAATATTTTATATTCTACAAATCTTTAAAAATGAACGAAGTAGTGTTTTTTTCGATAAATGTAAAATTCTTTCAATTAAACTTCTAAAAGTGAAAAGATAACATCCTAAAAAATATATTGAAAAAAAAAATGAAAAAAATGAAATAAGAGAAAATTTTTCCAGAATTGATTCGGGTTTTTTCAAATGATACAGCGTCGTTTAAACGATAACTGGATATTAGTCTCGTTTTAGCTATTCGACAAGTATATTTTTCCTAAATAAACGCAATTAATCATTTTTCTAGATGTTATAAAATAACATTTATCGAACGAATATGTCGATAAATCGAAAAAAGCGTTTGTTCTCTGAAATTTCTACTTTGTTTAAATCTAATTTTATTTTTTTTTAAAAATTAAGTAATGTACATTCACACGAAGAAGTGTATAGTAAATAAGGAGGGAGAGGGTAATTATATTTAAATTCATTAAATAAACAAGTCGAAATAAGTAAGTTCTTTTAAATTGCCGATTATTCGAATGCATCTCATCGTTGCTATATAAATAAATATATCGAATATATTTATGAGAAATAAAATGAAATATTGCTCGATACCGGCTTTAGTACGACGGAGGATGACGTCATCATTAAGTAAGAATTAGCTGAATAATTTCGGTATAGGGAAAAAAAACACAAAAAAAACTGCTTACCCAATGTACATTTTTAAGTAAGTTCTAGCGCGCCTAATTGTCGAAATGTATTTAAGAATAGATAGTTATCACTTCGCGACCTCCTCCGCGAACCATCAATACGCGATCCAAATTTTCCGTTAATATTTCTAAAAATTCCATGTCTGCCGATAATTATCGCATCGTTAAGGTAATACAATCATTATTGGAATTTATAATACGTACTATTTATTTTATTAGTATCGTTATTATTATTACTAGAGTTGCGAAAATTAATTTTGTCCAAATATAAAAAGAAATGAATCTAAAATGAGAACGAAATGACATTTTTATGTTTATATTTTCTTTAAAAAAAAAACACTTTAATTTTAAAAAAATATCGCTACTTCCTTAATGAATATCAATAGCTCTTGTAACATATATTTGTAAAAACTGACGAAAGACTTAAAGTGTATATAAACGAGGAAGCTGGATTTATGTAAAGCCGAGAGAATAAGGAAGCAGATCATGAGAATTCGATAAATTACAGAGAAAGAAATAGAATTTCAACTTGAAAGATATACGCAAAGTCGTATTCAGTCACAAACTTTTAAATGACATAGTGTTGCATCATCCGAAGTAGAGTCGATGTAGTTTGTAAAAGAATTAAAAATCATAAGCGGAACCTAGTGGAAGTGAAGCAGGAAAAAACAATGATAATGATGATAGATAGAGCTTTGACCGACAAATAAAACAAATTACTGGATACAAAGTGGTAGACGAATTTAACAATCTTAGATCCGTAATTACAAACGCAGGAGAATGGAGAAAATAAATCTGTAGGCGTATTGTGACGGCAAGAGCCGCAACAACAAAAGTAAAGAGAATATGGAAAGATACAACGTTGATCTTCCTCATTGCTACACATGTATCAAATATTTGAACTATTAAAAAAAATGGATGTAATTCGGATAAATGCCTTTAAGATGGAGATGTTACAGGAAAATGTTGCGAATACCATGGATAGTTCGTAGAACCAACACTTTCGGATGAGTTAAAGATAGAAATCAGTTTTCTGTAGAAAATAAATCGTGATACGATTAGATACGCCGGACACATACACTTTATGGGTAGAACAAGTATACAGAGCAGGGTGTAAGGTAAACGCCCCGGAGGAAGATGGGATCATCAAATTAAAAACCGGATTGGTGGATATTTTCCACATAACAATGGATCGAAATAAACTGTGAAAGGAATATGCTAGTCACCACGTCCTTACGTAGGGCAATGGACTTGATAATGATATATGTATATATAACCGCCGAATAAAACGACAGTCCACGGTATACTATAGTATTATGTAAATGGACACCGAAACATTTTATTTTATGTCTAAAAATTTCTTCGAAAAAAAAAAAAAAAAAAATGCGAATTAGCGTTGGTCTTTATGGCCGCAGTGTTCAACAAAACGTACGTGGACTTTTGATGCTAATAAAATTAGTATTTTGAAACAAGGGACATTAGAATGTTTCAGTTTTGTAAATATTTATGTAATAACACGTTAAAAATTATACATATATTAAGTCATATATCCGCATTTTTGAGTCCTTTTTAAAACTACTTTACGCGTCAAAGTTTATAATGTCATGTAAAAATTAATAATATGTGATTGGAAAGGATTAGTCTGCTCTTATATATATATATATATATATATAAATTTATCTACCAATCAGATCTGGCGAGCGATTAAAAAAAAATCGACGATCGATTTCACCCGAAGAATGTGGTCCGTTTTATAGCATCGTTATTTTGGAAAATTGTAACGTATACCGAAGAGACTTACGATTAATTGTAAACGTTAATTTAACCATCGAATTATAGTTTAGAGGCTTGTTGTATAAAATGCGGTATAGTAAAGCAGCGACACTGACTTAAACGCATACACAGTCAAAAATTAAAAAATAACAAAAACCAAAAAATCAAAAAAGAAACGATATACATTTTCAAAAAGAATACAATACCTCGCGATATAATTTTTCGTCGTCTTCTAAACGATGTTTCGATTTTTTTATATTAACCGCCGTATAGCCGGTACAGCAATTATTTACTGTAACTAAATATTACAATCTACTAATCACTTCAAAATTTGTCACTGATGACGTTCCAGAGATACTAGGAATTTTAATTTTTTTTTTAACTAAACTAACCACTGTCATTTTTGCTGTTGTTGTTTTCAGACGGTTAGTTTAGTTTGGTTTGAAAATTGAGATTTCAAGCATCTCTAAAACGTAGCCGGTGACAAATTCTGACGGTTGTTTTTGGAAAAATCAACGAGTTGATGATAACAGTTAAAAATCCGTTGAATATTACAATGTTCCAAAAATTCATCGAAAACCGTCATATTCCAAATATAAGATACGCAGACGATACTATAAGTTACGAGAAATGGTTGATCGAGTCGCCATAGTGAGTAAAGGATATGTAGCCTTGAAATAAATGTAAGCGAAACGAAAAATGGTCAGCAATATACAGAAGCGATACTAGAACCGTATCAAAAATTAAATTAACAGTATAAACGGCGTAATCATAGACAGAGTTTCCAAATTTCAGTATCTCGGAACTTGATTTCACGAGGAAACCGGTCAATCCATCGAGATAAGATAAGACGTAGGAAAAGCAAGGAAGATCACTTTTTAAATATGAAAAATCCGATGACCCGGAAAGACATTAACCTGAAATTAAGACTACGGCTGGTGCGTTGTTACCTATGGCCGATACTACTCTGCGATATGGAAAGTTGGATTCTCAGAAAAAGAAGATCGAAGCGCTGAAGATTAACGCGAAGATTTCATACAGAGACCATATTACCAATACAGATGTGCTGTGAAAAATATCTAAGCAAATAGAACTGTATTTATTCCAACTTGTCCACCCCCCCCCCGAATGATGTCATCGAGGGACATCGGAAGTTAGGAAGGAGAAAAACGTCATGCAGATATGCGTCGGTGGTACAAGACATCTACAGAGTTGGCAGAAGTGTCCAGATACAAAGATGCAACTGTTGATCGCCAAACTTCGATCGGAGATGACGTAAAAAGAAGAAACATTTATATTTAAGTTGCAAAAAAAAAATGTTCACCACTCCATCACGCGTACGTGTACATATATACAGAAAAACACACACACATATATAATATAAAGGAAAGGATACAGTTTGCTTCCTTTTCTAATGTCTGTTCTTTCGGAGGTCCTGGCAAGTTGAATATAACTAATTTCGCGTCTTGAGATTTGCTCATAATTACTTCGTTTAATTTGACCGCAGTATGCATACATCGTACGTTATCTTCGTCCCTAACAAAATTGAAATCGTGCAAAGTTACGCGAGTATTACGAATTTTAAGTGTAACGTTTACATAATTAGACGTACAATTACGTATTCGTACGCGATTCAATTCATTATATACGTACGGAGTTAGGGCACTTTTCCTGATATTGTCGGTTTCAATTATCGTATGTTTAAGAATACTTCCAGCGAACTTAGCTCCGTAATCGCCAACGCAATTGGCGTCCGCATCGTCTTCTTTCGGGTTTTCGCAATTGCTTTCGTTAGGGCAATCCTGTAAATAATCATAATAATAATCCGATTACGTACACGTATATGGGATTTCTGAAGTAATTAATAACTATATATATATATATATATATATATATATATATATATATATATATATATATATATATATATATATATATGCATAAACGTTCTTCGTTAATAATTGACCTAGCCTAGAAAGGAAAAAAAAATCACGAATGTTTTAAATTTTTTATAATTTACAAAAATAAATATGGATGCGAAGATGAACTAAAATAGGGAAACTGGTAAAGGCGAAGGTGAAAATATCAAGATTAATGAAAGACTATATATCGATATTTTGTTACGGCGACCCATGGATCAGAATCGTGGACATCCATCCTCCGGATGTAAAATACAAGTCTACACGATCATTTAAACATCCCTTACATATATTCGTTTATTAATAAAATACCAAAAAATTTTTTATGAAAACTGTAAAATTCATTAATTCGGTTAATAGGGAATTACAATATGAAACACCTACGCATACGTTATACTAAGTATAAGCATCGTAGATTAAAACACAGATTCTTGTAATTATTAACCTACTGTTAAGTATAAATATTTTAAAGTTAAATTATTTCTACATTGTTTTATTTTGTTTTATATAATTAATCGATTTATTAATTTTCGTTTCCTGGTGTGCCTGTTTTTTCTGTAGGTTTTTTCATACTTTCCTGCATTATTTTCTTTAAATAATTTCAAAAGTATATTATAAGTTTTGTAATTATACATATTTGGAGAAGGTTCATGTATAGGTATATTTAGCTTTAAGTTATGAAAGAAAATTGTTTTCAGTTTATGTGTAAAAAATATAATAGAAATTTTTCATTAATTTCATTTTCACTATCGAAATAAAATGACTTATAAAAGAAAGATGAAAATTACAGGGAAATCTTTACGAACAAATAATTTTATTCTACGGAAATTAAATTTAGAGATTCTTTTTAGGGGGGCACTAACCCAGAACGGATTACACATCAATACTTAAAGGATGTCCTTAAACATGAGTATATTACAGTCGAGGATAAACGATTTAGTTATGTAAATAACACTTATGTATATAAATAATAAATAGAAAGCAGTTAATGAACGAATATTCCATACATGTTTAATTATTAGTTTAAGATGACAATTTAGCCAATAAATGGTGACAATTACGAAATATTTTTTAAGTGATATTTAAACACGTCTTCAGTCTGTATGCTTCTATTTATATTTAATAATTTAGTAGTTTTTGCTGGTGTAATAATTAATTCCGAGATTGTTTTGTCGTCTTAACTTAAGCTTAGAAGTTAATGTATGTGCATTAATTTACCCTGTTGAACATTAGATTCATTTATCATTCCGATAATCAAAAATATCGGGTGTATCTTTAATATTGTAATATTTATAATTCGTGATTCCTAAGGTAAAAGTAAAAAACTATACATATATACTCACTGGTTTTTTCTGTTCTTGAGCAACGGACTCTTGGAATCGGACTTTGGCAGGTGTTTTAGTTTCTTGATGGTGCGAGTCAACTATATTTTGAACCTAAATACATACATATGATATTTATTGAAAATAAAAAATTCATCGAATTTATAAAATTCTATTATCAAAAAAAGCATATAAATATAATTCGTAATCAATAGATTAGAATTTTGCAGTTAGTTTTACATGTTTCATATCGTTTTAGACGCTTTTGATAGTTCAAAAATTTATTACACTTTTAAATTAGCAAATTTCCAAAACAAACAAACAGTCGAATAATAATGTCTACATATTTTACTTACCATATAAACTTCTAATTCAATCTCATCCAAAGTGGCGGAAAAGATTAATATTTATTAAATACAGGCATACACTATAACTTAATGCATGTCGTTCAAAATATTTTTTTATCCTTTTTATTATTTATTTTTATGTACTAGTACTATATAATAATAATAATAATAATAATGATATAGCAGCGTTTTAAACGTAAACAATTTAAGTACAAGATTATTGCTATATAGTTTTTATTTATTTATTTTTTAGAAACGCAAAATTCGGTTCCCTTGAACTAAAAAAAAGCACGATGAAACTGATATATCTATCTTAATAGGAAATTGAAATAATATGAAACGTAAACGAAGTCAGTAAAGGTTTTAACAAAAATTATTCAAAAATTTACACTTTACTAATTTTTAACTAGTTTGTAAACAGCAAAATTAATTGTAAATTGTGTATTTATTTTATTTATACGAAATTATACTATTTAGTATATAGTAAATTATAACCGAAAGTTATCGTTTTATGTCACACGCAAATTTATTTGGATAAATTTTATAAATAAATTTCGTGAAATGTAATAAACGTAATTACGATTGAATTAGACCAATTTTTCAAATGACGATTTTATAACGCATTCATTAATTTAAAAAATATCCAACAACATCGAATTAATTATGAGAAATATAATGAATGTAAAAGCTAAAAATGAATTAACAACTTACACTCATAGTAATTATAACCCAAAATAAATTAAAAACAAAAGCAAATAATTGTAACATGCAACGTGCATTTTGAGCTTTCAATTTACAAATAAATATTTACAATGATAAATAATAACATACTTCCAATTTAACAGTTAAAATGTGCGTAATCGTGTTTTTGCGTGCAAATTTGAATATAGAGAGACTAAATTATACGATGAAAATATGCGCATGAAAAATGATATTTAGTAATTCACGAACGAATATTACATGTTATAGCCTACAATGTTTTATTTCTAAATAGTGTTTATTATTATCTATAAACACGAATATTTTAGTACTCCCGATTGTTTGTACACGTGTAGCGACTGTGTTTCTAAATAAGATTATTACCATACACTATGAAGTCGTTAGGTACATAGCGCAATTAAAAGATATTTCTCCTTTTAAATGTATCACATACTTTTATATTATATGGTTCAAACTACATCCAACTGATACTAGACTATTACTCTTGCAAATATAAACCTGTACTTTGCAAGTTAAAATTTATTATATATATACATATATATATATATATATAAAGAAATCAGGCTATTGGGTGCATGTGTCACAGTCATTCTTTGTCAAGAATATTTTACTACGTACACGACTCATATTTAGGAGCCCTACATATTATCCGCCACAAAATAATAGATAAAAATATAAATAATTAATTACAAAAATTTGTTTGAAATTTAAATATTTGTAGTTTTAGTGCTACTTTCATCTTATAGAAATTCGGAGACATAACCGTTTAAAAAATTCTTCTTTTTTTTTTAAATTCATGATTAGAAAAAAAGATTACCTAATACATAAATCAATTTTATTTTCAATTAGAGAATTCTCTGAATGTTAATAACTATACTCATGATGGATCTGGCTAAAGAAAATAATTTTCATTGTAAAAGCAAAGTTTTAATCGACGACGCATTTTTCGCTCACTATTAGAATATCACATTTAGGTTAAAGACGAATAATAAGTTGCGCAGATATGTACAGCCTCGAACAGTTAATAGGAATTTTTAATTTTAATGTTGGTTTTTAAACAACAGTTCAATTTAAAATTATACATAAAAACGGTTAGCATGCATTCGTTCGAATTTTCTCATAACAAAATTAGTCGGACACATACATCGCAGTAAATAATGCATTTTATTGATTTGGCATATTTAAAGTCACGAATTTTATATAATATTCTTTCGTATTAATTTTTAGAAGAATGGAATTAAAATATAAGAAGTACGGATTTTATTATTTTAATATATACATTGCGTCCCAAAAGTTCAAATCGAAATTAGTGGCGAGATCTTCACGAAAATTTAGGAACTTGTTTCTACATATTTTTTCTACAGGTGGTTACATTTTTAAAGCGTTCGGAAGATTAGTTTCAGTTTGGTATTACTTTATGCGACATATAGTTGGTTACGTGCGTGATGGCTGAAAATAGCGAACAACGACCGCGATTAAATTTTGTTTTAAAGCTGGAAAAAATTCCACGGAAACGTATGTTATGTCAAAATTAGCTTATGGTGAGTTTGTAGTAAGATGTACTACAGCATTTCGATGGTTTAGTGCGTTTGCGTCGGGTAGGGAGTCGATTGAGGACGAGGAGAGGAGCGGGCGGCCTTGCACCAGGTAAACGTCTGACGACATCGCTCGTGTCGCCGCTGTGTTGAACGAACATCGAACAGCTGGCTGTAGGTTGGTGGCAGACCTCACTGATATTCCGAAAACGATTGTTCAACGAATTATAACGAACGATTTAAAGAAGAGAAAGCTGAGCGCACGCTTTGTTCCACATTCGCTGACAGACGACCAAAAAGAGCAGCGAGTTTCTTATGCGGAGGACGTCCTTAAAATGATCGAAAAAGATGCAAATTTTCTTCAAAAAATAATCTGGGAAGACGAAAGTTGGTGTTTTGCATATGACCACGAAACAAAACGTCAAAGTGCGGAATGGTGCGACAAAGATTCGCCGCAACCCAAGAAAATTCGTTTTCAAAAATCGAAAGTCAAGGTGATGTTGATCGTTTTTTTTTTATTCAAAAGGTATTATCCACAAAGAATTTGTTCCTCAGGGCACCACTGTAAATCCCGCATTCTATAATGATGAGTAATAGAATCGCACGCGTCAGGCCGGAATTGTGGAATGATCGTTCGTTTTTCTTGCTGCACGATAATGTGCCAGCGCACACAGCCGCCCTCAACGTCCAGTTTTTGGCCAAAAAGATGGTTTCAGTGCTTCGCCACATACTCTCCAGACATGAGTCCTCCAGACTATTTTCTGTTCCCGAAGCTGAAAATGGACCTCAAAGGAAATCATTTTTCCTCGATTGCAAAGATTGAAACAGCTGTGACGAACCGACTCAAGGCGATCGAAGCCGAGGCGTTTTCTAAGGACTTAAACAAGTTGAAAGATCGCGCTATTAGTTGTATTAAATCTAAGGGAGACATTCGAATAAAAATCGTGTTGAAAAAATTGTTGAATTTATTTCGTGGATTTGGGAGTACCAGTCCCAGAACTATGGGACGCACCGTGTAATAATGTCTAAGAACCAAAAATTAATTTTAGTATATCGATTTTAAAACAGTCAGGGTTCTATAAAGAATGCAAATGAAGTTACATTTTTATAAATGTTTCAACCGTTGTCATGATAAAAGTAATCGAACAATTTATCTCTGATGCGTTTTTGTTTTTATAGCATTTACATTGAAATTTAATAAATCTAACAATAACTAATAACAATTAAGGTTTCACAAGTTATTACGCATTTCTTTAAATAACGTTGGACATTCTCAAATTATTAAGCACAGTTAAAATATTATAATTAAAACGTCAAAATGTACAATTTCTAATTTATTGTCACCGAATAAAATTTATTAGATGTTTTTAGTAACTAATAATTGAAATAAGCGTACATGCACATTCCAACAATATAGGAAACATGAATAAGCTTTACGAGTATTTAAAGAAGTTTCCATATGTATATATATATATATAATTACACCGATTTATTCTATTTACACACCGAAATTAGATGTATCCCAAATTAATTTATCTAAACACGGTTTTAATATTTAAATGAATTTCGTGAAATTCGCATATGCTAAATGAGATGAGCGTAATTTAATCTGTAGATAAAAACAAACCAAAGGCACATTTTCTTCCAATCGTGCTTCAGCATTGAAATCAACTATTCCAGACGACATCTTTGTATGCACCAAAAACAACAGTAAAAAAAATGGAAAGCGTTATAATCGACAAACAGAAAAATGAAAGGGCCAATAACAGAAAACCTAAAACGAAAAATATTTTTATCTCTCTATACATTTTTTTGTCCTAATAACATAATCAACATTTTAAATATTTATTTCATTTTTTTTCATTGGGTCACCCGCTTTACACATAACTCGTAGTAATTACCATCCGCCAGCATTATTAATGGATTTAAACGTTTACTAAATTGTTTTACACATTACTTATTCAACGTCACTTCGTACCTACTGGATGAATTTCCCTTCGTAAAATGAATTCACAAAACTTCAAGAACCAAAATAAATATTACGAAAACCTCACAGTTAAAATATTTATATAAGTTGATCAGCTTTGTTTCAATCTTCCGCCTTTTATGCAGAATCACAAAGTACTGTTTCGAAATTATTCAGGTTCAAAACGATAACACTGTATAATAAATATCCAATACATAGTTACATAAAAAACATGTAATCTCAATTAAACTGCCAAACAGTCAGATAAATTTTAGTAATATGCACATTAAACAGAATATCATGTGTTCAAAACAAAAAAAGTGCGTTCGATTGTAGTGTATTTTATTATATATTAAAAATAATCTCCGTCGTCCTATTAAAACACGGATTAAAGATAACAAATATTAGTGCAACACTCGCATATACAGACCACGCGTAATTAAGTACACGTGCAAGTTCAACAATTTGAAGGAAGAAAGGACATTCAGAAGAAATTTAACTTTTTCGCATATATTTACGTAAAATTATATAACCGAAATAATAACGGAATTTACATATATAATATTAATATTATATATCACTAATATCTATTATACGATTTTTTAAAAAAAAAAACATTTATATTATATATAAACATTATTATTATTATTAGCCTTCAAAACTAATTTACAGTAACTTAATACTTAACCAAAGCTGAAACTAAAAACTCATATCAGCCAAGATCTCCATTAATTTCGTAATGTGTATATATAAATTATGTTACTTCCTCCTCCTATCCGTAAAACTTCTTTTATCTATAACGTACCATCTATTTATCTTATACGTCTATTATCCATTAATCTTGCTACATATACACTCCAATCAAACTTTCTTCTTCCTTTTATATTCAAGAACAAAATATAATGTATTTTAAATGTCCTTGAAACTTCGCCTAATATTTTCTGTACATTACGCCCGGGCAGCCCTAAATTTTATTTACATTCAATTTAGTCATGAATCATGTTTGATGTCAAAAAAGGAACTGCGTAACTTTCTCTTTTGACCTCGAACGAAACTTTTAAATATGTTTAAGGAACCAATATTTTTTTCAACTATAAATCTTTATAGCTCTCCTTTAGTTATCTTTACTCGAACGATATCGAACGTAATTCTCTAAAGTTAATATTACGATGTAGAACTAAATTTACCAGGAACTTAAAGGCAAGCGATTACAGTATTTTAATATAAATTACATTTATATTTTCATACAGTTTTCTTAAAATTTTTCTTATTTATACAGTTTAATTATAAGGTTATTAAAACAGACCGTTTTTATCAAAAAGAAAATATGGAAAATCCTAATATAGTGATCCCCTTTATTCTTACACGATCCACGCATAGCATGATTGGGACTGAATAATACTGACAAAATTACAAATATCTAAATCAATTTCGTTTTACAAACAAATTGAATTAGCTAATTTTCGAATTAAAATAGTGTAGTGCATTAATTATATATAAAACAAATGCCAGGGAATTACGCATTATTTTTTTCTAGTCTATTTTTCATTTATTACGCCAACCTTAAAAAGTGTCATATAAAATAATTCATAACGAACGGGATGTTCAAATTATCAAATATTAGCGCAAAATAAAATTCAACGATATCTACTTGAACTACATAAAACGAAAAAACGGCCATTTTAATTAATTTGTTAAAATATCACGTATTCATTCCATGTAACCGCTATTATAACAGTTCGAATCGTCTAATGATGTGTATATACTTTTTAAATTATTTCTAATAGATAATTAAATATGTTGTAATAGGACTAGTGCTTTAATTAACGAATATCATTATTATAAAATATAATTAAACCATACCATTCCAAACGCTTCCTTTTTCTTCAGCTGTAATTCTCTTAACATCTGATTGCGTTGTTCCATCATTAAAGTACGTTCGTAAGTGTACGCTGAAATATCTTTATCCATCTAACGCGTAAAATATATTAATAAACAATTTTATATAAAAAGTGATAAATCGCCTTATCTGAAAAATAATTAATCATTCAATTTTTTAAATATTCAGTTATTAACGTTAAGTAACGAATAATTAATTCTAGATTACTCTGAATATATTGAGTAAACTTCGAAAAGTGGATTCATTGATTTCTCGCGGTCAACTACTTCATTAAAGATAATCGCAATTAACCAATAATATTAAATGGCTCTCAAAATATAATTTCAAGCACATATATAAAAAAAAATTGTCGCACGTTGAAAATATTGTTCGTGACAGTAAATGTCACAATACAGAAAAACTTAACACAAAAAAAAAAAAATGTAATAACATTCGAATCATAGCAAAACTTTAGTTTTAATAGAGTTGTTCAAATGACATATTCAACGTAATCCGGATAAGAACAAAGTAATAACGATATGCCTCTAGATTATGAAAAAGGTTTTTGACAGAGTGAAAATATTTCAGAAATATAATCTAAACGAAATGATATTATTAATAAAGAAATCTCTTTCGGAAACAAACAGGCAATATTAAAATCAGAAATAAATATTCTACTGAGATGTATGAAATAAAGATGCCCATTGTCATCGCGGTTATTTAGTATACAGGTTGAAAAAATAATTGAGAACGATGAACTAAAAAATTAATAGGGAGGTGATCAATGAGATGAGTTATGCAGGCGACAAGTTTATAAACAAAAGGGCATATATAAAAGACATGAAACATTATTAAAAGGTTTGGAAAAATATTGTATGAAAGTAAGTACGGGAAAAGTAAAATAGTAAATTTACACAATAAACTGATAAACTTTTAAAAAACCGGAATAGGCAACTGGAGAAAATACCGATTAATGGAAAAATTACCATGGAACTAAAAAAAAAAAGATAATTTGAACATGTTATGAGTGGATTCGTGTTAAAATAATATTCATCGGTATCGTAATTAATTATGAATTCGAAATAAGATAGACCGTTTTTGAAATATGGACGTACCTAGTAAAAGTGTTTTAAGTTAATTCACTGTAGAAAAATTATCGTCGGAAATATTAAGAAAAGAAAATGCAAATGTATAGACCATAAGTTACTGATGGAAATTTATTCATGTCGACGGTAGAAAGATAAATACTTGGAAATTAAGTAAGAAGAAAAATCATCGAGCATGGAACGTTCACGAGCGACGTAATAAATACTGAAAGGCTTGGAAAAATCTAAGATGTTCAACTATCTTTGATGTATATCCCCTCCATTAAGGAGATACGACGATACAATATAAAATTATTTAATTATACGTAATCGTAAAAATCAATATTTCTAAACCTTCTGAACCAGTTCGATACTGCATTTCTCCAAATATCATAATCAGATATGTTATTGGAATATTTTGATATGAACTTTGACTTTCTTGATATGTAAAATGGTTACGAATGTAACATAATAGGAGAATATTATAAGTCAACAAATATACTTTGTAAAAACTATCACACTTAATACAAAAATGTAATCAAAATAAAAACCGAAATAAACGAATTACACACAGTTAAATAAAATCAACACAAATTGTAAATAAACAATGTTACAAAAAACACAGATATCATATCAAGAATAATGAAAAACCAGAATAACCTGTTCTATGACATATGGATTATAAAAATAATGAGTAAAATTAAATATGTAATTTCATAATAAATTGCAATATGTAATTTCTAAATAAAAGTCGATTTAAAATTAACGTCAATTAAAATCCTTTTAAAAATACATGTTTATAATTAAAAATACCTTATTTTAAGTAAAAATCCAATTAAACTATATGAACATGGTAGCAATTTATAGTTTCTCTTCTTATTAGTTAATAAAATCGGGGAATGTGGTGCAGTTTAGTTTGGCAGAGTCATTTTCAGAAGTCTGAACTCATCAACTACTTACTAGATTGACAGCTAATGGATTAATGTGTTGGTCAAGTCGTTTATAATTTTGGCTAGGAGATCTGATGCTTTCCCGCAGGTATTTGTAAGTCTATAATTCCTGACAAACCGAGGTACGCATACTATACTCTGAAGGACCTTCGCCTGAAATCTTCATACATTTGGACGTAATTGTTACGATTATATTATAGAACAGACTTTTATTTTCTGCCGATAATGCTGAATATTTCTACATTAGGGATTGATACAACTAAAGATTATATAGTGTAAGGGTGTTGAAAAATAAATAAATAAAAATATCTTTTATGATTTATTGCCAATTTATGTATCACTTAATGAACAGCGGAATGAAGTAATATAATGAAAATTTTATATAGTGAGGACGCGATCTTTTCTAAAATTATATGTTTTGGGTAATAACTATACTGTACTGAATAGTAGTAGCCTAATTAAATACATATTATCGGAAGGTATAAAGAAACCGAAGAATTGTACAATTGGAAAAACCTTAAAAAGTGAGGAATTTTTTTGAAAATCAAAAATAAATTTAAAATTTTTTCAATGTTTACTTTTTTTTTTTTGTAATATATTAGAATTATCATTTAATAAATAGAGTTTTTGAAGAATATATGTTATAAATGTTGTTTATTCCCATGTTGGAGCTAAAAAAATATTTCATTTTTGTAAAAAATAAGTATTATTTATAAACGAATTCGCAATTACACATAACATTTAGAAGAAACGAGAGTAACGTGATTTACCATTTCGATTACTTCCACATCAGCTTCAATGCGTAAGTTATAAAGGAACATTTTAAGATCTTTCTTCATTTGAATCGAATTGTCTTCCATTTGAGCAACGGTAAAAATACGTAATTTGCAATTTTTCCATGTACGATGTTGTTTCAAAAGGAACGGTATGAGCATCAAAATACCACCATCATGCACTATCCACCATATGTCAATGTGTCCTGCAATCTACAAATACGAACACAAGCGAAATTTTTTCGTCACTTTATACGAACTCTGTAATAAAAATATACTTATCTTTTTTTTTATCAATTCGTTAAATGAAATAAACGCCCGGAAATTACGGTGCGAAAAATTAAAAAAAAAAATCTCTTCAAAATATTTACACGAATTTCTCCTACTTTGTAATAAATATAACGAAAATTTTCGTTTTAACTGTTTGATTTCTAGTGGTTAGTTATTTTCTGTTTAATACGGAACAGTAAATTTAAATCTCGAAAGCGCAGAAAAAAGACTAAATTAAAATTCGTAAAAAATAATAAAATGTTTAACCGAAAGCATTATCGATGAAAATAGTTTTAAATGAGCAAACTGCTTTAATTCGAAAATGTTTGAAATTAAATTTAAAATATCAATTTCACGCGATTTTTTAAAGTCGATTAGAAGGAAGAAAGAAGGAAATGTTCACATTTAAAAATAAATCAAAAATAACAATAGAATTGCTTTAATAGTAATATGCTAAACTAATTGTGCTGTCCATTCGTAAAAAAAATTACAAATTCTTGCGATATAATTTAATGATGCGACGTACGATTAGTGTTGGAAAAATTAAAAAGGAAACAAGAACACTACAAAATAAATGAAAATTAGAATAAGAATAAACAATATAATTTATAAGTCATCATCTACAGTCCGCGGACTAGTTCGCCCCTATGCTTGTCTTTTTCCACTCGTATCGGTTATTGGCCATTCTTTTCATTTCCGAGTAACTGGAGAATCTGGAATCCCTCTTCAGATTGTCTATACAGATTAATCGTTGTCTACCTCTTATTCGTTTTCCTGATATATATCGTTCAATTGCATCTCGCAGTAATCCTTCATGTTGTAACACATGCCCCATCCAACATAGTTTCCGTTTTTTAATCTGGTTCAGCCCGCCTTTCATTGATCCGTTTTAAAACTTCTTGGTTCTTTTGTTTTCTCCGTCCAGCTTATTTTCTCCATCCGCCTCCAGCACTACATTTCAAATGCTTCTATCCTGCCCTCTTCTCGTTTTGTGCACGTCCATGTTTCCGCTATGGGCATTGTTCTGTTGGTTATTATTTTTATTTTTTCAGCATAGCCTGTTTCGCTATGGCAAGTCGTTCCCATATGTCTTGGGAGCTACGTCCATCTTCAGTAATGGTGCTTCCCAGGTACTTGAATGATGAAACCTGCTCTATGTTTGTTCCGTCGATTACCATATTCATTTGTTGCGGTTTTATCCCTATTGTCATTACTTTGGTCGTTTTAGTATTCATCTGCATTCCGTACTTTTTTGCTGATTTATTTACTTTAGTTATCATTTTTTATTGAAGCATATGCGGACTATTTGCTAATAAGGCCAAATCATCGGCATATTTGATAGTTCGTATGTTTCGTCCTCCTACTTTTACACCATATATTGTATCTTTAAAGGCCTCTTCTAGTAGTAGAATTTGCTCTGCTATGATATTAAATAAATCCGGTGACAATGGGCAACCTTGTCGCACTCCTCTTTTGATTTTGACTGGCGCTGTTTCACCTATTAATGATCGTACTTGGACAGCCGATGCGCAGAAGAAGCGGAAACAGCTGATGGTCCCAGTTCACCCTGTCAAAGGCCTTTACATAGTCTACGAAGCATACATACGTATGTCTTCCTCGACTTATATAACGTTCTCCCAGGACACGCATGATCGTGATTGCGTCCCGTGTTGACATTCCAGGGCGGGGTCCAAATTGACTGTCATCTAAGTATTGGTTGATGTATGTTGATATTCGTTGTTTTATAATGCGCAGTAGGATTTTTGATGCGTGGCATAGCAGGCTGATTGTTCTGTAATCTGTGCAAGTTTTTGTCATGTATTTTTTTGGTATCGGGATTAGTGTAGTTATGCAAAATTCCTTCGGCCATTGCTTCGTTTCCATTATTTTATTAATGATTTCATACAGTCGGTTTTTTACGCCACTTCCAGCATGCTTTAAAAATAGCGAGAAAAATTAAATAATAACCGAAACGTCGTGTAAATAATAAATTACGTTTGATAAGTTCGATGCTTATATCATATCTAACTGTTAGATTTCTGCAATCGTAATTTCCTATCGCAGATATACTATAAAACAGGCAAAACATTTTTTTAAAAGATAATTTGGGGATATAGTTTTTATATATGGCACCTGTAGAGTATTGTGTATATATTAAATTTTAGTCTATTCGGCGATATTAGAACTGCAGCTAAGACAAAGAATTAAGTCTATTAAAATCGGCGTACAAGAGGATATATTAAAATCAGTCCAATAATCGACCAGGTATTTAAATGGGATTTACGATTAAAAATAAGATTAACAGAACGGATTGTTCTGTTTGTTTTTAAACATCACTAAGCAAAGGTTATTAGTCTCTTATTGAGACTGACACAGCGCATACTACTGCAGGGTTGTTAACAATTGAATGCAAGGGGAAAGGCGATTCTTCGATTAAATAAAGCTTTAAAGCGATACACTAATCCTAGTCGTTCGTGAAATATAAGTTTAAATATAATAGAAACGCGCGAACGCCAGTTAATTTTATCAGTGTAATATACCTTAGTATACGAATCCGGAAAAGCTTTAATCCCTTTCGGTATGAGGACAGCCATTTTAGCGGCCGAAATATTGCGAATAGTTTCGATAAAGGTTTTGCAAGAATGTTCGTTTCCGGGTTTGTTCCACTTTTCCGGCCAACCTAATATAACTGTATTCGGTTTCATACCGCCCAATCCGGTCGTCTGAATTCTGGATAAAGTTTTTATATTAATATGCGAAAAAAATCAATGTCCGAGCTTAGCGTAAATTTAGTTCGTTATTATAATAATAAAAGAAAAAACTACCCGTACATAAATGTTCCGTACATTTACAACTATTTATTTAAGTTCGTGTTTGTTACTATATATGTTCAATATTCTAATCGTCAAATTTCATAATTTCTAGTGGGTAAATATTTGTGCAAGCCCCAAAAAAAACACGTTAATTTTTATATATTACAGCGGGTTTAAAATCAATTTGAAAATGTGGAATGTAGCGACTTTTATAAACAATAAAAAAAGAACAGTTAAAGTGACTAAAAATATTCTTCAATAAAAAATCATAAAGCTTATAAAACGTGAAATATAAAAATATATACTATTTATGAAAATATTAAACGTAAAAAATATTAATTTATATATACAATTTACAAAAATTAGCGAAGTGAAAAAACAGATTATAAAATAATCTGGTAGCGAATATGATTTATGTATCCATATTGCTGATTGTGTTGTTTACTACATTCGCTATTAGATTATTTTATAAACATATTTATAATACCTAGATGCAATTTGAGGCTCGTATTTCCTAAGCATATATTGACTACTTGACCAATAGGATACGAGGGTCCCCCCTTTTTAAACATTACCCTCTGTTTAGTAAAAAATCTTCTGTTATCAACAAATTAATAATATATAAAACGATTATAAGGCCAATACTTTCATACGCGTTACGGTTGTACGCAAGTACTTCTAACCTTTCCGAGCTATAGCGACTTCAGAATTGCAGAATAATTACTTCAATTACCGATATATATATATATGCTTAGAATATATTTTACGCATACCCGAATTTATCCGATATACACGAAGTAATAAAACAGCGTACAATAATATTTTCGATTGGTACGCCGGCAGCAAATATCCAATAATCAATAAAATAAGAGAACGGAACTTTTTCGCAATTCAAATACAAGAAATATAAGCGATCACCGACATCTCTCGTATTTATAACGTACATAATATTTATTTCAATCTATTTTAAAACATTTATGTAGCGGTGTAATTAGTATACAGGTTTTGGTTGTGATTTTTCCTGTAATCTATTTTATTGTATTTTATTGTATACGGTTATTACACTCGGTGTATACGCGGTAAGAAACCTTCTTTCGGGATGCGTAAATTTTTATTTTATTTTGTACTTTTTATGTTATAGTTAATTTCGTTTTCGAAATATACTTTTTATTATTTAGTTACTGTTTTTATTCGCTCTGCTAATTTTTTAAAAATTTTATATCTAAATTAATATTTTTAATATTTTTATAAATTGTACGTAATATTTTACTGTTCATGATACTCAACTGCCGAGAAAAGCTTAGAAAATTTTACTGATTTTAACTTTTTTATGTTGTTGTTGTTTAAAATGAAATTAGTCTAATAAATAATATTCGGAGCAAGTTTAGATAACGTAATCTGATACAAATATGATATACTTCGTTTTATAAGCTCACACACACACACGCGCTCATAATCCGACAGGCTTATTTACAGATTTAGATTTGTTTTTATTATTCGCTTCCAGTATCGAGTGTACGAACAAACTTACAAATGATTGAGCCCTTCAACCGGGTCACGAGCTATTAATATGTCGGCGAATCCTTTTACTTTTTCATCATCCATAACTTTCTTCATAGCTTGTTTAGCTGTACTCGCTTCGTTGCCGCATTGGGCGAAGTCGCCACGAATAATCGAAACGCATATTGTCAATCCTTTACCTATAAATAAAAATGTATCTTTGTATAATATTTTATTTATTTAAAGACGCTCGACTTCTATTCGCGTCTACTGTAACTTAAATGATTAAATATAACTGAAAAGTAAAGTTATATATCTTTTGGAAGATACATTTATGCATTTCAAAAAAATAAAAATACATCGAACGATAGCTTCATCGACCGCAAGCACTTTTTCTATCGTCATTCTTCCCGTAGGCTTTTGTCTGAACGCTTTCTCCCGCTCGTAGGTGAACCGTGGAAATTCAGCGATAATGCGATCGATGGAAATTTTTGCGATTACCGCAGTCTCTACACGACGGCTGTAGTCCACTCTGTAGTAGCGGACCGTGTGTTAATTTCGTATGACCAATACGGATTCTACATAATACAATTGCTCATCGTCTATTTGCCTTCAACTTGTAAATTGTTATTCGTTTGACTAGTCCATATATTTTGAGCGACGATTTTGATTGCGAGCATTATTTGTTTTCTCGCATTTAATATTTTCCACGTGTCGTTTGTAATCTGTTTACTATTTTCCCATGGCGAGTTTGCAGTTTTGGGTGGACTGATGGTAAACCGATTTAGATGTAATTTAAATAATCATTACAGCCGATATGGTTTATTTTTGTCGCGGTAGAATTTATCAAGATTGGAATGGAATGTTTTATAGAAAATTTATACGCGTTTTGTTGCCGCCAAGTTTCGCGTACTATTTCAGTGCCAATATCATTCGCCGGTGTTTAAATGACGTTATCTTTCTTTTCGCGTGCAAGCTTATTACCGGACTTGTACTAACACCCCAGCTGCATATTCTGAGCTCGCTGTTCTAGATTACGTTCAGTTTTCTTAGTGTACTATCTGCGGCTGAGTCGTATGCGATCAAAATCCATTATTTGTCGGACAAAAGTTCCGTATAATCGTAAAGCTCCCCATGATTTACCATGCAACATTTTCAAGAGCTTTCGTACATGGTTACGCGTTAAAAAAATATACCGGAGGGTGGCGTAATGTTTTGGAAATTTCACTTTTTATGACAAACGCACGACGATTTGAAATCAGTCGTGAATAGTAGCAGAGCTGAGTTCACAAATGTCTGCATTAAGCGATCGGAAAATTTTACATGCACGAAATTTGCTCGTCTATGACGGGCTTAAAAAACCGGTCGACGGAATATTATAGCAGGTATTTGAAATACTCGTATTATTTTTACATTGGTTATAATTAGTACAGCCTAACAGTTCTATATACAGATTAATCTTAAAATTACAGTTTATATCAGGGGCGTTTATTGTTCAGCGATAAAACATTATTTCTACCTATGAACATGATATTTTTTATACTCAGTGCTTGATTTTTATTTATATGATACCGACGCGTTAAAAAGTACACAGATTATAATACTAAATGGAAGTGATAATAATGTATATATGAAAATGATGGAAAGTATCTCGTAGTAATGACTTCCGATATATAGAATCATATATATAAAACAACTCTAATATTAGCCCATCATTGTTTAGCCGTTATTTTTTTTTTAAATATAGCGAATTCATTGAACATTTGGAAAAAATGTGGACAGGTGAATAAAAATTTAGTAAAAAGAATAAAAAATCGTTCCACGGATTAATTTCATTCAGATCGTTGTATAAAGTTTCAATATGAACAAACCAGCTTTAAGTTGAGCAGCGAAAGAGAACAATCTCGGATATTTCGGTTTGTAATGATCGTCTAATTTCGCCAGTAGCAATAGTTGAGGTCTCCAATTTTTAGTATGAGGAGGACCTTCTTCTAGACGCAGTAAACTATATCTGGCAGCTGAAAGTGGCAACCCTCGGATTCCATCTCCCCATTCTTTTTCCGCTCTGAAATAATAATGATAATAACAATAATTAAAATCCGAAGAAATTAAATACGTAATAAACAAATAAATATTATTAGGAATCGGCGCAAAATAAAAAACACGTTTGAATGATCAGAGTAATAATAAACAATAGTTACTTTTCATACGTTCTTCGTAGATGCCATCCTTAGTATACTTGATTACAACTAGAAGGCTAACTAGCGACCAAAAGTTTATATCCTTAATGAGACCGGTGCTTTAATATATCCTTCTTTAACTAATTGCCGTACGTGTCATATTATCAGTAATTTTTAATAAAATAAATTTATAAGAACACGATCGTTATTTATTTACATAATCAACGTCGTTAGCCCATTGTACGCTTTTTCGCTATTTTGATGTACAGAATGGGCTAATTCAAGCAATCGGATCATCTCGAACTTCACGAACAATGCAGGTCAACGTTGAAGATATAAGTAGGGCGATGGGTGAACTACCATCTATATTGGCGATATATGACGAAATATATGTAATTTTAACTCAAAAAACGCAAGACGCTTCCTCGCAGCATCTTAGGAAAGCTGAAAATATAGAGGATACGATATTGCTGGATCTATTTGTCATCGTCAGTACAGGATGATAACGTATGTAAAGAATAGTACGAGATCAAGATGGTGTCCAAATAATCTCGATTGCAGTTTTAATCGCTAAAGATATCCAACGTGTAAAACTTTCAAATTCAACGTGGCCACCACAAACGCTGTTTCTACACTTGTGGCGGGGTACTTCAATAGTTGGCACACTGCATGGAGGTTGTAATACGTAACTAATTAATATTATTTTTACAAATACGACTGACTTCCACGGAAGTATAGAATTTTAAATGCCCGAATAAAAATTGATTTAATTTTGTAAGGAACTGTAGCGTCACTAAAAAAATACGATTTTGTGGATTGCTTTCGAACGTCCACGAAATGGTATTATGAGTGAGTTAAAAATTGCAATTAAATTAAGATTTTTATTAGTTATAATTTTCCTCCAATATTGATTTAATTCTTTTTAAAATAAACAACAAAAAAAAGAAGTTAAAATCAGTAAAAAATTTTTTCTTTTTAAAAAATCACAAAGCTTTTCGTCAGCTTTAGGCCATTATCAAGTGAATATTTAAAATATAAAAAATATTAAATGCAAAAATATTAATTTAAGATTACAATTCACAAAAATCAGCGAAATGAAATACAGTATTAATAAATTATTTTTATCTCTTTCTTTCGTTATTTCCAGTTTTTTAGTAGTTTTAATTTTTTTTTATGTATTTCTTTATGTAAAATTTTATAATTTTAGTCAATATTATTGGTTCGTGTTTTCATTGTTCATATATGAATTTAAGTGTTCTTTAAACCGCACCGCGAATTGTGTTCACTTAATAATGGCTTAATAGCCGAAAGTTTTCTTTTTTAAATATATAAAAAAATTCGGTGATTTTAATTACTTTTTGTTATTCAAATATGTTTTTAATTATTAATTAACACAATTATAAACAAATAAATAAATTAGAAGCTACGTTTGATTAAAAAATTTCGTTAATTGAAATAAAAAACACTTTATAGAGGAAATAGAAAGTTGAAGGATACGTTCATTATGCTTTTTGCAAGGGATGTTTTTTTTTTTTTTAAGAACAGGTCAATTAATTTTTAAGCAAAAAATATGGATACGTGACTTTATATAATGAACAAAATTACAATACTTACCCTCTATATTCGATGTATTTGTAAATAATACCAGCTAATCCCAAAGCGAGCAACGCATAGTACCAGTTAGACATGAACATAACTGCTATGCATAACGATAGACCCGTAAACGACAGTGACCTACCAGAATAAGGTAAAAAATCGATTTGTTAATTCGACGAAGTTCGTTGTTATATTATATGGGTGTGGAAGAATTTTGAAAATTTTTAGACATGTTTTATAAAAAAATAGATTTATTTATTTATTTATTTATATATATATATATATATTTTAGAGACTATAAATTTATTTTCAATACGGGTAAATATTACTTCTTAGCTGATATACTGAGAACTATATTAATGCGAGGATAGGCTCATTTGAAGACTAAAGCGCGATTGAAAAGAGATCGCGATTATGGCTAATTAATCAAAAAATAAATTGCGAAGAATTAAATATTAATTTATTATTTACAGATAACATAGTAAATTACAGTTAATAATAACACCGATGAGAATGCTGTAATGAATAATTAATTCGAAGATAAGTACCGGTATTATAGGTATTTTCGTTTTTTAAAACATAGGTAAAAAAAAAACGAAATTAAAAATTAATTTAAAATCAAGAGTCCGATAAATCAGAAATGTTAAATAGACATTTAGAATAGTTGATTTGTTGCGTAATTGGAGATTTTCAACGAATTAAAAAGTATTCGTAGTTAACCATCGCAAGATATCGGTAAATATATTAAATAACGCAATAACTGATTCGTGCAACCTTCATTTCAAAATTTTAAAACTTTAATTAGGGAACGTTCAAAATTTCCGTTCAGGAATTATTTATGATTTGATGATATTACGTAATGTCAGTAATAAAATAAAAACTGATTTCAACGAGAAGACCAATTAAACTGGCGCGCGCGATTTACGAATGTAATTTTGAATTTAGTCGCGATTCTAAACTTTTTGAAAAATTCCTCTTAATAAAACTACGTTTCCAATAAAAACGACATAAGTATATATGTATGTATATGCATACGTTTGTAGGTATGTGTGTATATGTGCATTTTTCTGAATAATAATAGCAATAATAGTAGTAATAATAACGGTATTGATAGTAATAGTAGTAATAATAATAATTTCTGTTTTTTTTTGTGTGTTTTTTTCAGCAAGTAGCTTTACTGCCTATAAGGCTATTATTCAAATTATCAATTACTTAGACACAATTTCAGAGTTTAGCATTTATTATAAAGTTGGTGAGAAGTTGGAGATTGTATACATCCTGGATACTTGTTTTCAGCTGATTGCAACGATATTGAGTATATTTATGGCAGATTACAACAATATGATAGACCGTTAGTGGTAAACAGCAAACTTCACATGTTGGCAGTGGTTGGACACTCAGTAGATACGAGTGTGTACTCAGTGTGTGACCGATATATGTTCTGTTGACGTTATTATCAATAGTTGTAATAGTGATAATACTTCTAGTAATAATAAATAATAGTAATAATTCGCAGATAAGCACTGTCATCTCTGTTATACAGATTTTTTCAAATATAAGCTAAGCTAAAGTATTGTAAACTTTCAAGTTTGTAGTTTATAAACAGTAAGTACATTTATGATATATCACACGACATTAATTGGAACTGTGTTTTGCACTATGACTGTTGCGTTTAAATATAAGCTACAAGCCAGATTGAAATATTTATTTGTTTCTATATATAAGCGATATATGTATGTGTAGATTAACTGATGTTATTCATCTGCATCATACTTTATTTTGACCCGTTGACAGTCCTTTGCACTCTTTTTTTTATATATATATATATATATATATATATATATATATATATATATATATATATATATATATATATATGTATGTATGTATGTATACATATACACTTGAAATTTACGATTATTATTTTTAAAAAAATATGTAAAAAGTAAGCCTACTAAAATTAATAAAAAATTATAACTGAAAATATGTAAAATAAAACAGATCGCTGCATATCGTTTTATGTAGGATTCGTTTGGAACCTTGTTTTTAATGATAACGATCTTTCATTAGTAACATAAAAAGCTTTAAGCGACAATAAAATGTATCGTTTAGTAGAAAAAGAAATATTAAACATATCTATAAAAAAATATGCTAAATCAAAAATTTAAAAAAATATTAAAATTGAACTGTATAAATCGATTTGTGCATAATTTTCAATTAAATTTAACGCGAAGTTCAGAGATTGTCCTCCGGACTGGGGGGAGAATACATCATCAATTATCGTCTTATTACGGGTAACGATGATAAAAAGAAATTCGATTATTGATATATAATCTGGGGTAAAAAAAAAAAAATTGAATATAAATTACTAAATTTTGTTATTTTTTATTGTTACTGCTAGTCTGCGTTGAATGAACGATTAGTAGATATTCCGATCCTATTTTATATGTAACATATATAATGAGACTGTGTGTGTGTGGTGGAAATAATAAATGCAATTTTTTTACTCGTCGAAGTTTATTCGAAATTTTAATATTTTTTTTTTCTTTACACGAATTCGCCCACATTTTCTAAGATAGACGCTAATTTCTATTTTAATTCGATTTAAATCGTTAGGATTAATTAAATTTTACTCTTTCACAGATATTGTGCCATTCAAACGAGAAGTAGAAAAATACTTGCCAGTGATAGTAACGGAATCTGGGACGCCAATTTGGTGTTCGTAACAACGTTTGAAAAGCGCACGCTAAATTAACGAACGCGTAACACATGAGGAAAAACATGGCCAATAACGGAGCTAAAAAGTCGACATTTCCGAGCAAAATTCCGCATTGACAGATGCATAAAGTGAGCAATAGAGCGCGTGTCGGTTCGCCTTTTGACGAGGATGTTGCAAACGGCGCTAAAACCGGTATTATGCCGTCTTTCGCGATAGCCTGTAAATGGAAAAAAAAAACAATAAAATTATTAAGTCAAAGTAGAATTAAATTTTAATATATTTCGTCGCTTTAAAATTCCGAAGACAAGTTCAAAGCTCAAATTCCGAAAATAACCTCGCGAAATGCTAACATTTAATTTCAAAATTAACATCGCTTGTATTTCGTCGATTTTTGTTGAAGAAAATTCATATTGTTAAATTATCAAATGTAAAACACATCTATTTCGAAGATGACTGATAATCTTCTATTTCTCGAACTTAAAAGTCGTTTACGATTTAAGTCGTCGTTCACCTTGCGACATAATGGAAAACTACAACAAATAATTCGTTATAGCTTAAAAACATTGGCAAGTGAAGCAAGTCGATCTACTTTAAACTTGCTCATAGAAAACGGCTTTTGAGGTTGTTACGTATTTGTGAAAACCGATTTCAAATGAATCAAACTACTAACCTAAAATAAATTTTTATAAACGATATTATTAAATTAACAAGAGTTTGTTTTTGTAATAGTCCCGTTGACCGTCTTCGACTATGAGGATTAAGTTTGTTATACTATTGGACAGCCAAGAAAACAAATATAACAATTTTGGAAGAACTGAATATTAACCGACGTCGCTACAAAAAATATTGAAATATTTTGTACATATTATTCGAAAGAATGATAGTAATAATACATAGTAATCGGACAGATAGAAGGGAAAAGAAGAAGTGGCACATCACCGACTCGATGGATATTCCTAATTGGACTAACTAGAACTAAAGCGATTAAGATCTCATGGAGAAACATTATATCCCAAATGCTAGAGCACAGTATTATGTTATTGAGTATAGCATTCCGACGTTTGCCAAACCGTTAATTTCATCCACTGTACAATATACACAAACGGATGCCAGCAGAGTGTTATACTAAAAAAAGAAAACATATATATTTAATTGATCATAACACTTAGACGAGGTAGTTTTACAGGACACATAAAGTTGGATGAATAGGATTAGAACTACCGAAACAGACCATCGAACAACAGATAATTCAAACGAATTGCACGAGAAAATAATATAATTGCAAATTTTTCGTTCATATACACGAAATCAGTTAGTCGTAAATTGCACTGATGTATATTTACCGGGGTTTTGTTGTTTACAAGCACTATAGATGCATCAATTTGCCTGGATTACAATTTCAAGTCGTCTATATTTTGTCAATGCCGCTGTATAGTGCAAAAAGTTGGGTTCTTACGCAAACTTCGGAGAAGAAAATTGAAGCCTTCGAAATGTACATTTATCGTAAGTTAGCCGAAAGTCACTTACAGTCTGATCACAAAACATATCCCGGTGCTGACATAATTCAGATCATAATCCAGTTGTCACGAAGATCAAAATGGAGCGAAAATTCTGCAAGATAAAGAAAGCGGTAAAAACAAGAATTGACGTGAATAAACTGAAGTATGAAATATTTAAATCTAAAATAGGAAACATAATGAACAGGAAAATTGAACTTATAAAAGAAAGTATCAGGAGTACCTGGGAAGACATTAGTCCAGTAATAGTAGATATCCAGAAGGAAAATGTTGGTTAAATTAGGAACAGAAAAAAAAAATGCACGACACATGAAATTGTGGAAATGATGAAAAAACGAAGAAGGGTAAAAAAATGATTCAGTCGAATATCGAGGTCTGAAAAATGTGATCAACAAATCTTGCCGAGAAGCAAACGAATCCTACTGTAGGGTAACCTGCATTGAAATTGAAGATTATCAGAAGAAACATGACTTAATGTTCATAAGATTATTAAAAAAGTTGCAGGTACTTATCGCAAGAAAATTCAGGCATTCCGCTAGACACTAATTCAAGACCTGCGATCGGTACAATAAATAAGCTAAAAGTCTGAAATCAATATGTTGAAAGGCTTTTCGATAATAACAGAAGCAATAAATACCAGTCTTATTGCGATGAAGGAGACCACCTATCATTGTAGAAGAGATACGACATGCCATTAAAATACGAAAAAATGGAAAACCGGTTGGACCTGACGACATACATGCAGAAATTTTAAAAGTAATAGCTGATTTCAGCAACAATGGCATACAGAGACTGAAAGAAACATTCAACAAGAGATATAGGGCAGGATGTACACCTACATAATGGCTTAAAGCAACTTTCGTGATCATACCTAAAAAGAACAATGAAAGCCTACGCGATGATTATCGTTTAATTAGTCCGATGTCACTAAAAATCTTTCTCCGAATAATTCACACAAGAATATATAAACGTTGTGAAAAGCAAATAAGCAATAACCAGTTTGATTTCAGGATTGGGCATTCGTGAAGCCTTATTTGCAATACGCGCACTAACGCAACGTTGTAGAGATATATGTCGATATTTATGCATGCGCTATTGATTACTACGAAGCTTTCGATAGTTTGAGCCATGATAAACGGATGGAAATATTGAAAAACATAAATATAGACACGAATGATCTTCGAATAATTAGTTATCTGTACTGGAATAAAACAGCTGAAGCCCGTATAGATAATACAATGTCACAGCAGAAGCAGCCACCAAGAAATGAGCACGTCAAGGATGTGTCTTTTCTCCGCTTCTTTTCAATGGTTATTCGCATAATCAACGAGACACTAGAAGAAAACGATGGAAAATTAAAGATAAATTTTGTTATTTCGAACAACCTTCGATATGCAGATGTCTTAATAATAGCGAACAACGAAAAAGAATTGCATATGCACGCAAGATTGTGGAAAAAAGTGCAACATACGGATGAAAATACATCTAAGATAAATGTGATTTTCAAAGAAAACAAAATACAGTGTTCGATCAAAATAAATGGTGAAAAAATTAAGCAAGTTCAACGCATTAAATATCTGTGAAGTATACTCGAAGAGCATTGTACTTCCAGACTTGAGATATATAGCAGGATTGAACAGGCGAGAAGAGTATTAATAAAAATGAAAAATCTGTTTACGCGTCAAGAATTAAAATTGAAACTGAGAATCAGGATACTCAGATGTTACATTTTCTCTATATTACTATAAGGCACTGAATGCTCGATAATAAACGCAACGTTAGAAGAAAATATCAACACGTTTGAGATGTACTATTATTGACGCATCCTGAGAATATCATGGATTCAAAAAGTTAAAGAATACCGAAGTGCTAAACAAACTTGAAAAGAAAGTCATGCAAACCATTAAAAAACGCAAGTTGCAATATTTAGGTCACATCACGAGAGGATCGAAATATAACATATTAAAAATGTTGCTCGATGGTAAAATTGTTGGCAAAAGATCGAGGGGAAAACTACAACTTTCATTGTTGGACAACCTTCGTAGCTGGTTCAATTGTTCCTCGGATGAACTTTTCCGGTCAGCCGTTGATTGAAATACTTTCAAATTGTGGATCTCCAACCTTTTTGATGGGGACGGCGGATAAAGAAGGAGAAATAAAAAGTTAAGAGTGATCGAATATATCTTTGAACATTCCACGGACTTCATAATTTTAATTTTTCTCGAGATTTTCCTATTTTTTCAGTCAGTTATCGGTGTGTTGTCGAACAGAAACAGCAGTAACCTAAAAATACACTTCAAAACAGGCAGCTGATTCTTGTACAAATAAATCAGAAAATAGTTTTGAATGAGCAGGAATCCGTCCACGTCTATTTACCCTGCGAAATTTTAGAAACAAACTTTACAGGTTGATTTTGTAAAATCTCTAGGGGTGTATCTGTAAAAAATGCGCGTCGTGGAATGTTAAAATAAAGTGTCGATAGATCGAAACTAAAATACTACAATTGTACTGGCTAACAGGTAGACAATCTGTTTTGACTGCGCATTACTATTGTACAAACAAATCGTAAAATAGATTTGACGTCTGGAGTTGACTCGCGAGAATGCATTACGAATTCCTATCGAGAAATGAATCAGCATTTTTATTTCGCGAAAACGTAATGATGATATTCATTTGGATTCCTAGATGGCCATTGTTAATGAAGACGTTCAGAAGTATGGACGCCGAAAAGCGACTGCTGTAAACGTAGAACCGATACAATTACTCGATATAATAATAAAAATAGCCATCTTGAACGTCATCGTCCGGTTGACTTTATACAACATCGTTAGATTGCGTTTTAACCCTTTCAGCCACACTTTATCAATTTTTTACATAAAATCATCAACTTTTGTATGATTCGCGGAGGTGAAAATTTAAAGAAACGTTTTATGTATAACAGTACTTTTTACATGTAGATAAATTTGAACGTGATATACAAAATATTTTTAAAACTGAAACATTCTACGTCAACCAAATGCTCCCCTTATTGCAAAAATAGACAAATTTTTTTAGCACTAACAGTTTGTGTACCGTATAGAGGACACTATGACCGAAAAGGTTAAATATTAATGAAGTTCATTTCTGGTGCTTGTAATTATAGGTAACTATCTAATCGAGTGATTTATAAAAAAATTGTTTTCCTTCGTAATCTGTTAAAGATACATGTAGAAATAGAATAATACGAAAGGTGATTGGATGCAATGGCCTTGCGCTTTTCGGCGATATCTACTCATGGTAAGAAGGTTGATGTAGCCTTAAAAGAAACAGTATAACAGGTTGCCTCAGGACAACAAAAGTGGACTATTTACTAGGTGGCATTGTACCTTCAGATATAAGAAGACATTTTTTTTGCAGATATAGACAGGATGAAGCAAGTTCAAGACGTCGACACCCTATTCACGGACAATATTGCGGCAACTCTACGGTTGAAATCTAGAAAAAGCTTTCTGATTTCGACCAGAAGTATACAATTAAATACTACAGTAGGGCAAGAGCGAGTTCGGAGATGGCGAAGCCTGATGCATACAAAAGATTTAGCGGCGAAGGGAAAACCAGCGCAAGATTTCAATGAAAGTTGGTGGACACGGAAAACCTTAAACCGAATTTGATCGGGATGTGCCAGGAAAGAGTAGAATTTAGTAAAGTAATCCCTGGCTGAAGATGAACGATGCGAGCACGGCGAGGTTCAGACCATGGTGCATCTACTTAAATTAGAAGCACAATGAATAATGCCATTGACGCGGATGAGGGTGCCTTAAAACTGGCTAAGTACTGGTCAGAGAAGGTTTAATACAAATGAATTTAATTTAGTTTTAATTAAATTTGCTTTTGCCAATAATTGGCTCGAATACGAATAATAAATAAATAAATAAATAAATATATATATATATATATATATATATATATATATAATTAATGTGCACAGTTAAATCGAGTTATATATAACAAAATAAGAATACGTTGATTTAAGCGAAACTGAGATTAAGCGAAATAGTAGAGTGGTTAAAATAGATGAATTACCTGCAACAAACGGGGAGCCCCGGTCAAACTTTGTAATCCAGCACCTAACGAAGACAAACACGAGCCGACTAATATTACCCATTCATTCGGCCAGGCTATATTGGCTACCACCAAACGACCTCCAATACTTTGACCAAATCTGCGTCGATCGAAAATTTCGATACAAATCGTTAAATAACGAGTTTATTTTATTTGAAAATTATAAATAAATAAAAATCTGTTCGTCAATTTATTTTATTTTATAACTCTCCTTATGTTAGTCTAATCGGGCAAAAATTCTTTTTAGTTGTATAAATCCGGCAAAAAACAAATTTGCCTATAATTTGTACAAACTCCTCGATAAGCATTAATATATTACGTACGTGTTGTCGTATTATACTTGAAAAAATTGAATAGTGCGTTCTATCAATACTATACTAATCAATTAGCTTAAAAACCCGTAGTCGACTGAGACTGGTGTATCGTGATTATATAATGCGCGTGGCCGAATTTTAATGAAGTTTGAAAAATAACCGTTAATTCGCGAACAATACAGAAATCGTTGTGTAGATGACGAATTTAGTCGAAATTTAAAATAACGATTTAAAACGTCGGAAATTTTTACTTGAAGGTGATTAAGGAAAATAGACAAATGGTTTCCGTTTTTGTAATAATATTTTTTTAAATTACTTGTCTCTTAAAAGTATTCCGTCAACTGTCGCGGCAAATAGTAAAACTGCCGATAAATATACAGTAGACGTCGTTAAAATTGCGCAAATTGTTCCGATTGGAATAGACTTTTGAGCGTCGGCCAAATCGCCCGATCTATTAGAGCCGGCCATAATCCCTGAAAATAAACCGGTCGAAATTAAACACGCGAATTCCTAATTTTTTAATTAAATTTTGTATTAAGTTTACGTTCCAGCGAGCGGAGTGTTTCACGCGTAAACGTATACGAATTGATGATTTTACGCTTACATTCATTAATTAATATTACTTTTAACGCGATAATCTAGTAGTAATTCAAATAAGCGTAGACAACTACACTTTTAAGTGAACAACAGAAATATTTTATATATAAAAAGACCACAAAGTTGTCCGGCTATTAAGCTATTATTATCAAGCGAATGTAAAAAATAAAATATATAATTTATGAAAATATAAAAGGAAAAAGCAAAAAATAAAATAAAATGAAAGAAAATACTTAATTTGTACAATGTTGTGAAATTAACAAAGTGAATATATATATTGATTTATAAAAAATAATCTGATAGTGAATGTGGTAAACAACACAATCAACAAATCAGAAATATAAAATTTATATATAAACAATTAAACTAAATAGCCAAAAACAATGAAAACTTTCTAAGATAAAAGTTGATTGAATTTATAATATACGTTTAAAAACTAATTTTTCATCGAAATTTACCGTTGAATTTAATAAATTATTTCTATCTCTTTCTTTTATTATTTTCATTTTTTCCAGGTAGTTTTCTTTTTTTTTTAATGTTTTTCTGTACGTAAAATTTTATAATTTTGATTAATACTATTTATTTTGTGTTTTAATTCTTTACAATTTTTTTATCATTTTTCATCATTGTTCTTATTAGAATGCAAGTGTTCTTTTAATCTTATTGCTCATTGTCTGGTTGTTCCTCCTATAAATATATATATATATATATATATATAATATATATTTATTTTACACTGAATACAATTTAATTTATATACTCCTGATTCTCCTGAATTTTTTAATATATTTCTATCTTTAATTTGGTGTTACTAATTGATTTCAATAATTATTCCATATTGTTAAATGTATGTTATATTTTTTAAATAATTATTTTTTCTGCCTACATAATTGATGAACCTAAATAATTCTTTTTAACCTGTTCTGCATTTTTATTGTAATATTTCTTTCATATTTTTTCAATCATAGTAGAATTATATTTATTATTGTTTTTTATTTGTTTTATTGCTTTTTTCTTATACTTTACAGTACCTGTTAAAATTTTCTTGCTCTATTGATAAGACTCCTTAATTAGTTTATATATATATATATATATATATATATATATATATATATATATATATATGATGATAACCAACTTCAGTACAAGCAAAATTACAGAAATTACCGAATTAGCTAAAAAAAAGGAAATTATAGTTCAATGTTGATGTATGCTATCTTCTAACAAGAAGAAGCTACAAGATGATGATGATGATGATATATATATATATATATATATATATATATATATATATATATATATATATATATATATTAGGTATTTTAACTACTTTTTTATTGTTCATTAATTTTTTGAAAAATCACAATATTCCACACTGTTCAAACTATACCTTTGTTTGTATATTTATTTGTTATTTATAATATTAGTTTATTTATACTTTTTCCTTGTTTATTATAAAATTCGAGGTATCACACGAAACGAAAATATTATTAGTCTCGAACGATCATGGTACGTATGAAATAAGTCTAATGCGAATAGTAAAAGGAAGATTATAAACTAAAAACGTAAAACGATTCAAAGTTTTGCAAGTGTCGAATTATTTATATAGGCGCAAGTCGTCACGATTCTAAGTTGTTTATATAGAACTTCAAATTGGGATAATTTTTTTTTGCGATTAATGTTTTAACAACGTTTGCAAATAAACATTAATGTGTAACGAATGGGGACCAATTTATTTAGTCTTTTCAATAATATATTATTAATTTTGGACATAAAAATCACGTGAGTTCTGTACGCCCACAACGTGCAGAGTGGGCAAGGTTAGCGCTGATTAGAAAAGCTAAATCGGAACTCACGATACATCGCTGATAAGAAAACTTGCCGAAATTGCTCCTACCCATAAAATACCGTTAAGTTTTTTACTGCATTAATAACAGCAGACTATTGGAAACTTGCTCGTGTGACATATATGTCCCAGTCGAATTGGTGAATTTCGATCTAGAGCGAGTAGGCGAGTATCTAGCATCTCAAAACTTGTTCCAGTCGGCTAATGGAGTAAACCGTGACTGAAAATCCGGTGGAAAGCAATGGAAATCGACCACTATAATTATGGCGTGTAAAGGAAATAAGATAAATGCTGCACCTATGGGATAAACTCGAGTGTATCAGGCAATAGGCGGTCCTATGTAGAGTGACTCGAGTCTTCCCGTACCCTTGTTGATACGGCGCTTGCAAGAGAGGGCAGGCACGTTGAAGAATCGAGATTACGATCCCTAATAAATATGAAAAATAGTCGAAATTTTGGAATGTTAGAAGCTTATTGGAAGGTGGAAAAATGCATAATGTAATGAAGGAAGTGAATCGATTGAATAGTGATATTCTTGGAATAAGTAAACATAAATGGGCGATGGAGGTAAGAAATTTGTATACTTAGGGTCTCAAAGAAGTGACAGAAATGGAGTTACAGCTATTATTATTGTCGGACGATTCAGTAAATGCATAACTAATGTTATCTCGCAGTATCTGATGGAATCATAGTGGTGCAATTGAAATATTTCAGTCTGAATATAAATATTATTCGGATTTATGCACCAACTAACGAAGATAAAAGTGACGACGAAATTAATGCTAAATACTCTGTAACCAACCACTAAGAGGCTTAAAAGACATGACCTTACTTTAGTAATCGACAATTTTAATGTAAAAGTTGAAAACAAAACCAATAAATGTCACAGAAAACTTTGGATTTGCCGACAGAAATAAAAGAGGCGAAAAATTAGTTTGTTTTTTTTTTCAAGAAAAAATTGTTATTAAAAACTATTGAAATAATTTGCTATTTGTTCATTTAATACGTGATATATTTTACATATTAATATTGAATTACCGTGAACAAACCGAAAAATTACAACATGTTATCTTTCAAAATATTGAAGACATTAATAAGAAAAGGTAAACAAATATCGGCGCGGCCTAGGTATATAAAAACTTACACTAAACACTATCGATTATTTTTAATATTTAACAAAAACACCTATTTTAAGTTACCAGCTAGACGTCTATACACATAGAGATCGCAACAGGAATCGCCAGAAAAAATTGTAAGAAATCAAATAGGTTATATTATAGTAAATAATTAAATCCAAAATAGTATTACAAGGGTATCAAGTTAGTGTCCAGTTTAACTGATAAGAGCAAAAGAAATGCATAGAGACTGAATTTAGGAAATCTCGAGAAAGCCAAAATAGGGGAAGAGCCAGCATAGAAATGCTTACAAAATTTACCAACAAAAAAGGAAATACATGAAATCAATGGCGATGAAATTAATACCACGTGGACTAGAATTAAGAACGAAACAGTTGAAACTGCAAAAAAAAGTACTCGGTGTAACGAAGCTCACACGTAATACGCAATGGATGACTACAGAAATTTTAGAGCTCGTGGAAGAAAGAAGAGAAATGAAAAATAGTAACGATACGAACAAGTATAAAGCCGTACATAAATAAATATGCAAAAGAGGTCAAACTGCCAATTAGAATAGGTGGAAGGATAGCGTGAGGAGGCGTAGAAGTTATTAATGCAATACGATTCTTGAACTTTCATAACAAAATGAAGACTTTCACCGGTACGTACAGGAAATTTAAATTAACAGCATTAATAAATAATAAAGCGGAATTAATTGTGGATAAAGGCGAGTTAACTGAAACTTGAGAAACGTATGCCAAAATTTTCTACGATCAAATGCCAGCCGCAGTTTCATCTGGTCGAAAATCTAGGCATAAGTTAACGAGATCAGAGATACTTGAACAATCGAGGAATCAATGAAAAATATGAAAAGTAGAAAAACTTCCGAGCGAGATAATTGACCAACTGAAATAACTGAAATAATTAAATGTTCAGATACTCGAATGTTGACTGCACTTCTAATAAAGTGTACGAAACTGGTGAACTCCCAAAGAATCATTATATATAAACCGAAGAACAGTTGAAAAAAATTCAAATACTTGGGGCTCGGTAATCAGATTAGATTGTGAAAAAGAAATCAGAATCCCACGTGGAATAGCTAAAGATGTATTTAGAAAACTCAGAAATATATTTCTGCAACTCCCCTTTACCTATAAGGATAAAGGTCATTAATACATGCCCGGTACTACTGTACGGTGTGGAAACACGGTCGATAAAGAAGATATCTGAAAAGCTACTAATGGCAATGGAAATGTGGTTTCTGAGACGTATGCTGAAGATACCTTGGACGGAAAAAAGTAACAAAAGCGGAAGTATTGAAAAAAGCATCAGTTAGTAGAGAACTGCGGAATATCGTACGGAAAAGAAAAATTGCATATTTCGGTCACATAATTCGTGGAAAAGAATACCACATATTACAAACTATATTTACACGATAGAATGGAAGGAAAATGAACAAGAGGTAGAACGAAGTTCGGACGGATAATGAACATAAATGACTGGACGGGAATAAAGGAAATTGAAGAATTCACGGAAGCAGCAAGAAATAGTAAAAACAGCCAACGCGCTAAGGACGTAGGACACCAGAAGAAGAATAAGAATATTTCCATTTATGAGATGCAATCCTTCATATACGATAGAAAATAATTATAAAAACACACATTAATATTTTATGTACAATATTACTTTTTTTTTTTTTTTTAGATGATTCTCCATAATTTATAATATATATATATATATATATTTCGAATTGGAGACATTCTATTTCGAAAGGTTTACGTGGCGCTGTCTTACAAAAAAGAATTTAAGTAGTAGTCTTTAAGGACATTCGACGAGAGCGCTGCAAACGGTCGTACAGAAAATGGATAAACACATTCGGTCTTTCTCGTCGTTATATTTATTATTATTTTTAAATTTTAAATAAGACAAATTGCGTCACAAAGTAAAAATACACTCGATTTTTATTTCACTCGCGCATTATGTACAAGTATTAAGTAAATAAAAAAAAAAAAAAAAAAAAAAATTAAAATATTAAGTAAATATTTTATAAATTATAAAAAAAAACGGCTTCTAAAATATTACAACTTTAATAAAGTTCTCACAGTTTATGTAATTTCGGAGTTTTACCTCTCTGTCGGGTTTGTACGATATTTAAATAGAAGCGTCTAACCGGGGATATTGCTCAATAAAATTTTTCTTTCATTCAATTCTTTCTAAATATTTAGAAGTTTTATCCGTATTTCTTTCGAGATGTAAACATTAATCTTTATCTTATTACACGCTTTGTTGTTTTTTTTTAAAAACAAAATTCGAAACATAATTTAATTAATTAATTAATAAGTCGAGATTTCTCACCTGTTACCGAAGGAAAAAATATTCCAATTAATATTGTGAACGAAGTAGTTATATCGATGTAGATTTGAGAATTTATCTGTCTATCGTCCGCTAGATAATCGATCGAATTTTTAGAATTAGTTACTATTTCGCCTTTTGTTTGGAAAAAGTTGAATAAATTTTCTGCAACATTTCCGACATAAATTTTATTTGATTATTATAATCATTGTAACTAGAAATAATTCACTGTTTTTCTTATTATTAATTATTTCTTCCTGTAGAGTAATCTCGGATACATATACGAGGGTAACTATCGTTAAATTGTACGTAGCGTTTATTTTCCTTTAAATTCGAATTAATAAGAACGGTAACTACTGAATTAAAAATCATTCCGCCTACCATTACACTCGTCTTTTTATCGCTCCATTCTTTACGTGTACTTCATCTATTAGACGTTCGCTACGTGTTCTTCCGTTATTTATTAATTTTACTTATTGGGTGACTATCTTTTTTGTTTTTTAACTGACGTTTCTACAATCGTTAATATATTATATAATGAAAAAAAAAATAGACCAGGAGGAGATTTTCGCGTATTTAGGCAGTAAAAAATCATCGAGACGGAACATATCCGATAGAACGCGTAAATAAAAATTGCATTTTAAAAAAAATCACAAATATCAAAAAATTTTGATTTATTATATGTAAATATTTGTGCGATCGCTTTATCTCTACAGCGCTGAAAAACTGGTACTTTATAAAGTAAACGTAGAAAAGTTAGGACAAATTTTAAGTTTAGATTTGAAGAAGAACGCTTAAAGTTAAGTGGACAGAGAAGGTAACAAACTAATAAATTTATAACCGGATTAAAGTATGAATAAAATTATCGCCGAGTGAAGAACCAAACGAATCGATGATATGTTAAGAAATAATGAGTTATTAACAGATAGCGGCAGAAGATAAACGTACGAGATGAATACCTAGAAGAAGAATTATGCATCAAGTTATAGAAGATACAAGAACTATCAAGAAGTAAAACCGCCGAAAAAAGAAGAATGATTACAGATTGACCAATTTAACTGGCTTCTATTAATCAAGCAATCAATAGATCCATATATATATATGAAATATTGATTGTTTAATTAAAAAACAGATATATAATTAAGGATCTATTGATTGCTTGATTAATAGAAGCCAGTTAAATTGGTCAATCTGTAATCATTCTTCTTTTTTCGGCGGTTTTACTTCTTGATAGTTCTTGTATCTTCTATAACTTGATGCATAATTCTTCTTCTAGGTATTCATCTCGTACGTTTATCTTCTGCCGCTATCTGTTAATAACTCATTATTTCTTAACATATCATCGATTCGTTTGGTTCTTCACTCGGCGATAATTTTATTCATACTTTAATCCGGGTATAAATTTATTAGTTTGTTACCTTCTCTGTCCACTTAACTTTAAGCGTTCTTCTTCAAATCTAAACTTAAAATTTGTCCTAATTTTTCTACGTTTACTTTATAGAGTACCAGTTTTTCAGCGCTGTAGAGATAAAGCGATCGCACAAATATTTACATATAATAAATCAAAATTTTTCGATATTTGTGATTTTTTTTTAATGCAATTTTTAATTACGTGTTCTATCGGATATGTTCCGTCTCGATGATTTTTTACTGCCTAAATACGCGAAAATCTCCTATAGAGGGTGATCCAGAGAAGACCGACTGTTTTTTTTTTTTTAATAGCGCAGTTGGTAATACGGCTAAAAAGCAAACCGCGTTCTTCACGGTTACACACGAGAGATTTTTTGTTGTCGTTTAGTTTTAATTATTATGACATTCTATAACGAGAAGAAGTGCTCGTTTTGCAAGGAACGTTATTTTTGCCGTGAATAGATCACGACAGTGCAGAGTTTAGAAAAGAATTCAAAGTTACGCGATTTTTTTATATCTTAAGAGACGCGTTTACGAAACACCGTCCACGAGATCTGAAAAACCTGGAAAGTCGGACTTTTGAAGAAATTTCAAAAATTCAGCGACCTCTGCTCGAAAAAGAGTTCGAAAATGTTGTAAAAAGTGTGAATGAACGTATTATTGGAAATGGCGGTTGCGTTCCACAAATGATTCCAAGCTAATCTCTCGTTTTTCTAGTTTTAAATAAAATTTCATTCAAAAATTTCCGTCGAATAGTTCTTGAGTTATTAACAAAACCGTCAGTCTTTTCTGGGTCACCCTTATATATATGTATATATTATATATATATATATATATATAATATATGTATATATTATATATATATATATATATTTGTGTTTTTTGTCTATTTCCTACGCGATTCTGATTGAATATGACGCAAATGACTTTATATTTTAACGTACATTGTGTTATTATTTCAGAATCTCTTCAACACGCTTACGTCTTTATTGGATTTTTGAGTTCCAAGAGGTAAAATTCATATTCCTTCGAATAATTAAGTATAAAACAATCAAGTATCGATTTAGTCGCGCTTTATAGATATATCTAACTAGGCTTCTTAAAAAAAATTCCCCTCCTTAATTTCTAACTAACAACGTTAATCCTTCGTAAAAATAATTTCCGCTATACTTCGGTTACAACTCAGACGTACACACCTGTACGAGAATACGCAAGTTGGAGCATAAATTTTGTCGGAATCAAGTAAGAAGTTACGAAATAAGAAGTCCGTTTTTGTACGCACGTTTTAACGAATTTAAGATGATTATATCATCCGACAATTACACTTACCGAAAAATACACCGCTGGCCGCTCCTTTGATTCCTTGAACGACTGTCAGATTATTATCGAGGAAATACGGAAGACAAGATGTCAAGCTGGTATTTTGACAGTAAGATTTGTAAAGCGTTCCGGTCACATTCTTATGACATTCGCTTATATCGCTCAACTTCATTAATCGACTACCCAATACGCACATGCTAAATTTTACAGAAATATATCGTCGATTAGTCAAAAAAAAGGGCTAAATTGAACGAAAACTGTCGGAAATAAATAACTATTATTTATCATTACTATTATCGGTTTGTAAACAATTCCCCCGTGTCGTTATATAAAGAAATATTATTTTAATTTTTTATAATGTGGAATGTAGTGATTTTTTATAAAAAAATCAATTGAAAATTAGTTAAATCGCTAATATTTATTTTCTTAAAGAAAACACAAAGTTTTTCGGCATTTACGCCATTATCAAGTGAAATATTTTAAAACATCATAATTTTAAAAATATAAATTAAATATAATTACTTAAAAATATGTGATGATGATTGTGAAAATATGATCCAAAAATAAGCTTTGTGTTTTCTTTAAGAAAATAAATATTAGCGATTTAACTAATTTTCAATTGATTTTTTAAAGAAATATTAACTATTATTGTTTTTGTAATATTAATAATCCGATTTGCGCGTTAAATATACGAAGATTTAAAAAGTAAACAATTACGAGTAATGAGAATTATCAGAATATTGAGGGAAATTTACAAAACAACATTTGAAGGTAGCCTCGGAAAAACATATTTCTTTTTCACTTTTCCGATAATCTTAGAAAAGTCGAATAAAGTACATTAAATAAATTTAGGTCGCCGAAGTAATGTTATTACGATATGAAGTATTTAATGCGAACGATAATTAACTGTTTCAGTCATACCGTTCTCTATGCGTCGCATTTAATGATTATAAAAAAAAAACCACGTCTATTTTCATAATAATTTAGTCGCATTGAAATTATAAAAATATTTATATAATACATTAAAACGGTATTGCATTACTAAAACGCATAATTCGCGGTGTCGAAAATTGATGTGTGACTGTGAAAGGATTATAACCGTTTAAAAAATTATAAATTAGGCTTTCCTTACTTTTTATTTTGTTATCGTATTTATATCGGTGTCAGAATTTTGTTTTCTTTTTTATCGCTAATTTATAACTAGAGCCCCGAGTGATGTAAGTTTTATATGCACCGACTGAAAGAAAATTATGAAGTCTCTTATTTTAATTCGATGTAAAGGATACATCTGCGCGCAGTGGTGTATTTATGCGACTGTGTCGGATACTTTTATGAGAGACTCCGGATAATCAGTCACAACGTTATACGGCGCGTAAACTTTTAATGTAAAAAAATTATCAATTTTGATAATATCGGTCGGCATTGAACGTTTCCATTCTAAAAATATTTATATAACGGATTAAAAACTATTTAGATTTATCTAAAGAACTTCTTCTTCTGGTTATCCTCAATAGATGTTGGCGATTATCTCTCTGGCTTCCAATCTGTTGGCTAATAAGGTTTCCGTATTAAGTCCTGTCCATTCTTTTGCATTTTACAACCATTCTTCCCTTTTCCCCGTTTTCTAGTGATGTTTCCTTCAATTATCGATTGTAACATTTCATATCTGTTGTTCCTCAACATGTGCCCGAAGTAAGCTATTTTTCTTTCCTTAATAGTTCTTTCTATAATCTTTTATTTAATCGTTTTAGTATTTCCTTTTTTTTTTGATACTTTATCCGTCCGTGGAATCTTTAGCATCCGACGGTATAGCCACATCTCGAATGATCTTAATCTATTTAGCATTAATTTTTTCTTGATCGTCCAGGCTTCCATATAGTAGTATGACACATATGTAACAAATCTGAAATCGTCCTCCAGTAATATCAAAGGGTATCTCATTCGCGGCGTCCAAAATTGATATGTGACTGTGAAAGGTTTACCGTTTAAAATTATTTCTCTCTCTCTAAACGCACATTCAAAAATGTAATTCTAAATTTCTTAACTAAAAATGACGCTTTTCATACTTTTACTTTGTTATTGTATTTATAAAAAGTCTTCTTCCGATGTCAGAATTTTGTTTTCCGACAACAAGACAAGCAGAAGATACATTTACGGAGTGAAGGAAAATTACGAAGCCGTTTATTTTAATTCGGTCTTACTGTAAAGGATACATCTGCGTGGAAAAGCGCATCCGCTAGTTTAGCACCGCATCAATTTTTGAATTTCGGTGTACGACTTCTCATTAGGCACACACATCGTAGATGTAACGCTAGATTCTCACAGCTGCCCATAAGTTGTCTGTATTGACATGGATACAGTTTTCTACGTTGGTAAACATTTTTTTTCTTTTTCTCTATTAGCAATAATTTGGAGTTAATATTAGTCGGTAGATGTCGCTCCTGACATTTTATTTTCTTCGCAATCGGATGTGAGAGACTTCCCTGTGTTAGCCCCTTTAATCTAAATAGACTCCTAGGTGTATCTCGCTTGTTTTTTTCTTCTCGAAATCTTTTTATTATCGACCATTTCATGTTTCGTTTTCTGTTGCAGAGAATGAAATATGAGCAGACATTTCTAGTCCGAATTTATAACGACTACATTTTCACACGTACTATATAATCGGTTTTAACGAAAAGTTTCAACACATCTGTGATTAAATTTTGAACTATTTTCTGTTATAACGGATAAGTTTCGAGTGGATATTAATTCGTGTAGACGCCTAATAAGCTGAATAATATAATAAAATACTACAACTTAAAAATTAAATAATAAATAAAGACGAGTTAAATTTAATCGCTTCGTTAGTTTAAAAAACAATTTAATTAAGATGTCGATTATTTTTTATTATTAAAAAAAAAACATAATATTAATTTTCGACATCAATAGTTTCAGAAATCATTTTAAACAAAAACAAAAAAAAAATGGCTCGTATATAAATAAGGTGAAAATATAGACGATGCAACGATGTGGTTGAGATTTAAATATCGACGTAATAGTCAACTTATACTCCAGAAAATGTTAATAACGTTGTAGACTATATTATTCTCGACCGAAAAACAACCCCATCGAGCCGAATTAAAAACATCTAGAAAATGATAAAATCACATCTAAGATTATTTTAGAAAAATAGTTCAAATTATAAACGAGCAATATCGGAATATTCTGAATTAAATATAAATAACTTTTAAAGTCAAGTAAGATCGTTCGGATTAATGAAGAAAAGATTCATTCTTGATAAATTTGATATAGACGTTTCGACGAATAACAGATTATGCAAAAACAATTATCTTATTAATAAATAGAGAAAATTTTAAAAATGAAAACAGAAATGTAACTGCAAATTTTAGCTTATGACTCTACTAGTTAGATAATTTGAGATAATTCTCAGATAAAAATCGGAAAATGGTTCGATAAAATAATTTCATTCGATTTAAGTGTACAGTTAATTCTATACAACTACCGCGGGTGATACTTATACATTATATGTCGAACATTTTTTATGCCATTATTCTTGAAGTTATAACATTTATTATCTCCATTTATTAATTTATTTAGATATCTAATAGAAGCGGGTGTTTTCGGCGTAAACATATAGTGAGCGTCGAAAACTTATTTCAAAACGAATATGCCGAAAACACTCCTCATATTCCAGATTCGTTATTTATTATATTTGAAGGCGATAATTACCGCATATTTCTCTTTAATGACCAATTAAAATGTTATCTACGCTATCAAACTGGTCATATTGCAGAACAATGTAATTCACTAATGCAAATGCTGACATGCATCACAGTTGATATCGAACTGAATTGTTTTAAAAAGATCATAAACCTGAGCTTTAAACAACTCTTCATCTGAAACTACATCTAATTATGTAATTCAGAACTTCGCTTCTTCTAAAGAAGACCTTAAACTAAACCTAATCCAGCTCCAAAACGTGCTCTTTCTACAGTTTACGATTCTTCAACTACCACCATAAAAGAGATAGAAAATTACAAGCATTTTCAAAAGTAAACAAAAGCGAATAAGACAGATTAACCACATAGCATGGTCATACAAATAAAGCAGCGGTTACGAATGAAATTGATCATAAACCTACTATCAAAGAAATGCTGAAGCCAATAGAGGAATCTATTACATCAAAAATCTTTTGAACCAATATACCATAAACATAACTTTTGTATCTTAATGGGTATGATGAGAAACCGCAAGCTATAGTAAAAGAGTTTACCTCAGATACAAAATGCATTATTCACTTATTTGATGAGAACTAACGGCTCCTACAATATGTAACAATGAAAACTGGCTTCATTAAATTAAAAAAAAAAAGTCTGAGCTACATTATGTTACCCTGAAACTTTCGAAGCGGCAACTGCATTTTCATCTGAAGAATCGACAGACTAATTACAGTAGGCACTTCTACATCTAACATTTTGTAACAGCTGAATTATGTCTAAAACGGATAGCGATGATCTCAAGGAAATAATTGATAAATTACATAAACCAATCATCCTCACAGGAGACTTTAATGCGCATCGTATAATGTGGAGAAGCCAAAATACTAATCATAGAGGTAAGGTTCTAGATGAAATACTAGATTCATATAACTTAATAGTTCACCAGATCATTATAACTTCTCCTACAGAAAATGGTCAATGCTGGATTTAATAGTATCATCTGTACAATTCACCAATATCCTACAAATATTTTACCATGATGATCTAGCAAGTAGTGATCATATTCCCATTCTTGTAAAAGACATAGTTTGTAATGACAGACAGCAAGTTTATATACTAGTATTAATTATAATCACACTGACCGGAATAAATACCATACATTATGTAACACATTATTCATCAAAAATAGTAATGAATTAAACAATGAACAACTTACAGAAACTCTGGTAAATGCAGCAAAAAGTTTTACACCTCATACATTAACAAAAAAAAAATCAATACAAAATAAACCACGATGAACTTGTGGCTTGCTGCGCTGTCATAAAAAGTAAAGAAAAGCATTGAGGATATTAAAAATATATCTAACTGAAGAAAATGTCATTGCCTTCAGGAAGTCAAGAGCCAAAAGAACATTCACATTTAAAGAACCGAGGAGAAAATCCTGGAAAGAATTCACATCTTCAATCACAAACAGAACTTCTACACAATCAGTTTGGATAACAAATCAATTCAGTCGAAGCGAAAAAAAGAACTGAACTTGCTTCTATTATTTTTTGAAATGGTAAAATTCCTGTATCAGGCCCAAATAAAATTGCTGACATATTTGCTTCTCATGTCTGGTTACACTGATTCTACCTCGCTTACATTAGACATTAATGAATAAATACATAATCCATACAATCAAATAATCGCAATAAAAGAAATTCAATTAGCAATTCAAGAAACTCATTCAGCAGCACCAGGAGCTGATCTTTTTTATATTAATATGCTCAAATAGAATTGTGCGAATATTACAAAACCTATTAAACGATATTTGGACTGCAGGAACTTTCCCTAACACCTGGTGCACCTCTGTTGGTATACCGCTGCTAAAACCAGAATCCGTTCTTAGCCGACAGCTATAGGCCGATCTCATTAACCTCAGCTGCTTGTAAAATAATAGGGAAAATTATCAACAAACGGCTTCAATGGGTATAACCTTTTATCGTACATTCAATGCGGATTTAGACCATTGGGCTCAGCAAGTGAGCAATTACAAATGAGTTCTCAGACAAGAAACACTTACTAGCTATATTCTCCGACGAAGGCTTTCAATACAATAAGCAGACAGAAAATTATGGAACAACTATCAAACTGGAATATTCGACGTCGTTTACCCTAGTTCATACATAATTTTTTACAAAACAGGAATTTTAGGATTAAATTCGGAAATGTAATATTGGGCAACAAGAACCTCGCAAATTGAGTTCCACAGGGTTCTGTTTTAGGACTTTGCTGATAACTTAGTAATGGATATATCCGCTGGAGAAGCTGTAACATACAACCAATTAATCGACTGGTCCACGTATCATAGATTAACGTTTTCAACGTCAAAAATTAAGGCAGTACATTTTTGCAGATTGCGTCGTTGTAGCCATAAACTAAGTGTCAACTTCTTAATAAATTGGTTAGTTTTCTTTTGCGTAAATTTAAAAATTACAATTTCAATTCAACTTTCTCTAAGCTTGAGCCTAATGATAGTCGGCTATGGAAAGTTTGCAGACAATACACGAGACAGCATACAGCTCTTCCACCACTCTACGATTCACACTTAAATAACTATGTTTACAAAAATGAAGCGAAAGCTGAGTTTTTAGCATCAGAGTATTTCAAAGTTCATAATCGTAATTCTAACTTTGCATCTGGCTATCAAGTGAGAAAAATTCATTCAGCTGTTAAAAAATTCCTCAATGCCAATCTACTGCCCAATATTTTCCCTCTTGTCACCCCAAGTGAAGTCCTTAACAATATTAAAGCTATAAAAGTAAAAGGTTCGTCAGGGGATGACAATATTTCTACTCCCATTATTAAGAAATTGCCGCTAAAAGCTATTATTGAACTTACAAATTTAATTAATGCTATCTTTAGATTCGGTTATTATCCAAACAGTTGGAAGATAGCCAAAATTATTGCTCTTCCCAAACCTGGAAAGGATGCCTCATGTGCAAGTAACATACGTCCTATTAGTTTATTGAGCAATCTAAGCAAAATAGCGGAAAAAATTATACTATCCCGTTTAAGACTTCATGCAGATAACCAAAAAATCATTCCTAATATACAGTTTGGCTTTCGTCCAGGTTATTCCACCACCCAGCAAGTAGCACGAATCACGGAGTTTATCACACATAATTTTAATCGTAATAAACATACTGGTATGGTTCTCCTGGATGTTGCGAAGGCTTTCGATACTACTTGGCATAAAGGTATTATTTACAAAATGATAAAATATCAGTTTCCTCGTTATGTAATCAACGTTATTAGCAGCTATTTAGCAAACAGACTATTTTACGTTACTATCAATGATTCAAGGTCTACTATGAAAACGTGCTCAGCGGGGGTCCCCCAAGGTAGTATTCTGGGTCCCTTTCTGTTTACTTTGTTTTTATCTGATTTCCCAAACCTACCTGATATTCAGACTGCTCTTTATGCAGACGATACAGCTCTTTTCTGTACTTCTTATATACCTAAAGCAATTACTAATAAATTACAGTCAGGAATAAATTGTGTCTTTCGTTATTATAAAAAATGGCAAATTGATATTAATTGTGATAAAACAGAGGCTATATTTTTCACCCGCAGGCGTCCCACGTTACCTGCTGAAGTTAAGGTCAACTCTACTCAAAACATGTTCGATACCTCGGGGTAGTCTTGGATAACAGACTAAATTTTTCTGAACATGTCAGTCATACTACCTTGAAAGCTAGCAGGAGTATATCTACCATATATCCATTAATCAACAGAAAATCATTTCTTAATGTAAATAATAAATTAATTCTGTATAAAACACTTATACGTCCCATAATGACGTACTGTTGTCCAGCTTGGAGTTTTATTTCAAATACAAATTTTAATAAGTTACAAGTATTTCAAAATAGATGTCTCAGATGTGTGCTAAATGTCCCTAGATACCACAAAATAGTTGACATGCATGCTACCTTAAACATGCCTTATATTAAGGACCATATCTTAAATTTAACGCGTAAGTTCTGCGATGACTGCTTAGTCCACGATAATAGTTTAATTTCTACCATTGGTAATTACGATTCCAGGCAACTCCAATTTATGTATAGTAAATATAAACATAGGAGGCTCAAACATAACCTGTTGTAATGTTTTTGCGGCGCCTATTTTAGAAACTAATATTCCTTCTTTATTTATTTTTTAATGTCTAACGTGTTTTTTCTTTTGTTTTATTATTACTATCTTAATTTTTTGTTTTTTTTTGCTGTACAGTTTTTTTTCAATTATTTTTTGCTGTCATTATAAGTATAAGTATAATTACTTCTTTTATTTATTACGGGTCTTTGTATTATTATTTCTGATGTACGGCGAGCCATGTTGGGCGTTACGTAATTATTATTTAAAATTTTTGGTTTGTGTATACTCAATGTAAATTATGCTGAAATATACGTTGTTGTTGTTGTTGTTGTTAAATAATCTTACAATTCCATCAGTGGACAACATCACTTACCTTGGTATTATTTTTGACAATAAATTAACACGGGAATACCATATAAAACATCTTATAAAAACGTGTAATAAAAAAAGTAAATATAGTTCGCAAACTATCGCGTAGTGATTTTGGTGCCGACAAAAATATGCTTCTAATGATCTATAAGGTTTTAATGTGTTCTAAGTGTGACTACGGCTTTTATGCATATTCCTCTGTTGATAAAACGCTATTACAAACATTAAATATAGTACATCATAAAGCGCATAGGCTGGCACTCGGTCCATATCCAAACAACACCCGTCATTCACTTATTTCATGAAGATTCTGTATCTGCATCAATATTACATCCTTCTAAACTGCTATATATACATTTACTCGGTTCAACACAATTACTAATGAGTGCAACGAACGCCAATCATGGACAAACTGCAACAAATTTTTCATGAAAATAGAAAATGTAGTTAACAACCTTCAGATCCCTCCTATTCCACCAATAGATCCGATCAATCCTTTCCTAACTTGGCATATCCAAACCTTTTTACTTCACTCCTGAAGTACCGCCATTCCGCAACACGTGTATTAATATAAGTTTTTCAGAACCTTCTTTCAAATTTCTTAGGATGTACAGTACTCTACACTGATGGTGCAAAAAATATCAATGGCTATGGTTGCGTCATCATACATAACGATGATACAACTTATTATCCTCTACCTTGCTACTTTTCAGTTTTATCATGCGATTGCTATTATGCCAAGCTGTATTGATGGCTTCACACGAAACCAGCGCTAAAGTATATGTTCCATTCATCAAGTATGCGGCGAATCAAAAATAATTCACCCTATAGTTGAAAATATTATTTCATTATCTCGAGAAAGAAAAATAGAAGTCCATGTAATCTGGATACCTGGACACAGCTGTATTGGCCAAAACGAGGAAGCAAACCAGTCCGCTCGAGATTCTTCATATATGACACACGTTCAGTTTCTAACGGTGCTATCAAGTGACATACTTAATCTACTAAAAAATTGCGCTATCAAACAATCCAAGACTACATGTTCAGATTTACAGTGCATCACCACGCAAAGTAGAAGTAGAACTGACAAGAGTGCTATATATTCAATAAGACTAACCCTTTCATGTGTTTATCTTGTAATATCCAAATTTCCTAATCCCACCTTCTCCTTTATTGTCCTACCTACAGCATTCTCCGTTCAAACCTTAATTTTCCTATCACGATCAATGAAATACTTTCCACTGCTAACCTTAATAATCTAACTTTCGCCAATCAGACACATATACTACACCTATAATTTAATTAATTTCTTTCAATTTAACACTTAATGTATTAGTTTAATTTAAAGTTAAACCGTGTTTCTGGCCTCTGTAGCGGTATACAGCACGGTATATAAATTTATATACATATATAAAAAAAAATATTAGGAAAGAATTTATTTATTTATTTATCTTTTTTGTTAATATATTATTCATTTAAAATTTATATATAAAATTGTTTAAGAGCTAACTTATAATAGCATTCTTTTTTTATTTTTAGCATTAAAGATTAAAGATCCTTTTTTAATATAAAGATAAATAGGTAAGATCGGTGCTCTAGTATATAACGTTATATTTGAAACAGTAATTTACGTGGTCAGTAGACACGATTATAACTTTTGACATTAATTACTTGATCAAAGTTTTTATCTCTACCCCCAGATATTACATAATTTAAGATTTAGTAAGTTCAATTTTGAAATTTAAAACGTTTAATTACTGTTTTAAGCTTATTAATAATTTCACTTTGTAAGAATTTCACATTAAGAACGTTAAAAAATATTATACTAATTAATAACATAAATGTATGGACGCGTAAATAATACGCACGTATATGATAGGTATGCATATATGAACCTAAGGAGGCTGCTATGGGTAATTACAAAAATTTTCGTAATTTTTTCTAAAATTAATTTAGCGTGAACGGACCACGAATATTTTAGATATCGAGTATACATCGTGTGGAATAAAGATTACTTCTTTACTACGTTTTGCTTACACTACCAGTATTATAATGTTACATAGCCATACCTATTCTATTTTAGTATAAAATGCGCAGAAATATAAATGAGATATTTCTGACGAAAAAAGATTCTTAAGCACTGATACACACTGTAAATACAAAGTATAATGACATATAATGAAAAAAATGCTCAAACGTTTGCAAGGTAGAAAGACATAATTTTTCGTTAATCATTATACTAGTGTAATAAGATCCAAAGGTTAGATTATAAAACGTATGATGGAAATAAAGAATGATTTCTTAAAAAAAAAGGAACTCCACCTATTTAATATTATTAAATCATTGTCATTAATTATAAAAGCGATTTAAACTTATTCGGATTTTTACCGAGTACCGCAAGGATGTAATATAAAATTTCGCTTACTGTAATTTTTCACTTCCGTAAGCATTATTAGCGACTCCGATGTAAACAGATAAGATGGACAATAGTACACATGCCAGAGCGACCGCTCCGAATTTGTTGACAAATTTTACTCCGACGTACACGATAGATCCCATTATCCATAATACTATACTTCCATAGACACGAAAATTGTTGTACATTATACTGGAATCTTCGGTAAAATCACCGAAAATTGATAATTCCGGAGCCATATATGTCTGCAATGCGAAATTAGTATATTGTACTTTGGGTAGATTAGCGAGAAACTAAACGAAAATTACTATTCTACGATTAAGATTAACGAGCAATTTTGTTTCGAAATAAATCGAAATATTTAAAACTTTATTTAAAAAATTGAATAAATATCCTCGAAGTTTTACTGACGCGACAAATAGGTATTTTTGATAATTTCTCGGAATTTTATAGTTCACGTTAGAGTTACAAAAAAAATTACGTTAATTTTTTGAAATTACATCAACAAAAATCGATAAAGAGTTTAAAATGTATTTAATACGAATTTAATTACAAAAAAAAAATGAATGCAGTCTTCAAGAAAATTACCTAACGATTATGTAAACCAAATTTTTCACTTAAATTTTATTTATAATACATATATATCAAAAATTGATTAACTTCTAGGGGTAGAAGCAAAATATTTAATATTGGATTTGCTGATGATTCAGAGAAAAAAAACTACCAAGTAAAATAGAAAATACTGACAACGAAATGCAGCAAAAGTTGAACAAATTAAAATACTTTCTTTTAATAATTAATAAAGATGAAGCGAGAATCTCCGATCAATTTTTTTTTTAAATGTTCTGTGTCATGTACTGCTACAACGGCTCAAAGCGGAGAGTCTATTGTTCCGTTATTACAGGTGTGAACATAGTTTAGTGCTAGTGCGAACTAGAAAAGTTATAGAAGTATCTTCATTTTTAGGTAAAAGTATTTAATTAAGTGTGTTAGGAAACTGTAATGAAGATCGACTCGAGTTATACAGAGAACAATGGAGTAAGATATTATAGTGATTCGAACATTACAGGGTGAACAAATAGGAGGATCTGGATAGGATATAAGAATCGGCCAAACGAATATTGTGCGAACAAACAGAATCATTACATCCCGTATTGTGCGATGAACACGTTGAATAGCCACATAACACTATGTTGAGGTAAACCGGAAAATTTGACTGTTCTTGTTCCTTAAATGTATGGAACATGCAGCGACGCATATCGGAACGTGTTGCTGGAAGTAATTCTGCAGGAGACGCGAAGGCGGCTTCTTTCGCAGCTCGATTTGTATGGAAAAGAGAATAGCTTTTGCAATGTGAAAAATTAGAAAATATATGTAAATATAGATAAATGAGATTATAGTATTTTCGATAGTGTCGTATGGATTTGAATCATGGACCAACGGTGTCGGGGAGGAAATTGGAGACGTTCCAAATGAAATAGGGCATTACGGATTCTACGACGGCGCGCAAAACTAATATCCCGGAAGAACTACATATACAGATGATAAAGGTGTTACCATCAATCAGGAAAGAAATGTTATGATTTTTTGATTAATGAAATGGAAAAAATAATTCTTAGGGGTGACGGCTGGAGGAAGATAAAATTGCCCGGTCTATAAATTCGGGAGTCGATTTGGAAAATTGATGATCGACAGGGGTCGATGAATTATTGAAAAATCAGGCGTCGACGTCCAAAAAACTCGATTAAAGATATAATATGTATAGCTACAAAAATAAATGACTACCTTGAGATCGTAGACGTTGAATAAATAATAAGTATATTTAAACAAATACATCTATCCTTTTTTAATGTTCGAACAAGGAAATTACGCAGTTCGGGGTGCTATTTTTTGTCTGTTTCTTATTCATTCATTCATTATAGCACCGTTGTCGAACGTTGGGCTTAAAACGGCTCGGAACAAACTTATCACTGGTAGTAAACTGTACCAATCCGACAGATAACCAGAGGTTGTTTCTTCCGGCGGTATTCTTTCTGTAAGTTTTTCTCTCATTAACCTACGGTGCAGTAGATTGCATATACTTGACTTCTTTTAAAACTTCCCGGCGTTTATTCGTACGTTGAAATACGTTCGTGTTGCTTATTTAATCTGTCCACTTTATACGAAATATTCTATAGTAGTAGTAAAAATAGTACAACATATTTTTTCTTTCACCGATTTTATGATTAGCCAACTTTCAGAACTATACTACAACATACCGAGAATATGTAAAGTATATAATCTTATTTTCAAATCTAATTTTATATTTCTACTACATAATATTTAATTCCAGGAATGCGCTTCTAGCTTACACACGAAATTATCATCCGCGTTCGTGTTGATTAATTTGGATGTTGATTTTGTTTTTCTATTCTGAAATTTCGTTGTTTTTTTTTGTTATTCTTCCTGCAGTCGAATATTACAAAATCGACAAAACATCGAACGAGTTGTTTTATCGGGAGGAAAAATTGAAAAATTATTATTTCTATATAAATAAATAAGTCGGTATTTTGGAACATTTCGAACATTATAACAAAACAATTATATCGCCACCGTCGATATTTTTAATAGAATCTATAGATTATAGTTGATTACATTAAAATCAATTTATAAAGTCCTTCGAATATCTCTCTGTACGTATATATTTGTAAAAGTTTTCATGTACAAAATGGAAAACATATAATAATTACCAATATAATTTCTACTGCTCCGATAATATACATAGAAGCGGCTAACGTTGTCCCCGTATAGAACAATAAACCGACTGCACCCCCGCATTCAGGTCCCAAAGATCGACCGATCATAAAGTACGAACCTCCAGCTGGAACTACACCATTGGTCGCGATAGCGCTCATCGATATGGCCGTTAACATAGTCTGAAAAAAAAATCATAAACACACACACATATATATATACATATCGCTGTATCAGTCCTTCTTGTAAATAAAATGAATATATTTACTAGCCCGGGTGTTTACGAGAAAAAGTTTATAAAAAACCCACTATATAAAATACTTTATATTACACTAAGCTTACAAAAAGCCATATAATACTCGATATAATAATAAAAACGACAAATATATTAGAAAAAGTTATCAGATAACATTTTATATTATCTATACTAATATATAAGACTGTAGTGTCCGTGATTTGCGAATATTTTCATTATAATCACCGCGTTAGGTTATTTTTATCACACATAAAAATGTATTTTTTAAAATTTTTAACTGTCTGGTTCCGATTTAACTCGAAAACTAATTGAAGAAATTATGATGAAATTCGCACAGCTTCTATATTATTTGCTTCACATTGATATCGCGAATACGACAGAAATTACAACAATTTAAAGTTTTAAAAAGTATCGATATCCCTGTAAAATCGTTTAAAATTTAACAGCCACCTGAAATCGGGAAAAAGTACATCTATTCGCCCGTAAAAACATGCCATCATCCGTCCGTTGAGGATTTTTTGCTTTCGCGCAGTAAAATAGACAGCGATATCTCTTTATAAGACCATCTGTATGTCATCATCGATCCTTTTCGGAATAGTTGCATTCGTGTAATAAAAGAAATAGAATATTGTCTTAAATAATTACGTGGATAACTTCTAGTTAATTTAGAAGTTGTTTGCGCTTTTATTTCGTGTAAATAAACTCTATGTGCCTAGAATCGTAACTGTAGATCCTTGAGATGTATTACACGATAGGCAATTATCGTAGAACTCGCCAGTTGTAGTAATAAGAGATAATCTGAGACACAATTCTCGAATATATTTTTTTCACAATTCGATAAGATTATAAGATTCGGACGATGACGCAATACAATCAAAATAGTTTATAGATTCGTCCTTTATAATGACGTGGTTATCTTCTTTGTTTATTCAACTTGGGCGCCACCACATTCCAAATGATTCCAGTAAGCTGGTTAACCGTTTATATTTAGATCTATAATCCTTACAATACAACGGTATTTAAATTATTTGTATTTATTTTTTATCATTTTTCATTTTTATTCGATATTTTTTTTATATCATAATTATCTTAAGATTATGTAAGTTATAAAATTAGTTTTCCATATTCATGTTAAGAAATAGTTGATGCAAATTAGGTTTGTAAATTTACACATATTTTGGTTAAAGCACAGAGTAATATAAAAGGTATATTGAGCGCGCGAAGATATAGAGAATAAGTAAACTTCAAATAAATTTGCAGTTTACTTATTAGTTAGCGGCGGGGTTATACGACGATCGTCGTATGTTCACGTTATAATAAATCTAAATTTATTATATTGAAGGTGGAAAACTAATATTTAATTTAATTAATATAATAAAAGAAAATATATATATAATTATTTATTTAATTAAAGTAAAATATATTAAAATTATTATAATATAACTAAACCGGATTTGTAGTAGATAAACTATTATTATACAATAGTTAAAATTAATTTTAGTTAGTCAATGGAAAAAAACCCAGTAAATTAGTTTGACCAAATAATTTTAGTTAATACAGCCAGTAAATAATGAAGAAAATTCAGTAATTTTTGTTTAACAAGGCTTAAGAAAAATTGTATAAAAAGGGATGGTTGTTCATTTTTGAGGGAGTTCTAGTTTTTCAGTTACAAAGTTTAGTTGTTAGTTTCTTAATGAAGACGGTTAGAATAAAATGAGAATGGATGATTGAAACAATTACGAATCCGGTCAGGTTAGTCTTTAACTAAATTATTATTTTTTTTCATTAATAAATATATATTAGTTTTTTTTTTAATATAAAAATTTGGAAAAAAAAAATTATTTAGTTAAAGACTAACCTGATCGGATTCGTAATTGTTTCAATCAGCCATTCTCATTTTATTTTAACCGTCTTCATTAAGAAACTAACAACTGAACTTTGTAACTGAAAAACTAGAACTCCCTCGAAAATGAACAACCATCCCTTTTTATACATTTTTCTTAAGCCTTGTTAAACAAAAATTACTGGATTTTCTTCATTATTTACTGGCTCTATTAACTAAAATTATTTGGTCAAACTAATTTACTGGGTTTTTTTCCATTGACTAACTAAAATTAATTTTAACTATTGTATAATAATAGTTTATCTACTACAAATCCGGTTTGGTTATATTATAATAATTTTAATATATTTTACTTTAATTAAATAAATAATTATATATATATTGTTTTATTATATTAATTAAATTAAATATTAGTTTTCCACCTTCAATATAGTAAATTTAGATTTATTATAACGTGAACATACGACGATCGTCGTAATATATATATCCTGCTTTTTCTAATGTGAATTCAATATTTTTATCGTTAGTAATATTGTCATTATAATTATTATTCCATATTATTAAGATATCATACCTTTTCCGTAATTTAACAATAATTTTGAAATATATTATTATTTTTAATATTATTCTATAATTTGTTCGTATAAATATCAGCTCGAATAGGTGATGTTTAAACCACTATTTCGTTTATAAAATTTATTTCGAAACGGGAAATAATTTTCATTTAATACCTGTCACTAATATTTTTAAGTAAATATCTGTATATATATATATATATAATATACGTTATTATTTAAACTATTATTCCTAACATATTCCATAACATTGTCCGTATTGCAATACATATTTGTATGGTTAGTATTAAGTTTTGTTTCGATCAATTCGATATTATTCTTAATGTTAAATTTATCTTCGAATTAATAATTTTCTTTAAAAGAAAAATTGTTATATTTCTTTAAATTTCATAAGCTGACGTGTTGACGCGGTTTAATAGTCGTGTAACGGGTTTGTTTTCTTTACGGTAATTTTATTAAGCCTGTTAAAATCGGCGTTTCCGGATTCATTTCAGTTAGTTTTTTATCGAATATGCGCGATTTCTATTCTCGCAGATCGATTGATCGAACATGTATGAAGGTACGACTCTTGAAAAAAAAAAAAATAGAAGGTGAAATATAGGAAATGAACCCGATAGGGTTAGGCGATATATGTCGCAAATTATAGAAGACACGGGGTGTTGCAGCTACTGGGAACTGAAGAGACTGGCAGAAAGGACGAAAGAATGGCATGATGCTAGAAAACCAATCTTCTTGATGACAAATGAGTCTTGGTGCGATTTAGTTTAATTAAGTTGTTTATCTCTCACGCGTTTTGTTCATTTTTTATCGTCTATCTTTTCTTAATAACTTCTAACCTTATTATCTTCTCCATCTATAGTATCTTCTTCATTCAACTTTAGCGTCGCATATTTCAAATGCTTCCACTAGGTTAACCATTTATGTACGGTTCACACCGTATGAAAACTCGCACGATTTCTTTATTTTTAATATTTTTTTGTTTTATGTAATTCATTCTTTTACATATTGTTCACTTTTATTATCTTCTTCATTACGCTAACTGGTTTTCGTTTTTTCTCTGTCACCATTTCTATTGTATTTATTCCTTTCTTTACTACGTCTGATTATTGTCCTTTTTGTTCTTATTTATTCTCGCGTCGATATTTATCGAATATTTAAAAAATCCTTTCTGAGTGACTTCAGTATAATCGTTTCATCGACACGTTTGATCTGCAAACCGGAATGGAACTCATGTTCTGTCGAAACCAACTAGCGTCAGATTAGCCGTAGAAACTTAATAATCAGCCGGATTATTAACACGATTCTGTCTTTTATTACAGTATGTCCGTATTAAGGGATTTTTATATATTAAAAATCGTTTATTTTTCCAATCATTTCGCAGCGACGTTTAATTATTTATTTTTAAAGGATGTTTTATTAACCCGTTCAATGTCCTCTTTACGGCGCGTGAACTTTTAATATAGGGTGACCCCCGAAGAAGAAGGGCGGTTTGGTTGTTTTTCGAATAATTCAAAAACTAATAGACCGAAATTTTCGAATGAAATTTTATTTAAAAATAGGAAAACGACAGATTAGCTTACAATCATTATTTGCAACGATACATTCATTCAGTCTTTACAAAATGTTCGAAAACTTTTTCGAGCATAGGTCGCTGAATTTTTGAAATAATCCCAGTTTTCAGGTCTTCAAAGATCTCGTGGACGTATTTCGTAAACGTCGCTCTAAAGGTATTCCCACAAAATAGAAAATCGAGAAAAACTTTGAATTATTTTCCTTTGCACTGTCGTGATCGATTCACGCCGAAAATAACGTTCTACGATAAACGCGCGCTTCTTCTAGTTAATTTCGTGATAACTGAAACTGCACAAAAACGAACCTCTCGTGTGTACGCTAAACGAGCAGAACGCGGTTTGTGTTTTGTATAGCCTATTCAAAGAATAAAACCGTCAGTCATTTCCGGGTCATCCTATATAACGCGTTAAAAATTATCTAGTCATCTTAAAAGCGATAATATATGCGTTATCTTCCAGTTGTCTCGTTTTAATTATATCCGAAACCGAAATGTATATAAAATTTTTAAGTAAAAAAATCGATAACGCGTCGCTGTTTAAGAAGAATATTAAATTTAATTAATTTAATTCTTTCGATAATAAAAACAACAAATCGGTATTAATACTAACAAATAAAATTAAGCAACCATTCTATTACACCGACTTTTACATACACAAATAAACAACGCGCGCCTACACGAATATCCGAAAATGTTAATGCACTCTATTGTATTCGTCCATTTTCCTTACTTATATCGAGAATTTAAAGGGAAGGAGCATTTGTTCTCACTGGGTACCGAGCTTTCACTTTTGAAGCAAGACGAGATGTCATTCGTGGCACATAATGATCGTCATAGGGTTAAAGGAAACCGACGTCTACGCATTAATCACGTCAGTATGCGGACCTATTTTCATTATTATTATTATTACAGTATAAACGGCATTGTTTAGCAAGTTCAGTTAACAGGTGAACCCTGCTCAGACACGACGTACGAACTTAGGCCGTGTTAGTTTTCATTCATTTTTCACGTTTCTACGTAGACTGTACGGGTTTACACCATCGTCGACTACGCTATAACAATAACCCTAAATAGCAGAGCCGAAAGTTTTAAAGTTGTAACGTAAGTTTCTCGAATAAAGCTTTATCGACCAAGCCGTTTTTCGTCTCGTTTAACTTTAACATACTCGAAGAAACTTTTAACGAACTTTTTAATTTTACCGGAGTCTATAGCTTAATAAAACCGTCTTTACTTAATCATTTATCCGGAAACGATGCGAAATATTGAATAGTTGAAATTTGACTGAAAACTGATATAAAAATGGCGAAGTGAAATAATATGGTCGAATAAATTCGAACGTGTACTCGCGGAATTATTTATTTCCACATTGAGCGCCGTTAGATATTTATATAGAATTAACTGTCAACTGTCCGTTATTTAAGATCTATTATTTCGGATTTTTCACGGTTTATTTGTATAGATCGGAGCATTTTGTAGACAAATATTTAAGAATAAAATAAGTTCCAAACTAGCTGTGCTGTAGTTAAGTTATCTATAGTCATCGCCGTAGGTAGGATATTTAAGTGATTTCGTAATTTTTCTCCGATTGACTTACGCATTCTGAAAATGGTAACCCCATTTTATAGCGGTACAACATCTTTACATTTCATAGGTATACGTCCCGGTTTCCAATTAATTTTGCCCACGATGAATGTTTCCATACTTTCTTGTTATTATTATGCGTGTTAAAAATTTCAGCACTCTCATTCCGACAATCGTTGACAGCCTTTGCGTGACGCTGATTTCTCGTAACATCGATTTATACGTCTCGCTGTCCATGGGATTCTGAGGAGTTGTCTGCATCGCCATCTTTCGAAACTGTCGATCCTTCTCCCGTCGATATTTTTTAATATCCACGTCTCCGCTGCATATAGTACGATAGAAAATACAAGCATTTGGATAAGCTTAATTTTAACAATTTTTTTCCTAATGGAGTTTTCCTTTGAATGTTCATTCATACTATGTAGAAGTTTTCTCATCTCTTACATATTTCCAACTAGCTTTGTTTTTTTTTTTATTTATTTATTTTATTTAAAGACGTTCGATTACTGAGATCATTTGCGTATGTGTATACTTTATACGTTATGAATTAGGCCTGTAACTGCGAAGAATTTTAGGAGTTTTTCAATTGTTTGGGGATTATCCTGTAATATTGTTTGTATTGTTTTATTTGTGAGTTTGTAAATATTTCTTGGATTATCACCTTTGCAGGCATTTCTTTATTTCCCCAACCTGCGTTGGCTAAAGGTCTTTTTATAGCTATATTCTTGTTACTGATAGAATTCGAATTCAAGCCGTGCGAACAGAACTGCTATAACACGATATCTCTAGGGCATATATTTCTATATTTGTTATTTAGCTGCGATACATTAGTTTAGTCACAGCATTATTTAACTTATATTTAACTTATACGTCTATGCAAAGCGATATTGACATAACGATTAAACGACTTAACATTATGAATATTTAAACCGGCCGAATTATTTATTACTATTTGATCATTCACAAGCGAGCCACAAAAACTGCTAATTCTACGAATATCTTCGGTAAAATTCAAATAGAAAATGTTCAATCGAATCGATGAACCGCAAAATCAACAAATATCTGACGATCTTATATTAAAACGTTTAAAATACGAATCGAAATTCTGGATAGCACTTGACTGGAATAGAAATTTATCTCTAACCGATATATGATGTTAAATCTATTTTCTATGCTATTAAAAAAACTTAAAGGTTGTTCTATCAAGCAAACTATTATATTTTCTGCCATAAATCAAATATAATTACGTTAATTTCCTTAATGAAAGAATTCTCGCTATTAAATGTATTATAATTTAACTGGATACTAAATTGAGATATAAAAGATTCTAATACGTTAGTTTTAAGTTTATCATTATATATTTTAAACATTTTAAACCCAGAAATTAAAGCTGATTTAAAAAGACTAAGGTCCGTCGGCAGGATCCCAGCAATAACTGGAGCTGCCATAGTGGACACAGTTCTATATAACGGACAACACTAAGCAGAAGTTTACTTTGCTTAGCCGGGATTTTATTGAACATATTTGAATTTAGTTTATGTACATATATGCTTGAGCAATAATTAAACATCGATTCTATTACTCCTTTGTAAATAATAACTCTTCCTTCATATTTAATTCCACCTAAATTTTGCTGAATTTTAAGGAGCATGTAAAACCTTTTGTTTGCTTTATCTAGAAGAAATTTTACATGTTTATCAAATTTTAATTTATCATCTAGAATAATTGCTAGATATTTAAAGGATTTAACCACCGGTAATGGTTTATTATAAATTAAATTGATTTTCTTAAGTTCACTTTTAAATTTAGAAATCCGCCTGTTACTAATTACCAGAATTTCCGATTTATCAACAGAAAATTCGATGCCAAGTTGATTAAAAGTAATTTGAAGCTTCTTACAAATATTTCTGATATTATAAATTTCTAAAGAACTTTTAAGATTAATTACGGCGCACAAGTCGTCCGCGAAGCTAATAAATTCGCCATTATATCCATTTTCAATAGTAAAGATTTCTAAATTATTATGTACGTACGAGTATAAAACATTCCACAGAGTCGGTCCTAAAATAGAACCTTGAGGTACGCCACAGGAAATCTTTTTATACACAGTAGATTTATCGGAAGATATTCTAACTTTCCTGTTGGATAAATAATTAATAATAGTATTTATTAAGTAAGGATTTACAAAATCTTGTTTCAGATGTTCGATAATTTTAGAGTGCTTACAATTGTCAAATGCACCCTTGACATCAAAAGTTATTACTACGCTTATCAAGTTATTATCTTTTCCAAAAACAATAAAGTCATAAAGTTTTATAATTGCCATCTCAGAAGAATAGTTGCGTCTAAACCCAAACTGATTTCTATGCAAAATATTTTTACATTCGATTTCATTTAATAATTTTACGTTAATGATCTTTTCATATAATTTACCAACTGAATTTAACAAAGTTATTGGTCTATAAGAGTTACATTTCGTGTAATCTTTATTAGGTTTATTGATAAGCTTAATATCCCCAACCTTCCAGATATCATGAAATAGGGGCATACTATGATTTGTATTCAGTCCTGTTTTTTTTTGCACTTGTGAATTAGTACATGCCAATGTGCGTGGCTCGAGGGGGGAGATTATTTACATGGGAATACGGGTGTATGATTGGTAGTTCCGTTTTTTGTTGGCTTTGGATAAGTGCTATTATTTTTTTTCGGTATTAATAATTTATTTTCCCTTTTTTAAAATATGATTTATAGTGCGAGTCTGGTCTAATTTTATTTTTGTTCATACTTTTATAATTATTCTGTAATACACTGTAATTGGCGTTTTTCTGTTTTGTGTACGCCGTAATGTTCTGTAAATATATAAATAAATAAAAGATATATATATATACAATACTTATTTGGAAGCATATTTTGATGTTCTTATTACACGCTGAGTATATTTTTCACGCATTAATTAATAAATTTAACTCTCTTTTTTCTCTTATTACAGCACGATATTTTAAAATTAGCCACGACTTACGCATGCACGTTATAGATCTTTTAATTTTACGCGTAACTATTAGTATTACTTTTATCCTTCTAAAATTACTTGCAATTTGTCTTGTGAGACAATAAGCAGCATTGACTGATAATACGTTTATTAAATGAACGTCGTACAATTTCAGGTATTCATAGTTTTTCTCCTTATTAGTTAATAAAATCAAAAGAACCTCGTGCAGGTCAGTTTGGCAGTTACCATCGATAATAATAATAATAATAATAATTCTTTTTGTTACGGTGCCCGTTTTGATATTGTTTAACAGAAATTAACCAAGATTTTAAACAAGATGTGGACATACGTATTTCATCATGAGCGAAACGAATTATTCTATGTGCGAACAAGATCCTTTCCACTACCAAGTGCTTCGAACTTCAGTTCTATGGGAAAAAGTAAAAATGAATCTCTGCAGTTACGCGAGTCGTTCCTCGTCTGGCGATTTCAAGTTTTACATTTATATAATTGATTTTCGGCGTTTTTAACATTCGCCTTAATTTTTTTTTTCAATAAAACTGACACGTTTCGATTTAAAAAACAAAAATTATTTGGCGGAAATTAAATTAAATTGTTCATTTACGCGTATTCGTACGGATTATTACCATTCTACAACCTAGAAGCACGTTGATTTATTTTTTATTTTATCGATTTCTTCTTTATATTATTTTGTACACTGCAATTACTTTACACACACACAGACAAAAGGTGTACATATAAAACGACTACAGGTCTTTTACTGTTAATACCATGCACGGCTACGGTAACAAATCGGGAAGTGCTAGAACGCATGAAAAAAGTAGATAGTCGAACAATAAAAATGATTAAAATGAAGTACTCACTCGACGCGTAGACAAAAATAGGCTAAACCGTGCTGGTGGATGCGATAGAAGATACTCGCAAGGTTGGTCGCTGACAAATATGCTGGCTATTAAATATATGGCTATGGATGAATTTAGATACAACAGAGGATTTTTTCCACCTAGCTCGGGGTCGGTATTTATGGACAGAAGCAGTGCAAGATGTGGACGTCAAACTTCGATAATCGAAGAAGGTACCAAAAGAAGAAAAAAAATATATACATATATAAAATTTCAGAATTAGTTAAAGACATTTTTTAAAATATAGTGTATGCTCTATATAATATTCGCATGTTTATACATATATATATATATATATATATATATATATATATAATATATATATATAATATATATATATATATAATATATATATATATATAATATATATATATTAATATACATGCTTATATATACATGGATATCGGTCTGAAATGGTATCTAATTTTCTGCTTGAGAAAAACTGAAAATATTATTGCCAGATAATTTAATGAATGAAGATTGTCGCATATTTCGCTAGTATCGATATTTAGAATCAAATAAGCGTAAACTGTACTGCAGATATTTTCTACTAAAATGTAGCCATTTCCTTTTTTTTTATTTTCTATTTTTATGTTCAACATAATTTGTTTTTTTTTTTTAACAAAAAAATTGTAGTATAAAATTGTTCGGCTTTCAAATTACTCGGTTTGGTCGAATTTTTGATTATTTTTCAAATTTAACGCGTGGTTGGATAATATCGTTAAAGCGAAACCAGGATAAAAAAAAAACAATTGGATGTAGTTGCAGTAATGTTTTATTACTATGGGATCGGCCCTTTTTAAATATAATTAGACGAATGTAATCTTTTGGGAGAACACGCGTACTTAACCGTCTATTCTGAGAGCTTAAAATTAATAACTATAAAAAACGATTATCGCCGACCACCGTACAAATTAAGATTTTCTCGATAGAAACATCCGCACGGGTGAAATTTGCAATCGACGGAAAATAAATGTGCGCTCATATTTGAGAGTTGTTTGAGAGTTGTGAGGAGGTTCGTTTCCAGCTGACGGCATAAAGTTTCTATCGTGCCTAACTTTTAATTTACAAAATGGTACACTAATTCGCGTAATATTACATGGACGTGCACTCACATTGTGTAATGCGTTGAATGCTAACCCATTTTATAGGTAAAAATAATATATATATATATATATATATATATATATATATACTACTTGACCAGGCGAACTTCGTAACAGACTCAATATATGTATTAAATTATTTGCTGAATTAAATTAAAAAAATACGATGGAGAATTTGGATTTATAATTTTTTTTTTTTTTTATTATTGCTATCGTTAACTTACACCTAGCTAATGCTATATGGTAAGTTTTGTAATTTATATGCATACTATATCATGAGTAGCATTCCATCCCGTGATGGATGCTAAAACTGTATATATTAATACGCTTAATATGAAGTCCAGAGGTTTCGTTCTATCCAGTCGACGGTATTCAAGCGAGTTATCCATTAGAGAGATCGCCTTGTGATTAGTGTGTTTCTCCAGATGGTTGACATATTTTTTGGCAACGATCGCGATTTCCTCTTTTATGGACTTCACTTTAAGATCTTCATGAAGTGTAACATTAGTTACATACCATGTAGTACTAGCAAAATATTTCGGAGGATTTTGTTCTGCATTCGCTGTAGAATAGCGATATTGCTTTTTTTCGCGCAACCCCATAATTGACAATCGTATAGCCAAATTGGCTTCAAGACCAGGCTGTATAATAATAGCTTGTTTTCGATCGATAATTCTGATCTTTTTTCTAACAGCCGAAACATATGTTTCCATTTGATATTGAGCTCATTACGTTTTTTAATTATATGTTTACTCCATGTTAGCTGTTGATCTAAGTTTATCCCGAGATATTTTACTTCTTCTTTTTCGAGAGATTATGGTCCCATTTATGGTTATGGGTCTTGTTGAAGGAGTTCTTCTGTTGGTAAATATTACTCGAGCTGATTTATCCTCATTAATATTAATTTTCCACGTTTTGAACCATGTTGCTATTTCTTCAACTGCTGATTGCAGGTTTGTACATGCGTCTACGGAGGAACTATCTACACATAGGATAACTGTATCATCAGCAAATGTTGTTACTTCAATATTTGCAAGAGTGGGAATATCTGCCGAATAAAATATATATATTAACGGCCCCAGTACGCTCTCTTGAGGTACACCTGATCTTACTGGATAAATTTGGGATTCTTCTTCACCATATTTAACGAAAAGTATCTTTCTTTCAGGTGAGATTGTAAGAGTTTCGATAATTTATATGGGAAATAATGTTTGATTTTCTGTACTAGTCCTTCATGCCAGACACTGTCAAAAGTTTGGCGTATATCTAGAAATATCGCATCATAAACTTTTCTTTCTTCCATGGATTTTTCAATCATATTAACTACCCGATGAACTTGCTCGACGGTACTGTGTTTTTGTTCTAAACCCGAATTGATGATTCGCTATTAGTTTTTTATACTCCATAAGTGGTCGTATTCTTTTTATAATTAGTTTTTCATACAATTTGGAAAGCATGGGCAATAAAAAACAAATTTGTAAAGAACTTTAAATGATATGTCGATAATTTTTAATTTTTCTAGATTTATTGAACTTAACAAAAAATTATATTTAATTTAGCTAATAAGTTAATACATTTATTGATTCTGGGGCGATACGAAGTTCGCTAGGTAATGGAAGGCTAAATCGTATTATATATATATATATATATATATATATATATATATATATATATATATATATATATATATATATATATATTACCCAACGCCTAGTGTATATTCAAATGCTACAAGCATTGTAGAATCGGCCGATATCAAAAATTGTTTCAATAATGAAAATCAAACTCGCGATTTCTCGTTACCAGTTTATTTCGGTAAAATTTATGTTATTACATAAATGATAGATCTCTACGTCTAATTTCGTCTAACGCAAATTCGGAACCCTTATCTGTCATAGGGGCCTTAAAAATGGGCCAAAACCCATAAACCATTTAACCCCAATTTTCTCGATGGATATTTCGTGTAAAAATACGACTGTACTATTATTAGACACGTATTTTAATGCCGCGCAACTTTCATTTCAACTTTTCAAATTTCAAATTTTGAATCGTTCGCAAAAGTGAAATTTGAAAAGAATCGAAAGGTGTAATTTGTTTTCGCGGTTTTTTCGCTTTATACGATAGATTTTAGTAGAAACTGCTATTTCAAGTGGCGGAATCGTTTAAAAATATCGTGCGCTATGCCCTGCCAAAGGTGGCAAGTAGGCAATTTTTAAAAATTTTGTAGCAATAAACAATTTAAATTGGACCGAATTGTAAATCTAAACCATTCTCGAATCTACCTGAAGACACAAGGTCCAGCCGTTTAGAAGGAGTTCAGTGAAATACAAACGCACAAAAGAAATATATATATATATATAAGATAACAACAGCTTTATTCATTCGATGCTCACGCGGTTTTTGTACCTCAGGTTCGTCCCCAGCTTACGGCATAAAGTTTTCATCGCATAACTTTGAATGGACTTCACCGACATAACATCCTATGGACGCCTACGTCTGATAGTGCCTTAAATGATAGTTCATTTCGTAGGTAAAAATAATGTCACAATAATATATATATAACAATATCCGTATTTAATATCATATATAAATTAGAGTGACATTTATATTCAAGTATTTAAGTTATATTCAACTTATATTTGTATTTGGCCTCGGCATTAATTACTTTCCGTGTCCGGAAAACTCACGTATTAGCCCAATATGTAGTCGTGTAAATGACTTTGTCATTTGCCGACCACAAATCGGCTATATCACTATATTTGTTCATTAATATGCAGCATAGTATACGCGCACACGTTTGAACATCGTCGCAGTCACATCTACTATCTTTAATACTACACTATTCTTTTAAATTAACTTCACATCGTGTCATCCAGGTTCTTAATCGGTTTAGAGACCGCCAAATCTTTCACGATAAATCATGACCTGGTGCCCGGTTCTCTTGAAGACTGTGCGGGCTAGTTACAGCTGCGGTCTTCCATAATCACTCTCTCGTGGATCCTGGTTGTCTAATCGGTACAGAGGTTGTATTCGGGAAACTCTTCCTAGATTTTAGTCGACTTCTTGGAACACCATAAAGCGGATGTCTGTCGTCCAGCATTTGCGAGGCTTGTTCTTTACTTGATGCTACTTCTTTTCTTATTTCAGCCTTGGCTTTTTTACCGGAAACTCTTATATATCTATTTCACTGGAAAATATCCGGGTTTTCTAAGCAGTATTTTAACTTATTAAATAAATTTATTTTCTTTACTAGTACATTTTCAAATTCTTCTCTCCCGTGCTAATAGTTTACATTACGCGACAATGGACAAATATATAATTATCGTTAATATCATTATTTTTATACAGTGTCCTGAAAAGCAGTCAATTAAACACGAACTATAATTCAGATAGGGAATAAATCTGCCAAATGCGACTGGTAATACCGAATGTACGTTTGAAAAGTAATTCAATTATGTGAAATTAAATATATTAGTAGAAAAATGTAATACATATATTATTGTAAAATGCAAGAGATTTGAATATAATGTAATTGAATGTTTGACTCGCATATTGGTGTAATGGTTATAAAAACGGGAAAATCGTATATAATATTCAAATTAACATAAAAATAAGAAAGAAAAACTGTCGGAATATGGTAAATTAAGTTCCGAGAAAGTAAAACAAAATAATCAAGAAATTTATATTCATAGATATTACGTTCTCGAGTTGTAAACCCGACCTTATTTAACGAAAATAAACTCGTTCGATTTCCAGTTCAAATAAGTTCTGCCCCCCCATAAATCGATATGACATTTCTAAAACACTTTCAACGACTTTTGCTTTGTTCACCACTGCGATATTCGCTTGTTCGTTTTGTCGCGCCGAATGTCACTCATATTTCTGTTTTATCCTCGAAATCTGCTCCAATGCGTCTATGAATTTTTGTATGTTGTCGAATTTACCTAATCAATTGACTAAGAATAATACTTTTGTGAACTATCGGTGTTTTCCTAATATTCTTCTGGCTCTTCTTTTTGTAGACTCCATCTTTCAGCTGCGTGTGTGAAAACTGGAAACATACATTGATCTTACCGTCAAAAAACAACAAACTATGGTCAAATTCGTAAATCGGAATACGGTTGCTTTTCGGTGCGTTCATTGTGTATATTGTGTTTTATATATATATATATATAAACTTATATATTAAGTTAACTTATTAGTTATTATTTTTATTGTTATATCAAGCCTATACGTACGTATGTATATAAGGTAATCAAACTATGGTCGACGATTCGGGTGGAGGGGATTCCCCCACCTACTTACCGGACGAGAACAAACAACGGTATCGATATGGATGTATCCTATCAGAATGATGTCAACATAGCAGGTTACACTGTTTATAATACTACACTTAAGCGAACAATTTCAAATAAGTCGGACCTGATACCAGATCCCCCTTCTGGTAGTCCGAAATAATTCTTACAGCAGTCAACTTTATAATCCCAATATTCACTACGGCCCGTATATAGTCATTATTCAACATCAAGACAAAAACATCGGCAATTTACATCCACTAGCTCTATGCAAACTATTGATCACTTACTCAGAAGTCGAATATTTTGATATAAAGCTAATTTTAACTTACCTATGCACGCTAATAATTTTATCATTTCCACTAATAATAATAACGACAACCATGGTTTGGAAGTGTATATTCCTTTTACACGGCTATTTCGATATGGCATTATCAAAGGTGTCCCTACAGACATATTAGAAGAAGAAATTAAATCATACTCACATTCTTCAGTTTCTATATTATCAGTTCGACGGATAAATTGACGAAATGGCTCATCATTAGTTCCAACACATTCGGTTGAAATCGTCTTTTTTTGGAAATGAATTTCCCGAATTTATACACATTTCCTCCTTCGCTTCACCACCTCTTCAAAGATGACCCTGTTTCATTGTCAAATTTAATTACCTTCCTCCACCAATGTAATCCTTTTTTCCTACTGTACCCTTAGCCGCTGTTGTACACGGCACGTTAATTTAATTTAATAATTTATAATAAGTTATTTATTTATTTATATATATATATTTTTAAACTTTTTGTATGCTTTCATTTCTAAAAACAAAAACGTTTCTAGCATTCCGAATGTACTTTAAATTTCCAGATGTATTATGTAATTTTTATATATTTTGTGTATATATATATGTGTGTGTGTGTGTATTTTTCTATCATACTCACCACGCAACAACATGTCAACACGATGCAAAAGCCCCAAATAGCTCCGGCTGTTCCAACGACCCACGTTAAACGAATGAACAATATCACGCCGAAAATGTTTTGTATGCAAGGTAAGTATACTCCGACCAATGTTCCCATACGAGCTCCGCTCTTTTGAGGTTTGGCATCCGGATCTTCAGCATTCGGTATAGTGTTTGAGTAGTCCGCCAACGAATTAAGAAATGTCGCCGCCCTAGGCCTGGCATCGAGTTCCTCCTGAAACAAAATTTCGGTCGTTTTTAAAATAACATCAAGCTATTTGAAACTTTTCATTTTTTTTTTGTTTTATATCAGTCGGTACGCAATTTGTCAACATTGGTAAAAAGAGAGAGAGAGAGAGAGAAAATCAATCGTCACTAGATTCGATGTTTTACGACGTTTTTTTTCGATAATTTCGTAAAAAACGGGAAATTATTAAATGTTCTTTATGATTAAAAAATAAAGGGATATATTTAAAACATTTTAAAATAAATAAATGAATGAAGAATCAAAAATATATAAAGATATACGCATTGGAAACAAAATTGATCAAATCTTTATTCTAATATTTACGGTTTTTCTTTCCGGTTCTATTTTATACGTAATAGATTGCGTCTAAACAGCATTTATAATATATGAATTCTTTTTAACATAGTATTTACATATTTTGTTGCGCGTTCATATACTAAATATCGCATCATTGCAGCTTTTATCATAGCAGAACATGTTGACAGTTTAAAATTATACATAGATATATACATGACACACACACACACACACACACATATATATATATATATATATATATATATTGACGTGGTAAAACTACTCTATATTGGGTTAGCCAGGATGCGTCGTCCCACCTGTCCTTCTTCAATCTTTTTTTAACGATGATTGCTTAGACCGCACACTCTACTAATTTAAAATATACTTACATATAGCGAATAAAATGGTACTATAACTCACTTGTTATAGTTTATATTATGATTACATACACACAATTACATACACATACATGTACATATATATATATATATATATATATATATATATATATATATGTAAGAGTGTGATTTTTTTACGCGTAAGATATATATGCATGTGTGTTGTTCCTGATTGTTTGTTTAACATTTTGATTTTATACAAATAATTTGTACTACGCAGAAAAAAATCAAATATTCATAATAAATACGAGAAAATTCAAAATTTTTATAACGATGTTAAACAATAAACGAAGTAAAACGATTTAGAAGTGCATTTCTTCGAAGTAAAGTAATTACATAATCACCGTCATCCGGATGTAAAATATTGATACTATATCGCATTAATTATTATTAATATGGAATATATCTTCCTTCGCACTCCGGAATTATATCGTTGTATATTATTTGTCCTTCGGTCATCCAAGATTATCTGTTTTCTTTTCCAGCCTATTATCATATGTTTTTCAGTATATTTTTAATATTTCTTAATTGCTTATATACATATATATGTATGTATGTATAATCGTCGTATTGTACTTTGGGTCAAACATCGTGAAAATTCGCATACAAAATTGACTAAATTTTTACTTAAAAAATTGGCTAACATAAAAAAAAACCAGCCAATTATATGTAAAGCAGATGCGCGCAAGTGATGTTACACGGAGATTGCGTCCCAAGTGATAATTAATGATGATAAAAGATTTAATGGCGCGAGTTAGGATCGAGCCTTGGCCACCGGGTTAACAATTATTTAACGAATAATCACACACGATCAAAAGTTACGACATAACTGAACCAAAATATAAAAGCATTGTAAATGGAATTTGTCCAATATATTATATATATATATATATATATATATATATATATATATATATATATATGTATATATATATATATTTATATATATATATATATATGTATATATATATATTTCCGATGTATTGTTTCTGAATGTTACGATATATACTTCCCAATTTCACTTCAAATTTATGTTTTCAGGCGTTGCATCTTTTATTAGTTTAAATTTAATTTTATCATTTTTTTTGTTATTATTTAATATTGATCGTCGAAGATTTTTTTGACGTATTCTCAATACGTTTTCAGGCTTTTCGTTAGAGATCATTTTTTATTCTGTTTGTTTGAGTTGCGTACATTAACGACGAAGCAGACAGTTATTGAATACATTACGTTCTTAAAATTTATCGAGATTTTATTTTGTAAAAATTTCGCGGACCGATATTTTTTATTCGCGTTATTATTGCTATTAGTGTCAGTTTTATTGATAGGTTTTTGTTGGTAATGTGTAGTCTAACATTTGTTTCATTAATTTTCTAGATTTAGTAATACTGTTTAAGATTAAAGGTATAAGGGGTATTTAACTTTATTATGAACCGTGTTATGCATGTCTCATTAAGAAATAAAGCTTTTTTCTCTTACTTTTCTTCTGATTTTGGAACGAAATTGATTGGCACGGGTATGTGATTTGGGGTATACAAGAATTTTTATTTTTTTTTTGTACGGGATTTTCATCTTTCCATTATTTATCTATAACTCGGTTTTATTACCTTCGGTTAATATATTTACTTCATTCTGTGAATTGAAGCGGCGATGAGGACATATTATGTAAAAATTTTCCCTATGTATTTAATCTTTATAATTTTTTTTCACCAGTATCGAAATTTCTGTCTTAGGACGCAATTAAATAGGAGATAGATCTCCTCGGCGTACTTAGTATGCTGTTTTAAAGTATTCCGCGCAAACATCGGTTATTATTCTAGCTATTACGTTCATATACGTTACTAGAATTACTATTATTAAGCATCCCTTCGATCGCTTAATTTGGTTGCGTTTGACTAATTTTGAAAAAGTCGCATCTCGAGAGATGTACATTTTAAACGAAATTTCGAAAATTATGCCGAAGGAAGTGTTCCAATGGCTTTATCATTGTCAGACGTCGGCACCAAATAAATTTTGCACGAATTTCGAGCGTGTAAGAAGAATCGATTAATCGTCGGAATCGACTCGGAATGGCCGAAATCGAATAAAATTAAAATTTATGCAGTTTTTTAAATTTCACAAACAAGTAAAAAAGCAATATTTCATTATTTTGAATTTTGATAAAGAAATATCAATTTTTTACTTTATTGGCCGAAAAACGGAAGCGTTTGCTGGTAAGAATGTTTCCTGTCGAACGCTTTCTTCGATGGTACAGATGTGCCAGAAATGCGCAAATATTTTTTAGCCGATTCACTGACGATTAGGTATTTTTCGGCGCGTTTAGGAAGCTGCTCTTGCTTTAAATATCGGTAAAATTCCGATGTAGATTTTGGGGAGTCATCCTCCGGGAACAGTAGTAGTTCAAGGAAATACTTCGCTCATTTCTCAGTATTTATTATTGTTTATCAACTTGACCAATCAACTCATTTACAACCGATTTTTTACAAAAATGAATCGATCAACTCCCGGAATCGATTCGAACCGACAGCACTAAAAACGTTATAATATTTCTTTTAATATCATATATTCGACGCTATTTAATATTTTATAGTAGCTGAAACAGCTTAAATTAAATTTAAAAAAATATATATATTTCAACGAGATAAAATAATTAATTAAATAATTTTAGGATTAACTCACCGAGTACAAGTACAAGTTAATGTCATCATATTTCGGCTTCTTTGTTTCCTCATTCACAAACGGCTGCTCGTCATTAGTTTCTGGAAACAAATTTTACAAAATATTTTAATTTTTTCCAATACGTTAAAAACTCGAGGCTACACAAATACACGTACACACATGTATATATTTATACACACACATATGTATAGATTATATATACCTATATACTCGTAATTACTAACGTCAGATAAATTATGTAGGAAATAAATTCGTTGTATGAATATTATATGTACGAAATATATATTACATATATATAAATATCATCACCATAATTTCTAAATCCTTTGATAGGATTAGTTGGTTAGATGTTTTAGAATCTCATGAACAGAACTATTTTCTACCTGTTTTCATATCCTATTGTTTGAGCAACCTGTTATATTTCTTCCGTATACTTCCCCATCTGGTTTATTTTTATTTTTTTCTCCAGGTAGAACTATTTGTGTTAAATATTTGTCGCATCTTAAGATGTTCTATCTTTTAATTACTTTTTTATTCCAAGCTTGTACGTTCACAAAATAACTTGAATATCTTGTCGTTTCCGATTTGTTCCTTTTACGATATTTTTTCCCACCCAGTACCAACTTTCGAACGACTCTAACCGGTTTTTGATATTTTTATATATCGCGCCGGTATTAATTAACGGTTAAACTATTAAATGGGTTAAAGATGTCTCTAAGTGTCATTCTGGACTCGCGTTCCTTTAATAATCATATTAATCGTACTATCGATAATGCTTATAAAGGTATTCGAATTATTTCACCTATATTTCATCGAAGATCCCATTTCACTGATCTAAATAAAAAAAAATTATACTATATATGCATGTCCCGTTTGGTTTTCAGTTTTCAACAGTACATGCTGTATAAATTACAATTATTACAAAACCGTTGTTGCAGAATTTCGCTAAATGTCACCAGGTTTGCCAGGATTCGAGATGTGCATTCTCAACTAAACCTTGAGCTGGTATTTTATCAACGAGCTTGCTGAAAATTTTTATGAAAATTGTAAAATTCACTAAGGGGACTATATAATATGGCCGGTTTACGTTATATAAAACACCGATTTTTAACATAATTATGTTATTTTATATATTTGTTTATTTATATATTAAGTAAATTAACTATAATCAATTTTTCAATTTAATTTCGTACTATTTGTATTTAATTTCACGCTATTTGTATTTATTTTTCTTTTTCCTTTATTGTGACAGGTTTTTTCTTTTTTCAAATTTTCCCGTATTATATCATTTTAAGGTTACACTTTGTTATTATTATTATTATTATTATTATTATTATTATATTAGCTACTAAGGGTAATTCTATGTACTTAGTATGTGTTGTATTTTATGTGTGCGATTTAAATAAATGATATCTTCTTCTTCTATTTACATTTCTCCATGTTAGCAATCCTTTCTTATTCGTGAATATTCGCCAAATATTTATATCGCGAATGCTTTTCTCATCTTCTGTTATGGTGTTTCCCAAATATCTTTAGCCCTTAAATATTACATAAGTTGCTGCGCTTACTGATAATTATTATGAAAAATATATATATATTATAGCATAAATATATATATATATATATATATCTACAACACACATATGTATTTGTAGACGCTTAAATATGAATATGTATATACATATATATAATATTAAGGGTTGTTCGAATGTATTCCCACGTTAAAATACATACCGATTATCCTTTATTCTCAGGAAGTTTCATTAATAATCTTGTTAGATTTTAAAAATTTATAATTATAATTAAAGTAAATATAAAAATTAAAAGTAAAATAAAAAAAACATTTATTCCTTCCGCCATTATAAGATGTAATCAAAAAATATCGTCACGATTAGTTTGGAATTATTTAATTATTATCGTCTTAAATCTTGCAACGAACCGTATCAGCAATTCTTCTTGCTTTCCTGCTTTTTGATTCTAACAGTGTATCTTAAACATTCGATCTGTATACACGGCGGTGAAAAATTTCGGAAAATATCGTCTTGTTAGGGGTAGAGAGTTCAGCCGGAACCATTTAATGGGTGTAAGCGATAATAGAAACGAAATAAAGAAACTTGGTCGTTTTCAATAATAAAAATAAATAAAATCGGGAAAAGTCTCCGATAAAGGAAAATTATAGGCGATAGACATTAAGAGATATCGATTGTCGTTTAAAATAGGCGTAACAACGAGGTCGTAAAAATGAACATTATATCGCTTTTGATAATAACTAACGGACAGATTGGGCAATTTTTCCCAAAATCCAAGTTTCCTTGTTCGACTATTATAATCATCTTCTTCTTCTAGCGGATGGCTAAATTGGCGCCGACGATTGTCGGATACGGCAAATAAAGATGAACCTCGTTTTGATCAAAGAATTTTTAAAAAAGAAATCTGGTAAAAACCGTTTCTATTCATTTTCACGATCTTTAAAAATCTTCGAAATATTCAATAGACACTATCATTTCTTCTGCAGCGATAGATTGTTGGCCAATGCGACTGGAAGTTATTCGCTCGCTTAGACATCGTCTTTTTCTCTTGTGCCCTTTATAAATTTCCTACATCGAATTTTTCTTTAATTTTCGAATCGTTCGAAATAATTTAATTTAATCTGGCAGTTGTTTTATTTTTTCAAAAAAAAACCTATTTGTTCGCGACTGATTCATCCGCGATATTCTGATTCGATAACATCAAACTTAAAAAAAAAAACCTTGAATTAATCTGTTATTGTTCAGTATTGTCAGCATTAGCCTTGTGTAGTAACGAATGGATTTTCTGATACTTAAATATAATACGTAATATCTTCTTCGTTTCAGCTATTTTCAATTCACAACTGGATGTAGCTCTCTCGGAGTTCCTTCAATTTTTCCCTGACGGCTTCTTTATTTGCCCAATCTTCTCGAACTTTATTATCATCAACTGAATTTCATATTCTACAGGTTCCGTCCGGTGTCCGCAACAGCTTTATTTGCAAGTAGTTCCGGAAATACGCTGTCGGAATTTGAATTTTAGCGACATTATTAATCCACTAATGACGATAACGTTTCGATCGAATATTTTACGTAACTGGTGCCCGAATTATATTATCGAGTACTACGATGTCAAACGCGTTTAATACGTATATTTGCGCGGTAGATGAACTTATAAAGTCGATTTGGATTGCGTCATTTTCAACGAAGTAATACAAATTTTTTTTAAATAACGGTAAATATAGAATGTGTAAAAGGTGGCAAATTAACTCTTTGAAAGAAATTAAATCTGACGCGTAAACTATCACCTGCAACATACGGTGCAAGCGGTTTACTAACGATATAAATAAGGCCGAAATTCAATTGTAGTCTTTGCTTATGCTTGCGCGAGTTTAACATTATTAAAGTCTCTAAATACGATTCAAAATACAGCTCTAAGATTGGCAACTGGAGCCTTCCGAACATCGCCGATAATAAGTATTTTATGCGAAGCTTCCAAATTGCAATTAAGAAGACAATATTTGTCTGGCGCTCGCTGCTCAGTAAAATACCGATCTTCCCAGTCTGCATAAACTCATTCAAACTTCTAACGTCGAACTCCTAAAGTTATCTCGGTCATTCCGGCTTGCACACACACACACACACATAAGTGAAACTTTCCATAATACAGAGAAAAAATTAACAGGATCGCAGAAACGTTAAGGGGATTAAAGAAAACCGCGCAGAACACAGACGGAACGAAAGCTTCAGCAGGTTGTTTAGTAGTTGTCAACGAAAACGTAGTTCTTCAAAGTGTTCTTCCAACTACGTTCTGAGTTTTATACTCCATTAGATCCGCAGTGAAATAATGCCAACAGTAATAACAATTTCATCTTACGTACTGACTCCATTTGAGCGTTAACAACTGAGTTAAATAATCCAATAGCGAAGTAATACTCGCGTTACAAATAATAACATAATACTTTTGTGGATACCAGCTCACTGAAATATATATGATAATTCAATAGCCGACGAATTAGAAAAAACAGCTGTTTCGCTTCCGAATGTATAGCCGACTTCGAAGAATACTTAAAACATAATTTCGAATCGACATGGAACAGTAACTGGCAGAAAATATCTATGAAGCGTAAGCTATAAAATCATCTCGGCACGTCCAAGTAACAGAACGGAAAAGATAATATTACGCCGATGATTACGGATAGGGAACTCAAAATTGAAACACGTTCATTTATTGAAGAGAAACAAACCTCACCAATGTGCCCACAGTGTTGCTGTCAGTTGACCGTCAAGCGTATATTGGTAGAGTGTCCAATTTTCAACCAATATCGACGAGATTGCATCGTTCGTCTTGCCTGCTGAAGTATAATGTGGATACCATTAATCCAGTTTTCGAATTTTTAAAACATATCTAATTAATACCTTCGCTTTAATTACTTTATTTTCGTTAGCTATAATAGCGGTACACGGCGCGTAAATTTAAAATTGTGTTTTTTTTTTTTAGTAAAGACGCGTGATTGTCAAAATACATCTATTCTTGTAAGTGTAGTAAACAAGCGGGGGAAAAATTTGAATGCGGTTAAAAAGAAAAAGTATTCATACGTTCTAAACAAGCAGCATTACATTGCAATATATTGCGCAGGGTTAAGAGATTTAGATTGAAAATGAATGTCTCGGAGATTGGCGAACGAGAGTTGAATATAAGCATATTAAACGCAAAAGATGAAGTAATTTAGAAAGAATAGAAGATCAACTGGAAGTAATGAACATAATTGACAGAGATAAATGGTAATAGGTTTTGTGGAAGCATAAAAATATCATAAAAAACTCGAAGAAGATAACGCTTTCTAATAGAAGAAAAGCCAAAAAAAAGATATTGCGCTAGCGATCTAACAATTATATACGACGTTCAATAACAACTTCATAAAATAAAAAAAAAATATTTATTTCGAAATAAAATTATATAAACCGTACGTAATTTATACAAGTATCCTTAAAGTTATCTTAACGGCTAAATACAAAAAAAACCGACTTTACAAAACTAAAGAAATGATAAAGAAAATAATGAGTAAAATAATAATAGGATAAATTTTAAAGAAATATCAATTCGTATCTAAATTTAACATAAAAATAGTACACTATTTATTATGAATTATTTTAACACGGATATCTGATCGTAGTACATCTATAATTTATGCTTAGTATGACGATCCGAGATCGAGCACATTGTAATCCGATTACCTGAATTAAATTAATACATTTCTTAGATAATTTATAAATGCGATCATAATTATGAGTAATATTTAAATGCGTGTACCGTAATTTTAGTCCATCGAGGAGTACTTCAACATCGGTTTTGTATTAACTGTAATTTTTCTCTAAGTACACTGACAGACACTGAACACCAGTCCGGAGAAGATTAATCTATACTTGTATTTGCCATTCGCGCAGTGTTGCGCATGAGCATTTTGTTTATTTTATTAATTTATTGTAATTGTAAAACGGACGAAATATATTTTATTTGATTTGATTCAATTTGATTATATATAATACTATATTAATTTCTTGTTAACTGAAGAAAGATGGAAACTATAATAGAAGATCGATGCAAGTATTCGAACGACTTTGTATTTTATTTATTCAACTAGGTATAAAACCAGAAATAATCATCAGACGCAGAAAATACTGTGAATACCTGATGGCTAATAATCAAAATGAGCTACCTCAATCAAGATGTATCGATAAAATGTGAGTCGATAGAATACGGAAGATGGAGTTAGTGTAATGCAGAGAACATGTAATAACATATTAATGGCCTGAAGAATGGTGAACGACTATATATATATATATATATATATAATATATATAATAGAATAGAAAAATCGCATTGACATCACATGCCAGCAAAATTACGCTATGTATATTACAGGAACGATCTGAAGAACAAGCCGGGTTTATGTTGATGATTGGCAACAAGCAAACCACTGAAATGATTAACGAACTTAGTACTTGTAAATTATTACGCGATAATTCCTATTGTAAAGAATTTGAAATATGCGCGAGTAATAATAGATGATAAGCTTGAATTTTATAAACATGTAAACGCGAACAAAATCTTTTACTTGTTAGTAAAAATCCAACCTAACTTAGGCGGTGGAAATTAGAACAGCGCAATAATAATCTATAATATATTCGAGAAATTTTTAATTATTGTTCGAGTATTTATATTACAAATATATCTGATCCTGAAATCAATAAAATTCTAAAACTTCAGAGGACTGTTGAGTGCTCTTTGTATAGAACTATGTCGATGAGTGTAGCTCCGGAAGTCACTGGAGTTCTACCGGCTGAAAGTATGTACTAAGCTGTCTTGTTAGCAGAATATAAAATGTTTAGGGCTTTATATTAGCATTATGACATTACGTAGCGTAAGTATTTACGAAGTAAATACAAATGATCGAGTTTAATATCGATATTTAGAAACAGTAGCAACGATTAAATAAATAAAAATTATAAATATTCCAAATGGAAAAGGTACCGAAGCCGATTAAAGTTACAGCAATAATTGAAATATTTTAATATTTATCGAAATTAAAAATTCACTTTCAATAATAGAAAGTGTAACGGTTTAAAGTATAAATTTGTCGTTTAATAACGACAACAATATTTTATTACTGTAAAAAGAACAACAAACGTCTTAAACCTTTCACAGATACACGTTATTAATTAATGTTTTTTTTTTATATATTTTTATACGAAATTATATATTTGTCTTCTTCTATATGCCGTGTCTTGACTCGATCCCTTTACCATTCGGAAATTTCTATCGTGCTAGTTTACATAAATTCTTTAAATTCTTCATCTACGTTTAAATAGGACGGCCACACCCACTACTCAGTTCGGTGTTCATATTTAAACGCTTTAAAACTTCCGAATGTTTTGGACGTGCATGGAATTCTTAAAATCCCACGTAATGTGCATAACTCAAATGTGTCTAGGTTTTTGCATAACGCTTTGGACAGTGTCCAAGATTCGTCCACGTCTATACGCTAAAAACTTAAAGAATCGTAGATCAAGTCTCGGTTCGTTAGAATTTTATTCATTTTTAGGAAATATAATCTCGCCTGTTCAATTTCTGGATCTTACTTCGGTGGATATCATTGATATGACATCTGAGATATTTGATGGTCCTTTCAATCGCTACATTTCCGAGTCGAAGTATGTCGCTATCCACGTTATTTGTATTACCGATAAAAATCTACTATTTTGTTGTTGACGCATTTGTACGTAAGCTTATCTTGCTACCGCGTTACGATTATCACTGTGTCGTTCGCATATCGGATGTTTAACAATAATTCGGTTAACCAGATCTATGTTTTTCCTGGTAATTGATTCCTCAAACATTTTTTATCAATAAATACTGAATAAAAGAGGGGAAAGAAACTGCGTCAAACGTTTTATCGTAATCTACAAAACAAAAAGGTATATATCGGCTCGGAACTCACGATAGCGCTTAATGAGCGCTTGAAGATTAAAAAGTGATTCTCTAGTACCAAATCCATTTCTGAAACCAAACTGGATATTCTGTTTACCCTTTCGATATATTTTCTCGTGTATGATTTCTAAAAACAACTTTAAAACACGACTCATTAAGCTAATGGTTCTACATTCTGAACACTATGTTCTTCTTTAGTAGCATAATGAATGTGTAACCAATCCTTAGGTATTACTCCACTGCGGTATATACCGTTGAACAGATCAATTCTAATACCTTTAAAAATTGCATGTTTATGAATTTTCTTCAGTTTTATATGTGTAGCTTTGCCAACAGAAAATTGCGGTCGGAGTTGATATCAACACATTTGTATGTTTTCATATTTTTTATTATATTGCGATATGTTCATCAAGTCAACATGGTTTCTGACATTTTCGTCGCACGATATCTATGTGTATAGACATCTTCTTGGTGATAATTAAAAAAAATTATTCATCACTTTTTGGCACCATTGCACTTGATTCCCACATTTATTCATCACGTCTAAGTCGTACTTACCAACTGTCTTCCGCACCCTGGATCTGTGTTAAAATCGCTCAATATTGTTTTAATCTGGCGAGATTTAGTGAGCGACGAAGCTTCCTTGATTTCGACATAAAAATGCTCAACTTCAGCTTTACTTACAGTAGATGTTGGCGCATGTACCTGTATAAGATTTGTTTTAGCTATGAATTTATTCATGTTTGGATTAATTATGAGGCCAACATCATTCCGATGATTCGAATCGTTATTCCCAGCAAAATAAAAATAATAGTCATTTATTTCGCATTTTCCAGAAAGCTCTAAATTTTTGCTTCTAGACAATCTCCCATCACATCCGCACATCGATTTGGAAAATGTTAAGCTTGCTTTTCGCTCCACATTATTTCCACATCACAATCAACGGATCAAGATGTAATTAAAACTTTCAAAATAATTTATCGTAAGTTTGCATTGCTGTCTAAGAAAAAAAAACCATATTTTAAAGGTTGTTATGTGTATGAAAACATTATGGGAACAGATCCCGCTACGACGATTAGGAACTGTTATGTGAAGGCTGATTTTCCAGGAAGTACATCAAGGGGAGAAGACAATGAATTGAATATCTTAAATGAGTTGAGTGAATTCATGATATTCGTTATATCGGGGTCGGCTTTAATCGATGACTTTACTCGGTTGATGAAAATTTAGAAACCGAATACACATCAGCAGACATAGCTGACATTTTAAACATGATTCAAGCAGAAAAAAACTCAACCTCCGTAGATGATGATGAACTACATCAAAGTGGTGTTGAAGAAGAACAGAGCTTCATCAAGCTGGAAACTTAGTCGGAAGCGCCGCAGAAACTTATTGGACTTTGTAAATTTTATTCTTGAAAAGGTGAGTGACGATGGTCTTCCATGACATGTGAGCTGATCATAAATCACAAACTGGAAATAGTGAAATCCAAATTGAAAAACAAACAAAAGTTATTTCTTTTTTAAAAAATTAAATAGGTCTCCTACATGAATAATTACATAATTACGTAACGTACATAAACACATATAAGTTTAAAAGTAAGTACATTGTGTACATTATGATTCATTTTTATTCGATTTCAAATTTATATCCTTATTGTATACCAATTTATAATATAATTGTATGCGCTGCGAATTTTTTTAAAACCACTCTATAGCGAACACCTCCTGTATAACGAGCATTTCTTTTCATCCCACCGTTATACGGAGGTTTCACTATATGTATATATAAAAGAATTAAAATATATATATATGTTAAACACACACACAAACATATATGTACACAAGAGTACACCAAAATGTTTTTTTTGTTTACACTATTTTCTAAAATATATCGATGTTGTTTTTAATTTTTCAAATTTTTTCATTCACGATGTCTTTTTTAAAAGTTTATTCTTCTTTCGGTTTGTCCGAGATCGTTTCGTCGGTGGTAATGTTAGATAAATTTTCTTCGTTGATTACAGCTAGACCTGTACTATTACTGAAGTCTATTCTTTATTGTTCTAATTAACCTTTCAGTTTATATAATCTGACGAATAATTAATTTTAAAAAGTTTTCAAAAGTGAAATATTATTAATAGAAAAATTATATTCACCCGAATACGAACGGGGACGAAGTAAGATCATCATTTTTAATTATTCAAGCGCATCAGACATTCAACGCGGGCGCTCGGAATTGGACGAGAAATGTTTCATTAAAATTAAAAAAAAAACAAAAAAAACTCAAAAACAAATTGCAGACATTACGTTTTGATGGAAACCAATCCCGATGCTAGGCGAACAGGCAGCTGGCCAACCAGCGGACGGAAGAAGTTAATTAAGACTGATAAATTATTCCGCTTTGGCAGAATTTCTCGCTATTTTCGACAAAAAGCTCACGCAGTTTTGTAATATATCGAACAAGAGAAAATTCATTACGATTAACGTTTCGGGTTAGTTCCTTTTTTTTGTTTGTTTGTCTCTTTTTCTCATCTTGATCCTAATGGAGAGAAAAAGACTCAGAGGAGGAGAAAATTAAAAAAATAATCACCATCCGAGACTAAGGGATACGAATTACTAACGATCAAAATTGCGCAAGTCCCGAATTTAACGAATAAACGGGAAAAATTGTATTTTTCCGTTATTCCTATTTCAGTCGACTTAATTATTTGGGTGATGTGTGTGTGTGTGTATTGTAGTAAGTTCTAGGTGCTAGATGTGCGTATGTGATGCACTTAACGCCTCGTAAAATTACGCGGTGTTCTTTAATATATATATATTTTTTTACTATAAACTTAGCGGGTGAAATAGCTTAAGATGCGGACAAAGCCCTTAACGATGTCGGGTGTATATAAATATAAGAAGTTTGAAGCTTTTTCAAACTAGTACAGCTATCACATGCGATATCTTGTGGCAAATTTTCAGCGATGTTCTAATTTCTTACGCTAATATTTCTTCGTATACATGTGTGTGTTTATTTTTAATGTATGTATATGTATGTGTCTGTGTAGCTACATATCCATATTGCGCCGCATCATATACAATGTTAAAGAAATTTCCACTGACTATCTCCGTCTAATGATTTTTTAATGACAGTAGTACGACTTTACGCGATGAAATAAGGACATTATTTCGCGCCTGTGCGAACTTCCGTTTATTGCAAACAGCCGGAGACATAATTTATACCTTGACGTTATTTTAAAATTTCCAACGGAATAAATTTTTAATATAAACCGCTCGTCTGTAGGCATACACGCACGCGTTTCCCTATACTCCCACCTCGTCATATATTCCGGCAGATTTCTCTCGCGTCACCACCAACCGCCGGGTAGTATAAATCTGTAAATCCAACCGCTGTATAGAGAGACATATATAGAATGTTACGACCGTTAACTAACCTCGCTTAAAATAGTATTATATATAGAAAGGTCGGACATAAAATTTTTATTTTGTACTCATTTTCGTAGAATAATTAAAATTTTATAAGAGCCACAAGACGAAAAACAATCCGCCAGTGTTATTCGTTGTTAGTTATTTATAACGAGAGCCCTGTGTAATTTTTTTTTAAAGGCATCGTTTAATAGCTGCTACTTCGAGGTCCGTATATATATATATAAATAATATAAATATAAAGAATAAATGAAAGAAACTACTATACACGTATAATATGTGTACAGCATATTCTTAATGTTAAGTGATACCTTAATGTGTATAACGGACACTCGTTGGGACAATGGAAGTGTCCGTTGTAGAAGAGTTTCCCCTATAGAGGATTTTAAAAAAATTCGCACTTTTATGTAGTAAGTTGTAATATAACGAGGGTATAAATAATATTTATAAGGAAATTTTACTTAAAAATCCGATTAAAATAAATCCTAACATATGTACTAAATTTTAAACTTATATATGTTTATGTATTTATATACATAGTATGTAATTATGTAATTATACGTGTAGGAGACCTATTTAATTTTTGAAAAAAAGTAGAATTCGGCACGGTATGAACAACAGTCACTATAGCTAAGAACCGGAGTTTATGCGGAGAGCACTATCTAGTCAAAACGGTCAGAATTGACTGAATACAAAGTGCAATGGAATTTAGTCGAATATGAACCACCTAAGTCAATAAAATATACGGCATGAAACTGACAATCCATAAGCTACACGAAGAATACGGCAGCGCAATTTTAATTAAACACATTGTCAGTGTGTTATGAAAACAAACACAGAAATTTTATTTCGTCTTATAAAAAACCGTTCAACATCGTATTCTAAATATTATACAAAAAATGGAGATCGTTATTGGAAATTTTAACAGTCGCAATGCCAGCTGGGTGGAACATGGCATCATATGTGTCGAACGGTGATCTCGTGGAAGGCATATATATATATATATATATCATAATTTATTATTCATATTATTATTCCATAATTTGTTTCATTTAGACAGATGCAGTACACTTTAGGATTAATCAGTATACCAACCTCCCTTTTTTATTTACAATACTTTATAATAAGTATATATATATATATATATATATATATATATATATATATATATATATATATATATATATATATATATATATAAAACGTCCTCTTTCACTCCTAGTTATCTATAACATGTTTGCTTATACATATTTACACAAGTACACCTATGTCCCTATATATATATATATGGGGATGCTTTCACGGCCTATCAAACGTGATACTGTCGAGATAATTTATATTTAAATCAACACATGCGAATAATTATGCATAGCTAAAAATATGAGTATTATTACAAATTGTCCAAATATGCGTAAAAAGTTCACAATGAAAGCACGCGCAAATATACTCAGCCTGTATATATAAGTTTATTCGATGCTATAAAGTAATATAACTCTTCTGCAAAATGCCAATTAAAAAATTTGATTACCCTAAATATGTTGCGCAGTACATTATGATCGAAAGGGTTAATTTACGCGGTCTAGGGTAGGACATACAAAGAGCACACGGTCAGCGGTATCTACTGCGACCCATTCACACTTGTCATATATTATTACTCAAAATGAAAGCGAAGTAGGTAATACCCGAATATCTATATCTCGTTACTAATTGTGTTTTTTTTTTAATAGAACTGCGCAACAATATACTAAAGTGTTTCCAATCAGCGATTTGCATAATTCTGTAGTTATATTTGAAGTTTCGCGTACTTCGGCAGACTCGTAATATTTGATAATTTTAATATCCATTTTCGATATTATGTGTCAAGATGATATTTAAAATTTAATTTATTATCTACGATTAAGTATTTAGAGTATTCAACTACTTCTTTAAGAGTTGAATTCTTCAATTTTACTTTAATGTTTTTTTTTCTTATTCTAAGGAACTCGCGAAAAAGACAATTTTTTTTTCTATTGACAGTATATTTGATTTATCAATTGCCAAATTTTCTAGTCCTACTTTTGAGTTTTCAGGAATTGTAAAACTAGATCATCCACGTATGCTGTGAGATTTGCATTTTTCTTTTCACATAATTTTAAGGCTACATTAAAAAGTATGTTCCAGAATAATGAGTCTAGACATACACATATATATATATATAATGTTGATGTATTGGAGAGTAGGGATTTTATGAATTTAGCAAAACAAAATAAAATTGAAGTTAATCACTAAAAAATTTTATTACACAAACACGTGTAACATTTTTAACAAAAAATGACTTAATAGTTGAAAAGCTTCGTGTTCGTGTTTGTGTAATAAAAAAAAAAATTTTTAGTGATTAACTTCAATTTTATTTTGTTTTGCTAAATATATATATATATATATATATAATATTTATACCTATAACTTTGAAATAAGATGCAAACTATATTTATTTTGTATATGAACTTCACAGCTGTTTATTTATTTATAATGTTCGCTCGTTCATTTATTAATTTCTTCGTATACTATTGACGTAGAATACACATTTTGAATTGATTCGATCCGATTATTATTAAGTTCATATTGAAACGACGTAATAAGAAAATGTTGGAATCTGCTTTATGTTTCCGATCCTTTCAAAAATTCATAGATAAACGAAGATATTCCGAAATAGCGCATTTATAATATTCGACTATAAACCTGACAGCTGAAGTCGGATATCAGCTCGCGTCATAAAGTTTTCCATCATAACGAGACTCTTAATTATCACGAAGAAAACAGCGGCACTTCACATAATATCATACGCAAGTACATCTGCGTTGTATATAATCTCGGAGCTTCGAATGCGAGTCCAATTTGTAGGTAAAACATACCGTACAAAGGGCTAGCCGTCGAAACGTACAATACGACCACGATGATGCGTAGTATATAACTCGATAAATCCAATACGGTAAAGATTTTATATTCGAATTAACTATTTAATTTAATTTTCAAGCGTGAAAACGACGATTAAAAAAATTATATTTTCACGCCAATCGCTTCAGTGTATATATTTTTGAAAACGAACCCTATGCAGGGGATAGATAGTAGTTGCGCAATCGCGTGTTTCAACCGATACCCTTTGGGAACCGAAAAAATATTAAAATAAAATAACGAGTGTTAAAAAAAAATACAAATCGAATAAATCGAATCCGGTATAATGTAGAATTAAAATTGAAAAACAGAACGGAGAGGATTAATAGTATTCGTTCAGTCGGAATGCGTCGTCTCGTAAGCTTTGCATTTGATGACCTTTCGTTCGACAATAGTAACAACACCGAAATGATATAGGTCTATACACTTCCTCCCAAAGGTCGTATTTTCATTTTTACCCTAGAAATACACACACACCAATCCGATGTACAGTACATACGAGCGTATTATATAATGCGGGGTAAGATAGTAACAGCGAAGAATTTTAACGAAAAAGTCACTAAATAACTAAACGAGTAGAAAACATTATAAAACAAAATAGACTAATTAATAATAAATACGATCCTAATGTAAAATGTGAACTATTATAAATAATTTCCCGAATAATTTGAAAGACTGTATTTAACGCTGAATTCTGTTCGTCGAAAAAGTAAAGTTACGGCACCACAAATTGAGGTTACTCGAAATTACTCTAATCTGGTTATAACCGAAGAGAGCAGGGGAATTTTAATATTTGGAAAAACGCTAGTTGATATTGACCGAACGCACTAAACGAAGGAAAATCAATATGTACCGATATAGTTTCAGTGCTAAATCTAAGCTGTGTAAGGGTGTTAATTTTACACTCTGCCATTAATGCTGATATCGAAAAGTGTTTTTAATATCACCGATTACACTATTTGTTACTTTTAAAAACCGAATGTTTTTTTCAAGTTCCATTGGGTTATCAGAGAGTGCCGTGTGAATTGAAATATTGCCATCAGGATGGTGTTTCTGAAGTGGCCTACAGTTTGATAGCACGTGTTCGACTGTTAGAGCCGTCCGCAGTAGCAGCATATCGGTTGATTTTTTTTTCTATTATGTAATTATGGGTTAATATACAATTCTAAGCCGAGTTAGTACAGCATCATAACATCGCGATGGGATGATTGTTCTCCATGGAGCTGCGTTCAACTTGACGTTTCGGAATTTGTTGGTTGTGGGAATACGTTTCCGGCGTAAATTGCATGCTTAATAAAATTGGTTTTTGATATTGTGTATTTCGTCTTGTATTGGGATTGAAATTTTAGGTACTGGAAACATCTCCGCCGCTTCTTTCGCAGCGATGTCATCTTCATTTTCCTTTATGTTGGAGTGTGAAGTGATCCAGCATATAATGGTTTCTTTAATTATGTTGGTTAGCTGACAACATAATTATTTATTCGCTCGGTTATAGTTTTCAGTTGGTGTATGTAAATGTTCCGAAGATGGTCTTTAATATACTATTTTTTAAATATAATATATTAAAAGTAAATTACAAAAATGTAATATATTTTTCAGAATTCCCAGATCGAACGGTTAAGAGGTCTTACTAAAGACGAAAATTACTATTTCCGTTCTGATAATACATCCAAACTACGTATATCGTGAAGATGTTTTTTTGTAGGTATTTCCTTTAATTTTTATATTTAAAATGCGTTCGAAAGCTCGCTCTTTATCTCTTTTAAGCTTATTTTTTATCTTTTTTTTTTTTTTTTTAAAAAAAAAGATAAAAGAATATTGCTAACTATACTCGCCATTGGTCCGAAATAATCCGTTCAGAAGTGCTTTCAGTACGAAAACTTTAATCTTCTTTAAAAGGGGCTTTTCGAGAGCTGAATGAAAATGCATCTGCAATTGATTTATTTCTCAAAAGAAAATCCACTAACGAAAGCAAAACGCTAGTAACGGTGGATACTAGTAGTAGTAAGAACGGTTTCATACGGATTTATATTAGTGGTTGGAAAAACTCTAGTTCAACGATGTGTAATAACTTTCTCAGTAATTTTCTTTAGTAGCTCCCTTTTTATCCGATATTGTAGTGAAAATAAACGAGGTCGTTCTTTTTACGGATAGAATGGAAAGAAAAAATTCAATCACCGTTTTCGTACACTTATTGAACGTATTGAAGAGGAGAAATAAAATGAGACTTTTCCTATAATTTATTTATATTTTCGACATTTATTTATTTAAACATTATTTTCCATTATTATTATTATTATTATCGAATAATGATAAAATAAAACTTTTAACTTACAGCTTGCAGTCACAGAATATTTGAGACAAATATCACCTTACACTGTGGTACCCCCATTACAAAGAGCGGATGGAATAAGGTATCTCGGAGTCACTCTTGACAATCGTTTAAATTGGAACAAACATACTATTTACTTAGCCAAAAAAAAAACCGGGGAAAATTGAACTATTTATTTTACTATTTAAGAGAGTACTTCTCCAGAGAGCACCTTCGAACACTTTATCTATCATTATATCAAACCGTACTAGCTTCTGGAATTATGCACTGGGGAGTAGCTGTGACAAAGACAGAACGCAAAATTTGGACGTTTATCCGCGTACGATTGAAAATTATGTAAATCCGTTCGATATTATTAATTACGAATTTTCTACAAAGTATCGTCATTATCATCATGCGCGTATACATTATATACGTATGTAATCCATAATGTCCGATTAAAGTTTATTATTATTAACAACGTGTTTTGAAACAAATGAGGGATGAAAAACTTTCCTCCGGCGGTAAAGTTGTGTAATGAATGGTCAGTGAAATATTTATCACCGGCTAAACGAGGTTAAATTTAGATAAACACCTTCTGCCTTATTCATTTTAATACACCTATATCTTGATCGCGTGTTTCATTAATTATACGTGCATATATACGTGTTTCGGAATTTATAGAATTTTGAAGTAGTAAAGTTAGCTCGGGCCGAGAGATAATGCAGCTTTAAACAATTCTAGTGGCGAATTTAGACCCACCCCCAATACCCGCGATAACGATAACGATATCGGAATTAATTTATATAGGTCATCCGGTTGTTGCTGCTAACGCCGAAATTTTATCTTTTTAAATAAAACGCCCGAAACTTTCAAGGATTTACAGATAAATAGTTCCTCCGCGTCGGTTATTTTGTTCATTTTAGAACGAGAATGGAATGCGCTATCGGTTTAACAAGTTTATAATTACGTAAAGGGTGGTCCCGAAGCAGTTCGGTTTCTTACTAAACAGAATTTAACGAAAGACCACGCGATAGAGGTCAACCGATCGACCGCGTCCGGAAGACGCGCGGTGGTGGTACAACTATCGCGAAAGTTTTGTCGAAACTGACGGTTATAACTTTCAAACCAAATAGTCAGATGTAGCCGAAAAGTTTATTTACCTGTTTCGTAATTTATACGCGACAGACATAATTTAAAGCGATGATTAAACGACCTGTTTAGTATGTTACGCGATTCGCCAGTTTTAAAGGAATAAAGTTTAGAATTTGATTTTATTTGTACATAATTCTCTCGTATTGATCGAGTATAGTTAACGAATCACAGAAAACAGGACAATGTTATTAATCAATTCTCTTAATTACACAGAGTTATAGTTAAAAATATTGCGCTGTTTTGTTTTTACAGATCAATACACAGGCAAAACAAAAATTAATAGGTCAATAAATTATAATAAAACAAAAAAAAAAATGCGTTTAGAAATAATTTTACTCTTTAAAAATATTTATACTTAACAATAGGTTAATAATGAATCTGTGTTTTAATCTACGATGCCTATACTTAGTATAACGTATGCGTAGGTGTTCCATATTGTAATTCCCTATTCTTTTTCTTCTTCTATGTGCCATACTCAAGAGAGCGTAGGCGGTCACCAATGTGCCAACTAGATCTTACGTTGTCTCGCATCTGCCATTAATTGTTGTATCGAAGATGCGCCGGTCCAGTTTTTGATATTTTTCAGCCAATCTGTCCTCCTTCTTCCCGGACTTCTTATTCCTTCTACCTGTCCTTGTATAATAATCTGTAAAATTTCATACTTTGCATTTCTAATGATATGGCCAAAGTATGACACATTTCTCTTTATAATAATATTCTGTAATTGCCGATCTGTATTCGCCTTCTTTAAGACATCTTTATTGGATATTTTTGCTGTCCAAGGTATCCTCAGCATTCTTCTATGTATCCACATTTCCACAGCTTCGTATCGGTTAAAATGTTTTTTATTTAGAGGCATAGCCTCAATATCATATAACAAAATTGGCTGGATGTAACATCGAACTAATATATCTTGTCTTATCTTCAGACTAAGCGATCTATCACATAATAATTGTTTCATATTATTTTGAAGGCTAGTCGTGCGTAACTGCACCCTATTACCCGAATTAATTTATTCCGATGAATTTTACAGTTTTTCGTAAAAAATTTTCGATATTTTATTAATAAACGAATATACGTAAGGGATGTTTAAATGATCGCGTAGACAAATTCATCGCGTAGCATTCGACGAAATTCTGCAGCAATGATTTTAAACTACTCGTAATTTCCTATAATCAGACACTGGTGGCCATACAGGGCAAGCATAAATCTAGGGCAGTCGTATAAATTAATTTTTTATTTACACAACTGAGACCCGATGTTAAATAATGGAAAAAGTGTGTACATTATGCGCTTTTCCTATAGCGAATGTAATGTGGTTGTCGAAAGTTAGTCTGCTGTCTAAGATAACTCCTAGATACCGAACTTGTTCGACGGGAGGAATTCTTCTTGAATTAATTGTTATTTCAAATCAATCAATATCAGCATGCGAAAGAATTAAAATACAAAAGCAGATAAAAAAAATCATGGATTATATTCGACACGTGGCAGATGATACAAATAAGACAAAATATGAAACGAAAAGGTATTAATACTAGCGAGGAAATTGAAAGATACAGTCGGATATGCCATTCAATTAGACAAAGATTGCGTAGAAACAAAGATGAACACATACATTCGGTTTGCAAATAAATCGAAACACACGCGAATAACAATTAAAATTAGAACATTGTTCAAGAAAATCTCCACTCTATTTGGAAATTGCAACCCTCGACATTTACCTATTAAAAATGAAAGTGGTGTTGTTATAACAACTAAACCAGAAATAATCAAAAGATGGATGGACTATTGTGCGTCCTTATTCGCTGCTGAACAATGTGAGATACCTGAATGAATGGTGCCAGCAGAGATTTCGATAGAACCAAATATTATGCGAAATGAGGTATTCAATGAAAAGGCTACATAACAACATTGATTCTGAAATGCTGAAAGCGACAGCGGATGAAGGAGTTATCATAATACATGGGATATGGGACAACATGTGGCAACAGGACAATGGTCGAAAGATTGGTGCACGTCAATATATCTACCTATATATAAGAAAGGAGTCAAAGAAAATTGCCAAAATTATAGAACCTTGGCTCTAATACCACATGTAAGTCGTACAGGTACAAGGGATCAGATGCTTAACATCAGGCAAATGATCGACAAATTTTATGAATATAATATACCGGAAATATTCTGCTTTTTGGACTATAATAAAGCCTTCGATAACGTTAACTGGCATAAATTGTTGCAAATATTAACGGAGATGGAAGTCCTAACCAGTTGATATATTTAATTAAAAACTTATATATAAAGAACTCTGCTTATGTAAGAGTGGAATCAGAATTATCTGACGAATTCCACATAGGAAAATGAATCCGACAGGGATTTGTACTTTCCCCTCTATTGTTTAATATATATATATATATATATATATATATAGTGAATAGATAGTGAGGAAAGTGACTTAGAACTGGAATGGTGACATGTCCATCGGCGGAAGAAAAATATCAAAACTAAGATACGCTGATGATACGTTGCTGTTGGCAAATACAGAAGCAGAAATGAAGAAACTATTGACCAAAGTAGAATTAAACAAGCTCTGGCTTATACTGAATAGATCTAAGTGTTTTCTGTTGATAGGACTCAGAAACTTCCAACAGTTTTTAATATGATATACCAGAAATACAGCGTAAGGAAAAAATAATATACCTAGGTGTATTACTTAGAAATAAGGGAGGATGCGAAGAAGAAATAAGAAGATTGGGAATTGCAAAATGTGCAATAGCAAGACTAAATAAAATATGCAAACACCATAATATATCTAAAGAAACTAAAAAGTATTTAACGAAAACATTAGTCCCATCGCTACTTGTGGATCTGAATGTTGGACGTTAAAAAGATCCATGCGACAGAAGATAGATATTTTCGAGATAACAGCCTAGCGAAAAATAATGAGAATATCATGGAACGCGTTTCGAACGAACAATTTTATATTGCAGGAAATAAACATTCCACCATGTGGCAGAGTAGTAATCACAATACAACGTCAGTGCCTTAAATTTTTTGACCATATCATTCGGCGTAATGGCCGAGCGAAACAAATTAGCAAAAGTACTAGGAAGTCGGAATCGAGGAAGACTTCCCTTACGATTCATTGATTACATTAAAAGCAATTAACAAAATTACAGATAAATGAAATCATGCGTAAGACTGAAGATCGCTTAGCGTGGAGAAATGTTACGAATCGTTTTTCTTCTTGACTGCATGTGTTAAAGTCAAGACATCTGGAATCAGATTAACGCATATGATGATGTGGTATTTCAAAGTAAAGATTCTATGAACAATATATTGAGCGATCTAGAATAAATATATTGTTGAATATTTTTTGTGGCGGCTACTACGAATAATATCGGGATAACTACGGAACCTTTAGGAGTACCATTTTCTAGGATTTTTACGTGTATGTCTAATGTGTAATTTTTAAATTAGATGCGGAAAATGTTTCTTAAGAATATAGGTAACTTCCAGTTAAATACTCGTCGATTTAAAGCTAGGTAATATTTGATGTTTTCATAGTTTATCGGAGGCTCTTGCGTTTGGTACACTATAAAGCCACTAGGACCACAAATAAGAAAATTAATTCCCTTTTAGACAAATCTTCATCGCGTATTCCGAATAAAAGTAGTTTCGATAAATGCTTACTTCTTTCCACAAATTTTTCCTGCAGGGACCCGAATGTCATTCAGACGATTAAAAACGGGTTTCTATCCTTTTTGAAACTCGCTGCACCTTTACAGCGTGCAAAAAAAAATAAAGGACAAATAGAAATATAATACGACGTTTTCAAAATAAAACTTTAAGACTGATATATGGAATGGTTCATCGCGAAATTGGGATCTGCGTTGTCGACGAAGCAACAGAACAACGGGCACGAAGTCACGCAATACACATACGCGCGGACACTGCAATGCTCTTCCGGACGTTACGCTAACCAATTGGAAAGAACCGGAATTGAAATCTAATTTAAGAGATGCGCTGAATACATCGAAGGATGTATTCCCCATACAAGAGAAGTCGATGATATCCTCCATAGATAACCAAATTGGCTAGGAATGAATTGGCCGAAATAGATAATAAACAAAATATTTTTTTTTCAACCAACATGATTCTTACCTTAACAGGTTCTAAACTGAAGTAAGATTATTTCGTCGCGTTGACGTGTAGTCTCAACGTGTAATAAAGTTTCGGAAAGTTATATTACGTATATTTCGCGAAATATTATTCGAAACAGGAAATATTAAGCCTCGTTATACAGAGATGTTGTAAGTAAGAAGTTTTGTTCTAGTCGACGCACGTAGTATAACGTCGCAAAACCACGCTGGAAAACTCGAATATTAATCACCGACAGAAACGGGCGGAAGTTAATTTATCGATAGTCTTAGAAAATTTGACGAAGATAAACTTCGGGAACAAATTGGATTAGAAGAAGCAATTAAGAATACAGACAGCCCAACCGTCAGTCAATCAACGGATGCAATATTCTAACTTTACGAACTTTCTCCAAGTGATTAGGCGTAAACGATGTTATAACCAGCTAGTTTATAAACGTATAGGTTTCCGCGAGTAACAAGTAAACGATTTTACGGGTAGATTAATCTATTATTATATAAATAAAGTTAAAAGTAAACAAGAACACGGCCAACTCGAGAATTCGCGCAGGATGTAACCTAAAATAATATTTCCGTCAGCCAGAAAATTGACGTCGAAGTGGCTGGGAAACCGTTTTCAAACCTAGCAGATATAGGGGATATATTTCCCGGTTTATACTTTACCGTCGCCAGCTGCTAGCCATTAACGGACAACAAATACAAAGCTCATAAGGAAACGAATGATATGTTTAAAACATTGGTTACTAGAGAATTTAAAGCTAAATTATGAAGGTATTGTAAACAACGCTGGATCGTTAATAACAGACATACGTGAAATAACGTTGGCGTGATTACTGTCAAAATTTGTATGCGAATAAAATTAATACAAATGATAATTCAACACAAATAAAAAACAATCATTTTCAACGAGAGCCTATTACGCGATGAAGTAAAACAAGCGATTGACAACATCTTATCACGCTACGAAGATAATTAAAGTACGAGTAGATAATTATTTATCTGAATCTTTCAAAATATCAAAAGGTATTAGACAAGGGTGTATCCTACCGCCACTTTTATATAACATATACTCTGAATGTATACTTACCGCAGTGGAAGGAGGTATTTCAATTGGGTGGCGTCAAAATTAATAATTTAAAATCGATGACACAGAAATTCATCCACAAAAAGCATTAAGAACAACTTTAAACTGACGGATGTAAGCCACGAATTTTACGTATAAACATAAATAAAACATAAATAAAACAAAAATTATGATAGTGGACCGTGATAATGAAAATGTATCTATAGTACTTCGCAAAAATTAGACGGATATGAAACTGTCAATGCAAATTTGAATACCTAGTTGTCCGGATCAACAATAAAGGAAGAAGATCTGAGATGAGTTTAAATGCTCACGAATTAGCTACAACGTATTTGGTGAAATGGACGCTAATTGTACAAAATTACAACTTATTCGCTCCTTGGTGTTCTCCATCTTTACCTATAGCTCCGAAACGTGGGTAATAAACTTGCTTTTAAAATTAAATACTGGCGCATAATGTTGGAAATAAAGTGGTGCCATAAACAAACGAACGATTGGATCAGATTAGATAAACGGCTCTCACAAAACATACGAGAAAAAATGCACAAATTTTTCGGTCATATATGCGTGCACACGACTTAGACAGGTGCAATCATAGAAGAAAAGGTCCACGCAAAAAATACGTCTGGGTATGAAACTGTCAATATCAGACTTGGTACAATCAACGGATGATGGACATCTATCGTGGAATTTGATTGCCACATAATGTCCGCGACGGTCAATTATGATCAATGTACGATATATATATATATATATATATATATATATATATATATATATATATATATATATAAAATGTACATTACTTTTGTGTACAAAATTGGCTGTGCGCACATATGACATTCGGAGCCTAGTTTAACCGCCGTCTTTGTGATAATTATTTATAAATTAATTCGGTTTTAAATATTTGCGATAAACGACTCCATTTAAATATTCAACCACATTTGGAGCCATAAATAATTTCAAATTCTTAAAAAACCGAGCATTTAAGGAACTAATTTTAAGAACCTGAAATTATTTATAAATTAATTAGGTTTCAAATGCTTGTAATAAACGTCTCGATCGGAGTATTAAACCATATTTCAATTTATAAATGATTACAAATGAAAAAAAAAAAGCAAAACGAACATTTAAGGCGCTGATTTCAGTAACTTGAAATTTATTTTCAATGTACGTTCATCACTTGGTTCGTAGTAAACAGGGTGGCCCCCGATTTGGAACCACTAGAGTCAACTTTTTCAGTGTTGCCGTTGTTTCGAGATTATTATAATTTTCGTTTTTCTTTTTTTTTATTACTTTTGTTTCGTCGTTAAAATTAGAACAATATTATTAAAGACGCATGTGCTGGAAGTAATATAGTGGTTACGATCGTTTCCGAAAACCATCATTCATTAACGCTCACTCACTGCAATGCATCTAAACAGTTCTTTAAGTATATTATATATATACACACACACACACATATATATATATATTAATAGAACGATCGCTTAACACTGGCCGAGATGTGATTGCGTATTTTGTCGATTACGAAAAAGCGTTTAATCGAGTAAAGCACAGAGAACTGATACAGATACTGCAAAAGTACAATATTGATAATAAAGACTTGCAGATAATTAAAGTAGTATATTTCGAACAGACCGCGAGGGTCATGGTTCAAGACGAACTCTAGGCTAAAAGATGTTCGATAACAAGAGGGTTGAGGCAGTGATGTCCGCTCCCGAGGAGATTATTTAACAAATACACAGAAGAAATCGTAAAAAAAATATTAGAATAGAAAATTAACGGATATTAGATCAGATGCATAAGTTATACAGACGATAAAGTATTGCTTAAAAAGGAACTGAATATATGTGACACACCAAATTAGAGAGGAAGTATTATACAAGGGAAAATCGAAGTGGACGTCTGCGTGGGGAAGAAGAAGACTGGAAACGATAACATCAGGAATGCAGAAAAAAACTGTCAGGGACATAGTGGATGCCGCGAGGAGCAGACGATTATAGGGGGCAGATATTCGATTTAACTACATATAGGTTAGGGACAAATATTCGATCTAATTGCATATAGATGTTGGTGTATGCAATTTTGGGAAACCAAAGACGCAATGTGATGATTATGTATATATATATATCATTCATCATTAAGTGACGTCTCCTTATCGGATATTGCTTATGCATATTTTGTTGCAATCATAATATGGCGTTAGCGTAGATAGACACACACACACTGTATAGAACTGATTGTAACTACTTTTTTGGCATGGCACGGCTGTTTTACTGTACTATATTGCTAGTTCGCATATACGTGGAGTTTGCCATTGCCTACTATGCGATAATGTTAGGATTATTTTTATTTTTATTTTCTGTTGATAATTTTTGCGTGATCGATCGTATTCGAACTCGGTACCTTCTGTACAGCAGACCGTGCTCTAGCCAGTAGGTTATTCGGACGGTTCATGTATAATATAAACTAGTAGTTATTGCATGCGATCTTCTACAACGGAAGATGCAATATAATGAAAATAATACAGTAATTAATGTCGGAAAAACAGTTAAATTAGGAGTATAAATCGCTCATTGAATTTTATTAAACTATTAGAAAGTTCTTTAATACTTACGTTATCTTCGGTGTATTTAAATGAATTAAATAATAAAAACTAACAATATTAATGCCGAAAAAAAAGTATATATAATTAAACCTTTAAACTATTAGTTGTAGATGACTGATTTCTCTACAAACAGTTTAAAGCAGAAATAGAAAAAATACATAAAGCGTCGGACAAATAGGAATTTTCAGATTTATCGGAGCCGAACAGAAAAATTCGACATAATAATTTTAAAATGTCCGGCAAATGATTTAAATAACCGACCGTCATCTTTATAACGGAACATGTAAATAACTCAAACAAAATGACCGGCCATCGACCTTATATAAATAAAAAAAAGTTTTCTCATTTTACGATCAATTTCGGTTTATTATACGGTTCAAAATTATTTTGCGTTGGCGCGAGTTACATTTTTTTTTTTAATAGACGATAAAAATACTTTTAACTATTTGGCAGATTACATTTAAATAATAATAATAATAATTAAAATGGTATAATAATAATAATGATATATATTAAAGAAGTGGTTTGTTTTAAGGTGGATTGCGAAAGATCAGAAAATTAATCCGTTTTGATATTTATTTCTTCTAAAAGCGAAACGTGTGCCAGACAAAATTTTAATGCAATCATAAGACTTTCGAAATATGCACCTAAATAACTGCGCGTCTTATTCAAATTAAACGCGTCCAGACTTACGTATAAACTTTAACACACACACACATATATATATATAAACATTAACACAGTCATATATATATGTAGATAGAGAGAGAACGAAATGTAGACAAATCGGAACGTATAAATAGCAATGAGAGGTGTACGTAAACAGGGAATCGTAAACCAAAATTAAAGTGACGCACATCGTTCAGTTATTTATATCCTACGAAAAAAACCCAAAAAACGATGACGAATTCGAACCGGCAAATTGAAGTAGAAGAATTATTTTCGCCTGACCGTCTAGAAAGAAATAACTTTAGAAACGTAGACCATCTGTTGCATATCTACACAATACTCGGATGTTAAAACACACACGCATACATACTAACTTACCCATATGCTCAAATGAAAATGCATAATTTATAAATAATTCCCTATAAAAGCTTTTTTTAAATCCTTTTCTACTATGTTACTTGTACCTATTGAAAAATTGTAAAAAAAATATTTATATCAGCATACATAATTAGTTAGAAGATTTTACCCGTATAAGAAAAATAATCTGCTATAATTTTTAAAAAAAAATTAATCATGTAATTAGGTCAGGTAATGAATATACTCTAATATTTCGTGTTTTATGCGCTGTGGTGCCAATGGATGAGGAATTAAATAAATATAATTGTCAAGTTCAAATTTTTCAACAAAAACGTAATATCACTAATATATGACGTTGTTTTGCTCAGTTTGTATAATGCGTTCATATTTTTGTTTACTATTTTTCCGTAAGTACGCAAGTTCTTTCTCAGACTAGACTTATAACACAGGCAAAATTCGGAATTTACTTATCAATATCAAACGACAAACATATAAATATATAAACACATATTGATATACATAATGTATAGACATATATAATATTTACTTATGCTTACTCGTATATGATTCATATGCGATATATATGAGTAATTTAAATAATAATAATATAGTAAAACGTACTTTTCCGATAAGAACAAAACTCAAGTTTACTCAATAGTCCACAAACAGCTCTTTTTCACCTGTAAAAACGAAAACAACACACTTCTGAAGAATTCATCGCTGCCAGCAGCGGGTGGCTAGTTACCTTGGGATCTGAGGCTACAGAAACTGTTCCTCGAATTAGATATCTTGGCTCGATCTTTGACAGAAGGTTGACACGGTTGGATCACATAAATTACCTCTGAGCGGCTTGCGCGCAACGTGCGGACAAAATTTCTCTTCCCAAAATGTATAGAGCTCTAATAAAAGCGAAATGTGACTACGGTTTTCCTGCCTACGCGTCCGCTATACCAACAGTCCTGAAACGATTAAACTCAGTCCACCACTCTGCACTACGCCTAACACTTGGCGCAATGAGATCAACACCAATAAACCATCTCGTATATAATTCCGGAGAATTTTCCGTCGATCTTCCCTATTGCTCCTTCGATCCCCATTCCCATAATCGTTAATACGTCTCTCCTAAACTGCCTCTCATTGCCTCAATCCACTATCGAGGACTCGTTCCAAAATCTACTAAAAATGTATAGTAACTATAAAGTACTATACACGGTTGGAGCAAAAAAAAAGGAAACTCCACTGATTGTGCCGTCATTTACAAACATGGGACAACCCGATGTTCACTTCAATCCACGTTCTCTGTACTTTCGACAGAGTTATATGCAATCTCCTGCGCAACTGTTAATGCAGAATCGGTGCTATAGCGTGACATATTCATTTGCGCAGATTTTCTTAGTTCAGTTAGAAACATACAGAATAGACACGAATATCGGCATGCGTTTGCGAAAACTATATTAGAAAAATCGTTTACTTATAAGCGACAAATTGTACTTGCGTGGATACCCGAACATCGCAATATTGGTGCAAACAACAAAGCTGACACAGCGGCAGCAGATTCATGTAATATAACACCGGTTCCGACAATACCAACGACATGTAAAGATAATGACGATCCATATTTGGAAGAAGATAAAATCGATAGCAATGGAACGATTCGCCATGCTTTCTCATTACGATCGTAGCGTCACAAACCCGGTAATGTCAACGTCCAGACGAAAGGATGTGGTCCTATTTCGCGTTCGGGCCGGACACGCACGTCTTACACACCAGTTTCTGTTCCACAGCGAAGATTTGTCTACCTGTCCTGCATGCGATTGCTTACATCCTAACTTCCTGTCCAACATATACCCTCCAGCGCCAGATTGCTGGCCTTCTTCACAACCTCTCCAACATATTATAACGCACTTCTTCCGCCGAGACTAAACTCCTCTTCCTCCAAATCACGAACATCCTTCCTCTAATCTAGTTCTTAACTCTTTCCGTCTGTGCGCCTCTTGCCTAAGTACCAGATTACGGTACGGTCATAAACCAAAGAAGAAGAATAAGTAATATTTATGTCTATAGCTTCTCTTACGGATTCTTATATAATTTAGAAGTTCGCATACGCCTTTTCTTTTTTTTTTTTAATTCATATTTTCAATAATTAAATTAGTAATTATAGCTGAAAACCAATCAAACTTTTATATATTAACAATAATAATAATCATCGAATCAAATCGAATCAAATCGATCAAATCGAATTTATGTGGTAATTTTTCAAATCAAATCAAACAGATAAATAAATAAGAATTGTTCGTGAATACGCGATTAACTGTCTAAAAGAAAGTAATGAAATTAAATTATTAGAACGACGGTACAGAATTGCGGTTATTTTTCCAAGTTGGAATAATAATAATAATAATAATAATTATTATTATTATTATTAATGTACGCAGTAATATGTATATATGTATATATAGACATAATGTGTATATATGTATATATAGACATAATGTGTATATATGTACATGTATGTATGTGTGCGCATTCACATATATGTGTGTATATGTACATGTATGTATATGTGTACGCATTCACATATATGTGTATATATATATAGATAGAAAAATATGTATATCATTCGTTTGTATATAATGATTAGTAATAATTTGATATAAAATTTCGTTGCCTTATTGTTGAGTAGGTCAGTGCTAGTCATAATAAAACAAAATAATATAAAAGAAGAACAGCACGTTTGTCAGATTAGTGTATAATTATTTTTTAAGTTTAAGTTAATTATTCGTTAATTAATTCGATTGTGGATAATTTAAGATATGGAATTAGATTTTAATTATATTAAAAATCGAGTTAAATGCTAAACCGGTAACGATAAGATTTATTGTATTGCTATTTATAATTAATACGGTGCTCGCGCAGTGGTGAACACAGCCAGCCGATAATTATTGATATTTACATACTTTATTTCATTTATATATCCTTGTAATGGAAGTGTAATTTGAAATTTGAAATATGTATTATTAATATTAATAAAATCATTTTTCTCGAACGTGTGTGTAAAAATAATAATTTACATACATTTATAAATATAGCATAATTAATTAATTCACGAAAATTAAAGTCAAACATATCAAAATAAACAACAAATTCATTCTAGACTGCAAGTATTTATACACAAATTAAATTAAATTACAAAATTGTAATTTAAAAAATGTCAAAACGCATATATTTGACAATAAATTTAAAAAGTTATAATAACAGGAAATAAATGTACCGGAACAAATCTACTCTTCATTTGTGAAAAGTAAAAATTCTTACATTTAATAAATAAAAAAACATCTGTGACTCGGAGAGCGCAGGTAAGAAGTGAAACTAAAAGACGTTTTAACTAAATTCGTTACAGAGTTGTTTTTTTTAATTTTTGTTCGTATATATATATATATATATATATATATATATATATATATAAAAACGCGCGCACACAACACTCTCACACACACACATACATGTATATATATATATATATATATATAACCTATATGTATAAGTCGACGCACCTTACGCTACAAAACATGGTTTCATAGGCGGGTGTTGGCATCTATATGTATAGGTATATATATATATGTCTGTTATTTCCGCTCGCCGCTCATTTTACTTCTTAACTTCCCATATATAACGAGCCAACATAAGTTTCACTTCAATCAACATATAATGTATAACACTAAACAGAAAATAGAAATTAAAATAAAAATAATAATCTGCAATTTGAAAAAGAGAAGAAAATGTAAATAATTAGTAATAATAATAGTGAAGGTAATTTAAAAAAATAATAATAATAAATATTACAATCGATTTAGTTAAATCGTAGTCAATTAATTAAAATTTTAAATGAAGATTTTGTCGTGTAATTAATGCGAATTCACGTTTTTAATAATGTTTAGAGATTTTTACTAGCGTACGTTTCTAAGCGTGAAATCAAAGTCAATTTCTTCTTGCAAGTACAAGTCGAATTTTCTGCGTTTTTAGTAAAGTATCTTAAATCAGTTAACTATTCTTGCAGTATCTTTTTTTTTTTGACATTTTATTGTGGGTCATTTTGTTTCGTCGAAATTACTCTATGGTTTTGGTATTTAGTACGTCCACTAATGGTCAAATCTATAAGTGGTTGAATCGGATGAGCATTTTTTTTTGTGCAGGTGCGAAATCGGATGGTCCGGAATTTGAATGATCAATCACTTTTTCATCACTGGTAAGATTGGTCTTGTCTCAATCCCGTGACAGCTTATTTATCGAATTGAAACCATAGTATTGCCTTGAATTTGCGTGATTAATCATTATGTAGATGGTAACAATTATCCTGGTCGTGCTGAAACGCAATTATCGCACTGAAACCATTGCTAATGAGTTCCTTTATTATTATATGGGGTGATATATATATATATATATATATATATATATATATATATATATATATATATATATATATATATATGTATATATAAATATTCACGCGGTTATGTAGAGCCGTATATTCTCAAACCTTAAAACCCAAGTAACGACGTTTTACCTGAGAAATAAGGATGCAAGACTCAAACTAAATGTTACATGGCAAGGATATCCCTGAAACACTGTAACAACCCAAAGGATTTAGGCGTTAAGTTGGATCGAGTCCTAACATTTAAAGAACACTGCGAAGATACCAAAAGAAAAATTGGTACAAGAAATGGTTTACTTAGAAAATTTATTGGTTCCACTTGCGGTGCAGATCCAAATGTATTATGGACACCAGGTTTAGCTTTGTTTTACTCCGCAGGTGAGTATGCCAGTGCAGTATGGCGGAATTCAGCGCATGTAAAAACAATCGATGTAGCACTACACGAAACCGATAGAATAATTACAGGATGCTTAAAGTTAACATCGATCGATAAAATAATAATACTATGCGGTATAGCACCACCACATATAAGGCGGGAAGTGATGGCTAGAAAAAAAACAAAACAAGAACAAGATATGAGACATCCGTTGAATAAGAAAGATACGGCAATAAGTCGACTGAAGTCAAGGACAAGTTTTCTTAAAACAACAAACGCTTTGAAATAAACGCCTGAAATGACTAGGATGAAATTATGGAAGAGGAAGGCTGAAATAAAATCGTCTGAAACTATGGGAACAACCAAACGAACAACTACCTCCCGGTAATAATTTGCCGTGGTCGACATGGAAAACTCTAAATAGAGTAAGAACTATGACAGGAAGAACGGCAAAGAACATGAAACGATGGAAAAATAAACATGACGACGGATGTGAATGTAGCATGGTGCAAGATTCAGAGCACCTATTAACTTGCTCATTGTTGCCAATACAATACAGGATTGAAGATATGACCAAAATAAATGGAATCTCGAACGAGGGTTAAGAAAGAGAAGACAGGACAAGTACGTTGATTATTCAAAATATATCTCACAGCTTGTGATATCATTTTAGTAGTGTAAATCCTCGAGTACAGCTTTGATTTATTGTTATTTTATTTTTCATTACTAAAATGGGAAACGTTTTGAAATGGGTGGGAATTATTTATATAGCACATAGAGTATTTAGACAAAAACACCGACTATATTTTAATTTTTTTTTTTATAGTTTTTCTTATATTAATTTGCCTAGTTGCTAGAGCACGGACTTCTATACGGAAGGTACCGAAATTATCATAAAAAAATAAAAATATAAATAATCCTAATATCATTGTCGCATGGAAGGCAATGGCAAAGGCGAACCATCGCGCACAACACCATGTAGGCGCTAGTAACAATGTACTACACTAGAAAAACACGTGTGGCTGCATTGTATCTTGACAACAAAACGATTACAATCAGTTCTCCCGCGTGTCCATCTATATACGCTAACACCACATTATGATTGCTTTGTACGCTACTTACACTGTACAACAAAATATGGTAGAGGTAAGTAGTCGCCTACCTCCGATACGGAAATGGCAATTAATGATGATGATGTTAATTTTATTACGAAAAATAGTTGTTGAAATCAAGTTTTAGTAATAATTCGATAATAACGTAATAAAAATTTGATACGCGGATGGAGAAATAAGTGTAAAATATGTTTATGCGTTATATGTAAGTACATTTAATCCAGTTGGGGAAATTTTAGTACTATGAGCACCTAAGAATTTGGCCTTCTATTATTTAAGAATTCCTTACCATTTGAAAGAATTCCAGATTACTCACCCGGTATTTAACCATTTTCATAATTCTACCGCTCGTACCGCTTTACACATTTCATAGTCAAAGTTTTCAGTGTTAATTATTTGCTAGCGTGCTGTATTTAAAGTAGAATTTTTATTTATGCAAACAGCAAGAAGGTGACTGATTTACAGTTCGCATAAATATGCCAAAAAAAATATTTATCAACTATAAGTATCCTAATAGTCCTGATGAAGTATATTCAAAAAGAGCTGATTCCTGAATCGTCGAATTTATTATTTGGTGAAGTAACAAAAAAAAAAAGTGGAAAAAAGAATAAAGCGTAAAAAAAAAACCATTATCAAAATTTGACTTGTTCCCGAGGACTGTCTAACTGTTTTATATATTCGTCGACTCTCTTATTTATAATTCTACTAATCTTCGCTCCGTTGTTGTTTGCCAAGTCTTTCATATAAATTAGGATCATGTCAAAAGTTACACCAGACGTCGTAATCATCATTCGCTGTCGATGTTTAGATCGAACGTAATTTTAGAGAGTTAATTGTTGAGGTGGGAAAGATGAGTATTACATCTACACCGTACAACGTATGTGTATAGAAGTAAACATCTTTAAACGGAGGTATATCGTTGATAAAAATCTGTCAATATCGTAGGCGATTTATTCGAAAGAATTTTATAATATTTTGATCATTGTTTAAGATTCATATTAAAAGTTGATCTACTTTATAAACAGAAATAATACGAAGATAATGATTATTGATTATAGAGTTAACAACAAACAGTCACAAAGCACACAAGGTCTATATGACTTACAAGCGGTTGATAAATTCGTATATTTAGGAACATTGATTACGAAAGATGGAAGTTTATAGCAAAACTAGCGCTATCACATATTTTGCCACCTTATATATTCACTGGTATTCTCTGTCATATAATATATGAATCAGAATGTTGGACTCTGAAGAAGAATTATATATATACAACGGATTATAATGCTTTTGAAATGTACTGCTGGAGGTGAATGTTGTAACACGTGGACTGCGAAAAGAACTAACTCGTGTCCATACTCCGAGAAATAAAGATGGATCAGAGGCTACAAGTCGTAGTAGAGAAACGGATAAAAAAAACCTTGCCGGAGATATCGTACGACGAAATGGATACTAGGGAAAATACTTATGACTGGTGTCGTTGTGAAAGTAGTAGACCTCCAACGCGATATCATAAAATGCAGTAGCTGAATTAATACGAAAAGTAATAGACCGGGCAATAGATTGGACGAATTAGCGGCAAAATACATTTGTTCACGTAGATCCATAGTATGACGATGCTCTTGGAACGAGTCACGATGATGATGATATATATAAATAAAGCTCGTGTATATAAATATATATATATGTTTTAGTATTTAAAAAATACTCATTGAGAATTTTTATACGATAATTAATCATTAAGGCTTTAATTTCATTATAAAACGTTTGAAAAGATTTATGAATATTATGCAAGGATATCGAATAGACATGTCGCAGTTGCGGTAGTAGTTGGTTAGAATAGAATATTGTATAGAGTACACGGAAAATGGCAAGAATACGATTAAGCGTAAGATTGCGCATGGATCTGTAAGAAAAAGCTAAACCGGGGTGATTCAGTTTTAGCGCTGTTGCTGATAATCCGTGTGCTAGTTCCGGTGCTGGTCCTAGCGATTGAAGAAAAAGGAAGCTGATGGCTAGATTCGGGAGAAAAGATTGAAAATTAACGAGAAAATTAAACCGGTAACGTTTTTAGTAAAGTATTAAGAGATATAATTACCCAAAATTCAATGAGACACTGAAAAGATAACGCGAGTTATCGTTTGACAGGTAATACAAAAAGATTAACAGTTTCGCACTTTCTATTCGATCATTAAGAGAATAAATTTCACACTAATTTGTTTATTAGAATTATCATATTTGTATATATGTATATTTTAAAACGTACGCAAACATAATAATGCATTAAATAAAATGAATTTTTTAATAACATATCATTTGAAATTTATTTAGACTAAACAATTTAGTATAAAGCGTATTATATTATTATAATATAAATCATTTAAATTATACGAGTTGATTACTAAAAACACAATACTAACAGTCGAATATATTCGGTGACCTTATCTATAATTGTATATAAGTAGTCCTTTGTAACACATACATAAATAAACACACATTCATATATATATGTAATTTGATTAGATTTCTAGTATGTTTTTAGTTGGTTCTCAATACAAAATTATCGTTCTGGTGTATCGTCGGCGGTTTTTAAGTTACGAGTAAACTTTAAGGAATAGTCGTTCAAAAGGTTTAAAGGCGCCACATCGTATTAACGCGCGTGAATGAAAAAAGGATAGAAAGATATCGGACGCAAGAGTGAAAGGGAAAAGCAAATCGAACACAACTACTACGCAACCTTCTCTTCAACTTTTATTTATCACCCGTAAAGAAGATCGAGTTAACCGTCGACTAAATTATACTAAGCTTTGCGTATTGAGCTATATTTAGACGTGCGTTATTTATAACTTCCGTGAACATGAAAAAGGAAAAGGTTACTCCGACGAGAATATTAAGATTAGAGGAACGCTGCTTCCTAGCTCAAATGTATAGAGGGACAGGTTTGCGCCAACGAACTCATTACGCATCCGAACAGTATAACGCCCGTTTTAATTAAGATACCTTCCGGCAAGTTTACGAAAACGAAGAAAAAGCGCAATAATAATCAGCTGCATGAACGCTAACTGTCCTCTAAGGAGATAGGAAGATTTTTAACATTAAGTACAGACGCATCGAAGTATACTACCCGAATACAAAAAAGTTAATTTAGGTAGCGCCCGAAAGTATATCGTTAATAACTCGAAGCGAGACTTCGTTAATTTTTTTTATGAGTATAAATAAAGAAACATCGAACATTATATACATATCACGATACGACTATATCAACCCACTGCTGGGCGTAGTCTTCCCCAAACATTTCCAGGATGCGGTTCCAATTATATTCATTTCACAATATCTATGGCACTTCCTCGTCTAACGATGACCGTCAAACAGCTACAATATACACTTGATCCACCTATCATCGTCTTATCTTGCGACATGCTCCGCTCAACTTCATTTTGGCCTGGTGATTCATATATATATATATATATATATATATATATTTATATATATGTGTGTGTGCACAATTTACCTGAGGAACCGAGGTTTACCCACATTTTTTTTTATAAATCGTACTATTTTTTGGAAAATATATTTCACATACGAATAAAATATTATTAAAAACTATTACATACATAACTCTATAAGTACTTCAAGTTCCATTAATTTCCGGAATTATAACTAAAAATGTCACTTTTACAAATATCAGAAGGTTGTGTACCTTTAAGGTTTTTTTCGGATATGAATTCTGGAATTTTTCGACCGGATGTTCGTTTTAAAATAATTTTCTCACAGATTAAACGATATTTCCTGAAGAATACGATAACTGGAGGTATAAAATTTTAATTATAATTATTAACACATGTACGTTAAAAAACAAATTTCTAAGCTTACATTCGAACGGTTAATGCGATCGAGCATAAACTTTCACCGTGCATTTAAATAAAAATTTAAAAAATACGATGAAAAAAATCCAAATTACCACAATTTCACGAGGTTGTACTCGGAATCGAAGCTTAAAATTTAGAATTTTGTAATTTCTACAAAAGCTATTTTTAATTACTCAATAAATTACAATTATGTACAAAATTTCATTCAAATCGTTATAATTATATATATTTATATACATATTATCCACTCGTTATCCGCCATCCACTATTTACAAGTCCTAAGGTGTCTAATTAAACCGATTTTCGCGGCATATTCCTTTCCGCACACATCACACGTAAAGGCGCCGGTATTCATGTAATCTGCTCCAGTCGTTTCGAGTAAGCTTTTAAGTCGTTTCCTTTTCCTTTTATCCGCAGTTCTTTGATCCGCTTTCTGCAGACCATTTTTTCTACTGCTCGCCTCCGCGTTTTTTCTACTAGTTCCTCTTATTTCTTGGGAACAATTTCACATTCCTTCAGTATTTGGCACAAATAGTCCTGATGTCGCCAACAAGGACGTCCAAGACGATGTAACGAGAAGCTGACCTCTTCGGAAGTTCATCATCGTTCGTTCTAATTACATGTCTATGTATATCATTTTAATATACATAAGGTATATAATAATGACCTTATACTTAAATTACTATAAGATAAAATTAATTCACCTATCTGCATTTCGGTCAAGGAGGAAAGATGAACAAAATTATTTTCTATTATTTTGTACACGAATTAAGTATTTTATTCGTAGATGCCCATCGTTTTAGCCGTAACGATGGCATCGACCTCGCAGTAAAAAGTGTACGCGAAGTAATACAAGATATTGCAAAGATGCATGAACGACGACTACATGGACATCCCAATCTTGAAGCGAAAAAATTGCTCGACATCGAATACTCGCCGTTTGAAACGACTGAAACCGCATAACTTGATTTAGCATTAAGTACTAAAATTTATATATGATATATGTAAGTTAGTAAGAAGCCTTGCTCGCTGCAGCAAGCGTCTTCGCACCCGTCTTTATGTTTAAACACTACTTTTAAGCATATACAACCTTCGTAATAATTCTAATACTTATTTGAGCGTAGTCTTAAGATCGTATATTAATTCTTAAAAATAAAATAAAATAAAAAATTAAGTATAATTATTATTTAGTCTCGGAAAATCCGTTTATTGTTATCGCGTACAGAATTGAAAAAATAAACCAATATTTAAAATGTTATTGACAAATTTTTATATAGGTCTCGGACAGACGATATTCCACTTTTAGATGAATTCTTTTCATTCGTTAGACACAATCGGAAATTACGATTAATTCAGTTTTAAAAGTTAATCATTCGTTAGAAACGACAGCAACTTATACACGCTGTATCTCGTTTTATTATCCTAAGGAGACGGACTGTCTAACCGAATATCTTCGAGAAATCCGGAATATCGGTGCATACATCGTCATAATGAGCATTACTCGTGTTCAATAACATATAAAAATAACTGCATTAACTGGCGAGCGAACCATTCTTCAACGAATCGAAACTGTCTCACATATACACCGATCCGCTAAAACGGGAGGAAAATTTCTGACATCAGACGCGATTGAAAAGAAAAACGATTAGTATCAGAAGCTTTCACATATTACAAACGTTTCTCGATCTTCGCTTCAGGTTTTCACTAGCGCATAAGGGTAGTTCGGATGTGATTAATTGAAAACTCTAATCTGAATCGCTTATTGGCCACTCAGGCCAGAGTGTATTTATAATTTTAAAGAAAAAGTGAAGAAAAACGTATTTTATCGTATTTCGGGGGAAAATTGAGAAATAAAAAAATTGAAGAAGATTTATAGAGTAATTAATTTAATTATCGTTTCATTTACGATTATCGCGATAACGACAGTTTCGATTATTACGACATTTCTTTAGATATTATCGTCCTCGTTACCGTTACTAATATTATTGTTCATTTTTTATTTCTCTCATTTTTTTTTTTAATTATTTTTGTTTATTTTTTCGTAATATATCTTCGGTAAGATTAATTTTTTTGTACTTTCATTTTTATTTAGTGGGAAAATGATAAGTTTACTTTTGTAATAAGAAAAGTACGTTGATAATCATTATTATTATTTAAATTACTCGCGTACAACGTAAATGTTAATATATATATGTACATGTATGTTTGTGTGTAAGTATATACCTTATCTTAAAGAGCAATTCTTTTATATATGTATATATTATACTTAGTTATCTCGGAATCGGCTCTAAGCATTTCGATGAAATTTTGTACATACCCGTAATTTATTAAGTGGCCTATAAGGAAATTAATAATTTTAAAATTTTGGGCCCGACCACGAGAATTTTTTAGTAAATTTTGAAGTTTTTTCTCATTGTCTTTTTTTCAATATTTCTCTAAATATACGTTGAAAATTCTATCGAATATTATATAAGCTTTGACATTTTTCTTATGACCGCGTCATATGTGTTAGTAAATAAAATTAAAATTTTATATTTCGAGTATCGTTTCTGTGGTATCAGATCTTCCGAAAAGAGTTATTTTACGGAAAAATGATTTGATCGAAAAATTCCAAAATTCATTTGTAAAAAAAAAAAAAAAATTAACCGTAGTCCTCTTTGGATATTTGTAGAAACTTAGATTTTTAGTTATAACTTCGGAAATTTATGAAATGAAATTTTACGCGAGATTAACATATTTTTTATTTTATTTTTATTTATTGAGTTTCCATAGAGATTATGTCTATATAGCCCTAGATATTAAAAAATGAATAATAAACGGCTATTGGCAGACTAAAAAGAAATGCAGAGATCAGTGTAAAATTGAACAAGGATATCAGGATTTTAAATATACGAATGTAGGCCAATATATAGATGGGTATTTTGAATAGTTAAGAGAAACGCAATATTTATAGGAAAGGAAAAGAGTTTGATAAAAAGCAACGCGAAAATTACTTTAACGGGAACATTGCTCCGCGTTGGCGAAAAAATGGGTATCCATTGGATGTGAGCAATTAGGAGAAGTAATGAGTTTCCTGCTGAGTCTCAGTGGACAAAGCCCGTAATTTGATTTAATATTGCAGAACCGTGATTTAGCGGGTATGTCGGGTTGGATGGATTTATGCCTTGCTGTAAATGGAACAGACTTCAAATTTTTCCAGTATTCCTTATGCGAAAATTTAATGTACGCTGTGAGATCCATGGGAGGAGTGTAAAACAAGAATATTCCTAATGTGTAACCGTTGAGGTGACCAAATGATAGCCCAGATTGCTGTCATAGATACCGTTATGCCCGTTGATCGAAACAAATTTAACCGTCACTCCGAGTTGCTTAATTGACGCGCATAGGTAATTAGAAAGTTTATAAATAATTGATGGTAAATGAGAATTGAGCTGAGAGTGTTGTAGTTCCAGGAAACAACTCTTACAATCTGAAAAGATTAGAATACAGAAGGGCTATGGATAGAAATATATCGGAGAGACTGCAGAATAGCAGTCTGCAGTAAAAATGGAACATATTCTATTGAGCGTAAATTTTTTTGAGATATTGAGGGCGGGGATGACAAAGGTGAGAAACGCGTTTTGAATCAACCGTTGAAAATTAGGAGAAAAAGTTAGGATAGGAGAGAAATTTGTAATTTGTGATTAGTAGGACAATGTGATTCTTAAATGAGGAAAACAGTTGTATATTGATATCGATACTAACATTATTATACTCGAAAGGAATGGAGTAGTAGGGTAGGATAAGAATATTACTGTACCTGGACAGACGAAAAGAGGAATGACATAAAAAAGCGCATCGACGTATACAGAACCGCTGATTGGGAAAAATGTAAACAGAGAGGGGCTATATCAGTGAATACTTTCGGAAGAAATTTATCAAAAAGAACCATTCTCTGTATGGAAAAAGGGAGGAATACACCATATCGAAAGTTATGTAACGGTTTTCAATAGCACGGGATTTTCCTTTAAATATATTTTCTGAAAGGACACGATTTTACAAAAGAAAAACAAAAATATCGATTAAAAGCTGCATACACATACATACATGCATATATATATATATATATATATATATGTATGTATGTATACATGTATGCTATGTGTAAAATCAGCGTGCTTTGACGTATTTATAGGTTACGTTGATTTATATTGTTACGTAGATTCCAATTTTCTCATTTGTCAAAATATGTATCATTAATTTAATCTGATTTATTTATAAGTATTTCCGATTAAAACGAATCGGATTGTTTATTTCGATACGATTCGCTTTAATTTTTCTGAATCGATTCATAATTTTATATTCATATTCGATTTTTTTCTATTTCTACTATTATTACTTTATATACACACGTTTCGAGAAAAATTCGTTTATTTCATATATTATTTGTAATAATTACGACTATTCCATTTCGACACATAACCGGAATTCAGATTAGTCGTTATAATAATTTAATTTCAATATTTTCGCTCGTAGCCTGTTACTAGCGCATTTATGACTGTTTACGGACAATTATTAATTTACTTACCTTCGAACAGGGCTAGATAAATTCGATTTGGTCTTTTCATCAAACAATATTCAACGAAATGTTCCTTTAATCGAGTAATCTATATTATAAATAGCGAATGTAAAATTTGAACAAATTTCTTTAAAAAATTCCGCTCAAAAATTTATAGCGCATAAAAATTCTATCAGACATTATACTTTTAATTTCAATTATACAACGTGCGTTTATTTTATTTTATTAATTTTTTTTTCTTTTAAATAAAATCGATAAACCGAAAAATAAAAACTCTAATAATAAAAGGCTATTTATTTGAGTTTTTAAAAAGATAGTTGCGATTTTTTTTTTAATCGTGTACTTCTCGAAATGCACACACATATAAACATGTACACATACACAACGAAAGCACGCTACAGCAAACGTTCTATTTTCTAAGCAAACAGAGAAAAAAATTGTTTTCGTATCGCTATCATTATGGAAGTAGATCGAACTTTACCAATATTGTATTTTTAGATTTTTTTATAGTTTCTTCCCCTTCACTTTCTATTTTCCAATCTATGCATCTCTCTTTAGTTCTTTGTCTTTTTGTATTATATATATATATATATATATATATATATATATATATATATATATATATATATATATATGTTTTAAACACACATAACAGGCATATGATCGGTTTATTTATAAAGTACCTGAACTAATATGAAAACTTTCTTTTAACCCAAAATACTAAAACAAATATATCTCGAAAATACCCAAACGTTCAAAATAAAGTATTGGAAACCTCTGCACCGTTCGAGATAAGTTACTGAGTTAGCTTTAAAGTTTTTCAAAAATAAACAACAGAAAAGTAGTTAAAACCACTAAACATTTTTTTCTACTCCTTCCGCGTTGTTATTTTATTCTTCTTCTTTGTTATACTACCGCCCAGGTCAGAGGCATGATAATATAGGAATTAAACGGATTGAAATAAGTTGGTGATCTTGAGGAAACGAAGGAGAAGTTCAACTTTAGCATGATGATCAGACAGGATTTCAGAGAGGGTGTGTGCTCGGTAGGAATTATAAATTGAACAGCTAACGTGTAGATGTTGAATTGTAACATGAGAATTACAGTTTGAACAGAGGTTGATTTCATAGGAGATGGCTATGTGTGCATTTGGAGTGTCCTAGGCGTAGTTTTAACTCATTCCTTCTGTTGGTCGATAATGATGTGTTCCACGGTTGGATGGTGTCTGGAAGTTGGCGTAGTTTATTCGTGTTTAGAGTGCTGGTCCACTGTTGTTGCTATATTTCTAATATAACTTCTTCATTACACGCGGTTGAAGATCCTTTGGTGGTATTTTGAAAGAACAGCGAGCTTTGCTGCAATATTCGTGAGCGTATTTCACTGGATTCCAACATGTCATGGAATCCACGCGAACGAAACACAAGCATTTATATCGAAAAGAGCGCGAATAATTTCTTCGGCTACTGTATGTTATGTTGACAGTTATATTTTTGAAGGGAAGTAAGCGCGGTTAGTAAGTCTGTGCATATGAGGAAAGAGGAATGAGTAAGGAGTTTATTACATATTAGCAAGTTTTACAGCAAACAGTTCTGCCGATAGAATAGTAAATAGATCTGGAAGAGAGTAACGGAGAATAATTTCATTATCGGACGCTATTCCACAACCTGTTTCCTGAAGTGTTTTGGAACCCTCGGTAAAGAATATTTTGAAAGTGTCGTATTTTCTGATGATATGTTGATATTTAATTGTTGATATGTGATTCTTTTTTTTTTAGTATTGTTGCAGCTGAAGGTCTGTGTTGAGGTCTAGGTCCATGGGGTGTTGTTGCTATAGTTAGTTTATACGTCGGTGGTAAATGATTTCACGACGATTTGAGCCGAATCTAGGTATTTTTAATACTCCGATTTCTGTAAATACTGAGAGGAGGAATATCGGCTTCACAAAGAATGATGGAGAATGTGCATTCAAATCTCCGCAGATAAGAAAAGGATGTGGAAGAGTCAAAATGAGTTTATTAATGTCTTTTTGTGTAATATTAACCCCCAGGGGGGTGTAGATATATTGAGCAAACGGTAAGTGGTAATGAGTCGTATATGGTTGCTTGAAGACGAGGTGGATGGTGGCGATCTTTCGGTGTTAGGAAATGGGAAGTCCTCGGCTGAGGTTTTCCCAGCATTTCCTTCCCGTTTGGTGATTTCTCCTTGAGTGTCAATTTCAGAGTTATTCACTTTTGCGGTACAATCTTCAGTTCGATGTCCTTTTTACTTGCATTTAAAACAAGTGAGCTGGTCAAATGTATTGAAAATTCGGTAGGACATATTTGCATAGTCTAGAACAAATGGTACTTCGCGCACGATCGATTAAATTTATGTTTACGAAAATTTACGAATTAAACGATAATTATATAAAATTACATTAAATAAAATTACCGGACATGAATAACAAGTACGTCTAAATCCGAAGTTTATTTGAAAAATTTTTAAAACATTTCGAAAAATATGTGAAATGACCGAAATGACTGATTCGAAAACAGTAATAATAATTATTATTATCGTTATTATTGCTAGTATTATTATTACTATTAGAAAAGTTCAATTATCTGTTCTACTATTTAAGACAGTTCATCTCTTAAGTTCGTATAAGACGTTTATACTTCGCACTCTATGAACCCGTGCTGATATGGGATTCTCCATTGGGGGTGGTATGGCGCTATATACCATATTGAATCCGTCAAAGTTTTTCAACGTGCCATACCGAGCACATTTTTCCAAAAGCAAATGCCGCTTTTTGTATTCTTCAGTTGTATTATAGATTACAGTTATATTATGATCAGATCAGACCGGTGGTACGGGTAAAGTTCGTGTATAAATAAATCACGAATAAGAAGATGGACTTCGTGCGCCAACTAGAGGAATTTCAAAATCGATTTAATAAATTACAAACGACGTCTTAGGAAAGTGACAATAACATTAATTTAAAAGAAAAATAATAATAATAATAATACAACTTTCACAATTGTGTCTTAGTTTACTATATTAGAGGGAAAACTCTGTCCGCCTATGTATTACACCATTAACTCTAATAATATGTATCGAACCTACACTTAAACATTTGTCTATAATCAGCGTTATGATCATATAATCATAATGAATCGTCTTGTTTATTTAAATTTACAGAATTTATTGAATTTGCACTGTTTTTCATATAGAGATATGGTTTTCTTAATTACAAATTCTTTTGGATAGTCATGCTTGGAATGGATATATGCTCGAACGTATATTAAGTCTTTTTTTTTCATTTTTAATTTTTTTGTAATTGGTAACTATATACGTGCACTCATACGCACGTATAATGTTCGTATGTATGAGTGCATATATAAGTGTATATGTAAGCTTAAATGCGTGTCGCAACGCATTGACAGATATATATGTAATTATCTACGTACCGTATATTATATCGATCTTAAAGAATTGACATTTATTTTATATTTTAAACGCTAAAGTAAAAGATGGAATTGTTTTAAATACTGCCGACAATATGTTTTATAATGTATCTATACAAGATAATTTTTACATTTCAGCTCCGCGTGAAGCAACTTATTTTTATGAAACTTAACGTGTTAGATTTTGAACTTTTGAAAAATGTTATCATAACTACTCATATTTCAATGAATTCCTCTTTTCTCTAATCCTAACATTTACTGAAATTGGAGTTAACAAATAGTTAGTCGAACAGAAATGTACACACGATTATCCGCACGCTAATTGGGGTGAATTTAAAAGGTATATATATATATATATCCGATCACATGGTGTTAGGTGTACCTATTACAAACAATGCTGAAATTGATTTTAATTATTACCGCCACTGAACGTTTTGTACCTAAAAAAGGTGCACAATCACCTTTCTTCTTTCAATTTATCATTAGGTGTACGCGTGCTTATAAAATTTAAAAAATAATATTAGAAGACAGTATACTAAAAATTATGCCTATCCCTGTGCTCGAATATTAAAACAAATCATAAATCTATCAACCAAACTGCTGCGGTTGTTCTTAAACAATCGTAGGAACAATGAATTTAATTCGTTTTCATCGAATAATACGAAAGATAATATAGTCTATGGATGTTTAGCAAAGATTATAACAAACAGCTGCTCTTCCAGCGTTCTACGATTCATTTCGAAGTAATTAGAGGTTTATAATGATTGTGAAAAATCTGAATTCCTTGCATATGAATATTGTACATGGTCAAAATTTGTATACCTTGATAAAAATTATCAGACAAAGTTCGATTTACAGTCAATGAACATACTGTCACATTTGTTGATAAAACTTTTTCTGTCACTCCGAAAGATATTTATGTTAGTATTAAATCAATTCAAGCTAAGCATTCTGTAGAACGTGATAAAATTTCATCTATAGTAATTAAGAAGCTTCCGTTATAGGCTATCGTAGAATTTACATATATATTAAAGTGCATGTTTAAATTCAGTTATTTTCTGCACGGCTGGAAAACCGCAAAAGTTATTGCTCTTCTTAAACCAGGGAATGACAGTTTTATCAGATTTGCAACATTCGCCCAAATTAGTTTACTTAGCAACTTACGTAAGGTCGCAGAAAAAACTGTTTTAACCGAATTAGGGAAGCACTCTCACGCTAGCAATATTATTACCAATGTGTACAGTTTGATTTTCGTTAACATTTTTGTACGTCTCATCAAATATCCAAAGTCGAATTCGTGACACACAGTTTTAATCGTAATAAACAAACTGGTATGCTGCTGCTATTAAATGTAAATTTCCTCCTTATTTAATTAAATTAATTAGCAGTTATTTAGACGCTAGAACTTTTTATGTAACTGTTGGTGATTCAGTTTCTTCAATTAAAACGTTTTTATATTCCGCGAGGAAGTGTGTTCGGACCTTTTCTTTTCACATTATACTTATATGATTTTTCATAAGTGCCGAATGCATCACTCTATGTAGACGATGCAGCTATTTTTTGTATTAGACCAGCCACTATCCAGAATAGACTTCAAATCGGCATATCGCATATTCTCAAATATTTAGAAAATCAATATCAATCCATTGAAAACCGAAACAATTTTCTTTACACGCAGACGACTAAAATTGCTAAATAATCTGACAGTGTCGGGAAACAACATTAACTGGTCGGATCAGATTTGGTATTTAGGCGTTGTTTTTGCCAACAAACTTTACTTCACTAAGCATATTAACTATATTAATGCGAAGGTCAATAAATCCATTTGTTTCATATATCCCATGTTTCATAGAAAATCATTCCTTAATACACACAATGAATTTCTTATTTGTAATAAAACATTCATATATCCGGTATTTACTTACGCTTGTCCTGTTTGGTGTTCGATATCGAACGCTGGTTATACTAAATTGCAACTCATCCAGAACAGGTGCCTTAATACTAAATGTTACCCGTTATACCAGAATATATGCGTGATATTATGAAGTTACCTCGGGTTTAAGGAACGCATTCTTAACATATCCGGTAAATTTTGCGATGATTGCCGTATATATGATAATGAGTTTATCACGTTAATAGGAAATTACGATTACAGGCGGCTAATGTTTATATATACAAAATATAAGCGTAGGATTAAATATAATTTATTTTAATGAGCTATTAGTTTATTAATTAATATTGTTCTAATTGTTAGTGTGATGTTACATTACTTTCAAATTTAATTATTAGTTTCAACGTTATCTAATATTATGCTTGCTCCGTTTGTTTGCAGTTTCCCCCGCGTTGTGATTGTTGTACATTTTTGATTTGTTACTTACCTTAAATTAATTAATCCATCTTGTAAGCTCTCGTGGTAGAGTTCCGGTACACGACGTATGTATAAATTATGTTTACTGACTGTATTTTAATTATTTAATAAAATATTTATTTGTTTATTTTAAACGATTGAGAATTTATTAACCTTTTAAGTTACGACGGGCCCCTAGTTGTACATAAAATTTCAATGCTAAACAGTTTGTATATTTTCCGACGAAATATCTGTGTCATCTCTAAAAAAAACGGTATTGCATAATAAACTCTCTGTATAAAATTTATAATTTTCTGTCATAAGTTTATAACGTGTGACTGAAAATGTTAAAAATGTGTGATATTAAACGTTTGGATATAAAACTGCACGAAATTCGCTAGTTCCAATTTTTTTTAACCCGGCTGCTGCGGAATTTGAGGCCAGCTTTTCACTTACACATTATATTTTGTTATTTTTTTTTGGAAAAAATTATAAATTTTAGTACGGCTCGGTTCGAATAATACTACTCCGTGGATCTAGATAATTCTTAATGCGTTATACAAATATTTTCAGACATTCTACGTCCCCGTTGCAGAATATCATTAAGTGTTCATCGATGGACACAGTACACTCATTCAAGGCTAAATATTCCTCATATTTATGATCGTTAAATTATCGAAGAAATTTTACCATTGTATCCTGACAATAATTTAATTCAGGCAATCAGACCCTCGATCTCAGCATGTGTTACACTAATGATTTTATTAAGGGCGGATTTTTTATGTATACGATCAGACGTGTCTTTTAATACATACTATACGATTTTTATACGCGTTAAATTTAATTTAACAAACGACTTAATAGCTTTTAATTTTTCCTGTTGTTATTTTACATTCATTTTTTTTTTTATTTTTAATTTTTTTGTAAAAATGTTTGTATTTAGCTTAAGGTAATTTTAAAAACACTCGGCATATGTTTATGTACATGTAAATTATTCACAATGTATATAATTTTACATGGAAATAAATCATTTTCTTTCCCTTATTACGAACATAGATAATTCTTTTAGAATTAAAATTTTTGTACCTGATAAAAGACATTATGACTGAAAGGGTTAATTTTATTTTTACATTATCGTAATACGAGGTTCTTCAGTTTATTTCGGATTACTTTATTTTTTATTTTGTAGAACTCTCCTTAGTCTCTCACAAGGATATCATAACTGGAACGTAATCATTAGGAACTGTGATGTACACTGAAAGCATTAGTCAATCACCTCTCGCTTATTACTATCAACTTCAACCGCCCCAAACCTACGCGGTTCTATTTCTTTAAGAAGATTCATCGCGGAGGAATTGTACTAATCAGTAGATTACGATTTGAACGTAACTTCATACCTGACTGCCTTTTCCGTGTAAAGTCACAGGCAGTCTGTAATGATCGTGTTTGTTTTAATGCTCCGCTGTGACACCGTTACGTTCTGAGCTCTACTTGTTACGTTCTCACACCTCCGTATAATGTATCGTCCCTTCTGCATCTGGATAATCTACAATTATTCCCCCATATAGCGACATTTCTAGAGAAGTTGTCTTCGTAACAATATTACCGAAGAATTTCCGGAAAATAAAAAAAAGTTTCGAAGAATCTAGGTCGGATTGGAAATCTGCCTCAAGACTACTAAACTCGCCATGAGGATTATATGTAGGATGGTTATATACATCGGGGGAGGGGGTCCCTTTACTAGTTTACTTTACTACTATATATATTATATATATATATATATATACATATATATATATACATATATATATATATATACATATATATATAAAAACTGACCGATGAGCGAGTCTTAGTTTAGTACTTTTCGTAAAACTTAAAAACCGCACACAAGGAACACGAAAACTTCTATTTGACGACGAAGTGCAATTAATTTAATGATAATAGACTTACGGTGAGGGCTAGTAATTTCGAAAAAGGCTCTAAACTGATTTCTTCACACTCATTTCCCAAAATAATGTTCGAACGGGCGTTTGCTAGCGGATGATAAACAGCATATCCCTTTTACGAGCGGATTTTATTTGAACGTTCTCAACGAACGATATTATTACGTACGCTCTCCGAGCTAATCCGCGTACTACGTGTAGATATAAGAAATCGATCGACCTTATAAATGAATTAGACGATGCACTGGTGTACTAGTGTTATATATAAATATAAAATGCGTATGTATGGAAATTCGAGCGTGGAAAATTTTAGTACGCGGTAAATTATTCCGATAAAGTATCAGTAATAGTGAAATATTTTTAAAACGGGAGTCACGAAATGAAAACCTAACCTTATTGTCTAATTTTAGAAATAAGACCCCCCAGCACATAACGAAGGTTGCAATGAAGAAAACATTAAAACTTTTAAATGGAAAAATTATAGCCATCATTTCGTTTATACTATCATTAGCTGATTATTATTAATATTTCTTACGAACTCTAGTTTACAACCGGCTAATTGAGTATATCGGAGTTTAAAAGTAAACAATAAAAGAACAGATAAAATAATTAAATTTTTCGGTTATTGAAAAATCACAAAGCTTTTCGTCTGTTAAGCCATTATCGAGTGAATACAGTCGGCGATGTTAAGGACAATCGTAAATGTTCCCCCGTTATTTTCGCAATAACACCATTCTCAATGATTTGAAAATAGCGCTGGTTGAGGTAAGAAAATGAGTAAACATTCGACCAGAGCTCAAACCCACTAATAACACGGATGTCGATTTCACTGTACTTAGATAAACCTGCTAGACGGCTAAACAGAAATCAATACCGAGTTGTGTTTACGGGGAACGGAATAGATGGAATAGATAAGGATTTGATTTTGAGTGTATAATGTGTTACGGGAAGAGAGATAATGAGCACATCCAAAGAATATGTGATTAGCGTCGGCAATCGAAATATGTAGGGTGTGATCAGTAAGTTCATTTGGAATAGCGAAGAAGAGAATCATTTTTTTCTGAATCGTCTACATATCCAGATTGCCTGGGGATCCATACAAAATGGAGACGCTAAAATTCTGTAAAAGAGCGATATGATTTCGGATTTTCGGTATTATAGGAGAAGAATGAGGGTTGTAGCGTTAAAATTTTTAGGCAGAGAGACAACTTACGGAGTCGGAAAAGATTAAAATTTTTTTTTAGATAATTGATTTCAAAGGATGAAGCGGAGAGTACGTCCTCTGCAGTGAAGGTAGAAGAAATTCGCAAGAGAGTATTTAACGATTTGGAAGGAAAGAATAATAAAACATGCACCAACAATTGCGATTGATTCAGAGAGAAAATTGTTTAGTGATATGAGAAATAAAAAACAACAGAAAGAAGGGCAGAAGCTTTGAACGTTTTAAATTAATCTAAGTCTAAGAATGCCTCGTTATTTATTAGTAGAAGGAAACAGGAAATACCTGCAGGAGAGTATACTAAGAATTGGACGGATGATAAAGCAAAGGATTCCGGACGGTGCAACTGAGAGTAAATCTCCTGTCGTGGGAAATATTGAAAAAAACAGAAGAATAATGAAGTAGCGCAACATGATCAAAAAATATCGTAAGAGTCACGTGTCTATTTTTTACGTTGCTTTTCATATAATGTTCATATACGGAACGTCGAATTATAATTAATAAATTAATTTAACTAAATTCAGTCAATCATTAATATCTTAAAATATTAATAAAATCTAAATTAACAAAATTTAATTAATTATTAATATCTTAAAATATTAACGCTAAAATATTAATAATGAAATATTAATAATAAAATATTAATAAAACTTAACAAGATTTAATTAATTATTAATATCGAAGGAGCATAATAAGTATATAAAAAAATTCCTATATAAAATTATTTTAAGATAGAAATACGTCCAATATGGACTTACGTCATACAAATATGGCGATAAAGCATCGAATTGAAAAGTACTTCGAACGGCTAAAAATAAATTTCTTCGGCTGATAGTGCTCGTTGGTTTCAACAAAATGACGCAAGATCAAATGGATCAATGAAATAATATACGATTTATTTATGTATTTACACTATTCATTATAGATGTTCTTTCACTTTTGGTGCCCTGTAACTTTGCTCTATGTTACATTATTTATAAAGTTACTACGATTACGTTTTAATATCGTATTTTCCGTCGTTCTACACCAGAGATTAAACTTGTTTTATTCTCGGATTTCTTTGTTCGTTTTCCTTCTAAGACGTTTTCGTTAAGATCTACGTTGAATTAACGCAGACACGATTAGACTCCGATAATAGAAATATATTTATATTAACATTAACGAAACAAGGTACAGCGAAGTAGAGTTAATTTAAATAAAATTCTCAAACCTTAATGCCCGAGGGAAATTTGAAATTTCTTACACGATTACAAGGAGAAAATTTGGTAACGTAAGTGTATATATACATACGCATCGCGCTTACATATATGAAAATGTACGTTAAGTAACGCGTATTTATACGGGGGGGGGGGGTCGTTTAATGTGTTTTATATTTTATTAAGAAACAGGGCCGTATTATTAATAATAAATCATTTAATCGCTCGTTTATGCGATATGGGGCGTAAATAAATGGATTAAAGATGATAATTGCATTTCGTATAAGCTTCGTGTACACAGGGCACATACAGCTCGATGATCTTTATGGTGCTTTATTTCACGCCATATATATATATATGAGAAAATATATATATACATATATACATATATACATAAAATATACATATACAGATATATATATATATATATATATATATATATATACATATATATTGGTAGTTTGTATTATTATTGAACCGTTAAATTCTTAGCTTCCCATTTTACGCGCGTAAAAAATTATAAAAATAAATATCGTATTTAAAAAGTTTGAAAAATCTAATTTTCCGTCCCATAAGTTTAATCCGTTATGATTGATCTAGTTTTCATATTTTCTCAAATTTATTTCCTCTATTAAAGGCGATGATATCTACTACAGAATTTAATTTTTTTTTCCCTATACCTAGCTAGTGCTATCGATGGTGAAGTTACTTGAGCCGCACTTCTTTTGGATTTATTTGATCAAGTCCAATAGTTTAACCTCCTGCAATCTTCGCAGTTCTGATGTATTATCCAGTAAATTGACTTCTGTTCAGTTAACCCTGTAACTTCGTTGCATATTTTATTGCTTCCTGTTTTATCGCATCAGTAACATATGGAACATGTAGGCCACGATATAAAGTTTTATTTGATACAAACCACGGCGCATTTGCAATGGTTCGTAGAGTTTTATTCTGGAATCGCTGCATTAGTGTTATATTTGTTCTAGCACTGCAGCCCCATATTTGACACCCGTATCTCCAAACACGAACAAGTATTTGTTTGTATACGGTGATTTTATTATCCAAATGTAGCTTCGATTTTCTACCTATTAGTCGGTACATTTGGCGAACTTATATATTTAATTAATTGTTTTTAGTTTGAATATGCTTTTTCAACTTGCTATCTAGATGCATACCGAGTTTCGATTGACGGTACTGCTTTTAGGTGCAATTTTTCTGTTGGTCATAATTACTCTTTCGGATTTGTTTTCATTTATTCGCCATTGTTCGCTCCATGCTGTTACTTCATTTAATGAGCTCCGAAGATTTTTATTAGCTTCCTCAGTGCAATGGCTATCGCAAAGTATGGCAGTATCATCTTCGAAGGTAAGCTTTTATCAGATACTAGAAGATCTGCTGTATACATTAAGTAGAGGAGAACGGTCCTAACACACTTCCTTGTGGGACTCCAAAAAGTATTGGTTGTATGTTAGATACCTCATATCCTAATTCATTCTGAAAATATCTTTCTTTCTAAAAATGGGCTAAGTAATCTGTAGTACTGATACGGCAATATAATTCGCAGTTTATGCAGTAGACCTTTGTGCCATACCAAAAGCCTGGCTGACGTCTAGGAATACCGAATCGCGTATTTTCTTTTTCTCTAAACTACTTTTTATTTTTTTAACCGCTCGATGGACTTGTAGGATGGTAAAATGCTTGGTTCTAAAACCATATTGGTGATCTGGGAGGCGCTGTTTATTTTCTAGAATTTCATTTAATCTTTTCAATGTCAGTTTTCCCAAAAAGTTTATAAATTATAGCTAACAAGGCGATCGGTTTGTATGAGGTCATTTCTGTAGGAAGTTTGCCTGTTTTTTTTAATGTCATTATTTGCGAAAACTTGAGCTGCACAGGATAGTATGTAAGTCTCTTATTATAGCATTAAATATGTACGTCGGTATAACTAGTCGTTTACGTGGTAGTTTTTTTTTAATGTTATCAGGTCATAACCTGGGGCTTTTTTCGGATTCATGTTTTTAACAGTGGCTTTACTTTCTTTTGGCGAGCAAGGCTTTATTGGTAAGCTTACATCCATATTGTACGAATTAAATGGTGTAGTTTTCATGACCAGGACGGAATTTAATTGTTTAATATAACGGCTTTATACGTGTATACCTGTTTTTACATTTATATCGACTATACGAGCTTTAACGCTTTACGGTTAGATAGTAAAGTTATTATTACGGTTTTGTTTTACAAAAACATATGGAGAATTTTCGATTACGAATTTGGTCTTACTTTAATTTTGAACGGAAAGAATCAGTAAGACCCAAAACTGCCGTCTATCGGTTTTTTGATTATAACACCGACTTTCCTTAATGTTGTTAAGTAAGATTGTTACGAGTCTATATCATTTATAATCATTTCTAGTATTTCATTATTAACGATAGTAGCGTCAGCTTATAAATTTTTAAATTTATTTTTTTTACGTTTTAATCGGCATAGGCCGTCCGCTATTATACTACTTTGTTCTGTAACGTTTTAAGATTTGATCATTACTTCGTTCTATATAAGGTTCTTCAGTCAATGTGTTTCCCTTATATCGTTCATGAAATTTTACTCTTAACAAAATTATATCGATCTTCATTATAATTATTAAACTGTCGCGTTCTTTACGCTTTGTAGATGTTATTATATTGTTTCGTATTGATTTAAGGTTTTATCGTTGCGCCGGACGTAGCTCTCGTTCTATAGGGTTTTTGTGTTCCAGTAAACATTTTTCCTTATACGGTATACGAAATTTCAATGAATATCATCCTTATCAGGACATTTGCTTGACGGAATATTTCGATTTTAACGAAAGAAAAAAAATCGTATCCTATTTCGGTGTCTTTAACTACTCAGTGCGTCGAAATTGATTAAAAATTAACAATACGCGACTGAAAGGCTTAACATACCCATTAACGAATCCGCATTATTGATAGTTCTTAACGCAATTCGTAATATATATATATATATATATATATATGCATATATTTTTTTATTTTATTTATGGGGATGCCATTAAAGCCTACGTGATATTGTAATTCCTAACTCATATTTCTGTAAACTCGGACAGCTTCTCTAGAAATATCGCTATGTCCGGCAACAGATGTAAATTAGGAAGGTGAAGAATGGACAAAAGCATAATAATGTTATTAAAGAAGGGCACGCGAAAAACACGTGATCAGGATTGTAAACTGCACGTTCAGCGTGTAGAGGGCAGTAAGGAGTTTCTCTAAGCTGCATTAAGAACAGTCGGTTCGGCAACGAGCAATGCCCAAACCGCAATCTGCTGATAAGTACAATTCCAAAAAAGTACAACCATGGAAATCTAGGAAGAGACGGCTGCAATTGATAGTATCTAGTAAGAGGCGACGCTGCTGTATACAATACGTCTGTTCCCAAAACCACCGACCACTACGATCGTATGTTACGCTATTTTAATTTTTTTTTTAAATGAAACGTGTATTATTTAAATAATCAGTACAACTAATTAATAATTAAAGGTGTATAATTAGTTCCTTAACTAATTTTTATTATTTGTATATACATAAGTATCGTTTATGTATAAGTGAATCGTTCGGCTTTAATCGCTTCTTAAGAGCGTCTAATATCCGCTAGTGTGTCGAACAATCAGTATTTGCGGATATTTATAGAGTGGCTTTTCGTGCTTTCAAGTCACAAATGACCTCTTCTACTCGTTTCAAGATCTGCACGCATATCGTCGTTTCTCTAATACCAACCTGCATTGGTAACTAAATATATTTACTTCGTAGACTCTCTTCATAGCGAGCAAGAGTATTAATTATTGTTCCGGTGAAATTGACGTCAGTTTTGATCGTCGATAATCTCATATCCGCATTAGTAAAGCGCTTTTCTCTATACATCTGTTTAATCTTCAATATTTGCGTAATCAAATAATCAACAGAAATTCGACGAGAACTAAGATGGTCTAACATCTTCAACTCTTCGTACCATACGGCATAATCGTTCTCCGATACCTATTAAACATAGACGCCATCTCGTTCGTACGAACTAAGTACTAAAACTGTATGAAATACTAATCATTGTATACGATTAAATACGATTCCAGGCGACTACTGATACGACAAATATAAACATAGCGATATCGTTAGGCTATTTTTGAATTAAAAGTATTTTTGTCAAATATTAATAAAAGAATAAATAAAAATTAAAAATTAAAATAAAATAATAACAATACAGTTAGGAAAATTTTGTCCGTTACGGAATGCGATAAGAACGAGATTAACTCTTTCGGAAAGATAAAATTGCGAAGCGGTTAAATTTATCACCAGGAAATAAGCAAGTACATCGAGATATTGGTAATTAAATTTTACTAATAATCAGTTATTTCACGTGATTTTCTCACAGATTTAATCTTAAGAAATAAATTTATCAATTTTAATACGACCTAGTAGTCGTAACAGATAAATTTAGATAAATTTTTGCACCGAAACAACACCGAATAATATATTATAAACACCCGTATAAAACTATAATACAAATATAAAAAGTAAAAAAAAAAAAAATATTATACTCAAAACATAGCAAAGTGAAAAACGATTATTTATAAAATAATCCGATAATAAATGAGGGTAAAAGACACAATCGATAAATCAGCAAAATATAAAATTAATAAATAATTACACTAAATTGCCGCTAAAATAAAAATTTTTGTCTAATATAAAAATCGATTAAATTTATAATATACTTCTTAAAACTAGAAAAAATGGAATTAATAATAAAAAATAGATAAAAATAATTTATCAAAATTCAATGATAAAGTTTGATAAATAATCAATTACATTATAAATTTAATCAGATTTTATTATTATACCAAAAGTTTTTATTGTAATAGTTTATGTATTATATCGCCGATTTGTTGATTGCGCCGTTTACCACATTCATTATCAGATTATTTTATAAATAACTGTTTTTTCGCTTTGCTATTTTTTTCTAATATTGCACATCTAAATTAAATATTTTCTTACATTTTATTTTATTCTTTATTAGGGGGTACTATGTAGCTTCTGGAACGGGGCGCGTTCACACGTGGTGGATACTCAGGCCAGCTGCGAATAACCAATAAGCAGAAAGAGTCTGACAGATGATTCCGGTATTGACAGGGTGAGGAGATACAAGGATGTAGATGGATAGCTTGAGGACCTGTCTACTAAAAGTTTGCAAAAATCCTATGACTATCTCTCCTCGGAGGGGTTTAGGTCGCCGTAAACGCCTTAAATCGTTACTTCCTCAGTAACAACCCGCTGTCATGCGGTTAGGCTTTTTTTTAGCCAAAGGCTAAGGGAGACGAAAACCCGCTGCACCGCGGTTAGGATATTTATCTAAGGGTTAACGTAAAATCTGCTGGAAGGCAACGGGAAACTACCACTTTCCTAAAAAAAAAATGGTATAGATCGGATAACAATGCTGCATCCTTGGGACAAGCTGGAAACAGTGAGCCAGACAAATGCAGAGGGATTCGAATTCTCATTAGAACTCTGTAAAAGGGAACACCCATTCACCGAGTAAGCGGTTACAGAAAATTATATGGAATTGGAACGTGGAACGTGAGGTCAATGAAATCTGGAAAACTAGCAAATTTAAAACAACAAATGAAAAGGTAGATATTCTCGGAATAAGCGAAGTAAGGTGGCCAGGAAGTGACGGCATGTAGAGTGAAGATTACAGATTTATTTACTGTGGCGCGGATGACCGAATGGCAGTAGTTGGATTTATCTTAAACAAACGTGTAGCGAACAAAGTGAATACTATTTGCGAATATAATGAAAGAATCATTAAAAAAAAAAATATGAATCGGATCCTAAAGAAATTAGTATTAATACAAATTTATATGCCAACGAGCACACAAACTGATGAAGAAACAGAAGAATTATATGAGCAGATAGAAGACGTTTTAGTATATATAGATATCAAAGACAATTTAGAGATTTAGGGATGCGTTGGTTGGAAGGGAGGAAACAAGAAATGTAGTAGGTAAATATGGACTTAGAAAACGTAACAAGAGGCGGAAAAGCCGTGATCTAACCATGAACAACACAATATTTGATCAACCAAAAAGGAGAAAATATACTCGGAGAGCCTCCGGTAAAATATTAAAAGATACCAATTAGACTACATCATAGTACGCAGCAGATATCACAATCAAGTAAAGGTTTCGTAAAAGCTAGTCGGGAGCGGATATGGATTCCGATCACATCCCGGTAATAATGACGAGCCAGTTACAGATTAGGGGAAAAAAAGAAGAACCAGTTTAAAAGATGGAACATAAAGAACATTTAATAAACAAATAAAGCTGTCATACCATTTCAGGCGACGACCAATGAAAAATAGAATTATGTTCAGCAGAAAATAACCGAAATTGCGAAAAAACAAGTAGGTAAAGAAGAAAAATGAATGCATAAATCACGGTTATCTAAACGAATATATGGAATTAAGAAGATGGGCTAAGTTAAACAATAACCGTCAGGAATATAAGAAATACAGGAATATCGTAAATAGAGAAGTCCGAAAAGCTAAGGAAGAATGGATCGACGAACAATGTAAAAATATAAACGATAACATGAAAAAGTGAAATACAGAAAAAGCCTACAATGATATAAAAAGACATTTTTCGGGGAATAGGAAGAAACTATGTGCTTTAAGAGACGAAAATTGGAAATTATTAATTGAAAATAAGGATATCCAAAACAGACGGAAAGAATAAAATTTGTATAGTGGAGATCCGATTGACGATTCAATGTTGAAAGAAGTAAGCAGATCTAAAAGAAGAACAGAAAGACCGTCAAACGAACTGAAGGCAAATAAAGCGGTAGGATGTGTCAAATTCCTGGGGTTAAACTATTAGATGGCAAAGCTACAAACACAATATTTAGGCTATTAAATGAAATATATATGGAAGCTACTAAACCAAAAGATTTTGAGCAAGAATTGCTAGTGCCTATACCAAAAAGGCATAAGGTGCAGGAATACAAAGATCATAAAACATTAAATTTATTATCCCAAGTTCTCAAAATCTTGACGAAAATCATATATCATCGAATAGAGTCGAAAACCGTAAATAACTTCAAAGATGATCAGTTCGGCTTTAGAAGAAACAGAAGAACTAGGAAAGCTATATTTTCCCTACGTTTGATTATTGAAAAAACAATGGAAATAGGAAAAGCCGTTTATATCGCATTTGTAGACATAGATAAAGCCTTCAATCATGTACTTTGGAGTATATTATCCGAGTTACTAAAGAAACAAACTTCAGAGATCGGCGATTACTGTTTCAGCTGTACCGAAATCAATCAATACTTATAGGCGAACAAAAAGCAAAGATCGCTCAAGGTGTACGCCAAGGTTGTAATTTTTCGCCGCTACAGAATATGAGAAGATAAGATTCGCTGATGATATAGCAATAATAGCGGAAACCGAGAAAGGGCTGCGAGAATCCCTAAATGCGCTAAATGAAGCTCTACGAGAAAGGTGTAGATTAAGCATAAATACCAGAAAGATCAAAGTAATGATATGCACAAAAAACGCTAAACAAAGTACGAACATTCTATTGAATAATCAAAGCATAAACCAAGTGACGAAATTTACATATTTGGGAAGTATAATATCATCCGATGATAGAATCATAAAGGATAGAAAGAGAAGAATAGCGCTTGCAAAAAATGCTTTTCTGAAAAACCTTTTTTGGTATTAAAAAACCTATCAATTAATGTCAGAAAGCGTTTTATATCTGGAGTGTATCGCTATACGGAGCAGAAACAGGGGACGATTTTAAAACCCGAAAATGATAAACTCATTGCATTTGAAATGTGGTGTTGGCGTTGAATGTTAAAGATACGGTGGACGAACAAAACTACCAATGAAAAAAGTTTTACGAGAGATAAACGAGAAACTGTGTATCAGAAATGGAATGATCGGACATTAGACATTCGGAATGGATGACGATCTTAATCGTAGCAATGATGAGAGGAAGACGAATTTAAAGCAGGACCAGAATAAGATACATGGATCAACTAAAGAACGAGGAAAGTTATGCCGCTGCAATTGCACTTGCTTGCTCCCGACGACAGATCTAACATGATCAAAATAACCCACCAACCATAAAGTTGAGGGGAGAAAGAAGAAGATATATATACACTTGATAATGGTTTTTAACAGCAAGAAGCTTTGTGTCTTTTTATATAAAATTTAGCGATTTATATATATATAATATATATACACACACACACACACACACACACACATATATATATATATATATATATATATATATATATATATATATATATATAGAAGCATTCATAAATTATCGTAACAAACGTAAATGGTATATATTTCATAACAATCTTGAGTGGTGCAAGCCAATTCGAAACGTTAAAAGTTATTAACGAATTAAACGTAGTTTTATTTAAAATAAAATTTATTGAATTTCGTTAAAGTTTAATAACGTAATTTGAATGGAAATCCATTATTGCGACATAATATATTACAAGAGAATAATTATTTAGAATTTTTCTGCGTCACATTTAGAAATAGACGTCTATTCATAAGATTGTATTTACGTAACAATTACTAAACTCATTTCCATTTAATATTTTCCTATTTATCTTTAAAAGCACGGTGCGTAACCGGGTTATATTAAACAAACGTTATTATAACACGAGCCCCATCATTATTTGTATTTAAGATATTTTAAATTTTTAAAAACAATTATACTACATTTCAAAATGTTAGCATTTTTTTTCTTTTTTCGTTAATACGTATTTCTAGATCTCTCGTTATTCGCGTTTTTCAATTGGCTTATAAAAGTGGATACAGCTATGTTTGGTGCTCGCAATTCTATTCCATTATTTCTGAGTTGTCATATGAGTGTCGGATTCATTTGGAACACATGTAGGCAAAGATAATTAATTCGGAACCCGTATGGATAATATAAAGTTAGCGAGTTGTAAGACAAGTTTCCTCCCGCTTAATTTATATGCGGAACAAGTCTTCAGAAAATTCCAGCGCGAGATACAGAATTAAAATGAAAACGGGAGAATAATCAATAATATTCGATATGCAGACGATGCTGCTATTCTAGCAATCCAGTACTTGTGTAATAAACTGAATTGAGTCAGGAAGTCATAAAACCTGCATATTAATTTGAAAAAGACAAAATGAACGATAGCAAGCGGAAAAATGATTAAGCTTAAATTACAATTAACAAATAAATGGCGAAGAGGGTAGATAAATTTAAATATTTTAGCTATATCACGATATACCAGCTAGACCTGGATAGTCATGTTAAAAGCAGATGTGCCCAGATCAGTATTTAACAACACATGAAGAAATAGATTCATAAATTTAAGCATACGACAACGACTGAACCACATCTACACTATGTTGTTGCACGGTATAGAAACATACACCAAACTAGAGAGTCTTAGGAATTGCGATGTCAAAAAGAATGTTAAAAAAATGGAAAACTGAGAAGAAAACAAAATATTTTCGGCAAATTGTTAGCGATACGAGCTCTTACAACTTTCCGAGTGAATCTTGAAGGGAAAAGAAGCACAGGAAAGTGCCGCCGAACAGGCTGCATCAAGAATATAAACGAGTGGACCCACCTCTGTCCCAGGAGCTCATACAGTGTGCAATAGAAAGGTGAATGTAATTTCAATTGTAATCGCTCACGCTTTGAAGGGTATGACGCAAAGAATAAGATGAAGAATTATACTAACGTATTATTTTCCTATTTGAAATAACAGTTTTTCTTCGAAAACGACGCGATAAATTTAAATTCACATTTTACCTAAAATTTCATTTGTCGAAACTGCTCTTTATACAGACGACTTGTCATTGTATTGCGATTCATATAGGTACGATACAATTTATTACTACCAAAAGCTGCCTTCGTTATTTATAAGCGGCATAAACGTTGCAAGCTGAAACCGGTGAAAACTGAAGCTATTCTATTTTCAAGAAGGCACCCGTTACCCTCGTCGGAAATTGTAATTAACTGTTAAAGTATTTATAAATCACTCTTTGTCGTTCAATAATCGTGTAAATCGTATTATCGATAATGCTGGCAAAATTCTTTCAACTTATCATCGAAGATTTCACCTCGTTGTTTTACAAAAATAAAAAATATACAAGTATTATTCATCCGCGATTAATGGATTTCCCGTTTAGATTGTAGAGTTTCCAACAATATATGCAGTAAATTACAATCGTTACAAAACTGTTGTTGCAGAATTTCTTTTAATGCTACTTAGGTTTTTTCTTCTAGGATTCGAGATATGCACTCTCAACTAATGAGCTCTTATTTTACTATATCAACGAGCTCGCCGTAAGATTTTATGCAATTCGTGAAAATGAATTAAAGCCACGACTATAATACGGTCAGCTCACGTAATATACGCGCGACAAACGCCGATTTTTAACATAATTTTTTAATTTATTTTTTATATTCGTTTATTTATATATTAAATAAATTAATAATTTTCCAGCTTAATTGTACACGCTATTAGTTTTCGCGGTTGCTCCTTTTTTATTATTATTATTTTTTAATTTTCCCGCATTATATCATCATATCTTTTGTACAGTACAGTTTGATCTTATCATTTATACAACGTGTTGTATTTTAATGTTTATAATTTAAATAAACGATATTTTCCTTCAACATCCGCATCGATAACTAACGAATCATCGGCATCGTCGCAATCACGTTAGTTAATTTTTTATTTCGAATAAATTCTTTTAAACTTACAAATAATTATTCTTAGTCCGGATTTACGTTCAAAATTATGTGACCCCATTTGTCGACGCCCCGCCAATGTGGTAAGCCGGATACAAAAAAAAAACAAAAACAAAAAACCCTCACGATTCGAATGTATACTATACGTGACCGATGTAGTTGAAAATACGGAGAAAATTAATTCAGTTTCAAATTTTAACTCGACCGAAAGACACCTCAACTCAAAAGGACTGGTTGTTATAAAGTTCTATCACACAACCTAGCATTTCGAGATTTTTTTTCTATATTATCTATCGTTAGTCTATAAACTAGGTAGATACCGATTAGGAGTGTGGGTGGGGGTGGGAAATAAAGACGTGGCTAACGTGGCTACAGTCGTAATATACGAAAAAAAAAAATGCGATAAATTTTAGTTATCGTCGTAAATTTGAAATAAAAACTAGTTTTAGAGTATTATTTTTAAACTGAACCCGTCGAATTAATTTACGGCGTAATTAAAAATTTCTAATTTTACAATTTAAAAACTCGTATTTTCGAAAAAACGTTCAAGCCTCAACTGAGACGACCGTACCCTCCGAATGCAACGTTTCTCGTTCGCATTTAAATACGCAACAATTTCAAGATTCGTTTCTAAAATACGTACCTCTGAACGGTGGACTTTCCAAAGGCGAAATTTCGTCTAACGGAATGGGCGTCAGAATTTTCGAAGGGTTACTATGTTTGGGTGTGATGATATTGTTGGAACCGTTTACGATGGCATTTGAAACGGATCCGTTAGGACTATCCGAGGAAATTCTTTTAGGAGTTCCGCCGTTCGACGCGGATAGAACATGTTTCGGCGTACTAGCTGCTCCGGCGTCGTTTTGCGGATAATACTGTTGATCGGCCGACATTACGCTAACATCCGGCGAAGACATAGTTTTTCAATTCAGACACCAGAATATCGCGGATATTGTTATTATTACGATTACACTATTACTGTTATTATTTTCGGTACGTCGAGGAAATGATCTCGTAAAAATTAAAATTTAAAAACCCAAGTATAACGACACCAGAAAATACGAAATTCTCGTAGAAACGCCCTACCCTTAAAACGAACATCAATACCTGAGCGCGGTCGAAGATCAGCTATACCTTTTTTTTTTGTATACATATAGCCGAACTGAAGAGATGATAAGAGAGAAACGGATGTAATAAAGTAACCGACGGCAACGCAAAAGACACGCGACTTCACGGAGACAGTATTAACCCGGGAGTCAAAACTAAGAACAGAACACGAGACAGAGTAGTCCATGTTTTTTTTTTAGGTAGAACGCGTGAGCTAATACCCCGCCCGAATACACCGAACGAGTCCTATTAACGTTAGACAACGGCTTGAAAGGGGGGAGCGAGACGAACGTGGAAAACTGGGAAAATCTTCTTTCGTCTTGGGAAAGCCGAATACGAACAGAGTTGCGGGGTAACTTTTTTTTTTGCAATCTGCGTCATATTCGCGAAAATGTTCGTCCCGACCGCGCAGCATCGCGCCGGAGCTTATCGTCACCTTCTTACCATCTCCTGCCCCGATCGACACGATATAAAACGTTACAGCGAGAGAAGCGTCGTACGTACACACACACTAACGCAAATTGGCTGGGCACTTCAAAAGCAGTAGTAGCCTTTCAAACTGTATATATATATTAATATATATACGCAATATGTATATTATATGTGTAACGGTAATAACGGCCCGTTCTAGAGGCTGCATAACACGGGTGATGATAGTTCAGTCGGAATAAGTTTTGCTGGCTGTATCCACGCCCGCGCATTATCAGGCGAACGTAACCCCCTCTTAAACGTTTTCCGCTATTCTCGTTCTATCGCGCAACGTTCTGTATAACGTATCGGCACGAAGTCCTCTTCGTTAATATTTGTGTAATCTAGCTGTTTAGAGTTAAAAGCTGCTGCATCCACAATTTTAAGTTTTGGATTTTTTTTTGTGCGTGTATGTGTTTTTTTCTTTCATTTTGCGGCGGCACTTTTCGGTTATATCGCACAAGTTGTCTTTTTCACCCGACCTCCTCACCACATTCATATTCGCTGTAGTTGATTTTAAACCGTCGTAAACTCGCTATTATAGATACATTATCTTTTTCGCTTAATACTTCTATAAATTAGATATATATATATATGACATCGTGTACATGAACGAATATAAATTATACGATTATAAAATGGTGCCCATATTCCCTCCCACAGATAATTTATTATCCTTTCGTTCTTTAATGAAAGACCTATTGATGAAAGCAGCATCGATAATAATAATAATCATAACATAAGCGATAAAAAATACGGTTTTTTTTGTTTATTTTTTTTTTAATTCAGCTCCTGAAACTGCAATCTTAGATTTAAACTAAATATGCAGTATGTATAAATAGCGTACCACGCGCAGAGGAATAGTGACTAAAGTCCGCTATATTAATCCGTAACGACCGATTTATGAGGTTTGATACGTTTCAGCTTTCTAAGATCTAGATCACTAGGGAAAAGTGCCGATGCCTCCTGATTGGTATGGTAAAAAAGCCGTTTCTGAATATAACTTCATTGACCCATTTGATTTGTAGATCTGCATGGAGTGCGTTATTTCGTTGAAAAGTGATCTGCCGAAGAAATTTGAAGTTCTTTTATCGGTGTAAACTTATTGCTTCAGCGACGGACTAAGATTAATCACGATACCCTAATTAGGGTTACGATTACTGATGATGATGATATATATATATATATATCACCCGTTGTACAATCACTTTTTTGTGACCTGTGCGCTAGATTCACTCTCAGTTACCCTGTTTATAAAGGAAAACAATATACATATTTACAGATTGGTAACACGAATGTATACATGTATTTATAACTATTATATGAGATAATATTAATACTATCATTTAGGTGCACTAGACGCATCCAGTTTCGTTCCACATCCTAGCTATTCTGATGTGGCGTAAGCTAACGGCATTTCAGTTGACTTAAGGAAACTCTTCCTTGATTTTATTCGACTGGGGGGGCATTATAACCAAATAGTGGGTGTCTATTATCTATCGTGATGTGCTCTCATTGTTGCACTCAGTGCGACATCTACTTGCTTTGTATGATACGAGTTCTTCCATACTGGCGCTGTGAATTCGCTGCGGAGAAACAAATGGTTAATGTGACGCTTTCAATGTATGTGGTTGTTGCGCCACAGCTGGATACAATTACCTTTCTGATTATTTTATTTCTAGCTGCACTTTTTTCTTTATGGGTGTAAAATATTGTTTAACGCAATGTTCTAACTTTGTTCCTTTCCAGGTGATTTTTTGCTCGCGTTTATATTACGTACGTGGATATAGATTTGTGTTTTAATTGTGTTTGCGCTCGAGTAGTTTTCATCATAGTATTTCCTTTTAGCCTTCAGCTATCAATTCTGCTTCAACTTCTTCAAAATTATTTCTTCGAACTGCAATCGCAGTATCGTCAGCGTAGATAAATTCTCTAGTGCCGGAGCTAATCGGTTGATCGTTTTTATGTAATTATTGTATCGTATAAGTGCTAGTACACTTCCTCGAGCTAAGCTATTTTTTTTCCTCCATCGACTATTTGTGTTACGAAGAATCGACGACTTTGTATCATAATTTCCACCACATTGAATAGCTGCTAATTTTTAGTCAAGTCAAATATCATTCCTACCGGCAATTTATAATTAATAATCGTTAGTCAAGCCATATATCTTTCTTACGGGCAATTTATAATTAATAGTGTCATATGCAGCCGTTAATTCAACGAAAGATACTCCGGTAATCTTCTTTATTTCAAAGTCGTCTTCTATATGTTGGGCCAAATTAAATATCTAACCGCAGCATAATCTACCGTAAACTGGCCAGCTCTATTATTCTCGTTCACATAATTTTCCACTCTATTCGGAATAAGCCGTTCGAAAATTTCAAAAATAAGTGGCAAATAACGATATGGACCGAATGTTTTTATTTAGGTTCGTTTCCTAGTTTCATTACTTTGGCTTTTCTTCAGATTTTTGGTATCTTCAGTAGCCTGTCTGTGTTCATCATAATTTAATTAAATATTTTTGCTTTTGGGTCGAAATATTTAATCTGTTCACCTCGTACATCACCTAATCCAGCGGCTATATTTGATTTCAAACGGTTTATAGCAGCATTCAATTAATTTAATTTTAAAAAACACTTCCTAGAGTTTATTTACATTATTTGCCCCGTCAGTTGGCAGTTTTTTGGCACGTGTCCTACATTTTGACTTACTATTTAAAAGACGTTGATGCGCAATTTCATTCGCTGCTATCGTTACCGATTTATTAGTTTCCTTTGGATCATTACTATGATTCTTAAACATTTTTCACGCTGTACGTCTATTTTGCTTCACGTCGAAGTCTTCAACTATTTTATACCATTTGTCTCGTCTGGCCACCGCAATTACACAGGCTAAATCACCATACACCCGTATATACACGCATACTAGTTCGCAAACAACTGGACATCTAACAACCGAGCTACGAAGAGTTACAGGAGTTGCAACAGCGTCTCTAGAGTTATCCACGTGAAACACTCGCTTGAAGCAACTTTACTGGCTTTATCACTCTAAGCTATCGCTACAGAATCGTCTGTTAATATATATATATATAGAATAATATTACGTCCAGTATGGTCCTATGCAGCGCAACTCTGTGGTTGCGCAATAGACTGATTATCCAGAGCTTTCAGAACAAGGTTCTCCGACTAATGTACCGTGTGCTATGGTACGTGTCTAACGACGGATCCAGTGAATGAGGTTATCCGGAGGCTCGCACATAAAAACATCCGAAGCAGTTACAAAACCACCGAAATCAGTTGGTAGCCGAACTATCACACATTGAACCGTCATCAAGATTCAAGCAAACAAAAACGAGAAACTTAATCCTATAATCTTTTTGTGGGGATGTATCACTGGATAGTCTGCACGTGATTTATATAGTATATATATTGTATTGTATATGTATTTTATGATATAATTTATTAGATAGCCTTACTCTCGGCTAGTTATAAAACAGCAAACATATTAAAAAAAAACTAGATCGCAAACATATATTAATGCTAATAATGATATCATGATAATAATAATATCAATTAACGCGAATAGAATTGTAAAATATAGTGCCTTTTATAGTTTCTACACGCAATTTCTAATATGTTAATAGTGGTCATTAATCATTTTATTCGATGTTTCTGAACATGTCCGAATACTAAATTTCGAAATTTTGACATTTAGAAATGACGGACGCTTAAAATTTAACCCAATCGTTACGCTTATTTTTTGTTAGAAAACAAAAATACAAATTGAAAATTATTGAAACGTTTCCGTACGATTAATATATTCTATTACCAGGCCACGATCGACGATGTCAGCTTTTTGTAACCGTTTCAGTCGTACCTTCTAAAATAAATTATAAATTTTATTCAGGCGTTTATTATAAGAGGTCGATTCTTAGGTGAACCGTAGACAATTTTCGATGTACTTTCATTAAATATTTTTAAAATTGAGACATTTCACGCCAATCGGAAAACAAAAAATTTTCTTTATAGTGGTGACTGAAATGGTTAACTCGTGCAGCTTGCGCGTGAACAGCTGAACATATTTCAACTCCGTTAAATTTATTCTAAGAATTTTTTTCTCGCAATAGAAGCAGCCGTAGAATATCATCGTGCGTGCAAACATTAGCTTTTTTATCCTAAATGACCCGCGGATAAATTCGAATTTAGGTAAGCAATCTTTTTTTCCAAATGATCGTTTACATATTAATTCCTCTATTTGTACGGACGAATTAGTAATTCTTAAAAGTAACCGTTTCATTATTAGTCTGACGATTTTAATAAGACGTTTGTTTTTCTAGTAACGACAGCTTTTTGAATAAATCCGATTTAACCTGAAAATGTGATACCCGTAAAAATATTGTTTCCTTCTAGAAATACCGTAAAAAAAAAAAAAAGACAGAGACGCAAACCTCGCCGTAGTAAGAGAATGTCGTCACATTCTTTCGAGTCGCATTCTATTCATTCATTCGTATTACATATTCCAGTTATTCGAAAAGAATTACCGATTAATGGATAAGAAATAGCGCAGAGTCTAGAGTCCAAAGCCTGTTACGCCGGATATTTAGAATAGCGCTGCTTTGTGTTTTCTATTCGTATTCCCAGTGATCTAACCATCCTATAAACGATTGATCATCCGCTATTTTTAAAGTCCACTGTAAGGAAATACTCAAACCTATACGCAAAATTATCATCATCATCATCATTGTTGTCGTCGAAAAAGCTTATATCACTTCGGTAATTATCGCGAATTGATCGATCTTAAAAATAAGCGTTCCAAAAGTTAACTCGTTCGTTTCTTAAATTTTTAAAGCTCGTTATTTTCCACTTTTACGTTAATTTCGACTTATTGTTTCATTATAAAAAAAAAAAATACACACTCAAAAGCCAATACCTGGAAAACTTTCGACTGACTATGAAGAAGATTTTATTTTATTATTTTTTTTTTCCGAGTAGGTAGTTAGTTTGAAATATGACGAAGAGAATTTAGGCGGAAAATCAGTGTAGGATAAATAACTTCGTCGAGGGGGAGGATCGAACAATTTCGAACAATGTATATAAGAATTTCAGGCAAACCCTGTAAACGAAGGTTAAAACTGTTTTGATTAATAGTGTCACAGCACTTACCCCATTGCTGTGTCATTTTTCGAAACAAACCATTTCGATTCTCAAACTATATACATACGTATATATATATATATATATATATATATATATATATATATATATATATATATATATATATATAGGCATATATCGGAACACAAATGAATATATAATTATATACATTGTATACGAGCGTCGTACAAACAAAGTTCTACGTATATACCGTTTTGTTGTCAAATGCTATTGTGTGGCATCGCTCTAAATTTTCCAACGCAATAATTAATGATACGACTTTACCCGTGCGCGCCAAAATGTACGCCCAAAACAAAACCCTCTCATTTAAATATCCTCAACACACACACACACACACATATATATATATATATATATATATATATATATATATATGAATAAATAAATAATGTAACCAACGTGCAAAGGAGAATAATTTACTGAGATGACCTGCAACCGAACATGCACGATTGGATATTTCGTTCTATTACAACATTTTATATTAATTACGACTACAATTCTCCGAAGACTTGTGGTACATTCAACGAAAAAGATTGGACTGAAATTTTTGAATTAATCATCAATTCTTAAATCATCGATCGCTACTCAATTCTCACACTTTTGATTCGCCTGAAAATTTCAAAGCTTGATTTTCTACATTATTTCATTCCAAATGTTCTGAAAAATTATCTAACCGCTCGCGGTAACCTTAAATAAAATATCTAAGCAAAAACGCTTCCTCCGCGAAAATCAAATATATATTGAAGAAAAATTGAAATTTCCGTAAAATTGGCGATAAAATTACGTAAATAATAAAAGAAGTAAAGCATTTGTATACATACGTGTACATATCTTCTTTCATCTTCTTTCATTAGCTATTATGAATCCACTGCAGGATGTAGGCCTCTTTTTTAAGTTTTCATGCATTTCTATTCGATGCATTGACCCATTAGTCCTTGTCTACCTTTTTAATATCGCCTTACCAACGTGTGCGTGGTCGACCTTTTTCTCTTTTATTCATTGAATGTCATTTAGTTGATCTGACCGTCCACCTGCTGTCGTTAAATCTAGCTACTCAAAGCACATCATCTCCATCTGTTTTTTAAAATTTATCAGACAGCGTCTATTACGTTGGTTCTTCTTATTTTAGATACTTTTACCTTATCTCGTAAAGTTATCGCCAACATTTTCTTATCTATTTTTCTTTATGTTTTATTAACTTGTTCTAAGTTGCCTTTATGCTCCGTGTTTTCGTGGCGTACACCATTTGTGGCAACATGCATTGATTAAAATACCTTTCTTTTTAAACACGCAGGCATTTTCTGTTCTTCTTTTATTTTTTTCAATTTACCGAAAGCGACCCGTGTGATTTGTATGCGTCTTTTTATTTTAATTTTTTATATCATTATTCGCCATTATGTCATGACCCGAGTATATGAACGCGTTCACTGTTTCAATTGTTACATTATTTATGTTTATTTCATCAATATTCTAAGACCGCTCACTTTGTAATTGATTCCTCACTGACCGTTTTTTCTTCAGAGTGGTACGATATCATCAGCATATCTTAGGTGGGTTTATATATATATAAAGCATGCATCCTTGTCTGACTGTCTTATTGGTATTTGTGCTGATAATTTGTCATCTATTAGTATCTTTGCATGTTGGTTACCATATAGAGTTTGAATTATCCTAATATCTGTCTAATTGATGCCATTATCTTTTATCGTTTTTATTAATTCTGCGTGCCGTTAGATATATATATATATATATATATATATATATATATATATATATATATATATATATATATATATATGTATATATATGTATATATAATATATAATGAAAGCAGGATTAGGCCTCAAAATTTTAGAGAATCAAGAAATATGGTAAGAAATAAAAGAAGAGATGAATTATCAAATACAAAACATCGAGCGTACTAAAGACACTGAAGGAGATTGGAGGCAAATAAAATCTGCAGTCAATAAAGTAACAAAAGAACATCTTACCAGGAAGCAATGTAAAAAGCACAAGAACTGGATGACCAACGAAGTATTAGATTTGATAATAGATAAAAGGAAATGGAAAAATAATCCATGGAAGTACAAAGAAGTTAACAAAAACATCAGGAAAAAGATTGCACAAGCTAAGGAAGAATGGTTGAATGCACAGTGCAAAAAAAAATAAACATTTACAGAATAAACATGATGAATTTGACGTACACAAGAAGGTTAAAGAAATGACACATACGTATAAAAAAAGAAATATAACTTTTTTAAAGTCGCAAAATGGAGACATTATATAGAGATAAAAAATACAGAAATATGAGAGAAATATATTACGGCTCTATTTACTGATAAAGAAGAAGAGAAGCAGAAGAAGAACTTTATTCATAAATAATGAACATATTTACAACATGGTAAAAATATAAATATATATATACACACACAAAAAAGCGTAATGACAACGCGGGAAGAAATGGATACATTGACAATCTTGGAATCCGAGGTGAAGATGGCATTCAAACAAACTGTGGATCCCGATTAGATGCCGGTAGAACTACTGTAAACGTTGGGCCCTGCGAAGATTAATAATAAACTCACTAAATTTCTAAATAAGATCTATCAAAAAGGGTACTACCAGAAGGTAGCTAAGAATCACGATTTATTACTCTACTAAAAGCAATAAATGCACGTGGATGTAATGATTACAGGCTAATGAGTCCTTTTATGAAAATATTTTTACGAGTAATCCGTCGTCGCGTAATTAAATCAAGTGAAGAAAACATAAAATGGAATCAGTTTGGTTCTCGTCAAGCAAGCCCTAATAAAAACATTAGTAGGAGATTACAATAAAGCATTTGATAAAGCGCATAATAAAAGCCATAAAAGGGAATGTTATCAAGCAGACAGATACTAGGAAAATTCAAACCCTATATGGAATCTAACATGCAAGGATACTAATAGATGACAAATTATCAGCTCAAATATCAATAAAACGGGAAGTCAGACGAGGATGCACGCTTTCGCCGATAATATTCAATTTATATTCTGAGGCAATTTTTGTCCAATCCCTAGAAAGACGTAGTGAAGGAATAAAAATAGGCGGCGAAAGTATTTCAGTAATTCGTTTTACTAACGATATACCAGCAGAAAGTATAACAGAATTACAAACACTTCTTGATATAGTGGCCTTGGAAACCAAAAAAGAAAGGAATTAGTATAAAGACCAAGAAAACTAGATTCATGATCGAAGAAACCTAATCTAAACGAAAATTATTTTTAGATGCCGAAGAAATTGCAAAGACGGAAAAATATAAATATCTGGGCAGCTGGGTGAGCCAAAATAACAAATCTGATATGGAAATACGAACTCGTATTGAACTACTTTCAATCGACTGTGAGATCCGTAAAAAAGTCGTCACTCGTATGCATACCTGGAGAAACGTTTATAATGAAATACTGTGAAACCCTCATGCGGATAGTAGTCGATGATAAAAGTATTGTTTACATCTTGTTCTTTGCTGTTAATACGAATAATAAAACTGATAAGAGACTTGTCCGCACTTAATTAGAGTAGTTTGGTATTTATTCAATTTTAAATAGGCTTGAATAAAAGTTCTATTCTCATTTTCTTCTTTCTGAAAGACGTAAAAGATTAAACGCTATTCAGGCCATCATCTGCCACAACATTATTTTTCAGAAACGTGTACGTCTGTGATAAAATTTGTTATATATATATATAATATTAAGGCTATTTTTTCGTGTTAATAATAATATCACTAGGGTTAATAGTAATGGTAATAATAATGATAATAATGGTGGCATTGGAATTAGTAATAACAATAATACTAGATTTTCGTATGCAGATATTACTCGTGGTAATAATGTAGTTAATAACGAGTCCAGTAATTCCATTCTTTCAGAATTATTTAATATAGTTAGAGAATTTAATTTTAGTAAAATTTTGTTATTTTTAAGAGAAATTAATATTAAATTATCGGCGTCACGGTAATTCTGATCCTCTTACAAAAATTATAATTATTCTTGAAAGCGTGTTACAATTTTTCTCAACGCAATGGCCTGTTATAATTTCCATGATAAACTTTCTTTAGTAGGGTGCAATGTTCCTGCAATTTAAAATTAACGAATTTACAGATTTTTAAAGTTCAAATAATGTTGATATATCTGCTCCATGCGAAATTAAATTAAAACACAAAATGAAAATTAAATTTCCTGGTTACGATGTATATCGCTGCGATAAAAGTAGGTGTTAGTAGGGGTGTTGCATTAATTGTACGGGATTCAATTAAGCATAATGTGTTACCAGTATTAACAGTTAAATGTATAGATGCTACGGGCATTGAAATGCAGACGAATCGTGTTTCATTATGCATAGTCTGTGTTTCCCGATATCCAAAGAACAAATTGTACTTTGTAGACGACTTAAAATTAATATTCAGTCAATATTCACGCACTACACCGTTATAGGAATTTCAACTATAAACATAGGGCGTGGAACTGTTCAGTAATGATGGCGCGGGTGACATGTTATTAGCAACATTAACGAAACTTAATTTTAACATATTGTCTCCCCTTGATCACACGTATATTCCTCTGCAGTTAATTATAGACCTAGCGTCGTAGATATAATATTAGTCAACGGTTTCAACAATGTCACAATCCCTATTTCACTATCTATCTTATATACTACTTGCAGACAAGCAAGATATACCAACACGTAATATGTTTCAATATAAAAATGTAGATTGGAATCGATTTAAAACTTTTATTCATAATAATATTAATCTAAGTGAAACTTTTTACAGTCCACCTGCAATAGACAAAACTACTGACAAGTTCACTAAATTAATTACCAAAGAAAAAAAAAATAAAAATAATTAGACAGTATTTGAGGAACAGTGTTACTCATCAGTCGTGTCATTTTGTGTTAAACTATTTTGTATTAATGGATTAAAAATTAAGTGCGACTAAGTGAAATAAAAAACCGAATAAGTGGTCGGTATTTGAGGAACAGCTTTATGCCCGGCATGTTTTAGTTAATTACTTTATACTAATGAATGAAAAAATAAATGTAACTAACCATAATGAAAAACGAATAACTAGTTGGTGTTTTAGGAATAGCGCACTAATGAATTAGTTATGCTCGGCACTTTGCAGTAAATTACATTGTACTAACAAATTGAAAATTAAGCGCGACTAAATAAAATAAAAAAATAAAAAACTAGTTGGTATTTTAAGAACAGTACTACTAATCAGTCGTTTTTTTTTTTTTTTGGAAAAATTGTTATTGATCAGTTGGTATTTTAGAAATAGCGTTATTAATCAGTCGTTTATGCTCAAAATTTTGTAGTAAACTTCTGCGTTGCAGGTTCTGAAATTTTATTAATCGATCGATGATGTCCAGAATTTTGTAGTAAACATCCACGTTGTAGGTTCTGAAATTTTATTTGTATCATTATAGCAATTGTCAAAGTAGTTTTAATATTTTTTCATTTGCTATGTTTCGAATGTAATTTATTTCTTAAATTCATCTTCAACGACCACATTTCGATCGTCTCTATACATTTCCCTCTTGTAATTTCGAAACTGCCGATAATCGTTCAATCGCTTCTGTATCCTCTTCTTCGATTTTACTTTTAGAATTTATTAAACAGAATTTCGATACATTCCAGCCGATAGTAATTTTAAGGGACATTCCGATTTTATTACAGTTTCCATTATCAAAGTTTTCTTAGTATATCAGCTCCAAACTATCTTTATCGACTGATTTAATTAGATGTAAAAGCTCGTAAAGCGAATATTTTTTAAGTGTTCGTTATTTACACGTTAAAGATGAAGTATAAAATGTAAATTTTCGTATTAACAAACGAACACTACAATCGATAAGCTAAGAACGCCATAAAATAACGACCTTCCAACGATATAACTCTTATAATAAAAGAGATTAAAGGAAAACCCCCGACAGATTTTACTACTCGAATTTTTTTCAAAATCCTATTTTGAAAAGATGTACAGATTACCTTCGGATAGGTCGCGTTAAAAAATGTTCTACAACCTTAAGCACACAAACTGGAAATAATCGTTACAATCTGATAGTATAAGCAAAAACTTGTATATATGTATAAAAAAACAGGGGAGAAATCTGATATTTCTATAGCGCAATCTATTACTCAGCCCATCACGGCTAAGAGAGTTGGTACTACACTTTTGAAGTACAAGCAACGTCGGGTTACTTTATAGTTGTTAACGGTTCAAAAGGATTATAGAAGAAAGAATAGAAGCCACACATAAAATTTATATTCTTTACATTAAAGTTGCCGAACCTCTTATCGTCTTTATATATATAATATATATATATATATAATATATATATATAATATATATATATAATCGGTACAATCATATATCAAGTTTATACATGATAAAAAAATACAGAGAGGAATAATGTATGCACATGTACACGCATTATAATCTATATGCGGGCGACGACTGGAATCGGATTTATTAATACAATTTATCACGGAGATCATATTAGTCAATATTGATATTTGGAAGATGTTGAACCAGAAAATATTTGAAAGTATCCTGGCATATTTTTTTTTTCCAAATAGTTTTTATTTTTTAAAATTTTTCCATCATTACGATTTATATGTTTATTATTTATTAAATTTATATCGTAAGGGTTTTTTACTTTTCACGTATGGAGACGAAGTGTATTACATTTATTCCATGTTATTATTAACTGTTTAGATTTATTATCAAATATACACATTGTTACATTTTACTCGCGTCATTTGCGTGTACAAACTTTTTTTTGTAATTGTATGAAATAGAACGGATCGTATAGAAATAAACGCTCGTTAAACTGAATGTTTCTTCTAACGCATTCAGTCGGTTGATATAATTGAACGACCCCAGTGAAATTAAAATTAGATTTGAAAATACTAATTTCTAGCAAAGCGCGAATGTGGGGTACTATAATATTTTTGCGAATTAAAAGTAAAAAAAAATAGTAATATTCTAATAAATCTTACTTTTTTTTGTAAAGTCATCGTTTACCAGATGAAGGTTATTATCGCATAAAGTATATGAATATATTAAAATTACGTACGATACTAACGCGATGTGCGATTAACATCGTACAATAATATTTTAATTAACCTTTTCAGTCGGACACATTCTTAATTTTTTACATACGATAGTTAAAACAAACAAATGAACTCCGTTGGGTGAATATTTAGTGTATAGTAGTGCTTTTTAAATAAGTCTAGATAACAGGCTGACGTATAGAGCCTCAATTAGCTGATATCGAAGCGAAATTAAAGATTAAAAACTTCATAACTTTTTCCTAATATACTATTTTACACGGCAATTTTGCTAGTTATTTAAAAAGATCTCTTCCAATAACTCGACACAGAAATAATTCAAATCATAAGAGTAAACGATTAAAATTAATTCGGAATATCCATATTAAAAGTAGTAAACTTATGTACATAGTAATCAAATAACCCAACTTTAATGATACCGTCACTGAAAATCTAATTGTCTCACTGGAGACGTTAATCACATTTTATCGTCTTCAATATTACTGGTAGATTATGACGTATACCTAAAGATATAATTCGCTATTTTCTAAAAATTAACCGGAAAAAAGTAAACCAGAACGATCCGTTCAGTTTTGACTTGAGCACAAACAAAACGTCTCAACAGGCCAACAGCCAGGCTGCATTTCGTTATTTTACCACCCGGCAAACTATATTTCATCTCAGAATAACGTTAAGAATTTCATACTTAGGGCTTCCTTAAGATATTAGATATCGTAATTTATGGTATACCATCGATATTCTTAATAAATGCTCGTAAGGATCTACTCGTTTATATAGATTAAGATCACGTGACATTTGACGTAAGTCTTGTTCGAAGGTTAGGTTAGGTTTTCAGTCAGACTCAAATCGACGTTCAGCATTTCCCGTCATGGAGAAGATGCGAAAAAAAAAAGTAGTAATGTAAAATTCTTGCGTAAAGTTTGAAGTTAGCCCTCATCTTTCCAAGACACTGCTGCCGATTGTTGTATTCGTTGTAATTCTGGAATGCGCGAACATCTAGGGTCGATAAATAAAAATAAAAATCTATATATGTGTATTTCCTATTCACTAAGAATTTCGTTTAAATATCATCATTATTACCTCCCGGCGTTCATCGCTTACACGAGGTATAGAAAAATTTTTGATCACGCAATTCCGTAAAATTATTATCGAAATATGGGGACAACTTTATCACGAAATACTTTTGACCACACTCGTGAGTTCTCTTTTAGGTAATATCTTTTTTTTGTCATTTTTAAATAACTCGCGTGCAAAAATGCAATAGATATAAAATCTAAACGTTCGATCGAACAACGATATATATATATATTCTCAGATGTTTTCCACTTCACCCCACCAACCCCTCTACTAAACCGATTGATTATATTGCTACATTTCGAATTGTAATTCAAGTTTGTCGAAATTTCAAAACGGCGCCTACATTTCAGTACAGATTTCTTTATGCGATTTAATCGACGCGCATGTTTTCCCTTTGCATTTTACATTTTATTTTTCATTGTACTTCGCTGGGTTGCAATTTATAAAGCAATTCTAGCTGATGAAGCTTTAAAATATTCAGTTTTTACGCTGCTTTAACCGACTCCGAAGCGGAAAATTTTTTACCAATTTTTTATCCCCTCGGAGAATTTAATTTTTACAGCGATTTAACAAAAAAATTATTCAAGTTTACTTCGTCCATTTATCGAGCAGTTTAATAAGATATGGATTGTGAAGCTTATCGTTTTCAAAAATGTATACATATATCTTTGCCTAGTGTTATTGATATAATAATTTTAAAAAATTATACGAACTGGACACTATATCTAAACCAATTATAACCCAATAGTGTTGTATCTAGAACATTCAAGTACAAAAGCTACGCTAGAACATTACATACTAAAATGAATATATACTATTTCTAAGCTGCTTTCATCTCTGTCCTTAATTTCTTCTTGCTTCAGTTCACACACTGATTTTCCTGTTTATACCTTCAGATAATTGATTTGATCATTAATAGTTTCATATCTACAAGTAATTACTCATCTAAACAGAATCCCGTAATATTTACTGTATTAATGCAAATTCAAATGTAAAAGCACGGTAAAAATCTTCAAATTATTTCAGAATAGGCACGAATATTTTTGAAAAGTATTTTTTTTTTTGCAAATCTGTAGATAGCCCAATATGCTATCAAGAAATGTTTGAAAGGAGACATATGTATGGGAAGCACACCCGTCGGTGTATTCTGTCTTATTTAGTTACACTATCTTGAATCTTGATGCTCTTGAGACGTCTTGTCACCGGTTTGTTTAGGATCGCTGCCGCCAGCTCGCTAGAGTATTCGTATAGACGCATCGTGTGATTTTGAACCTGCCGATGACCTCGTCGATCGTATGAATAGATCTCGATGGATCGGTTCATTGGTCACGTACCAAAGCATACGACATATTAATTTGAGGGTTTTGCTCGGAACGATTTTTTTTTTTACATCCACACAGCGGTGCAGCGTATGTTCATATTGGTTTTAGCATAGTATTGTATTTTAAAAGCTTGTTTCGTAGTGACAGCATATCGAATAATATAGGTTTCTCAGCGAAGAATGTTGAAAGAGTTGCCTAAAAGGCCAGTAGCGCTACTAACATATAAAACTCCGCACTCTCTGCGACGTTACCAACCATGATCAGCACCTCATAGCCAAGAAAGTTATGAAACTGATATTAGCGGGGTCGAGTCAGAAAGTCGCGTTAATCTGGTTCATCTGAACGAACTAGCTGATAAAGCGACCGGGGAAGGTGCTACGTTCTTGCAGAATCCGGATGTTCAAGTTCCAGTGCCTGACGTGAAGAAATTCATCACAAATGGGTTTCTTGCATTATGACAGAAGCGGAAGCTGACGTCACAAACCAACAAACTGCGACAAATCAAACATTCGATTGATCCTTGGAACTGTGATCATCACCAGATTGCGCTTGGGTCATACGCGTCCCACGTATCTTATTAATAAAACTTTAGCTCCAGTGTGTTGCGGCTGTAACATTATCCTCTCCATTTCCCATATTCTAATACTCTTCGCTTGGAGCGTAATCTTCCTCCAATCTAATCCTCTTTTCATATCGTGCCTCTTGGCTGCTGTACATGACACGTTAATTTAATTTAATTATATATATATATATATATATATATATATATATATATATATATATAAGGTCATTGTCAGAGCAGCATATTTCCCAATTCAGTGGAAGTTCTCGGAAATAATTATGATACTGAAGCCTGGAAAGGATGACACTAAGCCTATATCCCATAAACCAATCTCGTTACTCTCATCCTTTGATAGACTACTAGAAAAATTGATACTAAATCGACCACATAAAATTGCTGAGGAAAAAAAAGTAATTCCACAACATCAATTTGGCTTCAGAAGCTCACACTCTACTGAACAGCAAATTGAAGAAGGAATTGAGAATAAAAAGTACAACGAGGCAATTTTTTTTCGATATCCCTAAAGCCTTCGTCAAAATGTGTGCATGTAGGTCTGTTATGTAAAAATTAAAAAGATTTTCCCCGAAAAATATTATTAATTACTGATCTAACGGACAGGATACTTCGTGGAAGGTTTACAAATGTTTCTAGGGGTGAAACCGAATTATCACCAATGAAAGTCTTAAACTGAATACGGACGGTAGTATATTCAACTGATGTCAATTCGTCATCATGGTAGAAATGCGAACCAAAAAAACGATAATGAATTATTCAACCTTTAATTCTGTAAAAGTTTCGACTTTAAGATTTTACAACATCTAAAAATCGAAACAAAAACATCATCTGTACTTAAATAATTCAGTTCGTAGCGATCAAATTCAAGTAAACGTTAATAAAACTACTAAAAGTTACTGTCGTATTTACACACACCATTACACTATTCTCGTATGTGGTGGTGAAATAACAATACCCACGGAAAATCCGGGAAAGGATACACTCGTTTATTGCAAAGTATGAGACCGATGAATTGACGTAGTCTTTTTCGTTTCGTAATAGTATATGATTTTATTTAATAATTAAAATTTATGTTATGAAAATTTAATGTAGCGATTCAATTAAGATTAACTCTATTTACAAACTTTTACTTACACTCTCTAATATCTATATCTAAATAAAATTTACGTTAAATCTAATAAATTATAATTTTGTCTATTTCTTATTTCTTCGATGGCTAACTTATGAAATTTGTTCTTTTCGCTATTTATTAATTGCGGCGAAATTTACTTAGTAGTGTAAGATTTTCGAAAAAGTAAACGATCAATTATTAATTAACGCGCAATTTACTATGTTCCAGCTTCAATTAGGCACTACAATTCATCTGGCCGATCAAATTTTCTGCCAACTTAAATCTTCATAAATATACTGGAATAATTTCGACGAATAAAAGCGTTTGTTAAAATTTGGCGCGGTGGAATCATTCATAAATTGATTAAACATAAATTTTTTTCATATTTGATATTACCGATAATACAGCGCGTCGTTACCCAAAATTTGTAAAACAGACATTAGTGCCCTTTACATACGGCGAATGGTCAAATTCGTTTAAGAGCGAAATAAATTATTCGTTACGTACAGAAACACGATACAATTATGGCGTTACCGTCTGGAACGGTTCCAATTTAAAAAATTGAAATTTCGGGTAATAGTTTACGCGAAGCTTCGAGATCGAATTTTTCCATACATATACCGGAATTTAATCTTGATTTATTCGAAACTGCTTAGCTGCCAAGTCTCTGTTCGTTACCTTTTAACCTTTTATGCCAGGTCGGCTCGGGGTTGGAGTTAAGGTTGATTTAAAATCCTTGTAGCCAAGTTCTGGAAAGAATATCACGATCTGATCCGCACTGGGACTACTTGTACCAGTGCTTAATACGTACTATATCGCTGAATACGAAATAACCGGTTTCAATAAGGTATTATTTTGTACCGAACTCTTAATCTGACGAGGTATAATTGTCATAGACGAACGAGTTCAGCGATACAATAAGGTTTTTTAAAATTTTCGGACTTGTAGTATGCAAAGGTAAATTATGGTGTACCGAGAAAGAAACTTAAAAATTGAAAAACCGAACTGCTCAGAAAAACAGCGCGTGAAAGAATAAAAAACAAATTTGCGTCACGGAGCGCAGGGAAGAAGTCAAATTTAAAACATTTCAACTAAATTCGTTACAGAGTTTTTTTTTTTTAATTTTTACGCGGGTATATGGATAAACAACACATACACACACACACACACACATATATATATATATATATATATATATATATATACATGAATAAACGTACGTGTGTGAATAAGCCGACGCGTCTAGCACTACAAAACGTGGTTTGAAACACGGGAGTTGGTAGTGCAGTACATGTGAACTAGAGCAGTCATCATCTGTCATTCGCTTCCTGAGACACTTTCCGGAAACTATATGCAATTTTCCTCTCCGTGAAGTTCGTAATGAGCTCCGCTGCACAGCAAACATTGATTGTATGCTCGCAGCAGAGAAGACGTTATCATCAGCCGATTGCGATTAGGTCACACTCGGCTTACTCACGCATATCTCATCAATAAGATCTCTGTTCCAGAATGTGCCGTATGCAGAGTTATTTTATATGTCTTCCACATCCTCATTGATTGTCCCTTATTCCATCCACACATATTATCGCTTAACCTTGCTTCTACACTTCCTCTTCTTCTCAAAGATGAAAGCTCTTCTCTTTCTAATTTAATTTTGTTTATACGCAAATCAGGTCTATACTACTTAATCTAATTCTTGTAGCCTTAACTGCTGCACACGGCACGTTAATTAAAGCTAATAATAATAATAATAATTATTATTTTATCATAATAATAATTATTATAATTATATCTATATATATATATATATATATATATCCGTCCGTTATTTCGTTGACTTAGCTAACACAACAGAACGTGGTGTTATATATATATATATATATATATATATATATATATATATATATATACATATATATCCGTTCATTAATTCTGCTCGCTCGCTCGTTTTGCAGGTTGACTCCCCATATATAAGTTTCACTAAAAAAAACCCACAAAACAATTATAAATCCGATAGCGTGTTAAAATAAACGAGTTATAATTTAACACCAGGTGATTTTTCACATACTAAATGAATGTAGCACAGTATAGGATTGTACACAATTATGGAAAGCGGTGTACCGCCAAAATTGGACTTATCAGTCATCTTAGAAAGCATAGATAACGGTGCCCCATACTCGATATCGAGTGGGCTATTGATTGATACATATAAATATAAATTTAAATAGGTGCAGAGAAAAAGAGACAGAGAGTATGCGTACATAACCGAGAATAACATATAAGCAAAGGTGTGGGGAAAAATTGAACCTATCGTCAACAAAGTCGATGGATATTTTCTCCCTTTCGCACTTGAACAATTCTACTGAAGATGCCGTTTTGTAGGCAGTTCGGAGGTTAGGTAAACTATTACGTCGAGGAACAATTCCACCGCGGTAACGATAATGATAATAATAACAATAATATTACGGTAAGAATAATGAAGATTATAACGTAAAGAAGGAATGAGACGAGAAGTAATAATAGACTGTCGACTACCGGTGACAGACAACCCGGGGATGGACTATTACAAACTTTTCCTACTATAGTCGTCATAAACTAGCGGGAAGATAAGACACACGTTCAAAGAACAGAACGGTAAGAGAACTCGACAGACAGTAATAATAGAAAACGTCGAAATAACAAATTGTAAAAGACATTTTCCATTAAGCCGGAGGATGGAAAGTGTCAGACGTTAGTAATAGCGTTCAGACTAACGCGGAACGAATTGTACGAATTATCCGAACAGTTTGTAGAAAAATTTCGTTCGCGAAGGGTTCAGAAGAAAAGAAAAAACGCGTTAAAAATTACAATTTTCTTTCAAATTGATTTCGTTTTTAATCTTCATCGGTGTCAGATTCAGGGTTTGAAGAAGAAGGCGTTATCGGACGAAAAAGATTTGACAAGCGTAGTAGGTACGTAATGAAGAAGCCTCTCGGGTTATTTTAAATTGGTATACGGAGAGCCAATTAAGCATAACAATGGGTGTACAAAGAGAGAGAGAGAGAGAGAGAGAGAGAATAACGTATAAAACCAAAGCAGGCGTTAGTGTATACGCTAGCGTAAACAAGGTAACAGTGGTGCTAGCGCTAGTAGAGGTAATAGTAATAGCGTAGCATCATCGAGAATATTCGAGATGTACTTTAGCAATAGAACTAGAAAAAATAAACAACAAATAAAAGTGAGAAAGTGTAATAGTTGTTAACCAACTTTTCACCGTCGTACCGTTACTGCGTTTGTATCTACGCGTACATACAGCTTTCCGCATTGAACTACTAAAAGTAAAGAGGATGCTGAAAACTTACCGTATCCGGGATTCAGTTTTAGTTTGGCCGGGTAAGCAATTCGTTCCTTTTTTTTCCCTTTCTTTTCTGAACATGGTTGTAGTATAGGACGCAACCTCATTGACCTATTTTCATCTCCACCCAATCGTTCCCCATATCGTCATCCCTTTAACATTGCCCGTTCAGCTACGTAATGTACGTTATCGCATATTCGCATTACAAATAAGCGTACTTACACGCACACACACACATACACACCATTGGATAATACGCCCGACTTGAATAAATGTCTTGCTTTACTCTCTCGCAAGTCAGTTTTTTTTTCTCTACTTCTTATCATTCATTTTGTTCCTTTCGATAATAATACTTTTATTTACTTTCTCCGACCAGTTTCGATATATATATATGCCTTCTTCAATAATTTTAATATCATAGATGTAATCAGTATTTTATTCATACCATGGTTATAATATTTTTTTTTTTTTTTTTTTTTTAACAGTGCCATGTACTGCTACTGTGGCCAGAGGCACCGCTGGTGATATTTATATTTTAGTGCGTTACAGAAATTGGAAAGTGTGATCGATCATGTTTGAATTATCGGAGAGGATAAAAATAAAGAATGTCGAATTATGTCGGTTCCGACGAAATTATTTCGATAAATAATATTCGCGTAGAACCGAGTTCTGAAATTGTTAAAGATACTTTATGTAATATTAACATAAATCCTCGAGTACAAGTTACGATATCCCCTACATCAATTAATATTTTTCCGAACGATTTTCAGGGACCAATTATAGTTTTGATAGAAGGAATAAATAATAATATTGGCAACCTTCATCCTATGTCGTTGGCCAAATTAATTCATAATAAAATTACGGGTCTTAAATGTATGACAAGGAGTGGTCGTAACCAAGTTAGACTAATATTTAATTCCGTGGTTCATGCTAATATGTTTCTCCTTGCAGAGGGTATCCACAAAGAGCTTAACATACGTTGTTTTATTCCTCAAACGTTACTCTTTCGTTTTGGCATTGTAAGGGACGTTCCGATCGATCTTACAATCGAGGAACTCACCGCATCCTGTACTGCAAGTGTTAAAATAGATCACATACGTAGACTCAATAAACGAAATCAGGATGGTTCCTTTTCTCCTATTCCACTTATTGAAATAAAGTTCTGCGGAAATTTATTACCCGATTGTGTTCATTTTTTCGATTATTATTCATGTAAAGTAGAACCTAGCATTAGGAGACCAAAAATGTGCAACAATTGCCTTAGATTCGGCCATATTAGTAAACTTTGCCGTAGCAAAACTATTTGCGGGTTTTGCTCTGGTAGTCATAAATCATCGGATTGCCAAATTAATCGTGAAACCTCGTCATCAGCTCTGTTTTGTTCCAGATGTAGGGGTAACCACTCCGCTTTCGATCGCGGCTGTCCAGTTTATCAGGAACAACTCAAGCTACAGAAAGTTATGGCAGTAGAAAATGTTTCGTTCTCTGAAGCTAAGTTGATTTGTAAGGGGGCTGTGGTCACTCCTGCATTTTCATTTGCTGAAGTGACAAATAACAAAAATTTCCCAGAGTTGCGTACAAGGACCAGTTCCTTTAAACGTAGAAGAAATAGCAGTGGCTCAGGTTCTTCCAGTCGCCACTACAATAATGGTAACAGTAGTAATAATAATAATAATAATAATAATATCAGCAATTATAATGGTAATAGTAATAGTAATAATAATAGGAATAAGAAAAATAACAAGAATATTGTTGATAGAAGTCAAATTTGGGGTAATCATTATTACTCTAATTTAGCCTTAAACGTTAAGTCAAGATCAGTGTATCCACCAGAAGGGGATGACGCTGTTATCTCATTAGCCGAGCCTATAATTAATAATGTATCCTTGTCTTCAAATCCTAAAGTTCCTCAACCTATTGATAACCAAAATAAATCATCTTTCGTTCTAACCCATCCTCCTTCCGATCTCTTGGTGCCCGCACTTTTGTCCACGCTACAAAAATTCCAGATTCCTCACTTGGAGAATAAGCTCGAATCAATAATTCAAATGCTTCGTTCTCCTTAGACATGTGTGTAAATATGTGTATAAGTATGTATGTGTATATGTATGCGTGGGTATCTCTGTGTGTATGTGTATGTTTGTGTGATTGTAAATATGTATACGTACGCTTACGTGTATATAATCTTTCTTTCGCTGGTCAGCCATATTTTGCTCCGTTATCTCATAATCAGTATAATAATTTGTATATGCGAAAAGACCTATCCCTTATAACTACGGATGGTCGAGCATACAATTATGCGAATAGACCTATTCCTGTCATCCAGGGACGGTCGAGCATAAAATGAAACTTAATATTTTACAGTGGAACTGTCGCAGTGTGAAAAATAACTGTGACAGCCTTGATAGATTAATTGATGAATACGAAGCTGACGTAGTGTTATTATCGGAGACATGGCTTGAACCCATTGAACAATTCGAGTATAAAAATTTTACTACTTATAGAAACGATAGACAGGATGGATATGGTGGCGTGGCAATTTTAGTGCGGGACCACATCACGTCCTTTCCTATTCCTTGCAGTTTATCGCAGGATAGCTCGAATTTCATACAATTGATAGGCACCAAGATCAATATAAATTCGTCTTTTTATATTCATATTTATAGTATATATGTTAAACCTTCCTCTCGTCCAAATATTTCTATTTTCTCAGATATTTTTAATTCATTGAAAACTCCATTCATTATCGGTGGCGACTGGAATGCGAATAATGTAGCCTGGGGTAGTTCCACAAATAATTATTTAGGGAATGTGTTATATGAAGCCTTTTTGAATGTTGACTGCTGCATCTTGAACGATGGCAGTCCAACTCATTTTGGTAGGCCCGGAACTGTTGCCAACCCGTTAGATTTGACATTTTGCTCGCCTACATTTGGTCTAATAGCTAGCTGGAAAATTATCCCAGACACTTCAGGGAGTGACCACTGCCCCATATTAATAGAAATAGGTATAAATGAGGTACAGGATAGTTACAGATTTTTTGATCAGTCCCTAGGAAAAAGGTGGAACTATATTCGTACGAATTGGCAATGGTTTTCTGCTCAGCTTCAGAAACATGATTTAAATATATGCAATGAGACTGACCCTAGGATCCAGTTCCAGTTGTTATATGAAGCTATCAGCGAAGCCCTATCAAAATCGTCACCAACTATAAAGGAGCGTGAATATAAGAAAACAAGGAAAAGTAACTCAAGCCTTTGGTGGTCAGTTTCCTGCCATCGCGCAGCTTGTGATAGAAGGAGAGCTTTTTTACAATATAAGGAAAATAGTTCTGTTGAAAATTATCTGCACTGGAGGAAAATTAATGCTTTAGCTAAGCGGGAATTTAAACTTACAAAAAGGAAGAAGTGGCAACAGTTTTGCATGCAATTCAATCGACAAACATCTATCTCTAAGGTATGGGAATTATCTAAATCGTTCAGGAGTTCTTCTTATAATAAAGTTAGACAGTTGTCAGAGGACAATTGTTATTCATTTGTTGAGTCACTGGCTCCACCTCATGTACCTGAACTAGAAGAAGTTATAATACCTGAAAGTAGCCCCTCGGATCACTTTTTAGATGCTCCTTTTACTGAAAAGGAGGTAGCTTACATTTTATCAACGAAGGATTCAACATCGCCAGGATACGATGGTGTTTCTTTCGAAGTATTAAAAAAGCTGCCGGAAAATTTTTTTACTATCTTCGTTCACATTTTAAATAAAGTTTGGCAAACTAAATCGATTCCAAGTTCTTGGATGATTTTTGTTATCGTCCCTGTGCCTAAGAAAAATGGATCACTTAGACCAATTGCATTAGCCTCTTGTTTTAGAAAAATTTGTAAATCCGTTATAGCTTCGCGTCTCAACTGGTGGTTAGAGCATAATGAAATCCTTCCAACTAATATGTATGGTTTTCGAAATAACACCAGTACATTGGACTGCGTGGGTGATTTAGTTGGTAATATATATAACAGTATCATTAATAAAGAATACAATATTACTGTTTTCCTCGATATAATGAACGCCTTTAACAACGTACATTTGCCCACTTTACAGCAGAAACTGTTGTCCCTAGGCATTCCAGAGCATTGCTGCCACTTCATTAGTAGACTATTTTCGCAACGCCACATTTTAATAAGTTCATCGTCCACCAGATACCATCGAGTGGTATATAGGGGAATTCCTCAGGGTTCTTCCCTCAGTCCGTTGCTTTTTAATTTATATATTTCAGAACTGGCACACGTGCCTTTGTATTCCAAAACTCTCCTTTATGCCGATGACATTGCGGTATTTAGTTCCAATACATCATTTTCCGACGCCGTATGTAATATTAATATGGATATTGATTTAATTGAACGCGTTCTTTATAAGTTGGGGTTAACCTTAAGTCCCCAGAAAAGTGCGGCAGTGGTTTTTACTTACAGACATCTCACAGTCAATAACTTCTCTATCACAGCAGAAAATGGAGTTATTCCCTTTTGTAAGTCAATACGGTATTTGGGTATTACGTTGGATACGCGTTTAACATGGAGGCCACATATTGAACATCTTATAAAAACTATTAACCGCGCCGTTAACATTCTACGTAATTTATACAATACTCGTTGGGGTGGTGATCCTTTCATACTGTTGACTCTTTATAAGTCGCTAATTCGTTCTAAAATGGAGTATGGTTGTGTTTTTTATGGATCTGCAGCTGAATCATTGTTAAATAAGCTTGATCATGTGCAAAATGAGTGTGTGAGGCTCTGTATTGGTGCAGTTAGAAGTACTCCGATACCGGCATTGTTGGCAGAGTGTAAGATTCCTCCGTTACAGCTGAGACGGAGTTATTTAGCATTAAAGCTCTTGATCGGTAGAATGTACATAGATCGCTTTCCGCTATACAATTTATTCTACCACATTTATTCCAACTGGCGGTTTTCAAACAGCAAAATGCCTCTGCTGGCTTCGGTTTTACCTAGGTTGGATGAATTTCAGGTGCAGACTATGCGAATTCATATACCCATCCAATTTATGTTACCTTATTCATACAATTTTGCCAATAAAATAACATTTTTCTTTCCAGAGAACTACGTCCATTGGCCTCCCCCACTGATCCGGGCTACATTTAATAATATTATCGCTGAAAATTTTCCTACGCATATCCTTGTTTATACAGATGGATCGAAGTCATCTCAGGGAACTGGTGCAGCAGTTTATATCCCTTCTCTTAATATTAGCAGTGCATACAAATTATCTGATCTCTGTTCCTCATTTACAGCTGAGTGTGTGGCAGTATTTCTTTCTTTGTCGTCCTTAATTGATGCGAATCTTCCAGGTAATTATCTCGTTGTTACCGACTCACAGAGTATTTTAAAGGCTATTGAATGCAAAGGGAAGGTGTCGGATTCATTGATTTCAGTCATCTTGTTGAAACTTAATCAGCTCGAAAACCTCAGTATATTTGTGTCATTCTTGTGGGTACCGGGACATCGAGGAGTCCCCGACAATGAAATGGTAGATGCAATAGCTAAAAGGGGTTCTTCTAGTGGTGTTTTATTCTCTTCAGTTTCTTCTCGTGACGTCATTCACTTTACACAGTCTGTTCATAAAAAGCACTGGGATCAGACATATATGGAGTGCATACAGCGGTCGCCTCTTACTGCGTATTATCAGCTGCAGCCGTCTCTCCCTAGGTTCCCATGGTTCTACGTTTTCAAAAACATCAAGCGGAGAGGAATTGTGCTTATCAGCAGATTGCGGTTTGGGCATTGCTTGTTGCCTGACCGCCTGTTCGTTATGCAGCTTAGAGATAATCCGTATTGTCCTCTACATGCTGGTCGTGTAGTCTGCAACCCCGATCACGTGTTCTTCGAATGTCCTTCATTAACAGCACTACGTTCTGAACTGTATCTCAAATTACTTTACGCATCTCGTGGTGGTCCTCCTTATAATGTAATGTCCCTTCTACATGTTGAGAATCTAGATTTATTCCCGGACATAGCGACTTTTCTCGAGAAGTTGTCCGAGTTCATAAGAATATGAGTTAGTGATTATTACGGCTCCACGTTGGGTAAGCTGTAAAGGCATCCCCATTAAAAAAAAAAAAAAAAAAAAAAAAAAAAAAAATGCTAAGATTGTAGGACAGGACAGTTATAGAGAATACTGACAACAGTTGTAGATTGCCGCCCACAATAGCAGTACGATGAGGCGTCGCTTCCATCGAGGATAGCAATACAATACGACTATAAATTAAGGAATAGCGAACGCTGGAAACCATTCCGTTATAGCTTTAAAACAGATCAGTGCTGCCTATTGTTCATAAGCTTACAAAAAAAAAAATTGTAAAAAAGGAACATCTATGCCTCTGAACAGGGAAGAAGTGAAACTTAAAGACATTTTAACTAAATTCGACACAGAGTTTCTTTTTTAAATATTTACACGTTTGTATATATATATATATATATATATATAAAAGAATAAATCTACCTGTGTGTATAAACATGGTTTGATGACAGGTGTTGGTAGCGCGGTACATGCGAACGGGATATATATGCGTGTGTGTATATATACACACATACATATCTATCCATTACTTCATTGGCACACCTAACGCAACAAAACGTGGTTTGGTAAGCGGGTTTGGTATATATACATATATATATATATATATGTATGTTTGCGTGTGTGTATACATATGTATACCTATCTTATCATCGTCATATTGTTCGTTGCCGAACGTACTGACTAGCTATTATACATTTATTTTTACGTACAAAATGATCCAGCATTCAAGGCACTATTTATATACGACGCAGATGCGCGCGCATATGATGTTATACGGAATGGAGTGCAACTGCCTTCTCGGTGATAATTAAGAATTAAATAATGATGAAAACTTTCTACGTCGCGTGTTGGTTTCAAACCCCCGACCATTGAGTTGACAGTCGAACACTCTAGCAACTACGCTACCTCGATATTCATACATATACATGTCTGTTATTTCCGCTCGATCGCTCGCTCGTTTTGTGGGTTAACTTCCCATATAAACCGCGCCAAAAACTCTGCAATTTATGTTTCTCTTTTATCTAGTCCTGAACAGATACGTTCAATTAATTATGAATGTTTTAAAGTTTACACAGACTTTTTACGGTGAAATTTAAATGTTTAGCTAATTTTCAAAAGTATTTCGTATTAATATAATTTACGAAGAAAATCATAGTCCTTCTGATCAAACGGGTGATTATGGTCGATTCGAAAATTATTTTAATAAAACTTATGGAAATAGCGATTGTGTTCCGAAACCACCTATAAAAATATTTTGAAAAAGTGAAAGTACTAATTGTTCTGGAAAAATTCGCATTACAATTAACTGTCGAAATCACGATTCACAAAAACCTAGGTTTTACACTGAATAAAGCTGTTGTAGAGATGTACGAGAAAAAGAAGCAGCTACTGGGTAACATTAGAAGGATTAGCATTAAATAGAATATTATCCCACGATAGACTAAGTAACATCAAAAAACTCTTATACGTTACGAGAAAATTTTGGAGTTAAAAAATATTTAAATTGCAGATCTTCAATATATAACTGCGTTAAGGAAAATAGCATTTAAAATAATTTCCGAGCCCTGACAAAGCCGTGCTATAGCTGGCGTAAAGTTCGAATCGATTCTCGGTTGCTGATTCAACTGCTCGTATTTCACGTATTGTTTATCGTTTACACTGCTTAGGCACAGTTTTTAAAACTTTACATAGCAATCCTGGACATCTTCCTACATCATTTTAACGTCATTTATTGTAATAAAATTAAATCAAATATTTCTACACACTTATTACCGGTCCACAGCTAGATATTTGATATTAAATTTATACATATATATATAATAAATTTTTTCAAACTCTATATTTCAGTTCTTGCATTTTAGTAAGTTTGGGAAAACATATTTTGGTCATAAAAAGTCCGGTTTATTGCAATTGTGAATTCCCATAGTGTTATTATGCAATTATGCGTGACTCCGTTTTTAACAGCTTCTTTGCATAGGAATATGTGCGTGGGTTTTTTTGCTTTTTGCACTTGTGAATTAGTATGTGTTAATGTCCATGTCTTGAGGAAGAGTTTGTTTACATGGAACATGGGTGTATGATTGGTATTTCAGTTTTTTCTCTGTTTACTTGTATATAGGTACTGTATTTCATTAGGGACATTATTATTTTAGTTATTTATTTTTCCATTTTTAATATTATTTACGCTAATTACAGTGTTGTGTGAGTGTGACCTTGTTTTATTTTTGTTTATATTTTTACTCTATAATTATTTTCCAAGTGCGTACACTGTAATCGGCGTCTTGCTTTTTGGGTACGACGTAATGTTATATGTAAATAAATAAAATTCAATAAGCAAATTTACTCTGTAATTTCTGTTTAGCGCTCACATCGATGTTTTGAAATTATTATCAAAACTTAAGAGGGGAAATATTCGAATTTCGTTTCAGTCGAACACTTGTAACGTTGCTTATCACAAACGAACTCGATTTACAAATATTCTCGCGCTTTACTATCGCATTCAGATCCTGAATTATTTTTACGCCTACCCTTTGTGTTTATGTACAAATATTTCACCTATACAAAATATTTCCTACTTCCATTGTGAATAATGTTTTCTCTGAATATGTTCGTTTTATCTTTCATCTCGCCTGATACTTAATGATAAATAAATAGATTAGGTTAGAACCGTTTTTTTTTTTGTTTTTTTTTTTAATTATTTATATGAAAATAATAATACGGTACAAATTCATGTTGTTCGAATAGATCCGTTCAGTGTTGTAATTGGATAAAGTAAATTAAAAAAGGCGATCTATAGTCCGCCATGAATCTGCGACGATAACATTTTTCAAACAAAAACGAAAAAGTTTCTTATGAATCTTATGAGTTATCCAAGCCGAACAGATGATACTATTTCTGTCGGTTATTCCTCGAGAAATGATTGCGCATTCAATTCCTATTCAAAAGAATATATATATATATATGTGTATATATATATATATATATATATATATATATATATATATATACATATATATACACACACATATATATATATATATATATATATATATGTGTATATATATATATATATATATATATATATATATAAAAGTTGCCAAACTCGCATTTATAAAAAATTCTGTTAAAAATTCCTCCGTTAAAAACTTTGCCAGGTGATACCTAAAACTAGATAATCTACAGGGACATCAGTTGGGTTTTCCATCTTCTTTATTTTCTCTCTATATATATGTATATATGTATATATATATATATATATATATATATATATATATATATATATACATATATATATATATATATATATATATATATATATATATATGTATATATGTATATATATATATATCTCCGTGATTCTTCACACAATTTTTTTTCATTTATTTAAAAGTTCTCTTCTTGATACAACTAAAAGTAGAGGAAAAACAGAACTTTTCCCTAAAAGCAATCTATCAATCGTTGGCCCTTCACTCCATGATCGACCTAATTCCTCAAAAATGTGAAAATCCCATTTGGATATAGAATATATTAAAAAATTTAGCGTTCCAGTGATAGAATTAAAATGAATCGAACTATAATTTTCAACATTTTTATTTTTACGGACAATCTATTACGTACGTGCTACAAAAAAATGTTGTTTTCCATCAACATTGTAGGATATACATGCATATTATATATATATATATATATAATGATGTATCAGTTCTTGGATTAGTTTGCCCGTATCATAACCAAGTTCACCATTTTTTCGGTTCCGCTGATAGCTTTTTCAGTTCAACACGGCTCTCGATGTCTGCTTTTATTTTAATTGCGTCCACGAATGTCTATGTTGGGAGTCCCTTAGGCTAGTAACACTAATATGTTCTCTTCTATAAATAGGCTATCATTACGCTTCCTTATCAATCTTATTCTTATTTTTTCTAATCGTTTTTATCAGTTCAACACGGCTCTCGATGTCTGCTTTTATTTTAATTGCGTCCACGAATGTCTATGTTGGGAGTCCCTTAGGCTAGTAACACTAATATGTTCTCTTCTATAAATAGGCTATCATTACGCTTCCTTATCAATCTTATTCTTATTTTTTCTAATCGTTTTTAAAAGTGATCACTCCTTTTGTAAACGATTAGAAAAACTTCTTCATTTGGAATCTAACATGCGTCGCCAGCACCACCACGTTTCGGAAGACCTAGTTTTCTGTAAATCCCTTTTGTTTAAAGTCCATTTTCTACTCTATACCGTGCGACTACTGCCCATATATTATGTATATATATATATATACAAATTGCCCAAATATACTAATTGACAACACATTTTCGTAAACCTATAGACAGCGTGTTCGGTGTTATTACGCGTCTTTCTTTCAAAAACCTCCTTAGTCATTGCAATTCTTCGCCAGATCTCTTTGCTACTGCATACGTTTTCTGTTATTATATGTCCTAAATATTTGAAGGAATTTTTACTAATATATTCCTTGCTTTTGCGTATTATCATGTTTTTTTTTTAATTGATTTCTATTCCATATTAGCATACTGTACTATTTAATTGTTGTACCTACCATTGTTTTATATATTTAATATTGTTTTCTCGGTGTTCCTGTATGGCTCGGAGGCCTGGTCAGTAAGCAGTGCAGACAGAAAACATATAGTCGTACTAGAAATGTGCTGCGTGTCTCATGGACCGCTAGGAGAACCAATTCTTCCATACCCGAAAAGATTAAAATCGATCATTCTCAGCAGAATACTACGATTTTTTGGTCACGTAGTTAGAGCCGAAAATATGGAGGCGCTGTTCGTTCAAGGTGTAGTGGCTGGTAGAAGAGAGTGCGCTGATCATTTACCTGTTCGATGGTCAGATGCGATTTGCAGGACAACTGCCCGTACTTTCCACGATTGCGTAAATATAGCACGCGACCGTATTTGTTGGCGCAGCCTGGTCAGCCGTGTGACAGATCATGTATACCCTTGCATAGGATGACACGACTCACTGATGATGATATACAATATAAAGATTACGTATTAATCGATTTATTCGATTATATGTGTTATCCATTTGATCTGATTACACAATTTATACGTTTATAATGCCGAAATGTCGCACATTTAATCGACTGTCAATCCGACGGTTGAGACCTGATATTAAAAAGTGTTAAAATATGACGATGATATTTATACAATATAAAACGAAACAAGCGACTTTAAGATGAAACGACAATCATGCGTTAGATGAATTTCACGCGTATAACAATAGCGGCTAAATGCAGTATTGTGATAAGAGAAGAATGCACATAAATACGAATTCGTCGAAAAATTGATCGTTATATCATAAAGAAATCTTAGATACAGCTTCAAGAATCCGTTCTGGAGCAGTTCGCACTACTCCAACCGCCAGTTTATTAAATAACCTTGAATCAAAGAGCTTAAAATTTCGTCGATATTTTCTTTTTGCTTCTTTCTATTATCATCGAAGAACAGTTCTTAATCTTCCTGTAGTCAACCATTCAATAGCGTCTCGATCAAACAACAGTTTCTTTAGTGTTGGCAGAACTTGCTATTCAGCTACCGCCGATTCAATATGATTATTTGACTGCTTTACCGCCTCAGACCACCTTAGATCTTGAGGTTTTTCGTAACTAGTATATTTAGGGTAAGTGTTCCTGCACTTTATGCAGATAAGAATTGACGTCGAATGTAATTTACTGTATATGTGTGTGTGGGGAAACCCAGGTTATGTGCGTTTATGTTTGGTATGCGTGTGTGCGTAAACTTATGATCATTGTTGTGATCGTATATATTAGAACAGTCGTACTGTTACCGGTCGTGAGTATTGTTGTACGATTTCGATTCGTATTATACAGTCCACTTTTTCGTCGATATTATACGTGTTAAAATATTTCGTTTTTTTTTTTGCTTTTAATCGTTCGTACGTGTAACTTTAGTCTTCACAGTAAGTATCCGATATAGATTATATATATTTAGAAATTTGCACTGAATTTTGTCGACTAACCTAATATATTTATCATCATACTTTACGCAAACAGCAACTCTTAGTAAGGGTGCTTATTATCATCGTATTTGTTTAATACATATCTGAAAATGATAGTAACAAAGCGTTGAGCAATGAAAAGTTCGGAATAATGATTAAATTTGCCATAGTGGCTGGGTCGAATAAAATGATGCAACAGCTTAATAAGACAGGAAAATAATTCGGGATGGGAATAAGAAAATGAAAACAATGATTATCAGTAAGAAAACGAGTCATTTATTGATTGATTAAAAGAAAAATGTAACAAAAGAAACAATTTAAATATTTAGGATAAATAGTGTTGTAGGATTTTATATTGCGACCAGGAAATTCAGTTCACGTATTGGATTTACGAAGGTGGTTTAGGAAGAAACAAGATATATTAAGATAAAAATCGATGTGAATGGACTTAAAAAAACGCTTGTTAAAATCGTATGGATTGTCTGTGCCATAGACCATAGATAAACGAAATGTAGATAAGTTGCAAGCGTTCGAAATGTGACGCTGGAGAAGTATGGAGAAGATAAGATGGACAGAAAGATAAAACGAAAAAAAGGGATTAATAGATTGGATACAGAGAACGCGGTTAAGATAGATTGGTCATGTTATAAGACATGGAGACTAAGGGTACAATCCGAGGGAAACGTTTCGCCGCGTAAAAGTCAGGTTCGAGGTCAATCTCACGCAAAAGCTGAAATTAGGTTTAGAAATTGGGAAGGTGAGATTTTTGATTCTTTTGATGTTCCAGATGCTTCTGCAGAAATTTCAGCGTATACAGTTTCCACGGCGCCTGTAGTTTCCATAACACCCAGTCTCAAGAACATAAAAATTCCCGATTTTCCTGAAAGGACCTGATGAAAAAATAAATTTGGTATAGAAGCACCATAAATTTTTTGTGCTGGGTAACCAGACTATAATGCCTATACGACGCTCAGCCCACTAGAAATAGTTGAACTATTTATGGATTAAAATATTATTCGATACGTTGTTAGAGGAGACTAGTAAGTATGCACTTTTTAAGAACTGGGCAAATTCTCAGTTGTCAAAAGAGGAGTTGAAGTATTTCATTTCTATCCCCATGCTGTGATTCTACAGTTCATGTAGTATTGCCGATAAAACAAGTGAAACGGTACTCGCTGAAAAGAAGTACAATATAACGTCCAAATAGTTTTGTACTAATATATTTAAAAGTGGTACCGATTTGATGGACCAAAAGTCCATCGAATCGGTCTTGGATCAAAAAAATGGTGGTGGCCAATTTTTACATGACTTTCGGATGCTGCTTGCCAAAATGTCTGGCTGCTTCATAATGAATCAGGAAGAACCTTACTCTATTAGAATTAAAAAGGAATATTATTACCACCTATCTAACGGGAAACCAGTAATTTCCAAAGCATCCGGGTGTCAGGCGTGTTATTTCAGATAAATGAATGATCGCTGAAATACGATTTGATCGGATGGATCATTTTGTTAGCTACATTCCTGAGAACAAAAAGTGGATATGCGCAGGTACTGACTGCAAATCTATTGTTCAGACAACGTGTATGAAATGCAAGATAGGAGTTTGTATCAGTTGCTTTGCCAATTATCACAGAATCTGATTATAATATATGTACTGTAAAATTTTAATTTTTTCTATCTTTTCGACCTAAATTTTGTTTACTTTTTTGTTACGATTAAATAGCTCTATTTAAAGTATATTACAATGAACTGATTTTATTTTAATATTATATTGTTATACGCGAATATAGATATTATTAGTGGCATATAATCCGTTCGTGGTTCTAACTGATACAGAAATTATTATTTAGTAATTGGTTTTATTTTTATATTACAGGTCGGCAATGTAAATCTCGGTATACCAGACTTGTTGTCTATATGCGTAGATGTCGCTAGTGATGTAAATATTTGGAAGATTTTCAAATTTTTTAAATCTATTTGGATACTAAAAAGATAAAGGTAATGCAACCACCATAAAAATATATTACTGGAAATTATTTACATAAAAATTTCATCGCTACGTTCGTAACTAAAAGTACCCAAAATAGTCAAATGGTTTTATGGATGTGTGTTTTATTATTTTTCTAGTTTATGTAAACATGTTAAAACGACGGTTACAAAATCAGGAAATATTAAATATTAGTAAAGATGATATTACAGATATAGATGATTATTCCTCGAATGATGAACTTGACCAGTTTATTGAAATTATTGAGGTAAGTGCGCAAATATATAATTATTTTATATAATAATTTCAAACGTTAGATGATTATATATATTTATAAACTTGTATCTAATTATAAAAATGGTATAATCTACTGATGTTTTATTATATTTCATTTTTAGATGTTAGGTGGTGAAGTAAGTGATGCGGATATTGATGAAGAAGTAAATATTACAAATATAAATGATGAAGAATTACAAGATCCATTTTCATACATTCCATTATGAACCAAGCAATCTGTTCGTTGGAAAATGATAGAAAAGTTTATCCAGTAATTGATGAGCCTAGTAACAATGACGATATAGAATTATTATCTCCTCACAAATATTTTGACTACTATATTTCACCTATGCTTATAGCAAACTTGTTGGAATGTACAACGATGTGTGCACATCAGAAAAATGATGTACATTTTTCCTGTACTAAAAATAACATAAAAAAGTTATTTGGTCTACGTATACTAATAGATAATTTCAAATTCCCTCGAATCCGAATGTACTGGAACACAACATTAAAAATGAATGTTTTTTCTGACACAATGCCGGTCAATAAATTTTTCAAAATAAGAGATTATCTGCATCGTGTCAATAATCTAACCGATCAAAATCCAGACGACAAATTTTGGAAGGTTAGACCAATTTATAAATACATTCAAAAATATTGTTCAACTTTAAAAATGGAGTGTGAAATAATTGTGGATGAACAAATTGCGCCATTTAAAGGATCTCACGAGATGAAGTAGTATTTTCCGAATAAACCCCATCCATGGGGATTTAAAATTTTTATGGTTTGTGGAAAAAATTGCATGTTGTACAATTTTAATATATATCAGGGAAAAAGCACAGAAATTGAAAAGCTGCTTTTAAAAAAATAATGGATTTGATGCAGCAGTTGTACTACATTTCATTCGAAATGTTGAAGCAGGACATGTGTTGTATTGAGACAATTATTTCAACACATATCGTCTAGTGCAAATCCTTGCAGATAAGGGTATTCAATTTATAGGAACTGTCAGAGTAAATCGATTTTTGGATCCTCCGTTCCCCAAAATTAAAAATATTAAATCAAAAAGAGGATACCAGAAAGATGTGGTATCATCTAATGGCATAGTTATGACACAATGAATCCATAATAAAGTTATAACTATGTGCTCCAATTATATTAGAATAGGAGAAACCGATGTCATCAAAAGATGGCCAAAAAAGGAGAAAAAGTATGTAAATATTGAAATACCTTAAGTTGTCAAGGAGTATAATTCTTCAGCAATGGGAGGAATTGATAAATTCAATTTTTTAACATCATTATATAAGATTAATATGAAGAATAAAAAATGGCGCTAAAACTAATTTTCCATGCTGTTGATATTGCCATCACAAATGCTTGGCTTCAGTAACCACGTTATTGATTTTCAATCAAACATAAATCAAAGTTACAATACAGATATAACGAAGGAAGAATTTGACACCGCCCTAGATGAAATGCGCCCAATAGCAGCAGGTCCAGATGGTATTCACATAAGTTTGATAAAACATCTTAACTCCAGTTTTAAAATGGCTATCCTATATTTCTACAACCTGTTATGGTAAAACCAGTCCTTCCCAGAGGCTTGGAAGGAGGCTCATCTAATTCCATTATTAAAACAAAGCAAAAATTCCTTAGACCCTGCTAGCTACAGACCCATCTCCCTCACAAATACTCTTTGCAAATTACTCGAAAAAATTATTAACAGTAGACTGCGTTGGCAACTAGAAAAACTTGAATTACTAGATCCATTAAAATTCGGTTTTAGAAAGAAAAGAAGCACACAGGATCTGCTAACCAAACTAATAACCGATATACAGGATAACTTAATTCAAAACAAAACTACAACCCTAATCAGCTTTGATTTGGAAAAAGCTTTCGACAAAGTGTGGAAACATGAAATATTATTAAACTTGCATCGATGGGGATTCACAGGAAACTTACCCATCTTTATTAAAAACTTTTTACATGATAGAAAATTTCTGAATAATTACGTGTCGCAAATTAAAATCCAAGAAAATGTTACTCCCCAAGGGTCAGTAATTAGTCCAACTTTATTTATAATAGCTGTTGCAAATATTAAACAACACGCATCTTCCCCAGTTAAAAATTGTATCTATGCCGATGATTTTTCGTTCGATATACTACTCGCACATTGAAACAAAATATATAGAAATTCTGCTCCAAAATACTATAAATGAAATAAATAATTGGGCCAAATCTAATGGTCTCACCTTTTCTATTACTAAAACTAAACAAAAGCACAAAACATTCCTTAAGTATTCCTTTCTTACAAATCGAATCAATACCGATTGAAAATACAGATACGTTACACCTATTAGGACTAACATTAGACAGGAAATTAAACTGGAAAAACACATAAATAATCTAAAAGCAAACTGTAATCAAAAGCTAAACATGTTAAAGTTGCTAAATAATTCATCCTGGGGATCCGATAGAAAGACACTAATCCAGCTGTACAAAACATATATCCTAAGCAGACTTGATTATGGTAGTATACTGTATGATAGTCCGAATCAATACACATTGAAAATTATAAATGTAATACAAAATACAGCTATAAGAATAGCATTAAAAGCATTTCACACCAGCCCCACATCAGTTTTACATGTGGAAGCCAATATTCTACCACTAAAATATAGAAGACAAACACTCATGCTAAAATATTATATCAGACTACTGTCCACTCCATCCCACCCAGTCTACAATAACATAACAGAAAATAGATTACACCACCTGTATCAAAATAAACCTAGTGCTTCTAAATCTACAACCGTTCGAATTCATAACCTCTTAGATAAACTTCAATACACCTTACCCAAAATTAGAAAAAGTAACCTACCTAAATTACTCCCATGGACCAAAATTACTGCAACGATATATGGACCTAAACAAATGTAGTAAAAATTCAACATCACCGCACATCCTGAAAACTAAATTTAACGAACTTGTCTGCAGAAACTACGGAAACTACACTCAAATATACACCGACGCCTCTAAGTCGCTAAACCAAACAACTTCTGCTTACCTTATAAAGGACAGAACACAAACATACCACTTACCTATTGGGACATCTGTGTACACAGGTGAATTAATAGCTATATGCAAAGCGTTAAAAAATATGGTCAAAGAAAAACACAAAAATAGCTTTATAATATGCTCCGACCCAATATCCGCTCTACAACAGATTCAGAAACTGCTTAAAAATACTAACTTAGATATTGTAAATATAAAATTCATCATCCATAAACTCATGCAGAAAAAAATCAAATATTGTTCCTTTGAACTCCAGCGTACTCCGGAATCATAGGAAATGAAATAGTTGATAAAGCTACCAAAACAAAATCAAAAAACATAAAAATTATAACATCTGCACTCACAAACAATCTCTACTCAATCATAACACAAAAAGTCAACGCTTTATATCAGGAATACTGGGAGACCCAGTGCGCTCACACACATCTTTTTCAAACCAAAACAATTTTAGGATATTGGAAAATCACAGAACAAAATAAAAGGCGCAATGAAGTAGCTATAACCAGATTACGAATAGGCCACACCCTACTTACTTCACAATACCTACTGAACAGTACACCTGCTTCAAAATGCCCAAAATGTAATACTCCAATAACAATCCACCACATACTACTGGAATATGCAAAATATGCAAACCATCGAAACCTTTACAATATATCAACCAGTTCACTAGGAGAAGTACTACAGGATGACCCTAAAAAATAGATATATTATTAAAATTTCTTGCAGAAACCGGATTAATTAATGCCATATAACCCTACCCTTAGACGCAAATGATCTTAGTAATCGAACGCCCGTAAATAAAAGAAATAAAAAAAAAAACAACTTCATTATAACATATTATATATGTATGTATTGGTCGGGTGATGAGGGGTGGGGGTAAAAAATAATGTATACTGTTTTGTTTATGTAATTCAGTAAAATATGTTTACTACATGTTTTTTTAACATCTTGTGCACAATATGTTGTTAATTTAGGTGTATAAAAAAATTATGTTTCATGTATACTCTATTGAGTCACAATGGTTACATTTGTGTACATGTCATAACTTTTGATGGGGGAGGTGGTATCAGTCCAAAAAAAAGTTATCTGAGATCCTTTTTATATCAGGGAATAATATTCCAAGTTTCAAAATTTTCTCTCACATATATGTTGAGTGTGTCTGAAAGGGGGGGATATACATGGTATTAATTTTAAGAAACGACTATTTTCTCTGTCTCACTTCTATGAAATCTGATAAAATTTGGTTTTTAAGGTTAGATTTAGGGTGTCTGGTGGGAATATATAGCGTTCATAAGGAAATCACAAAAAAATAACTCCCATCTTTGATGAGTTAATAATAATCTGTATACTCTGTCGTCTTTACAAGGTATGGCTATTAGTTCGGTTGGTAAGGAGTATCTTATAGTACTAACTCGAGCATCTTCCACTGTTTTTGATGCATCGGTATAAAATTTCTCATGAGGATCATGATATGTGCATATATTTTAAGTAGTGCGTGTTATGTTTATTTTCAGGATTGGGGGTGGTGTTTGGTGGTAAATCTATTTGTTCTGAGAAGCTGATATTCAGTGTCTTGGTGATGTTTAAAATATGAGTTTGAAATAATCCTGCTGAGTGGGGGAAAATGACGTGATATTTTATTTTTTGTGTGTTTGTTGAATCTTTTCGGTTGTTGAGATATATGTTGAGTTTCATCATTAGGTATTTTTGACGAAATTTTAATGACCACTCATTAGCTTAAATTAATATGATTATTATTAATCTAAATTAATGTGCCGTGTGCAGCAACTAATGCTAGAAACACGAGGGAACGGAAGTTAAGTCAAGGAATAGATATGAGACATGCGTAACAACATGATCAGGAGAGTTAGAGAACAGTATTCATCTTCGAAGAGAAGAGGATATGAGGAGAGAAGGTTGAGAGAACAATCTGAGTGAGGAGTACAAAGGTCAGTCAATAAGGATATGGGAGATGGAAAACATGACGCTACACACGGTGTACTGAGGAGTCGGAGTTCTGTTGATCAGGTATTAATGGGTGAGACTTGTATGATCCAGATGCAGTCTGTGAAGGACAACGTCATTTTTGCAGTTTTGACGCAAAGTCATCCAGGGTACAACGGAATTCTTGATTTGGAGAAGTTTATTTGATGAGGACTACTGCTACTTTTGTTGCGACGAAAACAAAAAGTCTTGATTTGAAACAATTAGGTACATCAATCGCTGGAACTGGAATTTTTTGGATCGGCAACAATGTAGCAGTCATCTTTGCTGCTATTTCTGTCAGTTAAATCCAGGAATCCCGGTATGAACCCGAATCTACAAGAATGAGACTAATTGGCTCGGTTTGACTAATAACAGTCGTGTTATTTCTTTGGCTATAGAATGCTGATCGTTGCTGAATATATAGCATAAGGAGTTGAGAGCTGAGAGAGAATCGGAATATATAACCGATGGCTGTTGGATGCTAGAACTTATTATGAAGTCCATGGTGAGGTAAATCACATCAAGTTCGAAAGGATGGAAAATGACTGAGGAAGTCAACAAACCCACTGAATTAGGGTGCGTCAATATATAATACTTATGAACCAATGCTAAGAGGCAGGACTTTATTCCTGATATATTTGGTTGATAGGCCTTCTTTCCTCAAACTGATGGATAGAAAGATCTAGGTTCATCGGAATTTCCATCCACTGTAGCAGCACAGTGATTGATGTTTTAATATCGATGGTTCTAGAATGTTTATTCTTGATAAGATATTAAATATGGTGTAACTAATTGAGGTTGTCTCGAAGAGGATCAGATAGTACATGGAAGTAATTCGAGCTGAATTCTGGTTGATATCTAAGGAATTGATTAATTATGGATTTGCTGAGGAATATATCGCTGCTTCATAGTCAGTGTTTGATCGTATCAAACAGCGATAAATGAAATTAAGTTCTGTGGGATAGTTTGTTCAGAATGTTTATTCTCTTTGGGAACTTTGTTTTTATATAGATTAAATGTTGATCCCACGGTAATTTAGAATCTAGGAGTAAATGTAGCGGACTGATGACTCATTCGGAATTAATTTACTCTGAACAGAAGTATTGAGATTTTTCTAGCATTTGCCTATGTGGCAGAAGTGCAAGGCAACAGTTTTGCTATTTGAAAAGGATAAGCTATTATTCGATTACCAGGCAGATAAGGGTACAATCCTGAAGAGCATGTTCTCCCGTAGATAAGGTTCGGCAGCTCACAAAAAGATCGTCCGCAAATAATAAATTATATACTGAAGAAATAACTCCGTCAACTGCTATATTAAAGAGTATACGACTCAACATAGGAGGTCCTGGTACATTATATTTAGTAAGGAGTGTACGGATGATGATATATTTCCCATCCAAACGTAGAAATTTCGGTTGATAAGAAAATTTTATACATTTAGGTAAGGTTTCCGCAGAAGCCCCAAAGTAAAAGTTGATTCAAAACTATTAAAATTAGGATCTTATCAAAAGTCTTTGATAAATCAAAAAACAGAGCTAGCAAATGAAGCTTGTTAGCTAATACTTCTACGACAGCACGTTGTATATATAAAATAGATTTATATAGGAATCTGCATTGAGATGGATGTATAATATTTTCGGTTTCAAACAACCATTATAAGCGACGATTTACCACGAGTTAAAGGACTTAGTATAAGACTGATGCGAGCGAGATGGTACGATAATTTTGCGCAATTGAAAGATTTCTATTTGGCCTTAACAATGGAATTACGACGGTAGTTTTCCAAGCCTCTGAAAAATTTTTATCGGTCCAGATGCGATTAAAGATTTAGAGCAAAGCGATGAAGAAGCATGTTTTAGCATATTGATGTGAAAGCCGTCATTTCTCGGAGAAGCTGGTTTTGTATGTTTAACAGCAATTTAATTCCGTTAAACTGATTTCTTTATTGTAGGACTCTAGGTTAGGGTTTTCAGAGCGAGAGTCTCTGTATTGGTTATTGACTAGTCCAGTGTAGCAATTGAGGGATTGCTGATAATAATCTTCAAAAGCGGAAACGATTTCTTCTGATTTAAACACAGATCCTCGACTAGTACAAACCATTAATGGAGAGAGCTGATTCCGATTAATCAAGAGATCGAAGTTTTTATCACAGTACGATTGATGGTGTTAAAGAGGTGATTGTAGAAGTGAATTCAATCCACGATTTACGCTGGTTAATTGTCCACCGTGGCACGCAAATCGTGATATATAGGGAATAGACAGAGTCGAAGAGAGAAGGAAATAAGGGGAGGCCGAGATAAATGTAAATGGTCAAAACAACAGATAGGGAACGAATATACACGTAATTGTATGTATATGTACGTATGAACAGAGAAAGAATATACACGTATATATGTATATATATATATGTGTGTGTGTGTGCATGTGTACAAGGACGATAGATGTGTGAGTAAACGGTCTAAATTACGAACAGAAAACATACACGTGGTTACTGGACACAATGGGAAACGAAAGTAATAAATAAGCGACTTGCGCGCGAATACACACATAAAGTCGTTCGTATAAAAATTTACAGCTAAAAGTTCGAAAACGCCCTCCGCTTGCAACCCCTCGTAAGATCGAAATAGAATAAATATAAAAGCTCCAACCAACTTTTTAAATTGTTTAGCTTTCCGTTTTAATTGTTTTTTTTAAATTATTTTTTAAACTTTGTCTTTTGTTAAGCACATTTCTCCGTCCACGGACCATTTTTGTAGAATTGCATCATCGTTCTATAGAAGAAATTTGACTAAAAATTAATTAACGATCACTACCATCCGTCCAATTTTTTACACTATACGTACACATACCCATTTATTTATATATACATTATTTTTTACCCGATTATTTATGTTCGTACATACTAATAAACGTGCGACCGCATTATTCGGTACAACGCTCGAAAATGGCGACAATTTAACACTTTTGAAGTCGAGCCGGACTAATTAAAATTATCGCGAACAATGGCTCCCACCCTCAATTGTAAATTTTAAAAGGCTTGTAAACAGAACCCTGTTCGCAACGATGAAAGACAAACGTATCAAATTATCCAGTAATTATCGAGATTGTTCCTAAAATTAAAAAAGTTTCATCTTAGTCCGGGTAATATTTCAAATGGCGGTCGGTTTTCCTGTCCAGAATAATAGAACACAATTAGAGTTGTCTCTTCATTTCCTTTTAAAATTAATAACGCCATTAGTAACTTACAATTTGTCACCACGAGCGAAATAGGTACATACATACATACATACATACATATATATATATCAATACCTACACATAATCCATCAATTAAATCATTTGTGCGTTACGAGAACGTTGTGACATCATTTGGCTTTGACGATTCTTTTCAATCTACTTGAGCTTGGGATGCATCCGTTAAGCTCAGTTAGGGGCATCACTCGCTTCGATCATCGCATTGGACCTCTAGGACACTTTCTAAATATTTTACCATGTATAATATTTTTCTGCATCCAGTTCTCATTTCTCGCTACATTTAATGTTATTATTATTATTATTATTATTATTATTTTTCTTTTAAATGGGCTTTCGTGATTCCACCCAGAGCTGTAACGAACGGACGACATCTTTTACTAAATATTTATATTACAGGGCTAATATGTAATCAGATATAAGCATGTATACGCTATTATTCTGTGAGCTGAGCAGACATCTGATACTAGTTGGGAGAGGGATTCCTTGGCTTACAATACGTGACAAGAATTTCGATCGATACATTCTGTAATAACTGCAGCTGAAAAATAGGTGGTTTTTTCATCGGCGATCTGATCTCCATCGCAAGGATGGGTATGGCGAAGAGACTAATTTGTGTGTAAATAGAACGTATGGAATATTGTTGACGTTAAGCCTTAGGCTACATATAATACGAATAAAATTCTGTTTTCTATGTTGGCGGGAAAGATTGAAGAACCGGAGAATTACTGGAATTGAAGGTTGAATATTCCTAACTTGTTTGGTTGAATAACAATATTTCCAAGCACGGTTCCAAAATTCCTTGTGCGAAAACTTAATCTCAGATAAAATGTCCCTAAGCGGTGTATTGAAGTAGAATGAGCCATTCTCGTTGGAGGTAATTGATTCTATTAGCATCGTTGCCGCTATTTTTTATTCGTGTAATGGGATGTTAATTTTTATATTATTAAAATAACAAGTTACAATGATTTATTTGTCTCGTTTATTTCTTCTATAATAAAATTATCGAATTATTCAAACTTATCGTGTACTAATTCTTTCATAGTATTACCTGATAAGATTCCTTTACAATTACACTCTCACGGAACATGATAAATCGTGTCCATAAAGTTGCATATAATTATAATTTTCAATTTCAACTATAATAAATCTGCTTATGTTAAAACTACCATAACAAATGACAAATTGCACATTGCGAAAATTAAATTAACCTATTTATTTTTAAGTCGTTCATTTCAATTTGTGAAATTAACCCCTTATTCTGACTCCACCATACGTTGATATTGTTTAATCATTTTAATAGCGATAATTTAGTTTTTAGTATACTTGGTGTTATGGCATCCAACTCTGGGGCACCACGAAGAGATCGAACAGGCTCACTATTCAGAGATTTCACAATAAAGCACTTCGCTTGATAGCTAAAGCCGCTTGGTATGTCCCCCAATGATTTGCCACATCGCGATTTAAAAATTTTGGACGTCGACGCAGCTGTTAGCCTTCACGCCAAGAAGCACGCGGCAAAACTTTATGGACATCCGAATACAATTGTTGCTGAACTCCTCAATGCAGAAGGAGACACTCGTAGATTAAGGCGGACTAAACCGCACGATTTATTATAACTTATTCTTTTATTTACATATTAAAATTTAGATTTATGTAAAACGCTAATTATAATCTGAGTTAGTGATAAGGCATTGGCCGAATCCGTACCTTCGCTTATGTATTTTCCTATGTTAAATGTATTGTGTGTATGCCTTTGGGCAGTTCAATATTATAAATAAACAAAAAAAAAAGTGTATATAATAAATGCTACTAGTTTTTTTTTTTTTGTTCCCCAATTCCAACAAGTGAATAGGGCAAATATATTTATGAAATATGTTTATAAAAGAGCAAGGAACTTTAGGCGTCTAATATTGTTTATTTTTTCTTTGAACCGTTGTAGTTCCTTATTCCACCAGTCTCCTGAAGCTGTTTTATTGGGCTTTTGACATTGTCCAATAAGGGTTTATTACATTTCTTATAGCTTGTTTTTAGGAACGTTTTAGGTCCATTCTCAACTCTTGTATCTGATGGTAAAGAGGCTATAATGTTTTTGTGTGGTGTTAAATCAAACTGTTCCAGTTTAAAGTCTACAAGGTCCGCAAATTTAGACGATACTATTAGATAATAAGATCACACTCTTTCCATTATGATTTGAGAATGTTGGAACATTTTTGTTTTTGAATATTAAATCATTGCTGTAGACGAGTTCAGTAAGATGCGATCTTTGTTATTCGGAATATGTTTTTCAAAACGTGGTAGGCGTATGTTAAAGTCGCCAACCAAAGCAGCTTTGTAGTGGGTGTTATTTTCGATTAATTTATCTATTAAGTTAATAGACTTTGCCTTGGGTTTATTTTGGGAGATATAACGTGAAATTAAAAGGTATTTTTGGAAAGTCACTGTATATTATTTTAACAGTAAAGTAAGTTGTGTGCTAGATTATTTTTAATTATAAGCATTATTCTATTGTTGAGATAAGATGTATAATTTTGTTTGATAAAAATTTTTTCTTTATAACATTAAGGTTCGGCAATTATTCCTAGGTTGTAATTTTTATTGTAAAATTCTCTTAGGAATAGAAGTTTGGCAGGCATGATTATTATCGACATTTAGATAGGTTAGCTTAGTTGCCAAAGTCTGTATTAGATTTGATATTTTCAATACTTTTTATATATAACGGGCAATTTCTGCTGAATGTTGCATGGTCCACCTCTCCCATAACTTTAGACAATATATCTTTATTCTTTAAATTATCGACTACATTCTTTTTATTATAGTTACTTCTAATTAAAAACGCAGTTTGAGCAGCATCCGGAATCTTTGATTTCTTCTATAAACTTTATATAATCTTCGCTGGATCTACAGTATTTATCTGGATGTCCATACTTTTCACACTTCCTGCATGTACGTGCGCTGAATGCGTCAACAAATGGTAATGATTCCCATTGGATTCTTAATCTTCTTTCATCTGGGAGCCGTCTATATTGTTGTGGGGTAAGTCTAACATACGTTCTGCTGCCTTTTGCAGTGTTAACCTTGTTTATTGCGATAGGTTTTTGACCTGTACTTGTTTTAAAATATTCTTCTGTGGCCTCTTCAGATATGTTTTTCGTTCTAAATATTAAAATAGTTGGATCCAAAAGTTTCGGTTCTAAAACATCACAGTGATTAAGTTTTTCTTTTATTTCCTTCGAAAGTGTTGCTCTCTCTTCTTTTGTAGCTGTATCTATTATCATCGTTTTTTTTTTCTGGAAAAATCTTTTTTTTTTAACTATTTACGTCATTTATATTTTCAGCCTTAATTATTATCCTATTTTTATTATTAGTTTTTCGTTTAGTTAAGGCGTCCCTGAAGGAGACAGTGAGTTGATTTTTTTGTTTATCGGGCGTGTGTAGAATGCTTCCAACTATACTTTCTGTTTCATTTTTTTTTTAATCCATTAGGGATTCGACAGTTTTTATTTTATCATAAAGGCTTCTTATTCGTCTACAACATTTAGCGCCTGATGCGCTGATTCTGCCTGTCCCTTGTTTATCCACTTTACTTTTACCTGTGATGGTACTATTTCTGTCGCATTCGTAATACCCGATAGCAGTTTTCTCATTTCTTTCGCGACCTCCATGACGACGATGATGACGCTGTCGATCAACTAGTCGAACGAGTTGCGTCGCCCAGCCGACGCCGGGCTAACACACAATGCATCCCCAACAAACACACGCGCACTATCACCACGAGCGAGAATGGTAACGGTCTTTATTTATCAAAAGTGATCCTATTAATTAACTATTGAAAAACTTAACTTAATATATAACACTCGTTGTAGTTTAAAAAACCCGTCACACGAAAGAAAATAAAAATATGTTGAAAATAGTTATAGTCTTAGTATTAAAAAAAAAAAAAAACAATTTACACAAAGAAAACGTTCGCAAATACAGAGCGCCAAAGAAACGAGCCATGGATACAACACATGTAATTAATGCTACTAGTACTATGTTATTTTCGATATTATTATGCATTTATAACGTATATTTTTCTCTTAAATTTTATATTTTATATATATATATATATATATATATATATATATATATATATATATATATATAATTATTATTATTATTATTGTGTAGTTTATGAAAAAATTAATTTGTATATTTAATTTTTTTACGATATATAAGTGATAAAATTTTGTTGTTTTCAAATGTTACATCCCACATGCTTTATAAATGTTCTCCGCTTTAAATTAAGATCATAATTTAATTAACTTTTTGTATTTTAAATTTAGTATTAATTAATATACTTTATACCTTCTGGGGACCGGAGACGATATTGTTATCATAAGCAGTTCCGAAGAAAATGTTAAATTCATAGAGAGACCAGAAAACGGATGTAAGAAGTATGGATTGTTAATTAACAAAACTAAAATCATGATAATAGATAAAAGCGTTTAGGTCAAACAAAGTAGCATATGCGGAATTGACGTTGTGGATAATTTTGTGTATGTGGGATCAACGTTGACCAATAGCGGAAGCTGCTTATCAGATATAAAACACAGAGATTAACTAGCGCGCAGTACTACAGTTTAACTAACAAAGATCTGGAAGGATACAGCGCTGACATTGAATACAAAATTGAATTTGCTAAATAAGTCTTTCCAATAGCTACTTATGCGTGTGAAACATCATCCTCTACTGCTGAGTCTCTGTCAACATATAGATCGGTTCGAAAGCTGGGAATATAGGAGGCTTTTAAGAATATCGTGGATGGACCGAAAGACTAATGAATATGTTTTCCAGAAGTTGAAAATACATAGACGTTTGTCAAGCGGAATAAGGAAAAGATTTCTTGGCTTCTTTGGACATATTGCGAGACATATAAATTGTCTACAACGTCTAATAATCACTGGAAAAGTGAATGGACGAAGAAAAAACGGCAGACCAAAAGAACGCGCTGGGCTGATCAGTTAAAATCGTTAATTGGCTTTGCACGAATGCTGGTTGCTCACAATAGATCAACATGGAGATCGATAATGCGGCCGTTTCTTAACATCACTACGCCCTCTAGAGGGATAAATGAAGAAGAATAAGAATAAGTAGTTTGATTTGCACGTACTAACGTTTAAATTATATTGACTTAAAAATTCCTCAACTTCTTCGAGTACGTTTGTCTTTATATTTATTTCACTTTTATCTGCTATTATTGCGCCTGTGTCACTTACAAACGTGATGATTTTGACCCGATAACTTGATTTTATCAATTCTTGAAAATACTATGTTCCACAAACACGTTCTCCTAATAGTGATTCTCGCAATATTCCTATCACAAATTCTAATTAGCGCCCAATTGTTGTAAAAATAATACTAATTTGTTTAAATGTAAACTATCAAAATGCTTCAGTAATATCCAGAATTACATGCGCTTACCTTATATCATTAATATTTGTGCTCATTTCAAATATGTCTAACGACACTGATTTATTTTATAAGCCGCGATATACTGATATCTTATTAATACATTTAATGCAAAATGTTATTTCATTGATAGGCTAGTACTGTGCATGCATTTTTGTCCTGCTGAACAACTATGCCAAAACTACACGTAATTATCCATAAATTCATACATGCTTCCATTTCCAAGCAATCTCGACTCGCTTCAATACATCGATACACTTATTTAGTTATTTCGCCGAAATAGCGGTTCTTCTTTCTGGTCTATGTCATTATCTGACAGAGTTCTTATATACTCTCATATTTAGTTAAAATTAATTCTTTGGCTCATTCTTACCGCGAGTATATGGGCTCCTACCAGCCGTGGCATAATGTCTGGATTGTTTGAAGCAACCGATGTTTAAGGCACTTTTTCTAGTCCCTTCAGAAATCATGGTGGACAGCGGAGATCCTGAATAGAATCCCCCAGTTCTATATTTGACTGCCAAATTTAATTTCACCAGTTTGGTATGCAAGTAAATGGGCTTTTTTCATTATGGCAGAAGGAGTGGCAGCTAACGCCACAAACCGACAAGTTGCGACAAATCAAATATTCGATTGATCCTTGGATAACTTCGCTTTCAAACCATAGAGATGATGTGGTTATCACCAGATTACGCTTGGGACATACGCATCTTACTCATTCATATCTCATTAACAGAACTTTGGCTCCTGTGTGTCCCGGTTGTAACGTTGTCCTCTCCGTTTCCCATATTCTAGTCGATTGTCCCTCATACTCCTCGCTTCGAGCGTCTCTTAATCTTCCTCCTTCGCTCCATCTCCTCTTCAAAGATGATCATGTTTCATTGTCGAACCTAATTATCTTCCTCCATCAATCCCGTCTCTATTCCTCAATCTAATCCTCTTTTCCTATCGTGCCTCTAGCCTTGGCTGCTGTACATGGCACGTTAATTTAATTTAATAATAATAATGTAATTAATAGCTTCCAACCCATCAGATCTACCATCATGGCTACAGACGTAGAATTTTAACAAGAAGAAGAGAAGAAAAAATCTTAGATAGCCTATGTTGCTACAACAATGAGATACAAAGAAAGGAAGGAAGAAAAAACGCCAGTAACTTTGGACGGCATTCTAGCCTATAGATTGCATAATCACGAGGCGGTTTAATACTGGGGAGTATTCGGATAAGATATTTATGGCAGCCACAAATCACGAAATCACCAAGGGGTGAGAAATCACGAGGTTTATGTAGCGTTTTACTTACAACTTCCCATTCTATCACCCAAGTGGTCTCTTTCTTCTTCTTTTAGCCGGATGCCTAGATATTCGAAGGCATAAATGTTTTCTACGTTTTTTCCATGTAATTTCGGTACAGTGAGTTTTCAAAACCGGATACTTTCTCCTATATTTCATCGAGGATCATATCTTAATACTACCGACAAATAGCTAATTTACGCTATTAAAATTTGACTGAGGTGTTAATCTGCCCAGTTTGGGTGTTTGATTTCCACCAGTACTTACAGAAGAGGTTGCAGAATTATATTAAATAGGTATAAAAAAAATCAACAGATGCACTGACAATTAAATCTTGCAGATATTTACTTATTCGTTAATTTAATAATAATAATTTTCTAAAAATTAAGATAATGTATATAACATTGAAATGATTTTATTAATATGGTAAATTATACTTATTTCTATTTCTAATTTCTTGAATAGCTATGTTATTAAAATATATTTATTATTTACTAATTCTGTCCTGTTATAATATAAAACTATTTGTTTGCAATTATAAATTTGCAGCGGTAAAGTCCCAAAGTTACATGCTCTATGATTTTCAGTTTCCGCTATTCCGAAAAGTTTTAAATATTTTTTAAAGCAACTCCTGTAATAAATTGAACATTATGAAAGTTAGGAATAAAGTGACTATTACTGAATCTATCATTTAAATTTTTGGAAATATTGACAAGTCTATTCTACATGTTTTGATATTTCTCGATATAATATCGCTTTAGTATAACTTTAGACTGTTTTTTTTTGCATTTAATTTTTTTTTTCGTATATGAATATTTAAATATTTTACTTGAAAAAATTCACGATTTATATTAATATTATTCTCGATGAAAAATGTAATATGATTACGAATTTCCAAATATACGGATTGATTCCCGGTATCTAGTTGTTTTATATGATTTAATAAATCGCAATTATTCTTTGAAAAGATCTTATTAATGGATATGAATCTTTTAATTTTTAACATTTCATAATAAATACTACTGTTGTAAATTAAATTCGGTAATATTATTGATTTATACAATATTAATCCTTTTTTATAATTTAATTTGTTGATCTTGTTATATAGTTTATTAAATATGGAAAAAACTTACTAATTTTATTATTTACGTTACGGATCATAAAATTTTATGTTTTTTTCGGACAAAGGAAAAAAATTATTTTTAAAATGTATAAATTTATTACGTTTGTATGAAAATCTAAATATATGATTTAGCGAATAAAATAATTTACATTGCTTTTCCTACTCTTACACATTAAACCCCCTAAGTGCCTAAATATCTCACTTCGACGGTGTTGTTTTAATGATTTCGTTTATTATCCTCATTGACAGTTATAGCCCGGTACGGACGAGTTGCGATGGTGTCATTCGTCGTAATATAAACGATGCTCACCGCGCTAGCGGGGTGTATTATTAATTGACTGGAAAGGTTTCAAAAAAAAAAAATATATATATATATATATATATATATATATATATATATATATATATATATATATATATATATATATGTATTCGTTTTCGTGTTTTGCGCCCCGCAACAAATTGTAATTTACGATATGACCGATCCTAAATTACTGGATAACAATTACAAGCCATCTTCGTGGAAGAGGACAGGTTTTCAAAATGTCGTCTTTTATTTACGTTCCCACTTACTCTAATAGAGCTGAGAAATACTCCCGACTAGTTCCTATCAATTTTTTTTTTTTACAACGTATTTCTTTATACAAGGGGGTGAATTCTCCTTCTGTCTCAATGCTGAATGAACTTCAAAAATTCATCTTGTTTTCTTATTCTTCCTCGTCCAAAGCTGCAGCTATTATCGCCGATTTGTAAAATTTATAATATACTATCCACATACACAACGCCGGAAAGACAATATAAGCGGAGGGAGTTGCTATCAAATTGCTACAGGCGAAAATCATCGTGCCCTGGTCGCATCCGTAACCGGCATGCCGTAATTCCATTATAACAGAAATTAAAACCCTTTATACAAACGAAAAGCTGATGGCAACAGAGAGCTTAAACTTTACACGATTAAACCCGATTGGATCGCCTATTTAGTCTCGGTACTACGTAGGAGATTGTCGATATTAAATATACTCGTTTCTCGCGTTACCGTTATATATATTGTCCCTTTCAACCATCCTGAACAGGTAAATCCCGATCATGTTTTCTTTTAATGCTCTGCTGTGACAATGGTACTACGGGCGTGAAAATAAATGGACAACAGATACGTTGTATAGGATTTGCAGACGATATTGCATTATTGGCCGACAATGAACAACAACTGCAAACAACAAATTTGCAGAAATACTTAAAGCAAATAAATTTAAACATAAGCAAAAATAAAACGAAACTTCTAGTAGCAGCAAAATATGAAAAGAAAATACGCATAATGTTAGAAAACAAGATCTTAGAGCAAGTAGAACAGTTTAAATATTTGGATAGTATAACGAGCATAGGAAGAAGTGATAAAGAAATAAAAACAATAATTAGCCAAACAAGCGTTTGTGAAAAAGAGAGATTTATTTAATAAAAACATGAAAATAGAAATACGGAAAAAATTTTGGAAACATACATAAGGAATATATGACTATTAGGTTCAGAAACGTGGGTGTTAACACAAAATTTAAAAAAAAACGCTCCGAGTTCTTCGAAATGTGGGGTTGGCGCCGCATGATGAAGATCTCATGGACACAGAAGAAAAGGAATTCAGAGGTTTCCGGAATGGTAAATGAAAAAAAAAAGGAAACTAATAGAAACAATATAGCGAAGACGAGAAAGACTTCTAAGGCGTTTGAAGGTGATAATCGAAGAAAAATTGGAAAGAAGAAGTGGAAGACGTAGAATGACGTGGATCGATCAAGTAAAAAGAAAGAATGCAAATAACGTATAAAGAGATGAAGAACATAGCAAACAACAGGAACGAATGGAAGAAAATGATTTTGTCCAGCTACAACAACGACAAGAACACGATCTTAAATACTGATGATGATAATGTGACACCGTTGTGTTCTGAACTTTACCTCGTCTTGCTACGTTCTTCATGTATTACATCTTCGCATGATGTTTCCTTCTCCATCTGGATAATCTACAATTATACCCCGTATAACAGCATTTATACAGAAGTCAGCATCTTTGATTAAAATGTAAATAGCCTCTATTAGTATCACGTTGGATAGGTCGTAAAGACATCTCCCTTAAAAATAATAATAATAATAATAATAATAATAAATTCGGCTATTTTCCTACCGTAGTATGAGAATTTTACATCCGTCACATTTGGCGAGAATTATTACATCCAAATAATATAATTAAGCAGAACAACTTACTCTTCGGATATGAATAAATCATAGGTAAAATAGGCGAATTTAATTACTTTCAGACAAACCGTCGATTAGCTGAAGGGGGACGTTTGGCTTTTCTAGACTTTAGCGGCTTGCCCTATTTCGAACGCGATACAGGAAAAGAAATTAGTCCTGCATAGATAGGTTTCGCAAGTTTTGGAACAATGCCAGAACAACTTCGGTCTAAACGCTTTAGAGGTCTGACGCTTAATAAAAGACCAAGTAGTTTTCGTATTTTATTATTATTATTATTTAAAATGATTATTATAATTAAGCGAAATATTTGAAAGGACGGTGTCCAATTGTGTTGAAAAAGAGACTTTTCAACGTAAAAGTTTGGCTGTTCGAAACAATTGGCAAATATACCGCTACCATCGATTTGCGAATGATAATTAACGCCGAACGCCGCGCGATTGTTGATTTTTGCCGTTAAATTACACACTCGCACGAAAGTCGCCGATAGCGGAGAGTAAAATTGCCGGTCGAACTGAAAAGGCGTAGTGGTATATATGTACGGGCTTCGGAGCGTATAAATTTGAATTCCGTTATTATACCATCGTACCCTCATTTGTTAAGCGGAAGGAGAGATTGATGTTGTTGTTGTTGCTGTTGTTGAGCAGTTGCTCGGAAAATAGAGAGACATCCGATGACTCTTAGCGAGAGGACAGAATTTTCGTCATTTACACACTTACAGGCCGAGTACAAGGTGCAGAAATTACGACGACAACAACCAGCCATGTCGTCCGCTCTGAACATGGCAAACGCAGAATACTAAACAGTAATTCGTACCTACCCCGATAAGATAAAACGACTACTTTTCTTCCTCACATCCGTCCTATACAAAGTGGACCCAGATTTTCTTCCCTACGAAGCACATAAATTTTCTTATTTCTACCAACTTTTCAACTAAAAAAAAAAACACAACCTTGACATTATTTTTCTTATCTTATTTTCACGTGTATGGTATGGTTGCTTTCTTTTTTTTGGAGCAGAATGGTAGGACTCTGATAAGTAACGTTCTTTTCTCTTGTACAATCCAAAATATACATACACACAATAAACATATATATATATATTTATGTATATATACGTATATAATACATAAATGGACGGGAAGATTAAACAGATATAGTAGCGATTAATATATTTAGTCTTACATAAAATTGAACGCGGTGTCCAACAAGGAGATATCATATCGACTAAAATTTTCAATGTTTAGAATATATCACGAAAGAAACTTTGCATGAAACAGCGACATTTCCATCGGTGACCGGGTCTCTAATTTGACAAATGCAGATGATACTACATTACAGAAAAAGAAACAGCGGAATTAATTATACGTGCCAAAGAAGTTAGCGAGGTTCGTGAATTGCTAATTAATACATCTAAAACCAAAATTATGATAATAGACCGTTAGATCGTCTTTAGTCACCCCGCCGCCACAGTACGAAAGAGTGGATTCTGTTGCTTATTTAGGACCTTCGATTGCTGTCAACGAAGATTTTTAGGCAAGATCGAAATGATACGATTGAAACGTACAATTAAAATGACTATTAAAATTACCGAAGAAGCTAATAAAAACATTAATTATCTCAATTTCCTCATTTGCAGCCGAGACGTGGACGATTAAAGCAGCGGATAGGATAAGCAACGCGTTGACGGCATTTCAAATGAGGATATGGCGATGAATATTTATATCGTGGACTGAAGGAAGAACAAATCTCTCAATACGGACAGAAGTAGATAAAGTGATAGATTTTCATAGATTTTGTAATAGACAGATTCACCAATTTGTGGACATATTATGAGGAGAAAATCTAGAAAAAATATTACCGCTCGGTAAAACACGCGGTGCAAGAGGAAGAGTGCCTACTCTTTGGACTGTTGGCTTGCGGAATCAATTTGTTACGTAAGCAGTCGCCACAGCCTAACAACCGGAATCTGTGGAGAGCATCCGCAGATCACAACGGTCAATTTAGCCGTTATCAGAACGCGTGTAATAGTTTAACGTTGATGTATCGGAGAGTAGTGATTTCACGAATTAATAAAACAAAATAAAAACAAAGTTAATCCCTATAAAAATTATTTTATTTGAAAAGCTTTTCGACAAACACGTCATTTTCAGTTTTATATTATACAAATTATTAAATGTAGCTCAATCCGTAAATATTTCGCATTTCTGTCAAATTAAAACGGACCGTGAAGCACAGCATAAATTTAAATTTTTCGTGAAATTTGATTTTAAATCATATACAACGCGGCGCATTTTAAAATTGTTGACCTTCATTTGGAAAAAATTCAAACCGATTTGAAAAAAAAATGGAATTTATATTTAGGTGTAAATTTTATTTTTTGATTTTTAAAAAGAAACAGTCCCTTTCGCATTATGGGTTTCCACATCGGTTTTACACGTCCGCAGACAACCCTCTGTTATATTTATTAATTATTTTTCAATTTTTCCCTTTTGTGTGTGTATGTGTGTTCTATCATGGTGTGTGTGTAAAATCTGTTATCATTAGCACTAATACTTAATCACTCTATTCATTTGTGTGTTATAAGTGTGTTGTTATAACACGACTGTGGGTGTTACTTTAGTTTTATAAAGCCATTACTACTCATTGTACATATAAATTAAAATAAACTAAACGCTAACAAATGAGTTATAAAATAGAGAGGTAAATAACTAAACTAAAACATATAAGGATATACATGAATGTAAAAATTACAAAATAATATTAGATTTATATATATATAAGAAGCCATAAACACAGAAGGATTATTTAAGCATAAGCGGTATGCAATAGAGTACGGAGGGAAGATACCTAACTGTAGTAATGTTTTAAGGTTTCCCTGTGTGCACTATATAGACACATGATTAATGTCTGCTGTCGAAGCACAGTCCAGTGAGGACTGGCAAGTACTGGAACTAACCAGCCCTATTCGGTGGAGATGGCTGGGCAGCAGATTATGTCCTGACCTAACACGAATTAAAATGGAACAAAATTTACGGATCTATATTGAATGCGGAGGCTTAATTAGAAAGAGAGATTGTTTGGGTAAATTTGTTCGAATTTGTTTATAGAAATTGTTCCGAATAGCACAAAACATGGAGCTCCAGCGATGAAACAGATCCGGCTTTGCAGACGCAGCTAAACTTGCGGAGGTAATCGCAGGGATAAGTAGCCGTATGGAGGCCCCTATTTTGGCTACCTGATCGCAAATTTAATTATCTTTGATCCCGACGTGAGCTGGGATCCATGTAAATTTCACATGGACATTCTTTTATTGTAGATACATTATATTTTCTATTATTGCCAGAATAATTCTATTAGTTTTGAATGTATGATTGGGATTTTGGATGGCATTCAGCAGTACATTTGCATGTTTGACTCGTGTAAATTGCAAAGTTTTAAGAATTGAATATCCTTCTGTTATAAACACAATGGAGAAACTCGGTAAACGATATGATTTGGTGATTGCCTGTTGAGGTATATAGAATGCCGCGCCTGTAAAGGATAAGGCATTGCTCTTAGACCCATCTGTATAAACTAATAAATGATTAGACCACTTATGACTGATAACCGACCTGAAAAGGCTAACTATCCTAGAATTACCCTGTCCAATTAGGGAATGAAACTCATTGATATGTATCTCTGGATCTGAAAAACTGCATTCAATGGAGGCATACTTTAAAGGGACTTAATGTACATAAATGTTATGTGACCTTTGTGTGTATTACCATGTGGTTCGTGTTATTCTTAATATCTGAGGTGTGTTTATGTACAACTACTGTTCTCTTGCTGGGAACGGGTAGATCAACGTGTAAAGAGTGTTTTATTTTATTGCGATACATTTTACACAATAATTTCTTATACTACGTACATAATTAATATAAATTTTATATACATATACGCGGAATATATAATCATCCCGCATAAATAAATAAAACTTTATACATTCTTCAAATAAACGGTAATAAATTAAAAATAAATTAACGCATATTCTTTATAAAACGCCTAATAATATTTCTCTCTATAGTTTATATTGTTTTAATTACTAGAATGTTTTCTTGTTTCTTCTCTCTTCTTTCTGTCCTTTTTCCTTGTTATATTAATTCATTCTTGTCACTAAAGTTTGTTCCTTTCTTATATTTTCTGCTTTTCCCGATATTGTACTTTTTCTTATTTATTTCTATTTTTTCTTTTTAGCTTTACAATACGATATAAAAATATAGCATTCTTGGTAATAATGTATCTAACCTTACCAGAAGATTATTGTTATATTAATTCATTCTTGTTACTAAAGTTTATTCCTTTCTTACTTTTCTCCGCTTGACTCCAATATTTCATATTAGCGTATTATATGCTAAAGCTTTTATTCAGTCATATAACGCTTTATACAATCACAAATGTTAATTTTTTTATATGCGCTCTATAATGTTCATTCCATCCGAAGTGTTATTATTATTATTATCCTTGCATATGCGAACGTTTATACTCTTTTACAACTTTTCATTTTATTTATACATTTTTCAGTAATGCTCACTTGTATATTCTTGTTATTTCTCCTTTTTATACGCATCAGTTTTGTCTCTTTCATATTAATTTTTAGCCCAATCGTGAGCACATTCGTTCATTTCGTTTATATATTTTTCTAATAACTAAATAGCTTCCACTATGTCGCTATGTGGTGTTACTATAGCTACATCGTTTGCATATCCAAAGGCTGTTGAATATTTAAGTACTATACACATATTTCATTCGGTGTGAAACGAATAAATGTGGAAAGAAAAGGAGGAACGATTACATCCAGCAGTGTTATTGATATAAGCGCAATGTGAACCGAGTAAAAACGTTCGTCTCTAATTATTGATCATTTCTATTCGATATTCCGTACTCTATTTTTTGATAAATATAGTCTCGGAATTCCGACACCCCGCGTCAAGAATGCCAAAAATTGAATAGAGAACCGTTCGAGCGATAGTAATTATCTCTTTACCATTAAGCTAGAACGTATTTCACGGATGAGCAGGATTTAAGCAAAAAAAAAAAAAGTCTCTATTTCCATGCCGGTAATATATTCTCTATCGGTAGAACCGTTAGATGAAAGTTCCAATTAAACTTTCGCGCAGACTACGAGACCGTAATTAATGCGTTAGCTTTTGTCGTTCGAAACGAGAGCCATTCAACTATTTATACGGTTGGCGTCCTAGTAGGTAGAAATAAAAATGTCCCTCTAATAATGAAATCGGTAGAATTTGTGTGTCTGCGTGTTTAACTGATGACGAAGTCGATTTAAGATACTCCAGTTAGCTAAGTAAGTAAGGGGACTGAAAAGACGGTGAGTGAACGAGGTTATTAGAGCGAAACAAAGTAACTGTGGAAAAATAAAACTAGAACGGACGAAGGAACGTTGTAGCTTTATCATATTAAATTGGAGGGAATTTAATAATTTCGCGCCGAGCAAATAACTGTAAAAGCTTCTACAATAAGAAACGTCTTACTAACACATTCGTTACGTTACGTTACGTTACGTTACATTACGCATTCACAATGACTCCACCGCGCGTTAAAATGGGAGTCTCGTTTCAGCTACAATCTCGACAGCAAACAAATGTCGCCGGGTAGATTATAATTTAATTTAGTTCGACCGCGAATCTGTATGTTTATTAAGGTCGAATGTCGAGTTCCATAATTCGAAAAATTGAATCGAATTTTATTATTATTCGTCATAAATTCGAAAATGGCGATAATAAACAGCGCCGCGCGAGTACTTTTAAAATAGACAAAAATAAATTTATTCAAAGTTACTGTCTGTCGTATAAAAGTCTTTCAATCGCGCGATATTAATTTTTTATACGAAATTATACAATTAAAATGGCTAATGGAACAGCTGAAAATATAATCATTTTGTTACACTTTAACACTTTCAATACCTTGCCTTAGTCAGAGTCGAGGACGATTTTTTTCGCCGAAATAACCTGCTCGATTTAATTCGTTTTACAGATAGCTGTGTGTCTATTTATTAAACTCGTTCCGTCGTGGAACAAAATATATACGGCTACTATTTATTTTACGTAACGCTCTCTTGTGACAGTTTTCGCAAGTTTAAATTATATGCGTGAACGTTTCTTCGATCGCCGTGTGCGTGTTTACTTTTATGCTTTTTCCAGATGGATTGTGCGATAAATTTTGTGTTGTACCGTTTTATTTTATTGCGTAATTTGCAACGAAAAATTAACTCTTACTGATATTTTGAACATATTACAACGAACGATGATGATTCTGATTCGAAGGGAGGATTAAATTATTTTGAAGATGCTTCAGATGCAGATCCGGATTATAATCCTTCTGAAGGCGAGTGAATTTTAGGAAGAAAAAAATAAAACTACATTGATAGAATTCATATTGTTGGAGAATCCTAAATGTAACTGGTATCTATTTACAAAAACAGCCAGCAGCGGTAATAACGTGCAGGGTACTTGGAAGTCACTTTCCTGCTAAGGTACTGCCAACTTGGAAGAAACAAAAGACCACATGTAAATTATTGCTGATAAAAGTAAATTACATACCGGACAACGAATACGAAAAGAATCTAGCTGATGGTGTCCTGGAAGTTTGTTTGCCAGAATTTTTTTTTTTTTTGTGGGAGGATTATCACACTAAAGCAAACAATATTCTAATTATAATAATGCTTGCACATGATTGAAATACATTTCATTTAGAAGTACACGACAATTCCCTCACAGCGAAATTACTGGAACAATCAATAAGCCCGAGGAGGTTAAAACGAAAAACAATGACTGATTTTGTCTAGTCACCGAGTCAGCTGATTTCGGATCACGCTGATGATCGTGTCCGAAATTTCATGACAATACATAAGAGTCAAAAAAATCTGGTGGATGGCCCCATTGGTCAGTTCTAGCTGAGAAGAAATTATAACAAAAAAAATTTAAAAAATCACGTTTTGCAGTAGGTTTTGCATAAAAACCCGAGTTTAGAGTCGGGCATGTTATCAGTTATGCCCGAGTCTAGTTCGAGGTAGATTTAACAGATTTTTTAATTGATTTGGTCGAGTACGTCCCGGCCCGAGTTCACGTGTACAACATTTTTTTAAATCTCATATTTTTCTGATAATAAAAATATAATTTTTTAAACATTTGTACTAACTGCTGTTAATTTAAATTAAGTATCTTTATATATATATATATATATATATATATATTTGAAGATCAAATCCTCATGGTTTCGTTGTATTACATGTATTGAAAAGGAAAAGCTTAAAATGCCGATTTTTTTTTTGTAAAACAGCGGGTATCGAAAGTGTTAAATAACATTTGTAATACCCAAAGTGTGAAATGTAGTGATTTTTTTTATTTCGAAATAAACAACTAGAAAAGAACTATAATTACTAAAAGTTTTTTTTTTTAAATAAAAAAACCACATAGCTTTTCGTCTATTAAGCCATTATCAAGTGTGAACCTAAAATAAAATGTAAAATTACATAACTGTATATAATATATAAGAAATATTTAGGTATTTACGCTTTCGGATTATTTTATAAATACTATTATTTATTTCGTTAATTTCTATAAATTATCTTTTTAAAATAGTATTTTTGCATTTTATATTACTTATAGGTAGATTGTGTTGTTTACCACATCCACTATCAGACTACATTTCATTTTGTTAATTTTTATTAATCGCTTATCTAAATTAATACTTTTACGTTTTATATTCCTCATATATTGTCCATATTTATATATTTTAATTTACGTTCACCGGATAAATAGCTGAAAAGTTTGGTGATTTTTACAAAACGTTTATTTATAATTTGCGATGTGTTCGTAAATGTTTTTTTTTTTTTCAAATGCTTTACCGTCAACTAAATGTCCCTCTTATTATCAAAATTGATAAATTGTCGGTATTAAAAATTTACGTACCCTATAGAGACGATATTGTAACTGATAGGGTTAAATGGAATTTGAAAAACGATTAAATGTAACGTTTTTTCGCTGTTTTTTAATTTAAACGAAATATAGTTTTTGTTTTTTTTTGTTAAGTTTATTTATATAAATGTCGATCGACTGACCAATATTAACGAAGCTAGTACGAATTAACAATATAAATTAATCTATTTTAAGGTATTTCATAACGCACTAGAGCAACTAGCATTATATTCGGCGGAACCAATAAATTATAAAGTATACATATACATATATATATATATATATATATATATATATACACCCGGTGAAAGCTAAACAAACATTGGACGATATGTTATGGAGAAAAGATAATAATTATTAATATTCAAAAAATAAACGATAATAACTCATAATTGAACTACTACGCTAGTGTAGGTGTGTAATCTAGATAAAACCGTCGGTCTACATGGGCTTTATCTCGTTAGCTTTTCATCCGGATTATTTCAAGGTAAAGATGACGGCTGCATACTGAAAATGTTATAGCTCATTGAAATGCAAAACAAAAACTACTATGTACGATATTTTTAAAATGCGGATATGAAACGCAAGAAGATAAAAATCGAAAAAAGTAATATTACGGTTGGTTCGATGTTACTTATGGCCGTGGAGGGAGGCACTATTTTACCACGTTAGAAGTTGGATTTTCACATACACGCTTGAAAATAAAATCAAAACACTGCATATGTGTATATATATATATCATCATCATGTTCGTAAGTTTGGTAGTCCTACGACTGATTTTAAGTAACTTCCAGCTCAACCGATTCTCTGCAGCTCTTTTCATTTTCCAGTATTGATCCGTGGCTGCATCATGCGACAATGTTGCCACGAAAGTGTTTTGTGGTCTATCACGACTTTTTCCCCCTGGAATCTGTCCTTCTATTATATATATATATATATATATATATATATATATATATATATATATATATATATATATATATATATAAGACCACATATTATCAATATAAATGCGCAGCGAAAATTATAATTGAACGTCTTTATACATTATTTGCTTCAGAAAATTACAGTATTACGGTCGTATAAATAGACATCAGTACAAAGGTATTAAAAGTACTATTGATTTCAACTTGCACTGAATGGTTTTATTGAGAGACATGAATATCATGAAGAACTTTTATAACAAGACACATCTACAGAGTTGACAAAGGTGTCCAAGGACAACGGCGGAACAGAAGATGACATTAATTAAAGAAGATAGAAAATAATGTCGAAGGTTTGATTAGTGAGAAATCGTTCACTGAGTATTCTGTCGATAGATTTGGAAAGTTGGTCGGATCATTTTTTTTTTCGACAGGCGATTTCTCTTCTTCTTACAACGTAACTTTCATCGCTAAACACAATTATCAATTACGCTTCAAACAGGGCGACAGAAAAAAAAATACAAAATCTTTACAATTATCTCAAGCGTCGTCATTCGAAATATTCGATACGAACAATAGCGGTAATTGTGTATAGCCCAGAAGTACTAATAGGTGAAGTCTAGAATACGTTTTACGTGGTCCAAATTTTTTTTCACCGTGGCGTTGAATTAACGTTAAATATATTCGGGATAGTTGAAGATTTCGTTCTGGTATAGAGTGTAAAAAGTTTGCAATATAGGTAAATTTCAAATGAAAATTTATCGTGCATTTTCGTCACGTTTAGTAGGTATATCCGAGTTGCTGTTAGTAATAACATGGTACCGTTATTAATGGTAGTTTTAATTTACATTCGAGAACACGCGTTGAATAATTGAAAATACGTATAGGGAATAGTGTAAATTTATCTGAATATTCTACGTAAATAAAAATACTATTATTGTAAATGTCAACGAATATCACAACTTTATAAGAAATTTATATATATAAATATAATTTTTTATTTATTTATTTTTTCTCCTAATCTAGTCTAGATAGACTAATAAACGAGTTAACTTTAATAATAATAAATAATATTAATATCAAAATTTATACCCCAAGGAAATTTTGGTGTTTTTACATATTAACTAAAAGTAATAAATTATATACGTGTCAAAAATAAAACTATATATGTACATTAATCTAGTTGTTCTCTCGAGCTTTTTATATTACGGGTATTAAATTTAATTTTACCGAGTATATTGTCCAGTTTAGTTAGATAAATTAACGTAGTTTTGTTTACAAAAAAACATATTAATTTTTTTTAAATGGCTACGAGACAAAGGAAACCCAAAAGAATTCTAAAACCTAGAATGAAAAACAGTAATGACCAACAGAAATATTAAAAATTTCGGCCAGTTACTCGTAAATTTCGACCAGTAGTAAGAAATTAATAAATATTTCCATAATTTTTTTAGGTGATATGTATGTGTACATATATGCCGGCACACATTATTTCTAGCGAATATTGGGTGTGTCTGATCTGATAATACTTGTACTGCGTTATCTATGTTACGTGTATATGTTTTTTTTAATGGTACTACTTATATCGTATATTTCCATTAAATATGCTATATATATATATAGTAATAGTAGTTTTTCCGAATAATGATTTTAACATGTAAGTTAAACTCGGTTCAAGATTATTTCGAACCGCTGGTTGGTTGAGTTTTAATCAGACAGTCTTTAACATAAAGGTCTTAATGGCTAGTTTCTTATTCCGAATTCTGGAAATCTTTAGCTTCTATATTATCGATAAATTGAATGGAAGTTGGCTTATCGATCAATTAGAAAACAATCTATAGATAAAAGTATGTATAAAACAAGTCTGATACGCGCGCGTCCGAAATAATACGAATCCTATTTTTCATATACGAACTTCGAACACACACGAGTATCCTTATCTTATAATTTTTGTTAGGATATAACGGATTTATCGTAATAAAATTTATTAAAAAAGAAAAAAACCCAACATATATTAATTAATAACGAATACTACCTTATTTTATACGTCTTCAGAAAATTATTAGTGATCTCTATCTTAAGAAGATTTCGGGTAACTAATTTACAGTGTTTACATACCTGAAACAAACAATAAACAGTACACGCATTATTAATTAATAAAGCGTTTTGAATGACATAATAAAATACCAAAATTAATTTTACAGTTTAATAATATATACTATAAGATTTTTTCATATATATATATATATATATACGTGTCGATGAAGATAAAGTTAGTGATGCCATATCGCATTTCATTGCGCCCGGGAAGATGTCTTCAAGAAATTGAACTGCAGCTCAATGGGTATCAGAATAAATGGGGAAAAATTTAATCACTTATGTTTTGCAGATGATAATAATAATCCTAATAGATAATAGTGCTGATAAAACACAATTAATAATAAACTAAGTTGACGCGCATTCCATAAAAATAGGACTTAAAATAAATATACAAAAAAAAACAACGAATAACGATGAATACCGCACGGCAGTAACCGTAAACGAAGAAAAAATTGAATGCGTAAGTCGATACGTATATTTTGAACAGGAAATTACTACGGATAAGAATAGTATAATGCAGCTGGAAACTTCGCCGGGTGGTATAGACCAGGTAGATTTCCTGACGGAAGAAATCTGTCCATTTCTCCGCCAGCAGACCAGTAATTTGGTGATACCGGCCGGAGCCAATTTTCCTGGTTGAATTTGCTCGGCAACAAGTACCTTCAGGCATATCTACTTGTGCGCTCAACAAATGACCGTACATGCGCCATAAACTTTATTACTCAGGGATCTTCTCGTTTTTCGGCCCTTTGTAAATGCGTTTTCTGTGACAGACTTGGTATTTAATATAGATGCGTAAACCAAGCTGCCGTCTTTATATGCTCTCAGGCCTCGAACCGCTATCCTTTCCCGGCCATCAAGAATTATACCCATACTTACCGATGAATCATCGTCATGTAAGCAGAATACTTCTCTCTGCCAAGTAACGCTTGCGTTATATCTTAATGCGAACATAACATCGCGACAGTATACTTCTAGCTCTAACGGGAGTACACCAGATAGAGCGATCAAAGCAACCGTCGGGGCTGTGCGGTATGCTCGGGTCATAACCGATGTAGCATATGTGACGATCGGTATTAATCGCTTTGTACAAAAGCTTCGTTGGAGCATGTGGGATCCCCACTCAGCCCGTGCCACTCGGGCTATCCGTCAAACGCTGTTATTGCTTTTGAAACAACATCCCGACGATGCTCCGAGAAATTATCGCTAGAATCTAACGCAACTCTCATAATTACAGTGGCGGCCAATGTAGGCCTATGGCTAGGTGGCGAGATGATATTGTTAAATCGCTAGGAATCAATTGGATTTGAGCCGCACAAGATAGGAGTCGTTGGAGAAGTTTGGCGACTGCCTACATCCAGCAGTGGGTTGATGTGTGGCACATTGTGATATCGTGAGATATGAATACACACACACACATTATATATATATATATATACATATATATACATATATAAGGTGCACCTGCTGGGTCTCAGAAACGATATCGACAAATAGAACAAAATATAGGACGAAGAAAGATAATAATTGTTCTTTACCGTTGGTTTTTTAATAAATAGCTAAGAAAACTACGGGAATAAAGAAAATATTTTAAATAATAAAATGTAGATTTAAGCTAAAATCATTAACTTAGCTTTTAGTACAAAATGTATGATTTTAACTATTTCTTTATTGCTTTTTTTTTTTTTTAATAATTACATTTCACACAAGTTGAAAAAATAATAGACTAATTTATTTGAGGCAGATAAATTGTATATAGAGTGTAGATAATGATTTCAGTATTCAGCGTAGATAATGAATTCTGTATAGATTGTAGATAATGAAACACTATTCTATATAGAATATAGATTACGGACGTAATGAAAAGTTGTTACTCTATATTTACTTCGTGGCCGCGTAGTTCATGTTAAAGTCGTATAATTCAAAATAGTGATGGCGCAACGTGTACGCTTACTGGTTAGGCGACTAATTATTCACGTAAACTTCAATTATATACGTACACTTGATATATAGATGTTTTATATATATATATATATATATACAGGTGTACGTTTCGTCTGTGTTACAGAAGGTGTATGCGCTTTATCTGTAGGTCGATCGACTTTATTTTGTACAGTGTCGTGTACTAAGTTCGCTCGCGTAACCACCGGTATGTATACCCATCTATAAATTATAGTGACCATTTTTTAAAGGCTGTAAAAAGTTCGTATAATACGTTTTAAAAATGTTAAATTGTAGGAAATTAATAATTCGAATAAATAAACGAAAATAATACTATTAATAAGTAATTAATGGGGACATCGCAATTGAAGGGAACAACGATTCTACTTTGAAACTCAAACAAAATCTCATCTTACCACCGGTGATCTACACTGCACAGACACTTCGTAGTAGATGCATCTACAGGATTATATATTTAAAATATACCCTGAGTAAATTATTACGTAATACAATATTTGTTGCGGGTTGTAATCCTTTCATACTCTTAACCTCTTATAGATCACGGTAAATAGAATACACGGTAGGTATCACGAACTAGTTGCGCAGTAGTCAAACGAAATTTTGACGTCACCGGTGCCCGCTAGTTCAGACAGTCGACTGTAGTAGTCGTTCCGTTGTTTCGCGTGTTCTTCCGTTATTATTTCGTGTTTCTGTCGCCGCTTGTTCGAGTATTTTTTTATTTATTTTTTATTACGGTCAACAAATTAACTTATGCAATTTATCTGTTTTTTTTTCTTTGTTTAATACTGCCTATGTTATCAATTTTTATACATATATTACGTCATCAACATAGAAATGGTTAGATCGTTTTGATACTATATTATTATTATTAATATTTTTATTATGCCTTGTTGTGTCATCGCTGGGTGTTTTAATCATGGCAGGAACGCTCATAAATTAGGAATCAGTTTTCATCGGTTTCCCAAAGATAAAGCTGTAGGGAAACAGTGGTTACATATGAGCAAAAGAGCTGATGACTTTAATATTGAAACTGCCCGCGTTTGTTCTCGTCACTTTAATGAAAATGATTTTGAACGTGATTTGAGATCAGAATTGCTTGGGTATAAACCAAAGAAAAATTTAAAAAAGGATTCGATTCCTCATTTACGAATACCAACATTAATTGAATGCGAGTCAGATATTCAAAATGAACGAAGTGAAAGGTATAACAAACGTGAGTCTAAAAAAATTGTAAATTCTTTGTTAGGAAGCAACGCTAAAAACATAGGTTTAACAAATAATGAAATTTGTTCATCCAATAACTCTGATATTAGCGATAATAATAAATTTATTAAATTACAGTTAGAAAATAATTCCTTAAAACAAACTAATGAAAGCCTTTTAAAGGATTTGGAGACAGCGAAGGCTGAAATGACGAGTTTAAAAGTTCGGCTAAAAGCGTTTGAAGGAACTTTCTCGAAGTGTCAACAACAAGTAATCGTTAGTGGAAAATGTTCCAGCTGGTCTTCTGACGACATATCGAAGGCAATATCGTTAAGGTGTATTTCAAAAGAATCTTTCAACTTCGTAAAAGAAGCCTATAAGTATCCCATTCCAAGTGAAGTGACTATAAAACGTCGTTTGAGCGAATTTGTAGTTGCCCCGGGTTTTATAAATTTAAGTTTGAATATTTTGACATCACATTCAAGAGTATTTACGGACTTTGAAAAAGATGTTGTACTTTCATTCGATGAAATGAAAGTTCAATCTGATATATGTTACGACAGCATTTCGGATATAATCCGCGGTCCTCATTCTTACGTGCAGGTTATGATTATTCGTAGCCTCGTTGGAAAATGGAAACAACCCATATATTATAACTTTGACTGTGCAGTGGATAAAAATTTATTTTTTGAAGTCGTTAGAATGATAGAATCTACAGGATTCAAAGTTCGTGCGTTTGTATGTGACATGAGCCCATCAAATAGGAAACTTATGGCCGACCTTGGTGTTAATAATGATAAAACAAATATTACGCATCCGCTTTGTGAAAATCGTAAGATCTGGGCTTTTTACGATGTTCCTCATGCGTTGAAACTATTGAGAAATCATCTTCTTGATCAAGGATACAAATTATCTAGCGGTGAAATTGTAACTAAAGACATTTTTCTAAAATTAATTGAATTACAGAAACAAGGAGATCTTAAATTTGCTTATAATATTAATCAAAATCATTTACTTCTTTCGGGGATCGAGAGACAAAAAGTCCGGATAGCAGCTGAGTTACTTTCAAGAACAGTAGCTGATGCTATTAGTTATACACTTCCAGGCAACGATCATGTTGTAAAATTCTTAAAAACAATTAATGACGGTTTCGATGTGCTGAATTCGAGAATTCCTTTTCATCCAACTAATGAAATGAAAAACGCATTTGGTAAAAATTTAGTGAAACAGAATGAGACATTGGAAAAATTGTATAATTTGTGCACATCGATGAGAGTAATCCGTAGATCGAATTTGTTACCAGTTCAAATTGCTTTTCAGGTTTCTATTCGAAGTCTTCAGCGGATGTTCTCTGAATTATATTGTGAAGGATATTCTTAAATAATGTCGGCGAGGTGCAACCAAGATATTTTTGAATCTTATTTTTCTTTGATTAGAGGCTTGGGCAAATTTTATGATCTCCCTCGCTAACTGCTGTAAATCAAAGAAATAAGTGCCTTCTTTTTAGTAAAAATGCGGTTTCGATAATAAAAACTGCTAATTCGTGTAATGAAGCGTTGGTAACATTAAGCGCCGACGTAATAAATGAAATTGAAAAAGGTAGCGAAGGTGAATCATCGGAATGCGAAGAATTAGAAAAAGATATAAATTTTCACGAAGAAGAAAATGACTTTACTCGCGTGATCGAAACATTATCGGATGATAAAGAAAAGTCGGGCCTAGTAGAAGGTGAAAACAAACATCTGTTAAAAATGCTAGCTGGTTACATTGCATATCGTGTAAAAAAAAAAGGACTAGATACTGTTTTTGAGTACGGGCATCCAACAAAAATAAATCCACCTAAGCAAACAGACTGGCTGGCAACAATATCGAGGGGTGCGTTAATGAATCCAACCGAGCAGTGGACAGACATAGTATATAATATGGAAAAAGATTTTAGCAATTACCACGACAGTGATAACATCAATAGGAATTCAGAGGTAATGAAAACATTGATCAACATTTTAAAATTGAGATACAGCAGCATCGGGATTGATGAATTCGCCATTTCCTGTTTCGTCAGAACACGAACATTCATCAGAATTAAGACGCTAAACAAAAAGAAGTCCAGTAAAAGAACAATCTACGGAAGCAAAAATACCGACGATGGACGAAAAAAAAAAGGAATAAATTGATAAAATTGCAATAACTAAAATTTGGTGAGTGAAATATTTGCTTATATAAATAAATTTTTATCATATTTTTGGTATTATTTAAAATATCCAAAAATTTAAATGAAACCATTTTTAACGAAATTATTGCGTTTAAACAAGTTGAAAAACAAAACAGCGATATACTAATTGCGTTAAATAATGTTAATAAATATAATGTAATTGTTATAAAATTAAAATAAATTAATTATATCGAAAAGAGAGGAATGTAATTTTTTTTTTGTTTGTTTTTTTTTGGTTTCCCAATCCGCACTTGTACGGTGGGGCAAATATATTAAATAAATTGTGTTTATAAGGATGCAGGAAACTAGTGTTCTTAATGGATAACTATGTGTAAGTGTTGAGTAGCTGAAACAAAAGAACATTCAGTATAATACAAAATATAAATAGGAGTGTGTGGTAGTTTCCTGCAATGTGTAACTTAAAAATAGGATGGAATAAGAGATGAGAAACATAGTCCCCTAGACCATCAAGAATGTGTGTAAAATGAGTTTTGTGTAGTATATGTGTAAATATAAAAATGAATGTTGTACAAACAAAATATATATATACACGTGCACATATATACATGCACATATAATTTAAGATAATGATAAAAAAAAGTAATATTACTAAGATAAAAATAAAGCCAAAGAAAAATGAATAAAAGGTTACGTCTAAATATCATACAGAAGAAAAAAAAATTATATTATCAAAATTAAATTTATTATAAAACAAGGATGAAGACAGGACTGAATGAAATAACTCAAGGAGTGCAACTGCAAACAAAGTAAGCTAAACAAAGATATTCTTAAAAATGCTGATAAAAAGTCAATTACGAACATGTTAACTATTCAATAAGGAAAGTGTATTTAATTATAAAAAGTAAAAAAATATATACATATAGGTACATATTATATATATACAAATTATAAGAAAAACAATTGTAGCCAATGTTATTATTAATGTTGCATGCAACGGTATTACAAAATGGATGGAGGCAGTGACCATGAGAAAAAAAAATGCGGATTCACGGTTGAATTAAAACATTAAAAACAGAACAAAAGGTTGCTAAAAATTTTACCTACCAGTTTTAAGTTTTCTTAGCATAGACAACTCCATATATGACAGAAGACCGGCATGGTTATGTTTAGAAAATACAAGAGGTTGTCCTCTGTGTATTTTAAATTTATTTCTAAGATCATCAAACAGGGGACAAACAAACATTAAATGTTCAATATCATCTACAATACCAAAGGAGTCCTCGCTGGAACAGCAAAAGGTACATCGAGAACTGGAGGCAAGATGGAACCTATGCAGATATGAACCAAATTTACCATGACCAGAGAGCACCTGAGCATTGTAGAAGTTAATATTAATATTTTTAAGTTTACAACGCTCCAAAACCTTTGGGAAAAACCACAAAGGTTTTCCTTCCAGTCGAACAACTGTCCAACCTAGCTTGCCAAATATCAATAAGTGAGGAATAAATATATTTTTTTAGGATATGAACACTAGGAAATGATTCCAAGATATGCGGATCAATATTGAGGAACTGGAAATTCTTGACACAAGCAACGTCTCTAACAACTCTAAATTCTGAGATGATAGAGGTTCCAATGACAAAAAGATCCAGTGGCATGATATTAGATATAACATTAGCAGCAGAGGTGGGACAGGTTCGATATAGACATGAAATACTAAGAAGAAACTTCCTCTGGCACTTGATAAGAGAACATAAAACGTTTTTATTAATATAAACAAGAGAGCCATATGCATAAAGTGACTGTATCAGCCCCTTATACAAAATGACCCACTCCCTATATTTAAACCCAAAAGTATTAGGCTGCAATCTTTTGAGCTTAAAGAATATGGAGTCGCATTTCCTGTGGATATACTCAATACGTGGAATAAAAGATAACTTGTGATCTAATATTAGACCAAGATATTTAAGACGATTTGTATGGTTAATTGGCTGACTTGAAATTAACTTTAAATTTTTAACAGAATGTACAATTCTCTGATCACCAAAAACAATAAAATTGCACTTGGGTACAGAAAAAAGACAAACCTAAATCACTAATTATATTTTCTAAGAATTTGCAAACGATTTCAATTAAATTAACATCATAAGAGATCATCTGCATAGGAAACCAGTTCAAATTCCTTACAAGTAAAGGACAAAAATTGCTCCAATTTAAGGTGAACTCTGGAATACAAAATATTCCACAGTGTTGGTCCCAAGACAGAACCCTGAGGCATCCCACACACCAGTCTTCTGCAACCAACAGAGCTACCAACTGCTAATGAAGCATATCTATTAGAAAAATAATTAATAATAGTATTTACAATGAAGGGATTAAAATTAAATTCTTTTAAAACGTCAATAATTGAGGACCATCTGCAGCTATCAAAAGCTCCCATAATATTGAAGGAAATGAGAACTGCAGACGAGCCAGACTCCAATGAGTGCTTTACACTAGAAACCAGCTTGTAGAGAGCATTCTCTGTGGAGAGACCTCTCCGGAACCCAAACTGATGACAGTGAAAAACACACTTATTGCCAGCTTCCTTTAACATGTACTCATTGATTACCTTTTCAAAAACTTTGACAATAGAATTTAATAAAGATATAGGTCGATATCCACTAAGAGTACAAGGGTCTTTACCAGCCTTAGATAAAATTTTTATATTGGCTAGTTTCCAACAATCTGGGAAAAGTTGAAATCTTAAACATTTATTGAAAATAGAACTAAAGAAACCAGGAAATTCATCATCAATATATTTTACAACTTTATTATTAATTCCTGTCCAAAGAAGCAGCTTTATTATTGGCAAGGCCCTTAATAATATTTGTAACCTGATCACAAGTAACTGAGGGAACAACTGAACCTAGAGTTGAAAGAGTAATGAGTTGTTCATCCTGTAATCGTGGAAAGAAATGATCAAGGAAAGCGCTACACTTATCCTTATCATTAGAAAAAGTTGAATTTCCTACAATGATATCTGGAATCACAATAGGCTTATTTTTATTAAAAATATATTTGTAGGGGCAACCCCATGCAGTGCTATCCTGCACAAAATTCCTCCAAGAATTTAATTTAGATTTAGTAATTAGTTTTTTATACTCCAACGTTAATGCTCTAAGAGTAGAGTTATAAATAAATAAGTATACGTTGTTTTTACATTTACTTTTTCTTTTCCTAACAGAATTAATCCTTTCCTTCAGTAATTGAAGTTTAGGATTCCACCAATCAACTCTAAGAGCAGTAAATTCAGACTGTGACAGGCTAACAATTCTAGATAGATAAACATTAAACTTAGAAACTGAGGTATTTAAGCTATGAAGATCAACAGACCTATAAATTTCATCATGTAAAATTGTAAATATAATCACAGCTAGAGTAGGGAACTGAAAGTAGCGTTTACGTTGTACATCGTCGAGCTCGACTGGACACCAATGACGTAATAGCTGCTAAGCAGCCTGCGCGTGATCCCTACCGTGTATTCTATTTACCGTGTTATAGATTATTAAATCAGTCTAAAATGGAGTATAATTGTATGTTTTATCGATCGGCATTATTGTTAAATAAGTTTGATCGTGTAGGTTCTGTATTGGTGCTGTTCGATGCATTCTGATACCGGCCTTAATTGTAAAGTGTAATATTCCTCCCTTAAAATTTAGACGGAGTTATTTAAAACTAAAATTTTTGATTAGTCGCTATATAATTGGTTCTATGGAATTTACTCCAACTTGCGTTTTCAAATAACAAGCGCCTGCCGTCTTCTGTTATATATAGATTGGAAGAATTTAAGGTATAGATTATGCGAATTCATATCCTTTTCGAATTTACATTACCGTATTCATAAAATTTTTCCAATAAAAAACATCCTCCTTTCCTGGGAACTACGTCCTTTATCCTCCTCCGATGATCCGGGCTACATTCAACAATATTACCTTTGAAAATTTTCGTACGTACACCACTTATTTATACAGATGAATCAAAGTCGGCTCAGTGAACCGGAGCATCAATCCCATCTCTTAACATATAGTAACGCCTACAAATTATCCGATCTTTGTTCGGCATTCACGGCCGAATGTGTAATAAACGCCTTATAAATTCTTAATTGATACAAGAAGCTTCCGTGTTGTTGTTACCTCATTATCATCGACTCGCAAAGCATTTTGAAGGTTATGGGAAAAAAAATGGAAAGCGTTAGATATATTGATTTCATTCGTCATCTTAAGACTTAATAATCTGGAATGCTTAAGTATATTTGTGTTTTTATTATGGGTACCGGAAACAATAAAATTGCAGATTCATTAGCTAATAATGGTGTGGGGAAACTTTGTGAACAGACATATGTGGAGAATCTACAGCAGTCGCTCCTCACAATTACAACCGTCTCTTCCTAAATACCAATGATTCTAATTATTATTATTTTTTTAAATATTAAGGTAAATAAATGGCACTTATCAGCAGGTTGCTATTCCGGGAATAAATTGTTACCGGTTCGCATATTATACAACTTTGGGAAACTTCTCGCTACCTTCACCATACCGGGCGTGCAGTTCTCAATCCAGATCAAGTGTTCTTCGTATATCCTTCTTTAATAACATTACGCTCCGAACTATACCTTAAATCATTGCGCTCATCGTGTAACGGTCCTCCCCATACAATACATTGTCCCTTCTTCGCCTTGAGAATTTACATCGGTTTCAGAGAAGTTGTCCAAGTTTTCAGAAATATGAGTTAGTTCGTACGCACAGTATCGTGTTGAATTTCCCATTTTAATAATAAAGTTTTAATAAAGCGACGAGGTAAATTGCAGCAAAATCCTCGAGTTTGATTCCCGGTAAATAAAATTAAATTAAACGAACCGTAAGAAAACAAATCGTATAAATGTAGCAGTGATGAGAAATAAAAAGCGTCAGCGCCAGCAACACAATAACGAGACTTTTACATAATTTAAAATGGAGCAATTTGCGCAGAAACGAAATAATTCGTCTAAAGGAGAACGACCGACCTACAGATAAAGCGCATGCACCTTCTATAACACACACAAAACGTACACCCGTATATATATATATATATAAAACATCTACATATGAAACGAAATAAAATTACACGAGACTACAACAATGTTGATGAAATGTTGAATAATTTGTAAAGGGCTACAATTGAAACGCAAAATCGAATTAAGGTCGAACAAAATTTACATTATTTTTTTTTACATAATAACCTTTGACGTCATCGTTTTGAATGTTCCGAAATTCTTATTATTAATATGACGTGCGATTTGCTTTTATGTTTTATTATTCCTTTATTTTCGAATAATGACAGAAAACCGTCTTCGAAAGCAGCGAAATTATAGTCCGATCTTGCTATAAAATTACAAATCAGATCGCATATATTTATCGATTGAAGAAAAAAAAAACAAAAAAATAAGCGAATAAACAATTAAATCTATGAAAAATACACGCAGAAAATTAATTGAATAAACAATTAAATCTATAATTTACAATTCAGATTTTCTCAAACCGTAAAGAATGTTTTCTCTTAATGTTCCTATTCTCTTCCATTTCTGCTCCTGTCCCGAGTAGGCGCGGTTACATATTTTTCTTTCTGTCATGACTTGAGTATTGTAAGCTATTTGTAACTGTACGTTTCTTGGGATCTATTTCACCAATCATTTAATATTTACCCCAAGAAATAATCACGGATATCGAGTACAAATCTTTCTATTTAGCAGTTGGCCAAAGAGAAAGTTTTTTGAGAATCCTGTTTTCACCCATTCTAATAACGTGCTCGGACCATGCAAGTATGTGCATGGATGTCATGTAACAACCTTGTTTCTTTACTTATATGAAACGATTGCGATCCACTTTTGTAATAACATTTTGCGTTATTTTCATATAGTAAGTATTCGAATAAATTTTGCTGCACAGCCGACTTTCTCTTATACTAATATCAATGAACGCGATAAGTTTGATTTGTTCCTAACATTCAAAAAGAATAGCGAATCGATTGTCCCATTTTCAGTTTCAGGCAGGAAACGTTCCAGAATCGATGTAATACGCTTGAGGGTAACGTGATTCTTCTTTCTTTCTTTTATATATTGGAAATAGATTTGCCGGACGATAGTCTCGAACAGCTTGTGTAAAGTACTTATCACATTCTTTTTTGATAAGTTGTAATTTCGATTTTATCAACGTGGATTTATAGTTTTCCGTTTTAAATATAATAAGATCTGCAAAATGTTGTTTCATCGATAGGCCAGTACTATGCATTTTTGTCCTGATGAACAACTGTGCAAAAATACACGTAATTACCCATGCTTTCATTTCCAAGGAATCTCGTCTCGCTTACGATATACTTATTTCGTTATTTTGCAGCGGTTCTTCTTTCTGGTGTATGTCATTATCTGACAAAGTTCTTATATTCCCTCGTATTCAGTTAAAATTAATTCTTTGACTCATTCTTACCGCAAGTATATGGTCTCCTACCAGCCGTGGTATACTGTCTAGGATTGTTTGAAGCAAACGATGTTTAACCTTTTCTAGTCCCTTCCGAAATCACGATGGACAACGAAGATCCTAAATAGGGCATGTGGAAAATAGAAGTTTCTGAGCAACAGCTGTTAGATAGCCTATATTGCTATAACAATGAGATACAAAGAAAAGAATGAAGAAAAAACGCCAGTAACTTTGGACAACATTCTAGCCTATAGATTGTATGGCGAGTATTCGGATAAGATATTTATGGCAGCCACAAATCACCAATCGGTGAGAAATCACGAGGTTTATGTAGCGTTTTGCTTACAACTTCTCATTATATCACCCGAGTGGTCTCTTCATCTGAGTCATCTTCTTATTTTTGCCAGCTTCCTAGATATCCGAAGGCATAAATTTTTTCTATACGTCTTTTCCATCTATATTTGTTTTGTCCGCGTCGCTGTTTTTTCTGCTACATATTTTCACGTCTTTTCGACATTAAATTTAGTTATCATGTTATCGTTTTCTCGTACATCACAGATTAGTTATTCGAGTCCACTCTGCGAACTAGCTATGACTAACGTCAGATACCTTTCGTGAATTTATGTATGTCCTCCTCAAAAATTCACTCATAATATATGTTGAATAATACGGGTAAGACGATGTATCCTTATCTTTCACCGCGGTAAATATTTATTTCTTTCATTTCGTCTGTTCTTTAATATTTTTCGGTTGTAGCGTCTTTAAATTTACGGTTATCTTCACAGTGACGTTTCGCACCTACGAATTTGTAATATCCAGTCCCGATTCGCGATTTATCTCGTTCTCTATTTCGTATTTTGTTACTCGGTTCGCGGAACAATATTCTCGTGTAATTTCCCCGTGCAGTGAGTTTTCTATTTTTGTCGGAGTTTATCTCACTGCAGCGTTTACTTCTCGGACCTAAGAATTAAAATCCTTCATCAACCGCATAAACCGGGCTGTGGATAGTGCATACAAAAGCAACCGGATACTTTCTCCCATATTTCATCGAGGAGGGTCGTATCTTAATACAGCCGAAAAAAAGCTAATTTATCACCCTACTAAAATTTGATCGAGGTGCTAATATATGGCTGCCCAGTTTGGGTTTTTGATTTCCACCAGTACTTATAGAAGGAGTTGCAGAATTATATTAAATAGGGTATAAAAAAAAATCAACAAACGCGCTGACGATTAAATCTTGCAGATATTTACTTATTCGTTAATAAAGCCTAAGAAAAATTATATTATAATTGCAAATTTCGCGATACCATTTAATTAATTTTAATTTGTTGAATTTCATCTAGAATAATTATTTAATTATGTCGAGAGTGAAATTTTACGACTCGCTTTGTTGTATGGTGTAGTTTGTTTTTCCGTCAATAATTTCATATTTATATTATAATTACGATAACTTCGTCATTTAGTGGCTTTTATCGACACGCCGTCTCATAATTAATAAATAAACGTTTTGTTTAAAGGAAGACAAAAGAAAAGATACAATGTTTGCCGACATATATTTATTAAACTTTTTACGTTCATTCTGAAGAGTTCTCGTTTCTAAATAACGAAACTCTGTGTATTCTTTTTGTTAATCGGTCCGCTTTTTGCTTCGTACCACATTCTGGAATTTTTCTATATTATTCTGTTTATTCTTTTACTTCCTTCTCATCGCCGTAAGCAGCATCGTTACTTCTTTCGATACGCGTACATATTTTTTTCATTCTCTTATCCACTCGAACGTGTATAAAACGCAAAACATATATCTGTGTATTAAGGCAGTAATATAGCTGTAATTACGCGTGAAGTAGCCAGGAATGGAGGGCCGTTCGGATCTACGGATCTGCCGTTCGTGCCAAAGTAGGTGCTATTACGCGCGGTACAGAACGTAATAGTGATTACTGCGAGAACACCGCAGGTAGAAAAATTGCCAGATATATTACACATTCAAACTGAAATTTATATTATTACCGAAGAATGGTGTAGATAAGACGAACTAGACTAAACAACATAATTTTTATCGGTAACACCTGAGGAAGTGGAATTCGGAATGTTCAGACCGTATCCAAACCGATTCGGCTAATCGAAAATGCATATTTATATTTATTAATTAACTGCTACACACACCCACGCGTACAGATGTACGTTTAAATTTGCAATATACGTATACATAGTACGTCCGCCGAGAAAATGTAACAATTCGCTCGAGCTTCTATCGGGTCCCGTTTCGCATTTCAATCTGCGTCTAATAGTTTTTTTTACAATAACTTTCCTGCGTCGAAATAAACCCAAGCATTTTTTCATTACTATGAGCAGACTTCGCATCATCATCATTGTCGTTGAGCTCGGTCCGAGTATCGTGATATTATTTTCCTTTCGTCCGTTAACATTTCCCCATTCGCATTTTTAATCGCCGTATGTCGGGCTCGTTATTTGTTTATCTTGCGAAACATATCTCTTGTTTTATTTTTGTTTTTATTCCGTTCAATATTTTTACAAATCTCATTCAGGAACTTGTTTTTATCACTTCTGCATGTCTGTTTTTACTTAGTGTATTTGCAAACTGCTTCATCGCCATCCGAGCGTTTCCTCTTAATTTGATTTCTGTCGCCTATTACGCCCCGCGTTTCATTAATGATCCATATTTTCTTCTTAACACATCTCAACGTAATTATGCCAATGTTCTTCGGTATAATATAAATCATATACCTCCGACTACAGTGAACACGATTAGTAATAGTAATAATAATGATGATAAAGACAGTATCAATAATCAATTTACTAAATTTTTATTAGAATTCAAAAATATTTTCAATCAGTTCACAAACCAGTGTGGTAATAAATATGCTACCAACTATAGTAATTTCTAAATGAATCTATTATTAACAATAGCAACATAGAATATCAATGGGATAGAAACTATTTCTAACAAGCAACAAAATTGATGTATTATTATTGTCCGAAACACCGTTTACTCCCATTTTATCAAAATTCCACCTTACACTATTTATAATACTTTATATCCAAGCGGAATAAAACATCATGAGATGATACTGTGTAGAATTTTTACAGGATACTAATGTAATGATTGTAACTTCCAATGGTCCATTAACAGTATCTTCAGTCTGTTGTCATCAAAGCACAGTATAAAGCAATTCGATAAGTATCCAAAAACCCTTGAAAACAGATTTGTATCTGCTGGCGACTTCAATGCCAAACACACACTCTTTGGATCTCGTCTTATTGCTCCTAGAGGTAGACAGTTATTTGCATGTATTCGAAAGAACAAATACAGTGTTTTATCAGATGGAGTCCCCTCTTACTGGCCTTCAGATAAAAAAAAAACGACCAGATTTGTTACATCCCTTCATATCAGAAGTTGAATACACTCTGGTTGAGTCCTCCATCGATGGTCCCCTCGAATCACTCACCAAAAAGACTAACCATTAGCCCTTTTGTTTTTTATAACACAACTAATATCACAAACCTCAAGCTGACAAAATGAAACTATAAATTTTTAACATGGACAACCGGTGGTCTGATAACTCTATATTTATAAACGATAGACACATCAACTACACATAAAAACAAACAAACAGTGCAATAATATTAGACATCTCATTAGCACAGCTAAAGCGGAGGAGGCAGCTTATACGAAAGCTATGAAATGTTAAGTATAAATTTCCTTTAATGATTATTGATAAAGTCCCAAATTGTTTTATTAATATTTATACGGTACCCGCGTGTATAAAATAAATTTACAGGAATTTGATAATGCGGTAAAACTTTTCCCTTCATTTCAAATAGAAAGCAACAAAATATGTCTTTAGGAGCTTAAAATAAATCGAATTTACAATTTTTTTTTTGCGTGTGTATGTTTAATATGTGGTAGAAAAGATAAGAAATAGCATTTAATTATTTTAGAATTGTAATCGCGTGGTTAGAAAAAAGTTTCAAACGCACTATCGACAATTCTCTAATCACCGAACGCAGTAAACTAACATTTTTTAATGAGAAAAGAACTCTAAGATTATTATAAAAATTCTTTTAAGCAATTAACGAACGATTTCAATTAATTCGACATTATATTATAATGTTTTTAATCGATGATTGTTTTTGTTATTGCTTTATTGTAAAAAAAAAATTAATTCTAAATGGCTATATACGTATTACCCATTGACTTAGAAATAAACATATCAAGTTAATTTAAATTTAAAAATATATTAAAACAGAACATGAATTTAATAAAGTAAGATATATTAATAAAAAATTTATATATGAATGTATAAACAAGTTAACGTTAAAGAATTTGAAAATATACCAAATCAACTTTTTATATTTTGCAATATCAAAAAATGTGCAATCGGTAATATTAGCGTACAATTACTTTCCAGATATTAAGTGAAAAACTTTAAAAATAATTTCACCCTCGATTATTAAAACGCACAATTTATCACTGGCCGTGGTAGTTTTATAACATATTTAAAAAGATTTGGCATAGCAGAAAGAGAAAATTGTATTACGTGCAATTTTATGGACACCTGTTATCACGTATTACAAGGGTGCAATGTTAAAGGCATAGCGTTACATTATAGCACGGAAGAATTAGTAAGGGATCAATTTAATGATTTCAATAATTTAACTATAAAAGAAACAAACAACGGGAAAACATTATAATTTGTTAATAACATTTATTTAAAACTTTATATTGAAAATATTATAATTTAATGGTATATTAAGAATGAATTATTAATGTTGGGTTAACGTGTTCTATTACTATACATTAATATTAATATTATTATATTATCATTGTCATTGTAATTGTGTTGATTGTAAATGAAGTTCGAAGTGGCATAAAACTTAATTTGATTGCCGCTTTAAGTTTTATACTGCAAAACATATCTTATTAATATATATATTCATTTGAAAAAAAAAATAAAAATAAACGAGAAGAACAAAACTTAGAAAACCTCTGTAAAAAGAAGTTTATTTAAGACGCAGTGCGCGAAATGTCGGTTTTACAGCGCAAGGATATTCAGCGACCGTTATACTTGGAGGGAGTTTTATTGCGGTAAAGTTCAACATTAGGCTGGACTCATATTTAACTCAAAAGTGTTAATTTCGAAAATTCGCTGGAAGGAACTTTCCATTTTATAAAAAAGATACTAAGCATTTGTTCTGTTTATTTGATAAGTTTGCTGCGTCGGAGCACATAGTGATATTGTTGCAAAAGTTTTCGAACATCTCTATAACTTACTGGGTTAACAGGTGTTTAAATATAAACAAACGAAATGGCTTACATAAAAAAGTACAATTATATGTATATATATATATATATATATATATATACATATATATATATATATATATATAGCAACCGAAAGAATTATTACAAGTATGTAGAAAAGCAGTCAATTTCTACCTAATTGTAAAAACTAAAGTTATAACTAGCGGTTGAAGAAAGTATTATCACCGCTAAATCCATTGCTAACATTCATTGATATCATTATTTTTTTTGGTTTTTATTCACTAAAGTCAATGCTTCGTCACTGCAGCCATTGTGTCCTTGTGAAGCCAGTGTCCGAAGTTCTCCTTATTTACTTATATGCGAACCATCGTATTCATTTCTAGATGTTTTCAGTCTTCCTCTTGACGTTTTGTCTGTAAGTTTACCTTTATTATTTAATAAAGTGAATATATCTTATTACGTGTCCTAACAATTATATTTTCCGAATTTCTACGTGATTTACCAAACTTCTATTTTCGCGTATTCTTTTCGAGATTTCTATAATATCTCTTATATCTCCATTTTCATCTCTTATCACGAACGCGTTTCTGTGACTTATTTTATTTTACTCCTCTTCATTTATTTTTCCATCCTTTTGGGTTGATTCTTCTATGCATACATTAGACACATTTTAGCGATTAGTTTGCAACCATTATGTTGTTTGTGATTTATATAGTTTTAATATTAACCTTCTATCTTTTCTGTCTCCTATTTTTCCCCCTTTAAATAACATGTTACAATCGATGCTATCTATAGCATTTTCTAAATCCCTAAATGTTAACATAAGTCACTTTGTTTACATCTAGTCGTCTTTCCGGTATCAGTTTCAAAGTCAATATCGTTTCTCTTGCTCCGTTTCCTAAATTCGAAATGATCGTCTTCTAGGTTTTCTTCGATCTTTTTAATCGATTCCTTCTTTTACAATGTTTAACGATGAAGTATAATATTATCAGACAGTCGACGTATAAAGAATATAAAACGGGGAAGAATCTCTCGCGAAAAAACGCGTTCATAAATAAAATTTTACCCGTGGTATATGGAGCAGAGAGGTGGATAAAAGAGAACACGAAAAGTTGTACGCGTTCTAAGAGTGAGAACGTTAACTTGAACGAATAAAACAACTAGCGTGTGTGTGTGTGTGTGTCCAAAAGTGTAAACTACGAAATTTAGTATAAGAAGAGATTAAATAGTTGGACATCTGATAAGACATTATGATAACTTTCATAAAGTGTTACAGTTTCGCTTCCTTACTGTGAGATATCCAAATTAAACGAAGATAATAGAACCATTTTTTTTATTAAAAATCGATAATTGTCCAGATTATCTACAAGGATATTGATTGTAGTTTTTTTATTTTAAAGGTACATTTATTGGTCAGTCCCTATTAAGTGATCAAATTTCGTTAACCAATCCCCGAGGTTTATTCGTGTTATTTACAAAAATTTAACGGAGGTCCTAATTCTTTTCTGTCTCGATTACTGCATTTTGCTCTGGTTTATTAATGGCATCGATATTTGTCTCGTTAAATTGGAATATCATTTATTTTTTTGACCATTATTGGTTTTCTTTAGCGAGAAAAGAGTTCTATTTCGGAATTGCAATTATTTGATTTTTTTTTTTATTTATAAGAGTTCGGTAGTCGACTGCAAATATATTTTGAAGCAATTCCATTCCATCGGTGAATTAATTCACTTACTGGAAGGTTTCCTCCTTCTCCGATTCCGTCAGTATTACGACCAGATAAAGCTAAAACAGTGTTTATTGTTTATTGGGTTGTAAATAAGAAGTTATAAAGGAAGTATCAGCTGTTTCCGAATTCATTTAAAAAACGTGTTCCGGAATCTAGTAAATGTCGATAATTACGACGGTAGTGGTATTGTAATACAATTCAGACTAAAAATTAACCCAATAGGTAACTACGATTATATATATATATATTCGAATACGAATAAACAAATAAAAAAAAATAAAAAACGAATAAATAAACATTGAGAAATTAATTAAAATACTACTACTAATAATAGTAATGGTATTACACAATTCACTTGATTGTTTATATGAAACTAAAATAAAGGGAATAAAACCACCTATACGCAATCCTGCACGAGCGGCGGCTGGATTTATAAAATACCAATAATAATAATAATAATAATAAAGCTTTTATTTCATTTAAATACACCAAAAAATACATGCATAAAATAATTAAAATTAATGATAATGAAAGCCCCAATTGAGCAAAGTCATTTATTTTTTACTTTGAAGAAACATATCCGACACCCATTTTGTTCCAAATCGTTCTATCTCTCGCTTTCCGCATCCAATTGATCCCAACATATTCAACAATGTCGTCTTTCCATCGTCTTTTTGGTCTTTGAATTTTCCTTTTCCTATCCAGCGGAATCCATTATATACATTTTCTGGTCCATCTGCTTGTATGTATATATATATATATATATATATATATATATATATATATATATATATATATATACACGGAGATTAGTACGCATAACAGAGGGAATATAATACAGGATGGGAATAAAAGTGTGTAACGAAGACGATTAATAACGATAATAGTAATAAACGATATCGACGTTATAATAACCAAATTGAGAATTATAAAATTAAAAAAAAAAAAAGTTAAATTCGCTAAATTTTTATATATAAAAAATAAAATATATTTCATTTTTTTCCTTTTATATTTTTAGTATATATATATATATATTTTTTTTTTTTTCATATCCACCCGATAATAGTTAATAGCCGAAAAGTTTTTTGTGGTCTATTTATACATAAACAATTTAATGATTTGAAATACGTTTTTATTGTTTATTTTTTTTTAAATCTCTAAATTCCACACTGTTCAAAACAATACAATTTATTTGGTCTCGTATTCGAACAATAACACACGTACAGACCGAGATAAGTATCGAAACACGAGAACGATAAAAAAAAAAATTAACTAAACCGTAATTTTCTCATAGAGGAAATGGGCACTATTAGATGTGAAAAAATTTGTTACGTTAAAAATTTCTTTTGTATCCTTCTCGACTCGACTTATTAAAAATCATTAGATGCGGGAGTTACAAAACATTTCAAATACGAATATACTAAAGAAATATATAGAATCAAACGCGTTTCAACCAGCATTGGATCCGATATTTTCCTCACCTTATAAACTGCTCTCTTTAATACATCGAATCACACTGCTCGCTCAACATACGCATAAACACGTACAGAAATATGTCGTACGATAGTCGGTTCCATAACTATGTTCGTAGCTAGGCGCAGATTTGTGTATTTATAAGTTGCAATGAAACGTTCCTTCGTTTATTTCATTCTTAAGTGTATCGATGTAGGAAAAAAATTTAATTTCCGAAATACAACCGACAGTTGTCTGCGATATATTCGATTACGGTAATCGTTCTGTTCTAAGCGAAGATCAGTATTTACCAAAACTTCATACCTTATAAGGAATGTAGAATTCTTTATATCCGCTGCTTATGTGATCTCTATTATGTTGAATGTCGATACCGTTTTCGCGTAAATTTAACTTTCAGATTTAACGCAGAATTTTCTCGAAATCCGAATAAATTTCCGATATAAATTTCGAAATAGTAATAAACGTGAGCAATTAAGATTAAAAAAAGTTTATAAAGTTGATGTGCATTCGTACGAACCAAAAATAGAAAAATTCCTAATTTATTTAGGTGTATTCGTTACGCTACAACGGGCAAAGATAATGTACAACGCTAAATTACGGGGTAATTTTACGAAGTGTGGACAGATGGAGAAGCCAAGTGGAACGTAAAAGAAAAGAAATAAGCAATACTTTTTTTTGTATATGAATAAACAGTGTAGACGATGTCACGATAAATAGCCCAGGATAAAAGAGGTTGTATGTTAATAGCTCAATTTATTTACAAGAGATAATAAATTCCTTTTGATTTGAGTACTCACACGTCTGCTCTCAATGTCCTACTAGTACTCCGTTATACCAAATATAATCCTTGTTCAGTGTATATATATGTATTATATATACATAATATCAACGTATTTGTCATTTTATTTTAATGCGGAAGACAATATATCCTTTACGTTCGAGGTTGACACGATGAATATTCTCTTCGGCTGTCGCAATCTATAATATAAGAATTTACGAATAATTTACTTATCTACTTTTTTTTTTACAAATCTTGCAGTAGTTGAAGATTATATTATACTCTTTCAACGTCGTCGAATTATAATTTACGAGCGTATATATATATCGTTAGTAATGGAATGTTTTCGAAGTTTCTACGTGAAAAAATATCATAGCGGAATAGTCAGCTCCGGACTGTGAACCCGACAGTCGGGGATCTTTAATCACGGAATAACATTATCCGCAATTATATTATTGTTAATCACGACGAAAAGTAGTGGAACCCTATACTTCATATATCATATAATACCGGCGCTTACTTAGAATGTAATAAATGTCTTAAATGCTAAACCACTTTTAATATATACATATATAATGGGATAGTAACAATGTCGGCGATGAACAATACAACTAAGATGATGGTGATGGTTAAAAAATAGATGCTCAAATCACGATATCACGATATGCCTATATCAACCCACTGCTGGGTGTAGACAGTCAATGTTTTCGATTTTCCGCTTTTATTCGGTGTTTCTATTTTAAATGTTGCGACTTTAAAACTGATTTATATTAACTGATTTATATTTTTGTCAACAATTTATAATTACGTCGCGTCATTTTTTTAAATACATTAATTTTTATTCATTTCGAATAGTTTCTTCATGCTAGTACCTACTTTAAAAGAACAAAATCATCATGAACGATGTTTAATTTTTTCGTTGTAACATTATTAACCAAGTTCGTACTACTGACGGCGAATAAATAAATCGTTAGCTAGAGCTCCTTCAATTTGGGTGAGCGAATGATTTTGGTTTTTCCCCATCAATACTAAGGTTATTATAAGGAAGGTTGTCTCAATCAACGGTGTTTGTATGTTTGTACGTAGTACGAAAGGAGAGTAAAAATCATTGATGGATATCCAGCTAAACGAAAAGAAAATATAGAGTGACTTGATATTGCCTTCATTGGCTTCTTTATAGGTACTCATTTACCTACTAACTGAATGAATATCTGGGTTGAGTTGGGTAAATATATGTTTACTATAACCACATAATGGGATTCTAATTACACGTGCGAGCAGAGTGTTCAAGTATACGAGGCTTATTACTATAACAGTACAGAATAAAAACTGCCGATACGCTCCTATTAATGGATAAAAAAGAGTTGTTATAAAATTAATACAGAACGTGCATTTTAAATTAATTATACAGACGCACACATATACATACACACATAATAAAATATTTTGTGGCCCAAAGAACAGCACAATATATGAAAGAAACAAAAGTTTTTGATAGACGGCTACATATATATATATATATATATCCGAGCATCGTGATATTATAACTCATTTTAATTGTCCCCTGTAATTGATCGTCATCTATCCCTGTCCTGGGCGCATCTAACTATTTGCTGTAGTGAACTGACGTCAGTTATCGTTTTGACATGTCCACATATCGCGTTCGTGGTCTTCCTCTTCGCCTGCGACCTTCAACCATGCCTAATATCATCAATTTTTCTAGATTGTTCCATCGCACGATATGGCCAAAGAAAGTGGATATACGTTTTTTAACGTTGTTTCTTAATCGATCATCCGGATTAACTTCTTCCAGTATCGACATGTTTGTCCTCCTCGCTGTCCACGGCACTCTCAGCATTCACCGCCAGCAATACATTTCGAAAGCGTCGATTCTTCGAATGTCTTTCTTTTTCAAGGTCCAACACTCAGACACATATATACGGAGAACACTAACACTTTCATTCGGCGCATTTTGGTGATCATTGTTATGTCGTGGTTTTTTCAGATCCTTCTTAATCGAATTAGTGCATGTCATTATTCGTCTTTTGATTTCATCTGATGAGCTACCATTTTTTTTTTATAAGTGACCCCAAGTAAACAAATTTGTCAACTACTGGAGGCCACCTAAGCTTTGTGAATTATCTGTTTTGCTGTTACCATCGACGATCATTACTTTAGCTTTATCTCTATTGATTAAATCTGCTTCTTTGCTTACACTATTCAGTCTTTTGCTTACACTATTCAGTCTTTGAAATGGAGCAATTTTTCTTTTGATATATATATATATATATATATATATATATATATATAATACCTACATACAGCGCACATGATTTTATACGGAGTATGGTGCCACTGTCTTCGAGTTAAGTAATGACGAAAAACTTTATTTGTCACGAGTTAGCCGACATCATACACATACATATATATATATATATACACCAATGAAATTTTTATTTATTACTTACTTTTAGTCAATTAAGAATTAATGATGCTTCATCCTACATTAAAGTCAAATGATAACAAACGAGGGTAATTATAAAATTGGCAGAAGGAAGATGGAGATTAAAATATAAGACTGTCACGCAATGGGAGTAATAGATAAAGTAAGATATAAGATAATATCGGGGAATCTGCTAGTTCCTGACGTTGACCAAAATGAAGCTAGTCTAAAACTTTTCAATCGGCAAAAGTTGATGTAATATAAAGATGAATCGGGAAAAGTTGTAAAATTTCTTACATGTAGCTCCCTCACACACATGCACACATACCATAAGGAATAATTCTGACTTTTTGGAATTCAATATTTTATTAAGAAAATCTTCTAGGTTTATGACGGCTTAAGTCTCCGCCTGCCATTTTTATAAAACACTATTCCCACCATGCGATTTTACTCCGAGGTATATATATATATATATATATATATAAAAGAAACGTTGGCTGCTATTGCCAGATTTTTGCTCTTTAAAGTGCTTCAGAATCTACTAAGTTAAAGTTATCGTAGCATAGAACATTGAGAAACTTTCCAACTGTTCCCAGCATGTAACAACCTTATACTAAAGTTGCGATGTCTATGTTTCCTTTTTTATTTCTTATGGACACACACACGCATGGAGCTTATATATATCACCTCATAAATAATTATATATATATAATATATATATATATAAAGAGAGAGAGAGAGAGAGAATATCACCGATGCATGTGTGCGTGTATTTAATAAACGTTAATATATACTTGAGAGCAAAAAGTATTGCCAGGATAGGTCGAAAGATGGGGAACCCTTAAACTGGAACAACTGTGAATATAATAGGATTGCTTTTTCTTCATTGCCACAAAATACATTCATCCATTTCCAGCGGTTAAAGTGTGTCAAAACGTGTGCAATGTGTATAGACACACACACACACACACACACACACACACACATATATATATATATAGACGCTTTCTGTTATCCTTACATCGTAGGCAAAAGTCCTAGCTCTTACGTCATCGGTATATTATTTCCTTGCTGTTGTATATTTTTGTATTTCCATCTCTTTTCTACAGTAGTTGTAGAAGTTTTCTCTCGAATCTTTCTTTCTTTACTGTCTTATTTTCGGTTAATAAACGCTTTAGCTTCAAGACACTCTCGGAGTGTGTGCCCTACTTTTTTACGGAGCACGGGTAGATGTAAAATTCAGTTTTGGAAGAAAAATAGAATATACGCGATATGACCATTATATTCTGGAGTTATAACACATTATATTACGAGCATGGCATTCACCGTTGTGTACATCCCTACTGCTGCTTGCTTGGTAATAGCGATATTTGCCGGAATGCATACGTTTGTATATATATATATATATATATATATATATATATATATATATATATATATATATATATATATGTATCGACGATGCCACTATTCTAATCCAAGAGGTCTTTCTTAACAAATACAAAATAAGTTAAGGGGTAAAATTCTAAGCACGTACTATGCTGTATAATGCGAATGAGGATGCATATATATACGCGCACTATACATACTTGCCAACACAAACTAAAAACTTCGTACACCCTTTTGAGTGTTTCTTCATGGCATAATAATAATAATAGTAATAATAATAGACAATCTTGGTATTTTATCCTCTTAAAATTTACTACATGTACACGAGTGCGTAGAAGGGTTTGAATTTTTCTTCATCGCTGATATAATAGCCGATCAAATTCTGTAATGATAAGAACCAATTATACATTCGAATTAGATTCATATCATTTGCAATAATAGTATCTTGTTAAGGAGTGTTTCGTTGTTTTTAAATGATTCTTAAAATATTGCCTTCAAAAGCCAGTATATATTTAAACTTAAACGTAAGTGCTGGATTGAAATAATTCATACAAAATACAATTTAAATCATAATCGATATGTTTTAAATAGGAAAAAAACTGAAACCTAAATTATTATTGCTATTATTATTACTATTATAAAATAGTAGACCACGTGAAATGTGTTAGAAATTTTTTTCGACGACCATTTAAATCGAAATGAATTTAACAGAGAGAATGTGATTTTAAAAAAAAAAAAAAACTAAAACGCTAGTTTGAGTACCCCGGGGAAATTTAATCTCGCGACAAATCGATCAGGAGGTGTAACCAACGTGATAGTACCTCATTATAATAAGACTAGAATAAGGCTGCAGGCAGTTTATACTGGATCGGTGGAGTACAAAGCATTACCTAGAGAACTAAAAACGTATCTAACGAAGGAAACTGTGTTAACTAAAGATCTGTTGCAAAAACGAGTAAATGACAACAGTTTAATAAACTAATTAATTATCAAACTTGCAATAAAAATTAAATGAAACTCAATATATCTAGGGTAATTTGTAGTAGCGATAAATTCATACGCGGTGATGCGCATAAGCAGTTTTATTCCGTTTACTTTCATTTCATACACATATTTACAGAAAAATTTGCTCGATATCATTTGACTGTTATGCCATTATCATTTTATTATTTGTGTTACAAACAAATCGCGTTCAATATCGTGAAACCATAAATATAGAAAAAAGACAATCACACAATACAATTAATACAGATAAACATAAAAGTTATGATCATGCGTTAAGAAACGAAGATCCCCCCAACTTTTCTTTCGTATAGCAACAGGCGCGTCGACGAATATAATTTATAACTCTACGTTCAGTTTCTGCAACCACGACAGAGTAGACGGCATCAATGCACAAAACTCTTGAAAGTCCGCGCCCCCAAAACATCTTTTTGAGCACTCAAGGACAATACACTCCATGATTTGACGTGAGAGTTCACATTCACATGCTGGGTTGCTTGTCAAACTCCATTTTGACTTTATATCACCCCATTTGACATGCCTTGTACGAATGCGATTAAGTAGTACCCACTCTTGTCGTGACAGGCCGGAATCTATTTCAACCTTCCCCGGTGTGTTTATCAGTTCATATTTATCGCAATATGGACTGACTCGCAGCTTACAAGAAATAAATAATATCTTTAGAACGTGCTTAAATGATTTTAAATCAATGTTTACGCAGTTATTACAACAAAATTCGATAATACGAAATATGCTCACAGCAGTCATGAATGAACTGGTTAAATAATGGCGCAATGTTTGAGAATAGCACTCTGGAATGTTAATGGAATGATCTTGCACAAGCTGGCGATAATCGCATATGACTGAAACAGACCATTTTCATACACCGTATTATACAACATACAACACAAATTACCCGGGCAATAAAAGCACACGGACGATCTGCAATATTAGTGAAATCACAAGATCTTAAACATTTCCAATTAGAAGGAATTTCAAATAAAGCAATGCAAGAGACCAATTGTAGGTACTAGTGCTATTGCTGGACCACTTGTATTCTCTTCTGTTTACTTACATCCTAGGAGTAGGTTGACAAAGGATATGTACGGACACTACTTTCGGAAATTAGGAGACAGGTTTTCGTCTGAAATTGGAATTAAAAGAACACAACCTAGGGTTTGAGATTAACGACTACTGGATGTAGACTCTTTGCCGTTGTAATTCAGGTAGAAATTGTATTTCTACTGGTTCTCCTACTTATTGTCCTAAATATGTCAATAAGACGCCTGATCTGCTTGACTTTTTCTTGGCCAAAGGTATTTCTTCATTGTATACTACAGTTAAGTCTACATTTGGTCTATTTTCTAATCACTCTGCTGTAATCCTAACCTTGAGCACGATACCTATTGTTAATGAACGCACCTTACTATTAACTAAGTGTAAAACTAATTGGGAGTATTTTCGTGAACATCTCGAAAGTAACGTAATTTCAAATTTAAAATTAAAAAGTATTCAGGCTATTGATGACGCAGTATGCTATATAACTGATAAAATATAAGCTGCAGCTAGAGCATGTACTCCAATACTGCTAAAAGAAAAGAAAATTGTAAACTATCCAAAATATATAAAGGAAACTGTGAAAGGAAAAATAATAATATGAAAATAGTGGCAAGTATCACGTGACCCAAACATTAAAAAGTTATTAAATAATAGAATAAAAAAGTTAAAGCAACTGCTTTTTCAATTTTAAAATGATTCGTTTTATACAAAGTCATTTACTCCGAATGAAAACCGTACATTATGGACAGCTATAGTAAAAACCGACCCAACTTAGAATGCAGACGGCACGTGGATAAGACAAGGATATATGTGTAAAACCTTTGGTGATTACTTATGTGAAACATTTAAGTCAAACCCTGCATGGAATACGAGACCGATATACCTGAATTTTTAGAGACACCTTTTCAACTATCTTATCCTATTCGATCAACATCTCCCGGAGAAGTATAATCTGTTTTTCAGAAACTTAAAAAGGAAAAGATCAAATTACTAGTAAGATATTAAACGAAATTCCACATAACATAATTGTGTTAATAAAAAAATATTTATAATGCAGTTCTTAGATTATATTATTGTCCGCTCCCGTGGAAAGTTTCACAGATAGTAATGGTTCCAAAGCTTGGAAGAAAAAATCCTGTTGAGGTCGCATCATTCAGACCAATATCTCTTTTGCTGGTGTCATTAAAAGCACTTGAGAAAATAATATTGTCTAGTATGAGACCGTTAATTCGAGAAAATAATTTAATTCCTAGCTCTCAGTTTTTGTTTCATGCCTGAGTATGCAACACTGGAGCAGGTTCATCGGGTTATCAAGTTAATTAAGAATAGCCTGAACGAGAATGTGCTGGAGTCTTCCTCGATGTTCAACGGGCGTTTGATAGGGTTTGGTTCCCTGGTCTGCTGTATAAGATTAAATCTGTGCTATCTCACCCAATTTACAGTTTGTTAAAATCGTATACCGAGGACCCATCCTTTCAGGTTAAATATCAAAATGCACTGTAGTGCCACAGCGTAATGTTCTAGGTCCCACATTTTATTTGTTGTACACTGCGGGTTCTTCTTTGACCGCTGAAGTGGAAGTTGCGTGTATGCGGATGATACTGCTATTTTAAAATCACATCATGATGAGCGTATAGTGTCAAACAGGTTACAGCATGCGCTAAATATTGCCGAAAATTGGTGTAACAAGTGGCGTATAAAAATAAACGACGATAAAACTGTTCATATGATCTTTACAAATAGAATTGTATTCGGTGGTGAAACTCTTGCTCAAAGTGACGTAGTTAAATATTTTCGCATGCATTTGGATGAGCGATTGACTTGGATAAAACACATAACCAAACGAAATGAGCTTCAGTTAAAACTGAGAGAATTGTATTGGTTAACTAGTAGAAATTCTGAACGTAGCCTCTCATTAATAAATTGCTGTTGTATAACATAGTTCTAAAGCTCGTGTTGTGAACGTACTTGTATTCAACTCTGGGGGCGTGCGAAGCCTAGCAACATAGATGTAATACAAATATTTCAAAATCGAGCCCTAAGGCAAATAACATCAGCATATACCGTGACCCACATGTAAGTACTATTTAATAAGGTTGGAAAATCACCAAAATCATTTGGACATAAACTTGTTGGATAATTCGGAATAGTTGCAGAAATTAGATTGCGTTAAACCAACCGATCTTTTTAACTATTTAGAGAAAATAAAGGGTTGAACTACTCAGTTCATTCCCTTCATATGTCATTTATCAAAAACATCGACTGTTGGATGACCTCCAGGATGGCCAGTTGTAGTGTGAAAAAAAGTTATTATTTTATTATTATTATTATTTTAATTATATTTTTTTATCTATGTTTTTATTTTTTTATTTATTTATTTCTTAATTTTTGTATTTGTAATAATTTTCATCTTATACTTCTTTTCATAATTACTTTTGAAATGTACTGGAATAAAATAAATTTGATTTAATTCTATAAACTTATATTATTTTTTAATTTAATTTTTTTTTATTTTTGTTAATAAATCCGCATTCGCCTTTTACCGCTTTAAAAAAAACACATTTTCATTATCGGCAGGTCAGACAACAGTGCCTAACTTCAAACGAATATTATATAAATTATTCACTAATTTTTCGGTTTTCATTATATTTTGATTTATTTATAACAAATAAACAAATATATAGAATTACGAATGTAAAAGGACATTCGAATTTTATATATATATATATATATATATATTTAATTCGGTAAAATTAACTCTAACTGAAACATAAACGTCAAAAAGGTATAGCATTATCTGTGAAGAAGAGTAAAAGTTGAAAATGGAAGTGAAGCGAAAAAGCTCCTTTGGGACGGTTACTAAAATTAAACAAAAGAGAACTTTCGTAGCACGAATTTCTAACTCGTTCGCTTTTTAGCTTTGAAACGTCGACTTTAATTTCGTTAACTAAAGCTATCGAAGTTGTAGTAAAGCACAGATGACGGAAAAAAAAGCGGTGGCGTAGGTGAAGTTTGGAGGGGTACATGTTACGAAGAAGCAGAAATGGTCCTAGCGATACTACTCATTAACCGTCTATATTTTCTATCCCATTATATATATATTATACAAAGAGAGAAACGAGAAAGGAAGGGTAATACTCAGACAACTCTCATCATCATCAAACGCTGATTACGTTAAAATTCTCGTTTCCATAGCGACCATATTATCTAGAAAATAGGAGGTACATATATACATGTAATATATATATTATGGATTAAAGAATCGATTACTTCGCTATATAGATTTTTTGAACGAGGAATAATTAAAGAATTCATTCTCAAAATTTACATGAATCGACGATGTTAACTATCGTTCTTATTTCTGTTTAAAAAAAAAATCGGATCTTTCTCAAATTTTTAACAGTCGGCCGCATGAAGGTTTAGGTGGAACTTGGAACAAAAAGAAACAACAAAAAAAACGTAAAAGAAATGCTACCCAATCGTACATTTTATTGCATGCCAATACATCTGTTCTACAAACGCACGACCAAACGAGGTTTACGAGAGGCGATGAAGTCTGATTCTCAATGTAAGATTATTAATGTAAAAAATAAATACCTACCAATTATACAACTAATTATATAGACTCCGGATAATGTTAACTAAAATCGAGTAGAAAATAATTATTGATTCACGTAATTTAAAATTTACTTAAATATTTGGTAATACCTCTTATAAATATAAATTAGTGTACATTTACTAGCACGTCGTCGGGTTCGTCGAGCGGCTAAGAGCACGGACTTCAATACAGATGCGCGCTAGTAATTTTATAGAACACTAATCACGCGGGGGGGGAGGCTGCATTGTGTCGTGACAATAAAACGATCACAATCAGTTCGTGTCTATCCGCGTTAGCGTCATATTATGATTACCTAGTAGGCTACTTGCATTGCGCAACAAATTATGTATAGGTAAGTAGTCGTCTACCTCCGATACGGAGATGACAATGATGATGATATTTACTAGACTGAAAGTCGCAATTCGCTAGAAAAATATTAAAAGACCGCTATCACATCAAACGTCCAAAACACTACTTGATACAAAATCATAATAATAATAAGTCAAATATATTTTTGAATTTCGATTGACAAACTTACATATAAAATTCCTAATTTGTACAATACAATACATGCAAACATGATAAAATTTAAAATAGATTACAGTGAATCGCAATGTAAATATAATTATAAAACGCCGACTTTATAATTTATACCTAGTGCGCGAAACATTGTATAACAATGTGCAACTCCGATTATGAACATACCCAAATTATGTCAAAATAACAATAATAATAATAATAACAATAATAATTATAACAATAATAATAATAATAATAGCAATAATAAAAATAATAATAACAATAATAGGTTATATAATACACATGTAACACCTACGTAAATAATACATACGATAGAATATTAACGATAGATAACATTTCATCAAATATTACTAATTTACAGTATATTACTTTTAAGGTGCCTCCGTGTTTAAACTTCGTTGTATATAAACTCTAGTGTCTGAAATCATAATTGTCGCTCGTTTGAGATGTATTCGTTCCCACGCGATACACAATTATCGCGAAACGCATATGAGTTCTTTAGTAAGAATATTATCCCAAATAAGAGGTAAATTTAATGTTATGTATGGCTGCAATTCTAATATATTTTAGGAGATTTAATAAGCATTACGAACACTTATTTTCTATTAATCGTAACTTACTAAAGCTAGCCCTCGAGATGCCAGGACAAGCGTACACCATTTTACACACAATAAATTAACGCATTGCATATGTCGATTTGATTATTAACATTGAGATACGACTTACGATTAAATAACGAATAATTCGAGCTTTTTAGAGCTGCGAAATTTTGTATGCGCCGAAAAGGTTAGTCGTCTATTCGATTAATCCGATCGATTTTAGACTAGTCGTATCACTGACTAGAGAAGTTCAGATGGCCAAAATTGATCGCCGACGAGCAAAAAAGATGACGGTCATTTTTAATTTATTTATTTCGTTCAGCCATTTGCTATAACCGTTCAATTTAGATTAATGCTTATTCCGAATATATTGTAGTCTACTTACAATAGTTTTCATAACATTAAATGTATAGTGTAAATTTAATTCAAGTAACGGCGATATAGGAATTATTAACTCGGTTCTACGGTATGTAACGATTTAATACTTTTTTGAAGTGAAACTTCTATTGGCGCGATATGGGGGAGTTAACCCACAAAAGGAGCGAGCGAGCGATCGGAAATAACATACGGACATATATATATATATATATATATATATATATATATATATATATATATATATATATATGTATATACATATACACACATATATATATATGTATACGCGCGCACACATACATACATTCATACATAATATACATGTATATATATACTTTGAAATAAATAGATCGAATTAACATGATGTTCATCATTAGAGTTTCCATATAGCATTTTATTGTTATTATGACGGCAATCCTCTATTTGGTGCTTGTTCACCACGTTTCAATACATTCCTCTTGTATGTTATAGTTATATGTCACGATTAAAGCCTTGCCGACGAATGCTTTGCACTACTCGATCCTTCTTGACGTACTTTTCCCACTTTATCGAGCAATAACGTAATTATTTAATTTTAGTTGTATCCTTGGCGATAATACTTGACAAAGAAGGGACTATTTCGGGTAGTTTTCTACTCTTTTGTAGAATGTGTAAAATGTTTTAATTCGTCGACTGGTATTTTATTTTTATGTTCATCAAATACTTCAGTTACGATTGTTGCGGAAGCTGTTCCTTTTAACATCATTTTTGCCTTACCTCGAATTTTCGGTGTGTACGTATAAAAAACCGAACAATCCTGCAGGGATTTTACGTGAAAATTTTTTATGTTAAAATTAAAACTTCCATCAAGGCTGGTGCCTCTGCAGTTGTTGTCTCCTACGATGTCAGAGGTGCCTTTGACAATTGTAGATGGTCTGCCATCATTGACATTATGAAGTAGAACAACATCAACCCTTATTTTTTAATAAATATAATAATTAATTACTTTAAAAATAGGGTGGCAATTCTTGAGCTTGGTATTTCACTCTCTCGAAGGGTGGCTACCTGTGGTGTTTCTCAGGGGTCAGTCTTAGGCCGTACCCTGTGGAATCTGCTTTATTCAGTAGTTCACCACAGGGTCGAGGAGTTCCGCCTTAAGATCAATAACAAATGTGAGTTAATTATGCCGATAATTTGTGTCTAGTTTTCGATGCTTACAAAAACTACCCTTTCAAACAGATAGAGATTGTTTCCAGGTTTCTAGAGGGTACTGTTGGTGACCTTGGTCTGTTCAGTCGGCCAAGTGCTGCTATTCAGTGTTTGGTGATCGAAGCATTGCTGGCCATGTTTCTGACCTACCTCTGTTATCTGGGTGTAAAATATCACACACAACTACTCTTAAGTATCTAGGAGTTATCATTGATGAATACCTGACATTTATTCCACACTGGCAATATGATAACACAAAAATGTGACAATCTCTTCTCTATACTTGCTAGAATCCAGCCCAATGCATGGAGATTGGCTCTCATACTGTATATGGGTCACGCCCTGTATGCGGCTGCTGTCTATGTCAGTTCCAGATTATTCAAGAAAGTTAATTAACAAACAACAAAGGAAATTTCTCCTTAGAATTTCTTCTCTTTAAAAAACAGCACCTACATCGGCAGTTGGTGTGATTAGTGGCGTTCTGCCATTGGATTTATATTTAGTTGGCAGAGCGATGGTCAGTGAGCACAGGCTTGTCGGTGTAGTTACACATATGGGGTCATTAAGGTTAGATAATACCAACAACATCACAACACAAATACCTAATAAAATTTTAAAGAAATATGCCAATACCTTGATTATTGATGCTTGCCAGAGAAGGAGGGATACAGATTCTACTGGTATGTTTTCCTGCCGGATGTCTATCAAAGATTAAAAATCAAAAATATCCGAATTAACTTTTACAACTCGCAGGTGCTCTCTGAGTATGGTAGGTTTCAAGCCTATTTGTTCAGGTTTAAGCTTGCCACTGCTGACAGGTGCACCGTGTGTTCTAAGGATGCTGTTGATGATACTCATCATTTTATCTTTGAGTGTCCTGCCTTCTCTTCACTGCGTGATACATTCAGTATTGACGAATATAAAAACTCACTTATCTCGAACAGAAGGAATCATGTAGCCTTACTTGAATTTGCAGAGAAAGCCATGCGTTTCAAATTTACAATTAGAAATTAATCGAGGACAATTATCTAAATTCAAACGTGAATCCAATACCCTTTCGCTCCTGGTGGCATGATCCTCTTGCTTATAATTAATTTCTAATTTACCGGACTCTATATTATTAATATGTTCAAATATGTACTGATGTTCATAACTGCTTTAAATTTAAAATATTTTAATCTTGACCATAGTGAGGTATGTTTTTCTTTTAACGATGTATTTATATTCGATAGACTTATCTTTCGGAGAAGTAATTTTCTTTTTTTTATTATTATTATTATTTTCCAAAAGATTTTTTCTTATAAGATGTAATTTTCTTAAGTTTAATTTTTTTAATATTCTTCTAAGATTTTTATTTTTGAAACTGTGTATTTCGTTATCGACAAGATATATTTCGGTATATTTGTTTCTGAAGTTGTATTTTTTTCTTCTATATTATATATTTATTTTTATTATTTATTACTACTAACTCCACAGACTACTTTCTTCATGCACACAGAGAACTATTACATGCTTTTACTTACTTTTCAGCTATACACTACTTATATGCACTTCTACAATTATTTAGTTTTAAACACACTAGTCCCCTGTCCTTTATAATAACACCTAGATTTTAAGCAATAAATCTAGTCCCACCGGGTAAATTCGGATTGGGGAACAAACTAAAAAAAAAAAAAAAAAAAAAAAAAACTTGATGCCTTCAGACATAACGGAAAAAGACCTATGGAGCACAGAGCTAAATGACGGAGCCATTAAAATGATTGATACATGGATTAATATCGTATAAACTTGACTAGCAATAACTATTTTACTCATTATATTATATTACATGTAATTTTAATTTTATACATTGCTCCTCATGCGTCTCGGACACGATAATAAATAATTCTAATAACGTGTATCGAATCTTAAATATTTATCGTATAATCGGCGTGACTCTATTTCATGCGCATTAATTGCGATTATATTTATTATACGAGAACGTACGTACGTGTAACTTATTCGTTATGTATACGCGCCTTCTTGTATCGCATATTTTTCCATTAGTCTTTTTTCGAATTTATAGAACTGATCGACTTACGCTCTCTTTATTATACGTCTTATTAAGGATTATTTAACTAACAGAAGTTTCGTAGTAAAAATAAAACATTCACACTCTGACATTAAATCTATTCTAGCTGGTGTTCCACAGGGAAGCATCCTAGGACCCTATCTATTTATCTTATTCATTAACGACATTCCTAAAATTAAAACCTTGGATATGGCTTTATACGCGGATGACACTGCCATATATTGTTCTTCGTACCGAATAGATACTATACAAAAGAGATTAACAGAAGGTTATAAGAGGTTAATATTTTAACAAATGGAGAATTAAATTAAATTCTGACAAAAACTGAATCTATCTTATTCACTAAAAGAAGACCGCGATCTTTTACTCCAGTCCTTATAAATAATAAAGCTATAGATTGGAAAACTCATGTTAGATATCTAGGTGTAATATTAGATAAAGGATTTACCTTTTCGAAACATATTGAATACGTATCAAATAAAATTCATGCATTCCTATTCAAATTATATCCGGTCTTTAATAAACGTTGTCACGTTAATTCAGTTAACAAACTAATTATTTATAAAAGTATTATTATGCCGAAAATGTTATACGCGTGTCCCGTATGGTCTAAGTATTATTATTCTTATTTAAGAGGCCGATATAATCAGGTTTTGGTGGTGGTTTTTCCTGAAATTATATTTTGTTTTGTTTGATAAAAAAAAAAATTGTATAATTATCTATTTTATTATATGCACGTGGTATGAGATGTAATTTTCGATACAGTATACTAAGTTTGTTGTTCATGTAAATTTAATTATTGTAAATACACTTTTACTTACTTACTTACTTACTTTATATAGTAAAACTTATTAGTAGTTTTTATGTTTTCGTTCTATAATTATCGTATTTATATATACCAAAATATCGTGTTACTCGTTGACAGGGTGTGCAAATGTGAGCGCATTATGTGCGATGTGTTTGTGACGTGAGTGAACGAAAGATTGTATTTCGCCATTCGCGCCTTATTTATTTTATTCATTTAAATTACTTTGAATCAGACGGGAAACTTGAAACTGAAATTATTATCGTTATTATTATTGATTACAGACTGCGTTACTATATGGCGGTAATCCACAAAGTTGCGACTCTGCAATACAATTTACTAGTGTGATCAGTTTGTTCCGAACAGTTTTAGACAGATGTAAGATGGCCATTATACGTTCAATTTGTTTACCAACTCTAGAATAAGCTTCCACTCTTTTACATAACTTTCTTGCATCGTTGGTCCGAGATTGCGACGATCGATATTAGTGCATAGAACGTGTGGCGTGTTTCAACAACTTCCGGCTGACATTTTCTCGTTGGAAAATAAACTAACGAAACGACGAAGAGGCGAAGAAAATCAGGGAAAAGTGGCCGTCGAAAATTGAAATAACGCCCGACGGTTAAAGATGACCAAACTGTCGTGAAACAAATTGAAAAGGAAGTCGAAATCCCAATGGGAAAACCACACACATATATTATATATATATGTGTGTGTGTGTGTTTATTACAATTACTATACAACTAGTATAATTTGCTAACTACGTTTTGTTTGTTTCAATGCTGAGCAACTTTTCTTTTTTGTTTTACATTTGTAAACATTCAGACGCACTTGTAGTTTTCTTTCAATTTTAATTTAACACGTTAGAAACTATTCACTAAGAACATCTGGTAAGTTAGGGGCGTTCTTATTGCGTTCAGTACGAGACGGAATATACAGTATGTATTATAGAATGACTCAGAGAAGCCGGACAGTTTTGCTGGTTTTTTAATAACTCAAAAACTACTCGACCAAAATTTTTGAATGAAATTTTATTTTAAAGAAATAAAAAATAAAAATCGTTTGAATGACGGCTATTTGCAACAACGCATTCATTAAAGTCTTTACAAAATTTTAGAAGATTTTTTCGAGGATAGGTCGCCGAATTTTTGAAATTTCTCCAGAAATCCGAGTTTTCAGGTTTTTCAGGTCTCGTGGACGCGGTTTCGTAAACGCGTCTCTTAAAGTATCCCTACAAAAAAAAAAATCTAACATTGAATTATTTTCGATACTCTCTTTGCACTGTCGTGATTGATCCACGCCGAAAATAACGTTCCACGTAAAACGTATCCTTCCCGTTATACCATGATAACTGAAACTGGCAAAAACCGAATCACTCGTGTGTACACTAAACGAGGAACACGGGTTTTTGTAGCAGTGTTACCAACTGCGCTATTTAAAAAACAAAACCGTCCGTCTTCTCTGGGTCACGCTATATTTATGACGCAACCCATTCTGAAAGAATAGAATTTTTTAAATTATTTAATAATTATAAAAAAGTATTATTATAAAAATTCGAATTATTATAAAAATTGAATTATTATAAAAATAAACCTACAAAAAATTACTTTTTTATAATAAGTGTTAAAAGTAGGACGTAGCCGTTTCCTGTCTACAGATGGTACGTTTCGTTAACTTTTACGGTCATTTCATCGATCTTAGTAATTTCTTCCTAAATTCTTTTCTTTAAGTATGTAATGGTCCTCGAGCGAATTAAGAAAAATTTTTTCTTTAAGAGCGCTCCATAAATAAGAATCCGGGGGCGACAAACCTGCAAGGAGGCCATTTGACCGAATTCTACGAGTCTTGAGGTTTCAATTCTTGATATATACACTAACACGATATGGACGCAATTTTAACCATTTTTTGGACGCTCGTTTTCGATAATTTCAACTGTGCTGCAACTCTTCGGTTGGTTTTAGAGCGGTTTGTTTTAAATTGGTTTTCAATGCGCTCTAAATTCGGTTGCGTTAAAACGGAATAGCTTTTTTTTTTTTTTGTTTTTAGTTTATTGGAGGGTGAAATCAGTACGAAAGTTTTTTAACCAACCGATAAATGCTCGTTTTATTCGGTGCGACACGATCGGAATATGTTGTTTTTGAACGATTCGATCGTCTCCTTAACTGATTTGCAACTATCGCTTGAGAATAAACAAAAACGGTGCAATATCGTAAATCTGTCTGTCCTGTCCATTTTTTTCCTCTCTACTTTAACATAAATAAGCAACACACCAACTTTTGCACGATGCACTTGATCGATCGTTGAATGGTTTACACGAAAGCCAGACTGATCGCGAAGGGTTTGATACGTTTTAGAAGTAGTTTATAAGTTTATAACATATAATTTCTGTGTAATTCGGGAAAACGGTCATTGAGTATAAACAAGTCCGAAACATACTTGGATCGGTTGCCAAATAAGTAGGTTCACCAATTGACAATCATCCGCAATTGCATCGCATGCTTCAAGAAGATCTTTTTCTCGAGTATTAACTAACTGACGGAAAGTTTGATATAGCCGCAGAGGCGACAAGGAGATTTGCTGTTTGTATCATTCTTCGAAATTTGAGAGGCGGTTCGTTAGCTTCTACGCAGAGACTTATCGTTCGTAGTGGTTCTGAATGCTCCTGTTGCTAATCTTATGCCTTGGTGATGCTATCTAGTTTTTTCAATGTTGATCTGTTTTTGCTCAATTATAAAGTTGTGCACCATAATCCAGTTTTGCACGAATGAAGGACCGGTATAATAATGTTCTTCTACTACAACCTATTTCGGTATGGTTGAGCATCTTGAGGATTCCTAGAGCGCGGATGCATTTCAAGCGTATGTATGTTATATGATGTTTCCATGATAGCTTTTTATCCAGCACGATTCCTAAAAATTTGACTGTTTGTACCTCCGGAATTGGTTTTGACTGCAGGTGTCAAAACCATATTTTGTTGATTGCTATCGGTATTTGAAAAGATTATGTAGTTTGTCTTCTCGGCGGATATTAGAAATCCATGATCACGGCACCAGGTGTTGATGTTGTTTATCGTTGACTGTATTATTTGTTTAGCGATTTCAAACGACGATGCTTGAAGAGACACGCTGATATCGTCAGCGAACATTCTGATAGACATTCTTGGCAATCGTGGCGATATCGTTTATCGCTAGCAGGAATAAAGTAGTGCTCAAGGGTGATCCTTGCGGTATTCCGTTAAAGATTTCTCTTTCTTCTGATAGGATGTGGCCCATTCCGACGCGAATATGTCTTTTAGTAAGGAAGTTTTTGATTACATTTGCTAAATTACCATCTATTCCAGTTTCATGTAGTTTTTTGAGGATAAGGTAAAGACGCGATTTTATTCTTTTGAAAGGTCAAAGAAAACTGCGATAGTAAAATTTGAATTTAGGAATGATTTTTTGACATATGCTTTGCACCGTTATTTTTTAATAAAGAGAATACATTTTTATACACTTATATCGTCGAATTACGTACTTCGTGGTCTCCGGTATGGTATTAGCACATTACTTGTCTATAAGTAGCTGCGTGCTTCGGGTTTAACTTATAAGAATAATAATTTTGATCTGTCGAATAAACAAAATACAATAGGTTATAAAAATTAATTTATTATTAACGCTATTACTAAATAAGGAATAATGGAAAATATACGAAAATACTATAACGTAACATCGAGATACGCTTGAGCCGTCTGTGTTTATATTTATTTAAGATTTCAACGCGGGATAATTTACAAATCAGGTGAAACAATCCGTGTATGTTATAATTTCGAGATTACTCATTACCAACGTTGGTAAAGCCGGGTAATGATTTTGTACCCTTTTCAGGTTCCGTCTTACGATCAACACCTTTAGGGAAATTATATGAGCTCAGCGCTCATCCTGACATAAAGTGAGATGCGATTGCTAGAAAAGAAAGATCGAAAATTGAAAATAATAGCCGTCACCTATTGCACGAATACGATGAATTAATAGAACCGCGATTAATGGCCAGACATAGTTTTCTAAGGACTCGAGCAACACAAATTTCGAACAGCACCGGGAACAATAATTTCGAACACTAAAAATGCACCTAACCAACTAATCTCTCCGACTAGTCTACGAATAAAAGTACCAGTAAACAATGCGAAAATAACGACAGATCGCTCCGTATTGGTTCAGTAGCGAATCTAAAAATAAAATATATAAATACGTATACAATTTATAAAAATATAAAACTTAACAATACTAATTTAGATATACAATTTACAAAAATTAGTAAAATGAAAAATTGTATGTATACAATAAAACTGATAGGTAATCTGGTGAACAACAAAAAAAAAACTAACACCAAAATGTGTTTATATCATAATATCATCTAATTATGCTAATTAGTGTATAAACAGATAAAAAGAATTATTCGGGTTTAGTAAATTATCAGACAATCTCCAATAATATTTAAATTCGTATAAAAGCAATGATGAAAATCGTTATTTGGCAAACATTGAACAGAACACGAAATCGATGAATGAAATTGTAAAATTTTACATACAGAAAAACATAAAAAAAATAAAACCTACTAAAAATATAATATAAATCACGCGAAGTAGCAATAATTTATTAAATTAATTGATAAATTTTAATGAAGAATTAGTTTTAAAAAATATATTACAAAATTCATCAATTATTATTCTTTATTTTTTTATTTATTTTCTGTGCTTTTCTATTATGTTATACATATATATATTGCTGATGTAGATCGAATTGTTTACCGCATAAATAATACTTTTAATTTTTATAAATTGTATATTAAATTTTAATGAAGAATTAGTTTTAAAAAATATATTACAAAATTCATCAATTATTATTCTTTATTTTTTTATTTATTTTCTGTGCTTTTCTATTATGTTATACATATATATATATATATTGCTGATGTAGATCGAATTGTTTACCGCATAAATAATACTTTTAATTTTTATAAATTGTATATTAAATTTTAATGAAGAATTAGTTTTAAAAAATATATTACAAAATTCATCAATTATTATTCTTTATTTTTTTATTTATTTTCTGTGCTTTTCTATTATGTTATACATATATATATATTGCTGATGTAGATCGAATTGTTTACCGCATAAATAATACTTTTAATTTTTGTAAATTGTATATTAAATTTTAATGAAGAATTAGTTTTAAAAAATATATTACAAAATTCATCAATTATTATTCTTTATTTTTTTATTTATTTTCTGTGCTTTTCTATTATGTTATACATATATATATATATTGCTGATGTAGATCGAATTGTTTACCGCATAAATAATACTTTTAATTTTTGTAAATTGTATATCTAAATTAGTATTATTTATATTTTATATTTTTATAAATTGTATATATTTTTATACATTCTAATAGTATGTTTTTATACTTGATAATAGCTAACAGCCAGAAAGCTTTGTATTCTTTATTTTAAAAAAAAAGTATAATAATTTTATAGCTTCTTCCTTGTTTATTCATTTTATATTAACCGTCGATTTAAAAATCTGAAGCGACGGTCAGTGTTCCAAAACCAAAAAAAAAGAACCCCGGTTTAGAAAAAAACCGATAGAGACTGATTACAAAATGGTGGGTGTCGGGAGGAAATTTACTTTCAAACAGGCTTGGTTTAAGCTCCGAAAACAGCTTTAATACCGATATCGCTATTCGGCTAGTGTAAAATTTCGACTAAGCCGATTTCAGCAACGTATACTCAACGTTGAACCGTTGTTAAACTTTTTTTTACTTTATCTATAACGTAAATCCCTATTGTTATACGTTATTATTATTACTATTATTATTATTCTTGTGATAAATTTATTTGCCTATAGTAAGAGTAATAGTTCGCGGTGCTCTTGTTATCAAAATTTCAAAAACCCCGAGAGATAATCGGGTTTTTTAATCTATTTAATCGCGCGCATTAAAGTAAAAACGGAGGATATTCATATCTGCGGCGTAAAGGCGTGATTTGGTCGGATAATCCGATACGGGAAGTTAGCCGTGCTATTAACGACGTTGTAAACCATCCGACGACGAACACTTTATATTCGTCGTTATCAATTTAGATTTGAGATAAAATGGTTTCCTGTAGTAAATGTTGTTTTACCGGTAAACGGGAATTTTGTCGTATGTGAAAATTTACATTTTACCTGTTCGGTTTTGCAATCGTCCACACGAACGAGAAAGTCGAAAAAAATCAGCTTGGCGATAAGCTGTCGTTGACGCAAACACGCTGTGTCACAATCAAACGAGAAACAGACAGACGAACGCACAAATAATTGATATCGCGCCTATATTATATTAAGAACGAGATATTGCTCAGCTGCGAGATAACATAGATAACAACCAACTTTCGGTTGATGATAATATCAGATATTTCGAATACTTATTTTTCATTTTACTTGTAAAATCGTGTTTTTAAAAAAATTATTGTGTTATATTTTATATTTGACTTTCGGATATCATACATTTCGACAGTAAATGAAAATTTAAAATTCCATCAGTATACAACTTTTGCAGAATCCAGAAAATCGAAAAACGACTTGGAACGATGCTATTTTATATAACATGTTGGAAATATATCCCACATATTTAATTAAAGTAATAAAATCGTATTTATATAATAGAGTTTTCTAATCGTTCTATAGCTTCTTAATGAGAACCTATCTATCACGCTGTGGTTCTATAAGGTAGTGTGTTAGGTCCTTATCTTTTCCGACTCTTAATAAATGATTTACCTAACATTCCTTTAAAAACTGCTCATTGTGCAAACGACTTAGACTTGTATTGTTATTTATACAGACCCGATACGATTTATAGTAGATTATAATAGGCAGCGTTCGCCGAGTGTAAGTACTATAAACGTCGGAAGCTGAACTGAGATAAAACTGAAGCCATTCTTTTTTTCCAGAAACCACCCATTTGCCGCAAAATTGTAATTAACGGTCAAAGTATGAAATTGGTTGAAGATGTCAAGTATTTAGGCGTCACTCTGGATTCGCGTTTGCACTAATACTATCGATAATGCTTATAAAGCTATTTGAATTCTTTCACCAAAATACAATTAATATATATACTATATATAAATAAGAATTAATTATATACTATTGTATAAGTCGTATTAATTATAAACTACTGTACTATTATTTTATTCGTACACAATAATAATCGCATTCTGAGATGATTCGTATACATGCCGTGAAATATAGATATAGCTAAAAATTATTAAAAGCTATCTACGGATATTATCGAAAATGGTACGATAAACTGGAGACACTCCCGACTATTAGATTGACGCGTATCTTGGAAATTAATAAATTTAACATATAATGCAAAGCAATTAACACGCATGCCAGCCGCTACATTTAGAATAGTTAATAACAATGTGGCTGAAAGATTGACATTTGAAACAGTGCGAAATATTTACGTCTATACTTGACATAAAAAAAAAAAAAATCTTCAACCGCATATCTATCGGAGCATATATATATATATATCGCGAGTAATGGAAATGACATAAGTGAAATCAAAAGACGAATCGGAGTAGCTAAAATTTCCGTTGGAAAATTAACTAAAATATGGAAAGACCATTCTATGCAGAGGGTTCGAACTAGAACGATCGGTGGTAATTCTGGTAACAGTTGACGGAGTGTCAACCTTATCCGTTCTAGATAAGCGATGGGTTGGTGCCACCGATGCGCGTGTAACCGCTATCATAGGTACGTATTATTATTAAGGGCGGTATATTACAAAACAACGCGAGAAACACACACGATATCGAAAGAAGAATCGCATTTCGCCTAACAATTTTAACGAAATTTATTACGTTTGACATTTTGTGGTAATTCTTCAAATATACTTTATAAGAATAATTCAGTGATACTTTCTATAATAGTTGTTGTAATATTAAATATGTCCGATTATTAGATTTTAATTTAGTAGCTATTAGTGACTTGATACATATAATTATTTTATTTAATTACCTTCGAAAAATGACCACAATTGCGTTGAATTGTTTATTTTTTGACGTTTTCAGATGTTACTCGTGCAAATATTTCTATTAATAATTATTAATGATATCCTATTACGCGTATTTTGAATATTATCTTCAGTCGTTTTTATTAGACGTTATTTCAGTAGTACGATTATATACCGGACAATTTTTAAAGTTTGCTGTTAACGCATTTGAAAATGTTATTTGCGGCACGGAGTTTTACCGAATGAGACTCACTGCACTGTAAGCACATTTAGGTGGGATCAACTGGGCGAACAAGGCTAACGATCGGATTGCACAGAAGAATTTGGAGTACATCCAGCAGTGGATCGAAATAAGTAATTAGTAGTAGATGGATTAGCTGTAGAATATATTGCGGTTCCATAATCGGTGATAAATCTGTAACGAAACAATTTTTTTAACGCCATTAACGATCTCAAGACATTCATTTTCCTTGAACGACGTTTTTAAACAAAATTTAGGTACAATCCCGAAGGAAAACTTAGAAACTAAAATCAATCCAGTGTAGCGGATTTAAGAGTTATTAAGAGCGATGCGAACTTCAATGTTGACAGTTAACGAATTTGGTAAAAGTGAATCGCAACATTTTGGGTCTTTCAGAAATATAAACCGTTATCGGAAAACCAAGTGACTAGTTGGTTCGCATATTCATAAAAAACACGTTCTTCAGTAGAGACACGTATTTTCAGCCCGCAAATATTGTAAGATCATCGATGTACAAAGCAAAATTCGAATTGGAGGAATTACCAAGACATTAATGGTGATATTAAATAGTCAACACCGAGCCTTGAAGACTATTTTATTCATCGCAGATCGCCGGGACGAAGATTTTTTTCAATCCGAGCATAGAAGCTTAAGCGAAGTAAATAGTATTATGAAAAGAATAATTCTGTCAAAAGCGTTCAACAAATTAAAGGACGGAACTAGTAAATTAAACTTAACATTTACGTTAAATGTAGGTGTGATTCAAATTAGTATATTCACTTTATCTTTTACTATATTCCATCGGATTATTAAAAGGTTAATAATCGGATTTATATTATTCTTGAACCTTCCTCGTGTACTGCATTTTTTAATGATGATACTCGTCGATAAGGAAAAAATTGTCATTTTACAGACTTATTTGTATTACGATAACCGATCTTACAGTCGTAGATTTAATCGATAATACATAAATAAAATTATCGATCATTTACACTACATTTGAAACGAAGTTGGTATAAATTAATATTGTCGAGGAACACGAAATAACATGTGTATGTCGCATAATATTTTCAAGTAAACGTTCCTTGAGGAAAGCAAAACATTATCAAAAATTTATTTAAATATATATATATATATATATATATATATATATATATATATATATATCCAGAAAAGGCGGAAGGTTTTGTTTTTCGAATAGCGCAGTTGCTAACGCTTTTAGTGTACCCACGAGAGATTCGTTTTTTATCCAGTTTCAGTTATCATGGCATCCTATAACGAGAAGTAGCGCGCGTTTCGCTTGGAACGTGATTTTCGAAGTGAATCGATCGTGAACAGTGCAAAGAAAGTTTAGAAAAGAATTAAAAGTTATGCGATCTTTTTTGTAGGGATACTTTACAATCCGCGCTTACGAAACACGTACAAGAGATATCTGGAAGGTCTGAAAACTCGTTTTTATGAAGAAATTTCAAAAATTCTGCGACTTGAGCTAGAAAAAAATCTTCGAAAATTTTGTAAAGACTGAATGTATGTATTGTTGCAAATGGCAGTCATCTGAACGATATTGTGTTCCCCAAATGATTGTAAGCTAATCTTTCATTTTCATGTTTTTAAATAAAATTTTGATTTAAAAATTTTTGTCGAGTAGTTTTTGATTTGTTCAAAAAACTACAAAACCGTTAGTCTTCTCTGGGTCACCTCTTTTATATATATATTAATATATATATATATATACTTTAAATTTAGTCAGCAACTTAGAATAAAGTTTCTAGCAATACGAATAAAAAGAAAATATTGAGCGGGAAAATATTATTTGTCAGTTATAACAACGCGGAGAGAATACTCTTTGAGTTTTTGTCACTTATTAAAAGTTGGTCCGTTACCCAGCGGACGTGTAAAACTTTGGCAATTTGCAAAATTCAAAACTTTTCATCAGTATGTCTGCCCAATATTATTTCGAAAGTTATTTTAGAATATAATTTTTTTAATTTATTCGGCATTCGTACAAAAACTCGCGGATAACAACTATTCCTATTTCATTTTTATACATTATGTTCCACATTAACTGTGGCGGATGTTAAATTTTTTAATTAAATAGTAAATCAATTCGTACTTTTTACATTACGTTCCACATTAACTGTCGTAATGCGGATTTTTAATTAATTAATTAATCGCGCGGCAGTCGGAACTACCGAATTAACCGTTACGATTTTTTAATCTACACTTTTATTTTCTCTAAAAATTACCGATCAATTTTGCAAGCATATAAATATTTATACGATTTATTTTTAGAAGTATGTAACAAAGGATACGAGTTTTAACTGCGAGTAAAATTTTTTGAAATTTGAAAAACTGTTTCGAAGGAAACCCGATTACAAATTTAGGCGTGTATATGGAGTCGACGAAATTGTAAGGCAATACGATAGAATATAAGGTATACGAGAGAAGGATTAATAAACAAAGGTGCCCAAAATGTAGGGGGAGGGAAACGTTAGATCGCGCGTATGTAATATATAACCCATTCGCCTCAACGTCGTATTTTGTTCGTTGACGAATATCGTGACTAGCCCATTGTACGTAATTTTTTTTATCGTGAATATATAGAACTTTGAAAACGTTATTTCAGCTTGAGATGAAATCTGTAATTTTAAGTTTGACTTAATATTGATGTATATGTACCTTTGAAACATGAAATTACATTTGTAAATTGGGAACATTTAATACATAATCCGAAGGAAGAATAAACAATTTTTTTTTTTTTAATTTTAGGCCGTTTAAATTATTTACATTCGGATTGGAGCTCTTCTGTAGACAATTATGAAGGCAACGAACTTATTACTCTTATAAATGAACAGTATCTTTTGTATTGTTAATAAAGAAACATCTATTATGTTTAACCCGGCTCCTAATAATTCGGATAATACGTTGACTTCCGCTGCTACATGTTGAAATTTCTATACATGTCAGATCAATACCCGTTAAATAAAAAAATTCACAGGTATGTTTTCTTTAGATCGCAATTCACATCGATAGTGGGATATAGAATTGATAGGTTGCGCTAAGGAAAAGAGAATTTTATAAAATATAAAAAAAACAGCTGGAGGAAGAAAAATGTTTGAAAGTTCAAAAGAGAAAGATGTTTAGCATTTTCTGCAATATTATCAATACATCAAGAAGGGAGATAATTGCACAAATTCCAATTCTTCTCCGTTAAGCATCGTACTCTGTTAGTAAGAAGCTTTGTGTATCTGAACCGACATTTCTAAAAGTACGATGTAATTCTTCTAACAGTATTAAAAGTTCGATTGTAGGTTCCGCAGATAGAATTATGTCGTCTGCAAAATCTACGATTAGATAAATATTGTCCATTGATATATTCATTCTTTAGTTTCCGAGTTTAATTTTTTTTAAATCGAATTCAAGTACCGTATTAAGTTCAGGAGAAAATTGGATCACTTTTTTTGGATATTCTACCATATTCTTCCGATGAAATATAAGCCCTACTTAGTCTGTATATTTCCTTAATTACATCTATACATTTCGTTCCTAAACCTGCATGTTGTAAAGCACCGAACAACGTACGGTGTTTAATCCTATCGAAAGCTTTACCGAAGTCTATCAGAATAATATGTAACTTCGTAACTTCAAATATAACTTGATTAACGATAACTATCAATAGTTGAGAATCCGCTTGTAAATCTAGCTTATATTTGCGGTTGGTATTCGTTTAGTTCTAAGACATTCATAAACAACTTATACACATAATAGGAATCAAACTAATCGATCTACCATTATCTACTAATTCGCTACGAGAGGCTTTTTTTACGTAGTAATATAATACTAGATATATAGCCATTTCTTTAGGAAACTCTTCTGACTCGAATATTTTATCGAAAAATTTTACATACGCGCTCCCATCATATGTTCCGCATAAGTTCGGTCGAATCCGCAAAAATTTTTCCTTTTTAAATTCTTTAATTACCGCAGTTATTTCGTCGTCCATACCAGCTTCTGTGAATATCTAATTCACCATCTTTATATAGTTGTTATATTTTGCTGCTAATTCTCTATTGACTATTATCTCGTTCATATTTATATTATCTACTTTTTTTCGTCTATAATTTTCTCTGAAATTTTTTTTTTTTTGTGGTACAAATCATGTTCTTCTAAAGACTTTTTAAAATAATATCTTCTCAATATTCGTTTTCAGGCAAAAACCTTGTTTTTTTTTTATAAACTTTATAATTACAAGTAGGTGGATATGTTCCTCTATTCCAACCGACATTAATTCCTTAGTAAGAGTTAAATATTTCGGACATGTCATGAGAGGATCGAAATATAACACCCTAAAAATATTACTAGATGTTAAAATCGTTTTCAAAAAAGTCGAACGGAAGACGCCAAATTTCACGATTGAACAATCTCGAAGAATGATTCGACTGCTCCTACAGTTTTATAGAAAGCGGATACCTGTACGATAATAGACTGTCTTCTAAAGCGGGAAAATAGCTATTTTGGCCCTATAGTGGGCAATAATTTTACAATCCTTCAACCTGATACTACAAGGACAACGAAATGTGATGAAGTTCAAAATATTAACAGCTGCACCAACTGCTTACAATTTGATAGCGATCGCGTATGAACGTTAACGAGTATGGCACCACCAATAACAATAATAATAATGTAACGACATAAATAGTATAGAACGTTTTAAAGTTTAAACCATAGACAATACGATTCTTATTCAAATAAATTAGTTAATGGGCGACATTAAAATCTCTCGAGTTTAGAGCTTTCCGTTTGAAAGTACCTTTTAAAATTCGTCAGTTTACGCTGTTTCGTCCCCCGTGTGCTAGATGTAGAGTTTAAACAGAAAATTACGAAATGAGAAAGCTCGCGTGAATGCTTCATTATCGAAATAGCAATGATAATAATGTCGACGGTGACGGTTGGTTAAATTTTGAATTACCAACAATAGGACTAGTATTCAGTGTTTATATTATATATAGGTATATATATCATGGATGGTATAGTATTTGTATTTTCAGGCGAAATTCCAGTAAACTAACCGCCGCTGTCGTAAGGTCGTAAAATTAACTAACTTCTAGTCGTTACGAAAATGCCAAATAATCAACAACCGAACGATGAAAACTGGAGGAACAATATACGCTAGAGGACTTTCAAAAGGCCGTTAATTTGATGTACGTCAACCACTACTAATGTTAAACACAGAGGAATATCGTAAAGGTATTATATATAATATATATATATGTAGATATGTGTGTCCTTGCATTTCGACATAACAGTCACGTTCGTTGATATAGTTACGAAGAGATGTAACTTGGTCATATCATCTCAATAATATTCTCTTACAAATTGGATAGAGCTTTGTACTCGATTCGATGAAAAACAGTCTCCACAAGATGCAGCTGACCTCTTCTCGTAGACTAGTGTAATATGAACGTTTTGAAATATATTTGGACACGTATCAAACCTCCCAGTGTGGTAATATCTCCATTTACGTAAAAAGACGTATTATAAAAAAAAAATAAAAGTATTTTTCGTTTTCTTTCGTACTACCGGCTAAAAAAATTTTTTTTTCAGTTTAGAAAGCCTAGAAAATTAAAAATGCTATTTAAAAAAAAACTGCTCGTTTGAAAAAAAAAATAAAAAAATAACACTTTTTTCGATTCGGTCTTTCAAGCTTGTTCTGCTCCATTTTCCTATCCTTATAAATTCTTTTCTAGCCGAAATTTCGCAGAAAATAATTTAAACGCGCCTACGGAGGAAAAGAAAAAAAGAACAGAAAAACAGAGGGATACGATTTTGGTATTCGCGTCGTATATATGTACAGATATGGGAACATCGCCAAAAGCTAAAAAAAAAAAGTGACTTCGATCGAAAAAGATAATTTGGAAAATTTCGTGGAAAGAAATTTTAAAATAGTGGATTTGTGGTAACTTTATCATACAGTTAGTTTATAAATAATAAAATCGTTGCGTAGTAATCCGAATTATTACTTATTCATATACAAGCGCACAAATGCGTGTATGTTTACGGTAAAAAATAAATTATCCTATAACCTATTTCAGTCTTCTTCGACTCTCGGATTTAAACAGAACGCTTACAAATCGCCGTCATAGAGTAATATTCAATCGTCACAGATATAAAAAGTTTACTGACACGTATTCGCCAGATCGCATTTTATATTTACTTTCATATAATGAAGAAAAATTTTACGATATGACCAAAACCCATAAAAAAGAAACAAGTTAATATTACATAGGACTAAAGTCTTATCGTGCGTTATTTTAACTTAATGAAATACAAATTCGCATCTATTTCAACTATTTTTATTTATGTATTTATCGATATATATATATATATATATATATATATATATATATATATATAACTATTTTATTTAATGTTACCATATTTTCTTTATTTTCCTTCAAGTTTTCTATTGGCCTTTTCGTGATATTTATAGAATTTTGTTTTATTATTTGTTCTAACATAGCGCTAGTTTAACTTAATTGTTAAGGTACCCGGTATTTATAAAAATATAAAATACACAGTTTACAAAAATTAACAAAGTGATAAAACAATATTTCAACAATGGGCAATATAAAATTTATGCATAAACAATAATAATGCAATAGCAAGTAAAATCAAAAATCAAAATGTATACTTCTTAACTAATTCTTCATAAAAATTTAAAAGGAACAAATAAAAATAAGTTATTAAATTCGAGGATAAATTTTGATGAAGAATTAAAATTTAGAAGAGATAAAAATAATTGACGAAATTCGAGGATGATAAATTTTGATGAAGAATTAGTTGTAAGGAATATATTTTAAATTTCATTTTTATGCTGGGAAACTGTTTTTAAATTATTTCAATTTCACCCGTGTTTTTTTTTTTTATTTACTTTCTTCATCACAACTGACCAACTTTAGAGGTCATTTAGTGATTAACTTAATGAGATGAATGATGTTTTGTGAAGAGGCAGTACTAAGCAGTACTCCCTATAAACTTATACTGATTGGACAAAGTCTAAAGGCTTATTTCGTCACAGCCTGCAAATTTCACCGGAATCATTCGGCAAATCGGTAGCAAGTGGATTTGTGTGAATTCGTGCGACATGTTTGTTTGCCTGTCTTCTTGTTTCATCCTCCGCAAACATAACGTTTAAGTCGTTATGGAGGGTAAAATTTGAGACGTACTAAGGAGCGTAATAGTTCTTAATACCCTTATTATTTTGATATCGCTGTATTTTCTGTAAGTTAGATGTATTTGCGCAGCCCCATAGTAGTATACATACACCTAGATCGGTCTTAAGGCTATTAATCCTGATTTATTAGTTAGCATCGACGACATAGCTGCGGTTTTTAATAATCGATTTTTTCTGAACGTGAGTAGCTCAGGTCAGCCTAGTGTCAAAATGTAAGCCCAAATATTTTACACTGTCGAGATATTTGGAGTGACAACATTGTTTATTTCGATTGGCAGGCGTTTAATCTTTCGATTTGATGCGTTCACTTACTTTCATCGACTACTACGAGCCTTTTGCCAAGCCTCTACATGTCCGATTGAATCCTCCAGTAGTTCTGTGTCTATGTTTTCACACTTATCAACAGTTAGGATTGCTGCGTCATCGGCGTACAATACTACTTCTGCATCGCCAAGGTCCGGTAAGTCGGACGTGTAAATTAATAATATTGGTCCAAGAACGCGTCCTTTGGAAAAATATTTGCGTATTCATCGGCTATTTTCACTCGAAAGTATCTTTATTGTATATACGATTTAAGTAGTAGCGGATTTTAAGCTTGTACAAAATAGTCCCTGATGCCACACCCTATCAAAAGCCTGTTTAACATCCGGAAATGCAGCTGTACACAGATATTCTTGTTTTCCAAGCTATTCTCAATAATCTTCGTTTATCGATGAACCTGTTCTATAGTGTTGTGACAAAAACCAAATTGAAAAATCGGAATAATTGAATTCGTAGATAATATTGGAAAGGATCGTTTTAAAATTAGTTTTTCGAGAACATTTGAAAGATCATTTTATAAAATGTTATATTGTTGAATGTTTTTATTTATTTTTATTTTACTTACACTTGTGTTATTGTTTATGTATAAATTATATATTACTGAAATACTGTTTTATGATAATTTTTGTAAATTGCGCATTTTATATTTTTATAAATTTGTGTATATTTTTACTAGTTATATTTTTTATAGCAATTTGATAAAATGGCTTAGCAGATAAAACGCTGTGATTTGAAAAAATAATTTAGTGATTTTAACTCCTTTTTCATTGTTTATGTTTTATATGTTTTATCGCGCCACACTATCGATTTTTTTTCTTCCTTATGCTTATATATACATATCGATAAAATAGATGCGTATTCATATTTGGATGTGAGCATGGGAGTGCATATATTACAATCAATGATATGATAACAAAGATAAAATTAAAAAATACAGTTACACATGAAAAGCCACCAATAAATTAACTATTCAAAGGTATTTAAGTGTATTTACAGACGACACATAAGACGAATTCTATATGATGATTTAAATGCCTATAAATATCTGATTATTCGGGATAAATTAAATATAACCTAGAATAAAATAATGTTATTTTTCGGAAACACGTTAATACGATACAAGTTCGAAATTGGAACGAATAAGTGTCGAACATTCCAAAATTAAAAAAAAAAAAAATTAAACAAATATTTATAAAATGAGAATTTTTCGAAGACTCTCCGAACGAACGCTATATAAATATTAATTTTGAAGTTCCGTCACCTATGTAGACTCTATTCTAAATTGAGCTTAGATGTCCTAATTTAAATCATATTCGTCAATACATTTATCGAAGATACTTCAAAAAAGTCCATTACGTCGGTGTTTAAATAGAAAATTGAATAATTTCATCTCTTTACAGATAATACCTATAGCCTACTTATGTTTAAATACAATTTTGTGGAGATAACTACATTTCCAGATGTCAATAAACGTTTTACTCGGTCATCGGGAAGTGTTGGAATTTTTGTCGATCAACCTTCACAAGTTCTGCATTTTGATAATTTTACCATACCTAGCTGAAGGAAGAACAGTAGGATGATATTATTTTTAAAAATTGTAAATTTGTCAAATTTTCGAATTCGTTAAATTCTGTATTCGTTCAGCGTATAATTTTCTAAGTGCATTCACAGAGATATCTTTGCTTAATCTGGAAAAGTTGTATATTATTATACGCGTTATACGTGTCGAATTTTTTCACGAATTTTGCTACATATATATATAAGAAAAAAACGATAGAGCGACTGAGGGCTTCTTTTATGACTGACAGTCCGTTTCAACAGAAAACATTCAATTAATTAGGGAAAAAAAACCACACCAACCGAATTCTCAATTAATTTACGTATCTTTTAGCAGATTAGCGCTAGTATCGCAGTTTTAATATAAGAAATTATCTATCGCAATTTACGACGGTTCATTTCAAATAGTGTTTTTTTTTAATCACAAAAATATAAGGTTAAAGAAATTAACGACGAATTATTAATTAATAAAAAAAATTCAAACCGATAATTTAGCTTAATAATGATATATAGGGAATAATTTAAATAATAATAAAAATAATACATAATAATAATACTTACCCTAAGAAGGAACATATATAAAACGGAGGCAAATTTACAGAATAATATATAAAATACTTATATGATACTATTACTACTATTACTGTTGTGACCACTACAAATACTACTACTACTGCTACTAATAATAATAATGATAATAATGAAATCATCATCATTGTAAACGTAATTATGATAATACGAAGAAAAAAGAAATTATAGAAATACTCGGGAACTTCCATATTTAACCCTTGTAAACTAGTAATTTCAGCGGGAATAAACACACACATATGCACATTTTATATATATATATATATGTGTATGTCTGCAGCCTTTTTTTTGGCTAGATAATAATTTATTCATAAATGGAAAAGGATTATCGATAACGTTATTTTCATCGTTATTACGAAATATCCGTGGGCACGAAATCTTCGGATAATTACTCGCTTAATTGAATATAATTTATTCATAAACGGAAACGAAATTATTTCACGAAAAAAAAAAAAAATAAAATAAAATAAAAGTCAAATTCGTTAACGGAGGAGCTTATTATCGAACTTTATATATTCGTCTCCATAGAAGGACGTTTTCGAATTTATACGAGGGAGATTTGTATACCAATTTCGTAGTATAGTACGTCAGTCGGAGTCCTCGGAGAAATAATTTTACATACGAAGACCTTTAATATTATTATTATTATTATTATATATATATATATATATATGCATAAAAAGTCTGAAAATGCTTCGATGTATAACACGGCATAGACATCGGTTTTATTCTGACCCGTTATTTATAATAGACGCATATTACGTATACATATATACATACACATAATAGAAGAGTGTGATAAATGTGCAGAAAAATTTCATGTCTGTTGCAGATTGTTAATAATGTAATTTTATTGAATTTGGAAACGTGATTCGACTTTCAGCATACGTGATCTATATAACTAAAGTTCGAAATAACTTATAAATTCCACATTCGTCCGATACACAACCTGTCCCCATTTACTGGTTTACTTTGCAGTATATTATCAGTGCGCGAGCCACACATACCTATATATTAAAAAAAAAAAAAAAACTTTAAATGCATACGTGTATAAAATATATATATGCATGTGTGTGTGTGTGTACATATATATTGTTGGAAAAATAAATTTAATATATATGTTGAACTCGGCGTTTAGGAAAATATATACATTTTATTGTCGTTCTATTTTCCATCTTTTTTTTTTTAAATAGATTTTTTTTTTTTGGGGTCAGTTTTTAATTTAACACTTACAACTAATGGAATGAAGTATATTCTTTGTGACAAGAATATCTTTAAACTTTGAAAACCTAATTAATTATTACTTAATATATATTTATTTTATAACTGACGTAATATTTTTGTTTAATTTGTGCATTAACTACTAACGGTACGTAAGAGTACATATTGATTTCCCTTTTCTATGTCTTATATATTAGACTAATAATAAACGAGTTAATTTTAACAAATAAATAATATTAATACCGACATTTACCCGATCGAATTTTCGTATTTACCTGTTATTAACTAAAAGTAATAAATTATATAAAAACGATATATCGAAATTCGTCTAATATTAGCTAGCGCGGTTTTGTTCTCTCGAGCCTACGCTCCAAATCCGCCGTATTTAGGGCGTTTACATGATTTTCAAATTTTATTCGGTGACATTTTGCAAAATTCTTAATTACTCCATCGACCTGGTCGAACTCTTTATGGATGTGTGTATTTTTTTACATAATACGTTGCGTTCACGATATTTCTTAAAACTTTAGTTTGGAAAAGCCGTGCAATATTTCTATCGCTTTGTTTAGTGAATAACGGTAGGTACAAACGGGTTTAAATTTCCAACTACGTCTTATTAAGTTAATTAAATCTTATTTAAACGCAAGAACATTTTACGTTAGAAATTACTCCGATAATTCTTCAATAAAAACGTATTATTCGGGAGGAGTCCCACAAGGAAGTGTACTTGGGCCATACCTTTTCCTAATATTATTAAACGATATCCCAAAGATATACCATTTGTACATATCGCGTTATATGCTGATAATACTGCACTTCATATAGAAGTGATACCATTCGTAAGAGATTATACAGAAAGCTGTAAACTCAATTTCCAAATATTACCAGCGGCGGAAACTAAACCTTAATGCTGAGAAAACAGAGGCCATCTTATTCTCAAAAAGAAGACCGCCACCCTTGTTTGACATTGTGGTGAAATCCAAGCAAGTTCCGTTTGTTAAACAGGTTAAGCATTTAGGAGTGAGATAATGGATAGTCGTTTAACGTTTAGTAACCACACGTAAGTACGCTGTTGATAGAGCTCATAAAGCTATCCACATTCTGTACCCCGTGTTTAATAAAACGTCCGGTATATTAGTAGATTAAATAAAAAAAACTCTAGTCTATATTACCGTAATCCGACCAATATGTGCGTGTCCTGTATATATATAGTACTTATAAAAAAAGTTACGGATAATTCAAAATCACTGCTGCGCAGAATTTCGCTGATATTACGACAAAATATCACACTTAGATAATCAATTAAAACTTTCATATATATTAGCGAAATATCGCAAAATGTAGCAAACATTTTATAAAAAGTGTGCAAACCAATGAGCTAATTAAAATCTACGCGAGCGTTACACTAAAAATAAACATCGTACACATATGAGCAGATTTTTATAATTTTCATTTAATTTAAAAATCAATTACGCGATTTAATTTATTATTACGACTAAAATTTAAAGTTAATCTTTCGTGTAGATACTTTTTTTATTTTAAATATATTTCGAGATATTTATTATAAAAATTAAATTTTTAGTTCAAGTTGTTTTATACTTTTAATTTACTACGGTTATTACTAAGGTACTTAGTGCTTAATGAATTTGCTTGTAGTTGTATTACTGTAAAAATGAAATTGTTGATATAAACTGTTATTATTGTTGTTATTGTACATTTGTATATTAAAACATTTTATTGTAAATCGGTAACGGAGAATGTGTCTACCAATCGTCCAATACAGTTTTTAAATATTTTATTTCCAAATCGTCTCTATATGTAATATATGTACACACACACACATATATATATCTCTTTTTTTCTTCTTTATTCGAGGACAATTTCTCTTTAGTGTTGTGTCTGCTCCTGGAAAATAGACAGTTTTAAACAGTTTCACTTCAGCGCTATGTCCATCTTCTTCTATTTCTTTCAAGCGATCTTTTTTTTTTCTTCGTTGTACCGGTATAAAATACCACAACCAACGATGCTAAAAATAAAGACGAGGAAAGGAAGTAAAAGGAGGATAGGAAACAATAAAGACAGAATTAAGTATTAGACCAACGACTCCAATGAGTCAACTAGCCTAGGAGGATTGAGGATAAGATTAAATCACGTTGAATCAGATTTGTTATATTTAGGTAATAGGAAGTGCGTCGCGGCACCATTTTCTTCTTTTCAATCGTCTCGAGGGATTTTTATTCGGGACTGAAAATATATGATTAGACGCCCTAATAAACGAAAACGGATGCCACTGACAGGCGTAACAGGCGTATTTCCGTCGTACGTACTTGCGCTTTACTCTTGTGACTGCTAGCACTCACCGCCGTACAAAGAAATTGCACACCGATCGCGACTTTTTATTTAAGACGCGTTGTGCATAAGCCTCGGATATTCTATGTAGTATTTAAAATTACTTTGTTCGAGGCGGTAATACGTATACCCTTTTTATTTAAATGAACTAACGCAATTTCTTGGCCCCGTAACTACATTTCTGGATTGATAGTAAAGCGAAACATGCAGTAAATTTTTGACTCAACATATGGAAAATTATGTTGAATATATAGTGCGCCATATATAAAGTCTTTCTCGAATAGTACAATAATACCCAACACTCGGTTAGAATCTCGCTTTTCAGTTACCTTTCACTTAATCGTCTTCAAGTTGTACGAAAATTTTCAATAAAAATTCTTAATACGTGTAAGTGAAGAGAATCACCCGAGATTTCATGCATTGTTCCGAAACTCCTATAATATAAATTACGTAAGATTTATTCAACAATTGTCAACGCGTTCTGTATTAACTTCGTAAATATTACAGTAACAGACGTTCTATTAGACACATGTAACTACTTTCCAGTGTTGTCACAGCCCTGGCGGCAGGTAAAAGTAGCAATTAAAAAAAAAAAGAAAATTGAAATAATAAAAAAAATTGCGTAATAAACACGGTTAAAACTGAAAAAAAATAACGATAGTTTTAAAGAATACGTGGCTTAAATTTTCATATTTTAGGTTGCATACATATAGATGGGTATAATACGTGAATTCTTACTACTGTGCGTAGGATCAATTTATATTGTACGTTGTGTCAGTAACCAATTCGTTAGTTAGTTTAGGTAGTTTCGTTGACCAGTTTTCTTCCCTTATCAGTGAGTTTGTATATTCATATATCTAGGTTTCGGTTTTAACAACTTTTTTTTAATATACTTATATCGTCTATAATTAACTGTGGTACTACTTATTTTACTTTATCACTTATCAGCGAATAACGTCTATTTTAATAATGCGCGAGAAATTTGCATAAATCGACATTTTAAAACTAATAATAGCAAATGAACTTGTTAGTAGGCCAACACACTTTTAACCAGACTACGAGGTATTTATTCCCTCTTTCCTAACGACAAGAGCAGGCGTGATAAAAAATGTAGATAATGAATATACAGAAGATGAAATTTATCACAATATGAAAAGTGCACAATTTAAAGTACGGGGTATAATGCGATTTAACAGTAACAACAACATCAACCTACCTCATCAGTTAAAATATTATTTCACGGTCAATCATTACCAGAATATGTATATATATATATATATATATATATATATATATATATATATATATATATATATATATATATATATATATATAAGGTTAAATTCATAGTAGAACCTTTTGTGAGAAGGGTAAATCAATGTCAAAAATGTTCTTTATATGGACACAATACTTTCAGCGGTAAAGCAAAAGCCGAAATATGTAAAATCTGCGCCTCCAAAGAACATGACACTGGTAAATTTGGAGAAAGAGAAGCAAAATGTTTATTCTGTAGTGACAAACATAGAATGCCCAGAGAGGAAAAGACAAATAGCAATAACTGAACTAATGGACAACATTTTAGCTTCCAAGAAGCTAACATAGAACTCCAAAAAACATATAATCAGGAAACACTTTACTCAAATGTTTTCAGCAATGACGACAGATTTGCGCCTTTAAAAAATTATGACGCAGAATTCCCGAACTTAAATGTGGCGACGCCACTAATACTACTGCAAGCATCCCACAATACCGTCCACCACCTATTAAAAAACCATCCTATAATAAAATAAAAGAGAAAAATTATATAGATGTAAAACAATTAAGAGATTATAAAGAACATAGACAACCATTAGCTCACCAGAAGAGGAAACAAAAAGAATAAACTACGAGGGAAGTAAATCTAGTACAGCTAGTGAAATAGGAACTGATCAAAGATCCTCAATTACATTTGATAATACCGACGCGGAAAATAAAAATAAGAGTTCAAAATATGCTATAAGCCGAAATAAAAAAAATAAAGTTAAACTGAATGAAAATAAAAATGAAGCGAATAAACAAAAAAAAAAAATATAATAGAACGATAATTGGTACTATCTTCTACTACGAGAGGAACTAGCCAAAACTATATTAAATAAAAAATAGAAATGAAATGGACAAAATTAACAATTATGATATGGAATGTTCGGAGCATATACACAAATCTAATTGAACTAAAAAAAATGTAAAATGTAATTGTAAAAACGCGTATATTTGGCATTATATTAAAAAGTTATAATAATATTTAATAAATGTACCGGAACAAATGACCTCTCCATTTATGAAAGTAAAAAGTCTAATAATATAAACTGGTAAATAATAAATATACAAGATGAAAATAGTATTGATGGAAAAATCAGACAAAAAACCATCAAAAATGAAAAGCGGTAATTTAAAAAATAATAAGTTTAATTATATAACCAATATGTAATATCATTTATAAGTAATGGAACGAAAACAAATTATAACGTTATGAGAATAACACATTAAGTTTAATGCAATGTTAGTAGATAAAAATATAGGTATAGCAATTATAACTCAAACCTGGTTAAAACCAGGAAATGAATTAACGATAAAACATTATAACATCAACAGAGATGATAAAAAAAAAATACCGAAGGAGGCGGAGTCGCCTCACTAATATACAAAAACAATAAATCGTACATTTAAATCAAATAATATACATTTACAAAATATAGATCAGAGCAAGGTACAGATATCATTAACTGAAATTAGACGTAGTAACAAAAATATAACAATACTGGGAATGTATGCAGCGCCAGGTGACAAAATGACAAACGAATACTGGAATAAAATAAAATCTTACCTAGGGAAATCATATATTATTACTGGTGACTTAAGTGCAAGAAATACAGTATGGAACTGTCAAAATACAAATTATGAAGGGAAATAACTAGTTGACGTTATCGAAGAGAATAATATATATGTTGTAAATACTACTTCGTATACTCGTATTCCTTCAATGAGTCAGCAGAAATATCGACTTAATATTATGCACACCAGATTTATCAACTAATATTAATTATGAAGTTCTGAAAGATCCAATAGGAAGTGATCATTTACCTTTACTTGCTTACTTATACATACCACAATTAAATACAATATACAAGAAAGATAATAAACAAGAGTACAATAAATTAACTCACAAAAACTGGATGAAAATTAATTAGGACAAATTTAAAACAATAACTAAAGAAAAAATTGAACAAATTACTAAAACAGAATTCATTAATAAACATACAGCAGAAAAATATACAGCTCTTTCAGATACACTAAAAGCTACCATCGATCAGTTAGTACCCATAACCAAAATTAATCAACAGCAAAAATTCAAAACGTATCACTGGTGGGATGAGGAATGTAATAAAATAGTTGCTCGGAGGAGATTAGCACTGCATACTTTTAACAAATACCCAACTATGGAAAATTATAATAATTTTAAACAACAACAAGCCAAAAGTTATACTTTAAAAATAGAAAACGTACAGAATTGCACAAATTTTGTGAAAAATTAAATCCTAGAGAAAATAGCAAAAAAAAAGTATGAAATCAAATTATATAAAAAACAAGTAATATTAATAATTTTAATAAAGCAGTAACACAAAATATGAATTGGATTCCAAGTTTTATCAATCAATATAACACTCCTATTAATAACTTTGGCAACATATTTTGCGATAATAATACAAACAATTCCCACGTAGACAACGACATGGAAAAATCGTTTTCTATTTGGGAACTTAAAAAAGCATTAGATCATAATAAAAACACACGTACTGGAGTTAATTGTATTCCATATAAAGCCATACAAAACACAACAAATTATTTTCAGGATCTCCTCCTTGGATTTTTAAACGAATCCATAATTAAAAGTACATATATACCTAATGAAAGGAAAACACAGTATACACGCCTTAAACTAAATAAGAATCCTAATGACTATAAATCATACAGACCTATAACTTTATTAAGCTGGTTAGGTAAAGCAACTGAATCCATGATTAACGTCTTGAATGGAGACCGGAACATCGAAACAAAATGTCAAAAACACAGTTTGGTTTTAGGAAAACATTCGGGACAAGGGATAATATAGTTATCCTGACTAACGATATATATATATATATATATATATATATATATATATATATATATATAAATATGTCTAAAAACCATTACATAATAGTCATCACCTTTGACATGTCAAATGCGTACGATCTAGTAAACCTCTGAGTATTTTATGCAGCAGGTTGAAGATGATAGGTATCCCCACAATGTATATTAAATGGATAGCACAATATTATAATGGCAGAAAACTAATTATAAAATATCAAAACGAAATAAAGGAAACTGAAACAAGCGAAACCAGGTACAGGTATCCCCCAAGGATCAACCCTTAGTCCATTACTATACAACATATATACAGGTGAACTAGATAACATACAAACAAAAAAAGTTAAAATATTGCAATATGCTGATGATATTATACAGCTCAGCTACAACTATTTCAACTGCTGTTAAACAACTACAACCAGCTATAACTAAGATGACAGAAATAATAAATAGACTGCAACTAAAAATAAACAATGATAAGACAAAGGGAATTTTGTTCACACGACACAGAATTAATCACTATCCCCCGTATTACAGTAAATAATACCTCAATTCAATTTGTTAAAGAAATAAAATACTCGGGCATAATGTTAGATGAGAAATTAAATTGGAATTCTGAAACACAAAAGATATTAAGGAAATGCAGTAATGGTACCAATCTAATACGTGCAATATCAGGAACAGGGAAGCCATCCCAGAACAAAATAAATACTATCTCATTTTAACTACTCATGTATATTCAAAAATTTCAACTCCAGCAATACCAAAAAAATCCAGACAGCATATAATAAAGCACTTCTGCATAGGAGCAATGAATTCAAGCCCAGTTAATAATATTAGAGCAGAACGTGCTGAACCAAGTATTTTAATACGACAACAATATATTACAAATAAATATATGTTAAAAATTAAAGGAAATAGACAACATATAATAAACAAATAAAACAATTAGAACCTTTGATCAGAAAACCTTACTGGCAATGTAAAACTTTACCACCTCTAATGGTTAGTGCTAGAAAGTTATACAATATACGACCAATTCAAAACTATAAATTACCAATATATATATATATATATATATATATATATATATATATATATATATATATATATATAAAATTAAATACGAAGATTATATACAACCACTCCAATATTACAATACAGTAAATCTACTCTCTAAACAAACTGATATCAATATGCAAAATAAAATATTACAACGTATATTATTCACTAACTTTCATAACCACGAACGAGTATATACTGACGGATCTATAGACATTAATAGAAATCGATATCAAGCAGCGATATATCGTGAAAATATAGATCTAATACAAACCTACAGAATAAAATACGCTGGCTCATCTACAAGCGCTGATATATATGCTATATACAAAGCGCTTGAGTACCTCAAAAATAAAAAACCAAAGAAAATTTATAGTAATGGCAGACTCTACAGCTGCAATACAATCATTGACTGCTATTGAAACAAGACAATATTATCGCTAAAATAAAAACCATACATGGAAAGATACAGAAAAAACGATTCAACAATTATACTGATGTGGATACGCTGCCGTATATATGGGAATGAAATAGTAGATAACGCAGCAAAATCGAACACGAATGTTAAAAACGATAATACTAATAAACACTATACAGAATATATCCTACAAATAAAAATAATGAAATATCAACAAACAAAAAGAAATAAGGAAACAATACCATAAAATTCAGATAAAAATATGGTTTTGGAATAACTACCCCGTGTTATGTATATATCTTAATGAAATAAAGCTTCTTCATCTTCTTCTTCTTCTTCATTACAATATAGTGAACACTTTTTAACAACAATCATCCGATTAAGAATAGGACATAATAAAACACCGGCACGTCTAACCCGAATACGCATAATTCAAAATAGTTTATGCGATAAATGTCAAGAGGATGTCAACCATATCATATGGAAATGCGAGAAATACAAAATAAATCGAAATAATATGATACGGGAATTATTAAAATACAAACACACACTTCCTCTAAATGTAGAATCAATAGTAAGTGATCTAAACAATGCAGAACCAGTCAAAATGATATATAAGTTCACAGCCCAGAATAATATAGAAATATAATAACCCAACTATAATAAACAAGAAAATCATCCTATAAATGGCCAAAGAGACCTATGGTACAGGCCAAAAAAAAAAAATAGATTGATCAGAATGCAGTCAAACGTGTGGTCATAAAGCGGCAGAAAGAAAATTCGTAATAAGCCAAACGGGAGAACGTCACCGCTGTTCGTTTGCAATTATGATCACGTGTTGCTCGAATACCCTTCTTTAATAATATTGACTAATACACTGGTTGTAGCAGAATGCAGATAAACGGAAGGCACTTATTTATGTTGATGCTATTAACCGGCTTATATGTATCACGTATTAGAAATTTAGGCGTTCAGTCAAATATTGCGGCGATATAAAGGAATAGAGCAGATAGTTTGTCGTGACTTGTAAGGAGATGTGCCCAAATTGCATGTCTAGTAAAATACAACCAATGGACAGAAATAATTTCCTAAATAATGTTTAAAACTTGTCTGTTATAATGCTCATTCATCAGAACTGGCCTTCTTTCATTCGGACCTGCGGGGACCTGAAATCAAACATTGTTTTTACCTACGCAGGAATTGCTACTATTCACAGTTGCTCCTTGGAAAAGAGTTATACTATTTATATTTAAATGCGCTCGTGATAGCGGGGCCATTCGGTGATACTGTTTCCATCAATTCTATCTATGCTACTTTTAATTCAATATTTGAGTGATTATTTTAATTTCACCTAATAAACTGGAAAATAATGTAATTAACTCTATAGGCATCACTATCAAATCTTTCTGGAATCTATCACCAGTCGACACTGCGGATTTTAACGTTTTTCCTTCGTGGAATCTGATGTTATTCTCAGGAATTTGTGTTATTATCCTCGTCATCCACTCCAACTATCTAATTATACAAAATTATAGGACCACGACCTTTATTAATTTTAATGGTAGCAGTACTATTTGGCCGTTTCATTAAAGTGAAGTTTTCGGACTACCTTTTCATTAGAACATTTAGATCTAACATTCTACAAACACATTACTTTTACTATAATTATGACTTATAAAGTCTTGCTCTCGAGATGGCGGCAAAGGTTCCCCTCTATCCTTACGAAGAATGTTTCTGTCATATAAATTTCTTCTAAAAGCATTCACTCATATCGCCCCCTCTTTGTATATTATATACTTAGAAATTTTTCACAACTGGCGCTTCTCTATACTTCGACGTCCTTTATTATGTCATTCCTATGGTCATCTTTCCAGGTACAGTGATATTCTTCTTCCATCCTACCCGTCTCCCTTCTACACGATTACTTTCGAGTATAATACCGTTAGCCTTAATATCAACATACAAATGTTTTCCTCATTTAAGAACAATGTTCTTCCACTAACCGCCAATTATAATTTTTATTCCTTGATTAATAGAAACTATCCTAACTCTCTTCTAATTTTCACGGATGGCTCGAAGAGTGCATTCGTAATGCCCGCTCACAGCATTTCAAAAAAATTTACCCTTAATAGAATATGCTCCATTTTTACTGCAGAAGCTACAGCTATTCTTCAATCTCTCCGATATGTATCTGTAAATCGCCCATCTACTAATATTCTGATCCTCTCCGATTCTAAAAGTTGTTTGCTGGCATTACAGCACTCACAACTCGATTCTCGTTTACCGTCAATTATTTACAAAATTTCTAATTACATATACCGATTAAACTCTCTCGTTGTAAGAGTTAAATTTGTTTGGATCCCCGGGCATGGCAATAATCTATTTAGTCACTTCAACGGTTACATTAGGGACTTTTTTTTTTTGTTTTATAATCCTCCTATAGATCTCCTAGCATACATTAAACTATGGTCCGATCATTTTACTGCAAGGCATTATAAATCCATTCAATCCGATATGCCTTCTAATCCTAGTTCTATAATATTTGAAACTATCAAATTGCGGAGTTTTATTACTACTACTTGTCGACTGAGACTCGGCAGTAGTCGCCTTCCTGCTTCGTTACATAGTTGAAACTTATTAGTTCTCCTAATTGCTCTCATCCTATGGATACCTATTTAGTGACTGATGCGGATCATGTTATCCTCGAGTGTTCCCATCATGGTAATTTTCGTGTTGCATTTTATCAAGCTCTTCACAGCTTTAAAATTCCGTTTCCTATAAATAATTCATTTCTCTTAGCTCTTCAAATTGCTGAAGTATATACGGCCCTACACTCCTATATTTTAGATTCAGGTATCATTTAATTTTACTCATCCCTACAATTACTTCTTAATCTGCCTAATTTATAAGTAGCCTTTTCTTATTCATTCCATAATATGCAGATAAAAACTATATGGAAACCCAAAAAAATCAAACAAATCAGAATTACATCATTATCGTTTCTAACAACGTTCAACAGTGTCAGCTCGGTATCAGATAAACGAATCAGCAATTTTAACTCTTATATCTCCGGTGTGGTTCGCAGGAGTCAAACTTTGGTAAAAGCTGTTGTGAATGATTGAACGAAACATTGTAATTCATAAAGTAAAGATCAACCTAGTAAAAATAAATCCATATGTTATTCAATTAACTTCTTATAATTTAACATATATCTTTAACATTGTAAAAACGGTTACAAATAGGTTAAAATCTGTTAATAATAAGGATGTGTTCACTATGATACAAGTAATTTTTAGAAACAATAGCGAAATTAATCTAGTTTATTGGCAAGGTGTATACATAAAAGGTGGTCTCAATCGAGGACAAAAACTCGTTTCTCGTGTGACGTAGTTGTGTGACCCAAACTAAACCGCTCGCTGTAGACGATATTATTTCGCGCGCGTATTAATACATGCAATAACAATTATTTTATTTACAATATTTACGCAGTGAGCTATTTGGATTGTAAAATACGTGCAAAAATGTTCATTTTACTTAACTAATTAAATTTCTTTCTTTTTTCTCTAATTTTCTATTCAAACGTTCTTGTCGCGTTTGATTTAAATATCGTAGTCTAATAAATGTCCGCTGCTTTATATAGGTGTATATAATTTTTTCTGGTATGCTAGGAATCTCATCAGACAGTTTTTTAACGAAGTTATTTATTACACCTTCTTCGTTTTTTATACTATCAATACCGTGATAATTTAAAAAATTTTCTTCTAATAATTTTCCCCATTTTATCCAGTTTTTAGATGGTTCATATAAACCTCCATAAGTTTTGAATTTAGGATGATGAAGCAGAAGATGACGTTGTTGATACAATCGATCCTAATTCGGGAAAATCTTTTCGTAACTTTCTAGCCACCCATCCAAAAAGGTAATGTAATCCCTCTTCCTGAAGATCGGTTTTAAGGTTTTCATTAGTTTCTTCAGTTGGCGAAAAGTCCGTAAATATTTCGTCATCGTGTTCTTCATTTCTTACATTATAAATAATACCAGATTCCTTGAACAGCTGTTGTACTAAAAAGGTTCATCAAAATTACCGGATGTATTCGTATTGCTTTGTAGAATTCTCGGGTTTGTACCTAGCATAATCAAACGAATTCTGTACAACGCATTCATGGGAGATGGATGGTCATTTAATCCGCCCCTTGTTCTTATTTGGGAGAAAAAGTTTTCTAATGCGTCCTGATTCAGACGATGAGTTAATACATATCTTGCATCATATTTTTCTTCTAATTCCACTAGTAAATTTTGAAGCGATTTAATCGATATAACAATTCCTTTTTGGAACACTTGTAAACTACGTTTATTTATGCACCTCATCGTCACTACTGTATCATACATTTCATCCAATATATTATTTTGCTCTTCTAAAGCTAAACCATAACCAGATTTATGTGGTATATTCGAAAATGGTATATAGGAATTTATAACACCAAACCAATTGTTGATTAATTGTATAAATTCACCGGTCTTTTGAGCATTATGAATTTTGTTTTCAGATTTGAACTTTTTTAATGCAGTAGCTACAGTGTGTGAAAACAGCTCCGTTGCAAGCCTGACATTTTGTCTTTGAACATTCTGACAAGTTATATGCAAATCGTTTATTTTATGGCAAATATTTATCTCAGTTTTCGTTAAAGAAATAAGATCGCATACCGGTTCCTTATTTATTATTGTATCGCACTGTAATAAAAAACAGGAGTCCAAAAACCAACTTCTTAATAGTTTCAGTAAATATGGACCGTCAGCAAAAAAGTATATATTTTCTCCTGAAACAGGATGACTATAGTATCTTTTCTCGATTTATATTCCAAAACTTTTCCAGAGTGACAGATTACCTCCTCCACAGTCTGAAACGCAAGCTACTACTATATATCCTGCAATCTTTAATTTATCTATTACTGTGTTTAATATATCTGAAGTCATGCGTTTATCAAAGTCCACATACACCGGTTGTTTCCATTTACCAAATAGCCCTCTTGCCATAATAACTTGCATTTGTGAATGAGGACCAATAGCTACGTCTTTCAGTTTATCATATTCGTAACATTCACTAATCTTCATTTCATCAAAAAGTAATATCGTCAGACGATCTCTTTCTTCGATGTTATTACCTCCAATTTTCATCATGTTGATAGCATCAGTCATTATGCCAGATCTGATATTTATTCTTGATGCCCATCGCTGCAGCGATGAAATTCCTGGTCAAGGAAAATTCAAACTCTCTCTTAAAAATATGTAGCATTTTCTACCAAGATATAAAATCGTGAAGGCAATAGAAGTTTCTTCAGTACTCCAGTTTACTCGCTTCTTTTTCTTATAAAATAAATTCAGCTGATTTTTTGTTAAAAACGTTTGTTTGTTTTTAATACGGTTTTTTCTATCATATATAAACGACGTCTTAATTTATTTATTATTCGATTTTTTTTAACAATCTCCTCTTATAGAAATCGCAGCTTTTTTTCAATTCGTCAATTTGTTTGTACAAACTAGCAGTTTCATTTTGTGTATTATCTGTTTCCTCTGATTCTCGAGGAGCCGGTACTTTGCATTCATTTTCAATTAGAATGTCGTTAAGTATGGAGTGTTATTTCCTTCTTTCCAATCTCTGTTTTCTATTACTGTCTAATTTCGGAAGCGACGATTTCGATATATTATTCGGCAAATTTAATGAAGGAATGACATCTTTCATTAATATTTTTTTGGGTGGAAGATTTGTTCGGATTTTAAATCGCGTTCGTAGTCGTTTTCTGAAAAATGAACCAAACAAATACGACACGAATTCGGATTCCAATTACCACTTCGTTTGCACAAATGAACCAATCGTTTTCTAATTTCAGGAATTTTAGGAAACGAGTGATACATAATTCCGTTAGTTTTAATCGCGCTGTTATTACAAGCAGCAACGGTACAACGTTGCACTGGCATTTTGTTAATATATCTAAAATAAACGCTCAAAAAGTAAATAACAGTGGATTTAGTTATTATCATAGAGTTAAATAAATAATTGTGTACGTATAAAAAAATAAAAGGTAAACATACCAGAATCGGAATAATCGTTCAAAAAACGGAAACAAAAATAAATGAAATATCAAAAAGCAATGTACAGACAATAAATAATATAAAGGGAACAACGAACTATATAAAACATTATTCTGAACAATTACTTTAAAAAAAAAAAGAACAAAAATAAATGAAATATTAAAAAGCAATACGATAAACAATGCAAAGCACGCAACATATTCTTAAAACATTATGGCTATTCAGAAAACGTTTGAGTCACACAGTGACGTCACAAAACCAGTTATTCCCTCTCATTTCGAACTACATACAAACACCGTTGATTGAGACAACCTTCCATATAGTAACCTTGGTTTATTGGTCCCTTTGTGTGATATTCGATTAGTTGCCTGGAACTGTAATTCCTTATTTTACAAATGTAACGAGTTGTACCAGTTTGCCTGCATAAACAAATTAGACATTATTGCTCTATGTGAAACAAGTACGTGTAAGCTACATTTTCCAGGATATATTATTTATAGGAACGACTCGTGTCGTAGAAGTGGCGGAGTTGCATTGCTCGTTAGTAAGAGGTTAAAATTCGAATTAATGTCGGTTCCTAAATTAAAATGTATACAAGCAATAGGTATTAACTTATATATGTAAGTAGTGTTAATAATCAGAGTAGCGGTTGTAATGTTGCCAGTAGTACTATTGCTATTTTTGCAGTGTACAAATCCCCTAAAAGTATAAAGTATTTCGCGAATGATATCTATTCCCTGATGAAAGTTAACAGTCGTGTAATTCTAATAGGCAATTTCAATGCTAGAAATAAATGGTGGAATTGTTTTAGTAATAATGCAGCCGGTAATATTTTATATCAAATGTCTACAAGAACTAACTATCGTATCCTTGCTCCGAGGGAACCTACTTATTTTCCCTCAGCGTCAGCCTTTAGAAATAGTGTCATTGATTTTGCTGTTGTAAAAAATGTGTCTATGTAACAGCCGGTTTCAATTAGTCAACTTTCATCCGATCATAATCCGATATTTACTGTCATTTTAGGAGATAAAAAACAGGTAAATGAGAAATTAATTTTCGATTATCAAAATGCAAATTGGGTAGAATTCAGAAAATTCATATCACAAAATATTAATTTAAACGCGTCGATAACGAGTTCTCTAGACATTGAAAGACATTTGTCTGCATACACAAATTTGATTAGTGTTTCCGCTGAACGTTTTATACCCAAAAAACCTGTGTATAACTTTCTACACAATGTTATTCCTTCTTATGTTGTAGGTATTATTAAACTTAAAAATCGAGTTCGAAGATTATACGTGAAAAATAGATACTTAAAGCCATCGCCAGTTATTAAAATAATGTTAACTTTTCTTAATAAACTAGTACATTACCTGTTAAACAAAAATAAAAATGATAAATTTAATTCACTTCTCTCAACGCTTTCACCAAAAGACAACAGTTTGTGGAAAATCTGCAAACAATATACAAGGCAATATACATTTCTCCCACCTCTTCATGACTCACACTTAAATAGTTATGTGTATAGTAATGTAGGGAAAACTGAACTTCTTGCTTCTGAATACTGCAAAGCTCATACACGTAATAGCAATATGTCTTCCAGTTATCAGGTAAACAAAGTTCATATGGCTGTCAAAAAATATCTGAAAGAAAATAAAAATACTCGTATTGTCGATTATGTCAGTCCTAAGGAAGTCTCTGCCACTATAAAAGCCATCAAATCTAAAAATTCTGTTGGCATTGACAATATCTCCACTATCGTCATAAAAAATCTTCCACTGAAAGCAGTAGTCAAATTTTCGAATTTATTAAACGCAATGTTTAAATGTGGGCATTATCCTTCAAAATGGAAAATAGCAAAAATTGTCACTCTCCCTAAACCTGGTAAAGATGCTTCCATAACTAGCAACATTCGCCCTATAAGCTTATTAATGAGCAAAATCGCAGAAAAAATTATTTTGTCTAGATTACATTATCATTCTGAACAATACAAACTAATTACCTGACATTCAGTTTGGGTTTCGCCAAAGATATTCTACTACGCAAAAAATATCTAGAATAATAGAATTTGTCAGCCATAATTTTAATTGTAATAAACATACTGCTTTAGTTTTGCTCGATGTTGCTAAAGCATTCGACACAACTTGGTGTAAAGGTATCACGTATAAAATGATACAGTGTAAATTTCCTACTTATTTAGTATTGTTAATTCATAGTTATTTAAGCGATAGTACATTTTATGTAATGGTAGATGATTCGAAATCGACTATGAAAACTTGTGCCGCGGGTGTTCCACAAGGTAGTATTTTAGGTCCGTTTTTATTCACATTGTTTCTCTATGATTTCCCAAAATTGACAAATATGCAAGTTGCTTTATACGCTGATGATACAGCAATATTTTGCAGCTCTTACAAACCAACTGCTATTAAAAATCAATTAGAAAACGGTGTACGTCGCGTTTTAAAGTATTATCGCAAATGGCAAATCGAAATAAACGCATTAAAAACTGAGGCCATCTTTTTCACTCGTCGTCGACCAATTTTGCCATCTGAACTTCTAGTAGATGATAAAGTTATACATTGGTCGGATAGTATACGTTATTTGGGAGTTTTATTAGATAAACGATTAACCTTCTCGGCGCATGTAAATTACGCAGCTCTAAAAACAAATATAGCAGTAAGTACAGTGTATGCGTAATCGTAAATCGTACCCTAACGTTAATAATAAGCTCATCATTTATAAAGCGCTTATTCGTCCTGTGATGACTTATGCTTGTCCCGCCTGGTCTTCTATCTCGAAGGCGAGCTTTAATAAATTGCAATTAGTACAAAATAGGTGTTTAAGATGCGTATTAAGTGCCCCAAGGTATGCCAGAATAGTGGACATGCATGAGATATTAAATATACCCTTTATTCGGGATTATATTCTTACTATAACTGGTAAGTTCTGCGATAATTGTGTATTGCATGAAAATCAGTACATCTCAATGATCGGAAATTACGATTCCAGGCAGCTACAGTTTATGTACACAAAGTATAAGCATAGACGCCTTAAACATAATTTACTGTAAATGATTAATATTTAATGTATCTGTGTATATGTGTATATATATATAGGTAAGTATATGTGTATTATATTATATATCTTTATAATGGATATTATATCGAATAATATTCTTTTTTGTATGCTTAATGTGATACAAAGCGTTTTATGGAGTGGGTTTTTTTTTCAAATTTTTTCCCGCGTTTTATACATTTATATCTGTAATCTAGTAAATATACTATAAGATTTATTACATAAAGAATTTTGTTTATTAGCGGTAAGGATATTATAATTCCGGTACGCGTAATTCTTATTATTTTGTACTTTTGTACTTTTAATGAATTTTTGTCAATAAATAGATTTCTTCTTAAAAATTCTTCTTACTAATATAGTATTTTAACACAACTTGATGTAATAGTAACTTATTTAAAAAAAAAAGATATCCAACACCTAATTTACACACCGAAAGAACGTTGTCAGGTCTTTAAAGACAGCGATAGATGCAAATGTTTTCTAGTCCCACGTTTTTCGAAGTAAAAATGATAAACTTTAAAATTTATTACCCTTACAAAACTATACACCCGGTGTGTTCGGTGGAGATATGCTTTAAAAAATAGGAAAGTATTCTCCGCTGACAAAATTAACAATAAATGTGTAAAATTTCTACAAGAAAAATTTTCACGCCTTTTTAATACCCTCTTTACTAAATGTTTTCAGTTTCAGGTGTTCCGACCAGCTCTTTCTCTAATTAACAGTTATCATCCTATATGTCTGTTGAATTTTATTGTTAAACTGTTTGAAGAGGTTGTCATTAATTTTGAATGAGGTGTTCGGCAAATCGTTGCGCCAGACTAGTTAGTTTGATTTTGAATACTCTTCGGAGAGTGCGGTGTATAAACATGTTTGGTTAATAAGCTTCTAAATAGTCGCTAGCAGGTCTGTAGTTATCTCATGTTATTGATAAAGCGGTTTTTGAAAACTGTAGGTGGTCTGACTTAATGGATGTAATGAAAAAAATAACGTCAATGCTTATATTTCGAACTTAATTATTAATTATTTTTCTGATAGAATTGCAAATTGGAATGTGTAACTCGTTCTCTTTGAGGAACGCTCTACAGGTTCCATATAGATCAACTTTGGGTCTCGCTCCGTGGAATATGATTTACCGCGTAGTGTATAATTCTGAAAATCTATTAATAATAATTGCGTCTTAATTTCTTATCTATATGAGTCTAGTTTTCGACATTAGAAAATGATATCATTCTGAACAGATTGAAATAATTTCAAAATACTTAAGGGTAGATTTGTGGGCGAGTTTGGTCTAGAGTTCACTGGTCGAAATGCAGCTTTTACGTGTTTAGCGACGATGACTGTGTGGCTGATCAAAATCTCGCCAACCTTATTAATCATTCCCAAATCTAAAATATTTAGGTATAACAGTGGACGAGAATTCTCTCACTATAATAAAATAAGCGTAACAAATACAGTATTTATATATTTTTTTGTCTTAGTTCTTTGCGCATTTATACCATATGTATTTTCTCCACCCGAAATCGTCCACGTAGGAGGGACTTCGGAAAAAACAACAGCAACAAAAAACGGTTTAAGTCGAGTAACTAAAAACACTTACCATCGGCGTCGACAGGAGATATCATTAACGGTGTTTGCCCCGGCTCTTTAGATGACGTATTCAAAGTGGCCGCTGTCATGGCGTTAGAAAACAATTCCATTTCATTATAAACAGCGCGGACTCCGGCTGAAATTTTATCGTTGTTTACATAAATTGTTGATAGTCGAAAGGGTGGACAGTTCTGTTTTCGTACAACCGTGGATAAAGATTCGATTGGAACGGCTTATAGGGGTGGAATTTATGAAATTTATTAATAGTACAATAGTGTCCACTACACGCTAAAAGCGGACTAGTTTTTACAGGTTTATGATTGACACAATATAAAATTAAAACTTTGGCGATTCCTATCATCCTCTCGTCGAATTTTTGAACGGTAAGTCCCGCTTCAAAATTTGCCACTGATAGCGTTTCGTATTTTCAAACCAAACTAAACTCAGCTGTTGAAACTGATTTAGTTCGGAAGTAGAAGTTGCGAGTATCTCCGGAACGTCGTTACCGGCGGCAAATTTTGCTGCGGTTTTCCCCGGAAAAGTCGACGAGCGCACACGTACATATATTAAATTAGAAAAATTATACGAAAAATAGGATAAAACGATTAACCCGGATGGAACACACTCGATTATTTTGCAAGACGCGTTAAAAATTCATTGTTATATTTAAATTTTAATCAATGTGTGAACAAGATAGGAGAAACAGGCATACAATTCGCGATAAGATTTAAAGGACATTTAAATTCGTATACGAACAATGATAAAAATCGTCATTTGAAAAAAATTGTAAAGGATTAAAACGTAAATAATATTAATTCAAATTATAAAATTTTATATACAAAAGAGAAAAAAAAAAACGTTATAAAAAAGGAAAACTCTTAAAAAAAAATTGATATAATAGAAGAAATAAATAAAAATAATTTAATAAAATTTAACGATAAATTTTGATGTAGTTTCAAGATGTATATTATAAATTTAATCAAGTTTTATAAAAAATTTATATTTGTATATCTATTTCGTAGAATTTGTGTATGTATAAATTTGTTTATTGTTAATTTGTCAATTGTGTTGTTTACCAAACTCGGTATCAGACTATTTTTTTAAATGTTTTTTCACTTTGCTGGTTTTTTTTTTTGCCATATTGTACATCTAAATAAAGTATTTTCGTACTCATTTTAATATATGTATTTTTTTATAATTTTTTCTTCTATTATATTTTTTATAAATCGTATACATATATTTATATTTATTTTTTTATGTCCATTTAATAATGGCTTAATAGGCAAAAAGCTTTATTTAATGATTTTAACTATTTTTCGCCGTTGTTTATAAATGTAGATAATCGCGCGAGAGATTGAAAAAAATAAAACGTGCAACCAGTTAAAAATTAAAACCGGCGTATCGTTGAAAAAATAGTAATCGCAAAATGTAAAAATATTTTTATTTCAAATTTAATATTAGTCAACGATCCGGAATTAGAAAAAAAAGATCGTACATTACGCTAGTTCAAAAAAGGAGGTTAAGAATACTAAAGTACTGAATAGATTAAGAAAGAACATTGAACTTAACTGGATATATTTCGGACATATCGTGGGGGTATGAAAAATATTACTCTGGGTACGAAGATAAGATGTCAAGTCGCGTGGTTGCGCAATTCCAAAAGAATGGTTCGATTTTCCCCGCAGAACGATTATTTCAGTCAACCAGTCGTCGATAGAAAGCAATTACAAATTGGTAGGTCGCCAACGTTCAAAACGAAACATGATGAAGAAGAGCAATTATTTGAACGAATGTAAAAAATAAATAATCTAATAAATACTGCAAGAAATAATAAACGTCATTTTTGCGAACGAATGGATAAATTGTTCAATTAATGCACGAAAACAAACGACGCAACACCGAGTATGTTATGTTTTTCGCAATGATTTGTTTATTTTTATTTTTTGATACGGCTCAAAATGATATATAAATGTATATGCATATATATATATATATCGTAGAAAAACGAAAAATCTCGTGTCGAAAATTATACTTACAAAGATAGAAGAATTTTTTTTGAATCAACTAATCAAATCGATAGAATTATGTCTAATTTTTTTAACTAGGTCGCCTGTTAGACCGCGAATAACGATAAATTAAACAAATCAATAAGAATTTAAAATATAACGGATCGCGAACAATAAATGTCTGCCGAGTTATGCGTATTTAGTTTAACAAATAAAAATAATAAAATAAATAAAAAATATACAAACCCGACTACGTAACAGCCATTACGATGGTAACTAACTAATGGCAAAGCGTCAACAAACATTTCTCGTAACATCGAAGAGCTGACAGTAGTGTAACAATAATAATGATAATAATAATAATAATAATAATGATGATGATGATGATAATAGTCATCGTCAGCATACGTATAATAATAATAACCATAACGTTACTTAACGGCCAACTACGGCGGGTAAGGTCATTCAGGTAAGTAGCGGTCAAAAAAAAAATCGAGGAAATTAAAAATAAAGCGAGAAAACAGCGAAAAAAAAATAGAAAAAGATAAAAACTAAAGTTAGAAAAGCATTGCGGGGGGGTGAGGTGTCAGGTGATAATAGATTATTGGCTCTTTATAGGCGAGGTTTATTTGTAATAAGCAAAGTTTTAAAAAGGAAGAACTTTACCACTCAAAGTCACGTCTGAGCTACTTTTTCTTCATTATTATTATTATTATTATTATTATTCCAACGATCGATTTCTGTGTTTAAAATTGTTATCCTTTAAATTAGTTTTCGATAATTATCAAAGCACTTTCTCCCTCTCTCTCACTCTTTCTACGTCTAAGTCTATATATACATATATATATATATATATATATATATATATATATATTATATATATATATATATATATGCACCGTCGATAAATTGACAATTGTCGAAGATATAAAAGGAAAAAAGCGAGAATATATCGAGCATAAGTTACGAGAAGTGATTTTTATGTCAGCGGTTCAAGGGGAGATGCTTGGAAAAGATGGGGTAGATAACAACGAACATAGAGGGAATGGTAGAATTTATTAAGTAATAAATTCAGTTAGACGCGGGAAGATATGAGATGGCTAATGGTTCTTGATGTGCAACCACCTGAAAGGAGATGAAACGAAATGATGCTGATGATTTTATATATATATATATATATATATATATATATATATATATATATCATCATTATACAAGTATAAGCGGAGAAATATATATACATTTACACATACATACGTATATACACACATATACACGTATATGTGTATGTATACAGACCGCGTTGGTAATTACCGGAAAATAATTTGTAGTATCAGAATTTTAAAACTCAAAAACCATCATATATAAATTAAATTATTTTCCTCCAAATAATAATAATAATAATAATAATAATAATAATAAAGAACATTGCTCGAATAATCGGCGAACAACGAATTAGAAACTTATTTCTTTTAAAACTTCGTACATTATAAATAAAACTCGTCTATAAAATATACGATCATTCTACCCTACCACAATCCTCTTTTCTGCCTTTAGTTTATGTTTCTATTTTTTTTTAATAGAACGCCTATTCGTCTGCACGATGATACAATTTAAGTACAGAGAAAGAACTAATTTCATTCAAAACCCCGATGAGAATGAAAAAAATTGGGAAAACCTGTGTCCAGGTAAAGGAGGTGTATAGAAACACAGATTGATCTGTCGAAAAGTGACGTTTTTTTTAGTAGTGCAATAGGTACTACTGCTATACTGTAAATAACGCGCTGGACATTGTACATCCGAGAGTTTATGAAACATTCTAACGAAAAGGAACACAACTTTTTTTTTTTTTTTTTGTTTTGTTTTAACAGTATTTTCAATGCGATATTCAGAGTTTCTCGGTATAAATCTGTACCACTTCTCAGCATAATTTGGACGTAGGTAAACAATTTTCTCTTAAATGTCCTGGCCAAGAAAAAATGTTGCTCAATTTACAGGTCTTTATATATATAAAAAATTTAGCAGTTTCAACTCTTCGTCAAGTCGTACGAGGTTCCAACAATATGCAACGTTGTTTGAAATATAGTTTCGCCGAAATGAAGAATGTATTTGGTAACCACATATTGACGCGTGACATAAAATTTCAAATCACTTTTTTTTTTTTATTAGGGTAAGGTACTTAAATTACCGAATACGATATTATACACGTACGTGTGTATGTCAAATAAAATTAATGTTCATTAATTGTAAGTTTTCGATCGAAAAGTAATCGTATTTTCAGAGAAATCAATCAACTGCTCGATCAAATTAAAGGGCGTTAAACAAGTTCAAAGCATCAAGTGTGTAGGGGGAGCATACTCGATAAAAATAGGATATATAGCAGGATTGAACAAGCGAGAAGAGTATTGATAAAAATGAAAAATCTCTGCATGCGTGAAAATTTAAAATTAGAACGTACGCTTTCCCTATACTATAATGTACGGTTCCGAATGTTGGAACATTAGAAAAAAAAACTCAACGCGAATGATATGGATCCTGAAAACATCAAGGATTTAAAACGTTAAGAATATTGAAGTGCTTAATAAACTTGGAAAAACTCCGAAAAATTAAAATACCTAATTCTGCGATATTTAGCACACATCATGAGAGGATCGAAATACGACATACTAAAAATGTTAATAGACGAAAAGCTTGTTGACAAAAGATCGAGGGGAAGACCGCAACTTTCATGATTGGACAACCTTAGACATCAACTGTTCCTCGGAAGAACTTGTCTAGTCAGCCGTTTTGATAGAAAGATATTTTAATTGCTCTTCACCAACTTTCTAGATGGAGACGCTGGATGAGGAAGATGAAAAATATGCAAAGACCGCGAACTAAACCGCAGGCGGGTTGCTAGTTTGACTATAATTAAGAAGCTTATTTTGAATTATTTACCATATTTTTCATTGAATTAACAGAAAAATACAAACACGGCTTTATTTTTATTGGTAATAACATATTTTATCCATTCATTCTTTAAACAATGTACCCATATTATCAGTCAATTAATCGCGAAACGTTTAATTTGACCGTTAACTTTTCTTGTAATATAGAATAAATTCGCGTTAGTTCACTTCGAATTTTTTTTATGTTACACAAGACATTCCACGTCGTAGAAAAATTAATCATCTGTCGAAATCATTTCTTCATTGATATAAGCACGGCGTGAAAAACAGCATCGAAACACTGGCCTCAAATTGTTTCTTTTTAGGACAGTTATCGGTCAATCAGCAGTTTCTTCAAGGCAATTTACGTTTAATGCGTTTTAGACGCGTTTATAGTTTCAAAAATGGTTACGTATCAAATTCCGAAACAAATTCAGTTGACGATAACTTGCTCGAAACCTGTTTGTCTATATTATTCCAATTAAAAACAAAATTTATAAATCGTTTCTGTAAAGTCAACAAAGTTGATTTCACATGACTGACTTGCATTAATCACAACGTTAATTATTAAGAAAGAACTTCATATTACATTATGTAAGAGAAGGAATAAATCTTCTTGTTTACCCGCCATCTTCATTTCGAAGGTTGGGGATCTATACTCGAAAACAATTCCTATCAACCGCCACCAGAAAAGTCCTAATGATGAACATCGGTAACATTTCTCGAGGTTGTCTGTCCATATTATTTGAGGTCTTCTCCTCGATCGTTTCCATTAATTTTACTCTTAATGTTTTGTACAGTATATTTCGTTCTCCGCTCATAATATGCACAAGTAATTCAATTGTGTTCTTTTGATAGTTTCCATAATTTCACAGCTTTTTCCAAATCTATCAAGCACTTCGATGTTCTTGACTTTTTTGTACACGTGGTATTTTCAGCATCCGGCGGTATACATCTTAAACGTGTTGATATTTTTTTCTAATGTTGAATTTAGTGTCCAACATTCACATCAATATAGCAGAATAGAGAATATGTAACATCTCAGAAGTCTGATTCTTAGTTCCAAACTCTTGACGTATAAAAACGTTCCTCATTTTTATTAATGTACTTCTACCTTATTCAATTCTACTATGTATCTCAGGTTTGGAAGTACAATTCATTCGAGTATTTGATACGTGAGACTTGTTCAAAGTTTTCACCTCTTATTTTGAACCTCACAGGCTTGTTTGAAAATACAATGTATTCAGTTATATTCATAACTTTATTCTGCAATCTTGTCTAAGATTCGTTTAAGCTGTTTCTTACTATCTGCTATATAATATAACGCCATTTATTTTCAGTTTCCCGCCAGTTTCTTCTAATGCCTCTTTGAATATAGCTTCCGCATATATATTAAAGAGTGGGGGAGATAGGACATATCCTTGGCGTGCTCCTCTCTGGCGGCTGTTTCTGCCGATTACGCATTTTATCTACACAAACTACTGCTGCTTGGTTCCAATATAGACCACTAACTATTCTGAAACTTTTTTTATTTATAGATATTTTCTTCAATATCTTTATCAAGTTATCATGGTTTACCCGATTGAAAGATTTATGATAATCGATGATTTGCCAAGCTAGTGCAGTTGTTTTATGTAACATCTGAACATCGATTTTTTTTGCCATAAGTGTGATACGAACCCTTTTCACACTTTCAATTCGAGCTTCCCATAAGGAATTACGAATGGAAAAAATAAATCTTTGATCCACGTCGACAAGTTACTTCTTAGTTCTTTTCTGTATCCAATATCTATATTATGTACTATATTATATATATATACATATATGTATGTGTGTGTGTACTATATATATGTATATATAGGGTAACCTAGAAAAGACTGACGGTTATGTTGTTTTTTGAATAACTCTAAAATGATTCGAACAAATTTTTGTGAATGAAATTTTATTTAAATATAGAAAAACGAGATATTAGCTTACAATCATTTGTGGAACACAATACCATAAATGAACGCCACTTGCTACATACATTCAGTCTTTACAAAAGACTTTTTCGAGCATATGTCGCTGAAGTTTTGAGAGTTTTCAGGTCGTACAGATTCACAAAAAAAAATCGCGTAACTTTGAATTCTTTTCGAAACTTTCTTTGCACTGTTCATGATCGATTCAAAGCATGCTCCTTATCGATATAGGATGCCGTGATAACTGAATCTGGATAAAAACGAATATCTCACATTAAACCTGGAGCACGCGGTTTTAACTGTATATATTTCCCAGTTTTAGTGGGAAATACTTAAATAATTTCCCGTTGCCTACTGCAGAATTTGCTGTTAGGGTTTATTCCCACAGCCTTTGGGTATATATATGAACCGCAAGGCAGGGATTGTTTTGTTAGTGAGAAGGTAACAGTGCAAGGTTTTTAAGACGACGAAGAATCTGTTATAATATTTATGCAGACTTTTATGGCCAGTTTCTCAAGCTGACCATCTGCATCCGCATGTTTCTTACATTGTCACTACTGGAATTATCTAGCTCCGTTTACCAGAACGTATAAGGTACCCCAGATAACGTGTTCTTTTGGGAAAGCTATGGCTAGTGCTCATTGAAATGAGAGTGCCGATCACCTAGTATACTTAATCGAACAGTTATACATGCACAATGTCAACACGGTGTATGTTGAAGGTGGTGTCAGATGAATTTAAGACGAGTAACGGAGTGAGGTAGAAATGAGTCATATCTCCGCTGCTGATTAACCTACACGGTGAATATATCATGAGGCAAGTTACGGATGATCCAATTGATTGTCCAGACATTGGTATATCTATTGGCGGAAGAACTAGTAATAATTTGCAGTTTGCAGACGATACTACGCTGATAACTACCTCTATAGACGACATGGACATATTATCGGACCGACTACATAAGATAAGCATTGAATATGGGCTGGAAATAAATAAGAATAAAACAAAATTGGATTGCAGTAACTTAATACTGGAACAGGAAAAACGAATTAATGGGTATGAAACGTTACACAATATATCTGGGTTCGCATGTTTAAGATAGCGGTTCTTCAACGAGTGAGATAAAACGGCGGAACCAGCTGGCACGGAACGCCATAAGCAGGTTAAATAGAATATGGCGCGATACGTCAGTCACAAACGCGATAAAGAAGGAGTTAGTACGTTTTTTAGTTTTAACAGTATTTACATACGCGTCAGAGACTTGGACGGTGAAAGCGTAGGACAAGCAACGAATCAATATCATCGAAATGTGAGCGACGTACGCTACGAATAAACTAGACAGCAAAGCAAATGAACGTCTCCATTTTGCATGAACTGGACGTGAAGCGTAGGCTGTTTGATGATATTTTGCGTTTTTTCGGTCATATCATGCGCAGCGAATATTCAATTTTGCGAGAAATAATTGGTGGTAAAGTACAAAGGAATCGTCCACGTGGCAGCATCATATAGACTGATACCGTCGGGAACATTTTAAAGAAATCAATTACAAAGTGCAGGCGGATGGCTGCAAATCACAAAGAGTGGCAGAAAGAAATTGAAGATCCTGTAGTGTAATGGTCATGATATTCCTTCGAGGAATTACGACCACAGAAGAATAATATACGTATTATATATTATATGATATATATATATATATGTGTGTGTATGTATGTATGTAATCAACGTACACGGGTGGTAACTATTCCGTTTAATTAAACACCTACGTGTAATTTGTTTTGACATTATTTACCCAATATCATCGCAAAGCAACATTCACACATTCATTACAACCACACACGACCACACACACATGACATACATTAGTACTGAAATGACAAAACCTCGAAAACAGAAAAGGGATCATTCAATCGAGGAAAAAGAAGGAATACTAATTAAATTTGCCGCATATATGGCTTCTGAATGACGAAGTGTAGGTTGTTTTCCATACAGAATTATACATATATATATGAATACGGGTATATTTTTACGTACAATATATTTATTTATGTATGTTTGTGCATCTTTAACTAGCAAGATAATGTCTTGCACTAATTCATGACTATTTTACACTTTCCTTACTGATCACAATTATTCGATCATTCTAACTAGAATTACACAATTATCCATTACACACCATTATTCTTTCATCCGTGAATTTTACATTTTAGGTTTTTTTTTTTTTAACTGATAATGTGTAAAAATATAATTAAAATCAGCCGTTAAGTAGACGACAATTTAAAAAAATATAATTTTTTTTTTTCGACAAAATTTGTCAAATTACCTTTCGAGTACCTCTGCATATAGACCGCTTAAGTGTAAAATGTGTTCGATCCAAATTTGCACGTAAAGTACTTCGTCATTATATAATTTTTAATTACCACGGTGAAGACAGTGGCATCCCACTCACCCTATAACACACATCGTCCATTCTCCATCCGGATAATCTGCAAGTGTTTCCACATATAGCAACGTTTCTAGAGAAGTAGGCACCTTTGATTAAAATATAAATAGTTCGGCAGTATCACGTTGGGTAGGCCGTAAAGGCATTCCCGTATAAAAAATAAAAAATAGAAAAAATAATTTATTGTATCGATTTACGTTTGTCGTCATTAATATTCTTCGTAAATCTTCAACGGCACGATTATATTATACAAAATACAGCTCTTCGACTAGCCGTTGGAGCTCTCCGCTACACACGTGTTAACAGCTTACATGTAGAAGCATCAGAATGGTCTCTCAAGATCCGTCAAATGTATCTACTATCCAACTTTTGACACAGTGTGATACCACCAATTTTACATCAGCTCTTCCGGCACAATCTGCATTCAACCTAAACTCACCACGATCAATACTGACAAAATTTTCAAACATGCTATCAACACTAAATACAGACAAACCATTACTTTATAGAAACTTAAATCCAGTAATGCGACCGTTGACAAATAATTCAATCAACTTAGACTTACATATTTATAACCTGAAGAATAATTCCCATACTGATCAAGAAATTATTCAATCTGTTACTTCACGAACATCTCAGTCATTAGCATTCTATACAGATGGCTCCAAATTTGATTCGTTCGTTGGCTGCTTTGTTGTCAAAGATAACGAAGTCTATATTCCATTCTCATCATTTACAATTTTATCTGCCGAACTATATGCAATATACTTGGCCATCGATTTTAGTTACTGAACTTGAGTCTAGCTTGTCAATAATAATCTGCTCAGACTATCTTCAAACTTTAAATACTATTAATAATGTATCTAACAACAATAGACATCCTATAGCGGAAACGATTGTAGAATTAATTAGTAAAAAATACTGAACGAATTTCTCCGGATCACAGCACATACCAGAGTTGCCGAAAATGAACTAGTTGATAGGGCAGCAAAGGAAGCAGCAACTGCATTATCTGTGCCTAATTTACCAGTTCCATTCGCAGACCCCAAGGGGTTTATGGGATCATCATTATTTCAGTTATGGCAAGAAGAATGACAATCCGTATCGACATCGAACAAGCTACGATCTATCAAACTAAAAATAACACCCTGTAAGACACACTTACAACATCGGATAGATAATGTAGTTGTAAATCCGATTGGGCCACACTAAACTAACACATGCTTATCTTCTTAATAGATCGGAAGCTCCATTGTGTACGGTCTGCAACATTGTAATGTCTGTCCAACGTATACTGACAGAGTGTCCTCAATACAGCCTAATCATACTACGGTCTTTCATCTTTATTGCAGCTACTCCTCGATGACAACGTTTCTACGCTATCCAGACTCATCTTCTTCCTACGTGATACTAGATTGTAACATTTAATTTAATACTTATTTGCCTCTGTGCCTCTAGCCGTTAGTTGCTGTATATGGCGTATTAATTTAGATAATAATAATAATAATTTACCGTCTAACCGAAAATCGGCCGACTACTAAGATTTGACAACGGGAAATATCTAGGGACGACACGTGTATACGATAACGAGTCTCGAGAGTGTGGACACCCTTGATGCAGTAACGAGTAAAAACGTATAGAACGACTATTTCGATATATCTTGATCCATCTGGTTTTAAATATATATATATCAAAATTTCCCAATCGTCCATCGTAAGATACTATATAAGTTTTCTTACTTTACCGTCGACTATTGTATAACGATACACATGCATATATGTATATCTTCGTTCTTATTAGTTCTTTTCTACTTTGAAATTTTCTAATTTCGGCTTTAATCAATTTCGTCCATAGACCGTTGTTGAAAGACACGAACGCCACTATTTTACGTCCTTTATTTAATCTGCACGTATTTTCCATTTTTATTATTACCTTTATATTTATTTTTGAATATTTCAATTTATTTATTTAAAATTTCTGACCTATACTCGTCTAAAATTTATTATACCTGGGATGTTACATTTCACACAGTTATGCAAGTGTCATCGTATTCGCGAGTAAACGTGATAAAAGTTACACACATACCTGACAAACAAACGGTAAAATAAATAATTCGAATTAATTTAAATGTTGTTACTAAACGGAATACTTGAAAAGATTTATTTTTCTCGTAACGCGTTTGATAATTAAATTTATCGTTTTCAAATTTCTCACATAAATTTAAGGTTCGTCATCGTTAAGTGCAGTCTCCGTATCGAAGGTAGGCGACTAAGTTACCTGTAAATATTTTGTTGTACAGTCTGAGTAGCGTACAAGTCAATCATACATATGACGCTAGCGTAGAAAACACACACACATACACGGGAGAACTGACAGTAATCGCTTTATTGTCACATCACAATGGAGCACAGCTTGTTTTTGTAGTGTTACTAGCGTACATATTGTGTTGTGCGTGGTGGTTTACCATTACCTTCCACACGATAGGTTTATCGATATTTTCATTTTCTGATGATAATTTTTGGATCATATTCGAACTCGGTATCTTCCGTCTATAGAGAAGTCTGTGCTCCGGCTACTAGGCTATCCTGATAAAGGTTACCTTTTTGAAATCGATCTATTAAGAAAAGTCGAATCCAATTGCAAAGTCCAGAATTCGATTGCCGTATGGATACTACCCACCATCTTCGACAAATAATAATCGCGAAATAATTAACAGTCGATTATTATTATGTATTAGTCGGTTAGTAGGAATGTTATTTATATATGAAACAGAATTAATGTTGCGATTGTAGACATTTATAGTAACCATGAAATAATTAACAAGCCAATTCCTCGTCTTTTTTCGAATTTGTCAGCTATGGACCACGTAAGATATCTTCATGATGGCTGTTCCTGTTCCTTTAACTGCAGTATTTGTTCATTGCTTCGCTATGTTTTTCATTCCTTTCCATCTGTCCATTTAACACCAGTTCTTCACTTTTTCTTAAAAGTTATAACTTTGCTTCTGAACCTGCTCCTATTCATAGTGTCTTTTTTCGTTACGTTAATATGTCCAAAATCTTTCTTAATAGTCTATTATTATTATTATTTTTTTTTAGGTGCCGTGTACCACAACTTAGACGCACCGAAGCTATTTTAATTGTTACTTTTAAAAACTGGATGGTTTTTTCAAGTTCCATTGGATTATTAGAAAGTGCCGTGGGAATTAAAATATTGCCATCAGGATGGTGTTTCTGAAGTGGCCTACACTTTGATAGCATGTGTTCGACTGTTAGAGGCTCCCGTCCGCAGTAGCAGCATATCGGTTGATTTTTTTTCCTATTATTTAATTTGGTTAATACAGTATGTCCAATTCTAAGCCGAGTTAGTAGAACATCATCACGCCACGATGGGATGATTGTTCTCCATGGAGCTGTTTTCAACTTGACATCTCGGAGTTTATTGGTTATAGGAATACGCTTCCAGCGTGAGTTCCATGCCTCGTGAAATTGGTTTTTGATACTGTGTATTTCGTCTTGCATTGGGATTGAAATTTTTGGTACTGGAAACATCTCCGCCGCTTCTTTCGTGGCGATGTCAGCTTCTTCATTTTCCTCTATGTTGGAGTGTGAAGGGATCCAGCATATAATGGTTTCTTGTATGTGTTGGTTAGCTGACAGGTGAATATCTTGGGCTATCGGGTGGTTAGATTTTGAGAGATCGAGATTAATGGTTTGAACGGCGTAAAGTTCGTCGGTAAAAATAATTATTTTTTTTAAGCGTAAGTCTCTAGCCAAATCGATAGCTAAGTTGATTGCCATTAGTTCAGCGGATAGCACTGAGAATTCGGTTGGTAAAACGTATCTTACGGTGATATCTCGATGTATGATGGAACGTAGTTTAAGCTGTCTTTGATGCATAGAATTTTTCATATGAACTAAATTATGTCATTAGTCTGTCATAGGCTCTTTGTTTTGACATCATATTTTTGTTGTATAATGCCAATGATACGTCAATTTTTAAATTTGTTCTTTTGTTCGGTATTATGCGATGATCTATTTGTTCTGAAAGGTTGAGGCTTGATGATATTTGTAATATGAGTTTGAAATAATCTTGTCAAATGAGGGAGATGACGTAACATTTTTGTTTTTTGTATGTTTATTGTATGTAATCTGCTCTTGGTATACGTATCAAGCTTCATCATTAAGTACTCTCGACGAAATTTTAGCGACCATTCATTGGCTTCAATTAATAGACTTGTTGGACTAGTGTGAAGAGCTCCAGAGCCAATCGAATAGCTGGATGATGAATCGGATCTAAAGTACGCAGAATCGATGATTTTTCCGTTCCATAAATTGGAGCATCATAATCTAAACAGGGACGTATTATTGTTCGATAAATTTTGAGTTTGACGGCTCTGTCGGCTCCAAAAGAGCTGTTAGATAGTTTTTTAATCAAATTCAATTTCTTTGGGGATGATTGTTTGTGTTGCCTCCAGGAGAGCGTGTCGTCGAATGTTAGACCGAGATATCTGATTGTTTGTGTCGGAGGGATTGATATATTATTTAGTGTAACGACTAGGGTTTTATCACAGCTCGTTAATTTGCAGAAGTGGATGCATTCTGTTTTATTATTACTATATATTAGTCGATTCGTAGGAATGTTGTCGATATACTTAACAGAATTAATGTTGTGTGTGTGAACCTTTATAATTAATCATATGTGTATATGTATTTTTCTAGATATTCATAGAATTCTTCAATCATTTCGTCTTCTGAATGCTTTGTTGGTGCATATATCTGTATGATTTTCATTATATCCTTCTTATTAAGCAAAGGAACGATACCTGGTGATCATGGGAGATTGGAATGCAAAAATAGGAAAACCAAATAAAGAAGCTTATGTAGGAACATATGGAATTGGAACCGGAAATGAAAGAGGCGACAGATTACTAACATTCGCGAAGGAAAATAAACTTTATATAATGAACACATATTTTAAGAAATCAGAGAAAAACAGATGGACCTGGCGCAGTCCGAATTGGACCACCAAAAATGAAATAGATTTCATATTGACAAAGAATAAGGAGATAATAAAGGATGTAGGAACGGTAGTATCTTTCAACACAGGTAGTGATCACAGATTATTAAGAGCGAAGATAACCATCAATAAAAGATGGGAACGTGTTAAGGCAATAAATAAAAGGAAAAAAACAATATAAACTGGGAAGAAAATAGAACTGAAATTAAAAACCAAATAACAGAGAATATTAAGCGCCTTCAAAACGAGACGCAGAATGTAGATGATATGAACGCTATGGTGACAAAAATGTTGCAAGTCAAGATACCGAAACAAACCAGATCTAGCAAGATATCACAAAACACTAAAGATCTGATGCAAAAGAGAAGACAAATGAAAATAGAACAGGATATTGACAAGATTGAATACAGTGAAATCTGTAAGACTCTACGCAAAAGCTGGAGAAAAGATATTAGAAATTATAATAATAAAAGAATAGTGGAGACAATAGAGAAAAATAAAAGTATGAAAATATTAAGAAGAAACTTACAAATGGGAAATAATAACATAATGGGCCTAAAAGATAAAAACGGTATAGAACGTATAAGTAAAACAGAGATAGCAGAAATAATCCGGGAATTCTATCAAGAATTATATAATGATAACGCGATGATGAATAAGCCAATCGATGTCGATCAATGTAATACTAAGGACAAAATAATAGATAAGATATCAAAAGAAGAAGTAATGGCTTACAATTTATGAAAAACGGGAAAAGTGCAGGTCCAGATGGAATAAAAGGTGAACTTCTGAAAATAGTGACAGAAGAGATTTCGGGCCTTCTGGCCGATCTTTTCAACCTTTGCATACAGAATCAGACAATACCAGAAGCCTGGAATAAGGCGCAAATAGTACTATTACATAAAAAATCTGATAAGAAAGCAATAAATAATTACAGACCTATTAGTCTGCTCTCAAATCTATATAAATTATTAACGAAAATCATTACAAGCAGGATAAACGAACAGTTGGATAAACTTCAGCCGATAGAACAAGCAGGGTTCCGAAAAGGCATGGGCACTATAAATCATATACATACTATAAAACAAATACTAGAGAAACAAAATGAATTTCAACGCCCATTATACATGTTATTAATTGATTATGAGAAGGCTTTCGATTCTATATCAACACAGAGATTTCTTAAAGCACTGGAAACGGCCAAGGTAAATAAAGAGTATATCTCAATTATACAGTACATATACAAAAATGCAAAGGCTACCATACAGGTTGGCCCATGGAAAAAGAAGTTAAATTATACAGAGGTATCAGACAAGGAGATTCGATGTCACCTAAATTGTTCATTGCGGCCTTACAATCAATATTTGAAAAATTAAAATGGGATAGTAAGGGTATAAAAATTGGACAAACGTATGTCAATCATCTCAGATATGCGGACGATGTAGTGTTACTTAGCGAAGATATAGAAGAATTAAATGAAATGGCACAAGAACTTAATATAAAAAGCAAGGAAATAGGACTAAAAATTAACATAGCCAAAACAGTTCTGTTGCGAAACAAATTCACACACATCAGTAATGTTATGATAGATCAGACGAAAATACAGGAAGTAACATCGTTCAATTACTTAGGACAGATTATAAAAGGCGACAATAGAATAGAGGAGGAAATAACGAGAAGAATCAAAATGACCGCCCTAGCATGCGGAAAACTAAAAAATATTTTACAAAATAAGGAGATTCCTGTAAGTCTGAAAAGAAAAACGTTTAATCAATGCGTGCTCCCGGTAATGACCTATGGGAGTGAAACGTGGAATACAACAGTAGCAATGGAGGAAAGGCTAAGAGTAGCGCAAAGAAGAATCGAAAGGAAAATGATTGGCATAACACTGAAAGACAAGAAAGAAAATAAATGGCTTAGAGAAACAACAAGAATAAAGGATATAATACTAAGTATAAAGGAATCAAAATGGAGATGGGCTGGTCATCTGGTAAGACACCAGGAACTCTTGGCAAATAAAGCGACAATGTGGACTCCAGACGGTAACCGTAGAATAGGCAGACCACTAACACGTTGGGTTGACGATATAAATAAATTTCGAAAAGATTGGGCAAGTAAAGCGGTTGACAGGAAAAAATGGAAGGAACTTCGAGAGGGCTACATCCAGCAGTGGATTGAAAATAGCTGATGAAGAAGAAGAAGAAGTATATGTATAGATGTATATACATGTATATATATATTATATATAAGTATAATTGTAAATTTAATTTTACGGCAACACAAACCCGCCGAAGGAGTGACAATCATAGAAATTTTGCAGACTTTTAGTAGATAGTATACCTCAAGCTGACATCCTCGTGTCTCCTTGTCCTGTCACTTATTGGAAACAAAAAGCTTGGATACAAATTGGAAACATAACATCAGAGGATATAGTAATAAAAAAAGGAGTTCGACAGAGCTGAGTATTGTCTACTTTTTAATTTATATGGGGAGGAAATATTTAGAGAGACTTTTAATGAAAATGATGGGAAGATCCAGATAAATGGAATCACAATTAATAATATAAGACATGCCGATGACGGCCTGATTACAGCCAACGGTCAAGAAGAACTACATAGAATGATGAATAAACTTGCAAAACATAGTAAAGAATACGGTTTAAATATCAACCGTTTCAAAACAAAAGTAACTATTAAATGTCTCGGTACCCTGCTTGATAAGAGTTGCAACTCTAAAAGATCGCGTGTAGAACAATCAAGAGCAATACTCATTAAAATGAAAAATCTGCTCACCAGAAGGGAATAAGTCTAGGATTACGTACTAGAATACTAAAATACTACGTCTTCTCAATCCTTCTTTACGGAAGTGAGATTTGCGCTCGATGCTACCTTGGAAAAAAGGATAAAGAGGCCTTTGAATTATATTCGTACCGACGAACATGCTAAAAATTTCGCGGATACTAAAAATTACTAAGTTCTTAATAGAGTGAAATTGAAGCGCCCGGAATTAACTGGGATGGACAGCTTTTGGACGGAATTCGGTTATTTTCAATAAAATTCCACTTAAAAAAGAAAGCGTTTGCATCCTCCCAGTGATGATATACGGTTGTGAAACATGGACGCTAATCAGGAATTACAAATATAGGTTACAAGTAGCCCAGGGATCAATGGAGAGATGCATGATATCAATCACCAAAAAAAGACCGGAAAACGATCGAATGGGTTCGTGATAGAACAAAAGTAACAGATATAGTAGAAAGAATAAATAAAATGAAATGACAGTGGTCATATAATGAGAAGAACAGATAGAAGATGGACAGGCAAGAATCTTACAGTGGTACCCACGAGGGAAAAAAATGCCCCCAGCGACGACCGCATATGAGATGGGATTACGGATTCAAACAAAAATTAGGATTTACCTGGACCAGAGCTACTCGAGACCGGAAGAAATGCCAGGAAGTATGTGGTTAATTCATGAAGAGGCTACACCATGAAATAGCGGTTGATCAGCTGAATATGATGATGATATATATATATATGTATAAAGTTGTTTAAATACTTAATGATTTCTCGTGGTCGTCATCACTATCCTTAAAGCGGAACAGGATTATAAATATATAGTACATATGCTGATGTGTGTATTTTGCTATGTGTAAAAAATTCAAATGATACTTCCGGGTGTTAGTTTTTCAATAACATAATCACTTCTAATACACAGCGGTACTTAATAATATATACTTTCTGGCGTTGATGGGCTATATTTTTTTCAGTAATCATGTTTTCATGTTGTATATCGAATTATTTGTATCGAGTAGAAATAACTATAAAATAGTTTCAATAATAGACGTTAGAAATTCCTCTCCGGTCACTTCTATTCCCAACTATAATTCTTCTTTATTCGTTTAGTGCTAATACACGATTCCAGATTAATTGATTCTCTTTCCAAAAATGAAAGCCGACCCCCTCCACACGCACAAAAAAAAAGGGGAGGGGAATGATAGTAGTAAACATTAAATCTGGACCGATATTTCGTTCGGACGTGTTTATATAATAAATATACATCTAGATATATTTGCGTAAAAGTCTGAGACTATAGGCAACAGTACTGTACACGTTATTAATTTAGCGGAACGTTTGAAATGGAAAGGAACGGACGATGATTAAAAGAAACTGCTAAATCGATAACAAATATATCGAGGGTGTTTTCGCAGAATACTATCACCGTCTTGAGGGCGCCTCGAACTGTTCGCGCCCACCTATATACTACTGTTTATCGTTCGCACAATTACAATCTACGCGTTACAAAATTATTTTCAAATTCACTATAAAATTTCATCGCTTTCCTACTCACTCGATTGTTTCTTTCATCTAATCGGTTTGTTCGATAGAACAACAAGCAGCCAATAAATAATATTTAGCTTTATGAAAATAAAAAAGAAAAAAACAAGAAAGAAACATTAATTAAAATAGATAACATTAGAAAATGTCTAAAAGCTAAACAGTTGTTTAATACGCTTTTAAACTTTTATTGTTGATATCCATATATGGTTTTTCTTTTTCAGTATGTTCATATTTTTTGACGATGAAAACTGTAAGTGTTTTCGATTACGTAAAAATACGAACGTGGTAAAAAAATCGTAGAAGTTGTTTATAAAAAAATATAAATAAAATTACACGACATTTCGAGCGTACAAAATCGGGACATTTAGAAAATAAATGCTAAACAATGGTGCACACGCCATCTTCTTATCAACGGACAATGGCGTTTATTTTTCAAAAATCGTTTAACTACTGTCAAATATGATATCCGTCATGCAATGGTTGAGCAATATCTATTGGAGGAAGAAAAATTATTACTAATATATGAAATTGATACGTTAGTACTCACTAGTCAGATGCTTGAACTTGTATCGAGAATGAGAATGAAGGCAGTTTACAGTAAAGCGTGTTAACACTGAATAAACAGAAGTGCTCAATGCCGATCATTGATAAGAAAACAGAATACAACAACTTTTGGTTAATATTACGACATATAGAAATTAGAGAAAAATTAATCAATTTAGGAACGTACATATCCAAAAATGGGGTAGAAATAAGGACAAACATTAGGAAATTCAGTGGAATATGGTACGATCACTACACTAACAAAACTAAGAAAACGTTAGTTTTTCTTATAGAGACGTGCGGTTCTGAAACCTGGACGATTAACAAATCGATAAGGAATAAGATCGAAACTATCGAAATAAAGGTATATCGAAAAATTCGAAAGATTTCCGACGGTAAGTAGACACCGACGATGAATTCAAACGAAGTATGAAACAGCGATTCATTCTAGTATTCATCCTATAAGTGTATACACAACTTTCTTTTTTTTTCTCTTCTTTTTTTATTTACCAATTTGTACCTAGTCTAGTAGACTCGACACATTTTTGAAAGGAGATTCGTGTACTATTGGGAGTACACCCATTGGTATGTTTTACTTACACTATCTTGAATCTTGATTCTCTTAAGACGTCTTGTCGCCGGTTTATTTGGGATCGCTGCCGCTAGCTCATTGGAGTGTCCATACAGACGCATCATGCGGTTTTGATGCCAGAACTCGATGGATCAGCTAATTGGTGACGTACTAAGGCATGCGGTATATCAGAGAGATTTGTTCCGAAACCGCTGGATGACCATCAGATTTGATTTTTTTTTCGCATCCCCACAGTGATGCAGCGTAGGTCCATATTGGTTTTAGCGTAGTATTGTATATTAAAGATTTGTTTCGAAGTGACAGCTTCGATTGATATCCTATAAGTCAATATGGGTCTCTCAGATTTAGGTTTCCTTCCTATTCTTCTGTATATGAACCGCAATCTAAATGTACTCCGACATATTAAAATGGCCTGTCCGTTAGGATTACGGTGATATTGTTCCGAGGAAATATTTTAAATTTTATATAACAGACCTTCATGTCATATTTTGTCAAAGGCTTTAGAGATATCGATAAATATTGCTTCGCTGTACTTTTCATCCTCACTGCTTGAATTGTTTCCGCAACTCCGTGGATTTGCTGTTTAGTGTGAGTTTCTGAAGCCAAATTGATGTTACGGAATTATTTTTTTTTCCTTCAGAAGTTTTATATAGTAGATTTAGTATTAATTTCTCTATTACCAAGGGTTGAGAGTAGCGCGATTGGTCTATAGGATATAGGTTTCATGCCATCCCTTCCAGGCTTCAGAATCATAATTATTTCTGCGAAATTTCATTGAATTGGGAAATGTGCAGTTCCGACAATGGCATTGTATATAATGTGCTTGTACACTTCTTGAAGCGAGAACATTTTGATTTTCGTTACATCCTGCCTTTGATTGTAGTGTTAGAAACATAAAATACATTAACTAGGCATTTTTCTAGGGTGTTTGCCTTTTGTTTACTAGCCCACTGACCATCATCATGTTTCAGCGGTTAATTACAAAATACTGGTCCATTAATTTTTGTTCTTCCACAAGTTGTATCCAGTTTCAGATGTACCCGTAAAGTTAGAAATATAAGTACTGAACTATTCATTTTTAAATTCAATTAGCGCATTCCTTAAATCAGAACATTTAAGTGGTATTTGCATTCCGGGTTCCTGTTTCGTTGCCACTGAATTCCTGTTCTCCTTTCTCTGTGCCATGAAATCTTGTAATTTAGGATAGCTAATGCTGTGGTTCTTTGTCTCATCCGGAGTTGAGTTTGAAGCAACCGTTTGGAGTTGCTTCGTAAATTTTTGCTGCACATTCTGTCTGACATGGTGTTTATAGATGAACTAACAAGTCACCTTTCAAGAGTTTTCTATACCAATCCATGTCTTTATGCATGAAACAATTTTTTTTTTTTTTTTAATTTAATATTTCCGCGCTATTATGGACGAAGTCACAGCTTGTAGCGACAAACATTCGGTAATAAGTTTAGTAAGTCAGAACTGCGGGTTATATCTGATGGCCAGTATGTTGGTTCTCCTGTTGAGAGAAAGATGCAATCGTAATCTATAGATGCTTTATATAATTTATTTCCTCTTGTAGTTGTTAATCTGGAGCCATATATGTTTCGCGTTGAAATCGCCGCCAACTATGAATTTTGGTTCTAATGTTGACAGCGGTAAAATTGAATTCGATTTTATGTCTAGGACGGCAGTATACTTCTGCTATTGTCAAAGAGTTTCTCTCAACTGTTCAACAACTACTGCAGTGGCCTGTACTAGGCGATTTGATGTAAATTCCTCCCATTTAATTTTCATAAGTCGCCGCAGAAATCGTCGTTGAAAATTGTCTAGATTTCTGATTTGTCTTCTGTATGAAACGAAGGTTTCGCCTCATCTATATTTCGAGTTTCCGTACCTAATTTTGACGTTGACGAAATATAACTTTCCAGATATGGAAAGTAACACGTTCCATGGGTGCTTATGATTAATTTTAATTTTTTATTATAATATATACCGGTGAGAAATGAGAATTTGTTGTCATCAGACGAGAAAGCTGTTTTATTTTTTTTTTTCCTCACATCGACGATAGCATTTTAAGCGATTTCTCGCTATTAAAGGCATGCGCCAGACTTTCCGTTATGACGATTTAAATTAAGTATATACGATTCAAAGTAACTTAGTTAATAATACGAATGTCATTTAGCAATTAAGAGACATGAACTGGTGCGGAGTATTTAACCAAGTGCCTTCATACACATAAAATATCTACATTTTTATATCTGAAGATGCTTTACTTTTTATGCACTTAAGTTATCGCGAAGGCGAATAGCCTTCTCATTACGATGTTGTCGAAGATGCTTCTAGGCAAACTACCTAATAACGTCGTCGAAAAGCATTACACCGAGATCTCGATTTGGACGTACTTTTGCTTAGACTGAATCTTCTTGTAACTTCACTTTTTCCGTGCAACTGCACAGCTGAATATTGTCAGCCTAGTTTACAATCCGCTGGGAAAGTAATACACATTGTATGAGCTAGAATAACTGAAAATGTTTATTTTCTCATCCTGAAAATATGAATGACTATGTCAACAGTTTTATTAAATAGCGTAAAGAAAAAAAACCGCATGATATTTTTGAAGTGATATCTAACAGAGGGTGAAAAAAACCGGTTTTTTCTAACGACGCGAATAAATAAATTATTACGAAGAAAATCGTTTGAGATTGAACAGACTAAAACATTTTTTACCAGCGTTGTTCTGTAGTTCCAAAAATCGAACGAATTTAAATACACTATTCTTACGCGCAAGATTTCCAATTAAGAAAGAAATTTAAAATAATTTTAGAAAAATAACGGTCCGTCGATGATAATTACATTATTTCGAAAACGGGTAATTACGAATTTTTGGGAGAAAAACATCGTTGGAAAACCTGTATATTCCATGTCTAATATGGTTGCGCTATCTGACGGAATATCGAATAGTTTTAAATACGCTATAAATTATAAAGAAAGATGACGTTAGATCTGCGAGAAAATTTTTATCGATATGTAGACAGTTATAAGGAACGAACAATATTTTTTATATATAATTACGTTATATTTAGAAAAAGTTTTTTTATTGCTTAGCCTCTATATATTCGATGTCTAATATCGATGCGCTATCTAACGACACATTATTATACTAAAGTTATCGACTAGGTTTAAGAGATAGCGAAGTACGCTATAAATTATAAAGAAAAATGATGGAGTAAAACTTACACGAAAATTTTCATCGTTGTATGTACAAACGAACAAAATATTTTTATAATTACGTAACATTTAGTTAAAAATCCCTGCATTAACCGATAATTACATAATAGAAAAACAAATCAACCGATATGCTGAGCACGGCAGCCTCTAACAGTCGAACACATGCTAACAAACTGTAGTTCACTTCAGAAACCTGATGGCAATTATTTCAATTCACACAGCACTCTCTGATAATCCAATGGAACCTGAAAAAACCATTCATTTTTTAAAAGTAACGAATATATATCCGTTCATTTAATTAAAATAGCTTCGGTGCCTCTAACCTAAGTTGTGGTACACGGCACCTAAAAAAAAAATAACAAAAAAAAACTTATATTAGGATCTAGCCTATATCGGTCCACTGCTGAATGTAAACCTTCCTCAGTTTCTTCGATTCTTGTGCTTTTCCAACCACATCCACCGGTGATTTTTATTATATCGTCATTCCATCGAGGTACTAAAAAGTCCATCGTTTAAACTCGACAAAACGTAATTCTTCAAATTATTGTAGATACCTAATTCTCGTAACGATGACATCCAGCGATCTCGGACTAAAGTTCGTACGCAAAGTAAGACGTGATTTCGTAAAAACCAACGAACGTTGTTTGCATTAACATCCTAATGTTGAGGAAGAACAGCTGTCAGATACCGACGATGACAACCGCCGTTTGAAGCGGCTTAAGCCACACGACTTGACCTAATTTTGTAAATTTTAACATCTATAATATATTAGAAGCCTTGTTCGCTGGAATAAGTGTCTCTTCATACCCGTTTCTTATACGTTTATTACGATCGCGTACGTTAGTTGTGAGCATATATGTCGCCTTAATAAATGTAATATTTATTTTAAGATCGGACTTAAGATTGTATTAGTTTAAAAGGGAATTAATGAAGAAGGTAAATATAAATGTATGGAATTAACGGAATACACTGGGGAAAATACGATAGAATGAAAACTAATAAAGAGCCGTCTGGAAAAATTGAGTATATTTGTGTCTTCCTTGCGGGTTCCGGGACTTCGAGGAATCACCGACAATATTGTAGATTCATTAGCTATAGGGGGCGGTCTTCTAGTAGTATACTATTTTATTTAGTTTCTGCACCTGATATCATACATCTTATACAGTAGAAACGTAAGATTTGTGAGGAGGCATATGTAGAGTGTATACAGCAGTCGTCTCTTACTAGGTACTATCAATTGCAATCGTCTCTTTCTAGATTTACATGGTTTTACTTTTTTAAAAACATTAAGCTGAATGGCGTTATACTTATCAGCAGATTGCTATTCGGGCATTACTTATTGCCAGACCGCCCATTGTTTATGCAGCTTACAGAAACTCCTTACTACCATCTACATACTGGACGTTCAGTTTGCAATCTTGATCACGATTACTCTCTGAACTATACCATAAATTACTACGCGCGTTTCGTAACTGCCTTTCATATAATGTTTCTTTCGAATCCGAACCTTACATTTAAATTTTCTCAGACAAATATGTTGTTAGTTATAAAGTCTTGCGGTTCGCGTTAATTATATTGTCAATATTACACCGAAATCTGGATAGTCTACATTCCATCAGATGTTCCATCGTCTATGCTTCGCCACACTCATAGATGTTATCTGCCAGGATGTGAAGTATGGTAGACTTGATATCCGTATATCTTAACAACATTTTTTGTTGTAAAATGCGTTTCAGATATCAGTGCAATCTCAATTTTGTTATGATGTAGGAAAACTTCTAGCTCCTTGCATCGTGCGAGAAGTCCATTGGCATTCCATACTACAATTCGAAATGCCGAGTCAGTCATTTCTTATTCTTGAACCGTGGTTGCACCTGTTTGGGCTGCTTACTTTCAAGGCTGTTGAGTCGTGTTTCCACCTTAACGAGTCTTGCATTGATTCCCTAAAGCAGTTCCATGACATCAGCCAGTGTGGGTTTTCCTTACTCTGCTGTTGAGAGGGATTTGGCATCCCAGTTGGTTGCTTCTTTGGCTGGGAGAAAACTTTATCAGCATCTGCGAAAGACTTGCCTGCTTGCACTTTACGTGCAGGAGGTTTATCTTTTTGCTGTAGTCTCTGCGTTGGTTTTATTTTAGGTTTATTCCATATTTCCTTTTTGGCCAGATATGCAGAACATCCTTTGTTATTGGCAGTACAGTTTGCGCATTTACACTTGGTCTTTGTCTTTTGGCAGTCTGTTGAATCGTGATTACCAGCACATTTGACACATCTAACAGCCTTAAAGCAAAAGCCTTTAGTATGCCCCCATTCTTGGCACTTTTTACATTGTGGAATGTCGGTGTTTTACGCGGTGGTTCAATTTTTATTTTGTGGTACATTAAGTGTTGGACTTCATATATGTTTTTATTATTCTCTTTGGGCTCAAGATCGACAAAGAACAGAGGATAAGAAACTGTTTTCTTCCCCTTTTCCTTATCGTTTCTGTCAATCCAGACTTTTTTTTGACTACATTTGTTACTTGTAGTACTATATTCCCAATCTGAGCTAGTTCTGCCTTGATACTATCGGTATCAGTTGAGGCATGTAATCCTCGAATAACCACACGATAGGATTTCATTGCTTTACAGCGGTATGTGTGAAAAGCCATCTCGTAAAATGGGGTTTCCTTGCTGTTTCCGTATTGCTTTTGCGATTCTTTTAGAACACTGATTGCAGTTCGGAAAGTGTCATTTTAAAATTGGCATTTTGTAAGTACCTCCGATCAAAACTACATATTAATATTTTTCGAAATTAATATCGCTTTCTTCTGAAAGCTAAGTCGTTACTATTACTTCTTATATATCTTGCGCACATCGTTCATATTCTACGAAGCAGCCTAAATATTTTTGTTTCACACTCGTTCTATTATTGAGCATACTGTAATCGATATCTGAACAAAAAGGTCAGTGAGACAAAAATATGATCCGGGCCTCATTGAAATGGAAAAAAATGTTTTACAAGTAAAACCTTAAATATTTTTCAAAATCAACTGAACCAGTTATTTTATATATATATATTTAAGTCTGTTCGGAGATTTTAAACCAAAATAATCCGAATGTAATATAATTAAATGAAGCGTGCGGCAAGTATGGCGTGAAGTGGACCTGAAAAATGAATATGAAATTAAACCCATATGCATAATTACAAGTTGTTTTTGTTGTCTTTTTATAATGACCTGGTCATATCGACTATCATAATCGTGATTTTCGAAGTGAAACTTCTATTAGCGCAGTATATATGGGGTGTTAACCCGCAAAACAAGCGAGCGAGCCGAATTAACGGACGGATATATATATATAATATATACAGACATAATTATAAACAAAACAAAATATAACACCGATAATCACTAAAAGTTTTTTAATGCGAAGCTTTTCGACAATTACGTCATTTTCAAGCACGCACAAATAAATTATAGGTGTAATAATTTATTTGTCTGTGCTTGAAAATGTCGTAATTACCGAAAAGCTTCGCAATAAAAAACTTTTAGTGATTATTGGTGTTATATTTTGTTTTGTTTTATAATTAATAAAATCGCTACTCTCCAATATATTCAACATTTATATAGAAATAATATATATATATATATATATATATATATATATATATATATATATATACAGGCGTAAGCACGTACGCACATACACACATATATATATAAACACGTTTTGTTGCCTTAGGTGTGTCAACGAAATAACGGACGGATATATATATATATGTATATATATATGTATATATATACACACACCATTCGCATGTACCGTACTACCAACACCCATGTGTAAAACCACGTTTTTTAGTGTTGTGTGTGTGTGTTTATATATACTAAATTTTAAAAAAATCCCCGTATCAAATTTAGTTAAAATGTCTTTGCTCCCAGGCACAGATATTTTTTTAACATTCGAATTATTTACACATCTAAAGATATAAAAACGCGTCGGTAAGGTTCACGATAATTACTACGTCTCGAAATCGTTATAATATGTACTTTGCATGTTTAACCAAGTAAGTAATAATCACGAAATTTTCAGGCGCGCTTCTCTTTATTTTTTTTATTTAACTAGGCGTAGACCATTATGTATAATAACCAGCGGTTCATCGTACAAACAACGTGTTAAAGATTTAGTCACGATGATGGGTAATTTAATTTCTATACGGAGAATCACTTTTCCTGATAGTCAATAGAAAAACACTTATCGATTAAAAACAAACTTTTTTTATTTATAAATCCGTTATTCTAATTATATTGTTATATGTCGCTCCTGTGTATGCTATATTGCTGATTGACGAAATTACAAAAAATACAAAATCATTATTTAAGTATAATACTACGTAAATAATTTAGACGGACGGTTGTACCACTAGCGTCTGTGAGTATGTGTTATGTTTATACACGCTATGTGTTAGTGTAGTTACAATGTATGTATGTATAAGTTCCGTATTATTTACGTACACTAATTCGCATCATAACTCATCTTTAAAGTTGCGTATATATGTATATTCCACAGTATTGGGAAATTAGTATTACTAGAAATAAGAACCTTCTCGTTTCGGTCGCTGTGCCCAGTGCAGCCACGTATGGTTCACAAAATATTGTGTGGATTATATTTGTATTTATATCTACAAACCAATTAATACTCCCTACATCGCGCTCGACATCACCGATTGTGTGTACTACACAATCATGCTCGGACGATAATGAAACTAACACTTCTATTTGTGAAGTGCCGACAATAAAACTAAAGAAAACTGCCAACTCGTACTTAATAAAAAGGCAATGAATAATTGCCAAAATGAAGTGAGAGCTAATAAAAAGGTTAATCTAAAACAAAGTAATTATGAAAACCTACTACCAGATGAATTGAAACAGTTATGTCACGATCAAAACGTGACTATAAATAATCTGATGTTAAAAATAGACTCCTTGGTTGACAGAATACACCAGCTAGAAATTAAACAGTCTTTCCAACTTTCACCAGAGGAAAACCATACGTTCTCGCAAGTGCAGCAACAGCAAAAGCCAATGCAAACACAAAAAATACAACCTGGAAAAGTTAAATTGCTAAAATCACCGTGAGTCGCATAAAGAACTTCAATATATTCTATACTGACATAAATACAACATTTGGGGAAAACGTAACCTTTAAGGTTTTAAATAATGAGGACATTATAGTTGCCACAAAAAAAGAAGATACATTCCGCTTACTGGTCCACACACTAAGATCAAATAACATTGCTTACTATACATATAAATTAAAAACAGAAAGACCATATAGAGTAGTAGTCAGGGGACTCCATCCTACTACAGATGTAAAAGTTATACGAAATAAATTAATAAATATGGGCCACGAACCACTTGATATTGTCAATATTAATAAAACTATCAAAATCCGCGACAATGATAACAAAATAATTGATAGACAAAGAAAGTCTTATCCTTTGTTCTACATTGACTTAAAGCCTAAAGACAACAATAAAGATATATACAATTTGACGCACATCGCTTATTGCAGAAGTAACAATACCACAATGTAAACGTTGCCAACAGTGGAAACACACTGAAAAGAGCTGTGGTAGATTAACAAAATGCTTCAAATGTGTTGGTGATCATGACTCAAAGTCTTGCAGGGAAAAGGACCCTAGAAAGTTTAAATGTGTGAATTGCAAAAAAGATCACACAGCTAATTATAAGGGCTGTGAAGTATATCGCGAGATAGAAAAGAAATTAAGATGATCTCCGAAGTTAACAGCAGTTCAGCGCTTACAGAAAACACCAGTGCCAAGCAAGTTGAAAGTGGCTCTACTTATGCAAAAGTGGTAATGTCAAATGAAAAACAAATAACTATACAACCTTCGGATAAACGTTCAATAATTAGCCAACAGGCACAGATAGAACCTTCTGCTGATGCATTCAATAATATTACAAAGGCATTAGAAAACCTTATAAAAGAAGTTCGCAATCTAGCTACTAGATTAGGCAAATTAGAAGATGAACGTTTCAAGAAATCTGGGGAACAATCATCCATTACAAAACAACGCCGAAAGAGGCACAATAAAATAATGGCTGACTCTTCTCTTCGTATACATGGAACACAAATGAGCTTAATCTTGAATGATTAAGAGAGCTAGAGATATTTCTCAACATTTACAAGATTGATATAGCATTAATCTCTGAGACCCATTTTACGGACAGAAATTACCCAAAAATTTCAGGACTTGCAATTTATCACACACCGCATTCTGATGGTGGAGCGCATGGCGGTGCAGCCGTCATTATAGGACAAAATATTAGGCATTACCAGCAGCCAAATTTCTAAGAAGATTATGCTCAGGCTGCATCGGTGACAATAACGATGGGCAATGCAGTTACGAACATTGCGGTATATTTTCCACCAAAACATAATATTAAATACGATCATTATGTACGGTTTTTAAAACATTACGGTAACCGCTTTATTATCGGTGGAGACATCAGTGCTAAAAATGAAGCATGGAGATCACGGCGAGTTACAATACATAATCAAAGTCCTGCCCATATAAAAGGAAAGGAACTGCTGAAAGCCTTACAAACACTTCAGTGCAGCTTTGCAAGTTCCGGAAAACCAACATACTGGCCTTCCGACAGGACCTGATCTCGTAGATTTCTTCATTATAAAAGGAGTTGCAAGTAATTACTTAGACGCCGAGGGTGTAATTGATCATTCATCAGATCATACCCCCGTTCTCTTGACGCAGAGTGCAACAGTCATACGAAAAACTAAGAAACGACACCTCACTAATAATCTAACAAATTGGGATAAATTTCGGGAAGAACTAGATCAGAAAATAAACCTTAGAATACGATTAAAAACAAAACAATATTTGGAAGAACACTCAAAAAGTTTTATTGAAGCAATTATTGAAGCAGCCAACACAGCTACATCTGAACCAGAAAGATATAAATCAAAAGAAATCACGTACCCATTACAAGTACGACTCAAGATCGCTGAACGAAGACGAGCCCGACGCATATGGCAAAATACACGGAGTCCACCTGATAAAAATCGATTTAATCGAACCAGTCGCCAACTTAACGGGTTAATAAAAAACATTCGCAAAGAAACATGATCTTAGTCCTTTCGAGGATAAAGAGTATTCTCTTTGGAAAGCTACCTAAAAAATTAAACATACAATTACACATGCTCCATCCGTTAAAGATGAGAGTAAAAACTGGGTAAGGTCAGATACCGATAAAGCCGAATGCTTTGCTCGCCATTTATTTCGGGTATTCAAACCGCATAATATACCTTCAACTATTAATATCAGCATTAATTATGAAACGGACGAAAAAGTGATAATATTTACACCATATGAGGTAGCGACTGAAATAGATAATAATATGAATCCTCGGAAAGCTCCAGGTATCGATGGCATATCTCCAAGAGTGCTAAAAGAACTAACAAAAAAAGGTATAATTATGTTGACATATTTGTTTAATGCTTGTCTACGTTTAGAATACATGCCACGCTGTTTCAAAATAGCGCAAATCATTATGGTAAAAAAAACATAACAAACCAAGCGCTGATGTAGGGTCATACAGACCAATTTCATTATTGCCAACTATATCAAAGTTATTCGAGAAATTATTACTCAAACGACTGTTGCCTATGGTTGAAGAACGGAAGCACTTCGCAATTGATCAAGTAATCAATAGAGCATTTGAGGAAAAAAAATATTGCCCGACCGTCTTCTTAGACGTAGCGCAAGCTTTCGATAAGGTATGGCACGACAGGCTGACCTATAAATTAAGCCGAATTCTGCCAGGTAACATCTGTCGTTTGCTCATGTCTTATTTATCAGAAAGACAATTTAAAGTACAGCAAGAAAATGCTACTTCCGCATCCTACAACATAGAAGATGGAGTTCCGCAGGGAAGCGTTCTCGGTCCCATCTTGTATCTTCTATACATAGAAGACTTACCAACGGATGCGCAAACGACGACAGCTACGTTCGCCGACGATACAGTTATATTAGCCGTTAGCAGTAGTCATTCTGAAGCTATAAATAAATTGCAAAACTCTTTGAACAGAGTGCACGAATGGGCATCAAACTGGAAAGTTAAAAACGATGAAGAAAAATCAACGCATATAACTTTCACATACCGACGAACAGATGTGCATCACCAAGTGTACTTAGGAGGTAAACCTGTTCCACAGGTTGACTCAGTCAAGTACCTTGGTATGCACCTGGATAGGCGGCTGACCTGAGAAATACATGCCACAATGAAATGTAAACAAATAAAGAAAAAAACTCAGCCGTTATATTGGCTTATTGGACGCAAATCGACTCTAGACGTAAGTACAAATGCCTACTGTATCGACAGATCATAAAGCCAATATGGAGGAGAGCAAAGATCCAAGCTAGACAAAGCATAATATTAAGAGCAATTGTCGATGCATGCCGTTATTCGAGAAATGATGATATTCATCGAGACTTGCACATCTCGCTTGTAAACGAAGAGATTAGAAAATTCGCTACAGCACACAAGAAGAGGCTACACCAACATGTCAATGTGGAAGCTACCAATTTATTAGATACTAGTCAAGACATCAGGCGTCTTAAAACCCGTCAGACTTATTATGAAGTCATTAAATTCTATTACATAAATAGATTAATACAAACTAATTTTCGTAGTCATGGTCAATGGACTACTGACTTCAACCCATAAGCTGGCTAACAGGATGATCTTGCTAGTAAGCTACACTTTACTAAATTTGATATTTATTAAAAAAAAAAAAAGAAAAGTATAATACTAAATAAATCAAGATGTACTCGGATCAATGCGTGATATCTCACACACATTTACTATATATAGATACAAGAAGGGATTTTTTAAAAGAAGATCAAACAATTTTACGAAACATGTAAATTATACCGGTCGTAAATAAACATAGGCGATTACGAATATTTAAGAGTTAAATCTAAAAATTACAAACACCGACATCTGAAGCCATATACTCGTCATTTGATGCATCTATCATTTATGATTAGACGCTACAAGTAATTTTATGTGTGTTCATGCGTATGTATATATTACGATTTTCAATATCTCCTATATAAGTCTATTTTTATGCGTTCTATAATATGTATGTATACGCATCGATGTATATATTTCCACAATGAACTCGATCGCATAAGTTTTTTAGGTTTTTTCGTAAGTTTTTTCTCCTTTATTAAATAGCATTTTTCCTTTTGTATAATTTTTGTTATTCTACGCTGTTATATTTTCATTTTAAGCACTAATGTTAACGACGCTTTTTTTTGTTACGCACTTTTCCAAACGTTTACACTTGTATGTATGTATATATATATATATATATGTGTGTGTATGTATATATATATATATATTTACCGAAAGTTATTCTTCTTCTTACGGTCCGGTTAAGTATAACTAAGCACCGTTACTACAGAAAAAAATGAATTAACAAGGTACATACCTGAAACAACAAAAAAAATAAAATAAAAACTTAACGTGCAGTATATTTTATTAAAATGCATTATTTTTGTTAATTTTTAAAATAATAACTGAGAATTAGAAATATAAAATGCGTTCGTACACGTTTCAGTTGAAAACACCTTTAGCGTTTTCGATTTAGTCCTGAAACGCATACATTACAATCGATTTTTCACTTAGATAGTACCGTCTTGTCGAATTCTCGTTCTACTCGTAATTTTATCGCTTATAGATTTGTCAAATTTATTATATAAATTACTTTTATACATACATATATATACATCATCAGCAGCGGAAGCCATTCCTCATTGTCATAATTAACAATTCGGTTGTGTATACAATTGCTCTCGTCACGTAGATCTAGAATTAATATTTAAGTTAAAAGGTGACACGAGATTATACAATGGTCTTAACGATATATTGACAAAAGATACGTAATATTTACAGTTGAGATATACAAAAAAATTATTCGTACATTTTCATAATTTCGTTCGGTAAAATTCTTTTTCTAGGCGGATACGAAATCTTTTTCTAAATGTACGATAGCGCTCTCTGTCGGAAGTAAGATAAGCATTATCTATAGATAGCGGCACTATCGAAATTTTCGACTAATATATAGTTTCTGAAAATTTTAATTTTCTACGAAAATTTTAGCTTAGACAAAAAACAAAATTCGTCACTTCTATCTAAATGCGATTTTTTTTTAGGAAAAAAATCGACTCTTTTCGGATATGACGCACTGATCTACACAATGCGCTACTATATTTTTCCTGCCGAATAAATTGACGTATGATAAATTACGTATATAAATTATGAGCATTAACGACGATGTAGTAAATTTTTAGTTTATTAATTGCAACTTCGAGCGATAAAACTTTCGACAGTGTTTTTTCTTCCAGCTATCGTAGTTAGAAATATCTTATTTGCACAAGTGCGTATAAATATTTCGGCTAAGTTAAACACACTTGGAATAATTCTTGTTTACGTGAAAAATAATCCATTTCCGAAAATCGGAATAGTTCGATTGTGTAATTTCGTTCGATGTTCCGCGATACGCGATATTTTATCGAATTTTTTAAAGCGTCTAATTATTATTAATATAGCCGATTCGGCGTATTTCTTAAAATTATTCATTAATCGTTCGCGTCTGATTTTAAAAAATTCCAACGCAGAAATATCGCCTAATTATCGATGTCTCAGGTATAAAAATATTTCTTTACTCGCATGTTTTTTTTTTCATTTTACATCTCATATTTTATTTTAATTTTTTTTTCTTTTTCCTTTTATTATACTTTTATAGAAGCCCGTTATTATCGAGTAAAAAATAAACTAAAATAAGACGAAATAAGAAAATTTTGAAATATTTTAAACTTATATATAGCTGTAGTAACATCGTATGAAAAGTTTCTTATATCCTTCGGAAAACGTTAATCGAAAATAAAAAGAAAATCGCTTAATTTTTTACATAAAAACACCGCACAACTTTTTAAACTGTTATCAACATAAAAAAATAAAATACAAAAATATATACATTTTTATTTAAAAAAAATATATATATGAAAGGAAAAAACTAAAAATAAAATTTAAACAAAAAAAAATTAGAAATGTACAATATAAAAAAAATAGCAAAGTGAAAAAACTATGAAATAATCTGATAGTGAATATGTGGTAAACAACGCAATCAACAAAATAATATGAGATTATCTGGAGAAATATTATTCACCTCTATTCATTTTGCAACGCGTAAAGTTTCCCCGGTGGGATATATATATATATATATATATAATATATATATATATATATACATAAAAAGTTACACTAGATAACTAGAAAAATAAAAAATGCCTAATATAAAAATAAATTGATAATATACTCCTAAAAACTAATTCTTCATCGAAATTTATAGTTGAATTTAATTTATTTATTATCTCGTTCTTCTATTTTATTTTCATCTCTTTTCTAGTAGTTCAATTTATTTTTATAACGCTTTTTACTGTGTGTAAAATTTTATAATTTTATTTAATATTATCGATTTTATATTTTAATTCTTTACAATAGTTTCCGAATAACGATTTTTCATCATTATTTACGTATGAATTTAAGTGTTCTTCAAATCTTATCACGAATTTTCTCCTATTCGCGAAGATTACAATTTAATTTATCGAATTTTCTTCATATATTTCTATCTTCTATTTGCCGTTATGATTTAAATTAAATTATTACGTATTGCTAAATCTATATTATATTTTTGTTAAATTATTAATTTCTACATAATTTATCTAAATCATTCTTTGTATCATTTTCTGCATTTTTATCGGTATAAAGGCTTTGTGGTCTTTTTATACAAAATTTAATTGTTACTTTATTTTTTTAAAATCGCTACATTCAGGACCTGATTACCATAAGGGCATTTGGGGCAGTGGAGGGCCCCCCGCAACTATGGGCCCTCAACAAAAAAAAATTAAACTATTGAAAAAATTTTTAAATTTTTTTTTCTGCGACCGTAAGCGTAAATTTCAATTTATTTCATCAAATTAATATTTTTTTCATGTGTAATGAAAAAAATTCATCATATTCACTTGTTTCGTTTATTAGTACGATTTTTCTAATTGCTAGCTAAAATAATAAGACAATGAAATGTTCGCTTAAATGCTTTAGAAAACCGTTCATAAGCAGCACAAGTTGAACTCTCGGTATCTGAATCGTTCCGTACATGTCAATATCTTCCTTTAATAGATACTTTCGTAAATGCATTAGAACAACGAATAACAGCTTATAAAGAAACGGAGTCAAGATTTGGATTTTGATCAAAGCTTGCTGAACTGAGTCGCGATGAGAATCAACGATTACTTTCGATTTATTCAAATGATTTAGACTCAACTCTTGAAGTGGAATTATTGCAATTTTTAACATTTTTGTACAGATTTAGTGAAATTCGATTCGAAAATTAGTAAAGAACAAGCGATATATTCTTTAATTCTAGATAAAGGAGTTTGAGAATCTTTTCCGAATGTTGAAATGGTTTTACGGATATATTTAACGTTGTAGCAACGTAACTAGTGACAGATCTAAACTATTTATTATGAAAAATGTATTAAGAACATCAATAGCTCGAGATCGTTTAAATTATTTGACAATCACGAGTACGGAACGAGATATCTTATCAGAAAGAGACATTAATGAGATTATAAAAAATTTCGCAGGAAAAAAAGCACGAAAACGTTTTCTTTAATTTTTTGTATAAGTTTTTGTGTAAGTATTCTGTTTAAATATTTGTCGGTACAACCTATTTAATGTATTTTTATTTTATTAAAAAAAAAAATGGAAATGAATTCCTAAATTTTTCAAGAGTACTAACTAATAATTTCGTTTAAATTAATACATTTTTTAAAAGTATTTTTATATGTATAATTTTGTAGACGTAATAATTTTCAAATTCCGATTTTTTTCTACCTTAAACGAGACCGCCACGCTGTTTGTACCCATGGGCCTCTAATCATTTAATACGGCACTGGCTACATTTCACATTATTCGACAAATAAGATTAATTAAAGCGTCCATGATAAATAAGCGTTTAACGTAATCGAAATAGCGTCTTGCTAAAAGGAGATCTATTAACCTTTTCAGTTATATCGTTGATCAATAACCTTTTTTTTTCTTTTTAATACTTAAAAGAAATTGCCTATTTTCATAATAAAATAGGATATTGATATAGAACGTATCAATACTAAAAATATCGTTATTATATAATACAGTGTTTATACTACCTTATAATTTACTTAATCGAAAAACTTAGTATTAAAGATATTATTAATAATGGGTTTTTTATTATTAATTATCGTTCATTAAATGTGATCCGCTCGTAGCTAGTGTCCGAGATGTTTACTTATATTCGACGACCGTATACGCTATTCAATTATAGGTGTTCCTGGTCTTCCTCTTACCCTCTATTGTATTTTTGATGAAATTATTACGTCTTATCACATGTCCTAACAGTTTTCCTGTTTTTTTTTTTTTTAATAAAATTTATTAAACTTCTTTCGTCGTATTCTTTCTACGATTTCTTCGCTCGTTTTCATTTCTTTCCAAGACGTTTTTCCGCGCCAGATTCACATCTCTCCATTGAATTCGGTTTATTTATTTCCGACAACCGTAATTCAGCATATTCCGAATGTATCCTTTTGCAAATTTTTCCAGAACATCTATACCAATGTTCTTATTTGTTAATACTGATGTTTTGCTATTAAATGCGCATTCGGCTTGTCCTATTCGCCTTTTAATATCTGTTATACGTATCCTCTGTTATTACACTTCCTAGGTAATGTGTTTCTATGATTTGTTTCAATTTAGTAATACTATATATATATATATGAAAAAATTTTAATGTTACATTTTAAAAAGAATACTGCGTTATGGAAAAAATAATAGAACTTATCTAGATCTATCAATTTTTTGCAAAAATATATAAAGAAAATGCGTTTAACGAAAACGATTTAATGTTTTTAACTCTGAATAACCCTGTACTAAGAAAATAAGTATTTTATTCAATTGTCGAGTTACGTTGTGCTAGCATTTTATGTTATGAGACGATTAAAAAAACATGACTCCACGAACTGAGATCAGAAGGATAGGTCGGATACGGAGAACGCGGTTAAGCGGGATTGGCCGCGTTACAAGTTACCGAGGACTACTTCGAGATGTGAAGGTAAAATCCAAAACGAGGACGTTGAAGACCCAAAAATTCATTCATACAAACCTTACTACGAGACACAGGGCTCGGTAGTTACAAGGAGTTAAAAAGATCTGTGAAAAATCGGGAAGATATCATCATGGAAAAAGGCCCCTTAGGATTGAACTAAAAGAACAGCGCTGAATAGAAATATAATGAGCAAATGACGTACGAATTAATACGCGATATTACATTTCTGTGTATTTTTATTAATTTCCAGTTGATACGATTACTTTTCTGCGCATTAATAATTTCCTCGATAATTCCTCGTATAACTTTCGCCGAAGAAACTGATCAAAGTGAAAACGATCAAACCGGCAAAAGGAACGGCGACAAAACTAAATCCGACGCGACGGATGAAGAAAATCAAACCGACGAAAAAAATGATCAATTGACGAAAACTAGCGATCGAGATGAGAAAAAAGAAAAGTAATAAACGCTACGTTATTTATCGGTTACAATTAAGGAAACTTGGCCGACATCGAAATTTTAAAAAATTATTTCATTTTGAAGATAGTATTTGATATGTTCACCTGTTTCAGTAATTTCCTTTAATATGTTCTTACTAGAAGCGAACGGAATCATAGATTTAGCACGTTTATATAATAGAAACGGAACAAGAGCACAACAAAAAACTCTATATAGATTATTTTTTTATATTTGCGTTATCTTCATCAAACGTTTAATATATAGATTATTTATTTGTTTGTCGTTGGTTTTTTTTTCAGCAGCTCCTTACAGGCGCTGTATAAAAAATTACAATGGTGGAAATCATTCTAAATAAATAATTATTAATGATTAAGATCACTGTACATTACAAAGCTAGCCCACTGGGTAAACTTTACTATTTATAATATCCTTAGTCAATATTTTCAGATGCTACTAAATCACTTAAGATGTTACGACTTAAGTCCCGATCAGTAGATGTACTGATGCTTCCGGGATTCGGCTGATTAACGAGTCTAAGAATTCAAAATAATACGTCTTAATTTTTACAAACTGCAAGCTATTACGCTTAAATTTACAATAATTAAAACCCAAAACTATATTTTATAAACTAGTCGTAAAATTTTGCCACAGTAACTGACCTACTAATAATAAATAGATATTACTTAAGAAAGATATTTTAAAAACCCTCTATAGGCTATATGTCTTTTTATCCCGACAAGTTTTCGCGTCCTTTGGAAATTTACAAGCCTTCGTATATAGACACTTAAACATATACACAATTAAATGTGGAATTTATTATGCTTATCATTGATCACACATTATTATAACGCGGGAGAAAACTTCATTTAAATAACGTTTATTAAAACCATCGGACCAAGAAAAAAACTTCATATGCTATTAAGACTTTTAACAGAAGAAATTTTGTACCGTCGGAATTTGAACGAGTGAAATAAGCCCTATTATATATATTAAATAACGTTTATTAAACTTAATTGGACCAAGGATATTACCTTGTTGGCTGTAACATATGAGAATGCCATTGTTAGGCCACAAATCCCACTTATATACATGCATACATACATTCATACATATGTTTATATATATATATAATGTTGAATATATTGGAGAGTAGTGATTTTATAAATTATAAACTGAACAAAATCATAATACCATTTAATCAGTAAAAGTTTTTTATTGCGAAGTTTTCCGACAGTTACGTCATTTTCAAGCACACAATAAATATATCGCAATAAAAAAACGTTTAAAAAAATCAATTGAAAATTAGTTAAATCACTAATATTTATTTTCTTAAAGAAAACACAAAGCTTTTCGGCATTTACGCCATTATCAAGTGAAACATTTTAAAACATCATAATTTTAAAAAATATAAATTAAATATAATTACTTAAAAATATGTGATGGTGAAGGTGAAAATATACTCCAAAAATGCTGTTCTGCTTCTGTTCTGTCTATTTTTTTATTTGTTGAAATTTAATATCAATATATTTGTTTATTAATTTTGTTTTTTTTTATATTAATTTTTTCTTCAATACTATTTTCCGGATTCTGTAAAAGTTGTATACTGGTGGAATTTTAAATTTTTCATTTACAGTTGCGATGTATGATGTCCAAAAGTAAAATATAAAAATGTACGAACACAAAATTTTTTAAAAAACACAATTTTACAAGTAAAATGAGAATAAATATTAAAAATCTTTCAATTGATTTTTTTTTATTTTAAAAAAATCACTACATTCCACATTATATAAAAAATTTAAAAAAAAAAAAAAACGTTTAGTGATTAAATGGTGTTATGATTTTGTTCGGTTTATTATATATATATATATATATATATATATATATATATATTATATATATAATCAATCTTCTTCAAAGGAGGTCCACATCAAGGACGTTGGTTTTTCATATTTTCCTGAATCTTGCTGCAGCTACTACTTCCCTGACTCTGTTGAATCCAGTGTTTGATGTTACATATTACAATCTTTTCCTTCCTCTTGTTATTTTTCCAAGCATCTTCCCTTGTACTGCCAACATAAACAACCCCTCTTCCCGAAGTTTATGACCTACATATTTTAATTTCCTTTTCGTAATATCTTGTACTATATATATATTATTTAAAATTTTCGTGGTTGTTTTTCATGCTCGCAAATTTATTTCCGGTAAAATCACGCTTCATTTGTTCAACTTTTAACATTTCGAGTGGACTTGCACCACTCATGATCAACTTGAACACAAAATTGAAAATAAATTTTTGAATATATATGTATATATATATATATATATATATATATATATATATATATATATATACATATATATATATATATATATATACATGTAGGGTAACCCAGAGAAGACAGACGGTTTGTTGTTTTTGAGTAACTCAAAAACTACTCGACCAAAATTTTCGAATGAAAATTTATTTAAAAATAGGAAAACGAGAGATTAGCTTACAATCATTTGTGGAACACGATATCGTTCGGATGACCGACATTTGAAACAATACATTTATTCAGTCTTTACAAAATTATGGAACACTTTTTTCAAGCATAGGTCCCTGAATAGAAATCCGAGTTTTCAGGTCTTCCGGATCTCGTGGACGTGTTTCGTAAACGTGGCTCTTTCGGTATTCCCACAAAAAAAAAATCGCGTAACTTTGAATTCTTTTTGAAACTCTGCACTGTCGTGAACGATTCACTCCCAAAATAACGTTCCACGCAAAACGCGCGTTCCTCTCGCGTATACATTAAACATGGAGCACGCGGTTTGCTTTGTAAGAGTGTTACCAACTGCGCTATTCGAAAAACAAAACCGTCCGTCTTCTCTGGTTGACCCTGTTTATATTTTATATTTATGTGATCTATCTCAGACAACAAAATCTGTTATTGTTTCGATTAGGTTTTTCTCTTCATCCTTTTGTTTATTTAATAGCTTGAGTTATTACTTTCGAATCTTTTAATTTTACTTCGATTTTATTAGAAGTAAAGAAATCGACGATGGAAAATTAGAAATAATAGACGATATTATCAAACCGAAAAGAGATCCAAAAACGTATCGAATGCTGATCATGGAAAATAAAATGAAAGTTTTATTGATCAGCGATCCGGACGCCGATATTGCTCTTAGTTCAGTAGCCGTAGACGCAGGTTAGTATATGAAAAAAAAAATAAAAATAAAATAAACTCAGTAACGAGGTAAAAGTTTCTATAAAACTAGATTCCAATTTGATTGCGCCTTGTACAAAATAATCTAGTTTCTTTCGAGGAAACTGTGAACGACACTTAATCGCATCAGAACGAACATGGAAGATGCGGAAAAATTTTGAATACTTGGAGGATCAGAGAAAATGCAGCATGTGATTGCGGAGAAAAGAAACAAACAATCAATCACGTCTTACAGAATTGTCCAACGCGTACATTAATCGGTGGCTGGAAGGAGATCGCAAAGCTGACAGAATCAGCAAAAGAATGGATTAAAAATTTAGACATTAATTTATAAAATATTATAATAGTGTTTTTATAAATTAATTTATAAGATAATTATGTAGCAACTTCTACCTATACCCGAAAACATACGAATAAATAAAATCTAGTTTGATTTATCAAAATGTGAAAGCATACACCGATCACTAATAAATTAAGATTATTCATTATTCCGTCTGACTTCTCGCGGAAAGCTGAAATAGATTTGGTCATACAGCTATCACTCACAGTTACCTGCTTCTGCGTCAACTAATATCATCACATTGCATCATCGTTTAATTGATTGTACTAATCACAGCTTCTTGCGCGCTAAATTAGATCTACCAACGACCTTGAATGAATTACTGAATTCAGGACCGGATAATGTGCATCGTGTTCTTCGATTCATTCAATCATATCCCTAGAGTTTTCTCACCCGTGTTTCCGGCCTTGAACCAGTATATGGCACGTTAATGGGAAGAAGAAGAAGAAGAAGAGAAATAATGTGAATGCTCGATAAACGACAACATACCGCTCCTTATTATCTGCGAGTCGTAAATCCTTCGTGGAGATATCGTGATTATGAAACATCCATCTGCTGTACAAGATGTCGCCATGAATCTCTGTTATGGGCCATCCGGATACATTGTGCGAAATTTCCTCCTACTGCTACCCATATCAAGTCTGACCATCTTGTAGGAACGCGATACTATTGCTCAAGAATTCTCGTTTGAAGTCCGTGTGCTATTTATTATATGACCGAAGTATATTAGTAACTCCTTACTAGGGGCAGTGTTAAAGGTAACACTTGTTGAAAACTAAAAATCATTAAAAAAATACGAGAAAAAAACCTTGGAAGATTTGGTCTTTACCCACCCCCGCCATGGTTCTGGCATTCTTTTTAAGGAATACTACGATTCACTTGCAGATCACCTTATCCGGCGATAAGGATTCCCGCTAAATGTAATTTATCTTCGTACGCGCATATAGGTTCCAGAATTAGATAAGTAAAATTTTATTCTACAACGAAAATTCATATTACTCCGCCGGTCGAGCTTCTCTCGGTATATATTGTTTCTTTGTAATTTTTTTTTTTAAATATATTTAAATACGTTCGCTATCTTTAGACAAATAACCCAAAAAAGTAACTTAAAAGATTTCGTCTTTTTTAAAAGTTCGACCGCATTAACCGTTAAGATGTTATATAAGCTTTGAAATTTGCTTTTTACGGCGCATATATGTTTAATTAATATAATTAGTACATAAGCATGAAGAAAAAGACGATAAAAATTCGTCGAAATTTTCAAAATTAAATTTAATATATATATATATATATATATATATATATATAATATATATATATATATATATATATATATATATATATATATATAATATATATATAAATAAATAAATATATACATATATATATATATTTATTTATTTATTAGTTTATTTATATTATATAGACAAAAACTGCTCTTATAATAAGATAAGGTTTACTATAAGCCGTATCGTATTCTTAATACTAATTTAATTCGTTCCAATTTTTAACTATATGATAGTTTACTACGGAGAATAAATTAACTGTTTGTCTGGAATTTCGTTCATAAATTTTTTGGCTTTATAAGCAAAAATCTCAGTTTTCACAAACATCTCAGAAAAATGGCACAACGTTAATCATTATTATTATTATTTTTTTTAAATATTATGTAAATCACCATATGCCATTTGTAACTACCAGGGTTATTACAGCATAATGAGACATGTGTCTAGTTTACATGTATGCTAGGAGTCCGCTTTCTCTTAGCCAGAATGCTACCTATCGATTGAGGGTTGTTTGAGAGTATTTTATCGGGCCCTGTATTTTGTGTTTTAACCTGTGTGGTGTAAATGTTTCGCAGTTGTAGATTAAGCGTGTGACTGTTGGTTGTGTTAAATGTCCGCATAGGGGGAAGTTTGTTGACGGAGGGCGTTTGGTATAAAGATAATTGTGTGATATGGCTGTATGACCCACACGTAGACGGTTTAGGCTACCATATTCTTTTCTGCTTGTGCCATCTGGAGGCCACCAACGCTCTATGGTTGATTTTATGCTCTAAAGGAAGGTTGTTTGTGAGGTCCAGTCTGTAGTCCATTCTCGTTTGCTGTTGTTCATGAGTACGTGTGATAATGTTGATGGAGGTGGTGAGTATTCTGGTACTGGTGAAAGTATCATAGTCAAGGTCTACTTTATCGTTACCGTGCATCACAATGTGACTTGGGATCCACAGAAAGCGCATTTCCTATCCTTGCTTATGTAGTGTAGATTGTTTATCAATTCGGTAAGAGCAAGCTCTTGGTGAATTCTCGCCGCCTGTTGTAGATTTTGCTCCTATTATTTTATTTTATTTTTTTATTCTATGGAAGTTTGGATTTTTCGATCGGATATTTTTCCTTAAAATATTCCCTTCATAGATTAAAAAATATTATCGGGCAATACCTTAAATCGAAACGATACCACAGACGTCATATTTTAATTATATTGACTAAATCATATGCGCGGTAAAAAGCAAATTTCTAAACTTATACAACATTTGAACGGTTTGCGATCTAACTGAAATTTTTAATGTACATTTACATAAGCATGAAAAAAAACAAATAAAAATTCCTGGAAATTTTCATAAATTTAAAAAAAATATATATATATTTTTAAAAAAAATATATATATATATATATATATTTATATTTATTAGTTTATTTATATTAACTGCTCGTATAAAAAGATAAGGTTTACTATATGGCGTAACATATTCTTAATACTAATTTAATTCATTCCGATTTTTAACTATATGATAGTCGCGTTATAGACAGAACTAGTAATTATACATACATATATATATATATATACATAAACATTTTCGAAAGACATTCGCGTGATTTTATTGATGTACTTTAAATACAGGTGGAATTCAGTCGCCGAAAGAAGTTTTAGGGTTGGCTCACTTGATAGAGCACTCGATATTTTTAGGAACGAAAGAGTATCCCGGAACGAAATTTGACAAATATTTATCGGATAACGGAGGATCCACAAATGCAGCCACCGCACCGTCTCAAACGAATTATTACTTTTCAATTAATTACGACAGTTTAGAAGGAGCCATCGACAGGTACTAGCACGTTTTTATTACGATCATTATCACCCCCCACATCTGTATGTGCGTACGCGTTTGCGTAAAACGATAAGAAAATAATAACGTCGAAAGAGATAAAAGTAAATAGCTAAACAAAACACTTTGGAATAACGGATTTACATATCATCTCCCGAACTACAGTATTAAAACCACAATTGAAACGACGCGGAACTCGTTCGAACCAAAAAACAATTTCAAAACAGCTCTGGTTTAAACATCGGGATCTCCTCCGTAAAGATTTTGTCTCTGTGTTTGTTATACTAAGGAGTGGTCATAAGTGTTCACCTAGTTATCTTGCCGAATTGAGGATCATCAGAATTGGAGTTTACATCAGATCTGGTCCTGCCCAAAATACAAAAATACACATAGCTTTCTATACGCTGCCAATACAACTGAAAAGCTTATTGTAGATACTACCTCCTTGAATGCGGCATAGATTATATAATTTTATTAAGGCTAATAATATAAGTTTATAGTTTGAACAATCCACTTGAACTAAAACTGGGCCAAAAAAAAAAAAAAAACAATAAAAAATAGACGGAGAACCGTTAAATGTTACGCGATTTCATTACCTATTACCGGCTGGAAAAACTGATCATAATCAGTATCGATACGCGGATTAGCAGCATTCGAAATGCGGCAGTATACGGAATAAGATTAAAAATACCGTAGCTGGATAAAGTTTCCAATAAAAAAGCACTTCACAGAATTGTAAATCTACTTCTTATCAGGTAATTTATGTCATGAACCAGATGTTGTCTCTTGAGAACGCGCTTGATCTTTTGAAAATATGACCATTAACAAGTTCTCAAATTAGGTTTTGGATTGGTTACATCTAATCCATCATCGTTTTTCATTTAAATCGTTTAATCTTTACCGTTTTCTCCAGTATAAACTGTCTGCTAGTGCCGTAGTCAACACATATACTTTTAAATCGCTACGTGTACTACATCCCCTCTTTATACTTTATATTTATATCTTCGTGGAGCGTAAGGTTCTAAAAGTACTGCGGTTCTCCAACTACAGCGCGTGACAGCCTTGTTTTGATATGTCTGAATTTTGTTACCATTGCTTTTAGACGTACAGCCCCATAGTTCCGCTGCATATAGCCGTACAGGCTTCAATACGACGTTGTACAGTAATAAATTGTTTATAGTACGAAGTCGCGAATGCGGACCGAGTCAACAGTATAGTTGCTTACGTTCAGTTCCATTTTCTTCGCTCTAATATGATAAGCCCACGTTAAGGTTTGGTTCTATGTGGACTCCAAGATATTTTACGGTTCGACTTTATTAAATTTGTCTACTTTGAGTAAATATAATGTGCGTACTGTTACACTCGTTTGTTGTCCATTTCCATTTGTTCGATCAATTTTCAATTTCATTTCACAGCAATTTGTAAGGATTTATTCGATATTTTTGCGGAAACTTATATGTCGTCATTATTCATAAACATTGCTAATGCATTCCTTAATATCGGTATATCGTATATGAATGTCGAGTAAGGAACTAAGCCCACTTCCCGTGGTACGCCCGATTGAATTTTTATGAATTTGGGATTGCTCGTTATTTACTAAGAATGGAAGAAAAAAAAAGAATTACGGCTACCAGTAAAGGGGCATATCCGTGTCACCTAATGGGAATTAGTTAATACGGGTAAAAGGAATGTCGTTCAAAAAATCATTGAAAGGAAACGAGCCGAATAAAAGAAATGGATTAAAAATACAAAGCCTCGTGCACAGGCAACACTCAAGAACACTATCCTCATACAATCGTCAATATCCCTCGAGGGGAAGGCATCTGAACAAGAAAATATATATGTATTATACACGTACATATGTACTTTTTTTTTGTGTATAGTACATTATATATATATATATATATATGCAAATAAGAAAAATTCAGATATAATTTATTTGTCTGTTTTTATTTGATTTGTTTTTTAAAGTAGAAGTTGATTACTAATATTGTTACACGTCTTACTTCGACAGTATTGTAAATACATGTATATGTGTATGTGTGTATGTTAACGTAGTAAGAAAACAGTTACGACATATATTGTCTTAACAAAGGTTATTACAAAGAATCCTTACATAAATTAGATTACAAAAGTATTTGCACTTCCGCATATTACGCTAATAATTATTACAGCACACACACACACAGATATATAAAAAGGCTAAAATAAACTTGCGACTTAATTTGTTAATAATAAATGTATATGCGCTAATCTAACGATAAAGGTATACAAAAACTGAAAATATAACGCCTTCAAACGAATAGGTAGCACATTATGGACGATAGATGCGTTAATATATAATAATGTGAAAATATATATAGAGCAGTATATATATTTTAAAGCGATCGCATGTAATTATCTTGTAGTTAAAATATGCATTACCGGGGCGATTGCACCCTAAAGAAATATCTAAACAACTGCACTGTGAATTACTGCGATTTAATTGAATCGAGATTAACGTATAAAGTGAAACCACTAAAACGTATCTAACAGAAAAAGTTAATAAATTATAAATCGAAATACATTTTCAAGGCTGATTACAAAAAAAAAAGACTTTTTTAAACGTTTTCAAAATAAATAAATAAAAAAATGAAAAAAATATGACAACGATAGGAAACCAAATAGAAGAATTGCAAAACTAATTACATGGCCGTATGCAAGGTTATGACTGTAGGCAAGATAAAGGCCAAAGGCAAGGCCGTAAGCAAGGGAAAGGTCATAAGCAAGGGCAAGGCACAAATTTGGTGTTAAAATTTTGATTTCTTCAATAATTTCTTTTTTTAAATATTAAAAATTTAAGTTTTTACGAAAAAATTAAGTTTTTGTGTTAAAATTTTGATTTTTTTTTTAATGAATTTTAATTTTTTTCATTTAAAATAAAAAATAATTAAAACTTAAGTTTTTTATTAAAAGGATCAATGTTTTGCGTCCAAATTTTAGTAGGCCGCATGCAAAAGTAATTCCATAGACAAAGGCAATAAGGGCAAGGTTTCGAGATTCAAACGCCTTCCCCAAAAATGTTGAAGCCAACTCGCCGTTTTACATATACTAAAATATTTAACCTTCAAAATGTAACGTACTGATGATTAAAATTTCTTCTCCATGACTACTCTATGTAAATACATACTGTACGACAAGACGTTACAACTCCGTCGCGTTCAGCGTACGCTGTTTTGGTACGTTTATAATATGCCGTTTGTACATTGATAATGTTCAATATCATCATTTTCCTGTGTATTACATTTAACTTCAATGTCAATTATTTTCTTACGTTTTATGATATTGTAGTATAGATTATTGTAATTTATGACTTTGATATATTCACACACATGACTATTTTTATTTTATTCTGGCGTGTTTTATTTAACAAGCGCGTTTTTGTGCGTTCGTTTCTCGTTCGCATTCTATTATTATATTATTGTGTTCGCTTATTTTTCTCGTTTTTCTTTCTCGCCGTTGTTTGTGTGACTACGAATGTTTCGTAGTCCACACAAGCGGAAGAAACCCCTTCTTCGCCCCGCAGGACAATCGAAGTAATATACGCGATGGCTGCCGAAACTAAAGACGTTGTATCGATATCGGATGATACGACGATGCTGATAATGAATTAGTAACGGAAATGTCAACTGATGAGACTACTACAACTGTTCCGAATGTATGGCTACACGCTAATCGTCGTAACAGTGGTAGTAAACCTAAAAAGTTGAAAACTGAAGATATCGATAGTGTACCGACACGAAATCGGTTTTCCCCCATTCAAATCGAATCGGATGTTATCTACGATGCTATTCACGGAAGCGTCTACTAACGTTTCGTCTACCTTCGCCAACATTTCAGATATACGTAATGGTAAATATAATACAACTATTCCGCCGATTATTGTCGATGGTCAGTTAACGAATCATAATCAGACGGTAAATGTAATAAATAAAGAATTAAGTTCTACCGTAATATTAAAATCAAAGCCTAATAAAACTATATTTTATACGCATAATATTAATGACTTTGATAAACTTAAGAATATATTAAAAGAACAAAAAGCCCAATTTTTTTCTTATACTCCTAAAGAACGTAGACCGTTCAAGATGATACTGAAAGGTCTACCAAATAATATATCAATTCATAAAATATACGCTGAATTAAAGACCAAAGTGTAGATAAAATTATTCAATTTGAAAGAAAGAATCCGGATTCTACGATAACCCTACCTCCCATCTATCTCGTTACTTTTCCTTCCCAGCTTGCCTCAACAAGTTATGAATATTAAAAGTCTATGTTTTTGTCTTATTAGATGGGAGAAATACAAATCAAAACAACCTGCTGTTCAATGTCATAGGTGTCAAAAATTCGGACATATTTCATTAAACTGTAATAAATCTATCGCATGTTTGAAATGTAGTGGGTCACATCTTAGCAGCCATTGTACAGCTGTAACTTCGGAAACTTTTGTTTGTGCTAACTGCAAGGGAAACCACACTTCAAACTCTACGTAAAACAAACCTAGCAAAAAATAGGAGGTTCCGTCGTTCTCTACCCTCCATGTAAATTACTTGCTTAATATTAATCATAACTTTAATACTACTAATAATAGTAATAATAGTAATAATAATAATAATAATAATAATAATAATATCAAAACTCGACAGAAAAGCTACTCTGAAATAACTCGATGTAATAGTAATTCATCCCGTGTTAATGACTCATTAAATCACACCGGCTCATCAGACCTATCATCCATTTTATCATTACTTAAAGGCGCTGATTTTAATAAATTAATGATTGTTATTAAAACTATAATTACAAAACTAAATGCACTCGCGAATGCAGATAGTTTTACAAAAATAGCGGCTATTTTAGAAATAATTGTAGTAGGTTATATGTAATTTTTTTTAAAAATATAATATGATTGTTAGTTGCCTGGAATTGTAATTCTATAGTACACAAACTAGCTGAGCTTCATGAATTTGCTATTTACAATAGTATTGATATCATTGCTTTATCCGAGACTAAACTGAACAGTAACCTCACAGTTAAATTTCCTAGCTTTGATATTTATAGAAAAGATGGGACGCGTTATAGTGGAGGAGTAGCATTGTTGATTAATCAACGACTAAAGTATGATATTGTGCCAACACCCCCATTACATACTATTCAGGCTGTTGGCATAAACATTTATTTAACCACTGCTGGTAATACTCATAATGTAAATCGCAATGTAGAAGTTGCTCCTACTTTTGCTGTTTATTTAACTAAGTATAGGGAAGATATTTTATCCTTGATGAAGACAAGTAAAAAATTATTTTAATCAGCGATTTAAACTCTAAGCATAAGTCTTGGAATAATTTTAATAATAATCAGGCTGGCAACGTCTTACTTAGTACTTCTCTGCCAAATAATATACAAATATTAGCACCACGAGAACCTACATACTCTCCACTGGCTCTCAACCTAGTATTATTGATTTAGTTCTTGTCAAAAATATCAATACAATGCTGCCCGTTTCAATTAACTGTTTATCCTCCGATCATAACTCAATATTTATAATCGTCAAAACTGGCAACATACTGGAACAACCAGTACGTAAAAGATTTAATTTGAAAAATGCGCGAACTGGAATTTATTTAAGCGTCATATTTCTGATAATATAAACTTATACCTACCTATTTCTGATACTGACAACATTGACCACTGTCTCACCACTCTGACGAACTTGATTCATGAAGCTATTGCCCTTTCTGTTCCATATTAAGCAGAATGTTTCTCCTATATCTTCGATCCCTTTATATATAACTTCCATAATTAAAATCAAAAATATTGTCAGAAGATCCTATACTAAAAGTCGTTCACGTACTGATTCACAAAATATTAAGAAATTACTAAATCAACTTTCGATTTTAGTTCGATATTTACTAAATAAACATAATAACGACAAGTTTATTAAAATAATTTCTAAACTTTCTGTTAAAAATAATAGCCTTTGGAAGATATGTAAACAATATACACAACATCATGAAGAACTTCCCCCAATTCATGATCCCCATACTAACACATATGCATATAATAATACCCATAAAGCAGAATTGCTTGCTGCATGCTACCTTGTAAGGTTCACAGCAGAAATATCCATTTAGATTCAAGCTATCAGAAGAAGAAAGTACATAAAGTTGTCAGCAGATTTATCGCATCACCTCAGATAACGACTAATATTAAATTAACTTCTCGCAAAGAAGTTTTTACACATGTAAAATCAACAAAGAAGAAAATCTCGGTAGGTCACGATGGTATCCAATCTACTGTCATTAAAATGCTACCTCAAAAAGCCATCGTCCAGTTAAGTAATTTGATTAAAGCAATGTATAAATTTTGGTACTTCCCTTCTAGTTTGAAAGTGGCTAAAATAATTCCAGTACCAAAACACGGTAAAGATTGCTATCGGATAGACAATATCCGTCCAATCAGCTTGCTTACCAATCTCAGCAACATCGCTGAAAAAATTATTCTGAAAAGATTATGTGACTTCACTAATTCTAATAATATAATACCTAGTAGTCGATTTGGATTTCAACCAAAGCATTCCACAACACAACAGATAGCAAGAGTTGCCGACTCTATCACGGATAATTTTAACTTCAATAAACATACTGGGATGGTGTTATTTGATGTGGCAAAAGCTTTCGACACAACCTGGCACGACGGTATTATCTATAAAATGATTGTTACCAGGTTTCCCAATTATCTAATTAAACTGATTAATAGTTACTTAACTAATCGATCATTTTATACCATTATAAACAATGCGAAATCAAGTAGCAAATCCTGTTTTGCCGGCGTGCCTCAAGGTAGTGTGCTGGGGCCATTCTTATTTACGTTTTTTTTCATGCATGATTTCCCGCATATAAATAACATTGAGGTTGCCTTATACGCTGACGACACAGCGTTGTACTGCAGTTCCTACAGGTCAAGTACTATCAGCAATAGGTTACAATCGGTGTTGATCGTGTAATTAAGTATTTTTCTAAATGGCAAATTGTTTTTAATCCTTCCAAAACGAAAGCAATTTTCTTCACTCGTCGAAGACCGTTTTTACCGACCAGACTTCACATCAGTGGCGTTGATATAGAATGGTCTAGACAAGAGACTAACCTTTTCCAAGCATATTGACCATGCATCATTGAAGACAAACAGAGAAATCTGTTCAATTTACCCCATTTTCAAACTTAAATCTCACTTAAATATTAATAATAAACTAATAATCTACAAGTCAATTATTAGGCCTATTTTAACATATTCTTGTCCAGTTTGGTCTTCAGTCTCACATGCTAGTTTTAATAGACTGCAATTAGTCCAAAATCGATGTCTTAGATGTATCCTTAATGTCCCCCTATACACTAAAATTTCCATATATGCATAGTGCTCTGCAGATACCGTATGTAAAAGACTATATCCTCAAACTGTCCCAAAAATTTTTTCTCATTTGTAGTGTGCACCGTAATAATTTACTTCTAGCAATAGGAAATTACGATTCCAGGAAACTAAGTATTATACTAAGGGTATAAGCATCGACGCATTAAACATAATGTATTATTCTCATAACGTCATAATTTGTTTGCTTTCGTTTCCATTACTTATAAATGATATTACATATTCGTTATATAATTAAACTTATTATTTTTTAAATTACCGCTTTTCATTTGTGATGGTTTTTTGTCTAATTTTTCCATCAATACTATTTTTATCTTGTATATTTATTATTTACCAGTTTAAATTATTAGTTACTTTCATAAATGGAGAGAGCCTCCGGTACATTTATTAAATATTATTATAACTTTTTAATATAATGCCAAATATAAGCGTTTTTACATTTTTTTAATTTAAGTTAATATTAAACATAACATAGAAATGGTCACTTAAGTTTATTCCGTAGCTAACTTTCCAGTGGAGCGTGTTATTAAAAGCGATAATTGTTCATACATGTGTATGATAATAAGTATTTAGTTTTTCTTTTTATGCGCACGTTTTGTTATTGTGCGATGTTTGTACCTAGTAAATGTATGCTAAATTATATTCCGATGTTAGATATACATATTACGACGATCGTCGTATGTTCACGCCATAATAAATTTAAATTGATGAAATTGGAGGTGAAAAACTAATATTTAAATTAATCAATATAATAAAACAAAATTTATATATATATATATAATTATTTATTTAATTAAAATAAAATATATTATTATTATTATTATTATATTAAAACCAAACTGGATTTGTAGTAGACAAACTATTGTTATACAATAATTAAAATTAATTTTAGTTAGTCAATGGGGAAAACCAGTAAATTAGTTTGACAAAATAATTTTAGTTAATACAGCCAGTAAATAATGAAGAAAATCGAGTAATTTTTGTTTAACAAGGCTTAAGAAAAAGGTATAAAAAGGGATGGTTGTTCATTTTTAGTGGAGTTTAGTTTTTTCAGTTAAAGAGAAGAGTTCTAGTTATTTCTGTTTATGAGTTCAGTTGTTAGTTATCAGAGTATAATTAATCAAGAAAAATGTTTGGTAAGTCTTTACAAATCTAGTTTTTTTTACATTTTATTTAAATAAAAAGTTATGTTGTTAATTTACCGATAAAATATATACATACATGTTGTAGCATATTTTAAATTAATAACGTACATGTAATTGATAATATTTAATAAACTATTTTTTTTGTAAACACTATATTTTTTTATCTTTTAAATTAATAATATATTATATACGAGGTTTCTTGTAATATATATTGTAACAACCATGTTGTTACATATTAATGAATAAATAAACAAAATAAATGAATAAATAAATAAGAAATAATGATGATGACATTGATGACGATGGTTTAATAGCGTGCGTGTATTAAGGTTTATTTCTCGTGGTACTAGTTACACAAAAAGTATATGTGTATGCCTGTATATATATGTATGTATAAGTATATGCCTAATTTTACCACTAGAAAATGAGGAGAAATTTAACAAATTTTGATTGGTTATTGAAAATCGTCTGATCGACGTATTAATAATAGAAACACACATACACACATACACAAATATTATAATATACTAAATGACAAGATAATTACTACACGTAAGATGCTCCACGTGAGCCGGTGAAATCACGTTTATGATTGGATATTAACAATTATGTTAAACCGATCAAAAAATACATTCGCACACATGTAAATGTACAAAGATTTTTCTAGAAGTTCCATAAATATATACAATAATAATAAACGAATCTTCACAGAAAAATCTAAAAAGTTCTAATTAGGCATGTATATATGTATGTATGCATATTTTTAGTATAAAAGAAGATGTTCAGTCTAATTTTTAGTTAGTTCAAATTAATTCAAGTTAGTTTTTTTTAAATTAATTCATTTCATTCTGGTTTAATGTTAGTGTAGTTTTATTAGTTCAGTTTAATTTAGTTTCAGTTTTAATTTTAATAAACGTATTTGAAAATCGTGAAATCCGTAATCTATTAATTTTTTTTTATTATTTTAAAATTCTAATAAAAATAGAAACTGCGTTTTGTTTTGTTCATTTTTAATTAACGGTCGTGGCCCAATCCACGTGGCATCCCATCTGGAGAGTTCGTAAATTATATATATAATTTAAACAATTTAATAATAAACCATAGTAATAACAATTGTATGTGACGTCACACTAATCTGGATATGTATTATTAGACGGTGTGATAGTGGCGTTGCAATATATATATATATATGTGTGTGTATGTATATTTATGCCTGAATGTGTAGTATGCGTAGCAATGTGTATATTTATAGAGATAAGAAATTTCAGTATGGTGATTTACATTGTTTTTTATTAATAATGTAAATAGTTAACAATGCTACGAGTATATTACATTAATTTCATTATATAATCACGCGGAATAAATCATTTAAATTGTAATTTTGAAATATTTCGAAATAAATTGAAATTAATCGTTATCGTTATTTATGCAGATTTAGTAAGATGTTTATTTCACCTTTATTCGACGAGAAAGCTATTTTAAACGAGATAAAAGTGATTAACGATGAATATGAAATAAGTCTTCAAAACGATGAAACAAGATACCAAAGGGTACAGCAAGAAACTTGTTCGCCGGATCACGATTTTCACAAATATTACGCAGGTAAAAAAATTATTTCCGATTATTCGTACAATTTTCTATCTTTTTTTTTTTTATCATCTTTTTTCTTTTCCAAAATGGCTTTTATCGACAATTATTATTTCGGTTTTGCCTTTTATTTTATTTCTTTTTTCTGTTTGTATTTCACCATATTGCATCATATTCGCGAGTACAGATTTTAGATTATAAAATAAACGGTGGTAAAAATAGTATGTGTACATATTTGCCACGTGCCTACAAGGGCGTGTCAATAAGTTTCTACCTACGCTACTTATCCATCTGAAGAAACTGGACGTTCGCGTATTTTAATTTAACGTAAAAGTTTCCCCCAATAAGAAAAAGGGGTAACAACAACAACCCAGTCGGTTTTTCATTACATACGGCTACAATGGTGCAGGTGATTCTGTTTTTCATTACGTACGTCCATTATCGTGTACATTCTGTTACCGTACTGGCAACAACAATAAGGGAACATCAACTAATTTAACATTTACGCTTACTACTATGCCAATCGCGAGTTGGTAGCAAAGTTTTATATATATATATATATATATATGCTGTGTGTGTCCGTGGTTAGGTTTATTATATACACGTATATAATACACACACACGTGACAGCGAGTAGATATTATCTGTATATAATATACCTTCTTCACTAATATGTAGCAACAGCAGCAGACTGTACTGCGCAGGTAGCGACATCAAGTATATTATCATTCACGTCATATGGCCGAGTTACGTTTAATGCTAGGGAAAACTTTATAATGATAAAAATTTTTTAGTTAGTATACGAATATTTAAAAATATGAAAATAACTATTTTAAACACGGCGAGTAGCAGATTATATTTCAGTTATTGAATATGTTAACAGAAGCTTTACATTTTATTTTTGTACGTAACAAAATAGAATTTATTTATTTATTTATATTATTATTATGTTACAGCCGATTGGCTGATTCGCCCCAACACAATATTCCTCCATAACATGCGGTCACTGACTACCTTCTTAAAATCTGCATATCTCGTAAAACCCGTCTGCTTTTGTATCGATAAATGTTATTTTAGGACGTCCACGTGGTCTTTTTCCTAAAATTTTACCCTCTATAATTTACTATGTTCGTACCGCATTACACGTCCTAACCAACCAAGACGAGTTTTCCGTATCCTGTTGAGCATCGCTTATTCCCCTCCTATTCGTTCTAGCACTGATTTATTCGTAACTTTTTCGGTCCAGCTAATTCGTTGCAGTTTTCGCCAGCACCGCATTTCAAATGCTTCAAGCCGGCTGCAATCTACTTTCTTAATATTTATGTAGATATATTCTTCTTCGTCGTAAGCTCGATCCGAGCATCGTGAGATTATGAAACCTTGATTCTACATATCTGCATTCGCCATATGTTTCGGTCCTTTCCGTAACGAACCGCTTGTTGGAGCGATGTCGTGTTTCCTAATTCTTTCCATCTGTGTATCGTGTAACTGTTCCTTGTTTTCGTCGACCTTCAACCACCCTCCAAAATTTGACGTATGATATGACCGAAGTAAGTGACTATCAGCCGTATTTTTGGACAGCTTTAATTTAACACCGACAGGTTTGTTCTCTTTTCTTTCCAGCGAATCCGCAGCATCCATCTCCAACAGAACATTTCAAATGCATCTATTTCCCGGACATCCAATTTTTTAATGTCCAGCATTATATATGATTTTCGAAAACTTTGCGGAGTATATTAATGGTCGCGTTTACATTCGCACTAGCCTGTTCAGCGTCTAGACAGGTTGTGCAGCAGCGTGCGTATAAGAACAATTGTTGCTTTTTTTTTGGCTTCGACCCCAGATCAATTTCAATATTTATCCATTGCTGCCGTTAAATTTTAAGAAATAATTTATTATTATTAATAAAACAAGCACACGCATACACACACGTAAAAATATGAAACAGTCGGTAAACGCATGTGAGCATTTTCTAACCGAAATATTATTGTTTGCTCATGGCGCATTCCGAATACTTCCTAATTCGGAATATTTTCGTTACCTCGTGGCCAAAAAATTCAGCGTTTCAGATGTGTTACATGAGCATCACGTCGTTTATGCTCGAATTAGTACGTTCAATCGCCGGAAAATGTGGCGCTATTTATAAAATCGTCGGCACAAGAACAGAAACTATTACAAACTGGAAAAGCTATTTACGTGAAATGTGTGTTGATGCGTTGCTAAAGAATCAAATAGTCATCGGCGGTCCAAATCTCGCTATATTGAAATCGATGTCTCACTTCACAAACATCAGGTGATTCCCGCAACAGTGGGTTTTTTAGTGATTGAAACCGACGAATGTTTTTTATTTTTCGTGTACCAGATCGCATTGCAGCGACTTTGCTTCAGATAATCCGTCAATGTATTCGTCCTGGAATAACGATAATCTCTGACTTTTTGAAAGCGTATGATGCAACTATTCCAGGCATAAATTACCAGCATTATACAGTGAACCGTGAAATACCGCACATACAAATTCCGTGGTAGGTATGTGGTACCAAGCTAACAGAGGAAATAAACGAGAATGTGGAACGCTTCTGAGTTTATATGGCTTTAAAGAAATCGAATCACGATGTATTCACAAAAAAAAATCTCTGATATCGTTGCATTCAAACATCAACGTAAAAATTATGAAGAATGAAAAATAAATGTGCATTTTAATAAATTACATGTTATGTATTAACAAATATGTTAACAGTCAAAAATTTAAGGGCAAGAATAAATAAATATTTAAGTCGTTCTGGAGGGAGGAAGCAAGAGAAAACCGAAGAAATTTTGCAAGATCTCCTTGGGTTTTGATTATTTTTTCTTATTTTGTTCATATTGAATCCTCATGGGTAACCTGCTTGGGTAAAACCTCTAGTTTTGAAAAAATATAATAAAGGTTTTTATTTTAATTCGCAAGTTTAATGATTTAAACATCGAAATATACAATAATAATTATCATTACGCGAACAACTTAGCTTGTGTGTACGGATATTTGATTTATTTTACTTTTATTTTATTATATATATATATATATATATATATATATATATATATATATACACATATATATATATATATGTATGTACGGTGTATGTATATAAAAAGTGTACAGATTTTTTTTCAGTAATATTATTAGTCTAGTGTAATTGTTTTTGTAAATGTTGTATGGCTTGAAAACATAAATAAATTGAATCGAATTTGAATTATTACTATTATTAATAATAATTAATAATAATGTTGCAACACTTTGCGACATAGGCGACACAAGAACTTTGAAAGAAACACCAGAAAAAGAAGGACTAGATATATCGGAGGAATGCAAGAAATTCTTCGAGACCTATTATTCTTCTAACAATATGGCCGGCTCCATTTACGGGAAAGGTAATATTGTGCCGTATTAATTAGAATTAATTTAATGAGTTTAAAATATTATCCCGTAATTACAATGAATCGAGCAATGCACTGTTATTCGCTCGACGCGGCGATATTTCGTCGAGGCTTACGGACAAATGTTTTTATTCGTTATGAATTAAAGGCGCATTAGACGTGTCTGACCTACAGTTTAGAACCTTAAAAATTGAACTATATTGAAGACCTAAAGATAAAAGCTAAAAGTCAAAATCTTTATGTTAGGTTTAAAACACTCGTTAAATCATTTTTAAGCGTTCCTATAATATTCGATGTGTATAAAATGTGTTTACTATAGAAAAAAATAATAGTCATAATAATAATAATTATTATTATTATTACGAAGTAAACGTAATTTAATATTATCGCGATATACGTCAAAAAAATTTCGTTTTATTTTTATTGTTAATTTACACCTAGCTGATGCTATTTGGTAAGTTTTTGATGTGCATATCATGAGTATCATTCCATGCAGCGGATTTGATAGATGCTAATACTTTTCGTGTGTATAAATTATAATACGCTTAGTTTTCAGAGATTTGGCTCTATCCAGTCGACGGTATTCGAGCGAGTTATCCATTAGGGAGATCGCCATGTTTATAGTGTGTTTTTCTAGACGTTTGATATATCTTTTGGTAACAATTGCGATTTCCTCTTTTACGGATTTCACTTTAAGCTCTTCGTGATGAAGTGTAAGATAAATACTATAGGACACTAGCAAAATTTCGGAGGATTTCGCATTCACTTTAGAATAGCAGTATTGTTTTTTTACCGATTTCATCTTAGCGCTCTTCGTGGAATGTAAGATTAGTTACATACCGTAGGACACTAGCAAAATTTTGGAGGATTTTGTTTTGCATTCGCTGTAGCGATATCGGTTATTTGTTTACGTCAAAAATGAATTAGTATAGTTTGACTTTGACGCTAATTTGTCATCATCCTTGCGGGATATTTTCTTCGCTAGTCATTTCAACCGCTTGTACGTGTACACGCAGCGATATAGTAAATTTCTACGAAACGAAATAATATCCATAATAATATTTTTTTTTTTTTTTTTTTAAATCCTCTTCTTATCAGGTACTGACAATTTTATGTCATCAACCGGATGTTGTCTCTTGAGAACGCACTTGATTTCTTGAGAATATGCCCATTAGCAAGGTCTCAATTTATTTTGAAATGGCTATAGGCTATATCCAATCCATCATCGTTCTTCTTTTCAATCTTTTGGCCTTTGTTGGTTTCTTCAACAAACTATCTGCTAGTGGGTTTGTGTGGTACTGTAGTCTCCATATATGTTTTTCAATTGCTTCTTGAATTACCTCGTTTATGTACTTTATATTTAGATCTACATGTAGCGTACGGTTTGAGACGTACCACGGTGCTCCTACAATTGCACGTAATACCCTGTTTTGATACGTCTGAATTTTGTTTACTTTGCTTTTGGACGCACAGCCCCACAGCTCAATTGCGTATAGCCATACAGGTTTTAATACTACGTTGTACAGTAGTAATTTGTTTAAAGTATGAAGTTGTGAATGTGGACCAAGCAACCAGTTCAGCTGTTTAGTTTTTATGTTCAACTCCGTTTTCTTCGCTCTAATATGCTGAGCCCATGTTAAAGTTTGGTCTAGGTGAACTCCTAGATATTTTACCGCTCGACTTTGTTCAATTTTCCTACCTTTGATAAAGATTTTATATCTGTTGCGAACAATTCTCCTTTTAGTAAATATAATGTGGGTACTCTTGGACTCGTTTATTGTCAATTTCCATTTGCTCGACCAATTTTCAATTTCATTGACTGCACTTTGCAATATTTTATTTGATGTTTGCGGAAGCTTATGTGAAGCCATTATTGCCGTGTCATCAGCAAATGTTGCTACACTCGCATTCCTTGGTACCGGTATGTCATAAGTGAATATCGAGTACAACAAGGGACCAAGCGCGCTTCCTTGGGGTACGCCCGATTTAATTTTTTGAATTTGAGATTGTTCATTATTTACTATGACTCGAAAGTATCTTTCGTCTAGATAGGATTTTATAATATTATAATATTGTACTGGCAGGACCCTTTTACATTTGTATAGTAGACCAGTGTGCCAGACTTTATCGAACGCTTGTTGAATATCTAGGAAGGCCGCTGAGCAGACCTCCTTCTCCTCAAAAGCTGTTTCGATTTGATTAACGAGCCTGTGGACTTGCTGGACTGTTGAGTGGCCAGTTCTAAATCCAAATTGGTGGTTGGGGATTATTTTGTTTTCATCAATGAATTTTTGAATTCTTTTCTTTAAGAGTTTTTCAAATAGTTTAGCCAAAATTGATAAGAGTGATATAGGCCGATAGGACGACAGTTTTTCAGGGGGCTTTCCTGGTTTTTGTATCATAATCACATTTGCGAACTTCCATAATAAAGGAACGTATTGTATTCGCATAATTGCATTGACGATATAAGTTAGATTCATTAATGCTTTTTGCGGAAGTTCTTTCAGAATTTGGCCCGTTATAAGATCATATCCTGGCGCTTTATTTTTATTCAACTTCATTATTTCCTCTTTTATTTCCTTCGGTGAAAACATCTTTATTTTAGTATCAGATTTACTTGGTTCCTGTTTTAAATAATTTTGGATATCATCCTCAATGGCAGATTTAGTTCTTTCTGTTTGAAAAGTGTTGGACAGATGTACTCCAAACAACTCTGCTTTGGTAGCATCATCTGTAACCCAATCTCCATTTTCACTTTTTAGTGGGTTATTTCTAGGTTCTGGCTTGTTACAGTAGCGAACCGCTTTCCATAATGAATAATTACTTTCCTTTGATGTTGTTAAATTAGAAACAAATTCATTGAAGGATGTGTTCTTGAATTTTTGTAGAAGATCTTTGAGTTTTCTAGTTTGTCTGTTTAATACCGTCTTGTCAGCTGGACTTCTTGACTGCATCCAGCGTTTTCTCAACCGTCTTTTGATTGCCACTTGTTTTTTTATATAATCAGGAAAAACCTGGGTTTGTAATGGTTTTTGAGTTGGTGATGGAGTACTTCTGCAGACTGCTTGTACAACTTGAGTAGAGAATAGGTTAACACTATCGTCCAGTTCTGTCTCTGTTTTCAATCTGACTGATAGATTTATATTTTCATCTAGTAGATTTCTGAATGTGTCCCATTTTGTGTTTCTGATGCTTAGTGCTGCTTTATGCTCCTTCAGCCATACCTGTTCATTTATTGATAATGTAACGATTGAGTGATCAGAAGACAGGGAAGTTAAGTCGTTGGTAACTTTGATATAATTTTTTGCTATACCTTTTATAATATAAAAGTCCAACAGGTCTGGTGTTTTGTTTTGATCAGATGGCCAGTAGGTGGGTAAGCCTCCTGAGACTGTATCACATTTTTCCGTGTCAATAGCCATCTTCAAATTTCTGCCTCTAGTAGTTATCAAACGGGAAGCCCAATGGGTATGTTTCGAATTATAATCTCCTCCTATAATAAATCGTTTTCCCATTGTTTTTATAAATTCAGCAAGTTTTTGATGACTTAATTTATACTTGGGAGGGCAGTATACGGCTGCCAAATTTATCGCCTTAGAACCCTGTTTTATGGTAATGCGAGTGGCCTGAATGTAGTCTTTTTGATAGTTTTCCATAGTATTGTGAAAAATGCTATCTTTAATTAAGACTGCAGTTCCTGCACGTGCTTTCTTATCCGGATGCAAGGTCCAGTAGGCTTTATAATTTGGTATACTAATGTAACTTTTTTCTGTAAAGCGAGCTTCAGAGATTAACATTATATCGATGTTATTCGATTTTAGATAAAATTCGAGTTCTAATCGATGCTGTAGTAAACCATTTGCATTCCAAAGCGAAATTTTGTAACATGACTGATTTTTATTGTTTTTGTTATCCATCATCTCCTGTTTACAAGAGCAGACATGATGGTGCTGATTATATTATTTATCATTTCTGTCTGCTGTTGGAGTATTTCCTTGAATAAAGATTTTATTTCAACTAGAAACGCACTTAGGGTTTGTTCAATATTTGTGGGTGCTACATCATTGGGGGAATTTTGTTGGTTTGCGGACACTGCCTGAGCATATGAAAGAGATGTTATATTTCTCATTTGTTCTTTCTCTGGTGGCACAGCTTGCAACTCAATTGCTGTTTCCGACTGTTGTTGAGTTTGTACCAGTTTCTGTTTTATAGGTTGTCTACTTAGGGATTTTAATGCATCGTTTTTATCCTGGCTTCGTAATTTTTGCAATTTTTTATATAATTCGCAACCCTTGTAGCTTGCCGGATGGTTAAGCCCACAATTTGCACATATAGCAGGTGAATTTTTGTCTTTAGTACATTCATGTGTGAAGTGGGTACCAGCACATTTAACACAAATGGCTCTACGATTACAGTATTTCTTGGTATGACCGTATTGCTGACAGCGAGCGCATTGTACGATTTCATTTTTAACGTGCGGCGCCTCAACATTTACTTTCATATTTAATAGATATTGTATCTTGTAAATTTCTTTGTTATTTTCTCTTGGTTCAAGATCGAAAAAAAAGGGAGGTAGTGGCAGTTTTGTTAATCGATGCTTTATGTTAATAATACTTCTAACCGTGTGTCCTTTTTCCTCTAGAGCCATGGCTATGTCGTTTAATTCTAGACTATGATGTAAATTTCTTATGACAATACGGAAAGGTCTTTCACTTTTGATTTGATAAGTATGAAATTCTAAGTTACTAGTTCTTAAATAAGTTATTAACTTCCGATATTCCGCGATTTCTTTCGTTTTTATTTCAACCCGTTTGTCGCTTAAGGACCTGCATCGTATTTTGTCTACTGAAAGGATTTTAGTGAAGTCCGCTAACATACTTTTGTAATTAGTTACCCCATACACCATGACTGGTGGGGGATTTTCGTTATTGACAGCTCCGTTATTGCTTAAATTCTCTTCTTGATTTACACCATCATCGGTTGCAAGCTGAGAGTAACGATTTCTGGTCTGGATGAAGACCTTTTTTGTCCTAGTAGCCGTAGGGCTATTTGTAGTACCTAATGAACTACCCTGTTTATGTCTCTTTTTATTTGTAGCCCTCGTAGCTTCTTGCCATCCATGCTTCAAGTCATTATCTGTAGAAACCTGGATGCTTTCGAGTGGATTATTTTTTTCATTTACAACATTCATATTAGAAATATTGGAAGGTGATAATAACGGGGCATACACCGGTTTATTTAATGAAAAATTATTAGTTGTGTTTGTAGTTACGTTATTATTTGTATTGTTAGTATAATTATTATTACTATATGTAATATCGCTATTAATAACGAACGGAAATAAAGGAACGGGCTCACCGGCGATCTGCATCGAATCGTCATTTTCGAAGACAATATTATCAGAAGAAGCAGCAGCATCTTCGATTTGTCGGCTGTTCGTAGATTTACGGTGAAGAATAGGCGAGCGTAGAACCATAACGATGGCTTATTAGAGATAACAAAGCCTCGACTTGCTGATAAGCGAGCCGACCACTTTGTCACACACACAAAATAATACGACGAATATTAATCGTTCAAATTACAGCAATCGTTTCAAAACGAATTATTATTAAGAAACAATTGAACGAAAACACGATAAGCACGACTTGAACGAACAATATAAGACCGAATACGACGAAAACACGATAAGCACGACTTGAACGAACAATATATTTTTTTAAATGGGGGGGATGCCTTTACAGCTTACCTAACGTGATACTGTGGGGACTATCTACATCTTAATCAAGCATACTGACTTTTCTAGAAATGTCGCTATATGGGGGAATAATTGTAGATTATCCAGATAGAGAAGAGACGATACATTGTACGGAGGTGTAATACTTGAAGAACGTAGCAAGATAAAACTCCGAACGCAACGGCGCCACAGCAGAGCATTGAAAAAAGACATGATCGGAGTTGCAGACTACCTGTTCAGAATGGAGGGGACAGAAGGGAGTTTCTCGAAAAGACGGTCAGGCAACAAATGGTGTCCAAGTCGTAATCTACGGATGAGTACAATTTCCTTACGACTAATCTTCTTAAAGAAATATCCGTAATAATAATTAAATAAACTAGTAGGTATTGATAGAAACATCTTATAAATGAGAGCAGTTAGCTTCTCGCAGGTAATATTCTGTATTTTATCATCGTGTGTCAATATCATTAATTTTTTGCCTTCTTCGTCATCATCCGCTAAAAATTGACAACATCGAGTAGAACTACTAATTAAATTATAATTAATTTCGTGTTACCACTTTTTTCCAAGAATATTTCTAAAGTAACACCCATTCTTGAAGTCGGTAAGTATATCGATGAACGTTCCTGTCTCTCTCTTCTCGACAATATTAACGAGATAGCTTAATGATTTTTACGCTCGGTTAAAAACGTTTTCCTTAAGGTAAGAACGTAGATTATTAACGAACGTTATAAATCTTTAGAATTTTAACATTTCGTAGTGAAAGATTTAGAAATATGTAAATTAACCAACTTAAATTTTAATAATATAAATTCATAAAATAAATATACTGTTACGAAGAATAAAATGAAGTAACAATTATTCTTGTAACAGTTTCGATTTAGAGATAAAAAAAAAACGAAATAAACGACAAAAAAGTAGTTATAATACAACAAATCTTCGACTATTAAGCCATTATCAAATGTGGACGTAAAAAAAAAACAAAATTAAACAAGATATAAAAATATATAATTTATAAATAAAATGTAATTAAATTAAGTATTTTCTACATTTTATATTTTAATAAAATATATATGTTTATATTTGGTTTTTCACGTCCACTTGATGTTAGTAGGCTGAAAGTTTTGTAGTTACATAAAATACAGTGATATTAAACATCTTTTTTTTGTTTAACACTTTCAATTGTACATTATCAAATTTCGACACAAAATTATAAATTTTATACAGGCATTTAACAATACCGCTTCTTAGGTGAAGAAGAACTTTATTCATAAATAATAAACATATTTAAAAACATGGTATATATATATATATATATATATATATATATATACGTTTACATACTGCTTAGGTGAATAATTTTAAACATTTATACGAATATTTTTAAAATTTTAGACATTTCACCGGAGAATGAACGATTTTATTTTATTATTTTTTTGTTTTACTAATAATTATCGGATATTATATAAAGTTGACGCGTGGAAAGCAATGGCAAACCACCACGCACAACGTGATATGCGCGCTAGTAATAATATAGTACACTACGAAAATATGCGGGGCTGCATTGTGTCCGTGACAACAAAGCGATTACATTCAGTTCTCGTGTGTGTGTGTGTGTGTGTATGTCTATTTACGCTAGCGTTATATTATAATTGCCTTGTACGATACTTACATTGTACAACAAAATATGTATAGTAAGCAGTCGCTTACCTCCAATACGGAGACTGCACTTAATAATGATGATATAAAGTTGACCATTATTTCGAAGAAGTTGAAGAAATGCTTGAACTGAAATTGTGTCATCATCGGTTAAAACTTCTTGTAGCGAATTACAATTGAACCTTTGAGGTCGGTATGTGATTGTAGACACTCGCGAGATATAATTGTCGGAGTGTCAAGGGTGTCTGGACACAGCGAGCTCACAATGGTGGATCTGTTTTATTTATAACGTAGCCACGAGTCAACGCAGTATGACCAATGTGAAGACGAAATAGAGCTACTTGTTCCTTCCTACTATGTAAAAAAAAAAAATTCCAAGGAAAAGGATGAGAACGGGTAGCTCTAAGGTGATTTGTTGTTGGAATAACAATTCGTAGATCACAAAAGGTTTTATTTGTTTTGTATTATTTGATGGAAGCGATTGCATCAGATTCAGATATAGGAGTTGATAGATACGGTTGAATTGCTTCTTTAACTGATTTGTCTGCTAGTTCATTTAGTAGAAAACCTGTATGATTTGGGATCCATAAGAAAATTAATATATTAAGAATTACGCTATAAGAGATTCGAGATTTCTATGGCAACAAGGAGTAATTGTTGAAGCATATATTAGTGGTTTTCAGTGAGGTATAACTACCGCCCTCGCTCAGCAGAAAATACCGAGTATTGAGGTGATAGGATATAACGTAGGAGATCATCATCTAAAACCACGGCACAACTACAATGTTGGTTAGATTTGGATGCGTCGGTGTTTAGCGTTAAAATCCCGTGTATTATATAGTAGCGAACATCGCGATTAAAAGAGTTAAGTAAACGACTAATAGATTATGAATAATATAGACGACCCTATACGGGTCCGAAATTAGAAAACACGAAAAATATAAACTTAAATCTACACTGTTTATTATACAACCGTCATTTCTGACCCTTTTAAACTATTTGTCTTTTTATTATATACTATATATCCAGATTCTTTATATACATATATATATATATATATATTTATTTTTATTTTACATGCACCTGTGTTTTTTCTTTAAAACAATAAGCACGTTGGCTGTTCGTTAAACGTATTAATGTGGGTAACGAAGAGCATCTACTCCAATGAGTAACCTACTCTGGCATGATTGAAGCTTTTTTTTATTTTTTTTTTTTAAAGAATAGTGCATCCCAGCATTGTCTACGCGTAAGGGGTCGTGATGGGATTATCTGGTAGTATGCAATTGTACAGTTACATGCGGATTGACACGATGTTTACATTTCTTGTTAAATCTGCTGTATCTCATTTTGTGAGATTCTTCAACAGTTTGTACATGCAGATCCTTGTGTAATGTATCATTACTTAGGTAGAGCGTTATAATTCGAAGTGCTTTCGATCGGAATTGTTGCATTTTCCGGATGTTTCTTTTCGCATATGAGCCCCATAGTTCTATGCCGTATGTCGAAATCGGTGCTATTATCGCGTTCTAAATTAAGAGCTTATTTTTAGCGATATTTTAGAGTTTTTACCAATTAGGAAATAAAGTTTATTTAGTTGAGTATTTAACTTCTCTTTTAACATTTGTAAAAGGATACACTCGTGACATATTATCGCTAAAGTAAATATTCCAGGAAGCATAAAAGAACTCCAAAAAATGGCCGTCACCTATTTCGGAGAAATTCCGAATAGAAACGCGGACACTCCAATCTATAAGACTTCGCCGTTTACGGACGAGCAATTGCGAAAATTAATTTACATCGTACCGTTAGAAAATACGGACGAACTGCATATCGGTTTTCCCATACCGGATCCGAATACAGACTATCTGGCGACCGTAAGTATTCGAAATGAGTTTCATATCGAATTATTCGATATTAAAATAAATATACGTATATATGTTTTATTTTTTCTTTAATTAATATTATATATATATAACAAAAAAATTATCTCTCTCATTTCATCGCGTATGATAATGATAGAAAATAAATACTTCGTGTTTTATAAGATTGCGATTACTATACAGCGTTAAGAGAAATTTTCCACACTTTTAATCCGAAATGCGAGCAGACTCTAAGAGAAAATTCTTGTGTCGCGATTTAATAGTCGATAATAGCGATTATATACATTATCGGAAATAAATTCGTAATGTTTATTTTTTAGCGTCGAAATTGATTGATTCGTAAAATCATTTTATTGACAGACGAAAATTATACCGCCCCTTAATAAAAGTATTTTTTTATATTTTTATTTTTATTTTTTATAGCGCCGTTTGTAAAACTACGTGGCTATTATGGCACTGACGACTTAACGGTTGAATGCAGTAAATGAAGTTGGAGAAGGGAATTTTATAATTGACGGAATAGTTGAAGGCATGTTGGAAAGGAAACCGGATAGGGTATGCGAACGGGTATGAGGTCGATAGGAATGGAGTTTGGAGCAATTGACAAATAAGCGAAAGGTTTAGACAAAACGGGGGTTGGTTAACGTTGGAGTAGATCGTCATGAAAGAGTAATATGTGGCCAAGGTTTCCAGAAGTTAACATCGGATCCGATAGCAGGAAACGAAGTTATATGAATTCCACTTGCGTTGTGCCGGCTGCGGTGAATGAGGTATTTAAGAACCGTGTTTAATACCGGAGATATGGCTTCTTCAAGTATGGAATAGGCTGTCATATGTCACCGCTTCGTTCCCTACGATTCTCTTATGACCTGAAAACTGGATATGTATTAAAATTTGGTAAAGTAGGAATAAATTGTTTCGTATATCGTTTCCGACGACGATGATGAATAAAATCTATCGTGAAATTCGAATTAGCTATATGGAGCTAATTCGGTAATAACTGAGACAAAACCGGTTCTTTATTAAAAACCGACTGAATGCTTTCACATTAACATTTTAGCGTCGAATTTTTCTTATTGCCGTACGAGGTTAGCCTAGGCAGGTTTAAATGTCTCGATTTCTGGAAGCATCTAGTTAAATCCCAGTAATTTTTGGAAACGTGTCTGTCAAATTTCGTAAATTACCTCGTCAATTTACGTTATGTTATACATTTGGTTAAAATCGAAATCGTTCACGTATTCTCAAAACTTTTTCTGTGATAAAATTTTTTATGATTTCTCTCACTTTGTGAGATTTCGTCAAATTCCGACGATCATGTTTCTTCTTTCATTGATTTTCTTTTCCGGAGTGAAAATTTCAAATTTATCTCTTCTCATTTGTTTTCGGCGTCTACTTAAATAATAATTATTATAACGACCTTATTGAATTTTTCGATTATTCGATACGGAATAATAATAATTTGAAAGCGGTTTAATCGCGTTAATAAATAAATAAAAAAAAACATGCAAAATTTATTTATTTAACGAAATAATATCGGGCGACCCAGAGAAGATGGACGGTTTTATGTTTTGAAACGCGAGATGGACGGTTTTATGTTTTGAAAAGCGCACTTGGTAACACCGTACAACGCAAACCGCGTGCTCCACATTTAATGTATACGTCCATTCTAGAACGTTATTTTGGGCGTGAATCGAGCACGACAGTGCAAACAGAGTTTCGGGAAGAATTAAAACTTTTTTTTTTTTGTGGGAATACCTTAAGAGCCACGTTTACGAAACCATCCGAAAGACCTGAAAAGTCCGTATTTCTGAAGAGATTTAAAAAATCCAGCGACCTCTGCTCGAAAAAGTCTTGAGAAATTTTATAAAGACTACTGAATGAACTTGTTGCGAATGACGCTCATATGAACGATATTGCGTTTCATAAATGATTGTAAGCTAATTTCTCATTTTCTTATTTTTAAGTAAAATTGCATTGAAAAATTTTGGTCGAGTAGTTTTCGAGTTATTCAAAAAACAATAAAACCGTCCATCTTCTCTGGATCACCCTATATTACACTATTTAAGCCGGTTCTCCAGCAATGATGAGAATGATGAAGACAGTTGACTCTTTCCCGCTGGAGAACCTGCCAAGCGACGCTTTCATAAATACCGGCGTAGTCGGTCTAAGTAGCGTAATTATTTCGTTTTAACCTTTTCTGTCACAATGACCACCGCTGTGTATGGTGCGTGAAATTTTAACACTAACATTTTTTTTTCCTGGTTCACGAGATATAACTCGATTTTATTTTAAATATATAAATACGTTGAAAATTATCTACAATTCACACCTAAGAAGCGGTATTGCATAGTATAAAATTTCTAATATACGATCGATAGGATTAATTCGTGCGTGGCTGATCATTTATTTATTAAAGCGGTACATACTTTGTAACCATAATCGTAATTAATTGAATCAAACTCCAAATGAAATTTATGACGCTTATTATATTGTTTATTTTAGCCGATCGATTATATCGATTATTTTTTGCAAAACGAAGGAATCGGAAGTTTGTATTCGTTGTTAACAGACGAAGGTTGGATAACAGACGTGTCAACGTCCGCATCGGTTATCGGCAAGTACATCGCCGTGTACGAGATTACATTCCAACTGACCGAGACTGGATTAGATAATATAGATTCGATTCTCGTTCATTTATTCGAGGTATCTTCGTAAAATTATACACATCGGTGGTGGGTGATGACTAATTTTTATATTTCTTTTTTTGCTTCCTGTACTGTGGCCGTTATTAGATACATAAAAATTACAAATTCAATACTATTGTAATTCGAGCATTAAATACATCTGATGCATACGCACATACCATATGCACTATATATATAAAATATGGTGTGATATGAAATTACAACGTTAACTGCAAGTTGGTTATATCCATTACTCGTCTTCCTCAAATTAGAAACATTCATTATGGTGAACTTAATATTTTAGTTCGATTACATAGTCGTAATATAGCAGTTGAGTTTATATGGATTTCTGGCCACATGGACATAAGCGAAAAAATGAAAACAGCTTAGCAGGAAGAGACATATTAACTGGACAGAAAGAGGGGAAGAGGGGTAATGGAAGACCTCTGCATAGATACTACCACGACTCTTACCGGATTAACGAGAGTTCAAGCTATATTACGAAGCCAAAATAGAGTCAGGTGGAGAAAAATTATATCAGGTATATTAAAATATAGTTGGTCACGCTATTCAGGCCCTGAGTAACCGATTATGATGATTATATACAGTCGAAGCCGCTTTAAGGGATACATCGGGAGGAAGTCATTTGTCCCTTGTAACCGGCTGTCCCTGAAAAGCGAATTTTTTAAAATCTCTTATTGAAGCGAGTGGGTGTTAGAATATATACAATTTAGTAAACAATTAACATATTTATTACCTTATTAATGCGTAATATTTATTTATATAGAAATTAAGAGAAAAATACAACATAAGGTAAAAGAACCCGACCTGATATTTGTAAAAATTGTTCATTTACTGTAAAAATGCGCTATAGTTGTTTGGTGTAAATTCTTCATCTGCTGCGTTTGAACAAAATCTGCACAGTTATCTAATGATGCCGTAGGAGCACCTTCATTATTCTGTTGCATAAAATACGGCCGGAACTTTTCAATACATTTTTTCGCCTCTACACAGGAGGTAAGGAAATGTCATCCGTGTAATCATCACTTTCTGATTCTTGTATTTGTTTCTTCTTTGTGATATTTTCCATATCCGTTATCCAAATCTTCAATATTATTGTCACAGCATGGCAGACTGAAAATTGTTCATAATTAGTCATAAGTAGTAATTCATTCGGTGTTTCATTACTTTCCATTTCAACAATTATGTCATTCAGGCTGTAACTTTGAAGGAATTTGGAAATTTTGGCTTGAACTCCATTATTCAGCTCCTGTCAAATCAGCGCTTGCGCCTTTTCTTCATGAGTTTTTTTGAATTTGATATCGTGTCTCCCTTTCCACCGAGCAATCCAACCATCCGTAGCTGCAAAGTCTTCATATTTTTTCGCAAACTCTTCAAATTTTAATTTCAACATTGGCCTACTGACATGAACACCTCGTTCTGTTACTGTGATAAACCATAAATTAAGAGCTTCATCAACCTCTTGGTTTTTACCTTCTCTTTTCCATTTCCTTTCCACCACCTGACTCCCGTTTTCAGTACTACTCCATTTTTTATTTAAGTTCTGTTCATCTGTTTTTAAAAGGGGAGATTGTGTTCTTGGAGACGCCCATGATTTTTGCTAACTACCGAATGGGCATATTGAGAGGTTGAATTTCGATTTGTCTGAAATAGAAATTTTTTCCTTTAATGATAAACATTTATGCGACATTTTATTCATACAAAAAATTCACCAGAACTAAAAAAAGAAAAGAAAATTTTCCTAAGGAAAAAAAAATAAAACTGCAGGACGCACTACAGTTTTGGCAGAACTAAACTAAGAACACAATGAGCTATCGGAGATAGCATAATTAATAAACGAACAGAGCAAAAAAAAAAACAGTATAGCGTCAATGAGAGAATGTCAACACAAGGACATCTCAAACAAAAATGTTCAGGTAAATAAAAAAGGAATTGTAAAAATGACTTAAATATTTTAGTCATTTTTATTCAATTTTTGTTTATGTGAATATTTTCGTTTTACGACCGGAAGTGTCATTTTATATCGGCTGGCTTATCACCCATCTCACTATTTATTGCCTTGAAAGTCTATTAATCTTTGTCCCACTAAAGCTAACTAAAACAATCTTCATTTCATACGTTTGTTTCGGGGGTTTTGCTGATTGTCCCGTATAAACGGCTGTCCCTCTTATCCGGGGTCCCTTAAAAGCGGCTTTAACTGTATATATATATATATATTATTACGTTTTCTCCGTCGTGTGGAGCCAAATTATAACGATCTAAACTGTCGTGGATTAACAATTATTACGGTATGACCGGTAATGGGACGACAATTATAATAGTTTATTGGGGACCTTACTCTTCACGATTCCCAATTTACTATGATTAGGTTCGTTGGGCACGCTTCGTAGTCGCCCGGTATAAGTTTAATATTATACCAAATATAATAAATTTGATTTGATCATAATATAAATGCTCTATTTATTTAACTCTATTCTGTTCTATTTTATACCTGGATTTATAATTTTTTTTTCTAAAGATGTTATTTTGTACTTATTTCTTTTTATTTAAATTTAAATCCTGGTTAAAAAAAAAATAAACCAAAATAATTAATTATTTTGTAGTACGTATGCGAAGACTCTTAAAAGAATATGACCGAGTGCGAGACTCTCAACTCCGAAGCTAGATTACATGGATATCATCGATTGATAATCTTTTGTATTTGTAACAAAATAATATTTAAAAAAAAAAAAAAAAAAATACTAACTTATTACGATAAATTACAAGAAAGACAAATTACATCGAATTAAATATAACATATAAATAATAATAATTGTGCACGTAATATAGTAGTAATAATAAAGATCGTACGACCTGTGATGATGGTGATGGTGCCGGAGGATGAAGATTGATCGGGCTGGTGACGTCCAGAACAAACGTGTTCTTGTACTTATCAAAAATACGTATAGCATTTTGATTTATCCGGTGTTGCAATATTTACCTATTAAATGATTCCGATCGACTAGTATTTTCGGTAGTAAATTTAAATAGTTTTTATTTTACTATGTTACTAGTTTATTATTATTATTATTATTATTATTATTATTATTATTATTAATTTAAGTAATATCGTTTGACTAGAATCTATAAGTTTCGATTATTTAATCGCCTAGTAACTATTTAATAATTTTAACGCCTTTCTACTTAATTTACTTTTATAACTTTTTCCGACTGGTGGAATCACTGATCGACTACTATGCGACTATCTGCTAACTACGACTTTTACGTACTCTCGCCACGATTCGATCTTTTTATCTACCCACGAAGTTGAAACTCTGCACTCGTCAATTCTAATATCAATTGTTCCGAACGTTTTACGTTATTATAATTATTATTGATGTAGGTATTACACTATCATTTTTATAATTGTTACAATATTGGGAAGCTTTACGATACGAATTTATCTATATGGACGACCTAAATCATCTTTCAATGGAAATACCTTTATTTAACCTACTGATTTTTCTATATAAATATTTTCTACGCATATATTATTTAAAAAATTAATTATTATTAATTTTATATTTATTTTATTTATTATTTTCTTCGGTAATTCTATTAAATCTTCGTAATAAAATATATATATATAACTTTATTTTTCGTTCTACTGTTTATTATTTGCGGCTAATTATCTTTTGACAGTACGTAAATTTAATCAAATCGAAAGGTGTACAAGAATCGTATTACGAAGAAATTCAAATTGTGAAAGATAACGATTTCGAATGGTCATTTAAGGATGACGTATTCGATCAGTTCGTATTTGTTTCGCGTGATTTACTAGTAAGGAAAGTTAAGGAATTTTTCAATCGTATATATATATATATATACACACGATTAATACGTACGATCGTTAAAGTGCGATAACGTTGTGTTCGTTTGCATCGTTCATCACAATTAACTCTTAATTTTATCGTTTATCTGAAAATGCGATTCTTTCGTAACTCGGTATTATCTTATCTTCATATCAATGAACAACAGTGTTAACGTAATATCATTCGTTCAACCTATCCTCCTCTCCTGCCAACACCAACATCGTCTACTAGGGCAGATATCACCGCACCCTCAGGGAATAACGTTTATTAAATCGTCGTCAAACATTAATTCCGGGTCTTAAGTTAATATAATAAAACCAAAAATAATCATTCCGATACAAAACTTCGCATTCCCAACAGAGGAATATACCCAAGGAATGATATTTAATCAAATCCTAGATTTCAAAATTCTAGACTACTTCGCAGCTCTTAAAGGTCCGGTTGAAGGAGCAAAAAACATTCTTGCCGCTTCGCGCGTTAGCGGTAACCGTATGTATTCCACGCAACCGAATCCTTAGTATACGAATTCATAACCAATCACGGTGGATTTGAAATCGACGAACATTTTTTTTCCCAAAGAATGACGCACTCCCAAAATACTTAACTATACAAATCAAATTGTGATGAAATCAATATTCCATCGGATTTTACTGTAGAATCCGGTGGCAAAAGTTTGATGATCTTTCTGTCAGTCGATGACATAGTTTGTTTCGAGTGCAACTCCTCTGGACACAAGGCAGATAACTGCAAAGATGTCCAAAAATTTCGGTAAACTCAACAACAGCATCAAGCTTGTGTTTTTCTATTTCGCGAGATAAATCCTACATCATACACGATGAAGAATTAGTATCGTAATAATCTCAAACTCTTTCTAAAATAGAAGCAAGTAGCAGCTAGTGTCCTATAGGGCATCACTGAGTTCCTCCGGAAACTCGGTTGTAAACAAAAATGAGCTACAGACATCTGCTCAAAAACAAAACAAAAAAAAATAAAAAAGGAAATTGCTAGTCATCCAATTCTTTTTCAATAGTCATTTCTGAAGATTAAAAAACAGAAGCTCTATAATTCAGTTCACCAAAATAATCAAAGCGTTTTCACTTCAAATCTAATTGATTCTACATTCCCGTCAGATTCACGAACGGCTAAACTGGAACCACAAGAAAACAAACTGAAAGAGATATGCCATTGACTGCAGAAACCTCTCAATTGATATGTCAATGAATATAAACGATATCATCCATGCTTTTACTTCCACCAAAAAGGCTCAATATTTTACTCCTCCTCCCAAATATACAAATCGTAAATTAGTTCTTTGGTGGACAAACGAATGCGCTAGCGCTATCAGGCAATGACGAAAAGTTTCGAAAAACTTGAAAGGTTCGCCTTCCAGTAGTAATCATCTAGAATATAACGAAAACTCGTGCTAAGGCTGGACAATTAAACAAGCCAAGCGGAAATCATGACAAGAATATTTTTCTAAGATCACTCTATCGACATCTTCAGACATGATATTGTTGAAAATTCGGGATCTCGAACAATCACGCTCCTTTATAATTCCTTCAGTACTAAATAAACAAGAAGGTGCGCAGACCACTATCAGCATACTTCCAGTTGCTTTACCGGATCAACTTATAGACCCCTATCAACATTTCCCTACAGAAAAGTCTAGTACAGAATCATATAATAAACCAATCAGCCTCAAGGAATTGACCGCTGCTATTAAATATACTCGAAAGAAACAGCTCTGGGGCACCAAAACTTCCACATCGTCATGTTAAAACATGCTCCCCTATCGACATTAGATAGTTTACTTCAGATTTTTAATCGAATCCGGATGGGAAAAGAGTTTCCTAAGGCCTGGAAAATAGCCGTTATAATTCCAGTATTAAAGTCAGCTAAAGACCCTTCAAATGTAGAGAGTTACGCCCTATCTCACTTACGCCAGTTTTATGTAAAGTGCTAGTACGTATCCTATATTATCGACTAAATTGGATACTTGAACCCAGGAATCTCATTCACCCATCCCAATGTGACTTTCGTCATAACCGCTCAACCCTTCATTAGCTTTTTAAAATTAAAAACGCTATAACAAACGCATTAATAAATAATCTTCATCTGCTAGCTGTATTTTTTGACTTATCGAAGGCTTTTGACAAGATCCCGATTATAAAAATTATGGAACAATTATGCCCCTGGGGATTCAGTTGAAACCTCATCACATTTATAAAATATTTTTTTATCAACTGAAGTTTTTTCGTTCGGATTGCAAACAAGTCTTCATCCATACGATTTTTAATGAATTTCACACCTCAGGTGTTGGTGTTGAGCCCACTACTCTTCAGCATCACGATTAATGATGTGGTAGAAGCGGTCAACTTCCCAATACGAAGCTTATTATACGCCAATGATACCATGATCTTTGTAAGCTGTAGAACCAAATCCGCTTGTGAATGCGTCCTTCAAGAATGCACAAACAGATTAGCAACCTGGTGTTCCAACAACGGCTTATCCTTCTCAAGCAAGAAATCCGTTGTAATGCACTTTTCCCGTGCTCGTAAATGTAAACGTGAAATGTGTACCTGCCTCGACGTTCTGATAACTATACAACGTGCCATACGCATGTATATCGAAATTTTTTTGTTCAAAATTTGTTAAATGAAGTAATTTGTTCTTCAATGGGTTTACAGGATCTACAATTTTTATTAGCAGCAAAGAATGTACGCACACAACGTTCCTGCATGTACACTTATACATACATATATGCATTTGTTCACGATATACATATATATATATGTGTGTGTGTATATTTACCTTCACAGAATTACGAGGATGCCAAAAATGTTCTAATTGCCGATAAAGTACCACTGAAATGGGAATCCGATACAATTAACAAATATTTAGAAGTTCTAACACCAGATAATTTCAGGTGACAAAACTTTTACCTGTATATGCATGAACGAATACAAAATATTGAATAAAGAAATTTTATACGTATAGTTAATATGACTATTATATAAAAACTTTGATTATTATATAAACAATTTTTAATTAAAAATATGCTTCGAAAATGTTTCAAATAATTGTGATATGTATCATATATCGTATTTATTTATATTGAATTTTAGTTTACCCCAATTTCTTCCAATCTTTGTCTAAATTCTTCTGAATCTCATATTTTTTACGACCGCCTATGTTATAACATCATACGAATAAGCGAACGGTCTGACCAATTCATTAATTAAGTACCGATTAGTCTATCTATTATGATTTCCTTTGTAATCTATCCTGGCTCAGGTTTACTTATCTGCTCTTAAAAATCACATAATCTAGTCTTTTCACGAATACAAACTCTTTAAGGCACACTGAAAATACAGCATATTTGTATTTCCCAGCTTTTAAATACGTAACTTAGTTTTCCAAAAACTATCTGTTTTAATTTTCTCCCAATTTTAAATTCACTCGTTGACTGTTTCGTACGATCTTGATTATATTTCATTATTTTATTTGAATGTACGTTTTGTTCAGTTAACATTTATCACGCAAATGTTACAATATATTGCAGAACTTTCAACAGCACGAGTTAATATTACACGTGCAAATGTAGTTATTCTATCCGATTCTTTAAGTGTGCTGAATGTCATCCAAAATCCTAATCGTACATTCAAAACTAATAGAGTTATTCTGGCAATAATAGAAAATATAATGTATCTACAACAAAAGAATGTCCGTGTGAGATTTACATGGATCCCAGCTTACATCGGGATCGAAAATAATGAATGGGGGCCTCCAGAGGGGCCTACTGATCCCTGCGATTCCCTCCACATGTTTAGCTGCGTCTGCAAAGGCGGATTTGTTTCATCGCTGGAGCTCCATGTTTGTGCTACTCGTAACAATTTCGACAAACAAATTCAAACAAGTTTACCCAAACAATCTCTCTTTCTAATTAAGCATCCACATTCAATACCGATCCGTAAATTTTTCTCTATTTTAATTCGTATTAGGTCAGGACATAACCTGCTGCCCAGCCATCTCCACCGCATAGGGCTGATTAGTTCCAGTACTTGCCAGTCCTGTGGTTCGACAGCGGACATTAATCATGTCATTTATTTCATGCAGTCTATTCCCTCCGTACTCTGTTACATACCTCCTATGCTTAAATAATCCTTCCGTGTCAATAGCACTGGCTTCTTATGTATATAAATCTAATATTATTTTGTAATTTTCACATCCATGTTTATCCCTATATGTCTTAGTTTAGTTATTTACCTCTCTCTATTTTGTAACTCATCTGTTAGCATTAGCGTTTAGTTTATTTTAATTTGTATATACAATGAGTAGTAATGCATTTATAAACTCAATTTGTGTAACAATAAAGACTAGTAATAATATAATCATTTCGACTCTATCATAATTTTTATTTATTTAAGGATTACGTATTCATATAGAGCTTTAAAACTAAGAAGACAACTTCTTAGTATCAGGAAAATAATTCAGAAAACTTCTGAATATAATATTCCAATCGTTGCACGACAATGGATAGGACTATGTATTGTTATCCTTGCTCTTATATAAAAGAACGTCTAACGCATTTATGTATAGGATGTTTTGTTGTAAAATACGAAAAATATTATTATAAATATTACATTCGTTGGTAATTTAAATACCTTGAAATAACTTTGTTATAAATTAATATGTTATATTAAGTTAACTGTTACTAAATTTTTATTTTTATATTTATTTTATTTAATATTTCCTTCGGCACCCCCATCTTAGATCGCCATTATATACATGTGCGAAGATAAGCTAATATAGTTAATTTGTTAAATCGGTATCGTTGAAGGAAGAAGCCGAACTTTCGTCGGAAAGATTGTTAGTCGATCGAACTGCTCGTCCGTAGCGAGATCGAGCGTAATAATAAAGAGAATAATTGCTTGTTTTAATTATAATAATTATAATATAATACCTTCGTCGGCGCTCTAATAGAATAATAATAATGAATTAAATTTGCAAATAGTGAAAATAATTGCGAACAATAAAATACTATTTTACTGCGGCCATAAAACGAGCGGAATATTCACCGCGATCCGGAATCGATCTCACCGGTGGTACCACCAGGTTGCGCTATTTTTTTATATTTTTCTTCGTATGTGTGAATGAATTTTGTGTATTCTTTGCGAATTTGTATTATATTGAAATGTGAATAATTATTTGTGAATTGCTTTTATGCAGTGCAATGTAAAATTAGCGATAATAATAATTAAAATAAAATAATACCGAATTTGTAACTTATACTAGTCATTTCGAAGCGAAACTGCCGGTTGTTGGCTCCATGCCGAGATATTTAGTTTCCGGTGAAAATTAAGCAAGTTAAGTCTAATTTCGTAAAATATATTAAAAAAAAAAATATGTTAGTGGATAAATTTGCACGGTATTCTATGCTGGCGACCGCGAGTATACCACCCCAAAACACACCAGAATTATATTATATTATATCAAATTAAATTATATAAATATATAACTCTACCTAAGAGAGATTTTCTGAGAATGCTGTAAATTGTCCGTGATAACCAGCCATTGTGCTAACATTCGAGACATTAATTATTAGTGATTGCAGTATTCGAATACTGGAATTTAGTGGTAACCGATTCTTAAAAGAATCGACAGTATTCAATTCCTTATACTGAGAATGAGTACTGAGTACTGAATACTCTATCCGATCTATAATTAAGTTGAAATAGTCGTTAATATTCGAATAACTTCGTCAATATTCGGTATTTGTTGCGAGTAGTTACTTTTCGTTCGACCGTTGAAGTTACTGAATTTCCATAAATCATGTATATTCTACACTAACGACTTATTTTATTTATTGTCAGTAAACTAACATTTGTAATTTAATAAAATATATACTTTAGTTAATATAACCTTTTAACAATATATCGTTGCAGTATTTATTGTTTATTTTATTTAGTGTAATTATTAAATTAGTTACTTTCGCAGCGTTAAATCTTACAGTGTTATTATATATATTTTATATATATATATATATATATATATATATATATATATATATATATATATATATATATACACGAGATTTAGATTTATTACGTTCGAATTATTTTTTTTCATCGCTTTATACATATATATTAACTAAAGTTGCCGCCACGTGTTCTATTATCTTCCATTCTAGTAATACACATTAGTTTGTGTTCAGTACTCGATACTCGGTACTCAACAAAGTCTTAAAAGTACTCAATTCCATAGCAATCGATTCTGCCCATCGCTACTAATTACATGCAACGCAGTATGTTGTCATACGCATTGGAGTGCCGCTATCATCTCCGGGATAATTAAGAATTATGCAATGATGAAAAACTTTCTATATCGCGAGTTGATTTCGAACCTTCGACCGTCGAGTTGTTGATAGCCGAGCACTCTAGCAACTTCGCCACCGTGACATTTTAGTATGTTTTCGCTTTTATGACGACACAACTTTCGCCATTTGTTAAACGTTCAACATGCCCAACTACCGGTCTGTGTTCATTTCATCTTACATACTTTATTCCCTATAAAGTTTTCATTCATTCGGAATGTCCGATCAGATGCCCGACCACTTTATTCGTCATTAGTTGTTTTACATAACCGGCCTATTATCCGACGTCGATACCTACATTTCGAACGATATAATTTTCTTCTTCTTTTTAAAATCGTCCTTTTCTTTCTCTACTCAACCTTGGGGTTGGTGAGTATCATGTAGCACAATTATACGGAAGCACGCTCGTGATTTTCATAACTTCCCCATTTTTTATTTGGACCATATATCCAGTTCCTCGACTGCCTTTATTTCATCTTCCGGCTCAGCATTCCTTCAATTAGCGTGTTGTCATCCATTCCGAATGTCTGATGTAATGTTCGACCACTTCATTTCTTATCTTTTTATCGAATTTACTATTTCGCGCCGTTCATTTATTTCCATGTTTCTAAAACATAAAGTTTTCTCCTATTAATTGATACATTTTTCGATACCCGAGGAAAAGTTACAGATATTCTCCTCCTTATATCATTCGTACTCCGATCGTCTAATGATACTACTTAAGTAGCGAGGTTCAGCTAATTAATTTAAGCTCTGATGATTTTGATTCCGAGTGAATGTTTGTTGTTCTTTATTTATTGTTCGATTTATCTTTTATGTATGCGGTATCATTTTCTTCTTGTACATAGTACGCGTTTATTTGAAATATTAACTCTGAAACTGAAAAGAATAAATATAATATATCGAAATTTTAATATATGTATTACGAAATTAAAACTATATTAAAAGTTACCTTTCTTAATCGTATATAAAATATATTATTCGAAATATTTAACATAATATATCTCAATGTCCGTTGTACAGGGTAACAGCAGTTTCTCAGACGTACGAATCAGTTTGTGATAAAACTGAAGAATTTTTTGGAGTGAAGTATACTGTTCAAGATATTCAACCGGACTTACTGGAGGTAAATAAGTAGAAAATTAAATTTAAAAAAAAAAAAAAAAAACACAGCTTATTTAGTCATTCTCATTCATTAAGCGACGTCTCCGTATCGGAGGAAGCGACTACTTACCTATCCCGTACCAACCACGAGAATTTTTAATATTTAAAACGGCTCTACTAACAAAGCTATCCGTACAATTAGCCGGTGTAATCGGGTACACCGGTTTGCTGGGAAAGTAAAATGGCAAACCCACCGCTTAAATCGGTAATACTGACAGTATTTATAATCACGTTCGATGATCTATTGAAAAGTTAACATTAACGAATAGTAGTGCGTTTTTCTAAAATCGAATATGATAGTAGTAAATAATATTCGATGAAAATATGTTTACATTTTGAAAATAATCGTAGACTATTTTCGCGTTTTATTTCAGACGAAATTCTACTGAATATGCGTTTATATCTATCCATTTGTGAATATTAGTGACGACCCCCTTTTTTTATCTCGAGTTCTATCGGTCGCGGGTTATTTCACTCTAATCTTTGTATATCATCCTATCACGTAGACTCTCGTGTCATTTTTCATAGTAGTTATCCACTTGATCCAGCTTTCGTCAGTTTCTTTTGTGCACACTATCGACAAAATGTTGATTGAAATTAGTTCCTTAATATGTATTAATCGTGTGGTTTTTACTCTTGAATCGGTTATATAATTTAAGGATATAAATAAGCTACAATTTTTACTTAGTAGCAATTATAATAAATCCGGTTACTATATAATCAACGTTCGCATTATTAATCCTATTTTATCGCGATAAAATAAATTCATTAAAAGTACAAAAGTACAAAATAATAAGAATTACGCGTACCGGAATTATAATATCCTTACCGCTAATAAACAAAATTCTTTATGTAATAAATCTTATAGTATATTTACTAGATTACAGATATAAATATATAAAACGCGGGGAAAAATTTGAAAAAAAAACCCACTCCATAAAACGCTTTATATCACATTAAGCATACAAAAAGGAATTCGATATAATATCAATTATAAAGATATATAATATAGTACACATATACTTATATATATATATATATATATATATATATATATATATATATATATATATATATATATATATATATATATATATATATATATATACATATATACACAGATACATTAAATATTAATCATTTACAGTAAATTATGTTTAAGGCGTCTATGCTTATACTTTGTGTACATAAACTGTAGCTGCCTGGAATCGTAATGATGTACTGATTTTCATGCAATACACAATTATCGCAGAACTTACGAGTTATAGTAAGAATATAATCCCGAATAAAGGGTATATTTAATATCTCATGCATGTCCACTATTCTGGCATACCTTGGGGCACTTAATACGCATCTTAAACACCTATTTTGTACTAATTGCAATTTATTAAAGCTCGCCTTCGAGATAGAAGACCAGGCGGGACAAGCATAAGTCATCACAGGACGAATAAGCGCTTTATAAATGATGAGCTTATTATTAACGTTAGGGTACGATTTACGATTACGCATACACTGTACTTACTGCTATATTTGTTTTTAGAGCTGCGTAATTTACATGCGCCGAGAAGGTTAATCGTTTATCTAATAAAACTCCCAAATAACGTATACTATCCGACCAATGTATAACTTTATCATCTACTAGAAGTTCAGATGGCAAAATTGGTCGACGACGAGTGAAAAAGATGGCCTCAGTTTTTAATGCGTTTATTTCGATTTGCCATTTGCGATAATACTTTAAAACGCGACGTACACCGTTTTCTAATTGATTTTTAATAGCAGTTGGTTTGTAAGAGCTGCAAAATATTGCTGTATCATCAGCGTATAAAGTAACTTGCATATTTGTCAATTTTGGGAAATCATAGAGAAACAATGTGAATAAAAACGGACCTAAAATACTACCTTGTGGAACACCCGCGGCACAAGTTTTCATAGTCGATTTCGAATCATCTACCATTACATAAAATGTTCTATTGCTTAAATAACTATGAATTAAAAATACCAAATAAGTAGGAAATTTACACTGTATCATTTTATACGTGATACCACCCAAGTTGTGTCGAATGCTTTAGCAACATCAAGCAAAACTAAACCAGTATGTTTATTACAATTAAAATTATGGCTGACAAATTCTATTATTCTAGATATTTGTTGCGTAGTAGAATATCTTGGGCGAAACCCAAACTGAATGTCAGGTAATAGTTTGTATTGTTCAGAGTGATAATGTAATCTAGACAAAATAATTTTTTCTGCGATTTTGCTCAAATTACTTAATAAGCTTATAGGACGAATGTTGCTAGTTATGGAAGCATCTTTACCAGGTTTAGGGAGAGTGACAATTTTTGCTACTTTCCATTTTGAAGGATAATGCCCACATTTAAACATTGCGTTTAATAAATTCGAAAATTTGACTACTGCTTTCAGTGGAAGATTTTTTATGACGATAGTGGAGATATTGTCAATGCCAACAGAATTTTTAGATTTGATGGCTTTTATAGCGGCAGAGACTTCCTTAGGACTGACATAATCGACAATACGAGTATTTTTATTTTCTTTCAGATATTTTTTGACAGCCATATGAACTTTGTTTACCTGATAACTGGAAGACATATTGCTATTACGTGTATGAGCTTTGTAGTATTCAGAAGCAAGAAGTTCAGCTTTCCCTACATTACTATACACATAACTATTTAAGTGTGAGTCATGAAGAGGTGGGAGAAATGTATATTGCCTTGTATATTGTTTGCAGATTTTCCACAAACTGTTGTCTTTTGGTGAAAGCGTTGAAAGAAGTGAATTAAATTTATCATTTTTATTTTTGTTTAACAGGTAATGTACTAGTTTATTAAGAAAAGTTAACATTCTTTTAATAACTGGCGATGGGTTTAAGTATCTATTTTTCACGTATAATCTTCGAACTCGATTTTTAAGTTTAATAATCTTACGAGAAACGTATGTACATATCTTCATTCTGATTGTAGAATATTTGTACTAATAGCTGAACACAGAACGTTGTTTCAGGGGTGCTCGTACCATTTTCGGATCGAAATTGGGTCTTTCCGAATATTATTTTTTTTTAGGTTTCGTTTTTTACAAATTTCATTAGTAAGAACATGTTAGCGTACTGACACGTCGAGCTTATTAATCGGAATTCGGCGTATTTATTCGTTGCCAGCTTTTTGGAAATGAGAGTGAAACGAAGTCAAAAGTTTTATCGATTGTATTAAATAATGGAAGCGGCATTTCTACGAATTCTGGGGAATTTGTTTCGTTTCTAATTTTTATTCTTACTTAGTGTTTTCCTCGTTTTAATATCCTTTTGTCGCTTCCTAGTTTAATCGGAGTTGAACATATCCGCTGTATCATCATATTTTTCTCCAATCCTCTGCATTCTGCTTTCAACCATTCGATCGTTTAGTCGTCTTTATATTTATGTTCTAACATTTTATACCAATCGTTCTATCCTTCTATTTGCTTCTTTGAATCATTAACGTTATTTTCGTCACATAAACTTTCCACTTTTTTCACCATTTTTTTTTCTCTTCTTTTATTTATAGACGCTCGATTGTTAAGATCATTTGTTTCTGTTGTTGAGTTTAATTATTCCGATGGTTTTAATAAACTTTAGTATGCGATATATTATCCTGCAGTAAGTAGTAGGGTGTCTATTGTGTAATCCGTTATTTTGTAGGTTAACCACTTTTTTTTTTCGTAATTTTTGCACGCTAGTAATATGTTATGTAAGCTTAGTTGTTCGTTAGACGTTGAGCAGACAGGTCGAATATCTCTGTGTAACAGATGTCGAGACGTGAACAACATATACCCCGGGCGTGGTCTAGTTAAAGCCGATTCCTTACGCCTGTTTTTTTTCGCGAGCTGTCATCCGATATCCTAACTTTGGTTTTATTCGATAGAGGTGTATATGTGCGCAGTGTGTTTCCCAACAGTTCTGATATAGTGCTGTGACTTATTGTTTAATGGTTGTGTGTAAATCATTTAAGTACGTGGCTTTAACTATTTTTAGGTTTCCCCGGAGTGTTTTAGCTGCTTTATCTGCATTTTCATTACCTAAAATTCCCGAGTGAGCTGGTTGTCTAAAGGAAACCCAACTATTGTAAGTCAATTTGTATATAATATATTTTAATTTGAGCATCGATGTTTATATTCTTAATTAGATTTTTGACATACTGCAATGGACTGATTGAATCAGCGCATATAACATTTTTGTTAGGAACCGTTTGTTTTAGAATATATTTTAGATCTTTATAATCTGTAATAAGCTCAGCTGTATAAACTATACGTGAGTTTCATTGATTTAGATGCATCCGTATGTATATTTGTATGTGGTTCGCGTATCTTTGAGTATTTTATAGAATTTAGATTTTAAAACACGGGCGGGGTTAGTATTTTTAACGTAATTATTTAATTCCGTATTTATTGTTATTGAGAAGTTTATCCGAGATGGAAGTTTTGGAGGGTTATTTATTTTAAAACTATTAGGATACACAGGGTTCGTTTTTAAATAAATGTTGGAACTTTCTTGTTTGTAAGTTGTGATAAGCTTGGTTGGAGGGGGTTGAAAGAACTTTACTGTAGTATATTAGAACGGGTATTTGCCTTTTGTATTTGAGTGGCAGTATGTGAGATTCAACATTCAACGATGGGATGGGGCTTGTATGAAAAGCTTTTAATGCTATTCCAACGGCTGTATTTTGGCGATGAGATAAGCAACTTTTTATAGCAGTCGAGTGACATTACTGTAAAATATAGTATTTTTATTACGTCATTAGAAAAAGAAAAATAGATAACGAAAAATAATTAGGTTAATAAAATTTATTAAATTAGGCGATATCGTCGGAAAATTATTTGCGTTTATGATTTTTTTATCATTGTAGAAACTTCAGTCGGTGTCAGAAAATTCCAAACTAAGCTTGCCCGAACCTAACAAGTACATAACGAAAAACCTGAAGCTAATACCGTTAGGAGATGAAGTAAGTAATATGCAAAACGTAATTATAATGTCAACAATATCTTGAAACAATACTTAGTCAGCAAACTCAAGTAACTCCAGTTTATCAGAATATATCAGTGAATGATATCAACTTCCTGACAATAGTGAACTATACAATCAGATCCTGACTTTGAAGGAATTGACTACAATTATATCGAGTTTCAAAATTAGCGCAACTGAGTAGATGGTTTCAATATTAAATTGCTGAAAAATGCTCGTAGTCAAGTTTTATCAATACTTTTGAATATTTTCAATTAATTACGGTTTTCAATAAGGTATGCAGTTTCGTGAAAAAAAAAAACCTTAGTTATTCCAATTCTCAAACCAGAGAAAAATCCCGCGTTCTCAGATTCTTACAATATTTCTTACAACTGTTCTTCGTCAAATGTTTGAGAAAATCATCGCGACCCGTTTAATTTAGCAGGAAGCTGAAATAGTTTTACGCCGTCTTAGACTGGGCCAAACAGCTATCACTCACAGTTACCTAACTTCAGCGTCAACTTCCTCCGCGTTGTTCTTGCGGCATCAATATCATCACATTGCATCATCTCCTAATCGATTGTACTAATCGGAAACTTCTTGCGCACGAAATTAGCTCTTCCAATGACTTTGAAAGTATTACTGAATTCAGGACAATATGCATCGTGCTCTTCGATTCATCCGATCATCCGGCTTTTCGCTTTCTGAATCTTCGCATCTGTGTCTCAGGCCTTGTAGCAGTATGTGGCACGTTAATGGGAAGAAGAAGAAAAAGTTTTCACATACGAACAAAACTAATTCAGACAACTTTGTTACTACCGCGTCAATTTTACGTCAAAATATGTTATTCACAGTCAGTAATTTAATAATTCATTTCTTTCCTTCAAATCTATAATTAGCATTATAATCTTTTCACATTTTGCGCAGCGCTAATTTTGAAATTAGATGATTACTAAACATTTATGAAATCCAAAAAAAAAAAAAAAAAAAAAAAACAGTTTAGTGATTAAATAAATTTTTCCGGAATTTACGAGAAGATATGAAAAATCAAACGTTAGCTTCAGTCGCATCGATAACAAATTATTTTACAGTTTAATAAAATGAACTGCGGATGACAGCACTATTCATGCAGGACAGACACAATATATAACCGTTTACAGAGAGCTGTAAACACTATTATCAAATATTATTAAAGATGGTAGTTCGACATAAACGTAGAAAAACGTACATTTCTCGAGAAGACGACCATCACCTTTACCTGAAATTACTATAAATAACAAGCAAGTCAGGTGGGTAAAAGAAGTACAATACTTGGGAGTTGTGATGGGAAACAGGTTAAATTGTAATATCCAATGTGTAATAGACGAGAAGCTCATAAAGCCATGCGCATACTCTATTCCGATATTTAACAAAAACTCTTTCGTAGCGCTGCAAATAAAAAGTTAATATCGAGAACCAAAACATCTCGCCAGAAAATCAATAAATTCCTTTCTCAATACAGCATCTTTTTCATAATACAGATGTATCAAAAAATGAGGATCACTGCGACTGTGCTGTAGTGTATAATGATGACGTAGTCCATTACCCACTTCCACCGTACTATATTGTCCTAGCGTGAGAACTATTTGCAATTCTGCAGCCTATATTAATTGCATCACTTAAAAATGAGCGGGAAATTGACATTGTCACAGATTCTCTGTATTCGATCAAACAGCCGAATGAAAATTCCAGATGCATGCATCCATATTGGCTGTGAAAATTAATGCTACAATCAGCAAGCAAAAGTCTGTAGGCCCATGTACTTTGGATTCCTGTACATAGGGCATATGGAAGGAATGAAGAAGCAGATCGAGCTGCGAAAGAAGCTGCCTTCCTGTCTCCTGCAGAATTACTTGCAGCAACATGTTCCGATATGCGTCGTTGCATGTTTCATAAATTTAAAAAAAACAACAGTCAGATTTTCCGGTTTACCTCAACAACATAGTGGCATCTGGCCTATTCAACGTGTTCATTGCACAAGACAGGATGAACTGTTCCGCACAGATCACATTCGTTTGATTCATTCCTATATCCTATTCAAAACCGATCCTTCTACTTGTTCATCCTGTAATGTTCAAATCACTATAGCTCATATCTTGCTCCTCTATATAACTTTGTTCGCTCTTCATTACAGTTTCCTAACACACTTAATGAAATACTTTTACCCGAAAATGAAAATACTCATAACTTTCCTCATTCGCATTAAATTACCTTCACACCTATAATAACGGAATAGTGCTTTTAGCTTTTGTAGCAGTACATGGCACGGAAAACTATTAAGAAAAAACAAAACAAAAAACGAACAAAACCGAATCTATGTGTACAGTTTCCACCAAACGATATTTTACCATACGACGTTTTATTTATTTCCTTTATCGAACCGATATTCACGAAAATTCAGTATCGAGTCGCGTGTGGTGAATCGGTATTTCGTGATCCTGTTATCCTCCTAGAACAATTGGACTCCGGTTGAAGAAACATCCGAAGCGTAGGATGTGTATTTTATTTTCAATTACTACTACCGACCTCGATCGATCATCGAACTATTGGCTCTGTGTCCAACAGCCGCCAAGGAAATCCATTTAAAAACAAGTCCAACACTCACTTTTGTCTCCTAGGCTATGAACCACACCGATAGTTTTAAACGGGATTTCGAATGGTTTATACAGAACTAATATTGAAGCCTTTCTCCATATTTTCAAACGTATATAACTACACTGACCTAATTTCGACAACAACCAAATAAATGTCTAATCATTCGTTATAATCGTTAATTCATCATAATATAAACGGATGATGTTTTCGAAACGTAATTATTTTTTTTTTGTTTCTATCGTCTTTTTATTTTATTATTTTTATTTACGTGCAGGTATCAGAATATCCGGTAATCGTATATGACGAAAAAGTCTGCAGAGCCTGGTTAAAACAGGATACCGAGTATGAGTCGCCGAATATTTACATGTCTGCTAGATTTTTGGGGTATATAGGATAAAATAATAATTTCAAATTAAATTTTATTTCTTTTCCGCGTACATTTCCGTATAAATAACGTACGATGCTGATAACCATCATTATCAGCGTAATATGCGCAACTTGAATGATTAAACGTTGTAAAGTTATAATAATTAATCGATAATAATATTTATGCGTTAAATTAAAACTATTTTTTTATTATTATACAAACGCATCTGTCGAAAACCGAACAAATTAGCATTCTCGACGACTATGAACGAGATATTTTATTAATTAAAATATTTAGTAGCGGACATTATTCTACGAATTAATCATTTTACAGGCCAACATTCGGATCCGACAGCAAAGAAGTAATTTTAACCATTACGTTCACATTTTTATGGTATAGTTCGATCGAACAAATCGTTTATCCGGCATCGTACGCTGGCTATACGTGGAATGTATATTCGGTAATCGACGGATTGGAAGTAAGTTATTAGTTTTTATTATTATTAAATTTCCGTCTTTTTCCACTCTCTATTCATCTTCTGACTCTCAAGCAGCGCTCTTTGATCTTCTTCTTGTCACATTCGACTGTATTCCAAGTACGAAGAAAGTTATCTTCAAGAAGATTTATTTATTTATCAACGCAGTTATAAACATCCAAAATGTCCTTCGTATGAATTCTTAATTTTTCCTTTACGTCGTGTTCTACCTCGATCCTTTTTTCTACCAGCGTTACGTACGCCGATATTTTCACAATTGATCAGCATTTTTATCTACTAAAAACCCCAGTGGCTGATAACGGTTGATCTGTGAGATTGTTTAAACAATTCATTTGAAGCATTTATGTTACAGTGGAAAATTTGCTAAATAACTTAACGGACTGTACTATAATATTTAATAGTAACTAAACCGTAATGTTTTCCCTGCAATATTCGTGATTAACGATATAATGTGAAATTAAATATCACACCCTTCCATCTGTATCGTTCAATAAACATCCTACAATCCACTCTCAAACAATAATAAGATGGCCAGAATTGAGTGCACCGATAATTAATGGACGTAGACTACACCTCCAGATCCTTCGTATCGAGATAATTTTTAAGTTACAAACCTCCAGTTTCGGAATTTGTGTCCATCATCAATATCTGCAAATCGGTTCAAGTATTTGTGTTTCCGACGTGTATAGATTCTAATTTTTTCATCGAACTTGAAAAAACAAATTACTATTTCTTAAATCAGAAGATGTTTCGACAAAATATAAAACCTTTGTCCAAGTTTAGGTATTAGCGTTTTTTTTTTTTTTAAATCTTCCGTGCCATATAGTGCTAACTAAAAGCACGGAGTCTATTATTCCGTTATTATAGATGTGAAGATAATTTAATGAGAATGAGGAAAGATTTTTCTTTGTGTGTGTTTGCATACCGACTCTTAGATCATGAACGCAATGGATAATTCTATTCTCTGTTTGAGTAACGCCACACCCCAATAGATGAAGTCGTTTGTTTATGTATTCTTAGTTGTTACACAACTTTACTTACTTTATTTATTATTATTATTATTATTATTATCGTTATTATTAAATTATAAGCGCATCTCGGCATTGTTTTTTTCTCAGTCTTCCGGACGCATTATCAGCAAGTCCAATGGTACACATAGGCGATATTAATTGGTTCAAATTTTTGGTAAATGCACTATGCATTTTATTGTACCGCTGCTTATGTACCGCTGCTTATGTACCGCCACCACCGTAGGGACATCCAGATAATTGTGAATTATACTGTTGCGAACATAGTATGGCGCATCGGTCATTATCCTCAGTATCTGTATTTTGTCGAGATGCGTTTTAGCAGCTGATCTATATATTTCCAAACAGGTGCTACAACGGTTTTATATACAGAATAACTTTGTTTGCGGGACTTAGATTTTCTTCCCATCAGCGAATATAATTGTCTTAATAGTATAACTTTACTTTTTTCCTGGTATTGATTACATGTAGGTTCCATGTTAGGCGCCTGTCGATTGTTATTCCAAGGTATTCTACCGGTTGTACTCGCGGTATTGTATAATTACCATAATTTACTGGAAAACATGTTTCCCGTTTAGTTGTAAATGTGACGTGCGATGATTTCTGATCATTAATTGTTATTCTCCATTTAAGGGCCCGTTTCTGCAGTAATGATAACTGGTGTTGAATAAATCTTGAGGCTTCATGAGGATCATCATGACTGGCTAGTATTGCAATTCTATCTGCAAATGTAGCTTCCAAGGTAATCGCTGTAGTTGGCATGTCGGGCGTGTATATATTATAAAGGCCGAGAACACTTGAGGTTTAGCTCGACATAACGCCATTTATTTTAACCCGAAATGATCTATCACTTAAGTAAGACCTCGAAAGATGATACATTTTAACAGGAAAAATTTTTCGTATCTTGTATAGCAAACCATCGTGCCAAACGCGGTTAAATGCTTTGGCTACACGAAGGAATACTGCTGAGCAGTACATTGCACGCTGTAACATAGGCTGAATTGCGTCAACGATTCTACGGCATTGGTAGCCGAACGTTTTGGTCTAAATCCGAACTGATTATTTCGAACATATACATTTGTCATACTATGAAGGAGCGGCTTCCCATGTTTGTGAACAAGTATAATTATCGATTTTTTCCATCTGCTTGGAAAGTAAGTCGGAGCGTAGAATTGTATATGAATAAAAGTAACACAAGTACCATTTTTGCAGATGTTTCAAAATATTATTTGTAATTCTGTCTTCTTGTTGGACTTTGTTGTTTTTTAAACTTTGGATACATACACGTAGCTTGTTTGGTGTTTATTTATGTATAGTTCTGGCAGTAATGAATAATACTGCTGTTTCGTTGTATAACTTTCTCTATGTGTTGTTGGTTCTCCATGCTGTTGGGTTGAAATATGTTTTCACGGTAATCGGCGCAAAAGCGTTAGCCTTTTCCTCGTCAGTTTTGGTCCAGGTTGTATCGGGTCTCCTGATATGATGCGATGAATCATGTTTCTTTGTTAAAATTTTCGTTACTTTCCAAATTGAACCGTCAGCAGGAAGTTAATAGTAAGGACGTGTTTCATCAGAATCAACTCGAATTTAAAAAATGCTACAAGCTGGCTTTTGATATAAATCAATTTTTTACAAGCTGATTTACGATATAAGTTAATCTTCGTAGTCTGTTTTGTAGTAGCTATATACACTTTGATACCAAAGGCACTTTTGACAGCTGTATATGATCATCTCTATTGATATTTTAAATAGTTATTCATCGCATTACTTAATTACTTCTCTAACAGATCTTCTTGACAGTTGGCGATGTTTGGTTGCAAGAAAATGGGGAATGGGATTTTCGTGACTTTCAAATATATTATAATCTAGAGTTCATCATCTTTTGGAAAAATATCTATGTTTCATTTGTACGATATTTGAATTGATCCCATATGCTGATGACCTCTGCTTGATTAATAGAGTTAGTAAATATTACGATCCTCTACTTTAATTAAGGTGTTTCGTTAGTTTTTGGAAAAAATCAATTAAAAAATCCGCGGATTTCCCAACTGCGATTTTGTTGTGTTTAGTGATCTTAGAATTGTACATACTGTGAAATATTTAAAGTTAGTTTCTAAATCATAAGAATAATTTAAAATATCTGTGTTTCGCACTTGATCATAAGCTCTACTTTTATGCCGCATATACAAGACATTTAAAGAAAATGCGTCTCAAAAGATTGCAACGTAATACTTTTGGGTTGGAATATGTAGGGAGAGAGTCATAAAAGGCTGATTCGGTTTCTTTATTATTATAAAAGAAATTTGTACTCAATCCAGAAATATCAGAAGTATTTCCTTACTTTACAAAACGTGTGTACCACATCTGCTTTCTAATGTCATTTCCAATACTATACCCATCACTGTGTGTATCTAGTTCTTTTCTCATATCATAATTATTTTTTTACCCATACTATTTGTACGTATATTTCCTTTAAAATCTGTAATGTAATTACGTTTAACGCATTAATAATGTCTACTAAATATAACCTTAATTAATTTTTTTTCACAATTATACTATGAAGTTTACTTCTTAATTTTTTTTTTTTTTATGATTTAAAATGTATCAAAAAAGTTACATAAACATTAAAATAAAACAAATAACCATCCAAAAGTTTAAGCTTTACACGCGTGAACCGCTAATACAAAAAAAAAATGAAAATCAAAAATAGTATAAAACTAATGTAAGTTATTGTAAAATAAGTAAACTTTAATCTATATAAAGAAAACTGTATTACATAAAAAATATCTTCTTCTAAAATTCACGGTGAAATGTGAGAAAGAAATTACAGATTAATTCATAGAAAAAAAAAAGAGGGGATATTATATATATATATATATATTATATATATATATATGTCTTCTTACATTTTAAGCTCAAGGCGACATCTATCTTCATTTGCTACCTTTAATAATGAAGAATTATTTACATTTTTCTAGCTATACATCAATGGATATAACGATAAATTTTCAGTATTTACAAAAACAATCATGAGCAGTATGATGAACTTTACATATACAAACGATATGTTTGAAGATGCGAAAGAGCAGGTAAGTTTTGTTTTTTAAATTTAAATTATATTTTACCATATGTGATTCTTTTATTACACTTTATTAATTTATAACGATCGATTAGTGTAATGTTTCTATAGCGATCGACTAAATGTGATCATTATTCAGTTTAAAACAAAAAACCAACACTATGGTTATACTTTCGAACAAATATATTTAAATGTACAACCATATTTATTGCAAATGTATTTTATATAAAATAAAATGCTACTACTTCGCATAATAACGAGCTAGGTCAAATATGTTTTTAAACGAGAAAAAAACAAGAAAAACTCATTCACAACAAACCGAAAAACCGAATACAAATACAATGTTGCCAATAGCAATTTATAAAAATATTATACACGATCGAAATAAATTAAAATAATACATGTTTAAAATCATATAATAAATATGACATCGACAATTAGTTTATTAGGATCGATTCATTTATTATGCTAGATTCATTTGATACGATCGATTTATTATGCCAGATTTGTTTATTACAATACATTTTTTTATTGATTCATTTATTACGATCGTTTCATTTTTAACAATCGATTCATTTATTACAGTTGATTTATTTATGACGATCGATTTCTGTATTGGGTTTGATTCTTTTATTACGCTTGATTAATTTATGACGATCGATTCATTTATTATGCTAGATTCATTTGATACGATTGATTTATTATGCCAGATTTGTTTATTACAATACATTTTTTTATTGATTCATTTATTACGATCGTTTCATTTTTAACAATCGATTCATTTATTACAGCTGATTCATTTATGATGATCGATTTCCTTATTGGGGTTGATTATTTTATACGCTCGATTAATTTATGACGATCGATTCATTTACCACACTATTTAATAGGACCGATTTATTACGCCAGATTTGTTTATTAGGATACAGTCTTTTATTACGCTTGATTCATTTATGACGATCGATTTCCGTATTGTGGTTGATTCTTTTATTATGTTTGACTTATTTATTACGATTGGTTTTTTTTTTATTTTATTAAAATTGATTCGTTTACTACGCTTAATTCACTTATGACGATCGATTCCTTTATTGCGATTGATTCTTCCATCACACTTGATTTATTTATTATACGGCTGGTTCATTGATTAGGATTGATTCATTTATAACGATCGATTCATTTATTATGACCGATCGGTAACGTTAACTTCATGTAATTTATATAAATATATATATATAATTATTTATTTATATCTGATACTTATTTCATTAGAAATACATATTACATAGTAGTTCTTCGATGATATATATTGAAAACAGAAATTAAACAAAATAAAAACATTTTAATACGATGTCGAAAAAAGTTATTCGTTTTTTAAAAAAAAACACACAATCGACTCTAGAGGGAGTTTGGTTGTCCACAGTGGTATCAAGACCGACCAATATTTTTGCAATAAGAGTTCGCTGATGCCTGTATAACATCGCTGCATGAAAATATGTTCAAAAGGTACATCTTCTAAGTACAGGTGTATAATAAAATGCAAGATTCATCCGTTAGAATTTATGTCATAATATCGAGACGGTGTTAACGTACGACGTTGAGACATATTTTGGGGATCTTAAGTTAAGGAAGTCAATCTTAAACATTTGATTGTAATCCACAATCTTTCGAATATACTTTACGGTGACTTCAACTACATACAAATACATTTCATTGTTGGCTTTGGCTGCCTCCACTTTTGCAGAGGATGATCTAATTTCAACACCCGTTCGAATTCCGTTCGAAAGGCACCGTTATTTTCTACGAATTTCACCATTTTAAGATATTTACTTCATATAATTTTTATAAGGGATTACATACCGACTTCCGCCCATTAGTCAACTAAATGTGTAAACTATATGCGACCGTGTTTCATCAACAATTGTTCGCAGAGATTATCTGGACTTCAGATTTTAATCAATCGTCCGGAGCTTAAACACGATTCATATTCATATATATATATATTTACGGGTAGGTCTTTAGTGGAATCGTATCAATGTGCTGGGAATCGTGAAACACAATTTAACGATTTCGAAAACTTGTCTAAAATGTATAAATATAGCCTTAGAATTTCTTCTAGAAGCAATCCAGCTAAATTCAACCTGGTTACCGGTCATTTCCTCGGGAGGGAAAAATAGCTTACAATAAAAACAACAACTGCCAGATTAGTCAAATGATGATAAAAACATCGATAAACGGAGGTGCACTCTGTAGGGAAAATCGCTAAATCTGGACATAAGTTTAGATTGGGTTTTCCTAAGAGTAAAATTGTATAAGCATTAACAATCGCTCTCAGTTTTGAAAACTGTGTAATTGTTTTTCGGAATAATAAAAAAAAAAAATTAACCAAATTTCGTAATTAAATATAGACTTTATCGAAGACTTCTCCAAACTCGAAGCGGCCAAATATTAGAAACAACCTACAAATTGTGGTACTATACTAGTAGAAAGAAACAGATGTATGCGAAATTACATTGAACAGATAAAGAAAGTAGATAACTGAATTAAAAACCAAAATTACGTTTAAAAACGAGAACGAGTTATTTTACTTAAAAATTAAATAATTCTCGTTACGACGCTCATCGACAACAATCTAACGTTCGCAATAGTGACCTTTAAAAAATATTTTTATTTTTAGAATAAATTTAAAAAAAAAAGAGCAAAGATTTTTTAATTATTCTTCCGATGAAATCGCCGAAATTTCACGTTGGCCATGAACGATATTTTTAAAATTTGAACGAACGTATACTAGCAAAAAAAAGCATCAGAAAATATTTCTGTAGTAACGCTTCCTCGGTGATACCAATTTTTAATTCAAAAATTAAATAAAATAAAACTTTCAGAGTATATATATATATATATATATATATATATATATATATATATATATATATATATATATATATATATATATATAGCTACATGGTAAAATATGTATTTTTTATTTTATTTAATTTTTAAATTAAAAATTAACTCGTTATTTTTTCTTTAATTAAAAAAATAAGAATAACAGTATTAATAATAATTCGCAATTAAACCGTGCATGATTTTTTCAAAATTTTTGCAACTGTTTCTTTTGCCGCATTACACGCGTTATATCTAATTTCAGGTGGCCTGGTCATTAACCTCTTCCCGCGACGCTTACGATATTGTATTTGATTACCTTTCACTAATATTAGAGCAATCGAACTATTCCAATGAAGATGAATCGAAAACACTATCCGGTAAGCGCATTATTAAACGATGTCTTATGTAGTAAATTATATTACAGGTCGGTACGAATTTGTTACGATGTTGCAAAACGTTCAAAATTTCATTATTCTTCTCACTATTATTAACCGATCAACCGACATAAATCACGTCAATTAACGACTTTTGTAATAAATCTTCCAGCGTAGACCCGCAAAAGTAGCCAGTCCGGAACTACAGACGTATGTTATTATTAATAATTGAAAAAAGAACCAGAAAAGAATACGCATTTTCTTTAGAGCAAGAAAGATGGATATAGGATATAATATAAACCGTCGACGGATCGACCACAAAGCGAGAAAGAACGAATTAAAGGCGGACAATAAGAATTTGGATATCGAAGGATATAGTAAAAAAAAAAAAAAGTAGTTAATATCAATTTAAATTTTAATATAAATGACCACAAAGCATTTCGGCTATTAAGCCATTATCAAGTGAGAATAATTAATAAAATATAAACATATAATATATACAATTTATTTAAAAAATGAATAAAAAATAAAATTAAATGTAAGAAAATATGTAATTTAGATGTACAATATTACAAAAAAATTGGCCCACTTGATAATGGCTTAATAGCAGAAAAGTTTTGTGATCTTTTTATATACAAAAAATTTGATGATTTAACTAACTATTTTGTTGCTTACTTTTTTTAAAAACCACTATCACACTGTTCAAATAAATAAAAAATACCTAGGAAACGATTACATTTAAGGTGAGATTACGAATTCCGTTGAAGACCGGGAACAGAACTTGCTGCAGACAGGAAATAATGGAACATGATCAAGTGAACAACCAGCTGTTTAATTGTCAACTGGAGAAAAAGCCACATCATGAGATATTGGTTATATGCGTAATATATAATGTGTTGGCGTTATATATAATGTATTTACATTGTATATTATTATTATTATTATTAAGCAGACCCTGGTATTTGAGTTAGTAATATACTCTTCTTAAACTTTACTACAGCTGAATCATCGTATAAAAAATTAGTTATATTTTAGCTCTGCAGAAAAACACGCAGACTGAATTTCTCGTGTTTAAGCCTTAAACGCGTTTTAATTGCATTCTTATGATTTTCCACGAATTTGGAAATTCTATACGGTAATTATTTCAAATCCGGGAATATTTCGTAATTTCCGCAATTTGATAAAACGTCCTCGACGTCCCGTTTTCTTTCTAAATTCTCCGTCTATAATATCATTTCGGTCTTTCTAGAATTTTTCACGCGTATAATATAGAACGTCTTATAGACCGTTTACTCTATATAGACGTACAATCTACACGTCGTAATATATTTTTATTAGAAACTAACTTCAGCCAGCGAATTAGTTACCTTTATATAACTTTTGTATATTGTCCAAATAGAGTAAAGTAATTATTATCACGACCTTTATTATATAACGCAAGTTCGATAAAGCAGCAATTATCACAATCTTTATTATTTAACGCGAGTTTATTTTGTTCTTATTTTAAAATATACTGGGTATTGCATTGAAATTGAAATAAATTTGATTTGATTTGGTTTTGTTATATTGTATAAAATTTTATTATTATTATTATTATTGATTGGTTTCGTTAGCGCACGGTTTTAATTAAAATGACATTATTTCCTCATCTCATCTTCAAGAAAATGGTGCGCCTCAGAGATCTCTTCTTAGTCCAATACTTTTCAATATTGCAATCAATGATGTCATCAAAGTCGTAGCTCCTGTAAAAGGTATTATGATCTGGTATTACTTCTACCATGTTCTGATGTTTCCTTAGGCTGAATGGTATTACAGCAAACGCCTGATGAATTACACTAATGGACATTGAAATCGGGTTTTCAATTTTCGGTACTCAAGTCTACTGCTGTAACATTTTTGCCGCAAACGGGGTTGTAATTCCCAAGCCAAAAGTAGTTAAATACTTGGTTACTCGTGTTTGACAACAGATGGAAACATCATAAAAAAGGTCACACAAAAACTGTATTTATCAAGCTATGGTGCAGCAATCCTTTTAACTATTTACAGTTTTTTTATTTTTTTGGGGGCTTCCATACAGTTTACCCATGTCTGTATGTTACGGAATGAATAAGAAAGGGCTAGTTATAAATTATGTAGGGATGTGTAAAATTAAATAATTATACCAGAATCTAAAATATAGGAGTACAGGGCCGTATATACTTCAGCATTTTGAAGAGCTAAGATAAATGCAATATTTATAGGAAACGGAACTTTAAGGCTGTGAAGAGCTTGATAAAATGCAACAATGGGAACACTCTAGGATAACATGGTCTGCATCGGCCACTAAATGGGTATCCGTAGTATAAGAGCAATTAGGAGAATTAATATGTTTCAACTTGTGTAACGAAGCAGGAAGGAGACTACAGCCGAGTCTCAGTCGACAAACGGTAGTAATAAAACACCGCAATTTGATCGATTCAACTTTAATATTGTAAAAAATCAATTGAAAATTAGTTAAATCACTAATATTTATTTTCTTAAGGAAAACACAAAGCTTTTCGGCATTTACGCCATTATCAAGTGAAAAATTTAAAAAATCATAATTTTAAAAATATAAATTAAATATAATTACTTAAAAATATGTGATGGTAATCGTGAAAATATGATCCAAAAACGATGTCTGCTTCTGTCGGTCTATTTTTTTGATTTGTTGAAATTTAATATCAATATATTTGTTTATTAATTTAGTTTTTTTATATTAATTTTTTTCTTCAATATTATTTTCTTGATTCTGTAAAAGTTGTATACTGTTGGAATTTTAAATTTTTCATTTACTATTGCGATGTATGGTGTCCAAACGTAAAATATAAAATATAAAAATATACAACCACAAAATTTTTTAAAAAACACAATTTTACAAATAAAATGAAAATAAATATTAAAAATCTGTTTACACAAAGCTTCTTTAAATGGGGATGGAACATCCAAGTTCGTCAGAGACTCGTGTAAGACAGGAATTGAGATGTTATCAAAGGCTTTGATTATGTCTAAAAAACAAGTTATTAAATACTCCTTGGAAATGAAAGATTTGTAGATATCACCTACTGATTGCGCCACGCAGTTTAAAGAGCTAAGATTACTACGGAAGCCGTACATTCCAGGTGGAAATAGACGACGATTTTCCAACCATCAGGTTATTCTGTTTTTGAGAATCTTTTCAACAATTTTTCTTAGGCAGGAGGCCAGAGATATAGGGTGGTAAGATGAAGAATTACGTAAAGTGGTATGATTTTTTTATAATGATGAATTCTGACCATTCCTCGGGAAATGAAGCAGAGTTTAAAAAATAGTTGAAGCAGTTTAATAATATATGTATGGCAGAAGTTGGTAAATTATTTAATATTTGAAAGGTGATCCCATCAATACCAGGGGAGGATCTTTTATTAAGAGATAAAGTGTGTTGGATTTCTGTTAGGGTAATGGGAAAGGAAGGAAAGTGGTTGTCCGGGTGGCTATTTATACAATGTGGATTGTATGCAAATTCTGTAATATCTGAGACGTACGATGGTGAAATGGTGTCGACAAAATTATAATAATTTTCACTATCCATATCAACTGAAGAAGGATTATAGTATGCATAGTTCACGAATGATTTGGCTTTTTTCCATATGTATTTACAGTTGTTCCTGTGGACAAGGGAAAATTACTGTTAAATCATCTTCTGCTAGGGTGTACTACTTTCATCTCTCAACGTTCCCAACTAGCATTACCAACAACAATTAAAAGCCTGCTAAACTCGAATGACAACACGTATCTTCAAATTTTAATTTCTTGCACGATACTGGCCTTTTCAACATGATCTGAGCTCTTTTCATCTGTGCCTCCAGCCTAGCAACAGTACGAAGCACATTAATGGTAAATCAATCAATCAGATATTTATTAACTAATAGTTGATTATGTTTCATCTTTATACATGCTTTGAGTTAGAGTGAGTTATTAAAAGCAATAATTGTTCATACATAAGTGTGATAATAAGTATTTAGTTTTTCTTTTTGCATAAATGTGCACGTTTTGTTGTTGTATGATGTGTGCACCTAGAAAATGTATGCTAAATTATATTCCGGTGTTATATATATATGTTATGTAGTGAGTTATGTCTCTTTTTCTCTCTTTATAAGTGTATGTTTTTTCTCTTATATGTAAATGAATGTATGTGTGTATATTTATGTATGAATGTGTAGTATGTATATGAAATGTGTAATGGATACTGTGTATAGTTAAAGAGTGCATTTATATAAAAAATTTCAGTATGGTGATTTAGTTTTTTTCTTTGTTTTTTATGTCTAGTATTAATGTAAACAGTTCACTACGAGTATAGTATATTAATTGTATTATGTAATCCGCGACTCGCGCAGAATTGGGCATCGGTAGAAATTTTGTGTGTATTATTCTATATCATGTAATTTTGAAATATTTTTAAATTGAATTGAATTATTATTATTATCAATTTATCTCTTTATTATGTCTCGCAATACTCGATAAAAAAATTATTTTTACAGATATAACGAAAAAAGATATGGAAGATTATCGGAAAAATGCGTTTAATTCCATTTTCGTGCACATGTTCATATATGGAAACGTGGACGAAGAGGTAACCAATTATTTCGTGTTAGAATATCGATTATTCGATATGATACGAATTGAAATAGAATATTTTCAAATTCCGTCGTAACGATTTTAAAATTGTAAATCGTAATTTTAAGAATTTGAAATTAAAAAGGAAAAGAAAATAACGAGAACTACTTCGAAATCGAACGTTCGTATCCAGGGCATTAAACATATTTTTTTTAACTAATAGAATTCTCGAAACGGGTAATTTTAATTCCTCGGATAAGATAAAAAAAGAAACACGAAGTATACTGGAGAAAAATATGTGTTAAATGCGACGATCGTCGCTTTAAATAATATTTCAATTTTGTATTAAGTCAATTCTGACCGTTATAGCTGGAAAATATATTCCGGTTCTGAGATTACTACAGTAACAAACTGATTCCGCATGCCATCAATCTAAGGAGTAGACATTCTGCCTCCTCCTTTGGCAAAGGATATTAATACTTTTTTTTTTCGAACTTATAATATGTCTAAAAAAAAAAATGGTGCATCTGTCTTAGCACAATCTGTTTAATAGTGTTCGTCTACTTCTATTCTTATTGCGAGATTTGTCCTTCTTTCATTTCACGATACTCGCAACATTCGTCGCCGTATCCACATTTCAAATGCGTCGACGCGTTGCTTATCCGCCGCTTTAGGGCAAAAACACACTTAGCGGTTTGACCGCCGCGTTTATCGAGTCGGTTTTAAATGCGTAAAACACATTCGTCGGTTTTCTAGCGTTTTTAAAGCGGTAACCGCCTGTCGGTTTCTTGGCGGTTTATATATTTACCAGGAAAAACGGAATATAAAATGAACGAATACAGAAACAAAAACCGCTTTGAAAAACGCCCTGTTTGGTTTAATACATCTGAATGAATGCAAACGAGAAACGCTTCTAATGTATAAAACGCCGCGTTTCACGCCAGACAATCACAAAACGCGTCGGTTTTAAAACCGACAGGCGGTTTCGCCGCTGTGTGTGTTTACACCATAAGAAACGTATTTATCTGAAACCGACTCGGTTTTACTTTCGGGAAACGCTTCGGTCGAAACCGCTTAATGTGTTTTAGCCCTTATTTAATCGTTCGCATCTCGGCTGCATATGAGAAAATTTTTAATAATGGGCACTTCTCCTTACAAAAATTAAAAAAAATACTGAGGACCGAAAAAATAATATCAATAAAAACGAATACCGATTTAAAAATAATAAATCGGAGATTATCCTTTCTTTATTTTTTCTTCTTTCTCTCTGTCTCTCATAAACACACACACACACGACAAACGTACGCTTAAGTTACGTAATAATATAAAAATCTTCGGAATACTATAAAGAAATACAAGAATTTCCGATATTTTTAAAAATAAAATATAAAACTTATTATTATAAACTAGCGTACATAAAACGGAAATTATAAATTTTTGCGAGAACTTTTCATCATTATGAACCATCATCGGGAGAAATTAAAAAACCGATGACGTTGCATTTTATTTAGCTCGTAGTACGGTTTGTTTTATAAATCTCTAGGGACACGGCGGTAAATTATTCACTAGACGCGTTAAATGTATCGGAATTTTTGCGCAATTTTTCGTAACAAATTTTTTAATACAAAAAGTATGAACCAATAAAAACGATAGCACTATTTAAAGCTACAAGATTACGATAGGTTCCGTGAATATAACTACCGACAAGGCTATCGAATATATTTTCGTTATTTGTTTTTTTAAAGGCAACTGGTATAAATTAAATAATTTTTACTACGATTATATTTAAATTGTTTAATTAAATAAACCTCAAATTATATATATATATATATATATTTTACTTAACGTATTGTTATATTTACGTACGCGTTAAACACGTGTACGTAAAAAAAATTATGATAATTTCAATAAGAAAATTCGAATAAAAATTATTTAATGATCGAATCTAAAATATATAATCTTTGTTAGTTTGTTACCTGTTAATGATCTAACCGTCAGTTTCCTAGGACCTCAAAACAGAGCTGGAACTAAATCTCTAGCCTTTCTCAGAGATGCGTACGCAATATTGCGCTTCCGCTTAATACTATTCTATCGATTTTTTAAACGCTCTATATGGCACTATTCTAACAAGGCTTTACGTACTGTCTATTCGACTTTCTACATATTTCACACCTCTACAAAACGGTTCATATAACTTCTTAAACATTTTATAACACTTAAACGATTAATTATTATATAAAATTTTATAATTATTTTTTTCTAATGAATTAGTTTATATAAGTGGAATATGTATTATATATTATATATATATATATATATATATATATATATATATATATATATATATATATATATATATATATATATATATATATATAAACAATAGATACGTAATTATCACTCCATTTTTGTAGGGCGCAATAAATATAGCTGAAATTGTCGAAGAACCATTTAAAGACGATTCCGAAATACCGTCCAGTGATGAAATTCCACCGCCGCGAAATACTTATTTAACGGAAGGTGCGCATAAGACAATTTTATCTATTCCATAACCATACGCGCCGCCGGGTGACAAAATACACGTGCGCAGATTTATACGTATATTATGCGTACACGCGTAGAACCGGATTAAAGATTAAACCTAGGCTACAAATATAGGGCTTTCTCCAATAAGGGTCGATCGGATCGTTGTTTAAATTGAATAAGATAAAGATATTCGCAAAACCGTACGCAATATAAAATCGTTCAAATCGTCGATTACAGACTTTTGACATAGACCCGCGACTTCAAGAAACCACATAAGAAAAAAGCCTAGACTGGTAAAATCGCGCGATTTTTGTAGCCAATTCACATCATCTCCGCGAAAGATAACTGTGCCCACAAGTTTTTCATGAAAAATATCCGTGGTGGCGTCTGGTGTGTAGTATGTGGCGTCTTTAAACTTAACATGGTGATTTTTACGATAAAACGCGGTACATAATTAACATGAAATAAAAATGAGTTCCTACAAATAAGTTAAAAATGAAATTTTACATTCTCGCATTTATGCGTACGCATCGGAAACACAGACCTTGAAAGCCGTACATTTTTAAAATGTGGGTGTGGCGATAGATGTTGAGAATACCGTAAATAGCCGAATAAACGAAATATTAAACAGGCTTCGCATTAATCTGATCTGGGATAAAATCATACATTTTTTGAGTCTTTTTTATGTTTGCTAAAATTGGTTCAATTGTTGTCCGCAATCTTTTTGTTTTCCAGTTCGGTCTATTTCCTTCAATAATGACCCGGTAACCATTTTTCGCGGTCTACCCTATCTTCAGATTCTTCGAATTTGTCCCGCTATTAAATCGCGCAAGAGACGACGTTTTGTCCCATCATGCAAGTTAATCGTCGCTTCTTTATTATATACCGATGTCCGTTTTTCACACACTCTCTATACTGTACTGCTGCTATTGTAACGTTTTCATCTTTATAATTTTTTCAAAGCCATATTTCGAAAGATGTAGCTTTAGAATTCGCGGTGCGCGTTTCAACGCATAATATTGGGCACGCGTAAGTTTTAACAATGCGTTTACAAAGTCTCGATGGTACTGACTTTTCCCGCAATTTCCTTTTTGCCCCTCAATACGCAACATTAGCTGCTCTCTAATTCTTGATTCCATATAGCAGTATAGGTTTTCTGTTACTAGTCGAACGAGATATTTAAATATTCGTGCTTGTAGAATTTCCCGGCCAACCCCGTCTAGTTAAAAATTACCGTTGTTTGGTCGATGTCTAAGCAAAATAGTTTTCCCGTATTATTAAATTAAAGGTTTCCACAATTCATTGTAGCATTTTTCGGAGACTCAACAAGTTCTCATTTGGAGTCTTTATTTTCACACATACACGTTAGAAAGGAATGCAGACAAAAATGTTTACCATTATTATTCAACCGAGATCTCGTATCTCCGTCTACTCGAATAGCAGCCGTTTGATGCATATGTAAATTTCGATATATTTCATGCACGTTATCATCATCATCGCGATTGTCCGTTACCGAACTTTTTTGAGCAATCTTCCTTCTATCGGGTACATGCTGGAAGAGTTCAATATTACTGCGTCAAATTTTGAATCCACGTTATTCTTTTTCTTGCTGGTGGTCTTTTTCCAGCGATCTTTCCTCGCATCATAAGGTGTATATTGTCGCGCATGGAGCGTTGAAAATATTTTAGTTTTCGGTGTTTGATTTCTTTCATTATTTCTTCGCGCTTGTTTAACCGATTTAGCAAATTTCGTATTTCGTCAGTCCATTTTATTTTAACCCTTTCATTCACACGTGAAATTTAGACACAAAATTTGGAAATTCTATACAGGTTATTTATTATATAATGCAGCTTCTTAGATGACTGTAAAAAATTTTCACTGCGTTTAAATAAATATTTTCATTTAGGTCAGCCAAAAATAAAAATAAAATCGTTGGCGTGAAAATTTCGTGTACCATATAATGGACATCGTGTCTGAAAGGGTTAATTATTCTACGATATATCCCTAGACCTTCCAACCTTCTTTCTGTCGCATTCCTTAATGTCCAGCTTTCAGCACCGTATAGTAACACCGAAAATATATAACATCTTTTACCAGTCTGATTTTCAAATCTACATTTAGCTGATTACTGCGCAATATTGATTTTAATTTTAAAAATGCATTACGAGCTTTTCCAATTCGTATTTTGATTTATTCGCTCACATCCCACTGTGTTCGTTTAAATTACCGTCTACATACACCGCGTTTTCAATTTGTTGTCCATAAACTGTTAGTGGTACCAAAATTTCCGATTTTTCCGTTTACTAGCATATATTTTGTTTCAGAGATGTTCGGAGTGTAATCGATATCCGTTACATATTGTAACGAGCACATCTACTAATCGTTGCATAAATTATTCCCTATTAATGTCGTCCGCGTATCCGATGTTATTTATTATTTTCCCGTTGATGCCAAATTTCCTTCGGACTTGTTCGAAATTTTTTTTTTCAGAATATATATTAAAAAGCAGCTGGGATAAGATGCTGTCTTACCCCCTTGCATATTGCTACTTCTCCCATTATTATGTTGTTGTTCAATTCTAATACACGCCGTTTGGCGCCAATATAAATTTTTTACGATTCGTATATCTTCGTCATCAATTGTTCTTTTTAGAATATCCATTAATTTACTGCGCTTTACATTATCCAATGCGGCGAAGAAATGATAACGGACGGTCAATTATTGAATGACCTGGAGTACGTTTGTAGAACTATTGACTAAATTTTAAATAAACATCGGTTAGGCTATCGTTGTATGTGTAGATAGGTGAACTAAATTGATGAAATCAGTCTTTAAATGAAGTCGGAATCGCACCGAGCATTTACCAAATACATATATTACCTAAGTTGCTGTTCCAACGCGTTTGCCAAGATTTTTACTATGTGGTGAGTGTTTGGCGTGTGTTTGTTCTTTCGTTCGTGTATACTCGGTATATTATGTAGGTAAAAGTTTTTATATTGTATTTATCAATCTATCTAGGACTATGCGCGTGCGTATAGTCGGAGTAAAATTATGTAAATGAGCGTAAATAATGCGTGTGAGATTTGTGAATAAATCTAGTTTTATCTTTATTTCTTATACTTCGTAATTTTTCAATTAGTAATAAATAACGCTTGATTTACATAATTTCATAGACGTGCGTACAACGGGTTGTGCTAAACAATGAATTACACGTGTATCCGTATGATATTTCAGGGAAAACTTATCTGTATAGCGAACATGTAGCCACCACTAACAGTAGCGCCGTCCTGATATACTACCAATGCGGTCAAGAATCCATCCGTAATATCGTATTAGCAGATCTGTTTTCCGGTATCGTTGAAACAGCCTTATTCGAGGAACTTCGTACGCAGGTGTCTAAATCATAATTTGTTGTGTATTAGAAAATTATTATTTTTAATTTTTTTATTTTCACATAGACTACTTTGTTCGGACTGTGTAATAAAAATGTTTACCAAATAAAGTCGACACAAAAAAACTGTTCAAAAATCACATATCCGTGTGCCGTACTCTTCCAGCAGCTTCGACGATTACTTCTTCCTTCAATATTGTCCAAATTTTAAATATTATCCCTCTACTACACCGAGTATTCGCTACCCGTCGGAATTATACAATTTAAGGAAGAATTTATATTCATAAATTTTGCGTTGAATATAGATCGAGATGTAATCTTTATTCAGGTTGAACAGAGACAATAGCATGAAGCTTTAATACTTCATTATTTTATTAATGAATTCGTATATCAATTTGGTCAAAAAAAAAAAAAAAATATATAGCCGAATAGATCGTGGAAATTTAAAAGTGCAAGCTTGGAACCTATTTTTGTATTTCTTGGATGTACACGTGTTTTGTATGTGTGCATGTTTGTGTGTATACATGTAAATACTTTTGTCGAAATTATTAAAACATCTAATGAACGAAAATCAGTGAAAACTGAATCTTTTTCACGGAATATTTATCCGCCCCAACGACGATATATACGAAAAGTTCGGTTCAATTTTCGTTAATTACCGGAAATGTTTATATCGTATTCGTGTATACATCTTCCTAATTACTTTTCCGATGTATATAACATTGAGAGACAATGCGCTAGATGAATTTATCGTCAATCGCACAATTCGCGCAGCATAATAACGCCTTCAATAGAAAAAATAAAAATCATTTGAATCGTACTTTGAGGGTTTCAATCTAATATAGAGACTTTACACACTGTAGAAACTTATACGAAAATTGTAGAAGCCACTCATTATTTATTCACCCTCTTCAGGACAAAGAAATAATCAGGTCGTCAATATTTAGCGAATAAAATTTCAGTCGCGTTAGAATATTAATCCTTAGACGTCGTATAAATGTAACATTAATTTTAATTACATCATTTCTATAGAAGTTGCGACAAAAATTAAAAAGTTCTGGAAATTGAGATAGTTTTAAAAGAATTTTCGTCTAAACCTGTTGTGCTTTTAAGGTATATATATATATATATATATATATATATATATATATATATATATATATATATATATATATATATATATATAGTGCTTACGTGTCGAATACGTTCCGAATTGTTTCAAAATTGCGCAGATTATCGCGATACATAAAACTAAAAATAATTACTTCGTCTAATTTCATTATGTAATATCAGAAACTTCGAAAAACTTTTACTCGAGCGTCTAACGCCATTTTATGATGATCATAAATTTGACTTCGTAAAACAATATTCGACCGTGTAAATTGAGTTAACAAGGTTAATTCTATAATCGGACAAATATTGTTTCGCACTCTTTCTCGACATATCGCAAGTTTTCGATCGTATTTGGCACGAAGCTATTATATAGAAAATGGGTAACTCTCCACTATTGTAGACTGGCCCGGAGTTGTATTAGACTAATCAACGCTGAATCCACATTCCATCGTGCATAAGCAGTATTGCGGAGTAATATTTTGTACCTCTTCATCTACCTAGTGACGACGATACAATAACCGCAATGTTTGCCGATGACACAGCTGTATATATCAGTTCTAGTCGCAGGTGGAAGAAACAAGCGAAACTTGTGGGCGCACTCAAATCCAACAGTGGACAACAATATAGAAGATTAAAACCGAAATCCATATACCTATCATAAAATAGAATGCGCGGAACAAAATCTACCTAAGTGATCGACTTGTACCTTAAGCTGTCAGCTGTCTTATCGGGAAACCTATATTAGAATGAAGTTTACACAAATCGAGGAAAAAACTCGGCTTATCGGTCGAAATTCTACATTAAATATATCGTGTTCGCCATTACTACATCAACAGATAATATAACCGATCCGGATGGGGAATACACTGAAAAATCCGAACCGAACAAAATGTCATATCGTGTGCAATAGTCGACGCATATCGATTTCCATGTTCAACGATAATATTCAGAGACGCTCGTCGACAAAACGTCATTAAAAAATTCATGAGAAACAACTTTTTCGGGCTTCCTAATATAACACCCGCACTTAGAATAGTAATTTATTCGTGTCAGTGTTATACTATATTTCTCGAACTTTTAAAGCATTTATAATATAATTATTAAAGCGAATAATTTTTTTATTACAGGAACAATTAGGTTATATAATCAATAATGACGTAATTCTGAAGTACGGCGTTCAAGGTTTCTATATATCGATTCAATCTTCGTCCTTTTCTCCGGAGTACCTTCACTGTAAGATAGACGAATTCGTCGACAATATGACGGTAAATTTAAACCAATGTTTTTGTTCTTATCGCATTTTTTATAAAATAAATTTCTTGGCAAACAAAAAATTCATGAAAATACGCGTCGAATTAAAACGGATGTAAATTTATTAGAAAAATATTATCACCAGTAAAAAAGAGCAAGTACACGCTAATATAGTTTTTTGATTTTTGACATTATGAACGCATTGAGATGTTCATACTGTAGTTAAGGAGTAAAACCGGAAAACAGACTATAATCCTACGATTGGATAGTGAGAATTCGGAGAATTGTTTAACTCCGTCACACTACCGAGACTAATTTTGTTGGCGTTCTATATTATCCGTTATTTTTATTATTAGATCTCTGACCGACCGCGCTAAAATTTATAATTTCGAATGCAAAAATTGTAAATACATGACTGAAAAGGTTAATTATGTTTAAAAGTTTAGTCGTGAAACCTAGTTTATAATGATTTGAGATTAAGTTTTGTTTGGTAAATTTATATATATATAGCACAAACAAGTGTACACATTTATTTGTTACACACATATACACAAATAAATATATACAATTTATTTATAATTAATCAATTAAATCCGGTTACGACCGATTCGAAATAAAGTTATAATTTTATAATTATTAAAAAATTTATCAAGAAATAAAAAACTAAATTATAAATATATATATATATAGTAGAACTTCTTTTATCCGTCACAGTCGTGACCGGGACTGTGACGGATAACGATAATGGAAATTCCATTATAAACAAATTACATATATAGTACTATACCACATTGTAAATCATTTTGGGAAGAAATTTAAAAATGTATATATATGTCCAATTGGATAACATTTAGAGTATTGTATTTTCATTTAGAAATTTAGCATAACATAGAGCAATATAAAATTTAATACACTTACGTATATCTGTTCCGCTTAATACATATTACAATACGCATATATATAATCGCACTAACACGAATACACACATATACACACCATCACGGGCGTTAGTTGCTGTGGTCGCTCATGGCGACGGACAGCGACTACGTCTACTTACACACCATCATTGTCTAATATGTACACACAAATACAGCCATCATCTACGATACAACATAATACCATATCACATACGACACAAGTACTACAAGCGCCACGGTTTATTCCTCCTCAGGCCACGACTTACGTGTCTCTCACCTATACCACAACAAATTTGTCTTTTACTAATGTAAATCATATTAATCTCTACTCAATTCCCAATAATAATGATTTTACAACAACATCTGCTTTAGCGTACGAACAAGCTGGTTCTTCTGCTGACCATACAATGCATGAAATAGAAACCGCGTATTCTGAAAATGAGAGCGAAATGGATTCGAATGATTTGCAAATACCAAAAAAGAAGGCCAAAAAATGCATTGTTCCCCAACTACCTGAGTATGAAGGCTCCAAAAAGGGAAATCGTTTTACTCCTTTATATAGCGAAGAAAGTGTGGCTAACGACGATGTAGTAATCCTTCTCCTACTTCATTTTCAACTCCCCCCCCCGTTGTTTGTTCGCGATGTTACAAATTTTCCTTCCAAGAAAATAGCTGCAATTTTAGGTGTACTCGCGAGTTTACAGCGAAAACTCTCAAACTAAACACGGTCAAAGTGAATACTAAAAAAAGCGACGACTATCAGAAACTCGTCACTACATTTAAAAGTGAAGACGTAAATTTTCACACGTACCAACTTAAACAAAGAAAGGTCATATAAAATTGTTATAAGACATCTACACCATTCTTTCACGCAGGATGAAATAAAAAATGCGTTAAAAGAAAACGGTTTCATTGTTCGAAGCGTGTTAAACGTTAGACACAAAATCACGAAAGAACTCTTGTCTTTGATTTTTAGATCTCCAACCTACTGAAAATATTAAAGATGTTTTCAATCTAAACTATCTATTATATTCAAAAATAAAAGTTGAAGCCCCACACCCCAAAAAAATCATACCACAATGTCTACGATGTCAATCTTGGGGACATACGCGGTCATTCTATTATCACCCATTTAGGTGCGTAAAATGCGGACAAAATCATAGTTCTGCTGAGTGTAGAAAAGACCCTAACACATTACCTAAATGTGCGTTGTGCGAAAAGGATCACCCTTCAAACTATAAAGGTTGCGTTGTCTATCAGAAACTTTATGAAAAAAAGTATAAAACTGATATTAAAATTGTCAATGGTAACTTATACCAAAATAAATCCCAAACCAGTGATGTAATTATTTCGGGTAATAGAAGTCAACACGCCAATTATGCAGCAGCTGTGGTAAATAGTGTCAATTGCGTAGAACATTTCGCTAATTCCGGGGTTGGTAATACGTCAGTCGAAAATAACACGGTTACAAATCATACTAGTGAAAATAGCAAATCTCAATATAATCACTCAGATTTAGCAAGTACGTTAACAAACTTTTTAAATTAATCCCCGTGCATCGCCTTATTTATATAAAATCCGAATTTTGGTTTCCTCACTGTTAGAATCTGGTATTTCTGTTAGGTTCTCCTGGATTCCTGGACATTCTGGCATATTTGGCAATACTGTTGCTGATGCGGAAGCCAAGTCCGCTTCGAATAGCGGTGTGCTTATTATTTATACACCTTTAACAGATCTTTTGTGTCTCATTAAATTTGCTCATAAAGAATATTGGAATAATATTTGGTCCAATCCTTATCTAGCTCCATATTACAGATCGATTCAACCTCTAATACCCATAAAATCATGGTTTACTGATATAAAAGTACCAAGTAACATACTTCGATGTTTCATTACTACTTTATGTAGATTACGTTTTGGAAAAAATCGTCTTCCATCGTCCCTATACCGATGCAATCTTATAAATTCTCCTTTTTGCCCTCATCCTTCCGATGACAACAAAATAGCAGATGCGGATCATGTATTTTTTGAATGTTCTTACTACAGCTCTCAACAATCTTTATTATATAATCAAATTATATCTCTCAAAGTACCATTGCCAATAAATATGTCTTACTTACTTACTATTAATCGCATTCATGTATATTTAGCTATTTATAATTATATTACATCAACTAATATTAATGTTTAACATATCCATTTTAATAATTTTATATCAATCTGGGTGAAAAATCCTGTGCCAATTAAAAAAAAAAAGAAAAAAAAAAAAAAAAAAAAAAAAAAAAACTTTTTAAATGAATTTAAATCTCTGTTCAATCAGCTAATTCAACGAAATACGCTTGTATTAAAACAGGCTAACTGCTCTAACAAATAAACTTATTAAATAATGATTTCATCTTTAAGAATAGCAACTTGGAACGCAAATGGCGCCCTACAAAATAAAATAAGAATCAAAACATTTTTAAAACTCGAGCACGTAGATATGTTATTACTTGCTGAAACTCACTTCACAGATAAATCTTATTTTCACATATCAGACTATAACATATGTTCGACAAATAGACCAGATGGCAAGGCTCATGGTGGTACTGCAGTCATCATTAAAGGTAATATTAAGCATTACGAATTAACCAAATTAACTATCAAAGAAATGCAGGCTACTAGCATAATTGTATTCTCATTAAACGGCAAAATTGCGATTTCTGCTATTTATTGCCCCCCCCCCCCCAATCAAAAATTTTCAGAATAAAAATTAATCAAATGCTTTGATTTAGAGATTCATAACTGACGGTGACTGGAATGCGAAGAGTGTGAGATGGGGGTCACAAGGTTTACAAATAAAAGAGGTAGCTTACTGAACAAAATAATTCAGGATAAAAGCCTGTGTGGACATGATGCTGTGGGCTGCGCAAAGAAGAGCCATATAAATAGTTCCAAAATAAGATCATTAGGTTACTGGGGGCACGGCAGAGACCTCCACGCGGTGCTCCTGGAAACGATATTAACGGTTTACTGTTGATCTCGGCTAACTCTGCCACTACGATTGCGCGCAAGATATTTGAAGAAGAAACAAACTAGAAGAAATAAACTAGATAATGAGCGCAGATAACCGAAATAGCCCTTTTCAGGGCTGCCCTACGTCGAAAATTGGACCTCGCCTCCAAATCCTACAACTTAATATAGAAGGTATCAGCAGAGCCAAATGCGAATTTCTTGCGAGAAAATACAGCAATAAGGTAGATGTCATACTCTTACAAGAAACGCATGCTGTTTCAGATAGCGAACTGTCTCAAAGAGGGAAAATTACTGATTTCATTCCGATCGCCGCAGTACACCATAAACAGTATGGAATAGCTACCTACATCAAAAACTCAATCATCTCTTACAAGGTGAAGTACAAGGCGTCTGAAAATAATGTATTCGTAATCGCTATCGAAGTTGAAGGATGCTCCATCATAAACGTGTACAAACCCCCAAGCGTCCAGTGGCCAATTACTCCGCTTCCAGTCTTCGAAAACAGAATGTCCATATACCTCGGAGATTTCAACAGTCATTCCCAGCGCTGGGGATATAACGCAGAAGACGAAAATGGTCGTAAATTAACTGAATGGATGGAAGCAAACGATTTTGTGCTTGCATATAACGCCAAAGATCCGGGCACGTTTTACTCGGCAAGATGGAACAGATCGTATACCACAGACCTTTGCATTCACTCTAAACCTACAACGGATATATACAACATAAATAGACAGGTCGAATCCAGATTCCCGAATAGTCAACATGTTCCAGTGTTAGTAACTACGGGAGTGAAGATTCCCTTTGTGAAGTCCATAAATAAACCAAGATGGAATTTTGCTAAAGCTAACTGGGAAAACTTCTCCGATGAGCTAGAGAAGGAGATAATACACATTAAACCAGAAGTAACAAATTACGGCCAGTTTACAAAAACCGTAATTCGGTGTGCCAAGAAAAATATTCCAAGAGGTTTCAGAAAGAAGTACGTTCCAGGCTGGAACAAGTTATGCGAAGACCTATATAACAATTTCGAAAAGACAGGCAATCTAGATATCGCAAGCGAACTTATGCACCAACTGAATAGTCAACGTCACAAGAAATGGGTAGCTTCGAAGGCCTAAATTTCACGCATTCGAGCAGGAAAGCGTGGCAGCTACTGAGAAGACTTGGCACAGACAGTGCAGAAATCGATAAAAGCGACAAAATCAAACCAGACAAAATAGCAGAAAGACTCCTAAAAATAAGCAAAGTTAAATCCGATAAACAAGTGTCATTAGAAATAAAAAGCAAGCTACGAAAAACGAAAAACGAATTACAGAACGATGATGTATCATCAAGTCCGTTCGATACGTCCGAATTAATAAGCGCGATTAAATCAATCAAAAATAGAAAATCCGCAGGACTAGACAATATATATCCGGAATTTATCAAACATTTTGGAACAAACACTAGGACTTTCGTACTAAAACTGTTTAATCAAATACTCGAGACTGGCCAACTGCCTGCGATTTTCAAAAAATCTAAGGTTATCGCCATCAATAAGCCTGGTAAGGAAGGAACAGATCCAGCAGACTATAGACTAATATCGCTACTAAGTACAATGTACAAGCTACTCGAACGACTAATACATCAAAGAATCGCCCCTTTAATAGATAAAGTACTTCCACAATTTCAATCAGGCTTTCGTCCAGGAAGATCATGCTGCGATCAGGTCATGGCTTTAACTTCGTACATTGAATCTGGTTTCCAAAAATGCTTGAAGACATCAGCAGTTTTTATCGATCTTACTGCTACCTACGACACAGTCTGGCGCGATGCCTTGCTCCTAAAAATAGCCCAGGCAGTTCCTAGTCGTAAAATCGTGACTCTACTTGGAAATATGTTGGCTGACAGAAGATTCGCGGTGTATACGGGAGCAGAACATAGCCGGTGGCGCACCATAAATAATGGCCTTCCACAAGGTTCAGTGTTGGCGCCAATTTTATTTAACTTATATATACATGATATTCCGGTCCTCCAAGCGGAGAATTTCCAGTATGCAGACGACATTGTACTTGTAACTCAAAGCAAGCACTTAAAAAATGGCGAGGACGTACTCACAAAAGATTTACACAGCTTGGATGAATACTGTGCTAAATGGAGACTCAAGTTAAATCCGGTAAAAACAGAAACTTCGGTGTTTCACCTCAACTCACAGATGGCAAAAGCTAAAATACATGTTAAACTCAACGGTAAAGATTTACCTTTTAACCCAACGCCAAAATATCTAGGCGTCGTTCTTGATCGAACTCTCACATACAAAGAGAACTCCGAAAAAATAGCTCAAAAAGTGAAGACAAGAGTAAACCTTATCGCTCGCCTTGCAGGTACAGCTTGGGGAGCAGAGACAAAACTCATCAGGACTGCTACACTGGCACTAGTGTTTTCAGCTGCAGAATATTGCTGCCCCGTTTGGATGGCCAGCTCGCATGCTAAGAACATCGATACACAACTGAACGCAGCACTACGCTTAGTAACCGGTACGCTAAAATCTACTCCTACTATGTGGCTTCCCGTGCTGGCAAATATATTTCCACCGCACATCCGCAGAGAAGAAACATTCAAACGAGAATGGGCTAAATACAACAGTATGCACTCTCACGTAGAAAAATTTATCAAAGATCCCCCACCTACACGTCTCAGCAGCAGGAAACCAGCATGGCTGACGACTAACGAGCTACAGAGCAGTGTCGACGCAACTACGAAATGGAAGGAAATATGGGTTAAGCAGACTCCAACAAACGGACAATTAATATCAAATCCGGCTAGCAGGGTGCCAGGATTTGGTCTCAACAGAAAAACATGGTGCAATTTAAATCGCGTGGGTCGTTGCAAATATTTAATGAACAAATGGAAACTGTCGGAAACGGAGCTGTGCAGCTGTGGCGAGATCCAAACGATGTCACACTTTATAAATTCGTATAAAGTAAATAGCTTTACTAAAGGACTGATTGGGCTACATTCACTAGAAGACGGCGCAGAAGACTGGCTGTCGAACGTGAATTTATAATGCAGGATATCTCTAAATAAGCGCGTAATTGATACGATAATAATAATAAATTAGGTTACTCATTGCTCCTCCTTGGTATGTTTCGAATTATACTTTACATCGTGACCTTTTCATTCCCTATGTCAAAGACAAAGTCAAACACGCGGTTGAGCAGTATAAAAGGCGCTTGGAGTCTCATACAAATACACTGGCCATCAATTTATTAGATAACAGTATTCAGATACGCCGATTAAAACGAACCAGGACGTTTGATTTATCCTAATTTCTACTGGAATTTTTTGGGACGCACTAATGGGTGTTGACCCCTCTCACGCTACTTCGCATTTCATAAAAATTGCTAGATGGCCTCTCGGCCAGTCGTAATTATGTTATTTAAAAAAAAAAAACATAGAAAAATTTTATCTACGTTAAATTGTTTACATCTTAAAAAATACTTAATTTTTTTCTGTTCTTTGGTAACTCGAGCTTTCTTTATAATAATGTTGCGCTATTTTTTTTAGCATCTAAAGTTCACGCCTCCTTTTGTCTTTTAAATCAGTCGATGTACTTTGTTAACGTTGTTTCAGTTTCCAAATGGCTGATTGCTGAGTTTTAATTGCATTCTGATTGTTCATCATTATCGAAAATTTCACCATTGTTGGACTGCTGAACATTACATAAAATATCAAAAGTTCAAAACCCTCATCTTGTTTATAACGCTCTAACCAAGCTGATACTTCTACAATTGGTGTGTCACTGTTAAGCAGACCGTCATCGCAAAGCTTCGTTAGTTCGTCAACACCAACAGTTCAGGTCATTAACCGTAGCTGTTACTACAATAACGAATAACACAAAGTGACGGTTAAAAAAAGTTTTACTGTATATTATTATCATCATCGTCATCACTTAGAAAAGATTGCGTACATCCATTTCCATTCATGCCTGTCGGTTTCTAGCGTTCGTAATAAGTTCTTTGAAATTCTTACAAGGTGAGCTATTCGGTAGATTAGCTGTTATCGATTCCCCTGTTGTTGATTTTGCTTGTATGCTTTCTTGTATCGTTAGCGTTAAATTTCCACTTTCTCTGATTTTATGCGCTATATATTTCGTTTTCTTGTTCTTTTCTCCTAGTTCGCTTAACATATATATATATGAAACAATGTAATTAGTTATTTTCTTAGAAATGTAACGCCAATTTGTAATGACGCAGGAAAATCAAATAACGAGAAAAGAATTCAAAGAATTGAAAGAAACAACGAAAGAATCGTATTTAATGAGCGCCGGAGATATGAGCAGCCAATTTGACGAGTATTACGGACAGATTACTCGCAGAACTTATAATTTCGCCTTGAACGAAGAAAGAGCCGAAGAACTAGAAAACGTAAAATTTGAGGACATGCTGGAATTTTACTCGGTAATTTTTAAAATAACCTACAATAATAATAATAATTTGTAATGTTAATTCTTTGATACTGGTGTAAGAAACTACGAGAATTAAAAAGACTAAGCGCATGGAAGAACGCATGAAATAGAATATTGCGGACTTAACGATACCATTTGTTTCTGTGTCAATCAATGGAATCACATTATAAAGATGAAGACTTTGTAGCATTTGGAGTTCAACTCGCACGAAGTGAGTTTGAATCTCATCAGATATGGAGAATTATTCGTGGTAAGAGAAAGACCTTTAGTCAATTCGTTTGTCTATACCACTTGACGGGGTAAACGAGTATCAGCTTGCTGGCTGGAAAGTAAATAATAGCCAGGGAAGGCGATGACAAACTACTTCGTCCGATTGTCGCGTCATTATCAATCTTCAATCATCTCATAAAGATCGTCGGGCAACGTTACCTACGACCAACTGTCCAATTGATTGTATAATGGGGTGCTAATTATAGATAACGATGTTTCGTATAGACCGACTATTACTAAACTAAATTAACGGGTTACGTTAAAATTCTTAAATGGAGAAGACGAACAGTATTAATAAAGAACTGAATTCTGTTACAAAATGGGAAGCTCTCGAATTTCATTATGTACATATTATAAAAAATAAACGAGAAGAAATGAGTTAAAATCACTAATAAGCTTTGTGATTTGTTACAAAACATTTAGTGGTTTTAACACTCATTTATTGTTTATTTATTAACAAATCACTAAATTTCGTATTTATCAAATTATGAAATTTGATTCATTTTAGAAACAAAGATAATGTCTTAATAGGCGGCGAAAAGCTTTGTGTTTTTTTTTTTATAAAACATTTAGTGGTTTTAACTCATTTATTGTTTACTTTTTTAAAAATCACTACTGTCAAAATGTGAATAAAAAACAACGTTATGAACGCATAAATACATTCCGTAAACCTATTAAAATAGCTACGTGGAATGTTAAAAGTCTATTAGGAACATTTTTAAACGCAGTTAAAGAAATTAATAGGTTGAACATTAATATACTCGGCATTAGTGAAGTCAGATTGCCTGAATCTGAAGTACTAAAATCAGGAGTTCACATGTATTGTTCTGTAAGTACCGATGGTGGTGCAAGCAAAAACGGAGTTGCAGTTCTAGTTTCACAAAATTTAGCAAAGTCAGTGGTTGAATTTCTACCAATAAATAATCGTATTACCGTTCTTATCATAGAAACATCATCGTATCGTCGAATGATCATCATCCAATTTTATGCGCCAACAGCCGATAAATCAGAAGAAGAAATTGAAAAGTTCTATAGTAATTATAACTAAAACTGGTGAAAATACAATCATCGTGGGAGATTTTAATATCAAGGTGAAAAAGATAAATTCATTGGAAAATATGGTCTGGTAACAGAAATCATAGAGGAGACCGTTTATAGTAGGTCTGTACTGAAGCAAAAGTAATGATTGCTAACACTTTCATGAAGCACTATCCGAGAGGACTGTATACGTGGAAATCTGCAGCCTATAGAGATAGTAATATAGTCCGTAATCAAGTTGATTATATACTATTACACCGATCATTCTGAAGATATGTGCAGTCCGTTAAATCATATCCTACAGCAGACCATAAGTTCTGATCATAATCTAGTTGTTACGAAGCTCAAATTGGAGCGGAAATTTGCTAAAATCAAGAAGGAGTGGAAAAGAAAAATTAACGGGAATTAACTGAAAAATAAAACTTTTCAATCCGAAATTATAAATATAGTAAATAGAACACCGAAAAGAAAGTAGCTTCAATAAAATGATACTTGATCTCCGGAAGGAACATATTGGTTATGTTAAGAAGAGGAAAAAACAGAGATGAAAGACGAATGAAATTTTGGAATTGACGGAAAAACGAAGAAACGTCAAGAATAATCGATACGAACATAGAAGAATGAATAAATTAATTAACAGATCTTGTCAAGAGTCAAAAGGAGTAAAGTACACAAAAATTGAAGGGTACCAGAATAAACACGATTTATTCAATGTTGAAGTTGACTCGTTGTAAGCGAAATGAAGGAGTCTTTCTAGGCCCCGATAAAAAGCATGCGACAGGTACTGAAGACAAGTTAAAAGTCTGGAAGGAATATATGAGAAGAAATAGTGTGCCTCCGAATGAATAACATGACTTCCGTGAGGAGGGACCATGACGTATACCTGAAGAATGGTTAAAAGCAACTTTCGTAACCAACCTCAAAAAATAATGATGCACTGTAACGACTAATTAGCCTGCCTAAAAATTATTCCTTCCAATAGTACATACAAGAATTTACAAACATTGCAAAGAACAAATGAGTAACACCAAATTTGGATTCAGAAACAGATTGTTATTTGTAATACGGACGTTAACACAGCATTGTCGCGATGTAAATGTTGATGTCTATGCATGTGTCATAGATTAACATAAAGCTTTCGATTGCGTAAACCATAAACAAATTGATGAATATATTGAAGAACATGTCTATAGACGAAAACGATTTCAGGATAAGCACTGGTCTATATTGGAATCAAGCAGCAATAGTTCGTGTAGATGATGCGTCATCGGCAGAAATAGCCGTCAACAGCGGAATATGCAGTATCCAAAGAGGTATTAGAAGAAAGTGACGGAAAACTGAAAATAAATGATCTTACATTGAATAACCTCCGATACATGGATGATGGTGTAATTATAGCAGATAGTAAGGAAGAGCTTCAACGAATCTTAAATAAGATTGTAGAAAAAAGTTCTGAATATGGGTTGAAACTGAATGCATCCAAAATAAAACTAATTGTATTTTCAAAGAAGTCTGGTGCGATCAAAATAAAAGATAAAAACATTGAACAAGCCTCACGTATCAAGTATTTAGGAAACATAATCGAAGAGAATTGTACTTCGAAACCTGAGATACGTAGTAGAATTGAACAAGCTAGAAGTACGTAAATAAAAATGGGGAACCTTTCTATACGTCAAGAGTTAAAATTGAAACTAAGAATTAAACTTCTGAGATGTTACATCTTCTCTATTCTAATAGATAGATGTGAATGTTGGACAACCAAATTCAGCATTGGAAAAAATATCAACGCGTTTGAGGTGTATTGTTACCGCCGGATGCCGAAAGTGCAATGGGTACAAAAAGTCAATGAAACAAATGTGAAATTATGGATGCTATTAAAAGAAGGCAGTTGCAATACTTGGGACATATTATGAGAGGAACAAAATATATTGTAAAAAAATGTTACTCGAGGGTAAAAATAAGGGGAAAAGATAGAGGGAAACCCTCAAATAATTATACAACCTCGAAAAGTGGTTCTGATGTTCATCATTAAAACTTTTCCGGTCGGACGCTGATAGGAAGTGCTGTAAAGACTGAATGATGGCTGTCGTCTGAACGATTTTGTGTTCTACAAATGACTATAAGCTAATCTCTCGTTTTCATATTTTTATATAAAATTTTATTCAAAAATTTTGGTCGAGTAGGTTTTGAGTTATTCAAAGGACAACAAAAGCGTCCGTCAAAAGTAAAGATCTATCCACTGGAATGTTGATAGGAGACGTGGCTTACCTTCGTAAACTCGAACATTGAAAAGGCGCATATTAGGTAGGCCAAAGGTGTTTTCTCATTGCCGTGAGCTCCTTATTTTCCCACCAAGTCGATAGTTATAGACTAACCAATTAGATAGTTACTGGATGGATAGCTGAGTTGCTTAAGGTATTTTTTTATTATTAAAAATTTTCATCCTTAGTGAAATTCGAACTTAGAACGCGCTAGAAGAAAGGTAACGCATATATATATATATATATATATATATATATGTATTCGTAAAATGGAATGTAGAGATCCTTAAAAAATAAAAACAAAAAGCTAGTTAATGTCACTAAATTTATATATATATATATATATATATATATATATATATATATATATATATATATATATATATATATATAAGACCACAAAGTTTTTTGACTGAGAACAATGATGAAAAATTATTCTGTATTTGGAAAACATTGTAAAGAATTAAAACAAAAAATCAATAATACTATCCGAAATTATAAAATTTTTAAGAAAAAAAAAGTTATAAAAATAAGAAAACTACTAAAAAAAATTGAAAAAAAAACGGTATAAAAATAATGTATTAAATTCGAGGATAAATTTTTATGAAATGTTAGATTTAAGAAGTATATTATGAATTTAATCAGTTTTTATATTGGATAGATTTTTTTGATTTTACGGGCTATTTAACGTAACCGTTTTTGTATAAATGTTATATTGATGATTTGTTGACATGTGTCGTTTACTACGTTCACTATCGGATTATTTTATAAATATCTGTTTTTTCCCTGCATATTTTTTGTAATAAAGTATTTTTTTTTTATTTTTTTATTTTTTCCTGTTATATTTTTTATAAATTGTATATTTTTATCTTTTTTTTTATGTCCACTTGAAGTGCCCCTAAAAGTTTTGTAGTTTCGTTGTATATAAAAATTTAGTGATTTTAACTACTTTTTCATTGTTTATATATATATATATATATATATATATATATATATATATATATATATATATATATATATATATAATATATATATATATATATATATATACGCGCACACACATACACACATATATATATATATATATATATATATATATATATATATATATATATATATATTATATACTATGTGTGAACATATTTAGATGTAGTACATATCATATTTCTGCATACGTCTTTTAACATAAATAATTTTCTCGATATAATTACTTCACCGAACCGGTCAAAGTAATTTTATAAATAGAATTTTTTTTAAAAAATAAACGATTGATATATTAAACTTAAATATGTCCGAACGTTAAAATAAAATCGAAAAGACCTATAATTATTTACGCAAGTTTACTCGAAGATCGCATCTGTAAAACTCTCCCTTTCACCCGTTTGCAATCTGATTCCGAGAAACTTTCATTAATCTTCTAATTTTCCAATATATTCCAATCTTCTTCGAAATTTCCATTAATTTGTCGCGTTTCGCACAGCAGAATAAGCTAATAATCGATGAAACAGCGGTAAAGTCTGCAATTTACATCTCGACATCTTTGCGTTAGAACATTAAGTGAAGCCTCAATATTTAAAAATATTAACATTAATCGATTAATTTATTTCCATCGCCATTTATCGATTAGAGGAAATGATAATGATTACACGCGTAACGATATATTGTTGTTTCAGAAAGTTATTCCGCTACGACGTTATAGGCTTCCATCAAAATGATTATTTTTCATCGTTAACACCATTTTTTTTAAAAAAAAGAAAACGGATTACGTACCAGACAATTAAGCAGTTTTGTAAAGCAGTACACACAAAAGAATCGTCACAAAGAAAATGAAAACAGATGTTTTTACGTTGCATTGTACAATAAAAGCACATTATCGAATAAATTTAATTTAATTTCAATCTAGAACGGATTACGGGCGAAGCGTTTACAGCACAACTAAAAGAATGATTGCTGAGAAACGATAATTTCTGTTTAACGGATAAATCAAATCGAATCAAATTTTTCGAATTTTATTCATTCTTCTAATAATAAACAATTTAACAATATATTAATACGCGAATTATTGCGTATTTCGCAATGCGCATATTTGCGCGAACAGCGATAATAACACATATAAACAAAATATAAACAAAGTTAAGCAGTTACACAATATGATTTAGCGTGCAAACCTTTTTTTTTTACAATGAAATAATTTAAAATATATATAAACATATTTATCATAACTGATTACTCAATCGCACAACATTTATCAACCATATTGTAATGTTAAAAAAACACGTAAATAAAATTAATACATACAACAAGACTTATTATTATAAAAGCACGAATGCGATGACTGTAATGGCGCTTGTGTACACGCTTCTGACGCAAAATAAATAAAAAGATTTTTCGACTATAATGCTACGAATACTCGTTAATACAAACACGTATATAACTCATGTTAAACACCTTTGATGATTTTTGTTCGCTTATAAAATTAATAGTAACTATATTTTGTCTAGTGGCTTTTTGCAGAATTTTTTAAGCTTCTTCGTACGCATTGCGGCCGTCATATTTCAAGGAAACTGTTTCGTTAACTTGTATAAAGTTTCTTTGTTATGTCCTTTTTTACACACACACACACGTCTTTATTTCTTTTGTTTATTCGTCTTATTAAATTCCGTGCACAATCTTATAAAGGCGGTAATTCTTCCGATAAACCATTCAAACTTTTCATCTATCGAAATGTCGCTAATATAACGTAAATCACAATTCATCAAATAATCACGGAAGAAACGCTGTTTATTAAAGGAAAAAAAAACAATGTACACCTAATGTTGGCTTAATATTAGAATTAAGTAAAAACTTAGCACAAATCCCTGCGTGATTAGAAAAACTGACTCTTTCAACATTAAACTCGCACAAATTCATCGAATTTTTCCATCGTTCACGTACGAATTTTTAAAAATGTAGGTTGCTCTACAATATTAATAAGCCCGTTCGGTACTCATTAAGTTCAAGTAATCATTTCCAAATTTTTCGTTAAATAAATCTGTATTCAGATCCCCCGTAAATACTGCTGAATCAATTGCATAAAACTTTGTCTAATTCAGTTTAAAAATCTAAGATTGTTTGATTCGCAAAACTGATATACACCGATTAGCGATATTGATTTGTTATCTTGCAATTGTAGCTGCATATGTAGGATATTACCTGTTACGATTACGGGATATCTACTAAATTAGTTTATATTTTCTTTTACGTAAATTATTACACTCCCCCTGAACGCTGATCGTCCCTACATTGTGCGATCATTATACAACCGGGTAATCTATAACGGTTACTTTCCTCCGTATACGTCTCTGTCAGTACAATAATATCAGAGTCTAGGCTTCTATTAGCCGGAAGTAGGACAAAATCATTATAATGGCTACGCTTTGAATATTTAAACATATTCATACTATCCGTTTATAATAAAAAGTAAAACATACAAATACCTTTAAATTGCTATCATCCACTTGTAAATAGCTACTCAACACTGTGCATAATAGTCTTAAATTCAATAAAGGTTCACGCGCAATAAGTACAAGATAAGAGTTTAAATTTAAATAAGTATTTTCAAAATTCAACAAATCTTTTTTTTTTTTTTTTTAAGGTGCCGTGTACCACAACTCAGGTTAGAGGCACCGAAGCTATTTTAATTAAATCAAAGGATATATGTTTGTAACTTTTAAAAACTTAATGGTTTTTTCAAGTTCCGCTGGATTATCAGAGAGTGCCGTGTGAATTGAAATATTGCCATCAGGATGGTATTTTTGAAGTGGCCTACACTTTGTAAGCACAAATCTTTAAGATAAGGAACGAAATATAAAACCCTGCGCCATTTCCCGTACAAACAAAACAACTTATACAGTTACCGTCATCATCATTCTGATTATTATTAATACCATTATATATAAAAAAATAACCTACGCACCATCGCGAAGATGTATACAACGAAACAAGTGCCTATTCACACACATTCACCACTCATACAGTCAAAACGCATTCGCACTCGCACGTGCATTCCGACTATTTATTAAATGGGCTATATCTTCTTGGCTTTATCACCGTCATCTCTCAAAACTAAAATCTTCCCCTCTTTACAACGCACGTATTTGTAGCCATTTATTCTTCAACATCGCGGAAAATAATTTTGCCTTTTCCGACGTTAGATGTATATCTTCCAATTCAACACCCGCGTATATCCTAAATTCCCGCTTGTTAAATTCGGGTTTCTTTTATTTTTCAGCAGATTTTGCTTCACAAGCCTCCTGCAGAATCGTACAATAATATTCGGGTGTGCTTGTAAAGGCGACTTTGCGACATGTATCGTTAACTATTTCGTCGATCCGCTTATTCCGCCACTTTCTGCACAACCTCTGTTCTCGCCTGCGATATGGCGTATGTTAGCGATTAAAAAATTGTTACCGCTTGAATACCGCTCTAAGTCCGACACTCTGAACTTAAGAACGGTTTTTTCTATTTTTAAATTCTTATTATCTCGAATAAGCACATCTACTTTCCCCATTGCTTCTTCCAACTTTTTATCCATATTAGAAAACGTTAATTGCAGAGTAGAAAAAACGTCATTTAAATTTGCAGACTCCTCTGAACATGAAATGTCCGAGCTTACCGATTCACTTGAATTTTTTCGAGATTTTCGACCCATTTGACCTTCTTCGTCGCGGACTTCGCCTTCCACGTTTTGGCAATGTAATTACACAAAGTATACATTTCACGAAGTCTCCATTGCGTGGTAATATTTTATCACAGTTTGTACAACTCGTGTTATGTGTAATAATAATAATAATAATAATAGTAATAATAAATACTATAGATTACCAGCAAACGACTTACGAGATAAGACGAACGATTGCGGGAATTTCGAAGATAAAAGCACACGCTATATATATATATATATATATCTATATATATATATATATATATATATATACATATATATGAAAACGATGAACGCGTACAATTTATTAGAAAAATATTCGTGCTCTATTAATTAATGTCGCGAAAAGTATAAAAGAAATCTAAAAACCAATTACGTATATTTAATAAAACTAAATAGACGAAGACTTCAAAAAAATTGTAAACATTGAATTAATATGCACCGAAGTAACCGACGTCAAAAAATGCGCTACACAAAAACCGACCGTACAACCGAACCAAATTAATAATCCAATAATAATAATAATCAAACTATTATAGTAGATGTGCCGCATGAAATACACACACACACACGCAGACGTTATACCAATTTTATAAATCGATTGAAGAATAATAAAAGATAAGATATGTATATATATATATATTTATGTAAATATTTACATCGAAATTAACTAAAATCTACGCGGAATAGTTAAAAATAAACCAAACAAAACACCGTTTAATCACTAGAAATTTTCTATCGCGAAGCTTTTCGACAATTACGTCATTTTCAAGCACGCGAAATAAATATTAAATATATTCAACATTTAATAGTTAAAAATGTAAAACAAATTTCAGGTAAAGTTAGAAATCAACGGCAAGCGGTAAATTTCAAACGAAAATATCCGCTTAAATTTAAAATACTCGAGTTGAATTAAGCATATCAGTCGTACATTACAAAATTTTAAATTTCGATACAATACTGCTTCTTCGGTGAACTGTATATAATTTTCAATGTATTTAAATAAATATTTTTAAAATTGAAAAGAAGATAAAAAAATTTGTCCACATTAAAATTTCACGCACCGTATAGTGGACATCGTGACTGAAACGGTTAACAAATAAAAAACATAATCAGTTTTTTATAATTTCATTTTCAGACGTACGTAAAATCGAACGCAGAAAATAGAGCTAAATTGGTAATTTACGTTGCGCCCGAAAAGAAGACATTGGACAATCCTAACGATTGTCAACCTAGCGACGAAGTAAATAACGCCTTATGATTATTATTTTTAAAATATATTTATACATACACTAGTACATACGCGAATACACATACAAATATATAAATATATATATATATATATATCGTGATGATATATTATTTAACCCGATGTACTATACCAAAAAGGGTCATCTGGAAAACTGCGCAAAATTCGTAGAACTTGCGCTGATACGGTTTGAAAATTAACCGATGTTGGATGTTCAAGAAGGATATTATACAAGAAACTACACCCCAAGATAGTCTATCGCTACCTTACCTGTCCCTTCGTATTTCAAATTGCCTTCTAGGAGCATCAACTATCGTAAATTTATTATCATCATCACATGTTTACGATTTGTTCAGGACCGGCATTTGTATATCCCCTTACTTCTCCCAACCTTCTGATATGCGTATTATCTCAGCTGAAAATTACATTTTCTTTAACTGCCACATATACCAACTCCTAAATTTTTCGATCAATCGGTTATTTCTGTAACTTTATTAATTTACTCCGACGATATTCGAGTCTTCCTGTTTCATTTTAAATTTCCGACCGGGTGCCGATGTCTAAAGATTAACTTGTTAGTGGGTTTCGATTGCTGCTTTGTGACGCCCGATAACTAATTAAATAAATAAAAATTGTCAACATATCAACATTTCATTTTTACAACAGATCGCATCGGCTTACTTCCTCACACCTATGCGTCAAACACGGATTGTGAAAATTGTTGATACAAATATACACAGCTATTGGCATAATGACAATTTATCTATCCGATGACGCTGGATGTATCGGTATAATGACCATTCATCCAGCTGATGATCCTGGACGTATAGCGTGCGATAATTGTAATGCGGACAATATTCGCCATTTTATGTTTTATTGTCCAATGACCTTAGAATTAGGTTTGGTACAAAAATTAATGAGAGCTTAAAAATCACTAGGGATAACACGAACCAATATCTTATATGTAATCTGATATATGTTCAGAAAATATATAAAATGGGTGATAATTAAATTCAGCTAATTCAACTGTGGTAATGTTCCGTTCAGGCTAAATACTTAAAAATTACATATGTAATAATTTATCGTTAATTTTTTATGTCATATTTTTTCTTTTCGCTGTTGTTTCTTTGTTTCTTGTGTTTTTTTCTTAATGATTATTTCAATTCCGTGTGTTTAGTTATAATTTATAATAAGTAGATGCTGCAACTATGCCATTAACATCCTATTATTTACTTCTATCTTTAATTATACTTTCCACAACACAACAGATAGCAAGAGTTGCCGACTCTATCACGGATAATTTTAACTTCAATAAACATACTGGGATGGTATTATTTGATGTGGCAAAAGCTTTCGACACAACCTGGCACGACGGTATTATCTATAAAATGATTGTTACCCGGTTTCCCAATTATCTAATTAAACTGATTAATAGTTACTTAACTAATCGATCATTTTACACCATTATAAATAATGCGAAATCAAGTAGCAAATCCTGTTCTGCCGGCGTGCCTCAAGGTAGCGTGCTGGGGCCATTCTTATTTACATTTTTTTCATGCATGATTTCCCGCATATAAATAACATCGAGGTTGCCTTATACGCTGATGACACAGCGTTGTACTGCAGTTCCTACAGGCCAAGTACTATCAGCAATAGGTTAGAATCCGGTGTTGATCGTGTAATTAAGTATTTTTCTAAATGGCAAATTGCTCTTAATCCTTCCAAAAATGAAAGCAATTTTCTTCACTCGTCGAAAACCGTTTTTACCGACCAGACTTCACGTCAGTGGCGTTGATATAGAATGGTCTGACCAGATACGTTATCTTGGTGTCATTTTAGACAAGAGACTAACGTTTTCTAAGCATATTGACCATGCATCATTGAAGACAAACAGAGCAATCTGTTCAATTTATCCCATTTTCAAACGTAAATCTCACTTAAATATTAATAATAAATTAATAATCTACAAGTCAATCATTAGGCCTATTTTAACATATTCTTGTCCAGTTTGGTCTTCAGTCTCAAATGCTAGTTTTAATAGACTGCAATTAGTCCAAAATCGATGTCTTAGATGTATCCTCAATGTCCCCGTATACACTAAAATTTCAAATATGCATAGTGCTCTGCAGATACCATATGTAAAAGACTATATCCTCAAACTATCCCAAAAATCTCAGTTGTAGTGTGCACCGTAATAATTTACTTCCAGCAATAGGAAATTACGATCCCATATGGAACTAAGTATTAGATATATACTAAGGGTATAAGCATCGACGCATTAAACATAATGTATTATTCTCATAACGTTATAATTTGCTTTCGTTTCCATTACTTATAAATGATATTACATATTCGTTATATAATTAAACTTATTATTTTTTAAATTACCGCTTTTCATTTGTGATGGTTTTTTGTCTGACCATCGATACTATTTTCATCTTGTATATTTATTATTTACCCGTTTATATTATTAGAATTTTTACTTTCATAAATGGAGAGGGCATTTGTTCTGGTATATTACGGACTTCTATACGGAAGGTACCGAGTTCGAATACTACGATTCATGACGCAAAAATTATCATCAGAAAATAAAAATGTAAATAATACTAATATTATTATCGCGTGGAAAGCAATAGCAAACCACCACGCACAACACCATGTGCGCTCTAGTAACAATATAGTACAATTGTATCGTGATAATAAAGCGATTACAATCAGTTCTCCCAGGTGTGTTTATCTATTTTCTATTATGATTGCCTTGTACGCTATTTACACTGTTTATAATATGTATAGGTAAGTAGTCGCCTACCTCCGATACGGAGACAGCACTTAATGATGATGATTTTTTATTTTAGTCAATATTCTTTTCAATTAGGCTTTTTGGAGGATTTTTAGCTTTTGTCGTTGACAATTGTTTTATTTTTTTTTTAACCTATATCGTCCCACTGCTGGACGTAGGTCTGCCATCTCAATAAATCGAGGAGAAAGTAACCTAATCTCCCGTGCGGGCCAGGCAAATTGGGAGATACCAACAACACACAACACACTGAGCCGGCGGTCACCCATCCAAGTACCGTTGTTTAACATGAGGCAATTAGACGGAAAGCCGCCGTACTCAAAGCGCTATGCCCGTCGGCTTTTAGTTATTATAACCTATTGTTAAACTTTCAATCATTCCTCGTTCGTCTTATTAACTTATGAATTCCTAGTAATTTCAGTAACTTTCTGCTGAAAGAGTTTTACGTCGTCTTAGACTTGGCCATACACCTGTCACAGTTACCTGCTTCAACGTCAACTTCCTCCATGTTATTCCTGCGGCAACAATATCATCACAGTTAACATCTCCTAATTCATTGTACTAATCGCACCTCTTCGCGCACTAGATTAGCTCTACCAACGACTTTGAACGAATTACTAAATTCACTACCAGATAATGCGCATGTGTTCCAATCATCCGACCTTTCACTTCTAATCTGAGTCTTCTCATCCGTGCCTCCGGCCTTACCTATTGTTACTTAATTCCAATAAAAAAATCCCTTTCTCGTGGGATATTTTTGATGTAGTAGTTTCAGTTTTTCGGTCCTACTTTGCGGTTGCATTCCTAGGTCTTTCTTTTATTAAAACTTTATACACTTTTCGACAGTATGTCAAAATTTGTTTTCAGTATACAATTTTTTTTTTGTTTGATCGATCTTCAGTCTAAACAGTCTATTTATCAATATTAACGACGTTTAGACATTTTGTTGCACCACATTTCAATTAGTCGGTGTATTATATAATAGATTTCACTCCTATATCTCCAGACTTTTTTACACCGATTATGCGTTTATTATTTTTATGTATCAGAAATCAATCTTTTTCCTAACGAGGTGCGAGTACGAATAAGTAATTAATAAACAGCGGTATCTTACTAAACACGGAAAACGTATAAACTTTAGACTAGTTGTCACGAGATGGCGAAAGTAAATATTTTAGATTTTAACACGAAAAAGAAAATATTTCTCGTTATTGCTGTAGAAAAATAAAATCATGCTGCACCTACGATGACGTGGTGGTATGAATAAGAAGCGTTAACTATAATCATGTATAATGTTCGACATGTAATACTGTCTTTTGCAGGATCTGAGAGGCTACTTTCACGAATTTATGTATTTTTAATATTAAAATGGTCGAGTAATGAATTTTTACAACGTGATAATTGTACTACTTTTAAATTTTGTACCGTAACAACAAATTCATCGTTTCTCGTTTCCACGTCTATTATTTTGATATTTGTTTCATCTTAATTTCAGATTATCCCTGTATTCAGTCGTTTTCGGGTTACTGCGCGGTAGTTAAAATATTTTGTTTCGTATTGTTTATTTTATTATACGTACTTTAATTAGAAACTAATTATTACGTATTATTTTAATTTAGGAAATTGAGGAGATAGACGACATAAACAAATTCAAAGAATCGATGAACGTAGCCGATGTTCCCAATACTACTGCTGAAGATGTTCCGCCAATCGGGACGCAAAATAAAAATAAAACTTCCGAAAAGGATAATGCGCCAAACGAGGCGGATGATAAAAAATCTGAAACGAAAGAGAAAAATTCTGAAACAAAATCAACTCAAACGCCGGAAGAGTAATTAAAAAATTCTTTAAACAGAAAGTACCACGCAACAACGTATTATACGCGTATTTACCAAAAAATATCTACAAAAATGAAATAATAACTTCGTTTACATAAATAGTAGAACAAGTGGAAATTATGACGAGTGAAATAAAAAATTGCACATTATTCAAATTTATAATTTAACGCGATTTTGCAACATACCGAAACCAATAGAATAAAACGGTTCACACGCAATAATTATACTGAACTATCACATTGCTAATTTTCGTAAATGAAGCCAATAAAAAATTTTACAATAAAAGTTATACGTGTTATATTTAAAATTAAATTATTTCAATTCATCGCGATATTTTATTTACCCCCGATCTAGTTGTTTTAAACGCACTGAATGAAAATGAAGTTAAGTTTACGAAATGATTGTACATCCTCGAAAAAAAAAATAATAATGAAGTCGTGAAACCTTAATTTCGCGATTAGTACTAGACAAGGTAAAAGCGAATTATATATGTCATACTGACGTGTATATTACAGCGGAAAAACAAATTATATTCTGGCAATAACTATTAGAATTGGTGCTTAATTTTACAACTGGTTAATTCATGTTCATCATGTGCAGTGGCGTAACCAGGAGGGGTTTGGGGATCTGAACCCCTTTGGAATTAATCTGATAATAAGAAAATATATACTCGTTGTTAAATGCAGTTTTGCATTTGTTAAACCTAATTTGTTTTCTTTTTATTTTCATTTATTTGATTTAAATTTTGTTGTTTTCGAAGTAAATAAATACTTTTGTAATATACTACAAATAATAATTTTTATATTATATGTAACCCTGTTCGTCTGTTTAAATTGATAGAAAAAAAACCGGCTTAGCTGTGTCGGATTGCTTAGGGTTTGGGGTTTAACCTACTTGAGTTTTGGTTATTTACTTAAAGTTCAATTTAACTTAGGTTTACTATTATAATTTAGTTTTGTTTGAACCCCCCTTTCAAACAAGTCTGGCTACGCCACTGATCATATATAAGTATGTACGCACACACATATACATATAGGTATATAGTATATTTATACTTTTAAAATATCATTCCAAAAATATGAAATTAAATCCATAATTTCCAGACTAAATCTTTTTCTACATAAAACAGCCCTCTCCAACTCAATCTAAGACTTGTTTCCTTTCGTGCTTCTCGATCATTAGTAGCTGCTCACGGCACGTTAATCTAATTAATTAATATTAATAATAATTAAAGTAAATTCCACATAAATTTTTGGTTATTTCGACGCAAACTATTACAAGAAACAGCGCCATCTCGGGGAATGAAACAAAACAAGAAGTTTCATAAAACCTTCTGCAGGTGTCGCAATATAATTTGTAAGTCACTCTATTAATTTGTATAAATTTGGATCATAAAAGACGGCTATCTACAAGAAAGCGAATTACGCACAAAAATCAATAACCGATAAAGTATTCACGTATATATTATACAACAGGTTCACTGGAAGATTATTTAATTATATGTCGAACCTAAAAATAAACGACGCATGGTTCGCAGAGACAAAAAGTGACATGGAAGAACTGAAAATTATGCCTGAAGACATAAACCATCGAGTAACATTAAGGAAGAAATTATTCAATTGTAAAGGTTTCGTGGAGAAGTAGAAAAGAAGAATTGGCACTTTGTGGACGGAAGAAAGGAAAAAAATACATAGCGAAAGGATGAAAGGAAACAGAGAAAGAAGAATACCAGTCGACAACGTAGTCCATCTGTGGCTGATTCGAAATAATAATTATATATATATATATATATATATATATATACATAAATACACACCAACACGTATGTATATAATAATAGTTTATATAAGGGTATTTAATGGTTTTTAATACAGTTTTTACTTCGATAAAACAAAAATGGTCCAAAAATACATTTAATTGACAATAATATTTACAAAATTTTCATTTTTGTGATTTTTACATGGACTACAATTCTGTAACCTTTTTTTTCATTATGCATTATTATTCAAAGTAACGTTTTACGGGTTGTTTTATTTCCAGAGGTGCAGTATAATGCAACGTCCGTTTAAGCTTAATGAGTGTGCTGCCCCCATTTACAATAATTTATAATATATAATAATATAACAACCGCCTGTACATCCACATTTTCGCTGGCTACGTGTGCCAGTTTCACCCCCAGTCTACAAATGTGTACATGCATGAACTTATAACTCTTATATACTAGATGTACTAGATGCATAAATGTACTAATTATCTATATATAACACGTATATACAGGTATACATACACGCTCATATATATATACTAGGTGCATACATATACCAGTTGCACGTGTAAACAAACACACTTAACCATTATTACATAAAAAGTGCACATAAACACACATACATACATGCCTGCACGCGATGCAGCCTATATATATATATATATATAATTTTATTTGATGCTAAAAAGTTTTGCTGATGTTCCGCAATGCGCTAGTAAAAAAAACACAAATCATTGAAATTGTTGGTCAGTGAATTCGTCTTCTAAGTTTAATTAATTTTTATTGTATACTCTTAAGTAGCTTTCAAACGATATAAGGACTTTCTTTATATATGTAAAATTCGTGAAGCCTAATTAGTAATTACTTTGATTTCAAGGGAAGTTAATTAGGTTTAGTTATATCAGGTTAAACAAATAATTTGAACAATTTAATGTTGCTTAGGAAACATTTACGTAATGATCCGTAATTTTTCGGTGTAAAATTTTAACTAAAATTACGTGAGGTGCAATATTTATTTCGATCAGACGGAAGAAAAAAATTGATATTTCCAAAATGCTATATTTCCGGAACTATTAGTCATATTTTAACGAGGTATGACGGAATTTAATATACTTTGCAAAAATCTTAAAACCTTAAACAGTTATATTGAAAAAAATTATTATTTTTTTTTTTATAAAGATTTTATTGGAACTGTAAAACTAATTACATTTACCATTATAGGAGAATTTCACATGTAGTTAAATTATTTTATAAAAAAAAAATAATAAAATTAAATATTAATAAGATCCAGCTGATGTTTTCTTTTCAGCCATCGGGTATCATTAGAATCATCTAATAGTAGGATTGCTTCAACGTTCGGATGGAGGTGAAGGCGATTAATGTAGCTGTTTGACTTCTGGTGGATAATAACAGGAACTGGATCGATTTTGAGATCGATACGAAGTTGGGCGTTCGAGACAAACCAAGGTGCTCTTGAAATCATACGCATGAACTTGTTTTGAAATTTTTCGAGAATTTCGAGATTAGATTTGGCTGCGGATCCCAAGATCTCTGCACCATAGCTCCATGCTGGTCGGAAAATTGAAGTATAGATGAGCCTCTTGCTTTCGAGACTAAGCCCAGAATTAGGCTGAAGGAGCCATCGAAAGTTGGAGAGCAGAAGGTCCAACATTTTCCGTTTTCTTCTAATATGCTCGTGCCAATTGAGCTTACAATCAAGATGCAGACCTAAATAGCGAGCAGAGTTAGATACTGGAACCGGTTTACCGTCCAAATAAGTTGGAATGTAACCATGGTGTCGGAGAGAAAAGTCTACTCGTACTGACTTGCTGTCATTTAATGTAATTTTCAAGGTATGAGCCCAAGTTGAAATATTGTCTACAGCTGTTTGAAGAATACATGCAGCTGTAACATAACTGCGACTATGTGAAATTATTGCAGTGTCGTCTGCAAAAAGACTTGTTGTTGTCTCAGGAGTTTGAGGAATATCCATAGTATAAAGTAGGAAGAGTATAGGACCAAGTACAGAGCCTTGTGGAACACCAGCGCGAATGCTAATGTAGTGCGTAGTCGCTGATCCAAAATGTATATAGAACTGTGTATGACATGAGTAGTCTGCAAAAGCCCGGTGAAAAATATCTTTTAATTTTGTGGATTAAACCAAGGTGCCAAACTTTATCAAAAGCTGCACTAACATCTAGAAAAACTGCTGTAGCAAATTCTTTGTTCTCAAGTGCTTGAGTTGCAGTATGTACAACACGGTGAATTTGCTCAGTGGTTGCGTGCTTTTCACGAAATCCAAACTGAACATCTGGTATCAAATGTTTATTTACAATAACTGTTCGAAGACGCTGCGAAATAATGTTTTCAAAGATTTTCGCAATGATAGGTAGTAGGGAAATAATGGGCCGTAAGATCCAGGATCCTCGGCTGGTTTCCCTAGTTTGTGAATCATGATCATTTTCGCAATCTTCCAAGTGCGAGGTACATACTGTAGACGAATACAAGCATTTATCATCGTCGACAGATAGACAATCCCCTTCTTTGGCAGTTCTTTGAACACAACGGGAGAAAGCCTATCATGTCTCGGTGATTTGTTAGACTTTAGGCTATCAATAACCTTGGCTACTTCGAGGGGAGAAGTTGGTTTAATTCTGCCATTAGATGTACTAGGACAGGAAGATGTACTGGGACAGGAAGGAGCTATTGAGGATTGAATGCTATTATCCTCAAAAACATGCTCAAAATGTTTGGCAAAAACATATGCTTTTTCAGAATTTATCTTCCTTCCTCAAAGGAAAACAAGGCCGAGTAGGACGGCGAATTCGCCTAGCGGTAGTCCATAGTGAGTAGTTGGCTTCTTTAGTGGAGCCAAGAGATAATAGGTAATTGGAAAATAAATTGTTCCTCAACTGACGAATGGCACGTGTAGTATCTTTAGACAATTTATTGAAAACAGATTTATTTTCAATAGTACGATGTCTTTGCCAGGCTTTTCTTGCTTGGCGTCTTCGATGGACCAAGAGACGAATGAAGTTGGAATATCTGACTTCAGTTGGGGGTTGTTCAAAATACTGAGTACTAGACTGGACACAGTGTGATAGGAGAGATGAGAAATTTTCAGCTGCTGCATCGATATCTGACGGTACATGATATTGTATATTGAGGTTAATATCAATTAGTTCTCGAAATTTTTCCCAGTCAGTACTTTTATTTGCCAATTGTGGTGGATGATTAATTTTAACCGGTGAGATAAGGTATGATAGCAGTATGGGTACATGATCAGAACTAAGATCGGCTATGCACTCAGCCTTAAAATGATGTACCGGCATACCCTTGGTAAGAAAGAAGTCAATTATGTCGGGTATCTTGTTGATGTCAGAGGGCCAGTGAGTAGGACTTCCTCGCGAAATAATCTGACAGTTAGCAATTATGACGGATGTTTTAAGAAGTATTCATAATCGCGAAGTGGAAACAAGATTAAAAGTTCACTCTTACATAGAGCTGGACGGAAACCTTGATTATTATATATATAATATAATTTAAATGAAAAAATCAATTTAAACCGCACAAAACGTAATTAACGAGAATCTCAGTGAACGCAACGGTGGTAACAATAACGTCGTTAGAAAATGATCTTACGAAGTAAACGGTTTGTAATTTTCGTATGCGGTCCTTAATCAATTGTAATTAAGTTTCATATAGTCGAATATAGTAAAACAACAAACAATGAGCACTCATAAACAATCATTTCGAATAGTCGATGGTTAATTATATAGAAAAAAAAAAATTAGTTTATAACCGGGTATTGAAAAATTTTTCGTTTTGGAGGGTGTCTAAGAGCGGTTTGAAAATTTGCATACGAATTATCATACGTATTAGTAGACCGTGTGAATAGACCGATATTTCAGTTTTAACTAAGCGTGTGATTTGGTTTTTAGTTCGTTAAACAGTAATTCATTAACTAAATTATAAAGCTGAATAATATGGCGTGAACAACCAAAGTATCCATATATATTGTTGGCATTTCATTATAATTCTTTGTAAACACACACGTATGTATGTATATATATATATATATATATATATATATATATATATAAGTAATGAGCATAACCGACTTATGACTAACGACTAATCCGGTTTTTCCAAAATAACCGACTCATTCATTTTTTCCATAATAACCGAATAAACCAGTCGTTTTTTGAAAATATACATATTTTTTAATCTGTTTATTAATTTAAGCAATTTATAATATTCTATCTTTATATACGATATTTACATATATTTATAAATCCTATAAAGATTGTCCATACAAGTAAATTTAATGTTTTATTTAATTGCTACATCATATGCTAAGAAGTATGCGGCGTGCTTTAGAATTCAACTTTTAAATCGGATGACGTTAATCCGATTGAATTTAGTTGCATTTCGACTAATATCTGTTAGTAGGTTCTATTATTCGGTTGGACGATACTTTTGTCGTTTGGCAAAGTGGCGAAGAAAGTTTATTAGAATTTTTCGGGGCATTAAATACATTTCATAAGAACACGAAGTTCATTATGGAACGTGAATGTTGCGACGAATTGACCTTTCTGGACGCTCTGGTGAAAAGGAACAATAACAAGAAGTTGTCTACATCAGTGTATATTAAGTGCACGCAAACAGGGCGATATTTGGTAAAGGATTCACACCATCACCCGAGCCGAAAGTTAGGGAATTTTTAAAATATTATGGTAAAAAGAATATCCAACGAGAAAAATTTAGTAAATAAATTGAACAGAATAGAGCAAGTGATGGTTTGCAATAGGTATGGTAAGGAATACATCTTCTGGTTTAAAAATTTAGCGGAAGAAGTCTGTAAAGAATTCTTGTTTAGAGAAAGAAATATTAGCTGCGATACGCCTCCCATTGGTGAACGGCATTACGAATCGCTTGGGCAGATTATTGTACAGGAATAATATTAAGCCCGTGTTTGGCACGTGCATAAAATTACGTAATATGCTGAAAAGGATGTTATACCAGTGAGGGGTGTAGCGGGTCTGTACAGAATACCATGCTCTTGAGGTCTTAGCTATGTGGAATAAACAGACAGAACTGTTGCTATAAGGATTAAGGAACAATGGGCGTGTCGATAAGTCGGCTGTGGCGGAACATCAAACGGTTACAGGATCCTTATATGCTTGAACATGAGATGATCGTCGAAAATGTTTGCGTTAATAAAATAATTTTTATAGTGATTAACTTTGTTTTTATTTTGGTTTGTTATTATATATTTACATTCTACGTATGTTCGTACGAGTGGAGTTATTTCTAAATCATCAAAAGTTATGTTGGTGATTGAAGTGTTAACAGGTATTGAACGGAGAGCTCCAATGGGCTAGTCAAAGAGCTTTATTTTGTATAATATTTAGAGCATGTAAGTTACTTGTCTTAATCAAACGTTGATCGAATTAAACAGCATAAATCCGAAGTAGAACAATTCGATCTGCACCATAAGATGTGTGTGTGCCAACTTTTTGAGTAAGTTTAATTTTTTTGTGCAAAGCCTTTTTTAAATGATTTATATGGGCGCTTCAAGACATCTTATTGTCTAATATCAGACCAAGGTATCGTATTGTCGATGCACGTGGAATGGTGATTCCTTCAAGTTTTTTTCGAATTTTACAAAAGTGTATTGCTGTGGTCTTGCTGGTTGAGAAGCACAGTTCGTTTGTGAAACACCCGGAGGATAGTTTGTCAGTACATTCTTGAAGTACCACTTCTCTCGAGGACATTGTTATGCAGGTTACAGGGATGGTAAGGTCATCAGCAAATAATAGGCACTTTATAGGAGATTGTATATTATCTACTAAATCATTTATAGTGATGTTAAAAAGAATAGGACATCCTTGAGGTACACCATTGGTCATAGTACGAATTGATGAAAGTATTTTTCCTATTCGGATGACGAATTTTCGATTCGTAAGGAAGTTTTTCATAAATGCGATCATATCACAACGAAAGTTCCAGAGACCCAAACATGATTTTGTGGGTAGGAATTCTGTCGACGCTTTTGACAGGTCAAAAAATATTGGTAATACATAGAGCCGGTTTGCTGATGCTTCTGACACCATATGTTGCAGTGTATATACTTGGTGTAATGTAGAACGATTGTGTCTAAATCCACACTGCGAGTCACGAATAAGATGATTTTTTTCTAACAACCAGTTTAGACGAATTCTTTCAAATACTTTGCAAAGCACAGGAGTAAGCAAGATAATAGATCTTCTTTTGGGAATGATAAAATTTCAATTGCCTTAGTTAAAGTTAACATTAACTTTTTCTCGGAACCTTTAACTTATCTGTTTAATCATTCTGTTACGGATGGAAGATTTCATGAAATACTAAAATTAGGAATTATTACACCTGTCTATAAAGGTGGCAATGCGGATGTAGCAAATTATAGACCGATCTGTATACTATCGATTCTCTCAAAAATATTTGAAACGAGTATGAAAAGGCTACTGCTAAATTATTTACGAAAGATAAATTTTCTTAGCGTTAATCAGTACGGATTCGTCCCCGGCAAAAGTACAGATGATGCGTTATTTGAACATATATCTTATATTGCTGAATGTCTCGAAGAAGGTAGATCTGTTATCTCAGTGTATTTCGACTTACGTGTAAAGCTTTTGACATAATTGATCGTAAAATGCTTCTAAAGAAATTGTACAATTGTGGGTTTAGAGGATTTATACACAATTGGTTTAAGACTTACCTGGAAAATAGAAAGTATGTTGTCAAAATAAATAATACGTATAGTGGGTGTGAAGTCCAGACCTCGAGAGTACCGGAGGGTAGTGTTTTAGGGCCTTACCTTTTTTTAATATATATTAACGATTTGTGTAATTTAGACGTCACTGGGAGAATATTTAGTTACGCTGACGTGCTTGCTCTAGATTCACGATATCCTATAACATACTACAGAACTTAATACAAAACGACGTAGATAAAACTTATGAATGGTTGCATAGGAATCGGTTGGTTATTAATGTTACTAAAACGAAGTATATGATATATACTAATCAAGATTCAACGTTGTGGAGAGATACGCAAATATTGCTAGGAAAAGACAACAAATTAATTAGAGTCGATGATATTAAATACTTAGGGATTATGCTGGATAGTAAGCTGAATTGGAGTTCACATTCGTTATATTTATCTAAAAAATTGAGAAGACTAAATTACCTGCTATATTATTTAAAGCACTATTTTTCTCCCGTACATTTAAGGCGAATTTACCTTGTTCTGTATCAGCCAGTTTTAGTATATGGAATACTGCATTGGGGTAAAATGCCAAAGTATCATATCAAACCTATTAAGCAGTTGCAAGTACATGTGTTAAATAGAATAATTTTTAATGAAAATACAAACGTTAAAAATAAACTTCTATCTGTACGAGATTTGTACATTCTATATCTGTTGCAATTTGTGCTCAGAAATAATACTAAGTCATTAAATAAAGGAAACACTAGCACGAGCGGAGAATATAAAGCGCCAGTTCCGCATTTTAATAAAACTAGGATGAGAGTATGCTGGGCCAATAGAATTTAATGTACTATCTGGAGAGCTAAAAATAAACCTAATTAATTATAAGCGAAGAAGAAGAAAATTATTAATTAAATATTTGCCGATTAGTTCTGCAACTAAATCTTGAAATTCTTAAAAATTCAAATTTATGAACATTTTATTTTTCGTTATTAATATTATTACCATTACTATCGTTGTCGTTATTATTGTAATTATTATTATCATTACTGTTAGTTTTGCTTAAGACTTTAACGTCAAATCGTCTTTGTGGGGTACATAAATGTTCGTATGTGTGTGTGTGTGCATACGTATAAGGTATGCATATGTTTATGTGTGTATAATTATTTGCCGTTATTTGTACATATGTATCAGAAGAAGATGATCATGCGTATATATTAATATTAATGTTTCACACGGTTTATCGTTAGTTTGCGGGTGTATCTACAGTTACTTAATTTATTTTGCATTTTTGCTTATGTTTTTCGCGCGCATTGTGATTATTTCAATTTGATTTGTATATAATTAAATAATTTATTAAGGAGCGTTTTATAATTTGTTTATGATTTTCCGCTTATTACTAACATGTTTGTAAATGTTACGATTTTAATTTGTTAGCCGGCGCTCGCGCAGTTTATGCGCATAGTCGTCTATGTTTTATTTTCATGTATGTAAACTTTTTTTAATGAAATGTCATAATAAATAAATTGAAAATTGAAAATTGAAATTATTATTATCATTATTATTATTATCATCATTATTATTATCATCATTATTATCATTATTATTATAATTATTATTTGCATCGTGTGAGAATTAATCGGAAAAAGTTTTGAGTCCCCTACGAACGGTTTAAGCTCGTTCAGTGGCTCTTCAAAATCAGACAATAGGCCTCATCAAAACCAAAAAGTTATTAATAAAGCCGTCGTCGAACGTAACGGAAAAATGTGGTTTTTCTTTGTTTATAAGTAACTGCAGCAACGGTCACATCTACAACCAAAATAATAAAATAACAAACTACGACAATCACAAAGTACGTGGTTAAGAAAATTTTACATTTACGGTGATAACCACGTTCGAGTAGCTGCTGCTATAAAATATCGGGAACTATAACGAAAAAAATAGGCTTGATAAAAATGAAAAGGATAACCCGGAAAATGCGAACTACAATCCTGAGATTTTAAAATATGCTTTTTCCCCGTATATATATATATATATATATATATATATATATATATATATATATATGTGTGTGTATATGAATATAATGTGTGTGTTAGAGTGATAGTTTCAGCAGGAAGTAAATGACGCAATTCTTTACTACTCAAGACGGTAGTAATGTAATAAGATGAAACTAACAATTTCTCTCCTATCAGTTCTTAATAGATTTTTTGGTCAACCATTTCATCTATTGTTATTATTATTATCTGGATTCCGGGGAAATATCCGTTTATGGTTTAATACATTGCAAAACGGAAATACTCGTGTGTAACTAGAAATAATAATTATGTGTTCAGTAAGACTTTTGAAGTACCGCAGAAAAGTATTTTATGCCCTTATTTATTTCCGCTTCATGCAAATGATTGCAATATAAATCTGAATGGGGAAAGTTATTTGCATATACTGATGACATCGTCTAATTTGTAAATTTACGTTTTCCTAATGTGCTCTGTAGAAAGTTGCGCAAAGATATTGAAAATCAAACTACCAGGTAAAATAACCAGAATTTTAATAATAATAGTTTGTGGCTATCTTATCTTCTTCTTCATTAGCCACTATGAGTCCACTGTTGGACGAAAGCCTCGTCCAACTTTTCCCAGACGCCGCGATATTGAGCTTCATCCCGCCAATTAGACTTGAACTTTTGGATTTCATCTGTCCGCCGTATCTTGGGTCGTCCTAAGGCTCGTTTTCTCTCAGGTTTCCACGATGTTGACACACTTGCGGTTTTCGGTTCTAGCCAGATGTCCGCACCATCTCCATTTACTATGTTTAATAATACTTATTGCATCTTTAACTTTTGTTGTTTTTCGTATGCGCTTTGTCGTCTATTTGTCCATCAGAGTGATCCCCGGCGTATACCTTTTTTTTGTTCCATTTTTTTTTCTGTTAATATCCATGTTTCACTAGCATATGTTAAAACTGGCATTACACACTGATCGAACACACGCCTTTTCAGGCTTATCGGTATTTTAACTTCCTTAAGCTTTATTGTGTGACTATGCGAACTATAAATTTAAATTAAATCATCTTCATCCTATACACGAGATTGATTGCGTGTACATCCATTTCCATTCATACCTGTCAGTTTCTTTCTTACAAAGTGAGGTTTTATTGCAGAAGAAGAAGAATAAATATATTTATTATTGTGTAAAAGTAAAGCTTCCAATTTATATATAATATTTTGAATCGTAAATACTTTATTTTGTTTTATGGTTGACGGAAGCTAGTTAACTGTTATCAATAATTATTACTTTAATAATTGAAAGATTTTTTTTTTTTTTTGAAAATTTCTCTGCTTATATTTATTTTTGTATTCTAAAGAGATTTTATCACTCACTTTCCCGAAAACTTTATATGAACCTTCATTTAATAAACTAAACTTTATTTTCTTATCCAGCTTTAGATTATGATGACGTAGTTTCGATAGAACGGAATCTCCAACGCTGCACATTCTACATACGTTTAAAATTATTCTCAGATTTCCTTCGTTCGGCTAAAATAAGAATATCTCATTCATTTTCCTGTTACATTAATATTAACGAATATTAAACTGATAGTACTGTGTGTGGTATATCTTATTAATACAGTATACAGCTAGCTCCTCAGAAAAATCTTTCATACTTCGATAGTTTCGTCCGACTGTATTTATTATCTATGGACGTAATTTCCTCGATACTCTCATCGTATTCACTTTTGGTCAAATTCGGATTTTAAATATCCGCCAGTGTTATTCCTTCATTTTACTATTGTGCTTGTGTGTAACCGTATATGTCTTAAATTTATTTTACGTTTACTACGGTCGTTACGCATAATAGTGTTTATATTCTCAGTAATCTGCGAAATATGTTTCTAAAATATTTCTGAGAGTCATTTATATTTTCCATTATAAACTCGTCGGTAGATATTATTATTTTTTAATTTAAAATAATAAATAAAAAACTATACTTATTATTTACAGTTATATACGCAAGCTGAAATACTCGGTCTAGAAGGCGCTTGGCATTGCCCCAGTTGTAATTTAAAACAAGAGGTTATAAAACAAATGAGTCTGTGGACGTTAGCAGATATTTTAGTTGTTCATATGAAGCGATTTCGAGAAAGTTCTAGTAAAACGCAACATACATCTGGGTACTGAACGATATTTACTATTAACGTTGATTTTTTTATCGCGTTATACGTAATAATTAACAAATTTATATATATTATAGTGAAACCACAGTAATCCCGATTCCCATAGTTCTTTAACGGACAAACATGTGACTTGTTTCTTACTAAAAATGATCAAAAATTTTTCAAAGCTCACCGGAATTAATAATAAGTATGTGTGTGTATGAACAATAGAAGGTTCAAGTGTGTCCAAAAATTATCCGATTCTACATTCATAGTTCATACTTGTACATCAAGTGATGCCTTCATCAAATTTGGAACTTACTCGAAAGCGCTGCATGAACTTATTCAAATTCATGAGTTTTATTCATGAAAAGGTGACGAACGCAGGTTTTCCATTATTCCTTGTCGGTTTTCGCAGTTTCTTGCAGTTTTTGTTGATTTTCTGTTGGTTTTTGCTGTTTTTCTTTCATTTCTCATCAGTTTGCTTGGTTTTTCTTTAACATCTCAGGGTTTTCTTTGATTTCCAGCCGGTTTTCGCGGTTTTGATGTGGTTTTTTTTTCGATTTCCTCTCAGTTTTTCTTTTATTTCCCATAGTTTTCGCGGTTTCTCTATGATTTCTCACCGGTTTTATTGATTTTCTTAGTGTTTCTTATGGGTTTTCGCGGTTTTTATTGATTCCTTACTGGTTTTTGTTGTTTTTCTTTGATTATCCATTAGTTTTCATGGGTTTTCTTTGATTTCCTATGGGTTTTCGCGGTTTTTTTTTTGTTTTTTAAACTACTCGACAAAAATGTTTTAATGAAATTTCATTTAAAAATAGGAAAATTAGAGCTTATTTATAGAACACAATATCATTTAGATGACTTACATTTGAAAAAATTCATTCATTGAATCTTTTTACAACACTTTTGAACACGTTTTTGAGCATATGTCACTGAATTTGTGATATTTCCTCCGAAATCTGAGTTTCCAGTTCTTTCAGATCTCGTTGATGTGTTTAGTAAATGCGGCTCTTAAGGTATCTCCATGAAAGAAAATCACGTAACTATGAATTATTTTCGAAAATAACATTCCATGTAAAACATACGCTCCATCTCGTTAACTGAAACTGGAGAAAACCGAATCTCTCGTGTGCACATTAAACACGGAGCATGCGATTTGGATTGTAACGGTCTTACCAGCTGTACTATTCAAAAAGTAAAACCGTCTGTATCACACTTTTTTTTAATATTTTATAATCGACATTTTTTTCACAATTGCTGCTGCAGTTTGATATTTATAATACGGTAAAATAGAGGTTGAATTATTCGTGCGACATAGTATTTTCTGTACCAGCAGGTTTTTTTATGCATCCACTTATTATGGAGTCGATAGTTTTACTTTAGCAGCCACTTTTCTTGTATTTATCGTCACACAAGGGGTGAAATGAATCTGCCTTGGATTGACATTATAAAACTGATTGTTCCGAGCAAAAAGCGATTATATGAAAAATAAATTTACATGAAAATCAGAATCGAATGTAGATTCAGTTTATTGAAGCTACACAAAGTATGCATGGAAATATAAAAAAAAAAAAAAAAAAAGATAAATAAATATGCCCCTCCATATACTGGATTTGGTGAATGGAAAAAGAATCATCTACTGAAAATTGTAGAATTACCGAAATCCATATTATAAAAGAGTTTTAAATAAAAAAAAGTCGAGAGAACTAATTAAAAATCAATCCTTTCACCGCTCTGTGCACAATCCTTCGCTTATGGAGATGCCAAATTACAGTCTCTAGAAAGCGATCAATGTTTGTTATACAATACAACTTCTTAAGTGAACTCTAAATGTGCTTATATAAATACTTTTAAAATTCTGACATTTCACGTCAGCCGGAAAATAAAAAATGTCGTTAGCACTAGAATTCACGTACCATATAGTGGGCAACGTGACTAAAAGGGTTAATAATGCATGATACATATAAACAAACAGCGATTAATAATAAATATAACCCTATTATAGCTAAAAAAAATGTGTGAAATCGTAAAAATGTAGAAACTTTTAAACAAATATCGATTAAATATTTACAAGAGACTTTAAAAAAAAAAAAAAAAAAAAAAAAAAAAAAAACAACGTCAATGATAATACCCTAAAGGACAAAAAAAAAATACAATTTAAACGTTTATAAATTACGTTGTAATAATTGCAAAAAAGAACATTTGTAGAGATAAAGTGTAGACAATTTTATCAATATGAATATCGTGAAGAATTTAAATGTATATATACATATGCACATCATTTAAAAAATTAGAAATAACGAATTTAAGAAATAAAAATAATTTACGAATAACATTAGACGATAAAGTAGTTTTAAAGATCGTTTAATAAATATAGTTAATTTTCAGTATTTTCAGATAGTAAGATCGCGGGATCGTTATGATAATATTTGTCGGCTTTGTAATAGACCGGTTGTTCATAGTTAAGAATTATTAAATTTCTGGCGAATCATTTTGTTATTATTAATACTTCAGTTTATTATTGTCGAGGTTTATTTATAATTCGAAAATGGCGCGAATTACTGAAACGCTTCGTTAGAAATCATATTATAAATAAAACTTTTTCCGCCAATTTATAAGACGAAACGAATTTTAAAACTAAAATGAGTGTGTAAGGCTCTGTATTGGTGCAGTTAGAAGTACTCCGATACCGGCATTGTTGGCAGAGTGTAAGATTCCTCCGTTACAGCTGAGACGGAGTTATTTAGCATTAAAGCTCTTGATCGGTAGAATACATATATCGCTTTCCGCTATACAATTTATTCTACCACATTTATTCCAACTGGCGGTTTTCAAACAGCAAAATGCCTCTGCTGGCTTCGGTTTTACCTAGGTTGGATGAATTTCAGGTGTAGACTATGCGAATTCATATACCCATCCAATTTATGTTACATTATTCATACAATTTTGCCAATAAAATAACATTTTTCTTTCCAGAGAACTACGTCCATTGGCCTCCCCCACTGATCCGGGCTACATTTAATAATATTATCGCTGAAAATTTTCCTACGCATATCCTTGTTTATACAGATGGATCGAGGAGCTGGTGCAGCAGTTTATATCCCATCTCTTAATATTAGCAGTGCATATAAATTATCTGATCTCTGTTCCTCATTTACAGCTGAATGTGTGGCAGTATTTCTTTCTTTGTCGTCCTTAATTGATGCGAATCTTCCAGGTAATTATCTCGTTGTTACCGACTCACAGAGTATTTTAAAGGCTATTGAATTCAAAGGGAAGGTGTTAGATTCATTGATTTCAGCCATCATGTTGAAACTTAATCAGTTACCAGAGTATATTTGTGTCATTCTTGTGGGTACCGGGACATCGAGGAGTCCCCGACAATGAAATGGTAGATGCAATTTCTAGTGGTGTTTTATTCTCTTCAGTTTCTTCTCGTGACGTCATTCATTTTACACAGTCTGATCATAAAAAGCTCTGGGAACAGACATATATGGAGTGCATACAGCGGTCGCCTCTTACTGCGTATTATCAGCTGCAGCCGTCTCTCCCTAGGTTCCCGTGGTTCTACGTTTTCAAAAACATCAAGCGGAGAGGAATTGTGCTTATCAGCAGATTGCGGTTTGGGCATTGCTTGTTGCCGGACCGCCTGTTCGTTATGCAGCTTAGAGATAATCCGTATTGTCCTTTATATGCTGGTCGTGTAGTCTGCAACCCTGATCACGTGTTCTTCGAATGTCCTTCATTAACAGCATTACGTTCTGAACTGTATCTCAAATTACTGTACGCATCTCGTGGTGGTCCTCCTTATAACGTAATGTCACTTCTGCATGTTGAGAATCTAGATTTGTTCCCGGACATAGCGACTTTTCTCGAGAAGTTGTCCGAGTTCATAAGATGAGTTAGTGATTATTACGGCTCCACGTTGGGTAAGCTGTAAAGGCATCCTCATAAAAAAAATAAAAAATAAATAAATAAATAAATATATATATATATATATATATATATATATATATAAACGATAATAAGTCGATACGTAATATGAGAGAATATATAACCGTGTTACTGGTGCCTGAAATACGTCTTAATATTATTCAATAAAATCACTAATAACGTGCGCATAACGACATGAAGGTACTGGGAAAAATTACAAATCTTTCTCATCGTTACAACCGAAATTCAGAAAAAACACCTCAATCTTACAAGACGAGTTAAGCCGGGATCATCTTCCCCATTTGCGTTTGTTTGTCAGCGACGTCCACGTAAAATAAAATCAAAAACCGAAATATGCGCTAAGAAGTTTATAGTCGCCTTTTATTTCACATCTGTAAAAAAAAATCTCGCTATTAATATTATTAATTTTTTTTTTTTTTTACCGCAGATAATATAATAGAAGATCCGTTTTACACGCTAGATTAACTTTCGCATTCTCGAGAGATTAAACAATTTTTAAACAATTTCCGTTCGTAATACGGTCTATGACCCTTTTTCAGTCGCAATATCTTCTATACTATAAAATTTTAATATACATTTTCAGTAATAATAAATAAATAAATAAAAATTAATCTGTTATTAAATAATTAAAATCAACAAATATATCGTTGTACCGGAACTCTACCACGATAGCTTGATTAATTAATTAAGATAAGTAACAAACAAAATAATTAGGGGAGAAGAATACCGCATTTTGCAAACCATACTGCAAGGCAGAATAGAAGGAAAGCGGCCAAGAGGCAGGAAGAAGATGGAATGGATAATGAACATAAAGAATTGGACAGGAATAAATGATATTGGAAATTTGGTGAAAGCAGCAAGAAGCAGAACATTAAAATTAGCCGACGCGTCAAAGACGTAGGGCACTACAAAGAAGAAGAACAAACAAAAAATGTACAACTATTAAAACGCAGCAAACGTATTATTAGATAACGTTGAAATTGAAAATAATTAATATAGCATCGTATTAATACTTAAGAGTAATACTCATTACAATAAATTATGTTTAATACGTCTATGCTTATATTTTGCATACACAAACATTACCAGCAATCGTAATAAACTGATTAACGAGATAATCTCATTACAACCTTCGAGGAGTTAATTTCAGAATACTAATCTGAACAGTGTCATTATTAGAAGAATTTGGAAAAACGAATTTGTTAGATTCTTTTGCTTTAGATTGAGATTTATGGTTAGCAGATGATGAGGATTGAGCATAATAACTTTATCGTATCGAGGAATCATTTTCTATTGCAGAACTTGCATTGGAGATATGTGACACTTAACCTCGTCCTCAACTAGTGTGTTATCTCGTATGACAAAACGGGTTCATAAAAGGCTAAGTGTACAATGGGCGCAGGTGACTTGACGAAAAATACTACGTTAAAAAATAAGTCAACTTCCTCCGTTTTTAACGACATACTTAGCGTGTGCGTTTCAGTTACTAATTGAATACCGAGATACTTAGTGTCATCAACTCTATTAATCACAAAGTCGTTACTTAGTCTTACAGTTAGATTCCGCCACAGACATTCCTATTGATTACTGTAAACAATATACTTCGTTTTTGTTTCATTCCAGATTAATCGATTATAACCATTTGACTTATGCACGTTATTACAAATCAATGTCTGCATTATATCTGGAAAATGCAAATTTACTAAGAGATTTGTATCATCAGCGTAACTGACGGGCGCGTCCCCGCATCACGTCCTCGTCGTGCGCCTGGTAAAATTGTTTATATAAACACTGACTAAGGATACGGGGAACAGTCGGCGAACTGCGCTGTGCGCTATGTCAAACACGTCAAGCTTTAACGAAAGTAGGAAACAAATAAACAGCCCTTTTCAGGAACCGCGACTTCACTGATAAATAATATTCGATTACTTCAGATTAATGCGGAAGGCGTTAGCCGTGCAAAGAGTCAAATATTACAAAAAATATCAAGAGAATACGATATAAATGTTATACTAGTCCAGAAATGCACATAGAAAATGGGAAACTGCTAGAAAAGTGGGCAAAATACAGGGATTTACTATAGCAGCAACAATTTGCCATCAACAATATGGAATTTCTACTTATATAAAAAATGGGCTGGAATGGAGATTTATTAGAGCAATTGATGAAAATAATATTTTTCTGACAGAAATTAAAGTTAAAAAACTGTCTATAATTGATAGATATTCTAGACAAAAGCTATTATTACAGGTGTAATAGCCAACACACAATGTGAGGATATAAACAAACAAGACAGTCTGGTCTCAAATTAGCCGAATGGACGGAAGTACAAAATTTAAACAGCAAGGCACATTTCATTCAGCCAGATGGAAAATTCATACAAACCCTGACTTATGTTTCACTACCGTAGATCAAAATGGGAAGACGTTAAAAATTTCACGCGCAATCTCTAAAAAAAGTTCCCAAAAAGTCAGCATAGACCTGCAATAATAGACAAGTAAATTCTATCCGTGTACCTCGCTGGAATTTTAAGAAAGCAGACTGGATTAACTTTTCAAAAACCATTGAGGACAGTGTTCGTTGGATTAAACCAATTCTAGAAAATTACGAACGGTTTGCTAATTTACTTGTAAAAACCGCGAGTGGAAATATATTCCTAAGAGGATTACGTAAGACATATATTCCCTGATGGAATAAACTTAGTGAAGATCTCTATCAAAAATTTAAAAGGTCGGAAAACGATGAGCTGGCAGAAAAACTTATAACTTCTCTAGATAACATTCGAAAGGAGAAATATATTGAATTGATGGAAAACATAAACTTCCAAAAGAATAGCAAAGACAATCTTGGTGTCTATTACGTAAACTTAACACGGTGAAATGATAGTACACAAACGAAGTGTCGAAATTACACCAGAGAATATAGCCAGCAAAATGATAAGAGCGACAAGTGCACGGAATTTGAATAAAAAATGCAGTAAACATATAAGGAATAAAAGAGCTACATTGATCAAAACAGCAGAAGAAAAATCAGAATATGTCAAGCCATTTGATGAATCGGAACTGACTATGGCTATAAAACATCTGAAACTCGGAAAAGATAAATCTACTCACAATTTATAATATATTTAACGAAAAACGCAAGGAAATGGATATTAAATTTATTTGAACGAATTTTAGAAACCATTCGATTGCCAAAATTGTTCGAAATATTAAAAAGTAATTACGAAAACCAGGGAAAGACTCAAATAATGCTGAAAATTATAGACCCATTTCATTGCTTAGTATAATATACAAACTACTAGAAAGATTAGTGTACAACCGTATAGCTATGAATAAACAAGTACCAATTCAGCAGGCCGGTTTCCGTAAATTTAGAAGCTGCGTCGATCAAATAAGTGCGCTTACATCATATATCGAGCATGGCTTTGAAGAAAGATTAAAAACATCGACCGTATTTATTGACCTCTCCTCGGACTATGATACTGTATGGCGATGTAGTTTACTCACTAAAGAACTTGAAGCAATTTTCTGTACATACACAACATGGATATACGGTATTTTTAAATCGGAATGAAGCGTTAGGTTTGAGACATATTTCAGAGCAGATGCGAAGATACACAATATCTTCGACTGTTGTTGATTAAAAACATCGACCGTATTTATTGACGTCTCCTCGGACTATGATACTGTATGGCGATGTAGTTTACTCACTAAAGAACTTGAAGCAATTTTCTGTACATACACAACATGGATATACGGTATTTTTAAATCGGAATGAAGCGTTAGGTTTGAGACATATTTCAGAGCAGATGCGAAGATACACAATATCTTCGACTGTTGTTGCTGAATACGTACAAGATTATTTTTACTTGTGCTACCGTATAATTACGACGAGTAATCGCAAAATAAGGATGTATCTAAATGAAAAATACAGCAGAACTCGAATTTTAAACAATGGTTTACCAAGGATAGATACTGCTGTACACATACACAACGTGGATGTACGGTATTTGTAAATCGGAATGAAGCGTCAGGTTTGAGACATATTTCGGAGCACATGCGATGGTACGCAATATGTTCGACTGTTGTTGCTGAATACGTAGAAGATTACTTTTACTTGTGCTACCGTATAATTCTATACTGTATTTCCAAATTGGCGCCACGATTGATAGATATTTCTTTTAGATTTTAAGTTTAATGGTGATTTTGCAGACAATAATGGAGATAGTAGTCTAGTACGCGCTATTATGTTTTTTCTAGCTCTAGCTAAAACGCCACGTCAGCCGTCTATCCATGTACATACCAAGGTATTTGACCGAGTCCGTTTGCGGTATTACAGTATCGTGCAATTTTAATCTAAGACATGTAACTTGTTTTGTAGTAAACATAATGTGCTGGCTTTTTATCGGGTTGAATTTTATACGGCAGTTTTGTGTCCATTTCACTATTCTACCTATATGATTCTGTACCGCTAAGCTAGCATAACGCGGATTTAGCAGCAAGGATGGCTAATACAAGAGGACTGGACATTTCGGAAAATTCTAGTCATTTTTCGTTCGGTAACGCTTTTATTTTTGGCTAAAAACATTAATTAATGCTACACCGCGAATTAGACTAAAAGCGCGATAACATTATTAATTGTATAACATTTAACTATTTAATCTACCGTCAACTATTAGAAACGGAAAATCGAGATCTAATCCTAAGTATATATATATATATATATATATATATATATATATATATATATATACCGTTAAATTATTTTTCCCAAGTCTTAATTTTAAATAATATTAATAATTATTATTAAAGACTAATTTTAAAAAAGATGAAAGTCCGGTAATTGTAGTAGAGCCGAGATAGCTCCGCGAAATGAATTCCGACTTCGCAGATGTAGGACGACGTCGTATAGCGTTCGCAGCCGCTCTTCCGTCATCGACATTAGTTTCCGTACAGATTCGATTTGACTCGTTTTATACACGTCATAATAATTCGATTTATAACTCTACGTTTACTTTCATCACTAACCCTTTCAATCATACATTATAAAATTTTAACACAAAATTATAAATTTTATACATTATTATACAATACATTTTCTCAGGCAAACTGTAGATAATTTTCGATGTATTTATATAAATATTTTTAAAATTGGGACATTTCAATCAGAAAATAAACATTTTTGTTAGCATCTTGACTGAAATAGAAGGATGTTGAAGATATTATAATGGCGAAGTAGCAAATCAAAAAGTTTGATAGATGACCAAAACAGGAAGAAAAATATAATGAAATCGAACATAGTAAAAGTATTTTGGTCGTGTAATTCATCATCATTAAGTGCCGTCTCCCTATCGGAGGTAGGCGACTACTTACCTATACATATTTTGTTGTACAGTGTAAGCAGAATGTGTAAGACAATCCTAATACGACGTTAGCGCAGATAGACATACACATATACCCGAGGAAACTGATTGTAATCGGTGTTTTTGCGGTGTACTCTATATTATTAACTAGCCCGCGTATGATGTACATGGTGGTTTACCATTGCCATCCACGCGATAATGATATTAGAATTATTTTTATACTCCTGATGATCATTTTTTGCTTCGCCGATCGTATTTGAACTGGGCAGTACCTTTCGTACAGAAGTCCGTGTTCTAGCCACTAGGCTATCCCGACGACTGAGTTTACTTTATACTATAAATAACAAAATTTTATCGAATATGTTTAAATATTTTTGACAGCGATCGTTACAAGTAACGAAGTGACCAAATAATATCAAGACTATCGAAATCGTTATAACAATAATAATGGACTCGTAGAAACTGGTAATATCGTAAAACCCGGGCATAAACCGGTTCATTAACCCCGTCAGGCACGTTGTCCTCTACTTGGTACATAAACTTTTAAGTTTGTTTCTATCTTCGTAGACGTTTAGTTTCGAGCAGAATGTATTCTAGAAATATTTATATAAAACGTCAAAAATAATCTAAGCTTATATCTGTAAAAGTCGGTGTTGTACGTGAAATATTGATTTATATTTTAACCTACACTTTCATATACCGAAATGTAAAATTTTGCGTAGAAAATTGAGTAATGTACCACTGATGAAAAGGTTAACCCTATCAAGTGGAATTCTTTTCGCTGTATAAGCTGCGTAAAATTATTTATCTCGATCGCACATCGGGATGGTCACCGCAATAGAATCTCAGTAAATTGTCACCCAAATAGGGATATACAATAAATTCCGGACGAGTAGATTCAAAAATATATACATAAATTTTCTTTAGGATTTTTAATAATAGCAACCTCTAACCTAAAGGACCAGTTGTAAATGGCGCGAACGGAGGAGAAAAAGCACTTTTATTTTATTTAGCATTGAAATTATAAAAGCATTTGCGGTGCAACTGAAATAATAATAAAAAAAAAATGAAATCTAAAAGAATGAAAAGAAAAAAGGCGACTATAATAAAAGAGTTAGGACGCATACGTTAAAACGTAAGCTAGAGAGAGAGAGACGATTCAAGTGTGGTTTCGACGATGTATAGAGAAATATGACGCACATTGTATGCCTGTGTGTACTCGACATTAAACAATAGAAAAAGGGCCTTAATAATAATAAAAAAAAGAAAACAATAAATCTTGTAATTTTTTTCTTTTTTAACTTTAGTATATTTGTAACTTCAACGGAGCTCGCCTTGTCACAGTATAATAACTCTGTTCCATTTTCTAATGAATTTTATATATATATATATATATATATATATATATATATATATATATATATATATATATCATTCACCGCTTCCATGTCGTAATAAGATGTGCAAAACCGCGATATCCGACCATTTACTACTACAACTATACCATTACTACAAAGTGTACTTATAAACTTTTAGACACTTTTCTCCGCATATCGAAAGTGCGACCCCTTGAACAGGGTTCAACTTTTAAAGAATATGCACACCACTTCGTTATACGCCGAATAAGGGAAAAATGTAACAGCAACTAGCAACCTCATTTGCCTCATTCAACACGATCCTAGAATTTGTCAGATAGAAACCCATAGTCTGATGTTTTCTTTTGTTTATATAAAAATTCTGTATATCTACTGATTGAAACGAAATGGTTCAATTTTGAAAATGACTATATAAACACGTTGAAAATTAACTAGACACCCTATATAAAACGTGTGTAATTTAGTTTTGAACTGGAAGGGATTTTTTTTTTGGCCCAGTTTTCACCTTTTGACCGGTCTAAGTAGAGACTGTTCAGAAGTTTAAATTATTGGCCTTAATGAAATTGAATAATTTACCCGAATTCAAATAGAAGTTCAGACAGAAGCCTATCTCTATTTACGTATTTGAGACTGAACTAAATCTGACGTTCGATATTACATACCTTTCAAACTTCGCTTCTGATTACTGGAAAGATGAGTAGATGTACAGTTATGACCAATTCTTAATCTAAACAGATAAAATCTTTATGTGTTTGAACCAGGGCTATTTTTTAATTATCTTTTGAATAGCAGAATATTCTGCGAACTTAAAAGGGTAGAAATTACTAATGACAAAACGAAGAAACACAAACTTTGATCGAACAGAAATACCTTGGCCTCGTCGTTAAATTATACGTTTCATTATGAAAAGACAGTTAGGAAAAAGTTCAATCAATACTAGACAAAAAGTTGAAAATCATTAAAGAAAAATTTATCTTTAGGGAATAAATGGGTGAATTTCCTTGTTGATGAACGCGATGATAAAATATAAGATCGTAAAATGATAATCGGATATGCCTGAACTAAATAGAGATTTTTGACTTTCTTAAATTAGAGGATTCGGAAACAGAACAAGAACCCTGTATATTGAATCTGAAGTAAACGATTTTCCCTACCAATCATACGCAAAACGATGATTATTCAGAAATTCCTCATTCACTTTAATGCCCCTCTGTTCTCAATCCAGTTTCCTAAATACTTTTTCCAGAGCACAGTTAAATAATAATGGTGAGAGCCGATCAACCCTTTTCTTATATAAAAGTACTTGCCTGTTCTTTCTTTTTGAGTATTAGAAGTGCATTTAAGAGAAATTGACAATTTGAGGAGTCGAAAAAAGTTTCTTATCTCTATTTAGCCAGAATTCTAGCCTTGTCGTTTGCTTCGGTGACATCGTGCATTATGGTTCATCCTACACTCCAGTATGTGCGACATTGTCTGAAGTTCTCCGCACTGACATTTCGGATCTTCTGTTACGACCCCAACAGCCCGCCCGTATTCGGTTGATTGTTCGCCATGTCGACTATTTCTAGGATTTCTTCCGGTGGCCCCGCTGGGTTTGGCAAGATTTCTTTAATTTTCCGGTTAAGTCTATATGCCGCCTCGGTTTAATCATACATTGGATATCCCTCGTCTCTACACCGGGCCGTCCTTTCCTTGTTGGCTATTGTATGGCGTATTCTTGTTGCCGTTGATTTTAGGCAGCCTGTAATTAAACGGCACGATTCGTTTAAGGTAATATCCGCACGTTTTGCATGTACAGATCTAGCCCAAGCAGGGCAGCCGTACTCCGTAGCTGAAAACATAACACTAGAGCGGTAATTCTCAATAACTATAGCGTTTGCACCACATTTGGAAATTACGAGCTTCTTCAATATTCCATTTAGAGTATTAATTTTTTTATTTAGTATTCATGCATGTCGACTATTTCTAGGATTTCTTCCGGTGGCCCCGCTGGGTTTGGCAAGATTTCTTTAATTTTCCGGTTAAGTCTATATGCCGCCTCGGTTTAATCATACATTGGATATCCCTCGTCTCTACACCGGGCCGTCCTTTCCTTGTTGGCTATTGTATGGCGTATTCTTGTTGCCGTTGATTTTAGGCAGCCTGTAATTAAACGGCACGATTCGTTTAAGGTAATATCCGCACGTTTTGCATGTACAGATCTAGCCCAAGCAGGGCAGCCGTACTCCGTAGCTGAAAACATAACACTAGAGCGGTAATTCTCAATAACTATAGCGTTTGCACCACATTTGGAAATTACGAGCTTCTTCAATATTCCATTTAGAGTATTAATTTTTTTATTTAGTATTCATGCAGTGGTCTCAGTGAATGATCTATCCAATGACACTACTAAATATTTTACGTTGTCATTATGCTCGAGTTCTATCCCTCGCCAACAGATTTTCTATTTCAAAATAGCCATAGCATTCTTTAGGTGAAAAGCACATACTTGCGTTTTGTTAGGATTCTAATATTGCATTTAGTTTCTCTTTTACTTCAATGAAGTTATCGCCCTGAGCTGTTATAACAAGGTCATCTACACATAGGAAATGTTTTGTTTCACTTCCTATCGGCTGATCGTTTGTATAGATGTTAAACAGGATGGGAGCCATGGCGCTGCCCTGTGGTAGTCGATTATTTTTTTTTCTCCTTGGAAGGTTACATAGAAATAACGATATTTCAGCATAGTTTCTACAATCTTTGTGAATATTATATCCTTTTTTGTATAATCTATGATGCTGTTAGATCCACGAACACTACTCATGTAATCTTTTTATTTTCATACCTATTTTCTACATGCTGTCAGAGGTTTGTCATCTGTGAGTTACGTAATTTTCTAAAACCAGTTTGTTCAGGGATTAATTGCAGATCTATCGTTTGTTATATACGATTTAGCACAGCAAGTTCAAAAAGCTTAACAGCATAGTAGCGAAATCGGTCGATAGTTTTGCTTCTGTGCGATGTTTTTGTGGGGTTTTTTCCCATATCTTTGGTAATTTATTTGTATATATTATATTGCTAAACAGCTCGGTTAACCATTTTAAAGTTCTCTCTCCAAAATGTTTGATTTGCTCCGGCATTATTTCATCGAGTCCTGTAGCTTTCTTTACTTCGATGGTTTTCAGTGCTTTTTTAATTTCATCTACTCTGAATGGGGTAGCATAGTGATTTACTTTAGAGTTTGGAAACTACTTTTTTAACAGGCGCTTCCATGCTTTACCGTTTAACATTAATTGCGCAGCAATTTGGTTTGGGGTTATATTGACATGCGTATTATACTTTTTGCTTGTCGCCATTTAATCTTCGTAGCAGTTTCCATGCTTTGTTGTTATCTCGTGTCATATCAAACATTTCAATAATTTCTATCTATCCTATTGCCTGTAGGATTTTTTCTCCCAATTCTACTGTCCTTGTTGAGAAGGGGTTGTTTTCATATTCGTTTAAATATTCCTTGTATATTATAACTATTTCTCTGTTTATCCCCGGTATGCATGAAGTACGGCAGCCTCTGGATATGATTAATCTCGAGATATTAAAAATAAGTTATTTGAATGCCTCATATTCATCAGGTATCGATGTAATGGTCGTTATTTGTTCGTCCAATTGTTTTAGAAGATTTTTGCAATCTTCTTTTCATCTGAACAGGGCTGTAGACATTGTTAGTTGAACTGAGCGATGGTGAGTTTTTGGGATAGGCTTCAGAATTTCTGTATTACATTGATTTGCTATTGTATTTGTCATAAAAATTAGGTCGGGATTGTATCCTTTTTTTTTACACCTACCGCTGGCAAAGGAAGATGGTAGTTTTGGGTCATGGATCAAAATAAGGTTGTTTGCTACTGTCCATTTCTCAACCCTTTCACCATTGTCGTTGGTGTCATTATATCCCCAATTTATGCTACAGCTATTAAAATCGCCAGTGACTAACTTAATACCCTTATTGTTAAAATTTTTCGGAGCACTAAATTCAAACGTCTTATTAGGTGGTTTTATAACGATGTGATTGTATAATTATTCATTTCTACAGTTAGTCGCTTACCTACGATTTTTGGCCTGGCTTGACTTTTTCCTCGATGAGTTTCTTGCATCACAGTTATTCTTCTTACAGAATTTCGCAATCATTTCTTCTTTGTCCTTAATCCCTCAATATTTAATGAGATCTTTGATATGGTCGGCTCTGATAAGATCCGTTTCTGGTTAAACATACCGGTGGTGGTAGGATTAGCCGGTGTATTCGACATAAAATTATTTTGAAATTGATTGAATTTTCTTGTATTATACCTCATTAGCACCGTTTCCAGGCACACCGCGTGGAAGTTCCTACTATTGTCTGGTATTTCCTCGAGTTTTCTGCGACATGATTTATAACAAATAAGTGATCCGTGGTAGAGAAAACTTTTTGTAAAACCCGCCTATTCAATTCATAACTGCTCGTTTATAACATTTTGAATTCTTTTCGCTATTCTTTTGCAACGCTTTTTGAAATTGTATGACTTAAACTTACCGATCTATAATTACTTATCATATTTTTTCATTACCTCTTTTATGAATTAGAATTACGTTGGTTTTTTCCATCCATGCGGGATTTTTTGTGCTTTTAAAATCATATTAAATAATTCAGACAAATTTTTCATTAGATTCGAACTGCTAAAGTTTATTTGTTCGTTTCTTATTTTGCCAAAACCAGTAGTTATATTTGTATTTAACATCGACAACATAATTTAATTGAGCTAAAATAAATAAATTCGGAGCTAGATGTAAGGGGGGAAGAAGGTGATCTACGTATGAATATAGAAAACAAATTATTACGAACATAAGCGAATAAACAAAAATAGACGCCCAAAAAGTTGGCAGAGTTCCGGTTTATATTTATTTTCTCTGCTTTTGATATGTTTGCATTAATTTTATAGTTGATTTTTTATAAATTGTATATTTAAATTAGAATTTTTACATTTTATATTTCTTTTATATATATATATATATAGTATATATTTTTAAATTTTTATATTTTATTTTATGATCACTTAACAGACTTAATGCGATTTTTTAAAAACGTTTAATGATTTTAACTCATTTCTTGTTGTTTATTTATTTATTTTTTTAAATTACTACATTCTATACTTTTCAAATTAAATTTTTGATTAAAATTATTAAAAACAAGATCAAATTGAAAATATTCACTATATAATGATTTTTTTATCATTAATTTTTTATGAATTTAAATGTTTGTTAAATCTAATTTAAAACTCTCTATCTATAGACAATCATTACATTGTAATCTATAAACCGAAGTAATAGTTACAGAGGAATTGACAAATCAAAGTGCAAAGAATGTATCGCCTGATATAGCACAAAAGAAGTTTCACCTGATAATAGAACAGCCAATCACAGCACCGTGTGAATGTCAACTGATGGCAGAAAAACCAATCACAGTATTGGGACTATAAAGGTCCGATTAATAAGCGCCTATAAAAGGAATTAACTTTAAGGCTTGTAATTTAGTTCAATTCCAATTGCAAGTACGCGCTTGAAAAGTTGGGAGTAGTTATTTGGCGTATGTACTTTTTACCGGAAAAAATTTTTTATAATTGTGTGTATGTATATTTCGCACATAACCATCAGTGACGTCGTATTTTTCGTTAATGAATATCATAACTACTTCATTGTATATTTCTTTTCTACATAATGGGTTAGCATTTAAGGCAATAATTATATTCAATGCAGGCGTGGGCGCACATATATTACATGGAGTTTTGTGCCGATGCCTTCAATGTGACTATAAAGATTTAAATGACGATGAAAAACATTACGTCGCAAGCTGAGTTCGAATCTAGAGCTCGAATCTAGAGCTCAGGTTGGCAGTCGAAAGCTTTAACAAATATGCACCATTTCATATATATTTCACCTATGGTCTACGTAATTTAAGAAGGCCGCAGATATTTAAGAATGCAAGAGAAGAGATAACAAGCAGCGATAATTCCTGGTTTCAGATTGAGAGATAATTATTTATATTTATATATATATATATATGTTACATCTTTATCTCGGTTTAATGAACATAATTACACGCCTTTAATTTAACTCGGATTATCTAAGCTTTGTTCGATTCTACGGTAATCCGTTACGTTCAAAATTAGTTTCGTATCGGATTAAATTTAAATTAACTGGCCCTTTAAACCGGAGATAAATTCGTGAAAATCCACTTTTTGGTAAGAAATGCGATTTCGGAGAATTTTCAAGAATTATGGACGACATAACGATAAAGCAAATTCGTGGAAAAAAGATAAAACGAGGACCATAAAATTATCTACATCTTTTATCCTCATCGTAAAAATTTCCTTTCTAACAGAAAAATACCACAAAATACCCGCAATGTCGCTAATACCAGAATGTTGGCGAATATTTAAAGTTCAAACGTTGGTTTAGTTATAAAACCGTTTTGCAAAAGAATATCCACTATGGTTGTTAAATATCAAGTTTATGCAAGATCTGACCACCGGTCACAATTTATAATTTTATATGATAACACTCACCATATATATCACACTTCGTCATGTGATGCACACCCAACTACCTCCGAATCTTTTACTTATTACATTTATTTAATTGCAATATATACATATATATATATATATATATATATATATATATATATATGCATGTACTTGATGGAAATCGTATTTGCCTACAGTTAATAGGAAATTATTATATATATATATATATATATATATATATATATATATATATATATTATATATATATATTATAATAATAATAATAATATACCGATTGATCTCGTCGTGATTGTCAAGTTTATAATATGCTGATAGATCACGTCCTGTGTTCGCCTAGTTTTATTATGATGTTTAATCTGTTAATGTATTATGTCCGTTGTAGACGTTAAGTTTATTATGAAATTCAATAATATGCTTTTATTTATTCCAATATTTAATAATAATTAATTTTATTAATTTACGATGTAATTAAATAATTTAATTTAATTAATTTAGTTTTGGTCTTGACTTACCCCTCTACAAGGAATTATTTAATTTTGTATTTAAGGGCTCGATCGTGATCGCCACCTTGTAAAAAGTTACAACACTCAATGTTAAAAATATGAAGCAGCCAACCTATGAAATCGTCTTATGTATTAATTAAACTTAAGACTAGTTGAACTACACTTTTATTAATTATGTATGTAATATGTAAAATTCGTACGACTTGTCGGTGTAAAGCCAGACGCGTACGCTATCCACCAAATACCTGTTCGTTTACCTGTACGAGATTCTTATTACATTGACGATTTTGAGTGATTATTATAAATTTCGGATCAGTTTATTTTATTATTTAATTATTAGAGCAAAGTCTCTGTAGGTTGTTTTGCACCGAAAGAAGTGGTTATTGATTTGAAAAATAAAAAAACCCCTAACAATTGAAGGAGGAATAGAAGATTTAAATGTTTTAAAATAATCTAAGTCTATATGTAAGGATACCTCGTTATTAGTAAAAGGAAGAAGAAAGAACTGAAAGGAGAGGGAGTATTATTAGATTACTACAATTGGATAGATGATGCGTGGAGGAGCAAATGATTGGATGGCGACTAAGAGTAAATCTCCTTTTTGAGAAATATCGAGAAAAAAGTGGAATATGAAGGAGTGTAAGATGAAAAAGAGTTTATCAAAATTTGTCAGCTAAATATATCCGACAAATAAATAAAGGAGGAACCTTAGTCCCCACTTCCCAAAACTGATATTGGAGTACAGACAAGTTTTTAAGGGTAGGCGTAGACATATGTATTGAAATTTGTCCAATGTAGAAATGTACGAGGCTGGAGAATTGCCAAACAAGAAACTACTATAATCCATGATACGGTGTATGTGAAAGATTTGTACAGAAGCAATAGAATAAGAGAATTACCTCGGAAGCGGTGGCATAGCGTGAATTTCAAAATAGAGGAAGCGCCATAATGAAACATTTTTTTATACGTGTATAAAAATAAAGATATATATATAAAATTCGGTTAAATACGTAACAAAAATAAAAATAACGAAATATACCCGTTAAAATTAACAAAGTACCTGATTTATTTATGAATTAATTCGATTCTTCTATTATTCTTCGCAAAAATATCTATTGCACCATCATAAACGAATGGCCTAATGTTTGATAGTAATCCTTTTTCAACACTAAGAACAGCTAACGAAGATAATCGTTCCTGACCTTGTGTATTTCTTAAGTATGTTTTTATTCGTTCAATGCTGAGAACGATCTTTTTGCAGATGAAGTGGTTGCTGGAATTGTGGTTATTAAATGAGAAAGCTTGTACACTCCCTAATTAGTAGATTATGCCAATCACTAAACAATGTAATATAATGTGTTAGTCTATGTGCATAATGTATACAAGAAAGATAAAACGAAAGAATTATGAAATATAAAAAATGTTCGAAATCAATAATTGTAGGATCATAAAATATTCCGAAATATTCACCTTATACGACTAATAATAATAATAATAATAATAATGTAATGTGTTATTCTATATGTACGATGTATACGAGAATTAATTGTATTATGAAACTTAAAAATTGATTGAAATCGATAATTACTTGATCATAAAATAGCGAAGATATATCCTCATTTATATATATATATATATATATATGTGTACATATACACTATAATATAATGCGATCGTCTGCATGCGTGATGTATAAGGCGGTACTCTGTATTGGTGAATTAACAGATAAAAGTAATGCGTAAAAGGCGGCGGTGAAAGTGGGTGAAGTTCGTTCGAGCCGATTAATCAGCCATTTTTAATTAAAAACAGAAGGGAAGACTTTTAACAAATCGGAAGTAGGTCTGTACTTGTCTGTTATCTATCTATAGTTATCTACCGCCCGTTCCACCCCGATCACCTGTCTGTATGTCGTATATTTATCGGGGTCGTTAAAAGAAAATAAATGACTATCTCTCTCTACTTGTCCGCCTATCTGTCTCAGTTTAATAAGTTAACCATTAAGTCGAACGTCGAATGAAAGGAAAAACTGATCGATGATTAATGGATGAAATTCATGTTTACCCCCCTTTCCACCCAACGAAGGCCACGACGACGACGATGATGATGATGATAACGATACAGATAATAGCGCGAAATTTTATAACGCCGGTTTTTCTGAAATATTTCACTCGTTTTTTTTTTTACGTGCCTTATGCTAAGGCCACAGGCACGGAAAGATAACTAGATTAGAATAAGATTATGAAAGTTATAAGCTTACAGCGGATGCAGTATACTGTAAGATTTCGGTTAGCGATGAAGCAAGTCCAGCAGCAAGACGATGGGTTGCGTACGAAGGACATGATAAAGGGATGTGAAGAATGGTAACAGTGCAACAGAGAAATACATACTTATGTCTCACATTTTTGTTCACTATGGTTCCTTAATAAATTCTCTTCCGGCTACAAATCCTACTATGAGAATGTTTGGAAATTTTTCGAACTTATACTTTTTCAGTTTTAGCTTTGTCCTAATATTTTATCTTCTTTCTTTATCTCGCATTTATTATTTTTCACTTATTCTTCCATTCATCGTAGTTCACGTTTTGTTTCGTATCTCATTCGTTTGCCTAAAAACGGATTATCATGTCGTTAATTGCTCCGAGACGAATAATATACGTCATGAATTGTGTCGTACACGGTCGTAATTGGGTGTCAAATATTCTCATTACATGTATATATATATATATATATATATATGAGGAAGAAGGAAATAAATATATTTGCACGAATTAAACAACAATGAATTTATGTTTACACGATTGAGAAACCAAACTCGGATACTGAAATAAAAATCACTCTGGGCGGCGGAGTGCTTTATGCGAAATCTCCTCTGTGACAGATCTTTGCTTTTAAATATACGCCGAAGCATCGATATGTATATGCGATGTTACTGCATGGAATTAAGACAGCAGTCCTTGACTTGCGATAGATAGACCGATTAAAAGCTAAAGAAATGCGGTTTGATCGAAGGATGTTGAAGATGTTATCATGGATAACCGAAGTAGCAAATTAAAAAGTTTGATAGATGACCAAAACAGGAAGAACAATATAATGAAATCGAACATAGTAAAATAAAGTATTTCGGTCGTGTAGTTCATCATAATTAAGTGCCGTCTCCCTATCGGAGGTAGGCGACTACTTACCTATAGATATTTTGTTGTACAGTGTAAGCAGCGTGGTATAAGGCAACCGTAATACGACGTTAGCGCAGATAGACATACACATATACCCGAGGAAACTGATTGTAATCGGTGTTTTTGTGGTGTACTCTATATTATTAACTAGCGCGCGTATGATGTACATGGTGGTTTGCCATTGCCTTCCACGCGATCAAGATATTAGAATTATTTATATTTTTATACTCCTGATGATAATTTTTGCTTCGCCGATCGTATTCGAACTGGGTAGTACCTTTCGTACAGAAGTCCGTGTTCTAGCCACCAGGCTATCCCGACGACTGTACTTTATACTATAAATAACAAAGTTTTATCGAATATGTTTAAATATTTTTGACAGCGATCTACAAGTGACGAAGTGACCAAATAATAAATGTGCGATCTATTAATTATTAAGACTATCGGTAAAACCGTAACAGTTAAAAATTATTTTAAAACGATTGTACGATTACTACCCTTTGTAATTTAATAATTTACTGCAAATAATCAATTAAAAATTTTACCAGAAAATCCGTTATAGTTTATTTCGAATCCGAGCCTTACATTTAAATTTTTTTGGACTAGTATGTTACTAGTTGTAAAGCCTTGTGGTCCGCGGTAATCGTATTGTCAATATTACACCAAACTCCGGATAGTCTACATTCCATCAGATGTTCCGTCGTCTGTACTTCGCCACACTCGCAGCTGTTATCGGTCGCCAGACGCCATTCCAACAAATTTGTGTTCGTTCTTGCACAACCTGAACGAATACGACTCAATGTTCTCTATATGGGCCAGGCACACTCGCTGCTGGCTTTTCCTATATTTCTATCATTGGTACCGGTGTTTGTTCCCACCAGCTTTCAACTCGCGTGCGTCGTACGGAAACATGCTTCGGGATCCCTGCCAGATTTCAATAAATTTGTGTTCGTTCTCGCACAACCTGAACGAATTCGATTCAGTATTCTCCAGATTTGCGGGGCGCATTTTATACCTACTGCTGGCTTTTTCTATATTTGTATCGTCTGTAACGGTGTTTGTTCCCACCACCTTTCAACTCGCGTAGGTCGTACAGACGTACTTCGGGATCCCTGTTCTTGCAGCCGGAAAACTTCTTCTTGACTTTAGTCGTGAAGTCGCTACAGCTTAATTATACATAGGATGTTGTGTATTTCGAATTTGCTTTGTTCTCTCGGTATAAGCAGCTACCTTCCTCCTATAGACAATGAATCGGGTTTCGGTCGGACTTCAAATTCATGTATACTCGTAGATACCGTCGGATAAAAAAAAAAATCTGTCGTTAATAATTCGAGAACACGATAAACCCGGTCGGTTAGAATAGTTTCCCTATATCGACGAAGTGGTGAGAAATTCTGCGTTTGAATATCTACCGTTTCCAGCCACAACCATCGAAGCGACCGTCATCAAAATTGCCATTAGGGTGGTCGTTAAGTTCATTCCCTAAATGAGGAATTGTCTATTATTCAAAAGCGTCGTTGAGCTCGAACGTCTATCTTTCTCTATATCTTTGTCTATCTTCGTCGTCTGTAACCCACAACTAATTTATAATTCTAAGCACACCAAAGCTGGTATAAGCAGTTATACTATATATAATTCCGTACGTATATTTCGTGAAGATGGTCGTCGCGGATAGTTTGTGAGGCAGAAAATGGAACGTCTTTTGTCTAATGTAATATCCGACTTTATATTGTTAACATGAGAGTTTCGTTTCTTTAAATCCGATTCATAAATTCTTCATATTCACGGGTTAGCTTCTAATTTCAGAAATTCGAGAAACGAATAGGCTCTTTTGTCATTTTATAAAAGCTATTAAAAGATCACGATGTTACGTTGATACATAAACACATATACGTGCATATTATACATATACATATATTTATATATATGTATATGTATATATATATATATATAATATATATATATATAAATATATATAAATTATGTTATAAATTGCAGTTCATGACGACTAATTCGTTTTAAGACAGATGCCAGATTAATATATACATATACATATATATATATATATATATATATATATATATATATATATATATATATATATATATTTTACCTACAATTTTAAGATATTTTTAAAAATACAAAAAAAAATTACATATTATATTAATCGGTTACACGTGAAAATGAGAGTATTATTCCCTAAAAAATTTAAAATTGCGGAAAAGATTTAATATTTTTACTTACATAATACAATTTGTAGCGAAATCCCGCATAAATTTTAAAAAAGGAAAGAACATATTTAAAAAAAATTATTCATAAATTGGAAATAATTAAGAAAAAATGGACAATAATACTAAGTTAATATCTATATGTTTGTATAAAAAAAAACAAAACGATAAATTATTCTGAACAAATCAACTGACTTTTACTGTTAGCTCGTCACCGATAGTGATTAAAATTCTCCAGACTAGGATGAACATTTGTTGATGCTCCGACTGTCCACATACATTACACACTATGTCTATATACACATACATGGGTGTATGTATACTTACACGACTTCCGTGATCCGCACCATTCAACCCCTATATATATAAAAATGAATTGCCAAAAGTTTTAAATACCATAACTCGAGAATGGTTCAACCGATTTCACTGATTTTTTTGTGTGTGTTCATAATGGTAAGGACAGTGCATATATAAAAAAAATTATTTGAAAAATATTAGGGTGTTTTGGGGGGTGACTTTTTTTAATTTCGATTTTTATAAAATAATGTTAAAGCCGATTTAATAGATATTAAAATTACAAGTTCCAAATAAAAGACCATAAGTACGATCGATAGGTTTCGAGCTACGAATTTTTAAAAATTGTCGAATTGTCATCTTTGGCAGGGCATAGCGCACAATGTCAATATTTTAAAACAATTCCGCCTCTAGAAATAATAGTTTCTACATAGGATCTACCGTATAAAGCGAAAAAAAAAATGGAACGGGCCCCTAAAATTTCAAAAAATCTTGCGATTTCTTTCAAATTTCACTTTTTTCGCAATAAAGGGCGAACGGATCGAAATCGGAAAAAATAGTTTATACGAAAGTTATGCGGCAATAAAATACGCGTCTAACGATAGTATAGTCGTATTTTTATACCAAACACTCATCGAGAAAATTACGGTTTAAAGGGTTTGGGTGTTTTAGGCCGTTTGCAAGGCCTCTGTGTTGACGTTAGACGAAAGTAGATGTGGAGATCTATTATTTATGCAATAACGTATTAGCAAAATTAACCGGTAACTAGGAATCGTGAGTTTAAAATTTGATTTTCGATTTTGAAAAATTTGTCCCAATTTTCTTTTAGCATCGGGATATAATCTTTAATATAAACTGAGCGTTAGGTTTTATATATATATATACATAATACGATTTAGCCTTCCATTTACCTGGCGAACTTCGTATCGCCCCAGAATCAATAAATGTATTAACTTATTAGCTGAATTAAATATAGTTTTTTTATTACATTCAATAAAACTAGAAAAATTAAAAAGTATCGACATATCGTTTAAGTTCATTTACAAATTTGTTTTTTAATTTTTTTGTATAATTCCTAAGTATCTCCGTTAGTTTTTTTTTTATTTAATTCAGCTAATAAGTTAATACATTTATTGATTATGGGGGGGGTAATACGAAGTTTGCCGGGTCAGCTAATTATTTATAAAACCCGTAACACATACGCACTGTATTACACGGAAGAAAACAAAGAAGAGGCCAAAAATAATAACTGTTAAGAAAAAAAATGCAAAGAACACAATGAGCTAACTGGAGAAATTAGTCCGAACAATCAGAAAATATATCGAACGTGCGTACTGAAACAGAGAACCACGCTGAAAACATGGAAACAAGAATTATATACTATCAGTCGCTAAAATTAAATTACACAGCGGACAATATTATTAAATATTGCTCGAGAACCATCTATCCTGTACAAAGAAAAGAAACGAAAATCATCAGGATGCGACGTATGATAATAGCGGGAACGATTAAATTAAGCGAGAAAATGAACATCAAAATACTATGTGAAATATTAGACAACCAAGTGGACAACAGATTGGAACGAATCGCTTTATATTTGGATAAAAAGAAATAGATACGGCTGTAGGAATTATAGACTAATTACCCTGGAACGCCTAAAACCCTACCTTTACCAAAGATATTAGCGGAACATACTTTATGGCTGGGAAATGTACGCGATAACAAATACTTAATATCAGAAAAAAAAATAGAAAACCTACGAATACAACATTCAAATTATATTCTTCTTTTTAAACTGCACCAATGTGTACTTGAATACATTATAGACAGCACTCGAGGAGATGGTCATCTCAGAATACATAAATTAACCAAAAATTCATATTCAAACAGTGTTGCTTATATTGAGAGAAGTATCCGAAAGTTTCAAAACAGGAGCGGGTGTCAGATAATGACGCATCCTATTCCACATACTATTCGACGTATAGTACGAATCCAACTGAAAACTGAGAAGTAGGGCGTTAGAATTAGGTGGACTCTATTTTATCCGTACAGTGTGATGAAAAACGGTTATAATAATAATAATAATAATAGAATTGATCAGAAAACTATGAAAGAGCAATTAGGTACCAGATATATAAATAGAATAAAGGTGACAAAAAATGAAATAGTAGAACGTTATTTCAAGCTATCAATACATATATGCTATCCCAATTCTAACGTATTCGTTCGGTGTGATAGAATGGAGTAAAATTGATATTAAAAAAATTAATATCGCAACGCGCAAATGTTTAACGAATAGAGATGCATCATCTGAAAGCGTCAATTGAAAGACTGCACATCAAAAAAGGAACGAAGGAGGAAGAGGACTTATTGGAGAATTTACTAAATAATCAAAATGCAGAAAATGAGAAAATACTTTATCGATAGACGTAACGACTCAGATTTAGATTTACATGCAGCGATAAATCTGATCAAAATTACACTCTATTAAATTTAAGTAGTGAAACTGTCATTAATAATAGACTAGACTTAAAAGAAACATGGAAAGCTAAAGCACTACATGGAAACGAGAACTACAAAATAAAAACGTGGATTCTTATCTATCAAATAAATGGCTGATACGTGGAGAATTATTCTCGGAAACGGAAGGATTTTTAGTGGCGATTCCAGGATCAGGCGATAACAGCCGGAAATTATAGGAAATATGTCATTAAGGAATCAAATATCTCCGAAAAATGTCGAAAATGTGGCAAAGCGAGTGAAACGATTAAACACATTTTAAGCGGGTGTGAACAATTAACATCGAGATTTTATATTAAAAGACACGATGATGTGGCAGCTATCGTACATCGATAAATAGGAATAAAGTATGGATTAAATAAAGATAAACAGCCATATTATAAATATACGCCAAAAAAAATCTTAGAACACGAACAGTATAAATTATACTGGGACAGGACTATATTGACTGATAAAACAATAGAGCATAAAAGACATCGTTTTAATAGATAGAATAAATTAAGTATGTTAATATAGCTGTAGATAGTCTAAATATTGATAAAGTGTATGCAGAAAAAAAAAATAAATATGAAAAACTTACAGAGCAAATGAAACGAATGATGAAACTCGATGTTGTAAATATTTTACTATTGGTAATTGGAAACAATGGAATAATATCGAGCAGTTTAGGTAATAGCATAAAGAATCTAGGGAACAAATTCAAAAATTGGTATTATTGAATTCCAATATGAAAACCTAACCATCAAGATGAAGGAAGTTTGTAATGTTCGCTAATTAAAAGCCGTATTACAAACTCGAACCAGCAAATAATGACAGTATGTAAGAATTTTCGAAATTAGTTCGGATCCAAACTCAAAAATTTCGTATAGCCAGGGAAAAAATAAAAATTTGTTGAAACGTAAACGGGAATATTAATTATCAATAAATAATAATATAACGAGATGTACATATATGGGAAATTCTTATTTAGAATTTGAGGAACTTCAGTATGTAGTTTATTCTCTAGCCATTTTCTATATATTTTATTTTTTTAAACAAATATATATATATAAATTGTCTATATGTACATTAGCGAACGAAATTAATGTGAGGACAATCAACCGTTAACAGAAATATCTTTTTTTGATGATTATTATTAAATTAAATTAATGCGCCGTGTACAGCAACTAAGGCTAGACACACGATATAGGAAAAGAGGATTAGATTGAGGAATAGAGGAAATTACATTCAACAATGAAACAGGGACATCTTTGATTAGGAGATGAAGCGAATGAGCAAGATTCGCTCGAAGCGAAGAAGTATGAATTGCAATCAACTAGAATATGGGAAATGGAGAGGATAATGTTACAGCCGGATCACGCTGGAGCCAAAGTTTTATTAATAAGATAGGCATAGTCGAAATCTATATTAGAATTAGAACGAATTTGTTAATTATCACATATTATTTACATCGTTCTATCACAATCAATGCAACCTCCAGTGGTCCGCACTTCCACTTACCAGCAAACTTCGATCGGTTCGAGGTTCAACATTCCTCTGGACTACATCTCACTCAACAAACATAATAGATGATTTACTGCTCGCCTGTGCCTAGGTCACACTAATATATCCACACAGTTACATCCTAAACTATCTTCCTCCTGCTCTAATGTCCTCATTACCGTCCACCACATTCTACTTGAATGTGTACAATTCCGAATGTTCTATCCTCGACAAACCGCTCAGCCTCCCAAAACATTATTTTCTATACGCACGATGCTTCAAATAATTTATTTTTCTTAAATCCTCAAATTTATATCATCTAACTTAACAACCGGTTTATTCTGCAAACTTTGAATTCATTCTCACTAACCCTACGTTTCTCCTTTCTCGTGCCTGTGGTCTAGGTGCAGTACACGGAACGTAAATCTACAGGTAATTACCATTCTTCTCGCTTTACTGTACTGTATACGATAAGTATCGAAGGGTCCATTTTAGTTTGTACAACAGGCATTCTTACGAATTCTCGCAGACACGTATGTTTAAATTTTAGACCGATGTTAACAACCGAAAATCCGCAATCTCCTCTGATGTTTAAATCGAATATACTTTCGGTACAGATATCCACGACTATCTCACGAGAGAGAACCATTAAAAGATGTTATCGTCTATGTTCAATTCTACTTAAAAGCTCAGTCGTGCTTTTATAATACGACGAGAATATATATGAAACAAATAATTTACCTAAATATTTAGAACTTTGTCTACTAAATAAGTAATTTAAAACATTAAACATTTTTGTCCTGGGTTGTACAAAAAATATAACGCGCGTCTACGTTTGAAATTTAACATTTTAAAATTACGTCTAAATGTATTTCCTATCGCCGGTAGATTATTTTTTAAACTAAAAATTTATATAAAAAAATACATACGAAACAATAATCGTCTAGTCCACTAACGCCATCTACACATTTACAGAACTAACGTATCGATGTTTACATCCATCCCGGTTATTTCAATAGTTTACGTTGTTATTCATGTATTGAATTCTTATTTAGAATTTTTTACGTTGCTTCGTAATTAAATCTTTACTTGTAACCTCACTTACAAAATTGCTAAAATTGTTTATACATAACTAAAGCAGCTATCAGAAAAAAAAAAGAAAAAAAATGAGATAGTTGATTGAAACAAAAGATTTAAGCATTGAATTTTTAGTTACAACTTAGAAACTTGCTCAACACTTTTATAGCAGTTTAACGCGTGAAAATTAACAGCTTTATACGTGAAACAGCATAAATTACATACTCATTTTATCGGAATATTTAGGAAGTATTTATAATTATAGCCCTGCGGAGTACAGGTAGTTGTAACTAGAATCACCTCGTCTAGTCAGCAGTTACTCGATTGTCACGTTGTGTCAGTCCCACCGGCGGAGGAACGAAACAAAAACCGCGTGATACGTCATTGCAGGGTGGTAATTTACTATTCGGCGGACTTGGTGCTGATTAGGAAAGCTAAATTTGAACTCACAATACATCACTGATATAAAAACGGAGAGGCCTCACTTTGTCCTTCCATTAAATACCGTTAAGCTTTGTACTACATTAATAACAGCAGACTATCGGAAAATCGTTCGTGACATACGTGCCTCAATCGGATTGGTATACTTTCGATTAAGGGAGAAAACCCTAACAGAAAATCCTCCAGAGCTTAGTTCCCAAGTAACTGACATGCAAATAAATACATCAATAACGGCCCCTAGCCTCCGTCAGGGGTCGCATGCGTCGCTTCTTCAGCCTATTGGGGTGCGAATAATCAAGCGACAGCATGTCATGAAGTAGCAATAGCTATATGGAATAGAAGATCACTCAGTATAGCAAGGAAATTACCAAATATAATGATAGAAACAAAACGATGCAATATTGATATCCTGGGAATAAGTGAAGTCAGAGGGCCAGGAGTCGACCGAATAACTACAGACGGATATGAAATGATATGATGTGAAAACCATGAAAATGGAATCCCTAGTCTCACAGAAGTTAAGCAGAATGATTTCTCAAGCAATTCCTATACGGAGATAGAGCTATAGTCATAGTTATTAATAGCAAACTGAAACCAATTAGCATCGTGCAAATATATGCTCCATGAGGATGAAGAAGTAGAAGTATTATATGGCGATAACGAGAAAGTTATCAAGAAACTAAGACTAGACGGTATACTGTTTATAATGGGCGATTTCAATGCGAAAGTCGGCACAATGGAACCGTCGAAGAGGAGCTTATGAGCTTAACGCAACGACAGACGGATTAATTGCAGATAAAAATCATATGATAATTTTCAAAACAATTTTTAAACACCATCCTAGAAGATTATATACATGGAAGGTCCAGGAGATAGTCAGAAACCTGATAGATTATATCCTCGTCAAGAAAAGACACAAGATTATGGTACTTAACTGTCGCACGTGTCTTTCAGCGGATTGTAACACCAATCATATACTGCTAAGAGCTGAAAATCGCATACGCCTGAACTTAAATTAGGACATAAATACAAGTCCACTAAAAAGTAAAACATGATCCAAAAGACTGCAGGATAGAACTGATAAAATCGAAGTAAACAATAATGTTGAAGAAATGCGGCAGTCCTTGAAGGCAGCGGTGATTGGAACACCAAAAGAATTGTTAAAGAACGAAAGCAAAACACCGAAAAGGAAACAGTGGATGACAGACGAAATTGTAGTTCTTATAGATTCACGAAGACAAATAAAATATAGGAATAGTCAGCAATATCGGAAATCAAATAAATAAGAAGTGTATAAGAACAAAAATTGTTCGATACGAAGAACGGTGCACTACGGGATAAAGGTATCCATGGCATGCATTGCGAAATCAGCTAGATGAAACAACAAAAGAAAAAAAAAACGATCACGAATAACGATAATAGAAGAACAAGGAGAAGTGCTCTCAAATAAGTGGAGATACCTGGATGATATATGTGAGCAAATTATATAAAGGTAACGAACGATTACAGTCAACACCTAAAGTTCTTTATGGAAATAATCCTACAGATATTATAATGTCGGAATCAGAACATGCAATACGGATGGTCAAAAGAAATAAAGCGGTTGGCACAGATCGAATTCTGATGGAACTAATAATGCGCATGTCACATAAGAGTAAAAGAACGTTATGTTGAATACGCTATACCGGACTGGTGAAATACCGGAGGAATTGCAAGTGTCAACATTTATACCCATTCCGACAAATTACACGGAAATGTTCACACTTCCGCGCGATCAGCCTGATAAATAACACTTTGAAATTGTTACTCAGGATAATAAACCGAAGAATTAGGAAGGAAATTGATGCATAACTGAGTGAAACGCAGTTCGGATTTAACGAATAAAGGAACACTCTACACCGACGAGATGATGAAATACAAACACAGGGTTCAAAGTGACCGGTAAAAAACATGGTAGCATCACTTGTGCAGATGACGAGCTGCTAATTACTGAGACGCCGTTTACAGAGAACACCGGCTAGCGACAGAAAGCGCGAAATACGGGATGAAAATAAACTCGGCTAAAACAAAAATCACCAAAAGTCACATCAAATAGCGCGTTGCGTATTTATGCGGATGGCGTACAGCTTGAAGAAGTGCGTAAATACAAATATCTAGGAGTTCTTATTACAAACAATAGAAAATATGACGAAGAAAGAAGATCAAGAATCGGAATTAGAAACAAAAGGATGAACATAAATGTACGGTTGAAAATACTAAAATGTCACGGTCCATAGTGCGCTATGCTTCGGAGACGTGGATAGTGAAGGAAATTGTGGTGCTACCGTCGTCTACAACGTATCAAATGGGTAGAGAAAATAACCAACGATGAAGTGCTCAAACGGACCGGACTTACTGTTGCGAACAATATCGGAGGGGAAAAAGAAATTCTTGGAAGATAAGATGAAACACGACAAACTGTTTTAAACTGTTGTACAAGGAAAAATAGCTGGCAAGACTCCAAGTGGACGGAGCAGACTGACGATGATGGACATTTAATTATAGTCAATTATTTAATATTACAGATGTAATAACGTGTCAGTGGCAACCTGTAATGTGTACAGAAGCCAACAAAATATAATAATAATAATAATAATAATATAATTATAACGGCGTTCAATTAATTGTGAATGTTTAAAGTTTACAAAAACTTTTTAAGGTGCAATTTAAATGTTTAATAATTTCTAAAGTCCTTTGCACTAAAATGTTAACACTGTCAGAAATTTTCAATAATAAATTTATACTACAATGCGTGAAAGTGAACGCGAGTGTACATGTGTATTGATACTATGATGAACATTTTCCTACGATAGACTAAGTGTAATATTAAAAACTTACTATGTAGGAGACGAGAGGAAATTCTTATGAAGAAATTTATGATTTGAAAAAATTAAAATCATAAATATAAAACTACATTAATAAAAATAACGTTGAAAATATTTTTCGAGTCCAGACAAAGCTGTGCTTTTGCTAGTAACTATTATATGGAAAACTAACTAATGTTACCGCCTAACCGTATTTCGTGCCTCTATATCTCATTTCTAGCGGCCGTTATTAAAAACTAAGAGAAACAAAATAATGAGTAATGCATTTTTTAATTCACATTTTGTATTTAAGTCTGTTGTGTGTGGACACGTTGTGGAGCTGCGCAAAAAATAGTCATATAAATAAGATTCAACGGTTTAAAAATAAGGTCATTAGGCTACTCCTTCTTGGTACGATTCCAACTAATGACATCGTAACCTTCTAATTTCATACGTTAAAGAGACCAAGTCGAGTTGACCAGTATAAAAGGCGCTTGGAGTTTCGTACAAATACACTGACCATAAATTTATTAGATAACAGTCTTCAGATACGCCGTTTGAAAAGAACCAAGACATTCGATTTATTCTGATGGATTCATTCGGGGGGGAGCACTAATGGGTGTTAACTCATGCTAATTCGCATTTCATAACAATTGCTAGATGCCCTCTCGGCCAGTTGTAACTATGTTATTAACAACAACAAAGAACACACATTTCGTATTTACATATCTCTGATTGACGATTTTTGTATCACTTTTTCCCTCGTTGAGTTGAATTTTGTTGAAGTATTCTCGTCAACGACGAGGAAATATCTCGGCAAAAATGTGAGAGATGAAAGATGAAAAAGTCATAATATTGTGTATATATATATATATATGAATAGACACGGCTAACAAAGAGCGTTTGATTTTAGTCAGAAGACAGAACTGAGAGTTATTGTTGTTAGCAAACCTCAATGATCAGATTGTTAAATTGAAAGATGAAAGGGGAAACAGAAATGTAACGTTTATTTGCAAAAGACCAACAACGGCAACTAACAACCACGTAGCCACGGATCGGACGATGTTAACAATGTAGAACCACAAACGGGGTAAGACGAATGTTGTATATTTACTTTTCCTATAAAGCTAATAATAATTGTTGAAGTTGGACCGTTCCAAGCTACGGTTAGGTTAGTAATAGTTTGCTTTTGCACAGTTCGTAAATTCAACGATAAATAAGAGCCAGCGAATAATGTGTAGTTAGTAGTACTAGTAGTATACGATAAATTAATTGCTGGATGTGGTATTACTATTTCTGTCAGAATTTAACGGTTAAACGAACTCGGTTTAACGTTTGAATATATCTGTATAGATATATATATATATATATATATATATATATATATATATATATATATATATATATATATATATATATATATATATATGATAGACTAGAAGCCGAATTTATCATCGACAGCAACAAGAAATACAAGTGGAAAATTTCCACGTCCCTAGATAACATCGTTAATTAAAATGCTCGGCAGGGGATGTCTGTTTGTACTAACGTGAAAAATTGATGTTCTAGCTAGTGCGTAATTTTCATCTTCTAATTGGATTTTCCTTGCTACCCTTGTTCGTATAATAACGACCCAGTGAATAATTGTAATATCGATAACTCAAATATATAAGTACATACATATTCACACACACACATATATATAGAGGTATAGTCGTCGTTTTAGTCAATTTACATATATTTCAAAAGATTTACACAAGTCGGTGTATAGATAAATAAGTAACAAAGTGTAACGAGTTGTTCCATATAGGAATTTACGCGCAAATCAATAATTTTTCTATAAGCAAACAATGTAACCACAATAATTGCGCGTCATTTGAATAAACTTTGGCTCGAGTACACGATGCTAGATTTGTTTTTCTTGCATTAAATAATTGTACTTTTTTTTATTGACGAATACATATTACGAGAACCATTATTGCCCGCTTTGTACGGAAACAGACTGGCCGAAGTACGTACTGAATGGTTACTAGAGTAGACAGAAAGACGATATTGACACAAATATACAGGGAAAGGGATTCGATAGGTAAAACGCAGAATCGTCTGGAATGAAGAAAACTAGGAGAAAAATACCGTACACGAATATTGATCTGGAAGTGAACTAATGATCGATAACGGGACTAATTTTCTTAATACGTATGTAAACAATTCAATTATGCCAAACTGACGCTAAGTAATTTGAGTATTTATATAAACTGTTGCGAAACGAGACTAGACGGAAATGACGGGAGAATAATTAACAAATTTTTGTATTCGAGTCAAACTGCCGTAGTAGGGGTCAGGCAGGGCTTTTTGCTATGGCCACTCTGTTTTTTCAGCTGTACTCTGAAAATATATTCCAGCAAGCACTAGCCGAATATATAGATGGCGTATAAATGTGAATGGTTGTGGCATTAATAATTTACGTTGATGACGAGAAAACAAACGTGAACTATGGTTAATGCGGAATCAGTTCAAACGGGCATGTTGATAAATTGTAAGAAAACTAAAGTCGTGGTAGTTAACAAAAAAGAGGCTGAAACCCAGAAAGTATCAACAAAAATTAAAACGATGAAATTATTCATCGAACTAATACATTTAAATACTTCGGCTTTAAGCGGGATTATGAAATACAGAATTCAACAAGCAACGGCCGTATTCTTGAAAATACTGTAAAAGTATTTACAAGTAAAACAAACTTTAGGCTGGTTAAATGTTATGTACGGTCCGAAATGGAAGCCTGGACACGTAAAAAATCGATGATAAACAAACTGAAATGTTGTTATCATGGACGGATAAAATTTCGAATACGAAGATTTTGTAGTGACTAAATAAAAAAATAAAACTGGTGACTATTATAAATAGACGAAAAGTAGCCTAATCATGTCCTAAGGAATGGAAGACATGACTTACTGCAAGTGATCATCGAAGGAAACGTCGCCGGAAAACGGGGAAGAGATAGGACCAGAAAACCTAGCTTGAAAACATGAAATACCTTATTGCGAACACAGCCAAACTGATAATCGTCACCAACGTCTATTGAAAATATAGTACATCAAGAAGAACATTGTAAATGTTATGTTTTAAAATGGAAATAAAGACTATTTTAATTATTATGTACATTACAAAGTGAAAGACGTATAAAATATTAAACGAGGAAAAAATGAAAAATGTAATATAACGTGTATAGTTGGGGTTAAGCTTGATTTCCAATAGATACGGTTCACGGCCAGAAAAGTAAATTAAAACTAATGTGGATAATTTTTCGTTAAAAATAATAATAATCATAACGTGAAAATGGGCGAGGTACGCTCAGATGTAAAAACGGTTAGAAAACGAGATTCGGCCGAATTAGTCAGTTCCGGGTGCACAATAAAATTTAAATACATCAAACACTGTTATAAGAACCTAATATTCGACTAAAATTAGTCAGCCCAACCGATTTCATAACGAAATAACGGCGATTGATTGCTGTTGAAATTTCGAGCATCCTGACGTCGTAAATGTAATTAGCGAAAAACGATTGAAACGATATAATTTGACAAAGGACGTAATTAAAAATCCGTATACTTTACATTGGGTTCGCGCATTTATCGTTAACGCTATTATCATCGACATCGTAAATGTTCAACAATCACCGCCATACGCCAAAATACAAGATAGAACGAAAAATTTATTTCGATAAAAACTCCTCCGATTTATTGCGACATCTATGCAATCGATCGATAAATGAGAGGATAAACTTGTTGAAATTGAGAAGTAATTCCGACGAAAATAACAAAATATCCCATATTGGCTCGCTTAGTAGACGTAGCTTACGACAGAATCATCGAATTAAGAACAGTTTAACGTTTCGTGTCAATTTTCGAATTGACGATACTTTTCCACTTGTTAACGTCTTCAGGCAATTACAATTGTAAATTCTCACCCTAGTACCGGGCAACATACCCGTGGACGGTGACGTAAATTTCTACGTACGGATTTAATGACGCCATTCGAAACGTTCTAAATGTTACTCGCAATTTCTTCGTCATATTTCCCTTTTATATTCCAGCTAAATTTTTTTCTTTTCTCGTATTCGTTTACTCTCTTACCATATGTATACTTGCTAACAAGACTCTTAATTGTAACTGAATGCGCAACACAGCTGTTAGGTTTTTTCATATTAGTAAGTAAACTTTCTCTTATACCTTCCTTTCATATGATCATTCCTCGAATTGTGTTCAATTAATACACCACCGTGTTAGCTGACTTAACGAACTGGAAATTCTTGCATACTGACACTTAGTATAACCATATTCCATCGACGAAGCTATATATATAAACCAGTTTGCATCGAATAGAACATACGCGTTTTAGACGTACAAAATCTTCGAAATATTTTCACACTAAATTGTGCACATTCGACCACACGACCACCGAGAGTTTCAAACTGAAATGTCGCTGTCTAGTTATGACAGTTTTATATTCGTAATTACCTTTGTTTGTGATCGGCTGTTATGTTTGTTTGTCGCGTTAAACAGTAATTTAATTCGTATATTCGGAATCGCTTTTTTTTCTTTTCTGATTGCGCACACGTGTGATTTAGTGATATTGTGTCTTTTATCTTTATTATTATAATCTGTTCGAACAATAACGCGTGACCCGCCGATCGACGTAATAAAAACCGGGTAATCGACGCTTCGACAAATCAACCTGAAAGACAAAGGCAGTCCATCTCTCCGATAACTATGTTTCAAATTCTTGTTTAAACATCCAACATTCTGGCACGCACACTCACACGAATCCTAATAGTGTGGTGGTAGTAGTAGTCATAATAATAACGAGAATTGTACTTCATCAGTTACGATGGAATCTGACGACATTATTAGCAATAATAATTCATGTGAAAATAATAATTCGATTAATACTCCACTAGTCTTGAACGGGTTTCTCCTCTCACTCTTGCCAAAAATAACCAGGTATGCACCGGAATGGCAATTAATTACTCGCAAAACAGGTAATATAAGAAAGAGGACAAGGGAGATAAATCCATTGTCACCTGAACCAATAAAACCATGAATTTCAGTAAAAACAGATACGTCGTTTTGCAAACTTTAATTGATGATAGGGATCCTAACGACTCTAATGAAGATAATTAGAAAACATCGAAAGCAGGAAGCCAAACCTCCACCAATATTTATACCAAACGTTAATAATATACAAACATTAAAAAAAAAAAATTGAAAATTCCATAGGAAAAGACACCTTCGATTATAAAACAATAAATTGGAAACGTTTAATAAAAATCCCCCCAACAACTCTGATCATTTCGAAAAATAATTAAAATATTAAACCGACAAAATGCATCTTACCATACTTACCAGTTAAGACAGGAACGAGCGCTTAAAGTTGTCTTAACATACATACATCTGTCCGTACTGAAGAAATTTCCACAGCACTTGAAGAAAAAAGACATAAAGTAAGGAATATAACAAGTATAAAACATAGAACAGAAAAACATCATCTTCCAATGTTCTTCATCGACATAGAACCGACAGACCAATGATAAAACTATATATGATATAGAGTATCTGCTAAACGCGAAAGTAAAATTTGAGCCACAGTGGAAAAAGTTGTAGTTCAAGGCACACGGTGTCAGTTGTATGGACATACCAAGGCCTATAGCACGCATCCTTACAGATGTGTAAAATGTGGCCAGAATCATTCAACCTCTGAATGTAACAAAAAAGATATAAACACCGCGTCAACATGTGCCTAAAGAAAGTCACACTACTAACTATAAGGGATGTATAGTCTATCAGGAATCACTAAATAGGAGGGAAAGATTGTTCCAAAGTTTAACTAATAATATACAAGATACAAATTCCAATATGAACAACCAAAAAAACAATAGTAAAAACAACCAAAACATCACACAAAATATGATTAATGCAACATTAAATAAACCACTTGTCTCTTACGGCCCAAGCAGCCAGAGGTCTTCAGGATAGTAATACAAATAATTATAATCCTAGTAATGAAAATATTAATATCAATAGTATAGAAAATACATTAAACGATTTCAAAGAATTATTTATGCAAATGATGACTCAATAGAATCAAATGATCAATAACTTACTTCAAACCATAATGACAGATTTAATAAACAACAAAATGAATGCCATAAATATTTCAATCCGGAATGCTAATGGTCTATCAAAATATAAACTCGAGCTTGAATTATTTTTAAACCAAAATAACACTGATATACTGCTAGTGGCAGAATCACATCTGACAAATGTAAATTATTTTCATCTTACCGGGTACACTACATATAACACACCGCATCCTGATGGCACGGCTCATGGTGGCTCCGCCGTCTTAGTTAAAACTAACATTAAACACCATGAACTAAAAAATTTTCAATGCGATTACTTACAAGCAACTAATGTGTAAGTTCAATGTGCTGATAAATATATCACTATATCCGCAGTCTACTGCCCACCCAAATATAAAATAACGCAGAGTCAATTTACTACTTTCATGAAAACATTTTTGATAACACATATATAATAGGCGGTGACTTTAACGCTAAAAATACATACTTCGAATTAACAACCTTGAACCACATAAGGCCATAAATTGCAATAAGTGTCAAAAATAAGTACCGGTACACCTACATACTGGCCTACTGATACCAAAAAACTTACTGATCTCCAGGATTTTTGTATAACAAAGGGACTGGCTTCAACCTACACTGACTATAGCCTTTCCTCAGATCATACGCCACTTTTACTTACAGTAAGTAATAAAATATTAATAAAACAACCGAAACATAAATTGCATAACAAAAATACAAACTGGCACAATTTTAAACAAATAATTGATGAGAATTGAAACCTAAAAATAGCACTAGAACTCAAAAACGACATAGAAGATACACTGCAGCACTTCACCCTACTCTTGCAAAAAGCAACACAACTCAGTACACCAAACATAAGAAAACAACCTCCAATTATAAGTTATCCAACCCAAATACTGCAGGAGATAACAAAGAAACGAGAACTGAGAAAAAGTGGCAAACTTGACAAACAAAATCTCAACAAACAGAAAAAAACTGTTAGAGAACTACTCCTAAAACTGAAAAACGATACATTTAAATATCACTTAGCTTCCCTATCACCCTATGAACCTGAATATAGCTTGTGGAAAGCAACACGCAACTTTAAAAGCCCCATACAGTCAATACATCCTGATAAGGCTAATAGTCTTCAGCCCACATATCCTGGTAACCTAAGTTTACCTTCGAATATATATAATCAAAATACATAGAAACCAATCAAATTAGCTTCCACGAAAGAAATAAAAGCAGTTATTAAGAACCTAAATCATAAGAAGGCACCAAGTTATGATCTAATAACAGCCAGGATTTTAAAAGAATTACCACAGAAGGGTCTAGTTCTATTAACATATATTTTCAATGCTATATTAAAAACGGCATACTATCGGGTTCAATTTAAATTTTCAGAGATAGTTATGATAAAAAAAAACCTGATAAACCTCCGACTAAAATGAGTTCTTATAGCCTTGCTGCCTGTGATGTTAAAATTATATGAAAAACTATTGCTGAAAAGGTTTAATAATATAATACAGAAAAATCATATCATACCAGACCACCAGTACGGCTTTAGACGTAAACATTCAACTATTCAACATGTACATCGAGTAGTACATAAAATAGAAAAGTGCTTTGAAGGAAGAAAAGTATGCGACTCGGTATTTTTGGATGTCAGCCAGGCCTTTGATAAGGTCTGGCATGATGGTCTCCTACACAAAGTGAGAGCTCACTATCCCTATCAGTACTACAAACTTATTACTTCCTTCTTAAATGAAAGGCACTTTCATGTTAAAAATGATGATGCAACATTTCGTATACATCCTATAACTGCAGGAGTTCCGCAGGGGAATGTACTGGGACCTTTTTTGTATCTCCTATATACTGCTGATCTACCAGTACTGGACAGAACATTTGTGACAACATTTGCTGACGATAGTACTCTCTGAAAGCCACTGCCCAAAGAAGGCAAACTTACGGCTCCAAAACGCAATAAACCAAATATGTACTTAAGCTACTTTACTTTTAGGTGCCCTTCGCTGGAAGGTCTACCGATCACGTTACATAATTATCCTACAAACTATTTATAGCCTATCAAGGCCAGGTATAGATTTTAAAAAATAAAATAAAAAAAAATAATAATCGTATAACCAATGATAACTGGTACCAGGCTACTTTCCAGACAGTTATATCCTTTCTACTTCGAGCGAATGATAAACGAAGGTAAATTCATGAGAAATTTGTGGCTGCAAGTACATATGTGTATAAAACAAAAAGAAAGAAAAAAGTGAAAAATATCCCCACTGCCGGAGAAGGAAATAGGCGGATATTCAATTGCAGTATACGGAAAGTCTCGATGGAATCAGTTGAATCGGTCACGCGCAACTTCTAAAACATTATATGGTTTTCGAGCGGATATGTTATACTTATAGAAAACTGGACGATTCGATTTTAAAAAGATTTTCTTCGTAAGCTCCTACTTTTCTAATTACCGATCATTAAGCGAAATGATTCATTTAAGAAAGAGCTAAAGTTTGTATTATGAAAAGTATCCCTCCGTAAGCTCTTTTTTGATTTCGAATGTCCTTAATTATTTCATGCTAATCGAATTATATTTTTCCACATCCGAATTTTATTATTGTAAATTAATTTTCAATTAATCACTCTTCACGACTGACTATTAACTTTATCATTCTGGAGTTTTAGAATTCAAAATGACAGGTGCAGTAAAAAAAAAGGTTTTTGAAATTATACTCGAATCAAATTTAAATACTACAAATTATTCGTATACTTATTGTTGGGTTAGACTAGTGGCTAGGGAGCACGAACCTCAATAACCGAGTTCGAATATGATAGACGACGAAAAAATTATCATCGGAAACTAACAATATAAATAATCCTAATATTATCGCCTGGAAGGCAATAACAAACCACCGCGCACAACGCCCTATGACCGCTAGAAACAATATAGTTTTTTGTTTTTTTGTTTTAATAACAATCATATATTTCGGTAAAATTGTATATATAAAGGTGCAAAGGACCGGAGGAGACTTATATCAATTAAACTACTCATATATCGACTGTATATTCATAAATAAATAAATAAGTATTTCAAGAATACGCTGGGTTGCTTTATATTGTGACAACAACGCGATTACAATGACATTCCATCCGGGTATTATGTTTATCTGCGCTAATACCGTATAATGATGGTATTGTAGGCTACCTACACTATACAATGAAATATGTCGCCTACCTTCGATACGGAAACGAAACTTAATGAATGATTCCTATACTTAAACGTATATTGATAGAGATCAATCATATATAAAACTAAATATAAAATTTCATCTGTAAAAGAAGAAAAGCTAAAATATATATATATATATATATATATATGTATGTATATTAATTTACGAGAAAATTAAATCACAAATAACGATGTAAGCTGTTATTCTTACCTTGCATTTCCAAAATAATGTACGTGGAATGTGTTATGAGTTAGCGGAACACTAATAAATAAATTGAACCACGCAAATAAACCCGACAACCTCGAGACCTTTTATAGAAAATATTAAAACGGAAATATTAACCAAGAGTATTTTTCAATTGCCTATAAAATTGAGTGGCGGTACAAATTAAAAGTTATCATAATCCAATTTTTGTTATGTACACGTTTATATACGACCTCGTGGAGAAAAATACGATTTTAGGCCCGATGGACAGCACTGTCACAAATTACGTATTTTGGTATGACGTTTTCAGCATTATTACATTTATCGCTAAATTCGTTAATTATATTTTTAAGCAATAAAATATTACGTAGTAATCCCATAATATTTAGGTAGTTTATCGGACAAAATATAATCCAAAACCAAATCTTCAAGCCTATCAAAACTACCTACAAAACGAAACAACCGAAGTAAAGGAAAGCACATCTAGCGCAAAAATTTAAAAATTTATTAATTGACCACTATGGTAGAAGACGTGCCAAATAAAATTCTAGATATCTTCAATCGTCTACTAAGGAATAAATGATATTACGACCCGTCTTATACGATTATAAGACATCTTCACTGATTTTATCACAGCGTTGTGTATGTTAATCTGGTAGCGCTGACGGATGTTAGCCACACGAAATTATAGAAATATATATTTATATACATTATATACTAGGTTAACTGCGAATAAGACGTAGTCAAATAAGCAGTCGGACCAAGAACCAGATGATTCCAGTAGTGACAGGGCAATGAAACAAGAGGATGTGGATGGGCAACTTGAGAAACTGCCTAATAAAAGTTCAAAAAATCCTAACCCTCGGCGAGATTTGGCCGCTGTCAACGCCTTACATCGCGCTACTGCCTCAGTAGCAGCCGGCTGCCTTGCGGTATGGATTTTGATCAAAAGGCTATCGCTCCTCTCCGAAATACAGCTATCATTCACTATCCACATCATTTCCTTTAATTTATATGCCCTCACAATTTCTTCTAACCTCTCCTTTTTCCGAACTATCCTCCTCCTTTGGCCAGCGAGAAATCGCACCATCGTGAGTGGCCCAGTCGTCTAGCCTTACCACTGATAACCCACTCACGTTTAGGCTAGGTTTCGCTCCAGCTTACGTGTTCCTTAATTTCGCTGTTAATTTTATCCTCTAATTCCCTCCTAATTAGAGAATAACCTTATACTCAAAAACGAGTGAGGTGTAGAAGAAGTATATATATATATCGTCATCCACCCAGTGTCGTAATTAATAGTAATTTTTTTTTACTTTTTCGTTATTCTTCGATTGATGTACGCATTGCGAAAATTCCAACCATATTGTATACAATACAATATCTGTCCATTTCGTAGGTGTACGTCTGGTCGTTTTCTATTAATAGAATCCATGCCCATTATGCTTTCCATACATTCCTGTTTTCTTATTACGTGTCCGAACAATTTCGGCACTCTTATTAATCGTTGACAACCTTTGCGTGATACAACACAGAATCATTTGTACGTTTTGCTGTCCCTGGAATTCCAAAGATATTTTAAAATTTCTTAATGTCTACATTTCTGCGGCGAATAAGGCGATAGAAAACACGACCGTTTGGACAAGCTCAATTTTAAAAGTTTTCTAACGAAGTTTATTCGCTTTTATCATGACGCTTTGAGCAATTCCGATTCTTCACCTTGCGAGTTTTCTTCACTATCAGTTATCCTATAGAATATTCCACAGTTTATACTTTTTTTTACATGATGTTTTCCTTCGATCGATTATAATTACCAGTTTGTTTTATTTCGATTTATATTTAAAATGTTTTCCAACCTATGTAGAAGGTTTTCCATCTGTTTAGTACTACCAGCTATAGATGTTTGTAAAAGTTAAAACTTTTATTTGGGTGAAATTTAAAACGTTTCAAATATATATTATAATAATGAGAAAAATCAATGAACACATAAAATTACTTCGACTTCCGACCACTTTATCGAGATAAAATAACGAATGGGGATATATCGCCAAAAGGTGTAAGTGAAACAGCATTTTGTATATATATCATTATTTATGCTAAATTCTCCCTTATTCGGAGGCTGTCGTAAAGACACGAACACAGTATGTAATAAGTTCACGATGGAATTATAATAATACACAAGACGACTTAAAGAAGGTAATAACGATTTCCCGCCTACGCTTATAACGTATGTATCGTCTACCGTTTACGAAGTACTCTTAGAGAAACGCCAGAATGTTCGGCTATACAAAATTATTTCCATTACGCTAGAGAATCGCTTTTAAACTACTTACACGTTAAAGCGCCGAAGAATAGAAAATTTCCTTTTGATGGAATTTATATGCAAATTCGCACCGCACCCTTCTACTTCGGTTGCTTAGTACCATATCGCTTCTATCAAGTGGTGTCGGCTAGAAAACGCATTTCTACGCTAAAATATTCCGTCATTACTTCGCGATAAACCTCATTCGCCGTAGTGATAATGTTTACAACTTAACCAGTGCGTATTTACAAGCGACGAGATGTCTATTTTTCGAAATCTCCTATTTAACTCGTTCAAATACTAAAAATTCTAATTTCGAAATACGATTACTACGAACTCTAGTCAAGGTCTATATTATCCGAAAACTATTAAAATCAGTCAACACACTAATATCTCGCTAATCGATAACTCGCTTGAATACCGTCGGCTGGAAAGAACGAAACCTCTGGACTTAATATTAAGCGTATTAATATATACAGTTTTAGCATCCATCACTGGATGGAATGCTACTCGTGATATCATATAAATTACAAAACTTACCAAATAGCATTAGCTAGGTGTAAGTTAACGATAGCGATAAAAGAAAAAAATATGTACAGTAAGTACATTTAGATCAGATCCAGAACAGACTTCAAATTGCGGCATATCACTTATTTTCGGCTATTATAGTAAATCGAAATTCAGTATCAATCCAATCGAAAATCGAAGCAATTTTCTTTACACACGCAGACGACTAAAATTACTAAATAATCTGACAGTGTCTGGAAACAGCATTAACTAAGTCAGATTCGGTATTTAGGTGCTGTTCATGACAACAAGCTTAAAAACATATTAACTCCATATTAATACTAATAATAAATCCATTCGTTCCCTATATTTTATTTTTAATAGAAAATAATGTGCGTTCGTGTTCGATATCGATAGTTATCATAAATTGCAGATCGTCCAGAACAGGCACCGTTGGTGCGTAGTAAATGCTCCCCGTTATACCAGAATATACGCGTCATATTCTAAAATTCCTAACATATCGAGTACGATATACATCGTTTATCTCGTTAATAGGTAATTACGATTGCTGGTAATGTTTGTGTATAGAAAATATAATAGACGTATTAAACATAATTTATTTCAATGAGATATTCGTTTATTTAATATTGTTCTAATTATTAGCGTGACGATTAATTATTTTCAATAATTAATCGTTAATTTCGACGCTATCTAATAATACGCTTGCTTTGTTTTTGCTTGTGGGTTTTTTCGCCTGCGTTATAAATAGTTGTACATTTTTTTTGTTTGTTATTTACCTCGATTAATTAATCTTGTAAGCTATCGTGGTAGAGTACACGATATATCTGTAAATTATGTTTACCGACTGAATTTTAATTATTTCATAAAAGATTTATTTATTTATTATATATATTATTAAAACGTTCGCCTATGAAGATTTACCCTACAATATGTAATAATCGTGTTCAGCTCGTGCTCGAGTATTTGATTTTTGTATAAATCTTTTTATCGTTAAAATACGTCTAATTTTAATTTCATCGCTGAGGCACCACAAGTTACAGTCGTCATTTAATCAATGCAATCGATAACAAAGCCGTCGATAACAGATTTCGACTAAATTATTCGATTGCAGCTATTTAAATAGTTTGCAAATTTTCAACAATCAATAACTTTTCCGACATATTTACCAACCGTTAGCGGTAATAAGAAATGTTCAAAATTGATGAACGAGTGTCGGTCAATCGGGTTTACGATCAATCTTCCAGTCGACGACAATCGTTTAGGCAACGTACCTTGTCAATTTTTAAATTGAGCGGACGCTTCCTTGTCCAAATTTAAATCATAAATAAAGTGAACTCGCCATCGCAACGATTAAAGATTAAAGTAGTTTTATCGGTCTTACCTGCAAAACGAAAAATAAATAAAGAAATTAATTAATTAATTAAAAAAAAAAAAAATAGAACAGAAAATATTATAAACAACATGAAGAATGTTTAATATAGTTAGTCATAAGGTTCAAAAATAAAAATTAAACCGGAACAAAAATTGTTTCGATGTTATAAAATGAAATTAAATAAAATATCAATAAATAAAAAATAGATACATTTCATACGCGTACTGTACATATATATAATATATTATATATAGGGAGAGAGAGAGAACCTGTGCGACCGAGCTTTGATCTGCTTTATCTGCGTAAAAATATTTACATACGAATCACATACTGCTTAAAAATCGTCACATACTTTATAACTACTTTAAACATATAGAATTTCGTTTCCGAGATTTTCGATGTTGAAATATTTTCGACAAATAACAAAAAAAGAAGGCAAACCACCTTATCATAGTCTGCAAATGAATTTTTGGAACTTTTGGAATGAATTTTTTCCTTAAAATAATTTTTTCATAGAATAAAAATAATTACGAACGAAGCGATACCATTAATAAATAAAATTAACTTATTTAACTAAAAGTTAATTATTAAATAATATATATATATATATATACATATTCAACTGCAGGAAAATATCGATACAAAAACATACAACTTAGAAAAGAGACTATCACAAGTAATAATAATTAAAATTAAGATTATGCTTAATTATACCGAGTAAACGAGCACATTTATCGTGATACAAAAAGATTTACTGAAAAAATCGCTTGATTTTTGAATAATTTGCGGTTTATTAAAAGCGACCATAGATAGTTCCATGCTAAGCAGGCGTACGTTATTATTGGTAGGATTGATATTAAGGGAAGATTTACCATTAAAAAGCTGATATACAGAACAGGCGGCTTTATTTTTATCTTAAGACTAGTATTATTTACACGTTTAGCGAATGTCAATCTGTCGCCCAAATTAACAAACCCTGGTCACACCAATCTATTTCAGCGTCCTGAACAAGCAGCCTATCTAAAGCCATGTTTATTAGTGTCGGGTCCTGTACGAGCTGCGATGTATAGTAGCGTCATCTGCAAAAATTCGACTTGCCTATTAGGAAAAATAGAAAAGTCGTATATACAATGAAAATTGAAATGCACACCCGCTAAACACACAATTTCCCGTTACGTATAGAAACATTTAAAAAAAAAAATCTGTCCCTTAAATAATTACGGATTAGTCGAAACTTCAAAGGAGTTTAACGTAAATAATATTCAAATCTACCAGAAAAACGATTATTGAATTTCGAGGAAAAAATCGTTATTTCTTTGATCTAGAACGATACTGCGGAACAAATTTATTACGTTACCGTTATTTTTAGACGCGCCGCGTTATTTACATTTCACGACTTAGCCACCAGCAAACTAAATTAAAACTACCGTTCAAATAAACACTAATAACAATGATAATGATGATGAAATGAATTAAAACCAGTCGAAAGAATAAAGCTAAAAATAACGTTAAAGCAACCGTAAAAATAAAGCGATATTTAGATAATTTTAGTTGTATTGCACATATGGTGCACGTCAACACATATTAAAGACAGGCCAGCAAATATTTACAATTAAATCGTGATTATTTCATCTACAAGCTGTTAGGGTTTTATTTTATTTTTTTTATTTTATAGATTGTTTCAATACTTATTTACACGTAACTTATGGCAACATTGAAACAGGATTTTCACTCCTCGAAATATTGGATATATATATATATATATTTAAAGCTTGTAGATGCATGCAATCTGTTCGGTTGAACAATAGGCAGCGTTCATCTGTTTAAAAGCTATAACGGGATGCTTATCCCTTTATTTATCTTAGTATTATTATATAAACTATTGATCGCTACTGTCGCTTCCCCAATTCGATCTAACTGCGTCTCTTCGTCGTTGGAATTGCACGCCATTGCGTAGGACGCTGACTGCTAGTGGATTGATGTGAGTTTGAAGTCGATGCAGGTATCTTCCAGCACAGCTTCTGATTACCTCTTTAACAGACGGTATACGGAATCCTTGTGTATGTCGTCATTGCGGACATACCATGGTACTGACACGATATTCCGCAATACTTTAGATTGAAATTTTTGTACTATATATATATGTGTGTGTGTTAAATTTATGTTTATTGTATACGCTTATGTAGCTTTCAAACGATATAAGGGTTTTACTTATATGTGCAAAATCCGCGGAGTCGAATTACTTTTGTTTCAGACAAGGTTAATTAGGTTTAGTTATATGAGGTTAAACAAATAATTGGAATGATTTAATGTTGTTTAGAAAACGTTTAGTAGAATAAACGTAATGATCGGTAATTTTACGTGGAAAATTTAAATCGAAAATATACGGGTGCAACATTTATGTCGATTCTGAAAAGGTTTGTCGCTGTCCCGAACATTGCTAGTAAAAAACTTTAGTAACCCTAGAATTTCGCGCGTAGTACATCAAAAAGAAATAACTTAAATTGTCGGTCCGTCGTCTAAATTAAATTTTTATTAAATACTCTTTCGTGGTCGGAAATGTGTCATACAAAAAGTACTCAGCAGTTTCTACTGCGCCACATTCACACGTGTCATCCTTACTTAAATGAGAACGAAATAAATAAGACCCAAATTATCCGTGATCCCTTAACACTTTGAGCCCCAAGCCACATATTTTGGATCTTGATGGTAACCAAACACATGTCAGTCAATTATGACCGGGGAGTATGGTTGTGACAAAAGATTCGATGTCAGCAATTTCTGGCTGAAAATTACTTCTAACTTTCTAACTTTTTTTTTATTAAAAGTTTATTTTCTGTTTAATAACAAGGTTATTTTATCGTTTGTTTGTGATACATTAATTTTGAGTGCATGGAAAATGGTCGAATAATGAAAGTTTCAAATGGGAACTTTATACTTTCAATATAAACATTTTACGAGTACAGCTCGTTGAATTCTTGAAATTTCTTCAGAAATCCGACTCTTCCTGATCTCGTGGACGTGTTTCGTAAACGCGGCTCTTAAGGTATCAGGACAAAAAAAAATCGCGTAATTTTGAATTCTTTTCGAAATTCACTTTGCACCGTCGCGATCGATTTACGCTGAAAATAATAACGTTCCACGCAAAACACGCATTCCTTCTCGTTACAGGATGCCATGATAACTGGAACTGCACAAAAACGAATACATACACACACATGTAATATATACACTGTCATATACTCGTACAAAAATAGTGTTTTCTATAATTGATTTTCTTTCTGGAATTATCACGCTACTTCTAATATATCAACGGGACATTTTCAATTTCGTTCCCAACTAGATAATCTGTTTATCGTTTCGTTTCCAATTCGATAGAATACTTTTTACACTACCGACAGCTTTACTTACATTTTCTAACAAACGTACAAGCTCAATTTTCCTTCTCGTCAATTCCATTTTAATCGTCACTCGTGATAATCACAATTGATATCGTCGTTGCGAAGATTCTGTGTATCGAGCCAAATTGGTACATTTCTCGATAAAACGATAAAAAATGACTTTGAAGTAGATAATTCGATTTTTTTTTCGCAGCTTACTAAGTGAAATTTCTTCGAACAGAGCTTCTTTAGATTTCAAAACGGAAATAATGATGACTTACTAATACGAATAACGGAGGATGATCAATTGCACGCGACATAAACTTCTATTGAAGCTCAAAACGAAAAGACACTTGAAGAGGACACTTGAAGAGGACACTTGAAGAAAACACGTTATTTCCGTACACAGCGTTTCTTTAAGTCGCATGCGAAAAAGGTAATCAGGCAATGTTCCAAACCTCAATCTATCCGTAAGTACAATTCATTTATCTTTATTTTTAAAAAAAATAATAATAGGTAGAACCTCATCGTATTTTACTGGGTGAGGAATTGATAGTATTATTGAACAAGAGATGAGAGTTCGATATTCTCAATCTGTTTCAAAATTTCGAGGCTCGGTTTATTCCGACGTTTTCTTAATTTCAAATCGATTACATTTTCGAAGACATTCCTCCCAATTTTCAACATTTTAATGTCGCAATTGACTATCTACATTAAACGCTAAAAAAAAGTTCAGACTGCGGCTAATGTGTTTTTCTTTCTTTCTACACTGAAAACAGTGTAGAAAGAAAGAATAAAAATTCATAGATGAGGCTTCATTTTAAGCAACATAGTTTACAAATTATTTATTTCAATAATTTATCATCATTGTATCGTTCGTTGTGTGATTAGTCCGTTGTACGTTTTATTTTTGCATACAAAATGGGTAATGATCATATGTAAAATAGACGGGCGCGCATATGATGCTATACCGAATGGAGTGTCACTGTTTTCCTCGTAACAATTAAGTTATAGAAAGGTCGAAAACATTTTGACTTGAGCTGAAATAGAACACCCTCGATCGCCAGGCTGAGAGTCGAGTGTTCTAGCAAATATGGCGGCCAACAGTACCCTGATAATTTACATTCAAAAGAAATACTACGAATTACGGATTACAAATCGCAAGTGCGACAGCAGGGTGAACCTGATGTATGTAGGAAGTAAATGCCGGTGTGAATAATGCTCGTTCTTCTATTTTGTTTTTACTTTTTATTTACTGTTTCGTTTCGCTATTCAGTGACATTCTCACCTCAAAATTGATATAAGTGACATGTGCACTAGGCTTCCAAGAATTTCTGAATGATGGTAATATTTTCGCGACACGATCGTATGAAAATGAACGATTTAATGTTGATTTTTTTTTCCATTTATGTTTCTCCGACCATGTTCTGTATTCAAACAAGTTCTTTTTTTTCTTTTTTTGCTTTTAATTCAGTAGAGCGATAATTTGTTCTTATAAATAAGACTGTAGATAATGCATTTTATGTTGATATATTTTATTATAGTGTTTCCAAGTATCTATATCTAAGGATATTGTAAACGACCTTCATAGTGCTATAAATCAGTAGGAATGAACATAAATATAGATAAAACAAAGGTCACGACAAACTCGCGCTAGCAACTAGAAATAAAAATAGATGGACAAAGACTTGAACAGATATACCTGTACCCATGCCAAGTAACTCCGGTAGATAAAAAAGCAATTTGTAAAGAAATTAAAAGACGGACACGCACCTTTTATTAGTTAGAAAACTGAATAATGTGTTGAAAAACAGAGACAATACCGAACTGTTTAAAAAAGAAAGTATACGAACAATGCATTCTCCCAGTGTTCACATACGGAACGGAAACGTTATGTTGTTAGAAAACTGGGCCGTAACGCATTGAACCCACGCGAGAGTAATGCTCTGTATTGAGAGGCTAGATCGAAAACGCAATAAGTGGATAAGACAGCAAACCAAACTGGTATATATAATACAACACGTAAAAAATCAAAATTGTAACTGGGCTGATTAAGTCGCTAGGACACACGATGAGTGGACTAAAAGAAAGGCACAATCGAGACGAGAAAAGGACATAAAATCCTAGTCAACCATTCACGCGATGGCAAGACGACATTCAAAAATCAGTAAGAGTGAAATGGGTGAATGATGCTTGGGACTAAGTACAATGAGAAAGGAAGAGGGACGATTACACCCAACAGTGAATAGAAAAAAAGAATCGTGATCTTGCGTGTTATATATATAATATACTTTGTAATTACTTGCAATTGCTTAGACATGTTATATTTTTAAAGACTTGTATCCTACTAATGATATATATATACTATATATATATATATATACTATATATATATATATATACATAAATAAAACAGAATAAAACAAAAACACAGTTTAATTATTATAAAAATTTTTACAGCTTGTCGACAATTACGTCATTATCAAGCACACACAGTAAACGTAACATATAAATGTACTAACATATTTTATTGTGTACGCTTGATAATGACGTCATTGTTGAAAAGTTCCACGCAAATAACTCTTTTACGAGTCGATACAGTGCTTCTTTCCGGAATTCGTAACATTCTGCGGTAGCGTGTCTCAAAGGCATTTATGCATTTTTTGTCCATGTTATTTATAGTCCAAGATTAAACGCCGGAAATTGCCATAAGATGACGGAAGATTCAATCTATGATTGCGGGTAAATTCAGAGACAACTAGATACTTAATGACGTGTACACTTGTCGGCCTTGGGGAAATATAACAAATTTTACGAATGCAAATCATAACGCTATAGGCTACATATTGAAAGAGAAAGTATGTTGTTCGGCCTGGATACGAATAACACAGGATGCGAGTAAGAATTAAGTTCTTTTTTTTTCGGTAAAGCGATAGTATTCGCAAATTCTAGTAAGTGCTGACAAAGCAATTTTTAACGTCGCAATTCTTGTTGATTTCTCGTTCGCGCCAGATTTTATTCGTTATCAATGTACTTAGATATATCAGCTTTTCTTCACCGTTACATCGCTGATTATTTCGAACAGTTAACGTAATGTAATTTGTTTACTACCTATTACTGTTAGACAACATTTTGACTTTATTTAGTATTAAACTAGCTTCTTTAATAAAAATGTCCACTTTTCCTAATAATTCAGTTACTTCGTCAACAATTTTCTGTCGTCAGTTATGATTCCACCATTCCATTTTTCCGCTCATTATCCACTCACCATAGGCGTTGAAAATAAGCGGAGATACAATCGCATCCCTGTCTGACTTCTTTTACAACACTAAAGTATCCCGACAATCCATCTTTATTCGTATGTACATTTTACTATCTACTTTCACAGACTTGAATTAATTGTGCGAGTACTCTCTCCAGTGTGCACCGCAACGAACCGAAAGTTTTCGAGTAATCGAGAAAGCATATTATAATTGATATATTAAATTCGTAGCTTTTTTTTTCTATGGTATACCTCATGATCAATATTTAATTCTCTACAAGCTTCACCGGTACAAAACCGGTTTCACCCTGTGTAGTATTCTAAAGGTTTATTGATTATATGATAGCATTATTTTTCATTCACGGCTTATTATTACTGTCGTCCTGTGGTTTGCGCACACTTCTTTCGCTCCTTTTTCTTGTATTGTAATATATTATATATATATATATATATATATATATATATATATATATATATATATATAACAATCAACAATCACGAAACGACGGCGACACACATTTGTCTACCTACAAGTGTATGAAGCTTTTTTTGTGGATTACCTTCCATAACACGCGCATATGTATCTCTATATATTGTAGCGTTACATATGTGTAGTAAATAATGAACATCGCGTAGTACTGGTAACATATTGTCGTTGTTTGGTGGGTGAGTATTCTAGTTGATGACGAATAACGAAAGCCCCGGTCATACTACTAGAAAACCGCTCCATACTGTCTTGCCTAATAACTGTCGTCAGAAGAGTTCACTATCAATCTTCAGGTTGATGGGTTAGGCGACGCGCACGACTAAATTAAAATTGATATCTTTCTTTGCTCATACGTACACACATTCTATTTCTTTACTTATATTACATCGTTGCATCAATATAGGCTACCGACCTTAATACATTACAACCTCTTCAATCTTCGATTTTCCAAAGCTACACAGCTTTCTTTTCACTCTAACAACAGCATCGGTTTATTTTATTTTCCAGATATATACATATATATGTGTGTGTATGTGTCGGTGCATGTATTTTATAAATTTCACTTTATTATTATTTATTGAAGATTTTTTATCGACGTAATTATTATTAATACAATGATTATTATTTATTAAACGTCCCTCTAATTAAATTATAAATTTAGAGGCATAGTAAATACATTCATTCTTACTACCGTACTATTTTGACCTAACCAGATTATCATGTATCTAGTAGCAGGAACTAATTAGACATATATATATATTTATTTATTTATTTATTTATTTATTTATTTAAAGAATATTACGGCGTACACAACAGCAAAACGCCGATTACAGTGCACCCGCTAACAGAATAATTATAAAATAAAAATACAAACAAAAATAAAACTAAACTCACACAACACGCTGATTAACATAAATCGTATTTAAAAATGGAAAAATAAATTGCTAATGCTAACAAATATATATATATATATATATATATATATATATATATATATATATATATATATATATAAATTTTTATTTAAGGACGCTCGACTACAAAGGTAATTTGCCTCCACGGAAATTAGATATAGTAAATTACAAAATAATTATTTTCTACTTATAATCCTATTTGCTTAGTTTATAATTAAATCCGGTTGGTTTTTTTTTCAGAAAATATATTACTCTCTCTGTTACAAAATGTTTGTTATCCCGTAGTGCTTCATTTATATTACTGACGACTGTGATTACGTTGTTGTTCAAATTTGGGCCATTCTGTAATGATGTATTCTACAGTAAGCGAGGTACCTTGACAAAACTTGCCCGTTTTGCCGATGACGCATACCCCCCCCACGTGAGCGATTCGTAATCGGGCTAGCGCTCAATAACAATAGTAAGAAGATACAGTACCGTAATATACAAGCACACATACAAAAACATAACAAGAAATATCAATGATATGCACGTATTCCTATGTAAATAAGCTGTCTCGCTCGAAACACGCGCATTATTATTTATTATTATTATTATTATTATTATTATTATTATAGCCTTATTAACATTATTTATACTTAAGTAAAATAAATAATTTAACTAAAAAAAAAAAAAAACTAAAATCCATTATCTTGAGCAAAGGCCTCCCTCAACGCATTCCCTACTGAGCAATTTTCTCATAATGTTTATTATAAATAAACTTTGTTATTCCCATCTTAGAAACTGTCTCCCTCTTCTTCTTTTGTCCTCAATATACCAATTTTTTATCCTATATATCCACCTATTATCCGATAACCTAGCAACATGTCCCGTCCAATCCCACTTTTTCCTTTTATATTCATCGACTAAATTTATTACATTTTTAAATTTTCCTTTGATAAGCGAATTCCTAATCCTATCTCTGCGCCTAATATTTAAAATGGACCTAAGCATACTGTTTTGACTACTCTCTATTTTAGTTTCATCCATTTTGCTTGTTGACCATGTTTGTGAGTCATATGTCAACGATGGAACAATACAGCTATTAAATACACGTCACTTCTATTTTTGATATATATACAACGTAGCATATTCATTTATCTGTTTCCTATTGTATATTTTATCATCCTGAGCATTAAAAAGAAAATTAACACATTTTTTCCCAAATGTCAGATTCCTCTTTATTAAATTTGTGCTTATTGTACTTTCTAATACTGATTGGATAAACTTACGCGTGTTCGATTCATTTAATATTTTCAGCCTACTTTTTATCAACTTGACATTTAATTAAATTTTTTCATTAATTGTTCTATTCTTTCTTCTTTTTAGGCCTTCTCTTTTGTCTAATAACCGTTTTATATCTAATGGAATTTCTGTCAAAGTTACTTCTTCCTTTGTAACTTTATTATTTTCCGTCGCTTCCATTATGCTAGTTTCCATTTTCCTATATAATAATTCTGAATTTGCTATATTTTGACTGTTGGTATTTTTTAAAAGTTTGTTTAATTCTACTTCACAATCACTACTATTGTCTTTATTTGTACTTTTAACAATTGGGTTTTTTTTTTTTCGATATCGGGAAACGCCAGTTATAAAGAGCTATTTTACACATAACTGGTTTATGGTCGGAATAAAATTTAAAATTTTGCATTACGTTAAAATCTATTATTTTATTTTCTCTCGCTGTAGTTAGCGTATAATCAATTTGATTTACTGGTGAAATCCATGTCCATCTTCTTCCTATCCTTTTTTTTAAATAAAGTATTTATTACCTTTAACTAGTGTTCCATGCGGAAACAATAAGTTTCCATCCTTTTTCATTTCTCGTACCGTAATTATAAGGCCCTAATATCTTATTTCCCTCGTTTCTTCTCTGGCCAACCTGACTATGAAAGTCACCCATTATTATCAAGCGATGTTTTGGATTAACCTTTTTTAAAAATACTTGCGATATATTGATAAAATTCGTCGCATTCTTTAAATTTCGGAATTTACCGTAGGGGCATAGATCTGAACTAGAGTTAGATACTGATTACTTTTGTTTCCTTCATTCGTACAAAATTTGGTTACTGCTAATCTATCAGAAATTCCCATAAATTCGATGAACTTATCTTTCCAGTCTCGTTTTATAATAAATGCTACACCTTTCTGTGCTTGATCATTACCTATATAACCATAGTAGATCATTCTCCTTTGTTACTACCATGTTGTTACCATTTCTCCTTATTTCCGACAAACCTAATATATCTATTTTCGATTCTTTAAAAGCATTCTTCAATTCGATTAAGCTCTGACTGCTTCTTAACGACCTAAAATTTAAACTGGCAACATTTAAAACTTTCTTATTAACTTTTGCCCTTTTTTTTTAAATTAATTTTTCACCTAACTTTACCATTCTATTTTTAACCATTCTATCTTTAACTTTAGTTCTATTAATATAATCAATATCAACATTACTAACCTTCATACCTTTTAATTAATGCTTCCATGTGAGAGATGAGGGAGTGGTCGTACTTGCCCTCGCGGACCGAGCGTTACTGGGCAAGGAGACACGCGCATTAGCACATACTAATTCACAACAGGATTGAATACAAATCACATATTCCCGTGCGAGGAAGCTGTCACCCGAGACACGCATAATGACACTACACCAATTCTCAATGGCAATATATGATTAAAATGTGTTTTACAACATAAAACAGACTTACTCGAAAGTAAGAACTGAAATAAAAAGGAATATATATTAAAAAGAATAAGGTTTTTAAAAAAAGGGTAAAAGTGGCGAATTATAACCTAGATTTGCACAAGACGCGGTTCATTGGAAAACACGAGGTTATCTATAGTAATCGTAAATAATAAACAATGGTCATTTACAAAGATCATATACGAACCTCGGCTTACTTATCTTTCTCCTACCACTAGAAGGTTTATTGTTTTTAAGGAAATCACGTAAAATATTGTAACTCAAAAGTGAAGAATAGACACCGATTTGACGATAATAGATTGTACCTTTGAACTTTTCCCACTATACCAACATGTTTCTCGTAGAAAGGATTCCAAACCACAGACGCGTATTTGTAATCTTACAAGAGTACATCGCGATATATGTCTATATCAATCGACCGATGGGTGATGTAGACACTCGCTAAACTTTTTATTGATTCTCGTCCACTTCACAACATCGTGTCCAGCCCTATCTGGTCATGAACCGTTCTCGCGAATGACGTCTATCAATCGACCGCCATTATTGTCGTAGAGAAATTTATGTTATAGATTGAAACTAATCTGGTTTTTTCATATGTGCATAATTAGAAATTGAAATTCGAACAATAATACTTTATGGTGCTTTTTTGTCCTCCTGCAGACCGATTCAATATTTATCTATTGCTATCCTTAAATTTTAAGAAATAAACCCGATTTCAATGTCACAGTATTATTATTATTATTATTAATAAAACAAACACGTGTAAAAATATGAAACGGTGTACGGTACTTTCTTGCTTTATCCCTCTCAGAACGACTTAAATATTTATCTATTGCTGCTCTTGACGACACATAAACTCACATAAATAGCAATCCAGGTGAGTCGTTCTCGTTAAATATTTCTCGTTTATTCCTTCTGTTAGTTTGCTACCATATCACTTCCGCGGAATTTGTGTACGCGGTATTAAAAGGATTCACAAAGTTTATCGTATGGTTTCAAATGCTGGTAATTCATGCTTGGAATAGTTACAATGTTGTCATGCGCTTTCCAATGGTCAGAGATTATCTTTATTCCAGGATGAATACATCGGTGGATCAACTAAAGTAGATTCAGTGCGATTTAGTACAACGAATAAAAATCATTTTCACGACAGTGACCACGAAAGAAAAACCCACTTCTGTGGCAACATTCGACCCACCTGATTTTTACGTTTTGCTAGGCTCATCGAAAACAGTGAGATTTGGACCGCCGATCACTATTTGATTCTTTAGTAACGAATCGACACGGAATTCGCGTAAATAACTTTTCCAATCTGTAATAGCTTCCGTATTTAACTGTCTTCGAGAACATTTCGTCGTGGTATATTCTTCTGTCCGCCATTTTATAAATAGAACCACTTTTTCCAGCGATAGCTTACTGCCTTGTAACCACGTTCCTTAAACCAACTTCGTAAATTCACATTTGATACAACGCCAGCGGTCATTCTTATCGGATAACGATAGAAGCATTTCGTTGTCCGGAAAGGCATAATCCTTGACGATGAAGAATTCCACGATTGCGTAAAACAGCTTTTTCTTTATAATCGATTGAACGCTCTAATTCGATAAATATTGAAATCGATCTATTTTTTTTTTTTTAAATGGAGGTGCCTTCACAGCTACCCAACGTGATACTGTGGGGACTATCTACATCTTAATCAAGGATGCTGATTTCTCTAGAAATGCGGCTCTATGCGGGAATAATTGTAGATTATCCAGATAGAAAAGGTATACATTATACGGAGGTGTAATACTCGAAGAACGTAGCAAGACGAACACAACGGCGTCACAGCAGAACATTCAAAAAATCCATGATCGTGGTTGCAGACTGCCTGTTCTGAATGTAAAGAACAGAAGAGACTTTCTCTAAGCTGCATACGGAAAAGAAGGCAACAAATGGTGTCCTAATCGTAATCTACTGATGAGTACAATTCCCTTACAACTAATCTTCTTAAAGATATAGAACCACGGGAGTTTGGGTAGAGACGTCTGGAGCTGATAGTAATAAGTGAGAGGCGATTGACTAATGCTCTCAGTGTACATTAGCTTATGCTCTAGCCGAATAAAGTGAACGATATTTTTGTTAGGTTAAAAACCACCTAATTCACTCCCGTAAAAACACGTCGTCATTCATTCACACACATCAGATGACTGAATAATGATCGTCGTATTGATCAGTCGCATAAAAATCGAATGACAACTAACGCCAAACTACTTCGAAATAATCGCCGCTTACGAGTTTTTGAAAACTGTCATCCGCCAGTAAAACATTTAACGCTGTTGTCAGCGTCGCCATTTCGAATTATACGACCTGACCTACTCGTCGACCGATAAAACAGTGAAAAACCGTTCAAGTAACGACTTTAAAAACGAAAAATACAAAAAAAAAAGAAAAGGAAGACTAAATGAGAAATGATGCCCCACGATAGAGAGGGATAGACAGAGAGAACATATTTTAAGCGTCGTAAAAAATAATAAAAAGTAAAAAAAAAAAATCATAAATAATAGAATGTAATAAAAAATAATAAAAATAAAAAATAGAAACTAAAAAATAAAAGCCATCTCGTCGCTGTCGATGAGGAAAAGGATTATCATCATCATCATCATCAAAGTCCCTTTCAACGTAGAGTTAGCAGTTTTCAGGGTTTATACGCGTGTATTATTTTCCTATTAGACTTTTCGTTTTTTCTTTTATCCGAACAGGAAAACTCTGGAAATTTTTTTTATCAAAATCGGAACGAAGACTCTCTTCAACCGATGCTTGTCGACGTCACTGGATTGGCTCGATAAGCAAATGAGAAAAACAATTTCGTCCGCCGGGAAAACGGAACAACAATAAATGGAACGTCTCTTCGTCGAAGGACACGTCCGGTTTTTTCCGCTACACTGTCCGCCGATCTAATACTCTGCAGTATCTTCTTATTTTTATTGGATACTGTAAAACAAACTTCAAATGGCCTAACGACGTATACACACACCAAACATAACATATATTTATAGGCGTACATAATTATATATATATATATATATATATATATATATATATGAAAACGAGTAAATAATACACACGAGCAAGACCATACGTTATACATACGTATGTGTTTTTATGTTAATGTTCTACCTTTAGCTATAAGAATAGGGCTTGTCCCCTATGACGAACTTTCGTAGTGCATCTATTCTATATCTATTATCTATATCTATATCTATACTAATATATACCGATATATACAACTGTAGTGTCTGTCGGTGATTTGCGAATATTTTTTTCATATACCTATTTACACCGCGTATTTATTGTACTTGTATAAATTTTTTTTTTCTTACTTGAATAAATTACAAACATCGACATATGCTGAGATAAAAAAAAATAGAAACAGCTGACCGGCATACATGGAGGCTGTTAGTGCATGGAACGAACCAGTCTACGGGCTGATACATCAATGATGATGATATATTACAAGAATGTTATAAATATTGAATGTAATTAGACTAAAATAGATAATAATTATAAACACGTACGCTTAACAAATAAAGTAGTAATTGAAATAATATATTTATTACTATTATTATTTTCGGCGATGTAGTAATTCGGTTTTCGTCTTTATATATATATATATATATATATATATATATATATATATATATATATATATATATATTTTAAATGTATTATTTTATTTTGAAACAAAATCCGCTGCAACTTATGCGCATTAGCGGGCACTTTGAAATATTATTAATGTGTGTATATTGTGTAAATATTTATGTATAGTTTATATGTGAATTCACACGTTTATGTTATCTATGTTTGCACTACGGTAATGTATGAAAAGGATCATAAGACCGGTGTATCGTTTATTTATGATTATTTCTTCTGCTTCCGTTCTCTTATTATTGTATTTATTTCATTATGATTTAGCGGGTGTAACACTTTATTGCTATAAAATAAAATTTTATTTTTGATTTTATTATTATTATTATTACTGTCATCATCATCACCTACATCAACATAATTGTTGTCAATGTTATTATCATTGTCATTATTGTTATTATTATTATTATTATCATCATCATCATCATTATGAACGTATAGATTTTAAGGATAACTTTTAGATTAACACGATTCATAAGTACATAAACGTGTGTGAGTGTGTATATAAATGAAGTGTGTATATACTTATGTTTTTACTTGTACATATACATATTTTTTATGTGCATTTATATATTTTAAAACAATTTAATTTATAATAAACCATTGCCAGCAGTTAAATCCTTGAAATATGCAAGAATTAATTTAGTCGATAAATTAAAATTTGACAAACATGTAAAATTTTTCCTGGATAATGCTAATAAATGATTTTACATAATCCTTAAAATTTAGCCTAATATAGGTAGAATTAAATATAAAGGAGGAGTTATTATTTAACAAAGGAGTAATATAATCGATATTTAAATATATATACATCAACTAAATTCGAATATGTTTAATAAAATCCTGGCTAAGCAAAGAAAACTTCTGCTCAGTGTTTGTTCTTTATATAGGAGTGTGTCCACTATAGCATCTCCAGTTATTACCGGGATCCAGCCTACTGACCATAGTCTTTTTAAATCGGCTTTAATTTGCGAGTTTAAAATGTATAAAATACATAACGATAAACTTAACTTAGTTAAAACTAACGTATTAGAATCTTATATATATCAATTTAGTATTGAGTTAAATTATAATATATTTAATAGGAAGAATTCTTTCATTGAGGAAATTAACGTAATTATTTTTAATTTATGGCAGAAAAGATGGAGCAATAGAACTTTTAAGTTCTTTCATAGCATAGAAAATAGATTTAACGTCTTAGACCAGTTAGAGATAAATTTCTATTCCAGTCAAGTCCTGTCTGATCGCGGCAATTTCGGTTCGTATTTTAAACGTTTAAATATAAGATCGTCAGATATTCGTTTATATTGCAGTTCCGGCATCGATGCGGTTGAGCATTTTTCATTTGAATGCGCCTTTACCGAAGATGTTAGCAGAATTAGCAATTTTGGCGGCTCGCTCGTGAATAATCAATTAGTAAAAACTAGTTAGCATTAAATATTTATAATATTAAGTCGATGTCAATATCGCTTTGCATAGACGTATAAGTTAAAAATAAGTTAAATAATACTGTGACTAGACTAATGTATCGCAGCTGATAACAAATATATATATATATATATATATATATATATATATATATATATATATATATATAGAGAGAGAGAGAGAGAGAGAGAGAGAGGGAGAGAGAGAGTATGTCACATCCTGTGTGTATTATATACGTACCAAAAGGAAACGAAATACATATATATATATATATATAATGAATATTTAGTAGTTATTTATTTTTGTATGCGTGTTTATCTATAATTAGCTAAATTTATTTTTGGATTTTTTTGTTACGTTTATTCACTCGCGCATTGTATAGATTTTAACTTAGTTTTCTTCTTCTTCTAGTAGCATCTCCTTGACAGGAGTTAGCCTACATCATGATTTACATCTCCTTGACAGGAGTTAGCCTACATCATGTAGTATTTTCGATTATGTCGACTACTTTTTTAAGATCTCCGAAACCGGCGGTTGTCATTTCTAATCGTTTTCTTTTACTTGGCGCTTTTCCTTCGATCTTACTCTGTACAGTCAGCAGAAAGATACCATTTTCGCTGATCTTATGCGTCGAATATTTCCGTTTCCTAGCAAGGATGTCCTGAATTATTATTGGTGTTTTGAGGTCACATTTTTCCAATACATATTTATTTGTTCTAGGATTCGCATTTCGAAAATACGATGACATAATAATTTGTAAAGGAGAATTTTACATATTTTATTTATAACTATCGTTTCCAGGAATACGTTTGTAAAAGTTTTGTAATTTTGTTTACTGGCGCTCGTGCAGTTTACGAGCATATATACCTCTTATCGAGACATAAAAATAAATTAAATTGAAAACTATTATTATTATTAAATTAATAGCTCCGTTCCGCCGTAGCAATTTTTGCATAGAAGAATAGGAAGAAAGCTAACATGCAGCAGTGGATCAACATAAGCCATCAGAATTAGAATTATATTACTATTATTATTATTAATCGTTATCACCACCAAAATGAGAAGAAGAAGATAATGCAACAAGGAAAACTACATCTTAACGATGAGTTCAAAAAGGAAGGTAAGAACTTTTCGTTGTCGGGAAAACTTTGTGGCGAGGATAAAATAGCTTTCTCCAGACGGAAGTTAAACTCTCTAAACTTCTAATCGAACAAGAAAGTTACAACCCCGAAAGTATCGAATACGTGTGGAAATTATCCAATATCGATTGTATCACACACTCTTGCGTAGACGAGCTCCTCGTACATATATATACACACACACACATTTTAATTTTATATTATATATATATATATATATATATATATATACACGTGCGAACTATTAGGGTTATATCTGTATACGTGGTTGTATACATCAGAGACATAGAATAATTCCAGGTGTATAAACCATGAGAACAATAAACCTATTCACGTTCCGTTAACGCACAACATAATCCGAATACGTATAATAAGAAAACGGGGATTAGCTCGTAAAAATGGGCGTTTAAAATGGGGGCATTCAATTCTTTGTAGTTGAAGCAAACGACCAAAGTTAAAAGAAAATCCGATTAACTTCGGCTCGACTACAATCCTCGGTAGAGAAACTTGTTGCCCAATATGATGGTCATTATTTAAAAGAAAAAAAAATTAAATCAAATCGTTTTTAAAAAGGATAATACGTGAAAAAGGAACTAACTTCACGACTAAACCGTTGAGAAAGAGAAAAGGATTTTTGGCGAAATAAAAGACGGTGTTCATTTCATTCGTTTTATAAAAAGAACTTTTATCTTTTCAATATGTTACATACGTTAAGTATATATATATATATATTTAAAGGCTGCTTCAAAACATAATTAACTCGCGGGAGAAAATGAATGGGTATCGTATGGTTGCAAAATGAATGATAACAGAATAAACGATTTTTTCTAGCGACATAAAAACGATGTCTCTATTTTAACGCTTTCAGTCGCATTGTCCACTATACGGTACATAAAATATGAATGCTGAATAAATCGTATGTCTCAATTTTAAAAATATTTATATGAACACGTTGATAATTCCTAAAAAAAAAACGCACTGTTTAATAAACATCCTGTGTATAAAATGTATAGTTTCCTGTCGAAATTTAATAAAGTGTGACGGAAAGATTTAACGAGTAAAAATATTCGATATAATCTAGGAAAATTTTATCCGCTAATCTAGAATTACTAATCCTTTTTGTACAGAATTCGTTACAAAAAAATCACCTTTTCAGACGTTCACAAGGCCCATTTTAACATTAAAACCCACCTTAAAATTATAGCTATCGCGCAGAACGACCTGAAGTGATGGAAAAAATACGGCTCTTTAAAGATGGTTTTCGTTTATAGACGTAAAAAAGTGTTTTTAATTTTCGTAGTCCCACCTACTGCGTGTAATAAAGTATAGGTGGAGGAAAATTATGCGACAAAATTTTTCAAATTTCCATTCTTAAAAATAAATGAATAAAAAAAAACAGACTATAATAACCGTATATTTAAAAATAAAAACAACTCTTTCATCGGCTGCGGGATAACATTTTCGATAATCGGGAATAAAAATGAAACGATTAATTCGCAGTCACCCGTAAGACGAGCGCGGGGTTTTAAAAGGAAAGCAGCTTTCGATAGATAGGGTTTTTAGGACGCGATGATTTTTGGAAACACGACCGAATGGGTTAACTTCGAAGTAAAGTATCTTCTTGGTAAAATTGGTAACGGTCAAATTAAATTGGTAAAAGACGTCACCTCGAATCTATTACCGAATTTCGAACGTTCGATAATATCAAAGAATTACGTCGCTAATTTAATTAATTCTCCGAATTTATCGCTACCGCTCTTACCTATCGGTAAAATTATTATCGACGAAAGGTGCAGTCTACTTTTGGACTTCCTTTGACGAAATGAAATATTAAATATATACAAACTATCGACATACGCATTTTACTAATCATCCTTTATGAGATTGTCCTATCTGGTGTAGTATAAGCAAATCGGCGATGAATAAATAACAAATTCTTCAGAATAAACGCCTACGAATCATCATCTTTAATGCTCGTTTTCATACAAAAATTTCCGCATGCACTCCGCACTAAATCACCCCCGTACATCTCGATAACCGAGCTGCTAAATTTTATCGTAGGTGCCCCGCAAGTCAATATTAATTTCTACAACAAATTGCTAACACTTACCGCACCCTTCAATTACCATACAAAAGATACGAACATAAAAGGATTAAACATTTGTTTGCTACGCCCTAGATTTCCAAATAATATTTTCATACTACTTCAAGTTACTTAACGCTAACTAATGTTTATCGTACGTTATCGCTATTTATAAGGCTTACCACATTTACTTTATTCATATAACTACGAAACAACTACATATTCTACAGCTATAAACACGTTCATTACGTTTCCTCATTCCCTTCATTCCATGTGTGTATGTATATGTGTATGTAGAAATGTGTGTATGTATGTATACCACTTAACGTGATAAATCATTATTCATATTTAACATAACCTTTCCGCCGCTATGAAGGGTTTTTATTTGTACTTTTCCCCTGCACAATCGTCTGTTTAATAATTGAAAGCTAACTTTAAGATTCGTTCACTAAATCTAAGGCACGTAGTGACAACCATACCACCTGCTCGGTACACGCATTTTATTTTATATAAATATATATATATATATATATATTCCGCTTTGTAAACAATTTAAATATACTTATTATTTATTCATTCATTCATCGTTCATTCGATTAGCTTCTCAGAGTTCTAATGATAAAAATTAGTCTGGAAAACTTCGATCAAATTAAATGAATTGATGAAATATTCGTTTAAAAAATTACCGCGTCTCAACGTAAAGTTAAAGAATTTCAAAAAGCAACTACTAATAAATAGTAATCAAATTCTGAATGTAAATGATTGTACTATTAACGGATGTGCTAAATATGCGCAATAAATAAAATCTAATCTAAAACCTTATTTTAACCCTTTCAGTTACGACGCTCCCTGTATGGTACATGATAAAGTGACGGTTTTTGAAAATATTTTTATATAGAAGCATTCAACGTTTAAAGAATAAGTAATTAAAATCACTAGATTTACTACGTCAAATTATCACAAAGCTTTCTGGCTATTAAGCCATGTTCGGACGAACCGAAATAAGAATAAAGAGTATTATAAAAAACATTCGAAATAAAATAAAAATAAAATGCGAGAAAATACTTAATCTAAATAAACAATATTGCACTAACGGCTCCGATTAAAGACTGGGATATATCGATAAAATAACTCAATTGCGAATGTGGTTAACAAATCATCATGTATTTATTTATTTATTTAATGTGAAGCCACACAACAGCTAACAGCTAATTATATACTACTAATAACATATAACTAATCACACCCACTACCCATCAGAATGACCCACACTCTACGTTTAATATAAAGGTGATTAAATTTCGTAATATACTTCATCTTTCATCGAAATTTATTATTGAATTTAATAAATCGCTGTCATTTCTCCCTTTTATTATTTTCATGTTTTCCAGTAGTATTTGCCGTTTCTTATGATGTATTTCTGTATGTCAAATTTTTTATAATTTTCGTTGACATTATTGATTATGTGTTTTAATTCTTTGCAATGTTTCCCAAAAATAATAATTTCTAGTCAACACGAATTTATATGTTCCTTAAATCATACTGCGAATTATTTGCGTGTTTCTTTTATATATATATATATATATATATATATATATATATATATATATATATATATATATATATATATATAGTTTATGTGTTTTGAAAAGAACTGAAACTTTCGGAACATGCTAATATTGACCACAATCTTAAAATCAGGATTAATTTTTTTTTTTATTTTTATTTTATTTTAGGACGCTCGACTACAAAGGTCATTTGCGACCACGGAAATTAGATACAATACATTATAGAAAAATTATTTACTACTTATAACAAACTTTTTTAAATCGGTTATTTTTTAGAAAATACATTACTCGGTGTATTACATCTTCATTGTAGAGCTTCACTTCTATCTAGTGCAGTTATTGACGACAGATTATGTTGTTGTTCGAATTTCAGACATTCTGTAATGACATGTTCTACGGTAAGCGCTGAACCTTGACAAAATTTGCATGTTACCGACGACGCATTCTCCAGTGAAAAGTCCGGGAATATATATGTAATTAAAACTGAACATGATAAATATATAGAAGATATCCTCACGCAATTCATTTAGTTTATGATTATTTCGATATAAAGGCATAAAAATGTTACTGATAAAACTTTGATTCAACGAGTAGCTGGTGTGATACCATAGATTATCATACAAGAAATGGTCGACTTCTCTCAGAAGACCTGCTTACTTACATAATTTTGTCCGCAATATAAACAAATGTATAAAAATAATAAGAAATGTTAGGATAGTTACATTTGATTTAGGTGACAACACATTATATTATATTATATATTTTATATATATATATATATATATATATATATATATATATATATATATATATATAGTTCTGGAAGGGTTATATTTTATGAAAGATATTAATTTTGGTTAATATGTGCATGTTATGTTACTCGGTAAAAGTGTTTTTTTTTATTATTATTTCGCCACACCGGCCAATCAGGCCATAATTGGCATTTCTAACTTCCAAAATAAATAAAATATATGTTGTCTCTTCTGTCAGTGAATAGGAGACAACCAATAAATAAACGGATTGTTACTTCAGAACTAAATCTAGTTAAAATTAAGCAAATTAAACATATGCTTTAATAAAAGTAGAATTGATCCCCTAGCGCGTAATTAACGCTTATTGAAGTTTCGACATAGCCACTTATCTTTCGAACAGTTGGAAGCATATAATAAACTATATGCTATCTCACTACTCGTGGGCTAGATGATGATCGACGCATGCTTGACATCTTGACATCGTTAGACGCAGTACGTTTATCTTGTCGGATGATGTGTACTGGTTGTAGGAAGAGCGTCCCGGCATCATATTCTTTTTAGTCTTCTTCTAGAATTTCCTGGCAGCTTGTATCTGAACACCCGAAGTATATTCAGATTATCGCTTAGACGAAGTTTGTTAAAGAATCTAAGGTATTGTTACACATGCACTTCTTTAACAAATGGAATATCAAGATCTATGTGAAGAGTGAGGTTCGAGACATATCTAGGAGCCGCGACCATCATTCGAAGAATTCTTGATTGCTTTCTTTGTATTAGTGCTAGAAAAGCAATCATAATTTTGTTCATTGTTTATAGTTTTTTTAAAGACCAAAGAGGTAACTGACGAAATTAAAATATGAGTGTATAAATCAATAGCCGTCAACCATAATGAGAAAACAGATTTGAACGGATGATAGAAAGTGTCGAACAAACATCAATTATTTGTTTAAAAAAATATATATAATAATAATTTTGCAACGAACCGAGTTGCAACTTGTGCCTTACACTACAAAAACTGGATTAATTACAAAATAGGATATATTAATTGTCAACGAGTGATGAGAGTCGATGATACATGTGAGCGTTTACAAGATACGCTATTATTTCATTAGACGTTTACCTGATCTATTACAATTATTTTCACTCAGAATTTCAATGAAAATGTTTACTCATTCATACTTTGGATAAAATATCATACAAATAAACAAATATACACAGACATACATATATATAGCACACAAAACTACTTAACTAGTTTTGCTAATTCGTACAACTATAGTCGCTTGACCTGATGTACATTATATATCGATGATAAATAATTTCTAGGCTGATTTAATAGTTTAATAGTCGTTAATATATTCATAGGGTTTTTTCTATTAATTTTTAGACTCTATTAATTTCGTTAATTATACAAAAATAGCAGATGTTAAAGGACGAATCTAAAAAATCTTCGGGTAATAATTAATGACGTAAACCGCACGGAGTGTTTTTATCGCATCTGCGTGTACCCTTTAATATAATACAAATTGTTTCAGTTCTCACATAATTCCGGTTAGTTTAGTTGTTCTAATTAACACGTATAGATTACACACAATAAATATCGTCATCAATAACGTTAGTCGTAATTATAGGAACATAGGACGTTTTTATACGTTGCTGCACTGATCCTGTATCATTTTCATTTTCATCTTATGCGCGCCTTTTACTTATAATCTACTCGTTAGATTTCGCGCTAGTCGAATTTTTCGTTTCGTCTCGATATACGTATAAAATTTGAACATATGAATTATAAACAATTATTACGTGATACAACGTCACGCGATAAAAAAAATAAAATAAAATACGATATCGGATTAAATATTAAATTATCTACACATCAACTATCGCAAACTTTATCAGCTACCATCGCCCGTTTTACGTTCCGGACATAATCGATTTCCGGCGCATATGTTCAAAGAATTCTACACAACTACCGAACAGACACTCTTGAAAAATTATCGTTTTGAGACTAAATTCGTAAATTATTGTTCAATCGGAAAAGCGGCCGGCCAGATAATTATCATCACCGGTTCCATATTAGTATGTACAATACCTTTACCGCTACCGTCAATACGATATGCATATTATCTCCGATGAAAAGTACATTTTCTTTAGTCGCCGCTTATACCAACACGAGCAATTCTCTCTCAAATTTCTCGTAGCCATCCTCGCTGTTAATTCGCATTATGCTAGCTTAGCGGTTTTTTTTATTAACGCATTTATTTTTCTTAAGATATTAGTGAATACAGTCTATTATATGTGATTATTGGATGACCGCATCTCCTGCACCACCGTTAGGCTTAATCAGACAGACGCGGCTCCTTATAAAAGCATTCAGATTATAAGTAGTCAAAGTCTAAAATTATTTTTATATATAATACATTCATAATTTCATTCGTAGGAACTGTATACTTTCCGAGTTTACTATACAATAATTACAATGTTTATATATCTAGAAAAATATTTATAATGATATATCGTACATAATTCACAATAAAAATTTACAAATATTTACACATAATTTTCATATTTTGAATAAGTGATCTAGAATTCACATGTAGTATCATCGAGACGACATTGAATAAACACACAAATACAAACAATCACACACACTTTTACACGCGCGCGCGTACATACACACACATATATATATATAATTTTATACCAACATTGCACCACTGCGCGAAGCTATCAGTTATTTTTGAAATCTGGAATGTAATACTCGGAATGCGAAAATTTCGAAATTATTTGCTATGGACTTGTTTTTTAGATTGAAATTTGTTTCATTGAACTTCCTTTCATTGTTATACAGCGGACAATCAAATAGTACGTGCCGCGCTGTTTCTACTTGGCCACAGGGGCATTTATCATCGTTCTCTAGACCAAATCTATGGAGGTATTCGGCGAGTTTGCCGCGTTCTGTTAATAACTGCGATGTGTAAAAATTTGGCTTGAGGATTATCTTATGCCTTTCCCTTACGTCTCCTTTCAAAAGCGTAATGCTCCCATCTGTTTTGCCACGTTTCTAGAATATATTTTCTTATATTATTTTTGACTTGACGCGCACAAATTTTGGTGTGACTAAGTGAGGTTATACGGCTTGTTGGCATTAAAAGATTAGTTTGATCAAGCAACGCTCTGTTTATGTACGGGAATGTGTGATGGTTATGGCGAACATAATTCCTCTGCTTAAGATGAGTAGGTCTAATGGAGGGACACCCTTAGCAGTACAGAATCATATAGATAGAATAGTGAAATGGGCACAAAACTGGCTTATAACTTTCAACCTGATAAAAAGCCAACACATTTACGGTTACTACGAAACAAGTTACATGTCCTAGATTAAAATTGCACGATACTGTAATACCGTGAACGGACTCGGTCAAGTATGTACATACACATGGATAGACGGCTGACGTGGCGTTTTTATGTAGCTCAAACGCTAGACTACTGTATCCATAATTGTCTGCAAAATCAACATTAAATTGGAAATCTAAAAGAAATATCTCTCTCTCGATCGTGGCTCCAATTTCGAAAATGATTAGAAAATTTTTAGAAACGGTACTTGGACATTGTTGCAATATGAAACGATAAAATATTAATATATGAAAATTATTCGAATAAACATTTATATCGGTATACATTTTCAATGATAATAATAAATAAAATACTTAAACTTTTAATATTAAATGTTCCTTATTTGTAATCGATTTTATATAAATTTTTAAATATCAAGTAAAATCGAAAATCACGGGTCGTTAATAATTTGTATATCGTTGTAGACTTTTCTTGTTCGATAATAATTATTATCGTATTAGAACGAGAAAGAACGTCAATTTATTCGCATTCTTCAAAATGCAAGTTTAGAGGGGTGAATATATTCTTATTATACATGACTTATGGTCACAATATATAAATTATATATATATATATAATATATTTTTAAAATGCACCGACAGCAATCAGTTCAAACTGAAACTGAGTTTACCACGACGGTGACAAAAATGAAATATGATACTTTCTTATTAACAGAAAGACGAAACGTATTTCAAGAAAACTGTCTGGTTGTTTGTTTTAAAAACATTATTTATCAGAATTCAATAGTTTGATAATTTTGAACAAAAGTACCTAAGCAACGTGATGACTTGCACTTTAATGACGGGAGAATATTTGCTGTGAAGACATTTATCGTGTTTAACGAAGCCAGTTACACATAATAAGGTCTAATAAACTATGTAATGTAACTTGGCCTTATATATATATATATATATATATATATATATATATATATATATATATATATATATATATATATATATATATATATAATTTATATTATCCCGGTAACCTATAGAATTAGCTGCATAAGAACTCGGCGAATTCGAATTATAAACCTCAATTTAAGCTTATAGAATAGCAAATAAATAAAAGAACAAATAAGTGTACATAAACATTTAACGTTACCTTTATATTGCGATACATTCGGTGTTTTCCAACTCATATTCCCTCGTCACGTGGACCAAAAATATAATCGAGCACGATGATCGTTGTTAACCTCTTTCGTGCTCACACACAGACCCCCAAAAAACGATCGAAATTTTTTTTTTGGGCTCCAGGTGATCAAAAATATTCCGATTAAATTTCGATTTCCCCGACTCCTTTCATTTGTTCAGCGAGGCATTCATGAGATTTTTAAAATTTATTTCAATATCCCTTTTCCTTACGAGGTCCTCGATTGTTCACGAATCCGTTTATTATCATCGCGTCTGACCCGTAAGTCAATAAGTACCGCATTTTCGTAATAAGATCGAGTTTGCTAATTCCGATTCTTACTGAATATGTCTACTTATTTATTCCTTAGATCGTTAATTTGGACTGAATTTTAAAGTATCCTAACAGTGTCGGCGATTATTTTATTGTTTTGTCCATCAGGAATTATCGATGAAAATTTATTAAATTCCAAGCCAACTCCCTCTTTGCCCCAATAACATCTATCGTACAACTGCGCGTTGTTCGTAAACATTACCGTATCGTCAACAAATCTGCTTATAATAATCATGTTTATCATGAAAACTGAAAAGAAAATTAAATTATTTTTAATGGCGTATTTATTGAACTTAATCAGATATATATATATATATATATATATATATATATATATATATATATATATATATATATATGTATATTATTAGATACACTATTAACGTCTACCGTCTACTCGTGATTGATGCAGCGCTTCGATTAATCCTATCAATGCTCGAGCAGCAGTTCGGTGACTTATCATCTGTCGCGCTGCTTTTCAGCATATCGTTGTAACACACTGTGAAAATTTTGACCTGGAATTTATAAATGCAGGAAACCGTTAAACATCTACAAACTGTACAACCGGATGTATCTCGGCCGTTAAAGTTGAAGAGCGGTTTCCGAGAACAGCTTCGTTATAATCGGAATGTCGCCGATATTAAAATAACTGCGAAGAAACTGCGTAATTCGGATGGTGACAATGACGAACCTCTACTCGAATTTCAGGAACCGACGTTAAGAACGTTTTCGATATCGCGCTTAACAGTACATAGGGAAGAACTATAGACATTTGTGGATCGAGGAATGTAGAAACATTTTAGAATTCTATCCGCTAAACAAAAATCTGCGACTTTTTTTTTCTAAGTAACTTTATACTATATCTATACATGTATACATAGCACTTTTCGATAGTAATAACGTCTTCTGTGGGGTTAATCATGATTTATTTTTTTGTCCTATAAAACAAAACTAAATACTTTTGAGTTTCTCCAAGATCGTTTATTTCGCTATAAATTCGTATTTTTATGTATTATCTAATAATTACGGCCATTTTTTATACACTTCGACCATGCACTCAGCACCAAAGATGACAGATTAGATGAGTTCTACATTATATGTGTGTGTGCTGGTGTAATCTGTATCCATACCATGTATATAATGTAGATATTTATATTTATATAAGTATATATGTATATATCACGACGATCTTCGTATGTATCTACATATAAATAGATTTAAAAAACTATTTAAGAATTTCTACATCATAATATTACAACTTTACTATATAATGTATTATGAACCACTGTATTATACAAAAAGAATATATGTGTGTTTGAATATATATATATATATATATATATATATATATATATATATATATATATATATATATATATGGGCGAGATCTAATGGACGTTGTATGTGACCTTAAGTCGTGGTAATAGTAGTGTCACAATAGAGTTCTAGAAAGAGTATTGTTAAAATGGCGATCATATTATTAAGCGCCGGCGCAGGGTTACGCATGCAGCCGTGAGAAAAAGACCAGTTGATCGTTAAGATAGATTTAGTCCAAGTTAAAATGCTAGTCCTAATGTTGTTGGTCCTAGTTCTGGTGATACAAGTAAAAAAGAAGCTGACGGTTAGCTACGAATTATGTATTGAAGCTTAATAAATAAATTAAAATTACGTCCGTTTTTCTGGTATAAATAATCGCGGAAAATTCGGCAAAACGACGATGTAACTAATTAATTTACAGCTAATAACTATATATATATATATATTTTTTTTTAATGGGGGTGCCTTCACAGCTTACCTAACGTGATACTGTGAGGACTATCTACATCTTAATCAAGGATGCTGACTTATCTAGAAATATCGCTATAGTGGGGAATAATTGTGGATTATATAAGTTGAGAAGGTACGATACATTATAAGGGTAATGACGTATTTGACATAACTGTCTAATCGATTATTCGTCTAATATTTAATTCTCTCAATCGAAATTACACGATATTTTTATTTATATTGCTGATTTGTTCTGTCGGATTATGTTATAAAAGCAAATCTCTTTTTTCACTTTGCTATTTTTCATAATATCTAAATTTTTCTCATATTTTATTTTTTGTGTTTTTCCTTTTGTTTTGTATAAATTGTGTTCATTTTTACTCTTTATTTTTTTGTATTCATTCGATAATGGCTTAATAACCGAAAAGCTTCGCGGTAATTTTAAATATATAAAAATTTAATGAGTTTAAACTACATTTTTGATGTTTGTTTATATATATATATATATATATATATATATATATATATATATATATATATATATATAAGACATATTAATATATAAATATGCACGGATGAGTGTCAAGTTATTTAATCTTATATAATATATTAATTAAAACGTATTAAATATGAATCTTTGTTTATTTTGTACCACGAATATTATTATCCGATTATAATCCGATAAATTATGAGGAAGTCTCCTAAACGGTTTATTAATTGAATAATTCTCCATTATTTTCGTTTAAAAAAATAATAATAATTAAATTTAAAGAAAAAATAACATTTTAATCTTTTAAATACGTTGATTACGTTCGCGCGGATAAAAAGTTTTTTAAACAATTTTCTCATTAATACTTGTCCCGTATAAATAATTCCTGAAAAACGAAAAAAAAAAAAAATGTATAAACGTTTTTTCTTTTCTTAGAATTCTTTGATTTTACTTTTTTTTCGTTCGGACGTTTTGTATTTATTTACTGTTCTCGTAAAACATGGAGCCGTTAGTAACCGTTTTTTTTATTTTATTTTATTTTTTTATTTTATTTTATTTTTTTTTCGAAAAAAGAATTACCTGCCGCACGAAAAAATAACGCTGCTCGCGAAGATTAAGTAGTAAAGATAACCGAAGAAATTTAAACGTTTAACGGAAGAAAGAATACAGAGAGATCGCGTTAAAATTAAGAATAAAGTAGAGGAAATAAAGGATACTAACGGACGGAAAAGTTAGTCGTGAAAAGTGGATTTTATCCGGAAAATTTCCAGGATTAATAAATAACGCGCGCTACGGTAGAAATAAAAAAAGAAAGTTAAAAAAAAACAGGAGTAATAAAAATAAAGAGCTAGAGAAAAGAAAAATGAGAAATAGCCGGCTCTCTAACAAACCGCAGAGAGCTGCCGCCGCTACTACTGTTCCGGATTAAAAAGAAGGTTAGGTAGCAGCAGTTGAATGACTGGTTACTTCGCATGGATGGTGGTGGCAGAGCGGTTGAAACATATAATAAATTACCGAAGCTACGGCGAACAGAGTAGATTTAGATTAGAGAAATGAGAAATGAGAAGGAAGTCTCGAAGAAAGTGAGAAAGAAACAAAGAAACAAATAAACAAACAACGAGATGGTAGTAGCGTAGTAAATGGTTTTAGAAAGTCCCATTCTAAAGTGGTCGGAGTTGAAATAAGAGAGCAAAGTTGGACGAGGAAATAGAAAGTAAACGTGAAAAGTAAATGAAAAGGAATTTCCCGAGCTTTTTAAATAAGAAGTAAAGTATTAGTAGCGAGACGTGAATAGTTGCAAGTTGTTAAAAATTACCATTCACTCCGGCCGGTGCGACACAACAATAATAACAAAATGCGACGTCGACACTGTTCAGAATCGCGGTTCTGGAAAATTATTGCGGCGGAAGAAACAAACAAGTAAATAACCGATCTCCGGGGCATTTTCGAAAAGTTTACCATTTAAGATGTAACGAAGTAAGAAAAAAAGGTTATTTTAAAGTTATTTCTTTGTAGTTGGTTTTGAAAAAAACCCTAGCTAAACTTTAAACCTCTAATATCGTATGTAAATATATTTATTTCGATTATAATAAAGAAAACATTTCGTAACTAGGCTAATTTATCGCGAATAAAATATTCGTAAGTTGCGAAATAATTGACCAGTGAGTGCAGGAAAATATAAATATCTAAGGGTGAATCGTAGATGAGAATTTCTCACCAGCAGGTGGGAATTCTGTTTGGAAAATAATTTTAACAAAGCTTCTTTTACTTAGTGGTCACGATTGCCTCTCCAACAACCATCGATCAGTGTCGCTATCGATTCTGTCACACTCCGCAGTTCGGATTTTTGTTATGATCAGTTTTTATTCCGGGCCATCGAAATAAGTGTTTTTAATCTTTATGACCACATTGGCGCAACTGGCCGAGAAACATTTAAACTTGTTCCTCCTAGTATTTGCTACATTCAGTTATCCATTGACTCCAATTTAATGATAAATATAATACTTAACGATAAAAATGGCCACTACTACACGGCATACATTATGAGGAATAACCGTTTGTTGTTACCGTCATCTCCGATCGACAGCGGACGACTTTAACCGGATGACTCAATTCGGATGTTGACATTTCGTATCACGTTCTCACATCTATTTCTCGGAAACAACTCTACGAGTAATTTGTCCGTATTACGTAAGATGAAATAAATTGTATCGAAATAAACCTAATGCTTCTAAATCTACAATCGTCCGAATTCATAACCTCTTAGACGGACTTCAATACAGTTTACCCAAAATTAGAAAAAAAAAGTAACCTACCTAAATTACCACCCCTATGGACCAAATGCAACGATAAATATGAACCTAAACAAATTCAACATCACCGCACATACTGAAAACCAAATTTAACGAACTTGTCCGCAAAAACTACGGAAACTACACTCAAATATACACCGACGCCTCTAAGACGCTAAACCAAACCACTTCTGCTTACCTTATAAGGGACAGAACGCTAGCATACCACTAGGGCATACAGGTGAATCAATAGCTATATACAAAGTGTTAAAAAATATAGTCGAAGAAAAACACAAAAATAACTTTATAATATGCTCCGACTGAATATCCGCTCTACAACAGATTCGGAGACTGATTAAAAATACTAACTTAGATATTGTAAATATAAAACACATCATCCATAAACTCATACAGTAAAAAAATCAAATATTGTGCCTTTGGACTCCAGCGCACTCGGGAATCACAGGAAATGAAATAGTCGATAAAGCACCAGAACAAAATCAAAAAACATAAAAATTATAACATCTGCACTCACAAACGATCTCTACTCAATCATAACACAAAAAGTCAACGCTTTATATCAGGAATACTGGAAGACCCAGTGCGCTCACACACATCTTTTTCAAATCAAACCCCAATTTTAGGACACTGGAAAACCACAGAACAAAATAAAAGGCGCAACGAAGTAGCTATAGCTAGATTACGTCACACCCTACTTACAGCACAATACCTACTGAACAATACACCTGCTCCAAAATGTCCAACATGTAACACTCCAATAACAGTACACCACATACTACTGGAATGTGTAAAATATGCAAACCATACCTTTACAATGTATCAACCAATTCACTAGGAGAAGTACTACAGGATGACCCACAAAAAATAGATATATTATTAAAATTACTTGCAGAAACCGGATTAATTAATGCCATATAACCCTACCCTTAGACGCAAATGACCTTAGTAATCGAACGCCCGTAAATAAAAGAAATAAAAAAAAAAACACAAAAAACTATAATTGTTTGTATCTGCGCATACGTCCGTAATATTTTAAATTTCCTTTTCCCGATTATACGCAGCACTTCAGCTCGGTTTGAGATATTCTGTTCAGCCGTATCTTCATTAGTTATCTGGTCACGACAAAAAGATTTTCAGTATCCTACGATTACATTTTGAAGGCTTTCGTTGTCCTAAATTTATAGCGGTATTCATTGGATGCCACAATACCGTATCGGACGCATTTTGTAAATTCAAATTCCTCCGAGTCGCCGAAAAAAAAGTACATATATATATACTAATAAATTCATGACTTAGTTCCGCAACCAATACTTATAAAATTTCATGTAATCGTATGTTTTTTTGTTTTGTTTTTTTTTTAAATTAATTATATAAATTATAAGTGATTTATTTTAATTGTTTTTGTTGCACGGTCAGCTGAATTATTATTTATGTAGGTTTTTTGATAATCCGAAAATTTTTCAGCGAAATACACACATCCTTCATTTGTTACTATGTTAAGGGCGAATATGCACAAAATAAAACTATGTACTATCGACTCGCTAGCGTTAAAATTAGTCTACTGCACGTCGTTATCAATTAAATTGCGACGTGCGAAATCAATAAAGAAAATAAATCGAGGAGTGAAAATATAAAATAACGCATACTGTTTACCGGTTTTTTATTTTTTTTTCCCCTTAATAATTACAAAAATTTATGTTATACAGCATAAGAATTTTTGAGTGAAACAAACAGATCCTTATCGGCAGCATCAAGCTTAACGATCCTTGAAGGAATGGGGATAAAAATAGGCAAATAGATAAATGGGGCAACAAAAAACTAAGACAGAAATGACAGAAATCAAACAGGAGATACGTGAAGCGGATAAAAATAATACTGCGTCAATTAAAACACGGACAAAAGAAATAAGTAATAAAAACAAACTGAAATTTAGTAGAAAAAATACCGTCACCAATAAAAAGTTCTTCGGGCATGTGATCACAGCAGATTCTATAGAAAAATTGATAAGGTAAAATAGACGATAAGGACGCAATTCCAAACCGGCACGTGGATCAAATAGACGAACGGTTGTTTGTCTTTAGAGAATCCTCCGCAACCGGTCGGAAGAAAATCGAGAGACTGGGACAAAGATGGTGTATAAAATCTGACGATACTTCGGAATAATGGACGAACTGTACGGTTGTCGAATCAGCCTAATACGCAACAGACGACCCTTACAAATCGGCTTCCGGAAGTAGAGGCGCAAAATTTGCGCCTGGAATTCGACGATTCGGATTCAGCATTACGTTGTATAGGGATATCGATTGTAAAATCGCGCTGCCCGAGGGAATTTCCGAAACGCTACGCGAATAGTTGCCGAAATATTTATACTTACTCGGAAAAAGAAATCAGTGTAATCGTTGTAGTGGTCGCTCTTGTTAGTACAAATTCGAAGCGGCCTATTTTTATTTATCGTTGAACGCATCGAGGTACGATTTTCAACAACCCTTTAAATGTATATAAGACATACAGTTTTTAGGAGGTCTCCAGTATAAATCCGACAGATTACGTAAGCGTCTGCAACACCCGGATTAGACAGCGCTATAAAGTTACCCTTTTTAAGTTCGTTCGCTTAGTGGAAACGTAAGCCGTTGTCGAAATTAATTTTCCGAACCGTTCCGAGACTGCCTGCCACGGAAAGTGAAAACAATTAACTAACGAGTATCTCGTGTAAAAAACTCACACATACACACAAAAACACAAACTAACGAGAGAAAAAATACGTCCAGAAACGAAGGGATTTAATTATTCATGAAGGTCGACATAATGCATAATTCTTTAGACATCAGATCTTGTCAACTTACGTATCAGTATCGACGATAAATGCGACGGATACTCTTAAAATTTGTTAACGACCTCGGGATAATGAAATTTTTACATAATACACAGAAAAAAAAAAACCTGAAAGTGTTTATGATGTTCTTTTCGACGGATGATTATCCTTGAAACGTTAACGGTCGGAGGGGGAAACAAATTAAGCTTATTTATAAATGACATCAACTATCGGAATATCCCGAATGTATCGCGAACCTCTGACTGTACCGATAAGAATTCGGGAGGATAAATAAAAGCCGTTACGAAAACAAAGACATTTGTCCGTGAGACAAGACGGATTAGAATGTCCATATTCATTCCTTACAACAAAACTCTCGCAGTTTAGTGCAAGTCCGCAAACTGCATTCAGATTAAAAGTGAGCACTGTACAAATGCAATCAATCGTGAATGCTTAAAGTTGCATAAGACGGATATAGATGAAGTATAATTATTTTAATTCGACCTGATTGTGATAACTGATCGTAACAAAAACACAAATTTTGCAAAGCGGAGATTAGCGACGGATGTCATTTGCGAGTGCGGCAAACTGCGAAATATTCGGAGAAATTCTGACGTTAGTCTACTTGGAAAGTATAAAAGTGAGTGAGAAGAGCCAATTTCGAAAAATGGTTAAGTCATTCGGACACTTAATTACAAAGTCAGAAGGCTTCGAAACACTAGTTTGGACAACGACGCTTAAAATAAAGTAGACAATCGAGAAGTTCATAACCGGATTAACGAAGAAAAGAATATTATTAAAACTATCTCTCGAACGAACAAATGGATCAGTCACGCGTTAATATATAATCGGTTACTAACAAAAATAATAGAACGAAAATCAGAAAGCAAAAGAGAACGAGCAAAGAATTTATGATATACCGGAGAGTAGTGATTTTAAGAATTATAACGTCTATGCTTGATAATGACGTAAAAGCTTTGAGCAGTTAAAAAACTTTTATAGTGGTTAAACTGTGATATGATTTTGTGTTCTTTATAAAGAATTTATTAATCAAATGGTGAAATTGAGAAGCGTAGAATTATTAAGAAATAAAACGACTAATGGTAAGAAAATAGAAGTGGAAGAAAAAACTATTAATTATGAATTTGACTGGTTTGTACCGAGAGCAGCAGTTGGTTAATTATTTTAATACCATTATACGATCGACTATGTAAAATGTTATCTCAAGCGTAGATAAATCGCTAATACAATAACTTCTTACTGCAAATTTTCCTCAATATGTGGTGAACGATAAAATGAAAATGCCTTATTTCAGCCTGAAAAGAACATCTCCTTAAATTCCGCATTCACTCACTCCAAGTTGCTTACGTGCTTGGCTATACAATGTCTTACAACACAACTATCAATATCTATTTTCTTATTCGAATTTATTACCCACAGCAAAATACACACATCCTCTGCGAACTTGACATCAACCTGCCACCTCTAAAAAAAAAACATCTGAGCATCAGGGCGCAAGGAAGAAGTTAAACTTAAAGATGTTTTAACTAAATTCGCTCCAGTTTTTTTTTTTAATTATTACGCATATATATATATATATATATATACATACATACATATAAGAATAAGCCTACCTATGTATAAAAGTCGACACGCCTAAGGCAACAAAACGTGGTTTAATAGGCGGGTGTTGTATATATACATATATATATATATATATATATATATATATATATATATATATATATATCTGTCCGTTATTTCCGCTCGCTTGCTCGTTTTGCAGATTAATTCACCATATATAACGCGCCAATAGAAGTTTCATTTCAAAAAACATTCTCCTGTCTACTCCCTTTTCCATAACCGCTCATATAATATGTGACACTTCTCTCCTAAACCTGCGGTCATCACCACTATCCAACAATCGTGAACCTTCTAAACATTTATAAACATAATGAAACACTATACGCAAATGGAGCAAAAAAAGAACATTCTACTGGTTGTACCGTCGTATGTAAAACATAATACAATTCGATGTCAACTTCCACGATCTCCATACTGTCGGTAGAGTTTCATGCAATCTCTTGCGCAATTAATACTGGATAACCAGAATTAAATTGTGCTCTATTATGTATACAGAAGAGACGTGAATATCAACATCCCATCGTGAAAACCATATTGGAAATATTCGGATCAAATTACACTCGCATGAATACCGGAGCACAGAAATATCAGAGCCAATAACGAGGCTGGCACATCGACAGCGGAATCGCACAAGATAACATTAATTTCGTTCATAACAACGCCGAGTAAAGATATCTTGATCCATATTCCAAAATTTAAAAAAACGGTTGGAAGCCTTCGAAATGTGGGGTTGGCGCCGCATGATGAAGATTCCATGGACACAGAAGAAAAGAAACTCCGAGGTTTTGGGAATGGTAAATGAAAAAGGAAACTAATAGGAACAATACAGCAAAGACGCGAAAGACTTCTAGGGCACATACTGCGGCATAACGAATTCATGACGGTCATAATCGAAGGAAAATTGGACGGAAGAAGAAGAAGGGGAAGACCTAGAATGACGTGGATCGATCAAGTAAAAAGAAATAATGCAAATAACGTATGAAGAGATGAAGAATGTAGCAAACAACAGGAATTGGCTAGCTACAACGACAAGAGCATGCTCTTATATACTGATGATGATGATTCAAAGTAAAGGCGAAAGCAACTGAACGATTCACTATTCTTCCTCACTGTGACGTCATCAACCCAAAGCCGGTTACGTTGACGTTCTTTCTATTTTAAGTATTCAGTACTACAATTCTTATCTTTTTTAGTCGCGCAAAATAAATTACGACGATGTTAGTATAAATGAATAATTTAACGATAATAATTATAAGCACGAATTTCGAATAAACCCTAACACTCGCGTACAAAACTATCAATAAAAAAAAATTGTTACACGCAATAATAAACTTATAAATGGCTGAGTTAATTTTTATTCCGAAATCACAATTTCATCCTTCGTCAACGTAAAATTAGTTAAGAAAAATCAATAAACAGAAATTTTGAATACTCGACGAAAAATTCTTTTTTAATTAGATAATTACAACTCGAAAATTTTGAATAGTGTAATTTTATCTTTCGACCAAGAATAATAGTTTTTGTTTTTTTTTTACACTAATTTAAAATCAGAAAAATTAGAATTATTTTATCTTTCCTTTAACGAATAATACTTTTTACGCGATATATATATACATAATTTTGAGAATAAAATTAACAGGTTCGTGATCTTCGGCATTTTATCTGGTAATGACTTCAGCTATCTGCCGTCTTGATAAATTTTCTGATTTCTTTTACACTTTAACAAAATCGCCATACTATCATTTATTTGCATATTATTCTGTCTCCTTTATGTTCAGCTCAGAAAGTTGATTACTTTGTAAGTTCCGACTATTCAGAGCACCTGCACATTTCACTCGTGGGTTTTATTTTTGATAACATCAATTTATTTTGTAAATACATTTTTTATCTATCTAACCATCAAGTAAATCCGAGTCTCAGGCTTTAGTTCGGATGTTTTTTTTTACACTTGTTCCTCGTGGCTCTTCAAGGCAGAACAGAAACTAGTCAAAATCTCCAGAATTTTGTCAACTTTCTGTAACTAATTTTAACCTCTATATTTTCATGAAGCACATGTTCCTCGTAATATTAATTAGCGGAAGTAGAGGTGATTGCCAAAAATCTGCAATTAATTTCATCTACTATTCGTACCTGGATTTATAATAACGGAAAAATGACTCTTACTCTCCAATCTATTTTGTATGACTCCGCTCAAGATTTGACGATCCGCCTTCATTATTTTCTTCCTCTATCAAATACTTGAATTTCGTCTAACATTAATGTCTTTCTTTTATCACGTGTCGTAATTTACATTCCTCAAGTTATGTTGTTGATTGCGCTGAACCAAAATTTTTTATTTTCGCACAGCGCTGCGAACGTTCTTTTGGCGCACGTTGTTCCAATTTATATTATTACTATTATAGTTTTCTTGTGATAGCTCGCTCATATCAAAACCCCGTTTTGGCAATATACAATAATAATTATAATTATATGTTTTAGTAAAACACCGTGGAACCAAATTAAAGTAATATCTAAAACAAGTAATGCTAATAATCATAATAATGCAACAACATAAAATATGAATTGGATTCCAAGTTTTATTAATCAATATAATACTCCTATTAATAACCTTGGCAATACTTTTTGTAATAATAATACAAATAATTCCCACATAGACAGTGGCATAGAAAAATCATTTTCCATCTGGGAACTTAAAAAAGCGTTAGATCATAATAAAAACACAAGTACTAGAGTTTATGATATACCATACAAAGCGATACAAACTACAATAAAATACTTTCAGGAACTTCTTCTTGAATTTTTAAACGAATCTGTAATTAAAAGTACATATATACCCAACGAGTGGAAAACGCAATATGTATGTCCAATACTTAAACCAAATACCTATAAATTTATTAAGCTGCTTAGGTAAAACAACTGAATCTATGATTAAGGAACGTCTGGAATGGAGAGTGGAACACTAAAATAAAATGCCAATAACACAGTTCGGTTTTAGGAAAACATTTGGAACAAGGGATAATATAGCTATTCTGACTAACGATATATATATAAATATGTCTAAAAATCACTACATGATAGCCATCGCCTTCGACATGTCAAATGCATATGATCTAGTCACTTTAGGTATTCCCACAACATATATTAAATGGATAGCGCAATACTATAATGGCAGAAAATTAATTATAAAATATCAAAATGAAATAAAAGACTGATACAAGTGAAACAGGTACATGGATACCCCAAGGATCAACCCTTAGTCCATTGCTATACAATTTATATACAGGCGAACTAGATAACATACAGGCCAAAACAGTTAAAATACTGCAGTATGTAGATGATATAATGATATAACAACTACAACCAGCTATAAGTAAAATGACAGAAATATTAAAAAATTACAACTAAAACTAAACAATGATAAGACAAAGGGAATTTTGTTCGCCGGATACAGAATTAATCACTACCCTCCTATTACAGTAAATGATACCTGAATTCAATTTGTTAAAGAAATATAATACTTGGGCATAATGTTAGATGAGAAATTAAATTGGAATGTTGAAACCCAAAAGATATAAGGATATGCACCAATGGTACCAATCTAATACATGCAATATCAGTAACACCGTGTGAAAGTGACCCTAAAACAAACATTGTATAAAACACTAATACTGACTCATTTTAACTACTCATGCATATAAATTTAAATTCCAGCAACACCAAAAAAATCCAGACAGCATATAATAAAGCATTACGCCTTTGCATTGGAGCAATGAACTCAAGTCCAGTAACAACGTTAGAGCAGAATGTGCTGAACCAAGTATTATACTACGACAACGATATATTACAAATAAATATATGTTAAAAATTAAAGGAAATAGAAAACATATACTAAACAAACAAATAAAACAATCAGAACCTCCGATCAGAAAACCTTACTGGCAAAGTTTACCACCCCTAGTGGTGAGTGCTAGAAATTTATGCAACATACAACCTATCCAAAACTATAAACTACCAAATATATACAATTAAATACGAAGACTATACACAACCGCTTCGACATTACAATACAACAAATCTATTCTCTAAACAAACTGGTATTAATATGCAAAATAAAATATTACAACACATATTATTTACTAACTTTCCTAACCATGAACGAATTTATACTGATGGATCTATAGACATTAATAGACACCGATACCAAGCAGTAATATATCATGAAAATATAGATCTGATACGAACCTTCAGAATAAAATACGCTGGTTCATCCACAAGCGCTGAAATATATGCCATAATAAAGCATGTGACTAGAGGAGGTCAACCATTATGGAAATTCGAGAAGTACAAACAACATCGAAATAATATGATACGGGAATTATTAAAATACAAACACACACTTCCTCTAAGTATAGAATCAATAGTAAATGATCCAAACAACGAACATCCGGTCAAAATCATATATATAGGTTTATAATTTAGAATAACATAGAAATATAATAGGCCAACTATCATAGAAAAGCGACCTACAGGCCAAAAAAAAATAAAATAAAACTATATGTTTGTAACTATTGAGCGTTGAATTAAACCTTGACCCTATTTAAATTAATTTAAATAAATTAATTAATTAAACATTTTATCTGCCATTATGTCGTAACTAATATTATATATTATTCCTTATTTCGTATATTGCTAATTTACATAATGCGATTATTTCTATGGTTATCATTATAAGTGATAAATATATATATATATATATATATATATATATATATATATATATATATATATATATATATATATATATACAATTAAATCTATGAACATATTGGTAATTTTTATAAATTTGTTGTTTTTTATTTCGAATTGAATATAGGACGATCATCGTTATATATATATATATATAAATAAAAATAAACAATATATGCGCCATTGCTCAAACCCGGTTATGTGCAAAACTGCACAAACACGGGCTCACCGTGTAATGAATAAATTCCCAAATCTTATCATGATATAATGGCAGTTACATATACATTTCAACAAATAATGATAAATACTTAAATAAATACGCATATTAATTAAACGAAGAATTACGAGATAAGTAACGTACGATTCATTCGGGTAATTATCAATTTCAAATATTCGTTTTCTCACAAAGCTATTCATAATGAATACTTCCTATTAATAGATATAGGCTTAACAAAGCCCCAATAATCTTCTAAAAGATAAATTACTAGGAGGGTCGATTTTTTTGAAAATAATATGAAAATTTGGTTTCTGGCTAGATGTCAAAAATTTCGATAATATCACACGTAACGCGAACAAAATGAAAAATCCCCCATTTGTACTCGACTTTCAAAAAATAAAAGGCTTTTATAATAATAATAATCCGAAACGCAAAGCAGAATACCGAATAATTAAATACAAACAAACCATTTGCCAAATGATTCGATAAATTTGTTTTTATTATAAAGTATTTTAATAAACGCTGAACAACGGTGTAAGTCACACGAACATATTTCTCGCGCTGCGATCGTCTGCGAATGTCCGAAATTGCAAATTTAATATTAATCGTTCAAGTCACAGCTTTCCCTATACGACTTTTAATGTCAGAAAAAGATATAAAAAAAAACCTGTCTATTCGTAATAATGTTATTAAGACGTTTCAATTCTGAAAAATCTACACACCCTACAAATATAAAAGAAATGGTATTAAGCACTCCTCAAAAATACAATAACTACACAGACGCGTACACAGACGGAGCAGCAAAATCTATAGCAGGCGGTGACAATTCACCAGCAGCTTGCTCTTACTAAATTAATAATACACTACACTTAATCCGACTAAGCGATGGCTGCACTTCTCTGGATGCAGAATTGTACGGAATTATGTACTGTATTCACTATATCAGATCAGCTGTACTTCTACATCGAAAATCATTGGTTATAACAGTTTTCTCTACTAATATAAGGATGGGAAATCCGCATCCTATAGATCCCAAGTCACATTGGGGTGCACGGTAGTGATAAAGTAGACCTTGAAGCTTGGTCTGTGGTACTTTCACCAGTACCAGAATATTCAGCACCTCCACCAACATTAGCACACGTACTCATGAACAACAGTAAACAGGAATGGACTGCCGACTGGACCTCACAAACAACCTTCCTGAGGAGCATAAAATCAACCATAGAACCCGGGTGGCCTCCAGATGGCACAAGCAGAAAATAATATGGTACCTTAAACTATCTACGTGTGGGTCATACAGCCGTATCACACGCCAACAAAGTGCTCCCTATGCGAACATTTAACAGAGCCAACAGTCACATACTTAATCTACAACCGACACTCACACCACACAGGTTAAAACAAAATACAGGACCTAAAACAAAATACAGGGCCCGATACACAAAATCCTCTCAAACAACCCTCAATTAATCGGTAAAATTCTTACTTTTGTCAGGGAAAGCGGACTCCTAGCATACATATAAACCAGACACTTGTCTCCTTATGCTGTAATAACCCTGGTAGTTACAAACGGCGTATGGAGATTTACATAATATTTAAAAAAAAAAAATATTGAAAAAAAGTTAATTGTTATTTTATCGAGGTTAATACGTATTTTCATTTATAACTTCGTATAGAAATTTTTTATAGTGTACGATTGAAAGGATTGAAGATGACAATGGTAAACTTTACGCTGATACTAAAAATCTGCGCATTTTTCTGATTAATGAGATTCTAAGTCTAAATATGTACCAAATTGCACAAGCACTCAATGTATACTATATATATATATATATTCTCTCTCTCTCTCTCTATATATATATATATATATATCATCATTAACTTACAAATAAAAAATCCGATTATTTCGCAATGTTAGAAGAACGAGTTAGAAATTTGATCCAGGTCACCCTCTTAATTATAATTGACAGAAATACAGTATAAAAACGAGGAGCAAAAGATAACGACTGTCAACTAATAAATATCTAGTCTGTTTTTTTGTCATTATTTTATTTATTTTTTTCATCGTCAAAATTTCTTAATCTTGTTAAGATTGGGCGATAGGTAATTTGAAATGTCAGAATTCTCCGGATAGCGCCATTTTTTCCAGTTACTATATCCGGGTGTTAGTATTTCTTTGATAAATTACATATTGTCTGAAAATATTATGACCAATCCGTTTCTATCATCTTTTAATCTTCCTAATGAGCTTCTGTTTTCCTTCGTCACTAATTTTTTCTGTCCAAGCTACTCTTTCCATTCTACTCCAACACCGGGTTTCGAAAGACTCAAACTGGCTCCGCATCTTTTTACCTATCGTCCAAATTTCCGAACCATAAAGTAAGACGCTCTTTGTTTTAATCAATTTATTCTTAATTTCTATACTCGTGTGTCTCGATGTTAATAGCCCTTTCTTCTTTTTCGTAAATGCCCATTTCGTCCCAATCCTATTCTTTCTTTTATACCGTGCCATCGTTTGTTATTACGCTTCACAAATATCATTGGTTTTTTTTTCGATTCTATTCACGTTCCGTCTATTTTCTTATTATAACTCCCAACCGATGTCTTCTTTTTGTTAATCCTCATGTAAATTTTTAAAATTTGATTCATTTGATTTAAGGCTCGTTGTAGATCTTGTTTATTTTCTTATATATATAAAGTCAGTTAAAAAACTAATAATTAAAGAATTACCTGCCATAGCCTTGAATACACGATTCGCTTATCATAGGAACACGTAGTGACTTGACGTCAGTACGACTATCCGATTAAACGTCGATTTTAAGAATTTATTTAAAGTTTTCCTACGTATATGTAAAAATTGAAAATATTAAAAGTTCGCTTCGAAGCAACTTCGATATAAAGTTGCTTATTCCACTAACAATTAATATTTTTTATTTTTTCTAGAAACTTGAACATATCTTCCATACACTAATCATCCCGCAAGCAAATTTCTTCGAAAAAACTAGCGCGATTTATCGGGTAATTATTTAATTACTATACTTTTAACGAAATTAACTTTACGTATAAACTATGACGGATAAATAATTTTAATAATTCGGTATTCTTCGCTAGTACAGATCTATGTGCGAAGAGGAAATCGATTTTAGCAATCATTGCTTATATATATATATATATACGATTTTATTTATTGCTTATGAAATATTGTGTAATATTTACTGTAAACCTTATTATAGACGAGTTCACACACATACACGAATACAAGCAAAATTTCAAAGAAAAAAAAACACGATAACTTATGTATAAGTACATAACTCATACATAGACACACACACACACACAACTTAGTGAGCTATTACGAAATGTGGTATTTATTGAAACGACCGTTATTTCTAAATTGCAGCATTATAATCTTACACAACCGTATTGAGAAATTCTAACGCGTTTTAGACGCTTGCAAGGCGATTAATTAATCGGTTCAATCTCGACACTTAATATTAATGATACTATAGAATTAATATATATAACATCGATACCATTATTAATTATTTTTATATCTTCGTTGTAATTATTTTAATACCTTTGTTTTAATTATTTTAATATATTTGTTGTAATTATTTTAGTTCCGATATAATTGCGATACACACACGTAAACTTAAAAAAAAAGTAATTAAAACTAAGAAAAAATGTTCTAATTTTAAAATTATATATACATATAATATACTGCGATGCGGTATAAGTTTTATTTTAATTTTATTGGATTGTTAAATTAAAATTATGTATTATCAAGGAGACACTATAGAAATATTTTTCGAAAAAAATGTTCGCTCATAGATTTTGCGACTTTTTACAGAAACAATTATTATAGTGTCTCGTTTATGTGTATGTTACCCCCGATTTCATACACGATCATATTCAGAGCCATCATCTAACGCCTCGATATACGGCGCTTCAAAAAGGATTTAAATCTTTCCAAGCTTTTGAAATCCATCCTACAATCGAACCTGCTGAGGCACGTTTGATTTTGCCAGTTGGTGTGAAAGAATGATCATTTTCAGTCAACCACCGATTGTATTGCACACGAATACGATCTTTAAATGCTTCATTAACACCGACATTAACTGGTCGTAACTGAGTTGTCATGCCTCCAGCAATGACTATTAAATCGCATTTTCCATTTGCCTATTTGATTTTAATGTTGTCAGATAAATAACCGCGAAACGCATCTATCACTAACATGCTATCCCGACATGGTTTCGCTCCCGTACGCACCCTAACCAATTTTGCACGTTCACTTGTGAACCAGGCATTTTGTTGTGCACGAACAATAACCCCGTTACAAAAGGTTTCATTGGGCATAGTTTTTCTGATCAGGATTACATAGTACGTTAGTACTGCCATCCGTAGTAGCACTCAGCATAACAGTTACTCTTCATTTTTTCGTACCCGGTTATTTTCACTGGTCTGACACTATACGACCTAATGACAGACATTATCTTTTCACGAATTTTTCACGCCATCCACTACTACCTTTAAATTGGAGAGAATTAATTCTTCTCGCATTATTGGAAAACTTTTTGTTTCAAGCTGTTTAAAATTAGTTAAAATATCAATTTCCGGATATCTTCCTATTGAATTTTTTGTTCGTTTACACTCGAAAAGTTATTTTTCAGTTTACACCAGCGACGAACGTTCACTTTGTTAATCGAGAACCGTCTTATATCCGATATTTTCGGCGCGTCAAATAATTTTACGTTTAAATTTCGCGTCGTACGTAAAACGTTTTTCCATAATCAAAAAAAAAAAAGTACGTAAAAAAAACAACGATGGGTTACGATACCTGCGATGTTTGATAGAGCAACACTGGCTGACAACCGACGACTATGACAGGAAATGGGAACAGGTTTACAGTGTGTTTAATCATCACTTTTTTAAACAGCATTTTATTCAAGTCCATGAAAGACGATTCATATATGAATAGAAGGTTATTGTATATCAATAGCATAATGTAGTAAATACAATAGGATCACTGTTGTTCTACGTATAACAAGACCTATAGTGGGTAGTTTTACTCTCACACATGTGGTCAATTTAAAATGGTACCTGCAATTTCATTATTTCATACCTTCAAACATGAAAAAAGTTCGAATATGTTAAGTGTACATCTATATTAGGAAAATTAAGCTCATTATCGAAGATTGGCCAAATGTATGCGACATTTTTCTCCTAGCTATTTCCATCTCAGATGATTCTGTGTTTTAGACGTGCAATGCATTCCTGCGTGTTTGTTAATTTCGTACATACCACCTCGTATCTTTTTCTCAATTTTTTTTTTCTGCCTAGCGATAACCATTTAGTGCTTTTCTTGGCCTATCTGTTCATTTCCGTTGGAATAATGTGCCCAGTCCAAAATTCCACTCTATTTTCCCGTATTTATTTCCCATTTTCGTACTGTCTGTTAATATTTTATTATTTACTTTGTCCATCCTCGTTACTATTTCGTCGGAATATATTTCCTTTCACGTCTGGAACTGTTTTCCGTCTTAACGCTATTCTGCGTTTAGAAAGAAAGAGAGAAACAAAACGTATATTTTCACATTATTAAGCATTACAAAAGAAAAACAATAATTATGACACTGCGCACCGTTTAAAATAAACTTACCGCAGTAACTATAAATATAACAGGAAAAACTTAATTTTTAACAATGAATGTTTAACATATATATATATATCAATCATCATCATTTTGCCTGGTTTGTGAATAGGAATGATGCTAGATGTTTTCCATATTTTAGGATAATATCCTAATAATATGATTGCATTTATAATATTAGTCAGATAGACTACTGCTTTTTTTGGTAGATTCTTGATCATTATGACCTGTATAAAATCTGTACCAGTAGATATTTTGTTATTCAGGTTTTTTATGTGTGTGTGTAATTCCTTAGGCGAAACCAATTTGATTTCATTAACAGACGTAATATTAGATTTACAAAATTTACGATCAGTAGAGTTAACTTTTCTAGTATGATAAACAGTAGAAATCTGTGAGTTTTGAGAATAGACCTGATAATAATAGTTTGATAATAATTCAACTTTATCTTTATCTGAATAGGCTGTAGAGTTATTATACGATATGGTATGTATGAGTAATTTCGTGTATTTTAGTTATTTTCCAGATACCGTTATCTCGTACCGATACCGATTGGAGTTTTTTTGTTCTAATTATCATTACGGTGTTGTAGGATTTTTGTTTTTACGATGTGTGTTAGGAAATTTAAAATTATTTTATCCTTAGCCAACCTATTTCTTTGATATATTCTCCTATAGTGGTTTTTTAGTTTTACTAGGATTTTTATTTGATCAGGGAGATAGTAATGATGATTACTAAACTTCTGAGGAATATAAGTTTGCGCAGATTTTAATATGGTATCGTTGAAGGTAGTGATGACATCATCTACTTCCTTGGTTGAATTAGGTCGTTTGGATATGTTTAAGGTATTATATATGAAGTTTCTATAATTATTCCAATCGGCTCGTTTGAAGTCAAAAACATATTTTTCAGGAATTATTTGACACAATTTAGTAATTTCAAAGTAAATGGGGTTGTGATTTGAACTTAGGTATGGGAGAGATATAGGTTTCGAAACATAGGGAAAGTGTTTAGAGAGGACTAGATCAATTGTACTAGATTTGTGAGTATTTGATACTGGATAATAAGTTGGACGGTTTGGGGCTAAGACTGTAAAATTATGACGATAAGAAAGATCGAGTAATGTATTACCTGATTTGTTGTTGGAATGGCAGTTCCAACCTCTATGTCTGGCATTAAAATCCCCGGCTACGATAACTTTACTGCTAGATTGCAATAGCGTGTAGATGTCTTGCTCAAAGTAGCGTTTATTCGGAGGACAGTATAAGATAGTTCGCTAGTACAAAATATAAGACCAATAAGTCTAATTAGCAATGTCAGTAAAATATGCGAAAAAGTGATCTTACAAAGATTAAAATCTTATTCCAATGAGCGAAATATCTTAAATGAAACGCAGTTTGGGTTTAGAAATCACCTATCAACGGTTATGCAACTAGCCCGCCTTACAGATCATATCACTGACCAGTTTAATCAAAATAAATACACTGGGCTATTACTGTTAGACATAGAAAAAGCTTTTGATAATGCATAGCACAATGGCATCATTTATAAAATGATACAGTACGGATTTCCTAAATATCTTATATTGATCATAAAATCCTATTTATACTCTAGACTTTTTACAGTACAATTAAGTAATACATATTCTAACCTCAAACTAATCTCCTCTAGCGTTCCACAGGATAGTATTCTTGGGCCTTTTCTGTATATATTGTATATAAATGATCTACCACATATAAAGGGCACGAACACTGCGTTATATGCAGATGATACTGCAGTGTTTACTTCTTCTTACAGGATTGACACCATACAAAAAAGACTTATGGATAGTTATCATAAACTATACAAATATTATAATAAATGGAAAATCAAAATCAACAACCAAAAAACCGAGACCATACTTTTTACTAAACGTAGACCTCAAACAGAACATTCTATAAAAATATCCAATGAACAGCTATACTGGAAATCATACGTTAAACATCTCGGTCTGATACTTGATAAAAACCTGACATTTTCAAAGCACATTAATCACACTATTGAAAAAGCCCATACGAGACTATATAAATTATTTCCTATATTCAATAAGAAATCAAAAATGAGTACAGCCAACAAATATTTAATTTATAAAACTTATTTTATGCCATTACTGTTATATTCCTGTCCCATCTGGTGTAGCGTAAACAAGACAACTTTGAACAAATTACAAGCATTCCAAAATACGTGTTTACGAATTATACTGAATGCTCCAATTTATACGAGAGTATCAGAAATGCACACTAAATTAAAGCATCCATACATATCTGAAACTGTAAATAGCCAGTCCAACAAATTCTATGTAAAGTGTAGTACTAACCCGCATGCCATAATAAGGAAAATCGGCAATTACACACGACAATCACTCCAACTACAATACAAAAAATATAAACATAAAAGAATTAGGCATGCGCTTCTCTAAATGGCATGGTTACCTAACTCGAAACCACGCTATACATTAAATTTTGTTTATTATCTTAAGCTATATAATAAGAATTATGTACACGAAAATATGTATATGTATAAGAAAATGTGTTATGTGTTTCACTATATATATATATCACTATTAAATAGACAAATTAGTAAAGTTAAGCAGGGTTTTCATTTGTATTTTTTCTCTGCAGTTGATTTTATTTTCTTATTCCTATATTAATCAAATATCGCACAGTATGAGCAATTATGTAAGCTCGGTATGTGTACATAAATGGGAATTGTAATTTATTTATTAAGCTGAAATATACTTGTTATTATTATTATTATTATAATCATCATCATTATCGTAGTCGCTTCCCCTTTACAGGAGATTGTGTACATCCTTTCTCATATGCTGCGATTTCTGGCGTCTTTAATGATCTCCGTCAGGGTTTTGGTTGGTGAGTCATCCGGTGGATTTGTCGCCATCAACTCCATCCGCTTTCTTCCTCTTGCTGGCTTTCCCTCTATTTTTTCTTGTACTGCCAGCAGAAAGACTCCACCTTCACGGATTTTATGTGCTATGTATTTCCTTTTTCTGTTCTTAACATCATCTACCATGTTTTTCCGTTTTTCTCCTATTTTTGATAAAACTGCCATATTGGTTATGTAATCTTTCCATGAAATCCGGAGCAGTCTTCGGTAGCACCACATCTCGAAAGCAGCAAGTTTCTCTTCGCACTTCGCGCTCATAGTCCACGTTTCACAGGCATATTTCAAAACGGACCATATATAACATTTCATTATCCGCTTTCGTAGGGTGAGGTTTATCGTTCGATTTCCAAGAACTTTGCTTAGGTTATTGAAGGCCTTTTTCGCCATACCAATTCGTGTCTTTATTTCCTTGTGGTTTCGACCACCGTTATTTATCAGCGTGCCAAGATATCTGAATTCATTTACATTTTCAATTTCATGTGTTCCAATTTGGATTATAACCTTCTTGTCGTCATTCTTTGTAAATTTCATCACTTTTGTTTTACCTACATTGATTTTCATCCCGTATCTCAAACCGGCGCTATTTATTCGGTCGATCATCTTCTGCGTTTGTGTTTCTGTTTCAGCAATTATTACTTTATCGTCTGCGTAACTAATTTCATTTATTCGTTCCCCATTGATCTTGAATCCCATTTTTCCAATTCGCGCTTCTTTAATCATTTCATCTGTATATATGTTGAACAGCCTTGGCGAGAGAGGACAGCCTTGCCTGACTCCTATCTGCATTTCGCATTTATTCTTTGAGTACTCCGTTCCGATCTTTATATTAGCGCTTTGACTCCAGTACAGATTATTGATAATTTTTAGGTCCTTAATATCGATATTATATTTCTTTAGGATTCCCATCAATTTCAAGTGATTGACACGATCAAATGCTTTTTCACAATCAATGAAGCACGCAATGAGTTCTCTATTAGCATTTAATGTCCGTTGAATGATTACTTTCAGAAGGGCTATTTATATATATATATATATATATATATATATATATATATATATATACACAAAATTCAGGAAAAATAAACAAAATATAAAAAACTATACAAAGGGGATCGTCAAAAATATAAATCAAAACGTATTTAATATTTAAAAATGAATGTTATCGATAATTATTTGACAAGCTATGGTAAATTATGCTCGAGTCTGCGATGCTTATATTTAGTATATTTTGTTCTTAACTGCTTGGAATTGTAATTTCCAATCACCGTAATTAGGTCATTATCATGCGTAACAGCGTTTACTTCTTTTCTAATTCTACCGGTAAAACAGATTTTTTGGTCTACATGTATAAAACATCGTGTACACATACTATCATTAACCCTTTCAGTTGTACATTATAAAATTTTTATACAAAATTATAAATTTTGTACGAGTGTTTATTAAACAATACTGCTCGGTAGGTGAACTGTAGATAATTTTCAATGTATTTATATAAATACTTTTAGATGTGAGGCATTTCACGTCAAACGGAAAATAAAAATTTTTCTTATAACATTTCGTATCGCGACTAAAAAGGTTAAGTTTCGCTACCGATATGTTTTTTTTTCGTTTGAGAGTTTTTAAAAATTTTCTCCCGCTTATCTTACACGCAATTAAACATTCAGGGGCCCCTCGGCCCGTGTAATTGTTTAGGCCCCCTTGTAAAGGTATACATTTTAATGGTTTTAAACAAGAATGTTTTTCATACAATGTAAAATTGTAGATATAAATATTGCTGTGTAAAATTAAATGTAAATCTAAATATTGCTTTGCATAAAAACGTAGAATTGATGGTACTTTTTAGATTTTAATATTTTCCGCATTTAAAGAAATAACAATTAAATAATAAAATAATAATAGTTATTAAACATTTATAATTTATTAAAACCAAATCGTGGTACGATTATTTATATATATATATATATATATATATATATATATATATATATATATATATATATTTCACTTAGTTAATGAGGGTTCCCCATGACACGTGGAGCTCTGGGCCAGGACTCAGTAGGGCCCACGCGTTAATCCGGCCCACCTTATACGCGTTTAATTATAGTCGTTATTTTAATATTAATACTGCCACCAGGGGTGAGGCTCACGCTGGAACTCTACTATGTGTAAATTGTAATTTAATCAAATACACTTTTCTTTCTTTCGCTCATCTAAATGCAAGGTTATTCCAGTTTTTGAGTAAAGTAAAAAATGATAACTAACTAATCAAGGATAAATTATTCGTTTCTATAGGTCTAATATATATATATGTGTATGTGTTTAATGTTTCGTGTGTGTGTGTTAGACCGATATACAAAACATTAAAGAGATAAGCAACGTCTATCGATAGCACTGCTTTATCATCCGTTCGTATAATTTAACTATTTTCCGAGTAAAACGGATATTTCCATTTAATAAACGACCGAGATTAGGGCTCTCGTTCTTCGTATTTTTATTAGAGCTTTCTATACTTTTAAAGACCTCGCACACACCCAACCGTTAATATTTCAGTAAAGTCGACCACTTATTCTGGTGTGTATGTGTACGTAAGCGACAATCCCTCGGGAGATCCCGGTTATCTGAAATAAATTTTTCCTACTTTTTTGCGACATCATTAAATGTAAATTAGTTGGACGCTAAAAGTGCGGTTCGTTTTCTTTTGAGTCTACATTGGGCAAATTTTTAATTAAAATTTCGAACGGGTCGTATACATATATCTATGTATTTCTTTTTAAAATGCAAATAACTAAAATTACCATTCGATCTAATCAAGGAGTGGATAAAACATTTTCATACTTTTTTTTTAACGTTTCCAAACGCGTTATCACTCGCGTTAAATCTTACCGATTAGTCAATTTCGCAAAAAAAAATTTGAAAAATAAACGCATTATCACGATACGCTTATATCGGTCCGATGCTGCATGTAAGCGTTCCCCCTTTTCTTCCGTCTGTGCCGATCACCGATCTCTTCCATCCACTTTACACCGGCTAACTTTTTTATATCATCCTGCCATCTTGACGACTTCTGTATCTTTCCCTCGGAAGCAAATCCATTGTTCGTTTCGTTCATCATTTCTTCCTGCCACACGGCCTGAGTTCAATTTTAGCTGCGCTGCGCGTTCCACCGCATCCAACAATATAGTCTGATGTCTTATCCATGCACTGGCTTCCCTGCCTGTTATTCCCAACATTATGCTTTCGTAGGCTCTCTGAGTAAGTTTGATAACTATATATTGCGTCAGACTCTGTGTTTCCGCTCCATATGTAAACATCGGAAGGATGTTCATATATTATCCTCTTTAGCCCGTCGGGTATATCTTTATTCCTGAACGCCTTGTTCAACTTTCCAAAAGCTATCCAGGAGAGATGCGTTCGTCTTTTTACTTAGTTAAACATTCCATACTTCTCTTACCCCATATTGTGAGCGGTATATCGGTAACATTTTTAAGAACCACCTAAAACAGTGAAATTCTTCGAACAAAAAAAATTATTGCTGGAAATTTATATAAGCGGTTGACATAACCGAGCTGGATCTAACCATGACTTTTCATCGTCGGATAGAGATACCTTTAATAACGACGTCATGGAGTAAAGTTTTAAAATTGTTGGATGGGGAGATTAGAAGAATTTCATCATGAAGGTAATTCTTTCAGCAATTACCCTGATAGTTGTTGAATAAGTACAAAAAAAATAGAATAAAAATATATTAATGGGATAGAACCGTCAGAACAAAACAACAAATGAACAATGGTTATAAGGAGAAGTAAAATTGATATTAAGAAGACTTGTGCATTTTCGTAAACCTTTCTCTCTACTCCATAACACTCAGATTCGTTTATATATATCGCCAATTCTGTTTAATACGTACTCGGAATATATCGTTAACATTGTACTGGATCAGTGTTTGGGAGGTACATCATTGGATGAATAAAAAATTTGTAATCTGCGGTATGCAGATGACACAACGCTGGTCGCTGTCAATATGAACGAAATGAAAGCACCACTTGAGAAGTTAGTGACGGTTAGAGCCTCATATAGCCTCGTTATAAATAATGGTAATGGAGGAAACACAATGCCGACAAAAGAGAAAAACTACATTACGAAACAGTGGATAAATTTACATATCTAAAATCGTTGATAGGGAATAACGGTAGCACGGATACAGAAGTAAAACAACGGATACAAATTGCCCAGAGAAGCTATAATTAAATAAGCTATGTTAAGATAGATCTACAACGAAGAACACAAAAATTAAACTTATTAATACGTTTTCAATTCTATTATACCCTCGAAAAAGGCAATTATGGCCCGTATAGGCAATTTTCAGATATGATGTTGGCGAAGAGTTCTTAGGATACCGTGAACAGTGAAAATAACTAACGCTGCCGTGATAAAGCTAATCGGTATCACGAAACATATATCACCAACTATTTTGATTAGAAAGATGAAATATTTCCGGTCATTTTACACGAAAATAAGATGATATGAAACGTCGGTTTGTGGTCGCAACAACAACACGCTGGGCAAGCATACCAAAAATAACAGGTATGGACTTGCAGTTGTGCTGTCATTAAGCGGAAAATCGAGAACAGTGGTGAAGAATAATTACAACAACGTCGTCATGATAACGACACCCCTCTGTGGTCAAAGGAGAAAAAGAAGAGTACATGTGCATATACCATAAACTGGAAGGCGGATCAAGGAAGACCTCCAAGAAGGTGGACAGATGACCTAACAGAATAAGCAGTGATGCGTGAGGTTTATAACAGACAATAGTAATTTGGAAGAGGCCACGCCAAATGTTAGCGTTAGAAGGCTTAAAGAGGATGTATACATTGGTTCGTTTTCCTTTAAATACATTATACGCCAACATTTATAATCATAAGTCAAAGCCAATAATATACGACTGAATCGATTAAACTATTAATTACATAAATTGACCTAACAGTTATATATGTATATGTTGACTAGAGTAGTAGCTTACAAGCAATACTACTAAAGTGTACGAAACGATTTGATGGTAACCAATAGCAAGTTCTACGTATCTATTAACAGTGAATTAACGGAAAGCACTATTTTTACACCACGCGTTACTAACTGACACCTGACTGAATATTCTAAACATTATCTTTTATAATTCCATGTTTTGTACGTTTTCTGAACAATTTTCTATAATTTTAATTTAATTATATATATATATATATATATATATATATGCGCATCAATATGGACTCCTGTATGCATATATAATTATAAAGGAAATTATGAAAAATAAGTTACACGACGAAATAAGAATGGCTAAAAGCGCTCTAGCAAGACGAACAAAAGTATGGAAAAATCATTCTATTAAAATAACAACAAAAAAACTATTAACGGAATCATTGGCATTTTCAAATCGCGCTATGGCTCAGTCATGTACAATGAATAACAGACTATGTCGAAAGCTAGAAAAGTTTGAAATGTGCTTGTACAGACGTATGTTTAGGATTTACTAACGCGTTAAAAATGAAACAACTCGGTATAGAACAAAAAAGATAGACTGGCCCGAATAATAAAAATAAAATGTCTTAAGTTTTAATATAACACGACTAGATGGATTGGAGAACATAATACAAGGATTAATACCGGGGAAAATGGCGGATTATATATAAGATATGACCGAGTTATCAATGAGCCGGCTAACAGAAGTCACAGAGGATAGAAATAAATGGAGAAAACTGACCGCAAAAATATTTCTCACGACATCCGTAACCAAATAAGGGAGTGAACAATATATATATATATATATATATATATATATATATATATGCGCGAGGACGTAACTGCTAAAGTGCTCGACTATCAACCCCACAACCGCGATCGCAGCTTGCGACATAAAGGTTTTTAATCATCAGGAACGTCACGTGGAAAGCATGCGCGCGTACTGACGTTGCATACGATGGTTAATATTCTTTTAAATAGGAAGAACTGTATCGCTATAGCGAATTTTTGTCCAGTTTCATATAAAATGTTTATCCTTTCAATTTAGATAAAATAGTTTTATATTCTCATTGAATTATTTATATATATATATATATATATATATATATATATATATATATATATATATATATATATAATAAATGTGTGCGCGTACAATATACCATAATATCGCCTAAGAAAACCTCGGAAATATTTCTTCTATAAACGATGTTAAGTATTAGTTTTATGAAAATTCGAACATTTCAGGAATTAACGCCGAATTTAGTTATTTTAATAGTTCTATAAAGGGTATTTGACTATTTTAAAAATTTTGAATTTGCAGCCGGCAGAATGAATGTTCCGTGAGCCTAGTTAGTAACTAAGAGAAATTTTAAGACTAAATTAAATTTTGAAATTTTACAATTTCATTTCGTTCGTTCATTACATCCTAACGAGCTACCAGCTCGCTTCGAACGAATGGAATCGTTAAGATGAATTGTTATATTTAGTTAATTATTACCCACTTAATACGGTGACACTTGCATCGATTAATAATAATAATAATATTATTCCATTTGGCTAACTACGAACCACGCACAAAGGACATTTTAATTGTCGTGGAATTTTCTTTTTCACCTTTCATTATTCTTTCGTCTGCAAGCTGTGTTGCTTTCCTCTGATTCTCGGTTTCTGACGAAGCCTTTAAATACGTTAACTTTTTCTCGAAATTTCTTTATTACTTACGTTCTCATTTTTTATTTCCGATACACTTCTAATTTCTACAGTACACACAATTTTATTTTTAATAATAATAACCAAATAAAATAAAATAAAATATATTTTAAATATTTCAAACATTTTTACAATGTAAATTCTATAATGAACAAATTAAACAAAATAATACATTCTGTGACCCAATAATAATAATAATAATAATCATAATCATAATCATAATCATATTTTATAACATTTACATTACATTTATAGTCAAAGAACTCATCTTATGCGCACAGGTAATACCGGGTCATTATTATTAAATTAATCAATAAATCGCTGCAGAATGTAGAAAAAAGGAAATATAAACTTCCTATGTGGATACTGTAACCGTGTAAACACGACGACGACATACTAGTATAAAGTGTAGCGTAAAATAAAATATTCAAAATTTTAAACATTATGCACGTGTACACGCAACATGTAAAAATATACGAACACTTTAATTTTATATAAAATTTCTTAAAGAACGTTTATAGATTTTTAACATATAAAGAAATATACAGGATTAATTAATATAGCGCACCAATTGATTCATTTTATTCCGGACCTAAATAGTTAAACGCTTTCGCCGCTTTCTGTGGTTTCTAAGCCGTAATTTAGTATTTTCCGGTAAAATGTTTTTCGTGTTGTGAAATTTATCGAAACGTGGTACTTTTGTCCTTTCTACACCAGCTGTCCTGGTCTTAACATTAAACCATGATTTAAGCTTTAAAATGTAATCTGAAATATGTATAACTGTTGCATATTAAAAAATATGTGGTCAGAATGTCCCCATTTATTTGCCAGTAATTGATCGTATTACAGACTTCATCAATACATCTAACGGTCTAATGTAATGTTTACGATATTTTGCTGCACCACCTCATTGCCGTAACTTGCGCAATCGGTTGATAATGCCGTATGTACGATATAAATGACCTACTGAGAAATGCTGTTTTAAATAATAAAAGATGAAATTAAGTTTTCTTAATGCATTTGCAACATAATTTACGTACTTACCCCACGATAATAAATATTTAATCCGAGTCACTCTTATGATCAAATATTTGAATATTAAATTTAAGTTTTCCCACAAATTTTCCTTTCGTTAAACTATATATTAAATATTTTGTTTCAGTCGGATTCATTACTAAACGATTTGCCAATAAACAACCAAAAATTTTTGTAGAAATTTACTAATAACACCGTATCATCAGCATAACTAAAAATAGAACCTGAAATGTCTATATTACATAAATCATTGAGATATATATATGTGAGAAATAAATATGGGTCTATTAGCCCATAGGGCACACCATAATATGATACTTCAAACTTAAACATACGCGTATAATTTGTTTAAGCAAAATATCATGATTTAAAACATCAAAAGCTTTACATAAATCAAAATATATTTCTAAGATTGAACATCCATTCTTTATGTTTTCTGCAATATATGCTGAATTAGAGCATCATCTGTCCTGGTATCGGGCAAAAATTCTTATTGGTTAGTTGAACTCCAGCAGATAATTCGATATAACCTTTTTTTTTATACATTTTTCAAATATTTTCGAATAAGTTGATAGAATTGCATATTGATCGATTTTAAAAACTGTTGTAATACCATGTTACAGTACATCTGGAAAGATTCCCGCAAATACGGACGCATTAAAAAGATAAGGGGGTTACGAAGAAATTTAAATTTTCATTTATTAATAGAACAGATATACTAATCGAATGAGCGTTTATTCTATAGCGACAGAATTGCATTTTCTACATCGTCGCGCGTAAATTCAGAAAATTTAAAAGAATCATCCTGATTAAATTTAACGCGTCAAAATTGTGCTGCACATTCTTAACGCTGCTAGCGAAGTAACTGTTAAAATATTGAGCTATTAGTTTCTCTTGTCCTTCAATCGGAATTAAAGTATCGTTAATATTTGTTGCTTTTAATTTAGGGTTTTGTTTTCAAACAACTTTATTTATGTCCCCGGTATTTACTATTCCCACAACATTCATTCGACAACGTAGTACGGTGATCTTTTTCTGCTTTCCTTACGGCTCTTTGTGCTACCTTTGAGGAATTTTTTATTGTACACAAGAGGAAAACGCCGATTACACTGCGTACACATACAGAATATTTATAAAGTAAAAGTATGAACAAAAATAAAAATAAAACTAGACCACACAACACGCTAATTAATATAAATAATATTAATAATGTAAAAATAAATTACTAATAAAAAAAATAATAATAATAATAATGTTTCCAATGAAATACAACACCTATATACAAGCACACATCCTCGAACAGAACAAAAAACAGAAATACCAATCATTATACACCCATATTTCCATTTCAACAAGGTCTCCATCGGGACACGCACATATAACCGAAATAAAACAAACTTACTGGAAAGTAACAACTGAAATACAGAATTTAAAAAAGTTTATTATATACAAATTTACTATCAAAATGAATATCTAACTGCGGATGAATGTTTAGTACGTTATCCTATAGACGCAAGGCGGATAGAAGTGGTGAATTATAATCTAAATTTGTTCGAGCATGTGATTCACAGAAAATACGATGTGACTTACTACTAAGAGACTGGGGAACATAATTAAGATTGTAGATAATAAATAATTGTCATCTGTACGAGCGTTACAAAGATCATGCAGGAACCTCAGCTTACTTATCTTTCTTCTAGTACTCAAATCGAAAATCTCGAAAAGAAGAAATAGTTTTAACTAGATTAAGACTTGGTCATACACGTGTAACTCACACCTATTCAATAACGTACCACCCCCTTCCTGTCCTTTCTGTAACACTCCTCAATTCACTCTTCGGCATATCCTAACAAGTTGCAACCATTTATCCGAATTCCGTCAGAAGTTTAACCTATCCGCTAATCTATCCCAACTACTGTGTAATAATAGCCCTCATTTAAACGATCTCTTCCTATTCCTCAAATAATGTAATCTATATAATGTCATATAAATAACTTTATACGTTCGGCTTGATAACCTCATAGCTGTGTTAAAGCCGATAAAAATAAAAAAATAATAAAAAAAAAGGATTTAATACTTAGGAAATCATATACGAATAAAAATAAGAAAAAATAAATTTATATTATCGACGTGACAGATTTGCAGTTTTAATACGACAAAGATAATCCTATCTAACGATAACGATCGATCGGACAGCAATTTCACTTACAGCCAAAAGTAAATTAATAAATTAATAAATTAATAAAAGATTATTTAAATTGACGAAAAATTAAAAGGTTAAAAACTTATACGTGCGCTTTACAAACACGTTAAACGGAGAACGACGCGAAACACAACCTACTTTCACAACAATAATAATTAATAATTAATAATTAATAATAATAATAATTAATTAATCGTAATAAAGTGAAAATAGAAAATTCGAAAGTATAATTAAAAAGTAAAACGTGCCCGCCGCTAATCCCGAGAGTATTAAAACAGAACACGTGGTTTCAATTATGTTTAAAGTCTTCCACCGCGTACTACGAAAAACTATATCGCGGTTGTAAAAGACCATTCGAACGGAACCACCATAATTTTACAGAGTGTGTGTAAACATCGAAAAGTCCAGAAATGCAAAACCTTTTTTTTGATTATATATATATATATATATATATGCACTTATGAACGAAATGTATAAAGCGTTCTGAACGGTATAAATAGAAAACACCTGTGTAAGATAAAATGGTCCCCTGTACGAAGCTAAAAAAATATAAACTGACAATACGAAAATGCCACGAGACGAAGGGTCAGCCAACGGTCGGACATTTTAAATGTGTAATCCCGTTTTGGGCTCCAGTTTTCCGTATTTTGATTTAATCGTGGGCTATATAATAAAACATAAATTACGAAAGAATCTCCACGTCCGCACATTTGTTAATGCGAATATACGTATTGGTATAACGTTTATATACACACACACTGGGTATAGAACAACAACAACAAAGTATATTTGCATAAATGGGTTACAAACATTGTGTACCGGGGATTAACACAATAACACAGTAAGAATATAAATAATAAAGCAAAACAAAACGTTAAATGCTGCAGGAAAAAAGCAAATAAAAGACTGGAAAATAAACACGTTTTCTAATTACAAGTAATACATGATAGTATAGAAACTTAAATCTAAGCTACAAAAATATATTGTATAGGTTGTAAGTTCTTAAATGAATACTATGTATATACACATACACATATAAAAAGTGGATGACACGGGTGTCGAAGGTGCTTACTAAGTAAAGGGATTAAATTATAATTTTAAAAAAATTAAGATTAATTACTACATAATGTTATGTTTAAGTCGCCTGTGTTTATATTTGGAATACATGAAACGAAGTTGCTTAGAATCGTAATTGGCAATCGAGGAGACGAGTACATTGTTTCGGTGAAAGCATTTAATAAAAAAGTCAGTCAATAGCTTTAGAACAAAATCTCTAATATAGGGCAGGTCAGTAGCTTCGTGCATACTGTCGATTCTGGCATAGCGAAGTGCATTGAGAGTACATCTGAGGCATTTGTTTTGAATGACTTGTAACTTGTTAAAGTAGGTTCTTGATATAGAGCTCCAGGAAGGACAAGCGTAGCAAAGTACTGGGCGGATTAGTGCTTTGTAGAGGATTATCTTGTTGTTAATGTTGAGAAAGGACTTGTGATTAAGAATGGGGTACAAGGAACAGAAGGCATTGTTTGTCTCGATTGCGATATTATTTATGTGTTTAGTGAAAGTCTATTGTCGAGGATTACACCAAAATAACGAACCTTATCGAACCACTCTAAAGTATTTCCCTGTACCATCAGATTGTCAGGTAGAGCAGGTCTTCTGCGGGAGAAGAAAATAGCTTCGGTTTTAGAATTATAAATTTCCGATACGAGAAAAAGTTAAAAACTTCCTAAGTAATAGCTGATCTATTTTTAATTAGTATTTCCACTTTTTAAGTTGCGCAAGTTGTTTAATATTGCGCGATACTTTTACGATTCTAGACGATTTTTTAATTACATATTTTTACCCCGGAAATATTTCGCGCTATTTATTATTACGAAAATAAACAATTTTATTATTAGTTCGTTAACCGTAAATGTAAAAAGTTATTCTAATCAAAGAACTAAACTCCATCAGAAAGCTCGTAAGAACTTATCCACCCGTTAAATTTTATCCACTTTTCGATGAGATAAAAATCCACTAATATAGATATACTTTTTTATTCTTACATTTCCGCGATTGATGACGAACATTACCGATGTCGTAACGAAAGAAATCGTTCTCTTTATATGTAAAAATACATTTCCACCGCAGGACCCCCGTAACAGCTGCTAATCGGTCTTTATACTAATTTGTCCGTTTAAGAGTTATCTACTTAATAAACAACCATTCTTCCTCATGTATTCCTCGATCAGTCGATTGGTGGTCAACCAAACGAGCATGATATTTTGACGTTCAGCTGATATTAGAAAAAAAAAAAAAAACTGAAAGTCGCGAGTGAAACTAAACAGATTGAAAATAAAAGTGGTGATTGTTGATATATTGGAGGTTATGAAGTAGTACGACAATTTAACTATATATGTGCAATAATAACGAAAACAGCTGAATAGAAATACGCAGGAGTCACAGCGAGAGTAGCGATGACCAAACTGAATAGAATATGCATGCGTAGCGAAATCGACAAAATTAAAACTGGTCAATGCAGTCACATTTTTCCTGTTGCGACAACAGTTATAAAAGCTGAATGCCTTCGAGATGGCAATATATCGGAAACTTCTCCGTACACCTCGGAACTGATAAGTCCATTATCGATGAATTATGGATACTAGAAAAAAGCACGATAAGATATTTCGGACATATAGCGAGAAACGACGATTCGACGCAACGAACAATAATACACAAAGTAGCGTAAGCGGTAAACGTGTATACGCACTGGAGGCATCAACAGTGTACACTATGTTGGAAGCGTTTCGATTAGTAGAGATTTATGGAGAATAACTACAATGCAACCACGGTGTCACTTACGTAGGATAATGGAGAGAGATGATGATTATGGGAGGGGGACTACGCCATAATCCGGTACTGATAATTTCATGCAAAAAAAATTGATGGGCATGTCCTTACCTACCCAACGTGATACTGCAATTACTAACTAATATTAAACAACTTCTCTAGAAATATCGCTATGTCCGGAAATAGATGTAAATTCTCAAGATGATGAAGGGACGATAGATTATACGCAGGACCACCGTTACGAGAGGCGCTAAAGTTCAGACGCGTAATGTTACTAAAGAAGGTCTTTCGAAGAACACGTGACCAGGATTGCAAATCGTTACGTAGATGGAATTTATCGCATCGTCGCGTTGGTCAAGTAAATAACCCGGCAAGCCGGACAATTTTATTCTTCTTTAAACGCAACGGGAATGTAACATTTTATTTACGTTTGATGCATATATAGGAAAGTTTAAAAACAAACGAACGAATAAATAAAATTGCTTTTTACGAATAATTTCCCCGCTTCTGCTGAAGAATGAAAACGACATCCTTCTAAATGTAAAATGATAGAAACGACCCTGTTGTTAAAGGTTTTGTAGGCATTATCCTCCGTTAAAATGTCATACTCCCGTCGAGTTGGTAGAATTAAATAACTCGTACGATGTGAGAATATTTATCAACCGTTTCAAGGTTTTTTAAACAGCAAGACGAAGCCTATAGTCAAGGTTAGAATGACGCGTTTATAAAATACTAGGCGACCGTCCATACATTTTTCCCTTAGCTTTTCTAATGCCCCATTTTTCAACAGTAGCAGTAGGTATATACATATATATATACGTAGACTCGATATGTGTCATTTATCATAGCGAAAAAAAGCTCCTAAACTGAACGTACTTTGAGCTACTCGGAGTGTGAGTTGTTATTTCATCATTAATATATATATAGTGTATATATATATATATATATATATATATATATATATATATATATATATATATATATATATATATATATATATATATGGGATAACGTACGCATTAAAATATAGTAGTTTTCCTCCTTGTAATTTCCCTGGTTAAAGATTATTTCGTTCACACGGCGTTTTTTTTTTCTAACGGCACGTTAATAATGATGATAATAATAATGACCATAAAATTGTAGAAAAAGCTGAGCGTGCAGTTGAAATACTAAGCTGGTTAACATCTTCCGAGAGGAGAAAATTCACGAGAACCTTTAAAAATGCGTGCAACCTAATAAAAACTCGTAATAGAATAATTAGACGGGTGAAAAAAAATTTAAAAGCATATAAGAATTCGCCTAAATGCCGAGGATTTAAAGAAGAAAAAAGTCCGTGCCGGAAACATAGATTGGAAATGGTTTTTCAATTAATAATAATAACGAATCGATTTTTAGTAAATATAACACCGTCGGCCATGAAGCCACAAAGGGTGTATGCTTAAGACTTCGATTAAGGAACTACATCAACTGGAAATCAAGAAGAATTAATACACTGAGTTCTAGGAAGGTTAAAGAACACATCTAAGTAATCGGGAAGTAGGCGTGAAATAATAGAAAAAATCGGATATCGAGACGTAATTTACGGACATGTTAAAAGAAACGACCGTTTTACGAAAGGTAATTTTCGAAAAGATGATACAGTTTTATATGTAAAGAAAAACTATGGACCGGATGATTGGAATAAACTCAGTTCTCTCACTAGAAAATAAAATTCTACTTAACGAAACAACAATAAAGCCAATTTGGACTTACGGCATAAAGCTATGGGGTACTGCAGCTAAATCCGATATAGCTATTATGGAAAGAACACAGTCAAAAATCTTACGGAAAATTATTAATGCTCCTTGGTTCATACGAAGTGACGACATCTCTAAGGACTTGAAGGTCAGCTCGGTTAAAGATGAAATCCGCAGCTCAAGTGCAAGATACAAAGAAAGACTCAATCAACGCTAAAATATACTAGCAAAGAACCTGTTGTCAAACTGCATTCAATTCAATCGAATATTCCATCCTCTTCAGCTTCAACATCGATCCTAATAATCTCTTACTCTTATAATTGCGGATTAAATTAACGTAAAAGTAATCATCAATAAATAAGATCAGCATCCATTGGGATGCTACTATCCTCCTTTTGATTTTTGATAATAACATATTTTCACTGCTGCTTATTTTTATTAAATACGGATTGCATTGGAAAAAATAAAAAATATGTAAAGAAAAAAGAACTTTTCAATAATTCCTGTAGATTGCACTAAACAAACCAGAGCGAATATGGCCGAAAGAAATAAAGAAGACACGCTCGAAAAGGATGAACTCCGGCAAAGAAAATAAAGATTCGTAATTGACATTATATTTTCGTAGACGGCCAAACATTTACAGTAACTGTAAACGCCTTTTATACTGCTCAAAACAGAATGAACTATTAGTCGCATTACTCGGATTGGCGATCCGATAGTCTTGAGTCTGTTTTATATAAATTATTCATACGCAATTTTCTATACTACCACATAGTTTTTTGTCTTCGCAAACGTTCCAGCTAGGTATCTGATTAAATCCGAAATTTCTTTCTTCAGCTTTTTGGCATTTCTTCTTTCATTAACACTGTCGTATTAAGGATTAAGTCTAAAGTGTAGCCCTTAATATTTACGTAGACGGCTAAACATTTACAGTTAAATTACGCATCATTCTTCCGTGGGTTCCCTTATAAGGACATAAATTCTCTGTTAATACTTAATAGTAATATCAGTAATATCACAGATATTACGCGCAAATTCGCCAATTTAGAATCGATCATTATAACTATCAACAGTAGTTAATAAGACTAAATACAAAAAAACCGCTCTCTTAAAAATTACAATACAAAATTTTCTTATCAAAATGGACGTGTAATTATCTTAGTTTATTTGTTGACATTAGAACTAGGGTTTATAGCTAGCTTACTGGAAAAGGACAATGCCTTTTATACCTAAGTCGTAGAGATTGATAATTATATCCGAATATCTACAAACATAAACAAAATTTTCGCCTTTAATCATTTCTTGCTTTGCAGCAGGAGAGTATCAATCTGGAGCAGATGGAGCAGATCAGCCCACACAAGTAAAGTGGACACGGCATTAAACAGCGCTTACAGAATCATTACCGGCTGCTTAAAACCAACAGCGATTGGAGATATGTATAGAGCCAGTGGTATCGCTCCACCATCAATACGTAGGAAATTATCAGAAATGAGAACGAAAACACTAGCGCTCACAGACCAGCGTCATCACGTGCTCTATGGACAATCACCACCTGAAGAAAGACTTAAATCTAGAAAAGACTTTTGGAACTTCACCACACCACTTTTACACGAGCCAGCAAAACACCGTAAGGAACTGTCGCAACAACTGGACGTGGTTGGTGAATATTGCCATACAACACGATCAGCTGGAAATAATGGAAAACCCTAAATAGATTACGAACAAGATACGGCCGTACAAAGCAAAAATTTAAAAAATGGGGACTAGATACTGATTCAAGAATGCAAATGCGGGGAGGAACAAGACCATAAACACTTGTTCAGATGTCCACTACTAGAAGGTGAAATAACAACTGACAGCTTGTGGGCTTCGTGGAAGCGATGAAGCTAATTGATTTCTGATAAAGCGTTATGGATACGATACGACGACGACGACGACATAAGAGAATTTCAACATATCGTGCAGAGATTTGATCGAAGTAAATCGAGAGGTTTATTCAATTCGAAGGCAATGGTTTTGCAGTGTTTTTGCACCTGGTTTATATTACCTCTGCTAGTTCAAGACCGGACTGGGTAGGCGTAATGTAATTTCGGTAAAATTACTTTTTGATATATTAAACATTTGTTTTGCTTAGATAGTAGCGAACTTTTTGTTAAATATAGTAAATAGACAACCCTTTTCGTATTGTTACACAATCATTAATATGTTTGGTAAACGTAGGTCGTATCACCTAAATGATTTACATGTTCTTTCCAGTCGAGATAAACATTTTTAATCAAACTGATTTAACACGAAAGTCTATATAGTGAAAATTATTGACTCGGTATTAACTTTGATTTTACATTTATAGAAACATTATAGTAAAATTATAGAAAAATGTAGATATTTTATCTATTACTTTTGATAATGGTTAAGATGATACCATGAAGAACGTATCATCAGCATAGAGATTTATATTCATTCCCGGCATTGTCCGTATATCTATTTTAATATACTGTGATTTGCGAATTTTTTCATTATAATCGCTGCATTGGGCTATTTTTATCACCCGTAAACAGAAAATCTATTTTTTTCATCCATCTGTCTATCTGTCTATTCCGATTTGACTCAAAAACTATTAAACCGATAATGATGAAATTCGCACAGCTTATAGCCTATTATTATCGTATTCGTTCCAAGCTTTGTTGAACATTATAGGACAGAGAAAACAATTTTAAGTTTTAAAAAGTAGGAGATATCTTTGTTAAATCGTTTAAATTGAACACGTTTTACACCCGTCATACAAACCACGTTTTGTTGCGTTATGGACTTGGGCGAAATAACGGACGGATATATATATATATATATACATTATTTAAAAAAAAGGAGACAGCGATATTGTATTAAAAATAAATAATTATACACGCGAAGCCACGGTTAATTTCTAGTCATTAATATATATAATAAAAAGAATGGGCCTAAAATACTTCCTCGAAGTATTCCAGCATTAATATATCGTATGCCAGAATTGTAGTTCTCCAGTTTTACATAGAATTTTCTATTCATTAAGATTTAATAGTAAATACAATATATATATATATATATATAAATGAAAATTATATTTAATTAGCTCGTATATAATTCCATCATGCCACGTTGTGTCAAACGATTTTTCTATGTCCATCAAGAGACTACTTGAGAATAATAAGTTCTTTCTTTATAAATATGATTAACTTTGATTATATTTTTGCCAGTGTGTTTGCTGGAGGGAATGGTTATAACATACGGTACGGGGATATTTGTATTTTGTATTTGTATTTTTGTATAACGTAGAAACAAATTAATGACAATGAACGAATTTTCAATTCAAGAAACCACCTTTATACATCCGTTATTAATTCCATGTCCTGTTTGGTGATGAGTGTTTCCGAAAGAGCGCTTAAAAAGATTTACGACCAAGTTCAAAATTACTGTTGCGGGGTTCAATTAGTACATGAAACTCACCAGTACGAATTCAAAATTCCGCATTTACAAACGAATTAATCCGGAAAATTTTACGATATATGCAAAAAACGTTTCGCAATAAAATAACGTTATAGGTGACTAGGACACACGGCTCCACTAGCAATTTTCTACATTGCGGCATAAGTTCTACCATGGAAAATAGAACCGATATTAACAGATGGAACCGGCTTCGCGAGCGGTAATTCTACTGTTACGGTAAAAAATCCGCGCGGAAATAAAATACCGCTTGTTCGAGAATAGAACGGGTTCTATTTTCTGAGCGGTACATTAGCGCTTTTACATTACTATCGTTTTAAATAAATTGTTTCGTGATCTGCGGAATGCAATTCCCTCGACAAATCATCTAACATCTATTCGCTCCTCTCCTCTTCCTTGGAAGTATTCTGTGCATAGCGGAAAAGAGCAGGTAGTACTGTCCCGTATATTGGTCACACCGCACTGACTCGTGGTCATATTTTAAATAAAACAAATCCACCTTTGTGCGACGATCATTTCGTCCGGACGCCCTTAACTCTCCGAAACACTTAAATATTTTTTTTTTTAGCTGTCAGAGCAAAGATATCAATAATAATCATAGTAATAATAACGTTGTTTGATCATTAAGATCGAAATTAAAACGAAAAATGGTCCACTTTATTCGTACTGTTAAATTTGTATGTATTATACGTGTAGAGCTTTATGATGTATATACGTTTCTAGAGTAACGTAATTTACATATAGTCATGTCGTTGTAATATTATACGAATTAAGTATAGTATATAAATTAGATGATTTTCTTTATTTCTGAGGAATGTATAGTGTGCCTGACAGGTTTTTAAATGTTATAAACTTTTTGTGTACTATGTCCGATTATTTATGTATGAAGTATGTGATAGCGTTCTAACATGATATATTATAATAATAATAATAATGTGTACGTCACTCGCGCAATATTGCGCGTCGGTGATTTTAGTTTAATTGTAATACTCGCTGAAATACGTTTGATTTGAAAATTGACAAAAACCTATTAATAACAACATAATAACGTAACAATAATTAAATCATAAAATATAATAAATATAAATCGAGCGATTAATCAGTTTATATTAATATTCGCGCATACGACGCAAGTAAAACCGGTATAATCACGATGAAGTGAAATAAAAAACTACCTTCCTTTTATCTTACCCAATAATAATATCGATAATGACCGAATGGAATTAATTTTTCCAAGTATTACACAGCGCAAATATTAATACTGCGACCGAAAAATACCAATTATAATTAACAACTGCAGCAATTACGAATAAATATGTGTACGCCTACAAAAAATTACAAAATAAACGTATTATTATATACGTAATTTCCTATGTCCACCGTGTAGATTGCGCTATCAGCAGTTTAATAAAACACAAACAGAAATTTAAAAAAAAATTAAAAAAAGAAAAAGTCAAACTAAAAAAATATGCACAACGTTTTAAATTAATAATTAATGAAAAATAAATAGACATTTGAAAAAGTAAAGAACAAGAAGAAAAATAAAATGATAAAAGTAAAATAAAATTAACGACTGACTTCTTCTTCTTCTTCTGGTTATCCTCAATGGATGTTGGTGATTATCCCTCTAGCAATCTGTTGGCTAATTTTCGCGATAAGGTTTCCGTATTAAGTCCTGTCCATTCTTTTGCATTAACCATGTTTTTCTTCCCTTTTCCCCGGTGATGTTTCCTTCAACGATCAATTGGAACATTTCATATCTGTTGTTCCTCAAGATGTGCCCGAAGAGTAAGCTATTTTTCTTTTCTTAATAGTTCTTTCTATAATATTTTATTTAGTCGTTTTAGTATTTCCGCATTTGATACTTTATCCGTCCGTGGAATCTTTAGTATCCGACGGTATAGCCGAATGATCTTATTCTATTTATTGATTTTATGATCGTTCAGGCTTCCATTCCATATAGTAGTATGGCCCATATGTAACATTTCACAAACCTCCATCTGGTGGTGTCCCATTTTATCGTTTTGTTCACAAATATACCTTTCACGTTCAGAAACACGTTTGTTGCATATTCAATTCTCGTTTTTATTTCGTAATCAGGGTCACACGTGCTGTTAATATTATATTCTAGGTATTTAAATGTATTAAACTGTTGTATGATTCTATTATTGATGTTAATCGATGCCTTTTTTGTTCCTGCCTCTTTACTTACGACTATAACTTTAGTTTTATTGGAGTTTACGAATATACCCATTTTATTAGATTCCGTATTGACCCTTTTTACCATCTTTTGTAACTCGTGTTCATTATTTGCAATGGCATCATCAGCATATCGAATGTCATTATTAATAGTGTGGCGGTTTATTTTTATTCCACCTACGTTGTCCGGTAATGCTTTCCGGATTACATATATCAGAATATAAATTAAATAACATTGCCGAAAGTACACAGCCCTGTCTAATTCCTTTTCTGATCTTAATTTCTTCTGTTCTTACTACGTCTACCTAGTTGTAGTACAGATTCTTAATTACTCTTTGTTTCTTCCCATCTATTCCAATATCGCGCAGGCACTCTATTAGTTTCCCATGTTTTACACTATCGAAAGCGTTCTCGAAGTCGATGAAACAAACATGAACGTCTTTTTCGTGATCACTTTTGTACTAGTACTTGTAAGAACACCAGGGATTCCCTTGTTCCAACTCCATTTCGAAATCCAAATTGTTCTCTGCTGACATTTTCTTCGCATTTCTTGTATATTCGACTATGAATGATTTTCAAAAATATTTTCAGCGTACGGCTCACTAATTAGTCTGTGGTCTTCACATTTCTTTGAGCTATGCTTCTTTGGTGTTTGAATAAATATTGAGCCAATCACTAGGCAATTTACCAGAGTTATATATTTTATCGAATAGTTCCGTCAATTTTACAATATTTGATTCGTCTATTAATTTTAATATTTCGGCATATGTATTATCTGGTCCAGATGCCTTTCTACTTTTAGAATTATTGATTGCGTATAGCAAAATATTATTTACGAGTAAATGTATATTAAAGCATAAAAGGTCTGTACGCGGAATCGGCACACCACTATAGGAAACGGATTCGGCTTCCACGTCGAGGCAGCGATATTGCCAAACAAGATAAAATCATAACGCAGTTTAATCACTATAAAAGCTTTTTATTGCAAAGCTTTTCGACAGTTACGTCACTATCAAGCATACGCGATAAACACAGTCAATATTATTTACAAAAAGAAGACCTATCTAACTCCTATAACGATTAACAACACACCCGTAGAATGGAAGACTCAGATCAAATATCTCGGTGTTATTCTAGACAAAGATCTTACCTTTTCTAAACATATAGAATACGCCGTTAATAAAACTCACGCCTCTTTATTTAAATTATATCCTATCTCTAATAATCTCAAAAAAGCTAATTATCTACAAATGCATCTTAAGACCGATAATGTTGTGTGCGTATCCTGTGTGGTCTTACGCAATCTAAATTGCAAACCATGCAAAATAAATGTTGTAGAATCATTCTTAAAGCTCCGTTTTATCCTAGAATAGTTCGTACGCACAAAGTTTTGAAATTACCATATGTGCATCAAGTAATAAATCAGCAAACCAAACATTTTTTTAATGATTGCACTCTAAATGCATATCCTATTATAAACAATATAGGAGACTACACTCGCACTAGTCTCCAATTAATAAGAAATATAAACATAAAAGAATTAAACATAAATTATAATGCGTATTTCCTGATGCTATATAGTTATTATTTAAGTTTAAGTTTATTTTATGTATATAGTTATTTATTTTTCTCTTCATTGCTGATCGTCTGTTATCTCCTATTCCATTTTATTATATACTTACTCATGCAGGTTTTGATGGTGGTTTTTCCTGCAGTTTATTTTAAGCTTCGTTTCTTTTGTTTATATTATTATTTATATCGCGATACACGGGAAGAACTTTGTTTTATTTCGGTACGTGTAGATGATAATTGTTGTTTCTTATTTTAATTGTAAAAATACACGTTTTATTTATTTATTTATTTATTTATTTATTTATTTATTTATTATTTAAATATGCAAGAATGTTCGGGATTCCATGAAAACCTTACAGAAATGGCAAGATTCTAATATCTGGACGATGTTACTAAACGAGTATTAATGTTCGATATATCAATACGATCAAGAAAATATATGAATAGAGTCATTATAGAGTCATTACTATATAGAAAATAACTGAATATTAAATCAAATCAAATTTATTTGAATATAATAAGTCGTGTCACTCGGAAAAAGCCACGTGTGCGATTTCGCGTCAAGGGGTTGGTGAATTTTAAACCTCGCCTCCCTCTCAATTACTGTTTAGCAGGTGTACGTGAGTAGTTTACGTAAAATTTATGTGATGAATTGTGACGGTACGAAATCATCGCATTCGAAACAATCTCGAAATTACACTTTCAAACGTAAAGACCGGAGACATCGTAATAAAAATTACTTTCCGAATTCTGAAGAGGATATGGACGATCCAGATTATGCAGATTCCGAATTAGATGACTTCAATGGTAGTGACGTGAACGTTGAAATAAATATATTGCTTGAATCTATAAAGGGCTAACAAATACTTTTAGTAACACATTATATTTTCATATACAGAAAAATACACTTTTTCTTAATTCGTGTATTAATTTCGGTTTGTTCATATTTTTCTCGAAACGTATTCTATAATTCAAGTAAAAATTAGAACTCAGAAAATATAACTAGACGGTACAAACACAGACGCCTGTATGAAACATACGCTAAATATTGATGCGCAGAAAATATCTTTAGGTTTCAAACGACTACTTCGCCTGTCTGAGAAATAGTATTTTTACAAAGGTAATATATGTTTGTGTTTATGTGTATGTGTTGCATTGTGTATACACACAACCGGATGTGTGCAATTAAATCTGATAAAAAAAACGTTCTTTTTAAAAAAAAACATTTTTTTTTTTATTACGGGAGCAGGAATAAATAATGTTTCCAGGATACGAAAACGCGTCATCAACATCTGACCGAAGAATTCCTTGTGATATGCGGATGACGTGTTTTCGTATCAATACCCGTTTGACCGTAACTTTTGGATATGGGTAATTTTCTAACATTATTTTATATCACCTTTACAAGGCTATATTTAGAATGTGGGAATTCAGCACCCCTGTTCCAGTCACCATATTTTGGTTAGCGGAGTATTAATTTCTGTATATGCGCGAATAGCGCGAGCTGTCAATAAGTGCCGTCTCCGTATCAGGGATGGGCGACTACTTACCTATATATATACTATATTGTACAGTGTAGGTAGCGTACAAAGGATTAACGTAAATAGACACACACATCCGGGAGAACTGATTGTAATCGCTTTGTTGCCACGACACAACACAAGCCACTCGTGTTTTGGTAGTGTACTATATTGTTACTAGCGCGCATATTGTATTGAGAATGGTGGTTTGCCATTGCCTTGCACGGGATAATAGTATTAGGATTATTTATATTTTTATTTTGTGATGATAACTTTACATCGTATTCGAACGCGTTACCTTCCGTATAGAAGTCCGCACCTTAGCCATAAGACTATCCCGACGGCTTGTGCACACACACACATATATATATATATATATATATATGTACGGAAATAAAATAAGAATTCCTTAAATAAAATCAAAAAAATTGACTTATTATAAACTATCGATTAATTCATTAACTGGAATTTCAAATCCGAAATCTATTTTTATTGATCAATAAATTAGTCGATAGTTTGTAATAAATTAATTTTTGATTTTATTTAAAGAATTCGTATTTTATTTCCGGGTAGAAATTACTTCCGCATTTTATAGAAACATTGAAAATCTTTTTCAGAGGAAATTATTACAAAATAACAACGTCAATACTCAATACACATTCGCTTTTTAATGCAGTTTTAATATCTCATTAAGCACACCGTACAAGATGAAAAGAAAGTTTCCGGAATAAAATATCTTTCAAAACTGTCAATCGAGCGGAACAACAAACCCTACGTTTAATTTTATTTATTAGTTTATTTATGACTATTTCTAAACTATTCATTTTACAGGAATTTCTATAAAAATAAGTCGACCTTATTATAGACGTGCGAGTGTGCAATTTATTTGAAAGAAACTTTCTTCGAGTTAATATCGCGAAAACACGCTATAATCGAAAACGATAACTCGAACAAGGAACAAGCAGACCGAATTTCAATGTCGAATTAAACGAAATTTACGATCGAACATTTTCTATTACAACTGAAAAACTCCGCTGTGAAATAATCGAACTATAAAAAAAAAGAGAAATGTATACTTTAATTAATCGCGTGAGTATCCCTGTCTATATATATATATATATATATATATATATATATATATATATATATATATATATATATATATATATATATATTTAGCTATAACGACCCGAGCATGATATATGATTTAGTGGGTACCGAACTTATGCTATGATAAGCGACATAAAGGAAAGATATAATTCTTAATTCGGAGTTGTCGATATTTAGAGGATACGTCAAACTATCTTCATAGATATAGCCTAGAAAAAAAAAAAAAAAAACGATGACAAACGTCACAGTGTAGAACTGGTTTTAATCTAAAAGACAAGTCCATAACGAATAATTCCCGAAGAATCTTAGACTGCAGATTCTGAATGCGATTTATATTACTTCTTGCAACGTAGATTTCAGCACCGTACCTTCATACTGGAGCAGTACACTACACGCTTGCGGGACAACTTTACAGAGGACTTTCTTCCAATTATGCTGCGCAATAATTTCAATCTGGAACATCATTTCTGACGCAAAAATACTGAATGTGGGTTCTCCACGTAAGAGGACGGTTCAAAAACAGGCCTAAATATTTGATGGTGTCACAATGTGGAAAAATTATCGATTTTAACTGATGGACAATGTTTCTTATTCAACGAAAACGTTACTTGTTGACGCTTTTTCGTGTTGATTTTAATTCCCCACTGTGTAACCCATGCAGATATTTTATCTACATGTTCCGGCATAAAAGCAGATGCGTGTGAAGAATCATCATATAAAGTTTTTTTTTTTTTTATTTTTTTTTTATTTTACTGTACCGACAGTTTCCTGTCATAAACAATAATGATCGTAAGTAAGGAAGTAAGGAGAAGGAAGAAATTGGAATATGGAATGTGAACAAGAGGAGGAAAGTAAAAGAATATTATTAAGCTGGCAATTCCAACGAACAGCCAGATTTGGATCTACAAAGAGGAAAAATATATTAATTTTTTTTTTATTATTATTATATAATTTATTTCTCGCAGAGTTTAACCATTACACGTAGCGTCCCTGAGAACAATGTAGCCACTTAGGTGATTGGAAGTGCATCGCGGCACCACTTTCTTCGTTTTAGCCGACTGTTGGATCTGACTGGAAAATTTCTAGTAAACATTCGGTGTACCAGTGGATTCGAATGGAACTGGAGCTTTTCGAAGAATCTTCTATATTGTTCCGTATAAACATCCTTCACGTATGAAACGTTCAAATTGTCATGTAATATGTCGTTCGATACAAAGTACGGTGCAGATGCTATTGTACGTAGGATTTTGGACTGCTGTTGTTGTACTCTGTGGCGATTACTTCGACTTGCTGTTCCATACAGTTCTAATCCATATCTCCAAATTGGAGCGATGACCGATAAGTAAACATTCCGCTTTACGGCTAGGTTGAGAATTGATTTACGTCCTAGCAACGGCCGGAGCTGTTTAGCCCTTATTATCACAGATCTTCTTGTGTATTCCACATGATCACGCCACGTTAATCGCTTATCTATATGCATGCCGAGATAACGCACGGACTCGACTTGTGGAATTAATGAACCATCAAATGTCAAGGTTGGACATCTAACACGTCTGTTGGTGAACAGGATGTGTCGACATTTAGTTGAATTGAATGATATGCGCCAAAGACTTGCCCATTTTTCTAGTCGATTCAGATGATTCTGAACCGCAGCGTTTGCATGCATAACATTCATATTAGACGCCAGTATCGCTATATCGTCGGCGAATGTAGCCAGCAACGTTAAGTTCGAAGTTGGTACATCCGCAGTATAGATGGAATACAAAACAGGACCTAGCAAGCTGCCTTGCGGTACCGATGATCTGATTGAATGCTCTTCTGAAAACGAGCCATTTGTTCTGACAACAAACGAACGTTCAGTCAAGTACGATTTTAGGAGCTGATAAATATCCTCATCGAGAATTTGCCGCATCTTATATAGTAACCCCGGATGCCAGACCTTATCAAAAGCCTGAGTGACATCAAGAAATACCGCGGAACAAACTTCGCGATTCTCCAGAGTTAGCGAAATTGCATCAACTAATCGGTGACACTGCTGAATCGTAGAGTGCTCCGTACGAAAGCCAAATTGGTGATTCGGTAATACGTCTCGGCTTTCTATAATCGTAGCGATTCGATTTAAGATTAACTTCTCCAAAACCTTCGATAACGAGGATAGTAAGCTAATGGGCCGGTATGATGAAGTCTCAGTCCGCGGTTTTCCTAGGATGCAGATATCATCAGCGTAGGTAGCCAGCACGAAGGTAGTTAATGCTGGAATGTCTGTTGTGTTATGGATTCCCTGGTTATAATTAATTGCCGAATGTTTATGTTGTCTATCTTTACATGCCTGTATTATACGCTCACCTTGATAAAGAACACAGACGGGTTTAACGGTATCCTTCTTAATACAAGCTTTTGAGTTGTGTTTCTTTCCGTACTTAACGCATCTAATTGGTAGATTGCAGTAATTTTGCGAATGATCATACAACTGAGTATCGTGTGTTTATTTGTTTCGAGTTCCTCCCAACAACTACACGTGTATACAGAAGTGCGTTAATGCGGAAAATATCGTTATTACGTGGCGATGGACATAGGTCAATAAAGTGCATGTGGGTAACTTTAACTTGATTTTGGAGTGCAAGACATTTATAACTCCTTTGATGCTAAAGTATTTGCTTTGTATTTCACTTTGGATTTCCTTAACATCAGTAGATGGATGTAAGTTACGAATTACTCCTAATGGTTTCTCCTCAGCAAGTTGATAAGTTTAAAAAAATATATTAATTTTCTTTTAATAATTTAGTTATTTTATGGTAAGTATCTGAGTTTTCTCGAATGACAGTTAACCCCGTCATAGTAGATTTCCGGATAAATTTTAAAGTCGGACTACCAACAAGTCAGATCTTAACGAGGATATGTTTACTACATTTTAACAAGTATAGGAGGAGTTCTATTTTTTTACTTTGTCTATGTTAGTATTAAAACTATTTTTTTTTTTTTTTTTTTTTAATAAATATTTTTGCATATCTTATTCCTAGACTGTTGGCTATCAATAGATGATTTCAGTTGGAGTTAATTGCTTGAATACATTCAGCTATCCAATGATAATTTTTTATAATGTGGAATGTAGTGATTTTTTATCCAATGATAGGCAGAATTATGGTTTCATGCTGAATCACATGTTTGTCTTCTTTAATCTGGTGACTAATCAGCCAGATCAAATAGTTTTGTCCTCTTTAGTCTACTAATCTCCAATGAATTATCCGGGAGATTTAACGCGGTGTTATTAGTATGACTGTACAGCGTATCAAAATGTCTTTTTGCTGTTTCTTTAATGACGTCTTCTACATATCGAGTTTTTGTATCTTGGTGAAGGATATCATTACTCACGAACCAAGGTGCGTTTATCATTCTTCTCAAAATGTTATTTTGAAATCTCCGTATTGTACGGATATTGCTTTTAGCACTGCAGTCCCATGGTTGGCATCCGTATATCCAAACGGGTGTGAGAATTTGTTTATATATTAATAATTTCTTTTCAAGCGATAGCTTTAACTGCTTGCCTATTAGGTAGAAAACTTTCTTTAACTTTAGGTTTAGCTACGCTCGTTTGCTTTAAATATGCTTGCGCCATGTTAATATTCTAAGTGTAGACCTAAAAACTCCTCTTTAGTAGGGACTTTTTTGTTATTTATATATATGCTTACAGGTGTTATGAGTTTATTTGTGAAAGTAACATGAGTACACTTTGTTTCATTAATATTAATCTTTCATTTTTGGCAGAAACTTTTTTGGTAGTAATGATAAGGGAAATTAATTTTAATTTTTAATAGTGTTCAAGTTTTCTTGATTTAATCTAGTTGCAATATTTTTATTTTGAGTTTCCTCAGTATTGTTATACGCATCATTTGTAACATTATTTACAGTGGTATCCTCGATGACGTCGTGTGAGGATGAAAACTCGAATATGTTACGTTTACGTGTAGACGGATGTGACGAGGATGTCGAGTTATTACGAAGATATACTTCTAGCTGCTAAAGGTAACGATGAAACAAAGGATTCATCTTGTGTTTTAGTTAACGTTCATTTTATCGCATGATTCTCAGAAATCAGAGTCAACAACAGCAGCAATGGTGTCCACTGCCTGAGAAACAGACGCTTGGTTTGCCATAAGGTAAGTTGTTCGAATTTTACTTTGCCGGGGAGAGGAACGTAATAATATGACTATATAAATTTTATACAGGTGTTCATTATACAATACCTCTTGTTAGGTGAACTGTAGATAAATTTTACAAATATTTATTAAATCGAGACATTTCACGACAACTAGAAAATAAAAAATTATTTTAGCATTAAAGTTTCTTAACGTACCGTATAGTGGACATTGCGACTGAAAGGATTTAGGTATTACACTCCAATTTTTAAAAAAAAATCCATGCAGTGATGCAATATTAATGCAGGTATATATATATATGTCTTTGTGTATGTGTACGCCCGCGCTTACTCAATATTGTCTCGATGTTTATACACGCGATTTATGCACATATTGTATATTTGGGTAATTTTCTTTTTCGTATGAAAATTAATTTTTTCAGAAGTCATCTTTAAAAAATTTTTCGACGATTTTTCAAACATACCTAACGGTTCAGAGAATTCGTTACTGCTAAAAAAAAAAAAAACTTCGTTATTAATTATTAACAGTAGTGATTTAAACTTTATTGTTTCATGATTTTTATTTTATATATATACATATATTAATAAATAAATATAATATATATTAATGCGCGCGTGCATGTATGTATAAACGAAATGTGAATATTTTTTGAGAGTACATCATTCGCCATTATAACAATCAATAGTTATTTCTGTCTAGCTTTCTCATTCTAACCTCCCTACCACTATCGAGATACAAATAACATGCACATATAGATTCGAGCAAAAAGCAATTCTTTTCTTTAACTACCCACACATTATAATCTGCTATATTCCGGAACAGAGAGTGGCAATATAATAAGACGTAAATAAATATGCTTCGGTACAACATATACATATATATTACATATGTTCATACGTATTATGTATAAATATATATGTATCTATATATATTTAAATAAAAATTATCCTTATATTATTATTATATATATATATAGTGAACGCACAAGTTTTATACGTTAATTTCTCGTCAATATTAATAAAAACGATGGCGCATCAAGACGGGCAACATTCGGCTTATTTAAAATTAATATTACAAACGCCAAGAAGTCTGGAGTCAAAGGTTAGATTAATTAGAATGAATGGGTCTTAAAGTCAGGCCGATCAAACCGCTGAACTGTCGACTGTCTGTATGCCTTCTCGATTTATATCCCCATATCTTCGCACGAGAAATAACGAACAATAATCAAGAAATTCAAACTTACAATAGAAATTTCGATTTTTCCGTAAAAAATTCAGTCGTCAAAAATACGATATATAAATAAACACTTGTTGTAGTCGCTTATCAAGAGCTACTTTTACAGAAATGGTTTTCCCGACACAGAGTTGAGACAATTATCGTTGTACATAATTTTACTTGATTATATATATATATATATATATATATATATATATATATAAATGGCAGACATCATCTGTGTTTCGCTGATGACATTGTGATCATAGCACAAGATAAAGATGAATTGGAAAATATGATGAAAGAACTGGAGAGTGCAGTTAACAATATTGGTTTACAAATAAACCCGAATAAAACCAAATATATGAAATTTATCCAAAGTCAGGAAAATGATCACGCGCACGGTGAAATAAAAATTCAAGTAGGAAGTATACAAGAAACAGACCAATTTACATATCTGGGTAAAATTTTTACGACCAGAAAACAAGTAAACAAAGTAGAAATTGAAAAAAGAATGGCAAATGGCCGGATTGCATTGGTATAAGATAAAACGTATACTTAACACTAAAATTAGTCCAGAAAATAAAGCCAAAATATTTAACCAATGCATGATTCCAATACTAACGTACGCTGCAGAAACTTGTCCCTTAACGAAAGAAGTCATAGGAACATTAAGAAAAACAGAAAGACGGATGGAACGCGCTTTGCTTCGCATAAAATTACGAGACAGAATTAAATCAGAATATATCCGAAATAAAACAAAATTCGAAGATGTAAGGATAAGGATAGTATTGAACAAATGGGCTTGGGCTGGTCACGTCGGAGGCAAGAAGATGAAATATGGACAAAAGAACTGATCCAATGGAGAACATACTGGAAAGCGCGCACAAGGGAGACCATTTAGAAGGTGGACGGATGATATTATGGCAGTCACAGGGAAACAATGGCTTCGTGAAACGCAGGATAGGCATCGATGGAGAAGATTAGTGGAGGCCTACATCAAATCAATGATGTAACACAGGCTTTAAGATAATATAAGATAAGATATATATATAAATTATATATATATAAAAAATTTTATATATATATATAAAAAAATTATATATATAAAAATTATATATATATAAAAATTATATATATATAAATTTTATATATATATAAATTTTATATATATATATATAAAAATTATATAAATATATATATATATATGTTAAAATTACATATATATATAAAATTTCATATATATATAATACATATATAAAATATATTATATATATGTACATACACACATACACAGAGAGTGTATATTTTAAATTCGTCATTTCGATGACTTTTGTTTTATATTATAATCTATAATAAGATTATTATTTGATTAGAAACTATTTGAAAATCAGTTTCATATTTCTTAGATATTTTTTTTTCGTTTTAACTTATATATTTCCCACTTTTCGTAACCTGTTAAATAGACGAGTTTACATAAATACTATCATTAGTATCGCCTTCAAAAAAAACATTGGCAATGGTGTATATCATAGGACATTTTTGCCATATGTCCGCAAAAATGATCGAATTTTGATGAAATTGATTTTATTTTTTTCTGCATACTATCGTTATTTAATGTCTTCAAGAAACCATATATGCAATCAAATTTATACAAAGCGGCATTTTGGTAAAACCCCTACATATATATTAAATATATGTGTATGTATATATTTCACGAATCAAAATTTTTTACGTGTGTGCGTGTTTCAAAATAACAATTCGTTATTTATTATGTGATATGACGTCATTTTGAGTCTAATAAATAAAAGTAGGGTAAAAACTTTATCATCGTTGAACTCTTTCTTGCGGGGGACCATAAAACGGAAGTCCCTCATGCCTAGCAGGCTTGAGTAAAACTTCTTAATTATATCCAAATAGATTCTAGTTACTGACAGTGATATCGTTTATATACGGGGATTAATTTTAATAGAAACATAAAAAATTAAATTTGAAAATTGCTACAAAAACGACTATCCGTTCACGAGGCAATGAAAAGCAGCATTATATATTTAATGGCGAGATTTTTAAACTTAAAATTTACGCGGACTTACAGCTTTATCGTCATTAGACTCAGGATGAAGATCGAAGTCGGTTATGACCCATAACTAGATAAAACACGTGTTGTAATAGTTAACGTTAAAAGCTAAATTATTAAAACTATATTAAAACTATCGGAGAAGGTTGTAAAAAATTATTAAAAAGTATTTCAAGCGTCAGCTTCGTCATCATAACTTTTCGGTATTCCTAAAATGGCTGCTTTTATTTTTTGAGTAAGCTATTTATTTTGTCGACGTTATACTCTATGTGGATAACATTTATTAGAGAGATGTTTGTTCGATATGTAAAACAATCGGTAGTGCGCTGATAATTACTTGAACTGAAATATTAGGAAACTCGGTAGTATAACAAGAAGTTTTCAACAATTTTTGCTAAGGAGTAATACACCCATTAACAGAAGTTTTCAACAATTTTTGCTAAGGAGTAATACACCCATTAACAGAAGTTTTCAACAATTTTTGCTAAGGAGTAATACACCCGTTAACAGAAGTTTTCAACAATTTTTGCTAAGGAGTAATACACCCATTAACAGAAGTTTTCAACAATTTTTGCTAAGGAGTAATACACCCATTAACAGAAGTTTTTAACAATTTTTGCTAAGGAGTAATACACCCATTAACAGAAGTTTTCAACAATTTTTGCTAAGGAGTAATACACCCATTAACAGAAGTTTTCAACAATTTTTGCTAAGGAGTAATACACCCATTAACAGAAGTTTTCAACAATTTTTGCTAAGGAGTAATACACCCGTTAACCATCGTATTACTTAAAACTTGCAGTCAGAATGATTCCTATCATGTTACGCCTATATCAACCCGCTAGACATTTCCAAAGAATCCTGTTTTGCGCAACTCGCAATTGTGATTCCTGCATTTTTCATAACATTATCTCGCCACCGTGTTGTTGGTCCGCCTCTTTTCCTTTTTGAATTCAATGGTCACCACGGTAGGATATGTTTTGACCACCTGCCATTCTAAGCGCGACGAATCCAGTTCACGTCTATTTCAGTTTTTCTATTCGCTCCGCTGCTTCGATCAATTTTGTCCGCTCCCTGATCTAAATAATGGTTCTTCCGTCTTTTAACCTGACGTTTAGTATTAATCCTTCTTTCGTGATCTGTTTGCGTTGTCCCGTGATTATTCCCTTTGTGAAGCTCCATGTTTCTGCTTCGTAAGTTAATACCGGTAGGACACATTCATTATAAAGTCTGCATTTCAAAAACCGTTCCATAAATGGTGCGTGAAATTTTAACGTCGGCGAAATTATTATTTTTTTTTCGGCTAACTCGAGATGTCTCCATTTTTAAAAACAATTTATATAAATACGTTGAAAATTATCTAGTCGTTCGAGAAGCGGTATTATGCATTTATAGAATTTATAATTTTGCGTCGAAATTTGATAATATGTGACTGAAAGAGTTTAATACGTATAAGAACGATAGGAGTGTAAAATAACAACAACAACGATATATTTGCATAAGTTATAAACGCATAAAAGAAAATATAAGAACTTTGTGTACCGGGGATTACCACAATAACACAGTAAGAATATAAATAATAAAGCAAAACAAAACGTTGAATGCTGCAGGAAATAAGCAAATGAAAACCTGCGGCTACAAAATAAACACGTTTTCTTTTTTTTCTTCTTTTTTTTTAAGCACCCGTATGGAAAAATGAATGTTAGATTAGATTGATCATGCCTATAGCTCGAAGGAACTGAAGTGCTGCTTCTACGGCAGTTGGATCATCAGATAGAACTGTTTTGAATGAACTACCATTGAAGTTTTGGGGACGGTATACGGAATATTGGTGGACAGTCAAAGAACAAGTGCCGGAGTGTTAAGGGGGTTCGGGCGCAATAAGCGCACAGAGGTAGATCTGTTCTACTTAGAATATAACCATGAGTCAGTGAAGTGTGGCCAATATACGAATACGGGAAAGTACTACCTGATCCTTTCTGCTTTGCGCCGAATATTTCCAAGGAAGAGGAGAGGAGCGAATGGATCTAAGATGATTCGTTGGAGGAATTGCATTTTTATTTGCTATATATTTGATGGAGGTGACTGCATCTGCCTCAGGTATAGGTATTAAGGGATAAGGTTGGATTCGAGCTGCCTCTTTAGCTGCTCTATCAGCTAATTCACTTAATGTGAAACCCCCCATATTAGGGTTATTTTCAGAGTAGGGTGTTGGTACAAGAGATTCAATATTTTTATAGCAATAGGATGGATTTTCTAATTACAAATAATACACGTTAATATAGAAACTTAAGTCTAAATTACAAAAATATATTGTTTAGGTTGTGAATTTTTAAATTAATACTATGTTAAAAAAAAAAAATAATACAAAAGTGGGTGACTGCGTACTTACAAAAAAAAAAGGGTTAATACTAATAAATAAATTATTTATAATTAATTACATAATTTTACGTTTAAGTCGTCTGTAATCGTTTTCGGCAATCGAGGCGACGAGTTCATTGTTTCGTACGAGCATTTAATAAAAAAAAGTCAGTCGATAGTTTTAGAACAAAATCTGTAATATAGAAAGCATTATACGATATTAATTCAGAAAATTAATACCGCCCTACTTTCAATGTTTTAATAAGTATAGTGTAATATTTGTTGACCTTTTCATTAACATAGCGAACGATTGTTTAATATAATTTAATTTATCATCTATAATTGATATATGTGTACGACGTGTGTGTGTGTGTGTGTGTGTGTATAGCTGATAAAAACAATAACACGTTCACTTCATAGTGCACTCTACTAATCGACGGGTTTTCCAATTTTTTCATTATTTCGACCAAATGCGAAAAGGGAAACGAAATGAACCACGAATAATTGCAAAAAAAAAAACAAGAAAATAATTTTTCTCGCACGAACGAAAAATGAGCTCCCACACCGGTTGGTTATAAAAGTTCGAAACTATTTCGTATGAAAATAGATAAGCGAGATTAAGTAACGAAGAAAAGGAAACTTCTAAAATCGATAATAACGTACGCGTCAAAAATTCCGGAAATTCGTCAAACTTTTGCCAGGAGTTATAGGAAAAATGTAACAAGTTGTTCGTCTTGAAAGTTCGAAAAACTTTTATTAACGTTATTTTAAAGTTCAATTCCAGTAACTGGAAAATAGTATAATTCGATTTTCTTTTCTTCCATTATTCAATCGTATATATCCTAAAAGCTCGTATGTGCGTAAAAAGGATAAATTCATCCGGTACAACGGTAAGACGAATACTTTCTGACGAACGTTAAATAGAGCGCTGTGGCACGTATTGAACGAAGATAATAAATCAAATAGAAACACACTCGTAAGGTGTCGAAATTATTTATATTAGAACTAATCGACTGTGTGAGCGTTCGTAAATATAAATGCGATAACGAAATAGTGTTTTTTTTTTTTTAATTCAACTTTTCACTTTGTAAAAATTTGATGTACCGCGCCATTCGTACAAGATCATGTGCACTCAATTCAACTGCCGATAACACCTCGAGAGTAACGTCCAACCGGATAAAGTTATGAGGGAAAATCGAGCGGAAAGAAAATCCATCAGACGCAATGAGATGATGTCAGGATAAATCGAGTCGAAAGAAATCCCACACAAGACGCGACCTTTATAACGGACATGATTATATATATGCAGAACCATAAATTTCGAAGCTATAACATTTTTACGTTATTCGCGAAAAACCTCGTCATTTGTCGATACGATACGGATGTAAGTTGCGGCATATCCTCTCAATCGCCAATATTATTTCGAAACGATCGTCAAACTTGGGGCGCTTTCACCGGCTTTCAACTAAATGTCCCTCTAAAGAATTTGCCACGAACTCGGTTTCAGTAGAACACGTTGTTGGTACGTTGCGTCCCGATTGTGGTAGGATTTGTCGCGGTGTATTAAGCGTAACATTTTTAAGCTTTTCTATTAAGTCGCTGTCCACGGGCACCACACGTGAAGGTTCCTGCCTTGTCTTGCAACGAACAAAACGGTTAATACCCGATCATTCTATTTGTTTTATTCTTCTTATTTTATAGAAAGTATTTAAAAACCAAAAAATCGGCAACAATTTAAAATAGAAATTCGACTTAGATGAAAATCGTTTAAGAAAATTTTCCTTTTCAGACTTTCGTTAAAATATTCGGGAAAACCTGCTTCACTTTTTAACGTGACCGGAATAATGTTTTTATAAATTTTTAACATCACTTCAGTCGCATTTTTTTTTTTTTAAACAAAGAAAAGTTACGTTCGGCAACTGCAAAATATGTAATTTAACGAACATGCGGTAACTTTTTTTATAGAAAAGGATGGGTATGCCGGGTAAAAAGTGCAAATTGATCTTTTTTTACTAGGAGACGTTGCAATTTTTACAAAAACAATCGACCCACCGTGAGGAGTTAAATCGTCAGCACCGAGATAGAACGACTAATGGCTCTGACGTCACCTATCTCAGATTCGTGTAAAGAGGGCGAAGATTTCATACTAGTTTAGATTTTCTTCTGCATTGATTTGTATGAAAATTGTTTCGATTCGTACACATTTGTAAAAGTTGATGTTTTCCTCGTTGTCAATTGATTTTTTGCGTCTAGTAATACGAATAAAATTATTCGTTACATCGGTTACTACGTTGAATTAAACGATTCGTGTTCTATTTTTAAAAGTTTTTGTTTTATAATTATTTCTTACCTGTAGATTTACCTGCAGATTTACCTGTATATTTATCTGTAGACTTACCTGTAGATTCCGATTTAATATGCGCTACATGAGGTTTCCAAGTTGTTATCAAAAATTATCCAAAGATATTTAACGTTTGAAGATTTAATGCGTATGCCATTCAAGTAAACATTAAGTCCATGTTGGCAGTTTCGTATTCGACGAACTGCGGAAGTTTTAGAAGGAGAAAACTCCATTCCACGTTTTAGGGACCAGGAAGTCGGCTTATTTATAGCATCTTGTAAGGAATCTTCATCAAGACTGATATTGTTACGTGTAAAATTATGTTTATATTGTTACCGTATAATTATTTATTATGTCTAATAAGTATCGTATGCCGAGTTGTAAAGATGATGCCGAAAATCGTGTTCACGTTTTCGGCGATGATACGCGTTACAATTAATACCGAGACAAAATTTTAAACTATCAAATCGTAGCAGGAAGTATATTTTTTAAAAGAACATAAACATTAATGACAAGCATATTTCGATTAAAGCTTTTCCTCGAAAACATCTCAATTTCCCAAAAGGATAGAATAGTTAATATTGTTTCGTACGAATATATAATTTTTAACGAACTGTTCAAAAATTACGAAGAGAAAACGAGAATAAAAAGAATTTTTATCGGAAATATCACTGAATTAAAATATATTAATTTGGTAGACAGTTTTCCAGAATGCAATGATCATAGTGCTGAAAGTATTATAAAAATAATTCAAAATTCTGTAACATAATGTTAAACAATTATTGTCGCAAACAAAACGATCGTGTCTAAAGGATGGAAAAGAACACTAGATACACATGGTGATTCTTAAAATGATGGTACCTATAAAACTATAACATATAGTTAAGAATAGACTGCATTCGTATATGTTTTCATGGCTGTTTTTTTTTATTTAGTCTACTTTAGCTGATCTCGTTTTAATCTACATTTTTGTCGCTATATTTGTAAAATATATATTAAAACGATACGTTTAAATTGTAAACAATAATTGAACATAATTAAACATAATTAAACATATTGATTACTTCGTACATCTTTATTTCTGTTAATGTTTTTTTAGAGTTATACGCCTGTTCTAATAACATTCTACTTTAATCGCCTTCGGTGTATGACGTCACACTTAAGCCACCCGGCCGTCTATACGATACAAATCTTTGTAGCTCCATATCTATATATATATATATATATATATATATATATATATATATATATATATATATATATATATATATATATATATATAAAGTACACAATAAAATAAAATAAAAACAAAATTTAATCAATATAACAAATGTTTTAATTAGCCGAAACTTTTCAATAAGTACGTAATTATCAAGCGTACATAAAAAAGACATTGTGTTCGCTCGATAATGACGTAATTGTCGAAAAGCTTCGCGTAAATTAATTTTCTTTTATAGTGATTAAAGTATGCTTTTATTTCGTTTTATTTCTAATTGATAAAATCACTCTCTCCGATATATCAACATGAAATATATAAAAGTAGCTGTGAAATGCAATGAGTTTTTAAATTAATGGGCTTACAGTAAACAATATTACTTACGCAGATGATAAAGCGTTGATAGGCGAAAATCAGACCAGATACTATAAATAGAGAAGGAAGAAAATACAACATGAAAATAAATGTAAATAAAACAAAAATAATTCGATTAATTAGAAAGGCAAAACTGGAAATCGATAGAAAACAATTAGAAAATGTAATATAAATATTTAGGATTACAGATGTGCGTGATAAGAAAGAAATAATTTCCAGAATAACAATGACCAGGCGGCGGTTTGGAAATGTAGAAAAACTTCCGAAACAGAAAGATGGACAGAAACAAGAAAACGAATATTACGTTCTTACATTTGGTCCGTGTTGCTTTATTCGACGGAAATCTGCGCAATAAATGCAGATTGCGAATGAAGAATTAACGCCGTCGAAATGTTGACATATCGACGCACGTTGAAAATTCCGTAGACAGATGTTAAGGCGACCAACCGAGGAGTGCTGAATAGGTGAAATGTTAACAAGTTGAAATTAATGGACGACATAAAAAGAAGAAAAGTTAAATATATCGCTCACAACATCCGAGAAGGGCTTTAGCAGCACGCGGTAAAATTTCAGGAAAGGCGCTTAAAGGAAGAACAAGAACGGAATTAATTACCACAAATAAAGGAATTATGGATTGAGTCAAATTAATTGAATCAGCCAGATGCCGATCTATATAGAGTTTGTGATGTGTAACCACCGGAATGGGAGATGCTACTTTTATGCTCATGAGCTATGTGTATTCCCATCGGGATATAGAAAACGATCTCAGATTTTAAAAATTCATGTTCGGTCAAAAACGAACATTACAAAACACGTATTTCGCATAAATTCAATACTACGAAAGCTACTACATATCTAACACCTTTACCTTTCACGACTGTTACGCCTAAGCAATCACAATGCCTCGTCTGATTTTTTTTTCCTGCTACTTCCTTCTACGCGTAAAAGTTAACCGAGCAGAGCACGCGGGGAATACGTTACCTTCTAAATAAAATACGAACCTAATCGAAATTCCGGATGCACTTTTACAAAATCCCGCAATAATTCGAACTACGTCTCGAATCGAATAAAAAATAGTAATCGCTCGCGAATTCGTAGATATCTCTATTTCCAAGATTCGCTTAAAATATAACTCGCAGGGGGAAAACTAAGCAATAGAACCGAACACGTATAGAATTTAACTAGTAGAACGTTACGGATAACGTATGTAATAATATCGCGATCGTCATTAGCATTTATATGAAATAAAAAGAGACATACAGTTAAGATAGAAAAAGACAGGCTGATAGAATTGGAAAACTTTTCCAAATATAATTCCATTTACAGCGCGTCTGTGTGCTCCGTTTATCACGACCGTTATATTAACACTAATCATAATTATTATTATTATTATTATTATTATTAAAATATTACAGAACTTGCAGAAATACATATATACTCGCATCGATAAATGATATTCAGTAAATAAACTGATGTTAATAAAACTTTCGAGACTGGTTACTACATATATATTTATACATATATATATATATATATACATATGTGTGTGTATATGTGTATCCATAAATGATACCAAATAAATAAACAGATGTTAATAAAACTTTCACGACTGACTACTAGCACCCATTCGAAACTAAGCCTTGTTATTTTCCGGTTGAATAATATGACAAATCAACATTTTATCAGATATTCCTCCTCGAGACAATTCAAAACAGAAATATGGAACTCTCTGACGGTGAAAATTAATAATATTTGCCAAAAATCAATAGACTATTTTCTATACATATATCTAAGTATCTATGCTATCCAGCTTTGATGAGTTTTTTTTATTTTATTTTATTTTATTTTTTTAAACCGTGTTGTTTACGTTAAAAATATATTCGGACACGAATAGTACAATATTAAAAACCGTTTCGTAAATAATTATAACTAGTCGCGGACATTAAACAAAACATTATGCCATAAACCAGAAGCTTTGAAATGTACTGCTATAGGTGTATGCTCAGGGTTATCCTAAAACAACTCGGAATGGAGCAAAAAGATAGATTGATTCCAGCGATAAAAAAAGGAATATCCTTTGTTCTTCGATCATGTTGTCCGATGGTTTGGAAAAGATAATAATACGAGGAGTAATAGCAGGAAAATTAGGTGTCGACCGCCGAACCGTCGGAACTGTGGAAACCGCGCGGGATAGAAATAAATAGCGGAATTTAATTTGGAAAAATTACGTCGGAAAACAGACAACGAAGACGAATCGTGCAGAATTTCGCTCAATAAATTTCCGGAGTTATATCCAAAAAATCTAAATTTCGACCAGCATCGGGAGTCTTAATGTTTTTTAGTAATAAATTTTGGAACTTTTTCAATCGCATTTTTTCCCTTAAAATAATTCCTTCGTAGATTAAAAACATATTTACGTAAAATTCGATAAACCAAATCATGTAACGGTCTTCAATACATTACACATTTTTTCATCTTGAGAATTTACATCTGTTTCCAGACATATATTTCTGGGTGAAGTTGTCTCCATGTTTTGATATGAGTTAGTTCGTGCGTACAGTATCACATTGGGTAAGCTGTAAAAGCATCCCCGTTAATATATATATATATACACGCATGTATGTGTGTAGAAAAATGAAACACCGTTGCAACATACTAATACAACGATAGTATCAAATTTTTCAAATTTAAATACTTATACAACATAATATAATGTGTATATTTATTATCTGACAATAATGAAAGGTATACGAAGTGGGAAAATTAATTAGCATACCTTACCGAAGATAGCGAAAAGTCTATTTCCTCGGTTTAACATCATAATCGACTTATCAGCGAAATTTCCGTATCGATGGAGAACGCGAATTTAGGTTGTCTAGAATAGTTCGATAAACGTTAAAATCAATTTCCGTTAAAACGTTCCAACGTAATTACAAATTTCTGATTAAATTCAAACCAAAAAAAAAAAAATGTAATTTCCGTTTTGCCTTTGAAATTTTATTACCCCATCTTCGTCAAAATTAATTATTTCACCGGAACAGCCTTCGATTCTGCGATTCGGCCTAGCCAGTTATTTTCTAGCATCGACGATGATATAGGGGGCACGACCTAAACACTCCCGAAGGAAGAACCTAAATTATAATTTAAAAAATGTTCCGCAAGTACGATGTAGTAGAAATAATATAAAATTAGATTTGAACGTAAGATTAATAAAACGCTCTACGTATTATCGATATTGTTGTACCATTCTGAAAGCTAATTACTGAAGCGATGGAGCAAAAACTCGAAATGTGGATTTACCGTAGAATACTTCGCACAATCAACGGGTTCCGTAACGAGCACTCGACGACTGATCAAATACGAATGAAAAAAAAAAATTGAAAAAAACCACGGGATTCCGCTCAGCAGTTCAAGTTTCCTATTTTTGGCGCGAAGGGTTTATACATAAAATGAGTTACCAAAAAAAAAATACGTTTCAATTATTAGAATCTCATCTCTCCGAACGAACATTTCGAGTTTCTCACGGATAAAGTAAATCAAAATATTACGCGATACACGCTTCACAAGGGAGTGTCATCGAACCTATTCTTTACCTCATGTATACGGCCGACATCCTAACATCAAATATTCGCAGATGATACAGCTATTTTATCTATCAGCGATTCCCGTATGAAAAATTACAACATACAATCAACATAATTAGCAAATGACACGAGATTTGAGAATCATGCTTAATCAACAAAAATCTATTCACGTTATTTACGCACTACGACTGTATTCACCTCCGTACATCTCGAACGACAGCCTATTCCTCAAAAGGATAGTGCAAAATGGACGATCGACTGAGCTAGAAAACGTATGGGTAAAGTTGAAAAAAGTACAAATTACTCATATAAATGACGACAAATGTATCGGTTAATTGGTGGAAGTTCCAAGCTCAGCCTACGTAACAAAAGACTTCTATAAATATATACAAATAATTATAATTAGATCAATTTGGACGTTGGGAATTCAATTGTGGGACTGCGCGAAAAAATAAAAAACCGTAATTATCCGACGGATACAAAACAAACGTCTTCGGTCCGCAACTGGTGCACAATTTTATCAGCGAAACGAATACATCCATTCGAATTTGGAAATCACACTTATTAACGAAACAATATGGCAATTCGCTACACCCGAAACGACTCGTCTTTTTCCAAGTGAGAAGGCACGTCCGTTAATCACTGAAAATCATACGCCTTATACCGTATAAACTAGCCAAATAATTCCACGCATTCTTTATATAAACCGCTGAAATATAAATGTACACATTTTTCGTCGTGTGTGTTAATTTAAGTTTATCACTAATACTAATTGATACACTAAGTACAAGATTGTACTAATTAAATATATATATAATAAAAAGTTAGAGAGATAAAGTAAGCAACACGAAAGTACTGTAATGAATAAATGTGAGAAATTTGTGAAAGAAGCCAAAACTGAAGCATTTCGGTCATGTAAATGGACAACTAGAACGAGATACAACCTGCTCCATGGGTTAATGTAAGAAAAATTATAGGAAGAAAATTACCGGTTGGGGGGAAATACAACCTCGGGTTACAAAATTTGTCGAATTGGCACAATTTACCCTAGTGAGAATTCCGAGCAGTTTTAGACCGACGTGCGACTACTTAACGGACACGGCGTTATAATGAACGAATGAACGGATTAATAATTTAAGCACGCTAATAAAATAATTTAATCAATTAATTAATCTAGTCCGATTATTGTCGAAATTATCGTAATAATGGTAGCATTAGTTTAATAACGACAATGAAGAGTCATCCTATGCATCCGTAGACCGTATTTAAAATTTTATTTAATTTATTTTTTTATATATAATCTATTATGTGTAAATTTTAGGTGTAGATTTTTTCTATATTTGTGTTAATTTATATTATTTATAAGGAAGGAAAAAAGGACGATCTTGAAAAAAAATACGTGAAAAACGAAAGTTATGCACGATAAATATGCTAAGAAAACTGATGGAATTAAAAATAAATAATGTAACAATTGAAACAGTGGACGCATTTATATACACGGACCGTAACATAATGTCGAAAATGATATGAAAAATTAAATAAAAACACGTGTACGAATGCAAACATTAAAATACCTACGTGTTTAACAAGAAAGGCGTTTAATTAATACGTCCCGCTAGTAATATGCCCCAGAAACGTGGAAGCCAAGAGGAAAATGTAACTTAACAAGATAATATCCTGCCGAGAAATTTAAAATATTTTCTTGTATATCAAATTTTAAATATTTAAAAAAAAAAGAGAGAAACTTTCTATATTGCTGATTGCTGTTGATCTTTACCACATTCGCCATCCGGTTAGTTTATAATCAAATCTGTTATTTCGCATTACTTTTCTGTGTACTGTTGTACATATATATTAAATTAAGTATTCGCCGATGATACGGCAATTCTTGCTTTTGCTAATACATAAGTATAAGCCAATGTTACAAGATGCGCTCGACAAGATTGTGGATGCACAATTGGAAAATTAAGTTAAACGAGACGAAATCAGTTCATGTTATCTAGGCAATGCGTTCGATAGACATACAACTGGATTACTACATTGACGGAAAACAGACATCTTCTTCAGCCCAATATCTAGGTATGCACCTAGACGAAAGGTTAACCTGGAAGTCCTATATTATAAGGCTAAGTCCGATCGAATTAACGATAGAATCCGCTAACTTTATTGGCAACTGGTAACTCGAATTTAAGTTTGTATCATAAAAGATTGATTTATATGATCAAAATAAATGGATCTACAATTTATTGCTATGCCAGTCGTGCGATCATCCAGAGAGCACAGAACAAAGCTATATGCCTGATCACGAAAACGAGATGGTTCCGGCGTAACGATGATTGACACCTGCAGTTGAAGAACGTGGATGAAGCAATTCACGATTTTGCATTTACGTACGAACGGCGACTTCATGTAAACGTAGAAGCACATACATTGCTGAATACGAGAAAACGTAGATTTATTTAATTAATAAAAGTTATTAATATCCTGCGTATTATTAGAACTAATTATTAGGCTATGCTTCTATATTATTTTGTTTTCCCGTACAATTATGTATTTATAATTATTACTTATTTAAGATATTTTTTTTCCTAATATTGTAATACAAATATGTAAAAAAATATAATAATAATTGATAAATTTCGACGAAGAACTTTTTATATAGGGTGTTTTTATACATTTATAATTTTACAGGTTATTGTGTAATTGTTTATGTATAAATTTTACATTGCTGATGGTTGATTAACGTTAATCGCAATCGCTATAAGATTATTTTTGTAATACTTTTTTTTCACTAAGTTAATTTTGGTAAATTCAAATTAACATTTTTTCCGAATAGATTTTATACTTTTTTTTTTTTTTGAGTTTACTTGATAATGGCCTAACAACCAAAAAACATGAATATTCACTGAAAAATTTAATGATTTTAACTCATCTTTTATTGTTTTATTTTTTTTTAAATATTTCACACTTTTCGATTATAAAAAAATTATTTTTAAAAAATCCGTTCGATTTTCCAAAAAATATGATTTTACAAAAAAAAATATATATAGTAAAGTTCGGTCGCCCGGGTATTCTCTTCCACGCTCTTTCTCTCTCAAATATACTACAGAATGATTGCTCTGATTAGCCATGTGAGCAAGGTTTATAGTGGAACGCTTAAAAACGCAGAGAAGCAAACAGGTTTCATCGTTGGGAAAGAAACTCGTGGACAGCTGCTCAATATTCGAAAGATAATTGAAAAGAGTACAATGTTCCGAACACAAGCCTTCAGTACGATGCATTAGAACACGTTGAGGTTAATCCTAAACGAAATAGATGTGCCAAAACAATGAATTGCATCGATTAAAAATTTACGCATCAACAATACTGTTCATGTTAAAATAGAGAGTGAGGTATCTGACAGCTTTAAGACACGAAAACATTTTAGCGGGAATACCAATCTCGCATTAAACCGACCTAAATGCGCAATAGACAGGGCTCGTAGACTGTCAGAAGAATTAACATTAGTATCTGACATTGAAAGAAAATCGGGAACAATTTATCTTGGCGTCGATGTAACTAATAATGGTAATTATTAGACAGAAGCTAAACGATGAATAAACATGACGAAACAAGTCGGAGCCTTCAATTCTTTGGACGTGTTATGAGGCGAAACGGATTATACTCGTACAAAGAAAAAATCCAGCTACACCGCATAAAAGCTACCACAAATAAAGCTGTCCTTACCAGAATTAATGGAACCCATCGAGAAAAATGACTGCGGGTGGTCTTTCGAGACGCTGTTTATGATGGCTGGTTACGACCTCCGTCAACGAAAATCACGACTGATGATGATGGAAATTCTGACGCAACAGGTATATAGGAAATAATGTTTTCAGCCATTTTAAATCTTGAGCACCGTTGTAATAAACTTACACTATATAATTTCATTCGTTACGCATAACGAAATATAAGCATATTGTTTTATACACACAGACAATACAATATACTATATACATATATATATACACATAATAAAGAGAATCCCATTAAATCGAAAGTTGCTAGGGAATGTCGTCGTTTCGTGTTAAGCGATGCTTCCTATTCAAGCCAATACGAGGTGGTTTATTCTCTCGGCTTTTGTTCACCTCCCAACAAGTTGATTTTAATTTACCGATCAATTGGATGAATAGCCGATTTGACTCGTGGCCTTTTTACCATAAGGAATTACTGTCCTTATTAGAATTCGAACTCAGGTTACGGAAGGCGAAAACGTCACCACCACGCCGCAAATTCAACCATATAACCGTATATACATATATATGCATGCAAATACATACATATATATTATAACTTTCGGTATTTGCTTTCTTCGAGAGCTAAAAGGAAGCTAATTCTCAGAGTTTCTTCTTCAACATCCGAATTCGGGATGGAATTTCTTCCACGGTTAAGAAAACAACCAACTTCGGTTCTTAAACTATAAGTACACGACCGAAACAAAAGACAGTGAACTTCTTGCACGATTTCCACTTTACCGGTAGCTCCCATTAATTATGGCGAAAATTACCAACCACCCTTTTCATCTTGTTTCTTTCAGACATCGAACCTATTGTATACATTTTACGTGCATAGCTAACCTCGAACATCTTTGGTTCTACCGTAATCGTTCGTTCCCCGTGAATAATAGGCGGGAAATATAGCAAAAAGGGGAAGTAAGTGGAAATAGTAAAATTATTCCGACTAGGCGACGGAGCTTCAAATGGTATTTATTTTTTTTTGGTAAAATCGTGTTTTTCCATTAAATACATTGATACTAATCATATACCATCAAAAAACGTTATGTCCTTTATACCGCGAAGATATTTGGTAACATAATGTGGCATCAACATGAAACACTCATCACGGCATGCTGTCTTTGTCGTAGTTGCAACTAGTGTGAGCTCAGTTTTTGGTTTTATATAATCTTTCCGTCGAAACAGATACTTTCCTTGACTTCTACATCCACCGGTATTCCTTCTAGTATAGTCTGTACGAGTGTGATTGTTTTCCTTCTTACGTGTTCAAAAGAAAATTTGACTGCATTCCCGTTAACCCTCGTTAATGAGCGGACTTTTACTTTCAGATCATTGAATATCGACGAATTTGCTCGGTACGCTGTCCAAGGTACTAAGCACCGTGTTATAAAACCACATTTCAAAGTGTCAATTCGCCTGACATTTTTATACTCCACTGCGATTTTTTAATAATCGTTAATAATTAAGCTTCTTATCATAAATTAAATTCGTCTTCTGTACCTACACATTTCGAGGTATCTTCCCTCTTTGACGCTTCTGCCCTGAGTAAACATTTTTCTAACTCATATGGTATTATTGCCAAATCCAACTTAAACTCATTACTCCCATTTTCTCAGTGTATATATATATATATATATATATATATATATATATATATATATATATATATATATATATATTATATACGGTGACCAAGAGAAGACGGACGGCTTTGTTTTTTGAATGACGGAATCGGTAAGACTGCTGCAATACAAACCGTGTGCTCGACGTTTAATGTAAACACGAGAGATTCGGGTTTGTCCAGTTTCAGTTATCATGGCATCCTATAACGAGAAAGAGCGCGCGTTTTGCGTCGAGCATTATTTTTTACGTGAATCGATCAGGACAGTGCAAAGAGAGTTTGAATCCAAAGTTTCGCAATTTTTTTGCGGGATACCTTAACAGCCACGTTTACGAAACACGTCCACGAGATCTGGAAGATCTGAAAAGTCCGATTTCTGAAGAAATTTCAAAAATTCAGCGACCTATGCTGGAAAAAATGTTCGAAAATTTTGTAAAGACTGAACGAATGTTATAATTTTATAATTAACAACCAAATTGATATCATAGCCTTGTCGGAAACCAAGCTAGATGGATCTTGTAGACTTAACTTTCCTGGGTACCACATTTATCGAAACGATAAATGTCGCAAGAGTGGAGGAGTTGCCTTATTAGTAAGACGTGGTACACCGCATAATTTGCTTCCTATACCTTCTTTAAACTGTATACAAGCAATTGGTATATATTTCCATACTAATGATAATAATAATATAATTATATATGCAGTATACAAACCCCCAAGAATGATGTGCAAATTTAGCAATGATATTCGGTTTTTAACTAATTCTAACAACAAAACTATTCTTGTAGGAGATCTGAATGCCAGAAATAAAATATGGAATTGTTTTAGCAATAACTCTGCAGGTAATCTTCTTTATCAAGTTTGTATGCGTAACAATCTTCAGATCGTTGCCCCGCGGGAACCTACTTACATTCCTTGTTCCAAAAATTTCAAACCTAGCGTTTTAGATTTAGCTGTGGTTAATAATGTGAATATTATGCCTGTTGTGTCACTTAATTGCTTATCTTCTGACCATAATCCAATATATACTGTTATTTATATCAATAATAGTTATCAATTCGTTCAGGATAAGTTCTCTTATAATTATCGTAATGCTAATTGGAATGACTTCAAAAGATATGTTTCTGAACATGTAAATTTGAATCAGTCTATTAGAAATCAAAAAGATATTGATGATCACATCTCTGAGTTTACAAATTTAATTTCTGAAGCCACTGATCTATTTGTACCTAAAAATATGCATACTAATTTGTCGCTAACTTCGGCGCCGCATTACATTGTTAGCATTATTAAATTTAAAAATTACGTGAGAAGAATTTATATAGATAACCACAACACTAATCGCCGTGGCAATATTAAGAAATTTCTTAACTTTTTAAATATATTAGTACGGGCGATGTTAAAATACCACAATAATAATAAGTTTAATAAGTTTCTAACTACACTAAATACTAAAAACAACAGTCTGTGGAAAGTGTGCAAATACTATCATAAACCACACGAAGCTTTTCCTCCACTTTATGACACTGTTACAAATAATTATGCTTACAAAGACTTTGATAAGGTAGAATTACTTGCTAACCATTATTTTAAAGTGCATGCCCAGAACGCACGCATGGGGACTAGTTATCATTCTAAGAAAGTTAAAAGTACAATCTGTAAGTTTATGAAGTATAATCAAATTTCATCTGGTATTAATTATATAAAACCTAGGGAGGTTCATGCTAGTATAAAACTGTTAAAAAATAAAACTTCAGTAGGTAACGACAATATTTCCTCTATATTAATTAAAAGATTTCCTGTGAAAGCTATTGTTAAGATTACTAATATTATAAATGCTATGATTAAATATGGATACTATCCACGTACTTGGAAAATTGGTAAAATTATAGCGCTTCCAAAACCTGGGAAAGATTCTTCTAACATCAATAATATACGACCTATTACTTTACTCAGTAATCTAAATAAATTGTGCGAAAAAATAATTTTAAAGAGGTTATATGAGTACGCTATTTGCCACGATATTATTCCTAAAGTACAATTTGGATTCAGGCCAGCTCATTCTACTACTCATCAAATCGCGAGAATCGCAGAACACATTACAGATAATTTCAACCGTAATAAGCATACTGGATTGGTTATGTTTGACATCGCTAAAGCATTCGATACTACTTGGCACAATGGCATTATATACAAAATGATTGTCTGTAATTTTCCATTGTATTTGGTTAAACTTGTACAAAGCTACCTAAGTAACAGGATATTTTATGTTGAAATTAATGAAGCGCGTTCTTCCAGCAAGACTTGTTTAGCTGGTGTACCTCAGGGTAGCGTCTTAGGACCGTTTCTATTTTCGCTTTATTTTTACGATTTTCCCAAATTAAACAACATCGAAGTTGCCCTTTATGCTGATGATACAGCTTTATTCTGTAGTTCCTTTATACCACGCGCAATTAGTAATAGATTACAACAAGGATCTTCACGAGTTTTGAAATATTTCACTAAATGGAAAATTGTCATCAATCCTTTAAAAACAGAATCGATACTTTTTACTCGAAGACGACATTTGTTACCCGAAAAAATTAATATTAATGGCGATCTTATCGAGTGGTCTGATCATGTTCGTTACTTAGGCGTAATTTTCGATAAAAAATTGACATTTACTAAACACATTAATGCTGCTATTACAAAAGCGAATAAAACTATATGTTCAATTTATCCGCTTTTTAAAGGTAAATCTCACCTGAATATTGATAATAAGTTAATTTTATATAAAACTATTATCCGTCCAACAATGACTTATTCTTGTCCGGTTTGGTGCTCTGTATCCAATTCTAATTTTAAGAAACTGCAACTTGTACAAAATCAATGTTTAAGATGCATTTTAAATGCATCTCGTTATACGAGAATATCAGATATGCACCACATGTTAAATATTCCATATATTAAAGAACATATATTTAAATTAGCGTACAAATTTTTTCAAAACTGCAGTGTACATAGCAATGAACTAATAACGACTATTGGCAACTATGATTCCAGGCAGCTTATGTTCATGTATACCAGGTACAAACATCGTCGTATTAAACATAATTTGTTGTAAATTAATATATTTGTAATATGTTCAATCGTTATTATTCGTAATTATATAGTTAAGTTATTTTAACACTTATTTATACCTCTGTACGCTTTATCTTTCATGCGCTTCGAAAAGAGTTTATTTTGTTTTGTATTTTTTCTTTTCTCCGCTGTATATATATGTGTATATATGTATATATAATTTTTATTTTTTTTTATTTTTTTTTTATTTTTAATTTTTTTATTTTTTTTTTATTTTTGTTTTGTTTTAACTTTTATGTGTGTTGTTACAATTTTTACCTTTGTATCGTTTTTTTATATGTGTATATGTGTATGCATGTACGTATATATTTGTATGTATATTTATGTATATATATATGTAATTATTTTTTTTATTTGTTTGCGGGTTTTATAAATTTTCCCCCGCTTATCATACTTACGTTTAAACTATAGTGTTGTTATTTTAATTTTAATACTGCGGTCGAGGTGAGGCTCATGCCGGAACTCTACTATGTAAATATTTGTGTGTACACGTTGTAATTTGATAAAATACATTTTTCTTTTCTTTTCTTTTCTTATTGCAAATGACGGTTTCACAAGTGATTGTAAGCTAATCTATCGTTTTCCTATTTTTTAATATAATTTCATTCAAAAATTTTGTCGAATATTTTTGAGTTATTAAAAAAAACCGTCCGTCTTCTCTCAGCCACCCTATATTATGCACACACACACACACACACACACATATATATATATATATGAACGCACATAGATATAAATTTACGCGAGCAGCATTCGTTAGTTCCAATATATGTTTTGTAATAAATATAGCAAACGTGGCATTTACCTATTTTCCTTATTTGTTTCAATGTGTCTCATTATTTATTTTCAATTCACGTATTATTCATTTCTGAGTCTTCATATTATAAATTTACGTTATAATCATCATTTATTAATAATTGTATAAATTTTAATTTCATTTCATTTATATATATTATGGCATGTTAAGAGCTGGGGGGCTAACGTAGGAATTGATTATAAATATAAAAGAAAAGAAAAAATAAATAAAGTAAGCTTTAAAAATAGTAAAAGTTAGCGAAGATAATAGGCTCGTGCGCGACGTATTAATATAGATATACATATCGTCATCACGCTACTCGTTTACAAGTAGCACATAATAATAATAATGATAAATATTTTTATAGAAAAAAAGATTAGAATTTATATCGGAATTAATACCCAGGTTAACGGGGGAATTTTGGAAACAAGTGCCGTGGGGAGTCAACAACGGATAATCGCGTAATTATATACGCGTACTCGATTATTAAAGATAAACTATTCGATATAGTAGAGTCGGTATCGTAATGTAAGTCGAATTTTCGCTCTGGAGATGGTTAGTCGACCGAACTGCTCGTACGTAACGAGACCAACATATCGGAAGATAATTGCTTATTTTAACTGTAATAATAATATAAATGCATTCATCCGCGTTCTAGTCAGTATAAGAATAAGAAATTAATTTTGGAAATAATTAATGGATTACGAACAGTAAAATACTATATAATTACGGTGATACGACGACTGGATAAGATCACACCGGGTCGTATTATTTCTATTTTCTTTTCTTTGTGTGTGAATAATTTATGTGTACATATTTTGTGAATTTGTGAGAATTAAGTCTGTGTTATTTTGTGATATATTTGGATATAAATAATTGTTTATGAATTGCTTTTGTGTCGTATAATGTATAATTACAATAATAATAATTAAAATAAAATCATAGTAAAGTTGTAACGAATACTAGTCATTCGATAACGATATCGTTAGTTGTTGGTTTCACGTTGAGAAATTTAGTTTCCGTTAAATCTAATCTCATTAAGTCAAAATTCAACCAGATACATTATAAAATAAGTTAGTAAATAAATTTGCACAATATTCTGTACTGGCGACCGCGAGATTTTCTATTTACCTCTATCTAAGGGTTGGCTAGAACACTATAAATTGGCTGATGACCACTACGGGATATAGCGTACTGCTCTATCTGAGGGTAGAGGAAGGCTATAATATATATATATAGTATATGTATATACGTACATATATAGATGTTTACTGTATATAATATATACACATCATCATCACTATACGTGTTGCCTAGCCTATTGGAGGATCCTTTTACGTAGAAAACGTACTGGCATTCAGGGCACTTTAATTATATGAAACACTGATGCTCGTGCACATGATGTTATACCGAGTGGGTTGCCACTGCACTCGTGTAATATTTATCTCCGTGTGTTTATATTATAATCGACGTTAATCATTTGTCAATAATTATATAAATTTTAATTTTATTTCATTTATCTACATTATGTATGAACAAACTGCACATCATACAAGATGTTACAGTGTTAAACACGGTTAATATCGACAGTGACCGAAGATTGGTAAGTGGCAAGTTGAAAATAAATTTGAAGCATACCGAACATTATAAAAAGAACCCGATATTAGTAACAACAATGGACCCAGGAAAATTGGCACAGAACCCAAAGCAGTACCAGGAAGACTTACAGCTTGCGTTATTAAACAAGCCTATAACATCAATCGAGAAAGAAGTAAAATTTTTAACAGAGGCAATGAAGAAATTTGCAATTAAAGCGACACCGAAAGAGAAAACGGTAAACAATAAGTTAAGCGCAGAAACAAAAACGTTATTGCAGCAGCGTAGAATACTAAAAGTAGATAAAAATAAAAACTTAATCCAATGGGCATAGCTAAATAAAACGATTAGAAGAAAAATGAAGAATGATATTAGGAACTTTAACACAAACGTAATACAGAAAACAATTGAAAATAATAAAGGCCCAAAAATATTTTAAAAAGCATTGTCATGCGGGAATAAAATATTGGCAAAAATAAAAAATGCTAAGGGAAAAATCATAACGAATAAATATAAAATAACAGAAGAATTAGAAAACTATTTAACGCGAAGATAAATAATACAAACAGATGTAATTGCAAACGTCAACAAGAAAATTGAAGAAGAAACCACCGAAAAGATTCCTGAAACAACCACAGAGGAGGTAAAAAATGCACTCCGATCGTTCAAAAATAACAAAGCACCGGGTCCAGATGGAATTCTAGTAGAGATGATTAGACACGGTGGAAACCTGATTATAAGTATGATTTGTCAACTTTTCAATCGATGCTTAGATAAAACTACAATACCAACTACATGAACGGAAGCGGAAGGTGTCCTCATACATAAAAAAAAAGGCGATATGCAGAACCTGAACAACTATAAACCGATTAGCTTACTATGGCAAATATATAAGCTGTTCACTCGTGTAATCACAAATCGAATAACACAACGAATTGACTTGTGTCAACCGAGAGAACAGGCCGGTTTCAGATCAGGGTTTAATATGAACACCTGTTAACGATCACAATTTGATACAAAAGTGCGATGAATACGACATAGATTTATACATGGCCTTTATAGACTACGAAAAAACGTTCGACTCAATAGAGGTCTGGGCAGTGATAAATTCGTTGAATGATATTGGAATTAAATAATAAATATATTAAGATTATTAAGAATATTCAGAGCTTCGCTACAATGCAACTAAACTTATAGAAGAAAACAAAAAAAAATCCAATAGATGACACAATTTCACTGAAATTGTTTTTTCCGCATTGGAAAATGTGTTTAAAAATTTAAATTGGAATGCGAAAGGTATCAAAATTGATGGTGAATATCTAAACCACCTCAGGTTTGGAGATGACACAGTATTGATAAGTTCAAACGCAAAAGAATTACAGGCGATGGTAACAGACCTAAATCTACATTCCCAGCAAGATAGGGTTAAAAATAAACCTCCAAAAAACAAAAATAATGACTAACACAGGAAAAACAATAAAAACAACAATAAATTCAGAGGAAATAGAACAGATTTAGGTCAAAAAAATAACAACAAATAAAGAAATGACGACGAAAACGGAAATAGCCAGAAGAATAACTTTGTCCCGGGTTGCGTTCGGGAAGTTAAGCGGAATAACAAGCAAATGCCAATTAATCTGAAAAGGAGATTATATAATCAATGTGTAGTCCTTGTATATGCTGCAGAAACATGGCCATATACGAAAACAAACATACAGAAGATAAGAAAGACCCAAACAACTGCACATGAGAGAATGTTGCTCAACATCGGATTATCGGATCGGTACAGAAACGCACAGATACGGGAACTAACGAATTTGGATGATGCGGTGGAACGAATTGCTAGAATAAAGTGGAATCGGGCTGGGCCACGTAGCCCGAAGAGATGACAACAGATGGTCGAAGCGGGTAATACAATGGTGGCCGATAAACAAAAAAAGAAACCAGGGGAAGCAATAAAGGCACGGAACAGAAATGAATGGAAAAAATTGGGGAAAGCCTTCATCCAGGAGTGGATAGATAGAGATCGTGATATATATATATATCATTAATATTTTATATATGAGTATATATTCATGATCGCCGTACATCGTGACTAGCCTATTGTACGTTCTTTTTGCGTACAAAAATGTACAAGCATTCAGACCGCTCAAATTATACGTAGAGTGCATAAAATGTTTTACCTGGTAGGGTGCGACTGTCATCATCGTGATAATTCAGAGTTATAGGATGATGAAAAATTAACGGTATTATTAATCGGTATCGTACGTAGTCGAGTGCTTTAGCAACTATGTTGCCGCACAGATTATATCTTGTTTCCTCGGCTGTTGGTTTTTCTTAGAGGTTATTCCATCTTTTATTAGTTGCTGACCGCGCAAAATAATCTGCGCTTTATCAGTTTTTTTTTTGTTGCCTTTTTTATTTTTAATTTTTTGTTTTGTTTTCGTAAGAGATATTTGCGTTTACTAACTATTGAGTTATTATAATAGGGGGTAAAATCGAAAAATTAGAAAATAAAATTTCTGAGCCATTATTATTTCGCTATTCCGTTCATTTATGTATTTCTTAACTTTACGTGACCTATTCAACGGCGTTAATTATAGTAGAAAGATATGACCAGGTTGACGTCAGTGACGTAATTTACGATTAAGAGGAATAAATAAAATATTACGTTATAAGAAAAGCTCGTATACTTATAATGAATCCAAGCGGAAGAACCATCAGTATCAAATGTACACTTGCTGTATATGTGCATGTATGCATGTGTACACATTTATTTAATACGTACATATTATGTACTTGTAAAAGCACAAACCACTCGTATATGTATATAATGGAAATACTTTGAAAATAAACATCTTTCGAGATAAATGACTTTTAACGTTAACACCTTTGCTTTAATTATCCTTCTCAGTGTCTGTCATTTTTTATTCCTGGAAATTATTTTCCCATTCCTTTAAATAAACCGTGACACCTCAGTTTCCGTTTCAGAAGTCTTTCTATCTGCTTTTCTTTGACTTTGTCATCTGCTCTACTTTTATTCTAGCAAATATGTGACACTTTTTAAAAGGGAAAATATGTAGGGCGGTTAAAGAACGCAACATCTTGAAACGGGAACGTTTAAAAATCGTATACACCGTGCATACGTGTATGTGTGTACGAAGGCATAAAAAATTCTTCTTTGAAGTATATTACGAAACCAGAGAAATAAAAAATAGAGAAGTCTTTCTAAAAAACCGACGCTTTTACTTTACTAAGACGACCGTGTTGAAATCTTAAGCATTTTGCCAATTTTCAGAATTTCGTCTCACGGAGTTAAATTGTAGTCGTTTCGCAGAATCGTTAAATCATTTGTCCTTATATATATATATATTATATCTTCGACAACTTAGTAAGCTGTATCGTTAAATTTGCAATCAGTACAAGTAATTTCTAAACCATGAAAAATTTCACGCCATTATATCCGGGTTTCTTTTTATTGCTATCTGTGTGCAATCCCTGATAAAAGTATCCTCCGAAGTATGCCAAACACTTCTAACTATCTTCTGTCTATCGCTGCAGAACACGTTACGACCATATATTCTCGTTTCCTCGACTACGTAGACAACCCATCTCCTACTATAAATAAATAATGGCATAGTAGTACAGTGGTTAGAGCGCTCGATTGTTAAACCGACAGGCGAGGTTAGATTCCAGCTCGCGGCATAAATCTTATCAACACTATACACGAAATGCAACATCGTTGAAATGACGCATCCAACTGGTTTCGTTTTCAATGACTCCGCCGCATAGAGTTGGCTGAATTTGAGCGACGACCTTGATGGCTAATTCACGTTAATCGTTCGTGTACAGTACATATTGCGGCGTCCGCTATGTAGCGCACTCAAACTTGACACAATGATTTCGCACTTGTAACAAAATAGTAAACAACGGATTAGACATACGTCATCAAAACAACATGACCGCCACATAACAGTACATAAAAACTATATTTCTAACACCGATAAGGCAAGTGAAAAAATTAGCGTAATCGTACCCCATTTCATTATTAAAAAAAGCAGAAGATATAGTTTATCAGATATCTTATAACATGTCCCATTCACATCCGTCATCTGTAATATTCAATATTTTCAAGTTCATAGCCGATCTTCCTGTTGTAATAATTTATTCTATTCAGGGTTTTCAATATTGGCACGGCAATAATATTACCGGGAAATAAGTGTTCGTTTGGTTGTTCCCATGGTTGCAATCAATTACTTTTCAGACTTCCGTTTCATAATTCCAGATGTTTGTGTCAAAACATTTACTGTTTTAAGAATACTTTTCCTAGACTTAAGCCGACTTGTTCCTACATCTTCCTCACATAACGGATGTTTTACGTCTTGTTGAATCAAACTTCTATTGGCGCGTTTTATATGGGGGAGTTAACTGGTAAAACGAGCGAGCGGGCTATCCAAAGTCTTATACACATAGGCATATAGGCAAGCCTATTCTCGCAGTGTAGTAGGGCTCCTCTCTTTCTGGCATGCTCTACTCATATACGTGTATATTCAGTTTATATACATACATACAAACATGTACGTAAATTATCACAGACATACATAGCTCTCTCTCTATCTTTATATATATATATATATATACATATATTTATCCATAAAATTTGCGTCTGTATTCTTTCTCTTGTTAATGCGCACAAGGATCGTAAAAAGTTTGTGTGTGTTCGAATTCTTTATCTTCCCCATGCGCGCACGGCTATCCATTAGTTCATTCAAATCTTCACTTCACAAAGGATGCATGTGCAACACGTAGATTTGAGAATGGAAACATTCGAGTCATCGCCGTGTCAAATTAAGCACAGCGGACAGTGTGTTCCTTTTCTTTGTAAACTATGTACGAAATCGTTAGTTTATTAAATAAATGTCTATTTGGGACAACATCTTTATATTTCACTTTTTCCCTACACTCCGAGCGCAGAATTTTTTTTTCATAGCCATCATGTCACGCCTCTGGTATTATGCTGCATATTTCTGTTTTATCGACCAATATGAACTTCGAACAACCTGTATTTATTCGATTATTGTAATGTAGCGTTACATCTATCCTTTTTTAATAATAGCTAGATATATATATATATAAATAATATAACAACCAAAAATAAGGACTAATTATTGTTTTTAAATAATCATTCAATATTTTAGAATAATTGTACTTTCGGATGAACTTTCTAGAAACGTACACAAAGGCATAAATTGGAGCTTTTAAACATGTTAAAAAGATAAAGAACCTGTTACATAATAATAAAGATAAAATTCCCGATGGTCACACTGCCGGCGTGTATAAAATTCCCTGTCCGTGTGGGAAATACTACATTGGACAAACTGGAAGGTCTACTAATACACGCATTAAAGAGCATGTTGCAGATTGTAAATATAAACGCGTATGTAAATCAGCAGTAGCAGAACATCTAATTATAGCTGGTCACTCTATAGACTTCGAGGAGAGGAAGATATTGGTAAAGGAGCAAAAATATGGGAAGCGAATTGTCCGAGAAGCTATTGAAATAGAGAAGCATGATAATTTCAACAGAGAAGATAGATTTCGGCTACCTGACGCTTGGAAACCAGTATTATTAAACAATAGAGAAAAATTAAAATATCCAGAAGAACCAACCAAGCATAGTACAGGAATATCACAGGTGATGAATTAGCCGACGATAGGACCAATCATAGCCCTGGAAATATAATGACTATTGAAAAATCAATCACAATACAGGATATCAACTGATAGTAGGACCAATCATAGCCCTGGAAATATAATGACTACAGAAGAATTGACCAATCACCATGCAGTAACATAAGGTGATGTATCAGCTGACGGTAGGACCAATCGCAGCCCTGGAAATATAAAGTTCCGATTGAGAAGTGCCTATAAAAGGAAATAACTCAAGGGACTGTGGTTCAGTTCGTTTCTGATGATGAGTGGTGTAAGTCCATTCGAAACGTTAAATTTTTTTAATAATCAGGACGTGGTTTTCACCGAAAATAATTCTAGACGAATGGAAAACAACCACGAAAGTTTTAATAAATATATAACATGTAAATAACGTTTGTACTGAGACGAAATAGTTAATTACCGTTCAGTCGATCAGTTAATCAGTCAATTAGTTATTTAATTTAAAACAGTTAACATAATTATTTGATTAAATGTTATAGAATAAGTATAATTCGTGTATTTTACCTTTATCAAAAAATGTATACGTGTATTGTAAATACCCATCGCACATATATATCGATTAGTTTTTTCTAATATAATTTATTTATGATATATATAATCACGATAAGCCTTTGTCTACACACTCCTGGATGAAGGCTTCTTCCAACGTCTTCCACCCACTTCTATTTCGCGCTTTCTTCAACTAATTTCCCCAACTACCTTTGCCATATCATTGTGCCACCGCTTCATCGGCTTTCCCTGTTTCATTTTTCTGTCCATCAGCCACCGTTGTACGATCCACTTTGGCCATATATTATCTTCTCTTCTATCCACGTGACCGCCTCAACTACATCTTGTTATAACCATCCACTCCACTACATCCTCGCAGCGTGTTTGTTCACGTATCCACGCACTCTTTTTATGATCTGTTCTCTCATGTGCAGTCTCAGGTTTTCTTATATGATTTAAGTTTGTTTTTGTATATGGGCAATATATGTATATATACCTATATATGTGATTTTTATTAGTATAAATATTTCTTTTATAGATTTTGTAATTATATATATATATATATATATATATATATATATATATATATATATATATATATATATATATATATATATTCGAATTATCTGTGTCTGCCATATTACCTTATCGTGTTAAATAAATATTATTTACAAGCGCTGTCATATAAATATTATTTAGAAATATTCCTGAATAAATAGAATTATCGAATCAAAATTAATCGTTTATATTTGTGAAATTAGCGAGAAACTTAATAACGCGTTCAGAGAATTCCGATTATTTCAACCCAAATATACGCATCTCCTATATTGAAAAACTTCACAAAGAGCTATTGGAAAGTTTAAATCAGTTTAAATATAATCTACGTATATAAAATTAAATTTCGAACCTCCTACCTAACAATAATAATGATAATAATAAACTTAAAATGGAAAGAGAAAAATGGAGTCATTTTTTTTATTTTTCCCGGCAAAACAAATTGGAACGGGCGACGATGTTCGCCTCGAGAATTTAAATCGCGTCATTATTGTGGAACGAAATCAAAAACACGAGATTTGGTAAAAAAAAATTATTCGAAATTACGAGAAGAACGTTACCGAATTCGGCGTTCGGAATGTTTCAAACGTAAAAAAATAAAAATATATTTGAAAAAAAAAAATTGTTCGTAACGGTAGTACACTGACAAGAGCGAGCAGATTCGTACGCATATTTTATCTAACGTAAGCTTGAGCCACCTAAAATTCAACAACGCGCTTTATTGTAACATGTCGTACGTGATCCTCGAGTTGGACCGCCTTCTGCTACGTCATTATCGCGAAGGTTATTGAATATCAAAATTTACGGCAAAGTTAGGAATACATATTGGAATAACAATTGCAGAATTCGGGTTCAAATTTACTTTCACGACAATTGTATGCTTGTCAAATTTACGACAATTTTTACAACGTTGTAAATCAAATGACATAATCGAGCGAAAGTAAATTATGTATAAAAAAGCGGAATCGAATATTGAATTAGTTCTACTTACGGTGTTAATATATTACACCACGTCATCTCACCGAAAAGTTATGAGACCTACTGTATACGACGGCAGATTCTGTATCAGCGGGAAATTCTACGTTGAAAGAAGTTATTATATATATAATATATATATATAATATATATATATATATATATATATATATATAGGTTTTATTTTAGGAGAAATTCACGTAAATTCTACAGATTATCAACATCGGTCCTGACGCGTGGTATGAAATTTTTCGGTCGCATAATATGGAGCATTTTACTACTTGATGGTTCGGAAGCTTGAACGATAGATAAAAAGATCCCGGCAGAAACCTCCACGTGGTGCCCCTAGTAATGATGCAAGCAAGAATGATTACAAACGGTTTACGCGGTTTTCATGCGAATTTTATTCTCTACATCAGCAAATGTCTACCATTCCCGAGCCGAAATCTAGGAGGAAAGAAAGTACTCGGAAGAAATGACGAAGAAATTCTCTGAGCAAAACTCTGCAAAAACATCAAATGTGACGTGCTCTGTATACAAGAAACTTACCGCAGCATAGATAAGCCACCGAAAATAGATGGAATGAGATTAGCGGCCATTAGACCACATGACAAATATGGAAGTGCAATATTTATTAGACCGGAAATAGTGATTGTTTTATTGAAGATAAAGAAGATATCGAGATTATAACTACTGAACTGGCAACCGTGCACAATAACCTCGGTATATAAACTACCTGGGACAAATTTACGAACCGTCAAATTTTATGACAAAGCCGGTCGAATTTGTAGTCGGCGATTTTAATAGCCACAGTGTGGCACGGGGATATTTTGAAGACAATGCAGAATGGAAGAAAAGTCCAAGATTGGAGTACAGCATATAGACTTTCGCTAATAGATGACCCGAAATTACCTGTTTCGTTTCATAATGGAAGGTGGAAACGGGGATACAATCCGGATCTACAATTTGCATCACAACTTGCAGAGATCCGATTTAAAAATGTTAATGTGAAACGAATTATTATTAAATTAAGAATATTACTAGAATTCGCGGAAATTAAAAAAAAAAAAAAAATAGTCACAAATGAAAAGAAATAAAATCTTATTAGAATCGACGGAAAAGAAGAAAATGTATCAAAACTAAAAGAAAATATTTAAAATTTATCGTACTTATGTAAATGCTATATGAACACACACTAAGTAGCTGCACCATCAATGGATGGGGCTATGAACTTGAATTTTCTTTTTGATAACATCTACTGATGGCCTAGACAGGCTAAAGACCGTAGAAAAAGAGAAAAAAAATCAGAAAAAACCTTTGTAAGTACATTAACAACGTAATTTAGGGCATCGTGTAGTAATGATGGAACAAAGTGTATATTAATAATGAAAATACATAAGAAATATGATAAATGTAAATACGTACATATCTTATTGTAATAATAATAAAAAAATACCAATAAATAAAAATAGTATATAATTTATAATAATACCTCCAAACAATTTTGGATAAAGATACTTGTACATATATAGAAGTACTAACAATAATACGATCGATATGTATAAATAATAAAATAAAATAAAATAAATAAATAAACAAATAAAATATATATATGTAATACATTTTCCGTAAAATATTATATATAATATTAGTAGGAATATCGAGATAATATATACTCGGAGAAATATGAATACTAACACTTGGATTGATATCGTAAAAAACTGCAGTGGTGGAAATAATTATACCGTATATAAATAAAAATATTCATAAAATATATGTAATAATATAATATTGTTTTATAGTAGTAGTATAAGTATAAACTATTTATCGGTAAAAAAAAGTATTCTATAAGATGTTATTTAAATATTATAAAACTAGATTCAATAAAAATCCAAAATAAAATTAACGATAAAATGTAATATTTATATCTGACATTATCTATAAATATGGGAAACCTATAATAATCTGTATAATACCGTAAATTTGTGCAATCTAAATTGCGAAATTAAAAGAAAGCTTACGGGAATTCAATACTAACACATAGAAAAAGCGTTGTGAACTAATATGTTTAATAGTAATGATAATTCCGAATAAAAGCCTCGATAACAAGACGTAAAACACTGTCATTATGTCAAGGGTAGTATCGATAATCAATAGGTAGTGAAAATATCCAAAATAACAGATAAATAATACCCCTTGAAATAGCGTCAATTATAATAATAATAATGAATAGTATCGCCGTGATATGATAAAGATATTTAACCAGCTGATGTAAAGGTCGCGTTTATCGTACTGACGCAATGACAAGACTATGTTAAAATAAACCTGTATAATACCTTCTCATCGAACGAACGTTATTACAAGGTAAGTTGATGGTGCGAGCAACAACGAAATTTAAGTGTGTGTTGGTAACCGCCGTAGTGTTGTTACCTTACCATCGTTGATCAGCTGTTGCCGAATCAAACTAAAACGAAATATGACGTAACATATCCGAAAGTTATCGAACCGTGCCTTCTGGGTGAAAACTAGATATCCCATCTGATATAATTGCTGCATATCCGGCTTTCGTTCAGTAGGCTACGATTCCCCGGCATAGGGAAGCATAAGTTATAATGAAATTAAATAAGAATACTTCGAGACTATTCATTTATATATATGGTATAGACATGTTTAAATTTTATTTCTTGTAGTCTCGGCCAGAATTTATTTCAGTAATTTTAATTTCGGTTACAATCGTGTCTCTGCAAAGAATTATCTATGATTTACGATATTTAGCCTCGGTGTTCGCCACTTTACAAATAGGAATATTTTTAATTGGATACACCTTTCGATAATCGAAAATTTTAGACTAAATCCGAACAGCCAAAACTAAAATGTGGAGTTGTCAACCTATACAATCGATTTGTGTAAACGCTAAATTTTAAAATTTGTCGGCTACTATTTATTCGACATATATAAAATATTTAAAATATATAACATAGAATGAAACAGCAACATATAAAATTTACATAAATATATGTATATTAAAAAAATGAACAAAACATAAATACGACCAGACGGTATACCGCAGGAGGAACTGTTGCGATGCCGATGGATGAATAGGGAATTTCGTTAACGCGAGATCGCGTACTAAAGTAAAAATGTTCTTCGGATTATTATTATTCCGACCGTCTTACTTCTTCCAAATTATTATTATTATTATTATTATTATTATTATTATTACATTTTATAATTATAAATGAATTAAAGTTTATATCCGATTAATGTCCGATTGTTCGACAGACTAGATTAATGTATTAAAGGGAAACTTCCAACTAAATATTTCAGTAGTATTATTATTTTTTATATTTTAATGACTTCTAATTTTTAAATTAGTTTACTCGGAAATTTTTATATCAGTTTCACGATTATCATAAATATGATACACAATTCTATAACTTTACCGATATTCGTATTATTAAAGAGAACCATTTCGATTGACTAGTAAAGACATCTATCCGTTCGTAATAAATCCAGACTTTTTACTTCGTGGAAACAAAAGTGGTATTGGACGTCCTCATTAAATAAGCTTCGCCAAATCAAGAATTCCGTTTTACCTTAGAAGACTTCACTTTCAAACTGTAGGGAAGACGTGTGTAATCAACACATTGCGGCCGGGTCATACAAGACACCCATTCATACCTGATCAACAGAACTCCGGCTCCTCAGTGCTCCATGTGTACGCTTTCCGTCTTCTATATCCCCATTGACTTTCCTTTCGTACTCCTCACTCAGGTTACCTCTCAACCTTTCCTCCTCACTTCCTCCTCACTTCAAATAATTCCTCTAACCTAATCATGTTTTTACACTTGTCTTGTCTCTACTCCTTCATTTACTCGCCCGCATGCCCCAAACCTTAGTTGCTGCGCAGACACGTTAATTTAGATTAATAATAATAATAAAACAATTATTAATCTAAGTTAACGCAGTTTGTGCCGAGCGTTCGTCGATGCTGGTTGTTCATCCATAGGTTCGGTTTCTGTGGTAGAGGTAAGTAGTTTTCTCTTACTCCTCCCAAGTTTTTGGGTGCTACCCGCGTCAATTTTGAACTAATACTTTTTGACTTGTTGATTTTTATTTTTTTTATTATTTTTTGGGTTCTTTACATTTTTTATCAAGTTGATTTTATTCGAGGTTTAAAAATTTTTAAACTTACTGTATACTAGTGTTTTATAAAGTATTTTAAGTGTTTTTGTGTGTTTTACATTTCTTACTGTTAATTTATGTGAAGATACAGTTTTTTCCCTTAAGTAGACTGTGTTGCATTTCCTCCATATCTTTGGGCTGTTGCCCAGATGACTTTGAGATGTCTGACCTGGACTCATTGTTTCGCTTTCTCAAGAAGGTGATTTCTACAATCGAAGGTCAATTTGGTGACAAATCCGTCACTAAACAGCAAAACGATACTGTTATTGGCGCTGCTGAAGATATTAATAATACCATAGCCCAAGCTGTGGTTCTGGTTAAGAATATTGAGAAAATCATTTCTTTCAAAGATTCTGACGTGCAGATCACTGTTAGGGCACTTCTGCACTCATCTTCAACAAAAAGTACGTAATCTATATCATTTAAGGTTGCTCTACTGAGTAAGAAGAAAACTGTTTCTAAGAACAAGATCATCATTAAATCGGACAATGTTGAAAAATGATAATATTTTTCCTATTTTTCCAAACATGTTGCTGTTCTCCAGTTTATGGAGAAAACTATGCATCATAAGTTTAAATTATTGATTGTATTAAGACGAATCCAATCATTAGTCCTGTTGCTCGGGCAGCATGTTACTTTTATCTTAGCCTAAATAAAATACAACCTCTATTAACATTTTGCATCATTTTATATTGTTACATATTTAATCCGCATTCAATATTTATATTCTACATTAAGTGTAAGAGTTACACATTTTGAGCAGTCAGCTTTCCTTTATTTTTAAAAAATTTGTTTATTTATTATATGTTTTGTTTATCGTTATTATTATTAAGACACAAAATCTCATTACACACATCCTGTATCGTTTAAAGGACTATGTTTTTCATCCTCAACCATCCTTTTTTTGTTTCAGTTACACATTGCAGGAAACTATTACGCGTACTTATTTATCTTTTGTATTATACTGGTTGGCTTTTCTTTTGTTTTAGCTATACGCAATAATACTTACACAGTTCTTTATTGAGTACACTAGTTCCATGCACCTTTATCACAAATTATTTAATACATTTGCTTCACCGCTTAAGTACGGTTTGGGAAACAATTTTAAAAAATAAATAAATAAAACAAATAAAACACATACACACGAAAATATATTTTTTCTTTTTTACCTTTTGCTTTGTTCAATTTTATTACTGCACCGTATTTAACTAAAAGTAAATAAAATAATGCAAATGATGGTAATCGATACGTTGAGAATTTATCAATAATATTGAAAATATATACGCACACATACATACATTCATTCATAAAAAAAATATATATATATATATAATATCTTTCTGTTTTAACATTTTGCCTACCTTTCAGATTATAACGACTTAAAATTTTATAAGCGTAATAACTCGAAAAACCTACAACTGTTACACAACCGTTTCTAGTTCTACTTTAAGCGGCGTGAATAATCTATGGAAAAAAACCTGGTATTCGTTTCAAAACAATGAGGACGCGGTATACGTTGGAAGCTATTACAAATTTACCACCCGAAACGGGCGAAACACAATAAATAACGATTAAGAGGGGACGAAAAATTTCAACCCTCACTACTTACTTTCCAGACGAATTTAAACGATTTCATATGAATTTAATCATATAAAAGTTCTTCTTTAAAGAATTGCGAAACCACTATTAAAAAAAAAAAAAACATTGTTACTCGTAATAGGTTTTAAAAGTATAAAGTAAAACTTTTTAATTTTTTTTTTCATCTTCCCCGAACTGTTTGAAAACGGTTTCAAAATTTCGAAACATCTTTGAAATATACTTAGACACGGATTGAAATAAAAACAGATACTCTCATCTTTTTATCGAATTGTTTTCGCTACATAAAATGGATAGATTTTAAAAAAATTATTACATGTCGCACAGCTGCCTCTAAAGTGACACAACTATTTAAAAAAAACTAATTTCGGACAAAATTGCGATACGAAATTTTACGACGAGATGTGTAAGCATTTATTTCATATTGTTCAATAAATAATAGTAACCTTTAAACCCATCCTTTTCTCAGTAATTACCATTTGAACGTTATCTATAATGAATTATTTCCAGTTACGTAGTTATCGAAGAATGAATTATAGTCGTGAAGTTTCTGAAAAATTACTGATTTATATAACTTTTTTTTTCCTTCAAATCAAGACCCGATAAAATGTTTATCTTTAACCGGACGGTGTGAAGAGGATGAGACTTGAAAAGATCTTCTCGTGAAGTTAGAAACAATTTATATATAGTTTATGATCCTTTTGCCTTTAAGTCTTCTGCTACTTGTCTGTTTTATTTTTTTTTTTTTTTTTTAAGAATTCTTGTTGCCAGCGGATTATTATGATTTTCTAGCTTGAATTTCATTAATTTATTCATTTTATGTCTACGTCTCTGTGTGGAATGTCGTTAGAGACATAACAGGGAGTTCCAGCTATCGTTTCTAATGTTGTATATCTTAGAACATTATAATGAAGAAAGAAATCGCCGGATAGCACTAGCAAAAGCAGCGATAAATAAACTGATGAAAATATGGAAAGACAGGGGTATACAAATGATAAAAACAATAGTATTTCCGATTGCTCTGTATGGCTGCGAATCAATAAATCACTCCAAAGAAGACTCCAGGCAATGGAAATGACATAAGAATGTTAAGAACGGACCAGCCGTCGAACAGATATTTCAATTCTGCGAAAAAAAACATCCGACCTCACCGAAGAATAATACCAATAATTTATAAAAGAATGTTGAAATTGTCTGGACGTTGAAAATGCGGTTATTCGGGGAAAAGTACAAGGTAAGCGAAAGATAGGCCGATCGCTCTAATATAACGATCAAATTAAGAAGATAATATCCGTACGGTCCAAGAAATCACGCGCCAGATCGATAAAGATACACGGAGAAAACTTTCTTCGAAGTCATAAATGAAGTCACGACGCTCGAAATCGAGCACGCGATTGGACGATGAACCGTATTAACAAGTGATCGAGATATACACCGAGGTATTTAGAAAGCGGAATTTATTCTATTGCTCCGTTATGTACTTTTTTATTTATTTATTTATTTAACGTGTCTTATACTGCTTCTAAGGCCAGAGGCACGGAAGGATAGTTAGATTCAGGAGGGAAGGTTGGATAAAGTAAGGAAATAAGTTTAGATTGAGTAGACGGTGAATACTGTAGGATTTCGGTTAGAGAAGATGCAAGTCCAACAGGTAAGACGGTGAGCTGAGTACAAAGGACATGATAGGTGAATGTGAGGAATAGTAAGGGGTATGTTACATGACGAGCATAACGGTGCACTCTGGCCTAGAAAGAAATGTTTATGTGTAAGAAGCGTACAGTGTATATACGGAACAGAGCGACTTCATATTTTCTATTGGAATGTTCCGACCAGATTGCCTTCTTGCGATCCGTAGTGAACTGCGGTAGACATGAGAATTTTTACTATATACGTTTTGCGATCTATTTCGCGGTTGGTAAAAATATGTTTAATTCTTTTAGTTTCATTTATAACTATTTGCCTACAGCATTATATCATTAATAGCAGTCTGTATGTGTAGAGCATATGTGGGAGGACATTTTACCAATCCGTTGTGATATTTCATTATTCTCCGGGATAATCGATAATTAAATTAAAACGAAATTAAATTCGCCTTTTTTGTTTTCGAAATTGTATTAAAATAAATTGTGTTCCTACGGTTGAAATTATTGGAAATTAAATATAAAACCGTTACTAATAGTGCCGGAATAATCTATAGATTTATATAAAGTATTTATATATTTATAAAATTAATTACGGTATATTAAACTTTGATTAATTTACTCCTCTATATATCCTTATTTTTTTCGGGTAGCGCAATTTGACCGTAATACGCTATAGCTTCTCTGGTACTATTGACGATATTGAGCAATTAATGTTTGATTGCTTCGTTTGATGATTTTAGAAATCAATTTAAAATACATAGGAGACAGCCTCTCGTATTTTCTAAACAATGCCAGTCTCCCGACATACATGGAGTTTTCAATGCAAAGAAAGTGTAATGGATCTTAATTTTTGTTAGGCATTATTTTGAAATTGTACGTGTATATATACTTTTTTGTTTGAATAATATTCATTTTTATATTTATATGCGCATTTACACAAACTCATTTTACACGCATCCTTGATCGTCTAAGGGATTATGTTTCTCGTCACTTATCCCATCCCATTTTATTAAGTTGCACACTGCAGGAAACTTTCACACACACACCCATTTATCTTTTGTACTATAATGGATATTTTCTTTTGTTTCATCTACTTAACACTTACACGCAATTATCCATTAAGAACACTAGTTCTGTGCACCCTTATAACCGCAAATTATTTAATACATTTGTCCCACGCGTAAGTGCGCATTGGGGAATCATCTAAAAAAAATAAAAATAAAATAAAAAACTGAAAAATATAAATTATTTAAATTCCATTATACAAGTGTCTAAAAGAAAATAAACACGAACTGGCCTCTTCTCTTTATAAATTGCACGAACACTGCTTTACCATTCACTGCACATTGACAACCTTGAAATCTTCGTCTGCGTACGGTGTTTTATGAAATTAAAGACATTCCGATTTTCATGGTTCCATTTTTATCATGACATTCCATCTTAATTGAAGTCTGTATCCCAATTCTCTTGCAATGCTTTCGGTAGGTGATAAACGTCTATACGAGTTAAGCGATATACACGGCATGGTAAACCATTTTTTTTACCGTATTGACTAATTTACTAGTATATTGGTTGCTGTGGGTCAAATTTTTTTGCGATACTGATTCACGTACTATTATAGATACAAACAGATTTGGATTGTACACGTAGTTTCAGCTATTTCTCCATTATACACCATGGACATTATATCGTTTAGTGTCCTTCAATTAAAAACTTGCGTGTGACACGTCGGTTAATTTCATATTCCGGATAGCACACGCTGATGCTAAATCATCGTATCACTCGGTACAGGCTGGAGTTCCATAGGGTAGTGTCCTTGGACTTATCCTGTAGTACCTCCTGTACACTAGCGATACAGTCACAGCTACGTTTGCTGACGACACCGCTATACTGTCTAAGAGTAATAGCCAGAAGGAAGCAACTGAAAATCATCAACGTCATCTAGATCGAATTATTAGTTGGTCTAGTCGTTGGAAAATCAAGTTCAACAAAGGCAAATCGAAACACGTGGTATTCACTTTGCAACACGCAAATTCGTTCTATCGTGCTTATATTGGAGGTCAGCTTACTCCATAGCTTACTCCATAAGCTAACTCGGGCAAATGTCTTGGCATGCACTTAAGACTCTCGTCTTTCGTGGAAACCCCATGTAAAGATGAAGTGCAGGAAGATCAAGAAAATAGTATCCGCGCTGGACTGGCTGATAGGACGGCGGCCGACTGACAGTACTTATTACAAACGCCTCCTATACCTACAACTCGTAATGCCGATTTGGACGTATAGCCCTCCGGGGCTGTACAAAGAAGTCCAATCGGAAGCTGGTGCAAGTTCGACAAAACGTAGTTCTTCGGGGTATCGTAGATGCCTATCCCCCGTAACGATGATATCCATCGCGATCTTAGAATAAAGTTGGTAAGTGAAGTTGCGACGGCGCACGAACGGCGTTCGCAACGTCATCCCAACATTGAAGCAAAACAGCTGTTAAACAAGGAATGTAATACTCGCCGTTTGAAACGGCTGAAACCGTACGACTGGTTTCAATATTTATAAATAACTTATGTATAAATATATGTTAATTAGAAACCTTGCTCACTGGAGCCACATTAGTTTTAAAAGTATACCGCCGTATTAATTTTTAATACTTATTTAAGCATAGACTTAAGATCGTATTAGTTCTAATACTCTAAAGAGTGTTTATTTAAAAAAAAAAAATTTTAACAATCTCGATTCGTACGAATCGAATAGATTGCCAAAATCAACTAAGTAGATAAATTGTAATCGAACCGAAAACGTTTAAAAATATAAAATATATAATATAAAGTAAAAATTTAGAAATTTTTCTATTGATTCCAACGGTACCGCCTATACAACATAAAATTTCGAATGAAAATTTTAAATAAACATTTTTATCGGCACGAAGGTCTTACAAAAACGAAACGATTTGTTTCACGGCAATACAAAAAAAATATATATATATACATATGTATGTGGGTATGTGTACTTATCTATATATTACATAGGCAATGGAGAGAAGAAACACTGTGGCCAGTTTTTTTTAAAGCCTTAAAATAGTCGAAACTGAAAACTAATAAAAATAAATTGAAAATGTGAAATTGCGGAAAATTAAGTCTGTATTTTAATACTTTACGTCATATACACACTATAACACTATGTCTATGATACGTGTATATGTATCTAACATGTATATATATATATATATATATATATATATATATATATATATATATAATGTAGTGTTGTCCCTTGACTTAAAAATAGGGGTAGCTGGTGGAATATGATAATGTTCAGAGAATTTGAGACTCTGATGAAGGTAAGTTATTGGCAATATTTCACTGTAGGAAACGAACTAACGAATTTAATGAAACTACATTATGTGGAGAGCAGTGCTTTGTATATACGTAAACGACGCGTAAAATAATAAGTGTATATATATATATATAATATATTTTTTATTTATAAAATTGTAATATGTATATGGTGAGAAAGCGAGCGAGATATATGACTTTAATGGCACAATTTTATTACCATAATTTTTTATTATTACGCAAAAGATGGTAAAACATTCGCTTCGGAAACTTGGCACGCAATGTCATTTTACGAATAGACCTAATAAGATGAGAATACCTTTTATGGTTCAAGTGTATCCCATAAATTAATAGTGATGACGAAACATTATTTCACAGTTTTTGTTCATTCCCACTGTAATGCATTCGAAGTTGATCGCTATGTTGTGACGTCATCTTCAATGTAGAAACAATTTAACTTTCGTGTTTTAGCTAAAATATAAATTCGCGATTTTCTTAAGTTGCTGTTGTTTTTTTACGCGCATTGTAACAACCTCTAACCTAACCTAACCGGGAAAGGCAGATGATCGATGTACGTAAGCAGCGGAACGTTACATCTCAATATCGAAATGCAAATTTTAATCTATTTAACGTTTAAAAAATTTTAATTTCAAATCTAAATGGTTACCGTCAGATTAATATGCTGTTAGATAATTTCATCATTGACATCGGGCAATAAAGATAATTTCATTGAAATGTCTTCTAATCAGACGTAATTAAAAGTTCTCTCTTTGGGCGCTTCTCTTCCAGCGGGGAACATATTTCCAAATTTTTTTTCAACCTCAATATTTAAAATTAATAACGAACCTATTATCAGTTTTTCAGGATTTTTTTAGAGGAGTTTCCAACAATTTTACTCGTATTCTTTAACCCACCATTCTTACGGAACGATGTGTTTTTCCTCATTTTCATTCGTGTATTTTGGACGGAAAAGTTTTTACAACTCTACTGTCTTTTGTCCGTCCTCTTAGCATGTCTTCATCTTATTTGTAGAATTTTAAGTCGTCTGCAATGACGAAGGTAAATTTAATCCAAGTTCAAATAGTATCCCATACGGAATTCTAGTAATATATTATGTTTTCGAATAAAAAAAAAATAATTATTATACAATTTAATAACCTATTTAGACAGATTTCCAGGATCTTTTATGTGCGAAAAATTTTGTTAACTTTTAAAATATACGAAGGAATATTTTGAATTCTACTTTGGACAGTCTCGCAAGTACGTTTTTACATGTAAAATCGTTTTTCTTTTATAATTTTCTCGTATTCTTTTTTCACAGGGCCATTAATAATGAACTGAAGAGTTAATTTAATTTCATGGTGACATCTGCACATACACATAAACCATAATTATATATATATATATATAATAATAATCATCACGATCGCTTCTCCTTATAGGGGATTGCGTACACCCATTTCCATTCAAACCTGTAGGTTTTTAGCGTCCCTAATGAGTTGTTTGAGGTTCTTACAAAGTGAGTGGATTTATTGTTCTCAATTTCTTCTTCATTTTCCTTGTATTGTTCTTTGTATCGCAAGCTTGAAAATGCCAACTTCTCGGATTTCATGCGCTATATAATTCGTTTTCTTGTTTTTAATATCATGTATTCCTGATTTTCTTTAATTTTCCTTAAGACCTCCTCATTGGTTATGTAATCTTTCCACGATATTCGTAACAAACTTCGATAGCACCTTCTTCTTCTTCATAGTGCCATCCCCGAATGCATTTCGAATGCTTCTAAATTTTTCATCGTTGTGCTTTTCAACGTCCACGCCTCTACACCGTATAATAAAACCGAATATACATAAGCACCACATCTTATAAAAGCGGATAATTTTTTCACATTCCGCGCTAAGTGTTAACGTTTCGCGAGCATAGTTCAATACAGATCATAAATAAGATCTCGTAATTCTTTAAACATTTAGGTTATCAATGACATTTTTGCCCCTATAAATTTTCGTCCTTATTTCTTTGTAATCTCGATCATCGTTGTTTATAATCACCCCCAAGACACATCAATTCATTTACGTTTTAAATTTCTTGCGTTCCTATGTTGATTGCAGCTTTCTAGAAATATTCTTCATAAATTTAATCGCTTACGTTTCACCTAGATCGATTTTCATTCCATATTTTATTCCGTCGATTATCTCTTTCCCATTTGCACCTGTGTCAGCAATTATCTTTATCACGTTCGCATAAATTTATTTTGACCTTTAATCTCGCCTTTCCAATTCGCGCTAATTTCCTTAACATATTGAACAGCCTTGTCTGAATCCTTTCTTTACATCACTATTCATTCGTATTTTTATTAACATTTGTTTATTTTATTAATGTATTATTCGTAGCATTCTGCGGCATATTAGAAAAAAAATATAAGAACAACGACATACCTCTCTCCTTTGTTTTTGTACATGCGCAAGAACGGTCAAAAACTACCTATATTTAAGTAACCGAAATTTCACAATTAAAGTTAACCATGATAATTCCTACATGAAATATGCATTATCGAAAGTTCCCCCAGGGAGCATACTTTTTTTTTTGACCCCCCAATTCGTAAAAACTACGGGGTAGGTAAATATATTGTGTAAGTGAAATACAAATACAGTAGAAATAACAGCAAGAACGGTCAAAAACTACCTATATTTAAGTAACCGAAATTTCACAGTTAAAGTTAACCATGATAATTCCTACATGAAATATGCATTATCGAAAGTTCCCCCAGGGAGCATACTTTTTTTTTGACCCCCCCAATTCGTAAAAACGACGGGGTAGATAAATATATTGTGTAAGTGAAATACAAATACAGTAGAAATAACAGATTGTTCAGAACCCGTCCAATTAAGTTTATGGAATTCGGAATGAACTGTTTTACAATATTATAATAATAATTTGTATACATAAATTTAAACTAGTTGAGGTTGTATAACTATTAAAACAAGGTACAATTACGGTGATTTAGTTCGGCAATCGCGAAAGTGTTAAAAATTATAAATATTTTGGTTACCAGTTGATCAGTACTAATATTGCTGAAATCAGTGTTACTATGATTACAGCCGCCAAGTATATGCTTAATAATGCCAGCACTGTTACACGTCACGCAATTTTCAGAGTATGCAATTTTATATTTATATAATTAATCTTTAAATAAGCCATAAGTAATGAATTGTATGTTAAAAAAAATTTGGTACGAAAGATGTGTTACTTAGTCTGTTTTCTAATTTTAGAAATACCGTTCTATTCATTGCACTGTGTTTGAAATTTATTATTATTAATACTTATCTAAGACAAGAACGAACCGTTTACTCTTTAATAGTTTTCCTTCGTGTATAAAATAAGGTTGTCGATACGGTACATCATTAAATTCGTGATATATATTTATATTGTTTTTAATTTTAAAAATGTGTGTGTTTTTGTATTTCATAACTTAATGGTTTAACGCCTGCAATATACTGCCATATAGCTAATAGTTCGATAAGATTTAATCATTTTTATTGCAATCGAGTTCTCTGATAACTTTTTAATATATTCGGAGGAATCTTTTAATTTTTAACATATTTATGTATATTTAACATTTGCGTAAAGTATGTTGGGCAACACTACACTTTTATATATATGCCCTTCTTATAATTAATTCGATTATTATCGTTATATAGTTTGTTAAATATAATTAAAAATTTATTTATTTTATCGGTGATGTGGAGAAAGTAATTGTAAAATTTTAAATTGTCACGAATTACTACACCTAACTATTTAGACTGACCGTACAAATATTTAATCCATACTGCATTAAGTTTAACCCTTTATCGTTTAATTTTTTGTTAAACAAAATGTAAGTTGACTCGGATTCGTTAATATTTAAATTATATTCTTTTAACCAATTGTATAGACCTGATAAAGTTTATTTCCCAGTACATCTTCACCCTTGTCAGCAATTACAATTGCTACGTCATCTACAAAAGTAAAGCTGTTTACATTGTTGGGAAGATTGATTTTATGTAATTGGGAGAAAACTATGTTCCACAAATACGGAGACACTTGTGAAACTCCCATAGTTGTTTTAATACTTTTTTTTTTGGGTAATTGCCAATTTGTAATGTAGTAAAGCGATTTGAGAAATATCTATTTACAATGTTCAGTATGCCGCTGTGTAGTCCTAGGTTCTTTAACAAGAATAATAATTTATTTAAATCTAAGCTGTCTCGAAAGCTTTTGTTGTTATATGTAGGGTGAGTAAGCGTGTACAGTTATTTTTATTTTTGTATATTTTTATAGTTAGCAAAATATTGTATACCGCCATTTTGGACGATCTACCCGGCAGTGCGCCATATTGATTTTCATGAATCATCCAGTTGTTATCAACGAAATCCTTTAATTTATTAAGTATGCATTTTTCATAAATTTTACCGAGATTTTTCATAATAGTGATATAGCTCTGTAACGTTAGGTTCATATATTTGTGCTATAAAGGGTTTTTCATGGTGGTGTAACTTTGACAACAACAAGTTTACTTTATCATGTTCCGTACAGTCATAATTATCTAATGTTGGGATATTATTACTTTTTACTTTATTCGTTAATATTTTATAATTTAGTCCAAAGACATTTTTGTCTTCCATTAATTTATTTCAAGCTTTCACTCAGCATTTTTAATCATAAATTTATATTCTTTAAAATTTGCTTTATAAATACTATAATTGTTATTTTTTACGTGTGTACTTTTACAGTTACTTCTTATATAAATTATTTACTAAATGACTTTTTTTTTTTTGTAATTCCACGTTCCACCAGTATACAGTAGGCCGTACAATAGGTGTATGAACTATTTAGAACTGAATTTATATATTCTCGATAACTGTTCGGCCAACTTTTAATTTGTTCAATATTATTACAATTTACTTTCACATCAATCGTACAAATTAATTTTCTTAAACTGTTAACTTATTGTAGTAAATAACTTTAATGAGGCTTTCCTTTGTTTTTTGTGCAACAGTATTTACGTTAAAGGTAATGTAATAATTATCACTAGTTCATAACTGACATCCCAATTTTGAATTCGACCAGTTAAGTTTCTAGTCGCTAAAGTTAAGTCTATTACACACTTTTTTGCTTATTCCTCTGAAAAGTATATTTGTTTTTAATATTTAGAATATGTAATGTATTTCTATTAAATTTAATAATTTCTCATATTATTCATTCTGTCTCACAGTGAATGTAGAATGTTTAAATCTCCCAACCATATAAATTTCGTTAATTTATTATTCTGTGTATATACATATCGATAAAATGGAAGTATTGATTCGAAACGTTATTTGGCGGTATGTACGTTAAAATAAAAGTATAATTTGAACAATAATAATATTAAAAATATTGTGTAATTCCTATGGATTATCATGATCTTGTTGCGGATTATTTTATTAATGTTTGTGGGTACATAATTATTTCTGCACTTTTCACAAATAAATATGATATCTACATTTTTGGGTATAATTTTTGCTAGTAAGACGTCTCTATAGTGATTTTCATTATACTGTAAAATGTTTATCATTTGTTTGCTCAAGTTATAGACTAACAGTTACATTAAGTGTTATTTTAGAAATATTCGAATACTAATAATTAATATTAATATATATTTCTAAATCTTACGTTAACAAGTTCATCGGTCGAAGAACCATTGTCATACGACTTATCAGTTGATTTTTCCAATTTTTGTATTAACCTTTTTAAAACGACCTTTCATTGTTGTAACAATCCGTAGTTTTCTGTTAGCATTCTTTTGAATCCATCAATATCGTCGGTCTATGATCTGTAATTGGTCCTGTTGGCCTTTGATCATGTCCATTAAGATCATAAGGTTAGTAAAGGATAATGGATAACCGTTTTTTTCCGTAATGTTTTCAGCTAACGGTACTAACATCATCATAATTCCTTTGTTGAAAGTTTAATTTTTTTTTTTCATATATAATTCATTTCCTTTACTCTCGTTCCAATGTTGACGAGCAAGTTTCATTTTTAATTTGTACGATATTTTTATTTTGCGTATCAGCGAAGATGAAGTCTGATTTAATTTCTGTATCTGGTGTTGCCGGATGTGTGGACGTTTACTTGATGTTTGCTTTTGGTCGCTATTTTCTTCTAATGCAAGTGATTTTATATTATTTGTTGTAACATGTGATTTATTCTGTTTAATTTTGTTTTGTACCATTTGTTCCTCTCTTACCTTATAGATAGGTAGTATTCGAATAAACTGATAACTTTCCTGAATTTTAGTTTTAATCGGGGGGGGGGGAGCATACTGAGACCTTATTTATTCCACCTTTTTATTAATGACATTCCCAAAATTAAACACTTACGGATGCCGTTATATGCTGATGATACCGCTATATACTGTACATCGTAATTGACACCTATACAAAGAAGAATATCTCAGGGTTTTATTAAATTAAATTTGTATTTTAAGAAACGGAGAATATTCCGATCAATCTATTCTATTCACGGAAAGAAGACCGCATTTCTTATCACCCGTAATAGTGAACAACAACCTTTGGTTTGGAAATCGATACTAAATATTTAGACACTGAATCGAGGTCTCACATTTCCTAAACATGTCGAATATACCTGTAATAAAACTTACACGTCTCTGTTTAAGATATATCCGATATTTAATAAACGATGTTGCAAATAATTGAATAATCTAAAAAACAATTATGCTTCATTGCCCCCATATGATCACACACTAGCCGTTCTAACTTAGCAAAGTTAGAATAAGTTAAAACGGTTACAAAATATGTGTTGCAGATCAACTTTGAATCTTCTAATCCATCTAAAGATCGAACACATTCACATGACACTGAAGTTACGATATATACACGATGTTGTCAAACAAAAAAACATTTTTTTTCTTAAAGCTGTGCCTGCAGTTAATATTTCATTTATAAACGACATTGGGGGACTGCACACGTACAAGTTTGCAACTAAAATTTGAACGCTGCGAATAAGAAATAAACACACGCTATTATGATGTACAGCTGGGTGTTATGTTTTGTCCAAAATTTACGTTTGTCTATAATACATACAAAAAAGTTTTGCTTATCCTATTAACTTAAATATTTATAAGTTTATATATAGGTGACTTTATATTTGTTGGTGACTTTTCCTGTACTTTTACTTTAGTTAGACCACCAACCGGTAATATTTTTAAACTAGTACACGCGAGTAAGAACTGTGTTCGGAATTATATTATTAATTTCGTTTGTAACATCAATTTGTTTCGTAAATACGCTTTTTATCTATCTATTCAAATTAGTTTTTTGAAGTAGAATCTGTGGCATGTTATGTACACACTATATGTACGTTTTGTGTGTAAAATATCATTTTCAATGTTCGAATATTAAATTATTAACTTTATTCTAGTTTATTATTTATAAACGTGCGACTACTAAAGTTTCAAACATCGTCCCACTGATACATCTACGCAACTAACATTTAGGTTTTAACCGCTTATTCTCGCCAATTTCAAACGTTACTTGTCATTTCTTAGAACTATACGCTCGGGATATTTCGCTTAATCCGTTAATTAAACCTTAAGCTTTAGATATATTTTAACTGCATACGTACAATAGCTGGAATAGCTGGAACGATATACAACGTAATGTTGACAAACGAGCGTTAGTTTAACACACATTGCAGCGCGTATAATTACGGTAGCGTTGCACGATAATTTAAAACGCGCGTCAACTTCAGCAGCCCTGCAACGTTTATCAGGTTTGCTACATTAAGTTAAAGTATCGTACACATACGTCGAGACGTGGTTTAAAAGTGCGTCGCAATACGCGTTAAAATTTGACGTACGTGGTTGATCCCCCGAAAAGTTAATTATTTCATATACGCGCGTGTATAAACCAACAAAAAAAAAACCAACTTATATTATAAAGCGTAATTAAAACAATAATTTAGGAATATTCAACTTTCAATTTCAGTAATTCCTCGGTTCTTCAATCCTCCTGCCAACTTAGAATATTCGTTTATTCGTATTACACGTCGCCTAGGGCTCAACGTCAACAACATTCCATACGTTCTATTTACTCACAAAAAATTAGCCCCTTCGCCAGTACCTTACGATGCGAATCAGATCGCGGATGAAAACCGTCTATTTTTCAAAAGGAATCCATCTCCCAACTAATCTCCAATGTCTGCTTAGCTCGCAGAATAATAGTGTATACATGCTCAGATTTGATTACATATTAGCCCGTAATATAAATAATTAGCAAGAATCCGTTCAGCCCTGGGTGGAATCTCAAAAGACCGTATAAAAAAAAAAAATCCATTCTAAAAACTTTAGAATAGACTAATGTCTATCAGTTTTCTAACAAGATTTGATTTTAAACACCCGGAACTTTATCGTGGTTGTTTATTTCAAAAATTTATCGGCACACTTAAGAATATATAAATCATCCTGCGGTGTTGATAATATATCCACCACTACGCTGTTTAAACATTTGCCGCATAAAGCGATAATGTAAATTAAAAATAATTAATCGTATTCTCTCACCGTGTCACTTTTACTACGTTCAGTGGAAAATAGCCAAAAATATTATTTTGTCGAAATCCGGAAAAGATCTTGCCAGCATTAAGGACATTCATCCTATCGTCAGTTTATTAAACGCATCAAGAAGTAAATTGGTTAAAAAGATGATCATATTAATTACTAAATCATTCGAACACTAATAACATTATCATCAGCGAGAAATTTGGTTTTAGATCCTCTACCGTGCTCAAAATTGAGAGAATTGCAGATTACATTATTGATAACTTGAACCTAAAGATTGTTATTGAAATGATTTTATTTAAATTCCCTTCGCTCCTGTTTAAACTAATTAAATCGTACATAAGTAATAGTTCTTTCTAATTTACCCATCTATCTCCAAACTCTGTTAAACTAACATTCCTCAACAGAGTCCTCTTGCACCTTTTGTTCAAACAGCTTTATACACGCCGATGACTTGGCACTATTCGATAAATAATGAAAATTCCAGCTAGTAAACGTGTTCCTATATATATAAAAAAAAAAAAATCTTTTAGAGAGGTCAATAAACCTCTTAGAACATAGAAAGGAATTCACGTAAAGAAACAGGAAGACAATCTGTACAACATGTCGAAATAAACAAATTAATGTGAAAATGTATGAAGAATTATTTAAAAATATACCAAACAGTTCGTAACAGGCCAAAAATACTAAGACGCAAATTTAACAAAGACATCATCATATCCGTTTATAAATAAAAGATAAAGACGAAATAATTAAAACTATCAATAATAAATCGTTGTATACAGATGATGTGAAAACCACTATAGATCAGGTACTCCGTCGGTACGAAATATTTGCAATGAAATAAAATGTGGTAAAGCACCAGGAGAGGACGAAGCAATATCGGAAATGTTGAAATATGGCGGTAGATCAGTAACAAAACAGTTGACACGCATATATTCAACCGTTTTATACGGGAACAAAAAATTCTCATAGAACAATGCGATATAATAGTCTTATCGTATATAAAAAAAGGTGATAAAAGAGATTTGAAAGTACAGACCAATTAGTGTACTAGCATCCGTATAAAAGTTGTTTACAAGGATAATAACGAATAGGTTGGATAGAACGCTGGATGAATGATTGAGCGAGCGGGGTTCAAGTATAAATATAATACATTAAATCATATTTAGACACTTGCACCGTGAATTCAAAAATGTAAAGAATATAACCTGCATTTGTATGTTCGACTCGGTGTATACGTACTTTCGATAAGCGTTGAAAGAAATCTGTATATAATAAGATATAGATTGACTTTTTAATTAACATATACCAGCAGTCTGCTACAGGTAGTATCGGTACATACGATAGAGAACACCAACATTCTCGGGATACTATATCTCCGAAACGGTTTACAACACTACTAGAATATGCTATGAAAACATTGAATCGGAATAGAAAGGACATACATATCGACGGAAAATATCTGCACAATTTGTGTTCTGCAGACGATATAGTGTAATTATAGGATAGAACCGAAAAGGCACATGCTACGAGGGAAATGACAGTAAAAAGTGCGCGATTAAACACCAAAAAAAAAAAAAAAAAACTAAATTCGAAACCGGGCAACTAAGCGATCGATTAATAAAATGAAATTATATACAGACGGCGTCGAAGATAATTTTACGTGTATTTAAGTAAAGAGAATTCAAACCGATGAAATAACAAACAAGCCCAGACCGGGAAAATAACAAACGAATGAATACACAAAATAAAGCATACGTTCAAAAATAAATAATATCGGCAAATTTAATAAATGTATGTTGTCGCGAAAGAAATAATGGAAAAAATTAAGAAAAGCGAAAGAAAAATGAATCGTTATTCGGATGATCAGGCTTCAAAATCTGAAACAAAATGGCAAAAGGATAGCAATGAGGCACGAGCATTTTAAAAGATACCAGGTTTTTTTTTTTTTTAATAACAATCATATATTTTGGTAAAATTGTATGTATAAAGGTGCAAAGGACCGGAGGAGAATTATATATCAATTAAACTACACATATATCGACTGTATATTCATAAATAAATAAATAAGTATTTCAAACTTGTGTGTGAGGTCCTTTGCGAGTGTACTTATATTTATTGGCAACAGTTAGGATGACATAACATAGTCCCAACAATTACCATGCAGTTATGTACAAACTTAAGACTAAAGAATATTATAAATTATTTTATATTAAAAAATAGGGAAAAAATCTTTATATAAATAATTACAATTGTTGCAAACATTTATTGTTATATTTACAAACTTAATTTTTAAACATGTAACGAGTGCAGTATCAGAAGATTGATCAGTTGCTCCAGATATCACGGTTGAATTAGTTTTATTAATTTTTTATTTATTTATTTATTTATTTTTTATTTTTGTAAGATAAGAGCTAGCTCATGATATTAAATTTATGTCGCATTGCACTTTCAGAGAACTTGAGGAATGCTGAATGAGGGACTGCATGTTTCCTACTTTATACTTAAGTCGCTGATTAGCAAAAGCAGGACATTCATAGATAAAATGTTCAAGGTCATCTATAATATCTCCCGAACAACAGGTACACCCTGGAACATTAACTAGATGGAACCTGTATAAATAAGCTGCAAACTTGCCATGACCAGATAAGACCTGAGAGCTGTAGAAGAGTTAATATTTAACTTCTTCAATTTCATTCTGTTAGTGACATTAGGGAAGAATTCGTATGTTTTCCTTCCTGTGATGTCAGCATCCCACCTCCTTTGCCATGGAAGATACCAGGTACACGTAAAAGAACTGTTGATATGGAGACCGTAAAAGAAACCAAGAATGGCCAAACGGAAGTTATTAAAATAGCAGGAAAACAGCTGCTTCGGAAAACACAAGATAAAGACAGATGGAAAATATTAACGGAGGACTACATCATAATAATAATAAGTGAGAATTATAAGAAACGAATACTATTCAAAAAGAGAGCACACATCGTCTGAACAAACGACTAAATAATACGGTAGACGACATAAAACCGTGTATTTCTTATCGGTCCTTACCGCTAGTTAGCGTTTTGGAGTTTGTGTCTGGAACGCTATAAGAGAAAAAAAAAAATGATTCGTACAACAAAGATATTAAAAAAACCAAAATCCAATGGAAACTTTCATTTTTAGATTTGTTTTCGTTTAATTTTAGCGACGGATTGTTCAGTCGCCAATTCAAAAAGGATTTATACTTTATTTTCATAATTACGGATAAATATCCAATTAGTGAACGTCCGAATTTAAATTCGTTAAATTTTGTCGACGAACACGAAACGTTGAAACTTTTCCTTCCGTTTAAGTTAGATAGTTAATAAAATTAAACGACCAGGGTGTAAACCCCAGTCTCATTTTTAAAAGTTTCTTTTCTGTATCTCGCGTATAATTCCTTTAGTTCGGACATTAATGAAAAATCCGGCAGAAAGACAGTTTACCCGTAACATAAAACGTAATTTTCCCCCAAAAGCAGTCGAGCCAGAAAGCTTTGAATTTTTCCCAATTACCACGAACTAACGTTACTACTACTACTACTACTACGCCAGGCATACTACTATCGATTGTACGAGATTGGTGCATAAGCTCGTTGATGATAAGGGAATAGTGAAATATTGTAAGTTCAACTTCATTCATCTCCACATAATTCGATCGTTTCCTTTTTCTAATATTCAAATAATCTCGTTCGATTTATTTCGAACCAATCAGTCGCAGTCATTCTTGCGGAAATGCGAATTTAAAAGATTTTGTTTTCAACTCGTTATTTTCCTACTTCGAAATTATTCGTCTCTTGCTCGATATCTAAATTTTTCTTTTCCAATTTAATCGTAAAATATAACATACGCATACATATATATATATGTATATATAAAAATTTTCTCCTTCTTCTGTTTAACTCGTTGCCGAGTATGAGTGTCCTTTTTCATGGCATCCTTCTCTGTCTCAGATTGTACAATGCCTTTATTTTGAAACGACAAAAATCTTTTGGAACGTCAATAAGAATTCGAGTTGTTTCTTAATTCCGAGCAATTGATGTAGTTCTTATTTCTGATGAAGCTTATCCTATCCTAATAACGATAAATCATATATTGAAATTATATTTTATATTTCTAATAAAGAAATAAAAACAAGAATCGAAATGGCGAAAAAAACAGCTTTCAACTATTTGTGGAAAGTACTTGATAATAGAAATATGAAGATAAAGATGAGACGTTTGTGTGGACTATTTTGAAATATCTCTCCGAAAGATAGAGACGATCAGCGTATAATACAAGAAAATAATACAACATTTAGCGATGTGATGATATCGCAGACTTTCGAATATATCGTACGGAGACCACATTAGTAATGGGAAGGTACTGAAAAGATTGAATAAATCAAAAACGCAACTGATCGAACACGTAGATAACCTCACGTGTAAATATACGGCGGTTTTCACAAAAATGGATTGCTGGTGGTGGCGGTTCAAGGTAAAACCAACAAAAAGTCGCCGGAAACTAGGATGAACGACGATAGACGTATTAAAAAATCTGAAACTCAACAGATGATCGACCTAGCAAAAGAAGCCGTTTAGTGTAAATTAGTAATTGCGGCATTCGACACAATGGAAGAAGCAACACAATGATGATGATCATGATTGTATATTATACACTGCGTCAAAAGTGTCGATTTGATCCTACTTACTATTAACCTGGTCCGAAAACGTCATCACGTAACTTCTGTAACTTTTTAAAAATGTGGAATTTATTTTAATGTTCGTATTTATGTTACGCTGTATTAAGTTATAATAACAGAAAAGTGTTCGTTATTACTATTTTAAAAACTGAAGCTGTAAGATAAAAATAAGCGCTACTTTTAATTTAAATTCCTAGCCAACAATTTCACTAATTTCCATCTTCAATGCATCCTTCTTGTATCACTGTACATTGCTTGCAATCATAAACAGAATGTTATTGGCAAATCGCGCTAGATGAAACGACTTTTTCTTTTTACTCGGTATCGGTGGACAAAAGTTTTTTTTCGCATTTTTCATTATAGGCGTGGATGTTGATACGGACAATGATGAAGTTGTGTAGTGAAGCCGGCTATTTTTCGAGTTCCGGCTGGTAATTGAATATTGTTGGCGCGATAAACCATATATTGTTAAATCGTTTCGACATTTGTAGCGTGTTAACTTGTTTGAAATATTATCATATAACTACAGCATTTATGGTCCCCATGTTCAATGTAGTATGAAAAACAGTTAACGAACATCTGTTACTATGAACGCCAAATATTCAGATTGCAATAGACCGTGGTCACACATCGATCCCATCTTTTTAAGTACGTGTGTCGATAAAATTGTAGTTTTTAAAAATATTATTAAGCAATTCATCCGCGAGGAAATATGTAAATATTTTACGCCAGTAACTAAATACCGAATTACAGTTATCTGCAATATACTGTTTTTCAAAATGAGATGAAGCGAGAGAAATTTATAAAGTTATTTCAGCGATTTCGCGACCGGAAACAGACTATTTGGGACTAGCGATTAATTAAAAAACGAGAATTATCGAAAATTATCAACGCAAAATATTATTGTTCATTTTACACTTCACAAAATTCGACATATTAGCCAATAGATCAAAATAATACCCATGGTCTGCTGCGTATTTACATCATAAAAAAAAAAACACGAAAAAAGTTATAATAAAATGATCACTGGTTCAATTTGCAATTACCGAACCTACACCGAAAGATAAGACAAAAAAAAAAATCTAGAAAACGGAATTAATCTACGTGTACACTTGTTGTTGAAAACCTGAATATATTCGTCAATGAACAAACCCAAAATAATACAGCGATGGGACAGTACTCAAGGTCGGGGCTCAAATTGGTAACTTTCATAGAGGACATTTTCAATTACTTTTCACATTACGTGTATGTAAACAATTTCTTCCGAATCGGGATTCCTGAAATATACAGAATTACTGGTTTAAATAAAAATAATCCCTCCGAGGTGACCCAGCTTTTCTCGGCATTTTTTTTTTAATTTTCTTTTTGTTCGAAAATATATATATATATATTTTAATATATATATATATATATTTTTTTTTAATTAAAATCCATTACACACGTTATAATAACTATAACCATTTTAATAATGTAGAATTTCGTTTCATAAATTTTCGTAGTTATAAACAAAAAAATTGTCAATTTTTACAAATATCAGAAGGCACAGGCGCCCTTAATGTTTTTTTAAAAAATTAATTTCGGATTAAAATCTTACATAGATCAAAAAACATTTCTGGAAGATCCGATAATTTAAATCGAAACTGTAATCGAGATATCAAATTTTAATTATAATTTTTAAAAAATTAAGCGGTATAAAGTAAAAAATTTCCGAGCTTATAACACTCGAACGGTTAATGAGATTAAGCTGAAATTGTCAAAGGGTACATTTAGATAAGTATCGAAAAAAGACTGACAGAAAAAAAAAATTAAAATTTGCAAAATTTTATGGAGGTGTACTCAGTACCAGGACAAAAAATTTCAAAATTCGTATTTTCCATATACCCTACATTTCCAATTAAAATTACATGTATATACAAAACTTCATCCAAATCGTGCTCGTTTAAATATATATAAGATTACATTTTATACGTATAATGTAACTGCAATATGATTAAAATAGATTTTCTAACGCGATTTTTTGTTCTGGCTATGTTCCTCTTTTTCAAAAATATCAGTCTTTCTACAAATAATTTTTTTTCCTTCAAACAGAAAAATGTTATTCCCAACGTATATATATATATATATATATATATATATATAAAAACCGTGTTGCTTTTTTTAATCTTCTTTTCTTTATAAGTTGATACCGTTGTATTCGAGAGCCCGCCATAGTTTAATAACATTCTGAAAATAAGGACTATATTTTATCAGTAGTTCCAATTCAGGAAAGTTTCTGTCCGTCGTTCCTTCCCACTGAAGGAAATGAATTTTTTATGAATAGTAAATAAGTAATATGTATGCATATATATACATATAAAATATGTATATATACACAAAACAATTATATATATATATATATATATATATATATAATATATGTGTGTGTGTGTGTGTGTGAGGACAGGATGAAATACGAGGTTACGAGGTACGAAAAATGTCGAAATTTCATTTCCGTTGTTTCGTGGCATATCTCCCTTCCTTTTGTTTCAATTCGGTCTCTATTGTCTAATAATAGGACTAGGACGTTGGTAATTTCTTTTCAACGCTAGAAGTGAGTTTAAATTAAATTCGCAAATTTTCTTTTTTTATATACGCGCGAAATGGAATTTGGGAAAAAGAAAAACAAATGGACCGTGTAATTAAATAAAAAATAATAATTAAAAAATGTAATTGTTCGCGAAAGAATTAGTAAATTTCCGCCTGTTGATATTTAACTAATACTTTAATACCGATTTTAGTAAATACTTGAATAAAGTCGAAAATCATCTTTTTTTTTTATTAAATATAACAAAGACGACGTATAACTGCCGATAATAAAACTACGCTTAATTACACGAAGTAATTAAAAATTCGAATTGATTAATTAATTAATTTTATTTTTTATTTACGGTATACGTTTTCGATCATAGTGTTCCCAAATGGGACATGCTACTTTAATCCTTTAGGCTCGATGTCAACTATGTGGTACATGAAATTTTAATTCGAAACGATTATTTTATTTTATGGTTGATGCGAAATGTACCGCAATTATAAAAATACTTATATAGATACATATGTCAACCGGTACGGTCGGGGGTTCGAAACCAACACCGACGTAGAAAGTTTTCATCATTATTTAATTCTTAATTATCACGGAGAAGGCAGTGGCACGCCACTCCGTATAACATCATATGCACGCGCATCTGCGTCGCATATAAATAGTGCCCTAGCTCATTCGGTATCACGAATAAATTGATTGAACTAGAACATTTCATTTGCACAAATAATGTTAAAATAGCAGGAATTTCAGAAACTAAAGTAGATGAGGCACTTACCTAACGATGCCGAACTATCATTTATTTCCGTAATAATAAAACCCGGAGCAGTGGAGGTGTAGCTTTACTAATACATAATACCATACGGTGCGAAGAAATTCCCACCCCACAAACAAAGCACGTTCAGGCTGTTGGAGCTAAAGTCTGTGTAGATGGCAAATTGCTAACTATTTATGCAGTTTATAGGCCATCAACAAAACCGATAAATTTTCAAACTGATATCAAATTTCTTATGCATTCTGCCGAAAGAGTTTTATTAATCGGAGATTTTAATGCGAAACATCGTACCTGGAACTGTTACAATGGTAACCGGGCTGGAAATGAGTTACTAAACTTGTCTGCAACCTTAAACTTTCAAATAAAAGCACCCAATGAACCTACGTTTTTTCCGGGCCACCCGTCTTCAAAACCTAGCATAATTGATCTGGTCCTTACAAAAAACTACTATAAAATTACCGATCCTATATCAATTGATAAGCTGTCTTCCAATCATAATCCAATAATATGTTCTCTCGGTGGTACGATAAGGCGAATTGTAACACAACCAAATTTTGATTACTCTAAAGCAAACTGGAGAAAATATCAACAACACATACAAAACGAAGTCAAAATTCCAATAACCTTACACAATCCTTCTTATGTAGATGGTTACATTCGTTATCTTAACTCTATTATCTTAAAGGCCGCAGAAAGCTCCGTCCCATTATTAAAAGGGAATGTTAAAAATTTTTCGATCTCCCCTGGCACTTTGCAAATAATAAAAATTAAAAATTATTATAGGAAACTTTATCAGAGATATCATAATGAAAATATGTATATATTTAAACAACTATATGATAGGTTGAATAAATTAGTTAAAAGACGACTGTTACAAGAAAAAAATGCTCATTACAACGCGTTTCTCAGTAATATACCACAAATGAATAATCAGCTATGGAAAGTAAACAAATATTTTTCCCGGGGACAAACAAACTTGCCTCCTATTAAAAAACCTGGAAGTGTCGATATAGTAGCGTACTCAAACGAAGATAAAGCTGAGCTTATAGCAGAACACTTTCAGAATATACATGAATGGAATAAAGCAATGTCCACACGATACCACGAACGGAAATTAAAACAAACAATAAATACATTTTTAACAAATAACGTACCTGCATTAAACTATGCTGACTTAACCTCACCGAAAGAGGTCGAGAACTGCATTAGATCACTAAGAAATACATACTCTGCGTAAAAATTATTAAAAATTTATCTCGTAAAGGTGTAGTTGCTCTCACAGTGTTATTTAATTCCGGCATTCGTTTGTGCTACTACCCTCTGTCGTGGAGACTGTCCTTAATTGTACCTCTTCCTAAACTTGATAAGGATGCTTCCTTGATGAAAAATATACGACCTATTAGCCTGCTCAGTAACATTAGCAAAATTTTTGAGAAAATATTACTCATTAGATTTAGAAAACATAGCAATTTAAATGGTATTCTTAATAAGTTCCAATTCGGCTTTCGGCCGAATTTAAACACTACCACGCAGCTAGTAAAAATTTGTGATCTAATAAATTTGTGATCTAATTACTGATAATTTTAATAAAAATAAGCACACTGAGCTAGCACTGCTAGACATTGAAAAAGCTTTCGACACTACTTGGCACGATGGAATTCTGTATAAATTAATAAAATATAGTTTTCCATATCAACTAGTTTCCATGACTAAAGCATATTTACATAACAGGAAATTTTATGTGAAAATTAAAAATCAGAATTCTAAAGTCAGATATGCATCGGCAGGAGTACCTCAGGGCAGCATCCTTGGTCCATTCTTGTTAATTATTTACATAAATGATATTAGTACAATTAAAAAAGTTGATGTTAATTTATATGCTGATGATACTGCTCTGCTGACGTCATCATACCGTATTGATACGATTAGCAACAGATTAACCGCTGCAATTAACAAAATGTCCAAATACTTTCATAAGTGGAAAATTAAAATTAACGATAGTAAAACAGAGACTATTATTTTCACAAAGCGTAAACCTGCTATAAATGACTTTGTTCGAATTCATAATGAGTACTTGGACTGGAAATCTAAAGTAAATTATCTCGGTGTAACACTAGATAGTAAGCTAACTTTTACTAAACATATTAACGAGTGTATCTACAGAGGACATAAAAAAAATGAGTGTACTATTTCCAATATTTAACGGGAAATCTACGCTATCACCGGTGAACAAGCTTTTGATTTATAATCAGGTAATTCAACCTAAAATTCTTTATGCTAGTTATCGAACACCTGCCTAAGTAATATAAACAAATTACAACGATTACAAAATCATTGCCTAAGATTAGTGTTGAACAAACCCAATGCTCGTTAAAACAATGCATGACATTTTAAACTATCCCTATATACAAGAAATAATAAAAAACAGGACCTTAAAATTCTTTAATGCATGCCGCATGTCTGCTGACCGAAATGTCAATGAAATTGGAAACTACGATTATCAGTCTCTACGACACAGATATAAAAAATATAAACATAGACGAATTAAACATATCTTACTAGGGTAGCATTTAAAATTCAATGATATTATATATAAATTTTATTTGATATATTTTTGTTGTTTTTTTTCTCTTTAAATTTTATAAATTATTTTAACCATTGTGTTTAAAATTTACTTATGAATTACACGTTGCAGGTTTAATTTTTCCTGTAAATTTCATTAAGCAGTGAATGTTTATAACTATCACTCGTGTATATTTTTAAAAATTATTATTAAGTTTATCGGTTAAGGAATTTTTTATATTTCGGAACGATAGAATGGTATATTATAAGTTATTATTTTCTTGTAAAATTTAATCAATCAAAATATACTTTTCTTCTTCTTCTTCTTCTAAAAATAAACGTACAATAGCTAGTGCTCAGTAACGAACAATACGACGACGATGATGATTATATAGATACATCGAAAATTATCTATAGTTCACCTAAAAAGTGAGTATTTTATAATGAACAACTATTTACAATTTTTAGTTTCCTGCCAACATTTCATAATGTATGACTGAAAGGGTTAATTCCTAATAAATAAAATATATATTTCTTTATTCGAGGACTACTTATATAATGCAAATAAACCAGTCGAATACATTTTTACAAGTACGATTTAAATTTAACTCGCGGTGTTTTAATATTGTATATAATATCTTCCTCATAATGGCTTACGCAATAATTGTTCATCTCTAACTATTATTTTAAAAATGCTAATAAACCGATATATTTTCTTCGTATGACAGACATTATTTAGATTTAAAGCATACGTAGATATGTATATATCAACCCACTGCTGATTGTGTAGGCATTCCCCAAACATTTCCCACATCTTCTATATTGTGCCGGTCGAGTCCAATTAGTTCCTGTCCATTTTATAATATCATCATTCCACCTAGTCACGAGCCTTCCTCGTATATGCGACGACCGTCAAACTGCATCATACGTTTGATTCACCTATCATCGCTTTGTTCTGCGATATGTCCTGTCCAACTTCATTTTAGTTCGGCCATTCCACATCTAGTAATTTTGTCCGTTATCTTATCCATCTAATGGAAAACCTTCAAGAGATTGGCACTGATGAGAAAGATACGAGAATAATAAATAATTTATACTGGAAACAAGAAGCCAAAGTTCGTATTGATGGAAGACTAGAAACTCCGAATATTCAAATCATTAAACGTGTAAGACAAGGATGTGTATTATCGCCACTTTTATTTAATCTCTATTTGGAACAGATCTTTAAGATAGCAAAATATGCGGATGATTCGGCCATCCTGACTGGAAATTTGATAGACTTACAACGAATAATAAATAAACTAAACGAGATATTTCGAGTTAATATTAATGTGTCCAAAACAAAATTTACGGTAATTATCCGCTCGCAAACTGATGGCGAAGCACTATATATATAAACGGAGGATCAGTTGAAAAAATAGAGACATTCAGATACTTGGGCTCAGTAATCAATTGCAGATTAGATTGCGATGAAGAAATCATAATCCGATGTGGAATAGCCAAAGACGTATTTAGAAGACTCGGTAATGTACTTCTGCAACCAAAGCTCCCCTTACCTATAAGATTAAAGGTCATTAATGCTATATATGGCCGATACTACTATACGGCACGGTGACGTGGTCGATAAAGAAGATATCTAAAAAGCGGCTCAATGGAAATCTGGTTCCTGAGACGCCTGCCGAGAATATCTTAAAGTAACAAATGCGGAAGTCTTGAAAAGAGCAGCAGTTAGCAGAGAACTATGGAATATCATATAAAAAAGAAAAATTGCGTATTTCGGTCACATAATTCGTGGAGAAGAATACCGCATATTACAAACTATATTACAAGGTAGAATAAAAGGAAAACAGCCAAGGAGCAAAAGGAAGCTCGGTTAGATAATGAACATAAAGGATTGGACGGGAATAAAGGGAATTGGAGAATTGATGGAAGCAGCAAGAAATAGAAAAACAGTCAACGCGTCAAGGATGTAAGGCACCAGAAGAAGAAGAATCTTATCCGTGAAATCGTCCTGTAGTCCTTGAGTGTGATATTAAGAAAAATTATTTCGTGCACAATTTGAGTTTTCCTAATTATCTAATTATATATATATATATATATATATATATATATATATATATATATATATATATATATATATATTCATAGTCGTTCGATAACCGCTCATTTGATTTGACTACCACTACTACTTAAATATGAAATAGGTTTCTTTCTTAAGCCCAACATGGGCGATATACGAAAGGTTAGATAATACGATGTAAGCTAACTTCCGTACAATAGATGCGACTTATACGCAGTGACGGACGATTATTTATAACTAGAAAATGGCGTAAATACCGAAAAGTTATTATTAAAGGCAATTTTTGTTATAGAAACGGAAATATTCATTAAACAGGAAGTCCCTCGCTCAATTATTAATGCCGTATTTACTTCTATGCTTATAAATGGCTTAAATTTTTACACATTTCCACTGATCGCTTCTTTCGCTACTTCCGCTTTCGTTAAAACGTTATTAACATATTTTCATTAATGCGTTCCGCTTAAATTTTTACTGCTAAAGCTATAGCGTTTTTTTAAAATATCTTAAATATACCGTCCTTCTAGAAATACGTTATCTTTTCGGACTTTAAAAGTTGCCTTACAGCTCCGTAAAACTCGTCGTTTATACTCGGAACAATCTTTTAGTTCGGTTACGTAATGTTTATTTGACAGTTGATTTTGTATGGATTCCTGGCCGTTGAGACAATATGGTAAAACTACCTTATTTACTCGACTGCCAGTTTCTTCGATCTATCGAAAGCTATTATCAAAACTGCTTGGAAGCATTATGGTCAGCTTTTTTTTTATGGTGCTTACAAGTTAAAATCTATCCAGCCTGATATATATATATATATATATATATACACCTCGGTTTTATAAACTTGATACTACGATTAAACAGAATACTAAGTTTATCGTAACAATAAGCACGATAGTAATCGACTTCCACATTTAATATTTTCTTCATTCTCCATTTTACTCCTATTCGTCGACGTAATCGTGTCCGCTGATTTCCTTACATAATTCATGTCCTACTTTAACAAATCCTACTTACTTTCTCTTAGTAATACTCGAAAATCGAAACCGAATCTTCCGCATCGGGTCTTAATTTCGACCGAAACCGAAACTTATCTAAACATATTAAATGTTGTATAATCTAGTATATTTTACGCACTTGTATAGAAAATTAACTCGTGTAAAATAAAATAAAAATCGATAATTGCAATATCTAACGTTGTTATTATTTATGTTATAATCGTAATTAAAAAGTCTTATATTGTACGCTAAGAAAAGTAGTTTTTTTACGTTTTCGCCAAACAGGTTACTCGGACGATCTGCGTATATTTGTCCACCGGCACTAAACAGCTGTTCGCTGTCGCTGGAAACACTGATAGGTGGAGCGGAAAGATACTTTAAGACGGAATTTCTCAGGGTAGTAGACTAATGTTCCAATAACAATATATTATGTCAGCATAACGCAATAACGCCGGCCGGTTAAGTTCGTAACTAAATACGAGCTACAAGGTCACCGGAAGTTAGCCTAACGACGGGCGACAATTAAAGACACTGAGTTTCAGCGCGGTCCAAGTTTTGACCGATATTCGACCAAGAAACTATCGCCAAAACTGGACTTTTTAGTCGAAACCGAAATTGGAACCGTCGGTCATCTTTATTTTACTGTTGATAGAAATATATCTCCCTCGTCATATATTTTCTCCTACTTTCACCGATATTACTGTTTAATTATATTTTGAAATATTTATATATAATTCCTCGAACTAGGGTGGTACCATAGCATTAATGTAAACAAAAGATATGTTCAATTAAAAATAATTAAAAAAAAAAAAAAACCCGAAATATTATACGAAAAATCGTCGAAATAAATAACATACTTTAAAAAAACAAATCTCTATCATGAATTTAATATAATCGTTACTTTATGAAAGACAAATTCGTCAAAACTGAAATTAACCGTACCAATTAGCTAATACAAGCATGGCGAATGTCTTATACAATCTAACCCCGTAAACAAAATGACATAATTTATTAGAGCTAATCATTAAACTTTGACACGAAATTATCGAATTTATTATACGACACAGTCTTTGTGTTTTTTTTTAGATAACTAAATAATTTTCAACATCTTCGCATAAATATAGTTTAAAAATTGAAATATTTAATATCAACTGAAAAGAACACGTTTATTAGTATTAAAATCTCATATACCGTATGGGGAACACACACACGACTCAAAACGGTTAAAACAACTGTCGACTCTTATCAAATTTAACCTTCCGATGGTAACAAGGGTTAAGTCACCCCAGCAGCAAACGTTTATTGCGATCATATACAGATGTTGTTCAAACAGGTTTCAGATGTCGGCTAATCTTATTTAAACTTATTCAGATTAGTTTATTAGTATTCATTTTACATCGTTGACGTTCGTACGTTTGTTTCCCGGTATTTATTTTTTGTTTTCTGTTTGGGGTGACACGTAACCCTTGTTACTGTTGTCAAATTTTTTCCTAATCGCGTGCTGTTAATGTAAAATGATTTCGTCAATTTCGTGAGGCAGTGTTTCGAATGATCCAGTAAGTAAATAAGATAACCCGCTGCAGGAAGAAAGCTATGTCAATGATGACAAATTTAAGGAGGTTCCTCAGAGGAACATCGTCAGAGTTTCAATCGGATTTGGATGAAACTTTTTTTGTTTTACTCGTCAGAGCCCCTGCACTATTTGAACGGTATTTAATCACAATTAATCCCCAACAGCTTCCCAAAAATAGGCACTACCTCCGTTGGGTAGCAACCCCCTTGGGTAGCAGAGACGGATAGAACCCCTAGTTAAATAACGTAAAAATATTTAAATTTAATATACCGTTGCGAAAATATTACCGCGTTTTCATTCAATAATAATAAAAAAGTAACATGATTGCCCTGTTACTTTTATATGGTGTCATAATTGTACTACTATCGGAAGGTTAAATGAAAAAAAAATTTTAAATCCCCAAATTTTTTATATATACAAAGAGAACGGCCATTATCATATAATGTATTTTAAAATATATACAATTTATAAAAAAGATAAAAGAAAAAAAATAAAATGTAAGAAAGTACTTAATTTAGAGGTGTACAATGTTCCCAAAAATAGCAAAGTGAAAAAAGGCAGTTGTTTATAAAAATAATTTGATAAAGAAGTGGTAAACAAACAAATCGGCAATATAAAATGTATACATAAACAATTACATTAAACAGACAGAAAAATTAAGACTATAAAAAATTGTTTAAGTTTATAATGTACTAATTCTTCATCAAAATTTATCGTCGAATATAATAAATTATTTTTATCGCCTTCTTTTATTTCTTTTCGATATATATTTATATATATATATATATATATATATATATATATATCTGCATGTAAAATTCTATAATTTCGGATAATATTATCGATTTTACGTTTTAATTCTTTACGAGAATTTCCCATTGTTTGTATATGAATTTAAATGTTCTTTAAATCTTATTGTAAATTGTCTGTCTCGTTAATTTTTTTAAAATCACTACCGTTCAAATTATCGAATTTGTCTTAATTTCATAAGAAAACAGGGAAAAAACATTTACCCCGCTGTAACTGTCGAAACGTTACAATTTACTCCGCAGTTCGATCTTTGAATTTACACGCGCATATATACTAAAATCGCTTAGTAAAAGTTTAATAAATAGGAAAGCTAAAATCAGATTCGTAAAATCATTAGTATATTCAATCTTCTTATATGGTGCTGAAACCTGGAGAATATACACAGGACAAAACGCAAATACGTCGAAGCCCTTGAATACGAGATACCGTCGGGACGACGATTTCAATGAATTTTTGAGAAACAGAAAAGCCCCGCATAGAATGGTCCATCATAAAAATAGTTGTAAACCATCATCGTTCGGAAGGGATTAGTATAACTATTAAAAAAAAAAAAAGAGAGAGAAATAACAATAATCATATCAATAACATTAATATGATTATATATAATAATATTAAAATCTAAATAAATAGTTATATATATATTCCAAGTAAATAGAAAACCTACAATCAAGTATTGTCCTCCTGATGCTTCTAATATTTAAGTATAAAACGAAAATGAAAATTGTTGATAGCCAAAGAACAATTATATATATACACACAAACACGTATATATAGACTTGTGTGTGTATATAAATTATGGCGAGCATTAAATCGTTACCGAAATAAAAAATTATATTCTTACTCGGGAATTACTTTAAAATTCTCCTTCGCAGTTAAACCCGGTTTAATTATATAATGTAAACTCGTTCGTATAATATGTTTCAACTAGAATTAATTTTGAAAAGAAAACAAAATGCTGAACCAAAACCAAAAAAACAAGGATATATAGAGTAATCCTTACTATTACGCTACGAAATTAATTTAGTTACAACGTCGGAACACAACGATTGCCCTTTTTGCTAATAAACAGAAGAAGACCTCCTCTCTTTTCGCGACGAAACAGAAACATGATGGAAAATTTTCAAGTGGACTTTGAACAGACTTGAGCGAACATTAAAAAGAGCATCGAGAGTATTAAAGGGTAACGGACGAGTGCTTCTTCGGCAATTGGTCAGGACGAGTAATAAGAGATAGCAGCTATAAACTTTTATGAAGTCAGTCGCTGGAAAAATTCTCGAAAAGTTAAAAGCGTGTCGTAGTGTAAACGAATTAAATTATAGATTTTGCACAGTTCTCGAGAAATATTTCCTTCCTTCTTTATATATATATATATATATATATATATATATATATATATATTTTTGTTTGTGTGTGTGTATATATATATATTGTTTCAATTATTTTAATTTATACAGTTACTTGTATTTGTGTATGCGTGTGATATACATATATATATATATACATATGCGTGTGTACATACCAACCCATTTCACATTATAGTATTATCTTTGTTTTTCTCGCAGGTTTTTCATATTTGATTTCTACTGTATAAACGAAAATATTTATATTATATTTTAATATTCTTTACTAGAATAAAGCACAAGTTTCAAGATCACCGTTAAGATATCAAGTATTTAAGAATACTGCGCACATGAATTAACTATTTGGATAAAACTCTTTCTTCTTTCTTTTTTTCTATATCATATATTTCCACTTTATAAAGAAAAGTGACTGAAATATTTTTATTGTAATCTAACAAAAAGATTTATAACATATTTAAATAAAGCTCTTACTTTCTTCTCCATTCTATATATATATTGTATATATATAAAATGTATATTTATATATAAGTAAGATTATATGTCGATATATCGGATAGTATTGACTTTATGAATTATAAATAATACAAAATAAAAGCACAGTTTAATCACCAGAAGTTTTTTTTCTTATCCGCACGGAGCTTTTCGACAATTACGTCATTATCAAGTGTACGCAATAAACGTTACATATATATTAATTCTAATATTTATATAACAACAACTTATATATGTGATATACATTTAACTAGCCGGAGCAAATTTACTCTTAGATTAATTTGTAAAATAACCTTTATTCATAAAACCGATTTTAAAATAAATTCATCAAAATTGATCATATTTTTTAATAAATTATTACTATTTCAATATAAGCAGGTGTTATATAGATATTGTAGTTAATATAATCGCTGCGTTTGGCTATTTTTATCATACATAAACAGAAAGTCGATTTTGTTTAATTTTCTCTCTCTTCCGATTTAACTCGAAAACTATTAATGCAATAACTTGCATGGATTATAGCCTATATTATCGTATTCGTCCTAACCTTTGTTTCACATTGATATCACAAGTAGGATATTAATTATTTTTTAGATAATTTTTCTTAGTATAGCATTTGTTTAAAAATCAAAATTTGATGATTCACTTTTAAAAAATAAAGTACTACGTACAATAATCACTGCCTCCTCCTGGTTTATTTCGAATAAAACACTAAACAACCATCTAGACATATACATAACAGAAGTAATATCAGACGAAGCTACGAAGTAGCTGCATAGACTCAAATGAAATACTCTCGCGGTTATCCTCATGGACAAATCGGAAGAAATTAGACTCTGCAAAATTATAAAATGGACGAAAAAGTGATAATATTTACACCATATGAGGTAGCGACTGAAATAGATAATAATATGAATCCTCGGAAAGCTCCAGGTATTGATGGCATATCCCCAAGAGTGCTAAAAGAACTAACAAAAAAAGGTATAATTATTTTGACATATTTGTTTAATGCTTGTCTACGTTTAGAATACATGCCACGCTGTTTCAAAATAGCGCAAATTATTATGATAAAAAAACATAACAAACCAGACGCTGATGTAGGGTCATACAGACCAATTTCATTATTGCCAACTATATCAAAGTTATTCGAGAAATTATTATTCAAACGACTGTTGCCTATGGTTGAAGAGTATATACCAGTACATCAGTTTGGGTTTCGACGGAAGCACTCCACAATTGATCAAGTGCACAGGATCACAACGGTAATCAATAGAGCATTTGAGGAAAAAAAATATTGCCCGACCGTCTTCTTAGACGTAGCGCAAGCTTTCGATAAGGTATGGCACGACGGGCTGACCTATAAATTAAGCCGAATTCTGCCAGGTAACATCTGCCGTTTGCTCATGTCTTATTTATCAGAAAGACAATTTAAAGTACAGCAAGAAAATGCTACTTCCGCATCCTACAACATAGAAGATGGAGTTCCGCAGGGAAGCGTTCTCGGTCCCATCTTGTATCTTCTATACACAGAAGACTTACCAACGGATGCGCAAACGACGACAGCTACGTTCGCCGACGATACAGCTATATTAGCCGTTAGCAGTTGTCATTCTGAAGCTATAAATAAATTGCAAAACTCTTTGAACAGAGTGCACGAATGGGCATCAAACTGGAAAGTTAAAAGAAAAATCAACGCATATAACTTTCACATACCGACGAACAGATATCACCAAGTGTACTTAGGAGATAAACCTGTTCCACAGGTTGACTCAGTCAAGTACCTTGGTATGCACCTGGATAGGCGGCTGACCTGGGAAATACATGCCAGAATGAAATGTAAACAAATAAAGAAAAAAACTCAGCAGTTATATTGGCTTATTGGACGCAAATCGCCTCTAGACGTAAGTTACAAATGTCTACTGTATCGGCAGATCATAAAGCCAATATGGACTTATGGTCTGCAGTTATGGGGCTGTACCAGCAGGTCTTCTAGAGCAAAGATCCAAACTAGACAAAGCATAATATTAAGAAAAATTGTCGATGCATGCCGTTATTCGAGAAATGATGATATTCATCGAGACTTGCACATCTCGCTTGTAAACGAAGAGATTAGAAAATTCGCTACAGCACACAAGAAGAGGCTACACCAACATGTCAATGTGGAAGCTACCAATTTATTAGATACTAGTCAAGACATCAGGCGTCTTAAAAGAGATTAATACAAATTAATTTTCGTAGTCATGGTCAATGGACTACTGACTTCAACCCATAAGCTGGCTAACAGGATGATCTTGTTAGTAAGCTACACGTTACTAAATTTGATACTTATTTAACTTCAATGAGTTAAAATCGTATCTTTATTTAAAAAAAAAAAAAAAAATTCTACCTGAAATTAATCTCAAGCTAGAGGTACATTTCATTCTAGATTTTTTCGCTTATTTGCATTGCTTCTTTCTATAATCATTTCAGACTTACTAGATAGCTCTAAAGCTAGTTGTAAGATTAACAGAAAAATTTAACTATTGCATTTGGCTACGGTGTACAATCTGCTGTCGGTATCAAAATTTATCACATAAATATACTTGCGTATATTGTTTGCGTATATTGTATTCGACGGCCTTCAATGAGACTCATACATCATATCACCAGAATTTAAGATTACCTACATTAATAAGGGCTCGTGGTTTTTCAATACACCAATTCACGATGGTTTGTCACGACGCTTTCAATCGGGCTTACGACTAAAGAGTGAACTATTTTGTATTACGCTGCAAATGTATTACTTGCTTACTTAATATCAATCTAACGCAAATATTAGAAAATCATCGTTTCAGAATAATAACGAATAAATTAAAATTTATCGAAATTAAATCTACGTACAAGTTAAATCTGCCGTACATACTGGAAATTATTCAAAATAGAACCTAAAAATTTTATTACAGATTTCAAAACAGACATTTTCAACGTTAAAACACGGACTACTGTTCAAATATAGAAAAAACCGAGTTAGATTTAGGCGACATTCCATACTGACAGCATAAATTACCGATATACAAAACTACTGTACGTCTGATAATATGAAGTTACAAAATGGAAATATGGGATGTGCTGCTACATCATCGAATATAAAAATAATGCCGCGGAATAGGTCGCTTCAGCTAATTATACTAATGCTCGTCGGTTTCAACGAAATAATACGCTCCGGGCGAATTTATAAATCAAACGGTTCAACGAAGTAATACGTGATAATTCTGTAGAGCATCAAGAACTGATTGGTTTATATCTGAAGAGGCTTGGCATTTTTGTTAATAGATACAGGCTTAAATAAAACTAATTTTAAATATAGAAACGATATATAGATAAAACTAGTTATACTAAACATTCTAGAGTGAACCCTATCCCTATATTACTCAGCGCCGTTTATTGCGTATGATTCTATACTCTACATTTCTGTTTTCCAGGGACTTCTGAAATCTTCGTCTTCGTACTTTCCCGTGTATATATACACATATATCTGTATATTTTTTTATTAATACTTTATTATTCAAATTAATGTTTTGAAGTTTGTTTCATTTACAGAGGTACAACACACTGTACCGCCAGTCTAGGTATATATATATATATATATAATATATCATAATCATCAACGTCGTCGACATTGTATTGTCCGTTTTCAAACGTCGTGACCAGCTATTGTACGTTTATTTTTACGTACAAAATGGGCTAGTATTCAAGGCACTAATTATATGCAACCGGCTCATATGATGTTATAAAGAGTTGGATGCACTGCATTATCTGTGATAATTGAAAGTTATATAATAATGAAAAACTTTATGAACTTTTATGTCGCGAGCTGATTTCAAAAGCTCCGTCGTCGTAGTTGACAGTCGAGCATTCATCCAACTATAACACACACACATATATATACATACATACATATATATATATATTATTATTATTATTATTACGAATCGGAACAGCTATAAATTTCAATCACTAGGCCATGGTTTGCACCTTAGTAACCAAACGTGGTAATATTATAAACAGCGTCTCGTTATTTAAGTTATTATTATTATTTTTTATTATTATCGTGTCCGAGACGCATGAGGACCAATATATAAAATTAAATATAATGAGCAAAATAGTTATTGCTAGTCAAGTTTATACAATATTAATCCATGTATCAACCATTTTAATTGCTCCGTCATTTAGTTCTGTGTTCTATAGGTCTTTTGCCGTAATGCCTGAAGGCGTCAAGTTACACCAGAACAAGAGTGTCCATCACTGTGTCGTTCTCCACACTTGCATTTATCATTTTCAGCCAGGCCCCATTTTAATAAAGTCACTGGCGTAACCAGAGCGAAGTTGGTTTAAGATTTTCCATCTATTTAAGTTGTAATAAATGTTAATGTATAACCTAAATCATTATAATTATTACACGTGCTCATTATGATGTATTTTTTTATATTATTTATGATCTAGTGACAGGTTTTTTTTTAATCTTTTTTTTTTTAATATCTTGTAAATGTACTGCTACCACAAGCGCAACCTTTGATTTTTTCTCTAAGTATTGTTTTAATAATATCGTCTAATACGTGTCTACACCTGAGCATTACGTTCAGTATATCTGATGTACGATTTACACCCAAAAATGATTTGTTCCATGTTTTCATCACTTCCACATAATTTGGTACTTTTAACCTTAAATTTATGCAATAATTTAAATACTGTGTTTATTTTTATATAACCATTTAATGCTTATATAAGATGATCCATCTATTTTGCTATATTCCAATCGGATGTTGCTTTAGATTTTTTTTAATGGCTTTGATTGGTTTAATTTCTACGCTGTCCTTTATTATCGTATGACCGTATTAAATTTTTAATTTAAGTATATTAAATTTTCGTCTCATTCGATTATTTTACATTCAAAAATGATGCATCGATAGAAATCGTTTTATATTCTAACGACATATTGAGGAGACGTTAATCAGTAAAAATATTCTTAATGATTGTCTTCGTGACGAGATTGTAGTAAATAGCGGAACTGTATAAATAAATATTTTCAATCGTCGCTTTGTATAAAATCCTATTCTGCTTAAAACGTATACCCCCCACAATTTACGACCAAGTTGACATGTATTAACCTTTAATGCTTTTTATTTCGTCTATTCGAAGTGCGATTTAAAATTTTTCAACGATTAACCCCAGATATTTTATTTTATCAACCATTTTTAATTTAAAATTATTAATACCTATATATCCGGTAACGTATTTTCGAATTTTTTCCAATTTAATCTTAATACCCATTATCTGACATTTGTTGTAAACTATCCCCGTTATTGTTTGTAAGCTATCCCAAGTTCAGTAATTGCTTTTGCGAAATTATCTAACCCCAAATTAATTGTATCGGAGAAGTTTAACTTGGAAACACTAAGACGAAGTCATCCGCATAACTCGCCACTATTACACGCAGGATATCAATTTTCTTATGTATAAATACTGCAGCTATGTTCCATAATGTTACCCTGAATATGAGGCCTTGTTGTGGAGCCTAGCGTGTTAATTTATGCGAAACTTTGTTTTTTTTTTTATCAATTATTTTGACCTATCTGTTAAGTAATTCTTAATAATATTTATAAATACAGATGGTATGTTGGAGTCTCGCAGGATTTATATTAGTTTTTCCCGACATATATTATTAAATTCCGACGCAAGATAACGTCTATTTTATTTTCAATATTTTTCTTTTATCAATATATTTCGCTAATTTATGTGTTTTCCCTAGAACTAGATTGATTTCTGTATAAAATTTTATTATCGTTTAAATATCTGTGGTAATTTCATAAAATTTATATATTTTCCAGCTATTTTACTAATTCCATTCGATAATGATGTAAGTCTCTATATTTGAAAGTATCATCCGTTGGCTTATTAAGTTTGTTTAATAATTTTACGGTTCCACATTTACAAAGTTCATATTGTATATCACTTTTTTTTTTTTTTTTAATAATTATAGCAAGCGTAACAGAGTTTCTTCCGTGAATTATTTTAATAATAATTTATTAATTTTATCTATACCAGGAGAGTTTTTTCTATTATTTAGATTCTTCGTAATATCTATAACTCCGGAGTCGATTTTTGTTATCATTTTGTACGATTCCTGTATTTAGGATAAAAATGTTCTAATAATAGTTTATATTTTTTATAATTATAATTCATTATTATATTTAAGAGGAGGAAAGTTAAATACTATTATTTTATTAAATGCAACATTATACACGGCTTAGACTATGTAATACTTTATACGCATCTTTTCCAGAATTCCAGTTTACTTTTTTCCTATTTCTGCCTTGTAATTTTTTTAGCAAATATTTTAAGCATTGTGGAATATTTATGGTTTAATCAACATTTCTGTAATATTTTCTTATAGCTCCGTTTAATAATTCATAATTCAATTTATTATTCAACCAGTGATTCTGTTGTCTTCTTAGATGATTGGACGATAATATTTTCTATCTAATTTCGGAATGATTTAACTGTCTTTTCCAACTAATCTGCCGATTCTGACCTTTCTATCTGACAATAATCCCGGTTTCCTGTATTAATGTTTCCTCTTGAAATATTGTAATCGATAATAACTCGTACGCGCATCGTTCGGTATGTTACGCGTAAGATTAATTTTAGTTTTAATCATGTTGTGTGTGATCTATATCAACTTCGACGCCGGTCGTGTATTTAAAATTGTTTTTAACAATTAATAAATCAATTTTTACAATTTTCGTCGCGAAGGATATATCGATTCGGCTTATTTCTAATCTCAAAGTAATCGAGCCATGTTTTAACTCGTAAATTGTCTTAATGTTTATCAATAACGAGAAGTCTCCATTATTAAATTATTACCATTAAATGAAGCTAATCTTTTTAATAATATAATGTTCGTGTCTTAATACTTAAATTACTTCACCAGTACTATCAGCTAATGAAATCGTATTTAACAGAAAGATATTTCCATGTTAACGTTAAAGGGATTTGCTCGCGAATTCATTAAATACAATCGGGAGTGCTGCAAGGCGGTGTACTTGGACTAACACTATACCAGCTCTACACATACGACTTGGCAGTTAACGAAAATATAACCACGTTGGCCGACGACGCGGCTATTCTCTCAACCTATCGTGATAACAGTTTATGAACAACTTGAAAAACATCGCACGTAGCAAAATGGTTTAGCCTGAGGAAAGACAACGTTAATGAAACAAAATGCGATCGCAAGTTTTATTTAGTTTAAATAAAGATGAAAATTTACCGATTAAGCTAAATGTACATACAATTCCTATAACGTAAAATATCTCGGATTACACACCTTGACAGACGACTCACCTGAAAAAATCATGTTATCGCCAAACGTAAATCAACATACCGCAACATGTACTGTCTGATTGGCAAACACTCGATATTGTCGCACGAAAATAAAGTGTTACTTTGTAAAGCAAAATTACCGCATCCAGATTTGTGGTACAACGAACAGCAACTCTAACATAGACATAATACAAAAATTTCGATTAAAAGTCCTGCAGAATATCGTGTCAGCTCCATCCGCAACGAGTATATACACGACAATCTCGGTATATCGTTAAAGAAGTAATCAGAAGCTGCATTGGAAGATACCTGCATCGATTTGAAACCCATATCATAACGTCCTACGCAATGGCGTGTCATTCGGACGACTAAAGAGACGTAGTCAGATCTAATTAGAAAACCGACCGTAACGATCGAATACTGTAATACAACTATAAATTAAGGAATAGCGACCGTTAGATAGCATATTCCGTTATAGCTTTAAAACAGATCAGTGCTGTCTATTGTTCAGCGGAACAACAGATTGCACGCATTTTTTTAAAAAAGGAAAAAAATATATCTCGTTCAATATTAGGCGTAAGTACTACATTCCAATAATAATAATAATAATAATATCATTAAATTTTATTGCCGTAATATTTACATCGCAGCAGAGTTTACACAGTTTAAATTAGTTTCATACATGGCCGAGTATTTTTCATTTATAACATTAACCGCTTGATATAAGCCTACCCTTTACTACGTATAGAGCTCTGTTATTGCGATTACATTTACTCCATCACCAACCATGTATTTAGTAATGTTTTGTCTTATGTTCAGTGATATCACCGTCAGTGAATTAGAAGTCGTATTTACTTTCGAATTGATCAATAAATTTTGTTATAGTCGGAGCAAGCATTACATTCGTATGTTTTATGTGATATTGAGTTTAATATTTCCTCAATTTTTTTTTATCATCCGTCCCCACTTAGTTTCATCCTCGAAATATTGTTTATGAATACGAGTTTAAACACAATTTATAGACGTTTTTTATCTTTATATGTGTTTACAAAGTTAATTTTATATTATATATATATATATATATATATATATATATATATATATATATATATATATATATATATATATATATTGATATATCGATATATAGATATATATAATTTATACATAAAAATCCTTACACATATACAACAAAAAATAATGAAATATTTACCGAAAATTTAAAAAAAAAAAAAGTAATTTAATTCAACATCGTACGCTACAACACACTTTTCTCTTTCCGACAGTTAATATCTTTATGAAATTTCGAAACTTATCGCAATACTTTACGAAAATTTTAAAAATTTCTCGTCTAATAATTTTTTTAAATATAAAATAAATTCGTAGCTTACCTACTGTTGGTGCGTTTAATCTCCTAATAAAATTTCCTTTCCTTTATCCCGCCCGTCTGTACGATATTCGCTTATATTAATACATCGATTATTACGCTCCGTGCTAACGGTCTCAACTAGATAGCTCCTAATTTATTCCGGAGGTATCTAGGTGAGGACGTTGGTTTTTCTGACTGTTCTTTTAAAAATAACATCAATATAATTAAATCGCGCTCGTACGACTTAGAATAACATTTTGGTTATTCTGACGATAAAAATTATAATTTTCGAAATGTGTAATGTAATTAGAAAATTGATAACGCCGCCTAAACGATTTTTGTCAATCCGAAGATTGATAGTAAATTCTGTCAAACCGATCGACTTTTTCGTACTTTCTGGAAAATTTGTACTCATTCGCCGACTAATCGGACGCATAGCAGAGTTGGCTATTGACCTCGAGAAATTCTCGTCATCCATGGAGATTCGAATTGAACAAACAAAACAACGGGGATGTAGTAAAATTTACATACAATAAATGATGATACCGGCTAAAAATATTTTACCACAGTGAACTGTTTTATATTAATATATTTATCATCGTTATTTTATATTAAAATAATGAAAATTAAAACCTGTAAAACCAGTTGTACTTAAAAGTAATTTAAAATTCGTACTATTATATATATTTACCAAAAATTAATTTATCGGAAGTTTATAATACTTTAAACGTCCATGTCGTGTTTAATACTTTCTATACATAGTTCGTAGGCGTACTGCGCGGATCAGTGCCAGATGAACACTAACAATTTAGCGGATAGATTTATCCTTAAGATATATGCGATAGGTACTCTTTCGTATTTTGACTTATTCGCATAGGAGAGGCTCCCTGTTTCGTATAATTTGGAGTTGCGATGTATACTTCATCGGGCTTAATTCGGTTTTATTTTTCTCTTTTTATAATAATAATTATCACGTCGTTCAACTCCATCGATCCCAACTTCGTTCAAATAAAGTAACTCCTTTAACGACGTCCCAGTGTCCGATTTTATTTCGTGTTTCGGTTAAAACGACTCGTTAGAAATGTACACGATTTATAAATATAATCGTTTCCACTCGCATACGAAAAATCAGTACGCTATAGCGTGGTCGCCCCTAATAGTCCCGGCGCTAAAGAATATTGCGCGTACGACTTAGGAATTCGCTAATTTAGTTTCAAGAAAAACTTCAACGTCTAAGAGACCGTCGCGAATATTATAATACTTCGCCGGTGAATTTATACTCCAGTCGACCATAATGTCCTTCAAAACGCTAAAATTATCGCTAATAAATCTGGTAGCTTGGTCTCTTGTCATTTTTCTCATTATTATTTACGGATATTCTTTCGGTAGAAAAAAAATAAAAACAGCAACCAGTGTTAGATGACTACCTCGAAAACGATCAACGTACTTCAAGGTTAACTACCGAACTGGATGAACTTTCTTAACCTCCAGTAGTAACCGTCGTGAAACAACAGATCGTTTAATAATGAACGTAATGATAAAATTAACTGATGGAATTTTTTCACAGTGGCCATTTCCGAGAAAATATAAAACGATTTTAATATTTTCGGTACTTTGAAAAAATTTCCAGAAAGTGCGTCATGTAAAAATATCCATTTATTTACCTTCCGTATGCATTACAAAAATTCAATTAAAATCACACTTAAACGCAAACCACGAGAACACGTCAGAAACAGAATCCAGAACAATTTAAAAAAAAACATAAAATTATAAAAAATTTAAAATTTAAAATAAAAATTAAATTTTTTAAGAAACTTGAGTATATATATATTAAAAAAAAAAAAACAGCTTTAAAAAGACGAAAAAATATAATTAAAAAAACCAAATTTACTTCGACTTTACGAGTTTTGTTGCTTAAGCATGAATCGCGGTTTAACACATTCTCTAATTGACGTAGTGAAATGACGCACACCATCGAATAATATAAAGCAAAATAAAACGTAATAAAACAACATACACTAATAATCGAAATTTAATGTTTTGTTAGAAATAAATTTCCGGGATTTTTCCATCGAATTTTTTCCTTAACTTGTAATTTTTTCATTTTTTAAAAAAAAAAAAAAAAAAAACATAGTAGCGATCTTTCCTTGTACAATGAGTAAAAAATATTTTAATTTCCGGACAATTTTTTTTAAATTTTTATTTAAACGGATTAGTGTGCTTCGATCTTAAAAATATTTTGCAACATAATCGCATTGCGAAGTCGTACCTTCGTTAACATCCGGTTTTCAACACCGTAGACGAGAATATATAATATTTTACCAATCTCTCAAATTCCATATTTACTTTTTTTTTTTTTACTGTATAATATTCATTTTAAATTGAAATGCTCTTCGAGAATTTTCATTCCGTATTTCTATTTCCTTTCTCGTATCCAGTTCTTCGATTACTTCCTGGATACTCGGTATACCGCGTATTTATTTCTCTCTTATTATTTCTTTATAAGCTGCCAACGATGTTCTTTTAAAAAAATTTTCTATTTGTATTTCATTTTAGGTGTGTTTAGGGATAATCCATAATTCTTTACATTCTGCGATGAGAACATTTTACCGTAATTCTTTAAAACTATTCCATATTAAAATTGTTATTTACGAAGAATTTTCCATTTACTTTTAAATACCGATGGTAAATTTCTTTTGTAAGTCCTCAAAAATTTTCTAGGAATATATAATACATTTATATATATATATAATATTATCCAGCGTGTTTTATGATTACAAGTAAATCCATCTACGATGCGTGTACTAATAAATCACCGAAACGAATGACCGGACGATAAATTAATAAATGAAAATATGACAAGTCGTTCCGAGAAATTTAATTACGAAGAACCAAATCTAAAATTCCGGTCGTGCTTTTGCATCCTAGGGGAAGTTAAATTATTAGCCCCCCACCCCAAAAAAAGACGATATCCCATTTTGCCGACCTGAGTAAAGATGAAAAACGGCAACCTGACAGCTAAAATGACTTATCCATCCAAAAGTGCTCCTTTAATTTACGCTAACGAATTTTCGCTATTTCCCGACGTCCTCGTCTGTCCTCGACTCTAAACTTATCCTTCGCCTAACCATTTTAGTCGTGTTTACAACTTTTACTACGCTATATATATATATATATATATATATATATATATATATATATATATATATATATATATATATATATATGTATTACGCGCATCACTCCGTCCATTATTGTTTCATTATCTAAATCACTTTAGGGGTGTCTTTATTTTTTTTTTAACGAGAAACACCTTCTTTTATCATTTATTAGCTTTTCTTTGGTCTCAGTCAACCGATAAAATAGAGATTGACTGGGATGAAGATAATTGACGTTTTCTTATTATCAAAAATGTTTGCATTCAAATGTCACGATTACGTGTACAACTATTTTAAACATTTCCTCTCGCTTATTGAGACCCTATCATCAGCCGTTCTGTTTTGAATACTATATTTCTTCTTCCTTTAGTTCGAAAGTTTTTTTTTTATAATCCAGGAAACATAGTATGGTTGATGAATCTAATTCGTAACCTCTTTTCAATGATTTGTCTTATACTGAAAAGCTCTTAGAAACATTTTCCAAACGCGAAGTTTGTCTGTTCAATCGCAATCTGTAGCGGTATAAAATATTTTCATCGTCCTAGCTGGATAGATAACCCGAAGAGGGACTCTCTCCAGTTACTCGAAAATGAAAAGAATGGCCAATAACCGATATGAATGGAAAAAGACAAGCGCGATTGTTGCACGACGATGATGACTATTATATAGAGAATTATTTTACTATATAGAGAATTATTTTACTATATAGAGAATTATTTTACTATATAGAGAATTATTTTACTATATAGAGAATTATTTTACTATATAGAGAATTATTTTACTATATAGAGAATTATTTTACTAGTATGGTTAATGAGAACACTGCCGCTTCTTTTTTAAACGTGTAAATACATTTATTTGGTCAAGTGATTTAGCTGCTCTCATTTGTTCATATTTTGTTGTATATTTTATGTATTATATTTATAATTTTTTTCTTTTCGAATTGGATTTTTCTGTCACTTTACCATCATGCCCTACCGATTTGTTTCTAATTTTTTTAATGTGTATTCGATTACCTCTCCAAGGATATCCGGTTTCTGTGGTATATTTTAAGGATGTTTTATATTGCTAATTGCGTGCACTTTTTAATTCTTTACAATAATCGCAACATCTTTTGATGACCTATTCTGAAAATATTAATGAATATATTCCCATCATATTCTACTGCATACTTATTATCTTTAAATAACTCTCACGTTGCCCTATATATATATATATATATATATATATGCAAAATCTAACGTTATTTCGTGTTATTCCTCCATATTGTAATCCAGTAAATTTTATTTTATATTACACTTGTCAAGCGTTAGTGCTTAGTTTAATCCAATCTAGTAAGTAATAATGGTGTTTGTATACCTGAGCTGAATTTATATTTTTATACAATAAAGGATAGGCGTATCTTAATATTTTTCATCATCCCTATCCTGTACTTTCCGGAGTCTTGTTTAATCATCTTACAACGCCTTCCTTAGTTTCGTTTTCTACTATGCTACTCATCCACCACAGATCTTTTGTGTCTACTTTCCACCAGATTGTTCTAATCATTTGTTCATTGCTCGCAACTTTCAAATTAGGTATTTTCTTTACTCTGATTTGATTTTATCCCGGAGTCTAATGCCTAGTAAAAAAAAGGTTACATTTTTTTCGTTCATATAAAGAAGCCACCACCAACTAGAAAGTAACCTACTAATTCCTGAGCAACCAATACTATATGGTTTGTCATTGCCTTCGCCGTTATATATATGTATATATATATATATAAAAAATATACCCTTTCATTTATTTACAATTGTATAAAGATAAACCCATCAGCGAGGTAACCACCAGACGTTTCACAACGGAAAAGTAAAGAAACTCGACAGAACATACGACGACAAAAGATTCTTTACAACGAAAAATTACAACTCGTCCGAAAAGAGAACACAAAAATAAGATTTTAAAAAAAAAAAAGCAAAGATAAAAATGTAAACAAACTGAACTAGAACTATATTTATTTTTTTATCCCAGGAGATATAAAAAGAATCCGAATGGGCGTGTGTAACAGATCTAAACATGGCGGAGGAAGGGTTAAAAACATTATTTTCAGGAGGTTTATTTTCGACAACTTCATAAAACAAACAGAAGCGGAAAATATGGAGAGTTTAAACATGTTTTATTCATAAGAGAAAAAATTGTCGTGTGTGTGCGTCGCCAACTGCAAGCACTGTGTGATCGATGTTTACACATAAAAATTCACCATACTCAGCAGCTGGGGAATGCCAACTCCGTGTATATATATTACTGCAAGTTGCAAAACGCGTAACAATCTCATCATCGATAGAAAGAAAAATACCTACAATTTTTACTTTGGGGGCACAAGAAGTACACTAGAATTTAGCTAAGCTTTATATATATATAATATAAGTGTGTGTGTGTGTGTGTACGTGGGTACGTGTGCGCTTATTTGGGAATATTTGGCTTACATAATAACTAGAATGCAAAAACTGAGAAATTTATAAACGAAAAGAAATACATAGGGGAACTAAAACAAAAAAAAACACAAGATATTAGGATATTAAACATCATACGTTTCCTCTTTTAGGAGATTTCGTACATCCATTTCCATTCATATATGTCGGTTTCTAACGTACATAAGTTCCTCGAAGTTATTCCGTGGATTTCTTATTATCAATTCTAATCGCCTTGTTCCCTTTGTTGGTTTTCCTCGTAATCTTCCTTGTATGAACAAACAACTTTCTCTACATATTTCGTTTTCTTGTTTTTAATATCGTCTACTAAGTGTTTTCTGATATTAGGTTGATGTTTATATACTTGAGTTCATTCACGTTTACAACTTTGTATTGTAGCTTTCTTATCGTAATTCTTCGTCAATTTAATCATTTTGATGTTATCTACGCCGATTTTCATATTTTAACCGGATCTTGTTTTTTCTACGATCGTCCGCATTTGCGTGTCTGTGTCAACGATTATCGACATGTCGTCAGCATAACTGATTTCATTTATTCGTTTACTGTTGATATTTAATCGCATTTCCGCAGCTACCGCTGCTTTCATCATTTCATTAACATACAGATTGAATAGCCTCGGTTGAGAGAAGGCAGCCCTGTCCGATTCCGTTTGTTCTACCAGTTACTCCGTTCCAATCTTTAAATTAATAAATTAATGTTTCGATTCCAAAAAAGGTTTTAGATGATTTGTGTTTCTTTACCGTCAATATATTATATTTCTTCAGTATTTTTATCATCTCCTCTCGCGATTGATACTATTCGAATACTGTTTCGTAATCAACAAAGCATGCAATAATTTTCCCATTGGAATTTAATGACCTTTGAATGACTACTTTCATTTCAAAAGGGTTCTCGCATCGCCACTTCTTTTCTTTTTTCTTATAAAACTATACCGAGTTTCACTCAGATTTTCATCTAATTTCCTCTCAATTCGGATATTAATAATTTATAATTAAGTCGGTGTTACGTGTTTTATTAGATCTACAGAAATGCGATTTTCTTTCACCGCTTTATGATTCCGGTCTCTTTTTAACTGCGTTCCTCAACTCCTACATTTAAATTTGAGCTGCTGTTTCTGTAATTTTAGTTTTATTTATGTCCACATAGTTCATCTTTTCCCCATTCCGAACAATGCCGGCGGGGCAAGTTTATTGTAATAATTCGAATACGTCGATTAGTTCTGGTAAACGCTGAGATTTGCAGCATTGAATTGCATACGGAAGGATCAGAAAATCGCGGAAACGACTAACGAGCACATAACAAAAGAGCTAACCGATTGGGGGAAAAAAATTAAGAAGGTTGATGAACGAGTTGATAGATCGATCAAATTAAAAAATTAACAAAACCAGATAATACACAATAGATTATGTGACAAACATGGCGGCATATTATTACTTGCGCCTAATAACAGTGTGACGACATTCTGAACGGATGTATATATATATATATGTATAATATATATACATATATATATATATATATATATATATATAATATAATATATATATATACATGTGTTTTAAAAATGTATACCAAAATAAAGATGAGTTTCAATAGAGTAATACACACACTGCTCACAATGCTAGTGACCGACCCGGTGCTGAAAAATAATTCAAATATGTCTCTACATAAAAATACGTACGAGTGTTGATAATTACGCAACATAAATATAACGATCTGAAGAAAATTATCGAAAACAGATGTAAGGAATAAGGGATAACAGAATATACATTCTAAAAATAACCTATTTAAAAAAATTATTATAAACTAAACAAATAGTGTTATAAGTATTAAATAATTTTGTTTCGAAATTTATTGTATCTAATTTCGTGTTATGACCTTTGTAGTCGAGCGTCCTAAAATAAAAATAAATATATATATATATATATATATATATTTAACAACAGTAGTAGACGGTTTAATAAATGGTAAAAGAGTACGAGGAAGACCAATGCAGATAAATTCATATAATGGATGGTATAACTAAACATAAATGAATACCGTTAAAAATGTAAGACACGAATTAGAAACTACGGAATACTGACCAGTAATCGTAAGATTAAGAAATAGAATAAAAAATAATTCATATTTAAAAAAAATTCAAATAAAAAATATATAAAGCGTAAACCTGTTCTTTGTCTATTTTTATATCCCGCATATAAGACTCTTCAATGAATTATTATCTGCACGTCCGTATACATATTTAGATATGTTCAGCGATGACGGGTTTATTAGGTTCACCATCTGATTTGTACATTCCTGATTTCTATCACTTTAGACTGAATAGTCTATTTTCGGAGAGCGAAATGTATTCAATATTTAACGCATTATAATGTTCCATTATCTAATTTATCACATTCGCAAGCTGCTTCGATCGTTCTTCTCGCGAACACGAGTAATTAATAATCGTTAACGTGCATGTGAAGTTCAATACGACAGTGTGCGTGTGTGCGGCTTTTTACTCGGTGGGTGACTACGTTTAAAACCGATTTTATTTTTTAAGATATTCACCGTCCACATTAGGAATTCTAAAGATCGGATAACGCACACTATAGATTTCTACTCTACTAATTAGTAGTTAAAAAGAGTATCGCGTGTGAAATTTTTGACTATTTAACTACTTAAAAGTTGATCATTGCCTTCGTGTCTCGAAGAAGACAGAATTACGAGAATCTAACGACGTATATCTGATTTTATAACGAAAATACGGATCGAATAGACCATGTAATAAAGCGCAAGCGCTAGTGTCCACGATATTAGTCGATGTGGCTAACTACAGTCGAATCCGCTTATAAGGGACCTCGGATAAGAGGGACATCCGTTTAGAAGGGACAATCAGCAAAACCCCGAATCAAACGTATGAAATGAAGGTTGTTTTAGTTCGCTTTAGAGGGACAACGCCTCGGTTATAAGGGACAAATAGACTTTCAAGGCAATAAATAGTGAGAGGGGCGATAAGACAGCGGATATAAAATGACACTTCCGGTCGTAAAACGAAAATATTCACTCGAATAAAAATGTTTTAGTCATTTTTACAATTCGTTTTTGTTTAAGTGAACATTTTTGTTTTTTCTTCATTTTGTTTGAGATGTCCTTGTGTTGACATTCTTTCATTGACGCTATACTGTTTTTTGCTCTGTACGTTTATTAATAATTATGCACTCTCCGATAGCTTATTATGTTCTTAGTGTAGTGCGCGTCGTGCGGTTTTATTTATTTATTTTCTTACGAAAATTTTCTTTTCTTTTTTTAGTTCTGGTGAATTTTTTGTATGAATAAAATGTCGCATAAATGTCATTAAAGGAAAAAATTTCTATTTCAGACAAAATCGAAATTCAACCTCCCAATATGCCTATTTGGGAGTTAGCAAAAATCATGGAGTCTCCAAAAACACCGTCTCCCGTTTAAAAACAAATGAACAGAACTTATGTAAAAAATGGAATAGTACTGAAAAGGGCAGTCAGGTTCTTTTACCTTATGTATGCCTCCCGAATTTTTCTCTTAATTTCCATATAAATATTACGCATTAATAAGGTTATAAGTATGTTAATTGTTTACTAAATTGTATATATACTCGCTTCAATAAGAGATTTTAAAAAATTCGCTTATAAGGGACAAATGACTTCCGCCCGATGTGTCCCTTATAAGCGGATTCGACTGTATATATAAAACGGATACAACACCAAATAAAATGTAAATATTCAGCCGGAAACAACCCTTGTCGGGACTACTGTGTATAATGGAAATCTTGTAGCGCGGTTAAGCGAATTCCGCAAGAATCTCATACGATACACGAAGTTACCTCGCTCAAAAGAGGATCGGTCAGTGGATTTCACAGCTTACGCATCCGCGTACTAGAAATACGAAATAAAAGATGTGGAAAAATTAATTACGAAACATAAACACGCGCGTTAAAATAGATTTAGAAAAACGAATAATTTTAATATTAGCGATCGAAATTGTAATAAACCATCATTTAACGGTCATGTTGCAAATACTACACCATCATTATGTCAGAGATTTCACGATGATATTCGATCTACATCGTGAGGTTACGAAAAAGACGAAAATGATAAAAGTTTATCCATCAAGGCAGAAGTTAACGACCTAGAGTCAGTGTATAAAAAGATACAGATTAATATGATATCTTCGCACCCGTTTTTTTTTTTTTTATACATATATATATATATATATATATATATATATATATATATATATATACATATAGCGCGGACTGTGAGAAGTAAAACCGTCGATAAGGATTTTCCGCGCTGTCAGAATCGACTTTCTTATAGATAGATCTGAAATTCTAGAAAAGCAGATTGAAAAAGCTTCGAAGAAATCGTGAAATTAAATATTAAGAAAATGTATTCTAACATCAACGAACACGGATTACGATAGTATCGAATAAATAGCAATCGAGAAAAACAACTTGGCGAAATTGTGTACGCGGTTAAAGATGGACTAAAAGAAAAATACCGAACTTGCTCTTCTTCGCGAACTTTCATCGTTGTACACGATCGCTTACCCGCCAAGTAGCAGCTAGTTGCACAAGAATCAGATAGTCGTCACTTGCTATTTGGTGCAGCGACGGAGATTGAAATTGCGGAGAAGTTACACTTGGCGCCAAGCCTAAGAATGTACGCTTAACGGCTTGGAAAGAAAAATTATACAAAGCCGCTCGATTGAAGAAAACATTCCAATAGGTGCAGATCTGGATTACCGAAAGTGGAAATCTCGTTTAATAGATTAAGGTCTATGGTTGGGCGTACAAGGAACAATACGAAGAAATGGAACATTAGTAAAAGCTCCACATGTGACTGCGGTAATTCACAAACAATGGAACGCCTCTTCCAATGTAAAGCTTTTAACGACGTCCTCAAATTGGATGGAAAAATAATAAACTTTTTGTACTTCTAGCATGATGTACTATGATCAATTTTCCTTGTACATATTTAATTTAATATAGAATTATTTAATGATTCAATTTACTCTAATTTTCTTAAATTATATCCGTTAATTTTGAAAATTGCTTTTTGCAAAATTCGCTTGTTTCCTATGTTAGATTTTATTCGCGTAATATCTCCCTTTTTACAGTTATAAATTTTCTTAATAAACAAAAAAAAAAAAAATCGCTAATGTCTCTTTGAAGATACCCGACGTTGCGTAAATAATTTTCGAAAGGTCGCGCGTCTATTACCGTGTTACTATCCGTCAGACAACCCTTCGCTTTTTTTCTTTGCGATTGTAGAAAAATCGATTATTCTTTCCAATCTTTTTGGCCCACTTGGATAAACATTCACACCTATCCACAACGACACGTAAGAGTAATAACACAAGGTACTAATGAGAACGACGAAAATTGGAAACGTCGCATATAGTTTGCCAATTGATAACAATAGCACAGCATTAAGGTCTGTCATTATAATTTTCACCGAGGTATTAAATCTTCATTCGGCCCGTCAGGTATTATATATATATATATATATATATATATATATATATATATATATATATATATATATATATATATATATATAAAGAAAAGTGTCGGCACAATAAAAAACATATCGGTATAATTCGAGGAAAAATATAACAGTAATAATAAGGAATTGACTTAAATAATACGATATTTTCAGAGAATAAAATATTAATTTTTTTTTTCGCTAAATATAAATACGTATGAATTGAACATAATTTATTCTAATTTCAGTGTGCATACACGTGTACATTTTTTTTTATTACACGACCAGCGATATCAATTTAGCTTTTAGTCTGGATATTGTTGGAGTACAATATTAAATTTTAGATTATATTATTATCTCCAATACGTTTCCTCGTATTAAAATATAGTTAACGAACGACCCGTAGTTAGATAATTTTAAACCGTTTTCACCATTAATAATTAATTCGTTATCCACACTATGACTATTTAACTTATATTTTAAATAGTATAAGGGCATTTAAACGAGCAAACTCTATAACGTCTAGTGCCCGGAATTCACAAATATTTGAGGATGTAATGTTAAAACACGTACCGAAGCTACCGTGATCAGTTAACACTTGACTAATATAAAATTTAACGTTAATAATTTCTTTAATTTGCTTCTGTCCTTAATATATTTTAATAATTTAAATCTACCATTACTCCGACCTATCTTGCCCTATGTTTAAAATTATCGTTGCAATGGGACTTTTAAAATTCTTAATATTAACGCGGTACTATACCGTATTGGAAATTTACATTAAATTTTTCGTTATTAAATTAATCTAAAATATAATAGCGAGTCATAAATGATAATCTAAACATTTTAAATAACAACGCACATTGGTACATACTTAATTCAGTCGGTAATATTCCGGTAACAAAACTCTGGACCTGCCGCTATCGACACGGTTCAATATAGAGAGCCAACACTCGTCAGCAATTTTCTCTGACCTTTTACAATTTTATTCATATCGGAAACGCTTTTATACGTTTAATATACATATATTATCGTACAGTAATTAAAAATAGCTCGTATAACACCGTTATAAACAATAATTCTATTATTGTAATTAACGTTCATGTTAGGTTGAATCGATAATAACGTATATTTTATTTACTTTATCGATTAATCGATATGCTTATTAAATCTGAGTTTAATTTAGGATTGCTCCTAAATATTCAACTTACTTAACAATAGGAATACACTTACCACAAAGTAATTTACTTAACTAAGTTTTTTTCCGTCATCTCGATGGATTCCTTATGGCTCTGGTTACCACCGTAACTGTCTTATCAATAAAGAATTCAAGACCACATTGCGGAAACAAATTTTCAAGTATTTTATAAATAATTCTAACCTTATCAACTTCGGTAACGCTATGCGAGTTAACTATACAAGTCATTGGCAAAGTTGACAAATTCTGCGCAGTAATCGTAACACGCACAAAAACATCTCAGCTTATGAATATACGAATACGACACATTCTCCCTGTGGCTCTCCGGCAAAAGATATTGCGCTTAATAAAGCAGTTTTCAGATTTAATTACGACAATTCTATTTATTAAATAATTGCAAATTAATTCAACTAAATCAAAATTGACATCGTAAATTTGTAATATTTTTAAACTATTTTCGAATTTTCGCAATTATCAAAACGCGCCTTGATTATAATTTTTGTTTACGGTAAGTTCAATTATATCAACCAGTTTTTTAAGACATTTCTGTCGAACAATAAAGGTCTAATACCAAACGGATTTTCATATAATATTTGAAGTGGTTTAAATATATTCAGTAATTTTACGTTAATAATTTTTTCAAAGACTTTTCCAATACAGTCTTGCAATGCTATGACCCCGAAAACCACTATATATATATATCTTTTTTAGGTTTTTTTTACTAACTTTATTTCGACGATTTATTTTAAACGGAAGCATTTTTCAAAAAGAAATTTGAAAAAAGACAAACCTTCAACATGTATAATGTTAACCACTATGATGGAAATTTTATTTGATGGAGATGCTTTTCGAGTATTGAGTCATATATATAAAATAATATATGTATATATAATACTATATGTAATATTTTTCGTACATATGGGTAATTATTCAAGTGCTGCCCAAATTACAGCGTGATTGACAAACATTGTGGATTTTGTCATTTTTTAAGTTGTTTTGATAGTCATACAAGAGTATATAGCGGAAATACTGAAGATATCCTTACTATTAAAGGGATATCTGAAAGAATTCCAAACAGCTCACGAGAGGATTATTCTTGGAATTAAGCTCAATTGGTAAACACAGTGGAGCGGATCGTCAGGCTAAAATTAAAATGGGCCGCCCATTTGGCAAGACAAGAACATAAAATATGGACTAAACCGATATTACAGTGGTTGCCAATTGGCAGCCGTGGCGTCCGCGAGGGAGGCCTCAGTCTAGGTGGTGAGATGATTTTAAACGGGGAGGAATCAATTAGATCCGAGCCGCACAAGTTAGGAATCGTTGGAAAAGTTTGGAGAATGCCCAAACTCAGCAGTAAGTTGATAATATCGTGATATATATTCTATTTATATTATATTTTATATATATATGTGTATATATATATAATAGGTATTATATTATATATATATATATAAATAATTTGAAACGATTATTCCACCGTTATTGCTATCTTTTCCTTCTTGAGTCGTCTTCGCTATCGGAGGTTGGCGTCAATATCTTTCAGCTGTTTTGATCCATGCTCGCTCGTCCCATTTTCTTCAAGTCTCGGTAACTGAATTTTGGAAATCCGTGATGTCCTTCTGCGGCTCACGCCACGAACACCTTATATTACGCGCCACCAGTATTGTTTGCAGTACCTCATATAGTTAATTTTCCTTAATTTTATTAGTCTTATTAGTTCACTATCATTATTCATCCGTTCCGTAATTTCCTTATTTGTGATTTTATAATATTGCAAATAATCTTCTATACACAGATAGTTAATTTTCCTTAATTTTATTAGTCTTTTTAGTTCAGTCTCATTATTCATCCGTTCCATAAAGCGTTGAATATACACATCAAGAGCATATTTACGCAAATATTCTTTTAAAACTGCAGGAGAAATTCCATCGATTCCGGGAGCTTTCTTTGCATTAATGTTCATCATAATTTCTTTCGAAACTTCTATAGGAGTGATGTGATCAAATGTTACGTCGCGTTTGTATGATGTCATGTAGCCGAAATGTATTTGCTAAATGTTGAGCAAAAAGCTCTGCTTTTTCTTCTTTGCGTCTGACCCAGTTACCTCCCTGATCCTTAAGAGAAGTCTAACGAACGGTCTCTTCATTTTTCGTTTAGCTTTCCATAAGGAAACGTCTCTATCTGCTGACGGGCTTAGCCCTTCGAGATACGATCTACATGTTTTCTTCTTATTAAGTTGATTATTTATCCTACTGAAGGCGTTCTTATCCAGCGGATGGCGTGATTGCTGCCAAATTTGTCTAAAATTACGTACTTAGAGTTTATATATTGTCTCTGGATTATTGTTATTTTTAATGTATACTTCAAAAAAGGAAATTACTTAAGTTCGAACCTTTTATTTAGTTATCTAACATGAGACAAAATGTACTAACTGAAATATAGCACGTCGTACGGCTGTATTGATACTATACTTATTTTAATGTAATACGTACACGCAGAAATGGGCAAACTGAAAGGTCTATGAAGCTTTTAAAATGACGGGATTAATATTCGAAGGATTAGGCCACAAGATACAACCGCGATAATTTTCGGTTCCGTTCACCGGCGATCATTTTGGTATATTCCGGGTGAATGAATAAGAATTGAAGCGTACCGGAAGAAGGAGGCGTAAAATTTAAAATTGGAATTTCGACTACCGAAATGTTTTCTCTTACGTATTATAATAAATTTCCACGTAGAGTATAACACGGTATCATCGTTGAAGGGAAAATTCACAATCCGCAAACACCTGCACAACATTTAGATTACATACATACATATGCATACATACATTATATACGAACGGATTATTTCGAATGTATCGATTTCAATTTGTTTCTTATTACCGTACAGGAAAAAATCGAAAACCTAATCTGTAAAAAAAACGTTTTTTTTTTTTTTTTTGAACCATAACACAAATTTTTCAAACAACGAATACACGTAGCCGAAGTGATAACAGGTGACTCGTAAACGATACAAATTACAATACTGTCTGGAATATTTGAATAAAAATCAGTGAAAATATAACATATATGGGACCAAGTTAATATAAATAAAAAAATAAAAACTCAAAGTTTTGTCCTATGTTATAATTTATAAACGATACAAAATATTCTCTGGAATCTTTGAATAAAAATCAATGAAAATATTATATATATGGGAGCAAGTTAATATAAATAAAAAAGTAAAAACTCAAAGTTTTGTCCTATGTTATAATTTATCACTTATATATTCATACCACGTTAAAGGTTACAGGTTCTCGTTAGATCATTGAAGTCAAGCAACATCGGGTCAAGTGAGTACTTGGATTGGTGACCGTATGGGACAGCATGGTGTTATGTCGTCGGAATAACCGAGTGGCTCAGAACACAGACTTCTATATGGAAGGTACCGAGTTCGAGTACGATCGATGACGCAAAAATATCATTAGAAAATAAAAAATATAAATAATCCTAATATTATCGCCTGGAAGGCAATGGCAAACCGCCACGCATAACACTATATGCGCGCTAGTAATAATATAGTAAAAACACGCGGGGTTGCACAGAATCCTGCTCGAAATATAGGCGTGCATATTCTTCAACGGATTAAATAACTTTTACTCAAATACCGGGTGTGCATCAATAAAGGAACACACACACCAAAACGCCAACCGCGTAATATAAATTTAGGAACGTTTAAAAATTTAATACGTAGGACCAGCAACATCACGTACACATTGAACATTTAAAGAATATTAAATCGAAAAATTAAATTTAAACGAAAATAATTAGAATTACGGCGTACAGAAAACCTAGATATTTTAAACGAAAGCAAAACTCGCATCCTTATCGTAAAACATGTTCGACAAGTAAGGTAATAAAGAAGTGATCAAAATATGCGAGATCCGTTTAGATGAGAATTAAACAAACGAAGAAGATTAAACGCTCGTCTCAATTTAGATCCGTTATTATGTAAGCGACTGTTGATGTTCTATTGCGAAGAAATGCCTTCTGTATCACATAGAGACTTTACTTGCGTATATGGCTCTCTTGTTTATATTAATAAAAACGTTTTATGTTCTCTTATCAAATGCCAGAGGAAGTTTCTTCTTAGTATTTCATGTCTATACCGAACCTGTCCCACCTCTGCTGCTAATGTTATATCCAATATCATGCTACTGGATCTTTTTGTCATTAGCACCTCTATCATCTCAGAATTTAGAGTTGTTAGAGACGTTGCTTGTGTCAAGAATTTCCAGTTCCTTAATATTGATCCGTATATCTTGGAATCATTTCCTAGTGTTCCTATCCTAAAAAAATATATTCAATCCTCACTTATTGACTTATTGATATTTGGCAAGCTAGGTGGGACAGATGTTCGACTGGAAGGAAAACCGTTGTGTTTTCCCAAAAAGGTTTTGGAGCGTTGTAAACTTAAAAATATTAATATTAACTTTTACAATGCTCACGTGCTCTCTGGCCATGGTAAATTTGGTTCATATCTGCAGAGGTTTGCCTCCAGTTTTTGGTGTACTTTTTGCTGTTCCAGCAAGGACTCCTTCGGTATTGTAGATGATATTGAGCATTTAATGTTTGTTTGTCCCCCCCTGTTTGATGATCTTAGAAATAAATTTAAAATACATAGAGGACAGCCTCTTGTATTTATAACCATGCCGGGTCTTCTGTCATATATGGAGTTGTCTATGCTAAGAAAATTTAAAACTGGTAGTTAAAATTTTTATCAACCTTTTGTCCTGTTTTTAATGTTTTAATTCAACTGCGAATCCGCATATTTTTTTCTTTTTTTCTTCTTTTTTTTCTCATGGTCATTACCTCCATCCATTTTGTAATACATTAATAATAACATTGTCTACAATTGTTTTTCTTATAATTTATATATATATATAATATGTATATATATTTTTTTTTACTTTTTATAATTAAGTACACTTTCCTTATTGAATAGTTAACATATTCGTAATTGGGTTTTTATCAATATTTTTAAAAATATCTTTGTGTATACTTACTTTGTTTGCAGTTGCACTGCTTGAGTTATTTCATTCAGTTTTATCCTTGTTTTATAATAAATTTAATTTTAATAATTTTTTTTTCTTCTCTATGATATTTAGACGTAACCTTTTATTTATTTTTCTTTGACTTGATCTTTATCTTAGCAATATTACTTTTTTTTTAATCACTATCTTAAATTGTATGTGTAGGAATATATGTGCACGTGTATATATATATTTTGTTTGTACAACATTCATTTTTATATTTATACATATACTATACCATTTTACACACATTCTTGATGGTCTAGGGGACTATGTTTCTTATCCCTCATTCCATTCTATTTTTAAGTTATTGCAGGAAACTACCACACACTCCTATTTATATTTTGTATTATACTGAATGTTCTTTTGTTTCAGCTACTCAACACTTACACACAGTTATCCATTAAGAACACTAGTTTCCTACACCCTTATAAACACAAATTATTTAATACATTTGCCCCACCGTATAAGTGCAGATTGGGAAACAAAAAAAAAAAAAAAAATGAATTTACAGTAGAATGATTTCTCAAGAAACAGGATATATAAATGAGTGAAAAAAAAATTAAATTCTCGTTCGAACACAATTTTTAACACTTACCAGCTTCAAACGTTACCCGTTCAAGATATGTAGTTTTTCTTCTCCAGATAACTAAATTCCTTATCCATATAGCCGTCCGCGTGTAAATAAATCATTATCACATAGAGGTGGGGTATTTAAACGAGCTGTAAAGCTGCGAAGAAGATAGCCGCATCAGATACGGTTACATTAATTGAAATGTTAAAATTCAAACCGCTAATATTTTCCATAGCGACGAGCGTTAGATATTAGATAAAGTTAGCTTAGATCGACTTAACAGATTCGAAATGCAGTGGGTGTTGCAATATTCTTCGTGCTTCGAAATATTTTGGACATACCATTGTCAAAAAAATAATAATAATAATAAAAAGATACTAATAATACAAAAATAAAAGTCCAAAGGAACAAACTAAAATTCTTAATTATTTTTTCGGTCACAATGTTTCTTATATCATACGCGTTAATTAGTTGAGTACGGCGGCTTTCCGTCTAATTGCCGAAGTTAAGCAACGGTACTTGGATGGGTGACCGCCGGCTCAGTGTGCTATGTGTTGTTGGTATCTCTGCCTGGCCCGCACGAGAGATTAGGCTAGTTTCTCCCCAATTTATTGATTGGGGAGACCTACGTCCAACAGTGGACCCGATATAGGTTTTTATTTTTATTTTTATTTAATGTTAACAAAATTGTCTAGAGGAAATACTAGTTTTCATTTTCATTATATAGTCTCCGCGGACATGTAACAGACAATGTGCAAAAAATTGATTCGAAAAGGTAAAACAGTGCAAGTTTGTATTTCTGTTGAAATGACGCCATTACACCCGCCACTCGATATTTGTATTAATCGGACATTCAAAGCACATTTGAAACATTTTTATTCCGAATGGATGGCGACTGCGGTTTATGAAACGACTGTTACAGGAAAACTAAAAAAAAGCTGAGTTTGATATTAATATGCTAGTGGATCTTGACTGCATGGGATCTCATTTCAAATGTTGTGGAGAGTTTTAATAATAAATGCTACATTTTTTATGGATGTGAAAAAATTAGGCCGTATGGGACGACAAAGATGATAATGTTCATCAGAAATCGGAGAAGATTCAAATAGCCTTAACGATGAGAATTTAAAAAAAAACTGGTAAGAAACATTCATTGAAAATTATACAATATGTTTATTATTTTTTTTTTTTTAAAAAAAGTTAAAATTTCAGATGCGCATCTTACACGAGTAAATACGGTATATTAGAACTGAAACATTCTATGCCAAATAGACAATTTTTAAGCGCTAAAAGTTTATACACCATATAATGCACACTGTGATTGAGAGGGTTAACTATTTCATAAATCGAAATATATAATTTCGCGTCAAAAATTGATAAGATTAACAACGCAACCATACACATAAAGAGAAAAAGATAATCTAGGCATGGTGCACAATGATTCCCATTTGATATATAATTACGATCCTCCATTCGGGTGGCCGATTAAGAATGCAATATATATAATGTTGATGTATTGGAGAGTAGTGATTTTATGAATTTAGCAAAACAAAATAAAATCGAAGTTAATCACTAAAAAATGTATTACATAAACACGAACACGAAGCTTTTCGATCATTTGATGTAATAATCGAAAAGCTTCGTGTTCGTGTTTATGTAATACATTTTTTAGTGATTAACTTCGATTTTATTTTGTTTTGCTAAATATATAATATATATATATATATATAGGTATATATATAAACCCATAACGGACACATTTTTCAAATCCCGTTGTAGAAAACGTGATAACAATGCGTCCTGACCCACCCTATTACGAACACCCCCATAATGGACACGGGCACGAATTTCGATTCTTATATTTTTTTAAGGGACAAACATGTGACTTGTTCCTGACTAAAAATGGTTATAAATTTGTCAAAACCCAGCAGAATTAATAATAAGAGTGTGTATGTGTGTATAAACAATAGAAGGTTGAAGTTCGACCAGAAATTAGCTGATTCTGTATTCACAATTCATACTTGTGTTTTTCAATGTTTATCAACTCTCTTTTGTTTAATTTACCAATACAGTTGAACAAATAGTCAAACGCAGATTATCGTCTGCCAACCTTTTCATACTTTCTACCTGGATGTCTTCGCAACTGTTCATTTACAACTGGTTCACTGTCATATTTTATGTATAAATGGTACCTGTATCACCAAAATCCCTTATTTTGCGGCAGTGGATATTGTTAAAAACACCAGAAAAGCAGTGGATTTTCAATTTAACAACTAGCTGAAAAAGTCAAGATTACGAAAACTCAAGTTGCCGAAATGTTGAAAAAAATTATAAGTTTTGCACTTGTTTAATGGGGCGTTAACAAATGAAAAACTGCGTCGATTTCAAAGGACCGCTGTAGGTTTATCCATCAATTCTGAATGGTTCAACCTAGTGAGAAACAAAAATGTTCCTGTTTCAGGAGTTATGCTTCAGAGAAAAGCACAAGAAAATTGGTCACGAAGTTGATTTTAACACATTTAAAGAATCAAATGGTTGGTTAGATCGGTTTAAAACACAACACAATATCGTTTTCAAATTGATTTGTGGTGAATCAGCATCTGTACTAGTTACGGTAACTAATAAATGGAAATTAAAAATCCATGATGTTTCGGAAGGATATGAGAAACGCAACATTTTCAACATTAATGAAATAGGGTTCTTTTATCAAGTTACCTGATAAAACAATGGCTTGGGAAACTTGCGCTGGAGGAAAAATTGTTAAAAAACGTGTGTTTTGGTGCGCCAGTATATCGGGTGAAAAGATGAAATGATTGGTGATAGAAAAAGTTTTGAAATCAAGATGTTTCGAAGAAATCAAAATCGATTTACTGGTAGCCAATTATAAAGTGAATAAAAGACATCGATGACAACGTCCATTATGACAGAGTGATTACATCAACTGGACAATGAAATGAAACACAAAAGTTAATAAATTTTATCGTTTCTTCCACACATCGATTTGGAAAATATTAAACTTGCTTTCTTTCCTTTCAACATTACTTCTACCGCACAAACGCTAGATCAAGGTGTGATTAAAACTTTCGATGTAACTTACCGTAAGTTTGCATTGCAACACTTACTAATTTAGAAGCATGTCATACTCTGGATTTTTTTAAATAAATTGACGTCTTTAAGGCTGTTATGTGGATGAAAACATCATGGGAACAAATCTCCCCTATGACAATTACAAACTGCTTTGTGAAAACTGATCCTTTAGGGAGTACACCAGAAGGAGAAGACAGTGAATTGCTTTAAACAATGACTTAAGTAAAATTATTGAAGACTTAAAAACTGAGTGCACATGAAAAAATGGCATTTTGAACATAATTCAAGCATAAAACAAATAACCTTCACAAACGACGCTGAACCACAACAAAATGATGTTGATGAAGAACAACCCTTTATGAAGTTGGGGGACTTGCTCAGAAGCGTTGCAGGAAATTACCCCACTTCGTGAGTTTTATTCACAAAAAGGTGACGAACGAGCTATTTTCATGACATGTGAGCTGATCATAAATCACGAACTGGAAATGAAATCCAAATTGAAAAAATAAAGAAAATATACTTCTTTTTTAAAAAATTAAACAGATTTACTACACGAATAATTACATACTATATATACAGTCAAAGACACTTTTTAGGGACACCGGATAAGAGGGACAGTCATTTATAAGGGACAATCAGCAAAACCCCAAAACAAACGTATGAAACAAAGGTTTAGTTCGCTTTAGTGGTACAACGCCTCGGTTGATAGGGACAAAGATTAATAGACTTTCAAGGCAATAAATAGTGAGGCGGGCGATACGCGAGCCGAGTTATAAAATGACACTTCCGGTCGTAAAATGATAATGTTCACATAAATAAAAATTGAATAAAAATGACTAAAATATTTTAGTCATTTTTACAATTCGTTTTTTGTTTACCTGAACATTTTTGTTTTTTCTTCATTTTCAATGAGATGTCCTTGTGTTGACATTCTCTCATTGACGCTATACTGTTTTTTGCTCTGTTCGTTTAATTATGCTCTCTCCGATAGCTCATTGTGTTCTTAGTTTAGTTCTGCAAAAACTGTAGTGCGTCCTGCGGTTTTATTTTTTTTTCCTTAGGAAAATTTTCTTTTCTTTTCTTAGTTCTGGTGAATTTTTTGTATGAATAAAATGTCGCGTAAATGTTTATCATTAAATGAAAAAAATTCTATTTTAGACAAAATCGAAATTCAACCTCCCAATATGCCTGTTCGGGAGTTAGCAAAAATCATGGGAGTCTCCAAAAACACCATCTCCCGTTTAAAAACAGATGAACAGAACTTACGTAAAAAATGGAGTAGAGCAGTCAGGTGGTGGAAAGGAAATAGAAAAGAGAAGGTAAAAACCCAGACGTTGATGAAGCTCTTAATTTATAGTTTAGCACAGTAACACAACGAGGTGTTCATGTCAGTGGACCAATGTTGAAATTAAAATCTGAATAGTTTGCGAAAAAATTGCTGCTACGGATGGTTGGCTTGCTCGGTGGAAAGGGAGACACGATATCAAATTCAAAAAAACTCATGGAGAAAAAGCAAGCGCTGATTTTACAGGAGCCGAACAATAATTTCCAAATTCCTTCAAAGTTACAGCCTGAATGACATTTATAATGCGGATGAAACTGGTTTATTTTATCGAGCCACTCCAGGTGGGTCATTAGTATACAAACACGAACAACTTATTGGTTCGAAAAAAACTATGGATTGTATCACTGTACTATGTTGTTGCAATGCAACTGGAAGTGACAAAAAAACCTTTTAGTTATTGGTAAAACTAAAAAGCCACGTTGCTTTAAAAATCTCGATGCAAGTAATCTGCCAGTAACATATTACGCAAACAAAAATGCATGGATGACTGCTACTATTTTTTCAAAATGGTTAGAAGACTGGGATATAGAATTACAGAGAGATTCTAGAAAAATTTTACTCCTTATTGACAATGCAACTTCGTACCACACTGTCGTTAAACTGAAGAATATTCGAATTGAATTCTTACCTCCAAACACCTTGATATGGGTGTCATAAAAAATTTAAAAGTACAATATAGGAAGATGTTGATGCAGCATATCTTACAAGCTATTGAAGACGACCTGGTAACAGTTTCTACAATGGCAAAAAATATCAGTTCCACAATAACAATACTGCAGGCTGTACAATTCGTTGCTGATAGCTGGAGAAAAGTCACTTTTATGACAATTCAGAACTGCTTCGCTAATTGTGGTTTCAAGGAGCCCGATTATGAAATTGTTGAAATGGAAAGTAATGAAACACTGAGTGAATTACTACGTGTGACCAACTATGAACAATTTTCAGATATTGACGACAATCTGCCATGCTGTGACAATAATATTGAAGATTTGGATAACGAAATTATGGAAAATATCACAAAGAAGAAACAAATACAAGAATCAGAAAGTGATGATGACACGGATGACATTTCCTTACCTCCTGTGACTACTGCAGAGGCGAAAAAATGTATTGAAAAGCTCCGGCGGTATTTTATGCAACAGAATAATGAAGGTGCTCCTACGGCATCATTAGATAACTGTGCAGATTTTGTTCATGAAGAATTTACACCAAGCAACTATACCGCATTTTTACAGTAAATAAACAATTTTTACAAATATTAGGTCAGATTCTTTTACCTTATGTATGCCTCCTGTATTTTTCTCTTAATTCCCATATAAATAAATATTACGCATTAATAAGGTTATAAGTATGTTAATTGTTTACTAAATTGTATATATTCTAACACCCACTCGCTTCAATAAGAGATTTTAAAAAATTCGCTTTTAAGGGACAGCCGGTTATAAGGGACAATTGACTTCCGCCCGATGTGTTCCTTATAAGAGGCTTCGACTGTATATATATATATATATATATATATATATATATATATATATATATATAATATAAATACATAAATACATATAAATTTAAAATTAAGTACATTGTGTATATTATAATTTATTTTTAGTGGATTTTCAAATAACATTTTCATTATTTACAAGTCCATTATATACTAACTTGCAACATAACTGTATATATTGCGATTTTTAAAAAAAAAAAAACTCTATAGCCGACATTTTATTTGGTCCCACAGGTGTCTGTTATACAGGGTTTCACTCTCACTCTTTATATTTATATATATGTATTTATATTATATATATAAAATCTTTTCACATGTCCGTCAAACGTTTACAATTACCATTTATATATATATATTATATATTATATATTATATATTATATATATATATATATATATATATATATATATATATATATATATATATATAAACAAGTGTTCGACAAAATTATATTTAATAATTGTCCATTTACATATTTTATAGTGTTTCTAAGAAGGTTGTGAACGAAATAATTCGATCATATATACAAAACATGAAATGTTTAATCGATAAACAGCCGATATTTCTAAAATAAATATATTTAGACGCCTACAACAACAATTCGACGCTAATGACAACATCTATATACACATTTATTATTACTTGGACGAATATACATATACTTTATATATATATATATATATATAAAATACATATGTATGTATATATGCATATGTATAGTTTTTACTCATTAATAATAAATAACAGTAGTAAGGCGACAGAAACAATGACCGATATAAATATTGATTCGGACAAATTGTTTTTCAATTATGATTTCAGCGATAACATAAAAACATACCAACACTCAACATAAATGACCCCACGTATAGATTTTATTTAATTTTTTTTTCTTTATAAAGACACTTTTTAAAAAATGTAACAAAGAATAAAAACTACGAACATGGCTTATTTATAATGTACCAAGCTACAACACACACACATATATATATTATATAAATATATATATATATATATATATATATACATATTTGTGAATTTATTATTATTGTTATTATTATTATTATTATTATTATTATTATTATTACTGTTACTTTTATTAGAATTCGTATTGCACTATTTGTTCATAATACTTCTAAACTTCAGTTCACTACCCTTTAACGTTATTGCATATTTTCAATCATTTACGTCATAGCTCTCACTAAATCAGTTTCTCATACGCACTTTTCCGTCTGTTAATATTTAATTCAAAAACGATAACTTTCAGCTAATAAATTTTATGTTCATTGTTACTTTATAAAAAATTATCTTCATACGATCGATAAATTACAGAATAAAATATGTTTGAATTTACTCATGGGATATCTCATTTTATCAAATTCTAATAGTTTGTCGATAATGATAGCTCATGTTAATGGTTGTTCTTCAAACGCATATATACATTATATATATATATATATATATATATATATATATATATATATGTACACAAACACACACATATATATGTGTGTGTGTAATCGTATTTTTCATTTTCAAGAGCACGCTTTCATTTTTCCTTCAACAGCGTTTATTATGATCATGATTTTTATTGCGAGCCAATTTCGTTTACTTCATATTCGTCTTCTCACAAGTCTACATTTTCCTTGAAAAGATAAACTCACTCGTCCTATTACAATTGACACTACTTATATCTATATTTAACTCGATAATTGCACGAGTCAACTATCCCCCTCAGTAGAAAATGGCACAGGTGGTAATGATTCCTAAACCTGGAAAATCCACTAGCGAAATATGCGAAATATCAATCTATCAGCTTATTACGAACGTTATAAAGCGTTTCTGGGAAGCTATATATTCAAGATTTACTTGTCAATTTTGAGCAAATCAATAATTATTTCTGATGATCAGTTTAGCTTTAGACTGAAATATGCTAAGATAGAACAAGTTCATCGGGTACGAAAACAAATCGTTGATTTCAGCTGATTTTTCAGACGTTAATCAGAAATTTAAACGTGTATGTGGGATGAGGGCCTGCTATTTTAAATTGAAACGTTTACTCTCTATTTATTATTCCGTTCATATTCAAGTTACATATATATTTTCAGATTCATGCTTTTAATTCTGGTGTGCCTCGAGAATCAGTCCTAGGGCTTCTTCTGCATCTAGATACTGGTCAATGTACCATAGAACATTCGTAATGATGATATCCGTCGCGACTTGAATGTACCGGATATAAGTACTGTAATCCGAGAACGTAGTACACATTATTTAAAGATACTGATGAAACACAGTAATCCACCGGCAACTAATTTGTTAGATAACACCGAGGACGTTAGGCTACTAAGTCGACTAACCCTTTTGATTTTCCCTTCAGGTTTTAGCTGACACCTAAGGATAGTTCAGAGTGTCTTGAATAGATAGAGACTTCGCACATGGCAATACTTAATCGCTTCTTGACAGCCTAGGCCAGATTGCATTTATAAAACGTCAATACGCGTTATGCTTCTATTATATATACAATATCCTTAATATTGCTGTTTTTCCCTAGTGAATGCTGGGGATTCCCGGTCATTGCAATATTACTGCTAATGCTACATCCATCTCGGGCACGATATCCTCGACTATTTCCAATCTTAATGGCTCGAAGAAATACTTTATTTCCTCGGGCTCTGAATTACATAACGCCCCAGCATCGACGGATAACACGTTTTGATATCGAAAGTAATCGAAGTAACCAATGGATGCAATTATGATAATTTTACTCGTATGTATTGAGTGAATTTTCTTTCCTTTTTTAACCGTGAATAAAAATTATACTTTATCACTTCTTCTTCTACGCCATCTGCATGTTGAAAGTTGGCGATTGCGAATAGGAATTACTTTCTATCAACAATTGACCGAAATAGATGTTCTGAGGAGCAGTTGAACCATTCTTTTAGATTGTCCAATCAAGAAATTTAATGTCTCCCTTCGATTTCGTCCAACGATTTTACTCTCCATTAATATCTTTAGGTTAGTACATTTCGAACGGTATGTCCAAAATATTGCTGTTTCCGGTTTTCTGATAACTTTTATTAGTTCAAGATTCTTTCCTAGTCTGTTCAGTACGTCGGCAATTTTTTGAATCCACTATATTTTACGTATACGTCACCATACATCTAGATTTTTTGCTTTTCTAATATTGAATCTAGTGTGCAGTATTCGCAACCCAGAAAATGTAGTATCTCAGTTTCAATTTTAACTCTTGACGCGTGAGAAGTCGTTTCATTTTTATTTCGTTTACTCTATTATCCTGCTACGTATCTCAAGTTTAGAAGTAAAATTTTATTCGAGTATACGCTATTTCATTTGTCCTTTTAATTTTTAAGATGCAGGTTTTTGTGGAACTTTTTCCTGTAATTTTCTTTAACATTGTAATTCTAGTTTAATTCTTTGTTTGTATTTATAATTAACATAAGGAATTTCATTTTTTTTTTTCGGAACGATATTATATAATTTTAATGTTTGTTTATACTGTACCCTACAAATAGCAAATACAAATTTTTTTCTTTCTTTCTTTAACTTTTAGCTTGTCTGTTTTTACAATAAGAGACATTTTGTTGGTATAGAATGTTTGAATTCTAAAAATATTTATATAACACGCTAAAAAATAATGTCTAGTATCCAAAAACCGGTATTATACATAAAATATTACCAAACTTCCGTTGGTAAATGATCCTAAAGGAGCATATACTCTATAAATTATTTTTTCTAATAAATACCATTAGTAGGCACGAATATATATATATATATATATATATATATATATATATATGCTAGCTGACCCGGCGAACTTCGTATCGCCCCGCAATCAATAAATGTATTAATTTATTAGCTGAATTAAATAAAGCACAAATACCGATGGAGAATTAGGAATTATACAAAAAATTAAAAAACAAATTTATAACGAAATTTAAATGATACGTCGATACTTTTTGATTTTTGTAGATTTATTGAACTTAAATGCATTGTAGAATCGGTCGACCAAAAATCGCCGGCAGAATTTTTAAAAATCGAAAATGATATTTTGAACTCACGATTTCTCGTTTAATTTTTAAAACAATTACCTCATAACATAAATTATAGATCTCGACGTCTACTTTCTTTTAAGCTCAACCCGAACCCCCGATCTATCATAGGGGCCTCAAAAAGGGTCCAAACCCCGAAAACCTTTCATGCCCAATTTTCTCGGCGAGTATTCGATATAAAAATACTGCAATACCACCGTTAGACGCGTATTTTAATGACAAATAACTTTTGTGTAAACAATTTTTTCAAATTTCGAATCGTTCGCGAATTATTGCGAAAAAATCGAAATTTTGAAAAAATTGTCCCTTTTGATTGAAATTTTTGGGTTCGGCTTGAAATTTTTTTCGCGGTTTTTTCGCTTTATCCTATAGATCTTATATAGTAACGACTATTTCGAGAAACGGAATCGTTTAAAAATATTTACATCACTCGCTGTGCCTTGCCAAAGATGGTAGGTCATCGATTTTCGAAAATTCGTAGCTCGAGACCTATCGATCGTAACGAAAAACGGTTTTCTGTTTTGAATTCAACATTTTAATATCTATCATATCCATATCGATTCAATCGAAATTTTTCCAAAATCGAAATTTTAATGAGTCACCCCCTATAACCTCTGTGAGCTGTTTTTAGGGCTTTTCCAGCAACTATTCGAATTTTTCTCGCCGCAAAACCATCCCTGAACTTCAACGATCATTTCAAAAAAAGAATTGGCCAAATAAATCGGTCGAAAAATTTTTCAAAATCGAAAATCAAATTTTAAACTCGCGATTTCCCTTTACACGTTAATTTTGGTAACATTTACGTTATAAAATAAATGACAGATCCCCACGTTTACTTTTGTCTAACGTCAACCTGAACCCACTATCTATTATTGGAGCTTTAAAAATGCCCCAAAACCCCAAAATCATTTAACCCCAATTTTATCGATGAATATTTACCATAATAATACGGAAATACCACAGTTAGATGCATATTTCAATGCCGCCTAACTTTTGTTTAAACGATTTTTCCTAATTTTGAATCGTTCGCGAATGATTGTGGGAAAAGCGAATTTTTAAAAAATCGAGAGTTGTCCCTTTTGAAATTCTCAGGTTCGGTTTGAAAATTTTTTCGCGGTTTTTCGTTTTATACGATAGTTCTTGTATAGAAATGACCATTTCAGGAGTCAGAATTGTTTAAAAATGTATACGTCGCACTCTATGCCCTGCCAAAGATAGCACGTCGGCAATCTAAAAATTCGTAGCTCGAGACCTATCGATCGTAATGAAAAACGGGTTTCTATTTCGAACTCGTTATTTTAATATATCGTACATTAGTTCTATAGAAATTTTTCGAAACTGGAAATTCAAGGTCACCCCCAAAAGTGCCCCAACACTTTTTCCGAATTCCGACTACGACTTTATTTAATAGTTTTTCCTATGACGATCGAATTAGGTAATAACAATGTTTTTCGAATCCCTAAGCCTAACCAAACTATAGCGGGAAAACCGATTTTTCTAAAGTCGTATTACCATTAAAACCTTGGTCGGGTTTAGGAATTTTTTTTTCCTTGAATCTACAATGTTTTACACTGACGCATCCCTATTTGCCGGCTTCTCAGTTATCAGAGACGGAGTAATCATCATTCAGTACTCCTGCCGCAGACATTCTCCGTCATTTCATCAGTGAGAGTAAAATTAACGTAATAGATGCACAGAAAAATTAAAATAATACATATAAGTCACTGCTACGATCGATACACAAATGAAACCAAAAAAAAATGGCACAGGAGACCGGCTTCCTTCTCATCCCTACTCCGTGATGTTTGCTGGATGAGAGGTGACCCAGGTAGACATCTAGCGAGGATAACTGATCGATTGATCGTTGATCGGTTATCGACCGGTGAAGGCGGAAGATCAAATTGAATTGAGAAAAAAAAGAAATTATGAAAAGTAAAAATCGCGATGGTAAAATAGGGGTTGATTGTAAAAGGTTGAAAATTCAGGGTTATATGTATTTACTAATGATGTATCATAAAAAAATTTAAAAAAAAAATTATCTAAAATTGAAAAAAAATTAGGGGTGGATTACCCTTAACATTTAGGGGGATGAAAAATAGATGTTGTCCGATTCTCAGACCTACCCAATATGCACACAAAATTTCATGAGAATCGGGAAAGCCGTTTCTGAGGAGTTTAACCACAAACACCGCGACACGAGAACTTTATATATTATATATATATATATATATATATACACGGGCTCAATTTCTCTCTATGAAAAAAACCTCTCAAAGATCGCTCAGTGGCTAAATCATCGTGAAATATTGTTGAACGATTAATGATTATTCAAAATTTATTTAGTTCGTGTTACTAAAAATAGGTTCTTAATGTTTGTTTACACGCTGAGTAAAACTTAATAAAAGTTACAATGTTTAAAAAGATTTCATCGGAAAATTATCAATAAAGAAACAAAGTTTAAAGGAGTATATATTATGAATGAACATACACACACGCACATATATAACGTTATCTAAAAGCTTGTATTAGTTTATAAAAGAAGACATCTGCAAAAACAAAATCAAAATAATAGTCGCAATAATATCGTTTAATTTTGAAACACAGCCAAATATGGCACCAAATTTTAGAGAATTTTGAACCAAATAATTGTCGGAACATATAAAATTACCGATTTATTTCAGGATTTAATAAATAAAAAGGAAAATGACGCGTACGTGCCCAGAAGATTTTACATATTTTTACATTTCGAAGAAAAAGTTTCACCATAAAGTAAAATCTTAATAACTAGTGTTATTGTTTAAATTTACACACGTTATTCACACACGTAGGACAGAAATGTTAACCTAAATTTTAAAAATACATATTTTCTTTCTTTCATTATCTATTGATACTGAAATAATGAATAGGAAAGTTCCGAAACCAGCTTGATTTCCACCCACACCTATAGATACTAAAATACATAACCTTAAACATATATCTAAACGACATAGATATACGTTTAAAATGTCATACGAGGTTAAACTATTGAATATTCAATGGTTTAACCACGTGTGAGATTATAAACGTGTATATATAAATGAGTAAAGTAAAATCTCATCAACGCAAAAGTTGGTAGTCGACGTCGTCTAATCCATCCTCATCAATTTGAAAATTGACCGATCAAACGACGCATTCTAGGCAATCCAACAAGAAGGTGGTTTACTATTGCCTTCCACGGCTTGCAGCACTTCGTGAAGGTACCGAATCTTTCTGATCTGGAAATGTTTTCGAGACGCACAGATAGTTTTAATGTACAACCGATTCACTACATATGTCTTAAAAACTAATAAGGAGTTACATATCCTTGGAACAAAATCGAACAACCACCGTACAAAAAATAAACCCGTACATGTTTACTTACTATTTACATATTGAGTTGCAGTGTCATGACAAGCTACTATTCTAGTTGCAGTGTCATGACATTTGTTAATTTAGAAATTGCTTTATATGAAGATGACACTGCCATATATTTTACATCAGAATAGATACTACCCAAAGAAGATTAACTAATGGTTTCCAAAAATTAAACTCTTATTTTAAGAAATGTAAAATTAAAATAAACATAAGCAAAACGCATGCTATATTATTTACTAAAATAAGACCTTTCGCACTAGAACCTATCATAATAAATAACATACCCGTACACTGGAAAACCGATATTAAATATCTAGGTGTAATTTTGGATAAAGGACTTGTTTTTTCTAAGCATATCGACTACTTGACCAATAGGATACATGGGTCCCTTTTTAAACTTTACCCTGTGTTTAGTAAAAAATCGTCTGTTAACACGCTTGACAAATTAATAATATATAAAATGATTATAAGGTCAATACTTTTATATGCGTGCCCTGTATGGTCGCATACAAGTACTTCTAACCTTTCCAAGTTACAGCAACTTCAGAATCAGTGTTGCAGAATAATACTTAAATTGCCGATATATTCTAGAATAAATCTTATGCATCTGAATTTACCCTACATATCCGAAGTAATAAAACAGCATACAATAAATTTTTTCGACTCTTGCGTCGGCAGCAAATATTCAATAATCAGTCAAATATGGGACTATAGAACTTGTTTGCAGTTAAAATATAAGAAATATAAGCGCAAGAGGATCAAACATATATTACTCTAATGTATCACCGGCATCTCTCATATTTATAAGGTATATAATATTTATTTATTTCTATCTTGAACATATGTAGTCGTGTAATTAGTATACAGGTTTTGGTTGCGATTTTTCCTGTAATCTATTTTATTGTATTATTGTATACGGTTATTACACTCGTGGTATACGCAGTAAGAAATCTGTTTTGGGATGCGCAAATTTTTATTTTGTACTTTTATGTTATAGTTAATTCTGTTTTTCGAAATACACTTTTTATTCATTTATTTATTTCATCACATTTGTCAGATACTCTTATCGAACCCCTTTTTAAATGATCCTGAACAACCCCGAAGATTGATACGCCAAATTAGGCAAACTAATATAGTGATCTGTCACTGTCTTCGCTTGATCTTTCCTCACAAACCGGTACTCACTTATATTGCATGGTTAGCTGATTAGGTTGGAGGTCTTTTTACGATAACAAATTCTTGTCCCTGATGTTACTTGAAGTTCTTCGAACTTAAATATTGATCGGAAGAATGTAAATTAAGTCGGGATAACAACTAGAGGAACTTTAACATGCTTAAACCTTCAGCAGTGAAGCTTAAAATAAAATATGAACGATTTGGAAATATTTTAATGGGTTATGAAGAACATTCCTGTAATGGAGCGACTGGGGACTTTTTATCCGTCCGAAAATTCCAGAACATGATTAGGCCACTCGTCAAGTATGATGGAGTAATATTGGTAGATGTGTACCAATTATGTTATTCAGATTTGTGGAATATAACTTAGTAAAATAATCTGAAGGATGTTTATATTTTTGGAACTTACAGGAATTGTTGGAGAATAAAAGAGTACAAGAAGCGGTGAACGCAATTTTTTTGTGAACATGAATAAAATTGGATATAAAAGTATCAGCAGTTTGATAATGAATAGACCTCGACACCGATGGGAGGGAAAGAAATGATGTAAGAATCAGAGCAAAAGAAAGAAATAGAAGTATAGCTAAGGGAGCCTTAAATTAATCACATGTAAAAGTTTTTAATTATGTTCAGTTTGATGAACGGGTAAGCTGAAGCATTACCATAAAAAAGGAACAATATTTAAATTTTCCAATCGTAATAATGCTACTATAAGCAACTTAATTATCACTAGAAAATGATTTAGCTGTATGACGAAATTTAATAATACGAGTGTATCACTCCGGGTATTTTTAAAATAATAGCAGGCCGTCGTATATTCATGAAAATTATTAACTGTCGATATAATTTAATCAAACCTTGTTTTACAATATCTTTTTGCTTTTATTATATATCTCTTCTCTCTTTGAATCGTTGGTCCCTAGTAGGGACATCGTGACATCGAAATGCTTTATAAATTGGACTTCAGTAATTTGCGCCATCCATTTCTGTTGTGTGCGCCACGCACACAGTCACTGAAACTCATCCCGGTAAATTTTTGAATCTCGTCTGACCATCTTAGAGGCACACGACCGCGACGTCGTTTTCCATTCAATTTTCCCTCGATGAAGAGTGCCTCCATTCCATTTGCTCGGACAATGTGGTCAAAAAACCGTCCAATCCTGACCCGTACTTCCGTTAGTAGACGTTTAAGTTCGCCCACCTCCTACAATATTTGATTCATTGGTCCTTCTGGCCGTCCATGAAACACGTAGCATACGTCTCCAACACCACAATTCAAGGGCTTCGATGCGCTTGCCTTCTGTCCTGTGTACTGTCCAGGTTTCAGATACAAGAATATCGAAAATACCAACGACTTGAGGAGTCGAATTTTAACCTTCCTGTTTAAATTTTGGTCACGCCAAACTTTTACTAAATGACCCATCGCGAGTTTGGTTATTTGTATGCGGTGTCTTAGTTCAGCTTTACATCCTCCTGTGTTCTCGACAATTGACCCTAAGTATGTAAACTTGTTCACCACTTCTATACCATCTATTTGGTTGATGTTCGGAGAGTTATGCTGGGCTCGGTTAACTATCATCATTTTAGTCTTTTTCTTATTTATTATCAGGCCATATTGTGCACTGATTTCTTCCAATCTTTGCAGTAAACATGTTATATTTGCGGTACTTGTGGCTATTAGGATAGTATCGTCAGCATATCGGAGGTTCGATATTTTACATCCGCCAACTGAAAAACCATCATTCCACTCTATGGTTTCTTTACCATCATTCCACTCTATGGTTTCTTTACCATCATTCCACTCTATGGTTTCTTTACCATCATTCCACTCTATGGTTTCTTTACCATCATTCCACTCTATGGTTTCTTTACCATCATTCCACTCTATGGTTTCTTTACCATCATTCCACTCTATGGTTTCTTTACCATCATTGTAATATAGTACTCTCATCATGATGTATTCTGTATATAAATTAAAAAGAAGTGGTGAGAGCAGACATCCTTGTCTGACACCTCTTTCTATACTGAAGTTATCCGAATAAGTTGTTTTTTCCCATTCTCACAGTAGCTGTATTCTGGTTATATAGTTTTGCGATTAATGAGATCAGGTGCTTTGGCGCTCCCATCTCCTCCAGAATCAACCATAATTTATTTCACTGGACACAGTCGAAAGCTTATCAAATCAAGCTTTATTTTTACTTTCTTATATACAACAGTTTAGAATAACATGCTGCAAATGCGCTTTTCTTAAATATACGGTGTTTATTACGAAAAATAAATTAAACCAGCTTATAAAATAATTATGCGATTGTTGATAAAAAACAAAAATAATAAATATATTATAAATGTTGCATAAGTGTAATCTAATGTAATTTAGGATACAGGTGTACATGCCTATAATATTACGCTACCCTAGCATTTTCAAATGTATACACACACAGTGGCATAGCCAGGGGGTGGTTTTGGAAGTCTGAACCCCACTTGGATTCAACCTGATAATAAGAAAATATATACTCGTTGTTAAATGCAGTTTTTCATTTGATAAACCTATTTTTTTTTTTATTTTCATTTATTTTATTTAAATTTCGTTGTTTTTTGAAGTAAATAAATAGTTTTGTAATACAGGAGGTACTAGAAGAATTTTGTAGAAAAACGCGAAGAATAGGTTTTAAATTTTAAATTTATTTAAGTATTATTATGTATTATTCCTTCAAAAAATATAAAATTTATCATTTATTTTTTCGCGGAATTTGTAACCATCTCTGTCCTCAATAACATACTATTAGTGCGTTCCAGTGACGTTAAACATTTCTGCCGTCTATTGCTTCTAATAGAATTACATATTCGACGTCTAATAAGTATAAAAATAACTCCGCTGAGTTGGACTGGTTAGGGCTTGCGGTTTAACCTACTTGAGTTTTGGTTATTTACTTAAAGTTTAATTAAACTCGGGTTTACTGTTAAAATTTAGTTTTGCTTGAACCACCCCTCTTCAACCAAGTCAGGGTACGCCACTGCACAGACACACCGCTGTACTCAACATATGCATACACATAAATTTGTAGAAAAACCTAACGCTAAAAACCAACGAAGTTCTATTTTACTTTTTATTTTTTATGTACCTCATTAAATGCTTGCGACGTTTCTTAACATTTTTTAAGTCGGTTTTTACATACATGAGTAACGTGTTATAAATTACAGCACCATAGATAGCTTGTTTTCTGGAGTGATACTTATTGAACTTCGGTATTTGTACCATCTCGATTTAATATCGTAAAGTATTCCGTGATGGCAACATATTGTAAGGATTATTCTAATTGTAATTGGTATATCTCTCGAATATTTAGGATTATGTCATGAGAAGAAGAATTTTTTTGGTTAAAACAAATTTTACAAATTTATTTTTCAGCGTTTGAATTGGCTTAATATGTTGTTTAGCCGCCCCTACCCAATGAATTATTCCATAACTGAGAGCAGGCTGGTACAAAGCGAGATATAAGCATTTAAGATGCTTAACAGAAAAATATTGCTTTAGATATGAGAAAAGGTAATTTAATTTTGCTTAGTTTTTTAGCTAGGTACAGAAGATGTTTATTCCACGTTAGCTTACAGTCAAATTAAATCCCTAAATATTTCACTTCGTGCGTTCTTTCTATCTCATATTTATCGTCTAGCATAATTTTCGTACCATTCCACAAATGAGATTGATAACTGTAAATTAGATATTTTGTTTTCTTTTCGTTCTAGTCGGTTTCGCTTCAGCCATCCAGCAATTACATATCAGCCTGCGCCATCTGTTTAAGAATATTTGAGTGACGGGAAGTAATCACTAATGCAGTATTGTCTACGTAGCTAAATATCTTACCCTTAACCGTAATACTACACATGTCATTTATACGCATATTAAAAACAAGTAGGGGCTTAATACACTCCCCCGTGGAACGCCAAAAGTTTGTGTTACACTTTCACTTCGTACATTATCTCCGTAATATAGCGCCTGTTTTCTATGTATGTTTTAAATCACAATCGTATATTTGAGAAGAAATGCACGCATAACCGTGTCAGTCATAATGTCCTATACATAGTAGAAAAAATTTTAATGTAAATTATACAAGGCATTATTAGAAATTATAAAATATTACTATATATTTTCAGTTCCTCGAGTTATTTTCTTTAATTATTTCGCCCAACAATTCGTTAACTTTGTGCAAAATTTCGATAATGTGTGATTGGATGAGTTAAAAATACAAAGGACTGTTAATGAGTCAAAGTAAAGCACTAAGAATAAGTTTCCTACACTTAGACAATATTTTGTGATGAAATCGGTATAGCGTAAAAGCTTGTGTTAAAAAGCTCGATTAAATTCATTAAAATATTTTCTAAATTTAGTTCGGAGCAAACGTAAGTTTCGTTAAATATATTATATATATATATATATATATATATATATATCTGCATGTAACACATCGAAAATAATAAATCTGACATGAATATCGTTTAGTATATTGAACAGCCCAAATCAACCTAAAGAAGAATGTTTATTACCTACAGACCGATCTCCCTATTACCGACACACTAGTTACGCTACTTGAAAAATTAATTTATGTACGGCTTGATAAAATAATTTATGAACAATCTATCATTCCTCAACAGCAGTTTGGATTTCGATCTAAGGCACTCTACCATACAGCAGCTGCATAGAGTAGTAAATCTTATCCGAAAGATTAAATAGAACATAAGAAATATAACGAAGCGGTTTTTATCGACATTATCGAGGCCTTTGATAAAATTTGGCGGGCCTGTTACATAAGCTGAAATCCTTTCTGCCTGAAGAGACTATGTTAATGCGATCATACCTAACCTACGCAGCGCAACTTCGTGGTTGCCGCAAATAAGTCAAATTGATTATCCAGCGTTTCAAGAACAAGGTGTTGCACCTAATTTACCGAATACATCGGGATTTAAAAACCGATTCAGTGGATGAAATTATCCGGAGGCCCGCGCCAAAAACATCTGATGCGGCTACAAAACCACTCAAATCAACTGGTAGTCGAACTTTCACACATAGAACCGTCATCAAGACGCAGACAAACTAATAATTTTTTTGGGGGGGACATATCATTGGGGATATCCCTCTATACGTGGTTATATATATATATATATATATATATATATATATATATATATATATATATATATATATATATATGTATATGTATATATATATATATATATATATATACACTTTACGACATAATTTACTTGGCTAATTATAAATTTGCAAATATAAGAAAAAATAAGAAAACATATAGATAAACAAAATACCATTTGGACGTACGCATAATAGATGAACGAATATTATTCTGATAACTATATGACTGTCATTCGTGGAAAGCGTTTATGAAAATTATTATTATCGGAATAAGTATTAGGATATCTTCAACGGAGTAACAACTGCTGGTGATTAGACTTAAATAAGACATTCTAGCTGCAGAAAATGAAATAATTGAACATATTCCGATGGCTATATGCCGTACACACGTATATACATATCATATATATTCATGTACATATGTATATACCGTGGTGTATACAAGCCTGAAAAATAACGACGTAATTATAAGGGCAAATATCTTTTCTTAAAAATGAAGTAATTAAAAAAAGAAATGGCCGTCGTAAGCGAATCCTTACAAACGTTTCCTATTTTAATTTCAGCATTAAATTCACCATGTAACTGATACATGTGTGTGTGTATATATGTATAGGTTTGCACGCGTTATATTCCTCGTATAAAGAAACACCATAACCCAAATTATAACGTGAAAGTAGCATTTCCTAAATGTAGGATTCCTCGGTTATATTTGAAAAATATCGCTGATGTTTTATTGTTCGAAACATTACTGTGTGTGTGTGTGTGTGTGTGTGTATATATTTAAATATTTAAAATAATTAACGCGTGTGAATGGTATATATTTTTGTAAAATATGACTTAAATAGTACTAGACAAGAAGACCTAGACAATTCGGAATTAAATAACAATTAACGGAAAAATTAAAAATTAATTCCGGGCATTTAGCGTCGATAAGATTTTATAACATTTTTTTATTAACAAGTTCCGTTTAAATAACGTTAAAACCGGATCAACATGACACCATATAAACATTCAAACCATTTAAATCGTAATATCCTTCATACCGTACGTTCGTCTCGTAATAAGGAACATTTTACCGTCGTTAATTGTATCAAAAATTATTCGGAATTATCTAAAAAGCGATCTGGACTGTAATTTTTATTTCACACAAAGCAAAATGTATAATTTTGTATCGAAAATATCACAACAGCCAACTATTAAAACGCCTTTTAAAATATTTTTATTAACGAATCGAATTAAAACTGATAAAAACTCGCTTTTAATCTCCGATTACACAAAGTAACGCACCCATTTAATCCGGCAAAAGTTAATTATAGGAAAGAAATTAAAGGGACGACACGCGAAAATAAATAGATTTTCCATTCGATTGGTCCGGCTAGAACGAAAATTAGAGGGCTTATCCAACGGGGAAAATTAATTAATAAAGGAAAAACAGAATAATGAATATCGATACTAAATAAAAAGATATACTTAATACTCGATACTAGCGGTGATTGATAAAAATAAACTATTCATTTGGCAATGAATTTTCATTCGGGGTAGTGAAGAGAAACATGTAGTGTCAATATCGATCTTTAAAAAACCACACTTGTAGGGAATGGTTGAATATTTGAGGGGAAAATTAGGTATAATAAGGTCAGCGTAAGGTAGCCAAGTCTGATGTCAGTTAAGTGGGGTATTTTATGCGGGACAAATCTCCAATGTCGGTTAATGTAAGACTAAAGATAGAACCTCTAGAACTATCCACTCGTTTTAGAAGGAATTTATCTGCCAGCAAGGTGAACCTTAATTCCGAGGGAAGAAGAAAAGTTTCAGCCTCTAGTACAAAAGTAGGAGTTGTTACAAAAGCTCCTGTTATTGTTCTCAAACAAGAATTTTGAACAACTGTTAACCTCTTGAGATGGGATTTGCTTATTCCGCGCCATATCCACACATCTCTCCATCGTATTTAGTTTACGAGCGCTAATTTTCGCAATCGTAATTGAACGCACTCCGAATTTTTTCCGACGTCTATATTCACGTTTTCTTCTTTGTTAATATCGATTTTTTGTTATTAAACGCGCATATTTGACTGGTCCTATTGGTTTTTTAATATCTGTTAATATTTCTATTGTCCACCGTTATTGCGCTTAACGTGTTTTCCTATCGAGTATTAAGTATATCTTTTTATTTAGTATCGATATTCATTATTCTGTTTTTCCTTTATTAATTAATTTTCCCCGTTAGATAAGCCCTCTAATTTTCGTTCTAGCCGGACCAATCGAATGGAAAATCTATTTATTTTCGCGTGTCGTCCCTTTAATTTCTTTCCTATAATTAACTTTTGCCGGATTAAATGGTCGCGTTTGAAGAAACCTAGGTTACCCTACCATAGGAACTACATTCTGTTATCTATAGTAGAAAATTTAGTTTATACAATAACCATGCCCTGGTATTTTTCGTTTGGGTTCCCGCCCATGAGGGTATTCAGTGTAATGAAGTATGTGATCGTGCTGCAAAACTTAGTGCATTAGAGCGTATTCTCATTGCGAGGGTTCCCACCTCCTGTTTAGTAGCATCCGCTCGAGCAGACCTTCTTCATCGATGGAAGTCTATGTTTTGTAAAAGACGGTTTAACTTTCCAACCTAACCTCCCTTCCACATCCATTCTCGCTCTTACGCCTTCTAAAAATCTCTCAGCTCGACGTTTTTTTTCAATCCTGGTCAGACTTCGTTCCAACCACAATTGCCTTCCTAGCCATTTGTACTCTATCAATCTCACTCCATCTTTATACTTCCCTGTGCATGCGGGAAATATAGCCGATGTTAATCATGTGATTTTTGCTTGTGATTTGTATAACCAGAGGTAGAGTTTATCAAAAAAATTGTACAATTAAATATTTACCCCCCTACTCGGTGGCCTACTTATTGGCCCTGAATAACAACGATATGCTTACGGCTCTGGCCACCTAGGTCTTTATTTCTAAAATTAGTCTTTAAGTCGTTTTTTTTTTTTCATTTTTGATTTTTTTTTTTTTGAATTTTTAACAGTGCACACAATGGGTAATTTTGGTTATTAGACTTAAGCCCACTTATTGTAAATAAATAATAATAATAGTCCCAGGACTGTTTTTTCCCCCGATTTTGGCCAACTATGACAAACCATGATCATGAGATTTTCTTTTTTCTTCTCCAATATTCTTTAATCCTCAAGCTGTTTTTCTTTCTTCTGTCCACACGTTACTATCGGTGTTCTTCTTCAGGTTTTCGGCAAAACCTTTATTAAATGCGTTGATTTTCTCTCGGAATTTATTTCTATTGATTACATCCTCACTTTTTATGTTCATTTCTGATATATCTTTTTTTGGTTTCTATAAACTACGTAAGTTTATTCTTTGGATTGCTTTTAAAGTACTCAAATATGGCTTCAGTTTATCTATCTGGCTCCATTCTTTTTTTAGGTGACCGTAAAATCTTATTCTTCTTTTTTTTAATTAAGTCGCGATATCTTTTCAATTTCCTCATATATTTCCTTGTTGCTTTTTAATACTCGTTGTCCATCTTTAATGTTCGGTCCCAGAATTTTTCTCATAATTTTTCGTTCCTTCTTCTCTATGAGCTCGATCAGACATTGTGCAGCATATATACATTGCGGTTTAATTACAGTATTATAATAATTATCTTCTCGTATTTATAGATAATAACTTCTTTTTATATATTTCTCCGGTTACATTGAATGCTTGTTCCATCTTGTGTACTCTGGTCAGATTCGCTTCTTTATCTAAACCATTTGGTTGGATTATTTCACATAGATATTTAAATTTGGTGACTTTTTTAATCTTTCCGTATTTCGTTGATAAATAACACGATGCCGAAGGTTCATTGGTTATATAAACGGGTTTTTTTCATATGAAATTTGCTAGCCAGCTTTTTCAGCTACTTCTTTCAATAAATTTAACTGAATCACTGCATCTTCCAAATTATCGGCTAAAATTATCATCCGCGAATGCAGGACATGAAATCTCGATCCCAGATTTTTTTCCCTAATCTTATCGGTTCAATTCCGCAATTTTCCACTCTCGCATAACTTTCTCTAGAATAAAAAGCACGATACACAATCTCCCTGTCTTACTACTGTTTTCATTTCAAACTCCTCGGATATATCTCTCCGAAACTTGAGACTTTGAATGTTGTGTTAAGGTTTGTTAACGTGATAGTCTTATCATCAATATAGAATTCTGCCAAAGTGTTGACTACCAGTGTCTTCCTATCGGCAGAATCGTATGCTTTTTTGAAGTCTACGAACGTGATGATAATGTTTTTTCCTCTTATTCTCTTATGTATAATTGTCGATTTAAGATTCATAATTTGTTCAACGCCAGATAGACGTTTCCGGAATCCAGCTTGTCACCTCTATTATTAAAAAAAAACTTTTAAGATAAATTTAGCGATTTTAACTACTTTTTTTTTATCGTTCGCGTTTTAATATTCGCGTACTGAAAATATGTATCTAAATTATCGTCGAATAATTCTTAAAAGTTTTAAACATTAAAAATAAAATTGGTTAACGAACGATTAATATCTATTTACGGCCAAGTCTCTACTTCACACGTGTATATCCGTCTTTCGTAATTATATTAAATCTCGCGATAATGAAAGAAATAATATAGTTCTCTATTATATATATCTCGGCTATTTTCCAAATCTACGCGACAGTTTCAACATGCACACGCATACATGCACACCGAGCTGTGACACCCTTCCATCTTAATATACGCGTATATTTCCAGTACAATATCGAAACAGCGGAAAGTTCACATATTTCATCGTTTATCAGAATTTTATTCGCGATTTAAAATGGACGCCGTTTATTTATTTTTCTTTAAAATTAACACCCCAAAAACTTACCTTCGTCTTTCCGTTGGCCCAATTCGGTCATTTCCAATAATCCGGTAGCTTCCTTACATTCGTCATTATCATCGTCCGATTCGTAATACTTATTTAAGGAACGTTTCGATCCGTTCGATTTGGTCACTTTGAAACGCTCCATTTTGAAATTATTCTCTTATATTTTACTCGAAGGCACGATATTCGCACGATCGCGCGCGCACTAAACCACGTTATTTACAATAAATCACTAATTTATCAAACTTTCTTCGAAAAGTCTCAATCGATCATAACAGTAGTAATGATAACGAAAGGAAACAGTCGAAATAACGCGGAATTATTAAATAACCGTGAACCTAAGACGGTTTAATGAAATTTATATGTCTATAGAGAATAATCAGTGTTTTTTTTTTTTTTTTTTTTTTTGATATTTCTTTAGAGTTATTATTATTTTAATTTTGTAATTTAAATTAAATGAAACCCAATGAAAGTATATTAAATTGAATTAATTTAATTTAAACAATTAAAAACGACGCTTTCGTATAATGAAAAATACGCGTTATAACGTTAATTAACGCTAAAAACAGAAAGTAAGAATAAATATAGCCGGCATTTTATTCTTCTATTAAACTAACCGAGAATTTTAAAGAGTTCACGATTAAATAAAAATAAATAAATAACAGTTTAAATATTAACTGAAAGTATTTTAATGTTCGAAATTATCGTTAAATTGAATATTATTTCTTAATTAATAAATATTAAATATCGGCGCCAACCGTAGATTAAAAAATATTTTTTAAAAATTCGAAATTACGCCGATTAAACGAACAAACAAAACGCACAAACCAACCGAGAGACTTTTGCATTACGAATAATGACGTTCGTTTGGCAGGTGTTAGTTTAGTTTAGTAGTTGCAAGCCGGGCTTTATTAAGCGGAGATGTCTCAAAACTATGCGTCAGTGCATGCGCATTGGGTTTGCAAATTACATCGCGGTCGGACGACAACGGCCGACGTATAAATCGTTGCTAATGTGTGCCTTCGTACGTGTGTAACCGCATGTCTGTGTGTGTATGTGTACGTAGACATAATAGAATCTCGCAGAGAGTAATGGACAACAATTCGCGGAATTAAGCCGGTGTTGCCTACGGTGTAACGAACACACTCCCCCCAATAATTTGTTGCTTCAGCGAATTAATATTTTTAACCTAAGAATTTTCTCCTCGTTAATAAATTAAATTTATACATACGCTAGTTTAACAGTGCCAAGTTTTATCAGTAACATATTAAATTATTTTATATATATATATATTACCAACAAACAGTAGTATTACGAAAAATATTTATTTGTTTTTTTAAAATTTTGAGTTTACAAAATATATTGCAATCGGATGAAATAACGAATTAGCAAGAAAATTTGTTCATTTAATTATATTTACATTTATATATAAAAACTATAGTGTCAAAAATATTTATTTTTTAAAAAATACATAATTTACATATAGTCGCATAAGTCGATGAAATAATTAAAATAACTTAGCATCCAATATATTCAATTAATAATGTATATATATATATATATATATATATATATATATATATATATATATATATATATGTGTGTGTGTAATGCTAATCAGGGTAATCTAATTAGTGACTGTTCATTGAAAACAAAAATTTTTTTGGATTGACGTGTATATCCAGAACAAAACGTTTATTATAACGGCATAACTAATTAAATATTTTTGCATAGATGATTATTAATACGTTACAAAGTTAAGAAATTTAATTAAAACGACCTTAAAATAATTCCCCGTTAAATTAAATTAATTAGTTCCCCCCGATCTACTAACTAACGATTGAACTTTTTGTTTCCTAAAAATAAAAGAGAAAAAAAAAAGGTAAATTATTTAAATTATATTGTAGATTAACTCAAACTAATTTTTCTGGAGCAAATAAATTCCCTATTTGCTGAAGACTTGACAATATTTGTTCGATGTAATGACTTCAGAACAGGCGAAATAGTCCTTCGAGAACTCACTAATAAGCTCAATAACTGGTCAAAAGAAAATGGATTATATTTTTCACCCGCTAAAACTAAAGTAGTGCATTTCTGCCGTATTGCTTAATATTTGGATAACAAAATATTAAATTCTACATCATCCACCAAATATTTAGGTTTAATTAAACTAGAGAATGCACATCATCCAGCTGAAAACTGCATGTTCTCGACGATTAGAAGCTATCTCACACAACATATGGTACAAACAAAACATCACTTTTGAGAATATATCGTTCACTAATAAAATCTAAATGCGATTATGGTTTCCCGGCTTATTCATCAGCTAAACAATCGGTACTGACATTATTAAATCCGATTCACCAGTCAGCCCTAAGGTTAGTTTTAGGCACTCTTCGGTCGACACCCATAAACAATATATTTTACGAGGCAGAAGAATATCCTCCAGACCTACACCAATCCTACTTACACCTAAAATTCTACATTCATCATACAATTAACCTGCACGTGTCCTTAACTTCTCTACTTTCTGATCTTACTCGACCATACTCAAACATCAATTGGATATAAAGTCAACCGCTTGTCGTAACTAAAACAGGAGAAACGAAGTGGTCCTGGGCCGTGTTCACTCAAGACATTGCTTATAAATACTTATTTACTAATAAATACCAACCCAAATGTACTGCGTGCAATATTCTTTTAACTATTCCTCACTCACTTTTTACCTTCGGATATACAATCGCAAACCTTCCGAATATTCTCTTAAATACTTTACAAAATGCGAATCTAGACTTGCCTTTCTTCATTTATCCAAAATCTAACCGTTAATATCAATTCTTCCTATGTCTCTGGTCTAGTAGAAGAATTGACATTTGTATTGAATTAATTTTCAATATTTTCCGGCGCATATTCGCATTATTACTTTATATCACAAACGTTGAAAGATGTATTTTCAGGCTTTTTCATCATATTTCTAGTAAACCCGAATGAATTCCGTTTTTCATTTTAAGTAAGTAAAAACATGTTATTTTAAATACTTAATCTAACATATAACACGCGAACATAGTTATAACTAAAAATATAAGTATATATACATATTAGAGAATTGGTGGGAAGAGGAAAGGAATAGTACTGATTAAATGAGGAACCATAGTTTCCTACAGATCAATTATTACAACGATTAATACTATAACTCACAACCACTTCGGTAATACACAAGTGCGGGTTTATACATATAAATTATATTAAATTTAATAGTAATACAGAACACGATAAATTTTTTAAAAGTCGTTCAAATAATATATAAATTATTTTAAATTAAATTTAATAACAATACAGAACGCGATCATTTTTTTTTTATTTTTTTTTTAGAAGTCGTATAAATATGATAAACATGTAATAATGTAATCGTAAAATTCTTTAAATTAAAAAGTTTCTTTTCAAAAGATAACATTACTGAGAAAAAGTTTACATTAATTTATGAAATTATAGATTTCGATCATGAAAATACATTAGAAAATATACATGCAACTGAATCATTTATCAATTAATTATTTAGCACAAATTTCGAGCGTGTTATTTTAAATTCCGTTCTTTCGAAGCGAGACACTTAGTGAAAAACGAATATAAACAAATTAAAAATTACTTTGAAGACACATTAAATATATATATATATATATATATATATATATATATATATATATATGTATAATGTATTTCACGCTAAAAGTTAAAATTTATTTACTTATACATAATAAATTTCATTTTAAAATTTTTAAAAATATTTTTTTCATGACACATTAAATAATATATATATATATATATATATATATATATATATATATATATATATATATATATGTATAATGTATTTCACGCTAAAAGTTAAAATTTATTTACTTATACATCATAAATTTCATTTTAAAATATTTAAGAATATTTTTTCTATGGTAGTGCCTTTTCTATAACTTTTATCAACGAATAAAAAAAATTCACTACTAGTAGCCTACTCGGGACGCATCCATTACTATAATCTAGAAGTAACTAGCAATTTAAATTGTAACAAACGGACAAGTTCGACCGTGACTAAAAGAATAACATTCGGCGTAATTTGTCGACTGAGACTCGGCTGTAGTCGCCTTCCTGCTTCGTTACACAAGTTGAAACTTATTAGTTCTCCTAATTGCTCTCATCCTATGGATACCCATTTAGTGGCCGATGCAGACCATGTTCTCCTAGAGTGTTCCAATCATAGTAACTTTCGCGCGTTGCATTTTATCAAGCTCTTCACAGCCTTAAAGTTCCATTTCCTATAAATATTGCATTTCTCTTAGCTCTTCAAAATGCTGAAGTATATACGGCCCTATACTCCTATATTTTAGATTCTGGTATCATTATTCAATTTTACACACCCCTACATTACTTCTTACTCTGCCTAATTTATAAGTAGCCCTTTCTTATTCATTCCATAATATACAGACATGGGTAAACTGTATGGAAGCCCCCCCCCAAAAAAAAAAAAAAAACATTCGGCGTAGCAATCAATTTAAATGAAAATTTCAAAATTATAAAAATCATATTTATCGATATAGTTTAGATGATTATAAAAAATTTTTTTTCTTTTTTTCCTTCACATCTAGAACTGACTAATAATAGTCATTTACTAGATAGTAGTGATGACAGGATCATGATTATCAAGATCAGCCCATCAGCACGATCTCGATTTTATTAATTGAATCATTTATACCAGATCAACAACGTTTCTCCTTTTCAATCTCTTGCGTCCTACTGGTTGATGTAAAAGGTTTAGTGCAAGAACGTTTTCATGTCCTTCCAGTCTCGACAAATGATTGGCGGCAGCTAATTTTATTTCTTCTGTAACGTACTTGATTTGTAAATCTTGATGTAACGTATAATTGGATACATACCAAGGTGCTCCCACCAGCGACCTCAACGTCTTGTTTTGGTAGCGTTGAATTCTACTAATATTACTTTTGGACGCACATCCCCATAGTTCGGCTGCGTACAACCATATTGGTTTTAGTACCATGCGATATACCAACACTTCGTTTGTAAGCTGTAATTGAGAGCGCGGTCCAAGCAGCCAATGGAGTTGCTTTGTTTTTAGATTGAGTTCTGTTAATTTGGTTTTAATATGATGCAGCCATGTAAAGAGTTCATCTAGGTGTACTCCAAGATATTTAACAGATGAACATGTGTTTATTTGTTTGCTATTTATAGTTATATGGTAATTATTACGTTCAATTTTCTTCTTTGTGAAAATGATGTGACTGCTTTTATTTTCATTTATTGAAATTTTCCACTTATAAGATGTTTATAAATGTTTTATTAATCCGAATATTAAATTCTACACGTATACGCCAAAATAATTGAAACCCGTTAAGTTTATTCTCGTAGCCTTCGAAATAATATTTTTGTTGAGGAAATATCTCAACATATATCTGAAGCTATTCCCGTTGAGGTGTTCAATAGGCACCTAAACACACAAATAACAGAGATGATAGTATATTATTACCAATCCTTTGGACATGTCCAACTGCTTCAAAAATCCTCTTTGCGCAATATGCGGAAATTCACATAACGCAAATAAATGTTCTGAAACCGTTCTTAAGTGTGTCAATTGCCACGATACCCACCCTGCGAACAGTTCTGTTTTTCGCGTTTTCCATAAAATGGAGAATAATATTAGATACGAAAATTGTAATTTTTCTACCTTCAGATGGAAAATTTCTTCTGACAATCATCCTCGTCGTATTGCTCGGTTCCAAACGTCGTGACTAGCCATTGTTCCTTTTATTTTTACGTACAAAATGAGGCTAGCATTCAAGGCACTATTTATATGCGACGCATATGCGCGCGCATTTTGAGATACGTGGTAACAGCACGGTTATTATGTCAATTACTAAGGCTGTATTAACGTATGCACGTCTAGTCTTGAGTTTGTTTGCAATACTAAACAACCATTCTTTTCAAGAACTCCATTCTATTCGATGAAATAAAACTCGACTTCTCGCTTTTCGAAATGATTCTGTTACTTTCGCAACTCCAGTGTCTTAATATTTTTGGCAACCAATAAATCCTTTTCCTCGTTCCTTTTTCTCTTCTACAGCTCGCATCACCGCTGTTTTTATAAGGCGATATGGATCGTTCTTTCATTAAATGTTCGGAAGAAATTTGTTTTTCGTTTTATCACGATGTCCATACTAAATTTTTTCGTCAGTCCCTTTTTTTTCGTCTATGGCATCTTTTCCCAATGATAAAATAAGCTTCTATATACATCCTTTTATAGCGTCCGGCGCTCGTATTAGAGTAAATACCAGATCGTACGTAACATCTAACATCTGATTCTTCTTTATTCGCGAGATAAAGTAATTTTAGTAGTCAATTTAAAGTAACTACATTATTAGATGTGTATTAGATTCGTCGATAACATAGTTCGATTGTGTATGAAAATGAAAAATGAATTTACCAATTATAAAAAAAAAAAAAAAATTGTAATAATTAAATTACGGTGATCGACGAATATCACGATTCAAAATGGTCAACAATTAAAATACGACTTGTAGTTAATATGAATAATGTAGTGCATTAAATTAAATCAATGAAGAAAGGAAAATAACAAAATTTAACGCGAAAGAGATGAATATAAAAAACAAAGGATGACCTGCTACTACAAACTTAGATAAACTAAAATGAGAAAAACAAATGTATGAGAAATTGTGAGTGTACATGTGAGTGACTGATGAATAAAAAAGTGCGCGTGTGTAAACGAAAGAACAATATTAGATTAATTAGCTCATAAGACAAATTGTACATTTTGCACAGATTGAATGCGAGAGAAGGTGTATAAGTGAATATAAATCCGTCGACAAGCAACTACTTGACGAAATGTAAAATATTTTAACAACAAGCGATGTGTGAGAATGTGCATGCACTGATTTTTGTTTATTTTACAAAAAAAAAAAAACATAAATAATTGACGTTGTTTATTAATAACGGTGTGAATTTTTTCCGACTTTTGAATGTATTGCTTTTAACACCTTTACATATACAAGTATTTTTTCTTTTTTGTAATATATTTTTCGCGTAATTTTTTGCATACGTCGAAATGTAATTAATTACGTAAATTTAATTCGAACTTATCGGTGTAATAAGTTTTCGGACGGTGCAAAGTTTATGTATTTCGCACAACTGCGGTTATTTATAGGTAAAATGTAACGTATCTATTATCTGTACACAGCTCTATCTGTAGCTATTTGCAAGTACTAATCTTACACATTAATACTAAAAGTACGTATAGATGGCGGACTATTGCAGTAATTAACACGAACGCAGCACGCGCTTAGGTATATATGCCAAAAAAATTGCAAATTTTAAACGACATGAAATTGAAGGCGACCAAAAATTTTATAGTAAAAAAAAGTCATGCGACCGGCTGAATAAATACAATCAATCACATCAACGATATTTCGATCAGGTACATTAATAATTAACTATAAAGAGAATCAATCATTATGTCGATGTTAAATTTTATAAAATTTACAATTGTCTTTATGCGCGATTAATAATGTTGTGAACTAAAATGACACTAAAATAAATAACAACAAACAAGTTAAAATCACTAAAAGTTTTTTTTTTGATAAAAAATCACAAAGCTTTTCGGCTTTTAGGTCATTATCGAGTGTATATTTAAAAAGATAAAAATATAGAATGAATAATATATTAATTTAAGATTACTATTTACAAAAATAAACAAAATGAAAAACCGTATTAATAAAACAATCCGACGGTGAATCTTTCTTAATTTTTGTATTTTTTAACGTTTTTAAATATTCACTTGATAATGGCCCCGAAAAGCTTTGTGATCTTTCATAAAGCACAATTTTAGTGATTTTAACTTCTTTTTTGTTGTTTATTTTAATAAAAAATCACTACATTCCGAATTCTTAAAAAAATAATAAAATAACACTGTTGTATGTATTAATATATATATATGTATATATGTATATATATATATATATATATATATATATATATATATATATACAAATACAATACAAATACAAAAGCCTTTATTTCCATTATTTATAACATACTCATGTATAATATTCTATATACTATAACCTTAATACTTATATAATAAATATTATGTAGTACACTATATTTAAAACAGGAAATTTGAGCCCGTCGTCGAGCATTGGCTCCTCCAATCATGCATCCACATATTTCTTCCCCAATTGATTCCATTCCAGACGATTTTGAGTTTTACGTATCCAATATTTTCCTGCGTGATTGATGATATCTCCGCTCCATCTTGTTTTTGGTATTTTCCGCGGCCTTGTCTTGTCTAATGGTAACCATTCCGTGCTTCTCCTGGCCCATCTGTTCGGTTGTCCAGCCCAATTCCACTTCATTTCACGTATTATTTGTACAGCGTGCTCCGTCTTCGATCTGGATCTTAATATTTTGTTACTTATCTTATCCAACGTAGTTACCCCAACCATTTTTCTTTCCATTGCTCTTTGAGCTATTTGTATTTTTTTACACAATTTACTAGTTAATGACCGTGTTTGAGCGCCATAAGTAATAGTAGGGAGGACACCACATGTGTTGAAGATTTGTGCTTTTTTAGTACGATCTAACTTAAGTCCAAATATTTCTTTTAATGACCAAAATTTCTGACGCTATTGTTCGCTTTAGCTCTTTTTCCGGTCTATCTGTGAAGGAAACTAATCATATATATATATATATATATATATATATATATATAACATCGTCTGTAACGTCTTTCCGTTAATTTTAATTTCTATCTCCGTTTGTAATTAAACTCGTTTTTTCAAAGTTTATTTCGAAAATTTTTAAATTAGCTTCTAGTTCCGTTAACATGTTTTTTAATTGGTTTGCAGAAGCTGAGATTAAAGTTACATCATCTGCAAATTGTAGACTCGATATAAAGGTTCCGTTAAATTTTATACCTTTTTTCCCCAACTCAAATTTCTGAATATCTCCTCTAGCACAGCATTAAATAGAATTGGTGCCAGTGGATCTCCTTGACGTACACCTTCTTAAGAGAAAATTTTCACCTTCTTTATCCAGAATAATCTTTCTACATCCATTATCGTATACAGTTTTTATAATTCTTATATATTTGGATTGTATATTTTGTTTTTCTAGAGCCTGATACAAACCCTCGTGATAAATTGAAATGCCTTCCGAAAATCTACAAATGCTAGGTCAATTTTTATGTTGTATTCATCTGCCTTTTCTATCAGCTGATTTACTGTATGTAGATTTTCTATAGTTGAAAAACCAGATCTGAAACCTGCTTGTTCTGGTTATAACCTTGCGTAAATTATTTTTGTGAATACCTTGTACAACGATTGCAACAGGCTTATTGGTCTATAATTTTTTATGTCTTCCTTTTTACCATTTTTGTATAATAATATTATTTCCGTTGAAAACCGTTACCTGGGTACTATCTCTTCACTCAATATTAAATTAAACAAATATGTTATTTCTCTTTTCCTTGAGTTAGTATTTCGTTTGTGATTCCATCACTTCGTGGTGTTTTTTCTTTTCCCAAGTGGTTTAATGCATTTTCTATTTCCGTTACCAAGAAACATGGAACGTCCATTTCCGTGCTTCCTATGGATATTGTGTAATTCGTATGTCTTCTATCTTCATATAATTTTTTATAATACCCCGTTGTGATTTTAATAATACTTTGACGATCATGTTCAATGTTTCCATTATATATATAATGTGTGTGTGTGTGTGAGTATTAAAGGAGAAAGAAAGGAATTTATAAAGATAAAAATTAAACGGATTTCTTAAACTGGATATTTTATCATTCCGAAAAAATATAAATAATCCTTTACCGACACACTTAACGATAATTTTGAACCGCGAAATAGTATATAAATAACGTTATTATTTTGTAAATTTTTCCCAAAATTTACAAAATAAAAAATTTACATAGATAATATGAACTATAGGATATGTATACACACACGTGTGCAGTTTATGCAAAAATATATAAATGTACATAAATATACAAATAAACGAACTTGCACACGTACATGCGATAATTCGCAACAGAGAAGTGTTTGTACACTAAAAATTGGAACGATATTTATTTGTTACTTTATTAAGCGAGTAAAATATTTTTTATGATATTTTTGTACCTGTGCCGTAGAGATTATTGATTTCGTTAATAATTATATCGCGAGGCGTGCGGAGAGTATTAAAAAATATGGACGTCATTTTTATCACAAACTCTCGTATATATGTATGACGATACGTGCTAAAAATCTCGTGGGTTGTTAAAATTCCAAATGAAGACGTTTTTAACCGAATAGAAGAAAAGAAAAAACGTAGGACTTGGATGATAGCGGCTAACCAGTCGAAAGACTGGTACATCGATTGATTGATGTATATATATATATATATATATATATATATATATATATATATATATATATATATATATATGTAATTACTAAATCAGTGTGGAGTACATATTTTGTAAAATAATTTCCTGGAAATATATATATATATGTAATAAATATATTTAGCTGAACTATCTATTTAAGTTTTACTTTGGTATACATTTTGGTTACAAATTTATATAATACGCTAATATTTTAATACTTCTTAATTACTCCTTCATTTTAATAAGTGGTTTAGAGTTACTAATTATTAACTTTTGTAATAATTTTTCCTTTTTTATTTCCTTATTATCTTCTTTTCAAAAACATTCTTCCCCAACTTATAAACATTCCTTATTAACTTTACCTTCATATTTCTCCAATTTCATCCAAAATAACGACTGGGTGGTGTGCTCACGGATATATATACTCCTCATTCTTAATCCTACTCATTTCAGCATTGCCCTATAAATGATCTACAATCACTATTCAGTCCCGGTTCGCAACGTCGTAATAGGTGTAAACGTGTTAGAAAAATTCGCAGAAAAACGAGTTACAATTTTTCACGCGAGTATTTTTAGCCCACTATTGTATCTACTGTTTACGTATAATATGCCAGATACTGATGGTGCACTAATAGCAATTTTCGCTGATGACGTGGCAATCGTGACAACGCGTGCGAACCGAAAAATGTCCACAGAAAATCTCAAAGTAATTTAAATAAACTCGTGAAATGCTTGAATAAGTGTAAAATTGTAATAAATAAAAATAAAAGCAGTCGCATCATCTTCACAAAAAAAAAAAAAAAAAAAAAAAATCTAACGTAATAAATATCGTATAAGTTATAAATAACAAGCAAAACTCATACGTAAAATATCTCGGAATACACCTAGATGAAACACCTACATCAGCATATTAAGACCAAAATAACAGAACGTAATTTAAAACCGAAAGCAATTTTATAGGTAGCTTGGACCACGCTCTCATTTACAGGTGGCAAACAAAGTGTTGGTATATAGCATGGTGCTAAAACCAATATGGTTGTATGCAGCCGAGCTATGAGGATGTGCGTCCAAAAGTAATAAGAATAAAACGCTTCCAAAATAAGATCTTGATAGCGATGGTGGGAATGGTGCGTATCAAACCAGAATCATTAAACCTGCCACGAAAATTATTTATCATACGGCTCAGATTTTTTCATCGTTTCGGATATATTTTGTTTCATAGAATTTTCGTTAATTTAAAAAATGTCGGACGTGATCGAACTTCATCAGCGAGATTGACACGAATCACCGAAAAAGGTAATATTTTTTCTTTTCAATATTTTCATGATTTTGCGGAGTGTATTTCGGATTACGCTATGACGCGGTGAAGTTTTTATTGATGCAAATGTAGTGATTACTTTTCTAGTCACGGTAATAAAAGTGAATAGGGGGAGCTTGGTGCGCACTTCATGCATGTTTTTAAATAAAACATAAACAAATAAAACTTAGTAAAAATGAAATAATTAAAAAAACATACGAAAACAAAATAAAAAACATAACAAAAAATAAAAAATAAAAAAAAACTGGTATTTTTCTAATAACTTCGTAGCTACATATGAATTTGCATCATTCAATCGTGGTTGTACATCTTTCACGGTAGAAGTTTCATATTCTTTCGTTTTGTTAAATTAATTACGATTTAATAAAGTTAATTAATAATTCCGCTCAATGGTTTTTTTATGACTGATTCAGGTTTAAATTTGTAGTAAACATGCAAAAAAATATATCGAAATAAGGAAACAGCTCACTCGACTTGAGCAGTGACAATTAATTTTTTCGGGTTTAAATTACGAAATCTTTTTGTTAACAAAAAAAAAAAAACATTACCTTATTAATGTGTTTAGTAGTCCGCACGAGTGAAATTGTAAATGTGTATATATATAATTAACTTTAGACTACTCACAATCTGAATGTTTTTTTTGTAAGGAGCCGCGTCTGTCTGACTAAGCCTAACGGTGGTGCATGCGATCATCAAAAAATAATATATAATAGGCTGTACTCACTAAAAAAAAATCTTAAGAAAATAAATGCATTAATAAAAAAAAAATGATAGAGAAAGTTTTCTACATCGCTCAAAACGAACGGGTTTGCCTTCACAAAAAGAGTACACACCGAAAAAAGGTAATGACGCAGCTGGAAAATTTTAAATCTACATGAAACATTTCAACAGCGTGTACAATTCTACGTGTCACATTTTACAACGGGAATTGTTTAAAATGATCCGAACACGTTGTATTAGTTTCTATCGCTAACAGCTGAATGCAAAACGTCGTACTGGACGTCTACACGATGGCGGTACAAATATTAAAAAATCGCCAAATGGAACCTAATAAGTTTCACGGGCGCATTCTGTAATTGACGATTAGTCCGAACGATCCGATAAATAAACAACCGTGTAATGTATTAATCATTTACACGCCTTAAACCTTTTCGATTTAATTAGTCGCGAGATGTGTTTAAAAAAAACGAGAATTCGAGACCACTCTTACGACGGTGAATAGACGATATACGGATTTTTTTTTCAACGTTTCTTACAACTAATTCAGCCGAAAGGATAACGATTTTTACTACTGCCCGTTTAAAAAAATCCATACTACCTTCGCAATATTTAACTGTTTTTCTATGTCACTTAAATATGTCCTCCGAGGATTGATAAGTCGGATTTCTAATTTAACGACCGACAGGCGATTATGATTAATTTCTAATAGCATCTTACTCGCGTGAAATATATCGTACGGTATAGTTGTTTTCCAAGTTTTCGAATAATTTTACTCACGTACTCTGACACATTAATATTGATCGTATCTTTTTACTCTAAAAGCTTCAGCCGGAATATTATCAGGACCACTACCGGGAACTTTATCCCTTTTTATTTTTATCTACTTTATTCAGCTGCGACCTTTTGCAGATGATTCTAATTCATCGTCGGCATCATTTATTCGTAAAATTGTTGTTGACGTGAAACTTCTATTGGCGCGGTATATGTGGGGAGTTAACCCGCAGAACGAGCGAGCGAGCAAGCCGAATTAACGAACGGATATTGAACAATTCTCCGAACATTGGTCGCTGAATTTTTGAAATTTCTTCGGAAATCCGGAGTTTTCAGGTCTTCCAGATCTCGTGGACGTATTTCGTAAACGCGGCTCTTGAGCTATTCCCACAAAAAAAATCTCGTAACTTTATTTTCGAAACTCTCTTCGCACTGTCATGATCGATTCACGCCGAAAATAACGTTCCACGCAAAACACGCGCTCTTTTTCATTATAGGATGTCATGATAAAACTGAAATTACAAAAAGACAAATCTATCGTGTGTACACTAAACGTGGAGCATACGGTTTGCGTAGTCTTACCAACTGCGCTATTGAAAAAACATCCTTCTTCTCTGGGTCACGCTATATTAAATTCTGTACTTGAAATTGTTCAGATTTTCTTTGCGTGTATAAATTCAATTTCGTCATAAACGGAACATATATCGTCCTATACGCGATTATCATGTGATAATGGGGTAAGTTGGAGTTTTTTTGGCGGAACTGTTTTTTGGTTTTTTTTTTTTTTTTTTTTTTGTTTTTTTTTTGTTTTTTGGTTTATTTATTATTTACAATTTTCAAATGCGTCATTAATTTTCTTTCGGCTATTACTAGACGTACGATGTCTTCTTTGAAATCCAATTACATTTCGGATTATATCGTCGTTTGTTTCAAATTGTCAATTTTCGTCAAAAGAGAAAAGGAACAGTTAATTATTATCATTATCATTATTATTATTATTACTATCGTTAATATTATTTTGTTATAATATTAAATTATTGTCATGTTTGTTTTTTTTTTAATGGGCAAAAGTGTATATGAGCGCATTAAATATGCGTTGTGGTGAAGTCGCATGTATAGATGTGTACACGCGGGCGTGCGTATTTATACATTTATTTACGAGAATTTATTGCGCGCGTTGATCGATGTATATATTATACTCGTATATGGGGTTGTGTGCGCTTTGATGTAAATATTTATCGTAAATAATTGTATCGGTAAAATTGTATTTCAAATAAATTTGATTTGATTATTATTTAAAATTATTCACGCCTATTTTATTGTGACGGTTATAAATAAAGGTGGGCGGAGTGTTAAATAACGACGATACCCCCTTAGCGCCGAAGAAATCGCGTATTTTTCTGACGCTAATAGTTTTGTTATTCAGTCGCTATTCCACTTAGGTGCTTGAGTTATCTTCATCCCAGGATGAACATTTTCATTTGGTTCTTGTTAATACCGTTTAATAATAACGATATTAACGGTAACGTTATCGATAATGGTATTAATACTATTAGTCGCCTTTTTCGTTACGATAACGACAATAGTGACGACGACGTCAGCGGTAATCGAAATCTGACGTTCGTTTTTAACGCGTGTCGCGAAGCGTTGAAAATAACCGAATCGAAATGTACGTTAGTAGCTGATTTTCGTAATCCGGTAACGTTCGAATTGCCGGAAAATTTTACTCGACGTCTATACGTTGAAATCGGACCGGTAGTATTGACCGATCAAGAATGGACGTCTCCGACGAGCGATAATAAAGCGGTATTGTTGATGATCGGCGTGAATAATTTGATACGTCTGTTAAAAGCTCCGATAGCTCTTTGGTCGGCCGATATATTCTATGTCGTATTATTACCGGCCGTGCCGGAAGACGATTGTTTGAAAATATTCAAACGTTTGTGGAACAACTGGTACATATCGAACGCCGTTATATTAGCGATAAATCAACCGACTAAATCGATTACTTATAATCCGTTTACCGATACGTTATTCGTCCGGCAACGACGAAACACTCTAAACGAAAATGATCATCGTCGTTATTACGATTACTACTATTATTTTTACAGTAGTCATCGTAATATTCATTATAAGAATCGAAATAACGTACGTCGAATAATGAAAGATAAAATGAGCGATTTACACGGATATCCGATAAGAATCGTTATGTTTCCGACGCGTTTAAAAGCCGTCCGACAACGAGACGGTACGTATAAAGGAACGGACGGCGTAATATTATCGGCTTTGGCGAAACATATGAATTTTACGACGATAATTCGCGAACCGTCGGACGGTTCGAAATACGGTTGGAAAACGGATCACGGCGTATTTACCGGATCGATCGGAGACGTCGTATATAAACGAACGGATATAGCGTTTAATTCGATTTTCATCAAAGATTATCAAACGGACGCCGTACAATTTACTACGCCGGTACAGTTCGATCAAGTATGTTTCGTCGTACCGAAAGCTTTAGCGCGATCGCAATGGAAAGCGATTTTTCTTTGTTTCCATTCGGAAATTTGGATCAGTCTGTTGGTCGTCTATTTATTCGTTACGTTCGTTTGGCGGTTTCTCTTATCGACGATTTATCGTCGTCGAGTAATTCCGAAAAAACCCGATACCGTTAATAACAACGACGATCTAACTAGAAATCGAACGCTAACGTTATTAACGACGAACACGGTCGATTCGCAAATGCTCGCTTTAAACGTTTACCGAATGTTTTTACTCAGTCCGCTAAATCGACTATCGAAAAAAACCTCCGAACGATTTCTAATCGGCGCCGTTCTAATATTCGGTTTCGTCGTAGCTAGCAGTTTTCAAGGATCTTTAGTGAAATTTCTCAGCTATCGTACGTACGATCGAGATATACGCACGATCGAGCAACTTCTAAACGACGGCAATAATTATCCGATTCTATCGGCTTCGTTAAATTTGAAGGAAATCTTCGAAACCGACGATAATCCGTTTATGTCGGCTCTGGCCGATCGATTTTGCTTAGTGAAAAAACATACCGATATATTAGGTCAGATAGCGTTTAAACGAAACGCGGCCGCTATCGGTCGTAAAGAAGATATGCGAGAGAAAATCGCCGCTTCCTACGTTAAAGATAATCGTATACTGTTACACATCGTGCCGGAATGTCCGCGATCTTATCATATCGCTTATTTAATGCCGAAAAAATCCCCGTTTACTAACGCTTTCAACGACGTCATCAATAGCTTCGTCGAAGCCGGCATTATCGATAGTCGATTTATGCACTCGAAACCGTTTCGACCGTTGTCCGATTATCATCATCATACGACCGTACAACAAGAACCGCACGTAGTGTTCAGCGTAGAAAACGTCATAGTAGCGTTTTTCATATTAACGGCCGGCTATCTGATCAGTTCGATAGTGTTCGTCGGCGAATTATTAATAACAACGTACGGATACGGACGTACTAATAATACTATTTCTAATAATAACGACTGTAATAATACGACGATGAAACGATTAGCGCCGGTATTAATTAGAAGACGTCCGAATAATAATAATAATAATAATAATAATAATAATAATATGATACCTAGTCTAGCGACGATAATAACGCGGAACGTTTGTAACCGTTTCAACGGAACACACTAGTAAAGAGAATATATTATTAAGTTGTTCGTAACGAGATTATCGCAATTTTTTATTATTCGCTAAAGGTATAAAATATACCTTATCGTTAACCATTGCATTCTGTTTAAAAATAACGTACGGATACGGATGTACTAATACTATTTCTAATAATAACGACTGTAATAATACGACGATGAAACGATTAGCGCCGGTATTAATTAGAAGACGTCCGAATAATAATAATAATCAAATCAAATCAAATCAAATCAAATTTATTTAATTTCAATACAATGCACCAGTACATTTCAAATAAAAGAAATATAAAATAAAATAAAAATTACTTACAAATGTTGTTTATATGCCTAGCTTTGCGCATGTATGCGCGTGCGCTAGGTTTTAAAAAAAAATGCTTGTAGTATAAAAATATGCGGCTAGTTGTAGCTTGGACGTAATAATGCAAGTTACATGTGAAATGATAACAATGTAAACTTATCATAGGATAAGATTAAAAATTTTCATAATTGCACGTAATGTATGCATATATCTGCCCAATAACCGAGAATATAATAATAACAATGTATATGAAAGAAATATGCAATAAAATTTATCTAGAACAATACGAGGTTAACAGAACGAACAAATCTTATTACTAACATATAGTATAATTGTGCAATGCAACGTAACGAGATCTTTTTTAAATATTACACTAAATAATAACAATAATTTATTATTACTATTTATAATTATTATAGTTACTATTATCGAATGTTACACGGGTATTTAATATAAAACGATCTTAATTATAATACATAACACATCATGAGTATTAACGTATACACTATGACGCTAGGATACATTTTTGATAACAAGTAATTTTGGGAGAAAATAACATTATTACAATATTATTACACTTCGTACGCACGTATTCTAAGGATTCACTTCCTCATCCGCAAGTTAATAGCTTACACACCCTATCGTATAGTATAATTTTATTTATCGGTTGTTTCTGGAGAAAAATACTCGGTTAATAATTTTTTTCGTCGCCGTTTGAAATTAATAAGATGAACTTTTAGCTCATTCGGTAATGAATTAAATAAAACCGGCCCTGCATAAAAAGCTTGCAATCTCATCCTACTCTTGTTTACTGGGGGAACGCTAGCTCTGTATTTACCATCAGATCGTGTTCTACTTTCATACACAGATATATTAAATAGTTTTTTTTTTTAAACAAATTGAAGTATATGTAAGTTATACAGATTATTTACGCTGAGTAAGCCACTATGTAAACTTGTATTTTTATTTTGGTTTATTTTCTTCAAAACGAACTTTTGAAGAACTTCTATAGGCTTAATATAATATTTAGCCATACCACCCCAATGAACTATTCCATAACATAATGTGGGCTGATATATTGCAAGATACAATCGCCTCAAGTGTAACGGAGAAAGATGCTGACTCAGGTAATAAAAAAGATAATTTAATTTCCGTAGCCTTTTTACTAAATATAACGATTCAGCATTCCACGACAGTTTACAGTCTAATTGAATCCCAAGAGCTTCATTTACTTTAGTTAATGTAGTATTATTTGGAAATACCACACTCACATCGCTCCATATACTCTCATCTTGATTAGTGTATACCAGTAATTTACTTTTATTTTCATTAACAATTAATCTATTATCGCTTAACCATGTAAATATTTTGTTTACATCTTCTTGTAATAATTTTTGTAATATATGCGGAAATCTAGAATGTATAGAAAGGACTGTATCATCTGCATAGCTGAGAATGTTTCCAGTAACATTTAAATTGCACAGAATAATAATAATAATAATAATAATAATAATAATAATAATATGATACCTAGTCTAGCGACGATAATAACGCGGAACGTTTGTAACCGTTTCAACGGAACACACTAGTAAAGAGAATATATTATTAAGTTGTTCGTAACGAGATTATCGCAATTTTTTATTATTCGCTAAAGGTATAAAATATACCTTATCGTTAACCATTGCATTCTGTTTAAAAATAACGTACGGATACGGACGTACTAATACTATTTCTAATAATAACGACTGTAATAATACGGCGATTAAACGATTAGCACCGGTATTAATTAGAAGACGTCCGAATAATAATAATAATAATAATAATAATAATAATAATATGATACCTAGTCTAGCGACGATAATAACGCGGAACGTTTGTAACCGTTTCAACGGAACACACTAGTAAAGAGAATATATTATTAAGTTGTTCGTAACGAGATTATCGCAATTTTTTATTATTCGCTAAAGGTATAAAATATACCTTATCGTTAACCATTGCATTCTGTTTAAAAATAACGTACGGATACGGACGTACTAATACTATTTCTAATAATAACGACTGTAATAATACGGCGATTAAACGATTAGCACCGGTATTAATTAGAAAACGTCCGAATAATAATAATAATAATATGGTACCTAGTCTAGCGACGATAATAACGCGGAACGTTTGTAACCGTTTCAACGGAACACACTAGTAAAGAGAATATATTATTAAGTTGTTCGTAACGAGATTATCGCAATTTTTTATTATTCGCTAAAGGTATAAAATATACCTTATCGTTAAACATTGCATTCTGTTTAAAAATAACGTACGGATACGGACGTACTAATACTATTTCTAATAATAACGACTGTAATAATACGGCGATTAAACGATTAGCGCCGGTATTAATTAGAAGACGTCCGAATGATAATAATAATAATATGGTACCTAGTCTAGCGACGATAATAACGCGGAACGTTTGTAACCGTTTCAACGGAAAACACTAGTAAAGAGAATATATTATTAAGTTGTCCGTAAGTAACGAGATTATCGCGATTTTTTATTATTCGCTAAAGTTATATATAATATACCTTATCGTTGCAACCATTGCGTTCTGTTTTAATAACGTACGGATACGGATGTACTAATACTATTTATCAAATCAAATGAATACAAAGTAATTAACAAGATAATACATATATACAGTGGCGTAGCCAGGGGGTGGTTTTGGGGGTATGAATCCCCCCTTGGAATCAATCTGTTAATAAGAAAATATATACTCGTTGTTAAATGCAGTTTTGCATTTGTTAAACCTTTTTTTTTTTTTTTTGTTTTTTCATTTATTTTATTTAAATTTCGTTGTTTTTGAAGTAAATAAATAGTTTTGTAATACAGGAGGTACTAGAAGAATTTTGTAGAAAACGCGAAGAATAGATTTTAAATTTTAAATTTAGATAAGTATTATTATGTATTATTCCTTCAAAAAATATAAAATCATTATTTGTCGTTTGTTTTTTTCGCGAAATTTATTGTACATCTCCCTCTGTCATCAATAACATACTATTCGTGTGTTCCAGTGATGTTAAATATTTCTGCCACCTATTGTTTCTAATAGAATTAAATATTCGACGTCTAATAAGTATAAAAATAACTCTGGTGAGTTGAATTTTTTAGGGCTTTTTAACCTACTTGAGTTTTGGTTATTTACTTAAAGTTCAATTTAACTCGGGTTTACTGTTATAATTTAGTTTTGTTTGAACGCCCCTCTTCAAACAAGTCTGGTTACGCTACTGCATATATTAATCGAAATATACGCTACTTGCCGAACCCGACTAAAAACGGTTCACCATATATAAGTATATTTCTAAATATTAATACGTTTTAATTACACTTCCATACATATTTCATGAGAAAATTAAATTATTGCAAATTGAGACCGTCTCATCTGTTCTCCCATATAAGTTAGACGGAACAAATTACATAAATAGAACACAATATGTGCAAAATTTTCAATTGCGCTAAAACATTATACTATCTACACATCTAAGATTGTATTTGTGTATCTGTGTTATGTGCTGCTCTGCTTGCTTATCTTTTTAACATGGTCAGTTGATAGTCTAATCTGTAGTTTATACGTGGTTTGATCCGCTGGCAAGTGGAGATACACTGTAATATATTCATAGTGTGACACGTTGTAGTAAGTAGTAACTACAAATTTTATTCTCGATGCACAAGGCCACGCGTCTCATTATAATGTATAATACACATACAATATTTTATCGCTATTACATTAATACGAATAAGAGAACGCATGCATTTATTTGAGGCGCATCTTGGTATATATATCTCGCAATTAACAAAATATAGTATTACAGAATAGTGATATTTTTAATATATTATACATATATATATAGTAATTGTTTAATTTTTTACAGGTTATTTAAGTCACTTCTTCCATTTCTTCTGTCTTTAAATTGTCACTTTTGTTCGTTTTTTCTGCTATTTATTACAAGTACAAGGATAATTCAGAAGATGCCAGAAATTATGAACTAATTAGGTGTTGAAGCGAGAAGAATTTGTAAATATAAGCCAAGTTTTTTTTTTTTTCATAATGATGTGCATATACCACATATGAACGTTTTTTACTTAACTCGAATAAACATATTTCGATCGGTTTTGTGTTTATTTTTTTAAAACTGAAATGTAAGTTTTGTAATATTCCTATATTAGATATACATTATAGACATTTAAATGGACGAAAAAAAAGTATATTATACAGAATGGCAGCTAAAATTATAAAATTTAGAAATAGAACATAAAGAAAATAATAAAGAATATATATATATAGGATCATTTAATGATTCTAATTATAAGAATACCGTCTGATGATGATATAATTAAGTTCTTCGCATCAAAGATAGGCCGAATGGCACTCGTGTTGAAGCGAGAAGAATTTGTAAATATAAGCCATGTTTTTTTTTTTCATAATGATGTGCATATACCACATATGAACGTTTTTTACTTAACTCGAATAAACATATTTCGATCGGTTTTGTGTTTATTTTTTTAAAACTGAAATGTAAGTTTTGTAATATTCCTATATTAGATATACATTATAGACATTTAAATGAACGAAAAAAAAGTATATTATACAGAATGGCAGCTAAAATTATAAAACTTAGAAATAGAACATAAAGAAAATAATAAAGAATATATATATATAGGATCATTTAATGATTCTAATTATAAGAATACAGTCTGATGATGATATAATTAAGTTCTTCGCATCAAAGATAGGCCGAATGGCACTCGTGTTGAAGCGAGAAGAATTTGTAAATATAAGCCATGTTTTTTTTTTCATAATGATGTGCATATACCACATATGAACGTTTTTTACTTAACTCGAATAAACATATTTCGATCGGTTTTGTGTTTATTTTTTTAAAACTGAAATGTAAGTTTTGTAATATTCCTATATTAGATATACATTATAGACATTTAAATGGACGAAAAAAAAGTATATTATACAGAATGGCAGCTAAAATTATAAAATTTAGAAATAGAACATAAAGAAAATAATAAAGAATATATATATATAGGATCATTTAATGATTCTAATTATAAGAATACAGTCTGATGATGATATAATTAAGTTCTTCGCATCAAAGATAGGCCGAATGGCACTCGTGTTGAAGCGAGAAGAATTTGTAAATATAAGCCATGTTTTTTTTTTCATAATGATGTGCATATACCACATATGAACGTTTTTTACTTAACTCGAATAAACATATTTCGATCAGTTTTGTGTTTATTTTTTTAAAACTGAAATGTAAGTTTTGTAATATTCCTATATTAGATATACATTATAGACATTTAAATGGACGAAAAAAAGTATATTATACAGAATGGCAGCCAAAATTATAAAATTTAGAAATAGAACATAAAGAAAATAATAAAGAATATATATATATAGGATCATTTAATGATTCTAATTATAAGAATACCGTCTGATGATGATATAATTAAGTTCTTCGCATCAAAGATAGGCCGAATGGCACTCGTATTGAAGCGAGAAGAATTTGTAAATATAAGCCATGTTTTTTTTTTCATAATGATGTGCATATACCACATATGAACGTTTTTTACTTAACTCGAATAAACATATTTCGATCGGTTTTGTGTTTATTTTTTTAAAACTGAAATGTAAGTTTTGTAATATTCCTATATTAGATATACATCAGAGACATTTAAATGGACGAAAAAAAGTATATTATACAGAATGGCAGCCAAAATTATAAAATTTAGAAATAGAACATAAAGAAAATAATAAAGAATATATATATATATAGGATCATTTAATGATTCTAATTATAAGAATACCGTCTGATGATGATATAATTAAGTTCTTCGCATCAAAGATAGGCCGAATGGCACTCATGTTGAAGCGAGAAGAATTTGTAAATATAAGCCATGGTTTTTTTTTTCATAATGATGTGCATATACCACATATGAACGTTTTTTACTTAACTCGAATAAACATATTTCGATCGGTTTTGTTTTTATTTTTTTAAAACTGAAATGTAAGTTTTGTAATATTCCTATATTAGATATACATTATAGACCTATAAATGGACGAAAAAAAGTATATTATACAGAATGGCAGCCAAAATTATAAAATTTAGAAATAGAACATAAAGAAAATAATAAAGAATATATATATATAGGATCATTTAATGATTCTAATTATAAGAATACCGTCTGATGATGATATAATTAAGTTCTTCGCATCAAAGATAGGCCGAATGGCACTCGTGTTGAAGCGAGAACAATTTGTAAATATAAGCCATGTTTTTTTTTTCATAATGATGTGCATATACCACATATGAACGTTTTTTACTTAACTCGAATAAACATATTTCGATCGGTTTTGTGTTTATTTTTTTAAAACTGAAATGTAAGTTTTGAAATATTCCTATATTAGATATACATTATAGACATTTAAATGGACGAAAAAAAAGTATATTATACAGAATGGCAGCTAAAATTATAAAATTTAGAAATAGAACATAAAGAAAATAATAAAGAATATATATATATAGGATCATTTAATGATTCTAATTATAAGAATACAGTCTGATGATGATATAATTAAGTTCTTCGCATCAAAGATAGGCCGAATGGCACTCGTGTTGAAGCGAGAAGAATTTGTAAATATAAGCCATGTTTTTTTTTTCATAATGATGTGCATATACCACATATGAACGTTTTTTACTTAACTCGAATAAACATATTTCGATCGGTTTTGTGTTTATTTTTTTAAAACTGAAATGTAAGTTTTGTAATATTCCTATATTAGATATACATTATAGACATTTAAATGGACGAAAAAAAGTATATTATACAGAATGGCAGCCAAAATTATAAAATTTAGAAATAGAACATAAAGAAAATAATAAAGAATATATATATATAGGATCATTTAATGATTCTAATTATAAGAATACCGTCTGATGATGATATAATTAAGTTCTTCGCATCAAAGATAGGCCGAATGGCACTCGTATTGAAGCGAGAAGAATTTGTAAATATAAGCCATGTTTTTTTTTTTCATAATGATGTGCATATACCACATATGAACGTTTTTTACTTAACTCGAATAAACATATTTCGATCGGTTTTGTGTTTATTTTTTTAAAACTGAAATGTAAGTTTTGTAATATTCCTATATTAGATATACATTATAGACATTTAAATGGACGAAAAAAAGTATATTATACAGAATGGCAGCCAAAATTATAAAATTTAGAAATAGAACATAAAGAAAATAATAAAGAATATATATATATATAGGATCATTTAATGATTCTAATTATAAGAATACCGTCTGATGATGATATAATTAAGTTCTTCGCATCAAAGATAGGCCGAATGGCACTCATGTTGAAGCGAGAAGAATTTGTAAATATAAGCCATGGTTTTTTTTTTCATAATGATGTGCATATACCACATATGAACGTTTTTTACTTAACTCGAATAAACATATTTCGATCGGTTTTGTTTTTATTTTTTTAAAACTGAAATGTAAGTTTTGTAATATTCCTATATTAGATATACATTATAGACCTATAAATGGACGAAAAAAAGTATATTATACAGAATGGCAGCCAAAATTATAAAATTTAGAAATAGAACATAAAGAAAATAATAAAGAATATATATATATAGGATCATTTAATGATTCTAATTATAAGAATACCGTCTGATGATGATATAATTAAGTTCTTCGCATCAAAGATAGGCCGAATGGCACTCGTGTTGAAGCGAGAACAATTTGTAAATATAAGCCATGTTTTTTTTTCATAATGATGTGCATATACCACATATGAACGTTTTTTACTTAACTCGAATAAACATATTTCGATCGGTTTTGTGTTTATTTTTTTAAAACTGAAATGTAAGTTTTGTAATATTCCTATATTAGATATACATTATAGACATTTAAATGGACGAAAAAAAAGTATATTATACAGAATGGCAGCTAAAATTATAAAATTTAGAAATAGAACATAAAGAAAATAATAAAGAATATATATATATAGGATCATTTAATGATTCTAATTATAAGAATACAGTCTGATGATGATATAATTAAGTTCTTCGCATCAAAGATAGGCCGAATGGCACTCGTGTTGAAGCGAGAAGAATTTGTAAATATAAGCCATGTTTTTTTTTTCATAATGATGTGCATATACCACATATGAACGTTTTTTACTTAACTCGAATAAACATATTTCGATCGGTTTTGTGTTTATTTTTTTAAAACTGAAATGTAAGTTTTGTAATATTCCTATATTAGATATACATTATAGACATTTAAATGGACGAAAAAAAAGTATATTATACAGAATGGCAGCTAAAATTATAAAATTTAGAAATAGAACATAAAGAAAATAATAAAGAATATATATATATAGGATCATTTAATGATTCTAATTATAAGAATACCGTCTGATGATGATATAATTAAGTTCTTCGCATCAAAGATAGGCCGAATGGCACTCGTGTTGAAGCGAGAACAATTTGTAAATATAAGCCATGTTTTTTTTTCATAATGATGTGCATATACCACATATGAACGTTTTTTACTTAACTCGAATAAACATATTTCGATCGGTTTTGTGTTTATTTTTTTAAAACTGAAATGTAAGTTTTGTAATATTCCTATATTAGATATACATTATAGACATTTAAATGGACGAAAAAAAAGTATATTATACAGAATGGCAGCTAAAATTATAAAATTTAGAAATAGAACATAAAGAAAATAATAAAGAATATATATATATAGGATCATTTAATGATTCTAATTATAAGAATACAGTCTGATGATGATATAATTAAGTTCTTCGCATCAAAGATAGGCCGAACGGCACTCGTGTTGAAGCGAGAAGAATTTGTAAATATAAGCCATGTTTTTTTTTTCATAATGATGTGCATATACCACATATGAACGTTTTTTACTTAACTCGAATAAACATATTTCGATCGGTTTTGTGTTTATTTTTTTAAAACTGAAATGTAAGTTTTGTAATATTCCTATATTAGATATACATTATAGACATTTAAATGGACGAAAAAAAGTATATTATACAGAATGGCAGCCAAAATTATAAAATTTAGAAATAGAACATAAAGAAAATAATAAAGAATATATATATATAGGATCATTTAATGATTCTAATTATAAGAATACCGTCTGATGATGATATAATTAAGTTCTTCGCATCAAAGATAGGCCGAATGGCACTCGTATTGAAGCGAGAAGAATTTGTAAATATAAGCCATGTTTTTTTTTTTCATAATGATGTGCATATACCACATATGAACGTTTTTTAATTAACTCGAATAAACATATTTCGATCGGTTTTGTGTTTATTTTTTTAAAACTGAAATGTAAGTTTTGTAATATTCCTATATTAGATATACATTATAGACATTTAAATGGACGAAAAAAAGTATATTATACAGAATGGCAGCCAAAATTATAAAATTTAGAAATAGAACATAAAGAAAATAATAAAGAATATATATATATATAGGATCATTTAATGATTCTAATTATAAGAATACCGTCTGATGATGATATAATTAAGTTCTTCGCATCAAAGATAGGCCGAATGGCACTCATGTTGAAGCGAGAAGAATTTGTAAATATAAGCCATGGTTTTTTTTTTCATAATGATGTGCATATACCACATATGAACGTTTTTTACTTAACTCGAATAAACATATTTCGATCGGTTTTGTTTTTATTTTTTTAAAACTGAAATGTAAGTTTTGTAATATTCCTATATTAGATATACATTATAGACCTATAAATGGACGAAAAAAAGTATATTATACAGAATGGCAGCCAAAATTATAAAATTTAGAAATAGAACATAAAGAAAATAATAAAGAATATATATATATAGGATCATTTAATGATTCTAATTATAAGAATACCGTCTGATGATGATATAATTAAGTTCTTCGCATCAAAGATAGGCCGAATGGCACTCGTGTTGAAGCGAGAACAATTTGTAAATATAAGCCATGTTTTTTTTTCATAATGATGTGCATATACCACATATGAACGTTTTTTACTTAACTCGAATAAACATATTTCGATCGGTTTTGTGTTTATTTTTTTAAAACTGAAATGTAAGTTTTGTAATATTCCTATATTAGATATACATTATAGACATTTAAATGGACGAAAAAAAAGTATATTATACAGAATGGCAGCTAAAATTATAAAATTTAGAAATAGAACATAAAGAAAATAATAAAGAATATATATATATAGGATCATTTAATGATTCTAATTATAAGAATACAGTCTGATGATGATATAATTAAGTTCTTCGCATCAAAGATAGGCCGAATGGCACTCGTGTTGAAGCGAGAAGAATTTGTAAATATAAGCCATGTTTTTTTTTTCATAATGATGTGCATATACCACATATGAACGTTTTTTACTTAACTCGAATAAACATATTTCGATCGGTTTTGTGTTTATTTTTTTAAAACTGAAATGTAAGTTTTGTAATATTCCTATATTAGATATACATTATAGACATTTAAATGGACGAAAAAAAGTATATTATACAGAATGGCAGCCAAAATTATAAAATTTCGAAATAGAACATAAAGAAAATAATAAAGAATATATATATATAGGATCATTTAATGATTCTAATTATAAGAATACCGTCTGATGATGATATAATTAAGTTCTTCGCATCAAAGATAGGCCGAATGGCACTCGTATTGAAGCGAGAAGAATTTGTAAATATAAGCCATGTTTTTTTTTTCATAATGATGTGCATATACCACATATGAACGTTTTTTACTTAACTCGAATAAACATATTTCGATCGGTTTTGTGTTTATTTTTTTAAAACTGAAATGTAAGTTTTGTAATATTCCTATATTAGATATACATCAGAGACATTTAAATGGACGAAAAAAAGTATATTATACAGAATGGCAGCCAAAATTATAAAATTTAGAAATAGAACATAAAGAAAATAATAAAGAATATATATATATATAGGATCATTTAATGATTCTAATTATAAGAATACCGTCTGATGATGATATAATTAAGTTCTTCGCATCAAAGATAGGCCGAATGGCACTCATGTTGAAGCGAGAAGAATTTGTAAATATAAGCCATGGTTTTTTTTTTCATAATGATGTGCATATACCACATATGAACGTTTTTTACTTAACTCGAATAAACATATTTCGATCGGTTTTGTTTTTATTTTTTTAAAACTGAAATGTAAGTTTTGTAATATTCCTATATTAGATATACATTATAGACCTATAAATGGACGAAAAAAAGTATATTATACAGAATGGCAGCCAAAATTATAAAATTTAGAAATAGAACATAAAGAAAATAATAAAGAATATATATATATAGGATCATTTAATGATTCTAATTATAAGAATACCGTCTGATGATGATATAATTAAGTTCTTCGCATCAAAGATAGGCCGAATGGCACTCGTGTTGAAGCGAGAACAATTTGTAAATATAAGCCATGTTTTTTTTTCATAATGATGTGCATATACCACATATGAACGTTTTTTACTTAACTCGAATAAACATATTTTGATCGGTTTTGTGTTTATATTTTTAAAACTGAAATGTAAGTTTTGTAATATTCCTATATTAGATATACATTATAGACATTTAAATGGACGAAAAAAAAGTATATTATACAGAATGGCAGCTAAAATTATAAAATTTAGAAATAGAACATAAAGAAAATAATAAAGAATATATATATATAGGATCATTTAATGATTCTAATTATAAGAATACAGTCTGATGATGATATAATTAAGTTCTTCGCATCAAAGATAGGCCGAATGGCACTCGTGTTGAAGCGAGAAGAATTTGTAAATATAAGCCATGTTTTTTTTTTCATAATGATGTGCATATACCACATATGAACGTTTTTTACTTAACTCGAATAAACATATTTCGATCGGTTTTGTGTTTATTTTTTTAAAACTGAAATGTAAGTTTTGTAATATTCCTATATTAGATATACATTATAGACATTTAAATGGACGAAAAAAAAGTATATTATACAGAATGGCAGCTAAAATTATAAAATTTAGAAATAGAACATAAAGAAAATAATAAAGAATATATATATATAGGATCATTTAATGATTCTAATTATAAGAATACCGTCTGATGATGATATAATTAAGTTCTTCGCATCAAAGATAGGCCGAATGGCACTCGTGTTGAAGCGAGAAGAATTTGTAAATATAAGCCATGTTTTTTTTTTCATAATGATGTGCATATACCACATATGAACGTTTTTTACTTAACTCGAATAAACATATTTCGATCGGTTTTGTGTTTATTTTTTTAAAACTGAAATGTAAGTTTTGTAATATTCCTATATTAGATATACATTATAGACATTTAAATGGACGAAAAAAAGTATATTATACAGAATGGCAGCCAAAATTATAAAATTTAGAAATAGAACATAAAGAAAATAATAAAGAATATATATATATAGGATCATTTAATGATTCTAATTATAAGAATACCGTCTGATGATGATATAATTAAGTTCTTCGCATCAAAGATAGGCCGAATGGCACTTGTGTTGAAGCGAGAAGAATTTGTAAATATAATCCATGTTTTTTTTTTTTCATAATGATGTGCATATACCACATATGAACGTTTTTTACTTAACTCGAATAAACATATTTCGATCGGTTTTGTGTTTATTTTTTTAAAACTGAAATGTAAGTTTTGTAATATTCCTATATTAGATATACATTATAGACATTTAAATGGACGAAAAAAAAGTATATTATACAGAATGGCAGCTAAAATTATAAAATTTAGAAATAGAACATAAAGAAAATAATAAAGAATATATATATATAGGATCATTTAATGATTCTAATTATAAGAATACAGTCTGATGATGATATAATTAAGTTCTTCGCATCAAAGATAGGCCGAATGGCACTCGTGTTGAAGCGAGAAGAATTTGTAAATATAAGCCATGTTTTTTTTTTCATAATGATGTGCATATACCACATATGAACGGTTTTTACTTAACTCGAATAAACATATTTCGATCGGTTTTGTGTTTATTTTTTTAAAACTGAAATGTAAGTTTTGTAATATTCCTATATTAGATATACATTATAGACATTTAAATGGACGAAAAAAAGTATATTATACAGAATGGCAGCCAAAATTATAAAATTTAGAAATAGAACATAAAGAAAATAATAAAGAATATATATATATAGGATCATTTAATGATTCTAATTATAAGAATACCGTCTGATGATGATATAATTAAGTTCTTCGCATCAAAGATAGGCCGAATGGCACTCGTATTGAAGCGAGAAGAATTTGTAAATATAAGCCATGTTTTTTTTTTTCATAATGATGTGCATATACCACATATGAACGTTTTTTACTTAACTCGAATAAACATATTTCGATCGGTTTTGTGTTTATTTTTTTAAAACTGAAATGTAAGTTTTGTAATATTCCTATATTAGATATACATTATAGACATTTAAATGGACGAAAAAAAGTATATTATACAGAATGGCAGCCAAAATTATAAAATTTAGAAATAGAACATAAAGAAAATAATAAAGAATATATATATATATAGGATCATTTAATGATTCTAATTATAAGAATACCGTCTGATGATGATATAATTAAGTTCTTCGCATCAAAGATAGGCCGAATGGCACTCGTATTGAAGCGAGAAGAATTTGTAAATATAAGCCATGTTTTTTTTTTTCATAATGATGTGCATATACCACATATGAACGTTTTTTACTTAACTCGAATAAACATATTTCGATCGGTTTTGTGTTTATTTTTTTAAAACTGAAATGTAAGTTTTGTAATATTCCTATATTAGATATACATCAGAGACATTTAAATGGACGAAAAAAAGTATATTATACAGAATGGCAGCCAAAATTATAAAATTTAGAAATAGAACATAAAGAAAATAATAAAGAATATATATATATATAGGATCATTTAATGATTCTAATTATAAGAATACCGTCTGATGATGATATAATTAAGTTCTTCGCATCAAAGATAGGCCGAATGGCACTCATGTTGAAGCGAGAAGAATTTGTAAATATAAGCCATGGTTTTTTTTTTCATAATGATGTGCATATACCACATATGAACGTTTTTTACTTAACTCGAATAAACATATTTCGATCGGTTTTGTTTTTATTTTTTTAAAACTGAAATGTAAGTTTTGTAATATTCCTATATTAGATATACATTATAGACCTATAAATGGACGAAAAAAAGTATATTATACAGAATGGCAGCCAAAATTATAAAATTTAGAAATAGAACATAAAGAAAATAATAAAGAATATATATATATAGGATCATTTAATGATTCTAATTATAAGAATACCGTCTGATGATGATATAATTAAGTTCTTCGCATCAAAGATAGGCCGAATGGCACTCGTGTTGAAGCGAGAACAATTTGTAAATATAAGCCATGTTTTTTTTTTCATAATGATGTGCATATACCACATATGAACGTTTTTTACTTAACTCGAATAAACATATTTCGATCGGTTTTGTGTTTATTTTTTTAAAACTGAAATGTAAGTTTTGTAATATTCCTATATTAGATATACATTATAGACATTTAAATGGACGAAAAAAAAGTATATTATACAGAATGGCAGCTAAAATTATAAAATTTAGAAATAGAACATAAAGAAAATAATAAAGAATATATATATATAGGATCATTTAATGATTCTAATTATAAGAATACAGTCTGATGATGATATAATTAAGTTCTTCGCATCAAAGATAGGCCGAATGGCACTCGTGTTGAAGCGAGAAGAATTTGTAAATATAAGCCATGTTTTTTTTTTCATAATGATGTGCATATACCACATATGAACGTTTTTTACTTAACTCGAATAAACATATTTCGATCGGTTTTGTGTTTATTTTTTTAAAACTGAAATGTAAGTTTTGTAATATTCCTATATTAGATATACATTATAGACATTTAAATGGACGAAAAAAAGTATATTATACAGAATGGCAGCCAAAATTATAAAATTTAGAAATAGAACATAAAGAAAATAATAAAGAATATATATATATAGGATCATTTAATGATTCTAATTATAAGAATACCGTCTGATGATGATATAATTAAGTTCTTCGCATCAAAGATAGGCCGAATGGCACTCGTATTGAAGCGAGAAGAATTTGTAAATATAAGCCATGTTTTTTTTTTTCATAATGATGTGCATATACCACATATGAACGTTTTTTACTTAACTCGAATAAACATATTTCGATCGGTTTTGTGTTTATTTTTTTAAAACTGAAATGTAAGTTTTGTAATATTCCTATATTAGATATACATTATAGACATTTAAATGGACGAAAAAAAGTATATTATACAGAATGGCAGCCAAAATTATAAAATTTAGAAATAGAACATAAAGAAAATAATAAAGAATATATATATATATAGGATCATTTAATGATTCTAATTATAAGAATACCGTCTGATGATGATATAATTAAGTTCTTCGCATCAAAGATAGGCCGAATGGCACTCATGTTGAAGCGAGAAGAATTTGTAAATATAAGCCATGGTTTTTTTTTTCATAATGATGTGCATATACCACATATGAACGTTTTTTACTTAACTCGAATAAACATATTTCGATCGGTTTTGTTTTTATTTTTTTAAAACTGAAATGTAAGTTTTGTAATATTCCTATATTAGATATACATTATAGACCTATAAATGGACGAAAAAAAGTATATTATACAGAATGGCAGCCAAAATTATAAAATTTAGAAATAGAACATAAAGAAAATAATAAAGAATATATATATATAGGATCATTTAATGATTCTAATTATAAGAATACCGTCTGATGATGATATAATTAAGTTCTTCGCATCAAAGATAGGCCGAATGGCACTCGTGTTGAAGCGAGAACAATTTGTAAATATAAGCCATGTTTTTTTTTCATAATGATGTGCATATACCACATATGAACGTTTTTTACTTAACTCCAATAAACATATTTCGATCGGTTTTGTGTTTATTTTTTTAAAACTGAAATGTAAGTTTTGTAATATTCCTATATTAGATATACATTATAGACATTTAAATGGACGAAAAAAAAGTATATTATACAGAATGGCAGCTAAAATTATAAAATTTAGAAATAGAACATAAAGAAAATAATAAAGAATATATATATATAGGATCATTTAATGATTCTAATTATAAGAATACAGTCTGATGATGATATAATTAAGTTCTTCGCATCAAAGATAGGCCGAATGGCACTCGTGTTGAAGCGAGAAGAATTTGTAAATATAAGCCATGTTTTTTTTTTCATAATGATGTGCATATACCACATATGAACGTTTTTTACTTAACTCGAATAAACATATTTCGATCGGTTTTGTGTTTATTTTTTTAAAACTGAAAAGTAAGTTTTGTAATATTCCTATATTAGATATACATTATAGACATTTAAATGGACGAAAAAAAAGTATATTATACAGAATGGCAGCTAAAATTATAAAATTTAGAAATAGAACATAAAGAAAATAATAAAGAATATATATATATAGGATCATTTAATGATTCTAATTATAAGAATACCGTCTGATGATGATATAATTAAGTTCTTCGCATCAAAGATAGGCCGAATGGCACTCGTGTTGAAGCGAGAACAATTTGTAAATATAAGCCATGTTTTTTTTTCATAATGATGTGCATATACCACATATGAACGTTTTTTACTTAACTCGAATAAACATATTTCGATCGGTTTTGTGTTTATTTTTTTAAAACTGAAATGTAAGTTTTGTAATATTCCTATATTAGATATACATTATAGACATTTAAATGGACGAAAAAAAAGTATATTATACAGAATGGCAGCTAAAATTATAAAATTTAGAAATAGAACATAAAGAAAATAATAAAGAATATATATATATAGGATCATTTAATGATTCTAATTATAAGAATACAGTCTGATGATGATATAATTAAGTTCTTCGCATCAAAGATAGGCCGAACGGCACTCGTGTTGAAGCGAGAAGAATTTGTAAATATAAGCCATGTTTTTTTTTTTCATAATGATGTGCATATACCACATATGAACGTTTTTTACTTAACTCGAATAAACATATTTCGATCGGTTTTGTGTTTATTTTTTTAAAACTGAAATGTAAGTTTTGTAATATTCCTATATTAGATATACATTATAGACATTTAAATGGACGAAAAAAAGTATATTATACAGAATGGCAGCCAAAATTATAAAATTTAGAAATAGAACATAAAGAAAATAATAAAGAATATATATATATAGGATCATTTAATGATTCTAATTATAAGAATACCGTCTGATGATGATATAATTAAGTTCTTCGCATCAAAGATAGGCCGAATGGCACTCGTATTGAAGCGAGAAGAATTTGTAAATATAAGCCATGTTTTTTTTTTCATAATGATGTGCATATACCACATATGAACGTTTTTTACTTAACTCGAATAAACATATTTCGATCGGTTTTGTGTTTATTTTTTTAAAACTGAAATGTAAGTTTTGTAATATTCCTATATTAGATATACATTATAGACATTTAAATGGACGAAAAAAAGTATATTATACAGAATGGCAGCCAAAATTATAAAATTTAGAAATAGAACATAAAGAAAATAATAAAGAATATATATATATATAGGATCATTTAATGATTCTAATTATAAGAATACCGTCTGATGATGATATAATTAAGTTCTTCGCATCAAAGATAGGCCGAATGGCACTCATGTTGAAGCGAGAAGAATTTGTAAATATAAGCCATGGTTTTTTTTTTCATAATGATGTGCATATACCACATATGAACGTTTTTTACTTAACTCGAATAAACATATTTCGATCGGTTTTGTTTTTATTTTTTTAAAACTGAAATGTAAGTTTTGTAATATTCCTATATTAGATATACATTATAGACCTATAAATGGACGAAAAAAAGTATATTATACAGAATGGCAGCCAAAATTATAAAATTTAGAAATAGAACATAAAGAAAATAATAAAGAATATATATATATAGGATCATTTAATGATTCTAATTATAAGAATACCGTCTGATGATGATATAATTAAGTTCTTCGCATCAAAGATAGGCCGAATGGCACTCGTGTTGAAGCGAGAACAATTTGTAAATATAAGCCATGTTTTTTTTTCATAATGATGTGCATATACCACATATGAACGTTTTTTACTTAACTCGAATAAACATATTTCGATCGGTTTTGTGTTTATTTTTTTAAAACTGAAATGTAAGTTTTGTAATATTCCTATATTAGATATACATTATAGACATTTAAATGGACGAAAAAAAAGTATATTATACAGAATGGCAGCTAAAATTATAAAATTTAGAAATAGAACATAAAGAAAATAATAAAGAATATATATATATAGGATCATTTAATGATTCTAATTATAAGAATACAGTCTGATGATGATATAATTAAGTTCTTCGCATCAAAGATAGGCCGAATGGCACTCGTGTTGAAGCGAGAAGAATTTGTAAATATAAGCCATGTTTTTTTTTTCATAATGATGTGCATATACCACATATGAACGTTTTTTACTTAACTCGAATAAACATATTTCGATCGGTTTTGTGTTTATTTTTTTAAAACTGAAATGTAAGTTTTGTAATATTCCTATATTAGATATACATTATAGACATTTAAATGGACGAAAAAAAGTATATTATACAGAATGGCAGCCAAAATTATAAAATTTAGAAATAGAACATAAAGAAAATAATAAAGAATATATATATATAGGATCATTTAATGATTCTAATTATAAGAATACCGTCTGATGATGATATAATTAAGTTCTTCGCATCAAAGATAGGCCGAATGGCACTCGTATTGAAGCGAGAAGAATTTGTAAATATAAGCCATGTTTTTTTTTTTCATAATGATGTGCATATACCACATATGAACGTTTTTTACTTAACTCGAATAAACATATTTCGATCGGTTTTGTGTTTATTTTTTTAAAACTGAAATGTAAGTTTTGTAATATTCCTATATTAGATATACATCAGAGACATTTAAATGGACGAAAAAAAGTATATTATACAGAATGGCAGCCAAAATTATAAAATTTAGAAATAGAACATAAAGAAAATAATAAAGAATATATATATATATAGGATCATTTAATGATTCTAATTATAAGAATACCGTCTGATGATGATATAATTAAGTTCTTCGCATCAAAGATAGGCCGAATGGCACTCATGTTGAAGCGAGAACAATTTGTAAATATATGCAATGTTTTTTTTTTCATAATGATGTGCATATACCACATATGAACGTTTTTTACTTAACTCGAATAAACATATTTCGATCGGTTTTGTGTTTATTTTTTTAAAACTGAAATGTAAGTTTTGTAATATTCCTATATTAGATATACATTATAGACATTTAAATGGACGAAAAAAAAGTATATTATACAGAATGGCAGCTAAAATTATAAAATTTAGAAATAGAACATAAAGAAAATAATAAAGAATATATATATATAGGATCATTTAATGATTCTAATTATAAGAATACAGTCTGATGATGATATAATTAAGTTCTTCGCATCAAAGATAGGCCGAATGGCACTCGTGTTGAAGCGAGAAGAATTTGTAAATATAAGCCATGTTTTTTTTTTCATAATGATGTGCATATACCACATATGAACGTTTTTTACTTAACTCGAATAAACATATTTCGATCGGTTTTGTGTTTATTTTTTTAAAACTGAAATGTAAGTTTTGTAATATTCCTATATTAGATATACATTATAGACATTTAAATGGACGAAAAAAAGTATATTATACAGAATGGCAGCCAAAATTATAAAATTTAGAAATAGAACATAAAGAAAATAATAAAGAATATATATATATAGGATCATTTAATGATTCTAATTATAAGAATACCGTCTGATGATGATATAATTAAGTTCTTCGCATCAAAGATAGGCCGAATGGCACTCGTATTGAAGCGAGAAGAATTTGTAAATATAAGCCATGTTTTTTTTTTTCATAATGATGTGCATATACCACATATGAACGTTTTTTACTTAACTCGAATAAACATATTTCGATCGGTTTTGTGTTTATTTTTTTAAAACTGAAATGTAAGTTTTGTAATATTCCTATATTAGATATACATTATAGACATTTAAATGGACGAAAAAAAGTATATTATACAGAATGGCAGCCAAAATTATAAAATTTAGAAATAGAACATAAAGAAAATAATAAAGAATATATATATATATAGGATCATTTAATGATTCTAATTATAAGAATACCGTCTGATGATGATATAATTAAGTTCTTCGCATCAAAGATAGGCCGAATGGCACTCATGTTGAAGCGAGAAGAATTTGTAAATATAAGCCATGGTTTTTTTTTTCATAATGATGTGCATATACCACATATGAACGTTTTTTACTTAACTCGAATAAACATATTTCGATCGGTTTTGTTTTTATTTTTTTAAAACTGAAATGTAAGTTTTGTAATATTCCTATATTAGATATACATTATAGACCTATAAATGGACGAAAAAAAGTATATTATACAGAATGGCAGCCAAAATTATAAAATTTAGAAATAGAACATAAAGAAAATAATAAAGAATATATATATATAGGATCATTTAATGATTCTAATTATAAGAATACCGTCTGATGATGATATAATTAAGTTCTTCGCATCAAAGATAGGCCGAATGGCACTCGTGTTGAAGCGAGAACAATTTGTAAATATAAGCCATGTTTTTTTTTCATAATGATGTGCATATACCACATATGAACGTTTTTTACTTAACTCGAATAAACATATTTCGATCGGTTTTGTGTTTATTTTTTTAAAACTGAAATGTAAGTTTTGTAATATTCCTATATTAGATATACATTATAGACATTTAAATGGACGAAAAAAAAGTATATTATACAGAATGGCAGCTAAAATTATAAAATTTAGAAATAGAACATAAAGAAAATAATAAAGAATATATATATATAGGATCATTTAATGATTCTAATTATAAGAATACAGTCTGATGATGATATAATTAAGTTCTTCGCATCAAAGATAGGCCGAACGGCACTCGTGTTGAAGCGAGAAGAATTTGTAAATATAAGCCATGTTTTTTTTTTCATAATGATGTGCATATACCACATATTTACATTTTTTACTTAACTCGAATAAACATATTTCGATCGGTTTTGTGTTTATTTTTTTAAAACTGAAATGTAAGTTTTGTAATATTCCTATATTAGATATACATTATAGACATTTAAATGGACGAAAAAAAGTATATTATACAGAATGGCAGCCAAAATTATAAAATTTAGAAATAGAACATAAAGAAAATAATAAAGAATATATATATATAGGATCATTTAATGATTCTAATTATAAGAATACCGTCTGATGATGATATAATTAAGTTCTTCGCATCAAAGATAGGCCGAATGGCACTCGTATTGAAGCGAGAAGAATTTGTAAATATAAGCCATGTTTTTTTTTTTCATAATGATGTGCATATACCACATATGAACGTTTTTTACTTAACTCGAATAAACATATTTCGATCGGTTTTGTGTTTATTTTTTTAAAACTGAAATGTAAGTTTTGTAATATTCCTATATTAGATATACATTATAGACATTTAAATGGACGAAAAAAAGTATATTATACAGAATGGCAGCCAAAATTATAAAATTTAGAAATAGAACATAAAGAAAATAATAAAGAATATATATATATATAGGATCATTTAATGATTCTAATTATAAGAATACCGTCTGATGATGATATAATTAAGTTCTTCGCATCAAAGATAGGCCGAATGGCACTCATGTTGAAGCGAGAAGAATTTGTAAATATAAGCCATGGTTTTTTTTTTCATAATGATGTGCATATACCACATATGAACGTTTTTTACTTAACTCGAATAAACATATTTCGATCGGTTTTGTTTTTATTTTTTTAAAACTGAAATGTAAGTTTTGTAATATTCCTATATTAGATATACATTATAGACCTATAAATGGACGAAAAAAAGTATATTATACAGAATGGCAGCCAAAATTATAAAATTTAGAAATAGAACATAAAGAAAATAATAAAGAATATATATATATAGGATCATTTAATGATTCTAATTATAAGAATACCGTCTGATGATGATATAATTAAGTTCTTCGCATCAAAGATAGGCCGAATGGCACTCGTGTTGAAGCGAGAACAATTTGTAAATATAAGCCATGTTTTTTTTTCATAATGATGTGCATATACCACATATGAACGTTTTTTACTTAACTCGAATAAACATATTTCGATCGGTTTTGTGTTTATTTTTTTAAAACTGAAATGTAAGTTTTGTAATATTCCTATATTAGATATACATTATAGACATTTAAATGGACGAAAAAAAAGTATATTATACAGAATGGCAGCTAAAATTATAAAATTTAGAAATAGAACATAAAGAAAATAATAAAGAATATATATATATAGGATCATTTAATGATTCTAATTATAAGAATACAGTCTGATGATGATATAATTAAGTTCTTCGCATCAAAGATAGGCCGAATGGCACTCGTGTTGAAGCGAGAAGAATTTGTAAATATAAGCCATGTTTTTTTTTTCATAATGATGTGCATATACCACATATGAACGTTTTTTACTTAACTCGAATAAACATATTTCGATCGGTTTTGTGTTTATTTTTTTAAAACTGAAATGTAAGTTTTGTAATATTCCTATATTAGATATACATTATAGACATTTAAATGGACGAAAAAAAGTATATTATACAGAATGGCAGCCAAAATTATAAAATTTAGAAATAGAACATAAAGAAAATAATAAAGAATATATATATATAGGATCATTTAATGATTCTAATTATAAGAATACCGTCTGATGATGATATAATTAAGTTCTTCGCATCAAAGATAGGCCGAATGGCACTCGTATTGAAGCGAGAAGAATTTGTAAATATAAGCCATGTTTTTTTTTTTCATAATGATGTGCATATACCACATATGAACGTTTTTTACTTAACTCGAATAAACATATTTCGATCGGTTTTGTGTTTATTTTTTTAAAACTGAAATGTAAGTTTTGTAATATTCCTATATTAGATATACATCAGAGACATTTAAATGGACGAAAAAAAGTATATTATACAGAATGGCAGCCAAAATTATAAAATTTAGAAATAGAACATAAAGAAAATAATAAAGAATATATATATATATAGGATCATTTAATGATTCTAATTATAAGAATACCGTCTGATGATGATATAATTAAGTTCTTCGCATCAAAGATAGGCCGAATGGCACTCGTGTTGAAGCGAGAAGAATTTGTAAATATAAGCCATGTTTTTTTTTTTCATAATGATGTGCATATACCACATATGAACGTTTTTTACTTAACTCGAATAAACATATTTCGATCGGTTTTGTGTTTATTTTTTTAAAACTGAAATGTAAGTTTTGTAATATTCCTATATTAGATATACATTATAGACATTTAAATGGACGAAAAAAAGTATATTATACAGAATGGCAGCCAAAATTATAAAATTTAGAAATAGAACATAAAGAAAATAATAAAGAATATATATATATATAGGATCATTTAATGATTCTAATTATAAGAATACCGTCTGATGATGATATAATTAAGTTCTTCGCATCAAAGATAGGCCGAATGGCACTCGTATTGAAGCGAGAAGAATTTGTAAATATAAGCCATGTTTTTTTTTTTCATAATGATGTGCATATACCACATATGAACGTTTTTTACTTAACTCGAATAAACATATTTCGATCGGTTTTGTGTTTATTTTTTTAAAACTGAAATGTAAGTTTTGTAATATTCCTATATTAGATATACATTATAGACATTTAAATGGACGAAAAAAAGTATATTATACAGAATGGCAGCCAAAATTATAAAATTTAGAAATAGAACATAAAGAAAATAATAAAGAATATATATATATATAGGATCATTTAATGATTCTAATTATAAGAATACCGTCTGATGATGATATAATTAAGTTCTTCGCATCAAAGATAGGCCGAATGGCACTCATGTTGAAGCGAGAAGAATTTGTAAATATAAGCCATGGTTTTTTTTTTCATAATGATGTGCATATACCACATATGAACGTTTTTTACTTAACTCGAATAAACATATTTCGATCGGTTTTGTTTTTATTTTTTTAAAACTGAAATGTAAGTTTTGTAATATTCCTATATTAGATATACATTATAGACCTATAAATGGACGAAAAAAAGTATATTATACAGAATGGCAGCCAAAATTATAAAATTTAGAAATAGAACATAAAGAAAATAATAAAGAATATATATATATAGGATCATTTAATGATTCTAATTATAAGAATACCGTCTGATGATGATATAATTAAGTTCTTCGCATCAAAGATAGGCCGAATGGCACTCGTGTTGAAGCGAGAACAATTTGTAAATATAAGCCATGTTTTTTTTTTCATAATGATGTGCATATACCACATATGAACGTTTTTTACTTAACTCGAATAAACATATTTCGATCGGTTTTGTGTTTATTTTTTTAAAACTGAAATGTAAGTTTTGTAATATTCCTATATTAGATATACATTATAGACATTTAAATGGACGAAAAAAAAGTATATTATACAGAATGGCAGCTAAAATTATAAAATTTAGAAATAGAACATAAAGAAAATAATAAAGAATATATATATATAGGATCATTTAATGATTCTAATTATAAGAATACAGTCTGATGATGATATAATTAAGTTCTTCGCATCAAAGATAGGCCGAATGGCACTCGTGTTGAAGCGAGAAGAATTTGTAAATATAAGCCATGTTTTTTTTTTCATAATGATGTGCATATACCACATATGAACGTTTTTTACTTAACTCGAATAAACATATTTCGATCGGTTTTGTGTTTATTTTTTTAAAACTGAAATGTAAGTTTTGTAATATTCCTATATTAGATATACATTATAGACATTTAAATGGACGAAAAAAAGTATATTATACAGAATGGCAGCCAAAATTATAAAATTTAGAAATAGAACATAAAGAAAATAATAAAGAATATATATATATAGGATCATTTAATGATTCTAATTATAAGAATACCGTCTGATGATGATATAATTAAGTTCTTCGCATCAAAGATAGGCCGAATGGCACTCGTATTGAAGCGAGAAGAATTTGTAAATATAAGCCATGTTTTTTTTTTTCATAATGATGTGCATATACCACATATGAACGTTTTTTACTTAACTCGAATAAACATATTTCGATCGGTTTTGTGTTTATTTTTTTAAAACTGAAATGTAAGTTTTGTAATATTCCTATATTAGATATACATTATAGACATTTAAATGGACGAAAAAAAGTATATTATACAGAATGGCAGCCAAAATTATAAAATTTAGAAATAGAACATAAAGAAAATAATAAAGAATATATATATATATAGGATCATTTAATGATTCTAATTATAAGAATACCGTCTGATGATGATATAATTAAGTTCTTCGCATCAAAGATAGGCCGAATGGCACTCATGTTGAAGCGAGAAGAATTTGTAAATATAAGCCATGGTTTTTTTTTTCATAATGATGTGCATATACCACATATGAACGTTTTTTACTTAACTCGAATAAACATATTTCGATCGGTTTTGTTTTTATTTTTTTAAAACTGAAATGTAAGTTTTGTAATATTCCTATATTAGATATACATTATAGACCTATAAATGGACGAAAAAAAGTATATTATACAGAATGGCAGCCAAAATTATAAAATTTAGAAATAGAACATAAAGAAAATAATAAAGAATATATATATATAGGATCATTTAATGATTCTAATTATAAGAATACCGTCTGATGATGATATAATTAAGTTCTTCGCATCAAAGATAGGCCGAATGGCACTCGTGTTGAAGCGAGAACAATTTGTAAATATAAGCCATGTTTTTTTTTCATAATGATGTGCATATACCACATATGAACGTTTTTTACTTAACTCGAATAAACATATTTCGATCGGTTTTGTGTTTATTTTTTTAAAACTGAAATGTAAGTTTTGTAATATTCCTATATTAGATATACATTATAGACATTTAAATGGACGAAAAAAAAGTATATTATACAGAATGGCAGCTAAAATTATAAAATTTAGAAATAGAACATAAAGAAAATAATAAAGAATATATATATATAGGATCATTTAATGATTCTAATTATAAGAATACAGTCTGATGATGATATAATTAAGTTCTTCGCATCAAAGATAGGCCGAATGGCACTCGTGTTGAAGCGAGAAGAATTTGTAAATATAAGCCATGTTTTTTTTTTCATAATGATGTGCATATACCACATATGAACGTTTTTTACTTAACTCGAATAAACATATTTCGATCGGTTTTGTGTTTATTTTTTTAAAACTGAAAAGTAAGTTTTGTAATATTCCTATATTAGATATACATTATAGACATTTAAATGGACGAAAAAAAAGTATATTATACAGAATGGCAGCTAAAATTATAAAATTTAGAAATAGAACATAAAGAAAATAATAAAGAATATATATATATAGGATCATTTAATGATTCTAATTATAAGAATACCGTCTGATGATGATATAATTAAGTTCTTCGCATCAAAGATAGGCCGAATGGCACTCGTGTTGAAGCGAGAACAATTTGTAAATATAAGCCATGTTTTTTTTTCATAATGATGTGCATATACCACATATGAACGTTTTTTACTTAACTCGAATAAACATATTTCGATCGGTTTTGTGTTTATTTTTTTAAAACTGAAATGTAAGTTTTGTAATATTCCTATATTAGATATACATTATAGACATTTAAATGGACGAAAAAAAAGTATATTATACAGAATGGCAGCTAAAATTATAAAATTTAGAAATAGAACATAAAGAAAATAATAAAGAATATATATATATAGGATCATTTAATGATTCTAATTATAAGAATACAGTCTGATGATGATATAATTAAGTTCTTCGCATCAAAGATAGGCCGAACGGCACTCGTGTTGAAGCGAGAAGAATTTGTAAATATAAGCCATGTTTTTTTTTTTCATAATGATGTGCATATACCACATATGAACGTTTTTTACTTAACTCGAATAAACATATTTCGATCGGTTTTGTGTTTATTTTTTTAAAACTGAAATGTAAGTTTTGTAATATTCCTATATTAGATATACATTATAGACATTTAAATGGACGAAAAAAAGTATATTATACAGAATGGCAGCCAAAATTATAAAATTTAGAAATAGAACATAAAGAAAATAATAAAGAATATATATATATAGGATCATTTAATGATTCTAATTATAAGAATACCGTCTGATGATGATATAATTAAGTTCTTCGCATCAAAGATAGGCCGAATGGCACTCGTATTGAAGCGAGAAGAATTTGTAAATATAAGCCATGTTTTTTTTTTCATAATGATGTGCATATACCACATATGAACGTTTTTTACTTAACTCGAATAAACATATTTCGATCGGTTTTGTGTTTATTTTTTTAAAACTGAAATGTAAGTTTTGTAATATTCCTATATTAGATATACATTATAGACATTTAAATGGACGAAAAAAAGTATATTATACAGAATGGCAGCCAAAATTATAAAATTTAGAAATAGAACATAAAGAAAATAATAAAGAATATATATATATATAGGATCATTTAATGATTCTAATTATAAGAATACCGTCTGATGATGATATAATTAAGTTCTTCGCATCAAAGATAGGCCGAATGGCACTCATGTTGAAGCGAGAAGAATTTGTAAATATAAGCCATGGTTTTTTTTTTCATAATGATGTGCATATACCACATATGAACGTTTTTTACTTAACTCGAATAAACATATTTCGATCGGTTTTGTTTTTATTTTTTTAAAACTGAAATGTAAGTTTTGTAATATTCCTATATTAGATATACATTATAGACCTATAAATGGACGAAAAAAAGTATATTATACAGAATGGCAGCCAAAATTATAAAATTTAGAAATAGAACATAAAGAAAATAATAAAGAATATATATATATAGGATCATTTAATGATTCTAATTATAAGAATACCGTCTGATGATGATATAATTAAGTTCTTCGCATCAAAGATAGGCCGAATGGCACTCGTGTTGAAGCGAGAACAATTTGTAAATATAAGCCATGTTTTTTTTTCATAATGATGTGCATATACCACATATGAACGTTTTTTACTTAACTCGAATAAACATATTTCGATCGGTTTTGTGTTTATTTTTTTAAAACTGAAATGTAAGTTTTGTAATATTCCTATATTAGATATACATTATAGACATTTAAATGGACGAAAAAAAAGTATATTATACAGAATGGCAGCTAAAATTATAAAATTTAGAAATAGAACATAAAGAAAATAATAAAGAATATATATATATAGGATCATTTAATGATTCTAATTATAAGAATACAGTCTGATGATGATATAATTAAGTTCTTCGCATCAAAGATAGGCCGAATGGCACTCGTGTTGAAGCGAGAAGAATTTGTAAATATAAGCCATGTTTTTTTTTTCATAATGATGTGCATATACCACATATGAACGTTTTTTACTTAACTCGAATAAACATATTTCGATCGGTTTTGTGTTTATTTTTTTAAAACTGAAATGTAAGTTTTGTAATATTCCTATATTAGATATACATTATAGACATTTAAATGGACGAAAAAAAGTATATTATACAGAATGGCAGCCAAAATTATAAAATTTAGAAATAGAACATAAAGAAAATAATAAAGAATATATATATATAGGATCATTTAATGATTCTAATTATAAGAATACCGTCTGATGATGATATAATTAAGTTCTTCGCATCAAAGATAGGCCGAATGGCACTCGTATTGAAGCGAGAAGAATTTGTAAATATAAGCCATGTTTTTTTTTTTCATAATGATGTGCATATACCACATATGAACGTTTTTTACTTAACTCGAATAAACATATTTCGATCGGTTTTGTGTTTATTTTTTTAAAACTGAAATGTAAGTTTTGTAATATTCCTATATTAGATATACATCAGAGACATTTAAATGGACGAAAAAAAGTATATTATACAGAATGGCAGCCAAAATTATAAAATTTAGAAATAGAACATAAAGAAAATAATAAAGAATATATATATATATAGGATCATTTAATGATTCTAATTATAAGAATACCGTCTGATGATGATATAATTAAGTTCTTCGCATCAAAGATAGGCCGAATGGCACTCATGTTGAAGCGAGAACAATTTGTAAATATAAGCCATGTTTTTTTTTTCATAATGATGTGCATATACCACATATGAACGTTTTTTACTTAACTCGAATAAACATATTTCGATCGGTTTTGTGTTTATTTTTTTAAAACTGAAATGTAAGTTTTGTAATATTCCTATATTAGATATACATTATAGACATTTAAATGGACGAAAAAAAAGTATATTATACAGAATGGCAGCTAAAATTATAAAATTTAGAAATAGAACATAAAGAAAATAATAAAGAATATATATATATAGGATCATTTAATGATTCTAATTATAAGAATACAGTCTGATGATGATATAATTAAGTTCTTCGCATCAAAGATAGGCCGATTGGCACTCGTGTTGAAGCGAGAAGAATTTGTAAATATAAGCCATGTTTTTTTTTTCATAATGATGTGCATATACCACATATGAACGTTTTTTACTTAACTCGAATAAACATATTTCGATCGGTTTTGTGTTTATTTTTTTAAAACTGAAATGTAAGTTTTGTAATATTCCTATATTAGATATACATTATAGACATTTAAATGGACGAAAAAAAGTATATTATACAGAATGGCAGCCAAAATTATAAAATTTAGAAATAGAACATAAAGAAAATAATAAAGAATATATATATATAGGATCATTTAATGATTCTAATTATAAGAATACCGTCTGATGATGATATAATTAAGTTCTTCGCATCAAAGATAGGCCGAATGGCACTCGTATTGAAGCGAGAAGAATTTGTAAATATAAGCCATGTTTTTTTTTTTCATAATGATGTGCATATACCACATATGAACGTTTTTTACTTAACTCGAATAAACATATTTCGATCGGTTTTGTGTTTATTTTTTTAAAACTGAAATGTAAGTTTTGTAATATTCCTATATTAGATATACATTATAGACATTTAAATGGACGAAAAAAAGTATATTATACAGAATGGCAGCCAAAATTATAAAATTTAGAAATAGAACATAAAGAAAATAATAAAGAATATATATATATATAGGATCATTTAATGATTCTAATTATAAGAATACCGTCTGATGATGATATAATTAAGTTCTTCGCATCAAAGATAGGCCGAATGGCACTCATGTTGAAGCGAGAAGAATTTGTAAATATAAGCCATGGTTTTTTTTTTCATAATGATGTGCATATACCACATATGAACGTTTTTTACTTAACTCGAATAAACATATTTCGATCGGTTTTGTTTTTATTTTTTTAAAACTGAAATGTAAGTTTTGTAATATTCCTATATTAGATATACATTATAGACCTATAAATGGACGAAAAAAAGTATATTATACAGAATGGCAGCCAAAATTATAAAATTTAGAAATAGAACATAAAGAAAATAATAAAGAATATATATATATAGGATCATTTAATGATTCTAATTATAAGAATACCGTCTGATGATGATATAATTAAGTTCTTCGCATCAAAGATAGGCCGAATGGCACTCGTGTTGAAGCGAGAACAATTTGTAAATATAAGCCATGTTTTTTTTTCATAATGATGTGCATATACCACATATGAACGTTTTTTACTTAACTCGAATAAACATATTTCGATCGGTTTTGTGTTTATTTTTTTAAAACTGAAATGTAAGTTTTGTAATATTCCTATATTAGATATACATTATAGACATTTAAATGGACGAAAAAAAAGTATATTATACAGAATGGCAGCTAAAATTATAAAATTTAGAAATAGAACATAAAGAAAATAATAAAGAATATATATATATAGGATCATTTAATGATTCTAATTATAAGAATACAGTCTGATGATGATATAATTAAGTTCTTCGCATCAAAGATAGGCCGAACGGCACTCGTGTTGAAGCGAGAAGAATTTGTAAATATAAGCCATGTTTTTTTTTTCATAATGATGTGCATATACCACATATTTACATTTTTTACTTAACTCGAATAAACATATTTCGATCGGTTTTGTGTTTATTTTTTGAAAACTGAAATGTAAGTTTTGTAATATTCCTATATTAGATATACATTATAGACATTTAAATGGACGAAAAAAAGTATATTATACAGAATGGCAGCCAAAATTATAAAATTTAGAAATAGAACATAAAGAAAATAATAAAGAATATATATATATAGGATCATTTAATGATTCTAATTATAAGAATACCGTCTGATGATGATATAATTAAGTTCTTCGCATCAAAGATAGGCCGAATGGCACTCGTATTGAAGCGAGAAGAATTTGTAAATATAAGCCATGTTTTTTTTTTTCACAATGATGTGCATATACCACATATGAACGTTTTTTACTTAACTCGAATAAACATATTTCGATCGGTTTTGTGTTTATTTTTTTAAAACTGAAATGTAAGTTTTGTAATATTCCTATATTAGATATACATTATAGACATTTAAATGGACGAAAAAAAGTATATTATACAGAATGGCAGCCAAAATTATAAAATTTAGAAATAGAACATAAAGAAAATAATAAAGAATATATATATATATAGGATCATTTAATGATTCTAATTATAAGAATACCGTCTGATGATGATATAATTAAGTTCTTCGCATCAAAGATAGGCCGAATGGCACTCATGTTGAAGCGAGAAGAATTTGTAAATATAAGCCATGGTTTTTTTTTCATAATGATGTGCATATACCACATATGAACGTTTTTTACTTAACTCGAATAAACATATTTCGATCGGTTTTGTTTTTATTTTTTTAAAACTGAAATGTAAGTTTTGTAATATTCCTATATTAGATATACATTATAGACCTATAAATGGACGAAAAAAAGTATATTATACAGAATGGCAGCCAAAATTATAAAATTTAGAAATAGAACATAAAGAAAATAATAAAGAATATATATATATAGGATCATTTAATGATTCTAATTATAAGAATACCGTCTGATGATGATATAATTAAGTTCTTCGCATCAAAGATAGGCCGAATGGCACTCGTGTTGAAGCGAGAACAATTTGTAAATATAAGCCATGTTTTTTTTTCATAATGATGTGCATATACCACATATGAACGTTTTTTACTTAACTCGAATAAACATATTTCGATCGGTTTTGTGTTTATTTTTTTAAAACTGAAATGTAAGTTTTGTAATATTCCTATATTAGATATACATTATAGACATTTAAATGGACGAAAAAAAAGTATATTATACAGAATGGCAGCTAAAATTATAAAATTTAGAAATAGAACATAAAGAAAATAATAAAGAATATATATATATAGGATCATTTAATGATTCTAATTATAAGAATACAGTCTGATGATGATATAATTAAGTTCTTCGCATCAAAGATAGGCCGAATGGCACTCGTGTTGAAGCGAGAAGAATTTGTAAATATAAGCCATGTTTTTTTTTTCATAATGATGTGCATATACCACATATGAACGTTTTTTACTTAACTCGAATAAACATATTTCGATCGGTTTTGTGTTTATTTTTTTAAAACTGAAATGTAAGTTTTGTAATATTCCTATATTAGATATACATTATAGACATTTAAATGGACGAAAAAAAGTATATTATACAGAATGGCAGCCAAAATTATAAAATTTAGAAATAGAACATAAAGAAAATAATAAAGAATATATATATATAGGATCATTTAATGATTCTAATTATAAGAATACCGTCTGATGATGATATAATTAAGTTCTTCGCATCAAAGATAGGCCGAATGGCACTCGTATTGAAGCGAGAAGAATTTGTAAATATAAGCCATGTTTTTTTTTTTCATAATGATGTGCATATACCACATATGAACGTTTTTTACTTAACTCGAATAAACATATTTCGATCGGTTTTGTGTTTATTTTTTTAAAACTGAAATGTAAGTTTTGTAATATTCCTATATTAGATATACATCAGAGACATTTAAATGGACGAAAAAAAGTATATTATACAGAATGGCAGCCAAAATTATAAAATTTAGAAATAGAACATAAAGAAAATAATAAAGAATATATATATATATAGGATCATTTAATGATTCTAATTATAAGAATACCGTCTGATGATGATATAATTAAGTTCTTCGCATCAAAGATAGGCCGAATGGCACTCATGTTGAAGCGAGAAGAATTTGTAAATATAAGCCATGGTTTTTTTTTTTCATAATGATGTGCATATACCACATATGAACGTTTTTTACTTAACTCGAATAAACATATTTCGATCGGTTTTGTTTTTATTTTTTTAAAACTGAAATGTAAGTTTTGTAATATTCCTATATTAGATATACATTATAGACCTATAAATGGACGAAAAAAAGTATATTATACAGAATGGCAGCCAAAATTATAAAATTTAGAAATAGAACATAAAGAAAATAATAAAGAATATATATATATAGGATCATTTAATGATTCTAATTATAAGAATACCGTCTGATGATGATATAATTAAGTTCTTCGCATCAAAGATAGGCCGAATGGCACTCGTGTTGAAGCGAGAACAATTTGTAAATATAAGCCATGTTTTTTTTCATAATGATGTGCATATACCACATATGAACGTTTTTTACTTAACTCGAATAAACATATTTTGATCGGTTTTGTGTTTATATTTTTAAAACTGAAATGTAAGTTTTGTAATATTCCTATATTAGATATACATTATAGACATTTAAATGGACGAAAAAAAAGTATATTATACAGAATGGCAGCTAAAATTATAAAATTTAGAAATAGAACATAAAGAAAATAATAAAGAATATATATATATAGGATCATTTAATGATTCTAATTATAAGAATACAGTCTGATGATGATATAATTAAGTTCTTCGCATCAAAGATAGGCCGAATGGCACTCGTGTTGAAGCGAGAAGAATTTGTAAATATAAGCCATGTTTTTTTTTTCATAATGATGTGCATATACCACATATGAACGTTTTTTACTTAACTCGAATAAACATATTTCGATCGGTTTTGTGTTTATTTTTTTAAAACTGAAATGTAAGTTTTGTAATATTCCTATATTAGATATACATTATAGACATTTAAATGGACGAAAAAAAAGTATATTATACAGAATGGCAGCTAAAATTATAAAATTTAGAAATAGAACATAAAGAAAATAATAAAGAATATATATATATAGGATCATTTAATGATTCTAATTATAAGAATACCGTCTGATGATGATATAATTAAGTTCTTCGCATCAAAGATAGGCCGAATGGCACTCGTGTTGAAGCGAGAAGAATTTGTAAATATAAGCCATGTTTTTTTTTCATAATGATGTGCATATACCACATATGAACGTTTTTTACTTAACTCGAATAAACATATTTCGATCGGTTTTGTGTTTATTTTTTTAAAACTGAAATGTAAGTTTTGTAATATTCCTATATTAGATATACATTATAGACATTTAAATGGACGAAAAAAAGTATATTATACAGAATGGCAGCCAAAATTATAAAATTTAGAAATAGAACATAAAGAAAATAATAAAGAATATATATATATAGGATCATTTAATGATTCTAATTATAAGAATACCGTCTGATGATGATATAATTAAGTTCTTCGCATCAAAGATAGGCCGAATGGCACTTGTGTTGAAGCGAGAAGAATTTGTAAATATAATCCATGTTTTTTTTTTTCATAATGATGTGCATATACCACATATGAACGTTTTTTACTTAACTCGAATAAACATATTTCGATCGGTTTTGTGTTTATTTTTTTAAAACTGAAATGTAAGTTTTGTAATATTCCTATATTAGATATACATTATAGACATTTAAATGGACGAAAAAAAAGTATATTATACAGAATGGCAGCTAAAATTATAAAATTTAGAAATAGAACATAAAGAAAATAATAAAGAATATATATATATAGGATCATTTAATGATTCTAATTATAAGAATACAGTCTGATGATGATATAATTAAGTTCTTCGCATCAAAGATAGGCCGAATGGCACTCGTGTTGAAGCGAGAAGAATTTGTAAATATAAGCCATGTTTTTTTTTTCATAATGATGTGCATATACCACATATGAACGTTTTTTACTTAACTCGAATAAACATATTTCGATCGGTTTTGTGTTTATTTTTTTAAAACTGAAATGTAAGTTTTGTAATATTCCTATATTAGATATACATTATAGACATTTAAATGGACGAAAAAAAGTATATTATACAGAATGGCAGCCAAATTTATAAAATTTAGAAATAGAACATAAAGAAAATAATAAAGAATATATATATATAGGATCATTTAATGATTCTAATTATAAGAATACCGTCTGATGATGATATAATTAAGTTCTTCGCATCAAAGATAGGCCGAATGGCACTCGTATTGAAGCGAGAAGAATTTGTAAATATAAGCCATGTTTTTTTTTTTCATAATGATGTGCATATACCACATATGAACGTTTTTTACTTAACTCGAATAAACATATTTCGATCGGTTTTGTGTTTATTTTTTTAAAACTGAAATGTAAGTTTTGTAATATTCCTATATTAGATATACATTATAGACATTTAAATGGACGAAAAAAAGTATATTATACAGAATGGCAGCCAAAATTATAAAATTTAGAAATAGAACATAAAGAAAATAATAAAGAATATATATATATATAGGATCATTTAATGATTCTAATTATAAGAATACCGTCTGATGATGATATAATTAAGTTCTTCGCATCAAAGATAGGCCGAATGGCACTCATGTTGAAGCGAGAAGAATTTGTAAATATAAGCCATGGTTTTTTTTTTCATAATGATGTGCATATACCACATATGAACGTTTTTTACTTAACTCGAATAAACATATTTCGATCGGTTTTGTTTTTATTTTTTTAAAACTGAAATGTAAGTTTTGTAATATTCCTATATTAGATATACATTATAGACCTATAAATGGACGAAAAAAAGTATATTATACAGAATGGCAGCCAAAATTATAAAATTTAGAAATAGAACATAAAGAAAATAATAAAGAATATATATATATAGGATCATTTAATGATTCTAATTATAAGAATACCGTCTGATGATGATATAATTAAGTTCTTCGCATCAAAGATAGGCCGAATGGCACTCGTGTTGAAGCGAGAACAATTTGTAAATATAAGCCATGTTTTTTTTTCATAATGATGTGCATATACCACATATGAACGTTTTTTACTTAACTCGAATAAACATATTTCGATCGGTTTTGTGTTTATTTTTTTAAAACTGAAATGTAAGTTTTGTAATATTCCTATATTAGATATACATTATAGACATTTAAATGGACTAAAAAAAAGTATATTATACAGAATGGCAGCTAAAATTATAAAATTTAGAAATAGAACATAAAGAAAATAATAAAGAATATATATATATAGGATCATTTAATGATTCTAATTATAAGAATACAGTCTGATGATGATATAATTAAGTTCTTCGCATCAAAGATAGGCCGAATGGCACTCGTGTTGAAGCGAGAAGAATTTGTAAATATAAGCCATGTTTTTTTTTTCATAATGATGTGCATATACCACATATGAACGTTTTTTACTTAACTCGAATAAACATATTTCGATCGGTTTTGTGTTTATTTTTTTAAAACTGAAATGTAAGTTTTGTAATATTCCTATATTAGATATACATTATAGACATTTAAATGGACGAAAAAAAGTATATTATACAGAATGGCAGCCAAAATTATAAAATTTAGAAATAGAACATAAAGAAAATAATAAAGAATATATATATATAGGATCATTTAATGATTCTAATTATAAGAATACCGTCTGATGATGATATAATTAAGTTCTTCGCATCAAAGATAGGCCGAATGGCACTCGTGTTGAAGCGAGAACAATTTGTAAATATAAGCCATGTTTTTTTTTCATAATGATGTGCATATACCACATATGAACGTTTTTTACTTAACTCGAATAAACATATTTTGATCGGTTTTGTGTTTATTTTTTTAAAACTGAAATGTAAGTTTTGTAATATTCCTATATTAGATATACATTATAGACATTTAAATGGACGAAAAAAAAGTATATTATACAGAATGGCAGCTAAAATTATAAAATTTAGAAATAGAACATAAAGAAAATAATAAAGAATATATATATATAGGATCATTTAATGATTCTAATTATAAGAATACAGTCTGATGATGATATAATTAAGTTCTTCGCATCAAAGATAGGCCGAATGGCACTCGTGTTGAAGCGAGAAGAATTTGTAAATATAAGCCATGTTTTTTTTTTCATAATGATGTGCATATACCACATATGAACGTTTTTTACTTAACTCGAATAAACATATTTCGATCGGTTTTGTGTTTATTTTTTTAAAACTGAAATGTAAGTTTTGTAATATTCCTATATTAGATATACATTATAGACATTTAAATGGACGAAAAAAAAGTATATTATACCGAATGGCAGCTAAAATTATAAAATTTAGAAATAGAACATAAAGAAAATAATAAAGAATATATATATATAGGATCATTTAATGATTCTAATTATAAGAATACCGTCTGATGATGATATAATTAAGTTCTTCGCATCAAAGATAGGCCGAATGGCACTCGTGTTGAAGCGAGAAGAATTTGTAAATATAAGCCATGTTTTTTTTTTCATAATGATGTGCATATACCACATATGAACGTTTTTTACTTAACTCGAATAAACATATTTCGATCGGTTTTGTGTTTATTTTTTTAAAACTGAAATGTAAGTTTTGTAATATTCCTATATTAGATATACATTATAGACATTTAAATGGACGAAAAAAAGTATATTATACAGAATGGCAGCCAAAATTATAAAATTTAGAAATAGAACATAAAGAAAATAATAAAGAATATATATATATAGGATCATTTAATGATTCTAATTATAAGAATACCGTCTGATGATGATATAATTAAGTTCTTCGCATCAAAGATAGGCCGAATGGCACTTGTGTTGAAGCGAGAAGAATTTGTAAATATAATCCATGTTTTTTTTTTTCATAATGATGTGCATATACCACATATGAACGTTTTTTACTTAACTCGAATAAACATATTTCGATCGGTTTTGTGTTTATTTTTTTAAAACTGAAATGTAAGTTTTGTAATATTCCTATATTAGATATACATTATAGACATTTAAATGGACGAAAAAAAGTATATTATACAGAATGGCAGCTAAAATTATAAAATTTAGAAATAGAACATAAAGAAAATAATAAAGAATATATATATATAGGATCATTTAATGATTCTAATTATAAGAATACCGTCTGATGATGATATAATTAAGTTCTTCGCATCAAAGATAGGCCGAATGGCACTCGTGTTGAAGCGAGAAGAATTTGTAAATATAAGCCATGTTTTTTTTTTCATAATGATGTGCATATACCACATATGAACGTTTTTTACTTAACTCGAATAAACATATTTCGATCGGTTTTGTGTTTATTTTTTTAAAACTGAAATGTAAGTTTTGTAATATTCCTATATTAGATATACATTATAGACATTTAAATGGACGAAAAAAAGTATATTATACAGAATGGCAGCCAAAATTATAAAATTTAGAAATAGAACATAAAGAAAATAATAAAGAATATATATATATAGGATCATTTAATGATTCTAATTATAAGAATACCGTCTGATGATGATATAATTAAGTTCTTCGCATCAAAGATAGGCCAAATGGCACTCGTGTTGAAGCGAGAAGAATTTGTAAATATAAGCCATGTTTTTTTTTTTCATAATGATGTGCATATACCACATATGAACGTTTTTTACTTAACTCGAATAAACATATTTCGATCGGTTTTGTGTTTATTTTTTTAAAACTGAAATGTAAGTTTTGTAATATTCCTATATTAGATATACATTATAGACATTTAAATGGACGAAAAAAAGTATATTATACAGAATGGCAGCCAAAATTATAAAATTTAGAAATAGAACATAAAGAAAATAATAAAGAATATATATATATATAGGATCATTTAATGATTCTAATTATAAGAATACCGTCTGATGATGATATAATTAAGTTCTTCGCATCAAAGATAGGCCGAATGGCACTCGTGTTGAAGCGAGAAGAATTTGTAAATATAAGCCATGTTTTTTTTTTTCATAATGATGTGCATATACCACATATGAACGTTTTTTACTTAACTCGAATAAACATATTTCGATCGGTTTTGTGTTTATTTTTTTAAAACTGAAATGTAAGTTTTGTCATATTCCTATATTAGATATACACTATAGACATTTAAAAATATAGTACGGCTTAAAATAAATATCATACTACACATTAACTTAAGCGCGAGCCAAAGTAAATTAAATCTAATAATTCTTTAGCGGGCTGAAAAGCTGTAGGGCTGCTCGAAAAAGAATAACATAGAGACTATAGAAAGATTTCAAAATATAGTTCTAGGAATCATTGTAAATGCGTCATGGTATCTGACGAATCAAACTCTACAGACCTGAAGATAAATTACATAAAGGATGAAATTATACAAACAGCAAAAAAACATGCTGCGCAAAACTGGAGTCGCGTCCAAATAATATGGCAGTTACACACTGTTAGAGAAGTCTGCGGACATTCGTAGATTAAAGAGGACAAAATTGACAGATCTAATATAAAGTTTACATTATGTATACGTATTGAATGAGACTGGACAGGATTCTTTAGCAAGTCATCTTACACTCATAATCATATTGTGTTCAATCCTAAGATTGGTTTGTCATTGATTTCCAGCTCCGTCAATTCTGTGCCATCCGTTTCATTTCTTCATACGATGACGCCGTCACATCTTCGAGTATCTGTGAAATGTAATCTGTTTGCGGTCTTCCAATCACATTCTTTCATCCCTTCTATTTAGCCCTTCGTGTCGCAGTGCCTATCATTTGGGTTCTTCTTTTTACTATTATTTTTAACCACGTCGGGTTTTCATTAATTCTTCTCAAAACTTCCTCGTCGGTTACCTTATCTGTCCATTTTATTTTTAATAATCTTCTGTAACACCAAAGTTCTAATGCCATCAGTCTTGGCTTCTCGTGTCTTTCATCATTATCCAAGTTTCGCAGCTATATAGAGCAACGCTGAATACATCTACTTGCAGCAGTCTTTTCGGCGAGATCTATGTTTCTCGATGTCAATAAGCTTTTCTTATTATAAAACGCTGCTTTGGGCGATTCTCCGTTTTATAATATCCCTTTTACTCGTACCATCTTTGGTTATTACGTTTCCCAAGTAACAAAATTTTACTTGTTCTACTTTTTCTCCCTTAATATCGATATTAAATTGATTCCTTATATTGTTATATTTATTGCGTACTAATTTTTTGGTCTTTATTTCGTTTACATCTTACACTAAGATATTAAATTTGCTCAACAACCTATAATAATGTAAATTGGCAAATGAATTAAAAAAAAAAAATAGCTTGAATGACTCGAGGCGGGAAATAGGTTTTTTCCCCTCTAATTTTGTCGGCGATAAATTAAAGTTAGAGGAACTAGAATTGTTTCCATTTTTATTTGTTTTTTTTTACGTAAATAAAGTTCAACGAGCGTTAAAAATAACGCATTAGTCGTTTTTTAAAAATAATAATAAAAATCAAATTAATTATTTAAACATTAATACGAGAATATAAAAACACGGTCTGATTAAATTATTTTTATTATTACGCAACATATACGTGCGATACAATAAGCGAGATGAAAAATCAACAACAACGAGAAATGTACACAACATTTTCTTAAAATTACTATCACAGTATTCAAATACTTTACAATTTTGATGTGCATGTAGGAATTTATTAACTAACGTAAAATTTTAAAAAGTACTCACGCATAAAATAGTAAAAATAATAATAATTTTTGTATATTAACCCCTGGCATTCGAACAAACTGAGCAATTCCATCGTTATTATTATTATCGTAGAACATTCTATTTTGAACAATTGAAAACGTGATAACGAATTCAATGCGGTTTTTTTTTCTTTATTATTATATTAAAAATGAAAAATACTTAAAATTAGCACTTTTGACGAAAGATCATTAATAAAAACAAGCTAAATCTACCGATCGAGCTGAATTCTGCTCAAAACTTACAACTGTCGCCACAGATTCTATATCGACCAAAAATCCGGCCAACCCTTATACCACGAATAAGGGTTGAAACAGGATGCGATTTTCGAGCAATGTTTTGAATTTGACTAAGTCACTTCTGGAGATTTTAGGACATATATCCGTTCATCCCCTAAGTTGAACGCACTTAAGGTTCGAAAATGGAAGTCTTTTTTTACTATTGTAAAAAAAATGTACCGACAGAATTTTCTAAATGCCCTAATAAACATTTTCTCTTATAAAGATCATCACTCTTCCCAGTTGTAAAGGGGGTTGAAATTTTCGACTATTCTGATGAAATCGTTTAAATAAAACATCGAGAAAAAAAATTTATAAAAACGCTATGTAAAAATTTATTTTACCCTGCATTCTAAATTATATAAATAAATGTTCGTCGACGAAGTTAATAATTTACCAATGGAATTGCTCTGGAAAACAAAAAATAACAATTCGAAAATTATATATATATATATATAATAACGATATTAATATGAAATGGTAACAATAAATACTGCTAATATATATATATATATATATATAGTTACTTGCGCAATGTTCGTCGAAATTTAGGAACTGACAATTTTATATTTTGTTGGTTTATTTTTTAAATAATATTCCGTTAAAAATTAAGTTTAAATAATTGTTCACCGTTTCATCATCAATTTCAAGCAATCGATATAGCGAAAGAAAATATTATAGAAACTAATACGTACGACCAGTTTAAATGTAAGAATTTAAGCAACCCAAGATATTTTGTTCCACATGAAAATACTAAGTTTATATTATTAAGTAAAAGTATATTTATAGAGGAAACTGACCGCTTTATATATTGTAGTGAAATTTTTACAATCGCAATATACGAGATACGAGACCTGGACAAGAAAATATCGAACTGTTCAAGCCCGATCAGAAAATAAAGCGAAAATATGCGCGATTCCGGTACTAACGCATCTTGCAGAACCTGATCCTTAACGAAGGAAATTATACATAGCAAAGTGTTAGACGGATCATCCAAATAATATATGTTGGAAGTGATACGTATCTTACCAATTCTTTTTTTGTTTTGTTTTCTCTATGACACACACACACACCCAATTCAATCTTTAAAACGTTGTGATTATGTTCATTAAGTTATTTCGTAAAATGAACAATGCGTTTAGAAGCGTCTATTTTCATCATCGTTACCACAACTTTATCGCATTAAGCCACAAAAATATTAGTCTATGCATACGTCATTTGTTTCATTATGTTCATCTTTACGGTATATTTTATATCGGAAATAGCGAAAAACAAAAAATCCTATAACTACGCAGAAAAAAAAAAAAGTAATAGACATATATATTAAAATTATCGAAAGGCAACTAACGTAATTTGCGGATTCAATTTAAAAAAGCGCAATCGAAACACATTTTTTCAAAGTAGAAAAACAACTTTTCACGTAGAATACAGCTTTTAGAACATTTTATTTAGCTTTTTAATTAGTTTCAAATATTTCAACCGCTGCAGAAATCGGAACTTTTAACATATAATATAGATAGTCAAAGAAGATGCCTTATCAACTTAGAGGACTTTTCAATATTTGACAACGACTGATATGAGAAAACACGCTGGTTAAATGAACGAATTAGATAAATATTACTGCGTTACAACGCATAAAACCGTTCATCGGGTCGAAATTGGCCGTACGCATCGTAAATAAATATCGAAATGTAAAATATATCAAAAGGGGAAAAAATGAAGAATAACTTCAACATTTAGAAGTAAATTAATTATTTTATAACTATAGAAAGAAAAAAGTATTGATCAATATTATATAATAAATAAATAAATAAATATATATATATATATATATATATATATATATATATATATATATGTCTATATAATAATTAACAGATTATTACGGACCGAAAATAAAATAATATTTATAACACATATAATATTTCTGTATTATATTATATTTTTTCAATAAAAGTATTTCGAATTTGAACACATACCTCTGTATTTATATTGGGCTTCATTTAAAAGCGAACATTAAAATAGGTTAATCGCATATATATAACGAAGAAAAGAATAACGATAGTGAAACAAATTAACACAGCTTGACTTACACGAAAATTCATGAGTTTCCTAATTTTAGTATATTTAAGTATCCGAAATATAGCATTCGTAATAATGCAAATACAGAAAAATTTCATTTACATATACACACTATACATACACACACATATATATATATATATATATGTGTGTGTGTGTAAGCGTAGAAAATAACAAATAAAAAGACTTATAAATTGTACTCGTGTTTTACTTTTATTTCGTTTTTTTATTATAAAGATATCGCATATTTTGGATCGTACGGAGAAATAAATAAAACAAATACACAGGCATGAAGTAAAAAGTTAAACATCTAAATAAGTGAGCGTCCGCTTATATTAAACTACGTTAACCATCAGCCACCGCCATTTACTAATGTAAAATATTGAAATGTAAAATTAAATTTCTATATCGAATAAATTTTTTTCTCGTAGGAATATTTTTTTTTTTTTTTAAATTTAATCCGTTACATTAAAAAACACGAGTGTCGATTTAAAGTAATGTAAGGAGAAATTTTTGATCATTAAAAACATGGAGAAGTGTAAACGAAACGAACCTACGTTGTACATAAATTAGCGGGGGATAGTTTATATAAATAAATTATATGAACAATTAGGAAATATATTCTAGACGTCGATATACGTTAATTCTGTTATTATAATTTTAGTAATAACGATGTTTTACTGTTAACGAATTTAGAGACGTATTAAAATTTAAAAAAAAAAGGGAAAAAAACGAAGAAAAAAAGAATAGTAATGTTATCGTTACTATTTTTATAGGTAGGAGTAGTAATTTAGTAGTGATAAGGTCAATAGAGGACAACAGGAGTCATAGTGAAATAAAATAAAGATATAAACATAATATAAGATATAACCTCGATTTAATGTTGAGAAACTAACATTAATTTCTAATCTGAACGAAAAAAATTTAATTAAATATATACGCAGAATTTTAAAATACAAACGTGAAATTTAATCGTGTATTATATTTCGAATGAATTTATGAAAAAATTACTGTAGGAAAATTTCCGATTGTACACACACACACACATACATATATATACACTCTAAGAAAGCAACAGACAGACTTAATTACGCAAAAAAAAAAATTTAAATAAAACGGGTTTTTTTACACACACACAGACACTGAAAATAGATAAAAATGTAGCGATTAATAATAGAGAAAAATCGATGAATTTGTAAAGTTTCGCAGATAAACAGAAACGATGTAAGAGCCATAGAAGAAAAGTCACAGTGAAAGGATTATACATATGTGATTATTATTATCTTCATTCGTACTTACCTTTGAATATAAAATCGGCCAGCATTCAAAGTACTAATTATACGCAACGTAAGTACGTGCGCATAACGATGTTATACGCAGTGGTGCGTCAAATTAACAGTAGTAACGATGATGAAAAAATGTTATGCCATGAACTCGAATCTTACCTTCGACCATATCGGATCGACAGTCGAGCGCTGTAGCAACTGTTCCACCACAAGATAAATATAACTTATTGTCTATCTAATTTGTATTCTATTCTATTATATATATATATATATATATATATATATATATATATATATATATATATATATATATATATATATAAACGGTAACTAATTGACCCTTAATTTTCATTTTGATTTAATTACAAGTTTACAATTCTAATTTGTTTATCACACTTTTAGTCGTTTGAAAATTACTAGCCGTTTTCATAGATTATTTTTACCATAATCGAATAAATCTTAAATAATTTAATTATCCTGAAATAATTTATTGATTTAAGTATATTTTCAGACAGATGCCATACGCAAGTTTTTTTTTTGTTTTATCTTTTTTTCTTTCTTGCATTCTATATCGATATATATTAAACGTCCTTTATTAACAATTAAATTTCTTATCTGATTTTACTGCTGTTGTAGTAAACAGCATTATCAGCTTTGTCTTTTATATTCTTATTAATGTGAAATACATACGCCTTCACAAACAATGTATGAAACGTGAACAATAAACGATCATTAGAATGTATCACGTTCTATATATAAGCTATTATCACTGCGTAACAATAATAGAAAGCACGACGTCATTTCAGTGACTTTTGAGATGTAAAAAGACTTCATCACACCTCTCTTAAATAAAATAATCTCTAATATTTTTGTCGAGATACATACAAATATGCATATGCTCGGTTAATACATCGTTAAATATACGTATATGGATGTATTTAGGATTCAAGCGTTAATTCGGAAACAATGGTAAACGTACTATGACTACATATTTTAGCGATAACGCCCCACTAGGTTACAAAAAAACAAAAATACTGAGTAAGATCAGATTAAAATTAACACGCCAAAATCGAAATATTTTTCATCGACTCCAAATACGCGGAAATTAAATATTAATAGAAAGAAAATGACACGAAAAAAATTATCCTAATTTTAACGAATACGTTAAGATGAAGATATTTGCTTTCTTCGCTGTTGACGGAACAAATCAGAATTTTCTATTTCTTCATTTACCGAGACTGACAAACGCTAAGTGCGTTGAATGATTGACCGAATCAATAATTTTGTTCGATTATATAAAAAAAAGATACATACTCCTAAATCGGAATAAAGCAAGTTAGAGAAATTGTCCTAATTAAAAGATTTTTCACGAAAAGATTATCTCGAAAAATATAAATCACTATTACAATAAACAATTCGGAAATCGCCTAAATCAGGATTAATGTCGCTGAAAATAATCCCGTAAAATACGAACAGACTACATTAGAAAATATATACGTATATAGTTGAGAAACGGTGACCATTATAGTCTAAGTGTGTAAATTATGCGTTAAATAAGATAATATGAAACTAGATTTATTGTTTCAAATAAAAAGTATCTATCGAAATAACCTCGCGTACAACAGTTATACGGCTGAGAAACTAGGTCAATATAAAGGACGTAATGTTTGTCATCCAAAAATTATCGAAACATATATATTACTCGAATAAATTATATTCCAATTAATGTTAGTTCGATCATTTAATGGGAATCGTACGAATTGACGGTGAAAGGTAACGCGCGGTCGTTCGAAATTACGGTAGAAAAAATGCGATCACCGATACAATCTAAAAAACTGGAACAAAAGTAAACATTTTGCGATAGCCAGGAACCGGAATGAATAGAAATTATTTACACGTGAGATCGTAAAGCAATTAATAAGAAACAAGTGAGAATAAAAATAATCATCCAAACTATAGATAGACGGATGGATGAATAAACGAAACAAAAAAACCTGCTATCCGCTACACGATTTCATAACATCGGTTTAATTTAGCAACATAGCAAGCCCGTGATCGAGTGAACTAGAATAATAGAATATCACGATCACTGCCCCGATCTGTCTATCCACTACTGGAACGTAACCCCTTCTCTAACGATGTTGTCACGTAATGAGTAAACATGAAGATTGAAAACGAAAAAAAAAAAACAATTACCAGAACAATTCTCGGACCTAATTATGAAAATGACAAGAAAGTAAATAATAATTGGATGCAGTAACGCACACGGAAAAGAAGATATATGTTCTATAATAAACAGATAAAAGATATTCTCGACTTTTTTAACGAGTAAAAAAAAATGCGAACAGGTTGGTTTGTTTAAAAAAGACTTAATAAAGATATTAAGCAAATATTTAGAAAGAAAAAATTAAAAATATTGGAAAATTTTAAAGAAAAAAAATCGGCGAAGAATAAAGAAACATCAGATATAAAATCGTTGAATCGTGCTGAAATATTATTTCAATTAATTAACCTACAACGAAACAGACCTACCGAAAAACTATATATAATCACTCAATTTTTTTTATTTACATAAGAATCCTATCCTAACTCAAAGACCACATGACGATCTCACGCATGATAAAACAACAAACAAAATTATTGGATAGAACGTTGTTGTATGGCAAGACGATGATAGGTAAACCAAACGTTGCAGTAGTGACCGATTCACGTCATCGTATACGAGGAATAACTAGATGGAGGAATGATATTGTGAAACGGACAGAAATTAATTATTTTCGATAATAAGATAGAAGACGTTGGAATTGTTTGGGGAATACCTACACTCGGCAGTGGGTTGATATAGGTATATCATCGTGATATATATATAGTTTTTACTAAAGTATCCGGAAAATTTAGTAAGAATGTATACAAATATTTTTTGGTACATATTACGTTATCCATATAAGTGTTAGTAGCGAGTTCAATCTATTCAGTTAGTAGTAAAAAGTTACTTATCAACGAATAAACTTTAATTTATGCGACATTTCTGAAATAATTAAATTAGTCGTGAAGGAAAAAGATTAGAAATATTGTTTTCAATATCTCCCGCTTAAAAGTAAACTAAATATAACTAAAATTGCGCGACTTTAAATACGAACAAGCGTGCGTTTAAAAATAAACATACAATAGATCTGTTTTTTTTTTCTTAGTCGTTTGCTCATCGCGAGCGTCTCAAATTGGCCTCTGTTTTGGCCGCTTCTTATTGTACCGGTTCGAATTTGATCGTTCAGTATTGTTATCGTGTATATATATATAGAGAGCATTCTCTGAAATATTGTTACATCTATTGACGAACCGATTAGAATACATTTTTTTCCAGACTATATAATATAAAAATATTTTTTAATGGACATGTCTTTACAGCTTACCCAACGTGATACTGTACGTCTGAACTAGCTCGCATTTCTATAAATGCGGACAACTTCTCCGGAAACATCGACATGTCTGGAAACAGATATAAATTATGAAAACGGAGATTGTACGGAGGACCGTTACACGATGAACGCGGTAATTAAGGTACAGTTCAGAATAAGGACATTCGAAAAACGCATGATCAGGATCATAATTTCAGTATGTATATTCGATTTATTTCGTTATTTAAATATAGGTAGGCGAATCTTTTAAACTGTTAGAGCAAGCTTCGCACGAGACGGCGTCTTTAGAATTAACTAAAGTACAATGCGGACATTGTTTACCGCCGCTAATTAACGGTTTCGCTTCGTTACCGGCTGAACGACTTTTACCGCACATTTCGCAAACGCGATTTTTTTTCGAATTGCGATACGTACACGTATTACATTCCCAACCCTCGACGACACTAGCGCCGCCGTTGTTAGTTTTAATTCTACCGTAGTAGTAACCGTTTACTATATCCTCGCTTCCGCCTCTATCTCGATGAGACGACGGCTTGATTTTGGAATCGACGCTGGGTGATGAACGATCGTTCGTCAATTTTAAACCTTGCAAAGATTCGGATATTATCGCTAATTTCGCCGAAGTGGAATTATATTCGGAGCTGCCGCCGTTCGAATATTTAACGATTTTCGATTCGCCGACGTTAGACGGTAATGATTGTTTATCTTTACATCTGTCTCGAGTAGAATCTTTATCTTTCTTAGCGACGTAATTGATTCGACTAATACCGCTACTACTATTATTATTACTATCTATTTTATAACCGGAATATTCGTCGAATATCGTCGAATTACTTCGATGTGCATTACTATCGATTAGCGTCGAATTATCGACTTGTCGTTTATTATTATTATTACTACTATTAACATTATTATTATTATTATTATTACTTATATGTTTGGACTCTGTTAAACGTTGCATACTACGAGTTCGTTGCCGATCGCAATTCTGTCTACGATGATGATAATTATTATCGATATAACACAAATCGGAACCGTTATTATAATCGATATTTATTAGTTTAGCGGTAGGTACGCTACTATAATCGCCGACATCTTTTTTTTTATAACGATAGGAAATAGAACCGTCCTTGCTAGCGTTACTATTAGCGGTAAAACTATTAGTAGTATTAGTATTAGCGGTAACGTGACTACAACAAGCTCGATAACCATTTTTACCGGCGGTTGTTAGACACTTGGACGGACGCTTAGTATTATTTTCGACGACTTTACAGCAACGTTGAATAGCGTCATTGTTGCAACAGCAACAATCATCGCGACAATGCGACGCGTACAGATAACATATACCTTGAACAGCATCCTCGACCGAACATATACGAGCCTGGCGGAACTCTAATACATCGGCTAACGACGAGGCTGGAAGATGCTTCGAAATTTCTTGGTGTACGGCGAATATTACCTGAGAAAAGAGATAACAATTCAAAACTTGTCCGGGCGTTTGTATACTGTTCTCTCTCCCTCTCTATCTATCTCTCTCTATATATATATATATGTGTCTGTGTGTAGAATGCGTTATATGAAACAGAACTAGAACAAGTTAAAAGCCGAGGACGATTATCGAAGATAGCTGTACCCATAAAAAAGAAATTCGATCGCGAATAAAACAGTCGAGAACAGAACCGATAAAAAACGAAGAAATCGCTGGCAACAGTTAAATTTCTAAAATGTTACATATCATCTTTATCCTACCATACGACAGCGAGAGTTTGACAGAAAAGCGCGTCTTCCGAACTAGACTTATATTGAAAATTCGGCGGATGTTAGAAATTACGAATGAAGATGTTCTAAATCGAATGAAGAGACTCCCGGAATTACTGTATTGAATCAATTATGGGGAAGAAAACTTTCAGGTAAAAGACTAAAATACCATTCTCAGAACTCGCGGAGGAAGTACATTTATCCACGGATCAGCCGAACGGCCAATTAAAATATTTAAGTCTATCATGTGAAAAAAAAAAATACATTTCTTATATTCAGCATATATTTATCTTAATAAAAAGTTGCGAAACGAAATAGAACTTAAATAAAAATACAAGTAAGTTCCATACGAAACAATTATAAACAGAAGCTACAATAATCCTGAGAAGAAATAAATTACTGGGATTTTGAAAAATTTCGATTTCCGAATAAAAGTTACATCAACACTTCCGATATTCGAAAAATAGAATAAATAATATACTTTTTTTTTTTAAATGTACATAGACATTTAAGATTTATAATTATAAACACAGGTCCTCCGCTAGGAAATATAATTTTCTAATCGGATAAAATCATTATTAAAGTGAAAATAGTCGAACTATAGATAGGAATATAATAAAGAATGCAATTCGATAGAATAAATATTGGAATAATATGTAAAATAACTACAAAGGAATTACGAACGTTAGCTCGCACACACGTAAATGTGGAAAATATAATCGCCGAATACGGACAAACATCAGCACAGACGTATTGTGGCCGAATGTTGAGAAATTAATTGTAAAATAAATAATTTAAAATTAAATTAAATACGTACCTGACATTCGGTTAAAGCGATTAAGCAATCCAAAGAAACGGCGCAAATTAATTTTGGATCTGTCGAAATATTAAATATCAGCTGACAATCGGAGGATTTTCGTTGGTACCCCATTAGCTTCAACATTTTTTCAGCACCGATTAAATAATTTTCCACTTGATGTTTATAATAACCGCAATAAGTCTGAAACGTAGAAATATAAATATATATAAAATATTATTATACATATTTAACTCCTAGGTTATAGAAAAGTGTAACAAAATGGGACGGGTAAGAGAATTTTTTTACCGTCATTTCGAGTTAATAGCTAAGAAACCCCGGAAAGAATCGAAGAAACAAAGAAAGTAAAACAAGCAGTGCTGTCAGATCTACCGTTTTTTTTCCAATATTTAATTTATTAATTCCGGTTTTTTTATGTATATATTTTGATGTCCACTTATCTTTTTTCCAACCACCACTTATTATTATTATTAAAATATCACTTACGTGTTAGAATATTAATTGCAGCGGGAATATAGAATTACAGAAAAGGGATGCATCAGCGTCAAAGTTAAACAGTTCAAAGTTGTATGCGCAAATGTGCGGTAAAGAAAATGTTAAAAAAAAAGCAAAGTGAAGCTAAACAATATATTTTGAGTTACACAATTTTGGAATGTTTCCAATATCATATTTTACTTCTTTTTTTTTTTTTTTTTTTGTAACAACTATAGCTTAGAGCAATAGGCAACACTGAAAATAGGCATTATAAGATCACAACGGCAAATAGTTCGCCATCAACTATTTCGAGTAGATAAAGCTACTCTAAATACGGAATGGATAAAAGACGCAAACGCTGAATCATTTTATTTCGTGGGATGCAGGTTAATATTAAAAACGTGTATGATATTCGAGTCGTTTGGTTTAGAATAAAGGCGATAGATAACGCAACCAAACTAGTCTTTTACGTAAATTTCGATATAATATATGAAGAAATAAACAGGAATAAAATTTTAAAATTAAAATTTCGTTCTATTTTGGAAAATTGTATTAGAATTTTATTATCAAACTTTAATTGGTATTTTGTCCCGCGTAATATATCGTCGAATTATTACGAATAACGATGCGACCAAAACTTAACAGTATCAGCCCCGCAGCTAAATAGAGGGCATTCAGCGCCGTCAATTATCTTCGTCCGGATCGTAGTTAATAATCTTCAATGGGTGGAAAATTCGTTATTTCTATTTTTATTTCATTATTTATTTTATCGTTTATATGCGTTACTTGTCTTTTTATATATATATATATATATATTTACCCTTTTGTTACATATGTATTAATTTATTCGTAAATTACGTTCATTTCTCATGTAAAGAATAAAGTTTCGAATCGTTATCGATTTCGTTGCTCGTAAATGATAAATTAATTCTATTACATAAATGAAACAAGAAAACGTTAGTACTTGCACATTGAAAATTATGAAAATTTTAGCATAAAGTGTATTATCATTATAAAATACTCGTAAAATGGTAATATAATATATATCGCGTCATAATAAATAGAAACTATCCTATTATCGAATCCCAAATTATCTGAAATTCTAATTTTGTTGAAAATTACTTAATTAACACCGAATTAAAACCTTAAACGTACCTCTCTAATGACCAAAATTAATAACAGTGTTTGTTAATATTCAATTATACCTACCAGCGGATTAAGCGCACATATATATATATATATATATATATATATAAAATTGAATTAATGACAACAAGAAGAACCATATATAAAACGTATAATTAATTTATTTCTAACTATATATAGTTTTTATTTTATTATTAAAAACTGTTTATTATTCAATTTTTACATGAAAATTGTGTAACTGGTAAAAAGCTTTGTTATTGTATTAGTGACTTACAAAACACTACATCCTATATACGTTTATATACATGAACATTTTTTTCGCGTAATTTAATTTCAGCTTGGATGGAAGAAAATACAATCGTTTATAACATCAGTCTTGTTGAAAAGACGGTCTCTCACGATTTAAAGCCTTCTTTATTTCAAAACGTTCTAAAAAAAAACTTTAATATTTTAAATATAGGATAATCCAGAGAAGACTGATGGATTTGACTGTTACAAAGCAAAAGGCGTACTCCACGTTTACTGTACACACGAGAGATTCATTTTTGTAATTATCACGGTATTCTATGATGAGAAGGAACGCCGCGCGTTTTGCGTGGAACGTCATTTTCGGCGTGAATCGATCACGACATTGCAAAGAGAGTTTCGAAAAGAAAATCAAATTTACGCGGTGTAAACTTTATCTAGCAATTCAATTTTAAGGTGAGATGAAAACTTTCGAGAGACAGCTTTTGTAACGGATAAAAAAAGTCCTGGACAAAAAAAAAACGTTTCGTACTCTCACAAACATCGATCGAATTCGAGAAGCGGTCATTCGGAGTCCTGGAAGCTCTGCTGTCGTGAGAATCTGTTCGCCGTATATTGCTGGAAGACTTGAAATTTTATCCTTATAAACTGGTAATAACTCACGAATTAAAAAGTACCAACCATGCACAACGAAAACTTTTTGTCGAAACGACGTTACAAAAAATCGAAGAAGAAGAGATCGATTTAAACAAACTTTTGATGAGCGATAAAGCTCATTTTCAGTCATCTGGATTCATAAACAACAGAAGCTGTCATACAGCGAGCGAGTAGCCGTCTGGCCTAAAGTGGCCAAGTGGAGCATTATTTTTTTCACTGGTATTGTCAACTGGACGCGCTATATCGATATGACAAACTCGTTTTCGCTTCCAACACTTCGTCATCGTCGTCTGGGCTATACATGGTTTCAACAAAATGATGCGACGTGTCACGGCAAAAATGCTCGCACTACTAAAAGAAATGTTTGGAAACCGAATATTGTCGCGTCGCACGGATTTCGCTTGACCTTACCAGATTTTTTTGTGGGTATACCTTAAGAGCCGCGTTTACGAAACACGTCCACCATATCTTGAAAACTCGGATTTCTGAAGAAATTTCAAAAATTCAACGACCTATGTTCGAAAATTTTGTCTGAATGAATGTATTGTATTGCAAATGGGGTCATCTGAACGACATTGTGTTCCACAAATAATTGTAAGCTAATCCCTCGGTTTTCTTTTTTTTTTTTTAAATAAAATTTCATTCAAAAATTTTGGTCTAGTATTCAAAAAACAAAACTGTCGGTCTTCTCTGGGTCACCCTATAATTCTACGCGTTTCATCAATAGTCATCGTGTCTTCGAGAAGGATAAAGCATTTGACAACCTTATATCAGATTTCAAACTTGCAGAAGTTTTCTAAATTCTTTTCTTTCGCTCTGTACCTTCCTGAACAGATCGATGGCCGTTGACTGTGTCCACTTGTAATATTTCTCAAATTAAACGAAATAAAGCTTTGAGCAGATATCTTCCAAATAGTTTTTAACACATCAAACATGTGTGTAGAAAATTTTAGAATTCGAAAAGTATTATGTAGACTTCTCAACAGCATAATGAAATAAAAGTCGGCGATATAAATAGTTTGGACGAAAATGATCGAAAAAATTATATAAACCATAAATGATTTAAATCGTAATTTTCCCTCGTAAACTATATATATATATATATATATATATATATATATATATATATATATATATATATAATCAATAAATAAATTTATACTATAAATTATGACGTATGTATTATGATATATTTAAGAATTTATAATAATTAAAGTTATTCCTCAATCTAATAAATATTTAATAATCAATGATATTGAAATTATATTAAATTTATTTGTTAAAATATAATAACTAAAACTAAAAAAGAATCGAACTTTATGTGCTAAAATTAATAATGTGAAAATGATTTATAAATAAAATATTCAGATGTGAATTGAGAATACGAAAAATAATTTAAAATATACTGTTTAATAGTGATAAATATGACGAATTAATAACAATACTCTTCAAATGAAAATCAAACTGTCATATATAATGAACGTTTCGCATAAAACATGACATAGTATAAGCTTAGCTTAATACAATGTTACAGGTGATCGCGTATAATATTATGAATACATAAAATGTACGGCAAAAAGAATGTATATAAACAATTAACTATCCAAATTATAATATTTAAGTGTAATAGAATATTGACACACATACATTATCTAAATGAAGTTGTACAGATGATTAAGAAAAAAATAACGATCAACATTATGAAAAAGAAACAAAAAAGTTGAAGCATTCTGATCATCTGACCCGACTTTCAAGATACTACTTAATATTTTATTAGGAAAAACTGTGGGTAAAAGGAAATTTTGACGAAGGGACCAATATTAAATAATTAGTCCATGCAGCTGAAAATACAAAAACCAGAAACTACTTCACCTAATTTATGATCGAGATACACAGTCCATATTTGAAGAAGAAATTATAGAATAAAAACATTATAATTTTATCATTACTGTCGTTAGAAAGTCACTTATAAAAACTGAACATAGAGTGAACAGTTTCAATAATGACATACAATAGTAAATTATTTTACTAAATTTGCATTTCAAGTATTGTTATTAGTTGTTTAAATTTAGTGTGTCTTATTTTTCAAATCCTTTAAATAATAATATAGTAAACCACAACCTAGTGAAAAACAAAACAGATTTCAGCTTTTTTGAATAATACCGAGTAGTCAACAAATATTTAAAAATATTAAAGATAATCGACTAAAATGAATAAATATCTTTTTCTAACCAAAAATTCATTCGTTTACATCATTACATGTTATTTATAAAACTACGTACTTAGTATCATTAATATTACATAAATAAAAAAATAAAAAAAGATATAAATTACTCAAAAAACTCGTTTAAAACAACATGCACAGTTCAGATAAGACAAATAATGATATAAACACAGTTTTTTAATGTAGATTATTAATTATAAATTTTGTTGCATACGCAGCTTTATTATTATTTTTTTTTCGTAATAATATCACAGGGAGAAAAATAAAAATATTTTATCGAGACAAGATTATTTTTGTTTTAGAATGGGCATGTTTTTGGGCTTAACGAAATGTCGGTTTAACTTTTTTAATTTTCATATTCTTCGAGCATATTTATACATAAGCCTACATTATGATTGATTTTTTTTAGCTATTGTGTGGGCTACATTACAATAAATAAATATTAAATATTTTCGGATGAGAAGTTGTAAGATATGTTCATATTTACAAACAAAATTTTAATAGAAATTAAGAACATTTATTTTTAGGGCTGTGTTTGCAAGATCCAATAACCATAAAGCGATAACAACGTGACAGCTTTTAGGTAATATTAAACATAAATAAATTAACAAATTTCCCGATAAAATTTGAAAATAAATACACCGACTTCAAGAATAATTAAATAAAAATTAAATAGAAAAGTATTATAAAACGAATTATCGAAAAATCTGGAAATACTGAATTATATTACTGGGGTATATTTAATGATACGTAATATATGAAATTGTACATACCGTGATTTCGTGGAATTCTTTTCTCCACGGTTGGGAAAACAAATTATTTGCGTACGCTGCCAATGCAACCCAGGAATTGATCAGTTTTAAAAAATTACCAGCTTTAATTTTCTGAATACTTCTATGTAAAACTTCCGCAGTTTCAGAGAAATTGAACTTCTGGTGATGTGGTACCACGCACAGCAATTCGTGAATATATTCTAAAATAGATGATAAATACAAAAATATAAAAATCGTTTATCATTTTCAATTTTTACTGTAATAAAATATTTAAATTGGATTTATTAAAGAACGTCGGTTTATAACGCATTAGTATCTTCCACGGTTTCCAGTACCTGCAACTGGGATCATTAACGTCATCAGAACTTTTTTGAACAACTTTCGTAATTAGACTATAAATAAAACCGAGGAATTGTCTGTTAATATTTAGTTTTCAAAATATCATGTATAGACAAGAGTTTTTTATACTACGGAAAACACCATTACCCCGTACGTACATAACGCTTATTTCTACCCGGTCATAAATAAGGGCAATTTACTATAATACTAATCATCTACTGTTATAATTAAAAATTTATAGGAACTTGCAAATATGAATTATCATCCGTAAAATTTTGCAATTCTTTACAAAAATAACCTAAAATCAACATTTTAAGAGTTATGACGTTATAAATCATTTTTAATGAGCAAGGAAAAACAGATTTGGGGAAGTCAAAATTATATTATTTATTTTAAAACAGAAATATTCGAGAAAAAGATTAAAAGAGAATATAATACAAGTATTTTTACTTCCACAAGTATACCAGGTTTAACCATGTAAAGATTTTGAGATTATCAAACAAAAAATTATTACAATAACTCTAATAACCTTGTTTTTAATTTAAGACTAAAATAATTAATTTAATTTAAAACGTAAAAAAGAACAAATATCAAAAGCGACAAAATTTTTTTATAATTAATCCACATAAACCTGTACTGTTAACAATCACAAAACTAGTATTTTTCATAACTAATTTAATTTTCCGTATTTCTCTCTTCGATATCAAATAATTTATACTATATTCATTATTTAGCTGAGTGTATAAATTTCATTTCTTTTTAATGTAAAATATAAGTTCATTAATATTAAATATTTTTCCAAATATAAACAGATATTTAAGAAAACCATTATAAATAATGTCATATGACATTGATGTATACGCATAGTGTCGAGTAAACATTTTAATAGGCAAAAGATTGAGTAACTAAAAAAATGTAAATCTTACTTTGAAGGCTATTGCGATATTTTAGTTTAAGGGATAAATCATTTTCCGAAAGATACAATATATGATCAGAATTTATTCTCAATAATAAGTCCCTTATCAAATCGTGAATACAGCTTGATGCCATTTTGATTCTTCATTTCATAAAAAACCTGCATTAAACAAATTGTACTTTAAGAAATTTTCGTGTAAATCTATTATATGAAAATCACAGTAAATAAATTATCTAAGCTTAAACAAATACAAATAAAACACTATTTATATATAAGGAAATAAGTTACACATTATTCTTTCTTTTTTTATGGAACAATATAAGTGAAAAATAACTATTCAAAAAAATCTTCAAAAATAAAAAATTCAATGCCTTTCATTATGATGTTGGTTTCGCTTTCGTAAACAAAAAACAAATTAATGTTATAATAAAACACACACACTACATTTTGTGAAGCGAAAAATTTATAATATTGTTTAAATGACGGAAAAAAGATTTTACAATGAAAATATTAAACCACATATCAGCGCAATCACAATAAAAACATCAAAATCGATTACTTTTCTATAAACATATTTTGTACGCAATAAGATCTACGGATCCCGAGACTACGGAATAGATAAAATTTTTTCTTAAATATAATACACTTTCGATTTTTAATTTTGATAATAGTTATTGTATAGTTCTAGTTCTATTATCTACTTATAAGATTCCGAATTAATTTAAATAAGCTAGCAATTTGTAACTGTAACCATTGATTTTTGGTTTTGAATTATACTATACTATTGTACAGTGCGTGTATTCCTTTAAATTTTTAGACGACAGTTTTACTGAAGGGGAATTAAAAATAATTAAATACCGGAAAGTATTTATAAAATCTTAATTTTTTGTTGTTATTGAAAGTTAGTTATTGTTATAATGTTGCCAATTGAAATTTAATTAGCATAATCATGTTACCAATTCAAATTTATAAACAAACTTTCGAAGATGTATGTTTAATAATATATTTTGTTAATATTAATTACTTTCTACTGTTTGTCTTTATGGTGTAATAAACTACAACTTAATATCGGATTTAATGTGGCGTTTACGATACTGTATATAATCTCCAATATTTTTTTCTTCTCTACACAATTTTTAAAGTGGTACTGATATAATGATATAATGATATAATGTGATTTGTTCATTAGTAATGTTTTTATTATGAGCAATAATTTGTTCAAACAACATAAATTTTATGTTATTTGTAATAATTAAATCAAACGTGTTTGCTTCAATATTTGTAGGCGTTAGAAACGAATCAAACATGTATTAATGATTGGACAGAGCATAAGAAAAATTTACAGGAATTAAAGAAGAATTTAGAAAATTATCCAAAAGAATTATCACATGAGGTTCTTGTTCCACTAGGAAAGCACGCTTTAATAAGAGGTAAATTAGTGCATACGAATGAAATACTCATCAAATTTGGTAGCGATACATTTATTAAAAGAACTGCTCACGGAGCTCGAGAGACATGTGGGCGACTTATAAATTGTAAGTGAAATAATGTATTGTATATGCTAACGTTGGTTTAAGTTAATAATTTGACATATCTGTTTAATTTATTTTTATTCGTTCATTCATCAAGCTGTATATTCGTGTAATAATATCGATTTTAACATAGTGTTACTTCGAAACAATGATAGAAGATAATTGTGTATTTAAAGTCACAAGCCTTAGTTAAAAACAAAAAAAACAACTTCAATTGTATTTGATGTTATGTTTTGTTTATTTTAGAACCTATAATATGCGTCGCGTATTACAAAATATCTCTATACGTGCTAACTCATGCTTACGTTTATGATTGCTAATGGAACATTTTCCAATTCATGTAATTATAATAAATACTGATAATTAAAAAATAACATATCTAATTGTGTATTATTTTTCCTAAGATTGCGATAAATGGATTGACGGATTTAAAAAAGAACAACAATTATTATCTTCAAATTTATCGGCCATTTTCAATCCTGATGTATTTGGTTCTTCCGAAGAACAATCTGTTGACATTACCGAACCGTACGACGAAGAAGTAGAAAAAGAATGGCGATGTAAAATTTTCATGTCAATTAAATTAGCGTATATGATAGTTAAGGAATAAACACAAAAATTATTGTTTAAATTAATTTTTATATTTTCTAGCATTTACTTGAGAAGTACGCGTTTTAAAAATAATGTTCGTTGTTTAGTATAATATTATATACTTTATATTGTAATCAAAACAACAGACTAATAATCACTTGAAAATTACGTCTGTCATGCCGCAATTGTTGCGTCCGTTCATCTATTTAGTGCTCTGCTTATTAGTCGTATATATCCCAAAACTATAATTTTATCCTATTACGTTTGCGCACAGTGTGATCAAAGAATTTAGTTCAGTGTTTAGTACTTTTTTATTCATGATACTCGTACATAATCGTCCTAACACCACATTTGGCTTATGCTTTTTACACTTATTATCTTCTACAAGGTTGATTGCTGCGTACATGAATTAATTGGCCAAGTATTTGTTTGAATTTGACTCTAATACAGACTATTTAGTCGTTTGTTTACTAACATCACCACATCATTCCTGCTCTCGTTTTCATTGCTTGATCAGAATACTTATTTACAAGATATTCAGTTGGGCGGTAGTGTATTTATGCGATTTCGTATATGTCTATTTCATATCTTTAAAATATCATGTATTGAGGGAGTACCGTAATCTTCTCTTTGGGTGATAACGGGAGCCCTAACTTTAGTAGTGTACGTTTCATTGATTTTACTGAATAAGCGCCTTCGTCATTTTTGGTAGTATGAATATTCCGCGAGAAAGATCCAACAAACGGTTTCCTATTTCCTAGACTAGAGTGAACGTAATTGCTACGCGCACTAACAATTTTTTAAATGATATGATATTCTTGTGATAATTTTTTTTACTGTTATTACATTATAAGTATAAATGTTTCTTTTATATATTACGCGTCTTTATATTAATTCTGTTATACGCTAAGTCATTGGCGTTACGTAATTATTATTTTAAAATTTTTATTTTTATTTCTCCGACTGATTATCTTATTGCAAAAGACCATCCTTGGACATTCAAAGTTCTTAGGCTATACTGTGATTTTAAATTTTTACTGGTATACGTTTCGTATGCCAACAGGTTAACCCCGCCTGCTTAGAGTCCGTCACATATTTTGCATTATAACTGCAGTATTCAGGATGATTATTGTGAGTTGGATTATATGGTATGATAATTTATAATTTCTTCTAAATCTGTCATCTTGATATTCGAGGGGAAAATAGTCATCTGGTTTCCCATTGCTTTCCGAGACTACCCCCTCTCCAACTCTCCGGACGGCGGGATAAAATTTCGGACGTCCGCTCTCTTTTTAGTCTTATCTTTTACGACAAGCATAGGAAACGACGCTGTTATATTCTATCTTACTACCACACGTTTAATAATTATTATCGGATAAGCACGAGAGAAATTATATACAAAAAATTCATTCAAAAGAACATATAATTCTATTAAATTGCTTTATGAAAGCAACGTTATTTATTCTAAAAGACTTATTTATGCACACAGCACGTCGAAAAGAGATGGTAAATAAATGTAAACTGGAAGAAAAAGAAAAAACAGACCAAGTATCGTTCAAGAATGTGATGAAAAAACTTGGAGAACTCGAAATAGAAGAAGAACATAAAAACGAATTACGGTAAAATTGATTTTTTTTTGTATATTTATATATATATATAGATATATATACATCATGCTATTTCAACTATATTGTTTATCCATGCTCGATATATATATAATATATATATATAGAAATGATGATTTAGTACTAATTTATACATTGGGAATAATAAGCTGTGTAATGTGTGTTCTTTTAAATACTTTGGAAGCTATGTCAATAAGGATGCAAATTTGGACGACGAAATTGCTTATAAAATTAGAAATGCTAATTCAGTATACGGCAAATTATTTTCAAAAACGAAGATTTGAATACAAAACAAAATTAGTGATGTATAAGGCTATTATAGTGCCAACAATGTTGTATGAAGGCGAAACTAGGTCTATTACGAAAAAGCACCTTAAAAAACTGGTGTTCTCTCATCTGAGCATGATTGGAAGAGTACTGAAAATAAACTGAAAACACTCCGTGTAAAACCGGAAAGTTTTAGCTCTAGCAGCATTTAAATCTATTGCCTATATGACAGATCAATTGGAACAGTTATGACGGACTGTAATTTAAAAATAAATATATTCAAATATGTAAATGAATAAATTTTATTTTACGATATAAAATAAACCAACGGTATTTCAATCACAGTGTGACCTATGAACTCTCGACGGTAACAAAATTGTCCATTTTCATAATAAGTGGAATTTTATCGAAATAAAATATTTCTAAAAAGTTTTATATAACGTATAAAAAATTATCTAGAATCATCTAAAAATCAGCATCGTGCACAAACTATTACGAATTTTTTTTTACATATGAAATATCTTACATCTCAGAAATGGTTGTACCACCCACCATCAAATGCGTTTAACTTCAGGAAATTAAAATTTATAATTTTGCGTTAAAAAAATGAAAACGTATGACTCTGAGGGAGTTAATTCACTTAAAATTGGAGTAGGATAGGTTACTAGAATATCAACTTCTCGCGTGTATTATATTCAATTTATTGTTTTATTTGAGATTCATTTAATGATATTTTAAAGGTATATATATATATAAATTATAAAAACAATGTTGATCACCTATAAAATTAATTTTATTAGCAAAGTTTTTCGACTTTCACTTCATTTTCAAACCATACAAAAACTTTACAAATAGGAATTTATTTGTAAAGTTTTTGTATGGCTTGAAAATCATGTGAACGTCGAAAAGTTTTGCTAAAATAAAATAAATTTTATAATGATCGACATTGTTTTTATATTGTTTTGTTAATTCATAAAATCACTACTCTCCAATACATCAATATATATATACATCAATATAAATATATATATATATGTATTGGCGCACCCAGGATTTGTATCCAGGTGGGCTTAAGATTCGTAATAAAAATGATTAAAATATACACAGGATTCGACAGGCAAAACAAACTATAAAAACAACGGAACAAGTAATAACAACAACAAAAAAATGCACTGTTCAAAACCTGGGTAAGATTCGAATGCCGACCGGTTGAACCAACGATATTTTCAATGTGATTATTAGCAGACAGAATGTAAGAAATATTTTCTAACAGTACTTTTTGGCAATCTAGCCTGTTTTGCATGCTCTTCAAGATGAGGTATTATTCGTGATAACGCAAGCTCTTTCAAATATTCTTTTCTTAGCTGCGAAATTGTTTGGAGCTTACAAGTTACGCGCCTTCTTGATATGTATTTTATGTTCTTAGCCCTCTAGAGGCTTGAGCCCGGTAGCTCCCCCGTGGGTGCGCTACTACATATATATATATATATATATATATATATATATATATATATGATTATATTCGATTTAATTTTAAAACTACCTAAATTTTTAGCGAAGAAAAGCCGGACGATAATAGCGATATATCGGACGATTTAACCTTTTCCGAAGATGAGGACGAATACGAGAATTTAGCGGACGATATTTTACCGTGGCTGAAACATTTTAACGAGGATACGTCTTCTTATGAAATAGACACGTTTAAAAATTACGGCAAAAGTGGAAAAATTACCGAGGACCGCGACAAGATATCCGAAAAATCGGAGGCGACTGTTAATTTTACGAATTCGGCCACGATCGAAAACGTCTTTAAACACGATCCGGTAGTTAGTTCGCATTCGTTGTTACCGGATGTCGTAGAAACGGTTACGGCGAGAAACGCGAGCGTTATAACTAATAATAGTAATAATAATAATAATAATAGTAGTAATAATAATAATAATAACAGCAATAATAAGAGAGTATCCTTTTCGAAAGAGTTAATCGCCGAAAGTACTAACGCGAATTGCGACGATATTTCGATTATTTATTTCCGGCATTACGATAATTACGAACAGGCGACTTACAACGACCGTGAAAAAACTGACGCCGGCGGCGATTCGTTGAATAAAAGTTCACCGTCCGATATGATTAATATGTTTTGCTCCGTTAGTCCACCTAAGGTAATCGATAAAGCCACTAAATCGATATTGAAGAAGACGTCCAGTACCGCTAATAATAATAATAATAATATCGATTATAGCGAGGAGATGAAACGTTTTAAACGAACTACTTCGCGTAATAAACTGAAGAAACACAATCATCCGGTGGTTAGTTTTCTATTTCGACTATTATTTCGTTAAATTTTATTCATACAGTAGAACTTCTTTTATCCGTCATCTTCAGGACCGGCCGTATGACGGACAACTGAACCCATTACAAATCACATGTATAGTACTGTACTAGATTGTAAATCATTTTAAAAAGAATTTTATAAAAAAAAATCCATATTTAATACATTTAGAGTACTGTATTTTTATATTAGAGATTTAGTATAACATAACGTAATATAGTACAATTACCTAGCTCTACCGTCCTAATGGTTTACGTCTTACAAAAAATCGTTAATTTTCTTCTGTTTAGCTTTCTTTACAACCATGTTTAGTTTTTGTTTTTTTTTTAATGTAAGATCTGTGTAAATACTCTTATCTTTCAAACCAATCGATGCACTTTATTAACATTGTTTCGGCTTCTGAATGACTCTGATTCTTCATCATTATCGTGAACATTACATACACAATATCGTCATCGGTTAAAATTTCAAAACCTTCATCCTATTTATTATACTCTAATCAATCTGTTAAGCCGACTGATTGATAAAGAATGTTCAATACAGTTCGACAGATAAATGTACCTCTCAAGGTCATTAACGTAGCTGCTGTTAGAATGACGGTTAAAAGAAGTAACCATTTTTTAAGAGATTACTGCTGAAGAAACGGATAAAGTAGAAATTTAGCTAGAACGAAGGTGAAATATTGAAATGTAAAGAAACGATAAAAAATTTAATAAAATTAAGTAATTAAACGAAAGCGAATGGTGGCAACCGATAATTAGTCGAACAAAAATTACGATTAAAAATGTACAAAACACGATTTAAATCGATATTTAGGCGATAAAATTTTACTTTTTAATCGAAATAACCGTCATTTTACAAATTATATTCTTCGTAAACTACGATGAACGTTTCATTTTTATACTTTTAGAAAGAAAGCGACGATATATATATATATATATGCTTCGTCACTTTCTTTCGGAAAATATGCCTATATCGACGCACTGCTTATGTGGGCATTACCCAAACTTTTCCGATTCCTATCTTGTGCGGCTCGGATCCAATTGATTTCTGCTCATTTAACATCATCTCGCCACCTAGCCATAGGCTCCTTCGCGGACTTTGGCTGCCAATTGGCGGCCGCCACTGTAATATCCGCTTAGTCCATCTTTCATCTTCTTGTCTTGCCAAATATTTTTATATATACATATATATATATATATATATATATATATATATATATATATATATATATATATATATATATATATAATAAACATAATCGAGAAACAAATAATTACGTCGTCAATTTTAATATCTTTTCTAGGCGTTTACGGGCGAAGTAATTTCACGATCTTCTGATGAAACTACAGTTATCCAAAGTAGCGAAAATAGACCGATTAGTAGGTTTAAAATGACCAGAAGTCAAACAAAGAGGCAATAATTCTAAACATTCGAATTAATATCGGTAAGTTAATAAATTTCATCGCGTAATTTTAACTTCGAAGATTATCGTTTAACAATTGAAGAACGGTGTCCTCCTTCGCACATTCGTCATTTGACGAAACTAATCACCAGTTCTCGTTACCTGGAATAATTCTCATACTTTTGTGATTCCTAGTCCATATCTTAATATTCATCGGAGCCGTCGAGAAATTATGCTTTTCCTCTTCCTACGGTTCTCGTCATTAAGGTGAGACATATGTTGGTTCTTTCGTAAGACGTTCTTTGTTTTCCAGTTATTGGATTTTTTTGTTATCTACGGAGAGATACTTCTTTCTCCATATTACGTAATTGATTTGGCGTTGACTTCCGTTAATATGTATTATCTTCCTCTATCCTATGTTTCCTGTTTTAATAATATCATCCCTCCATTTTCTGTTTTGTCGTTCTTGGTTTCTTTTATAATATCCATATCACCAGTTCTTTCGTCAATCTATCATCAGATTGTCTTCTGATATATCAGGTCCAATGCCTACTTGCTCAACGCTTTCCTTTATATCTTCCAACATAGGTTGTTTTTTTTTCTAATCATTTTAGATTTTATGTTTTCTTTCGGTTCTTATATTACGTAACATCTTTGCGTTTTGCCCTCGACTTCCAGATTTAATTTTTCATCGCACAGAGTACATTCTCCAGTTTCATAAATACATCGCGGCTAGTGTCTAATGAGCGTTCTTGTCTCTACGTTACCATTTTTATTTTCCATTAATCAAAATGAGTTGATAAAATAAACCTTGTTACAGAAATTAAATAAAAGTGTTCCTTTTACGATTAATTCGAAATATAATAATATTTTATAAAAAACATAATTTTTTTTCGGTTTATATACAATTAGTTAATTATAAATCCATTTGTCGAGTTCTGTACTTATTATTTATTATACAAATATACATAGTGATGGTTGATCGAACTATGTCTTATGTTTACATATCTCGTCGCCGTCATAAGTTTAAATAGACACACAACGATATTTATGTGATAAGCTTTCTGATTTCAATCACACTACACTCGCACACTGTTAAATTTGAAATACATATTAGTCTTCTGTTCCTTTATAGGTAGATATTTTTTTTTCAATACACCTGCCCCACACACGGTGTCACGCAATGTTGCTAACGGAGGAAAACGAATAAAAGGAACGACTTCAAACGAATTCAGTAAAATGTATTACGTCGTGTGATAATTTCTATTAAATTAAAAATTGTATAAAACGTAATTTATTTATTTTATTTTACTTTATACTTATTTTTATAGTGCCGTGTGTAACTACCGAGGTTATTACGGTACTGATGATTTAACAGTTAGATATAGTTAAAGGATTGTTGAAGAGGAAACCAGATAGAGTACGCGGATGTAGGGATGGTTGGAGGTAGAGTGTAGGGTGGTAAAGTAAAATAGGGCAAATAAAAGATAGGTTTGGGAGTAAACAAAAGGGACAAATAGGCAGGAGGTTGGTACGTTGGAGTATCATGAGAGAGTGATATGCGGAATAAGACGGAGCCTGCTGAATGCTATATAGTTGGAACGGGATAATTAAGCACGTGGTTTACAGAAGTCAACATTGGGTTTGATAGCAAGAAGGCAGTTATTATAAGTTCCAATTCTGTTGCCAGTTGAAGAGTACTGCAGATGGTGGGGCTTTATAGATTTTTAGTGAATACACTATGGAATGGGACGCCATATGCTTCGTTTCTTACGATTCATTTATGACCGGGAACCTGTAAGAGGGATACCGGAGATCTGTATCTTGTGATAATTTGTAAAGAACGGATTGTATGCGATTAACAAGAGGATTTTTTAATTTTGTATTATCGCGATACAGCGGCGAGAGAGACCGTTATAATTGGAGTAATTTAAACGCTTATCTAAATTATTTTATATTTTATACGTTATTTTACAGTCGAATATAGTTTAACGTTCTATTATGGGTTACCTCGTAAAGGTGGTTTGTGTTGTCTTAGTTTCTTTCGTTTCTTATGCTAGTTAGCTAAAGGCCTTTTTACCAGCAAAAAAAAAATCGTCGCTGATATAATTAGAACTAGGATTGGACGTGAAGTTATCTCACTTTATTCATAATATGCACCGGTAAAGTCTATATCAGTACCCGTTGCTGGGCGCAGGCTTTAACAATTCATTTCAATATTCTCATCTACCACTCACCAACACATACTAAACTAGTTCGCGTTTTCTTTACATGTTGTTATTCTTTTTAGAGTCTCGTTACCGGGCGACGGTGATTACGAATTGATGATCCGTCCGATTGATCCGTCTATCTTCTGTCGCATTTATAAAGGTTGATTAAAATACGCAAAGTATACGCGGTTGTTTTGAAGACATAAACATCAGTAAATATAATAACGACATTTTTATTATTAAGTTTATACACGTCGAATCGAACTTCCAAATTTTTATTTTTGATAATTACGGTATTTTATAAAACTTTTTTATTTATTTATTTTTTACGCTTTGGATCCTTTCATTTTTATTCTTCGATTATATCTTCGTTTTAGATTATTTTATTGCCGTAACGAAAAATTTACATATTAATAAGTTATGCAACACCGTTGCAACATTTTCCATGCGTTAAAATTCTTCATTTTTCCTTAACCAGCGATCGCTCGCGCTGTTAACAATTTATTTTAAGAATAATTTTAATGAATCCGCCCTCCACCACCAATGCTTATTCTACGTAATAATGGAACGAATAACACCAAAACTGCTGATTCAGTTAAATCCTATTTCCTCTTTGTGTAATCGAAGATATGTGAAATGTTAAAAAAGAATTTAACGCGCGAGCGATTACTTTACACGAATTGTTAGTATTGCGCGGTGGTTTTTTTTTCAGTTGTAAAAGAATTCATCTTACATTTTCGTATACAGATTTTTATTTCGACTGTCGAGATTTCATTATAATTTTTCGCGATGTTATTTTCCTTTATATATATATATATATATATATATATATATTTTTTTTTTACTAAATAATACTGCGATGATGAATAAAGACTAAATAGAATGGTTGCAGGAAGATGGAAAGATAAATATAAGTGGTCAGAACAAGGGTTTTTATTTTAAATACACTTTTACTAATACATATGTACGTAGTAAAAGTTCTCTTCTATTGAATTTAGCCGTAGAATGTAATATTATATTAAAAGTTCGGGTTAGATGATATTTAATTACAGATTAAATTCTAATGTTGTTCAATCGGTAAACCCGTTTATAAAATTTACATATTTTTCTATTCATATTAAAAGTTAAAATTCTAAATATCGATACGGATGTTATATTTAATTTTTATCTACCGGTCGTTTCCCCCCCCCCCCTTATAATGATACAAAACTACTTTTTTATAGGCGTTCGCGCGCATAATTTTTATTACTTAACACTTCGAAACAACTATTGTCTAGTAAAATAATGTCTTTTATTTCGTGTGAATGTAGTATCAATTACATAAAATCACTAAAAGATGTAAAATATATAAGTTATTTTCAAACTTCGAAACTGTTTCTAACAATTTTGATAGGAAATTATTAAGCGTTTGATGTTGTCTTTAGTCTATTGCAGGTGATTTCCTAGAACAGATCTCAAATTATGCGTATACTTAACATGTAAGTTCAACTAAAAAGACATGTTTTTAACATGTAAAGAAGATATCTGTATCAGATATCAGATATTATGTACTCGTTTGAAAAAATTACTTTTAGTTTTAATAATGGACAAGTGTATTCTTTCGCGTAAAAAAATGTGTGATATACTCTGAAATATTACGCGCGAATGTTACCCATCTATTTTTGTCTATATATATATATATATATATATATATATATATATATATATATATATATATATATATATATATATATATATCGCTTATTTAATGGATTTTCGGATATACGTTAATGTTTGAGAAAGTCATTCTATATATATACATACACACACACACACACCTATATATATATATATATATTACGAGTTATAAGACTATTACTCGAATTATCAATTACTTACAAGTAATTACAGACTTTAGCATATTGTATCATTTGATTACTTCATATATCTGTAATTTATTAATATAAAGAGTATTTATTATATATATTTTTTTAAATTAGAATTATGAATAAATACATGAGATGCGCGCATTTGATGTTATTACAAATATAGATTAGTTGCTAAACAATAGATAAATTTTACTTTTCAAGCGTATCTAGAAGGTATTTTGGTTCCTAGATATACTTGTACTTAGTACTTAATAAATTTATTCGATTAAAATACACATTCCTAGTATCATTTCATCTATATGTATATATTATTTCGCGCATTGATTTTAACATTAAACATATATTATGCACGTGTGTAACAAGATACAATCATGAAAATGCGCTTCGGTATCAGATTTATTAATAATTACGTTTTAAAAATATCTTCACGTTCTTCTATACATGTCGTGTGCACGTAATAACGATTTAATACCAGTTGTCAGAAATTTTGAGGTTACGAACAATTAGCATTGATACGTGCCAGTAATAGACATTTGTAGCGTTAGTTTTATTCATATCACCGGTGATGTAATAATGTATTGTCTGATTTCTCTGTTTAGTTATTTTTAATTCTTTTTCTCGCTTTAATTTATAATTTTCCGGTAAAAAAATTATGTATTATTTCACTCGCGGGCGTTCTTATTTTCGGGCATACATAAACTGTATATTCACATTTTTTTTTAACTTTATTGTAATATTGTTTATTTTCACACTTTATGACTTAAGCACAGTTACACAATCATGTATTGTTAGCTCTAATGTATACTCATTTAATACCTCACGCGATACATTTTCAATGTAAAATAGACAGATGAGTATCGCGTCTTATAGGATTAATAAAATACGTCCAAATACTAGTAACAGAGATTTATATTTATCGTATTGAAAATTTTAGTATTTATGGATCTTATTTATATTATAAAAAAAACCTACTCCGCAAAAAATTTAAATAAAACAGTGATGAGAATTTTAAAATATGCATAAATTATCGAGACAAGACAGTATACCAAATATTCGTATTAGATAAAACAATATCTAACAAAGTAAAATATAAATTTCATTGTCAAATATTTGTTCCAATCAAGGGAATAAAGAAAACTGGTTTCGAAGTTGCACTAAAATCGAATAAATTCTATAAATTTTACGATGTTAATATTTTTAAATGCACGCAAAAAAGAAGAGTGAAAAAGGAAATTGAAAATAATCATATAAAATAAGTAAATTCCAAATAATAAATAATTTCTTTTTTATTAGATATCTTCGAAATCTAATTAAAGTTTAAAAATAAGGTGTAAACATATCGAGAGTGATAAGTGATTTGAATTCCTGCTCGTTTGAAACTGTCTTGTTATATACAAAAATATAATAGTTAAATCAGAAATGAAAAACTTTTAATCCATATTTACAGTTGAATCAATAAGAATAAGACCGACGGAGGAAGTGTTTTGGGCAAAGACGAATGAAAAAAATGTTTAATAAGAAATAAGACTTTATTTGGATTTATTAATAAAAACGTGAAAATAATATATTTACAATGTTTAATGCGATCATTTTTTTTAAAATTTCAATTTAATTAAAATGTTGCTATTATCGGTTAAATATGTGTACCTTTCCGGAAAATTTAAAGTTTATCTAATAATGTACTTTACAGCATACGATCTAAATTGTTCAACAGAGCAAACGAAAGATTGTCGAATCTGCTGCAATACAACATTAACCGAATAAAGTCGACCGCTTGTCACAACTCGAAACAGAAGAAAAAGTGATCCTGTGTCGTATACGCTCAGGCTATACATTCCTAACTCACAAATATTTATTAATAAAGACCAACCCAAATGTACTGCATGCAATGTTCCTTTAACTAATCCCCACTTGCTTATCCTCTACCAATTCTTCCGAACGTACACAATCGCAACTTTTCAAATATTCTTCTCAAATATTTTACAATATTCTCCTACATTCGAAACTAGACTCCTCGTCTTCCTTCATTTATCCAAAATCTACCTGTTAATATAAATTCCACACATGCCTTTGATCTTAGTAGCAGTACACGACACGGTTGCCAACGAAACGAAGTAGAAGAATTGACATTTGCATTGAATTAATTTTCAATATTTTCCGGCGCATATTCGCATTATTATTTTATATCACAAACGTTGGAAGATGTATTTTCAGGCTTTTCCATCATATTTCTAGTAAACCCGAATGAATTCCGTTTTCATTTTAAGTAAGTAAAAATATGTATTTTAAATACTTAATCTAACATATAACACGCGAACATAGTTAAAATCTTTAACATAACTAAAAATATAAGTATATATACATATTAGAGAATTGGTGGGAAGAGGAAAGGAATAGTACTGATTAAATGAGGAACGATAGTTTCCTACAGATCAATTATTACAACGATTAATACTATAACTCACAACCACTTCGGTAATACACAAGTGCGGGTTTATACATATAAATTATATTAAATTTAATAATAATACAGAACACGATAAATTTTTTTAAAGTCGTTTAAATAATATATAAATTATTTTAAATTTAATTTAATAATAATACAGAACGCGCTTTTTTTTTAGAAGTCGTATAAATATAATAAACATGTAATAATGTAATCGTAAAATTCTTTAAATTAAAAAGTTTCTTTTTAAAATATAACATTACTGAGAAAAAATTTACATTAATTTCTGCAATTATAGATTTCGATCATGAAAATACATTAGAAAATATACGGTTAAATATACATGCAACTGAATCATTTATCAATTGCTTATTTAGCACAAATTTCGAAGCGTGTTATTTTAAATTCCGTTCTTCAGAAGCGAAACACTTTGTGAAAAACGAATATAAAAAAATTAAAAATTACTTTGGAGACATATTAAATATATATATAATGTATTTCACGCTAAAAGTTAAAATTTATTTACTTATACATAATAAATTTCATTTTAAAATGTTTAAGTCCACTTTTTTTTTATGGTAGTGCCTTTTCTATAACTTCCAAAGTTTTTAAACAGAACAAATTATATATCCTTTTTTTAATTGGAATAAATAAATTTTTCTTTTTCCCCTTTCGATGAAAAGTAAATTTTTGTCGCCGCTCTGTATTATCTTCAATAACGAAATAAGTATCTTATTGTATATTATCATTTTTCGGAACATTCAGTATGGAGATACTGGTTCTCCGAGACATTCTTAAATCAAATTCATTCACAATTCTCGATCTATATATCAAACGAGATAAATCAAGCTATCTAAAATCGCGACTATAGATATAAAAAATTTTAAGACGCATTGTAAAATTTAACCGAAAAATTTCGCTATAAACATAGAAATAAATAATACTCTAACCACTCGTAGGATATTATTTATATATATATATAAATAAATAAATAAACAAAATAAGAAAACATGCAAGAAACGAAGGTATGCGTATATGTTGACATGCGAATTTATCAGTATTATACGAAATACTTTATGTTAATAATTTAATTTACACTTTTTAAAATTCCGCCTATGAATATTATATATATATATGTATAATGTTTTTTGAAATTTAAATACACAGTTATTTCGAAAAATTGATATATCAAAATTTTTCAAATCACGTTGTATAAATAAGTTTAGCAACAATGTATTAAAAAATAAAAAAAAAGTATGATCTAAATTCAAATTTATTTGCTCGTTTAAATAAATGTGTTTTTTTTTTCTAAATAATTAGAATTAAACGCGGTCATTATTATTATTCCATTTATTACGTCGACTTCTTAAATATTTGAAAAATAAACCGTTCACTATCCTTTCGTAGAATGAATATATGCTTATTATTACACTAATAAATACTAAACGATAAATCACAGAAAAAATTAATAAGAAAACATAATTATAATTGATATTTTTGAGTAACGATATCATTACTTTTTTTTTTTTTTTTTGTAAAAATTGTTAAAATAAAACTTATCATACGAATAAAATTTAATTCAATAATATATATTTTTTTTTTATTTCCGTATACTTTAAAATTATTTTTTTTAAAAAAAAAGTTATTCGATTAATTTAAAGAAATAGAGTAATTAAATTGGTCCGAAAGAAAATTCTTATTTAAAAAACAACTTTTATACTCTGGTTTACAGTAAGCCAAATATTAAATCAACGTGCGTATATAAAATTCATTAAAATAAAATCGCGGAAAATATTTTTATTCGAGCTTTTTAAATTTTAATATTTAAATATATAAAAATTTAAAATAATAACGTGTTCCAATACGTTTCGTACGATATGCTCTATTTATATATACATAAGCGCACTAAACGGATTGGTACAAGCTATTAAGAATTATGTATCCGTAAGGATCCAAATAGATGGAAATTCTCGAAAACTTAATCCCTTTTTGTAATATGTGGTTTGGCTGATTTTTTTTATATACAATAAGCTGTATAACGTTATATAGTTTATTTTATTTAATACAATTCGTACGCTCACCACAAATTATTGCAATGTTGCGTTTCTATTATTACTTATTTCGCATAGTTTCGTAATTTTGTTTTAAATAAAATTCGTTAATTTAATTTTTGGATGAAATCACGATTATACATGCTCAAGTAAAACTGAGTAGGTGAAGGGAATTGAATGCACTTGACGCGAGGAATTAGTCAATAGTTGATGCGAGTAGAGGACGTGCCTCATTATCATAAAGTTAATAAGCGGGTAATCGAAAGTTTGACAAAATATACAGAAAGAGGATAAATGCGTTGCTAGAGAAATGTGCAGTTAGGGTGAAAAATTCTAAGTCCGGTTAGAGTAATATTTTTCCTCCTTAAACAGAACAGGAAGACGATTTCAGTTGATAAGAAAAATATGATATCTTGAGTTCGTCTATATATATATATATATATATATATATATATATATATATATATATATGTCCTGTTATCGTTGTGATGAAATTTTTACATTTTTCGCGATATTTAAATTTAACAGATCCTTAAAATTGACGAGTTCTTTGAATTCGTTAACGATTACCCGTTCTACAAATAACCGGGAAATGTTTACTTTTCAATCAATTATTCGGCAATACAATAATTATGATATGTAATTAGATAAAATAACTTATGTCTTGTGAATAAACGTGTAAAATTTTATTATAAATAATAGTAATCATAATAATATCGTTATATATGATCGAATTATTATGATCAATACATTATTATTATTTTTAAAAAAATCGCAAAACGACTAGAATAACGTATATATATATATATATATATATATATATATATATATATATATATATATATATATAAAAGCTTGTACGCGCGTTTCTTCATAAATCTTTCTTCGTTTTCTACACCATTTACGAAGTTATTCTGGTAAAGATCCAATAACAAAAAACAAAAAATTTTCACAATTTCCATCACCCGTATTAAAATGAGATGTTAATAAAGTGTCAAAATTATCGCAACTTTTATTAAATTCTTATCATTTCCGTAAGTTTTTGGTGTTCAACTAAAATTATCCTAAAGTCGAAAGCAATAGTAAAACTTCTATAAAGAACAACAACAAATTAATTAATCCGAGATAACGGGGAAAATTTGTAGATGTTGTTCTCGAATATGTAGGTTTTACCGTGACACGTTTTTTCTTTCTTAATAAAATAATTTTACTTAAATTCACCGACGACTTTGTTTCGAACTTATTAATTAAAAATTAATTGTCGTCAAGAAAATTTCTTATCGAGCTTTTATTTCATATGTTATTTTTAACCCATTCTCGACGATCGATCGACTGACTGTCGTAGAAATATTTTATTCCAATCGCTTAAAAATACATTTTTTCACTTACGTCGGAAATTTTCTTTGTTATAATATATATATATATATATATATATATATATATATATATATATATATATATAGAGTCACCATTAGGTCAGATAAAAGCTCATATATAAATTTAAACAAAATAAAAAATTCACTAAATACGTGTACTTATTGCTACTGAGAAAAAATTTTCACCGACTACTTGTAGTCTTTCTCTCTGCACTAAACGCATCTTATTCGCGGAAACATAAATACAATACATTTCTGATCCTAATCGTTCTTAAAAGAAATTTTTAACGACCAAGAAATCTATACAGAGAAATTATTTCAGTGTCTTAAAAATTCCCTACCGTAATTACAAAACTCCATGGTGCCTTTGGTCTTTGAAGCCGTTCATGATACGTGAATAAAACTGTTTCGAAGATGAGAAAAAGATCCGATCAAGTAAAAGTATTAAATACCGTGTAATATGAAAGAAAAAATAAATTTATTATAAATATTCCAAAAAATATTTCAAATTCATCGCTGTATACCATAATTAGTTGTAAATATATACATATATATATATATATAAAAAAATTAAAAATTTCAAATTCATATAATATTAAAACAGTCGTTAATCTATCAAACACTGATTAAATCAAAGCTCGACTACGGCGCTGTAATTTACTCGTCAGCTAATCGAAACATTATCAAAACACTCAATACGATACATCATACTGCCATAAGACTCGCTATTGCAGCTTTTCCCACTTCTCCATCCATTAGCATTCTTTATGAAGCTGGTATTCCTCCCCTCAGTATTTACAGAAGTCGGAGTATTATAAATATGTGGGTTCAACTCAAATTGTCGTCGAATCTTCCTTCATTAAACGCGCTGCAACCATTATACATCAGTACTCACTTCTCCATAAGCAAGTTACTACAGTCTTGGACTCGATGCAACTCACTTTACCATCAACATATCAACTAACTATAGCAATAACGCCCCCATGGGTAAACCTGCATCTCAACATAGACCTTCAGCTGCAGCAATTTTCAAAAAAAGAACCGCATACCAACACAATCCTTTCTGCATATAAGCATATGATCAGAAAATACGACAATTTCTGATGGTTCCAAAACACCTCAGGAATAGCATCCGATAAAGAAATCATTCTCCGTTACTCTCTTCCAAATCTATTTACTATTCTTTCGGCAGAACTATTTGCCGTAAAACTTTCTATAGAATACGCAATAAACTCTGATCCTCATTCCTCTTTCCTCATATGCACGGACTCACTAACCGCACTTACTTCTCTCCAAAAATATAACTGTCCTCATCAACATAAATAGGCAAAGAAATTATTCGCGCTCTTTGTAATATAAATGATCATGTTTCGTTCGCGTGAATTCCATCACATGTTGGAATCCAGGGTAATAAGCTCGCGAATATTGCAGCAAAAGAAGGCTCGCTGTTTTTTCCGATACCAAACATCAAAATACAACCAAGGGATCTTCAACCGCATGTAATGAAGAAGTTATTACAGATATGGCAACAACGGTGAACCAGCACTCCAAACACGAATAAACTACGCCAAATTTGAGACACCATCAAACCATGGAACACATCATTATCGGCCAACAGAAGAAATGAAATCGTTATCACAAGACTCCGCCTAGGCCAATCCAAACTCACACATAGCCACCTCCTATCAAATCAACCTCTCCCACTCTGTTCCAAATGCAATTCCCATGTTACAATTTAACATTTACTCGTTAGCTGTACAATTTATAATGCCTACCGAGCACAAATTCTTCAATCGTCCACCCTCTCTGAAATCCTATCTGATCATCATATTAAAGTTGAACGTCTCCTTCATTTCCTCGAAATTACCAACTTATTCCAATACACTTAATTCCTATATTCCCATGCCTCCGGCCTAGGCGGCAGTACACGGCATGACAACAAAGAAGAAGAAAACAGTCGTTATTGTTTAATCTATTTCAGTTTTAAATAATTAATTATTAATGCTTCGTGTATCGAGCTTTTTATTACTACCGAAATAAATAATCTATTAAAAATTTAACGTCTATCGATTTATGTTTAATTGACAAAACCATTATTTCTGAATTCAAAGTCACTGGTTACTTAAACAGAGTTAAGTCAATAACATATTTAGACAACTTCAGTATTCCACGTAACGACTTTTTGAAACTATTAAAAAAATTATTAGAGACAAAATATACAATTTTTGGAAATATAACCTTTTGTAATTCACAAATTTTAACCGAACACGATAACTTCTGTGTAGATTTAAAATAACTATTACCAAACACGGAAAAAAACAATGTAAGAAATACACTACATAATTCGAAATTACGCAATTTAGATCGCAGTTTATTCGGATAAAGTAAGCTCGTGCGGATCTTGTAATTTTTTAAAACATGCATAGTCTTTTTAAAAAATAAAATAAAACCGATATGCAGCGTCAAAAAGTATATATATATATATATATATATATATATATATATATATATATATATATATATATATATATATGATACAATTATTTAATCCAATCCTTAACTGTTAGAATAAATTTAATTCCCTCACCCTTAAAACTCGCCCTTTATTTATCGAACAAAAGTATATTATATGTCGTAATTAAACTTACCACAATATTTCTTGACTGTAATTTAGTTTAAAGATACGAGATTTATATTTATTTTATATTAGAATCGTTCATTTAATTAAATATAGTTTTTTTTTTGTTAAATCTTACCGTTTGACTAGGCTGCATTCTTTAAAGAACTAGAAGACGGTAGCAAAATATTCGTGTCCTGTTGTATCCAATGGGGCGTTACTACTGCCGGCTGCAAAGACGGACAAGGTGACGGCGAATACCTGACCACGTCTTTCCTTTCTTGTAACGTTATAGAACTAGGATCATCGTTTACCGGTCTATATTGACCCTCGTCCCATTTTGTTAATAAAGCCAGCAATAACGCTTCCAGAGCGCAAAAATAACCTAAAACCTGAAAACAAATTACGTCTTACAAATCGACCATATCTACGCTAAATCTGAATCAAGCTTCGGCAGCAAAAATATAACAACGCGAATATTTTTCATCATTTATTCGTCCGTTGATTCATTCGTACGAACCTGAATTCCACTGACTAACGCGCATGCTCGTGTCTAATACTATTTTTTTTTTTTTTATTACGGACAATATAATGTTCGATCGCACTCGTGATTTTGGATGATTTTTTCCATTTGTTCAATGTGTAAGCTCGCACCTACCTTGTAAATCTATTTATTCTGCACCCATATCCGTCTGCTGATAAGCCCAGGCTTACGGTTCCGTAGTAGAATCTTAGAGCTTTATTTTCAATCTTTCCTTCTGCGGTGACCATTTATCTTGTTAGTTTATATACTTTATGAATTAGGCGCAATTCTGCGTGAATGAAAATTCATCTTCCCGTTTTATTTGAGGAGATATAGCTAATATTTAAAAATTGTATATTTTCATAATAATGTCGAGTATTTGGTTGACAACGAATATTTAAATTCTAAAACAACACATCGAACATTATCTAGAGTTATTTAAAAATCAATATAATACATAAATGTTTTCATCCCCTCCGGTCATTTTATTTATTTCGAAAATCACGTGTAAAAAATTGATTACGCGCGACTGTGAGGGTTAAACGTGATTTAAAGACAATACCGCTTATGATCCGCTAAGAAATATATACTAACGGATCTTCCTGTACGTCTTAATCTTCCTATTGGCGGTGAAAAGCACATTAACGCTTATTCTAGGCCGTACTTCTCGATCGCATCCACACCATCATCTTTATAATTAACGAACCAATATGTACACGTTTTAAATTATCTAATTTTATTCTTATTATATGTCTTTCATTTTACCGCACCTCGTGCTCACAGTTTTGTTCTTCTTTATTGACATATTGTAGAGTTTCATTACAGAGTCCAGTTTTAACAATGCATCTGGGCAAAGATTTTTCATTTTCTGCCAATATGGCGATGTCATGGGTAAATTTGAATGATTCATTCTGCCTATCTCAATTCCTTTGTTCCTAATTTCTTTCAATTCTTTGAACGCCTGCTCACTCTCTCTCTCTCTCTCTCTCTCTATCTCGTAGCGGTGATAAACTACACTCTGACTTTTACTTCTACTTCTGAATTTCTACCTGTGTTGTTTAATTAATAAGCAATATTTCGATCGTGTGGAAGATTTTATTAATTAAATATGTTCGTTATGATAATCGCCACCGTTTGATCGTACAGTTTTCGATATTTGAATTTTGCATTAGATCTTTTAGTCGTAAATAAAATATGACATATTAAAATTCTTTCGTCCCATATAGGGAATATTAAAAAGCGTAGTTGTTGTTCCAAATGACCGACTAATTTTAATAATCTAAAACTCGTCTAAATAAACAAACCATAACGTACCCCAGTTGCAAATAATTGATGTCGCGTAGCTTTTGGAACCCACGTGAATGAATCTTCATAAGCGTAAACTTGATGAATTATTAACGAAGAACCCATCAGGAACAATACACTAATACTAACATATAAAACAGCATTCTGAAAACGATAATAAACAATTTAACACGACGTAAAACTTCCGATTTTACTTATAAACGACTTATTATAATTTAACGCGGACAAAAAAAAAATATATCGAACTTATTAAACTGTGAACAATAAATTACCTTTAAAAATAAAATACTCTAATATTACAATATATTTTTTAAAAAAATCAAATCAAAATCAATTATTTCTTCTTAAATAATAGTTTAGATTTCTTAAAATGATTAACATTGACTATGGGCATAACTGTTCCAGTACTGATTTACTTATATGATATAACACACACACGAGCATTTATATTACACACATACACGTATTCAACGCCTATTAATATATGTTAAAGAAGGCATAATGTATATTAATAAAATTTTACATATGTACTTGCATACGTACTAAATATCAAATACCGAACGTAACGAGTACAGTAAAATACTACTCACGCTAAAAGCATTTTATTAATGTAGGTGAAATATAATGAGAATAATTTTTAAATGAGGTAGAAATTAAAAATGGAAAAAAAAAGAATAGAAAAAATATAATACTTTAAAAATATTTTATATGTCTCGGATAGGTTCCTTTAAAATATTACAATATTTTAAAAACGCATCACCAAACGTAATAGACGATAATTCAAGTAATACCGCAAGACATGTGTAAATGATTAACTTAAAACTGAAAACAAATTTCCCGTTATTATTCTGACGGTCGTATAATTACTCTATTCAAGCCAATCCAAGATTGTTCCTTATTTTAATAAGAAATTACAAATCTTAGTGCATAAATTATAAACAATTAGCAACGATAGTTAGAAAAAATCTTAATTCGGAACAACGTTATTACGATATTATTATTATTATTATTTGTTACGTATTAGTGGTAACACTGTTTTGAAGAGCGGATATTTTCTTATGTAATAGTACTTGGATAACGTTGTCGGGTTGTTGCGATTATTATGTACGTAGTTTTAACTTATATTTTTAATTTTGTTTATAATTAAATAATTAGAAAATGTAAAATGGTGTTATTCGTTTTCTTAATTTAACTACAAACGAATAGAGACACAATATTATTGATTTACATCTCGATAGTTCCTTGATCTTCAATAACTTAATCTTCAAATATTCTCCTCGGAGTCTGGCTTTTAACGTCGTTTGCATTCTGCTTTACTTTCTATTATTCCTCCGAGTAACACATTACGTCCGAACACATGATCGATCATCCAATTGCTTCTTCGTCAGGAGATAGTTCTTCTTTAACTGTCAAAATTTAACAACTACGTTGACATACATACACTACACCGGTAGCGTCGTTTCCGTACGAATTATTTTCATGAAAAATTTTCATACGAACAAAAAACGTTTCATTTTTTCGTCAAAGTGGTTGATTCGAGTTTGGTTTTTTGAATTTTAATTTTTAACGTTTCTTAAGGATTTGTTGTATTTTTAAAAATAATTTTCCACCTGTATATTTCACTATGGATATAAAATAACAAATTTTAATCGAAATATTTTACTTATCGTAATGTTAAAACTAATTTTTGCTTTTCGAAAATGGATTTTGCTAATACCGTTTGAACGTTTTAGAAAGTTTCTCCGTTATAGCGTTTACTGGCATAGTAATTTTTGTTTTATCAATTTATTTCAGTTCTATTTACGATCTTCTCCATTTATGTTTCTGTTTTGTTTTTTAAGTACGCGATTAACACTTCTTCTGTCATAATTTTTAATTAAAACATATCGAATAAGTATTCATTTTGAAACTTTTATAAATAGATACGACTTTCTGTCTGAACTTTTATTGACAAGGAGTGCGCTACCGATACAACTTGAAGAACTTACTGTGGATCCTACCTCCTTGGATGCGAATAAATTATTATATAATTTTCTTAAGACAAATAATATACATTTATACGCGGAATAGTCCGTTTAAACTGTCCAAAAAGTGAAAATTTATTTAATTAAGAACACTCATTACACTAGCAATGTAGCAATAAATTTCGTTCGAATTCGTATCGAATGTAGCCACTCAATTCGTACGATTTCTTATGTAGTTCGTAATACAAACATTGGCGCGCATTCTAATCAATGTAACCGCAGTCTTATTTTTGATATTTTTCTCCAAACTCGAGTTTAAAAAAAAATAAATACAACTTCCAGTTTCGCGATGTTTACTGAATTGCCTGTTAATAAACGTTGCATAAATTAAATTATAGCGATTAGTAGTGAAACTGATAAGACATAAAAAAAATTATACACGAAAGTTCACTTTACGCGGTTTAAAAATAAAACTAAAAGTAATAAAACTCAATAAAAGAAAACGATTTCAAAGTTGTTTATAATTTCAATTCGGACGATTTCTTTTTTATAAACATATTTAACTGGAATATATTCGTATATTTAATAAAAAGAAACGGTTAGCGACAAATATAAATAAAGAGAAAAACCAGACTAAAATGTCGTATCTACGACTCGGAAACCAGGATGAATAGATCAAAAGATCAGAAATCAGAGTTAGAGTCGTTCGAAACTCGATGCTGGAGAAGAATCAAAAAAATATCACGTACAGAAAAAATTTAAAAACGAAAGATTAATTTGTGAACGTAGCAAGTTTAAAAAAAGAAGTCAAAACGTACATAAGCAGATAAAGACGCGACAAATATAATAATGGAAAGGAAAAAAGCATGCAAAACATACAGACAACATCGTACAAATACAACAGTATGTTCGAGCTAAGTGACGCGGAAATATGAAAAAATGACGCTATACAGAAAATTCTAAAACATCTATCTAACTATCAACCAATCCTATCAAAGATTGAGGAATTATATGATAATTAAAATTTTCATTTTTTTATACTAACATACCGTACTGCACGCGCTACCAAAAAATATATATAAGGTAACCCGGAGAAGACGGACGGTACTGTTGTTTTTTTGAACTACTCCAACAAAATTTTTAAATAAAATTTTATTTAAAAATAGGAAATCATTTATGGAACACAATAATATCGTTCAGATGACCGCCATTTGCAACGATACGTTTATTCAGTCTTTACAAAATTTTCGAAGAGGGAGTTAATAGAAAAACGCAGACAAATAAAAATAAATGGTTCAGAAAAAGAACAACAATTAAAAATATCGAATAAAATCAGAAATAACTAGAGCAGACAAAAACAGTTTCATAAGCTCCACCTGTGATGAAATTCAAATACATGCTGAAAAGTAATTTATTAAAAAAAAAAAATTCTAACTAGGGAATTTAGAATGAAACATTGGGCAATAGAAGATAAACATGGTTGCTTAAAAACAAGTATAAAGGACGTTGCCGAAGTTTGGCGCGGAATTATTGCCAAAATTTATATTCACGCAGGAATTATGCTGATGTGGAAAGCAACACATTGACAGAGCTATCATTAGAAAAGGAACCAAAAATATCGACTAGAACAAGCCGTAAAAGACTTAAAGAACAAGAAATCAGTTGGAGTAGATGAAATGCCGGCGGAAATTATAAAATTGATTGGTGAGAAAGGAATTGACAAAGTAGTCCACATGATATGTAACACAATTTGGAAAACAGAAGACTGGCCGAAAGAATGGTGCAGTTCCATTTACATTCCGTTAAACAAAATAGTGAAGTGAGAACTATAGAAATATTTCGATAATTCCGCACACAAGTAAGGTAATGTTACGTATACTACTTAATAATCGACTGAGGAGATATATTGATGACCAGATTGCAGAAGAGCAGGCTGGGTTCATGAAAGAACGTGGAACACGGGAACAGATCATGAATCTAAGACAAATAATTGAAAAGACACGGGAATATCAAACACATTTAGCTCTATGCTTCGTTGACTACTGCAAAGCCTCCGATAGCAACAGGTTACAATCCGGTGTTGATTGTGCAATCAAGTATTTTTCTAAATGGCTAATTACTCTTAATCCTTCTATTTTTCACTCGTCGAAAATCGTTTTTACCGACCAGACTTCACGTCAATGGCGTTGATATAGAATGGTCCGACCAGATACGTTTAGACAAGAGGCTAACCTTTTCTGAAGCATATAGACCATGCAACATTGAAGACAAACAGAGCAATCTGTTCAATTTACCCCATTTTCAAACTTAAATCTCACTTAAATATTAATAATAAACTAATAATCTACAAGTCTGTCATTAGGCCTATTTTAACATATTCTTGTCCAGTTTGGTCTTCCAATATCAAAATTCTAGTTTTAATAGACTGCAATTAGTCCAAAATCGATGTCTTAGATGTATCCTCAATATCCTCGTATACACTAAAATTTTATGTATGCAGGTACCAAAAAGACTATATCCTCAAACTATCCTAAAAATTTTTTGTCAGTTGTAGTGTACACCGTAATAATTTACTTCCAGCAATAGGCAATTACGATTCCAGGGAACTAAGTATTAGATATACTAAATATAAGCATCGACGCATTAAACATAATGTATTATTCTCACAACGTTATAATTTGTTTGCTTTCGTTTACAGTACTTATAAAGGATTCGTTATATAATTAAACCTATATTTACTATTGTTTAAATTACTGCTTTTCTTTTGTGATGGATTTTTGTTTAATTTTTTCATTAATACTATTTATATTTTATATGTACATTATTTATCAATTTATATTATTAGAATTTTTACTTTCATGAATGGAGAGGACATTTGTTCCGGTACATTTATTCAATATTATTGCAAAGCGTACCAACAGTTTCTCAAGGTAAGAAATAGGCGCCACTCATTCATTGTCGGAAGAAATTCGGCTTCGCATACTGAAGTATTTTGGCCATGTTATGCGGAAAGAGGTCGGGTTAGAACGCTTGCCGATTCAAGCAAGGATAGAAAGACCGCAAGAACGACCGCTATTACGTTGGACGGATGTAATACAAAAGGCTACCGGTTTAAAATTTGGAAATCGAGAAAAGTGGCGCGCATTTGTCTACAAATCTATATCATGACCATGACATCCCATGGGGATTACGACAAAAAGAAGAATATACAAATATATATATATATATATATAAAATGTTTGTGTAAAAATTAAATAATCGTATACAGGCGTCCAAATGTATATACTGTTATAATATTCAGTTACTCACAATTTTACCCCAATTGAACGGAAACAGATAAATCAAATGAGTTACGTCAACAAACAGGAATGTACAGGTGACGAATAATGTAAATACCGCGACAAATATCATAAATCTAATTCTTCCTATTAACGGTAGTAAAAATAGACTTAATCTGAACGTTCCGGCGGTGCATAAGCATAACAAACACACTAGCGAGGTTATCTGGAAATAATAAAACACCGAGTAATTAGGTATCGTATCCGTTTAATTACTCCAATAATAATAATGACAATTATGATGATGATAATGGTAACGTCAAAAATTAATCCAAAAACTTATTACGTAGATAACTTTATAAAAGATCAACGTTTAATGTTGATATCGAACATATAATGCTACTGGCCTATTAACACTTACAAATACAAAAACTACAATTTTATAAAGTAATTAATACATTTTTTAATTAAAAATATATTTTTTTTTATAAAAGACAATGTAAAAATCTTATTTTAAATACAACAAATCTTATCGATTTTCTGCTAATCAAAATCGTAAATTAAATAAATAAACAAACCAAAAGGAAAAAATTTATCTTTTTATATTATACAAAAATGAAGAACGCCTTGAAGGATCGCATTTTTTATTAAATGCATACGATAAAAGTTTCTAAGGAAAAAGAGCAAAAAACGATTATTCTGATCCATCCCACTAATTACCCAAGAATTGAATTGATATAATCATTATCGGAAACAAAACTTTCAGAGGAAGGAATAGTAAATGAACAAAGTACAGGTTACACAATTTACTGGAAAGGTGCTAAATCAGTAGATAAACGACTAAATGGAGTAGGTTTCGCAATCAATAAAAGAGTAATGCCCTATATTATAGAAGAGCCATATGGAATAAGTGATAGACTTATGGTAATGAAAATAAAGTTTCTGTATTCATAATCAGTGCATATACGCCAACATTACAAAATAGTGATGTAATTAATGATAGGTTTTACTATGATTTACAGCAAGTGATTAATAAAATTCCACTAAATGCGCGGCATATAATACTCGGAGACTTCAATGCCCGGGTTGGAAATAATTGTAATATATGGAAAGGAACGATTGGTGCACATGGATTAGGTAAAGAAAATAGTAATGGTGAGCGTTTACTTCAGTTTTGCTCACAAAATGGCTTAAGTATTACTAATACCTTTTTCCAGATGAATGATATGTATAAAGGAATCTGGATACGCCCAAGATCAGCTCATCTGCATCAACTCGATTACGTTATAACACGGCAAAAACATAGAGCTGACTGTTAAAATCCACGAGCAATGAGAGAAGCAGATGGAGACACATACCACATACCATTGAGATCGAAATTCAGGTTTCCAGTCATAAAATATCACCCAAACGAAACGGTTAAAATACAAAAAACATATAATACTAATTTCCTGAAGAACAGATATGTGCTTTAAAAATTTGAGTTGAAGTTAAAAAATAACTTAGAACATACTAAATGAAATGAGATCTGTAGAAAAATTATGGGATCATATAAAGCAAACCATAAACTCAACATGTAAAAATGTTTTAGGCTATAAAAAGAAACGCTCGAAAGACTGGTTTACTGATAGTTCGGAAGAAATACGATTAAAAATAAAAGATAAAAGACAGGCTTTTATAGAATGGCAAAATGATAGAAAAAATAAGAACAAACGGAATAAATTTCTGGTTCTGAAAGCTGAGATACAACGAGAAACAAGGAGACTCAAGAATAAATGGTGGTTTTATAAAACAAAAGAAATGCTAAAAATTATTAACAAAAATGATAATCGAGCATCATCATTTAAGTTAATATATGACCCAAATACTAGACGTAAAATTGCTATCACAGATGAATCTGGAGCTATAATAAGAGATAGGAAAAAAGTAAAAATTAGATGGAAAGAATATTTTGAAACATTATTGAACAATGAATCCTCGATAAATGGAAAAGTATTAAATGACTTACGTGTACAGGAAGTCAACTATGATACTGGACATCCCACCTACTGCGGAAGAAATTGTACATGCCATTAAAAGGCTAAAAGCAAATAAAGCCGCTGAGTTAGATTACATACCAAGCGAAATATATAAAGTTGGTAAAAATGTGCTCATGGCATGCTTGATTAAACTGTTTCAAGAGATATGGGAAAGTTCAATTGTACCCAAAGACTTTAAAAATGCAGCTGTTTTTACCATTTATAAAAATAAATGAGACAAAAAGGATTGTTGAAATTATCGTGGTATATCACTTCTTTGCACGTCCAGTAAAATCCCGAATTTAATTCTGCAGCAACGCCTGCAACTAGTAATGAATAATCTTCCGGAGGAACAGTGTGGATTTAGACAGGATCGCAGCACAATAGATACGATGTATGCCATACGACAAGTAATGGAAAAGGCTAGAGAGCAAAATAGAGCTCTGTATGTAAAAAAGGCTTTCAATACGGTTAATCGAAATGCGCTGTGGCAATGTTTGGAAATAGCTGGTTGTCCATCAAAATTTGTTTCAATTATAAAACAGCTGCATGATGGCATGGAAAGCTCGGTAATTTGTGACACCGAACTGGCAGAACCTTTTCTGGTAACAATAGGTGTAAGACAAGGGTGTGTGCTTGCACCGTCTTTGTTTAATCTTCATATGGGAATGATTTTCTTAACATACAAACGAAAAATTGAACAAATAGGTATAAAAATAAGATATCGTTTTGATGGGGGATTATATAACCTACAAAAATTCAAAAGCAACAGGACGAAAATGTTTGTATGATTGTGTTATACTGGATGAAACTTCTGCAGAATTACAGCGCGCACTAAGCTGTCTGCACGATACATATCGGGATTATGGATTAAGTGTGAAGACAAATAAAACAGAAATAATAATATTGAATGGCACGGAAGAAAATCTTCATATAAACGGGTCGGTCGAAGTTAAAAATTGTCAAAAGCTTCAAGCATAATTAGCGATAATAATGAACTAGATGAGGAGATCAAATATAAAATAAAAAATGCAATAATCGCCTACAAGAAGCTGGCGCAACGTATTTAGGAATAAAAATTTACGTATTAATACGAAACTAAATGTTTATAGAGCAGTGGTATTACCAACTTTGTTTTATAGTTGTGAGATATGGCCAATCAGAAGCAATTAAATTTAAAAACTTGAAATTTGTCAGATGAGATTGCTCAGACAAATATTAAGAATAACATGGAAAGATAAGATCTCAAGTGAAATAATTTTGAAAATGACAAATTGTAATAAAATAGAACAATATTTAAACAAAGCTCGGCTAAGATGGGTTGGCCATGTTATCAGAATGGATAACAATCACATACCGAAGCGATTATTATATGGTATATTTCACACCGGCGAACGATATTGTGGAAGACTAAAATTAAGATTTGAAGATGTGTTATCAAATTCCATCAAAAAGAATGGTATTAATCCAAAGAAAAATAAGACTTGAGGAGAATGGGCGTTGAATAGAACTGAATGAAGAAAATTCATCGATGACATAGCAAGATTAGCAACACCGCTAGAAGTCGCGCAAAAGGAGGAAGAAGAAGCATAGACCAGTATGATGTGCACAATGCAGTTATAAATCTAATTATAAAATTGGATTAATATCACACATAAGATTCAGACATTGAATTATTTAACAGAAACAGATATCATTAGAAAAGGGACTCATACTCGGCAACGAGTGAGTTAGAATAATAATAATAATTATTATATATATATATATACTCTAAGAGTAAATAGCGAACACAATTTAATTTTTATGTCTGTATATTGTTTCCTTGCAAAGTCTGCCGTATGTTTAATTTATAAGTTCTTATTATCACATATAATTTGTTAGTACAGATATTTTTATATCGAATAACATCTGTATATTTTCTTGCAAAGTTCGTCGTATGTTATAAATCGAAATGTGAACATATGAAAACTACAATGCAAATATACTTGTGACACTATACAAATATGATTTTCGTTGAGTGTGTAAGTTTATAAGTTTAATAATAAAGTTTGTTATATTTCAAAGTATATTTTATTACAACCTACTAAATCAATTTGGTCGCCGATTTGAGAGAAAATATCAAGATTCAACAATTTTAAAAAATTGCTGCTAATTATTATAAAAACATTTTCAAAAGCACTTCTATCTTTGTTAACGATGGTATATATGACAGAAAGAACGTGCGTAAAAATTAGTTTGTTTCTATTTTCTAAAAATCACCATATAAATTTCGAATATAATCTAACTTCTCAGTCGCCCATGAAGTTAAAAATTCTCAAAAACTTAATTAGATATTATACCAGACACTTTAATTATTAATATAAAGTTTTTCAGACATTAGACGAGTATATTAAAGACAAAACTGTTTTAAAAACGTTTAAATCACTTGTTTCTAAACACCATCATTAAATAAAAATATTTTTTAATTTTCCGTAAAATAAAATGTTGCTTACAAGCAAGTATTAATTTAAAAATATAAATTTTCTAACTACATTACTTATATAGGAAATATGCGTAAAAGTGAGTTAGTCACTGGTATACAAAAAGAAATTATTAAGCAAATAGATAACGTACCACCAGAAGAAGCCGAATAATACCGGAGGTGGATTTGATTTGTGAATCGTCCCAATAAATAATAACTCCGGAAAACATGGATTGCGTTGGAGATGATCCGTGAATATGATGTTTATAATTGGCATGCGAATCCCACGAATGAATAGTGCATTCTCCTGGTGTTTCTAGTTCGGCTACGCTGCTCGAAGTTCTGCCCCCACCCCCCGTTCCACCAGTTTGACTGCCCGCAATTTCGAAATCTTGTATATCCTCTGGTCGGTATGAAGATGGCTCTAAACTTTGAATTTCTTCAAGAAGAACAGATATTTCGTCACTAATGTACAGATCCGAGACTGAATTTACATGACGGCTGCTACCGCTGCGATACTCCGACTGCATTACCTTAACGCCGTAACCGTTTCATCATTATTCGTCGGTCAAATCACCGAAATCGCATTCTATAAACATTAGATTTATTTTAGCTACATTTTACCATAACTTTAATAAATTCAAATTAATAAACGCACGTATAATGCCGAAACAGCCATTAAATAAAATAACAGTTGTAAACTATAGTAAATTCAGAATAAAATATAGCTTTTCCGAAATTCTTAATCATATCAAACGCAACATCTACTGAGGTACAACTGACGCAATGTGTAAATACATTCTTGGCAAAAACAGATGACATTAAAAATGAATGCTTACAAACAACCATTTGGTGGTGGAATGATAAACTCAGTTTATACAGAAAACCCGTTTAAAAAATTACAAGACTGCTTTACAAATATAAATTTTAAAATAAACAAGAACATTACATACTGCTCCGTACGGTCCTATAGTAATATAGAAAGGAAATATTTGAATGCAAATGGATTGCTTGGAAAGAATTGATATTAAGTTTCCCTACTTGGAGGCGCCTTACAAAATACTAATGGATAAATATAAGAAATTCGAATTTCCTTCTTTAAAATTATCAAATGATAGACTAATAACAAATGAAACAGAAAAATATCAAGCCATCATTGCGCGCCTTTTTAACGCGAATAAACGTGAAAAAGAGTCCACAAATGTTAATACATTTAGACCAATAATATTGCACTCAAGATTAGAGAAAGTTTATGAAAAAATTATTAGATACTATTTAAACCTATATCAGGGGGGGGGGGAACACTCTAAACATCAATACGGAGAGAAGGATATTCCATAAAAAGGCGAATACCGTCGAATAATTTAGAAAGATATTTAAGTGTACAATATTAATAAGTTTTGATGTACAAAAAGAGCTTTCGAGAAAATAATAAAATGTCCAGCTGTACTAAAGATAATGGAAACTAGTAGCATTAATACCATTTACAACTGATTAAACGTGTTTTTTTTTTAGAAGATAGGAGAATAAGTTTATTCGAAAAAGAAAAAAAAATGATATTTTAGTATAATCTTACCACAGGAATATCTCCACAGTCTGTACTTTCACCAACGTTATTTAACATCGCGACGTTAGTTGTTTATAAAGCAGTCAAAGAAAATAAGTGAAATTAAGGTAATAAGTTACGCCGATGATATTCTTCTATTAATCGGATTAATCAATGAAATAAGAAACGTTAATATAATAAACAATACATAGAAACAATAAATTCCAAAAGTACAGAACTTGGACTAAATTTGAACATTGACAAAACACGTATGTTGCTTACTTCGAGGAAACAACAAAGAGAAATTCCAGTAGAATATCGAGAGAAAAAAACAAAATTAAATAAAAAAAATCTGTCCTTTAATGATGAAATTGAATACCTTGGAATAATAGAAAAAAATCTTAATTGTAATAAAGAAAGGAAAACATATAACCCTCAAAATCAGAAAACTTTATAATAAATTGAAATCATTGCATTAAAATAAATTTGGGTATGATACAAGTAAAAGAATTATACTTTATAATGCTCTTTTTAGATCAATCACAGAATATAGATCCTTCACATACTTTAAAATAAATTGAAAACAACTTTTTTTTTTTTTTAATGGGGATGCCCTTACAGCCCTCACCCAACGTGATACTGTAATTACTAACTCATATTTCTATAAACTTCGACAACTTCTCTAGAAATATCGCTATGTCCGGAAACAGATATAAATTCTCAAGATGAAGAAGGGACAATACGTTATAAGGACCATTACGAGATGCTCGCAGTAATTTAAGGTACAGTTCAGAGCGTAATGTTATTAAAAAAGTGATCAGGATTGCAAATTGCACGTCCAGCATGTAGAAGGTAGTAAGGAGTTTCTCTAAGCTGCATAAGGAACAGGCGGTTCGGCAACAAGCAATGCCCAAACCGCAAAATATGAAAAAATTAAAATCTTAGAAAGACTAATTCTCATAAACGTTATATGCAGAATTGTTTCTTATAGTTCTGTACATGTAATAGCTGGGATAACTTTAGTAGGTCTCCATTTGAAACAAGTCAATGTAATTAAAAAATTAAAAATTGAGAACAAAATTAATGGACCGAACATCAAATTACGAAAATTATAATAACCCAAATAAAGAAAAGAAAACAACACAGATCTGAAAAAAACAAAATAAAAAAGATACTACCGCAGACGTACAGTTCTGTTACCCGATATTGAAACAAGATTCTAAAAACTTCAGAACTAACTTTTTCCTAACACAGTATCTTAGTGGTCACGGCAATTTCGCTAGTTATTTAAAAAGATTCAGTATCATTAACGACAGCCACTGGAAGGAATGTAAAGAAGCAGAAGATACGCTTGACCACACTTTCAAGATATGCAAAAATTTTAATAATATCAGAGATAAATATAATATTAACAAAGATTTCTTTGAAAAACTTTTTTGTGCAGAGGAAGAACAACTCCAAAAGCTAACTGAAGTTATCACCGAAGTACTAAAGAAAAAGGGAAGTATATTACAATAGACCAGTTTTTTTTTATGAAAAGCAATTGCAAAGCTCAGAGTAGGCTAATAGATTTACTTATTTAATTTTATTCATTAAGTTATCTAATCTGTATTTATTGAACTATTAAGATAATTTGTAACAATTCAAAAAAGTAAAAAAAAAAAGTTAACCGTAAGAAAAGTAAATATATCCGTGCCTAACTTTCCGCGAAAACACCGTTTGTCAGAGGAAATGTTGATAATCTTGAATATCAGTGATTATAATAAATCTCAATTATTAATTGCAAGTAACATATAAAAACTGAAGTATTACAAAAAATTAAAATGATTCTGAAAGTGGTGACTTCAATGTACAAGTTTTAAAAAATAAATGCAAATAAAAAAACAATTAAAAATTATTGTAAAAATTCTGTTATTTATAAAAATACCGAAATGCAGTATGTTATCAAAGAATATTGTGTTTTTAAAACCTATGTATTCATACTTGTTTCTAAAACCAATTGTAAAAGCAAAAAATTAAATCAAACAATAAAAAAAAATTGAATTTTACACCAGTCATTCTATAATATAATTTATAAAAAATTATTTAAAACTTTGTGGTAAGTGCGAATAAGAATAAAAATTCTTTTTAAATGCGAATAAATCATATGATCGTTTGGAAAATTTAATTATCTGTGTTATATAAAGTTGTCTCATTCGAATATTGATTAACATGTTTACTACTGACGAAAAACTAACTTTAACTGCTAAGATAAATTTCATTCGGTTCACGATGCACTAAGTAATAATTTTTAAAATAAAAAGTGGAAAATGATAAGTTCCTTATTGTGCAAAATTATTTGTTAAAAAAAATAATGCTTATATGTGGTCATTTTATTTTAAAAAAAAGTAATGTTTATAGAAACAACGAATGTATTATTAATAATATTATAAACACATAAAAAATAAAATAAAAAGGTTAGATCAAAAAATATAATTCATATTGCATAAATTTATATATAATTTGGAAATATGAAATTTGAACAAGATTAGCTTTAAATTCGTAAATCTTTACATTTTAACTAACATACTCACAATATTTTTTTTGTGATACATCATCAGCCGGTAAACAACAAAGACAATAAAAACACAAAATTAGTTATATTAATTTGGAAGATATTAACATTGCGGCAAAAATTTTAAAATTAAAATAAACATTAACGTGGAGGGAAAATCCTAACACTTAACACAATAACATACATTCACACCACTTCACTAAAAAACCCTCTGATAAACCGATATTTGAAGTAGCCGCAGTTTACTACCCCCGCAATCGTAATGGTTTGGTTGAACGACACTATAGAAGCTAATCTCAGCCGACATTTTTCGAGAATTGACGTCACAGTTAAAAACGATCAATAGTATTATTATTGTAATTACGGAAGACAAATTAATAGGGCAACTGCAAGGTTGTTGCATGTGACCGAAAATTATTAACTGATAATATATTTTATCTTAATTTTCTGTAACTTGTTGTATTTGTAAGTAAAGTTTACACACGAGTATTATTAATTTTTATTCGCAATGATTTATATTCATCTTTAATTATAAATGTCCCCTCATACATGTTAAATTATTTAAATAATTATTATGTAAAATAAATTTTATGTATTCACTTATCATTTAAAAAAACAATAATGGATGAAATAAAGTAGGGATACTTTTAACAAAATTCAGTGAAAATTTTGTGTACATTAAACTAGACTTCAATTTTTTAAATGATATAATATTCAGTTACTAAAACAACATAAACTAAACTATAATTTAAGAGGTGTAAAAAATTATAAAAGTACATTCAATTAATAATTTTTGTAACAAGTGTTAATTCGCGGTGTTTCCCATCCATGTTTAAATACAAAAAAAAAACCGGGTGGATTATAAACAAGGAATTTATAACTGCAGTAAGCAGTGGCGTTATCAAAGTGTTGTTATTAGTAAATATTTTCACCATTAGCGGTAAATGATATGTCGATAATGAATTTAAGTCGACAGTCACTAAATTTTCATTTTCAATAAATGGATCTTAAAAAATTTGGCAACCTGTATAAAGTAGATATAAAGTCGTTTCCGTCGAAAGATGTGTCTATAGTTAATGTTGCTGAATACAGTAATTCCTTGCAACTTTATCACGAAAGATGGGGGCACCAGGATAAACGACATGTTAAACAGAAGCTTGAAAAAAAATTAGACATTAAAGTAAAGCTTGATAATAATATCCGTGAACCATGTATTTATGATAAAGCACATCGTTTAGGCTCTATAAAAGGATTTATAAACCCAGGTGAACTAATTTCAGCCGATGTTTGTGGACCATTTGATGGGTCCTCCAGAAGAAACGATATTTATTTGTATTTAAGGATGATTATATTAAATATTGCTATGGTTTTATAATTAAGGAAAAGTCAGAAGTCAAAATTGTTCTAGAACAAATGCTGGCTCTCTTCAATAAATTCTCCAGAAAAAGGTACACACATATGAACAGAATGGCGGTAATGAACGAGATAGAACAATTGTCGAGATGACCAGAATTTTTAAATACTCAAATCCTAATATTCAGTTTCCAAAAGCAATTTGGGTGGAATTAGTTAACACAGCAATTTATGTATTAAACAGAACAGGAAAATAATCAGAAGATGGTATTTCATATGAGCTATGGTTCAGGAAGAAACCGCGTATCAAACACTTGAGGATTATCAGTTCATTGTGCTATGTTTATATTCCAGTACAATGAAGACACAAAATGGAAAAGAAATCTACAAAGGGTTATCTTATTGGATATGATGTTATCGAGCGATATCATATTTATATTCCTGAAAAAGGGTGTGTTGTTTTGTCAAGAGATGTCAAGTTTCACGATGTCAAGACTGTGCACATAAAATAAAAGTAACTTTTTCAAGTACCTTATCTGAAGAAGAAGAAACCAATGATGAACCAGAGATTGTTGAAGAAGACATAGAAGATAATTATGGAAAATATTTGGATAATGAAAGTGAATTGAACACAAAAATTAAAAAAGCAGAGAACCAAACTTACAGTACTCAAATCTTGCGTGACAGAAGGACCCTCAAGGCTCTAAAATATTATGCACATTTAATTACCATAACTACAATAGAAAAGTTTCCCAAAATTTATGAAGCTGCAATACATGGCGAAAACAGTGTACCTTGGAAGAACACAATGAACAGTGAAATAGCTTCACTAAAAGAAAACAAGACATGAGAGTTAGTTCAACTACCTGTAGGAGCAAAAGCCATTCCATGCAAATGGGTTTATAGAGTAAAATTAAACCTAGATGGCAGCATCTCGAAGTATAATGCTAACCTAGTAGCAAAAGGTTATGACCATCAAAAAGTTATATTTAGTCCAGTTGCAAAATTGCAAACTATTCGTTTAATACTTGCTATTAGTGCTACAGAGAAAATGCACTTAGCTCAGTTTGATGTATTTACAGCCTTTCTCTATGGAGAATTGAAAGAAACCATTTTTATGAAACAACCAGATGGTTACAATGATGACTCTGGAAAAAGCTTAAGAAAAGTTTTTATGGGTTAAAGCAGACGCCACAATGCTGAAATAAATGTATTGGGGAATTTCTTAAATCATTGCAGTTTAGAGTCGGCAAAGAAGATTCATACATGTTTACTCGAGAGAAAAATGGTGTAAAAACTGTTTTGGCAATATATGTAGATGATAGTCTTATTGTAGCCACAGACTAAAGGGATCTTGATGAATTTTTAGACCAACTCAGAGTAAAATTCAAGTTCATCTCTTGGTCCTTGAGATACAGAAAGAGAATAATGGTGACATTAAGATTAGCCCGAAATCATACACACATAAAATACTGGAGCGCTTCAATTTTGTTGGCTGTAAACCTGTTTCTTCTCCAATGCTTCCAAAATCAGAAAACTCCGTTTCAGGGAAAGTATCAGAGAAGACAAGCAATTTTTCCTATAGACAGACAGTCAGGTACCTAATGTTCGGTTGAAGACCAGACCTTGCCTACAGTGTTGGTTTCCTGTGAAGGACATTGGATAATGCTTCTCTAGAAGACAGTACAAGACTTAAAAGAGTGTTTGATATATTGCTGGTACTATTAACCTGAGTATTATTTAGAATCACAGTGCAAAAAAGGGAGTCATTGAATGTTACAGTGATGCTGATTTTGGTGGATGTTCCAAAACTGGTCGTTCAACTTCAGGCATCTTCATCAGTTATGCACAAGGAGCTGTTTCCTGGATGAGTCAACGACAGGGATCATGTACAGAGTCTACAACTGAAGCAGAATTAATTTACAACAAGTGAAGTGACAAAAGAGATAATTTGGTTCAGTCGACTACTTAGGTAAATGTAATTACCAGTTCTAATTCTACTAAATTTCTGGGTCTAGTAAGCTTTTGCGATCATTAAGGCTTGTCATTTTCTTCACGTTTCTAATTTTAGTGGTCATATTCTTATTTTATGAGATTACCTTAGTTGCCTTAATGCTATATCGAACTTTCATATTACCAAAAGGTCTTATTTTATATTTGCAATTTTACAAATATAAAATTCCAGTTTTACTGTTTGTAATGAATTCGCAAAATTAGCAGCAGCCATCGGCGACTTATGTCCATGCATTCCATATTCAGATCTACGTATGGGAGTGGAATCCTAGTTTGACTCAGATTGGAACGTTTTCCATCCCAATAAAGTCAGTGGTATTTTCTAAAAAAATTTAACGGTCCAATTTCTCGTCACTGCCCTTACCCGGACGATACCGATATGATTCTGAATTCGAATCATTTGTGTTTTAACTATACCTCGTTACCTCGTACTTTGCAAAACAATCGCGTTTATTATTGGCCTTCTTACATCTTAAGTCCATTACTTTCCTCGGATGATCCTTATATACATTATTCTTTATTTATATTTATCTTAGAATGTAAAATTACTTTATAATGTTTTTTTTTTTGTTTTTCATGAACAGATTTGTTAATTCCAAAGTTCAATTTAAAAATTAAAATAATAAATAACATCACATTATTAACATTCTTTCAAAAACTTCTCTATTTCTTACACGATTACTCATCGTGCAACGTTACACAAAAATTATTTACTTCAAATTATTCAATCCGATGGTCTACAACGATTATATGACTCGATGACTACGCGAAAAGTTAACCCTTAAAAACATTTAACCATACACGAAATTTAAAAATACACCATTAAAAATGTATACAAATAAAGTGGCATTTTATTCATCATAAGGTTGAAAATTACGTTACTTGACATGAATTTTATCTACTCTATCGTAATTTTTAATGATTCACGTACTATTCTATTACCACTAATCTAAATATACTTATAAAAAAAATATTTGTTCATTATATTAATTTTACAGTTCAAATGTTAAAACAAGACATTTTTTTTGTTCGAAAAGAGAGAATGGTTCTGTCCTGTACTCATTTAATACTTAGCAGCATGGTAATTTCATTTTTTCCATACCTTAAATTTGAAGAATCTATGCTACCATTAACCTCTGAATATCACAATTTTCTGAACATAAACTCGAGTTAGTTTCTTTATTTACTTGATGTGATTCTCGATCATATTTATATAACGGATGAATCACTCAAAAACAATAGAAATATTTTAATGAGTCTGCGTTAAATAAATTAATAAATACACTATACACATTATTTATACATGTATACCGATAATCCATATATTTACATGCATTTATCACTGAACACTCAAAAATTATAAAATGTATTACTCCACAATCGTGATTCTGGCAAGACAAATTTATTGTAGTGAATATCTAGAAATATACGATTAAAGCAATATTAACGTATTATTACAATTTATATACACATGGAGAGTTAACCATAGTAAATTATTAAAATTAATATATTAATCTAAATGCATGCATCCACAATTTTTTTTTTTAGGTACTACACCATGAGAGATGTTGTTCATAGAAATCAATTAACATAAGAGGAATATTCTTTATTACTTCAGCATTACAGACAAGTTCAGGAACCGCTTTACTACGTTCCCACTCAATTAGAAACATTATATCATCTTTAACCATAGTATTTGTAGCGCCTATAATTTTTGTCGCTTTCAAACCTCTTTGGAAACCGGAGGGTATTTTAATCATTCTTTTTGTAATACCTTCAGTATTTACAATATTACTTTTCTGAACTTTATCACATGCAGAAGTACCATTTTCCTGAACTTGGTTAGTGTTGGAAGTATCTTTTTCATCACATCCTCTTTTGTTATCAATACGTTCTACTACGTATCCTTTAACTTCGCTATCATTTTTATTCGAAGAAGACACCATCATCTAATACAAAAAAAAAAAGGAATGGAAAATATTAGAGCTCTCGAAATGATTCAATGTTTATTTTTATGAAAAAGTAAACGAAAATTCGAATTATCAGTCAATACAGTAAACTTAATGCGAATTATATAACGCGATGTTTTAAATGTAGGTTTAAACATAATTTTTAATACTCTCAGAAAAATTGACTGTCACAAATTTTGACGGAAATTTAAAGTTAACTTCATAAACTACATTGTTTTTCAACAAATTCAAAGCGTACATTCTGTTTTCAACAAAATAAAAATTTACTATAAATACAATTTATAAACTGTCTGACAGTATATTTGTTCATCGTGAAATTGAAACTATTTTCATGTAATTATTTTAATTTTATAAATGAAAGATTTAAAATATTCAGACCATAAAATAATACATAGGACAAAATGTGTGCATATTTTAAGTATTAGTTATTATGCTCATACCTGAAACGCTGAATATTGTTAATATATCTAAAATTATCAGTTATTTAGGGAAAAATAAAACACCATTCATCTAATTCAAATATTTACTTAAGACAAGTATTAAATGTAGACACGACTCCTTTCAAGCATCACAACATGTTTATTACATCATCGATATATTCATTTCTGGACAACGGGTTGAACATTTATTAAAATTTAATTTTTACACACATTATATTCATATAAAATCATTATTCCATTTTTAAAACATTTATTAAACTTTTGTTATAGAGAAAGCAATATATATAGTATAATTAATTTTTAAACATACAAACGTTAATTTAAATATTCCGGAATGATTGAAATAGTTACAGATCAGATCGTGAATTATGCTCAGAAATTTATATTAAAATTATATCGATAATCACGTACCATTAATCAAAGGTTTTATATGCAAACAGAATTTAATCTCTACACTTAATTATAGGGACAAGCATTATTTTATATTCATATGACCGGATATGCAATATACAACTGATGCTTGAAAATTGATACAGGTGTGTATATTAAAGATTTACTGATCGTATTTATGTACCACGTACGATTTCAATACGTACATTGCGAATTTTCTTTTTTTATTAAGTATAATCATGGCAGAAGAAATCTTTGATACGTGGATTGATTACATTATGTATGAAATAAATATCAGTTAAGGAGAACAAGCACCTCGTATCGAAATGTGGGAATTAGACAGTGCTATCAGAAAAGTGAGAATAATAAAGCTATGAAGGAAGACAAATTTACTGAAATGCATCGGGCCTGAAGTTAAAAAACAATTGCTGAATATATTAAATAAAATATATAATGATGAGATATTAGCGGGGGATTTTAAGAAAAGTAACATTATATCAATTCCAAAAAAAAAGGACAGGCACAGACGTCTACACAATATAGAATAATAGCTTTAATGAGATTAAAAATACTATTAATAATAATAAACGCGAGAACAGAAAAAAGTAGACCTACAACTAAGTTCCACCCAATTTGGGTTTATAGCGAATCGAGGCACAAGAGACGCTATAACGCTATTGAAACTAATTATTCAACGTGCCTTAACATAAACAAAGAAATAATAGCCTGTTTTATAGACTACGAAAAAGTTTTTGACCGAATAGTTCATACAAAACTAATAAATATTTTACAGTAAAAATCTCTATTGTCAACAAACGACTAATATTAAAATTAAAAATAATTACTCCGATGGAAGGTGAAAAATACGTAAAGGGATGAGGCAAGGATGCCCATTGTCACCACGGTTGTTCAATGCATATGCCGAAGAAATAATAAAAAATGAGGAATTAAAGAAAATCGGTTGCAAAATAAATGGAAAAGTGATCAATGATAGTTAGACGGAATTGTAGTAATTGTAGAAACGGAAGGACAACTGCAAAGGATGTTGGATATCATTAACAGTGAAGGAAAAAAAGATTAAATGGAAATAAATACGGAAAAAACGAAGATAACGAAATTCTCAAAGGCCACTAATAAGAATATAAAAATCAAAATTAACAAGAAACAGGTGACAGATTTCAAATACTTGGGCGCAATATTCACAAGCGATGACCCGGACATAAAAGAGATAAAAACGCGGATAGCACTGGCAAAGCAAGCTTTAATAAGTTTGGGTACAAATATTACAGAACAGAAAGATGGATTTGGAGTTAAGAAAAAGAATAATGCGTTGTAACGTATGGTCCGTGATGGAATATTCAGCGGAATCTTGGACAATTAATGCCGAAAGCGAGAGAAGAATAAACGAATTCGAAATGTGGACGTACATACGTTGCTTAATTCGTTTCGAATAAGAACGTGCTACATCGATGCAACGTCGATTAAATTGACAATTGTCGAAGATATAAAAGGAAAAAAACGAAAATACATCGAACATAAATTACGATAAGAAGGTATTTTTATGTTAGCGGTTCAAGGGAAGATGCTTGAAAGGCAACAAGTACATAACAACGAACATAGGGATTGGTAAAATTTATGAAGTAATAAATTCAGCTAGATACAGGAAGATATGAAATGGCTAATAGTTCTTGATGTACAACCTCCGGAAAGGAGATCCAACAAAATGATGATGATGATGATAATCATGACATATTGTGATACGCTGGTTGTATGAAATTCGTGTGTCCCAGTTTACTTCAGTAAGCAATTTAGCTTTTAGTATAAATGTAAATCACAGTTTGAAACTCTAAGGCAAATGGAACTTTGGAATGCATCTGCAATCGCAAAGTACATCAGTGCTCAAGTGTCACGAGTGGAAGTTTTGTTGGACGAATTTTCTTTTATGAATTATTTAATTATGAGCAGTATTCAAATTATCACCAACAGAATTAACGTACACTATAAGTTTAGATTTCGTGTAAAGCATGCAACCGTTGAGCAAATTCACTGTGTTATACATAAACTCAAGCACTTGAGAATAAAGAATTTGCTACAGCACTTTTTTCTAGATATCAGTGCTGCTTTTGACAAAGTTTGGCACCTTGGCTGAATTCACAAAATTAAAAGCTATTTTTCACTGGGCTTTTGCAAACTACTCATGTCATACTTAACTGAACTTGGATCAGCTACTTGTAGTATAGATGAGCCTCTTGCTTTTGAGGCTGCGCTCAGAATGAGACTGAAGGAGCCATCAAAAGTTGGAGAGCAGAAAGTTCAATATTTTGCGTTTTCTTCTAATATGCTCGTGCCAATTGAGCTTAGAGTCAAGATGCAAACCTAAGTAGCGAGCAGAGTTAGAAACTGGAACCGGTTTACCATCTAAATAAGTTGGAATGTATTCATGGTGTCGTAGAGAAAAGTCTACTTATACTGACTTGCTATCATTTGGTTTAATTTTCCAGGTATAAGCCCAAGTTGAAATATTGTCTACAGCTGTTTGAAGGATACATGCAGCTGTATCATAACTATGACTATATAAAATTATTGCAATATCGTCAGCAAAAAGACTTGTTGTTGTCTCAGATGTTTGAGGAATATTCATAGAATAAATTAGGAAGAAGATAGAACCAAGTCAACTGTATCATAACTATGACTATATAAAATTATTGCAACATCGTCGGTAAAAAGACTTGTTGTTGTCTCAGATGTTTGAGGAATATTCATAGAATAAATTAGGAAGAAGATAGAACCAAGTCAGCTGTATCATAACTATGACTATATAAAATTATTGCAATATCGTCGGCAAAAAGACTTGTTGTTGTCTCAGGTGTTTGAGGAATATTCACAGAATAAATTAGGAAGAAGATAGAACCAAGTCAGCTGTATCATAACTATGACTATATAAAATTATTGCAATATCGTCGGCAAAAAGACTTGTTGTTGTCTCAGGTGTTTGAGGAATATTCGTAGAATAAATTAGGAAGAAGATAGAACCAAGTACAGAGCCTTATGGAACACCAGCATGAATGCTAATGTAATGTGTAATACCTGATCCAAAATGTATATAGTTATTATTTATTTAATTAGTTTAAATTGTAAATAAATCTTTATTGATAATATAATTTAAAATCTAATAAATCTAGTACCTTCGACGTATTTCTCTATAAATACAATTTGTTGGCTGCATTTGATCATTCACGAGAGTAGCTGACTGAAATGGTGTCATTTTTTAAAAACCCTAATAACCATGTCAAGGCGTGTTCAATTTTATCAATTTCCTATAAGTTGTGTAATTAATTAAAATTCATATTCTTTTTTCTTTCCATCAACAGTATTTGATTCTTTTCTGTTCCGTTATCACATTTACTTATTGCACTATGTGCAGATTGTAAATAAAAAAGGAAACTAAAAAAATTTACAATTTCAAATTTACTTTTTTATTTGATTTAACAATGCTGTCTTGAATCAATCTTCATAAAGTTTATTTTAATGAAAAGTGATCTAAATCAATGACCAAATCTCTCAAATCTCAAACATATGCCACCTTTTCTGCCTTTAGTCTGTTGTTTCTTGTTTGACTGGGTATATTATGTTGTAGTGTTAAAATACACTGGTTAGTAAATTTTGATAGTTTTATTTATTGTAAGTTGACATCAAAATAATTTTCAGGACGATAAAATACAACAAATGAAAAATTAGCCATAAATTGTATGTTATGTATTTTTCTATTGATTAATAAAATTTCCTCCAGTTATGCGATTATTCTAGTTTATTTATATCTAATATCTAGGTTCTGTTTGTAAACAAACATTAATTTTTTGTTGAAATGTTTCAGTGTTTATATTAGTTTAATTTAATAAATAATAAAATTTTATTAAGGAAGAAAGTACGATTTAATGTTTTGTAATTAATTTTTAAAATGTTTCATAAAAAATATTCTTTACCATTGTGAATACCTTTTTTTTATTTGATTTAAAAGTGCTGTCTAGAGTTTCCATTAAGATGCAGAAACCATAAGTTTATTTCAATCAAAAGGTGATCTAAATCAATGACCAAATCTCTCAAGTTTCAAGAATTCTACGTTTAGACTCCCGTTATTTATGACGTAATTTCAAATTTTGTTGCTGTTTGATTTATGTTTCAGGTTTCAGACTATGTTTTTGTTTACAAAATTATTGCTGTTTATTTGATTAATTTTGGAGTGTTTTTGAAAAATTACTTTTGTTTGTTAATTTAGAATTAAAGAGACTTCAAATTTTGACTGCGTTTGTAATTTTTGCTAATGACATAATTCGTAGTTTGTATATTTGTATTTTTTGATTTGTTTACGGTGTTTACCCCACTGTATTCGACTATTAATTCACAGACGAATGGTAGCAGCAAAATGGACTGGGATTATTCACCTTTAAGTGCAGCATGTGTCAGAGCATTAACTGATAAAATGTACGAGAAACGAAAAGCCGCTGCATTAGAAGTGGAAAAGTATGCAAATTATGCATATATATATATATATATATCCATAATAAGATTTATTTAATTATATAAGGTTGTAATTTTCAATATTTACTAATCTACCATAATTTTAATATACGTTGAAAACTGCTTAAATTTCCGTGTTTATGTAGTCACATATATATGTATGCATGACGGTGTAAAAATTAATAATATTAATGATCAAACATTTAAAAAATAATTTAAATTCTGTCGACTGATTATTTTAAAAACTAACAAAAATAGTGTACGTGATAAGTAAATCATTTTAAAAATGAATCATTGTTCATTTCTAGTTATCAGCATTCTTTTAAAAAATATTTGCATATAAATACTACGTGTCACATCTTATAACGTGCATTCTACTAAAAAACACTTTTTCCTCATAATCATAAATTTTATAATAATTTAAATTAACAAAGAATAACAGCTAATATATTTACCCGAAAAAGTTAGGAAATTGAATTATCTTTTCCGTTATTTACGACAATTTTTCTTTGGGGAAACACTATAAGTCTGTATTTTCTTACGGAATAATGCCCTGGGAAAGTGCAGCTAAACAGCATATTAAACCACTTTTTGCACAATCGTTTACTTACGTTTATTTTTAACTAGAAAAATGTCTCCTTCCCAGAACTTTTTAAAATATTGATAAATAGTATCAAATATCGAAATAATAAGCGTATTTAGTTATATACCCAAAATAAAAGAAACATGTATCCTTTTGTATGTCACTTAAAATTTGTCGTTCAGTGCGGTTTTGCTAGCGCGACATCTTGCATACGTATTTTTTGTTTACTCTATTTGTAAAATCACTTTAATTAATCGATTGATTTGATATCTTTTATTTTTATGTGAATATTCGTAAGATAATTTGTGTCCCGATTATTATGTTGTGTTATGACGGCGGTGGGAACCGTGTATTCTAACGAAATGTTGCAATGTAATGACCAGTTATTATTTCATTTATTTGACAAATAATTTCCATTTAATTAAAGAGTTATCTTTGCAATGGACTCGATTTTTAAAAAAAAAATGAATACATGAAAATAAATCATTTTCGGAAGTTGGTTATTATTTGTCTTCAGTGAAACTTTTTTTTTTTTATCTGTATTTACAATATTTACAGTTTCCTAAAATTTTGCATTTATAATTTTAATTTATCATGTCGTTTTTTTTTTTTTTTTTGTTAGGATGGTAAAAGAATTTGCCGCTGTACATAACACCGCGCAAATAAAAAAATTATTGAAAGTTGTTGGCCAGGATTTTGCTATGTCGAAAAATCAAAATTACAAGAAAGGCGGCTTGATTGGATTGGCAGCAATTGCAGTTGCACTTGGAAAAGTATATTAACTCTATTATTAATTATTATTTTATTTAAAATTTGTTTAATTATTTAATTTTTAAAATGATTCGGTAACTTCTTTTTTTGTAGGATTCATCGTATTACACTGACGAACTAATATCACCGATAATTGTGAATTTTAGTGATTCTGATTTGCGCGTAAGGTATTATGCCTGTGAATCACTTTATAATGTGATCAAAGTAACTCGTACCTCTGTATTGCCACATTTTGGTAGTGTGTTCGAAGCTTTATGCGACTTAGCAACTGATCCAGATCAGAACATAAAAAATGCTTCTGAACTTTTAGATCGTTTGCTAAAGGTAAATTTCTCAGTAATCGGCCAACAAGACGAATCGAATCATGAAATATTTTTTAGATTCTAACAGTTTTATTCTAACTGTTCGTAGGATATTGTAACTGAAGATGCATCATTTGATTTAGTGAGGTTTATACCTTTATTAAGGGAAAGAATGTTTACGAATAAACAATTTGCCTGTCAGTTTATTATATCATGGATATCAGTTTTAGCTGATGTTCCCCATATAGATCTCATTCAATTTCTTCCTGAAATACTAGATGGTCTATTTAAAATTCTTGGATCGCCTGTGATAGAAATTAAAAAAATGTAAGTATCTTATTTTCCATCCGTGATAATTGAATTATATAACGGATGTGTGTATGTGTGTACTTTTGTGTTATTTATTCGATTGATTTGAATTCCGACGTTTACGTTTATATTCGATTTTTTAAATGATTATTTTAATTTTAGTCCATCCCTTTTATTTTGATCGTTTTCATTTTAATATAGGCGATTTTTCGAAAAGTATTATTATTATATTTGTCTAGATCTTGTAGTTAAAATTAATCTATTTTTCGTTCATTTTTTTCACCGTGCTATCAAACTTAACACGGCGATTTGGCATTTGTAACAAACAATAGATTATACAAACGTTACAAAATAACATGATCCCTACAGGTTGCCCACAAAACCCTATATAAGGTTGTTCTTTGTTCGTCTGTCACTGGAACTGATATTAAATAATTTTTTATGTTATACGTATAATTATATATATATATATACACACTTTTTATAACAGTTTTTTTTTTGTTTCTTAATTAATGCGTAGGTTTTCCATTTTTATTAAAGGTGTGAAACAGTTTTGAATAAATTTTTGCGCAGCATAAAACAAGACCCATCTCGTGTTATTTTTTCTGCGATGATAAACGTAGTAACGTATCATGCGCAATTACACGACGAGTTAGTGCAGGTTCGTGTATTATAGAGTTCTTGATATTAATAAACCGGTTGTATTTATATATATATATATATAAATGTTAAATATATTGGAGAGTAATGATTTTATTAATCACTAAAAGTTTTTTAATCGCGAAGCTTTTCGACAGTTACGTCATTTTCAAGCACGCACCAAAATTATTACATCTTTTGTTATATATATAAATATACTAGAAAATAATTAGTTAAATGGTGTTTAATGTAAAATTTATATATACGAAAAAAACAAAGGTAATCTCATATTTTAAATAATAATTTTGTGTCATGTGCTATTACATCATTAATATTTAATAATCTGAAAAGTGAACACTTATTCACTAAATATTTCGATCTATGGAAGTATTAATATTAATATCTCCTGAACGATAAATATACGTGCAACTTAGACATATCATTTATTAATTATTTACTTTAAATGTGTTGTAGTTTACCGCACTAACGTGGGTGAAAGAATTTGTGCAGTTGTCCGGAATTCAGATGTTACCTTACGCATCTAGTATATTAATTCCGGTGTTCAAATGTTTGTCTTGCGATCCGGAACGTCAACGTATCCTTTTTGCATCGAGCGCGATTAATGCGTTAATGATAAATGCATAAAATAAGACTAATGTTAAATACGAATCCCTTGGAAAAATATATTTTATATAATTAGTTAATGATGGAAAACGTGTTTTCTTTTTTAATATTTTAGCGAACGTTACTTATTGTCATCATCCGTTATCTGAATTAATTCGATTTCTTATTATTTCTGATTATTACAACGATAATTCTAAAATTTATATATATTGACGGTGATTATAGTTTTATTTACAGAGAATCCTAGCGTAAAGTGTGGAACTTTGTATATAGACTTTGATACGATATAATATTATTAAGGAAACGACCGAACTGTTTGCTGGCGGAAATTGGCTATTTTAATATTAAATAATGCTGAAAAATAAAGGGAAAATATAGAATAAACAGCGATTGAAAATAATTTCGCCGTTGTGGATAAAAATTATGGAGTAATCAAATATAATCGAGAAATAATGAAATTGTTGAACGAACAACTATGACAAGAAATCGATAATTACGAAACGAGATGTAATGTATTAAATCTATCAAATTGGTAAATTTGAAACGATACAATATGATACAATAGGTGAATCGTGGCAGAGCAGAATGATACATTACCATGTTTATATTGTAACGCGATTGTTAAGTAGGAAATATGTATTCCTCAACAGGGCAATACGGAATAAGATTAGAAAAGTATTTATTTGACGAATATTCTCAACTGATAGTATTATTAAGAATGATAAAAATATTACGTATGGTAAAGTGAAAATATATTTTAAAGAATAATCGAAATAATTAAATGCCACGTCGATTAAGAATTTATATTTAAATTCATGCTGTAAATATGCTTGTTTTGTTCTATTCGAAAAATTAAATAACAATATGTTCTAATCGTTATATCGTTTATGATTTATGTCGTTTTTGAATTTAACATTTCTTTGCGATTGAATTTCTAATTTCGGCAACTGTTCGCTGTTCCTATTATAATTTTAAATTTTTCGTCGATGTCCTATATTTGTTGCTTAATAGACGTGTACGTCCGGTCGAATTTCGTTGTTCATCTTGGACAAGTTTCCTTGAGACTTCCGCGCACACAGCTTTGTTAATTTTTTAGTAATTGCGGCAATATGTACACACTCCCGCGTTATATACACATGTGTGTGTGTGATTGGTAATTGTAGACGTTTCTATATTATCTAGTGTTTACCTAAATCTACAACATTACTGCCATTTTTGAAATTAGTTTAAATCTTTTACAATCGTATAGAATAGAAAAGTAGACGATCTACGAGTTGATAAAAGTTATTTGTTTTTTGAAATCAACGAAGATGTAAGTAGGTTTTGTATATGTTAAATATCGTTTGATAATAATTTACTTGTTGATATAAACATTTTTTTGTTAAATTTATTATATATATATATATTTAATTTAATGCCTGTTAAATTGTTTAATTTCTTGAAAATTATTTAGCATAAAGTAATACCGTTGGCGATTATATTTCGGTCAATTTTAAAGCTGTTGAAAATTGAAGTCAAAATGAAATAAACATGCGCTCTTGTTTAATCCTTTTAAATACTATTGTACGTTTAGATTTAATGCATATACGTAATGTTAATGTGAACATTTACTATAAAGAACTAAAATTTTCTATAGAGATTTTTTTTGTGAAACCTAAATTTTAAAAATTCAGTTCTTCATTCGTTGTATATGATTGGAAAATTATAATTATTATTTTTTTATTTTTGATTTTATATATATATATATAATTATTATGTATGGATTTCATTTATATATATATATATATATATATATATATATATAAAATTGTAATTGTCACTGACGAAATATAGTTATCTTTAATCGTAAAAAATAAGATATAAAAGAAACTGCCAAAGCAATAAATTTTGTTTTACTTCGGCTTATCGCTACGGAACAGGATGCATTGCCGGACGAACGTTCCGATGATAAGGTATTATTTTGTTACTTAAAAATTATATTTTAATTATTTCTTAGTGTTAATTGTTATTTCATTTAAAAACTCCCTTTTATATGTAAAATGTTGCTTTAATGGATTAATTAACGAATTTTTATTAATATTACCAGCTTTAATTACATCGGATGTAGCGCCTATTATGAAGATAATAATTGTGTTTACTATTCGATTTTTATTTTAAATACGAAAAAACCATTAAATTTTCTCGTTATTTATACCGAATTTGCGATTTTGAAAAAATCTTAATTATTGATTACTCTTTTCTTTTTAATGTAGGAAAACGATACGGGATTGGATTTACAATCAGTTGTAGAAGTTTTATCTAAGAAACTGTCGGAGAATTCTGTAGAAACTAAAGTGGCTGTTATAAATTGGATTTCGGAGTTGAATTCTAAAATACCAAATCGGGTACTATTTGTTGCGAATGAATTTTAAAGTTTAATGCGTAAATGTGGAGTTGATGAGAATACAAATGAGCTACGATGAAAATCCGAATGCTAAGTTAGCGCGTGATAGTGAGCCGATGTCGAGGACGATCTATTTATTATATCTCGCGATCGTTGAAGTATGAATGTCGCGCTGTTTTTTTTTTAATTTTTCCAGTCACATATAATTTTTTTTTCGCTCTCAGAAAATTATACATTTCGATGAAATAGTTAAGGAAAAAATATAAAATATTATTTTGCGTACACTATCGTTTTGCAGATTACTAGATTTAACACGTTGTAAAAATATTTTTAAAATTGAAACTGGCTATGTCAACTAAATGTCCCTTATTTTAAAAATACACATTTTTTTAGCATTAAAGGTTTGCGCGCCGTATAATGAACATTGTGATAAAAATAATTAAACGATTATTAAATCGTCGTAATTGTTTGGGAGAATTTTTGTAAAGAATAATATTAAATGAAATTTAGATTAAAAAAATTTTTAGCACCTCGTAATTTGTTATCGAATTTTTTATATAGTATTTTCATTCGTTTTTCGTGGCTAATAATGAATACTAAATTAATAAATAGATTTAAAAATTAAATAACATAAAAGTACCTTTATACCGTATATATTATATACATATAATCAAAACAGTTTACTAGTTTAACTGCTATAAAAACCTCATGGAAGCACTACAGAAATATTTTTCGATATTCCTAATTCCAATATAGTAAATTTACTAGTGCGTTTTTATAGATTGTCGTTGATAATACTGTAATCGGTGAAACTAGTAGATTGTTTTGTTAAATATATATATATATATATATATATATATATATATATATATATATATATATATATATATATATATAGAGAGAGAGAGAGAGAGAGAGAGAGAGAGAGACGATATAAAAGTATTTTTATTTTATTTAATTTTTAAATTAAAACTATGTATCACTAAGGAGGCAACTTTTTAATAAATTTGCTATTCATTTATTTCGTTCATTTTTACGTTAAAAATGTTTTTGTTTTTTATGGAAATTGTGTTTGTCAGATACTCGTGGAAGAGTGAAAATGTTTATTGTAGTACAAATGATATAAGATTATACTAGAATTACTCATTTCTGTTTTGTAAAATTACAGATGTTTCCTTATATTGAAGAACTGTTTCCTCTTCTGCTGCGTACATTGTCAGACACGTCTGATAAGGTGGTTCATTACGATTTGAAGGTATTATCTGAAGTAATTTCATCCCCGAACGTTACCGGTGACGTTCAAGAACAAAATGCCGGATCGATCTTGTCGGGTAATTTTTAGTCGTCATGTTTGATTTTCAGAGTCTAAACATGTTCTGTTTACGTTGGGAAAAAAAAAGGGCAAACTTTGCCGATCCAACTGAATTGGAAGATAATTCCAAAGACATGTGTTGTGAAATATCTTGTATTACATCTTGACCAACGGCTGCTAACCTTTAACATCACATTATTCGGCTAACTTTTAAGATCACATTATTGCAAAGCGGAAGCAAATAAACATTACATACCGCAATGTGCATTGCATAATGAATAAAAAGTCACCTTTAGCAATTGAAAATAAAGTCTTACTATCCAAAACAATCTTAAAACCTGTGTGGACATACGGTATTCAAATCTGGAGAACAGCAAGCAATTTAAACTTATAATTTATACAAAGATTTCAGTACAAAGTCTTACGAGGGCACCATGGTTTCAACGATGACATACACAAGGACCCCCTCCAATTTTAAAAGAAGTAATTGCAACCTTTGCAAGAAGACATTTTCATCGACTTAAAAACCACGTCAATCCGTTAGTAGTCGTGCGATTCAGACGATTGAAGGGATTTAGCTAGATTTAACTACAATTCCGTCCGTAAATAGTAATTTATAAAATTCATTAATAACAATATATAAACAAGGAATGGCAGCCATTGTGAAGCATTCCATTATAATCTATATGTATAGTAATGCTAGTTTATGTTGAAACGAACAGATTGTATACAAGGGGAAAAATACTTGATTTTTATGATTATGTAGGGCCGCATGTCTGAGTTGAAATTCAGTTTAATCGTCGGGTGTTTTTTTTTTATTGAATTTTTTTCACCGATTCTATGTAAAAATTTTTCGTTGGTAACTTTGTCTGTATAGTTAATCCTTTAAAATGTTACCCAACACTACATTCTTAACGCTCGCACCAGTTGATTAGATTTTATATATATATATATATATATATATATATATATATATATATATATATATATATATATATATATATAAACTTGTTTTTATATTTCATAGGTTCAACTTTGAGTAGGCACGTTGTTCCAGATAATCCGTATTTTAAAAAATTTATAACGAGTTTGTTAAAAGAATTCAGTAGTGATAGAAAATTGTTGGAGAAAAAGGGATCCTTCATCATAAGGTGATTTTCGTATTAAATATTTATTGCAGTTGTAAAGAAGTATGCATATGTCTCGTGAATTCTTAAAAAAATTTTATCGCTGTTAATTAGGTGACATTTTCTACACACGTACGAGAGTAATAATATGAAATGCTTTTTTAAAAACGTCATTATCTATAAACTCTACCAGTTTATTATAGGTTTAGGCAGTGAGAATAATACAAAACTGTAGTAGATAGATTGAAAATTTGAAATAAATAGTAAATTTTCGAAAAAATAAATATTCACTTTCTTTTCTTGGTAGAAAAATTAATACTTATATAAATGAGCAATAATTAACGACTTTATAAAATATGCCCAGTTTTTCCGTGAGTACACAATGCGACGAAGTAATATTAAATGAGTCCAATAGTTTCATAGTTTGGAATGTGGAGATTTTTAAAAAAATAAACAACAAAAAGGAGTTAAAATCACTGAATTTATACATATACAAATTATGTTAGGGATTTTGTATAAATTTCATATTGTTTGATGTTTTTGTTTACTTTTTGTGTTTGTTTATGTATGAAATTGCTGATTGTGTTGTTTGCCACATTCATTATCAGAGTGTTTGAAAATACTGTTTTATCACTATAATTTTTCTAAATTGTGTAAGTAATATTTTTTACATTTGTATATATTTTCATGATTTATTTTTTATATACAGCCGAAAAGCTTTGTGATTTTTCATAAGGGAAAAATTTAAGTGATTTTAAATTCTTTTTGTTATTTATCGTTTTAATAGTTTCAGTTTAAAATGCGTATAATAACGGTATATTATATATGTCTATGTTGTTTCGTTTTGCTAATACGTAGACAACTGTGTGTCTTATTAAATTCCGAGGATGTTTACAAAGTTTTGGCGTTAATGTTACTCGAGGAAGATAATTTGAAATTCGCGAGTTTAATGGTAGAACAATTGAATACGATTTTGTTAACTTCGCCGGAATTATTTCAGTTAAGAATGAAATTGAAAGATTTGAAAACTGAAGTAAGTTTCAATTATCCGTTTATTATATTCAGTTAATTTTTTCCTACTATTTGGAACGATTTTATGTTGTGAAAATTTATAAATTTTTTCTATTTGAAATGAAAATGATCCATTAATAGGTAATAGAGGAAATTTTACATGTTGTTTTTAAAAATTTTTCTTTTTATATAAAAAAAAAAAGTCAAGCGTTGTGGAATACGTTAGTGTGATTATTTTTGCCAGTTATATAGTTACAACAAATATTGGAACGATATAATATACGTGTGTCTGCGAACTTTTAATCTTCGCCTATTCATAAAATAACTTCTTTGTGGCTTCCTGATTTTCTATATCTTTCATAATAGTTTATTTTTCTCTTTAATAATTTCACTACCAAGCGGTATTGAACAAACATTTTAAAATAATATTTCGTAATTAGGAATACGGTTGGTATGATTAAATTTATTTGGAGAACAATTGAACATATATATTTTTCGAAATAAGAATTTTTGCAAAAGTAAACAGTATAAATTATGTCATAATAATTATTATTTTAATTAAGTTCACTTTCGTATGTGCATAATTTATATTAATGTGTTTGATGAAATTACGATGCGGTATTTTAATTAAATTTATTCAATTATAATTTTATATATATATATATAATATAAAAAAATATATATATTAATACTTACTGACTCCGTGAGTGTTCTTTTACAACTATCTAGACTCCCGGAATTTTCAATGAGTATATTAGAGATATCAATAAGACAGTGGGTTTGGCAACTTCACAAGCGTGGAACTAAGGTGAAGTTTAAGTGGGTCCCTGTCCACTGTGGTGTCCGTGGAAATGAGGTAGCGGATGCGATTACTCGATCAGATCTAATTCCAGCTATTGAGAAGCACGTTAAACTACAATGGAGACAATTAATACCGAAGCTTAAGGAAATGTTGTACCGTTCTTTTCAATCGTATTTTGAATTTCAAAGCTTGTTAAAAGGTAAAAAATACGCCACTATCCAAAAGACAATTCCAAAAGAGCCCTGGTTTAAACATGGGGATATTCTCCATAAAGATTTTGTATCTGTGTTTGTCAGACTAAGGAGTAGTCATAACTGTTCACCTAGTCATCTTGCAAAATTGGGGATCATCAGAATGGGAGTTTGTGAGATATGTAATATCTAAGATTGCATTGAACATCAGATCTGGTCCTGCCCAAAATACAAAAATAGAAACAGCTTTATTTGTGAACTTTTATCTACGAGGAATACGCTTCCAATACAACTTGAAGAAATTATGGTGGATCCATCTCCTTGGATGCGCGTAGATTATATAGTTTTATTAAGGCCAATAATATAAGTTTATAGTCCGAACAGTTCACCTAAACTGGCCCCAAATGGTGAAAACTGGGCCAAAATATATATATATATATATATATATATATATATATATATATATATATATATATATATATAAGTTTTTAATATTGAATTAAATAAAACTTTAGACTCCCGGAATTTTCAATGAGTATATTAGAGATATCAATAAGACAGTGGGTTTGGCAACTTCACAAGCGTGGAACTAAGGTGAAGTTTAAGTGGGTCCCTGTCCACTGTGGTGTCCGTGGAAATGAGGTAGCGGATGCGATTACTCGATCAGATCTAATTCCAGCTATTGAGAAGCACGTTAAACTACAATGGAGACAATTAATACCGAAGCTTAAGGAAATGTTGTACCGTTCTTTTCAATCGTATTTTGAATTTCAAAGCTTGTTAAAAGGTAAAAAATACGCCACTATCCAAAAGACAATTCCAAAAGAGCCCTGGTTTAAACATGGGGATATTCTCCATAAAGATTTTGTATCTGTGTTTGTCAGACTAAGGAGTAGTCATAACTGTTCACCTAGTCATCTTGCAAAATTGGGGATCATCAGAATGGGAGTTTGTGAGATATGTAATATCTAAGATTGCATTGAACATCAGATCTGGTCCTGCCCAAAATACAAAAATAGAAACAGCTTTATTTGTGAACTTTTATCTACGAGGAATACGCTTCCAATACAACTTGAAGAAATTATGGTGGATCCATCTCCTTGGATGCGCGTAGATTATATAGTTTTATTAAGGCCAATAATATAAGTTTATAGTCCGAACAGTTCACCTAAACTGGCCCCAAATGGTGAAAACTGGGCCAAAATATATATATATATATATATATATATATATATATATATATATATATATATATATAAGTTTTTAATATTGAATTAAATAAAACTTTTTTAAATATTTTTTTTAGAATTTTGTATTATTTTTATTATACAGGAAAGCTACGAACTGTTCCTTTGTTTATATAAAACGTGGTGTCATAATGCGGTGGCTACTATTTCTTTGTGTTTTCTTACCCAAAATTATCAACATGCCTGCGATGTTATCCGAATTTTGTATCCTTTTTATATATTTTCGCGTTAAATTTTTGTGATTTATTAGTATTTTATATTTCGGATGGACACCATGTTTGAACGCGTAAAATTTACGACGAGATTTTTTTATTGCTATCGTTAACTTACACCTAGCTAATGCTATTTGGTAAGTTTTCTAATTTATATGCATACTATATCATGAGTAACATTCCATCCAGTGATGGATGCTAAAACTGTATATATTAATACGCTTAATATGAAGTCCAGAGGTTTCGTTCTATCCAGTCGACGGTATTCAAGCGAGTTGTCCATTAGGGAGATCGCCTTGTGATTAGTGTGTTTCTCCAGATGGTTGACATATTTTTTGGCAACGATCGCGATTTCCTTTTTTATGGACTTCACTTTAAGATCTTCATGAAGTGTAACATTAGTTACATACCATGTAGTACTAGCAAAATATTTCGGAGGATTTTGTTCTGCATTCGCTGTAGAATAGCGATATTGCTTTTTTTCGCGCAACCCCATAATTGACAATCGTATAGCCAAATTGGCTTCAAGATCGGGTTGTATAATAACAGCTTGTTTTCGATCGATAATTCTGATCTTTTTCCTAACAGCCGAAATATTTGTTTCCAATTTGATATTGAGTTCATTACGTTTTTTAATTATATGTTTACTCCATGTTAGCCGTTAATCTAAGTTTATCCCGAGATATTTTACTTCTTCTTTTTGAGGGATTATGGTCCTATTTATGGTTATGGGTCTTGTTGAAGGAGTTCTTCTGTTGGTAAATATTACCCGAGCTGATTTATCCTCATTAATATTAATTTTCCACGTTTTGAACCATGTTGCTATTTCTTCAACTGCTGATTGTTGCAGGTTTGTACATGCGTCTACAGAGGAACTATCTACACATATGATAACTGTATCATTCAGCAAATATTGTTACTTCAATATTTGCAAGAGTGGGAATATCTGCCGAATAAATTATATATAATAACGGCCCCAGTACGCTCTCTTGAGGTACACCTGATCTTACTGGATAAATTTGGGATTCTTCACTATATTTAACGAAAAAGTATCTTTCTTTCAGGTGAGATTGTAAGAGTTTCGATAATTTATATGGGAAATAATGTTTGATTTTCTGTACTAGTCCTTCATGCCAGACACCGTCGAAAGCTTGGCGTATATCTAGAAATATGGCATACTCAATAAGTGATAGTATTATTTTTATAACTAGTTTTTCATACAACTTGGAAAGCAAGAACGGTACGAGCTTGGTTCTGTTGCCGATTTGTTTGGGTTTATTTGTGAAAATTTCAGTTGGATTGGATAATATGTTAGTCTAAGTACAGCATTGAATATATAGATTAACAGTATTAAGCCTTTTCTAGGTAGTTCTTTTAGAACTCTTGCCGAGATTAAATCGTAACCCGGTGCTTTTGTAGGATTCAAACGTTTAAACAGGAAATATAAGGAATATTTATTTTTCTGTTGAAATTTATACGGCTTTTACAGTTTTAAAAAATTGCTAATAATTGCGCATTTTTTTTTTTTGTCTTTTTCACAATACTATTCGAATGATATGATTAATATTTTAAACTTGGTATTGTTGAATTCGAAAGTAATTGTTTAATTCGAAAGCAATTGTTTAATGGGAAATGTTATGTAGCTAATTTTTCCGAAACTGTATTATTTTTCTTTTATCCGCGTTTATAAAAAATCATTGTGAGTCATTTCACGATTAGACGTGCGCCGAATGAACAAATTTTGATCGATTTAATTTATTTAGTTTTAGCTAAGTTTTGGGAGGGAAAAGTTTGAGAAATCGTTTTTATTTCGTAAGAAAATGATGCTTAAGACTATTTTTCCGGATTATATGACTTACATTTTCGTTTGCGATCTATTTGTACGATGTATCGTAATCGAATTGATAATTTTTAAAAACTAAATATAGGTTTCCGTCGATTTTAAAAATGTTCGAATTTTAATTATATTCCTCGTATAATTTTACATAAATATTTAGGTTTACATCATTTCCAAAATCATTTAAACGACGAAATAATATTACCGATTAGAAAAATACACGTTCGTTTGTTCATTCTTTTAATAAACGTTTTCTAAAAAAAAAACGAGAAAGTATCGCTAAATTTTTATATAAAAAGACGGCAAATGTTATATTAAAATGCAAAAAAAAAAATATTTTATTTAGATGTACAATAAAAAATAGTATAGTTTATACAAAAAAAAAAAAAACGGTTAGTGAATGTAGCAAACAATACGATCGGCAAATCATTTTTGTCGTTTATATTTTTGTTTTTAAATCGCTACTATTCAAATTAATTATAAATACGTCGTTGCAATTTCGTTATAAAACAGATATTTAATATTTTAAGTATATATGACGTTTTTTTTTCTCCCACCCTGATTTCGCTAAATTTAATTATGTTCTATAGAAGTATACATCTACAGGAATCAAAAATACAGCTATAAACGACGCGTTTCATCTTGCACGCGTCAATTTTATCCAAATAAGTTTTGCAAATGCTCAATACTATCGGTGGATTTCCTTTTTTTAAATATTTATTTTATAATTACGGTAATTTTTGAAAATAGTCGCCATAATTGCTACGAACGATTGAAAACGGTGGAACGGATAAATAAGAAAGAAATTATTTGTGTATTCGTATTCGTTTTTTCTTTTTATGTTTTAACGCAAACTGTAAAACACCGTCAATTTTATCGTAGTTTTAAACATGCGAGATTTTATTATAGAATATTATCGATAATTTTACGATTGATTTATAATTAGCTGATAGTTTTTAAAATCTGACAAAAATATTTTCACGATGATATGGAGATTATCAATTTATAAGTTACGAATTAAAATATCAAATACCACTCGGTAAGCAAAAATTTCAAACAAGTGGTACTGTAAAATTTTAATAGAGAAAAGAAAAAGGTAGTTATTTAAAGACAGAATCAAATACATTTACAATTTCTTAATGACGATATAATTAGTATAAGATTGTTACGTATACTAAAACTGTTTATTTTTGTAATGTAATAAATTTGAATAATTTTAGATTTGCTTTAAAACTGTAACGTATTATCTATTAAAAAATATATTCGCGAATTAAGTGATTTAAAAAAAACATAATTTTTGCGCATTACACGATTGCTTTCTTGCAATTAGAGTTTTACACGCGTGAAGTTTGTAATGTTTAAATTATATTTCATCTTTTAGTAGATTGAAGGAAAATGTTTTTGCTTGGAATCGCGGCTAAAAAAGAAATTATACGATCGATTGCTGCAATTTTAATAAACTATTTACGATAATCTTTTTCGATATTTCAAAGATTATCGATAACATTAATTAAAAACTATTTGGATTTGGTGTTAAAAATTACGGAATTTGCGTTATAATACATATTTAACACGCGCGTTCTGCGAAACGCATGCTAACAAAACGTAACTGTAACGTTCTTTAACGTTTTTGATGAAATCAAATTTACACGATGCGTCTAAACGTGCCTTGACGTTGATATTTAAATTTTCATACACGAATTAATTTCACTTTAATTTAATTCAGTTTTTTTTTTTTTTATCCTTCAACATTATTTAAAGACGCTGCAAATCTAATGAATCAACTGCATATATAGACACACATATGTCCGAAATTATTAATTACAATTTAACTTCCGCTTATCGACGGGTATTGTGCTAAATAAATTATACTTTTATCTATTTTTACAATTTTCTTATATGTGATACGTTTTCTATTTACTTTGAAAAAACCAACAACATTCTAATCGCGTACTGTTTTTATATCAACTGTTTCGTTTATATCCTGTAGTAACCTAATCTGATATGTTGTTTATTTCGTTTCCAGTTCCCTTTTATTACAGTTATTTTAATATTTCGTTTAAATTTCTCTTATTTTACAACTAATCTTTGACTTTTTGTTCCCACATAACTGTTTTTTTACCTTTATTTATATATTATTTTCAAGCATCGTATATTTGCGTTATTATAAATTTGCCTGTCTGATTTTACCGTATTTCGTTCTCGGGATTTGTATTTTATATTCTAGCGGTTTTTCTCGCAAGTTGTTGTGTACTTCATTAATATTCGTTTCGACATCTAAACAATTTTGAACTGTTTTAGATAGTTCTAAATATTTTTATAGTCAATGTATATCTAGAGTTATATCGAGAAGATTTTTTTGTCCGACTAAATTATAAAGCGTGACAATGTTTTCCTGTCATTAAACGCAAAAAAAGTTTTGAGATGTAAAAAAAAAATCGATATGAATTGTTGAAAATTTATAATAAAGTTGTTATTCGAATTTAAAAAGTAAAGAACGACACCTATAACAATTTTCTCGATTATTAAAAATTCCAAATAGAATATTCATTTCGGCGAATTAATTTAATATTTGTACGTCAACGATAAGAAATACACAACTACTATGTCGATGTCGGAGCGGCAAAACCCGGTTTCGAAATTATATAGCGTATATAAGTAATTTATTCGATATAGTTATCTCTGTTATACCTATACTCGTGATTGGTAATACTGAAAAAATTCTACCGTTATATTATTTATTTTCGTTTTAATATTTTTTATATTTATGTAAATGACGGAAATAGTATACAATCCTTAACGTTTTTTTTTTTTTTTTTTTTAAAAAAGTTCTGATTTAGACATTACAGTAGACATATTAACAGAAGTGGATAAACTTATACAATTAATAGAATCACCTATATTTACGTGTAAGTCTTATAATAATATTATTATTACTAATATTCATTATTATTATTAATATTGTTCGCGTCCATTTATTGGAAAAAGTTGAATAAAATATGAGTATAAATATTTTCGATAAGATTAAAACTTTAAATTTGAAAAAATATTAAACGACCTAATGTCGTTATCGTCCTATTTTGTATTTTCTATTCCATTAGGATAATATTTCGAATATTAATCGACGTCGATTCAACGCGATGCAAATGTCTATACGAGGTGTGAAAAATGATTTTTTTTTTTCAATTTTTATTCAAATACAATTACAATTTAACATCGTCTTCTTTAAAATAATTAGCTTGGCAAGTTACGCAACGGTTTAAACGGTCCTTCCAATTCTCACAGCATTGATAGAATTCGGATAATAGCCTTCAGCTCGTCGTTTACAGTCACTTGGATGTTTTCAAATGTCCCAAAATGAGTTCCCTTAAGGTGATTTTTCAACCTCCGGAAGAGCAGAAGTCACAAGGACTCAAGTCTGGTGAAGAAGGAGGTTGAGGAGCTACAGGAATATTTTTACAGATCAAAAACCTGTTTATTCGGAACTGCGTGTGTATGTGCTATAAAAATCCAAAATTGTGATAATTTAAATTGTTCGTAATAATTGTTTTACGCTTCAACAAGGGCACCGTTTCTGTATTTGAACGAACAAATATGTCGTCAGTGTTTAATTTGTTAGTCGCGTTTACAATTTAATACTGTATTTTAGATCTCAGATTGGAATTAATGGAAGTTCCTGGTGAAGAAGGAGGTTGAGGAGCTACAGGAATATTTTTACAGATCAAAAACCTGTTTATTCGGAACTGCGTGTGTATGTGCTATAAAAATCCAAAATTGTGATAATTTAAATTGTTCGTAATAATTGTTTTACGCTCCAACAAGGGCACCGTTTCTGTATTTGAACGAACAAATATGTCGTCAGTGTTTAATTTGTTAGTCGCGTTTACAATTTAATACTGTATTTTAGATCTCAGATTGGAATTAATGGAAGTTCCCGGTAACTGTTATTTGGTTCGCGCTTTATACGGTCTACTAATGATTCTACCGCAATCGGATGCATTCCATATGTTGCGACATCGTTTAGATTGTATTCCTAAATTGCAATTATTTTCGGACGATAAATGCGGGTATGTATGCACGTATACATATAAGAGTAAAAAGTAAAATCTAATCAACGTAAAGGTTGGTAACTAAAGTTGTCTAACGATCCTCATCAAATGAAATATCGATAGATCAGTCAAACGACGCATCTTGGGCAAGCCAATACGGAGTGGTTTGCTATTGCACTCGTCGACTTTATTTTTTCAGTAAGCTGATACTCTTATATGGATCAATTGGATTTAGTAATAAGTCAGATTTTCCGAGCAGAATGATAAAAAAATTACCATTGTCCATATGTATTATTATCATTTTCTGTAAAGACTAGTGAGCAAAACATAATCAAGAAATTTTCTGGCTTCGATCATTTATTTTTTACTTAGCGTAACTTCGTGTTTTTTCGATACGTTTTCTATAAATTTGATTCTGTCTTCCTTTTGGTTTATTGCCGTTCGAATCTTCGATACGATTAGTGTCCGATTAAACGACTAATAGTACTATTTATTCGATTTTTTGTCGTTATTCCCGGTTCTACTTTTTTGGAGTATTTTATTTGGCAGCTTGTCCGATATGCTGGTTATTCGCATGAGGGATATACTGATTCGGGATCTAGTAATATCATAAATGGTAGAAATACATCTCTTAGATGACTTTCTAAAATTGCGACTGCCCCATGTATACGTATATATATATGTGTGTGTGTGTGTGGAAATATTTTTTAAAAGTTTTACGTTATGAATCAGATGGAATTTTAATTGAACTCGCGTATATGAGTCCACGCGCGCAGAGATTACGTTTAATTATTGAATGAATGAATTAGTTTTTCATTATTTTTAGCTGTGTAACAATCGTTGCGTCAGCGTCTAAAAAATATAAAATCGCATTCTACTCTAAAAGGAGGCACGCGCGTGATGCCTCTGGCAATGACGACTTTTGTTTACAAATTTCGTCGACTAATTCTTAGGAACCCAAGATTATGAACGGTACTATATTCCGAAACGCCCCTTACGGTGATCTTGATCAATATTGGAAGCCTAACCAGTATAAAGGAAATGATTTTATCACAACTTTTTGCTCAACCACTAGATGCTATGCTTATAGGAATCGCAAATAGGAATAAAACACAATCGACATATTTATATATCAGCGGAAATACTACACGATAAGTGCGGTAGCGATATTTTTGTTAAACCAAGAACTAACCTTCTGTCAGTAGACTGTAAAATTCTGTATATGGAAGAAATTATAATAGAACTGTCGAAACTGTGCCGTCACTTCTGTATATAAACCACAATAACCGTCCGGAAGTATGGTCTAATAGTCAGCCAAACATCAATGGTGATCGGGTGAAACGTTGGGCTGAAGCGGAGAATTTGGAATACATGATCCAAAAATTGCGCCTGTGTTTTTGTAAGCAGCCGTCTAAAATCGCTGAATGTATACCGAACTCGTAACACCGTCTCTTTGTCATACAATTTAAACACACGGTTAGACGAATATATGTACCTTATATATATATATATATATATATATATATATATATATATATATATATATATATATATATATATTCTTATTTCCTAGCGTTTTCCCTGTGCGGGGTCCGCTTGTTGACACAGTCTTTTCCATTTTTTACGATCTTTTACGTCCTCTATCCCAACACCGGCATGCTCCATATCGTTGTTGATGGAGTCTATCCAACGTCATTTTGGCCTTCCTTGTGGCCACTTTCCTCCAGGGTTATACTCCGTTATCATTTTCGCTGGGCTATTTTCTGCTTTCATCATGACATGGCTGTACCATCTAAATCGTGCTTCCCGCATTTTCAGATGTACAGGAGCAACTCTATACGCTTCCTTATGTCCTCGTTTTTGACGTGGTCCAGGAGTGTGTGCCCAAGCGACCAGCGTAACATTTTCATTTCCGTAACATGAAGTTTTTGTTCCATTTTTATAGTTGTAGTCCAGCACGCGGCTCCATATAACATTGCTGGTCTGATGACTGTTTTATGTATCATCCCCCTTGAGGTGAATCGGGACTCTTTTGTCACATAAAACTCCAGTTAATTGTTTCCACTTCATCCATGTTATTCGTATCCGGGAATCTATGTAATGTTGTGTGCTTCCATCCGAAGTAATGATTGAGCCTGAATACTTGAATTTCTCGGTCTTTTTTTACATTGTATTATCTATTTTTATAGGCTAATCTGAGAGTGTTTCACATTCTATGTATTCGGTTTTGCTGATGTTGAGTCTCAGTCCATTTTCCTGCAATATATTTTTTCCCCTGCATTTATCTGCCAGAAAGACGTCGTCCGCATATAGCAGTGTCACGGAGACAGGGTGTGTAGATCTGTTGTTATGACATCCATGCAGAGGATGAATAGTAACGGCGACAATGCTGAGCCTTGATGGACTCCCACAGTGATCTGGAAAGGCGGCGAAATGCCCGCCGGACATCGCACCGCACTGGTCGCTGCTTTGTATATGGTCTGTATTATCTTCACATAATGTTCTGGAATCTTATGCGTTCGTAGCGCCTTCCGAAGTAACTCGTGTGGTACCTTGTCAAAAGCTTTCTCTAGATCCAAAAAGGCTATGTGGATGGGGGGTCTTTCTTTCCCGATGTTTCTCTCCAAGCAATCGCGGTAAATATGGATCGCATCCGTTGTCCCTCGTCCTTTCACAAATCCACATAGGTTTGTGGTGACTTGTGTCAAATTCCGTAGTTGACAATCCAGTATGCGCTCAAATATTTTGAGGTTGTGGCAGAGTAGACGAATTGCAGTTCATAATGTCTCCTTTTTGTTTCCATATAGGGATGGTTGTGCTCGTGGTCCAAATTTGAGGGATACGTCCTTCATCTATTATTCGGTTAAAAAGTGTCAACAGCACATCAGCTTCCTTTTGCCCAAGTAATTTCCAAATTTCGGCTGGAATATCGTCTGGACCCGTTGCTTTTCCGTTCTTAATTTTCTTTAAAGCATGCAGCACCTCGTCTATCGTTATGTGCTTGATAGGTCCCTGAATAGGTAAACAATCTGATGTTTTTGGGGTGTGGAAATTCCTCCCCACAAATCTAATGATCTGACCATTTTTTTAAAATTTCTTTTGGCGCTTTTATTATTTGATTGTCTGTAGATTTTATCTGAAAGGTGGGGCCAATATCTTCAGTCGCTCTATGCCTTTTGACAATTTTGTATATCAAGTTTACATTTTCCTTTGCTTCCAGCTGATCATATATATATATATATTGGTAATGGGCTTTCTTCGCTTTTGCTACTGCTATTTTCGCTAGTGATTTAATGCGTTTATATTTTTCCAAATTCTCAGTATTTTTCGTTTGCCACCACCTTTTGAAAGCCTGTTTTTCGTCCTTTATCACTTGTTGAACTTCATCTGTCCACCACCAAGTTTGCTTATCAATGTACTTTTTCCCTGGCTTTGTCGTGCCGAGTGTTCTGGCTGTTACGTCCAGTATTTCTTTTACAATGATGTTCCAAATTTTTTCAACTTATGTACCTGCTTTGTCATTTCCGCTGTTTATATATTTATGCCATTTAAAGCTGTTAGCAACTGTCCTTTCTTCTGTGTTAATTTCCACCACTTAATCCTGGCTGGGGGTGTTAACCTAACACGGCTAAGCTTATCTGATTCTAGCATGATATCCATAATCAGCACTCTATGTTGCGTTGCGATATTTTCGGACGGTATTACTTTTGCATCTAATACTAGTTTAGCGTCAGTTTTTCGTGCGAGTCAGTAATCAATCTGGCTCGAATGCTTCCCGCTCACATAGGTAATGGTGTGAGTTTTTCCTTTTTTTAAAAAAGGCATTTGCAAAGGATTCTACGCCCATCCTCATTTCTGGTACCATAATCCTTGGCCTCCGTGATACGGCTCGTATTATATATATAATTGTCTCAAAGCTGGTAAAAATTTTTTTATTTCCCTCCAACTCCTGTCGTTATTAGATTTTTATACTTCAAAATTAAGCAATAGTTACATTCATGAGAAATTGTTTTAATTTTCACTTTAATGAGTATCAACTTGCAAGAGCTGAGAAAGACACAATCTCTCTATCGATATTCGTATTAACGATAGGTGATCGCTTAAGCGAAGTCTCCTCACGAATTTAGGAGTTGAATTTTTAAGTACGTAATAAAATGAAAATTTTTATCGCTCAAATTACTCAATGTGCAACGTGATGATTTGCCGATCATTTTACCGCTGTGGAAATAATTATTCGATATGTTTGGTTAACATTGTATTCAATTAGGAGTAATATTAAATTTAATGTGTAAAAAGTAAAAAAAAAAAACAAAAATAAATAAATTCGCCATTAAATATATTTAAATCGTATTATACCGATTTTAATGAAGGTTATATTTGGATAGAATTTTTTAATATATTTTATTGTTAAATCGAGGAAAAGCTATTCGGCGTGTGGCAAACGATTTAATTACGATAATTTTATTTTTCGTTGTAGGAAAAATGTCAAGTCGAAGAAACGCGACATGTCGTATAAAAAAACGATTTGTTTCGAAGATTTATTAAATCATTTCGTACGCGTGCAAGAAAAACATAAGGAATATAAAATCAGCAATCGTGTCGCGTCTATTATGTCATCTAATATCGAATATGAAATGTAATTTACGCGTCATAACGAACATTATTTCGCATCTTCGTATTATTTTTACTATTATTTACTGTTATTTAGTTTTTTATTGTTGATTTATAAACGTAAAGACACAACTATTCGAATTTGTTTTAGAATAAAATATTTTCGATAGTTGAAATTATAAACGCTGTTACTTAGCCGGTTAATACTTCGATGTTTACTTTAAAAAAAAAAAAAATAGCCCTGACTATTCTACTAATTTTTATAACTAGTCTATTACGTAAATGTAAAATGATCTTAAATTTTAAAAAACCATTATAGTTATTATAATAATATGCAATTCGTGAAAAGTAAAAATTCTTATAAATGTAATGAATAATAAATATATAAAGTATAAATGGTGCGATGAAAAAATTAAACATAAAACAGTCGGTTATCAATACATTACGTATCATACTTAGAAATACAACTATTGCGTTTGCACCAATTCAGTAACTAGAACCCTATACTAATTATAATATCTATGTATTGATGTCGATATTTAATAATGTAGATAAAATCGAATAAGTTCAGAATCTCAACATTTTAAAAGACCTTTTGCAAATAATTTTATGTGGAAGTGTGCTCGAATTATAAGCTGATATTTAAAAATCTTAGCTTTATTTTTTTTCCATTAAAATCATTTTAAACATTTTAAAAGAAAACAAGGAAAGTTTTTTTTCGAGTATACAAAGAATATAAAAGACATCATGTTGCACAACCGTCATAGTAGCAAAGACCATAACATGCTGACGGTGCATTCGAAAAGGAAATGTATACGGGACAGTGTAGAAAATGAAAGTTGGGAGCTGAGATTACTTATGAACAGACGAAAAGTATGATAACAAATGAAAGCAACAGTTCGTGGAAACTAGACACGTTACAGGATCTAGAAGTGGTTAATTCATATACATCGGATGAACGCTGAAAGGAGAGAAAAGATCAGGCGTAGGATGCAAAGTCTGCTGAGAGACTAAATATAATCTGAAACGATCGTTCGATTATTAGATTAAAGAAGAAAAAAATATCCTTGTATTTACGATATTTCTAAACGAAGTAGAAAACTATAAACAAACCAGATAAAACACAGAGAATTTATACGATCGAGACGTAGACATAATAGCACGGGGTAGTAATGAAAATTCCGTAGACGATAAGACAAGTACATAAATTTCGAAACGGCTAAATATTAAACGACGTGCCTACACTCGAAAAAATGGATATTAGTTGGATATAAAAAGAATAGAGTACCCACTTGATATTAATGGATACTATTAAATTTCTCACTGCGTTAATAAGCAAAAAAAAAAAAAAGTTATCGATTAACATATATATTACAGTAGAGTCCACGATACTCGGCAATCGATTTATCAGCTAAGAAGAAATATGTATATGTACGAATAAAATGGTTAATTATTTACGAATAAATATTAATTTTTTATATAATGTGGAATGTAGTGATTTTTTATAAAAAATCAATTGAAAATTAGTTAAATCACTAATATTTGTTTTCTTATAGAAAACACAAACCTTTTCGGCATTTACGCCATTATCAAGTGGAACATTTTTAAAAATCATAATTTTAAAATATAAATTAAATATAATTACTTAAAAATATTTGATGGTGATTGTGAAAATATACTCCAAAAATGCTGTTCTGTCTATTTTTGAATTGTTGAAATTTTTTTTTATTTTTTCACCATTTCCAAATTTGTAACTAGCCAGTAATAGCTATCTAACAAATTGTATCTAAGATTCAATCACCTGTATGAAGGACACACCCCTTGGTGAGTCCTCCTATTTGTCAATGGGCTAAGTCCGTAATCTTCGTCCTTTTTAGTCTTCTGAGATCTTGCTGCGTGTGTACTGAGCCGCCAGCTCGTTTGGATGATGTCGTAGCCGTTGAAGGTGCCTATTAGCAATTTTACGTATTTCTTCTTGTACTGGATGTACGCCTAGATCTAAGTGGATTATATAATTCGTCATATACCATGGAGCTCGGTATATTAGGCGTAAGATTTTATTTTGCAAACGATGGATTTTATTCGTATTTGTCTTTTTTGCACAACCCCATAATTGCGCACTATACATCCATATGGGTTTCAGCATGGTTTTGTACAAAAGTACGCGATTACTTAAAGTAACTTCTGATCTGGGTCCTAGCAGCCAGTGCATTTTTCTAAATTTTAATTCTATCTCCCTTTTTTTTTTTAATCTATATGAGTTTTCCACGATAGCCGGCTGTCTAAATAAGCTCCCAAATATTTAACTACATCGAGCTTTGGTATTACTTGTTTATCGTCTGTAACATCAATATATTTGTTTATTAATTTTGTTTTTTTATATTAATTTTTTTCTTCAATATTATTTTCCGGATTCTGTAAAAGTTGTATACTGGTGGAATTTTAAATTTTTCATTTACCCAGATTTTTTAATATTTATTTTCATTTTAATTGTAAAATTGTGTTTTTAAAAAAATTTTGTGTTCGTATATTTTTATATTTTACTTTTGGACATCATACATCGCAACAGTAAATGAAAAATTTAAAATTCCACCAGTATACAACTTTTACAGAATCCGGAAAATAATATCGAAGAAAAAAATTAATATAAAAAAACAAAATTAATAAACAAATATATTGATGTTAAATTTCAACAATTCAAAAAAATAGACAGAACAGAAGCAGAACAGCATTTTTGGAGTATATTTTCACAATCACCGTCAAATATTTTTAAATAATTATATTTAATTTATATTTTAAAATTATGATTTTTTAAAAATGTTTCACTTGATAATGGCGTAAATGCCGAAAAGGTTTGTGTTTTCTATAAGAAAATAAATATTAGTGATTTAACTAATTTTCAATTGACTTTTTTGAATAAATATTAGTTGAGGTTATTATTTTTATCTTATACGTTAAAACCGATATAATATTTCTATATCCTATCAGGTGAAGACGACGTTTAAATATACTTGAGCAAGATCCTTTATCTAAGTCGCCCGTTTTAAAATTCCAAAATATGAATGCGGTTTGATTTATTAATACCGTTGTCTATAAGTATAGGTAAATTCGAAGTTCAAGGCGACTTATTACAACCGTTTACGATAGTATATTTACAATTTCATCGCTAATAGTTAGCTAGACACGGTTCCTCTCTTTAGCAAATTCTCGATGTATGGTGGCTAAGATGAATCATTGTTACTAGTTGTGTTGTGAGAAAAATTAGCGCTCTTATGACTACAGTTATTCTAACAGCAATAAAAATTTTATTCGTTACAAATACATGTCGACAATAGTATTGATATATATATTAATCTGTTTATTCTCCACTGAGTAAATATACTGATAACAAATGAATACAAAACAATGATCTTTTTAAATAAATTGTTTATCCTCGTATGACGGAATTATATATGTTATTAAACAAATCGAGAAATGATAAACTATTATGATTTTCAGGACTATACTCCTCGTACATACTTTTATTATTATTATTAATTTAGGTATCATTTATTTATATAATAACTTGTGCAAGGTGGACCCAATGGCCCATGCTGCTTACTAATCTAATACGTCATCTAAGACATGTTTTCTCAACAATCTTCGTCTTGTTTGACTGTTATCAAGAAGGCATATTCGACGTTTGTGTTGTTCGAGTCGGCTTACATGTCTGGATTTTAGTGTGTTAATAATTTTATCCACGTATTCTACTTCGCAATGAGAGTGAATATCTTCATTTGTTGTATACCAAGGCGCGTCGTTGGTTATTGTTCTGAGAACTTTATTCTGAAATCTTTGTATTATATTACGATTAGAAAAACTAGTCGTACCCCATATTACAGCGCCATACATCCAAGTTGGTTTTATTATTGAATTATATTATTTTATTATCTAATGTTGGCTTACTCTGGAGCTCCTCATCATCCAGTACATTTTTTTGTATTTAAGATTCGTACATACTGATATAGTATATTATTACATATAAGTAATATACTGATACGAACAACAGGACGAAATTGTGTAAGTCTTATTATAGAGTCTAAAATGGAAAAAAATATATTTAAAAATTTAATCCCTTTCTATCATCCGCGTTATAATCAGTTTTGTTTACAATTATATGAAAAACTAACAAAATTACACAAATTAAGTTATCGACGTTTGTTAATACACGGATCGTAGAAAAATCACGTAAACATTTTTAATGAAACTTAAAGCGTTTAACATAATAAAGTTACTTTAACGTTGGCAATTTTGCAATCAACACCGTGAAACGTGTGAAATTAAACGAATAAAATAACATAGTATGAATTACATATATATATATATATATTGGATATAAAAAATATACGCGAAAATTAAACATATTTTGAGTATTAAACTCAAATTACGTTTATTTTCGTATTTTTTTTTTTTTAATACATTTACAATTAGCTTTAATTTTAGCTTCTTTAATATTTTTTTGACGTTCTTCTAATTTACTATAAACTTCTTGACGAATTTTGTTATTTTGTTTATCGTCCCAACCATCAATGACATAAGCCGGTTTATCATTGCTGACAACATCTGGACATACAAGTTTGTATTCTCGAATTTGCTCTTTGGTTAAATATTTAGCCGGCAACGTGAAACTCTCCTGGCTATTATCAAATGGCAACGGATCTCTTTTGTCCTTAAATATTAAGAGTATGATTACTTTTAATTTTTAGTAGAAAAATAACATTTAAAACGGTTACCTAAAATTTGAAATTGCGAACAAAGTACGAAATAAACCAAAATAAAGTTTTTTTTCATTTTAATATTTCTATTTCAAAATTCAAAGTAAGTTTTATATATATATCAAAATAGTAATTTATTAATGAAGTAAATTATAGAAAATAAGAAAATATAAGTCGAACGGATTTAAAATTTGGAAGTTAGAAACGATAGATAACTTTTAAATAAAAAAAATTGTAAAAACCTAGTCTAAATGTTGAGGGACGTTAATTATATAAAATACTTTAAATCAGAATTGTGTATTTATTTTTAAGTAACTGAATTGTTTAAAAATTATGGAGCGATTTTAAAAAATGGAAAATAATGACTAACATTTAGTTAATGAAATTTTACATATCGTTTGAATTGTTAGTTTCGGGATATTTTTTGAATGTTAACAGTTAATTTGATTAAATTTTATTTCTCTCGTAGTAATATCTTAATACTTTATAACTAAATGATGGAAGTTATAATAAGGAATGTGAAATGAAAATTATGATCATTTACTATTATTACAGTCACATATAAATATCTCTATAATACTTACTAATTCCTCAAGATTGTACCAAGCACCGTATTTTGCTTTCAATTCGCCTTCCTTTATATCCCTATTTGAAACGTTTACAAATTGTTCGGTAATTAGTGCCCATTGAATATCTTTGAATACGCCTAATGTTCAAATTAACAATTTTTATAAACATCACGTATGGCGTAAATGTTCGTTAAAGCACAAATATATTTTTTATAAATTATTCGGCATTAATTAAATAGATATTTTTAAATATTTTACCTATCGGTCTGTTATCTAAAGCAGCATATAACAATTTTATTTCATCCTCAGCTGACCAATCGTCCGCAGAATTTTGTTTTACGTCGTTTAATGTATTTGTTAAATTACTCGTTTGGTTCGTATCAAAAGCAACATCATCCGTTTCATTTACTTCATTTGATTCTGTAGTATTTGTTTTTAAACACAACGATTTACGAAAAGCGTTCGATTTTCGACGAGAATTTATTTTTTGCGACATGATATACGATTAAAATTCACGATTTGTTAACTACTAGTTATACCGGTAACGGATAAAGTAAATGTTTTGGTTCAAAATTTACATTTTTAATTTCTTAAACAGCGGAACGAACTTAACCCAGTGTTACCAGTTAAACATAATTAATTACACAGTTGACAAATATCACGCGTTTGGATGTACTAGTTTCCTTGGATGTGTATCTGTAAAAACAAATTCGCGTTATTATAAAAAAAATTAATGTCATTTAAACCGTAAAATATTATTTACGAGCGAGAACATTTATACGCTCTAATTGAATACAGTAAATTTTATAATTATACAAGTCTGAAAAATATTATTTATTAAAGTATAATGTAGCCGAAACCGCTTTGCGATAAAATTGGATAACTTCAAAAATGACTATTTTAAAATTATACACGTTCTCATAATTGTTTATTAAAAAAAAAAATTACAAGATGATTGTCTTTAGTTTTAAATATTTTTATGAAGAAATAACATTCTTAGAAGTAATATCTTAAAACATTTATGCGGGTGGAATAAATATTCCGAATATATTGATGTACGGTTGACAATTAATAACTTACCTTAGCAGAAGAAGAATTTAATCGATTAAAAATCGGTTGTAACGAATTCAAACAGTAGAATTTTAATTTTTTATAATGTGGAATGTGATTTTTTTTTATAAAAAATCAATTGAAAAATTTGTTAAATCACTAACAATGTTGAAATTGAATATGTTAACATCGATATATTTGTTTACTCGATTTTGTTTTTTTTTATTTATGATATTGTTTTCTGAAGTTGTATGGAATTTTAAATTTTTATTTACTGTCACAATGTATGACATCCAAAAGTGAAATATAAAATATAAAAATATAAAAACACAATTTTACAAGTATAAATGAAAAATAAGTATTTAAAAAATCTGATAATGACCGCGGTGAACAACGCAATCAACTATCAGTATATAAAATTTACAAAACAATAATTTAACTAATTTTTCAATTGATTTTTTAAAAGATGAATTATTTGAAAAATTTGTTATTGTTATCATACAGTTAGCTAATATACGCGCTAGTTTTATTTATTTTACAGTTTGCTTAGCAACAAATTTTAACGTTTTTTCTTATATTAACATATATAGCAACTAATACGAATATTTCTTTTCTTTTTACCATGTGCTTAGCAATAAATTTTTAGTTTGCTCACTTTTTCCATGAAAAATTATATAGCTCTGTAGACGTAGATAAAAACAGAATTTCGTTAAGGCGTTCGATTATAATTTCACTCTTCGCGCTTTTGAAATTGCCGATGAGAATACGATGGACGATAAAGCAAGGGATAAGACAAAAGTTGTTCCTAAAATATTAAACGTACGAAGAAGGCCGGCCGATTGGAGATCGCGTATGATGGCGAAGACCACGCAAACGAAAAAGAAGACTGGAGATCGGTCAACGGTTACGAATTATGAAAGAACCGAATTGTCGAACGATATTTTCCGAAATATGAAATTTTCACCGCGTCCGGCAGCAGATACGGAAGTCGATAGTTTAAAACGCGATAGTCGTTCGAAAAGTTCGTCGACGACGACCGTCGTTGAAATCGGAAATCTAATTTCGACGTCCATCCGTGAAAAATCATCTGCGACGAAATTAGCAAGACAATCTTCGTCGTCCGGATCGCGAAATTCTGGGATGTATCGTTACAATTTCGAAAAAATTAAATCGAAAAAAAAATCCGTTTCGACCGATCATTCTGAAAAAGTTTCCGCTGGCGTTGACGATAAGAAATCCGACCCGAGCGACGTGAAAGAAGTAACGTCCGATAAAAAGATCGAACCGAAAATGCCGGAAAAGCAGGAAAAACGTATTTCTCCAAACGCGTCGTCGAAATCCGAAACATTAATGACGTCTAAAGTTAGCGACAAACAATTCGAAGACGATTCATTAGCTAAAAATGTGGACGAACGTAGTAAGACGAGTCCTCTGCCGAAGAAGAAACCGTTAAGTTTAAAGGAACAGTCCGGTAGTCCGGTTCAAGGGACGGCAGATTCGCAAGACGTTACGAAGAAATCGAGTAGAGAAGATAAAACGTCCGTCGATAAGAAACAAAAATTATCAACCGCAGACGAAGATTTAAAGAATAAGAAATCATCTTTTGATCGTAATGATCGGACGTCGGTTGATATTCCGAAGATAAAGAGATTAGAAACGAATCGCCAACAGGTTTCAGCGATTGTTGACGATACGAAGAAATCGAGTGAAGAAGATAAACTATCCGTCGATAATTCGAAGAGGACGAGATTAATCGACGAAAAAACGACGAAGATTAAGAAATCATCTTCCGGTGGTAGCATCGGCCGGATATCGGTCGATATGACGAAGAAAGACAAATTAGAAACGAATAAACAGGTCAAAAAGGATAAACACGTCGAAGACGAAATCGAAAATATAGTAAAAAAGAAGAGTCGAAGTAGAATAATAAATGAAGATAGAAAAAAAACGATGATGGCTTCATCACTCGGTAGTCGATCGTTCGATGTGAAAAATGGCAAAAAACCTAAAAGAACTACTACCGGCTCACCCAAGATTAAAGATCAAGAACTGGAACTGGTCAAGCCGTTGGAAACTAAAAAGAAATGTAAAAACGAACCTATCGGAGGTGGTAAGGTCACGGAAACGATAATGGGACAGATATCGGAAACGATACAAGAACAAAATCTTCTTCCTCCCATTGTCATCGACGGTCCTATTAATATATCGCCGATTCAACTACCGAAACATCGAGCGGCGGTACCTATGGCTACAGAATATTATTATAACGCCAAGCCGATCGACTTCTCCGACGATGTAGGCGTTAAAACCGAAGCTGTACAAAATGTTAGCGCGGAATCTAAAAAACGATCGCGACGAAAATTGTTACGCGAGAAGACCGGAAAACCAATAATCTTCAGCGGCCGAAGAAAAGCCAAGGTCGGGGAATTCGCTTCGCCGATTGTCAAATTCGCCCGAATGAAGCCGTTGTTAAATAAGGACGATGATAATAACAATAATTTCGCGTTCCAACCGTTAATAACTGCGAAAGCGAAATCGAGCGATTTTAACCAACGTAAATCGTCGTTAAGAAGAAGATACGCTTGTAGAATGATGGAGAAAACTTTTCGCGGTTTTAAACGAGAGAAAAATTTGAACGACCGAATCGTCCGGGCCGAAGATAATAAAGTCGTAGGCAGAACAACCGTCGATAATAACGACGGCAATAAAAATGTGAAAGCTACGAAGAAGAGAACGGCTAAAATCTATCCGAAAGGATATTTAGACGAGACGAAAGTCGGAAGAAAAAACGATTTGCTGTCCGGAAATCCGGAGGAGATATCGTTCCTGCCGGAATACGTGAAACGACATTACGAGAAATACGGTAAACCGCCGTTCCGTGTAACGAATCTAAACAGGGCGCATAACACTTTGGAAGAATTTATGTACAAGTATTGAATTTTAGAATAGAACTTTAATATCGATTAATTACGAGTCGTTTTTTCTCGTAAACATTTCGACGAATATTATCGCGAAATTTCTCGATATTTCTTTTTTTTTGTCAGTAATTTTTCGATTCATCGTTACAAGTTTTTTAACCATTTGTCGAAAAATAAATTATCGATGATAATTTTGTTTTTTTACATAAAATCCTTTATTATTTATAAATAATAAATCTAATTAAAAATATAACCTAACGCGTGATTAGGTTTTTTTTTTTTTTTTTATAATCGAGTGTCAAAAGGAGGTTCATCGAAGGAAATAAGAAACGCCGTGGTGCGATTGAAACTCGATATCAGCCAGCACAGAAATACTCTTGGATACGAGGAAAAAATTACTGAAGACGTTGGTTTTCCTAATTGTATATGCGGCAAACACATGGACAATGAAAGAAACGGATAACAATGCTTTCGAATTATGGACGTGGAGGAGAGTCCTGAAAATACTGTGGACAGCGCGAGTAACTAATGCTGCCATAATAGACGAGATAAAGGAACAGACTCAGTGCGACTTGTGAGAAACGAGCCCTTCAATTGTTTGGACACATCGCAAGAGATGGAGATAACAGAATAGAAAAGACGGTATTATTAGGAAAAATGCCAAACAAGAGAAGAAAAGTACGGCCACCATTACAATGGATAGACACCATAAAAGATCGACAAGAGCTATATCGATGGCACAGGACCGAACACAATGGGGATGTATTTGTCACACGGGTCACAACAGTCATACTGACTAGGACAAAGAAGAAGTAGTGATTAAGAAATGTCGGACGAGAATCGATCTGCGTGATTTTAACTGAAAAAGAAACGAATTTTTAACGTCTCGCATTTTGTAGTAAGACAATTTTTAAAATTATGCGCCATACATATGTTCATTTACAAACGCAACACACACATATATATATATATATCGTAATAGTGGGCAATTTTGTAAAATCGTGTTTTTTCGGAAAATATATTCAGATACAAATCGTATAACTATTAAAAACTACGACATACGTGTAACTGTAAGTATTTTAATCGTGTATAATTTCGTTTGATAAATTTCCGGATTTATAATCAAAAATGTCAGTTTCGACTAATGCAGAGCGATGAATTTCGAAATTTTTCTATCTGTTTCCTTGAAATAATTCTCCAACAGATTAAAAAGAAAAAAAATCAAACAATAATATTAATTTACACGCATAAATATTGCACAGACATTATTTACGAGTTCTTTTGTCTATTACGGATATTGGGCCTCTGCAATTCTGTTTTCTAAGACCTTCATATTATGGGTCAATAATATCAGTAGGTTGTTGATCGGGATGGCTAATTAAAGCTTCTGCTAAACTTAATAAAACCATTATTTTATTATTGAGGATTTTAGTATGCATCACTTCGGTGCTCCATCCAGCTGATTCAGAAATTAATAATATGTCTATACTGTTTTTTGTTTTGAAAACATTTACATCAATAAAATGTAAAATTACCTTTAAGGTTTTTTTTTTGTTTTTCTCAATAATATTCTATTATCTAGTTGAACGTATCTACACCCCCGTGTTTTTATTGTACACGGATGCTACAGTTAGGCAATAAACAACTTTTCGGTCTCATCGTTCGACTTCAATTAATGATTTTTCACCAAAAGCTAGAAAAATCTATTTCAGACGGTTCGTCGCGTAACAATTTCAAAATTTCTTCGTCAATTTGTACACCTGTAAAGTTGAAATGCATCCGTTTATGTACTATTATTTGACAAATAAAGTTCATTCATTGTTTTTTTTTTGCAAGTACTGAAAAATAACTGATCTAGATTCGTTAAAATAAAATAAATATGTATGCTGGTACGATTAATAATAGTAACTGAAAATAGTGCATTACTTTAAAACAGATTAATTACTGAAAACAATAGTAAAAAGTTGAACAAAAAATTTATTTACGTTGTTTCGACGATACTATTAAAGTCTCAACCAACACAATTGTGTGGGTACCCAAATATTTGAACACATAACGCAGAAAATACGTTAAACAATTCAAGCAATAACATAACTTATGAAACAGTTAACATTGCTAAATAAGGAAAAACAATCCTAGTATTTTTTACATTTAAAGTGGTAAATAAAATACAAGGCAGGGAATCACGGACATGCTGTTTCCGATGCTGCTGAACGCGTTGTGTGAAATCTACAAGAACTTGTTCGATGTAAATGTTTACAAATTTTCAAAATCCTTCTTTACTAAAATGTTAACTATCAGAGATGTTCAATAATGAGATTGTACACTATAACGTGTGAAAGTGAACGTGAGCGTATGTATTTATTATACAATTTTTAATAATGAGTTTTGTACTATAATGCGTGAAATTAAAATTGTACATCTGGAATGTATAACTACAATAACAAAAATAGTTAGTTTGTGAGCCGTGACAAAGCCGCTTTTGCTAGTTTTAATATATATATATAGTGTAGTGCGTATAATAGGAATACAATAAATTATGTCTTATAAATTATACACAAATTTCAAAATATCGTTTACGCTCGATTTTAAAAAAAGGACGGGCATGAAACAATACATTATGAACTAACAACGGAGTTGTTCAGTCACATTTTCCTTCTATAACAATATTACGTAGACAGCCTCAAAAATTATCTTTTGTTTCTAACGTTCCAAATATTTATCTAAATCACGAAATATTATAAATATATAAAAAAATTATCAAACGTATTTACAACTATATACATAAATACTTTTAAAATGTCTATTTACAGAAAAACAATAAAAGAATCAATAAAATGTCGCGTAATAAGAATTAATTTACAACGAGGATATAATTTATAAATTACAAACAAATTTTACGAGTTAATTTTAACGTGTATATATATATATATATATATATATATATATACATTTTCAGAGATTTTAGAAGATTAAAATGAGACTATTTTATCTTTTGATGCATTCACGCCACTAAAAAGTTTATTAGTAAATTTCTATGATCAGCTTGTATCGCCGAATTAAGGAAAGAATTTTAGAATATATAAAGTTGAACAGACTATCTAAAAAATCGTTATATTTAGTCGCCGTAATTATATATTGATAAATTTCCACTAATGTAATCAAGTACAAAAGTTTTCTGTGAAAAATTTTATTGATTTTCAGATTGCTCTTGCCACTGAAAAATAATTATTCGTAAGACTTTTAAAAAATTACTTCTATAAAATTGTTTATATTTTATTTTTAGTGCAGCGGTAAAGTTCACTTTCATATTAATATGCAAGTCGGCTTTTCAAATATCTACCGAAAGTTCTTTTTTTTAGAAATTTTAATTACGTTTATAAATTTTTTTTTTATTGACAAATGAATAACAACATTGTAATCGCACATACATCATATATATAGAAAAAAAGACCATCAGGTACTCATATAATCGACTATTTGTATTTTTTGTCTATGCCGTCTAATCTAAGTGTCAACTCTTCATGAATATAATACGTTTGGACCGTATGCCATTTATTATCGCATATTACACATTCAGATGAAAAAACGTGTTCAATTTTGAACGAACGTCTATCACTCATATCTCTATATAGAATTATCTGTAATATGAGAGATAGTGAGCAAAGAGTGCAATACATTTCTTATGACAATAATATAAAAAGTGACTCGTCCCGTTTGTAAGCCTGATTTATACAATTAACAATTCAACTCCGTGTCATATATTCAGTTGATCTAATACGAAACAGGCAGCTTTATATTATTCGATTAAAAATATTCCTAAAGTATATAGATTACTTTTTTGTAAATTTAATTATTTGTTATTTACAAAGTTGCAAAAGTAATTTAAACGTTCTATTAAAATGATCCAGGTTCGCAAAAATATCCGAACTAGAATTGTTATGCGAAATATCGTATCATACAAATATAATAGAATCATGATTTGTGACTTCTGCAGTATTACTAAAAAAAAATTATGGATTCGTCGACTGCGTCAACTACAACATACGAGAATATCACGCGTTAACTGAATAAGATAATTTTCGTTGAAATATTTTCAACATCGGTACGTAACTGAAGGGAAAATTGAGGGAGAAACTCCTCACTTCGATGTAACATCAACAAATCATGTTTTAAATTACGCTCAATGATATTCCGAATGCTAACTGATCACCATGACTGTATTTGTTCACATTCTTATCTTGCTAAATTGGACACCATATTCATACTTGTGACATATACAATGACGACTCTGTTAAGCATGATTGTAGACATTAATGCGTTCAGAGCTAATTACTCGGGACCCTCTACAAAGGAAAAAACATAAATTCAATGAGTGTAAACCTCAAGCAAAAACTGTAAACGCCAGACGTTAAAATACATAATTCGTCATTAATCCAAAAACCATGAATTAAAACAGTATTTTCTTCATAATTATTCACCAAAAATTAAAAGTAAATCGTGTAATTATTATTAGGATTTTGATTGAATAAGTTTCACATATTATACTTTATAATAAAAATAGTAGATTACAATTACAGTAACAATTTCGTACAACATTTATTATTAGATAACCTTGTAATTTGATAAAAATTGAGTTTTTATAATCAAAACTAAATTATTGTTTAATTAAAAGCTCGATGATCATTATAAAAAGTTATAGACGACGTCAATATACATTTTCGCACGTTTACGATGCTTAAAACAATAATTTGTTAGTGAAATGATTTTTTTTTTGTATTAATAAGTTAATTGAATAAAATATATTTTAAATTTAGAATGTCTTACATTGCCGTGATCTAACGATATCTGGTTCAGATTCAGAAATTGAAAGCGGTGTACCAGATTTTTCGGTTAAATTTCAGTTTCAATTTCAGCATTACTGCGATATAGTAATTCGTTTCTATTTTAATACAAATAATATAAACTCGAAAAATTTAACAGCATTTTCATTAATGTATATTATCTTTAATGTTACGAATTACAAATTTGTAAAAAATAATTTAAACGAGACATTAAAAACATAAGTAATTAAAAAATCATTGTTTTCATTTTCACCCATAGACTATATTAATCGAACTGTAAACAAATATATCAGGTAAAAAATATTATTCCAACGCTAAAATATTCGACTTTATCGGTACTACATATTTAACAAAATCTTGAAAGTGGTTTATTAAAAACGAAAAGTATGCAACAACGTCGATCGCACATTAGTAAATGATAACGATGATAATTGAAATTCAAACTTTTTCAAAGTACTGACATTTGGTTTTCACTTCAGCAAAATATGTATTGTGAAAACTTTTATATAAAGTTTATTTATTCAAATCTCTTATTTCTCGAAGTAATTTTAACATTTTATTAAAGTCGTACATGATGTATGTAATAATTTTTTATACATATATTTTAAGCCTAAACAACTTTTTTCTTTTAAACTACCATTAAACTTATAGCGAATGCATTAAGTGTATTATAATGTAACGAATTATATACCGCGGAATTGCTTTAATTAATAAAAATGAAGTTTTCTACATTACAAATTATAGTTATCAAGAAATAACCGTATTCAAATAGTATAGCCAAACTTCGTTATTTTATGAATTTTAAACAATATTTCGTTATAAGGTAACAATTCTAAAAATAAACACAAAATCCATATTGAATCGATTAAAATTTGAACATAATGATGACATAGAAATTCTTGTTCTGCCTGTGGAAATATACGAATAGTCAGTAATTAAACGTAATACTTTATATATTTATTAAACAGTGCGTATGCGTCTCCAGGAAAATATGTTTCTCTTTCTAGCTGAGGGAAGTATTGGCCTATTTTACAATGAATAACTTTTCCCTGGACAAGATCTTCCTACTTGCCATCAATGTAAACGTCTTGAATACACACCCTTTCGTAGGTTCAACTTTTTGTAACTAATTTTTACAATAAAAATTAAACACGCGCTTTGAATTATATCGTTATTGTGAAATATTGAAGCGACAATGCACAATAAATAAATATAGAAAATTTACGAATAACAATTTACATTTAAAAATAGACTAGCAAATTGACTTTAATTTAAAACTTAAAAAGTGGTCCATATTTTAATATAAAACGATTCATCTCAACATAAAAAGTAGCATTAAACATTTTGTTTCAACAAATTTAAACAGCTAACTTTTTAATTTTTTGTTACTATTAGGGATATTGTTTTGTCTAAAAGCATACACCTTTTAACAAATGAAGCTAAAATTTACGTTTCAATTAAACAATAAATTACAACTGCGACATTTTAAAATGTATACAAGAATATTATACAAATCAAAAACTATATTTAAAAATGTATACAAGAATATTATACAAGTCAAAAACTATATTTAAAAATGTATACAAGAATATTATATAAAATCAAAAACCATATTTAAAAATGTACACATCTATGGGTGTATTTCTCAAAATTCCAATCACACAGTTGGTAATTTTTAATGGATATTTCTTTAATATTAACTTGTAGCCAGCCATATTAATATCCCTTTTCTATTTATTTTCATCTGAAACAATGGGGAGGAAAAAATATTTCAATTATAACTTACATATAGATTTTGGAGTATAATGAACGTTTTGAATCTTCTATTGGCGTGGTTTATATGGGAAGTTAACCCGCAAAACGAGCAAGCGGAAGTAACAGACATATATATACACATTGCATGCGCATCTGCATTACATATAAATAGTGGCTTAAAATAAACATACAATAGCTAGTCACAACGTTCGGCAATGAACAATACAATGATTATGATATACATTTTCATATACACATATATATATATATACATACACACAATTATACCAACACCTGCCTATCAAACCATATTCTGTTGCATTAGATGTGTCAATGAAGTAGACGCCATCACTATGTCTTTCTTCCACAGTATATGATCTGCCCCCTCCTCTTGAGTTGTACATATTAATGTACGTACTCCTGCCACTTGTCTTATGGAGTCCATTATTAACCTTGGTTTGTGTTTCAGACTTTTCCCAACTATTTTGCGTTTCATTGCACCTGTTATTAGCATTCCGCCATGTCTCAATATGTGTCCGATCAATTCCAACAGCCTTTTTCTTATGCTCATAGTTTTGTCAGTCCATGATACTTTCCAAACATCAAGTTTCAAATGCTTCTAATTTTTATCTATCTTTTACAGAAAAAGTTCAGATTTCTAACCTATACAAGGCTACTGACCATTGTATATATAATATATTCCGTTGCATGTTTGCGTACCAACGCAGTCGTCAAACCACACATGTATGTGTGAGCGTGTATATTATGCATACCGTAAAAATTAAAAAAAAATCTGCATCGAATTTACTACTTTAAAATGTCTAACCTTTCCTGTCACCAAGGAGCATTTTATCTTCATATTTACTTTTCTCATTTTAAATGGTGAAGTTATAATTTTAAATACGTAATAACGAAATTACTTCATTTCAAATAGTATGTATGTATACTATAAATTGATGAATGCTTCTCTTTTGCTATAATAAGTACGGCTAATTAAATTTGAATGGTAATATAAAACAAAATTTAAAATTTTGTTTAAATTACAACAAGCTACTACCATATGTTTAAGTAAATTGTGTGGGCCATACCTGGAAGTACTGCAATACCAGGTCGACCCGTGACAAGGGTGGAGCAAGCTCCTAACACCTCATCCGTTTACAAAAATTAGTTTAATATACTGACCCCGCATTGCGAGGTGTATCAGATATTAAGCTGATAAGAACAGATACTACACTTTGATCTTAGCCAACAGGCCGAGAAGCGATAACTGTAATTTATTCACAACTATATATTTATACCAACGACTATGTAACAAATATCACGAGAAGTAAACATAATTTACTATTTTTATAAAATATTGTAAAAATTATATTATATAATTAAATATCACTTATTTTTCTGTCTACTATGCGTGTCTCTAAATTGAATAATTACACAACTTTAAAAAAATATAATAAGTATTTCCAATTAGCTGATAAGATTATTTTGCAAGTTTGAATTATATTTACTTCTACATCTATTGAATGAACAAAAAGATTCAACGACTCTATTAGTAAAATTATAAATTTGTCGCTTTAAAATAATTATACTTTTAAAAATGTTTTATTCTCGCTTTCAATCGATAATATAAAAATAAAATATGTTAATTATATTTATAAAGGTTTTATTATACGTTAAAACTTAAATGCATATTTATAATTGTAATTTTTTATAACTGTAATTTTACAAAAATAATAACCGAACGTGTAAACGCTAATAAATGTTTTTTTTACAGTATATTCATTTTAAAATATGCTAGAAATTAAATTCACAGACAAATTTAATAAGATTGAAACACATAGAGTTTTCTTTGTACTAAATAATTAATCTTATTAATTATATACGTTTAAGCTTATTATTTAAATACGACCATTAAACGAAGGAAAGTATCGTAATAACAATTTAACATTCTAGAACGAATTTAACATTAAATATTTTAAATTAGAATTGCGAATCATTTCAATGTTGTAGGATTTACCTGAAGAATATTTACAATTTTTATCGTTTACGATATTTCGTATATTTTATACTTATAAAAAATAAATGTTTATCTATAACAAAAAATTATATTAACCTTTCCAAACTGTTGTCAACGTGAATAAATTATTCTTATTTTTTTTCAATGAATTATACATGTTTGTCCACTATTTCAGATAATATATCAAAATCCTTTGGATTATCTACATGTAATTGCTATATCTCACTATTATTCTATTATTTCGAGTTTTTATGAATGTGTTAGAGTAAAAAGATGGTTTTAATCCAAACTCATGTATTGATTTAATTAGTTTGTAAATGAATACCTGTTTGCTATAAGTAAAGAAAGGAACGCAATAGTAAACCGCCTTGTTATTGGCCTTGAACAGGATGTATGATCCTCAGTCGAATCTCTTAGTAGATGAAACTCGTAAGGCGACGATCCTTATAAATTTTCGAGTTGATGGACCTTCTTTACTTAGGCGGTTTTTTTTTCGAAGAACTTCAACCTTTTTTATTATTATTATTTATTTAAAACGAAACGAAAATATTAACAAAGTGTCGCTTTGACTTTTCTATATATATATGTATATATTAAATAAATGCAATTATCAGGTAATTCTCACTTTATGTATATGTATCAACAGAGTATACTGACAAGTATTCAATGGACAATATTTATTTATAAATGTTGAACTGAACAGGTAATATATAATATATATATATTTTACTTCATTTATGAATGTGATATGATTAATTTATAAATGATGAACTGAATGGAGCCCATCCAATGAAGTTTACGCAGCTCATTTTACAATAAGGAAAGCTTATATAAATAAATTTAGGAAAAAATTAAAATTACACGTGTAGGTCAATATTTTAATAATATAGACATAATTATTTATACGATTTTTTAAAATGACTTGAATTGGTAACGTTAAGGTAGACTTCCGAGCAACGCGACAGAGACAAGTGACAACGACCGAGTAAAGAGACCGAGACATATGTCGCTTAAGGTAGACTTCCGAACACCGCGACAGGGACAGGCGACACTCAAATTTTATGGTTAATTTTCTATTGCACTATATTCGTCAAGTACAATAACTTCTGCGTATTCAGGATCATTTTTTTCAACAGATTGAGATAAATAAGATGATTTTGGTTTTACCTCCATTTCCACTGTCATACTTTCATACTTAGTTAATACACTAAATAATTCATTTTTTGCTTGTATTGTTAATTGTGGATTTAACTTTCTTAATAAGCCCTCTGACATGATTTCCAAATGAAGTAATATCATCATTTTCTTTGATAAATAATTTTTCCACCAACTGCTGCCTACTTTTCTCTCTTTTCTCCATATAATCTACAATGGAGTTTTCTTTTTTATTTCTCCATTTCCGTTTGGCCTTTGAATATGATGAAATAGACGGTACCGGTGATGGAGGTGTTTCATTTATATATTCTGCACTGTCATTTGATACGATTTCTGACTGTTCAGTCAATATTATTGATGACAAAACTTCTGAATCTAAATTTACATTAAAAATCGTAGTTCTTTCTACCGGAACGGTTTCTAAGAATTCTAATCTTTTAAAAAATTCACATTTGGAATGTTTTGCTGGTACAGCTGATCCAGTTGACAATTTTCGCTTACGTTTGAAACGATTATATGAGTCCCGTATGTGTTTCCAACGTTTTTTACATTCAATTTCTGAAAAAGAAAATAAACGCTAATTGGGGATAAAAGAATAATTGAGAAAATATTTTACATTACATATAAATTAGTTTAATTTGTTTGTTTCTATATAGTTTTTGAAAATTATAACAAAACGGATAAAAAACATTAATTAATAATATCAATTGAACATACGCGAGGGAATTTTGTAAAACCTTCGGAACGTTTTACTGTATTTAATTAATTTCAGTAATCATGAAATTATTTTACATGGGTTGTCTAGTTAATGATTTCTTTATGTTTTTAGTTTTTTATTTTAAATTAAAACTATTACCGAATATTTCTAAAATACAAAGTTCATTTTAATAAAAACACCCAATTTAAGTAGTTTTTTGAATGTTTATGAAATTATTTATTACAATTTAGCAACAATAAAATATTTTACAAAATCTGTAAGTCCGTTAAATAAAAAATTAAACAATTTTAAAAACTTTATTTTCTTCAATGTATTAATGTTTTATTTCGATACTTATATATATATATATATATATATATATATATATATATATATATATATATATATATATATATATATATATATATATATATATATATATACATCTTTATAGATGCCAAAAATTAATATAACACAATTAAATAAGTATATATACATATATAAAATTTAACTTACCATTTTTGTTTAATTTTTGGCAAATACTTTTCCATACATCATCACGTACATTTATATTTTTATAATTTTCCACCTGGGGATTAAATAAAATAGGATTATACGACACTAATTCAATTAATCTGTCGTCTTCTTCAGCAGAAAATTTAATTTCATCCATACGCATACAATCATTCAGGAGAGAAGTAAATAAAAACAAAAACAATACAAAAATGCCGCTCTGTCGCGCGACACTACTGCTCCAGAAGCGGTTGCCTTAAAACTGTCTCGGTCGCCTGTCTTGGTCGCCTGCCTCGGTCGCGAGAGTTCGAATTGACTTTTTCGATTTATGCAGCAATCAAACCGGTCGCGACCAAACTCAGTTATATAACAGTGTCGCTTGTCGCTGTCGCCTGTCTCTGTCGCGTTGCTCGGACCTTTACTTTACTGGAATGTAACGACTTTACTGGAATTTAATGGTTAGTAACGTTCCCTAGAAATAACAGTAATTATCATCTCTAGTTTTAATAACCGATAACGAATGAAAAATTCTGCCTTCGTATTTGCTATTTTCTTTAGTCAATTGTAATTCTCTAAATCTGACATTCAATCTTACGGCGATATGCCTCCTCTACGCAGGCTAGCAGAGTAATAATTTTGTCCGTTAATATGTAAACGTTAACGCAGTTCGATGCAATACTATCTTCATTTTAAACGTAACATTCTTGAATTTAAACGAAGGTTTATATTTTGTAATGGGGGGGGGGGGTATTAAATAAATCCGGTGCCCTGACTCGAAAAAAACTTTGGGTTGTAAAATAATATTTTTTTAAACATAACTCATTAGTAAAATTGTTTTCTTACATATAAAAATCATATATATATATATATATATATATATATATATATATATATATATATATATATATATATATATATATATATATATATATATATCTATATATATGTCTATATATATATATATATATATATATATATATATATATATATATATATATATATATATATATATATATATATATATATATATATATATATATATATATATATATAACGTTGATCAATCGGAGAGTAATGATTTTACGAATTATAAACAAAACAAAATCATAACACAGTTGAATCAATATAAAAGTTTGCTATTGTAAAGTTTTTCGACCAGTTACATCATTATCAATCATATACAATAAATCTTACATATAAATTACCTGAAATATTCATATAATAACATTTTATGTCTAACTTATGGTACTCAAAGGGTTATAACTAGTCCTGATTTGTCGGCAGTAAAAAATTTTTTTCGGCATTATTCGGCATTTATTACGAAAATTTCGGCATTTATAAAAAACTCATTTTTATCTATAAGAACTGCGTAATAGTAATTAAATAAAAAAAAAAACAGCATTACAATGTATACAATGTATGCGAATATTTTAATAACACTATGTACATTAATAAAATATACTTTAGGTAACAATAAAATTATAAAGCTTAGAAAATATGCATATGCACTGATGTCTCCAGGACTTAGTGAACTGCAGCAATCCCCCTCACCGTGTACTAAAAAATTATAAATATTTTGTAGTTGCTGGTATCCAGTGTTTTTTATTTACATAGAGTAATAAAAAATATGGAATTATCGTTTCCTCATTTTTTAAAATAGTTTTTATTTAGATTTTTAATTATTTTCCAAAAAAAAAAAGTTTAAAAAATTTACAAACTTAGAAAAATGCTTATTTTCGGCATTATTCGGCAAAATAAATTTCGGTTTGCAGGGTCTGTATGTCTGAATTCGTGTTCGTTTGTCATCAGATTTGATTTATCATGTAGCAAGATCATCCGGCAAATGCCGAGAAATCCGGGTTCTAGTTATAACTCTTGAATAATAAAGATTGAAGGGGCAAAATCTTTAATTAATAACCTTTGAGGAGGGCATGGCTCGGTATAATAACTTTGAGGCTGCTCCATTGCCCCCAAAAGTCGGCGCCTATAAAATAAACAAATATCGTTTTAATTATGAAATTATCGATCAAAACTTGCATACATACCGACGCTTCTTGTAGGGAGTATTTACATAATTTTTTTTATTTTTATATAACTGCCTCGTACCCACCATGGCAGAAGTCAACTCCACAGACTAGAAATCCCAGATCACGGATAAGCAAACAATTAAAATTCGCGATGAAACTTGTTCGACAAGATTTGTGGTCGAGATTAACGCAGAACAAATTACGGAGAATCAAATAGCAAATAGAATAGTTGACGTCATACCGAGTGAACAGTCACGAAGAGATGAGCCCGATTACAAATCGGCCACACTAGGTTAATCGAGGAGAATGCGTCTTTAGTGACATGCAAGTTTTAGGTTCAGCGCTTAGAACATGTACAGTGTCCAAACAACAACGTAATCAATAACTGGACTAGATAGAAGTGAAGCACTACAATGAAGATGTAATACAGCAATGAATATACTTTCTAAAAATAACCGATTTAAAACAATTAGTATAAACTAAACAGTGTTATAAGTAGTAAATAATTTTTCTGTAACTTATTGTATCTAATTTCCGTGGACGTAAAATAACCTTTGTAGTGGAGATCCTAAAATAAAAATATAATAAAGTAGATAAAACTATTAGGAAAAATTAAATTTGTGCCAGTAAAAAAGCGTATAAATAAGTACATGAATAAATATGATAAATTAAAAACAACACAAAAAGTTAATTAAGTAGTAATTAAAATAATAAAGTTTTGATTGTGGAATGTAGTGATTTTATTTATACTTGATTACTAAAAATAGTAGAAATCACTAAATTTTTATTTAATTATGCGAAGCTTTTCTTTAAAAAGTGTATTGTAAAAATATTATTCCTAACTATTAATTTTTTAATCACATAAATATATATTTTTCATTGTTCAAATACATATTTTTATAAAATAATTATTTTCTAGCTACTGTTCTGTAAATTTTATATTACTGACAATTGATTGTGTTGTGTACCACAGTCATTGTCAGATAGCCTTAAGTATTCATAATTCATTTTTGTGTAAAATTGTAAACTTAGTTTTAAATTAATATTTTATGATTTTATATTAATTAATTTTAATTGTATATAGCTTGACAATGGCGTAATTGCCGAAAAGCTTCGCATATTAAATAAATTTAGTGATTTCAACTATTTTAAGTAATCAAGAATTAAAATAATGTGGATAAATACTTTTTTTTACTTTGCAATTTGCAAAAATGTTCATTTCACATACAATATGCAATAATTACAATTTACATAATTATTTTATAATGACATACCGTAAAAAACCGTCATCATTAAATAACTGAAATTATTTTAGATCACCAACGATCAAACTGAATACAAAGCGTTTAGTACAATTATAAGTTAACCGAAGTTAACTTTCAAAAATTCATATCATATTCTCATGTACACCTCTCCACGGAAATCTTTAGTAAAAGGCGAAAGATTTATTCGCTTATGAAGAGATGCGAGAATTTAAGTACAAGTGGGTAATTGAAATATAATATACTATTTTACGTGTAACTATTAGAGCGAGAAGTAACAATAAATATAAATTACTTTAGAATAAATAAAATAATTATATAAATAATAAAGAACATTTATATTATAAATGCACATTTTTAAAATAGTTAAACGCAAGTTTACAGTTTAATTAACAAAATATAAATTTCGATGAAACTAAAATATTACTCTACTATATTAAGTATTTGACAATCAGTTTTCTTTGCATGAGGTAAAAATATTTCATTTAGGCATATTTTTTATATTGCGGCGATAATGTACAATGTCCTTATAGTTCACGAAAAATTATATATATATATATTTTTTAAATTGCAAATTGTTTTTTAAGGCGTACAATTCATAAGCCATGCTTTCAAATATGAATTTTAACCGTGTAAATTATTTTTGTGATATTACCGTATAAACGGTCGTTTAAAAAACAAAATGAACTCGAGTAAAAAAGCAAATAACAAACATTTTTAAAATACAATTAAAAATATAAAATAAAATTAAAAATATTTCATTTTTGCTTATCACAAAAATTAATTCACTAACATTCCGTATATCAAGTATATAAATTCCTTCTACAACGATTACTCAATTACAAATTTATTTTATCTACGTATACATTCATATATTTACCAGAAAATAAGTGATTAAAAAAGAATAGTGGTTGAATCCTAGGGTGATTGATTATTTTACTAATTACGATTAAGTAAATGCCGAAAAATATATAATTTTGTCAAACAGAAAAGAAAACGTCTAAAATTTATGTGAAAAATGAATCTAGAATAAAAAAAAAAAAAAAAAAACTTTATTACGCAAGGGCAAAGGTACTAATTAAGAAAATGAGGTCTGAATACAAATTTAGATGGTTTTAAACTATTACTTTTTTTTCTGTTTGATACTTATAATTTCGTTAATATAAGATTCAATTTTTTATAAATACGTAAATATATCTTCATGTATTTTTTTTTTGGCTATATTAAAAGTTGATTAGCTTTCGTGTTAGTCTAGCTTTATAGTAATAAATGCTTTAAATTTCAAATTTGAGATTATTACCAAATCTCAAATTATGATAGTATCTGGTCGACATAAAAGCTTTGATCAGGTAATATATATGATGATGTTAAAATTGATAATCATCTGTTTATTTGTACTGATCACTTAAAATATTTAGATTTCATAATACGTTAAAATATATTAAATATATATATTATTATTGCATTTTCAAAACAGTTGGAGGTAAATTATGAGGACTAAACTATAAATTTAATTTCTGTATAAAGGTTTCGTACAGTCACTATACACATATTGCGCTGGTGTCTACTTCGAATATTTAACTAAACGACAAATGTACAATGCAATCTACAACTGTCGTAAATTTCTTGTTGATTTAACTTCTTCGTATATTACTGTTTCTGATATGACGTTATATACTTTAACACAGATCTTACCTATTCATCTTTATATTAAAAACATATCTTTAATTTTTAATGCTAAAAAGTAATAATAATGGTATCACAAGTGTGAAATAGCTCTGAAACAGTTTGATACACAAATTTTAAATGAATTTAATGTAACATACAATATATCAAAAAAAGATAAATTAATAAATAAATTCTTTCCTAACGAAAAAAATCGTTTTAAAAATAAAAAGATTACAGTAAATTAATACAAGACCTAGATAATTTCTAGTCACGGTTCTATCGGATATTGCTTGAATAAATTAAATGTAATTGGAGATAATAAAACAGTAATGAAACAGAAAATATTCAATATATAATATATAAGCGTAACAAATATGATCACTCGAGGTAGTTATATAGAATTGAACGCTGGTAATGATGTTTGTCAATGTTATGGAATTTTTGATACATAACATGAATAATAGATAAATGATTTATTGCTGAATATTTTAAAGAGTAATTTTCGGTTAAATAACTGAAATTTCTTAGCACAACGTCACTAATTGGGAAAGTACATAAGCTGTGTTCCACTAGGAGGAATTATGTGTTACTTTTCAAAAATGCGTATATGCGTACACATAATTTATATATTATAAATTACGTGTCACATTGTTTGTCCGCGATGGACTCTTAAACATCAAATTTGCACACCGTGTACAGTTTGATCCAACTTGAAAGATAGGATAGCTTACATATCAATTTATAGTCGCAATATTATTTTATTACAAATTATTTGTCTGTTATTTGACAGTCACAATTATCTGCTAGTTCCAAACGGTTCTAATAGATGGCGCTATGTTGAAAGTACAAACGTTTCATATAAGCTGCAATTTAATAGCATAACCAGCACGTGTTGCTGAGGCTAAAGTTTAAGTTAAATTTATTTTGTAGTAAACCAAATACAGTGAAATTCAATTTTTCTTACTTTTTCAATTTTTGGTGTTAGCATAGCCGGCCACGTGTTACGTAGACTGAAGTTAAATTCATATTATAGTGAAGATAATACAGTGAGAAATTAGTCAATCCTCCCTGCTTTTTAATTATTATTGTTCGTAGTTCAAAAATCTTTGATTAAAATATATACATGTAAGTATTAACATACACACACACATGGATTAATATCTCCAAGAGATAATTAATTAATATATATATGAGAAAATGGTACAAAGCTCCCCACACTTTTTCAATAATTGTACAGATTTTTTTTTTATTATTTTTATTCAACCTCTATTAAAAATTATTTTGCACTCCTCATTTCAGTGTGCTATAATAGTATGATTTTCATTTTTTTAAAAAATATTTAAACGTTTAAAATGTAATATGTAACATAAAAAAGAATATGGAATAGCTGCGGTGTTGCGGAAGACTTCAATCATAATTTGGGATGAGTGCACAACGGTTCACAAATATTCAGTCGAAGCATTGAATAGAACTATGCAAGATTTAAACGGCAATGATAACGTTTTCGATGGTGCTATCTTACTTTTGTCTGGTGATTTCCGACAGACTTTACCGGTTATACCTCGCTGTACTTTCGCGGATGAGATTAATGCATGTTTGAAAATATCATTCCTATGAGGAAAAAACACTTCGTTTGACCATAAACATGCGCGTACGATTGCAAAATGATCCATCAGCACAAAATAATTACTAGATATCGGGAATGGTAAAATAGAACTGCAATCAAATACGCAATGCAACTGCCAGACAATTTTTGCACTGTTCTTCAGGGAAAAAATGAATCAATTCAAAGTATTTTTCCGGACATACAGAGTAATTACTTGAATCATAACGGGCTCAGTGATCGGGTAATTTTGCAGCCAAAAATGTTAATGTTGACGAAATTAACTTTCACATACAACAGTTGTTACCAGGTGACCTGATGTCTTTTAAATCAATCGACACTGTTGTTAATGAAAATGAAAGTGTAAATTTTCCAATTAAATAAATTCAGTAGATATACCTGGAATGCCACTACATAATCTTCGATTAAAAAGACTGGTTCACCTATTATTCTCCTGCGTAATTTCAATCCGATCGATTATGCAACGGTACACGTTTGTTCAATAAAAAAAATCACCGGAAATATTCTCGAAGCAACCATTTTAACTGGAAATTTTAAAGGAGAAGTGCTCCTGTTGCCACGTATTCCAATGTTACCGTCAGATTCTACGATACCCTTCAGATGGCTACAGTTTCCAATTCGTTTAACTTTTGCCATGTCAATAAATAAGTCTCAAGGCCAAACAATGTCCATTTGTGGTTTAGATTTGGAAAATTCATGTTCTTCTCATGGCTATATGTTGCATGTTCACGTGTAGGAAAAAAGCCGAATCTTTTTTTTGGCCCAGTTTTCACCCTTTGGCCAGTTTAAGTGGATTGTTCAGACTATAAACTTATATTATTAGCCTTAATAAGATTATATAATCAAGGAGGTAGTATCTACCATAAGTTCTTCAAGTTATATTGGAAGCGTATTCCTTGCCGATAAAAGTTCAGATATAAAGCTGTTTCTATTTTTGTATTTTGGGCAGGACCAGATCTGATGTTCGACGCTATCTTCGATATTACATATCTCACAAACTACCATTCTGATGATCCCCAATTTGGCAAGATGACTAGGTGAACAGTTATGACCACTCCTTAGTCTAACAAACACAGTACAAAATATTTATGGAGAAGATCCCCATGTTTAAACCAGGGCTCTTTTGGAATTATCTTTTGGATAGTGGCGTATTTTTTACCTTTTAACAAGCTTTGAAATTCAAAATACGATTGAAAAGAACGGTACAACATTTCCTTAAGCTTCGGTATTAACTGTCTCCATTGTAGTTTAACGTGCTTCTCAATAGCCGGAATTAGATCCGAACGAGTAATCGCATCCGCTACCTCATTTCCACGGACGCCAAACTGGGCAGGTGCCCACTTAAACTTCATCTTAGTTCCGCGCTTGTGAAGTTGCCAAACCCACTGTCGTATTAATACCTCTAGTATACTCATTAAAAATTCCGGCAGTCTAGATAGTTGTAGAAGAACACTCATGGAATCAGTGAGTATTAGGATATTTTTTTTTCTTATATAACCTAATAAAAGAAACAGCCTCGTATATGGCATACATTTCCATAAAAAATGATGAGCTTGCATATGGTAAGCGGAACAACTAAAAAGCGGCTGTATATCTCTTTTTAGAATGTTCAATAGAGCCATCGGTGTAAATAATTTCATAATCGTTGTACTCCTTCTCCAATACTGATTCGACAATCGAATTGTTAACGCCATTTGGGAGACTCTTCGATGTATTGAAAAAACTCTAGTATATCTATCTTTAATCTAAACTGTAGTATCTGGAAGGAAGTCTTATAGAAGTGATCCAAAGACGTTTGTACTAAACTTATCTCGTGCAGTTTGCTAATGAATAAGTGGGGGTAAATTTTTACCGAGCCAATATTTATTATCGCGTGCTTTGTACATACGAGTAAGTCGTTTTTTGATTATGTGAGGGTAACGCTGCTTGACTCTAAGATAAAATTTGTCGGATATAAATTTCTGTCTTAACGAAAAAGGAGGCTCCGCAGCTTCTGCCTGTAAGATATTAATGGGAGTGAAGCGCATGGCCCCCAAGCATAAGCGAAGGGCAACATTCTGCATCAACTGTAATTTTTTAAACTGTGTTTTATTAAAAGTAATGAACGGCGCAATATAATCTATATGGGATCTGATGAGAGCTTTATAGATCTGAAGACCTACTACTGGATGGGCAACCCACTTCATTCCGGTAATGGCTCGTAGTACATTAAGTCCTTTGTTGCACTTTTGTAACAAAAATTTGGTCTCTTCATTCCATGACATTTTAGTGTCAAACATTACCCCCAGGTACTTGGCGGACTGCTCAAAGACAATAGATTTTTTAATAATGCGCAGTAGTGGTGATGTACGGAAGAATATACCACGAGTCTTATCCATATTAATATCCAATTGGAAAGTAACTAGAAGACTTTGCAATTTATTTAGCGCTATCTGTAATTTTTGAATTACTAAGTCTATAGAAGCTGCTGCTACACTTTTCACCAGATCATCTGCATGCTGAAATATCACTGTCGATTTATTTTGAATTTGTTCTATAGATTTCGTATAAATTGTGTACAAATACAAATACAAATAAAGTATATTTATGATAATTTGTACAGTTACAGAAAAGACGAGTAAATAAAAATGCGCATACCGAGCAGCGTTAACGCTCTTACTACGCGTCTTAAAGTTGGTGTACAACGAGGTCGTACATTAGTTTATAAATTATGCTATATTTTTACAGGGAAAAATACAACTAAAAAACCCTGCATAGCCGAAAAGATAAAGAAATTAATTATGGTTTAGATATTAATAGTATGTATTAATATAACTAAATGAATAAGGAAATAAAAAGAGAGAAATAATGATACATTAATTTAAAAACGAGACTAATTTATAACGATCTGCAACAACCTGGTGCTAAAGCAGCGAATGTTTAATCCTTTTGTGTTTATATTTTTTATATTTCCGGGTCAGTGAGTCATGAGTATAATTTCCATTGTACGATATGGTACTGGTTAGTCAGGCATTTGCTATAGAATCTGTTAGCTTTTTCCTGTACAAGATCAAAGATAGAAGGCTGGTTTAAAGCTGTATGCATGTCTGTTATCTTAGTGTAGTATGGAGCATTGAGTATGATACGCAGGCATTTATTTTGAATAGTTTGCAATTTATTAATGGTGGACTTACTAACACCAGACCAAATTGGGCAGGAATATAATAGTATCGGCAATATGTACGCTTTGTATATTATTAGCTTGTTTTTAACACTGACTTTAGAGCGTTTGTTAAATATAGGGAAAATTTTGTATAATCGGGACGTGATATGTTTGACGTGATCATAAAACGACAATCGTTTGTCCATGGTGAGAATATGTTAATCGGGATTTCCAAAATAGGTGTGTATTATTTATTTCAATGTGATGAGTTATTTGTGGTCTACGTCTAGTAAATAGGATAGCTTCCGTTTTTTCGATGTTAATTTTAATTTTCCATTTTGTGTAGTATTTATATATTTTATAGTAACTATTGGTGAGTCTGTTTGTTATTGTATCGATTCGATATGAAGATGTAAATAAAGCAGTGTCATCCGCGTGAAGAGAAGTATCAACATATCTCAATTGCGGCAAATCATTAATATATAAAATATATAAGAAAGGTCCTAGGATACTGCCCTGCGGAACTCCAGCAGATAATATTTTACTACTCGAATAGGTGTGATTTATCTTAACAGCGAACTGTCTATCGGCTAGATACGATTTTATAATCATTATAAGTTGCCTGGGGAAGCCATAATGAATCATTTTATATATTACGCCATGGTGCCAGGTAGTGTCAAATGCCTTTTCTACGTCTAATAGCAATAGTCCAGTATGTTTGTTTAGATTAAACTGATCCAGTATGTGATCACTAAGGCGCGCTAGTTGCATAACGGTTGAGAGTTGGGGTCTGAATCCGAACTGAGTTTCGTTTATAATATTATGTTCATCTGAGGAATTTTTTAATCTTTGAAGTATTACTTTTTCAGCTATTTTACTAATGTTACTGATTAAACTAATAGGTCTTACGTTTTTGGCTAGTGAGCTATCTTTCCGCACTTTTGGTATGGGAATAGAAGTTTTCCATATTTTAGGATAATGACCAGTGATTATGATAGCATTAATTATATTTGTTAAGTATACTATGGCTATTTTAGCCAAATTCTTGATCGTTAACGTGTGTATTAAGTCTTGCCCAGTGGATGATTTGCATTTAAGTCTTTTTTATGAAATAACTTATTTCTTTTGGCGTGGCGAGCTTAATTGATGAGTCAGACGCCGGTGAAACACTATACAATATTTACGCACAGTGAGATCAACTTTTTTTTGTATGAGATATGGTGGAGAGGGTTACGTTTTGATTATGCACTTGATAGTAATGCTGAGCTAAGAATTCAGTTTTATCTTTATCAGAATATGCAATGTTTTTATTGCGTGTTATTGGCGGAATATTAACATGTACATGCGCGAAATTTTTTGTAACGTTCCAGAGGCTTTTATCTGTGGTAGACAATGATTTTAATTTATTATTCCACACATCATTACGATGTTCTAGGAGCTTACTTTTTACTAAACGTGTCAAAAAGTTTAGGATTGTTTTCGGACGAATTGTTTTATGTTTTTGGTGTTGTTTACGAAAAAGGTTTTTGATTTTTATTAACATTTTTATGCTATAAGGAATATAGGCATGGGATTAGTGTCAAGAGCTTTCTGCGGAATGTGTAGTTGTGAGGATCTTAAGATAACATTATTAAGAAATGAGACTAAGTTATTAATCTCGTTGTGAGAGTGAGGACGTGTAGGTATCTTTAGAGTGTTGTATATATAATTTCTGTAATTACTCCAGTCTGCATGCCTAAAGTCATACACATATTTTTCAGGGGCCTGCTTAAAGGATTTATTAATTTCGAAGTAAATTGGATTATGATTCGAGCTTAAACATGAAAGAGATATAAGTTTCGTAACATAAGGAAATTGTGTATAATAACGGACTGAGTAGGCTCCCTTTGGCTAAACCTTTGCCAGAATAAACCGAGGCATATTGCGTACCTTTATATTTCACTGTTAACTTTCTACCATAAAAATAGTTAAATATCCGTGTACAAATTTTTTGTTTAACCCCGCGTGTTATTAACTGTTTGTACAATGTGGACAAATTGACATTATCATAAGCCGACTGAACATCAATAAAAACAGATACGACACTCCGTTTATAGGCCGGACGATTCTGAATATATAATGTAAAAGAACTTAATGCATCAGTATAACTAAATCCTCTTCTGAAACCATATTGGGTTGTCGAAATGAAATATATGTATCACTTTTTTCCAAAAAATTTCAAAATAAATGAGAATGAAAAATTTAATATTCAGTTTTTAAATTGTCAGGTGCTACCTAGTCATAGCGAGTTTGCATCATACTTATATATAGATTTCACCTTTCAAGCGACCAGCGAGTAATAACTCCGTAGACGATATAAATCGCTTCATCTTTGAGCAGTAGCCGTAGCTGAAATCTTGAAGACTCTCCCCCTCCCCGAAATCTCAATGAGTCTCTCTTTAAATTATCAAATAATCAAATTTTCCTCGACGTTTTTCAGTTAAAAACAAACGCAATTTAAATAAAAAGATCAACACGTAAATTTTATAAAAATAATTTATCTGAAATATAATTTTTTCTCAAGTTTATTAGTAAAAGTAATTTTTGTAAAATTTTATGGAGGTAAGTAATTGGTATTAAAAAATTATCTAAATAGATTATATCGACGTAAACGAAAATAATTCTACTCGCGTCTACAACTTTTACATGAGAAATGATTTGAACATTTTTGTTGCGAACTCGTGGATGAGTTCATCAGTGTTAAACTTTTCAGCCATTTTAAATTCAATCGATAATACAGCTAAACCGACCATTCCCATTTATGGCATTGACTGACTTTGCTAAATGTTTTCAACCGAAGTAGAGTCGCGGAAAGTTAGGAATAGAACGGTTGTATACTCTCCAAATATGTCTGCGTTCAGCGTTATTATGTACTTTCCCTCTAATTTGATGAAATACTTATTATTATTATTACGAAATTGTAAGTATTGTATTCGTTTAAAATAGTATTAATTAATTTTGTATTTTTAAAAATAAAATTCCTCAATTTTTATAGTTTGTTTTAAAAATTTTGCATTTTGCGGACCTACGAAAATAAGTATGTTCGAATTATGCACTCTAATTTGTCGATAATTTGAATGAGAAGAAATTCTGAATTAATATAGATTACATACGACTTAGCTGATGATGATAGTTAAAGAAACATCGAAAATAACTGTATTTATTTACACACATAGATAAAATTATAATATAAAAACGAATATCGATTTATTAAAAACAATTAACATTTCATTGAATATGTATGTGTAAATGTTTGTTTATATATGTGTGCGTGTGATTAAAAAATGAGACGCACGTTTTTATATTCGTTGTGTTTTGTGCGGTGAATTTCGCATTTTAACGTTTTCTATATATGTATAAGTAATAAGCTTTTTTTTTTTTTAGCATTTCACATCCGATACCAACGATGGTGACTCGTTACTTGCAAAATGTTGCACGTCCGACGAATTATCGCAGTTCAGATTATTGACGGAAGAATCGGCTTCGAAAAACCTGTCGATAAAATATTAATTATCGGCGAATGAATAAGATGTATCGCTCTATTAGAAGTACTTTAAGCGCTAACGATATGCTAATCATTCTACGATCATTGTACTTCCTCGAGCATTAGCGCTCTTTGGCACTTTAACTATTCAACTGGCAGTATTACAGAGATTTACATATCTTTTATTTAACAATCTTGTAAAATGCCTGTAAGTTATTTTCATTAATTAGTCTTAAATATTCGGTCGCTATGGACCTACAGCTTCACAATGATAAATTTATCGCAATTTGAACTTCATCCGTTAAAATTAGTGAGCTATCAGGTTCATCATATGCTGACGTGGTTGCGTTTTGACTTGTACAACGACTCGTTATATTTCGGTCCATACTTGAAACTTCTCTTGTCTTGTAATTGTGATATATCCTTGTTTATTCCAATACTAACTACTGTTCTATTGCGCAGTTTTTGTAGTTTTTCTGCCTCAATATATTGTTCCGTTAACCAGTTTTTATTATCTTCCCTTATATTTGTATTTTTGGACTTTACTCTTATTTATTCGGATCTAGATTTTTACATTTTCACTATTCGCTCGTGACATCCAAATATATATGTATACAGTATTTATATCGTAGGCGTGTATACCCCTGGATTTGGTTATGCTGGCTATTAGATTTGACATCAGGTTTCACGCATAATAGAGAAGTGATAGTTTTTTTTTGTCTGTTTTAATTTTTAATTAGTATAATTTATTTAAACAAAAGTTAGTGACAACGTTAATTTAAAGAATTTAATTTTTTTTTTTTTTTGAACTTACGTGTATGGTTTTTCTTCGCCTCGAATTTGGCAGATGGTATTGGTCAAGGCCATTATGTAGTTTTTCGCCAGAGTTAAAGTTTCGATCTTCGATAATTTTCTTTCCATCTTCACGTGAGGGATGACTTCTCGCAATTGCTAAATAACCAAAAATATTGGAGTAACAAAAAAAAATCATTTATTCATTATCGAGTCAACTTGAGATTTTTAACACTGAATTATATCGTTACTTTATCGTTATCAACGTTATTGATCTTGCGAACTGGTGTGGAATATACGTTTTATTTTTATTTTATTTCAGTTGTTTCTTATAATATTTATTTTAAATTCACGTCCCGTGTACGGTAACTATATCGGTTAGAGACACACGGATAAATATAATTATATACAAAACAAAAATAATAATTCGATTAATAACGGGATTTATATAATAACGTAGTAGAGTTTTACATTTTGTAGGAAAGTGAGTAGGTTGGAAAGGATAATCAAACAAGCAGGAAGGAAGATTATGTGATAATTTGAGGGAATTAAACGGAGAATATTCTGCGAGATATGGAGAATGGAAAGATTGAAATTGCATACATTGCAGTGTGGACTCGGTATCGTTTACAATAGGTAGCCATCTGTGAGTTGCATCTACCCCAGCATGATTGCATCATCTATTCTTTGGCTTAGATGCGACTTCCGTGGGTGAAGGTTTGGTAGATTCGAAAAATACTTGTACACTCCCGATTTTCGTTTTTTTTTTTTTTTTTTAATATCAAAAATTATTATTTTTAACGAGTTACAAAGTTAAAAATCCGCGGAAACCATTTTTGAAAGTCTCGTTTTTTCTTTTAATTTTACTGCTAACTAGCCGAAATAAACCTGATCGATTCTAACCTAACTGAATTTAACCTAGGTATGTTTATAAACATACTTATAAGTAAAATTTAAAAGGTTGTAATTTACAATTAAAAATTTTTTCCGCGTTTTTTTTTATTTTTTATCCCGCTTAGGGAAACAAAACACATCAATTTATCCAAGCCCCAATCGATTCTGAGTTGTACAAGTATGCCTCGAATGAGCCGAAGGGTTTCGTACATGGAATGGAAAGTAAAAGATTGTAAACTGAGTTTATTAATGACGATAAACTTAATTGTATCGTCTCACCTTAAATTTTTATAACTTGTAATTATTAAATAAATATACTATTTAAAATATTCCGTCGATTCGAATTTTATTATTTTTTTTGTATAGAAACGGTCGCTTACTTGGAAGGCGTCGTTCAGTGAATGCATTCGCATTCTTTCTCGTTCATTACTTTCCAGTCGTCTTAAATTTCGTTCTTTAGCTGATAGGCCTGTTCGTCTTCGACGACGTGCGCTCAGCTGCGAATAGCGCCAGTCTAAATGTTCGCCGATATTGTTAGTACGACGACTATTATTGTCATCGTCATAGTCCTCGTCATATTCATCTCGTTTAACATACTTCGAGTATTTCCTGCTGGACGAATCGCTGCTAGCCGAACTGTCCCAATAATCTATATTTTACACGGAAAATGAATCAGGTTAGAAAGAAAAATAAACCACAATATGATATGAATGATCGCTTTTTTCGCACGTCTATTTTTAACGATGCAATTACAAAAGACGCTTAGATGTAGTCATTCTGCTAATAATTTTGAAATGATAGACGATTAGAATAAAATTTCAAAAACAGAAATACAGACAAAAGAATGGTACTCAAGGCCGTGTTACAAAAAAAAATAAATAAATTTGAAAACAATTAAATGCGAAAACTACAGTTTACGTAACTTCGTATACAAATGAGATAGTGGTATATATATATATATATATATATATATATATATATATATATATATATATATATATATAATTATAAACAAACAAAATATAACACAATCACTAAAAGTTTTTTAATCGCGAAGTTTTTCGATAATTACGTCATTTTCAAGCGCGAACAAAAATTATTACAACTTTTTTTATATACGAAAACCAGAAATGTTTATAAAACGACAACTTAAAATTTGATATACATATTTCACTAGCCAAACGTAATTTCAATTTTAGATTAATTTACAATAAATTTCATTTATAAAACAGATTTTTGAAAAATTCTTCATCAAAATTGATAAATATCTCCCAAACCTGGTTCAGGTTCTATTAAAAGTTGAATATATTGGAGAGTAGTGATTTTATTAATTAATTATAAACAAACCAAATATAACACAATCACTAAAAGTTTTTTAATCGTGAAGCTTTTCGACAATTACGTGATTTTCAAGCACGAACAAAAATTATTACATCTTTTTTTATATATGAAAACCAGATATGTTTATAAAACGACAACTTAAAATTTGATATACATACTTCACTAGCCAAACGTAATTTCAATTTTAGATTAATTTACAATAAATTTCATTTATAAAACAGATTTTTGAACTTTTAATAGAACCTGAACCAGGTTTGGGGGATATTTATCAATTTTGATGAAGAATTTTTCAAAAATCTGTTTTATAAATGAAATTTATTGTAAATTAATCTAAAATTGAAATTACGTTTGGCTAGTGAAATATGTATATCAAATTTTAAGTTGTCGTTTTATAAACATTTCTGGTTTTCATATATAAAAAAAGATGTAATAATTTTTGTTCGCGCTTGAAAATGACGTAATTGTCGAAAAGCTTTGCGATTAAAAAACTTTTAGTGATTGTGTTATATTTTGTTTGTTTATAATTAATTAATAAAATCACTACTCCCCAATATATTCAACTTTTTATATATATATATGTATAATAAAATCTCAAAAGTTGATAGAGGACGTCGTTATGATACTCATCAATTCAAAATTGATACATGACCGATCAAACGACGCACTTGGACAAGTCAATATGGGGTGGTTTATCATTGCCTTCCTCGACTACTTTATTTTCCCAGCAAGCTAGTATTAATTATATATATATATATATATATATATATATATATATATATATATATATATATACATATACAAATAACGTCGTTGGAACATAGCATACCTCATTAACATCATGCTGTTAGGAAGAAATATCTTTGTGTCGTCTATGCAATGGCTATTCAAAAAAGACCTGATTGTATATACTGAAGAAGACCACTTATTTGTGAGAAATACCCTATATTGTTATCCGTTCATCATCCCTAGATAAACTTTGATATATGACTGAGCATCAGTCTTACAGCATGCGCAGATTTATGCTATTCCATATGACTGCATGATTCTTGCTCTACGTATGATGCAGAATTATACGGTATATTTATCACTAATTGTAACGAACTCCCTCGCCTCTGTATCAGCCCTCAAGAACACGAAATCAAAAATCCTCTCGTTAATCGCAAACAATCCCTTCTTTATCAATTATCACAAGATACAGTATCCCTCTGGTGGGTTCCAGGCCATGAAGGAATGTGGGAAACGATCTATACTATGCTCCCTCCAACAACCTATAAAGCCGCGCCGTCCTCAGTATTAAATACAGCTCTTTAGTACGTCATTCACCACAACTGGCAACACAAGTGGAACTCATACCACCATGTGCTTCCTTCTTGCTCCCAAACCCAATGTTGGCTTTTGGAAATCATCTGCCAATTTATCGCGTTCCAACTATATAATACTCAACAGGCTCCTCCTTGGTCGCATATCGCTCTCTCATGACCATCTACCTCAAGGTTCTAAACACCCTTGCTTTTTGTCCCTTTTGTTTACTCCCTAATCCTCTCTTCTTCTGCCATATTTTTTACTATACTGACCTTGCATTCCACCCTTATCGACCACATATTCATCCGCGTACCCTATCTGGTTTCCTTTCAAACAGTTCTTTAATTATTTCCTCAATTATACAATTGCTCTCGTCTTCTAACCTCATCTATTTCTAACTGTCTTACACACGGCGCTATAAAAATAATAATAAAATAAAAATAAATCTACGCGGTTATATCTTTCATTGAAAATAATTAAAAGATGATAACGAAGAATTCATATTGTGTAGGAACGCTACTGTTAGGCCGGCTGCATTTGGCTGCAAAAATCGTTCTAATGCTGATGGAAAACCATATAGGTTACGTTCAGCCTTCTACTAGGTGTTCTATTGTTAATTTAACATCGCTGCAGGAACAAATCGGTGGTGATTCTCTCTTGATTAAGTGACTATGAGTGAGGGTCGTATATCCTAGCAGTATACGACGAATGACTATTTCTTCATGGCGTGTCAACGAAGGAGGAGATGGCCATAAATTAGTATCAGATTTGAATGAGCGTAAGTTGTTTGTAATTGGTGTTAATAACCACAACACATTCCATTTCGCGCGGATTGTTCGTTTATTTTGCTGCGGATATCTTTTGGATCTTTTGGAAGATCAGGAGTAGGCCGCATATAAGCCGCCTCTTTAGCTGCTGTGTCTGCTAGACCGTTCCCAGCAATACCAGTAACACCATTCTGTAGTGATCGCAGAGTGGATAAAGTGTTACGAAGACAAACTTGGAATGTTTGGTCTTTGAGGAAACTGTTAATGACCATTGGAAGTCTACATAGAAAATTCTAGTTGTATAGCGAGGGGTCAGAATCTTGTATCTCCAGGTCGTATCGACAGCCTTGGAATATCTAAGAAGAGCGCTAATAAGTGATTATTATTATTATTATTATTTTTTTCACCATTTCCAAATTTGTAACTAGCCAGTAATAGCTATCTAACAAATTGTATCTAAGATTCAATCACCTGTATGGCGGACACACCCCTTGGTGAGTCCTCCTATTTGTCAATGGGCTAAATCCGTAATCTTTCGTCCTTTTTAGTCTTCTGAAATTTTGCTACGTGTGTAGTAGTTGAGCCGCCAGCTCGTTTGGATGATGTCGTAGCCGTTGAAGGTGCCTATTAGCAATTTTACGTATTTCTTCTTGTACTGGATGTACGCCTAGATCTAAGTGGATTATATAATTCGTCATATACCATGGAGCTCGGTATATTAGGCGTAAGATTTTATTTTGCAAATGATGGATTTTATTCGTATTTGTCTTTTTTGCATAACCCCATAATTGCGCACTATACATCCATACGGGTTTCAGCATGGTTTTGTACAAAAGTACGCGATTACTTAAAGTAACTTCTGATCTGGGTCCTAGCAGCCAGTGCATTTTTCTAAATTTTAATTCTATCTCCCTTTTTTTTTATCTATATGAGTTTTCCACGATAGCCGGCTGTCTAAATAAACTCCCAAATATTTAACTTCATCGAGCTTTGGTATTACTTGTTTATCGAGAGATACTCTGTGGCTATGTTGAAGCCGATTGCTGAATGTAATATGTGCTGATTTTTTTGGATTTATTCCTATCAGCCATTGTTTGGTCCAGTCACTGAATTTATTTATATAACTTTGCAATTTGTTAATGGGGCTACACTTGCATCTTTATCAGATGAGAGTATCATAGTATCATCTGCAAACATGGCTGTATCTACCGTACTGTCTTTTGGTGTGTCCGCAGTATATAGAGAAGGGACCCAGTACACTGCCTTGCGGTACGCCTGCCTCTATACCGTGAATATCCGACATATCTTCTCCATGTGTTACATAGAAGTGTCTATTGTGCAGATATGATGTGAGCAAAGGAAGGTATGCAGGCATGATCGTCCTGAGTTTGCACAATAGGACATTGTGCCAAATTTTATCAAACGCCTTGCTTATATCCATAAATACAGCTTCATTATAATGTTTGTTTTCCATCCCTTTTTCTATTAAGTTGACAACACGGTGTATTTGTTGTTCAGTGGAATGACCCTGACGAAAACCAAACTGATGATTTGGTATTACTCCTTTTTGTTGAACAATTTCGCTGATTCTGTGGTGGATTAATTTTTCTAATAATTTAGTAGCGGTGGGTAGTAATGATATTGGTCTATATGATGAAATATTTGTTCCATCCTTACCAGGTTTCTCTATCATTATGATTTTTGCTAGTTTCCACTGAGCAGGAAAGTAAGCAAGCCTGGCTATAGCGTTATATATATATGTCAAGAGCATAATTCCTTTTCTCGGTAGCTCCTTTAACATTCTCGGAGTTATCTTATCAAATCCTGGGGCTTTTTTAGGATTCAATAACTTGATTTGTTTTGCTATTTCGCCAGGTGAGAATATTTTTATTTTTAATTCATTACTGGCTACTGTAATTAGGGTTGAAGCCTGAATAACTGTGTTATTGGTAATGTGGAAATTAGGTTTAAATATTTTCTCGAGATATTTTGCGTATGTCTCGGCTTTTTCTTTATTACTTCTCAGCCAAGTACCATCATCGTTCCTTAGTAATGTCAATAAACATTGAAGGATTGTCATCAGGAAAGGAGAATATTCTGTCTGAACTATGCAAGAAAACTAAATGCGATGTGCTCTGCATACAAGAAACACATTGGGAAACAAAATATAGGAAACCAAATGTATCCGGGATGAAACTGGCGATGGAAAGACCACACAAAAAATATGGAAGTGCTATATTTACTAGGCCAGACTTGGAAATTACATCAACTGGACGTACAGAAGAGAATGACATAGAAATAATCACAGTAGACATAGGGAAATGTAGTGTAACATCGGTTTATAAACCTCCAAACATACCCTTCAAGTTCGAGAAACCTGTGAACTATGGAAGTACAAGTACAAGTATTATAATTGGGGATTTCAATAGCCACAGCACGATGTGGGGATACTCAAAGAATAATGATGACGGAGAAGCTGTTGAAAACTGGGCAGAAATGAACTGCTTGAGTTTAGTTCACGATCCTAAATTACCTTCATCGTTTAATAGTGGTAGATGGCGGACAGGACATAATCCGGATAACATTTTTGTGAGTGATAACATAAGGGACATGACCACTAAAGCAGTATTGGATCCCATACCGAAATCACAGCATCGACCAATTCTATGTGAAGTAAATGCAGCAATAGTGCCGCGAAAAGTACCATTTAGAAGAAGATTTAATTTTAAAAAAGCAAAATGGATGGAATTTGCAAATGATTTGGATAAAAAGGTAGAAACAATAGAACCAACACCAGTCAACTATCATTATTTTGTGGAGGTCTTAAAAATAGTATCTAAAAGGCATATACCAAGAGGATGTCGCACTAATTATATAAAAGGATTATGTCAAGAAGCTATTGACAATCTAGAAGAATACTATAAAAGATATGAAACAGATCCTTTTGACGAAGCTACCATTGAAATGGGAGAAAATCTCATGGGAATAATAGCAGGAGAAAGGAAAAAAGAGTGGATTTCAACTATAGAAAATCTGAATATGTCGAAAAAATAGTTACAAAGCTTGGAAACTGATAAAAAACATGAATAACAAAAAATTACAACCAAAGGAATATATAAATATTACACCAGACCAAATAGCAAATAAATTATTATTGAATGAAAAAATTAAAGATAGAACAGATAAACCAAAACTGATATTGAAAACAACTGATAATATGAGCCAACTTGATGAACCGCTCAGAATGGATGAACTAGACAGGGCAATTAAGACAATGAAAGATCGGAAAGCACCCAGAGTCGATAACATAATGACGGAACAAATTAAACATATAGGACCTAAAGCTAAAAAATGGCTTCTGGATATGTTTAATAATTGCATTATCATGGACCGAATTCCTAAAGAATGGTTAAAATCGCACGTGGTTGCATTATTTAAACCGGGAAAAACCGCTATAGATGCTGGAAATTTTAGGCCTGTCTCTTTACTTTGCCATAGTTATAAAATATTTGAACGAATAATATTAAATAGAATAAGTGAAAAAATAGACTCAACACTTATTAAACAGCAGGCCGGATTTAGAGCTGGAAGGTCATGCACAGCGCAAATCTTAAACCTGGTACAGGAAATAGAAAATGGATATGAAAACAAAATGGTAACAGGGGCGACGTTCATAGATTTAAGCGCAGCATACGACACAGTAAATCATAGAATATTAACAACAAAAAAAATTTACGAGCTTACTGCCGACTACAAATTAACCAAAATCATTAGCACATTATTGAGGAATCGGCGATTCTATGTAACGCTACAAGAAAAAAAGAGCAGATGGAGGAAACAGAACAACGGTTTACCACAAGGAAGCGTGCTTGCATCAATGTTGTTTAACATATATACTAATGATCAACCAATTGGAAGTTCAACAAAACACTTCATATATGCTGATGATTTAGCTATTATAACTCAAGAGAAAACGTTTTGCGAGGTAGAAAATAATTTGAATGGAATACTGGAGACTATGGAAAAATACTATGCTAGCAATTACCTCAAACCGAATCCTAATAAAACCCAAGTATCGGCGTTTCATTTGAGAAATAAGGATGCAAAGCGTAAATTAAATGTTAAATGGCAAGGGATATTGCTGGAACATTGTGACAACCCAAAGTACTTAGGCGTTAAGTTGGGTCGAGCCTTAACATTTAAAGAACACTGCGAAGATACCAAAAGAAAAATTGGTACAAGGAACGGTTTACTCCGAAAATTGATTGGTTCCACCTGGGGTGCAGATCCAAATGTATTAAGAACATCAGCTTTAGCTCTGTGTTATTCCGCAGGTGAATATGCTAGTGCAGTATAGCGGAATTCAGTACACGTAAAAAGAATTGATGTAGCACTACATGAAACCGATCGTATAGTTACAGGATGTTTGAAGCCGACACCGATCGATAAAGTAGAAATATTATTCGGCATAGCACCACTAGGTATAAGATTGGAAGTGATGGCTGGAAAGGAAAAAACAAAACAAGAACAAGATATAAGACATTCATTGAATGCAAAAGAAGCAGCAATAAGTCGACTCAAGTCAAGAAAGAGTTTTCTTAAAACAGCAAATGCTCTGACACAAACGCCGGAAATCACTAGGTTGGCGCTATGGAAAGGAAGGCTGAAAGAAAACCGATTAAAATTATGGGAACAACCGAACGAACATCTACCTCCCGGTAATAAATTGCCGTGGTCAACATGGAAAACTCTAAATAGAATAAGAACTATGACAGGTAGAACAGCAAAGAACATGAAACAGTGGAAAATTACAGATAATGACAGATGTGATTGTGGCATGGTACAAGATTCGGAGCACCTATTAACTTGCTTATTGCTGCCGGTGCGATGCGGGATGGAAGATATGACAAGAATAGACGGAATCTCGGACGACGCAGTTCAAATAGTGAAATATTGGAAAAAAAAAAGGAATATAAATGACCGACACGATAAGAAGAAGATCGGTTGATTAGGTATTATCGGCTGTTTTAGAGTCTTAGTCGCTTTCCAGAGGCTGTACTCGTTTTGCTTAAAAGGTGATAAATTACACAAATATTTTTGTACAGATCTATTTTTAAATTCATAGGAGTTTTTTTACTGTTTTCATCATCCTGTTGGCTTTATTTTTATCCACTGGGTGCCTAGATCTTTGCCAGATTTTACGTAATCTCCTTTTCTCTAAGATCGCTTTTTGTATATATTGTGGATATTCAGTTATAAATTTATGCTGCTTAAAGGTAGGGGTAGCAGCTCAAGCTGCAGTCTGCACTAGGTCTGAAAATGTTTTTATTGTATTTTCAATATTTGTTGGTGTTTTTAATGGGATGTTTAAATTTATTTGCTCTTCAATCACTTGTCTATAACATTCCCAGTTTGTATTTCTCGTATGTAAAAGCTTGTTTCCTTGGTTTATGATTATTTCTGCACTTGATTAACTATCGAATTTGATATTTCATTGTGGAGGTAAACAGCTTGATCAATTGTTGAGCGTTGTTTGCTGCTTATTAGTTGTTGATGTTCTAACTTTCACATTAGGCGACCTGCTATATGTTTTTTCAAATACTTTGCCTAGCACTGACGTCAGAGAAATAGGTCGATATGAATCTATAGTTGAAGGATTTTTCTAGCCTCAAGAGTGGGCAATATCAGTGCTTTTTTCCATAAATCCGGAAAGACACCCTCGTTCAAATAACATTCAATATATGCAGGAGAACCGTTGTGATGTTTTCTGGTGCATTTTTCAGCAAGCAAATACGAAAACTATCTGGACCGTTGGAACTGTCCTTCAAATTACATATAGCGGATTTTAGCTCATTTAAGGAGAACTGTTGATTATATGGTTCTTTGTTTTGTAAATTAAAGTTTAGTGGAATATATTTAATTGTGTTTTTAAATTTTATGAACTTTGGATATAGATTTGAGTCACATGAGTTATCTGAAAATAATTCTACAAATAAATTTGATAATTGACTGCGATTCAGGATAATATTTTCGTTTTGTTTTGAGGCTTCCATTGATCTAATTTTATTCCAGACTAATTTAATTGAGGGAGTGAATTCATGCCAGGCAGATCTTTTTGCCTGTTTTAATGTATATCGTGCTTTAGCTCGATGTTTCCTAAAGGGAGTGTAATTATCAGTCGAGGGGAGAGCTTTCAAGTTTTTCAGCGCCCTACGACGACCACGAATTGTAGCTTCGCATTCGGCAGTCCACCATGCAACAATTTTCTTGTAAACAGCTCGGGTTGTTGTAATAATATTTTAGTGAATATCTTGATAATTCGGAGGAACTAATTAAGTTTGGCGATGGAAAGCTGATAGTGGTTGTTTCTATTTCACGTATGCTTAGGATCCCTATAATTACAGGACTATGATCGCTTCCTGCTAAATCAGTATGATTAAATAAGTGTAGAGAATTTTATATTGCATGAAATGAAAAAACTAAATCTAGAGTTGACCAGGAACGGTGTGTAAAATTATAATGAGTTGGAAATGTGGTATGAAGGATTAATGCTTATTGATCAATTATATCGTGTATTATTCACCCGGTTAAGTTGTTCATTTTACTTCCCCATGCGGGTGAATGAGCGTTAAAATCATCCATTAATATAAAAAGAGATTTAAGTTGCTGAATTAGAAGTTGAAGATCGTTAAATGAAGTATACGAATGTGGTGGTAAGTATGAGGTGCAAATAGTGATTACTGTGGGGTGAAAATTCTTGCAGCAACAGCTTGTATGGTCGTTGTGATTGTTAATTGTTCGAAGGTAGTGTCCTTCCTAATTTCTAGGAGAACACCGCCATGTGCTCGTTGGTGTAATGAAGGCCCATCTGTTTGCAATATACTGTAGTGTCGGAGATTTCTCATTTTTAAGTGGGTTTCTTCAATAGCTAAGACATCCGGATTGTATTTTGCAATGATTAATTTGAGATCTTCTAGGTGGGTGAAGACACCGTCATAGTTCCAAGCAATAATGTTGTGCATGTGTTCTATTCAATCAAGGTTTGTAGTTAGCTGTGACAGACGCATTTCAGTTTTAAGTTTCTTCATGATTTTAGTAAATCTTATTTTTAAGGATCGATCTGTTACAATTTGATGTTTAGATTTGGATGAGAGCTTGTATGTCGGTTGTAAATTCTAAGACAATATCGAATAATATCTCAGAGCCTTTGCACGTGTTAACAAATAATTGAAAGTCAGTGAATGAAATTTGGTAGGTTTCTTGATTTTGCTTGAAGGTTTCTTCCAGTGGGCTGAATGCCAGTTTCTATGAAGAAAGTAAGGTTGAATGCTGTTAAACACTGTTTGGGTTCATAGTGAACTGTTCTTCTTCCATGTGAATTCTAGAATCAGATTGTAAATTACTATCGTTGGGTGAACTTGATCTATTTGGTTTTATAATCCTTTTGTGTTTCTTGGTTTTTTTAGTCGTTTCGTTAGGTACGACCTTAGTTGCCGAGGAAGATGATAACTGTCTTTTAAGTGGTTGAGTAGGTAAAGATAAATTTGTAAACTCATCAGCAGAACCGAAAGGAGACGACTTTTCGGGTACAAGTATTGAGCGCTTAGGAATTTCCTTATCAGATAATTGTGGGAATGCTTCATTCACCACGAGGTGGTTTTGAAAGTTACATAGGTCGGTAGCATTTGAAATTTCTGTAGAATGGGGATGAAGAATATCTGTATTTTCGACAGCTGCAGCACGGTCGGAAGATTTATGACCCATTCAGCTGCACTTAAAGCATCGTAAGTAATACATATTCTATAATCGCGTTCTTTGTATGTAAAAACGAACGAAGATGGATAGGTTTGAGACATAGACTCGGCGTCTCCAACTTATAATGTACCCGAATTCTTCATCTAGTGGTTCAACTCGCAAGATAGATTAGGCCAGACCAACTTGAGTCCGAGCTTGACGGTTATGTGAGATTTAAGAACTTCGAATAACTAGCGAGACATTAGAAAAAATACTTTCTTCGCGGGTAAGGCAAGTCGTCTTGCCTTTATTAGGTTGTTGTTTGTTGAAATTTGACCGTGGCCCTTCATGAAACTTGCAACGAGCGAATTTGAAGCGAGAAAAATTAGGATTCGATTTTGGCTTATGCCAGATGCAGCTATAATGTTTTTTGCTGATCCGATTAAGGTTTTAAGAGAAATAAAGTAATATTTTAAGGTTATTTGACCGTGGCCCTTCATGAAACTTGCAACGAGCGAATTTGAAGCGAAAAAAATTAGGATTCGATTTTGGCTTATGCCAGATGCAGCTATAATGTTTTTTGCTGATCCGATTAAGGGTTTAAGAGAAATAAAGAAAAGTAGTCCTTGGTCGTCATTAGGGTATATGCGAATTAATTTAGCGGAGATACTTTATTATTATTATTGTTTGTTTTAATAATATCGGAAAAAGATCGATTTTGTATACTGGATGTTTGTGGCTAGTAGAAATTGAAACTGCGTGTATTACATAACGATTGAATATTACCTGCGATCTGGTTTTGTATTAGACGGAACATAAATAAAGTTTCTGTCTGTGTGCGTAGTTGAAAGACTGTTGTTCAACGAGGGCTGATAAGCCCGTTTCTCTTTTGTTGGTTTCATTACCAGGTATAAACTCGGTATATGGTATGCAACGCGCGATAAACTGATTTATAAATTGATAATAAAGCACAATGAAACACGTTTTTATAACGGGTAAACTAAAACGAAAAAAAAAAATTCATTCGATTTAAGTGTTCAGTTTTATACAACTGCCACAGGTGATCTCAGATTTGTTACATTTATGTATTATATGTTAAACTTTTTCATTATTCTTACAGTTGCAACATTTATTATACCGGATTATATTTATATTTAAATAATATCCGATAGAACCGTGACCAGAAAATTATCTGAGTCATCTAATAATTTACTCTGTAATATTTTTATTTTTAAAGCGATTTGTTACATTAGGAAGGAATTTATTAAAATTTATCTTTCGTTAATATATTGTATATATTACATTAAATTCATTTAAAATTTGTACATGAATCTGTTTGAGAACTATTTTACTTACGATGCCGTTATTTTTTTAGCATTAAAAATTAACGGTGTGTGTGTGTGTGTTTTAAATATAATAAAGATCAATAAGTAAGATCCGTGCTATGGTATATAACGGCATATTAGAAACAGTAATATAGGAAGAATTTAAGTCAATTAGAAATTTATGATAAGTTGCAGCAGATTGTGTTGGACATTTGCCGTTTAGTAGACTTATAGTTTAGTACCCATAATTTACCTCGCAAGTGTTTTAAAAATATAAGAATAATTTATATATTATATATGTTTAATATATTTTAGCGTGTTATCTATAATGAAACCTAACTATTTTAAGTGATCAGTAGGACTAAACACATGATTATCAATTTTATCACATATTACTCGATCAAAGTATTCATTTCAACCAGATACTACCGTAATTTGAGATTTGGTAATTTCAAATTTGAGATTTAAAACGTTTATTACTATTTTAAGCTTATTAATAACTTCGTTACAATTAGAAATACGAGACGACAACTTAGATTTACTGCATGAATGAACATTATATATTAAAAGTAAATCATCTGCATAACTGTACAAACACATGAGTAACTGGAAAGTATATTAGAATATAAAGCTTGGTCCAAGAACTGAACCTTGCGTATACACAAGTATATACGTATATAAGAAAGAAAATATAAAATTCTTCTAGACTATATTTAATCATTATATATAAAATATATATATATATATATATATATATAAAACAATACGAACCCGGGCTGGTCGCGTTAACATTGTCGATGCATGACGGCGATAATTCCGCGTTGGTTAATTCGTTAACTTCCATATTATCATCGATGGCAAAGCATTTTGTTCGGACGTTACCGTCGTCAGAAGTTGATTTATCCCTTCCTGATAGACGAGCTGGTGGTAATTCTAAAGACCGCATTCTGTCAACTGCGAAGAAAATCATGTTGGATCAACGACATTAGATAATACTTACTATTGTCGGGTGAAATAATTGCTTACCTCACTCCGTTAATCGCATGGTTCGGATTCCGCGACGCAAATCTAACCTTACGCAAGCTAATAAATTAGTAAAACTATTACGTCACATAGGGCCTATTTTTCCAACTTCGGCTAATGATAAATATTTCTGATTCTGGCATCAAAAAACCAATGAGTGTAGCGAATCGCTGTTGAGTGAGACGCGTTCAACTTCTACAGCCATCAGTAGTCACTATGACCGGAAGAAGAAACAAAGAATATTCAGGCCTACATGCTGTAACAAGAAGACCTTCCTTTTTAACGACTACCACGTTGTACTTTATACGCAGATCGTCGGTGCCTCAAACATGTTAAGCATCCTCGTACAAGTTCTATGGAATGATCTATTTTCTTTGAAATTTTTTAAAATTTTAATGGGATTCCATAAGTGGCTTACGTAATACAAGCTACTAAAAATAAAAGGAGTTTACTAAGTCATTAGGTAAAAATACAATTAACAGATTAAGTTTGGCGTTATGGCTGCCCATTATGGGGCTGTTCTAAAAACAGCAACATATCGATTATTCAGCGGTTCCAGTGCACCGTGGTACATCACCAACTTAACGCTACACAAAGACCTTGGAATGAAGTTTGTTCCGGAAGTAATATCCAGCGACGCAAAAAATTACGCTCATAGACTGTGCACCCGAACAACATGTCGATCGGGTTGCTGGATAATTCACTAGCCAGTTCGTCGGCTTGACAGAATCAAGCCGATGGATCTAGCTTAAGAGATAAATTTTAATGACTGTTTTTAGCACTCACTGATGTGGGTAGGCTGCTAATCTGCGTAAAATATTAAAATTGCTAAACTACCATCAGCTAGGTGCGATTTAACTAAACGGAAAAAGAAAAAAAATTGTATATTTACACGACGATGTTATCGAAACGAGGACAAAGGTATTTGGACGTTATTGATTTCCAGAGATCAACATTGTTTCACTCGAACAAGATTTCTACGTTAGAGAAGAATCACTTCTCGGATACAATTTAAATGAAGATTATATATTACATACTTTTCCCGTAATTTCTTGAAAATAATTTTAAAAAAAAAGCAACTTAAAATTCGTATACATTACGGTATATATAGCATTTCAATTAATGTTATTTACATATTCTGTACATTTTGGCGTTGAATTTACCGATATTTTCAGGTTTTACTTAGGAATTTTCATATTTTCACATATATATACATAAATATAAATATATATATATATATATATATATATATATATATATATATATATACATATATCGTGAAAATGAAGAAATCTTAAAATTCGGGAAAATTAAGGTATATATATATATATATATGGAAGTTCAATTTATAATAAAAACAATGTTATTTACATACTCTTTTCATTCCGGCGTTAAATTTGCTGAAATTTTCAGGTTTGACTAAAAAATTTTCATATTTATATATATATATATATATATATGTACATTACGCGACTAAGTAAAAATACAAAGTGTTTCGCTTACGATAACGAATAACATTTTTGAGTTTATATATGATAATAAATGACTTGCGTTTTATAAACCAGTATATATACATTAATACGAATATTTAATTCTTCTTAAATATCATAGACGTAACTAGAAAACAAGTTGGAAGTTAAATCTACTCAAAGAAATATAATCCGAAATTTATATACTGATAAATATACAAATGTTTATTTACTGTTTATTAGTTAATATAAATTCAGATAAGTTACTTTTGCTTAAATTCGTTTTACATCGAGGTTTTTTTCTCTTTTCTTTTCTCTTTTTTTTTGGCTTGTAACGTTTTAATCCTTTTGGCCAAATTATTTCGTATTATTTAAACGTCAATATTACATTCTTTAAGGTATTTTTGTATACAAGTGCATTTGCCGATATCGTTATTATGCGCATAGATAGCCTATGGTATTGCTGGACTATTACTTCTATAAGCTGTTTCCTCCGGTTTTGGAATATATTACATAAAAGATGATTTATATTTTCTTGATAATTGTCTTTACTGAATTCTGTCTGAATGCAAGATGTTTAATTATCTTGAGATGTTAAGTAGTGAGACGTATAATCTGTTTTATGTATGAGTCCGAGTATACCACGGGTTTTTAATGTGTTGGTCTTTTTGAGCAATATAGTCATATTTTCCTAGTACGTTCAAATTCCCACTTTCCGTTTTGTGTATTACGTTGATTTTAATAGTAGGTATATATTCTGTCTCCAGTAGTAGTTACATTTTTCACATTTTCGATCGATTGTTAACATTCCGTGTTAATTTATCAACAAACTCATTTCCGATTATTGTGTCCTGGTTTATACTTGAATGTGACATAATCTCACAGACGACCTTGTTCAAATACGAAACTCGAATATAGGCGTTTATAAACATTTAAATATATATATATATATATATAATATTTTATATACACCTTTGTGTCAAGTCTTTTACCTAACTCCATGTCGATATGTTGGATAAAAAAAAAATATATGTAAACCATGGTGCGTTAGACTATCGGGATACATTTGGTGGCATAATTATTTAACGATGAATAAATATGTAACATTTTACGCTATTCGCAGCCTACCGTTTTTTATTGTAGAAAATAAGAGGAAAATGTTACGAAATAGAATTTTCTCAATGTTCTATTCGACTAAGTTCGTATAATAATAATAATAGTAATAATCATGATGATGATGATGATAATGATGATAATGATAGCGTATCGAATACGAATCGACGGAAGAAATAAGTGAAACCGAGAGCAGAAACGGTCGATGACCAATTTGGCACGCTTTCACTAAATAATTTTTTAAAAATCTATTTAATCTATCGTAATTCAATTTTTGACGTTAAATCTGCTACTACGTAATACCTAATCTTGTACATATTTGTGTGTTTGCGCGTACCGTTGTTATCTTATACATCGTTAAAGCGGATAGCTGGTTCAAGATATGGAAAAAAAAAGTATTCACGAGAGCAGTTTATTAATAGACTATAGTCCTATCCGTTAAAGTTGACAATGCAGTAACGCCAATTCAGTCTAGATATCTGGTTATGCACTTTGACAGTCGACTGATACGGCGTCATCGTGTAGTTAAAAAAAGAAATGAACTTAGTATCCGAATTCGGAAAATGAGCTGGCTCATAGATCGAAACAGTACTCTGACGTTTAACGGTAAGCGACTGATATATATATATATATATATATATATATATATACAGCTGCCGTTCGACAAATGTAAAGACCTACGGAATTGAACTGCGCTAAAGATAGAAATATTAGAATAACACATTAAAATAAAATCGGCAGTAAAATTTAAAAGAACGCACTCCACTCTGGCACACAATCCAGACAACTCTACATAAAGATCTAAACATTCCGTACGCACATCTGAAATATTATAAAGCATTATGTCCATGAGGGTAAACTGGAATGTCATCCTGACAGTTTGGGTAAATACATGTTGAGGCGTGAGAAGATTAAAGCGCACTAAACTATTTTTTTTTTCAAAAATAGTATATTTGATAGAAATACAATTTTATATTATGAAACTTAAAATGACAATCCAATTAAGTTTAATGCCACTTATTCCATTTACAATCTTAACTTACATTTTTAATTCGATATAATACTATTATCATCTAAAATGAATAGTGAAATAACAATATAAAAACATTAAATCTTAGTATATCAAATTATAATTTTTTCTATTATTTATTTCCTCAATAGCTAACATGTTGAATTTTTTATATTTACTATTTACCAATTCTTCCGCTATACATTCTATTACAATATCATTACAATTGCACCCCTGCAAGATATGATAAACCGTATCCGCAAAATTACATCGAATAATCAGTTTCAGCAATACCAAAACGTTTTAAATAAGTTTTGAAACTACCATGACCAGTAATAAATTGTGTGTTATAATAATTGGTAATAAAATAAGTATTACGGAATCTATCATTTATATTTGGAAAATACTGATACGTTAAGCCACTATATGTATTCCACATGATTTGATATTGCTCTAAATAATATTGATTAAGTACTTTTTTAAACTGTTTATTGTTTAAGTGTTTGCCTTCGTATTTATATTTGTTATTAATATAATCTACTTGATTAAATTCGTGTGTTAAATTAATATTATTTTTAATGTAAAATAAATTAATACGTTTACATATTTCTAGGTTTATAGGCATAATTCCGACTATTACTATCGAAGCCCAATAACTAGTAGTTTTATATCCTTTAATCATTTTAATAGCTATTGTTCTTTGAAATGATCTTATTAACGTTTTAAACCTTTTAATTTTTAACATATCATCGTAAATACTACTGCTATAGATTATATTTGGCATAATTATGGATTTATACATAATTAGTCCTTTTTTATAATTTACTCTATTATTGTTATTATAAAGTTTATTAAAAATATGTAAAAATTTGTTTATTTTATTCTTAACATTATGGAAATGGTTATAGAATTTTAAATTGTTATCAATTGTAACTCCCAGGTATTTTATACTTGTCACACATTGAATATTAATATTATTATTTGTTAAATTTAATTCTTTGTTTTTGAATTTTTTGTTAAATAAAATATATTTTGATTTTGTCATATTAATATTTAAATTATAATCATTTAAAAATTTTTCAATTTCCTTATACACTCTACATATATTTACTTCCATAATGTTTTCCTTCTTATCCGCAATTATCATGGCTATGTCATCGATGAAGGTAACAATTTTAACATTTTCAGGTATTTTAGTTTTGTAAATTCTAGAAAATACCATATTCCATAAATACGGACCTAAAACTGATCCTTGCAGTACTCCTGTCATTAACGCATGTTTCTTCTTGTGTGTACCAATGTTTATAATTGTATAGCACTAAACTATTACATCCATACTTATCGGGTGAGCACTACTGGGTACTTGTTCCAATCGTGACAGATAGCAAACATCGAAAATAACGTTAAATGGACACGATTGATCAGATTTCGAATAAATTCTAATAATAAAGAAGTAAGTACGAATTAGTCGATACGTAAAAGTAGAATTAATAATGCCAAATTAATTTGCCTTAAAAATAAAAAAAACGGAATTGTACCTTCTTACTTGAATATATATTCTACGATGAATTAAATACGACAGATTACTTGAGTAAATTTAAAAGAAAAGATGTATTGCAACAAACTCGATAAATATCGTTTCTAGAATATAAGTCATCTGTGAGAGTGTTAAAGTTTATAATTCAATATCGTTTAGTTACGAATAATTTTAAGAAGTATAAACAAAAAAAAAACACGTTTGTTAAGATTATACTTAAAAAGTAGAAATAAACAGCATAGAGTGCCTGAGGAGTATACACAGTATCTCGTGTAAATATATGAGTAAGTGCTGGTTCTACTCGTCAATGGGTGACACAATTGTTTTAAACATCCATATTTGTTCGGACATGTGCATGATCAAAGACTGTGTACATTCTACCGGCTATGTACCTATATATTGTATGATACACGTGTACAAGCGTAAGTAATGTGTATATATATGTATACATATATATATATATATATATATATATATATATATATATATATATTATATATATGCGCGTATATGTGGGTCTTGAATTATTAATATTATAATTATAAATATGTTATATTTCCTTTAAATATAAAATGCTCGCCGTCGTTTTATTTCGTTTATATTATTCACAAATTAATCTAATTTTACCATTAAGATGCGATTGCTCTATCCTGTTAATACAGCGCAAGTTACAACTAGATTTCGAATATATTATTCATGTATATATACACACACACACACACACACACACACTGAGTTAATAAAAGTAATTCGATGGGGTTTGAATATATAAAATTTTATCGATGTAAAAAAATCATATTACTGAAATCTACTACCCAAAATCTAAATCTCCATTAACACCTGTAAGTCTGAAAATATGCAGCTATAGTGTACGGTTCGACAATCTGTTACCTTGTATAACCAGAACAGATATCTGTATTGCGTAGCAATACGATCGGCCTTTAGTTTTCCGATGCCCGTAAGAAAATAAGTAAATAAGAAAATGAGAAAATTTTTATTTTTCGGCTAAAAAACTAACTACGGAAAAGTAATAAGTGAAAGCTGCTAAATACAAAATATGAAATCAGCTTTTTATATCGTGAACTCGTCGATAAAATAACTCAATCTACCACTTACCGATAATATTCTTTCGATAACGCTGTAACCGAGTTCTCGACAAAATCGGTAATACCAGTAAAGAGTAGGAAAAGTGTAACGATGATTTATCTATGCACACGCGGAATAGTACGAACTTAATTTGGTTAGAACTTAGATGGTTTAGAAAATATCGAACCGAAAATAAGGAAACGGATTCGAATAAATCTATCGGAGTAAAAAGTGCAAATATTACTGAAATGATTTAAAATCGCTTTAGGTTTCAGTATAAAAATGTTCAAGATCAACATCACATTTAAGGTTTGTGGCGAAAAAGAATATTTACCTTGGCCGATAAAAATAACAAATATATACCGCACTGCAGGAATTAAATAGCGAACACTGATTACGAACTGATTAATGCGTTCGATAATATGACAACAGCGATTGTTCAAGGACGATCAACGACAAGGTGAATAGACAAAGCAGTTCAAATCGCTGGATTGAATTTCAGAGGCAATTAGGTTAGTATATAATCGGAAGGCACTATGGAGGAGTTTAATAGCGTAAGTCACTATACATCGGACATGATGTTAAATGAAGATATATATAAGATAATTTAACATCATTACTAATTAAATTACAGACCGTGGAGTAGCAACTTCGAACTATAAATAAACACTAAAAGAAAAATGTAATTATTGATAAGAAAGCTGAAGTTTTTTCAATATATTAGAATTAGTAAATGATTTCATATTTTTGGATTCTGTAATATCCAGCGACGGCTATTGTAAAAAAATGATATTAAACGTAGAATAAATATGAGTCGAGCGGTAGTTTACACATTAACTATAACATGAAAAGATCTTCAAGTATCGAACACCATCAAGATCCGAATTATGAAGTCGTTGACTTTTTCCACAATTTTTACATATGGTTGAGAATCATGGACCGAAGCGTTCGAGTTATGGAGTTGGCGGAGGCTCTTAAGAATATCGTGGACACCGAAAAAAAAATCACGAATAAGATAGTCTTGCAGATGATAAACGACAAATGTAGTCTGATATTTATAATACGACTGAGAATTTTGCGTTATTTTGGTCGTATTATTAGAAGAAATAATCTGCATGCGTCCAGAAAAAATTCATATTGGAAGCGAGACCACCCGGCAAAAAATGACTAAGATGATCAGATCAAATATTAGATGTAATGCAACCAAACATAATGACCTAGCAGCATGTAGCAAGTTGGCAATGGACAGATATGATTGGCTAATCATTAGCAGGAGGTTCAATGTGTTTAACGACGATTCAATTCAGTCATGTACACATATGTACACATATATATATAAATAGCACGATATTGTCTATATTTCGGTGTCGACAACACTAACATTTTCTATATGAATTCCTGCCCATCGCGTATTATCGTCTGACCAGTTGATCACAGGCCTTCGTTGCGTATAACGTATAAAGTTGAAACATGGCGTAAGAACAAAGTAATGATTAGAAGAATTGGGAAAACTTTATAAAAATTAATATTATATGTACACTCGGGAGTGGTTAAAAAAATGTCACAAAGTAATCGATTATGTTCGATTTTAGATAACTAGACTAAGTTTTCATTAGGATGACCGTCGAGGTAAATACGGTAGCAGAGCTAAATATTCGATTGCCGAAATTATAAAATGAATGGATGGCTTTTAGAGAATGAAGAACGTTGTAACATCTCGCGATGTATTGTACTTACGGTAGTGGAAGTTTTGTAAAACATAGTGGAAGATCGTTTTCATTGTGGGAGTAGATGGTTTTTTTAAAAGTTTTTTGTGGTCAATGATTTACATTTTTCTTTATGGTTCGATTTCGTTGTGACGTCATCACTTTTTTCTTTTTTTTTCTTTTTATTAGTGCAGTAATTGAATTAACTAATACGTCGCTTATTCAATTAATTTCTTATAAACTCCGAAAAAAGAATCTTGAAATATTTTCATATTTGACGACGTAACGAGTTAAAATTTTTAATTACATATATATATATATATATATATATATATATATATATATATATATATATATATAGGCTGTAATCTATTATATATTCTGTGTTTAATATATATACGTGGAATAAGTAATTAAGGAATAAAAACAAAAATGTAATAATTGAATTTTAGTATTAAAATCATCTATAAACCGGATGAACCGAATATTCGCATAACGTAATGTGAGAATAAATAAAAACGAAGCATCAATAATGAAATGCAGTAAAAAAAAAGACAAAAAAATAAACATAAAAATAGATTAAAAAAACACGACAAATTATAAATTCGTACAATAAATAAACACATTAAATTGTTTTTTCACTTTCCTGATAAATTGCAATCTAGCTGAAACGGTTAATAAATAATCGCCCACTAGTGAAATACCGTATTATCACTACCTATTAAGGTTTAGGGTGTGGGAGTTGGGGGGGAAGTCAGCAGATTGATGATTCGCCTGAGTTCGTCACTCTAGAAAAAGTGTCTATCTAATCATTTCAGTTACCGAGTGTTGTACGATTTCGTCTTTGACTTCTGGTAACTTCATGTTTCTACGAAGATGAACATTTCGAATGTACCAGGGTGTGTTAATTTAAGTACCTTACATTGAAGTCGCTGAATAACTTTAATTCTAGAACTGCGAACTTCCTAAATTTTCTCCATAATTGTAGTATGGTATTTTAACAAAGTACCAATTTGTAACTCGGAGAAAACCCAGATCTCCTTCTTAGAAGCCAATACGTCTCTTGTTGAACATGAGTCTCAGTTCGTTCTACTGCAGAATATGCTGTTTCCAGTACGAGCGACGACACATTCCGAAGTATTTGACTTTTGTGTCTTGCGGTAGAGGTCTATCAAAATATACAGGAGGTTAGGCGTCAGTCGTGAAAGTTACCTTCACCGATAGTATTAATCTTTATTCTCTATTACTGGTCCCATCCTAGAAAGAGTTTAAACTATATTGTAACTGGTCGGATGCTTCAGCTGCGTATAGGTTTTTTGATCGGAAAATTATATCCTCGGCAAATGGCGCTACCTCAACATCTTTCTGAAGTGACTTGTCGTGGGCGGATATGAGGTATAGAAGCGGGCCTAATACAGATCCTTGCGTCATGAATTAATAGAGTGAAAGTTTGATTTTCTTCGTCATGTATTATTTACAAGATGTCCTCTAGATATGACTGGAAGAAATGGAAATATTTATTCGTTAATGTGCGTTTAATCTTAACAGGTAAATCAAAGTGTGCCATACACGATCATGGGCTACATAAAGGTGACCGAACAAAAGTGGCGATTTTAAAAACAGTCGACGATATATTGCCGAACACGATGTATCTCACTTCTATTGTGGCGTGATTTGAGCAGAAGTAAAATTATTGTATATAAATTATATTATACTATATAATAACCTTATCAATTAGATAATAATACAGTATCCACTCTAGAATTTATCTAACTAAAATGTAAATTTACTTTCGTGTATACAGGGAAAAAATGTTAAAAAAAAACTTCAAGAACAAATACCAAATAATCAAGTTAAAATTAACACAGAAAGATTGCGAGATAGATATTTATTGCTCGGAATTTAATCGTTATATCTAACGTTTGAGTAGACGATATATGTAGTGTAATGTGTGTCGCAGTAACGACCTGTCGTAAGTGCCGATATCTTTAATTAATTGATTTGGACGCGTCTCGCATTTATCGTAAAAGGTAGATAGATCCGTCAGCACTGATTTAATAGGAAAAACAAAATTATTTTGGAAACGTAACAAAGAAAGATGGTAAAAGTATACGAGATGTAATAGAATAAATGTCAATATTAAAACTAGTATTTAACAAAAAAAAAAAAGTTAACTCAATGCTGGCGGAAATAAATCCAATGATCCGAAGTGCACTTTTCGCTGATGACTTGGTAATTTTTGTCCGTTGTCAAGATTATAAGCTTGGTGAAACCATGCTTCAAGAAGCTACACACAAGCTTACTCAATGGTCCACAAACAACGGTCTCTCTTTCTCACCTGAAAAAACTAAAACAGTATACTTCTGTAGAATTCGTCACTGCCAGCACCAGGTGGCCATCACTTTGGAATCTGTGGCTATAGAAACGATATCTTGGCCTGGTCTTTGACAGAAGGTTGACATAGTTGGATCACATAAATTACCTCCGAGCGGCTTGTATGCAAAGACTAAATCTGATGAAAAAATTGTCACATACCACCTATGATGCAGACAACATTTCTCTTCTCCGAATATACAAAGCCCTAATAAAAGCAAAATGTGACTATGGTTTTCCTGCCTACGCGTCCGCTACACCAACTGTCCTGAAACGACTAAACTCAGTACACCACTCTGCACTACGCCTAACACTTGATGCAATGAGATCAACACCAATAAACTATTTGCTATATGACTCTGGAGAACTTTCCACCGATCTTCATCGTTCTTATATCCTACTCAAATTCCACCTTCACTCACTCTCAACTCCTGATCTTCCTGATAATGCAGTGTATCACCACAATCATCAAACTACTCCTTATTCAAACTTACTCGTTCACAATAAAATTACAAACATCCTCCATAATCTTGACATCAACCTGCCTCCAATCTGCAAAGGCAACCATCTGTCTATTCCTCCTTCGATTTCCATTCCCATAATCTTTGACACGTCTCTCCTCAACTGCCTCTCATTGCCACAATCCATAATCGAGGCCTCGTTCCAAAATCTACTAAAAATGTATGGTGGCCATGAAGTACTATACACGGATGGAGCCAAAAAAGGAAACTTCACTGGTTGCGCCGTCATATACAAACATGGGACAATCCGATGTCCACTACCATCTACATTCTCTGTATTGTCGTCAGAGTTATATGCAATCTCCTGCGCAATTGTTATTGCAGAATCGGAGCTAAAGCATGACATATTAATTTGTACAGATTCTCTCAGTTCAATTCGAAACATACAGAATAGACACGAACATCAGCATCCGTTCGCGAAAACTATACTAGAAAAATCGTTTACCTATAAGCGACAAATTGTACTTGCGTGGATACCCGGACATCGCAATATTGGTGCAAACAATGAAGCTGACACAGCGGCAGCAGATTCGTGTAATATAACGCCGGTTCTGGTCATATCAACGACATGTAAAGATATGACGATCCATATCTGGAACAAGATGAAGTCGATAGCAATGGAACGAGTCTCTATTCTTCCTTATTACGATCGTAGCATCGCAAACCCGATAATGCCAACATCCAGACGGAAAGATGTGGTCCTCTTTCGCGTTCGGTCCGGACACACACGTCTTACGCACCAGTTCCTGTTCACTAGGGAAAATCGGCCTACCTGTCCTGCATGCAATACTCCTCTTACCATCACTCACATCCTAGTTTCCTGTCCAACATATACCTTTCAACGTCAGCTTGCTGGCTTTCCTCTCAACCTTCCCAACATATTACAACGCACTTCATCCGCCGAGACTAAATTTCTCCTCTTCCTCAAAATCACAAACATCTTTCCTCTAATCTAGTTTCCTATACCTTTCCTTCCGTGCCTCTAGCCTAAGTAGCATGATACGGTACGGTAACAAATCAAAAAAGAAGAAGAAGAAGAAAAGTTCATTAAGTTAAAAAAAAAAGAATTAAAACGGAAAAAATTCTTTAAAGCATTCGCAGGAAGTATAACGTCGAATCTAGTTAACCAGCATATTGGAAACGTTTGGAATATGTGACGCTGAAATTGAATAGATATCGTGACGGGGAAGATAACAAATAAAGAGTGCTAAAGAACAAAGAAGTTTATTAGGGGTACTAAAACAAAGTAAATGGGAATCGTACGTAGTTGCAAACGTAATGAGGCAGTATAGATAATAAAAGGATACATTTTTAAGAAAATATCAATTGGAAGAACATAAAATACATAATAACGACTGGTAGAGAATGTTAAAAGTATTATACGGATGACAACAATGGCTCCAAAGGAAAATACGCTCGTCCATCATTCAATTTCGAAGATTGAAGAATTCAGACGATATACAATCGCGTTGATGACATTAAAAAATATATCGGTTAATACCAGAAAACACTTTGTGAGAAGCTTTATCTGAAGCGTGGCGTACAATTTTAAAAAGAGAAAACGATAAACTCAGTGTGGCGCTGGCGTCGAATATGTATGAATACCACGGACCAGGAAAATAACTAATAACGAAGTTTGACAACTAATAAAATAAAAAAGAGAAGAAATGAAGTGGTCGGATATTTCATCAGTCATTCGGAATGGATGACAACACTAATTGAAGGAATGCTGAACGGAAGACGAAGTAAGTGGATATATGGACCGAAAAAAAATTGCGAAAGTTAAGTCGTTCTAAAAGCTCGAGCATACTCTTGTAAACGAATTTAATGTGCTATATTATTTTCACTCACCAACCGCAAAGTTGTGGAGAGAAAGAAGAAGATATATAAATATATTCATCACACAAATAATCTGCGTTTACTGATAACGTGAAGTAAGTAAATATTCTATTGTTCACATATAATTTCGATTATTTAAATTTAATTTCTGATACAGGTATACAAAGATAAATACACACACACACACACACACACATATATATATAGGTAATATTTACATTTATTTGAGCTATGATTAATGATCGTATGCAAACGGGTAAGTATATTATATTTATACTTACTCCGAACTATATGAAAATTTTAACAAACTCGCGGGCGATTACGAGAAAAATCTCGTTCGTTACTTACTTCGAACACGTTTCGTACAATGAACTAGTTCATTCAACCGTCGTCGGAAAACTGCGTTGGTATACGTAGTCATTTCGTTAAGACAGGCTGTCTGGAAAACACATTGCGGTGGTCGGGGGAAAAATGGAGGAAATAATAAAGACCGTCTGTGTCCCATTGACGGTATAGGGAAAACTGTATACATATATTATATATATAAATATATAGGAAATAAGTAACTGTGTAACTTCGTTTTTACGATTTGTTATAACATCGTGTTACATGGTTGTGTGCGTGTGGCTTTGTATCGTTCTTTATATAAATAAAAACAATTAGGTTAACTATTTCGTTTATGTAAATTAAGACTAGTAACAAATACCCGACTGATAGATGTTTTCGTAAGAATATTGCGTCAATATAACGTTCTTTTTTTTAAAGACCAGTTTAAGTGAAATAATATATTTTACCTGTCTTTCAATTACCGATTAAAAGTACGATCATATCCTATGCTGATGATATAACAGTGCATCACTCAGGAAAGAATTTATCAACTACCATCAACATGATACAAGAAGATATTACCAAAATTATTAATTGGATGGCTGAGTCCCATCTAATGATCTCAACTTTCAAAAGTAATGTTGTTATTTTTACATATAAACGGTTGGCCGATCATACAACGATTCGTCTTAAAAGTGATGTAATCACGAATTTCAATTCCGTTAAATTTCTGGGTCTAGTATTAGACCAGAAGTTATTGTGGAAGAACCATATTCAGTTACTTTGTTTGAAGGTCTTTCAGGTCTCAAACATATTGAAGATGTTACGACATACTCGGTGGAGTGGTGATCCGTTTGTCCTAAGGACACTTTATTTAATTCTGGTAAGATCTCGGATAGATTATGGATTTCCAATATTTGGCAGTGCGACTCGAGATCATATTACTAAACTCACACGGATTCAAAACTATTGTTTGCGCTGGATGCTTGGAGCATTTCATTCCTCACCAGAAGTTGGTTTATGTTCGGAATCCTGCATTCCACCGATCCAGTTGAGAGGCCAACAACTTGCAAATCAGTTTTTCCTAAAATTTTCATCCTTTTCTAATAACTCTTTATCCTTTAAATATCACGAAATTTTTCACAAGTAGAGATTTACATCTAAATCGTGTTCTTTGCTCGCACGTTCCGCCAATATATTTCTTCCATACAAATCCTTATTACTTCCCGCTCCTGTATTCTCTCAATTCACCTTTGCTGGAAAGTTTCCAGTTTCTACGGTGGATTTCGAGTCCCATAGGCAATGGCCTTATCTTGGTCCTTCTTCCAACTTAGAACATATCATCATAATTCAAAACTAGCGGCCCGAATTTTTATATGTGTACACTGACGAATCTAAAGATGGTTTTCAAGGACTGGTAAGATCGGCCTTCATGATTCCAAGTAAAAACGTGACCAGAATGTTTAAATTACCATCGGCGTGCTCGATTTTCACCGCTGAAGCTTTTGCGATCGTCAAGGCTTTACGCTCGCGCTTCTAATTTTAGTGGCACTATTCTTATTTTATCGGATTCTCTTACTTGCCTTAATGCTATATCGAACTTTCATGTTACCAAGGGATCTTATTTTATAGTTGAAATTTTACAAGAAATATACAATTTCAGTTTAAGGAATATTACAATCAACTTTTGTTGGGTTCCTGGTCACGTTGAAATTCTTGGTAATGCTGTTTGTGATGAAGCCGCAAAATCAGCAGCCTCCATCGGCATTTTGTGTCCATGCATTCCATATGCAGATCTCCGCGTTGTAGTGAAAGCCCAGTTGGAATCAGATTGAACTGTTTTCCATCTCAATAAAGTCAGCAGTTTTTATAAAAGCGTTAAACCAATTCCTTCCAAAGAAGCGTGGTACTTTCCAAAAACGTTTAGCGGACCAATTTCTCGTCACATGATTACAACATTAACTCGGCTTCGTTTAAATCATTGTTGCCTACCGGTTCATTTGCACAGAATATCATTTGTTTAAGCCATCGGCCTCCTTATATCTTAAGTTCATTACTTTCCTCAGATGATGATTATATATATTATTCTTTATTTCAATGTATTTTAGAATGTAGAGTTACTTTATAATGTTTTTTTTTTTTTTTTTTTTTTGTTATGTTTTATGTTTTTCATGGACAGATTGGTTAATTTCAGAGTCCAATTTATAATAATAATAAAAAAAAGATAATAATACACGGATGTCATTTTAAGAACAGAGGTGGTCTATAGCTCTTTTACCGATTTTGCGCAACCTCCTCAAAAATATCTCACGGTAACCAGTGGCCGGCTCCCGGTTAAAAATCTAGACGTTCCAATTACACCCCACAACATATACACACGCAAAAAATTGTTCGTTTCAAGCAACATCACAAAGTAACGTTAATAATGTCATAGTCAACAAAGTGTAATGTAAATATAAGAACCATTTAAAACCGTAATCGGAAAAACTAAAAATTATCAAGTTAGATTATCGATCCCGAGATAAAAAATTGTAATATTAAACCGAAATATATTAAACATTTATTTCCGCATGAAGAAGCACATCACTTATATAATTAGGTATAAAAAGTTTTAGAATACTAAAATGAAACAATTCGGTATACTCCACGTATAATAGTTAAGTATTCTTATTTTCCCACAATTTACACAAAACAATCCTTTGAAAATCAAATGATCAATTGCCGTATAAATAATAAAGTTTCTTCGAGGAAAAAATTCTAGATACATTAACATAGCTTAGTAATAATATGAGCAACATAAACTGGATAAAGTTAATGAAACAATTCGCACGCGGAAATGTACACAGTAAAAGAAAGAAACACCGATAGAAATTCGAAGAAGGAAAAACTAATGTTGGAAAGAGATGAAATATAAGTCATAGACTGGTCGTTTGTAGGCTGGTAGTATGACATGCAACCGCACCCACGTGTTGTGAACAACGCAGTGAGAAAAACCTGTTCTGCCGAGTGAAGTGTGTGTACTTCAAGGATTCTAGTTGCGAAACGATAAACAACCAGCAGTCGCTAATAGATTCTTAAAATAAACTTTACACTTGTAGTAATTTAGGCGCAAAATCTTCATATAACACTGTATATTAACGATGCATTATTCAGGTTGCATGGAGCATGCAATCGTTGTAACTAGGCATTTCAAAGTAATATTTTAAAGATTTTTTACTTTTTATAATATGTTCTGTGAAAAATATAATTAAAATTCACTTATTTGTTTAAAAATAATTAGTAAACTATTTTATTACATCGTCAATTTTTATGCTGTTCTCGATGTTTCTGGCGGTTGTGTAACCATGCAACCTCTATGTACGAGCTACCGTTGGCAATAATGACGTGTTTTAATAACGTGGTTATATATTCGATATTTCTATCTCGATGATTAAGAACTATAGACGTTAAAACTTCAAAATTACCTCTAAATACGTTCGTTTTTCTCAGTGTTTGTTTCATGGTTTCGTCTAAACAACGATGAAATATCTAATTAATTTTTATAAAATGTTCATCTATTAAGCCAATTCGAGGATGTCCCAAACATTGCGTATAAATACATTTTAATAATCGTGTCAAAATTTATGGGTTGTTAAATTAACAAAAAAAATAATAATAATTTTCTAAGTTGGTTACCTCGTTCCTAATGCCGGTACGTAAGATCTTTTAAAGTTAACGAAATTGTCTATTTTATAATATGGAGTATTTGGTCGTTAATTCCAAAAATATTTATATGAAACGTTCAAAAATTACCTAGATTCGAAATTTTCGAAAGAAAAAACTAAAGATTTAAACGAACGTCCACACTTTTCGACAAATTCTCAATAACAGAACCTTTTGTTCAATATACAATATTTATGTATATATCTTCTTCTTCTTCTTCATCAACGTCATATTCACATTGGCGCGGGGTCTGCCATATAAATAGATCGTTTCCATCTAATTCGGTTATTTGCTAAATCTGAAAGATACCGACATCTTTAAGATCTATCCTTATAAAAACATCGTGCCATCTTTGCTTTGGCCTTCCTATTGGTCTTTTACCACCGGGAAGTTGAAACGTATGCGCTACCGATATCAGTGAACCACTGCCATTATGTTGCGCTCGTAGTACGTGTCCATACCACCTTAGTCGGCTTTCACGGAGTTTGCTTACAATAGGCACAACTTCTTTGTCGCGTAGATTCGTTCGTTTCTGATTCGATCGGATAAACGTATGTCCATTGACCATCTTAACATGCGCATTTTCATAACACGAAACGTTTGTTTTTCACGCTTTGTTACCGGCCATCATCACTCATTGCCATACAACGGAACTGATCTAATTTCCTATAAATTTTTCACTTCAGCCGAATGCGCATGCTTTGTCTCGTAGTACGACGGTCATAGATTTCTATTTCAGCTATGTTGTGCTTATCCGATGGCAAATATCGCCCGATATTTTCGAACTGAGAGATTAATCAGTTAAGGGTCAAATAAATGTCGAAATAATTCAATACAAATGGATAGAAGAATTCAATAACTCGTCAGCACATTATTGGACTTTCTCATTTGTCGTTTTTCAACCGAATCAAAAGTATACTTATATATATTGTTTTTTTACTGCGAAAAATTATTTTCATTATTTGACCGATCGACCAAAACAAAAATTAACATTTCAAAAGAATTTATTCGTACGTTTTCTAACGACAGGAATAGAATCGTTCACGATATACGCGCGTGCATATATATAAATAAATACATAAATATATAGTCATACACACACACACACATACATCATACAAGTTTTGCAAAAGAGGAAACGAAATAAGTACATTTTCATATTTTTAGCGTAGAATGTCTTTTATGCGCTTTTAAATATCGCTTTATAAGAATTAGCCTGGAATAGGAATTAAAATTAAACGTGGGGGGTGGTGGTCCATTATTAAAATGTTAAATAATCCAAACATAAAAGAATACGTTGAACATGCTGTTTATCTAATATACACACACGCATCCGTCCATACATATATATAACATGTAATAATTTCTTATTTGTATATATATATATATATATATATATATATATATATATATATATATATATATACAATAATAATAATAATAATAAGTAACTTAACTTGTTAAGGTATTTTTTTTTTTAAATTACTAATTGTAATTATGGATTAAATTACAATTTAGGAACTTCTCATACACTTCTCGCACTTAACATTTAATTTTCAAAATTATATAAAACAAACAATAATAATAATAATAATGTTAAAACGACTGTAGGCGTACAATACGAATAAAATGAAAAATGAAATAATTTATTTAAAAACGTAAATAACTATTCAGATTTTCGAATGATCGATGTACGCTTAACGATAACTGTCCTGGTCTAATTATCTGAAATTGTTATGTGAGGCAGAGTGCGGATTTATCAAAACAACATTCGAGTAATCGTAATTAGCGCAACCTACATAGGAATAAATTGGGTCTGAGGCGCACAAGATAGGAATCTTGTTTAAGGAATCCAGCAGTGGGTTGATATAGGCATGTCGTGATGTCGTGATAACGGAACTAAAACGTCCGAAAACCCGATTCGTGTATTGCAATAATCAGCGGTATGTACTTAGGACTTTAAGGAACACATTTGACAAAATGTGAAATTAAGATAAGAACAAATCGACTGATGTTCTAACACTGACGAATGGAGTAGCCACAATAGTGCTTAGCTATAAAATATGCGTATTTCACACGCTCACACACACACACATATATATATATAAATAAATGTATATATTCAAATGTATACACCTACCTACATTAAGTATATATACATGCATATCCATTATATATATATATATATATATATATATATATATATATATATATATATATATATATATTACATACTATATAAAAGGAAAACAAAATTGGGAATGAGCTCTGAAAATTTTTAGTATATATGGTAATGAAGTTGCACTAAAAAATTATAAATACCAAGAATTGTTACAATTGGAATGAATAAGAATTTCGCCAACACGTAATAGTAAAAATTACAAATATGTAATATGCACATAGGGACCTACTAGTTTTTTTACGTGATAAAATCCTCCTGTCATGATGAATTTTAATTAAATTAAATTTAGCTATCTACCAATTTTATTCGTCGATAAGACGAATAAATGCAACGCGCATAAATTTGTGTTTTATCCTAAATCTACCAAGGCCCTGACATATTTTGAACATACGATGGTGAACTCTTGAAATATGACGCAATCTATATATTTATATATATATATACATGTGTACGAATGGATGTGGATATAATTATATATTACATAATATACATATGGGTGTATAAGTACTTGTATCGGTAAATATATATATATGTGTGTGTGTGTGCGCGCGCGTGTGTGTGAAAATACATACATATATGCATGCGTTTGTGCAAATATATATTGATGTATGGGTTGCAACCTGTCGGATGTGTATGTATTCACGCCTACATATGGACGTACATGCCAACACACGTTATAAATACACATATATATATATATATATAACATGTATATACATGTGTATACATACATATATATATACTCACATAATATATACACATATTTGCTTAAATATATATATACATTTAAGGAATGTAGGGAGAGTAAATATAAAGTACATGTATTCGCCTTTATCTATATACTTATAGAGTTATATGACAGCTATATATTATATATATATATATATATATATATATATATATATATATATATATATATATATATATTTATTTATTTATTTCTTTTTCAAATGTTTTTCTTTTCTACTGTTTTAGGTGCCCTCTTATTTCATCCATTCGTCGTTGTAGTTATCGATGCGTTACACGATATAATGTTAAAAAAGGTCGCTAATAATCGCCGGTGTTGACGAATGATTTTTTGCCCAATTTGTTTTTATTTTTTATTTTATTTTTTTTATTTTTTTTGTTTCAGTAGGTTCTTATTTAAGACATCTCGTAAGTCAAAAGTAAATAAATCGTATTTTGATTACGACGCGTAATGGACGTTATGCGAAAGTTTTATTTATCTCCGGAGGCCCACGGAACGCGAGTAAGTGATAAGGATAGAAGGGGAGGGAGGGAGAGGAAAAATAACATTTTCAAGCAATTACATTTACGCGGAAGACTAGAAAAAAACAAATCGAAATAAAAATCTAGAAAAAAAAAAAAGAAAAAATACAAGTCCAACGGAAAATGTCGAAATTAACGAGAGAACCGTTATTGTACGAATTGTTATTAGATGCAGCCGCAACCTTCTACCACTACATTCGGTATGTAGGTTTTCTCCACTGTAGACGTGTCGCTTGCGTAGAACACCTCTAAACTGGAAAATTTAGTCGGTGTGCAACAAGCCGAAGGTATATTATAACGATCGCGGAAGTACTGAAACAAAATTCGCTCGTTATTAATTTAAATAGAAAAAAAAATGTGTTATAGAAATTATTTCGCAATTTAAAATAAATACGAGATAACAGCGACGCGAGTATTGATAAACTAGCTGCACTATAAATTGGAAAAGGTAGAACAATATTGAGCTATTTACAACGGTTGCATTTATTACGAAATGTTAAATATCAAAAGATTCGTATCATTAATAAGATCTTTTCAAAGAATAATTGTAATTAAAATGATTAAATCATATAAAACTACTAGCTACCGGGCATCAATTGTAATAATTTACCCCCGTACATTTAGAAATTCGTAAATATATCGATATATTTTTCATCGCGAATAATATTAATATAAATCTTTTTTCAAGTAAAATATTTAAATAGAAAATTCATATACGAAAAAAAAAAAAATTAAATGCAAAACAATTTAAAGTTATACTAAAGCGATATTATATCGAGAGATATCGAAACGTGTGAAATAAATGGATCAACTTATCGATATTTCCCAAAAATTTAAATGATAGATTCGATAATAATCATTTTAATTCCTAACTTTTATTATGTTAAATTTATCACCGGTCGTGGCTGTTTTAAAAAATATTTAAAACATTTCGGAATAGAACTGAAAATTGTAGAGCATGTAACTTTGAGGATACGGTTTATCCTGCAAGGTTGTTAAACAAATAGTTTTAGATTGTAACAGGATAGAAATAGTAAATAATAAATATATTTTAATAACTAAGCTATTCGAGAAATAATAGAAATATAACTTAATTAATAAGATCATTTTTTATGTATATCATCTTAATTTTTAGAAAATTATTATTATTATTAAAAAATCTCGTTAAAAGAAATGGAGCTTATGGTGGCGATTAACTTAACTGGACTCTCACCGTAAAGTTTCCATAACATATATATATATATATATATATATATATATATATTTATGTAAATTTGAATATACTATTATTAAAAATAATAATAATAATAATTAATGAGGTGACATTATTTTCCTTTCTTTTATTATTAATAAATTGTCCCGGCTGCTTGAATTCGAAATTTTATTTCTATTATATATTTTGTAAATGTCGTTTAAAAATAGAATTCCGTCTGTTCGGTAATTATTTCGAAATCGTAGTAATTATTAAAATTATAGTAATCGTTAAAATTACGGTAATTATTCCAATTATAGTAATTATTAAAATTACTCATTTTTTTTTAAATATACATATAATGACAGTTACACGGGTATATAAGTAAATTAGTTAAATTACGATCGAAAGAAAAGATATAATATTATTAAATTAACGAAACAAAATAAAAACAATGTTATTCATTATAAAATTTATTTTTCGATTTTTACATCATTTTCAAGCTATATATATATATATATATATATATATATATATATATATATATATATATATATATATATATATATATATAAAGAAAAAATGCATAAAATCACTACTCTCCAATATATCGACATAATATATTACGAATCTACCTAGTTAGATTATGGTAGAAAGGAAGTATGTGACATTATCGGTTAGAGTTTTTTCGTTTATAATTAAAATAAATTGGTTGCTGCTTGAATCAGTGTTGATATAAACATTTTTTATGCACTGGAAACGGCCAAGATAAATAAAGAATATATCTGAATTATACAGCACATATACAAAAATTCAAAAAGGCTACCATACAGTTTGACCCAGTGGAAAAATAAGTTAACCTATACAGGGGTATCAGACAAGGAGATTCGATGTCACCTAAATTAGTATTTGAGAAATTAAAATGGGATAGTAAGGGTTTAAAAATTGGACTAAACCATCTTAGATATGCGGACGATATATAGTGCTCCTGAGAGAAGATATAGAACTAAATGAAATGGCACAAGAACTTAATATAAAAAGCAAGGAAATAGGACTAAAAATCGACATAGCCAAAACAGTTCTGTTGCGAAACAAATTCACACACACACATCACTAACATTATGATAGATCAGAGGAGAATACAGGAAGTAACATCGTTCAATTACTTAGGACAGATTATAAACGGCGACAATAGAATACAGGAGGAAATAACGAGAGGAATCAAAATGACCGTCCTAGCATGTGGAAAACTAAAAAATATTTTACAAAAGAAGGAGATTAAGCCTGAAAAGAAAAACGTTTAATCAATGCGTACTCCCGCTAATGACTTATGAGAGCGAAACGTAGAATACAACAGTAGCAATGGAGGAAAGGCTAAGAGTAGCGCAAAGAAGAATCGAATGGAAAATGATTGGCATAACACTGAAAGACAAGAAAGAAAATAAATGGCTTAGAGAAACAACAAAAGTAAAGGATATAATACTAAGTATAAAAGAATCAAAATGGAGATGGCTGGTCATCTGGTAAGACACCAGGAACTCCTTGCAAATAAAGTGACAATGTGGACTCCAGACGGAACTCGTAGAATAGGCAGACCACTGACACGTTGGGTTGACGATATAAATGAAGTGCGAAAAGATTGGGCAAGTAAAGCGGCTGACAGGGAAAAATGGAGTGGATTGAAAATAGCCGATGAAGAAGAAGATAAACATTTTTTCTTCCATACGCATCCCATATACGTGTAAAAATAGAATTCAGACAGTTCGGTAATTATTGGAATTATAATAATTATGAAAACATTAAAATTATAGTAATTATTAAAATCATACTAACTATGAAAATTATGGAAATTATCAAAATTATCGAAATTATCAAAGTTATAGTAATTATTAAGAATATTTAAAATTATTCGTTTATGTCATATAAATGTGTAACGATAGATACACGAGTATATTCATAAATTAGTTGAACGACGATTGAATGAAATGAAAAAGTCAATTACAGCGTAAAATAAAGTTGACGGGTTTTCGAATGGTTATCGAAATGTTAATTTGTTATTTAAAAATTTCCTTCAAATTATCCGGCATTTATTAAAATTATTAATGCGGAATAAAAACGATGTTTTTTTTTTTTAAGTATTACTAAACTAGTCGAATTACGCTGGGATAAAAGAAAAAATACATTACGATATAAATATTATAGAATCAAATTAGTAAATTAACGACTGTGTCCAGTTAGTGTTTATTGAAATTTTAATTCATTAGTCGTTCGATAGAGGTCGTTTAAAAATGAATTGCAATCCGTTTCGTACTGATTAATTTTAGTATATCGAAATTTTAATTCCAGTAAGACGTCGCTAAAAATTACATTGTAATGATTTTAGAATTTTCGATATCTTGCCGGCCGTTAATTTAATTTATTTAAAATAAATATTCGATTACGATACATATTTATAAGCGGTTACGGTAAAAAAGTCGGTGATTGTTGCATTTCTTGCAATTACTAAATCTAAGTAATCCGCGATTAACGCTTTGTTATAGAAATTTTAAATAGTTGTTTTAAAATATAGTCAGAAAAGCAATTATTAAAGTGCCGAACAACATTTACCGCGCGTATTAATATTTGGGAGCTAATTTTAATCCCGAAAAATCGATATTAATTCTATTTTAAACGAAACAAGAGCAAAACATAAGACATCCTCATTGAATAAGAATGATGCGGCAATAAGTCCACTGAAGTCGAGGAAGAGTTTTCTTAAAAAACAACAAACGCCTGAAATTACTAGGATGGAATTATGGAAGGGAAGGCTGAGAGAAAATCGACTAAAATTATGGGAACACGAACATCTGCCTCCCGGTGATAATTTGCCTTGGTCGACATGGAAAAATAGAATAAGAACCATGACAGGAAGAACGACAAAGAATATGAAACGATGGAAAATTAAAGGTGACTGGCATGGTACAAGATTCAGAGCACCTACTAAGTTGCTTATTGTTGCCAATACAATGCAGGATGGAAGATACGACCAGAATAAATGGAATTTCAGACGAGGTAGTTCAGATTGTGAAATGTTGGGGAAAAAAAGGCAAAGAACATGAAACGATACGATAAGAAGAAGAAGAAGAATTCTATTTTTCTTAATTCGATTAATATTTGCCGGACTTCTAATTTGATACACACCGATAGATGTCGTCTTGAAATTACAAATTTAAAATAGTTGTAAAAGTCTGATTCATACTTGTGACGTTAGCAATGCCTGATTATTAACTAGCCGGTATCGAAAAACAGGGATATATGTTACGATAAGTAAAATCGGTCGTGATTTCCTAATTATCAGATTTGATTAATTTACATTTTTCATTTTCCATACACACATACATATATATATATATATATATATATATATATATATATAACGTCAAATTATATTATGGCTGTGAAACGTGGACATTATCAAACATAACTTGAATGTATTTGAAATCCGGTGCTTGAGAAGAATAATGAAAATCATATGGAAAAATAAAATTTCTAACGTATAAGTACTACAAAAAGTCGAAACATAAAAACATCCGTTAAACACAATTTTGGCCACATATTAAGACACGATTCTATAACGAAAACAATAAAAACGTACCGAAAATAACCTCTAGGAAGATCATCTGGTTGCAAAGCGGTGCATTAGCTGCGTAGAACTAAAGAGACTGGCAAAAAGAAAGAATGGCACGATGCTATAAAACAATCATTGGCAAATGAGAATGATATATATATATATATAAATATATATTTAAATATATATTTAAAATAAGTGAAGTCCTGCTAAAGCGTAGATTGGTAAAGGACTGTACTTAAACCATTCCCGTCAATTGAAGAATGATAGAGAAACAGTTAAATGACTCATCCGGGATAAATGTTAGATAGTTTGCAGTTTCTATCCCAGAAATCTTTAGTTTTTCCAGCAAGCTGGTACTCATTTACCGACGAATAAAATGTTACTGAATTGGCGTCAGGCCTTTTTAATCATTACATATTTTGTTAACTGATGAGAATCGAAATTAGTTCTCGTGAGCAAAGCGCTAAAGCATTACTTCTCATATATATATATATATATATATATATATATATATATATATATATATATATATATATATATATATATACATATAAACACATGCCTATATAAAATCTATATGTATATATATATATAGGATATGTTAAAAATCGGTGTATGATATAAAATTGCACATCTATCAACACGGTATATTACATAGATTTTTACACAAAACAATGTTACCAGGTAAACTCACCGCTAATATTCCAGCGTAAGGTGTTTGTACATCTGTGAACGAATGATAATAACAATTTCCCTTGCATATGTAAGCGTTGAAAGATGCCGGATAATAAATCATTTTATATTTATCGTTCAATTCGCTGAAATTTACGAATAAATCTTCTCGGCAACATTCTTTCTGTCCCGATATACAATCTACGCCTCTTTTCCAACGAGTACTCTAAAAAAAAGTTTTAAACGATTTGTTGACATTGTCAATATTAATATGTTTAAAGATAATTTTCAAAGATATCGCTAACTGTAAATGTATCGCAGTGATCGTCGTATGTATCCTACCTATAAATATATTTAAAAATTAATTAACAATTAATTAATTGATTAATTAACAATTTCTATATGATAATTTATATTACTTTTCGGCCGTTGTTAATTTTATTCATAAAACTTTTGAGGGTGTATTAATGCGCAGTATATAAAGAATATATAAATATATACATGTGTGAGTGTAAACAAGCGAATAGATCGAAGATCTAATGGACAGTCTGTAAAACTTTATCCTACTTGTGCTAAGTAATGGTAATAGAGTTATATAAGAGTACTGAGAAAAGGGCGATTAATCTGCAATCTTGCGCCACGCGTGTATAATTCTTTGAAGTAGTAATATTAAATTTATAGTAACTTTTAGAAAATATAGAAACAGAGAACGGGACAAATTGTTCTATAGGTAATAAAGATTATAATCGCGTACTTTACATGATCGTCTATCCCATCATTAGGCAAAACATTTTTCTTTTAAATTCTGTTATCGAAAATTATACATAAGGTATATAAATAATGTTTTTTTTTTTTTTGTTTAATTTGATTACTGTCGATGGAGGTTGCTCGGATGAAATAAAAAGACGAACAAATCGCAATGATCCGATTCAAAATATGCAACTCGTAATAAGAAGTGGCCATTAAAATTACGAAAGAAGCTATTCAAAACGTCGGTTCTTCCGGCTTCATTATACCGAGACGTGGGCAATTAAATTAGTGGATAAACAACTGATCGACGCATTTGAAATGTGGATATGGCGACGATTGTTGTGTGTATCGTGCAGGAGGCAGAGTGCCTGCCTACTCGCTGGATTAATAGCTTGCGGAATCAATTTGGTACGGTAGCCAACAGCAAGTCACAACAGTTCAGACAGCACTTGCAGGTCATAACGGTCAGAATCGATTGAATATATAATGGATGAAAAACTACTATGAAATTACCGATCCTATATCAATTAGTAAGCTGTCTTCCGATCATAACTTAATAATATGTTCTCTCAGTGGTACGATAAGGCGAATAACCAAATTCTGATTACTCTAAAGCAAACTGGAGAAAGTATCAACAATGCACACAAAACGAAGTCAAAATTCCAATAACCTTACACAATCCTTCTTATGTAGATGGTTATATTCGTTATCTTAACTCCATTATCTTAAAGGCTGCCGAAAGCTCCATCCCATTATTAAAAGGGAATGTTAAAAATTTTTCGATCTCCCCTGGTACTTTGCAAATAATAAAAATAAAAAATTATTATAGGAAACTTTATCAGGGATATCATAATGAAAATATGTGTATATTTAAATAACTGTATGATAGGTTGAATAAATTAGTTAAAAGATGACTGTTACAAGAAAAAAATGCTCATTACAACACATTTCTCAGTAATATATGAATAATCAGCTATGGAAAGTAAACAAATATTTTTCGCGTGGACAAACAAACCTGCCGCATATTAAAAGACCTGCAAGTGTCGATATAGTAACGTACTTAAACAAAGATAAGGCTAAGCTTATAGCGGAACACTTTCAGAATATAGATGAACAGAATAAAGCAATGTCCACACGATACACGAACGGAAATTAAAACAAACAATAAATACATTTTTAACAAATGACGTATCTACATTAAACTATGCTGACCTAACCTCATAGAAAGAGGTCGAGAACTGTCATTAGATCACTAAGAAATACATACTCGACTGGACATGATAACATTAACGTAAAAATGATTAAAAATTTATCTCGTAAAGGTACAGTTGCTCTCACAGTGTTATTTAATTGCTGCATTCGTCTGTCCTACCACCCTGTGTCGTGGAGACTGTTCTTAATTGTACCTCTTCCTAAACCTGGCAATGCTTCCTTGATGAAAAATATACGATCTGTTAGTTTGCTCAGTAACATTAGCAACATTTTTGAGAAAATATTATTCATTAGATTTAGAAAACATAATGATTTAAATAGTATTCTTAATAAGTTCTAATTTGGTTTTCGACCGAATTTAAACACTACCACGCAGCTAGTAAAAATTTGTGATCTAATTAGTGATAATTTTAATAAAAATAAGCACACTGGACTCGCACTGCTAGACATTGAAAAAGCTTTCGACACTGCTACGATGGAATTCCGTATAAATTAATAAAATACGGTTTCCCACATCAACTAGTTTCCATGACTAAAGTATATCTACACAACAGGAAATTTTATGTGAAAATTAAAACTCAGAAATCTAAAGTCCGATATGCATCGGTAGGAGTACCTCAGGGCAGCATCCTTGGTCCATTCTTGTTTATTATCTACATAAATGATATTAGCACAATTAAAGAAGTTGATGTCAATTTATATGCTGACGATACTGCTCTGCTGACGTCATCATACCGTGTTGATACAATTAGCGACAGATTAACCGCTGAAATTAACAAAACATCTAAATACTTTCATAAGTGGAAAATTAAAATTAATGATAGTAAAACAGAGACTATTATTTTCACAAAACCTGCTACAAATGACTTTGTTAGAATTCATAATGAGTAAGTAGACTGGAAATCAAAAGTTAATTATTTCGGTGTTACACTAGATAGTAAGCTAACTTTTACTAAACATATAAACGAATGTATCTACAGAGGACATAAAAAAATGAGTGTGCTGTTTCTAATATTTAACAGGAAATCTACGCCATCATCGGTGAACAAGCTTTTGATTTATAATCAGGTAATTCAACCTAAAATTTTTTATGCCAGTCCTGTGTGGTCGAACACCTGTCTAAGTAATATAAACATATTACAACGATTACAAAATCATTGCCTAAGAAAAGTGTTGAACAAACCCAGATACACGCTCATTAAAACAATGCATGACATTTTAAAATACCAATGTATACAATAAATAATAAAAAACAGGACCTTAAAATTTTTTAACGCATGCCGCATGTCTCTTGACCAAAATGTCAATGAAATTGGAAACTACGATTATCTGTCTAAGACGAATTAAACATATCTTACTAGGGCAGTATTAGGTTTAAAATTCAATGATGTTATAGATAAATTTTATTTTATTTATTTTTGTATTCTTTTTTCTTTTAAATTTTATAAATTACTTAACCATTGTGTTTAAAATTTACTTATAAATTATACGTTGCATTTTTTTTGCGGAATTTTTCCTTTAAATTTCATTAAGCAATAAATGTATATAACTATCACTTATGTATACTTAAAAAAAAATATTATTAAGCTTATTAAGGAATTTATTATATTTCGGAACGATAGAACGGTATATTATAAGTTATTATTTTCTTGTAAAATTTAATCAATCAAAATATACTTCTTTCCTTTTTAAAAAAAACACACATATATATATATATACACACATACATATATATATTTTAACACGTAGGTAAATATATCGGTGCAAAAAACAAAATATATATTTTAAATAATATATTTTTTGAAACTTATTTAAATTAATTGTTATCTTTTTATTTTTTTAATTTACACTGCAACTAGCCAAAGCAGTTGATATTTGATAGATGATGTGTGAAGGGATGGAAGTCAGTAGTTTCACCCGGTTATTTCCTCTAAACAGTTAAAAGATCAGTCGGTTTAACACGATCTCACCTCCGCAAGTCTTCCGAATTATTGAACAAGTTTATGGCCAAAAGATTTTGATATTTTCCAATCTTATTAAATAGCGTTGGGCATTTTTCTCGACCTCCTCGAGAACAGTACTTACATGTAAGTCACGATGTATCGAAACGTTTGAAACATACCAGGGTGCTGATGTTATTTGTCTTAGAGCTCGATTCTGACATCTTTGTATTATATCTATGTTGATAGGTTTCGTGAATACCGTATGTCCACACAGGCTTTAAACTATGTTATACACCAGGAATTTATTATTGAGGCTAAGTTTAGACTTTCTGCTAGGCAACTAATACAATTCTCTCAGTTTTAACTGAAGCTCATTTCGTTTGCTTATTAAGTGTTTTCTCCAAGTTAATCGCTTATCCAAACGCATGCCCAAGTATTTGACTATCTCACTTTGAGCAAGCGTTTCATCACCAAAGATTAATGAAGGACAGGATACAAATCTATTTTTGTTACACCAATTTTCCAGGATATTTAGTGTAACCTGTTTGATACTATAGTCTCATCACGATGTAATGTTAAAATATCAGTATTATCCGCATACATCGCAGCTTCCACTTGAGAGGTCAAAGGAAAAATTCGCAGTGTACAAAAAAATAAGATGTGGGATCTAGAACGCTACCCTATGGCATTCTCGCCCTCACTGGGTAAACATCGGATAGTACACATTTTGATATTTAACGTTAAAGTATCGGCCCTCGGTATACGATTTTAACAAAGTGTAAATTGAGTGAGATAGCACAGCGGTGGTCACAATATTGTTTTTTTTCTTTTCTTTAATATGTCCACTATATGGTACGTGAAATTTTAACGCTAACGAAATTTGTTTAAAATTACTTTTTCCGGTTCGGTGCTTAGCAGAAGAAATGTACCGACGTTCTGTTTATGATGGTGTCTGGAATTATTGAGAAATATTTTATTATCGACTATTCTTCGATTATTTTCATTAGCGATGAACGAGTCGGTGCAATTATCGATGATCGCTTCGTTATCTTCGTTTAACTTTGTCGCTCGTCTTCGTTTAGTCGTCATTTCGTCGTCATCGGCGGTAACTTGTCGTAAACTAGGACGGCAGATATCGCAGCCGATAACGATAGTTCGATGTTTTAGGTTTTTAAATAATTGCCATCCTTTCACCATGCCCGTAATATCGATTTGAAACCAACCGTCTAAATCAAATCATTTTTCAAATCGTTTTTATATCTTCTCGAATAATGGATACATATAAAATGATTAAGTTTATTAATATTGACTGCGCGCATGCCTATTTACTAAATACAATAAAAATAGTATTAACAACTAACATTAATCTACGAATGATGTAACAACTGAATTAAATGAAAACAATAAGAAACAAAACCATCTGTGCCTCGGAGAGCAGGGAAGCAGTGAAACTTAAAGACATTTTAACTAAATTCGATTATATATATATACAGGAATAAGCATAGCTATGTGTACAAAACGTGGTTTGAAGAGGGGTGTTGGTAGCGCGGTACATGCGAACGATATATATATATATATATATATATATATATATATATATATATATATATATATCATCGTCGTATTGTTCGTTGCCGAACTTCGTGACTAGCCATCTATTTATATGCGACGCAGATGCGTGTGCACATGATGTTATATGGAGTGGAGTGCCACTGCTTTCTCCGTGATAATTAAGAATTAAATAATGATGAAAATTTTCTATGTCACGAGTTGGTTTCGAACTCCCGACCGTCTAGTTGACAGTCGAGCACTCTAGCAACTATGCCACCGCGACAAAATTTAAGATTAGTTGATATATATTACTTTGTTGATGCACCAATGCAACAAAACGTAGTTTGATAGGCCGTATATATATATATATATATACACACACACATACGTATATATGTATACATGTATATATATACACATATGCATATATGTATACATGTATATATATATACATACGTATATATATATATATATATATATATATATATATATATATATATATATATATATATCTAAAATTGAAATTATGTTTGGCTAGTGAAATATGTATATCAAATTTTAAGTTGTCGTTATATAAACATTTTTGGTTTTTCGTATACAAAAAAAAAAAATATGTAATAAATTTAGTTCACGCTTGAAAATGACGTAACTGTCGAAAAGCTTCGCAATTAAAAACTTTTAGTGATTGTGTTTTATTTTGTTTGTTTATAATTTATATATATATATATATATATATATATATATATCATCTGTCGTTTTGTGGTTAACTTCCCATATATACCGCGCAAATAGAAGTTTCACTTCAAAAAATGTTTTTGCAATTAATTGAAAAATAGAAAAAATCTGAATATATATAAAAATAATAATTTATACTTAAAAATAATAAACATGTTAATTTAATTGATAAAAATAATACTGTTTTACATGCTACACACACATACACATCTACAAATTTGTATCACACATATACATGTACACAACGCTTGTTGATACGTGAACTTTATGACAAGTTATGTAACGTGAATATCTTACAAATATGTACTTTCACACGCACTATAGATCAAAAACCGGATGTAAGAAGTAGATAAAAATACTTATATGCTGCTAGTTAACTGCGGTCAAACCAACTCAGTTTTACTATGTACGGTTGTTTATTATTTAATTTAACCAGAATGAACTTTTATTTGAGAAGATCAAGTTTTAGTTCTATGGGTAAATTACTGAACGCAACAGCTCCTTGACTCGTATGTCACCGCCTGAGGTACTCCCCCGCTGATCTAGTACATCAATGGATATCTTAAGTTTATGATAATTCTTTATTTAAAAAGTCGGAAGTTTATATAATTTAGATAGTGTTAATTAAGATCGTACTTTCTAATAACGCCTCGTTATTTCTCCTTATATTATGTATAATAGATTTGTGTAACACCTGTACGCCAAACCACCCCAAATTGCTATACTATAGGATAAAACTGGCTGGTATAATGCTTAATAGAATCGTGTCAAATGTTCCGGCGAAAAAAACTGCTTTGGGTAATAAAATAAATAAATTTCCTTAACTTTTTAGACAAATAAACTCCAGCTTAATCTTTTATCGAGTAATATCCCGATTGTAGTTAATTTCATTAGTACTAGTCAATATTGTACTATCCAATTTTATATGCAATTGATTTCAGTCGACCAAGTCTTGATTTGTATAGATTAGGTATTTCGTTTTCGTATTATTTATTATTAATTTATTGTTGCTTAACCGATTGGAACTTATGTCCACATCAGTTTGAACGGAGCGTTGTAATAATTCTGGGTATCTAGAATCTACGGTCAACACAGTATCACGGGCGTCGTAGCAAATCAAATAATAATAATTCGCCGCAATTATGATCAATTCATCGAATTTTTATCATGTCAGAATTTGTCGCTGATGACGTTTCGCAGATATTTTCGCAATCTCCATTTTCAAACTAAACTCTAAACTTCGTTATTATAATTTGTTCGATATATATATATATATATATATGTACTCGTGGTTATTGTTTTTTTTTGTCGATTAATATCATCATCACTGGAATTTACGCGAGTATTACCTCGTCATAGTACAATAGAGGTTATTAACTTAAATGGTTCAATGACAAGTCGCGTTAACCTTTGCAACGTCTAGTCACGTACTTAATCAGCGATACACAGTACACTCTATACGTGTGTAATTAGAACGAATGTATTTTAAGTAAATTTTAATTAGAAATTTAAATAGAAGATTAATCGAATTACACGTATCCGAGCAGATAAATAAGATGCCAAGACACATACACATACATATATATAAAATAGTTTTAAATCATACATAGGCTATATATATTAGTCATCATTCGGTTATTATTACGAGTGAATTCGAATGTTTGAAAAATTGTTATTAAACGGATATTACATATATATATATATATATATAAATATATATAAGTTATAGGTATTTGTAATAAATAGAACCGGGACATTATTGTGACATATTCACGTGCACAAATGTGCGCATAATAATAATAATAATAATAATGTAGTTGTATGGCATTTGTGCACAGGTGTAAAAAGAACGATATGGTCGAGATTGCATATTCGTTATACTGTTTATCATTAACATGTAAATTCCTTTAGCGATAACAGACGAATATTTTCAACTCGATTCTTTTCTTTCGTTTCTCATTTGTTCTCTACTACAGTTTTGTAAATAAACATTTTCTCACTCTACCGAATAGCGAATAAAATCGAATGAAATGATATCGTTATCGAGTAACGAAATTAGATAATTAATTAATAATTATGAATAAAATTATATATTTTCCAAGTTATCGTATACCATAAATATTTCGAATTGTGCATATTATTTAATCGCAACGAAAAAATGTAAAACTCAATTCGTATAAATCTGTATATTACTAAATTTGCATATTTGTTATAATAAACTAAACGGAAGCTTGATAAAAAAAAAACAAAACAAAAATATTCTTTTTCTATGTCCTCGAAGAACATTCTCTTAAATTCCATCCTTATTCATTATATTTCTATCGTGCTTAATTTACACCAATCTTTTAAATTTTCCATCCGGGTTTTTCTAGGGCGTCCGCGCCTCGGGGGCCGGATTAACTCGTAGGCCGACTGAGCCCTGGCCCAGGGCCCCACGGGTAGGTGAAAAAATAAAATATATATATATAAATAATCGAGCCATGTAATATTTGAATAAATTGTAAATGTTTTTTAATAACTATTATTATTTTATTACTTAATTATTATTTCTTGATTAAATGCGGAAAATATAAAATATCTAAAAATGTAGAATCGTTTCTACTTTTTTTTTTTATGCGAAGCGATATATTTATATTTACATTAAATTTTATAGCAATATTTAGATTACGAAAAAAACATTCTCGTTTAAAAATGTTAAAAGTCTATCCTTACAATGTTTAATCCGGCCATGTCCGCGCACACGACTACTAATCTTACCCTGAATTATTACTTGAAATATCTCGTATTTAAAATGTACGCAAATATCGAACGCAAGTAAAAATATATACTTTTTCGTTCTCACGCGTTAATAGGCGATTTATAAACGAAGACTTCTACCGTTTTTTGTAACGATAGCCTGGTTATGTCGGCAAAATTTAGCTTTACCGCATTGCCTCCGATTATATATACACAGGTTAATCATAAAATCAGTGTTATACATCTAATCATGGTCCGAGGACTTAATAAATGCTTCCAGTCCAGTCTTACTATTATTGTCGTCTAATCATTAAATCGTATTGTCTCGTATAATTTCAGAACGAACGTATTATTAAATGTCTTAGTATATCGAAATACAAAAATTCGAATTTTAATAGTAACAAAAACTTCACCGATATTAGGTATTATTAAAACGAATGAAACTTTCTACAACCCCATCGGAAATAGATACTGCAATTGTCGACGCATTCATCCGGTTGATCGGAACTATCTTCAACATCCTTAAAATGTATATTCTTTCTATAAGAAACTAGAGTAACATATCTCTTCTTACACCATCAGTTCGTGTCTCTTAAGAATTATTACAAAAGGTAACCGACACGATAATAAGTTTATACATATATCGAAACTAAATAATCGTACTTATTTATAGCGAAATTTTCAACATTTTCTTATCTACACAACCGAAAAATATCGACAGAAACAACTGTTTACTTACACCGACTCCTAAAAACAATAGTTTACGGGAAACCTGTAAATATGAAACGAAACGAACCTAGCTAATCGAATGATTAAAAAAAACGTAAGTTAGAGTTACCCGCAACCTGTTTCTCGAATCTTAGTAAACGAAACGACATTTTAACGCGAAAAACATATTTCGATAAACAACATTAAACGCAGCACAATACCTCCCTAATACTTCGAAATAGCCGATGGACGTTAAGAAAAATGGGAAAAGCGATGTAATAACGTCAGTAGTGCGGTACTAAAGTCCTTAGATGAAAACGCAACGACTGAAATATATATATATGATTTAATGAAAGAAACGTATGAAAAAGCTGCTAAAATAGACTTTAGCTTAAAACAATACTGATATATATATTATATCTCCTTTCGCATGCGTTTCGAAAATATTAACAAAAATTCCGCTTAGTAGAATCAATACAAAAATGGAGCAAAAATTAAGTCAAGTAAGCATTTGGAAAAGGAAATTTTTAGATCAACCTGCATATATATCGACTTTATTGAGATAGAAAAGGTATGTGTACAATGGAAAATATACACTTAAAAGAATAAAATATTGATCAACGCGCTGTATCAAAATGAAATAACGAAAATAAAGACAAAATACACGGAGAAAGAATCGAAAATAAAAAATGGAACAAGACAGGTGTATAATCCGTCACCCGCTCTATTTGATATATACAACTAGAACAAACGATAATGAAAACAAGAATATAATAATACGGGAATAACATTTAGAAAATAAACATATTCCCGTTTGCAGTAGTGCTAAGCTTATGAACAAAACCTAGAACGGGCTATGGATAAAAAATAAAAAAGAAAATAAATATAAAAATAGATGGAAAAAAGGCAAACATATTTTGGAAGCGACGAATATAAAGAAGGAATTGATCAGAATGTTATCAGCTTTGCAACGGTTTACCACGTTGGCGACATTATTCAAAGACTTTAGCAATATTTTTTTCAACGCTTAAAAAAATTATTAGCCGAATTCGACTGATTTAAAAAAAAGAAAATGCATTTATTCGACGACGGGCAGAAAAATCAGACCGATATCACGACTATCTGAACATTTGCTTTCCAAACGGCAACCTAAAATACTATCGACGATACGAGAATTTGTTAAATCGCTAATGCGCACCGCTAAGGTAGTTTTCACTTTACCGAGACCGTTCATCGAGTTTAGTCTCGCTGTGGTTTATTTCTCGAATAGGTGATTACAATTTTATCCAGTTCGTTTTGTTATAAACAAAGTTAAACATCCGCGCATTTACATCGTTAATAATTAATAATAACATTAATTAATTAATAATAATAAAAATAATAATAATAATGTAGATATTATTAGTAAGAACGTCAGTCAACAACAATAACAGTAGCATCCGCGGTTCTATTACTATAAAATTTTCGGAATTTTCGGCGACTTTGGTTTTTGTGCGTATATAGATTTCGAAGATAAAATTTTAGTATACGGATCGGCATTCAACATAAAACGACGGAGATATCTATGTTGTACGATTTCAAGTTGTCGATAGGCGGAATTATAAATATACAATTCAAAATATAAAACCGTCCGTCTTTTCCGGGTTACCCCCCCGTATGTATAAATATAAAATGAAATAATTCACACGCACCCTTGTCCATGGATTTCTGTTGACCGTGAGGTGATTTGCTAATCGGTTGTCGTACATTCCACGGCATCATTTCGTAAACGAAAAAATTCGCTTGCGATTGATCGTCGCTCGATAATACGGCCAAATGATTTTTCTCCACCCAAATAACGGCCGACGTTGTCGCGGCTGACAGCAGATCGTCGGATAGTTTAAACGTCAGACAAAGCACATCTTCTTGACTGACGATACCGGAACGTACGCAATTTACCGTATCTAAAAAGACGAACGAATTAACTAAATAATTATTTGTACTCTCCACAATGATCGTTGTAAGCTTTTACTTGTTTTTCGTACGAGTGTGTGTATAACGATTTTATCGTATCCAACGATAAAACGATAATTGAGTAAAAAAAAAAAAAAGTAATCAAATAAGTTATCAATTGATAAGGTGTTATTATTACGATTTCGGTCGTTAAAAACTTAATCATCATTGTCATCAATCCGAAGATCGGATGTCATTCTTTCCTCCTTTCTGCCAGCAGTCCCTTAAGTTCCCAGTATTAGCTGCACACTATGTCCTATAATTTGCGATATCTCGCTATTGGGTTTCTTTCGTACACTTCTACTTCCATTACGTTTTTAGTGTCTCGTGCCTTAATACACGATCAATAGATCTGTTCTTGCAGAAACTGCGCGTCGACAAGTAACATCTCTTTATTAAGTCCATTTGAACATTCTTCTTAGCCACCGTATTTCGAACTCGTTCAGACTGTTTGTCCGCACTTGATAATGTCCACGTTTCGCATCTATGCAATGCAACGGCTCCAGACAAAACATTCCATCAATCTTTTCCGTTTTGTGTATAGATATTGATTGTGAGGCTAACATTGATTTCTTCTTTATAAATATTATTTTCGCCTATATTATATATATATATATATATATTACACTCGGAATATTAAGACGCAACATGCTTAGGTCACAGTTATGACGCGTTTATTTGTTATTTTTTCTTTTAAATTTATAATTCGCAAATTTTATCAATAGTTCATCAATTTTATCAACAGATTTCATTCGGGCGCCAACGATTTATCGTCATTTCAAGATCAACAGACTAATATGAGTAGTAAATTAGGTGTAATGCTCTAAGCATGCATACATATATATATATATATAATTATTATTATTATACTTTTATATATTAACATCATCGTATCGTTTGTTGCTGAACATCCTGACTAGATACCATTTTGTAGGTTACTTTTACGTATAAAGTAGAAGGAATTAATTGTATAGGATGTACATAAGGGTGCTACTACTTTCTCCATGATAATGATGAGAATTAGGATGATGAAAAACTTTATGCCGCGAACTAGAATAGTACCCTTGATCGTCGAGTTGACAGTCAAGCACTCTAGTAACTATGCTATTGTGTATTCATCATATCTATATATCTATCCATCTAACTATTTATCTGTGTATAACACAATATCTGGGCGACCGAGCTTTGCACGTTTTTTTTTGTAAAATTGCGTTTTTTCGGTAAATACATTTGGATATATTACATACTACTATATATTTAAATAAACACACACACACACACACACACACACACACACACATATATATATATATATATATATATATATATATATATATATATATATATATATATATATATATATATATATATATTACAAACCAATAATATCTCAGGTGTTTACTTTCTATTTCGGGGAAAATCAGATAATAGATGAAAAATAAACAATTTATGAAATACGAAAATATAAACAAATAATTGGAATGTGAAGAGATCGCTTATGAGATATTAATTACGCGCACGTTATTATACATTGTGTGTGCGATTGAAAGAATTCGCGGAAATGGAAGCCGCGAGAAAGGGAACCAGTAAATAATTAAAATTAAAAAAATTGCTGGTACAAAGCTCGCACCTACTGGTATGTATATATATATATATATATAGTATTCTTCTTGTACTTCGTTCAAAGATCAAGTTCCCTGTAATTTGTGTTTAACTCTCGTCTCCTCTTTTCACTTGTGTATAAATAATCGTATTTCGTGAATAAATTTTCGTGAATGAATTTTTTCCCACTTTACTATAAACGCCTGCTTTTGGTGTGTTATTTTTTTTAATAGAATTCTATTTACAAATTTCGCATATTCCCGTACATTTTTTTTTTTACAAATGTCACACGTGATTAACTGTTACGTAAGGTTACGAAACCAGCACACACACACACAAACACAAACACAATTTTTATAACCTATCGTATTCACGATGAACGGAGATATAATAATTTAAAAATGAGTCAATTTAATAAATATTAATAAATAATTTATTTTCGTGAGCATACAGAATCGCTCGATTTATCCGTCTAATTATCCTCGTATCTTCATCAATAAGTTTATTTATCTATCCGAACGCTGCATTTAATTTTCTTTCTATTCTCTCCCTCTCTCTCCATTTATATATATTTTTTATCTACTCATCTATCAATTTATCTATTAATCCATCTGCCAATATATCTATCGTACCTCTCTATTTATTAGTTATAAGGGAATACGTGTATATGACGCACAGCCGGCGCAAATGCGAGTGTAAAAGTGGTTACTATATTATTGTTAACTATAGAGTATTGTAAAGGGGAGCAGTACACTGATTAAGCCTAAACGGTGGTGCAGTGTATTGCTCCTCTGTAAATGTAACAAGTTGTACATTATTAATTTGCATAATAAAGTATTAATAAAAAAAACCTCTCTATTTATATCTATATGTTTTTCTCTATATCTATCTGTCTATTAATCCACCTACTAATCTATCTATGTATACATCTGTCTATTGTATTTATCTATCTTCCTATATATCTGTCTACCCGTCTAATAGTCTATTCATTTATCAATTTATCTATTAATCCATCTACCAATATGTATATATGTATCTACGTTTCTATCTATTTATATCGATATGTTTTTCTATCTATCTATCTATCTATCTATCCATCTACTAATCTATCGATGCATGTATCTGTCTATGTATTTATCTATCTGACTATATATCTATCTACCGGTCTATTAGTCTATTCTCATCTATCAATTCATCTGCCAATATATCGATGTATGTATTTGTCTATGTATTTATCTATCTGACTATATATCTATCTAATCGTTTGTTAATCTATCCGTTTATAAATATATTTATCAATTCATCTATTTTTAACTATTAGATATCATCGACCGGGAATACATAAGTTCTATATCGTTTATTAAACCTGTCAGACACACGTTATTTATTTTAACTTAAGGTTATAAATTTTTGCCATACGACGAAATTAAAAAAAACAAACAAACCCTAACTAATTAGCTGAAAATATGAAATAATATATAATTTTAAAAGTGTTATATAAAATTTATTAGTATAGGAACATTGTACGTCAACCATTATTTTTTAAAATATACAATTTTATTATCATTAAAAGTCCGTGTACCATATAGGAAACATTGTGTCTCAAAGGGGTAATACTTAAGCAAAAATGAATATACATATATATATATATATATATATATATATACTTTAAAATTTTTTTCAGAAGATTCCTTTAATACTAAAATAGTTTTCACTTTCTAGAAAATGATCCGGTAGCGGCGTCAGAAAAATTACAGCTTGGTTTAAACGACTTGAACATCTAGGCACGACAATGGAGGGTTAAAATTAACCCATCCAAGTCAGTACATGTTACATTTAGAACTAGAACACATGCCCACCTGTTGATCTTAATGGTACGATTCCACAGGAAAATAAAGACCGATACCTGGGTATGTGGCTTGATCACTGCTTGACCTGGAAGGAACACATCAGGATCAAAGTTAAAGAAATAAAACTTAAACTACGGAACATGTACTGGCTCCTGGGCAAAACTTCCGAATTACCTCTAAAATCGAAATTATTGCTTTACAAAGTAGTTATTAAGCCGGTGTGGACATATGGCATATCACTCTGGGAGATCAAAATGGTGCAGCGATCTCAGTCAAAAATACTAAGGTTAATAGCCGGTGCACCCTGGTATATACGAAATGAAAATTTGCATAAAGACCTAAAAATACCAAATGTGCACGAAGTAGTTCGGGATTGCAGTAGAGATTACTTGCACAGGTTAGAGGGCTCTGGCGGTAGATTTATTAAATCATGCTAATGGGCTTCGTAGATTGAACTATCTCACACCTCTAGATCTTCCCCACCGGTTTAAATGATTTGAGAGGTAGTTCGGAGTGTCATTGTTGAATGACATCTCCCATCCAGTCATAGCTTACATTCTATTTGCTTATTGGCTCCTATATATAAAAAAACAATTCTAGCGGTTTTTTATTAGAAATGTCAAAAATGTTATTTTTAAAGAGTTATAAAGTTAAAATTTCGCAGGTTGTATGCAAAGAAGATGGTAAAACGTGGACTTGACTAAGGAAAATAATGAGATTAAATCAAAATTAAGACGGGAAAATATTAAAAAGCAAGTAAATAGTGATAAAATTAATAAAAGTAAAACTATAGAACACGTATCGTAATTAACTCGTAAGTAAATTATATTTTTGATTAAAAAAAATAATCCGTTAAAATAATAAAAAACATAATAACCATTGGTGACGTTTTCGGTGAAAATATACTAAAACATCGAGAAAATACGATACAAATAAGATTAAGATAGTTAATTAGCGAGTTAGGTTGTGAAAAACCGAAATGCGAATGAAAATTATTTGATTTTACAACTGAATTTCTCTCGTACAACAGCGTCATCATAAAACTGTGTATGCGTTATATTATTATTATTTTTTATATATTATTCATCGGGTTTAGGTATGAATAGCAAATTTACCCATTGCCAACACTCATTGTTTTTTCATACAAATATATCATACATAAGATAACGAAAAAAAAAAAAAAGATATACAAGAAAAGGAAAAAGAAAAATAAACGCTTAGAAATTAATCCTAGATATATGCACATAAGTGACCAGTGCTGCAAAGATATTGTTGTTACTCAGGACCCAATCGAGATGGGAAATTTTGAACCGTAAAGTTTTATCGATAAAGGCATCGTGGAGATGGCCAAGCTCGGTTTTTCTTTTCCATCTTGATGCAGTCTTCATTTCAACCACAATTACCTTACCAGTCATTTGTACGCCATTAATCTTGCTCCATCCGTATGAGCGCTGTCCGTGCGTGAACTATAGCTGACACTAATCACGTGATTTTCCTTGAAACGTTAATTAGTAAAACGAATTACAGCGTACTATAACTAACCGACCCATGTCGACCCTTTAAGCCCATCTTCAGTGGTAATTGAATTAATTTGTATCGCCATGCTGTATCACATGCTTTCTGTATATCGCAAAATATTGATATAAGATAATGTTTCCGCTGGAAAGTTCTCAATATATATTCTGGTGCAGATTATACAGTTACACGAGTAAACTTCCATATTTGCGGAAACCTGCCTGATTTTCAGCGATAATTCCCCCCCCTCTAATCCAGAACTAATTTAAATAATTATCTACTGGATTTTATGTTGGTAAGTATCAGGAGATGGTGGTTTTGCCCATTAGCAAATCGAACCGCCTTAGAGTAGTATTACATTTTAAGTCAGATCTATCATTCTTTTCCGTTTTAGTCTTTTAGGTATTTCATTATTAAGTAGATTAGCCGCTAATGGATTTGGATGATGTATTCTTGATAAGTATGTACGGATTGCTGATTTAATCTCTTCAGCGACATATTTTACATGTAGGTCGGTGTTTAATGTCCTGTTGGAGACGTACCATGGAGCAGTAACTATCAACCATTCTGCCTGCGCTGGATTCGTTCCATGTTAGTGGCCGAAGTACATCCCCATAGTTGTGCTGCATACAACCATATCGGCTTCAATATAGCTGCATACAACCATGTCGGCTTCAATATAGTTGCATACAACCATGTCGGCTTCAATATAGCTGCATACAACCATGTCGGCTTCAATATAGCTTTATACAATATTAACTTATTATTTATATTCAATTGCGAACGAGGTCCTAACAGCCAATACAATTGTTTCATCTTAAGTTCTGGTTCGATGTTCTTGGCTTTTATATGTTTCGCCCAGGTTAATGTTTGATCCAAATGAACACCGAGATATTTATTAGACTCGCTTCGAATTAATAACTTTCAATTTATCGTAACCTTATATTTATCACGCGCAATAAGTCGTTTGGTGAATATTATGTGATTGCATTTTTGCTCATTGATAACGATTTTCCATTTATCCGACCATTCAATTATGTTGTTAATAGCATTTTGAACGTGCTGAGTGCATATTTTAGGACATCGATGAGATGACATCACTACCGTATCATCCGCAAATGTAGAGCTACAAATACGGTTTCACTTACGGGTATATCATTGGTGAACAACGAGTAAAGAAGAGGCCTAACTCCCCTGCGGAACACCTGCCTGAATTTTGCGTATCGATGATTGTTTATCGTTTATTGCAACTCGAAAATATCGTTCATTCAAACAGGATTTGATAATGTTGTAATACAGGCAAGGTCTTTTTACATTTGTAAAGTAGAGCCCTGGATGCCAGACGCGATCAAACGCCTGCTGAATATCCAAAAATACTGCACAGCATATTTCTTTATTTTCGAAGCTCTCTTCAATTTTCTTTACCACTCTGTGAACTTGTTGTGCCGTCGAGTGCCCAGTTCGAAAACCAAATTGATGATTTGGAATTATTTTATCGTTGTCTATTATCTTTTGGATCCTTTTTTTTGTAATTTTTTTTTCAAAAACTTTAGACAGGATTGGAAGTAAAGAAATTGGTCGATAGGATGTTACTTGTTCGTTAGGTTTTCTAGGTTTCATTATATTAGCGAATTTCCATAATACTGGAACGTATTGTAGTCTCATGATTGCGTTAAAAATGTACGTCAGTAATACTATTGATTTTCTCGGTAGTTCTTTTACAATTCGACTGGTAATTAAATCGTAACCAGGAGCTTTCTTGTTGCTCAATTTCATGATTGTGGATTTAACATCCGCCGGAGAGAAAAACTTGATTGTCATTGTTCTTGAAGATTGATTTAAGTACTCACGAACTACATTTTCAACCTTTGATCGGTTGTTATTTGGTTTAAAAGTTTCGGCCAAATGCGTGGAAAATAGCTCAGCTCTCAGCTTTAGTATAATCATCTATAGTTACCATCATTCATTTTTAAAGGTTCACTTCTTGTTGTCGTTTTTTTTTTTAGATATTTGACGGATTTCCACAGCGAATAGTTTCCAACCGTTGAGGGTGATATAGATTGGTTACATATTCTTTAAATGTATCGTTTTTGAAATTATGAAGCAAGGTTTTCAGTTTTCTTGTTTGGTGATTTAACGCTGTGTTATCGCGCGGATTTCTCGTTCCCACACTCTTCTTAGTTGTCTCTTTGTTGTTACTTGTTTGCGAACATAATCCGGGTAAACTGTAGTAACATTTATTGTACTTTTGATCAAAGGAGTGCTTTTAGACACTGCATTTATTATTTGATTAGTGAATAAGTTGACACTATTGTCAATATCTTCATTCGTTTTAAGTGAAATGCAAAGATTTTGACATTCTTCTAATGTATTCCTGAACATTTCCCAGTTTGTAAACTTGTTAGATAACGCAGTCCTTATTTCTTTCATTTGAATCTGTTCACTAACTTTTAATGTAACAACTTCAGAAGATAGTGATGAAGAATCGTTCATAACTTTCATATAGTTAATTGAAATTCCCTTTGTTATAAAGAAATCTAACAAATCGGGAATTTTGTTTCTGTCTATTGGCCAATATGTTGTTATGCCGACAATATATCACATTAGAGCCGCCACAGCATGAGCTTTATTGTCCGGATGTAATGTCCAATAGGTGTTGTTGGAATCTTGATGTAACTTTTGTCTGTAAAACGGGCTTCAGAAATTAACAATATGTCAATATCTTTTTCATCGAGATATAATTCTAATTCCAGTCTATGTCGCCGCAACCGATTTGCATTCCAGAGTGCTATGTTGAGTTGATTGTTGAAACAAGTTTTATAAATCATTTTTTGTTGATAAGAGCAGTCACGACTGTAGAGATTAGATTATTTATCATTGTGCTTTGCTGCTGAATCACGTGTTTCAATAATGATTTTATTTCTACGAGAAAAGCATTTAGTCTTTGTTGGATATCTGTAGGAGATGAAGAGTTGTGAACGTTTGAGGAGGTTGCTTATATGATAATTTTTGTACGGGAGGTGCCTCTGATTAATTGGTAGAACAGTTTGTATTTGACTCTCGGTGGAGACCGTAGTGCTGGTTTATTTAATGATTTATTATTACCGCAATTTGCGCATATGGCCGGTGAACGGCTATTCTTGGTGTATTCGTGAGTTAGGTGTGAGTTTGTGCACAACAAATGACTTGTCGGTTACAATATTTCTTCGCGTGCCCATACAGTTGGCAACGTGCACACTGAACTATCTCATGTTTAACATGTGGCGCTTCTACACTTATCTTCGTGTTCAATAAATATTGAATCTTGTAAATTTCTTTGTTATTTGGTTCAATATCGACGAAAAACAGTGGTAATGGCAATTAATCGTATAATTAATTTGTCGTTATAAGAAAAATTTGACGAATTTAATATACACTATTCTGTACTATAATTATCATTCTTTGTATTTATATATATATTCGATAAATAGTGGTGCTTCAAAATGACAATTTGCAAATAATGCCTCATTAGTTGCGAATATAATGAACTCGTTTGCATTCTTTGTACTGAGCAATTTTATCGTTACCGAATCAAACTTCATTTGGCCCTGATAAAATTATATTGCCTTTGATAAAGGAAATCTTTGGACTAAACTGTGACGAAATGAAAAGTGCAATTTTATCGCTATCGAATAAAAGTTCATTTGGCTGTGATAAAATCGCATTGCCTCTATAAAGAAAAATATTAACTTTTTTTTTCATTGAACCACCACGCGTTCGTTTAATTAGTCAGTTATAACAGGACGGTTTCCATTTAGATTTATGTAAAGCCTTTGATATAGTGGATCATAAAATTTTTCGAAAAAGTTGCATGCGTGTGGTTTCAGAAGGATCATTCTAGAGTGGTTTAGAATATACTCGGAGAATAGAAAATTTATAACCAAGGTTAGTGGGAAGTATAGTAAAGTGATTACAGAAAATTACGGCGTGCCACAAGGCAGCCTGGAGCTGCGAATTATCAAAAACCTTATTCAAACACCTCGAAATACGAACGTATTATAGGGATGATGTGGTAATATAGCAAAAGGAAAAATCAACATTTTTGAATGTTAGGAAATTATACAAGTTGCAATTACTCAGATTCGTGATAAAAAACAGCCACTATTAACATTATTTCAAAACGATTTGGTAGAACAATGGTCACGGGTGTTAAATGGCAGGTTATAAAGTACTAATGTTGATGTATTGGAGAGTAGTGATTTTATGAATTTAGCAAAACAAAATAAAATTGAAGTAGCTTGAAAATGACTTAATAGTTGAAAAGCTTCGTGTTCGTGTTTGTGTAATAAAATTTTTTAGTGATTAACTTCAATTTTATTTTGTTTTGCTAAAATATAAAGTACTATATTATATAATTCTTTAACAGTAATAATTAGAACTGATCTCAAAAAAATTTTAAGAGAAAATTTCGGTGGACTACATTGGTGGGGTTAGTTAGCGAATAAAAAATAAAAAAATGAAAAAAATGAAAGAAAATGGAAGTTTAACTTTTTTTTTTTCAAATATGCGTGTTCTAGAATGATACGCTTATATATTCGGTTTATTACAGATGTGTGTGTTTTTTAAGCGGAAAATCTTCAAACTGATGATGGAAAATAATTTAGTTTTATTTATTGGGGAGCTAAAATCACTGTGTGTGGTATTTTTACACACTAAAAACCCTGTCCTATACAAACCAAATGGAATTATTAACATAATGATCAACGTCCTGGCACCATCGAACTCCTCACTTAAATTAATTTATTGCGATGGAAGAAGGGATGAGATAACATATTGTTCCATCTAATGAAAATTCGTATATACTTATAACTTAAACTCGAGTAAATAAGAATTATAAATAAGAATTAAAAACGTAAAATATAAAATGACAAAAAAGTTAAAGTGTAAAAAAAAGTAAAAAAAAAATGGCGAAAACTTATACCAAAATTTAAATTAGAATATAAATAAAACAAATTTATAAAAATAACTTGCTAAAAATTAAAATAATCAGAAATTTAGTTATAATATTTAGAAAAAAAAAAGGGTAAAAACTTATACGCGAGTAATATATTTTTTAAAAATAACCGATTTAAAAAAATGATTATAAACTAAACAAATAGTATTTTATAAGTAGAAAATAATTTTTTTTTATTATTGTATCTAATTTCCTCGGATGCAAATGACTTTTGTAGTCGAGCTGTGTATGTTTCTCTATCTCTACGTTAACGCCATATTTATTTGTACGCTACTTACACTGTAATATGTATAGGTAAGTAGTCGCCTATTTCCGATACGGAGACGGGACTTAATCGATGTTTTACTTTATTTCGTACTTACCACACGCTCCGAATAAAGTTCGACTCTATTTGATTTTATTATCATTGTTCTATTTATTATTAATATTATTCCCGTTTAAATTGTAGTTTTTTGCACTTTTAAAGTTTTCGTGTAATTATCTATTTCAATTCATTTTTCGCGAGGATTACTTCGGTCTGATCGGTTTCATCCGGTTACGATTTGCAATAAAGATATCGCAATTTTTATAACGCGCACTTTTATTCGGATCGTTTCTGTAGTAAATTTATCGTATATGCCGGTTCGCGATAAGTGCCCCAGTTACATGATAACGGGGAAATTATATGCGGTAATCCGTTCGTGTGATCTACGCTTTAGTTCTATGACGATCAATTTTTTGTCATCATACGGAGTTATCTTTGTCTATAATTATTTCTAGTAAATTAAAGGAAAAAAAAACAAATAATAATTACATCACACGCGGTACGTTCCGAAGTATCCTTTAGATTCTTCGATTCATATATATTTAAAGTCGATATGCTCGATGAGAACAAAAAATAAAAAATAAAAAAAAAATAAAATCGAATGAGAATTAAACGATTTTATTTTTTTTCGTTTAATCGGCGAAGATGATGATGGTGAAGCTCACGATATAATCAGTAACTAATTAACCTGATTTGATTAGATTTCGCCCGGTGGCCAGTATATCGCGTATGATTAAAGTTGAGTAGCTCGTTTTGATAATTATACAACGCTAACTAACTAACGTACGAAAAATATCATCGAACCGCTTGCATTCAAATTTTCCGCCAGTCAGAATTTTAACAAAGTATGCTGAACATGACCCGATCGTTTAGCAGCGTGATTCATTGTCGAACATTATTACACGCTACATTTAAAAGGCACGAAGCGATATAATAGAGAGATAACAACGTATAGGGATTATTAATTTTTTTTCTCAGTCTACGAAACACGATTAATTTAATTAATAATTCGATATACGTATTATTAATTACGATTTATTTATTTTTATTTTACGTATATATTTCAACAAACACGTCATTCGCCTGCAACGGAATTACATACTAAGAAATTACAAAATAATCATTTTCTACTTTTAATACTATTTAATACGAACAATGTGGAATGTAGTGATTTAAAAAAAATAAATAAAATAAAAAACCATAAAGAATTTTCGTGGAATGTAGCGATTTTTTATTAATTTAATTACAAAAATTAGTTAAAATCCCTAACAGTTTACGTCACTGTCAGATTGTTTTATTCATTTTATAATTGTAAATTTGTAATCTTAAATTTATATCTCGCGTTTTTATTTTTTAAATTTTTAATTTTTATTTAATTTAAATATCACTCGATAATGGCGTAATTACCAAAAAAGCTTTGTAATTTTTTCCGAAAATAAACCTTTAAACTAATTTTTCTGATTAAATTAACCGAAAAGAAGTTAAAATCAGTAACATTTTTTTCTTCGTGAATGAACACAAAGCTTTCCGGCTACTATGGGTATATAACTATTTCTCTCGAGTTTTTATTATTTTTATTTTACTGGCTATTGCGTTTTATAAATGTTGAATATATTGCGGAGTAGTGATTTTATTAATTAATTATAAACAAACAAAATATAACACCGATTAAAAGTTTTTAATCGCGAAGCTTTTCGACAGTTATTTTCAAGCGAGAACAAGAATTATTACATCTTTATTTTTATATATGAATTACCAGAAATGTTTACATAACGACAACTTAAAATTTGATATACATACTAGCCGGACGTAATTTCAATTTTAGATTTATTTACGATAAATTTTATTTATAAAACAGATTTCGAAGAATTCTTCATCAAAATTGATAAATATCTCCAAACCTGGTTCAGGCTCCATTAAATGTTGAATATAGTGGTGAGTAGTGATTTTATTAATTAATTATAAACAAACAAAATAAAACACCAATTAAAAGTTTTTTAATCGCGAAGCTTTTCGACAATTACGTCATTTTCAAGCACGCGCAATAATTATTACATCTTTTTTTTTTGCATCTAATAAAAAAAGAAATGTAATAATTCTTGTTCGCGCTTGAAAATGACGTAACTGTCGAAAAGCTTCGCGATTAAAAACTTTTAGTGATTGTGTTATATTTTGCTCGGTTTATATTGCGTTTTTGTTAAATTATATATTTGTCAAAATTTATAATTTATTTCCATAATTACTGGCTATTGTTTAATTGTTTATGTAAAAAAATTGTACACTGTTGTCTACCACATTGACTGTCCGATTGTTTTAATTCGTACTATCATTTTACCGGTTTTTGCAAATTGTAATTTAAATTAATATTTTTCATTTTATATTTTTATTATAAATATTAACTCGATAATGGCCTAACGGGCCAAAAACTTTAATTTTAGCGATTTTAACTTGTTTTTTATCGTTTTTTTCTTTTCTCTAATACTATTTGCTTAGTTTATAATAATTTTATGAAAACTGTATTTTTCAGAAAATATATTCCTCTATGTATCACTTCATTTATATCTAGTCCACTAATTGACGACTGACAACGTCGTTGTTCACGAATTGCGGACATTATACAAAACGACATGTAAGCGCTGTTGACGAAACTTGCATGACCTCGATTAGGGGCCGTTAACCTCGTGTGGCCGATACGTATCGGGCTCATCTCTTGTTTTCTAGATACGATCTTGTTTTTGCTAGATACGACGTCGTCAAAAAAATCCGTTATTAAGTTTCTGGAAAGAGCTCATGTTTAGCCGGTCTGTTCGCGGTTTGATTCTCCGTAATTTGTTCCGCGTTAATCTGGACCACGACTATTGTCTAACACGACTCATAGGGATTTCCAGTCCGTGATGTTGGCTTTTGCCGTGGTGGGTACAATCAAGGAGATCTGTATAATACAATCTCAACCGCTGTTAAATTAAGGTACCGTATGAAATGTTTACAACGAATGCTTCGTTATTTTTACTACATTTATTTTCTAGGTTGGAATGAAAGGTTTTGTAATAGTCAATTCGAAATAATATTCCAATACTAACAGGATTCGTCCTAAGCTTGAAACCGGACTAGTGTAGATGACTCCGCTGAAAATGCTAATGATTTTGAATTACATGTAATTTATGTATCAGTTCTCTGGGTGTTGTCGTAAGAGATGACTTAATAAACAACCAGCAAAGCGTCTTTAGAAAAATTAAATAATACAACCGTAAGAGACGTAGACCAAACTAAATTCCTCGGATTAATCGTGTATAAAAAACTAAACTAGAAGGCGCATCTAGATTACATAAAAGCTAAATATACGAACGCTTTTAATTTACTGCACTACAAATCATAGAGCTCCGACAAAAGAACGCTACTCAGTCTATATATGGCACATATGTTAGATCGTTATTAATTAAAATTTTTAAACCTAAAAAATTATAGATTCGAAAGACGGAAGGTTAATATTAAACCTGTATAAATCATAAAAGGATGAAAAATACATCGAAAGGAGTAAAAGCAAATGGCGTAGAAATACATTACATACGTTTCGCTGGATGATATTGGCGGAATCAGGGAAAAAATAATGATTACAGTTTTATCAAACAAATTAAATATGTGTAAAATAAATATTAATAAATTGAAAACAACGGTAACGATTATTGGTAAAAACAACATAAAAATAGGTAATACTCAATTGGACCAGTCACAGGAACACGGGTAATCAGGAATTGCGATATCGGAGTATAATTGAAGCATAACAGATGTTAGAAGACGAATAGGACAAGATGAATTTAGTAACAAGAAATCAAATAATATCATTATACATACGAAAAAAAAAAATCGTAAAAATACGTTGGGTGTGTGCTTAACGGTTGCGAAAATTGGTGTTTAACAGCGCGGGAAATAAATAAACTGAATGCAACGAACATGTGAATCTATAACGAAAACGTCTTTGAAAATAAATTAAGATAAACGAAGAAATCCTCGAAAGAATACCCCGAAAGAAGAAGTTTAAAATAGAAAAAACGAAAAGTAAAACTGTTAGGACATGCAATTAGACGTTAATAATTTTATACAAAATATAATAGAGAGTAATGTTACAGGCTAAATGCCATGGGGAAGACCAAGAACTTATATAATGAATTGTGTACGCGCCTGCCAACAGGACACAATGGGTGTAGCCACAAGTGCCTTTAACCGTAACAATTAACGATATTAAGTCGCGACCATTTAATATAAAAATCGACGTTCGTCGCTTCCTATATAGAGTGAACGTATAACGCGTGAACTACTATGCTGATTGGAATGAGACGCGACAATTAAAATTATTAATTTACGTAATACATATATATATATATATATATATATATATATATATATATATATATATATATATTAATGAATGAGAAACGACGTTATAAGAACGAGAAAACCAATCGTGAGCAAGGAATCTTTAGACCACTAAGGAATGATATATTACGGAACTGGTGGAACGGACAATGCAAGGAAATTGAAAATCTAGAAGATAAATAATGCAGTGATCTATCGATTAGAAGAATTAAACAATTATAGAGTTATATAGGAATCGATACAAGATCTTCAGGAAATAGTAGATAGAGTAAACCGAGCAGGAGTATAGTCTCACAATCAATGAAAGAAAAACACAATTTATTGATAATAAGTGGCCAGAAACACAACTGTTAACACTAATATTAATTGACGGCAAAGAAATCGAACAGGTACAAGAATTTAAATACCTGGGCAGCATTATAACAAACAGGGTAGACTCGGAGACAGAAATCAGACGCAGAATTATATATATATATATGCAAAAATAGCTTTTCAAAGACTAAGCACTTTATTAATTAATCGAGCAATCGATATGAGAATCAAGCAAAGAATGCTGAAGTGTTATGTTCACGCCGTTCTATTATATGGCGCAGAGGCTGGAACATACACAGCCGAGTCTTTCAAATATCTAGCAGCATGTGAAATGTGGTTCCACCGTAAAATGTTACGTATCCCTTGATATGGAAATTAAGTAATAATGAAGTACTGAAGAGAATTTATACAGAAAGATATCTAGTAGAAGAAATAAAGAAACGAAAAGTAAGTTATTTTTGTCATATAATTAGAGGAAGCAAGTATGAGCTGTTAAAGCTAATAATTCAAGGAAGAATAGAGGGTGGGAGAGAACCCGGCAGAAAGAAAACGACATGGTTACAAAATATAAAGCAATGGACGGGGCTTGAAAGTATTGAAAAGCTGATGCGGGCTGCCGAAAATAGAAATACCAATGCTATGATGTCAACGCGCAGTAATACGACATGAAGACGAAGATATCAGTGTACAGCATTAAGACACACTAAAATACATACATGGGGGTGAATCAGTGATGCAGCGGTAAAAGCAACAATATGGCGAAACTATGTTGAAATGCTTAATGCAGCCATGACAGCATGGAATACTACACACCGATAGTGAACTAGAAACAATAAAATTCAAATCCGCACTAGAGCATTTACCAGTCCTAAAAGCACCAGGGATGGATAATGTACCATTAGAATACAATATGCAGAAAGTGGTATAAGAAATCGACTATATGAAATCATTAATAAAACAATGGAAACCAAGCAATGGCGGAAGGAATTTTGCATACCTACACTAATTCCAATTCCAAAAAGATACATGGCTAAAACATGCGCAGGTTACAGAATAATTAGCCTGCCCACGCATCAAAAATCTTACTGCGCATTATATAAAGCGACGACTGTCGATATAAGTCAACCAATACTTAGACGGCATGGATTCCGCCCTGACGTGTTGATCATGCGTGTCCTGGGAGAATGTTTCCTAAGTAGAGGAAAGCAGATGTATGTATGCTTTGTAGACCATGAAAAGACCTTTGACAGAGTGAACTGAGATCAGCTGTTTCCACTTCTTCTGCGCATCGGCTGTCCACATAGAGACCTTTGACAGAGTGAACTGAGATCAGCTGTTTACACTTCTTCTGCGCATCGGCTGTCCACATAAGGTCAATAATCTCATTTAGAAGTTGTATAATAGTGAACAAGCCGTAGTTAGAACTATAGGCGGGGAAACAATACCTGTCAAAATCAAAAGAGGAATGCGTGACATGGTTGTCCATTGTCGCTGAATTTATTTAACATTGTAGTAGAGCAAATTCTACTAGAGGCCTTTGAAGATACGAGATATGATATAAAAGTAGGAGGGTGAAACGTAAGAACTACCATATATACGGATCATTTGGCCTTACTAGCGCAGAAAAACCGGACATAAAATGAATGACTCAGCAAAAAAAAGTATGAAATGCAGATTAATACTAAAAAATACCAAAATAATGACAATAGGAATGAAAAGCCAACAAATGATTGTTGTAAACGATGGAACAAAACGAGCAGGTTTCATAGTTCAAGTACTTGGGAAGAGCTATTACTGAAGATGGACATAGCTCCCAATATCGTAACAGGCTATGCTGAAAAAAAGGAGGCTACTACAATTCGACTAAATATAGAGCAAAAAACCTTATTCACTTGCCATTACAAGCCTGCAATAAACTGTAAGCGACCTACAATATGTCTTGGAAGAATATTTATCTTAGTATCTTGTGTCAGACAGGAAAGCGAATGCATGGAAAAAACAGCAGACTAAACTGCCGGATCACTAGAACGTGCAGCTCAGTTGAAATGGAACTGAGCAGGTAATGTAATAAGAAGAAATGACGACAGGTGGACAAAACGAATAACGGAATGGTTGCCAAGGGAAGGATGTAGAAGTCGCGGTCGGAACGTATTCTAGAATGTGATTGCAGCAGGATGCAACGAGCGTATTAGTGTCACTGCTGCTTTCTAGTTTAGTGTTGGTTAAAATTTTTGATACAGATCCCAGTTTGCTTTTTTGAAGTTGAATTTTGTTTCCATATTCGTTGTAGCAATTTTACTGTGTACGTTGATGATCATCAGAGGATAATGGTCACTTTCTTCCATGTCAGCGTGTGGATGGGTGTCTATTAAGTGCGCGATCCGGCTTGTGCTTAGGATGAAATCAATGGTGCTCCATATTTTATGAATGGGTCTCTAATATGTTGGTTCGTACGTGTTATGTATTGTTAGGTTGAATTTTTCTATTATTTCCATTAATAGTTTGCCCCTTCTATCCGTTACATTTCTTTCTATTTGTTCGCTATGCGAATTAAAGTCAACTGTAAATACAATTAGTGTTAGAAGGTTCGATAATAAATTTGTATAATCACTTTATTTAATTCTAGTATATCGAGGGATATATATTGTGCTAACTGTTATAGCTAGATTATTATTTAAGCGTGTCGTTAAAGTCTGTAAATGATCACAGTTGAGGTTTCTTTCTGTATAACTAGTGTCATTTTTTATTAAGAATTTCATCGTGATTCATGTTACGTTATTTCTTGTGGCTGTTGTTTGTTATCAATTTAGGATAAAATGTTAATAGACAAATTTTGGAAGCCCGACCGGACCTACGGTATACAATTATGGAGGGGGTGCTCTAAGCAAAGCGATAGAAATATTATACAGCGTTTCTAAAATAAAGTTTTAAGAGACATCGTTTATGTAAAAAATATACACATCCATAAAGATCTACAGATCGAGCAGCTCAATAAAGTAATTAATTTTGCAAAGTGTCACTAAACAAGATTTAAAAATCATATAAACGTTGAAGCGCGTCAGCTCCTAAGTACGGCGAATTTGAAACGTTGGCTCTAGAGAACTGCATGAACTAATATTAGATTAATTTAGATACATAGTTTCAAGAGCTATATAATTTGTTGCATTTTATTTATTTATTTATTTATTTTTAAATCTTCCGTGCCATATAGTGCTACAAAGGCTAAAAGCACGGAGTCTATTATTCCGTTATTATAGGTGTAAAGATAATTTAGTGCGAACGAGGAAATTTATAAGAGTATTTCATTATTAGGTAAAATTATTTCATTAAAACTGTAGTGAAGAGCGAATAGAGTTATACAGAGAACAGCGGAGTAAGATATGAGCTGTAGTGATTTGAACATTACAGGTTGAATAAATAGGAGGATCGGGTTTGGATAGGATATAAGAATAATTCGAACGAGTATGCATGCACCTGGAATTTTCTTTCAGCTGTTCGATCGAATACACACGAATCTGTGACAATGACAATTTTCTGCTCATTTTTAAAAGATACGATTAATATAGCCTGCAGAATTGCAAATAGTTCACATGAGAGGACACTATAATGCGACGGAAATGGTTAATAGACTATGTCATCATTATACACGACAGCACAGCCACAGCGATCTTCATTTTTTGATCCACCTGTATAGTATATTGAAACGGTGCTGTATTGAGATAGGAATTTATCGATTTTCTACTGAGATATGTTTTGGTTTTCGGAGCAGTATACTGCAAGATCAGTATTAGGAATGACAAGGTTTGTCTTCCAAGGAACACGAATATAATTGTTGGGAGATTAGACAGCTGAACAGTCAATAGCTCTGTTTTTACTTGGTGTGAAAGATGTGTATTCATATACGGTAATTTTGAATCATTCATGATGTTGCCTTTAGTTAATATGTAAAACACAAAATTCCGTTGGGTAAATTTTGGTATTCGTATGTTTTATTTATTATTTGTTAAAGTTAATTTGTTTATTAGTTTATCTAGACTAGATTATAAGGAAAAAAAGAAAAAAAAAGGATATAAAAGTTGTCCTACCTTTTCTAGTCATATTAAGGATAGCGATGGGGTTGCTCATTATAAAATGGTAAATATATTTTAAACATATGTAACTGCAAAAATAGTATTACATTTGTAGCGTGACCCAAATGTATTATATATATATATATATATATATATATATATATATATACGTATGTATGAGTAATCGTCTGGACATCTCGTGTAGTTTCGTTTAAGAATTAAATATATTTTAGGATTTTATTTTCCTCTAGCGAATTTTAAATGCTGCAGGTTGTTATGACACCGGAAGAATGATGATAATGATGAATGTTATTATCATCGTTGCGGGGGAAAGTTATTTAGCGTGGAATTTGAATAACCTTACGCAGTTTCTTACGAGCAAACGTAAAATAAAATAATTATCAAGGCGTAAATTTTACACGGTCGAATAATAAGAAAAGAGAAAAAATAGAAGGCTGACTCTTACGGCGCCAATGTTGGTGTCAGACAAAGACAGAGTATCAATAACTACAAGTGAATTTTTTGATCGATAATATTATAAGATAAGAAGCGATTAATAAATATTTATATGTAAGCACTTAATACCTCCGGGTATATATATATATATATATATATATATATATATGTGTGTATGTATGTATGTGTATATGTATATATATGTTTGTGTGTGTTATAGACTTTTTGTGTGTAGAAGTCGTTTCTATATGTCGACGTATAATCAAATACAACAAATTATTTAATTTACCATATCGTTATTCATTTTAAATGATGGAACATATAACTTAATACGCGTTTATTAATGCTTAATGAAGAATTTATATGTATGTGTCTATATATGTGTGTATGTAATATACTTCTTTATTATTATTAATTACTGTATTCAATAAAGTATAGATTAGTATGAACATTGGCGTTTACAAATTTTACTAAGCGATTATATTAATCGAAAGTAAAGTTACAATAATGTATGTATGTGTGCGTTTGGAAATATTAATGGAATGGAATGCACTGGCAACATTTGGATAAAAATTGGAAATAATATTAATATATATCTCGCTCATTGATAAATTTTAAAATTTTAATTTCTTTATTCGTTTAATATGCTTTTAGCCGAATCTTCTTAAAAATATCCTCACAGAGCGCGTCACTGGATGTTTGTTTTTTTGAAGGAAATGTCGATTTTTCTGTGCGCCACTTTTTTAGCCAGTCTGGCGTGTTATCCTCCGTTTCCGAACATATTAAAGTTTTAGTTGTCAACATCTTTCTAGGTTCTACCAACAGGTTCCCCGAATCGGTTTAGCAATTTTTTCATAGTGACCTATCCAATAATTACTTTTAATTACGGTTATAAACGATATAAACGTTTCCGATAAATTAAGGGTAGTTTCTAATTACGGAGATTATTTTCTAGATTTTTTGATTTTAAAAAACGCTTGAACTCATCTTTGACAATAATCGATTGAAACATGTCGTTTATTATATATATATATATATATATATATATATATATATATATATATATATATATATATATATATATATATATATATATATATTATTTACCAATCGCAAATGGCCCGTTTTATGATCATCTGGCAATTGTTATGGAAATGAAAAGTATAGTGTTAATTAATTTATGTTAGATATATGGTTCCGTTGCGTTCAAGTCTTCTTACTTTTCTGCTGTTATCTAACAGATTTATCGCTAGTGTGTATCGGGGCTCATCAGCCTGTTTTACATGACTTTGTAATTGATTGATGAATTTATTCTTGATATAGGTAATTTCAAAGTCTCCGCGTGAGGTATTACATACCAAGATGGGAGAAACAATTTTTCCTATCGTCTTATTCGGTAATTTCTTTATTTGATTTACACGAATATCTTTAGCGAAGCGCAACAACATGAGACTATAAGTCCACACAGGTTTTATGATAGCTTTATAAATTAATAATTTATTTTCAGCGGTTAAACCTGAATACTTGCCGAGCATCCAGTGTAACCGCCACAGTTTTATGCCTAATTGTTTACTTTTTGTACTAATATGCTTAGCCCAATTTTGCTTTTGCTCTATACCCAAATATTTTATTTCGTCCTATTGCGGAATCGTTTCTCTGCTAATTTGAACAGCATTACATAACGTAAACGTAATCTGGGCGCATTCGGTTTCGTTCACACTAATACGCCGTTTTAGCCGGATTTCAACTTTAGTCGACGTAATTTGGAGTTTCGTTAAGACCTTAATATAATCTTTATTTATCGCTATGAGTGCTGTGTTGTCAGTAAACATAGCAGTGCTAACATCTCTCCCATCCTAAAAATTTCTAATAAATAATATGGACTACCTTTGGGTACACCAGCGGATATGGAATAAATATCCGTAGTATACACTATGAAAGTTTATATAAAATGTACGCTCATCGAGGTAGGGCTACGAGAAGGTAGATAGATTGAGGAGTGACTTTCTTCAATTTATTCAAAAGACCCGAATGCTCGACTTTATCGAATGCTTGTTTCACATCCCACAACACATCAGTGCACGTTTCCTTAGCTTCGAGGCTATTTTGAATAATTTTCACAATTCCTCATACCTGTTCTATGGTCGAATGTTTATAAACCAAGCTAAAATTCAGTAATACGATTTACAAGGATAGGATAGAGTCTTTTCAGAATCTGTTTTTCTAATACCTTCGATATAATCAGTAGTAACGATATACATTTTCAGATACTTTACCCAACTTGTGATAGTTATTTCAGTGCAGACGAAATAATATTACTTTATTTGACAATTCTTTTGCTCATAATTAAGTCGTGACCAGGACATTTTTTTCTTACCTAATTTTTGTACGATGAATTTGATCTCATTTGGCGATGTTGAAGCCACAGGAACACGCGCCTGCAAGGGAAAGTCCAAAAATTCGAATACGTCAGCAGAACCTGAACTTTTTTGATGCGGTTTAGTAACTCAGTTTTTCTTCATCACTTCTAGATCACTAGCCATCTGGTTTCACAGTGGTCGGATATATTGAGTTGGTCTGTTTTCACTATTAATATAGCTTTCCATAAGTTGTAATTCGCAACTTTACACAATTTTTGTAATTTTGTAAAGTGTCGTTTTTAATTTCTCGGAGTAATAATTTTAGCTGCTTTGATTTCTTATTTAATAACTTTTTATAATAGGGGTCCCCCTGGTTTGCCCTGTCATTTGGTCCGTATTTTTTTTTCTCTTTAGTTAGTAGAGAGCGATATGTTGTGGTACGTTATTAATTCTAGGAACGGTTTCATTTAATCTTCATCCAAGCTGCAGATTGGATAGTTTCTAACGCTTTCCTTCACGTTGGCTGTTCGTGAAATGAGTTAATGTGGGTAAAGAAAAGCATTTACTCCAATGAGTAACCTACTCTGGTATAATTGAAACTGTTTTTTTTTTTTTTTTTTTTTTAGAGTCCCTGCACTGTCTACGCATAGGGCGTCTTGGTGGATTATCTGGTAGAATGAGATTGTACAGCTGTATTACATGCGGATTGACATGATCTTTACATTTGTTGTTACAGATCTTTGTGTAATGTATCATTACTTACGTATTGCGGAGCGTTGTAATTCGAAGTGCTTTCGATTGGAATTGTACCCTATAGTTCTATGCCATATGTTCAGATCGGTGCTATTATTGCATTGTAAATTAAGAGCTTATTTTCCAGCGACATTTTAGAGTTTCTACCAATTAGGCAATCAAGTTTATTTAATTGAATATTATGAGGTGACCAGGTTAGCCTTTGGTCTAAGATTATGCCTAGGTATTTCACAGTCTGCTGCTGTTTTATGACACTTCCTTTGAACCGTAACGCTGGACAGACTTGTTTGTTTAATGTAAATGTTACATGCACCGATTTACTTGGATTGATTTTAATCCGCCATTTTGTAGACCATTTACCGAGAATTCGTAAATGAAATTTTGTTAGTTGTGATGCCAATCCAGGATTTGTGTGTCGGGCGATGATTGCTATATCATCTGCATATGTCGATATGCTTGAATATCCAGATGTTGGGATGTCAGCTGTATATATTGAATATAACACAGGGCCCAAGATACTCCCTTGGGGAACTGAGGCTGTGATTTTGCACCATTCTGAGAACTCATTGTTATATCGCAATTTAAATTTGCGGTTGTTTAGATAAGACGATAACAGCAGGTAGTATTCAGAAGGCAAAAATGACTTTATTTTGTATTTTATTCCTGAATGCCAGACTTTGTCAAATGCTTGACTTACACCGAGGAAGACTGCAGAACAGTACATACCTCTTTGTAAACAAGATGTTATAGCTGACACTGATGCACACCGTACACTCCTAAAACCAAACTGATGATTCGGAATTATTTTCCTCTGTTCGATTATCGGACTAATTCTTCTTAATATTAACTTCTCTAGAAGTTTAGATAAGGTGTTCAGGAGAGTAATGGGTCTGTATGACGTGACATGACTTTCCGGTTTGTTGGGTTTTAAAATCATGACAAGTATGCATTTTTTCCATTTATCGGGAAAGTATGATATTCTAACAATCGCATTAAATATATATGTAAGGTGTAATATCACGCGATTTGGTATATGTCGAAGAAATTCACCGGTTATTCTGTCTTCACCAGGTGAGATCTGAGCTTAAATCTAAATATGAATTCGCCTACGTATTCAAGAATGTAATTACTTATTAATAAAGAAGTCTAAAGCATCCGGTAATTTATTTACATCGGTAGGCTAGTATGATGTAACCTAGACTTGTCGCTTAGATAACTCCGTTTAGCAAATTCTCTCTAGCATTATTAAAACGCGATCCTCATTTTGTGTTTCTGGTAAATTCCAGTGATAAATTTACCGCCCAGTATACTAAAGTAAGTATTTAGTTTCGATTGACCAAACTTGTAACGAGGAGGCCAGTATATCGCAGAAATTGTAATTTCCTCAATTAATGATCGTATCCTTATATTAGTCGCTTGTGTTTCTTTAGTTGACAACTTGGATAGTTCAGGGGGTTTAATGTTATTTTTAATTACTACCGCGCTTCCACCATGGACTTTTTGGTCAGGTCTAGTAGTATTGTATAGATAGTAATTTGGTATATAAAAGTGGGTCTCCGATAATTAAAGAATATCAATGTGTTCATACTGTAGAAAATATTCTATCTCTAATATAGGATTTAGAGGCATTGGCATTCCATTCGGGTATTTTTAGTGAGGAGAACGCAATTTAATAATTTGTTCTTACTTATTTGATTAATTTGTTCGTTAATACAGCTGACTTTTGATCTACAAGTTGGTTAAATATTTCTTTAAATTCATTTAAGAAGGTTGAAAGAATTGGAGACATTTTACTTATTAAAAGTTAACTTTCACCGAACACATTAACGATGTCATTATCTAAAACTAGCGGAGGAATCTGCATAATTAATGCAGTGAGTTCTTAGGTTTACACCTTATCGAAATTAGCCAGTAGGAGGTCAGTCCATAAAAATGCGATCCTACATTATGTTCTATTATTATTTAAGTAAAATATTTAATATATTATTTATGTCTACTGGCATACAACTTGTGAGTAACGTCTCATACTATTACCGTTTGAATGATGTACGAGTGTGTATACATACGGATTTTTAGTACGCCGTATTAATGGATTCCGTTATCAGGAAGTATGAAAGAACAAGTAATTGGAATTCACGTGATATATACAACGCATATATATATATATGTATATACGCATATTTCAACCTTTAGAAGGTGGCATATTTCATTCTTTCAACGCGATGTAACATTCAGTCCTCGTCTTTATATATATATATATATATATATATATATATATATATATATATATATATATATATATATATATACAATAAAAAAAGTAAATCTTATTTATTTCGTCCATTATATATATTGTACATAAATTAAATATGAAGGATATAACAATAATATGAAATACGCTGAAATGTTTGTAACATTGGTAACCGAAAAACGACTAAATTCGAAAGTTGGATCCAGTTAATTTGTTGCAATTTCTGAAGTATTAATTTAAAAATAAACAACTTTAAAAAATTCTAAAATTAATTCCCAAAAATATAAATTATGTTAGTTTCTTAAATACTTGTAATTCTGTTTATTCTATTGCGAATATATTGAAAGTTAAAATCTGATTGTAAAAATTTGAACACAATTGAATAAAATTAATACAGACAGTTTATAGAAGATAACAGGATATTTTCCCGTTCGATCTCCAACAACAACAACAACAACAACAATAATAATAATAATAATAATGTTATTTTATATATTTTTTTTTATTAGATAGTAAGGAATATATTTTTTAATTTTGCGGGCATACCTTAGTTTTCTATAGGATGTGTATTATATAGTACAGATGCGGGATAAATTTCTTGGTGGTCCTAATTAGGATGATTTGATGATTACGGAACTACTGCCATTCATATTTCACACTCTTATTTACTGTGGTCAGTGACTTCCTAAATTTATCACATTTTTTCACTGCGAAGTGTAACTGTAATTTGTACAACTCATATGAGGAAAAAAGAAACTATCTTAGAGTGCCACCAGAAATTAATTCATAGAGAAGGAATTCTGGAACACAAAATAAAATTTAATATTTTCAACCCTAATGCAATAATGGTGATAATAATAATTAAATATGAAACCTAATAAAATAATTTTTTTGTATTATAACTAGGGGCTACCCATTGACCGGTATCGATGGGGGGGGGCTCAATACGAGTAAAACAAAAAATGTTTGCCCAAATCCGACTAAAATTCGCCGAGTTATCCACGAATATCCATCCCTATATGCAACAACTTGCGCGCGGCAGTCTAGTTGGAATGTAAACCCGCCCTTTGAATGGCCTCCGCAAGTGGGAAGTCCACATCAAACAGAAATATCGTTAATTTATATATATTTTTCCTGAGATTAATTTTTGCTATAGAAATTTGGCATCGGATAAAACCAAATTCGTCGAAATGACGTCATACTGCAGTTGCTGTTGAACTTAAGACACGCCCGCCGCTATAAAAGGTTATTTTTATACGCGCGTGTTATTATATATATAAATTAAAAAACTAATAATCTCGAATGCATACTTAAAAATTATATATACATGTATATAAATATAAATAAAAAGTTACGTATGTACGTGCGATACCTACAGCTAATATATAACGTGTATATAGTTTATATGTCCTACCCGCCAAACATTCCTCTGCAGCTGCTGTTTCCTATGTATATATTAAAAAAAGATCGATCAAACCTGGTATATATAGCTACTAATCTCCCAGTTATATATATAGACATGTATAGCTACTAATCCACTGGCGAAATATATGTATTTATTTAATAGGTTTTCCTATGACCATCTAATTATTTAGTTAATAACGATTTTTTTCGTATCTCTAATCTTAAGCGATTTATAGCGCAAAAAACCTAATATATATTGATGATTAATATATATATATATATATATATATATATATATATATATATATATATATATATATATATATATATATAGCTACGGATGATTTGATGATTATGGAACTACTGCTATTCATATTTCACACTCTTATTTACTGTAGTCAGTGATTTCCTAAATTTATCATATTTTTTCACTGCGAAGTGTAACTGTAATTTGTACAACTCATATGAGGAAAAAAGAAACTATCTTAGAGTGCCACCAGAAATTAATTCATAGAGAAGGAATTCAGGAACACAAAATAAAATTTAATATTTTCAACCCTAATGCAATAATGGTGATAATAATAATTAAATATGAAACCGAATAAAATAATTTTTTTGTATTATAATAATTTATAATTAATCGGATATATTGGGTATCACACACACGTACATACGCGCATATAAACACAGATGTCCTTTACATGGAATGTATATGTATGAATGTGTATATGTATACTTATATATACATACATGGATATATACATAATATATATATACGCATTTTATTAATATACATATATTTATGATGTACATTTATATTTTGTATATATAGAATTTTTCTTTTTATTTACGTTATACATACAACTAACCAATCGGACAGCAACTGAGCAGTTGATCTACGGAAAGTGACGTATACAGACAAGAAATATGGCATTACATCTGGAAAATAGAAGATCAATGGGTTTAATACGATATAATCTACGTAACCCCTTGGAGTTGTCAAGAAAACAGGCGTGACTAAAGAATTTTTATGATTTTCTAATCTTATCCAGTAAGGTTGACCATTTTTCTGGATCACCTCGAGTGTTCTCATATATACACACACACACACATATTATATATATAAGATGCATGTATATTATACATATATAAACACTGTTTTCGAGTAGATGGAGAATAGTGCTGAACTTTATTTAACAAGGTTAGAAAAACATAAAAACCTTTTAGTCACACATTTTTGTGGTGTATATACTCTTCTTCTTCATCAGCTATTTTCAATCCACTAGCTCTCTCGAAGTTCCTTCCATTTTTCTCTGTCAGCCGCTTTACTATTTATATCGTCAACCCAATGTGTCAGTGGTCTGCCTATTTTACGGGTTCCGTCTGGAGTCCACATTGTCACTTTATTTGCAAGGAGTTCCTGGTGTCTTACCAAATGACCAGCCCATCTCCATTTTGATTCTTTTATACTGAGTATTATATCCTTTATTTTTTTTGTTTCTCTAAGCCATTTATTTTCTTTCTTGTCTTTCAATGTTATGCCAATCATTTTCCATTCGATTCTTCTTTGCGCTACTCTTAGCCTTTCCTCCATTGCTACTGTTGTATTCTACGTTTCGCTCCCATAGGTCATTAGCGGGAGTACGCATTGATTAAACGTTTTTCTTTTTAGGCTTAATCTCCTTATTTTGTAAAATATTTTTTAGTTTTCCACATGCTACGGCGGTCCTCTGATCTATCATAATATTACTGATATGTGTGAATTTGTTTCGTAACAGAACTGTTTTTAGTTATGTTGATTTTTAGTTCTATTTCCTTACTTTTTATATTAAGCTCTTGCGCCATTTCATTTAGTTCTTCTATATCTTCTCTCAGGACCGCATATCTAAGATGGTTGACGTACGTTTGTCCAATTTTTAAACCCTTACTATCCCATTTTAATTTCTCAAATATTGATTGTACGGCCGCAATGAACAATTTAGGTGACATTGAATCTCCTTGCCTGATCCCGTTAAGTTCTTTTTCCACTGGGCTAAGCTGTATGGTAGCCTTTGCATTTTTGTATATGTGTTATATAATTGAGATATATTCTTTATCTTGGCCGTTTCCAGTGCTTTAAGAAAGCTCTATGTTGATATACAATCAAAAGCCTTCTCATAGTCAATTGACAGCATGTATAATGGGCGTCGAAATTCATTTTGTTTCTCTAGTATTTGTTTTATAGTATGTATGTGATTTATAGTGCCCATGCCTTTTCGGAACCCCGCTTGTTCCATCGGCTGAAGTTTGTCCAACTGTTCGTTTATCTTGTTTGTAATGATTTTCGTTAATAATTTATATAGATTTTGAGAGCAGGCTAATGGGTCTGTAATTATTTATTACTTTCTTATCAGACTTTTTATGTAATAGTATTAGTATATATATATGTATGTGCTACTGGCGAAAAACCTCAGTTAGGTGATTCCAGTAGTGACAGGGTAAGAGACACGAGGATGCAGATGGTCAGCTTGAAGAACTGGCCATAAAAAGTCTGCATAAATCTTATGACTGTCTCTCCCTCGGCGGGTTTAGGTCGCCGTAAAAGCCTAATACTGTTACTCCTCAGTAACAAACCGCTGCCTTGCGGATAGGGTTTTTACCCAAAGGCTAAGGGAGACAACCCTAACAGAAAACAAAACCGCTGCCTTGCGGTTAGGATATTTATCCAAAGCCTAAGGAAGTAAACCCTAAAAGAAAATCCAATGGAAGGCAACGGGAAACCACCACTGTACTCTTTCTCGATAATCATGGCGTGTCAAAGAAATAACATAAATTCTGTACCTATGGGACACACTTTAGTGTGTCAGGCAATAGGCGGTCTCCTGTAGCAATGCAGGATGACTCGAGCCCTTTTGTGCCCTTGTTGGTACGGCACTCTGCAGGAGAGGGCAAACACCCTAAAGAATCGAGATTACGATCCCTAGTATCATCGAAGAACAATACAGGCACTGAGACGAAGTTAAGTTCAAAATACAAGAATAAAAACCAAAACAATAGTAGCGAACAGTATAAGAATAATAAAGAACGGACTACACATAATAACATCATTTTTGCAACTTAGAATGTTAGATCCCTATATCAAGCAGGTAAATTAGTGAATGTGTAGCGCTACAAGCAGAAAGGTTACAAATCGATATCTTAGGAGTCAGCGAAACGCGTTGGATAGCATGCAACAAAATAAATGTCAATAACAATTACGATTTCATATATTCAGGAAAAGATAAACATGAATATGGCGTGGGAATTTTATTGAAAAAGAAATTAAGCAGATCAATAAACGGTATATTAACTAAATCAGAGCGTATAATATTAATAAAAATTCGAGGCAAAACCTAAAATAATTAATGTGATACAAGTGTATGCATCAACAGCTGAGAGTAGTATCGATGAAATTGAAAAATTTTACAGTGATTTGGAAGAAGTTCTAACAAACACAAAGAATAATGAGCTCATCTTCATACTGGGAGATTTCAACGCTAAACTAGGAAATCGTGGATGTGGAACAACAATAGGAGCACATGGACTAGGAAATAAAAACGAAAGGGGAAATAGGCTCGTAGAATTCGCTGAAAAATTTAAATTTATGGTATGTAATACATGGTTTCAGCAACATGCCCCAAAGGTTACACACATGGTCAAGCTCAGATGGTAAAACAAAAAATCAGGTTGATTATATTTTAGTAAACAAATAAAAAACTGTCACACGTATCCTAGTGCAGACTACAACTCGGACCACAGAATACCAGCGGCTAGATGTAAATTAGTATTAAAGAAATGCGACAGATCAAAAATTAAAGAAAATCGAAAATGGAACACCGAACAATTGCAAACTAATCCGAGCGTGTTAGTAGAATTTCAAACTGAGTTAGAGAAGGAAATGGAGGTAATAAACAAAACAGGAGATATTGATAGTCAGTGGTCCGAGTGGAAACACGCAGTGATAAAAATAGCGGATGAAAAATTAAAATCAAAAACAGTAAGAAGAAATAACGCATGGGTTACACGGAAAATAATAAATATGATAAATAATAGAAGAAAAATATCTGATAAGTCAAGCGCAGAATAACATGCACAAGTTAATAATAAAGGAATGCAAACAGGCAAAAACAGACTGGTATAATGAAAGATGTAATAGAAGAATTACAAAAAAGACAAACGCGAAATGCATGTAAAGATAAAATATATGATGACTCAGCATAAAATACGAAAATCAAGAATATTGACAGTTAAAAAGGAACAAGGAGTATATTGCATAGAGAAAAAAGATATTCAAGAGACCTGGATGAATTATATATCATATTTATACGAAGATACAAGTAGACCAGATAACGTTAAAATTAGGACAACAGAAGATACACCGAGTATAACACGGTGCGAATTGGATAGAGTAATTGATAAAGCGAGAAATAGAAAAGCTACGGGCGAAGATAGAATACCGGTAGATCTGATCAAACTCATGCCCGAAAAATGCAACATTTATTGTATTTACTAAATATAATATATCGTGAAGGTAAACTTCCTGAAGATTTCAAAAAAATTAATTTTATTCCTACACCGAAAAAGCATAACTCGAAAAGGTGCAGACCATCGAGCAATTGCACTAATGAGTCACACTATAAAACTATTATTAGCAATCATAAACTACAGATTGGGAACATAAAATAGATAAATTTTTAAGTGAAACACAATTTGGCTTTATAGCAAAAAAAGGCACTAGAGATGCCATTATACTATTGAAAACAATTATACAGAGAGCTTTAAATATAAATAGAGAACTAGTTAGTATGTTTTATAGACTACGAGAAAGCTTTCGATAGAGTAGACCATGCAGAATTAAATAAAATATTGCAAAAATACGATATCGATAGCAGAGGTATCCAAATAATAAAAGAGTTGTATCGAGAACAAAAAGCAAATAATAGGAAGTGAATATTCTGAAAAGCATTGCAATATAAAAAAGGGTGTTAGACAAGGATGTCCTTTGTCTCCTAGATTATTTAATGCATATGTAGAAGAAATTGTTAAATCACCAGAAATAAATGCAATGGGTTTTAAAATAAATGGGATTAAAATAAATAATATTTCTTACGCAGATGATAAAGTACTGAGAGCTGAAACGGAGAAGCAAATGCGAAAAATGCTAGATATCATAAATCAAGAAGGACGAAAATACAATATGAAAATAAATATAAACAAAACGAAAGTAATGAAATTCAGCAGACATACGTCTAGGGAAACAAAACTGAAATGTGGAACAGTATAAATATTTAGGAGTTCTGATCACAAATGACGGAGTGATAAAAAAAAGAAATAATTTCCAGAATAACAATGGCCAGAGAAGCGTTTGGAAGTCTTGAAAAAATAGTAAGAAGCAGTAAAATAGACTTAGAAACGAAGAAACGGGTACTACGTTCTTATGTCTGGTCGGTGCTGCTTTATTCAGCGGAAACCTGGACAATAAATGCGGAATGCGAAAGAAAAATTAACGCCGTTGAAATGTGAACATATAGACGCATGCTGAAAATTCCGTGGACGGACAAAGTAACTAACCGAGAAGTGCTGAATAGGTGTAAAATCAACAAGTTGCAACTAATGGATGCGATAAAAAAAAGAAAAATTAAATATATTGCTCACAAAATCCGGGAAGAAGGTTGCAGCACAGGGTAAAATTCAAGGAAAGCCGAATAGAGGAAGAAAAAGAATGCAATTAATTAATACAGGAATAAACGATTTCGTCAAATTAATTGAATCAGCCAGATGCCGACGTATATAGCGTTCGCGATGTGCAACCTCCTGAACAATCTTTATGATGATGATGATATATATGTATATATATATAAAAGTCGCGATATATACACCTGGGGTATAGCGTTGATGTTTTAGAATTAAATTTTAAAATTTATATGTAATATGTATATTGCTAGGTTTTGCATATCCGTCCGGTTGTGATACTTTTGCACTGATTTTAGAATTACGTTGTATAATAGCAGTTTATTTGAAAACTAAGTTTCGAACTTTTGTTAGTTAACTGTTACAATTTACTCAGCTTCGATAACTAAATTTCATTTCTTTTGGTTACTAAATATTTTTTCCGACCTAAGTCATCAACCGCCACAACTGTTACGAAATATACCGAAACAAATATAAATTAATATATTCCAATCATTAACTTGCGGATCAGATAACAAAATAAAGAGACGTATATAGCAAACACCGCGATTGGAAAACTTAACCGTATATTGAAAGATCGTATGGCAAAATCACGACTTCCGTAAATCTTGGTTTTCTCAATAGCGATTTACTGATCAGAAACTTGGACTAATGACGAAGAGCAATGGTAAAAGAATATCGATGCTTTTGAAATGAAAGGATATGGAAAAATCTTAAGAATCGCATGAATTGCCCACAGGATAAAATGTTAAAATCGGGACTACCGACTAATGACTATTAACGTATGATATTTTGGTGGTACAGTACACAGATATGTTGGTCAGCTATAAGACGTTTATTAAATAAGCAACCGCGGACTAAGAGTGGGAAAGAGGGCGTAAAGAGGCAGGTTGGAAACGGTCTATGAAACTTTACGTCCTATAAGGGTCCCTTTACTCTTTACGAGTTCACCTGCACATGCCATTCACGCATCAACTAAATTCAGTAACGTCTGCCCCTTAGGGAAGTGGCTTTCTGGTCGGCGTCTGTTTCCTTTATGCGAGGGGCGTTCGAGAAATGAGAAGGACAACACTCCAAACCATTGCGGACGGCAAGGTTAGAAACACCGCAATCGAAAAATAAACTGTGGTGAACATAAAGAAAAATGTCATAATGGAAAAAAACCAATTTCAGGAGTGAACTCGGAGAATAGCATAGAGTAAAAACAAATATAGGCTGGAGGAAATAATTATTCAAGGAAACGGCTACTGATGGATGAGACAAAATCGAGAAATTATGCAAATTGAACTTAAAATAACTCATTTCTTTAGGGCAAGATCGGTATAAACGGGACGACGTGTCGTATCAACTAGAATAACGAAATGAAAAGACCAATAAGAAATATATCACATAATTATATACATAACCGTATTTAACTTTTCCGAATCACGAAATGATAGATTAATCACTAATTGATTTAGTTACGCGGCAATATGTTTAATATATAATTACTTCAAAAATAGACGGTAAAGTGGATCTATCAAAATGATACTGCGCATATTGAAAACAATTTTGGTATGGTTCCGGTTTTTGGGTCGGTTTTGTAGAATATTTTATAGATTAATACGTACTCGGTACTAAAAAAGAATTACGTACGATTTAATTTTAATTTATAATATACATATATATTCTGTAAAAACGTCTTATTATTTAATCTAAATAGATGCAGCGATATTAAATGTTGAATGTATTAGTGATTTTATAAATTATAAACTGTACAAAATCATAACACCGTTTAATCACTAAAAGTTTTTTTATTGCGAAGCTTTTAGTGATTAAACGGTGTTATATGATTTTGTTCAGTTTATAAGTGATAAGCAATATTATAGCAAATGTACACTTTTTAAGCCTTAACGGTTATAACCGGGTCGTGATGGAAATCTATATAATAATATTAAAATGGATGACTATGACGATCGTATTAAATATTTCTTTTAAAATTAATCTATTGACAACGGGGATTGAAGTATAGAGTGCATTATATAAATAAGATCGATAAATATTATTATATTTTTAAAGCTCGCGGTAGTAAACTAAAGATAATTATAATTTCAAGACGATATTGTACAGAAAACCAGTCACTGTACTCATACTGCTAGCTGGTGTTTAGTATAAACGGTTATTTCAGCAACTAACTCAAAGTGTAAATCCTAACTGTCGAACATTTTTTAATCGATATAACTTCCTCTTACGGTGGTAACCCTTTGAAATATTACTATTCGGATCGTAACTCGGGTATTACCGATTGATTTATATATTTAAAAAACATTCGTAAATAAAAGAGAAAATATCGAATCGAAGAAACGATTAAATATATAAATTTTTAACGGATGTAAAAATCAGGATAACTTAAAATATATATATATATATATTTCTGATGTAAACCAAAATGATTAAAAATACGACACAAATATTTATTATTTAAATACGTTATAGATAGTAAAATAAATGCCTGTAATTGTATTAGTAATGAAGTAGAAAACGTTCAACATATTGTGTACATTTGATACAAAGTATGACCGCTTGAGACAGTTGTACAGTAATCATTGTTCACTTCGTTCGAATGAAATGGTTTTATTAGAATAATTTACTTTATCTAGAAGTTGTTTAAAATTTAAATTACTATATATATATAAATAATCACTAGACATAAGTTTGTTCCGCAGCCTAATAATGTATATTTTCATGATTACTATAAAAATTATATACACATACACACACATATATATGCATATATATATATATATATATATATATATATATAAAGTGTTTATATTAGATGTAATACGTATTTAAACGTGTACACGTACGTATTAAACCAGCTTATAATAAATTCCTAACTGTGCCGCGTATAAAATTTAAAATTAAAACTTTTAGTGTTCTCTACTTATTAGTGGTATTCGCATTCGGTTATAAATTCGAATACTCGAATCTTTAAATTTCGAAAACTTAAAAAAAACCTCCAAAAACCCGTTCGATATCCAATCGGCTGGCTAAATTTAATCTAGTCAAATTTACTACCTTATTATTCAATAATTCGCGTAGTAAATTCTTCAATCGCTAATTGAATATCGGGGTTTTCCCGGTTCATTTTACCACTCGTAATGTTATTAATTGTTCTACGCCGAATTTTATTCGCTTAACAAAGTTCGATCGTTTTCTTCACTCATTCCGCTAACGATAAAATGTATACATTTTTTATTTCTGCTGTTCCCCCTACCACCCTCTCTTCTAGTCTCCTTATTCAGTTACACTTCCTCTCTTCGGGTTTTGTCAACGTATTCTCATGACATTTCCGTTTCATCTATTCCCAATCTGCCTTTATATTTCGCTATTGTTTTTTTTTCTCTTAAGGAGTATTTACGCGTGTATATATATATATATTTATAACGTATAGAAATGAAAAAGGAATTAAAAATATATATATATATATATACGAAATACGTCGACTGACCTTCTTCGGGAAACAGTACCACTTGTCTTCGTCCGGATCCTTCTTGATTTTCCGACGGTTCGTAAACTTCGTCACTGGGTACGACGGTTGTCGGATGTATCAACAATTTCTGCACCAACACATCCGGCAATCTAGTCAAACTAGGCGTTGTTACGTTAGACGGATTATTACGTATATGTAGCGAATTCGTTATCTGCTGTTGAATATATTCCAATCGTCGCCCGATTCTTTGTTTATGCATATACTCTTTGAATTCTTTATCGCTAGAAGGCGTAACCGATAAACCTATATCCGGCGTAGCGACGGATACTGTCGACGACGAAGATGGAATCGATACCGCGTTCGGTTGTCTAATATTATCGATTAAAAACTCTTTATTATTATTATTATTATCATCATCATTATTATTACTAACACCGTTTAATCTAGTTGTACTAGTAGTAGTATTAATATTATCGATGAAAACTTCGCTAGTCAAATTGTATTTAATAACGGTCGTCATCAAAGAGAAAAGCACGATCGCGACGATTCGTATCGGATGCGACAGCATTTTTATGCGATTTTTCAGGAGGTCTCATTAGTAAGATAACGACTACAATTCGCGAACTATTTATTCGAATAGAATTCGTTGTTTAATTTTATTTTTTATTATTAAGCGATCTTTAACGCTTTTAAAAATAGTATCCCCGCTCCTTAGGTTGGAAGCGGTGCCCGGCCCGAACAGACAACGGCAACATGTCGACATGGTAATGGCATCGCGTCTAGAACGTACGAAAATACTATACTCTAGCGTAAAAAAAGAAATGTCTCGCGCTAATAGTGATTACTCTGCCTGTTTAGGTTAAAGAGTCCAAAGGACAAACGGCCACCACCCGGTTGTGGACGATTATTCACGAAATGTTCTGCTACATACAAACACACTCACTCACTCAACACACACACACACATATATAATAATATACAGACATACACACAAACATCGTATATATATATATTTATTTATATATATGTACATGTATATGTGTGCACATATAGTATGTATGTATACGTACATGAATATGTGTATACATATAATATATATGTATATGTACATTATAAAAAAAAAATATATATATGCATGTACAAATACATACATACTTTATATTATATATATATGTAATATACATTTACGTATAGTATGCACGTGTATGTACATGCATACATGTTCTACTATACAAAACACACACACACAGTTTTGTATAGTAGAACATATATGCATGTACATGCACGTGCATACTATATGTAAATGTATATTATATATATATATATAATATAAAGTATGTATGTATTTGTACATGCATATATATATATATATATATATATATATATATATATATATATATATGGGATATACACATATATTCATTATATATATATTTATTTGTATATCTGTACATGTATATTTGTATACATTATATATATATACACATACATATATATATATATATATATATATATATATATATATATATATATATATATATATATATACTTACATATATACACATGTGTATGTTTATGGACATGTATATATATGTTCATGAACATGTACGTACATACTTATATATTCATATACTGTATATACATAATATACGTGTAATATATATGTCTCCCTCTCGGCGAGTTTGGGTCGCCGTAAAAATCCTACACCGGTACCTCCTCAGTAGAAAACCGCTCCCTTGCGGTCTAGATCTTATCCAAAGGCTAGGGTGCTGCCCCGAAAGTTTTCCTATCATCCATTTCCTTCTAGTTTCTTGTCCTCCTTGCCTCTCTTAATTCCTTCAGCATTCGCTGTATTTCCTTGCTTGCAGAAATATATAAGCTATGCTAGTATGACTGACTTGGTAAATCTATGCCATTAGATAAAACTAGTGTTGTTGTACAAGTAGCATGGGAGTTGTCTACGCACCTACTCTCGTGTTCCCCCTAATGCGTATAACTGTCATCTATTTGTCTCTCCTTGTTTAAAAATTCCTGCGGCGATGGAGTCATGGTGATCGAAGCAGGTTTGGTCAACTGGGAGCTTTTAGCTAATGATTCTATACAGAAGGCGGTATGATCCAACTGGTCGCTCTCGGGCAGGATGGGATGATGCCAGAGTTCGGCAGCGGATCATATGACCAGGCAGCCCTCTTTAGGACCGCTCTGCCTTCCACAAATGTGGAAGGGACTAGAAAAGGTGTCCTAAATATAGTTCATCCCTTGTTTACCGGGTCAGTTTGCCGCGACTGATGGGGACTCACACTGTGCGGTAAAAACAAAAATGAAAATAATAATCAAAAAAGAGACTGGGTGTTTGGAGTTTGGAACGTTAGAACATTATTAGATAATAAAAACTTACCTATAAGAAGAACGGCCTTAATTACGCACGAATTAAGAAAGTATAAAATAGACATAGCTGGATTATGTGAGACAAGATTTGCCGATGAAGGACAAGTTACTGAAGAAAGTACGGGTTACACAATATACTGGAAAGGTGTTAAACCAGGAAATAAACGTTTAAAAGGTGTAGGATTAGCCATTAATACAAAATTAATACAATATGTATCTGAGGAGCCGCAAGGTATCAGCGATCAACTCATGATAATGAAATTGGAAAAGAAAATAGTAATGGGGGAACGCTTATTACATTGTTATTACTAACACTCTTTTCAAGCTAAAAGATATCCATAAACGATCGTGGACGCATAGGTCTAGGCATCTGCATCTAATAGATTATATTATTACAAAACGTCAAAGCAGAAATGAATGTCTGATTACTCGTGCAATGAGGGGTGCAAATGGGGACACGGATCATGTATTAATTAGAACAAAATTTGGATTCCCCACTATTAAATATCATTCCAGGTTACAAAAATATAAGCAAGGGAATTACAATATAGATCGATTAAGAGATAAAAAGATCTTAAATGATTTTACGTCAGTATTAACCACCGGTCTTCAAAATTCATTATCTCTTTCCATGTCAACTCTAGAAAAACAGTTATAAAAAATGAGATAACAACGATGGCGTGTAAAAACGTCCTCGGCTGTAAAGCAAAAAGATCCCAAGATTGGTTCGCTGATAGCTCAAAAGAGTTACAAGATCAAATTGATGAAAAACGGAAATGTTTCATTGCATGGCAAAAATGATAAATTGAATGTAGCGAAAAGAAATAGTTACGCTTTGATAAAATCTAAAGTGGAACGTGAAACCAGAAAATTACAAAATCAGTGGTGGATTAATAAAATGGCAGATATTCAATTGCTACATGATAAGCATGATATGCGTGCATTCTTTACTGCTATTAATACTGTATATGGCCCTGTATCCAGGCGCAAAACTTTAAGAAGAAGAAGAAGCACTGTATTTCTTATTATTAAGTTATATACACATAAGCATATTAAAATTTAAAAATGAACAATTTACCCGTACCGAAATATAAAACAAAAATTCTTCCCAAGCAAACAAAAATAGTAAAGCTTATATGATAGGCTTATAAATATCAAATGTATAATTTACAGGAAAAATTTATATAAAAAACCTGTTCCAATATATTAGAATAAAATTATAACTTACTCTATCACAATATAATATCTTAAAAATAGGTCTCAGGGGTTAAAGAAAATTTCTATTTAAATAAATTCGGAATGAAAAACGCAGCACCTACATTCTCATTAGATCCTCGAAACTTATAACCATCGGTGAAAATCTGAATATATTTAGGATACTTTGTTTCACTAATAGAATGAAATGAGAACTGACTATTTCAAGTGGTAAATTAAGTTTAATTAATTCTTGACAGGTGTGGATATCAATGTTCGAATTAAGTAGACTGACGTCGTAGGGAAGGTTAAAATATATAGGTGGAAAAACAGTAATTATTGCAGGGTTATATGCAATATATCGGGAAATCCGTTTGGCAAGAAGAGGAATTTTGGAGTGAACAAATCCCCAGTTACTGTAAAGGTACAAAATATTATCTAATAGAGCATGATTTGTAAGATTGCAATATTTCGTTAAGAATTTATCTGTCAGGAATATTCTTCTATAGTGTTTTCATGATTTATTTGTCATTCCGATGACAATGATTAGAAAAAAGGCAGCAATTAGTTTTGCTACGACAAAGCTTACTAATATGACCAAATATTAGACAGTTATTACACATGTTTAGTCCGATGATGCTAGGCTCAATTTTACATGAATAGTCTTCTTCTTTGAGTGCCATCTCTGTTAACGAAGGTTGGCTACAACTTCTGAATATTTTCTTCTGTTCCTAGCTAAATATGTATTAGTTCGACTGCCGATTTTCCTGTCCATTTCTCTAAGTTGTTTATCCATGACGTCCGTCTTCTACCTCTGGATCACCGGCCTCCTACCTTCCCTTCCAATATTGTTTGTAATATCTTGTATTTCTGATTACGCATAATATGTCCTCAGTACAATGTTTTTCTCTTTTTTACAATTGCCAGCAGCTCTTTGTTTTGACCCATTCGTTTTAGGACATCTGCGTTCGATATGATCAACGTATGCTATTTTTAGCATTCTTCTGAAAATCCACATTTCAAATACCTGGAGCCGGTTTAACGTTGCTTTCTTTAGCGTCCATGCTTCCGCTCCATACAATAGCACTGAATATACGTAGCATTTTACTATTCTATACCATATATGAAGGCTGAGGTTTTTATTACTGAATAGGGACCTCATTTTTAGAAATATTGCTCTCGCCTGTTCGATTCGAATCCTAATTTCTATATCTGGATCGGTATTTTCTGTTATATAACACCCAAGATATTTAAATTTGTCTACTTTCTCCACCGGGCTTCCATGTATTTTTATTTTTGGTTGTATGCCCTTTTTTTGCTCAGTACCATAATTTTCGTTTTTTGTGTGTTTATTTTCAGTCCCAACTTATCTCCTTCGTATACTATTTTATCTAGGAGGCTTTGTAATCCGTGTTCACTGTGTGCAATTATTGCCGTGTCGTCCGCATATCTAAGATTGTTTATCGGAATTCCATTTATCTTAATTGCTCCTTTAGCACCTTCTAGAGCTGTTCCTAGGCATTTTTCTGCATAGATATTGAAGAAGGTTGGAGATAAATCACATCCTTGTCGTACCTCTTTATTGATATTTATATATTCTGTAAGTCCACTGTTCTTACTGCTGCTAGTTGCTTCCAGTATAATGATGTAATTATTTTGATATCTTCATAGTCGAATCCGGCTATATTCAGAACTTTTATTAGTTCCCAGTGTCTTACTGAATCAAATGCCTTGTAATAATCTAGAAAGCATATAAATAGGTCTCTGTTTTGTTCTGTACATCGCTGACCTAACACATTAAGACTGAACAGTGCTTCCCTAGTGCCTAATCCATTTCGAAAGCCAAACTGCGTGTTAGATATTTCTTCATTGCAGTTGTTGTAAATTCTTCTATGTATTATCTTTAAAAATACTTTGAGTACATGGCATGTCAAACTTATTAATCTGTAATCTTCACATTTTTTTACCGTTGCTTTTTTCGGAATAGTTACAAAAATAGAATGGAGCCAATCAGATTGTTTCGTACACTTGATTGGAAAAATGAACTAGTAAATCTAAGTTTTCATCATCAATTAACTTGATTATCTCGGCGTTTATACCATCTGGACCGGGTGTTTTCCCATTTTTCATTTTCTTAATAGCCCATTCAACTTCTGATTTCAGAATTGGTCTATCTATTTTATTAACTACTCTATCTTCCATCATACTAGGTCTTTGATCATTGAAAAGCTCGTATACGTATTGTTTCCATTCAGATTTTATTTCCATAAGTTCTGTTATCATTCTACCACTATTGTTAATCAGTGTGGGTATCATTCTTGTTCTGTATATAATCCTGATATTTCTTTTACTTTTTTATGTATATTGAAATTATAATTTTTTCTCTGTAGCTCTTCTAATTCTTTGCATCACTCCTCCATCCATGTTTCTTTGGCCTTCCTGCATTTTCGCCTTATTAATCTTTTTAAGCGTTTGTATTCAGATTTGGACGTTTGCTTTGCTATTCTTCTTTCCTCTATTAGATCAAGTATTTCATCCGTTATCCACGTTTTTTCCTTTGTTTAGTATCCCGTTTCAATTGTTGCGTGGTTACTGCGTCCACCGTTTCCTTCAGAAATTTACATGTCTTATTCAGTCGTTGTACTTCATTAATGCCCGTGTGATCTTCGCACGCGTCATAATTGCTTGTTTTGAACTCCGCTAATTTATCATTCAATTCCATGGTTATTTTTTGTTTTCGCTTCGTTTATGACAGCAATGACATATCTGGTCTTGTATATATATATTTTTCTCCAGTTCAGTTTTAGTTTTATTCTCATTACTAATAGTGAATGATCACTGGATACATCTGCACCCGGCATAGTAGTAACAGATATACATCCATTTCTAAAACGTCTATTAATTAAGATGTAATCAATTTGGTTCCTGACTACGTTTCCAGGTTTATCCTGTGGAGATTTCCATGTGTACAATCTTCTTTTCGGTAGTTTGAACCACGTGTTAGTTACTACGAGGTTATTCTCTTGACAAAACTGTATTAATCGATCTCCACGTTCATTTCGTTTTCCGAGGTCAAAATCCCCGACAACATCATCCATTCTGCCGTTCCCAATTTTGGAGTTGAAATCTCCCGTTATAATTGTTATTTCATGTGCTTTTGTATGTTTAAGTAAATTCTCTATATCATTATAAAATCGATTAATTTCTTCCTCTTGTTTATCTGCTGTTGATGCATATATTTGTATCAGGTTCATATTGAAAGGTTGCCCTTTTAGCTTCATTAATAGCATCCGGTCATTGTACGGTATGAAGCTAACAACTTTCTGGGAGATATAGCTATCTACTAATATACCAACTCCATTCCTATGTTCCTTATCATTGTTGCCTACATAGTATGCTTCCATTCCATCTATTGCGCATTTACCGCTACTAGGTCATCTCATTTGTTTCACGCATACTATTGACATTCCATGTACCAATTTTCAATCTTTTCACAATTTTTGAATTCTTCCTTCTTGGTCGTGAATTATCTATTGTTCTTTCGTTCGCGATATTGGCGGAGGTTTGCAGGTTGACGACCTGAGGAGCCCGCTGTATCCTCATACCGGGTCTGGCATATATGGGTCCACCTGAACCAGTAACATTCGCTATATCTGTATTATTTGTATTCATGGTTGTTTCCTGGGAAGTTTAATGCGGTGGTTTTCCGTTGCCTTCCGCATGATTTTCTGTTGGGGTTTACTCCCTTAGCCTGTGGGTAAACACCAGAACCGCAAGGCAGCGGTTTTGTTTTTTGTTAGGGTTGTCTCCCTTAGCCTTTGGATCAATATCCTAACAGCAAGGCAGCGGGCTGTTACTGAGGAGGTAACGATTTTAGGTTTTTACGGCGACCTAAACCCGCCGAGGGAGAGTCAGTCATAGGATTTATGCGGATTTTTAATAGCCAGTTCCTCAAGCTGGCCATCTGCATCCTCGTGTCTCCTACCCTGTCCCTACTGGAATCGCCTGCTTGAGGCTTTCCACCAGTAGCCGCTCTTGGTCCGCGACTGCTTATTTGACTAATGTCTTATTAGCAATTAACCTACATATCTGTAGGTCGTTCCACTATCCGCCACCTGTGGTCGCGCCCCATACCAGTTAGAGCTCTGGTCCCCAGAGGGTACAAAGTACCCCCTGGGGGGACATGAATAGTAATCAAATAAATTGTCGCAGAATTTTATTTTAATGAGAAGAATTGAAGAAAAAGAACCATTTTTTTTTATTGTCTGGGTATGTTGAGGCTATTTTAGTGTTTACCGTATGGGAAATCAGGTGTCGTTCGGAAAAATACATGTCGTCTCTTGTATGGGAGTATTTTGTATCAAGTTCTGTTTATTGTAAGTGTGACTTCTTTTTAAATCGGGTTTTAGTATGAATTTACCCAGTGTTAACTAAAATTTCAATATAGACACAGTATACAGAAAGATGACAAAACACATAGGAAAAACGTGCTTATATATTAATTTTTTATGTACGTACATAGCTAGCCGGTGCTGCAAGGTTGTTATTGTTATTCAGAACCAATAGGTAGGCGGTACGAGAGAAGATATTTAACTGAACAGGTTATCCGAATTAAGTTTCGAAATGTTATCTATTAATATTAATAATCCAATTTGGTTTGTAGATGGAATGTTTTTTATCATCAGTGTTTTTTGAATATTTCCCCCTCCTCTTAAAAAAAAATAAAAGAATAAAGAAATCTTCATAACTGATATAAAGATGAACCGCGTGATTAGCATCAGCTGTAGTTCTGGCATGTATTAGTATATGGTGAGAGAGAGATTAAAGATGACTAGGGAGGTTATTGTGGTTGAAGCGAAGTCTGACAAGAAAAACCAAAGTGGGTGATTCTTAGGAGAATTAATGGATTTGGTGGGGAGATTAGGTTGGTTAGATTTGTAGAAATTAGACCGTCTGTTACAGAGTGTAGACTTCATCGATGAACACCTTCGCGCGTGAATAAAATTAAGTAAATAAGAATAGAATGAGGATGCCTGAATTATTACAACGGTTTTTAATACGATACCAGACATGCAGCGTAAGGAAAAAGTTATATATCTAGGAGTACTGCTTACAAATAACGTTGGATGTGAAAAGGAAATAAAAGGAACATTGGGAATTGTAAAAAGTGCAATAGCAAGACTAAATAAAATATGGAAAGACCGTAATATATCTAAAGAAGTTAAAAAGTATTTCATGAAAACGTACCTACGGATCTGAATATTTGACGTTAAAAAGATCCATAAGATTCATGCGACAGTAGATAGATATTTTTGAGATGATAGCCTACGGAAAAATGATGAGAATATCGTGGAAAGCGTTTCGGACGAACAATTCTATGTTGCAGCAATTAAACATTCCATCAATCCGGAGATTAGTAATCGCAATACAACGTCACTGCTTTAAATTTTTTGGCCATTTCGACGTAATGGTTTAGAGAAAAAAAATTATTCAAGGAAAAGTATTGGGAAGTCGGAATCGAGGAAGATCTCCCTTACGATTCGTCGATTATATTAAAAACAACTAACAAAATTACAGATAAATGAAATCATGCGTAAGGCTATCGCTTAGCGTGGAGAAATGTTACGAATCATTTTTCTTCTTGACTGCATGTGTTAACGACATGTGGAATCAGATTAACGCATATTAAATGAATAAATAAATAAATAAGAAAATAAAATTTATGAATTAAATAATAAGAGAAATATAATTATTCTTCGTGAATTTAAAAATCTGAAAAAATTAATGCGAGTTTTTGAATACTCTTTTTCTTGTATACGAGGAACATTACGTACGTGCACATTTATTATCCGTTTTATTTTTTATTTTTTTTAAAAAAGATAATAACGTGATTAACTGTCCGTTATTCTTATAAATAAATAAATAAGAAAATAAAATTTATTAATTAAATAATAAGAGAAATAAAATTATTCTTCGTGAATTTAAAAATCTGAAAAAATTAATGTGAGTTTTTGAATAATTTTCTTTATTGTATACAAGGAACATAACATACGTACGTACACATTTATTATCTCTGTTTATTTTTTTTTTTAAAGAGATAATAACGTGATTAACTGTGCGTTATTCTTAAAAATAAATAAATAAGAAAATAAAATGTAGTAATTAAATAATAAGAGAAATATAATTATTCTTCGTGAATTTAAAAATCTGAAAAAATGAATGTGAGTTTTTGAATAATTTTCTTTATTGTATACGAGTACGTACGTACACATTTATTATCCGTGTTTATTTTTTATTTTTTTTTAAAGAGATAATAACGTGATTAACTGTGCGTTATTCTTAAAAATAAATAAATAAGAAAATAAAATTTATTAATTAAATAATAAGAGAAATATAATTATTTTTCGTGAATTTAAAAATCTGAAAAAATGAATGTGAGTTTTTGAATAATTTTCTTTATTGTATACGAGTACGTACATACACATTTATTATCCGTGTTTATTTTTTATTTTTTTTTAAAGAGATAATAACGTGATTAACCGTGCGTTATTCTTAAAAATAAATAAATAAGAAAATAAAATTTATTAATTAAATAATAAGAGAAATAAAATTATTCTTCGTGAATTTAAAAATCTGAAAAAATGAATATGAGTTTTGAATAATTTTCTTTATTGTATACGAGTACGTACGTACACATTTATTATCTGTGTTTATTTTTTTTTTTTAAAGAGATAATAACGTGATTAACTGTGCGTTATTCTTAAAAATAAATAAATAAGAAAATAAAATGTAGTAATTAAATAATAAGAGAAATATAATTATTCTTCGTGAATTTAAAAATCTGAAAAAATTAATGTGAGTTTTTGAATAATTTTCTTTATTGTATACGAGTACGTACGTACACATTTATTATCCGTGTTTATTTTTTATTTTTTTTTAAAGAGATAATAACGTGATTAACTGTGCTTTATTCTTAAAAATAAATAAATAAGAAAATAAAATTTATTAATTAAATAATAAGAGAATTATAATTATTCTTCGTGAATTTAAAAATCTGAAAAAATGAATGTGAGTTTTTGAATAATTTTCTTTATTGTATACGAGTACGTACGTACACATTTATTATCCGTGTTTATTTTTTATTTTTTTTTAAAGAGATAATAACGTGATTAACTGTGCGTTATTCTTAAAAATAAATAAATAAGAAAATAAAATTTATTAATTAAATAATAAGAGAAATATAATTATTTTTCGTGAATTTAAAAATCTGAAAAAATGAATGTGAGTTTTTGAATAATTTTCTTTATTGTATACGAGTACGTACATACACATTTATTATCCGTGTTTATTTTTTATTTTTTTTTAAAGAGATAATAACGTGATTAACCGTGCGTTATTCTTAAAAATAAATAAATAAGAAAATAAAATTTATTAATTAAATAATAAGAGAAATAAAATTATTCTTCGTGAATTTAAAAATCTGAAAAAATGAATATGAGTTTTGAATAATTTTCTTTATTGTATACGAGTACGTACGTACACATTTATTATCTGTGTTTATTTTTTTTTTTTAAAGAGATAATAACGTGATTAACTGTGCGTTATTCTTAAAAATAAATAAATAAGAAAATAAAATGTAGTAATTAAATAATAAGAGAAATATAATTATTCTTCGTGAATTTAAAAATCTGAAAAAATTAATGTGAGTTTTTGAATAATTTTCTTTATTGTATACGAGTACGTACGTACACATTTATTATCCGTGTTTATTTTTTATTTTTTTTTAAAGAGATAATAACGTGATTAACTGTGCTTTATTCTTAAAAATAAATAAATAAGAAAATAAAATTTATTAATTAAATAATAAGAGAATTATAATTATTCTTCGTGAATTTAAAAATCTGAAAAAATGAATGTGAGTTTTTGAATAATTTTCTTTATTGTATACGAGTACGTACGTACACATTTATTATCCGTGTTTATTTTTTATTTTTTTTTTAAAGAGATAATAACGTGATTAACGGTGCGTTATTCTTTGATTGATTGTTGAATGTATCTTTAATGCTCTTCCTTCGAAACTCATCTTAATCCATACCATTTTTCTTTTTAACGCGTGTCGAACATGGTCAATTCCGACCGCGAACAATTAATTTCGAATGCTAAATCGTTTAATATTACAAGTCGGAGAGGATACAATTTTTGTGCTTATGTATTTAAAATTTGAAAGAACAATATTCAGTTATAATTGTTTCGAATTTTTCGACCAAAAGTCAACTTGATAAATATTCAAAGGTCGACTTTATGCGTTTTTATTAATGTTGCGAATATACTATCGTTGTTAATAGTGCGTATTTTCTTAATACATCGATGTACATTATTATTATTATTTTTTTGATAAGGCCTAAAAATTAGCAGGCGATAGCTGAATAATGATAACGAAATAATCGAAAATTAACCGGTGAAATAAGTAGGCTAAACTAACTGAAAATACACCAACTGAATATTTTCTAAATAAATGACATAAAACAACAACAAAAATGCAAATATCGTGAAACGTTATTTTTCAAAATTGATCGTTACTAAAGTAAGATTCGACCTTTTTCATTTTTTTAAGTATTATAAATCATAATTTTATATATTTATATATACTAGCTGACCCGGCGAACTTCGTATCGCCCCACAATCAATATAAATGTATAAATTTATTAGCTGAAACGCGGTTTTTTCGTTTCATCCGATAGATCGCTTTATTGTTAATCATGTGAATCATAATTATCAACAAAAATCAGTTTTATTTTCATTGTAGTGCTTTGTGATATACGATGTTTTTCGTTTGATAACCTGGCGCATAGACAAACAAATCTGATGGTTTTCCAACACGGGAACAGGCAACATACAATTGACCATGTGAGAAACATGGGTTTTCCAAATTAATATCACAAACACTTATCTGATAGTTTTCCAACACGGGAACAGGCAACATACAATTGTCCATGTGAGAAACATGGGTTTTCCAAATTAATACCACAAACACTTAATGATTGCTCCTGGGACTTGTTTATGGTCATAGCAAAAGCAAGCCGCACTGGAAACTGTAGTCGTTTAAACTCAAATGGCACATCAGTCGGAATCATTGGGATGCGCGGTATGAGAACATCTTCTCCTTTATACTTTCCCTTTAGTATAGTTGCTTCTATCACGTTGTTTAGTAATTTTTTTATCGCTAAACGTGTGCCGCTGCAAAGACGCGGTTGGTTGATATTTCGCAACATTATAACTACCGATCCAACCTTTAGAAGATTGTGAGGTGGCAATCCTGGCAAATCCAGTGAGTTTAAAAATTCCGGTGGATAGTTGACTACATCATCTTGGTTAGTAGCTGAATCAACTGATTTATATATCCTCGATTCGCCTGTAATTTGTTCTTGAATTTTGAAATTTAATTCATTTACATCTATGTTCTTTGCAGCCAATATAGCTCGTTCGCTCAACCAATCATGGTTTTTGTAATTTTCAGCAACATCTGGAAACACCTTCTGAATAAGTTCATCTTTTGATCGAGTTAATTGACAAAAACTTTCAGGAAAGTTAATGCAGCCAGTCAACATGTCTCTAGGAAATTTGCCATTACCAATGTCAATGAGTTGTTTAGAGAATATGTTTCCAGATTGGTCATTTTGCAATTCAACACGCATATTCTTGCTTAAATGAAGTACTTTGACATGTTTCCACAAATTGGAGGACTTTAGACATGCATTGAGTTCATCAGCTGGCGTTGATCGTGGAATCACTGGCAATGTTTGACGAAAATCACCTGCTAATATAAAATCATGGCACCACCAAATCGGTTATGATTGTTCCGTAGATCTTTTAAGGTTCTGTCTAAAGCCTCCAAAAATTTTTTATGTGCCATCGTGCATTCATCCCAAACAATCAATTTACATTACTGCAAAACCTTTACCATTGCAGAGTTCTTCGAAATGTTGCAGGTTGGAGTTTCATTGCTTTGAACATTTGATATCAATTTTAGTGCTGAATGGGCCGTTCGACCACCTTCAAGCAAAGTTGCTGCAATTCCCGACGAAGCGAGTGCAAGTACAATTTTATTTTGTGAGCGAATTGTTGCTAATATTAATGAAATCAAAAAAGTTTTTCCTGTACCACCTGGTGCATCCAAGAAGTAAATGCCTCCAGTTTCATCATTTGTTACTTTCATAAGAACATCAAATACATACTTCTGTTGTTCATTCAACAGTGGAAGATTTGTTTGAATTAATTCTTTCAAAGTGTTGAGATCATACAGTTTTTCTCGGTGCAACTCTTGGTTAAAAGAATCATACATTGGACGATTGGGCGCGGCCAGGCCTAATTGAATTAATAGTTTGTTTGACATCATCAAGCACATGTCCTCAATTGAAATCAATGCTTCGTTATAAATTTCTTCACTGATTTGTATATTTGGATTTTATATAATTCTCCATATAGTTTTTGGAAGCTCGCTAACTTCTATTCGTATGACATGACCTATCCAACGTAATTGCGTCATGAATTCTTCTACGGTTCTACATCCACTATGTCGAAGATATCCAAAAATTGTGGCAGAAATCGTCGTTTAAAGTGTTCTAGAATTCTTATTTGTCTTCGGTATGAAATTAATGTTTCGCTTTCATCAAAAAGATTCGGAAATTCTCAATCGCTAGTTTTAAATTTCTTGTTTAATTCAGAAATTAATGCGCATGCGCATTTGCGTAATTGATTATTGACGATCGTCGTTATCTCTAATGGTCGTCGACGTTCGTGTTTTGTGTTCCGTAATTATTCATTAAATCATTAATATATTTCTCGTAATATGTAGATATACTCGGAGGCATCGCTTTTTCATCGAATCATATCAGATCGGTGAGATAATACCGTTTTATTTATTTTTATCTTTATTACATATTATTGTTGTTGTCGTTACTATTACTATATTATTCCGTATCATAATTTTCTGTATTATACGCTACGTTTAGGTTTATTAAAGTATAGTCTATATATATTTACACATATATACAAGCGCGGGCTACTGTTGTCGATATGAAGACGTCGGTAGCTACGCAAACCCATACACAAGAACCGGTTTATACGTCGACTGGTACACGCATACAACACAATGAAATGTCACAAATTTATACTAACCAAATCATGCAACCGGCTAGATTTACTCCGTCATTTATAAGTCCGCACGATATGGCAGGACCACCAACGGGTATTCCCACCACGCAGCCCGTAATCACACAGTCTGACAAAAATTTACAATACTTACAGCCAAGTTATAATTACGTAGATAATCAAAATAGTATCAACAACCAATATTTCCCTCTCCTACACGAAAACAGTTCCAAAGGGGAAAGTGAAAATGCCAGTGGCGAAGAAATCGTTATGAGTGAGAATAATCACGAGAATGATTGGCAAAAAGTTAACGTGAAAAGGGGGAAAAAACGGCAGTCAGTTATTGTTAAGGATGATAATAAGAAACATGCTAAAATGACACGCAATAGATACGAGGCCCTTCCAACTGACGATGAAAATGATACCGATGAAGAAAGCAATGCGGCTATACAAACAAATTCAACAAATATTCCTACTCCATCTATTCCTAAACCACCTCCTATTTTCGTACATGGAGTGCAAAATGTCAAAAAAATGCAGGAAAAAATAGAACTAGTAATAAACAAAGCTGATTACTATGCAAAAGCGCTGACAGATCGGGTGGTTAAAATTAATGTACGCTCTCCGGAAGAATACCGCAAGTTAACGCGAGTCTTTAGAGAAGAAAATATTATTTTTCACACCTACCAAATGAAACAAGATAGAGCTTACAAAGTTGTGATCAGGCATTTACACTTTTCAATCGATCCAATGGTCATAAAAGAAGAATTAGAATCGCATGGGTTTAAAGTTCGCAATGTTCATAATGTGAGGCAGTATCAGACAAAAAAACCGTTGCCATTATTCTTCATAGACCTAGAACCAACAACAAACTGTCGAGAGATATATAATTTAAAATCACTGTGTAATACAATTATTAAAATAGAATCGCCTAAAAAGAAAGCATCAATGCCTCAGTGTCTGAACTGTCAACAATGGGGACATACGAAAGCCTACTGTACACGAGCGCCAGTATGCGTGAAATGTGGAGATGGACATCGAACCTACGAATGCAAAAAGGACCCACAATCACCTCCTACATGCGGACTATGCGGTGTATCTCATCCCGCGAATTATAAAGGTTGTGAGATATATCAAAAATTAGTACAAAATAAAACAAATCTCAAACTTAGAGCGAGTCAACCTATCAAACAAAATTATCGACGACCATCTGTAAGCTATTCACAAGTTATTAATGCTAACACCTCAGGTCAGATGAATAATACTACAGCAAATATGAACCATGTAGGAATTTCCGGGCAAATCTCCGACAGTAATAGATCGTCGAGTAATCTAAATGTAGAGGGACAAAATGTGCCTACGGTGAATTTGGCGGAGTTTCTGAACGAATTTAAGGCAATATTCCGCCAATTAGCTAAGCAAAATAGCATGATGTTATCCATGCTTACCACGTTAGTTCAAAAACTAATCAAATAATGCCCAGGTATCTAAGGGTTGCTCAGTGGAACGCGAATGGCTTGAAAAATCATGAAGCCGAAGTTGAATTGTTCTTAAATATTAATTCAATCGATGTAATTTTAGTTTCTGAAACTCACCTTACTGATAAGGATAATTTCAAAATAAATATTCGTGTACACACCCCTCGGGAAAATCGCATGGTGGTTCAGCAATACTAATAAAAACTGACATTGTACATCATGAATTAAATCAGTTTAAAGAGGAGTATCTACAGGGAGCTAGTATTAGCATACAGATGATGGGTGGCCAGCTTGTGTTATCAGCTGCTTATTGTCCGCCACGACACAAGACAACGACAATCGAATTTAGCAAATACATAAAATATTTGGGTAGTAAATTCGTTTCTGGAGCTGATTGGAACGCCAAACATACAGCGTGGGGCTCCAGGTTAACGACAACAAGGGGGCGTATGCTGAAACAAGCACTGGAAAGTCATAATGTTAAATACATATCAACGGGGGAACCGACATATTGGCCAACCGACAATGGTAAAATACCGGATCTGCTGGATTTTTTCATTACAAAAGGAACTACTAGTTATTACTCAGAAATAAACTCTTCTTTCGATCTTTTTTCGGACCACTCTTGTATCATTCTAACGTTTGGCGATTCGGTTATATGTCGCGAGGAAAAAATATATTTGTGTAACCACAAAACAGATTGGGAATCATTTAGGGAATACTTAGATACCAAATTAAATCTAAAAATTCCATTAAAAAGCGAAATTGACATCGAGAATGCCGTACGGTATCTAACTAGGGAGATACAAACAGCAGCCACGCTGAATACTCCAGTTAATACTTACAAAAAATGTAATAATTATCCGCTATCAGTCCGAAAGCTAGTCTTGGAAAAGAGAAAGTTTAGACGAAGGTGGTTCCAAACAGGGAATCTTTGGGATAAAAAATTTTTCAACAATAAAGTAAAAGAATTAAAAATGTTATTAGCAGAAATTAAAAACAAAACCTTTAATAGCTATTTAAATAAACTTTCACCCCTAGCAATAGATGACTATTCCTTGTGGAAGTGCACCAAAAATATTAAACGGTCCAATACACATATTCCTCCGATAAAAATGGGCGAGAGATGATAAACAGAAGTCAGATTTATTTGCTCAGCACCTGGTAACCGTGTTTCAGCCAAACATAACGGCTAGCACGGACAGGGAAATATACGACTATATAAATAGTCCATATGAATCATCTTCTTCGATTAAGTTAGCCTCACCTTCTGAGGTGAAATGTTTACTTAAAACGTTGAAAAAGAAGAAAAGTCCGGGTTTCGACTTAATAAGCGCTGAATTATTGAATGAACTTCCGCGAAAAGCTATAGTATTACTGACTTATATATGTAATGCAATATTTCGCGTACAATATTTTCCAGTACAGTGGAAATTCGCGCAAATTATAATGATTCCGAAACCTGGCAAAGATCCGTATTCTGTTTCATCTTATCGTCCGATCTCTTTGTTGCCTGTTTTGTCGAAGGTAGTAGAAAAATTAATATTAAAAAGATTACAGCCTTACATACAATCCAATGATATAATTCCGCAACATCAATTCGGTTTTATAAAACACCATTCCACCACTGATCAATTACATAGGGTGGTTAGTATAATTGAAAATAGCTTAGAAACCAAAAAAAAGTATGTACCGCGGCATTTCTCGATGTTCAACAAGCTTTTGATAAGGTTTGGCACGATGGTCTATTATATAAACTGAAACGTCTATTGCCGAAAAATTTTTACCTGTTGTTGAAATCATACATAGAAAATCGCCACTTTCAAGTGCGTTATAAACATACCTATTCAGAAATACATCCTCTTTTAGCAGGCGTTCCCCAAGGTTCTGTGCTGGGCCCCACGCTGTACTTGTTATACACGGCTGATTTCCCTACAATGGAAAATGTACAGCTGGCTACATTTGCGGATGACACTGCACTGCTCTCAACACACACGGATCCGAAGATAGCTAGCAGTAACCTACAGAAAGCTCTTACTAAGGCGGAGATATGGTTTAAAAAATGGAAAATTGGAATTAATGAAAACAAATCTGTCAATATCCATTTTACCAACAGAAAAGTTACACCCCCACCTGTCAGGATTAATAGCACCGATCTGTCAGTGCGATCAACGGTCAAATACTTAGGATTACACCTGGATAGCCGATTAACATGGAAACATCACATACAGATGAAGAAAAAAGAATTAGATATTCGTGTTAAAAAAATGTACTGGCTGATAGGGAGAAACAGTGTACTAACGACAGATAATAAACGTTTAATATATACGGTGGTTCTAAGGCCTGTCTGGACCTATGGGGTGCAACTTTGGGGTTGTGCTAGACCATCAAACCTGAAAATAATACAAACGTCACAAAATAAAATTCTTCGGATGATAACCAAAGCACCCTGGTATGTAACAAATCTAACGTTGCATCGAGATTTACGTATAGATTATGTGGCCGAGGTCATAAAAGTTCACGCTAAAAGACACGCAAGAAGACTTGATAGCCACCCGAATACTTTTGCTAGGGGATTGCTTGATACCACCGGTGACATAAGGAGACTAAAACGTCAGAAACCGCATGATCTCGTTTAGGGTCGTCGTAATCGGGTAGGTATCGCTGGATACTTGTCCCCTCATGCTCAATTCTTTTAAACGTACTGCTAAATGTCCTTGGTGGACAGCTCGCAGTATTATAAATCATTAAAAAAAAAAAAAAAAAAAAAAAAAAAAAAAATTGCGTAATTTCGAAATTGCTGTCGATGCACGGTTGAGTGTGTAGTTTCTGCGTCTAACTTTTCTGTAGACGAAATATAACTTCCCGGTTGAACACCTTCTACGGACGTCACCTATTTGTAGCAGAGAACTCTGAGAGCCTTCATTTTAGCCACACATTAATCATCAGTCCTAGTCTTTCGTATACCGAATTGTTGAAGCGCAACAAAATACTTTCTTTAAATTACGTTGAACCATCGCACAATTGTCAGCATAACAAATATCTATAATGTAACAACTAATTTCGACTTTTCCCTGAGCCGTTTTGCCGTCTAGGCGAAACTTTATACCGATACCACGCTGCATTAGTTAAAAGGATCATGAACGCAGTTGTAAAACATGTATTTTACATGAAAACTTGATGTGGATTGCTGTCCGTATACAATATTACGTACGTCGTTGGAGAAAGTGGAGAAGATTAAGTTAATTAATTTTGTCGGATATGTAATTTGTTAAAATTATAGATTTTCTAAAATCATTTGGCGCACATTTTCTGCTAATCATATTTTCGTATTATTTTATGAACTAATTACGTTTCGTCAAATATATGCCAAGCAAGTGCGTGAAATGTGGTTTTAGATCATGAAAGTCGGGAATGCGTAACAGTTCAATCTAAATGTGCAAGTTGCAACAACTTGTCGCACGCCGCGAATGATAATGATTAGTCCGGAAGAACTTTTCCTCACGAATTCAGTCCAAACGGGACAGAATAATCACCAATTCTGGTCAAGTTTTTAAATATCATATATACTAGAAATAATGTTAATTCTAATTTAAGCAATAATACTTGTAATGTTTTTCCTAGTATATCGTATGCTGAGACTGCAGTAATAACCCTGCGAATGAAGAGGAAGATAATTCCTCTTCGCTTCTTGAAATATTTAATTTAGTTAAGAATTTAAATATTAGTAAAATTCTCACTGTGTCATTAAACGGATTAGTAGAAAGTTGTCTATAGTAATTATTAAAATTATGATTTTTGAAAGTTTTTTGCAATACTTTTAGAAACTAATAAATATAATGACCCCTATGTAATACTACTAATGATATTTCCATAGTCGGTTGGAATGCGAATTATCCCCAAAAAAATTCATGAATTCGTTCACTTTTTGTCGGAGAATAAAGTAGATATCGCTGCTATATGCGAAACTAAACTCGATAATAAAATCCCCTTAAAATTTCGGTTTATCATATAGATTAGACAAAAGCAGGCGTAACGAAGGGGTCGCTATTCTCGTACATAACAGGATTGAACACGATGTATTGCCTTTTATACATCTAAAATCTTTTTGTGCAATAGGTGTTGAAATACAGATTGATCACAATTTTGTTAATATAATACGCGTTTATCGTAATCCTATGAAATTTTTAGATGACGATTTAAAATTTTTATTTCATAAATTTACTTCGCTTATTCTTGTAGGCGACCTTAATTATAAACACAGGTGGAACTGTTTTAATAAGTATAGTTTAAATTCTTCATTAATGTTGATGTATTGGAGAACAGTGATTTCGTGAATTAACAAAAAAAATAAAATAAAACAAAGTTATTCACTATAAAAAATATTTTATTAACGCAAAGCTTTTCGACAATCACGTCATTTTCGAGCATATACAAAAAACCAATGTATACGCTTGAAAATGACGTGATTGTCCTTTGCGTTAATAAAATAATTTATACAATGATTAATTTTGTTTTTATTTTGATTTGTTAAGTAATTTATTTTTTAAATTGCCGGTTTAGCGATGCACTTATCTTTTAGCTTTTTTATATTTCTCCGCTGAATTCCGTGTGCTTCTTCATATTGCGGTTTTTTTTTTTTTATATTCAAGTAGTTTTAAAATTTCATTTTGGCATTCGGTATATCTGAGCACTTATTCATTTTCATGCCACAGATTTATTTTCCCGCAATTAAAAGCAGTTCTTTGATGCAGATCCCAAATTTTCAACGGTTTACGTCATCTATTATATAATTTGAAAGGATTTCTCTTGTTTTCATTAAAAAGTCAATTTGTTTGTATTTTGTGTTTAGCGATGAAGTGTTTACTTTGATTATATTAAAGTAACGTAAATTAGAAATAGAGCTCTTTCTAAAAACTCACTACATTGATATACTGCTCATCTAGGAAACTCATTTTACAGAAATAAAACAGTTTTTAATATTCCCGAACTACGATGTGTACGTCTTCGGCCAGATAATAAAGCTCGCGGTGGTAGTGCAATTAATATTAAAAATAAAACAGAAACAAAAACAATCAAGCATTACGAGAGGAGAAAAATTATTCAGGGAATTGGGAGTGCCTTTTGAATGAGTTTGTGAGCAAGTAGGGTTATTGAATGATCACATTGACAATTGAGTTTGAACCGTATTAATAATAAAAGAGCAATGCATACTTTGAAATATATCATTTAACGGTAGGCAGTGGGGAGAAAGAGTATTCTGAACTATTACTTGAGCTATGCTGTAAGAAATCTGTGATATTTCATTCCCACCTGATTTAACTTGTTACGCCTCACCTCTCATATAAGTTCTTAATTTGTAATATGTCAATTAATTTTCTTTTCACATGTTGACGCGTTTAATTTTGGCGTTTACAGAGAGAAGATGACTCCCATATTCTATATAGTAATCCCCAATTTCATAACTTGCATCGACTAAGTCAATCTCTACTATTAACTAATTATTCATTTTCTCGAGACTAGTATATCTTTTTCTTTTCTTCAATATATCTTCATACGTTTATGAACTGGGAATTTGTAAAGTCACTAACTTGTCTAGGAAAAACCAAAAATAAGTTACAAATTCTTAAAAATAGGGTAAGAAGAATAAGAGCTTGGTATAACTGTAGTTTATGATTATCAGGAAGATGAACATTTAAATACAGATATTCTTGGTATCAGGCACACTGTTCTGATATTAGAAAACGTGTAGTCGACGACCATCATATCTACTATATTAGGAATGACGAACAAAATCGTTAAAGCCAAGTAGGATTCATAGTTAATTCGGACGTCAATAAACGCGTAGAATATTTGTTCATATTTTAACTCAGTGACAAACTTATTATTACCAACTTCATACAAACGCTCCTCCTTCTGCTTCAACTGAGGCCGGAATTGAACGATTTTATGTACAAATTCAGTCAGCTTTATCATTATTAAATAAAGTTATCATACTAATGAGGAATCACATGAGTTTGTTGTTGTCGGTGAATATAGGTGTATGCAATGTACTACGATAGTGTCAGGACGAAAATTTTATCGTTACAAAATCGTTTCTTTTTCAAAAGCACGTCGACCGTACGCATGCGCGAATTATATTATAAATTTAATTAATTTCTACGTTAGACGGAAGTAGTTTTTATTTATTTATATTTTCTTGCACTTTTACGCTGTGTTAATACATTTTATATTGCTGATTGTCGGATTATTTCATAAATGCTAATTTTCGATTCGTTAATTTTTGAAAATTGTACGCCTAAATGACTATTTTTCACATATTTTTATATTTTATTATTTTTTTTTATGTCCACTTTTTAATCGCTTAATAGCCGAAAGTTTTTTTTTTTTAATTTTTGTAATAAAAGAAAAAAATCTTTTAGTAGTTTCAACTTTTTCTTGTTGTTTAAAAGACTGATTAATCGTAAACATCTTACAGATGCACCTTTAATCTACCGGTGTTCTGTGTGGAATCGTTTAAAAAAAGTACGATTAATTTAAAATGATCATTATGAAATCGTATTATGACGAAGTATACTACAATTAAGGCTGATATTGCCGAGAGAATATGAACTCTCGCTAACAAAAATCCAACAAAAAACATTCTTAACACTTTCAATCGTACATTATTATATTTCCGCGCAAAATTATAAATTTTACTCAGCGGCTTTTCATTATACAATGCTGCTTCCTAGGCGAACTGCGGAAAATTTTCGATGTATTTATATAAATAAATTATTTTCAATAATATCCAGAGATATCCGGACATTTAAGCAGAAAATGAAAAAATTTCGTTAGCGTTATAAAATTACACGTACCGCATAAAATAGTGGACATCGTGACTGCAAATTGCGAAAGCGTCGTACGTATGAAACTCTATAATAATTGCGAATCGTTAGTCCTAATAAACTCTACTTAACTGTTTTGGCTGAATTATTAATTTGAGTAGCGATATACAGCGTCTCTGGTTCCTCTTTTTGCAATGAAAACAAACCAGAGTCTCTCGAATCCAGTTTACGCTCTAATTTATTATTGACAATTGCTCATAAGAGCTCCGGTCCCGTATTCCGAATATTCTTAATATGGTTACGATTATGCTCTTATAAATGTCTGGGATATACAACCGTTTATTTATTAAACGATTAAGTTGAAATACCGCTTATATCTGTCCCAGATTTAACGTTTGTAATCTATGCACTTGCATTATCTCCTTTTTTCTCTCTCTTCCTCTAAATTTATTATCATCGTTACACTCTTTTTGGTTGTAGACGGGTTTGTTTTTCTCGGTATTAGTATTGAGTTTAAAGTATATTTTAATAACGTTATTGTTAAATTTGTAAAATTATTATTATATATATATACATATTGGATAAAGCTCTCGTGTCGGTACTAATTTGTGTGTTTTATAAATAAATGTCTTCTTCTTCTTATATATATATATATATACATATATATATATATATATATATATATATATATACAGGCAGGTATGTATCAGATGTGTGTAAATCATAAGTGTTTAAGTGTTGTCCGCTCATATGCGTACATGAAGCAATTAAGTAGGAGTCGCGTAATTGGTCTCGCAGGAATTTTATCAGCGATCGGTAGAGCTGACCCAACATTTACGGTTCTCTCTCGTGCCAGGTTATAGCGTGGTTGTTAATGATAATAATATTAATAGTCGACAATAATATTAAACGATAATAAAAATAATAATAATTATTATAATAAAAGTAATAATAAAAATGATATATTAATCGTAATATTTAACCGGTGCGAAATGAATTAATATATTTTCTTACGATTTTTTCGAAGTTGGTCCATCAAACGCCATTATTATTTCTTTCCTATCGTTATTATTATTTATTATTATTATTTTCGATTTTGGCCAACTACGGAAAAACCGATGATCATGAGATTTTCCTTCTCCCATGTTCTTTCATCTTCAGGCTATTTTTCTTTCTTCCGTCCACATGTTACTGTTCTTCTTCACGTTTTCAGCAAAACCTTTAAATGCGTTAATTTTTTCTCGGAATTTATTTCTATTATTATTATTATTATTATTATTTTCGATTTTGGCCAACTATGGAAAAACCGATGATCATGAGATTTTCTTTTTCCTTCTCCAATATTCTTTCATCTTCAAGCTATTTTTCTTTCTTCCGTCCACATGTTACTGTTCTTCTTCACGTTTTCAGCAAAATCTTTAAATGCGTTAATTTTTTCTCGGAATTTATTTCTATTATTATTATTATTATTATTATTATTATTATTATTATTATTATTATTATTATTATATATAAAATCTCATTTAATAATAGCGGTAGGACAAGATCAATAGAGAAGACATTACATGTATAAGTAAATCAGCCGAATAATAAAAAAACAGGCTTTGTGTACCCGATCGAATATAATTCCCTACCACGTAGAGGAATTTAAAAATCGATTTAACGAATTATAAACGACGCCCTAAGAAATGAGATTGATAACATTTATTCAGCTTTCACGATTACGTCCTATTTTACACATTACTGAAATTCTGTACACCTGCCTTATTAGTTCTAATCAATTGTACCGCGCTCGAATATTTCTCTTTTTCTACAGTCAGCGTTGTTATATTTATATTAATTTCGATTGTAATCTATTTATTATATGATAATGTGCCTACATCTTTTCCTTATGTATAGTATAATACGAATCTTCTTGTATCGTGAGTTGTTCCGTGACTTTTTATATGAATTTATATTTAATTCTCGCACCGTCTTTATATAATAAGCATTTATCTCATTGGAAAATTCAAGAATTTTAACAGACAGGATTGCTTCCGACTTGATCTAGCAGCGTGGAGAACGATGATTAGTCAATTGGGAACCAATCAGATGTAGTTTTCTCAATATAGTTTCGGTAGTAGCTTGTTTAGGGCGCGGGGTTAGATTAGTTTAGTTCTGATGATGCTCGAATCGTAAACTCGGGTTTATTCATATTTCGTTTTGCTTTTATTAATAAATCGTTTTTTTTTTTTTTTTTGTACGCGGTTATTCCGAAATTATTGTATCTAACTACGTACGTATAATTATAATTTCTATACTCATTGTCGTGTTCTGTTCGACGTACGATATAATTGTTAGTTGCATGGATTGAAATCAATGTGAAATTTTGTGCAACCTCCAGTTTTTCATATCTCTTTCATACACATTCTTATATACATACATGTATATATACGCATATATACATACATACATATGTGCACATACCTACAGACATTTACTTTGAACAACATTATAGGTTTTACCTTTGATCGAAGAATTACTTTTTATATCTATATCTATCTACGTATATATGTAAGTGATTATTAGCAATTTATTTATTAAGAGATAATCATTTAGTCTATATTATCTATATAGAAAACAGACTGCGTTGAGTTTAAAATAATCAAATTCGTAGAAATAATTATTTGGGGATGGATGTTAATATTTCCCATATTTTTTTTCGTTTTTTTTTTTTTTTAAGTCAAATGAACACGGGAACGATGTAATTATATAACGATAAAACCAGCATGAAAAATTGCATATCCCAATTTTGAATTGAAAACTACGACGCGGAATGTTTCAATTCTAAAAATATTTACATATTGAAAATTATCTTTACATTTTCATATTTTCGAATCATTTTATTTAATTACTTCGTACGTTAACGTTTATATTGTTACATCGAAATTAACCCATTCAGGCATTAAATAATTTGTTGCTAGCGCAAGGAACTTGTGTACTTAATTAGTAAATGTGTGTAAGAGTTGTGTAGTTAGAACAAAAGAAAAACAACCAGTATAATATAAAAATAAATAAAAAAAGTTCCCTGCAATGTGTACTTAAAAAAAAAAAAAAATAATATGGAATAAGGGATGAGAAACATAGAGGCCATCAATAGAAATGAGTTTGTGTAAATGAGCATATAAATATTAAAATGCGTATTATACAAAAAAAAAGAAAACAGTATATACACATACCATTTAAAGTGATTAAAATTTAAGATAATTAAAAAAAAAATAGATTGTATACATACACATCTTAATATAGGAAAAAAACCAATTACATTATTAAAAAGACTAAAACAAAATAACCCAGGGAATTGCGTAACAAAATAAACATGATCAAAAATATTTTTAAAGATACTAATTGAAAAACAAATTAAGTATGTATTAACTATAAAAATGGGAAAGTATATCTATGTCATGGGAAAAAATATATTTATAAATAATTATAAAAACAACTTTAAGCAATATTATTAACTATTAATATTGGTAAGTGGAAAAGTGGATGAGGCATATGCAAAAGTTGTAAATTCACGGTTGAATTAATGTTCTAGCATAAAAAAAAGGGCAAAAATTTTACCCACTACTTTTAAACTTTCTTTCCATTTACAATGACATGAATTACACGATTCTGTTTATACAACAGGCTGTGCTCTATATATTTTAAATTTAGTTCTAAGATCCTCAAATAAGAGAAAATCGAACATTAAATGCTCAATATCATCAACAGTACCAGAGGAGTCATCGATGGAAGTGCAAAAGACACACGCCGGACCAGAAGCAAGATGGAACCTATAGAGTTAGGAACCAAACTTACCATGGCCAGAGAGCACCTGGGCAATATAAAAATTAAATATTTTTAAGTTTACATCGTTCCAAAACTTTTGAAAAAAACAAAAAAGTTTTCCTTCCAGTTGAACAACTGTCCCACCTAGCTTTCCAAGAATCAACGAGCGAAGAATGAATATATTTTTTAAAAAGAACACTAGGAAAGGATTACAAGGTAAGCGGATCAACATTAAAGAACTGGAAAAATTTTTATCTCTAACAACTCTAAATTCTGAGACGATGGAGGCGCTAATGACAAAAAGGTCCAGTGGTATTATATTAGATACAACATTAGCAGAAGAAGTGGGACAGGTACGGTATAAACATGAAATACTAAGAAGAAACTTTTTCTGGTACTTATTGATCGAATAGAAAATTCTTTTATTAAAAAATTCTTTTATTGACGTGGATAAGAGAGCCATGTACATAAAGTGACTGAATTAGTCCCCCTATACTGAATGACTCCCTCTCTGTATTTCAATCCAAAAGTATTTGGCTGTAATCTTTCGAGCTTGTGATATATAGAATCACACCTTTTTGTGTATGTGTTCTATTTGGTTAATAAAAGTTTATGGTTATATTTAAGATTATTACTATAGAAAATAGACTGACCATAAATTATATTTAAGTTCTCTTTTTGATCACCAAACAGAATAAAATTGCATTTGGCAGCAGAGAACAACAAACCTAGATCATTGATTGTATTTTCGAGTAATTTACAAACAACTTCAATAAAAAGCAAAATCATAATATTTCTCAACATTAATGATTAAACAGACATCATCACCATAGGAGACTAGCTCAAATCCCTTACAAGTAAATGATAAGAGCTGTTCCATATGATGATGATGAACTCTGGAGTACAAAATATTCCAAAGTGTGGATCCAAGGACAGAACTTTGAGATATTGCACATTCCAGCATCCTGCAGTTAACAGGGTCACCAACTGCCAAGGAAGTATGTCTATTTGAAAAATAATTTATAATAATGTTAATAATATAGGGATTAAAATTATATTAATTCGAAATACCGATAATTGATGACCATCAGCAGCTGTCAAAAGCTCCTTTGATATCGAAAGAAATTACAACTACAGACAAGCCATCATCCAAGGAATGCCTTACACCAGAAACCAGCTTGTAGAGAACATTCTCAGTAGAGATACCGAAAACCAAACTGGTTCTGATGAAAAACAACCTTGTTGTCAGCTTCCTTCAGCAGGTATAATAACCTTCTCATTAAATTTACCTAGCGAATTTAACTGGGAAATAGGGCGACACCGAGATAAACTACTGAGATCTTTGCCAGCTTTAGGTAAAAGCTTAATATTAGCCAGTTTCCAACAATCCGGAAAAAGTTGAAAATAGAGGCATTTATTAAATAGCGTACAAGCAAATCTGGGAATTTAGATTCTATAAATTTAACAACCTTATTATTAATCACTGCAAGCGGCTTTTTTATTTACTAAATTTTTAATAATGGTTTTCACATTATTAAATTTGACTGAAGGAGCGACTGCCCCAAAAGTATGGTAACAAGGTTGTCATTTTGGATATGTGGGAAGAAATGTTTAAGCAAAGCACCACATTTGTCCGCATCACTGAAGAAAATTACATTACAAGATAGGATATCGGGAACAGTAAATTGTTAATTTTTATTAAAAATAAATTTTGTAGGCTATGCAGTGCAGTCCTGCACAAACTTCGTCCACGAATTCAATTTAGGTGTGTCTATTATATAATACCGTTTCTTACGCGAACTGTTGATAATTTTCTATGGCACTTGTATATAGACATTTTTAAAATTGGCTCCTTTCTCGACAACCGGAATATAAAGCAATTTCGTTAGCATCAAAATGTCACGTACCCATATATTAGATATCGTCACTCGAAGGATTAATAAATGCGGGGGATTTAAAAAAAAACACGTTTTAAATTCGAACCGCGTTCGAGCGTGCTCTATTAGCATTTGAGGAAGATGGAAATATGTTTGTTAGTAATATCGCTTCGTTCGGATAGATAGCGTTATATAAATTATCGTACGGAAAGTAAATAAGACGTGCGGAATATTCGTCAGATTAAAAAAAAAAACGGATATTTTGATCATAAAATACGATGAAATTTTTTTGGTTTGTCGCTCGATGGTGCCGATACGATAATATAGGTGTCATTTTTGTTTTTGGAATTGTTTACCGATTCTTACAAATTTATCGGTTAATTTTATGTAAAAACAAATTCGCTGTTGGCGTACTTATGTAGTGGCAAAAAAGAACGGTAAAGTCCCGTCAATTTTGAAGTCGGTAGAGAAAAGTGCCTGATGACGTTTATCAACATGAACTTTGACGTATACGGGGTGAGTCAGTATGAGTTGTTAGTTTATACCTCTTCCCTAGATTCTCTAAATCAAAAAATCAACGATAAACGCTCGATTGCAGATCTATTCGACATCATTTTCTATAAGGTTGATTAAATCGATGATTTGCCCAAGAATGACAACTTTGGTCGCGACACAACGATAATTCTTTTTGGCGAGTAATTCACAACTGATGGCAAACAGAAAGTTATTTATTTATTTTTATTCGTGATTATAATACAAGTAGATAAAATTAAAACTAGACTAAATTAATTTATATTACCGCTAGTTTCAAGGTACTCTCGTCCGCGTCAATGAAATTTTTCATCGTGCCAATCCGCATTCAAGTAGATGAACCGCACATCCGGCCGCACTCGCATTGTTCACCCTGACCAGGAACTACTTTATTAAATTCTGCTTTGTCCGTGTCAATTCGATTTAAGGTTCTCCGTGTCTGCCAACACTCCATCACCGTTAAATCTTTTTCGTGCACCAGGTTTCGCCATCTTCGAATTCGCTCTTTACATGCTGTAGGATTTAAATACCGCTGGTCGAAATGAGGAAACTTTTTCTACATTTCAATCGTGACGTTGACGCATCTTGTCCGTATATATATATATATATATATATATATATATATATATATATATATATATATATATATATATATAGTGTGTCGAGGGTCTTGAACTTGCTTCGGCCTCTCTATATATCTGCAGACAACTTTCCTTCTTATATCTGGAGGTGCAATACCACCTAGTAAATACAAGTTGTCCACTTAGTGACGCACGAAGGTACGAATTTATTATAATATAAAAATGATTTTAATAGCGTTTAAAAATTAACCTTGGAAATTCGTTTCTCGCCGAAATAGTTTTATTTATCAGAGTGTTATTAGGGTTTGAAAACTTATCGTTGAGAATTAATAATAATAATAATAATAATAATAATAATAATAATAATAAATTTACATGCCGTAAACAGCGACTTACGTCGGAGGCATGGAAAATTAGATTTATTTATTTACGAAAACATCGGCTAGTTTATTTATATGTTGTATGTGTTTGACTGGCGACGGTATGACATTTGTTAGGACTTGAGCATCGTCGCGTAGCAAGCTTGACAGTGATGCCGATTGAGATCAGACTGTTAAATGCAGCCTAGGAGCATATGTTAGATTGCGATGTCGGTCTTACACGATGGACATACCGGAGCTGTTTTTTTTTTTTCTATTAAATAGATGTGGGTGAAATTTGTGTGTCCCAATCGTAGTCGGCTAATGACTAATCTCTTCGTCGGATAGATCGAATCTGTCACGGACGCATGGTTGATTTAATTAGACGCAGTTTATAATAATAATTATACGGCGTATTAGCGAAAAGATTATATTAATTCGGTTAATCGGCACTGAGAATTTTCAAATATAAATTGGGCCGAGATAAAGTAAATTCGGTTAGTAGATAATTTTTTATTTTATTAGCGACCGAATGACCGTGAACAATAATTCCGAAAAAATTCTTAAAATGAGTTTTAATTAATTCAATTAATTAGGCGTGTTTTTTTTTATTATACACATATACGTGTATATAAGATGTGTATGTATTAAGTTGATTAATATCGTACTGATGACAGACGATGGCGATTATTGACTATATTATCGATGGAATAAATTTAAACGTTAAGTCGATCTTAAATAATTAAAAATAATAAATAAAAAAAAAAAAATTTTTTTTTGCTTACGTGTAAGGACACATAGTGAGATGGAGAGATAACAGTGTGATAATAAGGAAGATAAAGAGGAAACGGATGTTCTGCTTATCTGATAATAAGGACTTCCATGTATTACATTATTATTATTATTATGATTATTACGAGACATAACGCTGGTACGAGTAAATATTTGTAAAAATCTCATTCTGATTTCGAACGAAATATTTGCTATCGTCTGCAGCAGACGAAAACTTGCACCCTTAACCCTTTTCAGGTTGGTGAACTCGAACTGGTAATATTTGTAATATTTTAATAATCAATTATAATATCACCACCGTATTTATTATTAATAAACTACGCGTTGCCTCTACCAGACAAATATCGAATTATTTCTTATCGGAAGACATTTACAAATAATTCTCTAACAATCACGATAATAATATGAATCAATAAATAATAATAACTATAATAAATAAATATAATAACGATAGTCATCGTCATCATCATTACAACGCTGTTGGTCACGTGCTCGCGCATTAATAATTGGAATTTATTAGTACTTATAATCGTCGTTAAAGGTGTAAAACTAACGGTGGGTGGACGGTTTGACTTACTAGAAAAAGGGTACTACATTTGAAAATTCTTAAGACGGAGTTAGTTGGACTAAAGTTCCTTGACTTAATAATAATAATAATAATAATAATAATAATAATAAATAATAATGACAGTATTTAAAACGAGATAGAACTTAATAAGTGTACGAAGAAAGAAAAAGTGGGGGCTATTCGTTTATATACCGTTAAAAGAATTAGCGTTAAATTAAAGCTGTTACACATTTGCGTGGGGCACATATATATACGCAGATACACAATCACACATACACATAGACATGCTTGTTGTTGTCTAATTTATAATTATAATCCGAGTTCTGGATTAAATATTAACGTTCTTATTGTTTTATTCGCATTAGAATTCGTGTTTTATCTTTTTACATTTATTATTGTAAACATTTTTTTCCCGATAGTTTCAAATGAATTATCGATAATAATAATTGCCGTTGTGATCATTATCAATAGTTGCAATAATAATAATCTATACTTCTATATTAATACATAAAACTGTAGTGTCTGTAGTTTGCGAATATTTTCATTATAATCACTGGGCTACTTTTATTAAATAGAAAATTTATTTTTTTAAATTGTTCTCTGTCTCTCAGTTCCGGTTTAACTCGAAAACGATTAAAACAATAATGATGAAAATTCGCATATATAGCTTATATTATTGTTAGATTCGTTCTAAACTTTGTTCCACATTGATGTCACAAATAGGACAGAAATTACAAATGATTTAAAGTTTTAAAAAAGTAGCGATATCTCTGTCAAAAAATCAGTACAAAATGCGTTAGTATAAATTTAAAAAAACCAAAAAAAAAAACAGAAAAACTTACGGGTAACTAATTATAGATAAATAGTTAAAATGAACAACAGCGCATAGGTTAACGTTATTACGAAGTTAAAATTACGCAAAAACTTTCACAGACACTATGAATGAAATTTTGTAACAAATTATTTCATCGTGTATTATAAAAATTAAATTAATATCAATTTTTTTTTTAATGGGGACGCCTTTACGGCCTAACCAACGTGATACTGCGAGGACTATTTACATTTTAATCAAAAATGCCGACTTCTCTAGAAATGTTGTTATATGTGGGAATGGAAAAGGGGCGATACATTATACGGAGGTGTAATAAATGGAGAACAAAATAAGATAAAGCTCAGAACGTAACAGTGTCACAGCGGAGCATTAAAAAAACAAAACCTGATCGGGATTGTTGCCTGTTCGGAATGTAGTGGACAGACTTTCTTTAAGGTGCATACGGAAAAGACGGTCAGGTAACAAATGATACCTAAATCGTAATCTACCGATGAGTACAATTCCTTCGACACGAATCTTCTTAAAGAAATGGAATCGCGGAATCTAGGGAGAGACGGTTGAAGTTGATGGGGTAATAAGCGAGAGGAGATTGACTAATGTTCTGAGTAAATCCTCGCGCTTCAGCTAAATACAGTGAAAATTAAAAATTTATACAATGCGCGAATAAATAAAGTTATCTTTAATGTTTTTGGCATTACAGTGCATCGAAGCGAGAAATTCGACCAAATATGGTACAGTGCTCACAAATTAAGTGAACGTAATACCGGCATCACTTTCGTCCGGATTCCAAGTCATCGAGGGATAATAGGCCACGACGAGGTACACCGTGCTGCACAAGGGCCTACTCAAGTTTACCTGCCGACAGTACTGGGAGAAGATAACGCAAAATATTATTGCCAGAAAATTCTGGACGCGTGGAATCGGTCCTTCCATTTTCGGCCGAGTATACTCGGAAATATAAAGACGGATTTAACAACCTGGCCATCAAAAATTGGTAAAATTCGTTCACCGAGGTTGGAAACAGCCGTCAACAGAGTGTATATTGGTCACACGCTGAGCACTCCTATCTACTGATCGCCCAACCACCACCAATATGCGAATTGTGCTGTTCTCCATTAACAGTCTACCACATCGTGGCCAGAAATTTGCTCAGTATCGATGCAATCAGCTGAAGAACACCGCCGGATGTAAACAACCTCCTCCTCCTCACCAACTTTAGAATAAATTCTAAACTGTGTAATCATCTCTAATTAATTCATATTTCGAGTAATAGCCTTATAGGCAATAACAACTCATTAAAAATATATATATATAATATAAATATATTCGACTAAAATTAGTAATTAAACGCGTATAGATTATTAGTTCGGAAACTAATTTTGTATTATTTATATACATATAAGGTTCGGTTTTTACCGCTTATTAACATTCGCCAGCTTGTCGAGCAGTTACCCCTCAATACTGTCGGATATTTATAGAGTGGCTTTTCACGCTTCGTGATAAAGTCGCAAATAACTTCGTCTACTCATTTGAAGTTCAGACCATCTTTTTCGATATCAACCTGCATATTGAAACGCGAATTCGACTATAAACTTAACCGAGAAATATGAAAACGAGTTTAACTAACTATAGACAAACGCGCTAAATATACGGTTTGTGGTTTATTTGAAACAATCGACTGTAACCGGTAGAAAAATCATCCCTTAAATATTGTCCTTTTGTAGAAGTCGGATTTTTTATTTTCTAACGTAATATAAAAATGTATAAATAATAACCGTATTACGTTCAGTTTAATAGGACGAGGTTAATATACATTTATTACGTATTTCTTTAAATATTTTATATATATATATATATATATATATATATATATATGTGTGTGTGAGTATTTTATTGAATACATTTTTACAGATAACGAAAATAGCTAACGTCGTGGGTTTAATTGGCGAGGTAAAATATTTTTTTATTTACTTAACGGGAATTCTATTTTGTTGTACTTGTTTACAATCAAATTTCAACTGGACGGGGGGTTGGAGGATAAATTTTTGTGAAATATACCAGATAAAAAAAAAGATAAATAACTCGAGGCTACAATCTTTTACTAATATCGATTTATTTTCTAATTGCGTCGACCTTGTTTTCGCATTTTATTTATTTCGGTATTTTTTATTTTATAGATTAATAGTTTACGCTGAATTTTATTTAAAAAAAAAAGGCCTATTATTTCATCGTCAATGTATCGTATCCACGGTAGAGATGAGTAAAAAAAGGTTCCACGTATATTACAATTTTTTACGGTTTAGTAAAAACGTCTTTTCTGCGAACTGATTGCGGTTATTAATCGTTTTGTTCGATACGAAGTAATTGTAGGAAAGAGAATTTTTTATACGTCAATACGCGGGATTTCCAACATTTTTCTGTATATCGACATTAACGTTTTTAAAATATGTTGGAAATATTATAATTAACAAAACGAAATAAAAACCAATTTTTTTTTTTTTTTTTTTTTTTTTTTTTTTTTTTTTAAAAATCTCCATATGCTGTTTGTAACTACCAGGGTTATTACAGCATAAGGAGACGTGTGTTTAGTTTATATGTGTGCTGGGAGTCCGCTTTCTCTTACAAAAGCCAGAATGCTAACTATTGATTGAGGGTTGTTTGAAAGTATTTTGTGTATTGGGCCCTGTATTTTGTGTTTTAACCTGTATGGTGTGAGTGTTTGGCAGTTATATATTAAGTGTGTGACTGTTGGTTCTGTTAGATGGCCGCATAAGGAGCAGTTTGTTGGTGGAGGGCTTTTGGTGTAAAGGTAATTGTGTGATATGGCTGTATGACCCACACGTAGACGATTTAGGGTGCCATATTCTTTTCTACTTGTGCCATCTGGAGGCCACCAAGGTTCTATAGTTGGTTTTATGTTCCTGAGGAAGGTTGTTTGTGAGGTCCAGTCGGTCGTCCATTCCTGCTTGCTGTTGTTCATGAGTATGTGAGCTAATGATGATGGAGGTGGTGAGTATTCTGGTGCTGGTGAAAGTACCATAGACCGAGCTTCAAGGTCTACTTTATCGCTACCGTGCATCCCAATGTGACTTGGGATCCACAGAAAGCGGATTTCCCATCCTTCCTTATGTAGTGTGTTTAGATTGTGTTGAATTTCTAGTATTAAGGTGTTTTTATTATCTTGGCGGCATATTAGTTGTAGAGAGGAGAGGGAGTCTGTTATGACCAGTGTTTTGCGATGTGGAAGTACATCTGATCTGATGTACTCAATGCAATACATAATTCCGTACAACTCTGCATCCAGTGAAGTGCAGCCATCGCTTAGTCGGATAGAGTGTAGTATATTATCAATTTGGTAGGAGCAAGCTGCTGGTGAATTCTCGCCACCTGCTGTGGATTTTGCTCCGTCTGTGTATGCGTGTGTGTAGTCGTTGTATTTTTGAAGAGTGTTTAATACTATTTCTTTTATATTTGTAGGGTGTGTGGATTTATTGTACTGTGTGAGAGATAAATCTGTTTTTGTCTCGGAGGGGTCCCAAGGAGGTGTCGTTATATTGTAATTCAATGTTGATTTTGGGATGGAGCTTATGTGATAAGTTGTTAGTATTTTAAGAAGCTTTGGTATAGGGTCATTTGGAAAAATGGGGTTAGGGGTTGTACATCTTTTGGTGTATGCAAATGTTTTATTGTAGCTGAGCATACGGCTTAAGTAGAGATAAGTGTGATATTTTCTGTAGTATGTAAGTGGAAAGGATCCTGCTAATGCACATAAACTCTTTGATGGTGATGAGGGGTGTGCTGCAAGAATGGATCGAAGTCCAGTATGGTGTACTGTATCTAATTTTCTTAATATAGATTTACTGGCTGTTGAATATACCTGACATCCATAGTTGATTCGTGATAAGATTATAGATTTATAGATATTTAAGAGGATTTGGGTTTTTATATTGTATTTTGGGTTTGATAAATATTTTATAATTGGGAGCAGTTTTAAGCACCTACTCTTGAGTTTAGTTATATGGTAACGCCAGGTTAATTTAGAGTCGAACAGTAAGCCTAGGAATTTTACTTTTGTTTTGGCTGTTAGGGGAGAGTTATTTATACTTAAAGAAAAACTGGGAGATGATAGACGCCTCTTATGGAAAATAATGTATGATGATTTGGATGTGGAAAAATATAAACCTTTCGTTTCAGACCATTGCTGCAAACGGTCTATGGTTTTTTGTAGAATTTTTTGTGCATTACAAGGAATACTGGATGATAAGGATATATTAAGATCGTCAATATAAAGCCGAGCGGTAACAGGCTGCGAGATATTATTTGCTATGTCATTGATATACAACATGAACAAGGTTGCACTTAGTGCAGAGCCTTGTGGAACACCGTTTTCAGTCTGAACTGGTGCTGATTTTGACGAACCGTTCTTAACTTGAAAAGTTCGGTTGTTTAGGAAACTGCGCAAGTAGTTGCCTGAATTTCCGGTTATACCGGCGGACTTTATTTTTATTAATAGTCCATGTCGCCACAAGCGGTCAAACGCTTTTTCTAAATCAAAGAATACAGCATATAAGTGCTGTTTATCATGTTGTGAGGTTAATATCTGTCTCTGTAACGTGATCAGATGATCTATAGCCGATCTCGTCTTACGCCCACCAGCTTGCAAAGGAGAAAGGAGATTATTATTTTCAAGGAAAAATAGGAGGCGCCTATTAACCATCTTCTCCAGCGTTTTTGAGAGAACACTCAGAAGGGATATTGGTCGGTAACTATCTGGGAAGAAAGGATTTTTGTTGGGTTTTAGTATCGGAATAACTATAGCTGAATTCCAGCTATTGGGAATGGTGCTGGATCTCCATATTTGATTGTATAAATTTAAAAGGAATAGTTTTGCGCTTGGTGGGAGGTATTTTAGCATATAAGGATGTACTAAGTCTGGACCGGGTGCAGTGTTTGGTGTATGTTGGTTGAGCTGGAAGTTTAGTTCTGAGATGTTAAAGTCAGAGTTGTATGGTGCATCATGGTCTTGTAGGAAATGTATTTGTTCTTTCTCAGCCGCTGATTTTGTATCAAGGAAAGCGGTCGAATATCTCTGGGATGAAGATTGGCTTGCAAAGTGTTGGGCGAGGGAATTGGCTACATCATTTGGGTCGAGAATATTTTTTTTACCCATCTTTAATAACGTAGGAGTGGGTATGGAATTTACGCCATTAAGTGATTTAATTTTTGACCACATATAATGGCTTGATGCTGACTCTGGTATAGAACTAACAAAATTGTCCCAGGATTCACATTTTTTTGTTTTGATGAGGTTACGAGCTATAGTGCGTGATTTTTTGAAATGTATTAGGTCGGTGATTGACTGTGAGTGTTTATATTTCCTGAGTGCACGTTTGCGTTGTTGGATTGCTACTGCAATCTCATTGCACCACCATGGGACCCTTCTTGGGCGTATTTTTGAAGATGATTTAGGTATAGTTGTGTCAGCGGCTTTAAAGATTGCCTCAAGGAATATGTTCAGGTTTTCTTTAATAGAACTGTGTGGTTTGATGGGTACCTTGACTGTATTTGTGTAAGATTTCCAATCTGCTTTGTGAAAAAGTAGACGCGGTGTTTGTGTTACTTGGGTGGTAGTGTTTGGTGTTATTATTTGTATGATAATTGGGAAATGATCGCTAGAGCATAAGTCGTCGAACACTGAAGAACTGAGGATAGGGTATAGTGTTGGTGAAACCAGGGCTAGATCTATGGTGGAAAATGTATTATATGACAAGTTAAAATGTGTGTGGCTTGGTGGGAGTAGAGTGGCGAAATTATGAGATAGTATGACATCATTGATGATGTGACCGTGCTTGTTGGTGAAAGATGCTCCCCAGAGGGGAGAGTGAGCATTAAAGTCGCCAAGCATAATTATGGGTGCTTTGAGTTGTGTGAGTATGGATTGAATTCTATGATCGCTATCGAGAGAGTTTGGGGGTATATAGCAGTTACAAATGGTGATACTCGGATATTGTACAGATGGTAAGTGGACTGTGACTGCTATTATCTGTAGTGAGGTGTTTATGTTTATTTGATTGCAAGGAATTGCATTATGAATTAAGGTTGCCACTCCCCCTTTAGCCCTAATTCCGTGGATGTTGTCGTGTCTAAAGATGTTATAGTTCTTAATTTGTGGGTTATCTGAAGATTTGAGGTGTGTCTCCTGTAAGCATATAACTGCCGGATAGTTTAATGATATTAGCTGCTTAAGTTCGCAGTTGGTATTATAGAAACCTCTGCAGTTCCACTGCATTATTATATTTTTAGGCATCATTTATATTTATTATGATTTTGTGTGTAGTTGACTATTTGTTCTTGATTTGATTGATTTAAATTTATTCGTCTGTGTCGAGAGCATTTGTCTCCAAATTAATATTATAATTGTTCCAGATATTATCAAATTTTATCATTTACAGTCGGTTTTTTACTTCTAAGTTGTTTTTCGGGCCATTCTTTGTTTGCTATAAGTACTCTTAGGTATATATATATATATATATATATATATATATATATATATATATATATATATATATATATATATATATATGTTTGTTTTTTGTCTTTACATTCCTGGCCTGGTAGGACTCTTCGGGATTTATCAATCACCATCGAGGAACACTTTAGCTCTGTTTAATTTCAGTAAATTCTTTCACGTCTCCTTCCGTGTTTACCGGTAAGTATAATCCGAACGTCTTAAATGGTTTTTTCGTCTTACAGATAGTCCGCACTTTCGTGTTTCACTTTTCCAGATATTCACTACGTACGCTGAAAAGTACCGGGGCAAGTACGCATTCTTAGACTTTATATATAATATCGATTTCTGGTTTTAATCTGCTTGTTCTTCTTAAATCTGCGGTATGGTGTTTTAATATTTTTTCGTAATACGTATAACATAAGCTTGCGGACACGCGGTATTAGTGGCCAGTTGTTCGGTAATTTTTCTTATGAATGGGCAGTTACATCGATGTACACCATTCCTTCCGCCATCGTCTTCAGTATGTTCTGGTATATGTTATGCATTGTACCTTCTTTTCTCGTAGCTTTTATCATCTCACAGATGATCCCTATCTATTCCAACTACTTTGTTGTTTTGTAATTTTTTCAGCCTCAATTCTAAACAACTTGTTTTTTATTTATCATTTATCTTATCGTGTGATTTGTAGCCACCAATAGCGCTTCGTCTATCTATTACTTCAGGATTTGATGTAATAGTTATCTCATTATCATATTTTTTTTGTTTTTTGCATGTATCGAAGGGATGAAGCCTCCAGATAGAATTGCTTTTCAAATATGTTTCATCGAGCATGTTTTTAACGCAAGCTTAGGAGTTAGGTTATATATTTCATAATGGTATTTTCAAAGTTATGCCACACTTCTTCTGTGTTTATTTATCGTACGTATCCGTATATTTTTTCCGTTCTCAATTCTTCGGTGATTTGTTCTCCGAACTGTATCTCGGTATTTTAATTTCACCTCCTCGGTTTTACTGCGTGTTTAATCGATTTTTTAAATTTTAGATATACTTTTGCTACGAGCGCATTATGATGAGTCCGTAATCAATGTTTAAGTACATTTTTTTGCGTCGTGTATCGAGTTTTTCACCTATTTCTGAGTATCGAGTTTTTCACCTATTTCTGATTATTGGGTGATCGTCGAAAGTCTCCGTATGGGATCTTTATATATGATAGATGACGTCGCTTTTAATTAAAAGTTTTCAATACATTCTACTGTCGTTTGTGACGTTGGTGCGTTGACTCGTGTAATATTGATATTCAGTACCTCAGAAATACGCTCGGTGTAACTGTTTTTTTTATTTTCTACATCGTCATTCGGTGATCTTTAGCGGAAATAGAGAAAAATTTCTAGACAGCCGTTCGTTAACCCCTTCTCACGAATGTGTGTACTCGGTGCGTTGGATAATGGTTCTTGTACTGTCATCTATTTCCGGACGTATACTTATTATCGACGTATCGGCCGGATATATGAATATACATGTATGCATATATAAACGTAACGGAAGTATTTCCAAGCGTGGAATAAAAGTTACTAGGATTGGATATCATTTTTCATAGTATTGCGGTTTTCAACAATCCCGCGTTGAAGCGAAGAAAAAAAATCTCTCATCTGTTTATCATATAGGTAATGAAAATGATTTCACTTATCTTTGTATGTGTACGTGTCTAAGAAAACGACATTCCATCCGATGAAAAGGAATCAAACTAGGTACTTTTAAAACCTATAGATCGGTTGGTTCGTTAAGTAGTCTTATATTACCGCTCGCAGAACGACCTTCACGACCTATAACTTCGTGTAATGACTATTCTGCGAAGTAAAATGACATCATTTTTACAATTCTTACAACACGTTTTATAATTCAATGCAGAAAGGCGGGAAAAGTATTTTATGGAGTTAAGAGATAGTTGAAAATATCATTAAACTCTAGCAAATCTAAAAAGACATCATATAATCTGACGAGAAATTAAGTATTTAAGATGATCGAAAATACCGCATTTCATTAAATTAAATAATATCAAAGTATATTTTAATGCGCTGATGGTGGAGCTCTTAGTTTGTACAATTAGTCAAACAGACTCTACAATAAGGATGTTATGTTGAATTATGTAGTAGCCTGTTTCGGGTAAATATTAAAAACCTTTATGTATGCTGATCGATTGAGCTAATTTCTTATCCGTTAATACTGATTACGTTTTCTATATTATTTATTAATTTCGGTATTCCTATATTTCTTCTATACCGCATTAATCTATTTTCATTGTGATTTCGTACACGCTATTTTCTATGCTGACTTTCAACGTTGCACGTTGTGATTGTGTTAACGTATTTCTGCTTTTCGAATCTTAATATTACGATCCGCGGTGCAATATATATATATATACACACACCAAATTAATTATATTCTAGGTTTACATCTTCTGTTAATTGTTTTCAGATATAATCCCTCGAACTTGAATAGAGTATTTTCGATAGTCTATTCGACATTATCCTCCTAGGTATCGGGTGTCTATATGGTTTCTAAATCTTAATAAAGATATAGAATCACGGGAGTTTGAGGAGAGACGGCTTGAGCTGATAGTAATAAGCGAGAGGCGATTGACCAATGTTGTCAGTGTACATTAGCTAACATTGACCCCTATGCTCTAGCTGAATAAAGTGAATGAAATCTTTGCGAGTTATTAAAGAGAGCTCTACACCACTAGACGATGCGTCTTTAGCCAATGAGTCAACAAATTAGTTGTCTGGAATACCTCTATGACCCGGGACCTACAAGAAGGACACAGATATTCCTACACGTTCGAAATTATTAAGTTTTAGCAAAACCGAACAAATAAATGTATCACGCTGACAAGGCTTGTAGTACTGCTAAACATTCTGCAGTAAATACTGAACATTCGTGGCATAATTAGTACATGTTACTAATATTGAAAGCTGGAATGAACACTGCTGCTCCCGTTCCTCGAGTTGACTTGGATCCATCCACGTAAAAAAGGGTGTATAGTGGAAACATTTCGAAGATAATAGTATTGAAAGTGGCAAGGATTAGTGTAGAAGGATACAGACTGAATGAATGAAAAACACCACCAATACATAGCCTAATGCATTCATTTTGCACACGATCCAACTTACCTAATAATACTGTTGACGCGGTTCGATAAAACATAGAACCATAACTTTAGATCGGATTAGTGGTTTGAAGAGTAGTAATATCTATAAAAGTGCCACCACGCCATCGTGTATTATGCAAAATACGTAAAATGTTAATAGTGCGATTGATAGTAGTTTATCAATATGTGGACGTCACGTTAACCGAGAATACATAATAATTTCTAAATAGCAGAATGATGAGCAGAAAGGACTAACGCCTCTTTCAGTTGTAATGAAAAGGTCATTTGCGTCATATCGGCGATATGAAGACAATGTTCTATTGTAGCAACATCAGCATTAATATTGGACATGGCAACAGAAAAACTTGAATTTGATGTAAATACAGCGATATCATCTGCATAGAGTAAAATCCTAGAGCGCGTGTGGAGCTGGGACAAATTCAAAATATATAGATTAAAAAGAATCGGGCTTAGAGAAGACCCGGGGGGGGGTGAAACCTTTATATACTGTACGTTGATAATTAACTGACCTTGTACTTAATTTTGAATGCTCTGCTGTGGGCTAGTTGCGTTCGGAGCTTTACCTCGTCCTGCTACGTTCTTCGAGTATTACACCTCCGTATAATGTACCTCTCCGTCTGGATAATCTACATTTATTCCCCTATGTAGTGACCTTTCTACGGAAGTCAGCATCCTCGATTAATATGAAGATAGTCCCCACAGTATCACGTTGGGTAAGCTGTAAAAGCACCCCATTAAAAAAAAAAGATTTATCTCAGTTTTTCTTTCTGTCAATTCTGAGTAAATACTTGCGAAATGTTGGTAAAATCTACTTCTTTACAGTACTATGTATGATTGTAGCCTAGTGATTAAAAAAAAAACAATAGAAACGCATTAAATATACAGAGAGTAAGGTAAAAAATTATTTAGTCAGTGCGCGACAAATGACGCGCGTCAAGAAGATTGAATCGTCAACAATAAGAAAACAAATATGGATCATGTTCTATTCGAAACGGATTAAAGGAAAAGTGAGATTCGAGAATATCGGGATTAGAATAATAATAAACAAGTGAGCGTGACATAGACTGGACAAAACGGAAGGGTAAGTTAATTAAAAAATTGCTTACGATATGGAGATCGTTATAACTAAACCGATGATGACAAATGATCCTCGATCAAAACAACTAGAAGTAAATGAATTCAAAATATCGAAGAACACATGCTAGAGGAGGATTCAATATATTGTAATAGGACGTCAAGTTAGTATCGTGATAGTAAATGTATATATATATATATATATATATATATATATATATATATATATATATATATATATATATATATATGAATGTCGAATGAATAAAATTATAACAGTCTGTTCTGATATACAGAGAGAAAAAGCAGGCGGGAGGGGAAAAGTCTTGTATAATTTCAAATTAAAACATTTCAAGGAGCAGATTTATATTTCACGTGTGGACATTCGTCGTTTTGTTTAACATTAATTATAACCTACATCTTGTATATAGTAATGATGATAACTTCTTCGGTCAATTCCACCACGTGTTATTGATCTGTAATCTTCGATCGTGAAAAAAGCTAAGTAAAATATCTTCCTTAATCACGAAATTGTCCGTGTAATCGATTAAATCGCAGAGCGGGCACGATATATATATATATATATATATATACACAAAGTGAAAAATATTTTTATTTATTTTTCCGCATACGGAAATACCAGAAGTCAACCCTTATTCATTAAAGTGCTTTAGCATGTTATATTAAACGACACGCTTGTTACACGTATAGATACATAACCGGTGTACATTTTACCATATATATTCAACAACCATAGTCCGATTATATATTGTGTACCTATATTATTCATTTTTCAACGAACACGATAAATCCAGATGCTTTCGTTCGACTTACGCAATAATCTACTCTCCTTCTACTGACTACCGCTATATTTAGCATGCAAGACCACCACGTTCGAATTACTAGAGCAAGTATACTGCACGTTTATTTATATATATATATATATATATATATATATATATATTTATGTGTATATATCACGTACACATTTTAACTTGGTTAAAGAAGAACCAATAGTAAACAACAACTACAACAACAAATAACAATATTGCAAGAATATTTTAAGCTAATAAATTTAAATATAAGCGAAAGTAAAACAAAAATTCTAGTAACAGCGATATATACGAAAAGAAAATAAACACAGTATTAGAAAACAAGACATTAGAGCGAGTAGTACGGTTCAAATATTTAGGTGGTATAATAACGAATACAGGAAGAAGCGGTACGGAAATAAAAACAAGAATTGTAACAGTCAAACAAGCGTTTGTGAAACGAAGAGATTTATTCGATAAATAGATGGAAGTAGAAGTACGGAAAAATCTTCTGAAAAATCATACATATGCAATACATTATTATGTGGGGTTCGGAAGCATCGGTAAAAACCTAAAAGAACTCTTGGAAGATTTCGAAATGCGGTGTTGGCGCTGCATGATGAAGATATCGTGGGCGCAGAATAAAAGGAATTCGCAAGTTTTGGAAATTGTAAATGAATAAAAAAGGAAACTAATGGAAACAAAACTACGAAGACGAGAAAGGCTTCTAGGACACATTAATGCGTTCACGACGGTCATAATCGAAGGAAAATTGAAAAGAAAAAAGGCTAAGATAACGTAGATGGATCGAATGAAAAAAAAAGAATGCAAATGATGTATAAAGAGATGAAGAACATGACGGGAAACAGGAAGGAATGAAGGAGCAGGAAGGAATGATAAGTATTACAATTATTAAGCCGACATATATGCTTAAAACTAATGTACGTAAAAGTGACGAACAGATCAGAATATTAAGATATTCGTTCCGGTGTACAACTAACTATGTTAATATTTTACAAAACTAGACCAATTCACTTCAGTCGCTTCAAACAGCGATCTTCATCATCGGTATCTAACAGCCGTTTTACCTAAACATTGAGACGTCGACGCAGTTCGTGCGTTTTAGCGAACTCATTACTTTCCATACGAATTTTACTCCGAGATTACTATGGATGATTGTCATTACGACGATAAGCATCTACAATAATTCGAAGAATTACGAGCTCGAACGAGAGCTATCGATTAGACTTCTTAGTACAACCCTAAAGAACTATTCCGAACGTCCATATCGGTTTAATAATTTCTAGACACAGTAGTCGTTTGCTAAACGTACGGTCGGTCACCGTGCTATTAGGCAATATAACACCGTTTTCTTGATCCGCCCGCACTTCATCTTTACACCGGGGTTTCCACCGAAAGACGGGAGTCCAGGTGCACACCACGATATTGGGCCGAGCTAATAGGCTCATCTCTAACATAAATACGACGGAACCAATGTACATTTCGCAAACTGAACACAACGCGCTGCGATTTAGATTTAATTTAAATTTAAGTTCAAGGTTATATATGTCATCGTAATAATAATGAATAAAGGAATTAAAAAAATATTTTCACGGTGTTACTTTGGTAATTAAATTGCGTTTTTTTTATTTAATGTCGGTATTTATGATTTCCGCTGTCATTCATAATTTTCTCCTTCTAGTTCTCATTTATTGTAACCAGCGATCGAAAGACATTTATCGCGATAAATTGCGTACTATTTAAATTTCGTCAATTTTATGTATTTGCATTTTTATTTGCACCGTCTAATTTTCGACAGTTAATTGTTCTTTGGATCTTTGGATGAGGCGATTGTTACATTACAACGTGTAGAATTAATCGTCATATTTTAACGCTATTTTGTCTTCCCGTTTTTTTTTCTTTTTCTGTGTTTTTTTTTAATCCTCATCTAGACCGGGAACTGGATAAAGTTGAGTGTGCGAAATAATCGCATTCTGGGTATAGTTTTGAATTCAGAAAAGATTGCAGATTATGATTCTGTGAATGTTGCCAGGTGGTTTCCATTCATTTTTTACACCCCCATTTCCTTAGATATTAGACTGAAAGCTTTGAAACCATTTTAATGATTATTTTAGTGACGATATCCAATTGTTTGTTACGATTAAAGATACTTATAGTTAGCTAATTGAAGAAAAAAAAAAGTTAAAAATAAAAAAAGAATTGTTGGTAAAAAAATTTATTTAATAAGAAAAAGCAAATTTTAATATTCCAAATAAAATACAAATAATCAATATTTTTTATTTCGACAGTTATTATTAATACATTTGCGCAGTCATTAGAGAAATTGTACGGTAAACACGGTAATTCGGTTTATAAAAACGAGTTATCTATGTAAAGTAGATTTCGGAGAATAACATCAGCACGTGTTCAGCAGTTTTTTTTTTTTTAGGAACAATTCGAAATTAGAACAGTCGGTGTTCCATTTTGCTATTTTCAACGAGGAATTAATTAATTTTTTCAGACCGCGAATTTATAGATTTCATATTTGTGGACGTAACGAATGACTTCTAGTAAAATATATTAACAGCTCCGTCGTCATTAGGTATGTAAGTACTAGTTATACACATTATTAATTTTCGACGAAAAATTAATTATTAATAACTCATTTAATTACTAGCCTTTCCATGGTAACACGATTACGACACCTTATAAAAGTAACGTTGGAGCTCCCCATTTTACTTTTATAATTACTAATATTTTGCAACAATATGTTAAATTTAAACATTTTTATGTTATTAAACTATTTCTATATATAAGTAGTGAAATTCGAAAACTTAAAACTACTTGCGTCGTGCACTATCAATGAACATTGACGTTGGTTTCCCACATTTTGTACAGCCAGTTTTGACACGTTTTTATCGGCAGATCACGATCAAATGTGACATCTGCTCTATGTGATACCGATGTGTTTTAGGAGCCTAGATGGAAAATCCTGCGTTCGTTTTCTCTCTCAGATGCCTACTTTTACTACAAAAAAATTGAAATGTCTTTAGAAAGTTTTCGGGACAAATTCTTTGTCAGTTGGCGTTCCATGTGAGGTTTTTTTTTAAATCCGCGCTATATACAGAAGCTCTAGGAGCGCTGGCAGCAAATTTAAATTTTGTTAAACAGGTTTACCGAGCTAAGTTTAGCAAGAAAGGATATGATGGACGGGTAATCTCGGGCAAGATTGATGAAGTATTTAACGAAGAAGAATTCGGGATTTTGCGACATTGTGTTAAGAGGTGGTGGATTGTGTACTTCACATCTATCACAGGTTGGTGGAGCTAGTTTTTGGAATATGTGTCCATGTGTAAATTGCGTACGATCGATTCGAAGGCGACACACAGGACCAAGTCCCTTGGTTGCTTCCCTGATATCGCTGAGTGGGAAATGCCCAGTGCTGGACGCATTTTGGATGCTTCTTTTCCTGCTGGATCGGCCATATAATTTCCTGGTATGTTTGCATAGTCCGAAATCCGTAGGAAGGTTATCGTCGCTTGATAGTTCTGTATGATTATATTTACGGGGTATACGATAGGATGGTTTGATTTCTGATGTGATGTAGTCCGTTGCTATCGTTATCATGAATTCTGCGGAACTTGTATCGTCGGAGTAGTATATCTTTTTCCTTCGGGAAGATAATAGATTGTGGACGATGGCAAAGTGCGATTGCTTATTTCTGAACAATCGAATGCGGCGTCTTTCATAGTCCATGGGAGAGGATTTTTGTAGTGATGCTTTTTACGATGTATAGCTCTCATCGGTTATATCGGATAAAATTCTTTTGACTCGCGATCCTAATAATCTGTTTTCTGATGTACTCTGGAGAGATCGTTTTATACTGTTAGTTGCTGAGATGTCCAGATTTGCAATCGTGCGTAACAGAAGATTAACCGTAAGGTGATCCCGCCGAAGCGATAGAGGCCATTCTGAGACTTCGCAGTAGAGGCTTCATATTGGGGATGTTCTGAGCGCGTCTGTAATTAATCGAAGCGAACCATTGCGGATATTATCTAGGTTAGAGAAGTCTCTTTTGGATGTTACGGAGAAGAGGAAGATTCCATAGTCTCATTTTGAGCGAATCTAAGAGCGGTACATCGTTAACAGTGAAGAACGGTAAGCTCCATCCTATGTGTGCGCCAATTATTTTTATTAAATTTAATTTGGATATGCACGACTTCCGACTTCGTCAGTTAATTTCTTCATGTTAATTTTTTGTTGAGAAAAAGACCCAAGTAGCGAATGCTAGATGTAGTTTGAATAGGTGTGCTGTTTAGTAGGATATGTATGTTATTATTGCAGGATTTGATTCTGCAGAAATGAACAGCTTTTGGTCTGTCGTTGTTTGTTTTTTTTCCGAAATCTACATTGATATTTAGTTAATTAGTTTTGTGATTCTAGTTCCCACGCTAGTCCGTTGTTAACCATTCGCTCGGATACCTTTCCAAAAACTGACATTAATGATATTGGTCTGTAGGTCTCTATTTCGTGTGGGTCTTTGTTCGTTGTTTTAATCGGAATAGTTTCTGCTAATTTCCAGTTTGCAGAAAGTTGTGAGGATATCCACAGTTTGTTTACAATATCGAGCAGTAGGTTTTGAAATTGTTCCGGCAGGTTTTGGAGCATTGAGATATGTAATCCATCGTGACCAGGGCCTGATGGTCTTGATTGATTTATAGCTTTTTATAATTCATCCATAGAGAATGTCGCGTGATATGGTTCTTGGTTGTCTGAATGAAAATTTCTTGGTTGTATTTGGTCCCCATTTTTTGTGCACTGTGGGTGTAAGTTTTCATCGCTGGAAGCGGATGGAAAGAAATTTGAAAATTCTATAAGAATTTTGATCGGGTCAGTTTCTATAGTTTTGTTTATCATAAGAGCAAACGATGTTGCGAGGGTTGCCTATCTCTATGGATTTTACTTTCCTCTATGTTTGGCTTGAAGGAGTAATTGGTGAGATCGTAGAGACGTAGGTATTCCAAGAAATCCTTTTGGATTGTTTTAATGTTCTCCTTGCTTTGGTCCTCAGTCGTTTACAAATTAGTACATACTGTTGCGAATGAGTTCTTTTGACGATTCGCAGCGCTCTTCTCCTATTTCGAATAGTGTTTACACATTCTTCGGACCACCATGGCATTACCTTGCGTCTTGTTGTTTGAAGACGTGATGTAGAGCATGCGCTGTCTCGACTAGTCTCGGTTATATATTGTATATCCATAAATATGTTACTTGTGGATGCGAGTTTCATTTCATCAAATTTGTCCACTTTATTTTTGTATTGCGTCCAGTTTGTTTTTGACGAGTTCCACTTAGGTGTAGTTGTGTTTTTAGAATATTTTAAACCTGGATTCTGTCTGTATATGATAGCTGGGACATGATCACTTCCCGCCACGTCCGGATGATGCAAGATATAAAAACGGCGGGTTAATTGAGGTGAGATAAACGTTAGATCTAACGTCGACCATTTACGATGCGAAAAGTTGTAGTGCGTAGGGTCACCGGTGAGTAGTTGTGCCAAGCTAGCTTTTTCGACTACCACCTGCACGACCCGGCCTTTAGTACAGAAATCTATAATTTGTGGTTTCTTTGTGACCTGATCTATGTCTTTTTGGCCATGCATTGTGGAAATTAATATAACCGATTTGTTTTTTTTTTTTTTTTTTGGGGGGGGGGAAGTAAATGATACAGTATTAGTTTTTGAATGGAAAGCAAACTGAGATGATAAAATTATCTTATTTTAGTTAGGTTTAAAACATAATGGAATATTTTTATTTTTACGGAGTGTACTCACAAGCGTCAAACTTTAATTTATCAACAGTTCTTATGCTTATGGAACGAAAGTGAACTAGCCATCACATGTGATGTTCCTATTGCTTCCGCATTTTCAACAGTCTCTTTACATAGTTTCAAGTGCTTTGTATATGGCATATATTTCAGTGCTTGTGGATGAACCAGCGATATCGTTCGTATCAGATCTATATTTTCATGATGCTTGGTATCGGTGTCTATTAATGTCTATAGATCAGTATAAATCCGTTCGTGGTTAGGAAAGTTAGTAAATAATACGCGTTTTAATTATTTTGCATATTAATACCAGTTTGTTTAGAGAATAGATTTATTGTGTTGTAATGTCGAAGCGGTTGTGTATAGTCTTCGTATTTAATTATATATATATATATCGGTAATTTATAATTTTGGACAGGCTGTACGTTGCATACTTTTCTAGCACTCATCACTAGAGGTGGTAAAGTCCTACTTTGCCAGTAAAAAGAACTTCATTTAAATAGTAGAATATATATGTACAGAATATTCTTAATTTTAAATACCATATACTTTTTTTTATTTTAAAACTATCGCTATATTAGAGCAAACGATAATAAAATACAAAGATAAATATTGGTTTATACAGGAAAAAGCGAATATAAAAAAATGCGAGAAAAATAATAACATTATAAGAGACTACGTTACTTTAGGTATAAACATCGTAGAATTAAGCGCAGGTTATTTTTATTATAATTTTTAGCATTTATTTAAATTATTCTTATTTATACGGTTACCTGTATATGAGTATACGTGTGGCATGCACGTATGTGTGTTACATACTCGTCTAACTACCCTCTGCCGCATTACCCTTAAATACAGTTGACACTATTTCGATATAATTCGAAAATAACTACGTAATATCTTTTCAGTTAAACATTATCGATTTTTGACGAAAATTTAAAATTTTTAATGCATAAAGCAATTAATAGACCTAACCTAATTTTTAATGTTTACTTTTATTTTTCAGATACCAAAAGAGTAATATTTTTTATACGCCTTCTTTTTTATATGACTGTATACAGTTTTTATTAATGCGTCCGTATATAAATATTTTTAGAATTGACACATTTCGTGTCAATCAAATGTTCTTTATTATGAAAAGTAGGGGCTACCGATTAAGTAAAATAGCCTATTTAATGGGCTACGCAAGTGGGAAGTTTGTATACTTAAAAAAAATATTGTACAGTATACGCTGTAACAGCATGAGCGTGCGATTATTTATATATATAAGTGCCCATCAACATTATATATACATATGTCGCTAATAAATTTTACAAATTTTTATGTACTTTCCTATCCAATGAACCATTTTGTTATAGATTTTTCATAGGATAAAACTACCATCTTAAAAATGACGTCATATAAGTTGTGCTATATACGTTGTAATACATAAAATCGCAGTGCCCTATATCTATAAATATATATATATATATATATATATATATATATATATATATATATATAATGTTAATATTATATATATATAATTTTTTTATTATAGAATTTTTTATTGGATGGAAGCATAATGGCGAAAATGACGTCATATCCGTGATATTCTTCCACTCCATATACAAATATATCTTACGTTTTTAATCAGATTCGAAAGTTACTAATCAATTCATGCGTATGTATGTATAAATTTTTGGATGTTTTGCTACAACCGCAATTCCTCCACATTAGGCTAAATTTTTTAACATGTACATTTTGCCACTTTTTTCTCACGTACAATACAATATGTGCGGTAATAAATTTTGCGAGAATATATACATGTTACACGCGCGGTTACTGCACGTGCGCAAAAGTATATACTTATATAATATCCGCAGTAAACTAAAGTATATATATATATATATATATATATATATATATATACATATATATATATATATATACCATTAGAAAGCATCGCGGCCAGTCCAAAAACCAATCGAGGGACGTATTGAAAATCCAAAATTCAACTTCTAACCGGCGATATCTCCTTAACCATTTCTTATAGGTTTTAATGTTTACTTCTATTTTTCAGATAGAAGGTACTTACGTATACCTTACGCAGTGACTCACAAAAGAGTAATATTTTTGTATATGTTTTCTTTTTTATATTATATTAAATATTTTCAGAATTGACACATTTCGTGTAAATAATTTTCTTATTTTCATTATTTCACGTATTAGCTAGAAAGTATTAGCGAGTATTATTAAATAATTGTGCGAAACGCGATTTAAAAAATTCTTAGCCGTCTGGAAGCGATGCAAATGCCTAAATTCCGCCCAAGTACGGTGTTAACATCCTTAAATTAAAAAAAATAAAATTGACTAGGATTTTGACAGTGGAGTCACTTTTATACGTGTAATTTCTTTTTCATACGATTTTTTGTCGTTTAGTAGTTATCAGAGACGCCTGCATTTAATGGCGAGGAACGATTTCTCATTTTCCTTTTGGGACTATTATTATTCGCGTTTGTTTCAATAAGTGAGCGTTATTTAGCGTTTTGCTAATAAACGGACAACTACGTCTGTCACTTATTTTATAAATTTCTTGTTCATTTGGAAGAGATCAACTGATGTCGTGTGGAAGACGTACCATTTATAATTGCGGAACATCCGCATTTCTGGTCTTTTGGCACGTGTTTTTTTTTTTCGTGTGTGTTTTTTTACGAATACCGACTGATATGCCGCCGGTGGACGATTATACTACGGGGAATAATGTTGGAACATATACGGCTGGCTATACTATATGTGCATTATTGTGTATTGCAGTATTAGAGCTGTGGTGTGTTTTGCGTGTGTCGGTCTATCCTCTTAACATCGGCTACTTGACGGTTTTATCAGAGCTTCATCTGAATATTTTAAAATAATCCGAGGTAAATAGCGAAATATTTATCAACGTTCGACGATGATAGAGAATCGTTTGAAATATAGGGGAAAAGAAGTAAGTAGATAAATGTCGAAGTACGTTATTTTAAAAGAAATTTCCGATTTCTTAAACGATGTTGAAATTATATATTTATCCGGGGAGTCGTTCATTAATTTCATAAAATAGACCTATAGAATAAGTTTGCACGCGTAAGTTACAAAAGGGGAATGTATGTTTATTCATTAGCCTTTATAATTTTATTCATATATTATATACATACACACACACACACATACGCGTATATATGTATACATATTATATATATATATATGTATATATATATATATATAATTCGCGGTTATATAACTCGACAGTGGTCACACCAGTATATACTCGAGTGCGTAAAAAAATTAAACGAAGAAAAATGTGGAAGTTTTAAAAAAGAAAAAGAATAGTTAAAATGAAATATTGAAGGCACGCTTTACCGGATACGAAGAATATCAAAGATGATGACCAACCTCTCTAAACGCACTTCACCTAGGTTGAGTGTAAGCACGGAATGCCATCTGCATTATCCGCGATAGGAGGACGTCGATGCACATTTATCGAGAACACAATAGCTGCCGGTTAAACGATGCTATAAAACTGATTGCTTTCAAGAAGCCCGTTATAATATTACGTACTCCGCCTAGGTAGATGATCTTGCCTGTACTATCATCCCGTTGACACATTATACACATACACACACATATATATATATATATACACGTATAATATATGTATATACATTTATGTATAGTAGGAACTTGCGTCTTGTATCTATCAAAGTAAAACAAAGAAAACGTTAAGAGAAAAAAAAATAAAAAAAAAATAGATCGATAAGACATGCGCGTGTTCTAGGAGTATTCTAAGGCAGCCTCTACACTAGTTTGATGCTCCATTTGCTGATAATCATCTAACTTTCTCGATCATTGGTTTAGTTTATATACGTATATATATATATATATATATATATATATATATATATATATATATATATATATATATATATATATATATGTACATGTAACATTTATATTTATATATATATATATATATACGTGTATATGCGAAAAAAGCGTGATACAAATCCGCCCTCAATTTACAATGGATATATAGTAGAATGGTTCAACCGGTATCCCGACTTTGGAATTCATTTAAAAAACCGGACCGCGGTTCATGCGGTATTTTATCTTCTTTAGAAAGTGCTGCCGGTAATTTTGTGTTAATATTTTCTTACATATATTATATATATATGACAATCATGAAAATATTATCGGAAAAATTACACGAGGATACGAGAAAGATAATTCGGTAGACTGCTTAGCTTTTGCAGACGATTCGGTAATAATATCGGAATCTCTGAAGACATTAAAAATGCAGATAGAGTTGTTAAAATAACAAACAGCTAAAGTAGGGTTAAAAGTTTTTGAAAAAAAAAAACCCACCTAAATTTATAACAAATATTAAGACGGCACCCATCAAAGAACTGACTTTGGTATCGTCCGAAGAGTCAACAAGTGTAAATATTTTTTAGGGGAGTTAACAGTGCAAAGTGCATCGGGAAAAAGAATCGATCGAATACAGAATAAATCGAATGAGACTTTTTATTTAACGAAAGTAACATATAATGAATAATAAGTATCAATAAACGCAAAATTAATGCGCTGCATGACGAGGATCAAACCCTAAACATACAATATATATATATGCCTCAGAGAGACTAGCGATGAATAGAAAATACCTAAATAGACAAACACGAAAGCGCGGAAAGGAAAATAATAATAATAATAATAATAAGATTATTGGGACTGACCGAAGAAATAGGTAGAAATGCATAGAAAACGGAGAAACCCGGAAGTATAAATACGTGTAGAAATGATTACAACCGGGTGCAGGAACAGAAGAATTAGTTTCTTCGGCTTAAATAATGGAGCCGGAAAAATACGCCAAAAAGGTTGTTCGAATATATGAGAAAACTCAAAATGAATGACCCAACGTATACGGGGGGGACGATATGGAGGAATTAAATATTATCCCATAAGATATTGATCAGCGAATACCATTACAGAAGAAACTGCATGATTGTAAACAAGAAACTTTAAAAAAAGAAAAAAGTATTATTTCTGGCTATTCATTTTTGATTACTATAAAATATATTTTTTCACTGTTCAACCATATTTTTTTAAAAAAATAATTATTTTCTGGCTATTGCTTTGTAAATTTTATATACTGATATTTGATTGTGTTGTTTACCACAGACAGTGTCAGGTTGTTTTAAGTATCTATTCTTCATTTTATATTTATAAAATTGTGATCTTAAATTTAAATTTATATTTCGTGTTTTAATTTTTAAATATTTATTTTTATCTAAATTTAAATATCACTTGATAATGGCGTAATTGCCGAAAAGCTGTGAATTTCAAGAAAATAAAGTTTTAGTGATTTTAACTAATTTTTGTAATTCAAGTAATAAAAAATCACTTCATTCCGCAATCTAAAAAAAAAAAATATTAATAATAATAATAATAATAATAAAATTGATATTAACGTTTTTTTTATATATAATGGCACGGAATTTTTTCACCCAGATTAGTAAAAACAAATTTTCGAGGTCAATATATATATATATATATATATATATATATAATTATTATTATTCGATATTAACGTGAATTCGAAACGATTCATCAAAAACGATACGAGATTATTGGATCAATTTTCTTTTGGTGGACGTTATAGAGGAATGAATTTTAAAAATACAGCCGTGGAATTTTGAATGTAGAAATTTTTAAATATCATTTTCGTAAACTATTCATTTTTAAAAAGGGAAAACGATTATGACGTAATTTTCACGTTCACATTCCACGTAATGCGTTTTTTTTGTAAAATTGAATTTTTTTCGGAAAATATATTTATATACGAAAAACGTACAGTTAGGAATCGTTACATACATTCCTATATCTATACGATGATCCAGAGATGACGGTTTTATTTTTTGAGTAACCTAAAAATTACTGGACTAAAACTTTTAGAATGAAATTTTACCGGAGATTTGTTTACAACCATTATATAGTTCAGATGATCGCCATTTGCGACAATACATTCATTCGGTAATTTAATCGTGCAGAATTTCAATATTTTCGGAGTTATAATCGCAAACGTCTTATTTTGACAAATTTCAAAACTGGTCAAATTTTTTTTTTCGAAATGAATTGCGAAAATTTTCGATTAGTTTTATATTTAGCTTCGAATAATTCTTTCGTAAGTTATAAAATAATTTCCGAAGGATCCCGATAATTCAAATCGAAACGTAATTTTAAGTATATTTATTAACGCGAACGCGGTAAAAATCAAATTTCTAAGCTGATTACATTCGAACGGTTAATGCGATCGAGCTGAAATATTTAACGTGTACATTCAGATAACAATCGAAAAGGAGAATACGGTTAAAAAAGAAAATTGAAATTTCGAAAATTTTATAGGGGTGTATATTCCAGTAAGTAAATTGTTAAAATTATGTATATAGTTGTATATGTATGTATATGTATAGATATGTATGTGTGTATATGTGTACGTACATGTACATTGGTGTATAAATATTAATTAATTAGTTTCGATACCTGTCGACGAGCGAAAGCTCGACAGCATGAGGTAAAATATAATTATACACGTGTAATTTTAATACGAATATATGTAGATGACTTTATAGTGTGTGTGTGTGTGTGTCAGTTTATATATGTTGTATGTGTGTGGAAATAGTGTTACATACATGTTATTTATTTGCATGTATGCGTACTAATATGACTGTGTAATTGTAAAAATTTATTTAAATATACGATTTTACCAAAAAAATATTTTCAGAGATGGCGCATGTAATATCGTATGCGCGTACACTCGCGTTGCATTAGTACCTTTTTATTAATAATAAAATTTTATATACCGCCGTATTTGTTTAATGCATTGAAAGTAATTAAGTTTGCAGACGACCAATCCATAACGACTGGGTTAGGTTAGGTTAGTTAAATAAAGTGACACAGCAGCTTAATAGGACAAATAAAGAATTCGGTATGGAAATAAATAAAACGAAAACAATGATGATCACAGTAAGTAATTGTAGAGATTGATAACGAACGAATTTAAATATGTAGGACAAATAGTAGCGGATGATTTATATTGTGACCAGCAAATCAGTTCACGTATTGGAATTGAGAAGCTGGCGTTTAGCAAGAAACGAGGTATATTAAGGCAAAAATCAATTCCAATGGACTTGAGAAAACACTTGCTGAAAGCGTGTGTATTTAATACTATACCGTATCGAAACTTGGACTATAAATAAACGAAATGTGGATAAGTTGCAAACGTTCGAAATGTGCTGCTGGAGTAGAATGGAGAAGATAAGATAAAAAATCAAGAAATTATCGATAGAATAAACGAAGAAAGACGATTTAATTGATCGAATACGGGAAACTCGATTAACCCGGATTGGTCATGTTATAAGACATGAATACTTAGAGATGTTTTCGAGGTTCATTCATAGTAACCTTAGTACGGGACACAGGGCTCGGTAGCTATAAGGAGTTAAAAAGAGCTGCGGAAAGTCGGGAACATTGTGAAAATATCATCACATGGAAAAAGACCAGTCTTAGGACTGAACTAAAAGTAGAATACATATATATATATATATATGTATATATTTTAGGTATACATCGAAGATTTATATAAATTAGATTACGGTTAAGTACTTTGTACTGTCGACTTCTGAAAATATACTCGATTCCATTTTAATTTACATTGTCATTATACACGTCGTGCAATATCATACAATATTCACACGCGTATTGCAAACGTTCCCAAAATGGTGCGTAAGTACCTGCTCGAAAAATCCAATTTTCTTTAATAATTTTTAGCGTGTTATATAAACATATTTGGAATCCGAAAGTTATATTATCTCGTACTATGAAAACATTGCAGTCGAAAGAGTTAATAGAGAGGAATACAGAAGTAAAAACGTATCTTTTCTCTTTAGTTATACGCATTCGCCGTCAGATGTCGCTTATCATCTTCGTCGTTATTATCGTGGTCGAATTTTCACGATCGAATTAACGGCGAGCCGGATCGCGAATATTTTCGAACCGGTTAGATGTATTTATTACCGACTTACGAATATGTTATTATCGCGTAAGTATTTATTACCGCGCGATTAGTTACGATACTTACAAGCTGGTCTGTAGTTTTTAATACGTTTTATCCGAGACGATACCGTTAGTCTCGATACAATTCGTTATCCGATAACAGAAATATCGATAACCGATCCAGACAGCTTGTTTTCTATTTCTATTTTTTATTTCGTTCGCGTTTAAATTATATCTTTACGAACTCGTTCCACCCATATTATACAGTATTCGTCTATCTATACTTATATGTGTCGTATATTGTTCTTATGTCTTTTCATCTTTAAATCTTATCGAACAGCAGGAGTATCATTATACGTTCACAAAAAAAAACCCGTTCACACAAACAAACACGTGCATTATAACATGTGTAAATATAGCGACGAATATATTTTTTATTAACGCTAATTATATCAGTTATATAACAGACTACATCGTCAGTTTAGCATTAATCATATTCTCTTACAGTATAAATTCCAGAAATAAATGAAGCATTTTCAAACTCCAACGAGTATTTTAACCTTAAAAAAAAAAAAAGGTTGAATTTTTACTTCTCGGCTTTCCACTAGTTGTTTTCCCGTAATTTTATCTTCTAGTACGTCTCTAAGTAAATCACAATTTCGTAGTACATGTCCAACGTTTTCTTTGCTCTATTCATAAGCGATATGTTTTCGTGGAAATTTATTACCCGATTGGATACTTCATCGATTATTACTCGTACAACAAGCTTTGTTAAAGCTAATTGCGACTTTTGGTCTGCTAGTCGCAAGTCATCGGAATGCCAAATAAATCACGAAACTACTCTCCCGTACCTACACTTATGTTAGATGTAAGGGTGTAAAATTAATTTATAAGGGGCTGTGCTTGCATTTTTAATTGTTGAAATGACAAGTAACAAAAATTTTCCGAACTACGAACAAGGTCTAGTTCCAATAATGAAGAAGTATTCGTCATTGATGCTCTTGGCCCACAAACATCCTTATTTATTAAGATGGACCAAAGTCGGCTCAGGGAAAGGGAGCCGTTCATCTTATCTTTTAATATTAGTGACTCCTAGAAATTATCTGATCTTTGTTCTGCATTCTGAGTGTGTAGCGGTGTTACAAGCCTTATCTTTACCTCGTTATCGTCGACTTAGAAAGCATTTTGAAGGCTACGGAAAACAAATGGAACGCGTCAGATACATTGATTTCAGCCATCGTTAAAAACTGAATCATCTGAAATGGTTCGGTGTATTTTTGTTATTCTTATGTGTACCGGAACATATCCCCGATAATGAAATCGTAGATTTATTAGCTAAAGCGTGGTCCTTTTAATGGTGTGGATTTCTCTGCACTATTTGCAAATGATATCATACGCTTCATACAGGTTGGGAACTTTGGAAACAGAACATAATATAGAAATCCCCTCACTCGGTACTATCAATTACAACCGTCTGTTCTTAAATTTGCGCAATGCTACTTTTTTAAAAAAAGCGTAAAAGAATTGTATTCATGTGCAGATTGCGATTCGGGCATTACTTGTTACCGGTCCACCTGTTCCTTATGTATCTTAGAGAAACTCCGTACATGCTAATAGATCACGTATTCTTCGAGTGTCCTCTTTTAATAAGATTACGTTTTGAATTATAGCTTAAATTATTCGGCTCATCATGGTACAATATATTGTCCCATTTTGATCGTGAGAATTTACATCTACTTACAGACATAGCGATATTACTAGAGAAGTTATCAATGTTTGTATGAGTTAGCTCGTAAGGTGTTGAGTAAGCTGTAAACTTAGAGAAAAGGTAGCTTGTTGTCGTTTCCTAATTATAGTAATCAATCAATCAATTAATCATTAATCAGTCGATATATTTCAGGATAATCATTTAGATATATAATGTTCGCAAACATCGTGTGCACGAGTAGCGAGATAAATAAGATGTATATTGAAATTAGTCAATTGCCGTATAATATAAGAACAAGTAACAAATGTTTTAAATATTAATTATAAATATAACCTTTTCTTACAGAAGAATAAATTTTAAAATGACGTTAGAATATAAACAATAATAAGTCTATATATAATATACGCTTGCGTATACATAAAAACCAATGTGCCAACTTGTAACAGAAGAATGTAATCTTCGTATTAAATATATCACACGAAATTAAAGCAATTGAACGTTATAATGAAAATAAAAATGTTTCCTATTATTACAATTAAAGATAAGCTAAAACAATCGAAACTTATACGTCAATAAACGTATTAAGTTAGATATTTACAAACAGATGGGGCAAGGAAATGAAGTAAATGGGAGTTTAATAATTGGGAAAATTATTTTGGACGCTGATAAGATGGCCAAGTGGACATTATAATAAACAATAATAGCCGTGTTATAATTTTGATCGAAATGAGACTACTGTATTATTTTTAAGTTAGTATGGGCAATTAAATAATAGTAATAATAAAAACAATAATATTAAAAAAAAAAAACGAACTTCAACTTTTCGATTCATTGACCTAAGGTTAAATCTTCGAGGGGTGATTGTATGAATCGGAACGATACGACTATGGAAATCATAAAAATACATCGAAAATGATTCGTTATTGTCGCGTTAAACGATGAGACGGGTTTATAACTACTCGGAATTCATGTTGGAAATCGTCGGCCGCTTCGAATTAATTAAACTAGTTCTGAACAGTTTTATACTATATTAGGTTTTATTAATCTAAGAAGAACAAGAACTTGAATATAAATGAAAAACAGACGACGATTAGAACCCAAAAAAGGCAAATAAAATCAATTATCGAATAACGATCGCGAGTTTATTTTATTTATTTATTTTTTTGTCATTTACGAACATTTTTCTGAAAATATTACGTAAAATTTCGAAATTAACTCTTAAAGTAACTATAATCTCTACGCGCCGAATTAAATAGCAAATTAGTTAGCGTAATGCAAAGATTAAGAAACGGCGAACATAGTAATTAGATCAAAACACGGACAATATATAAAGTTATAGTCACTAATATTAATAACTAATTAATAACAAAACTTTTCGGCAGTTACGCCATTTATAAAATAAAATTAAAAAAATAAAAATATATAATAACAATCAGAAATAAACAATACAAAAGATATATACTTAACTTATAAAATGACTAACGTCTAGTTCAAGCCACACTTGGTATATATATATATTTTAACCAGTATATCGGTCCACTGCTGGACGTAGGTCTCCCCAATCAATAAATTGGGTAGAAAATAGCCTAATCTTCCGTGCGGGCCAGGTAAATTGGGAGATAGCAATACACAACACACCTAGCCGGCGGTCATCCATCCGAGTACCATTGCTTAACTTCGGCGATTAGACGGAAAGCCGCCGTACTCAACTCGCCATACCCTTTGGTATATATATATATATATATATATATATATATATATATCATCATGCTGATCAACCAATATTTCATGGTGTAGCCTTTTCATGAATTAACCACATATTTTACGCCACTTTTTCCGGTCTTGAACAACTACGGCCCAGGTAACTACTAATTTTTGTCTGAACTCGTAATCCCCCCATGGGTACTGCGTACCTTCTGGAATCGGGAGCTCTAACCAGAACGGGGCGCGTCCGCGGGTGGTGAATAGTGGAATGGTCAGTAGATATACTGGTTAGCTGCGAATAACCAATAAACAGTGGCGAATCAAGAGCGGCTACTGGTTAAATGTATCAGGCAGGCGATTACAGTAGTGACACGGCAATGACACACGAGGATGCAGATGCGCAGCTGAGGGACTGTCTTTCGTCTGCATAATCCTAAGACTGGCTATCTCCTCAGTAGCAAAACCAAATTCAGCAGCGTCTGTTCCCATAATGGACGGCTGTCTCATCAGCGTCGGATCTCCATGTTAGGAGCGGCTGAAATATATGCTTGTCAAACCGCAGTAAGAAAGCTTGACAAGTTCTATGTTCCAATACCTTCATGAAAAACAACTATATATATATATGTATATAAATCTGTTTAATAAAGAATAAATTAAATGACAAATCAAATCAAATGTATTTCTACATAAAAATTATGTAAAGAATGATGAATATAAATTTTTAAGTCAACGGTTGAACACGTGCATCTTATTCGAAACTTATAGATACAAATATACAAGTGTAATGGATACTAATATGACTATATATGATATATATATATATGATGTTATAGAAACTGGAAAAGTACATGCGAGGCCTAAACTGCGTTATAACGATGGATTCGCCAATGATCTGAAAATCGCAGTAATAAATCCGGGAAAAACTGATTGGGAACTGAATGTATAGCGTAATACTAACGCAGAAGGTCACGTCCGAAAACAAGAGGAAAACCCCGCCTGTCAACCAGGATTCGATTGTAGGCGTTCAACAACAGCAGCTATGCGGTTTCCAGGCAAATCATCGTATCGACTTGCTAATATTCGTCACCAACATAAATGACAGTTTACTCATACTCGGCAATGAGGGAGAATATATATATATATAAGACCTCGTACGCGTATATATACGATAATAATAACAGTGAAGATGATAATAAGAATAGTTCAAATTTAAATTTATTTCAATTTTCTGTTTGATTCAATGTAATTTAGATATATAAAATAAAACGAAAAAAAAAATAAAGAAAAAGAAAAGGATATGATTTTTTAGGACAGTCATCAGACGACGGGACGGACATACTTTTGGGTATACATCGATGAAAACTATAATGGAAGGAACAATGCAAATTCTAGAGGAAAATCTCGCTAGGAACATCTGACACACAAATTGTGGAATACTTGGAATGTAATAATTGCAGAGAACTGAAGAGTTTATTCGAAAGAAGAGTATAATGGCGTGCTGCTGCGAAACTATCTGCGTGTTGACAAGAAACGATGATTATCTTCCTTCCTCTTTATCATCAATGGCCAAGCAACTAAAAATTGGTTAAGGTTGCAAAGGATGGAATCATCACAGTACTGAAAAAGAAGATATATATATATATGTACAATTATATAATAGATTTTCTTAAAAATATATTTCATGGCAATAATTATATATTTTACTATGTATTTAAGAACCGTTGCTTATATATAATGTATGCTTCTAAAAAAAAAAATAATTTTTCTAATATCCAGTTCTAAGATATTTGGATTTCAGAAAGTGAATATTACGCTTATTATGTATAATAATTTCATTTCAATAGTGAAATTATCCGGTTTACAAATACGTACTAAGTATACAATTATCGTTATGAAATGTATATTTAAGCGGAAAAACGATTGTGTACACATACATATACTCAACCCCTATGCATATATATACATATACATATATATATATATACAGGTAGTTGAAGTTCACGTAGTATGCAGTATTACTGATTATTAATCGAATATAGATAAGGATAAGTATTAGCTTAAGGAAACGGTGAACGGTATAATTACCAACCGAAAAGTGAAATAATACAAAATAAATGAAACATCCCGAAGTACGAGTTTAGCGAAGTGACTATATAAAATTAAAAGTTGCGTCCGAACGATTTTTGAAGTAGAAATTAATGAAAATTTTAAATTTATTTATATTCGGTACACGTAACAGTTTATGAGCATTAATATGCGAACACTGAGAATCAAATAATCGAATAAAAGTATGCAATTTAATTAAACTACGACAATTTTTGAAATAAAAAAATAATGATATTAAATTATTAAAATAATATACAAAAAAAAACCCACCACATTTATACAACTGCGTATATAATAAACACAGTCACTTACAACGCATTGGAATTTACGCACAACGTGGAAAAGAAGTATAATTGTCCACGCGTGTACACATACATACACTCTCGCTACACTGGAATGAGCTTACGTAATCCTGCATATGAACAGAAATACATGTGTACACTAGTATACTGTAACGATAATTTCAAACGTGTTGGAAAAATATTACAATAATTTAGAATTATAAAGTCAATAACTTAAACTAGCTGTCGACGAACAATGCCAACGCCTTTCTTATGGTAATAACAGGTACATACAGCTGAAGTTCGACTAAATCGGGGACTAATATAAAAGTTTCTGCTTCGACAATGTATATGCAAATGCGGATGAGTTTTAAGTGATACAGGCGGAAAGTCAGACACCAACGGGGTAAATTGAAACGAAGATTAGTACGAAATAGCGATTCATTACGAGATGAACAATTCGGAATATCCGAATTTATGATTACCGATAACTTCAACAAGCACGCCGCAATTAATTTAGAAAAAGTTTTCGATACATGTTGACACAATGGTATTTTATACAAAATGATTAAATTTCGGTACCCTCTAGCGCTTATTAAATTAAAGATTACTTGACTAATGGAATATTCTAATTAACTTTTTAAACAACTCTTCTACTAAAACACTCACTGCTGCAGTTGCACAAGGAAGCGTCCTTTGGCTATACCGGTTTTTAATATTAATAAATGGTAAATTACCTTTTGTGCAGACAGCACTGTACGCGGATGACTTGGCATTATAATGTACCTCATACAGGACAGACACTATATATATATATATATATATATATATATATATGTATATATTACCGTTTACCAAAAGCTGCAAGCGCTGTTTTCAAACATTATAAAAGATGGAAGTTCCACATAAACGTAGAAAAAACTGAGGCAATACTTTTTTCGAGAAGACGGTCATCACCTTTACCTGAATATAAATAACGAGCAAGTTAAGTGGATAAATGAAGTACAATACTCGGGAGTTACGATGGATAACAGGTTAAATTTTAATAGTCATATCAAGCATACTCTATCCGATATTACGCAGAAACTCTGGTCTCAACGCTGTAAATAAAAAATTAACATATACAACGATTATCAGACCCAGGTTAACGTATGCGTGCCCTGTCTCGTGTTCGGTGTCTAATAGCACCTATAAACGACTGCAATAAAATCATAAATCTCATCGAACGCTACGCGCTACACCAGAATATCTTATTTGCATTTTCAATTAGGTCTCCCCCCCCCCCGATATTATTTCAACAATGCGTCGAAGACATTTTACCGAAACTGCAAAAAAACCTCCGAACAGATTACTCAAAGTTATATTGGTAATTATGAGACGAAGCTGTTTCGCTCAGGTATAAAAATAGTAGTGGACCGAAACGTAGATTTTTATAATTAATTATATCATTATTAAGCATTTATATTATTTTAACTAGTTGCATATTATTGGTCACAGTGTCATATAATTTTTTATTTAATCAAATATAATTTCGTTTTCTTTTGTCTGTTTTTTTCTTCTTCGGGTTTTCCTGCATAAATTGATAATGTAATATCTAGATTATCAGTTTTTTCCGGATCAAGCGCGGCGTCTTGCATAAAATTATTTGCTAATATATATACGATACTTCGCATTAAAAATATTTTATTAATTTAAGAATTATTAATATTCAATAAATGTTTTCTTCTTCTTCTTCGCATACGTATTATATGTATATATTTTTTCATACCATCACTGTTCGAGAATTTTGGCGTCCCGTGAAAATTAATAATGACATCGGATATACAGTTGAAGTTAGGGTATAGTAGGATTGTCATTAAATAAGAATTAAACAGAATGATGAATACTTACGGGTGTGCGCGTAGCCGTTTAGCTAACGATTGAATTTTTCCGATTTAGTAAATTTTCTGATTTGTACAGTTTGCTGATATCGCTATACATTTAAATAATTTTATTCATCTCCGGCACGTTTAAGTCTCGGTACGTCACATATTTCAGCTATTATTCTCGACAATAGCCGCATGTGCACCGTTATTAGAGGTTACTTATGTTGTCTCCGAAATAAATATATGCTTATATACAGCTGCATTAACTCGTACATTTTCCTCCAGTTTATTTCCTTAACCTTCGTCTCGATGTGATCTACCAATATTAAACGCCGCACATCCGCCACTTTGATTGTCGTGTGAAATCGTTGAAGTGAACGACGGTAGGATTTTACGGTTGTGAATGTTGTTTACATTTATGGCGTCTGTTTTTTAAATAGTTAATCGAGTAAACGCTTGCCGATATATTAAAGTGTCGAGAAAATCAAGACATTTGGAACGGAGTAACGAAAACTCATAAATAACGGATGAAATACTAAAAACGATCCGAAGCAGGAGAAAACATAAAAGTGAAAACTGATAGACATAAACGAAACACGATAAATAGAGAGTATATATTTATATTTATTTCGATAAAACATTTTATGAATCATGAAGAATTTATATCGTATATGTATCCTTAAAGTTACCTGAGCAGTTACAACGAAATGCTTTTACAAAACCGAAGAAATAATAAAGAAAATAAAAAAAATCTATTAGTTGATAAATAGAGTAACGAGAAATGCGAAGGATAAAAAATATGGTGAAATAAAATACGAAACTTTAAGAACGGAAATACTGAAGAAACGTTTAAAAACATAAAAAGATAATTTACAAATATTAAAAATCACAAGGACGCACAGTATTAATGAAAAGCGGAGAAATAGGAGAGATGATTTATCGAAAATGTTTTAATCTATAAGAAAACCAAACAGCTGAAGATAATATTGAACGTACGATATGAAAAATTGGAGAAACTTCACTCGTCAATCGAAATCCAAAAAAATGCACAAAACAGATAACGTACTGCGTTAATTTTTTTCTAGTGTAAGGAACGAATGTTGGCTGTTCGAAACAACATAATACACAACAGTATTACCCTTCCATCTCATATGCAAGCAATAGCGATTACCATTTTCACACCAAAACCCCTCTCAATCTGCACTATTTACATCGCTCCGGATCAGAAAATACAAACGGACGACTTGGAAAACATACTTCAATGCGTTCCTTCACCGCTAATCTTTACTGGCGATTTCAACGCCCATTCACCAAGCTGGGGAGGTGGAAAATATAATGCAAAAGGCCGGGTCCTGCAGGAGATAGTCGAAAAAGCTAGTTTGGCACAACTACTCACCGGTGACCCTACTCACTACAACTTTTCGCATCGTAAATGGTCGACTTTAGATCTAACGTTTATCTCACCTCAATTAATCAGTCGTTTCAATATCTTCCATCATCCGGACCTGGCGGGAAGTGATCATGTCCCAACTATCATATACGAACAAAATCCAGGTTCAAAGTATCCTAAAAACACAATTACTCATAAGTGGAACCCGTCAAAAACAAACTGGACGCAGTACAAAAATAAACTGGACAAACTTGATGAAATGAAAATCACATCCACAAATAACATATTTATGAATATACAACATATAACCCAGACTTTAGTAGAGACAGCACACTCATGCTCTCCTTCACGTCTTCAATCAACACGACGCAAAGTAGTCCCGTGGTGGTCCTCAGAATGTGCAAACGCTATCCGAAACAGGAGAAGAGCGCTGCGAATCGTCAAAAGAACTCATTCACAAGAAGATCTACTAAGTTATAAACGACTGAGGGCCAAAGCAAGGAGAACATTAAAACAAGCCAAAAGGGCTTCTTGGAATGTCTACGTCTCTACAATCTCACCATTTACGCCATCAAGCCAAATATGGAGGAAAGTAAAATCCATAGAGGGATCGCCAACACTCGCAACACCGTCGGCTCTTATGATAAACAAAACTATAGAAACTGACCCAATTGAAATTCTTTCAAAATTTGCAAATTTCTTTGCATCCGCCTCCAGCGATGAAAACTTACACCCTCAGTGCACAAAAAATCGGGACCAAATTCAACTAAGAAATTTCTATTCAAATAACCAAGAACCATATAATGCGACATTCTCTATGAATGAATTAAAAAAAGCTATAAATCATTCGAAACCATCAGCTCCTGGTCACGATGGAATACATATCTCAATGCTCCAAAATCTGCCGGAACACGTCCAAAACCTACTGCTCGATATTCTAAACAAACTGTGGATTTCTTCACAACTTCCTGCAAGCTGGAAATTAGCAGAAACTATTCCAATCAAAAAAACGAACAAAGACCCACATCAAATAGAGAGCTATCGACCAATATCATTAACGTCAGTTTTTGGAAAGGTATTTGAGCGAATGGTCAACAACAGACTAATGTGGGAGCTAGAATCACAAAACTTATTAACTAAATATCAATGTGGATTTCGCAAAAATCGAACAACGATAGACCAAGCTCTGTATTTACAAGAATCAATAATACAAGCATTTAATAACAAGCACCACCTATTAGCGGTCTTTTTCGATCTCTCCAAAGCATTTGACACCACAACGAAGCAAAAAATACTGACTACCATGTACAACTGGGGCTTCAAGGGTCGACTTCCACTTTTCGTCGCAAATTTCTTAGCAGATCGTCTCTTTAAAGTGAAGATTAAAAATAGAGTGTCGGAAGCTAAACAACTGCAAAATGGAGTTCCACAAGGCTCAGTTCTTAGTCCAACTCTATTCAATATAGCCATCAACGATATCATCGAAGACATTAAACTCCCAATTAAAACGGGACTTTTTGCCGATGACTTAGTAGTCTTCCTAACATGTGCAAACATAGAACACGGCGAACACATCATTCAGGAAGGAATCAATAAAATTACAGCAAGAGCGCAAAACAGTGGTTGGACGTTTTCTTCGGAAAAAACAAAAGCTGTTCACTTCTGTAGAATCAAATCCTGTAAAAGTAACATACATATCCTACTAAACAACACACCCATTCAAACTACATCTCATATTCGCTACTTGGGCCTTTTCTTCGACAACAAATTAACATGGAGAGAGCACATAAATCAACTGACGAAGTCATGCACAACCAAATTAAATTTACTAAAAAAATTGGCACACACATCGTATGGAGCTCACCGTTCTTCACTGTTAATGATATACCGCTCTCAAATTCGCTCAAAATGCGACTATGGAATCCCCCTCTTTTCCATAGCATCCAAGAGAGACTTCTCAAAACTAGATACTATCCACAATTCCTCGCTTCGATTAATTACAGGCGCGCTCAGAACATCCCCAATATCAAGCATCTACTGCGAAGTCTCAGAATGGCCTCCATCGCTTCGACGAGATCATCTTACGGTAAATCTTCTGTTACGCACGATTGCAAATCCAGAGCTCCCAGCAACTAACAGTATAAAACGATCTCTTCAGAGTACATCTGAAACCAGATTATTAGGTTCAAGAGTAAAAAGAATTATATCCGATACTACGAAATCAATTCATACCGATCTATCAGAAGCTGATGAGCTATACAACATAGAAAGCAACCCTACAAAAATCCTTCCCCCATGGACTTCGAAAGACGCCGCATTCGATTTTACACTGCTCCCAAAAAAGCACTCTCACTTTGCCATCATCCACAATTTATTATCTCCCCAAAGGAAAAAGATATACTACTCCGACGGTACAAGTTCCGCAGAATCCGCTGGTTGCGCAGTGGTCTTTAATCGAAATGTGATCTTTTCAACTTCACTTCCACCGTTATTCTCCGCTCTGTCCGCAGAACTATACGGAATCCTACTAGCGTTGGAACACGCGGTAAAATCCTACCATCACATTATAACGATAGCTACGGACTCCATGGCAGCTTTACATCACATTCAACGGAAATCAAATCATCCGGTCGCAAACTCCATAAACACAATCGTACAGAACTGTCAAACGGCGATAACCTTCGTATGGATTCCGGGCCACGCAAACATACCAGGAAATCATATGGCCGATCTAGCAGCAAAAGAAGCTTCCAAAATGCGCCCAGCACTGCGTATTAAGATTCCACTCAGTGATATCAAGGAAGAAACCAAGGGCCTATTTTATAGGTTGTGGCAAAAAAGATGGACGGAACAACAAAGTACATCACACCTGCACACAATAAAACCGTCAGTTCGCGAATGGAAGTTTCAACCTGAAGACCGAAGGGATCAGGTGGTGCTGTGTCGACTCCGGATCGGTCATACGCAACTTACACATGGACACATATTCCAAAAATTAGTCCCACCAACCTGTGATAGATGCGACGTTCCGATTACAATCCACCACCTCCTATCAGAATGTCCAAAAATCCCAAAACATTCTTCCTTAAATATTTCATCAATTCTGGCCCAAGATTCCCCATCCGTTTCATCGTTTCTTGTTAAGCTTAGATCGGTAAACCTGTTTAACAAAATTTAAATTTGCTGGCCGCGCTCCTAGCCTCGCTGCTGTACATAGCCGGAAGAAAAAAAAAAAAAAAAAAAAAAAAAAGTCTATCATTACCTCGAAGAAAGCCGTATTGATGACGATTGAAAAAGGTCACACATATACTTAGGCACAAATTTTAAAAGTAATCTTTAGAATATTTTCGAAATTGTAGGGGCAAAATGTAAATTAAAGGTTTCTTGTCCAGTTCATGTCTATGAATAACATATACATAAGCGTACATACATATATATATATATAATATATATACGATGATGAGAATTATGTTTCACTGAAACTTTAAATATGAATAGACGTAGTTTTAACGGAAAATAAATATAATAACGTTATAAATAACCGCTAAAATGTTAAATAAATAAGTACAGACATATATACACAATAAACTAGACTCATACACACACACACACGTATTATATATATACACAATAAACTAGGCTTAACGAATTTCTATCCGACCGAGACGACGAGAAATCGGTTACGAAATCAGTAGCTCGCGATGACGATATTAGGTTTGCAATATAATTGAATTCAACGGAATGATATACACATAACCGGTATGAGCCGAGAAATCAATAGTGTTGCTAATAATAATAATAATAATAATAATAACAATCATAATATTGCAACTTAAATTTGGAAAATTCCAGACAGACACCAGCTGCATCGTAAGTTGCAAAACGCGAAATCGGTGCAACTATTGCATACACGATTGAACATTGTTAAACGTTCGTTACTAAGCATGACGGAGGAGAAACGATCGGCGTGAATAAAGATTTTGGAAAAACTAAAAAAAAAACAAAACAGTAAAACTGGAATCTTTGAAGAAAAGAGAAATCGCAATAGACGGTGCAGAACGTCATCGGCCTGTTGTAATAGTGTAACATAAGCTGCTGCAGAGATGGGTCGTGATGAAATGTCTTTTGAATTTTTCGTCGCGAATTCAGGAGGATGGGTTGAATTAGTAGGTGTCCCTGAATTAAACGGGTTCTTTATTATTAATAATAAAATTATTTCTTTAAGAATGACAAACGAACGTCCCTTTTTTCCTTGGAATCCAGTTTCGATCGGCTTTACGTTAATGCAGGGACAAATTTTGGCCTGCACAAAAATTAAAGTTACAAAGAACGTTAACACACATATATATATATGTGTATATATATATACATGTATCTTATTCGTTTTTGGAAAATTTTAAGCAATTTTGAATAATTTCTGAAAATATTCGAAATTAACGGAAACAGAAAGTTAATTTGCTTTATAAAACACTTACACGATAACGGATAATATTGAAATTAATTAAAATTGAAATTATTATTATTATTATTATTATTAATATATGAACGCCTTAATGTTTGAGTGCACATATGAGTGTATATACCAGCTGCGGGCGTGCATGTCTTTCTATATTTATACATTTATTTATACTAGACTATTGCGCATTGATTGATGTATTTAATTATTTATATTATATATACCGGTATTACGTATGTCAAATTTGCACCGACGTATAAATGTTTGCAGTAAATTAATATGTTAGAAAATTTGTAATATTATATTCAAATAAATTTGATTATTTTTGACTTAATCCTCTTGCAACTCTGTATTTTAAATTCTCTTTATCTAGGACAGTTCTGCATTTAAGAAAATGTTATAATTACGAAGATACTCCGCACTTCAGTAAAGCTTGAGGAATGACATATATATATAGGTATATATAGATGGTTTACTTATTTACAAATTCTTTCGGAATGGGAGGCTTGGATGTGTACGTGTACATGGATATATATATTGTGAGACGTGTATGTACATAAGACTTTCCTTTTAAAGATTATATAGATGTTATTTTTATTTAGCTTAACTGTTTAATTAATTGCATACGATACTAAGACGTATACAAATCGGGGAAGAATGTATAGGAGTGTAGTTTGGTAATTAAATCTAGGTAACGAGATAATAACGAGGGTAAATTAAATTAAATATCTCGTTTTTATTAGATAGTAATTTAAAAAATTAAAAAAAAAATGAATTAGTCGTTTCATTATTTGAAATTACTTCTTTATTTATTTATTTTTGTATCGCTTGAAGCGTTTAATGAAACAGTTCTTGCCTATATAAATATTTATTCGTTCCTTAGTTTATCTATACGACGCCGGTGCAGGTATGCGCATTAATTATTTCATTTATTATGTACATTTTTCAATAGACAAGTATAAATTTGACATTATTATTTGTTATTGATTATTATTGATATAAATTTGACATTATTTTATTGATTACTATTGATATAAATTTGACATTATTACTTGTTATTGATTATTATTGATATAAATTTGACATTATTATTTGTTATTGATTATTATTGATATAAATTTGACATTATTATTTATTATTGATTCGTTTATCGTGCGGGTTCCGTTTAACTTTGCTCTTTCTTTGTTTCGTATGCAGTTTTAATATATTATCTATAAAATTTCCTTTTATTATTGCTTCTAAAAATTTTGTTTATATAATTCCGGCGTTATCGATGGCGAGCTACGTTCATCGTTGCGATTGTTATCAGCGATAATCTGTAAATACGCGGAAATACCGAGAAGCGCGTTCCGATTATTATAACTAATTCTATTATAATCTGTCGAGAATTATAAATTAAAATTTTCGCGCCGGCAAATGAGGTGAATCTGTTAAATATTAACGCTGTCGGATTATATTTTAATCGCTCTATTGCTCCGTTTTGTCAGCCGATAAGTGGAAGCTGCGACTCTTAAATCTGAATAGAAACGCGGTACTTATTTTCAAAATGACGTTCCCTAAGGCAAATTCGATCACTCAACTACAGTCCGGCAGAGCGTTTACGAAAAATCGCTCGTGCTGAGATAATAGTCGCAATGTAGAAACTTTAACGAATAATTCGGTAGATTCGGAAATTGTGAAAATGAGTATAATCGGAATAATAACTGCGATAGAAAACGTAAAACTGATATTTTGCGCGAAATAATTTTATAATGAGAAATGTGCTAATTACGAAAATCTTTCATAGATTACTTTGAAATTAGCTTTTGTTAGGGGGGTGCAAAAATAGATAAAAATTAGAATTCACATAGTAAATTTACAATAGTTACCCAAACATCAAACCAAATATACAAATTCAACCCTTACTAATAACACACGCATGAACTATTTTTCACCGATTTGTATACGTCGTATTATCAATCGCAAATAATTCATTTTATTAAATATAATATGGAATATTACAAATTTTCTAATGTATTTACAATTATTTACTGCTAACAGAGTTACACGTGTACGTGCCAGTTTGAAGTACATACAATATACAGACAATGAAATATACATCCATCAATGCGCACAATAATCTAGCGTAAATAAATGTAATAAGTTTTACCCTTTACATTTCAACTAATATTATAGACTTAAATATATATATAAAAAATCAATTTAAAATTAGTTAAATCACTAATATTTATTTTCTTAAAGAAAACACAAAGCTTTTCGGCATTTACGCCATTATCAAGTGAACCATTTTAAAACATCAAAATTTTAAAAATATAAATTAAATATAATCACTTAAAAATATGCGATGGTGATTGTGAAAATATGATCCAAAAATGGTGTCTGTTTCTGTTCTATCTATTTTTTGATTTGTCGAAATTTAATATCAATATATTTGTTTATTAATTTTGTTTTTTTATATTAATTTTTTCTTCAATACTATTTTCCGGATTCTGTAAAAGTTGTGTACTGGTGGAATTTTAAATTTTTCATTAACTGTTGCGATGTATGATGTCCAAAAGTAAAATATAAAATATAAAAATATACGATCAGATTTTTAATATTTATTTTCATTTTACTTGTAAAATTGTGTTTTTTAAAAAAATGTTTGCGTTCGTATATTTTTATATTTTATATTTTACTTTTGGACATCATACATCGCAACAGTTAATGAAAAATTTAAAATTCCACCAGTACACAACTTTTACAGAATCCGGAAAATAGTATTGAAGAAAAAATTAATATAAAAAAACAAAATTAATAAAGAAATATATTGATATTAAATTTCAATAAGTCGAAAAATAGATAGAACAGAAGCGTCCGCTTGGATCATATTTTCACAATCACCATCGCATATTTTTAAGTGATTATATTTAATTTATATTTTTAAAATTTTGATGTTTTAAAATGGTTCACTTGATAATGGTGTAAATGCCGAAAAGCTTTGTGTTTTCTTTAAGAAAATAAATATTAGTGATTTAACTAATTTTCAATTGATTTTTTATAAAAAAATCACTACATTCCACATTATAAAAAATTAAATATATATATGTATCGATTCGCACGTAGTTAGCGCACTGTGTGTATTTATGTGGGATAGTGTATCATTTTGTATGTAATATTATTGTTAAATGTGATGCGTGTAACTTATGCGTCGCGTTTTTATAATAGCATTATTATTCGTACGTTACGTGATCGTATCGTAGAAAATATATTTTAATATATATATATTTTTAATTATAATTTTTTTCTTTATTTTTTAGGGAAAATCGGTTTGATTGATTAAAAAGTATTTTATTAAGATGACAAGTGTCGGAAACTTCCGTCTGCGGTTACAGAATAAGTCTATCCTTATCCCATGAGGTAATATGTCAAATAATACAGCGCATACATAGATTGTTTTTATTTATTTTTTTTTTTCCGGCGAACTTTCTCGAAGTGTGGCACAGTTGCTGGGTTCCTTCATTCTCGATAGTAAATTTTCATGTTTATACGCAAAATCAATTCATATACCTGTCGAATGAACAGCTTGTTCTTTTTAAAAATTTCGTTCCGAATTTCGCAATATTATTTTTTTTTCTCAAGGTTTCGACTGGTTTGATGTAATATTTAGCAGCTACAACCTAGTGTATAATTCCTTAATTGTGCGGGGGAAAAAGTACATTAAAAAAAATAGTTTAGCTTTATAAATGCATGTATAAGTAACGATTGTTTAAACAATTAGGTTACCGGTAAAAATCACTAGCAATAATAACTAATAATAAATAATAATAACTATTTTCGATTTTCAAGTTAAAACAATATAAATATCAATGAATAATTTATAAATAATAATAAATATAAGAAAACTGTTTAATTACCTAATTACTAACAGTGACCTTATTTCACTATTGGAAGGCCCTCCACCGCGAGTCGGCGTACCTCAACCTGAGACGAGTTCCTTACCGTTCTTTCCAAAGACCTAGACAGCTTTCCAGCCACATGATCTAGTCGCGCAATTGAGAAGTTGCGGAGCTGTCAACTGTTCAAACTAATCACCTACCATCGTGTCGGGTCTGAAAACTGAGCTGGTAATCAATGGCAAATATCATTCAGTAAAACCCTCGCTAAGAGCCACTGCTCCCAACAAGAAGCACAAGTGCTACTTATCAAGTACTGGATGATAGCTGTACAGTGCACACTTCATCTCCACTTTCAAATAACGATAGCACAGGAGATGTCGGCCGATTGATAGATTTCTAACGAACCGGCTCTTCGCCAGTACATCAGTAATTTGGCGATACCGGCCGAAGGCAATTTCCCTGGTTGAATTTGCTCGGCGACAAGTACCTTCAGTCTGCTCGTGCGTTTAAAAGGTGAGACTGATCGTACACGCCTCGACTCCACAAACACACTAACGAGGTGTTCCCTGAGAGAGAAACGTTCCTCGTAAACTACTACTAACACCTACATCTAGTTCAAGACTGGTCACAATAGATACTGTATATTGTAAAAAAAATATATTCGCAATATGGTCTTTAAAACTACTTCGTTATCAAATATTGTTTACGAGTTTAATAAATTATTTTTATTTCTTAATTTTATTATTACAAAATTTTTCTGATAATTTTCTTTTTTTTTTTGATTTTTCCATCTTATTGCGGTTTTAGTTAATATCGTTGATTTCACGTTCAAATGCTTTTCAATGTTTACCGTATAATTTATTTATTAAGTTTATGTTTGTTTATTACTCGTAAGATGTGTTTACTCCAACTGTTATAAATATTACAACGCTAAGATAATATCAACAGCCTGCGAAAATGTGAGTATACAAGTGGTCACTATAGTATTTATTACGGAGTATATTGTAAAGGGGACTAGTACATTGTTTAAGCCTAAACTGTTGCACCTCTGTAAATGAAACAAACTGTAAAACATTAATTTGAATAATAAATTTTGAAAAGTTTGGAATGCGGTGATTTAAAAAAAAAAATAACCAATAGAAAAGGAGTTAAAAATCGCTAAAAAATTTTCTTTCTTTACGTATAGTATATTTATGTTTATTTCAATACAAAATTTTGTAAATCTTGAAGAATTTATATACACATATTCCAAGTATCATTAAAGTTACCTTAGCAGTTTAATACAACCAAATGACTTTATAAATATAAAGAAATAATCAAGAAAATAGCCAGTAAAATAACAATAGGAAAATTAAAAAAAAAACAAAAAACTATTATATATTAAATTTAGTTTAACTCTCGTATATAAATAAATAAAAATAAAAAAAATCGGATCGGATCGTATACATTAGAAATCAGTGCTTACTACGACGATACTTATATCTAGTGCAACCCAAAGATTAAGCATAATCCCCGATACCTGAATTAAGTTATTGTCATGATTTATTTATTTATTTATTTAATGAAGTCACACAACAGCTAACAGCCAATTGTAGGCTTATAAATAAAGTAATACAATGAATAATTTTTTCTGAATTATGAAATTTAAACAAAATAAAATACAAAAAATACGCTTATCATAAAATTTCTTTGATAATTTATAAATATGACGAATGAATGTATTGTATTTTAGTCCATCGAGGAGCATATTCTGCAACACCGGTTTTGCATTACCTGGATTTTTTCAAGCGTAAACTAGGTCTTATGACGCTAGTGTAAATTAATTTCTTGTTTACTGAAGAAAGATGAACTGAAAATTGGTGCAAGTATTCGAATTGCTTTTTTTTTCGCATCGCCGATAGATTTATTAATATGAACGTTAAATGAAAGACGATAGCCTAGAGTAACTCCTAGATAATTAACCTGTTTCTGCCAACTGATGCATTTACCATTAATAGTTATATCAGGCGTAGAAAAAGGAAATCTAGTATTAGCCTGCAGCGTTTATAGTATTTGCCGCTTTTTATAACCTATTGTAGATGGTATCGGTTCTGAACGATGTGCAAAATAACGCCAGATCGTCAGCATAGAAACCCGCGTGGATGAAGGGTATATATTAGGAAAATCGTTGAACAATAATTAAAAATAGGTAAGGACCTAATAAAATACTTCCTTGCGGAACACCTGCATAAAGAGTTTTAAGTGTTGATTGTAAATGTAGGTGATGAATTTGAAACGTTCTATCGCTTGAATTAATTACTTTAACGAGATGAAGTGGACAACCGAATTTAATTAATTTCTACAAAATCCCATTGTGCCAAGCTGTATCAAAGACTTTCTCAATATCAATTAACAATAAACCAGTATTGTGGCAAATTGACGCACTATTGAATGACCAACGCTAAAATCGAATTGTTTATTTTTGTGAATTTTATGGGTTAGAGAATAAGATTTTAACCGGTTTAGTATCGGTTTTTTTCGATGACTTTACTAAAAGTGCATAATAAGCTAATGACGGATATTATTAATATCTTTACCAGGTTTTCGGAGAATAATAATCTTATTTTCCGCTTAGTCGGAAAGTAAGTAAACTTAAAAATGCTATCGATTAATTTAGTAACATGAAATATCGCTTTACAAGGAAGGTGCTTAACCCCATAGTTGCAACAATATCATCAGCGCCGCGCGACATTTTATTTCTTAACGATTTAATACATTTTTAAGTTTCAGATGGTGTAACAAAGGAAAACTTACCTAAAGAACGTGTAATTAGTGAGTGTTTTACTGCATTATTTGTTTTATAGTAATGAGCCCGTCGTACTAAATCATCGCAAAGTTTACTAATGCCTGATACATGAGTAGCGATTAATTCTAGTTTGTCAGCTAGTTTATAAACGGGTCGATTGTTATAAGGATTGGTTACATTTTGCTTTGACAATCGGTTACGTACTTTCCAAAGAGTATCGTTTTTAGGCGATATAGATATTCCAAGTATTATTTTTTTCCCCTAAATTCAATAAACGCCAAGAAATTCGTGCTAGGATTCAATATTTAGACCGGACGTTAACGTACGCAGGAGTGAATCTTAATCTAACAATTTGGCGCTTATAATAGTTTTTAATAGAGATCATTTTAATAATACTGGGAGGGATATTACTTCTGAGAATATTGGTGGAAGCGTGATTTTTTTTAATAGTTAATTTTGCAGAAATCTAATGTAATTTTGGCCAGGTTAGCAACAGCAGCATCAATAGCACCAATGCAGTCAAAAGTATATTATATCAAACAAATGTTAGTATTAATTAGTTGCTTATCAATCCGCATTTTTGAAATTAAAACTTTCAAGTTTATTATTAAATGAACTACATTTATCACTTGTAAGTAAGTAAAAGTGTATTTACAATTATTAAATTTACATGAACAACAAACTTAGTATACTACGTGTATCGAAAAATTACATCTCATACCACGTGCATATAATAAAATATATAATTATACAATTTTTTTATCAAACAAAACAAAATATAATTTCAGGAAAAACCACCACCAAAACCTGATTATATCGGCCTCTTAAATAAGAATAATAATACTTATTATTAGAATGCTAAAACGCTGGTACTATAGTAAGGCATTATCCTCTTATGTTTGTGCCGTTTATATTTTAATTGCAAACTAGTACGATTATAATCGCCAATATTATTAATAATGGCATCTTGATTGAGTTTATTTATCACTTGTCATTATATACGACATAATGGGATTATATGATCAGAAGACCAACATGAAATTGAAATAGGAATGGTAATACTATGAAAATTTTTAACTAAATCTAATACAATTGGATTTTTCTTCCGCTGACTAGGAATATACGTAGGATCGATTGAATTTTAAACTTACATTTAGACGATGCTTGAAGTAATGTATTACCAGCAGCATTATTATCGTAACAATCCCATGATTCGTGCCTACTATTGAGATCGCCTATTACAATAACAGAAGCGTGTGTTGCTTTATGAAAAAAAGCACAAAGCAATATCGAGTGACTATACAAAGTATAAATGATAAAAATACGATAGAACATAAAATTGTATTATTGTTTATGTATAAATTTTATATCGTTCAATGACTTTATTTTTATTTTATTCGCTATTGTGTTATTATGTTCAAAATTTTATACTGCTTATTGTTGAATATACCGCGTTCACTATCGGATTATTTAAAAATACTGCTTCATCATTTTGATAGTTTCGTGTATTTAATAGTTTTTCATATTCAATTTTTATATAAATTTGTATATATTTCTTATATTCGCTCGATAGTTAGCCGCAAGAGCTTTGTGATTTTTAATAAAGAAAGACAAATTCGGATGCGTTTAACTTTTTTGTTGTTGTTGTTTATATAATTAATCAGAAAAATTATACACTCTTTGCAGCTCAATCATCTAATTCTTGTATAATTCCGCATATTCTGGTTTTGGAAAGAGTATATTAATGTTTTCTTCTCATTTACGTTTCTTCAGGGTCATCGCGTGATACTTGGAATTAATTGCAAGTACGAACATTCATCTTTGAAACATTAGTTGATTTATATTGACAACATTTCTAATAATAAAATAATAACTATTAAATTTAATATTTTACATTTTTTTTGGACTCGGTAGCACGCAAATAAATAATCAATAGGTGAGTATATTAGGGTCCTAAGGCTGGTTTGTTAACTCGCTCCGCAGTCTCAGGTCTTCTAGTTTTTTATCTCGGTATTATAATTTGCTTCTTGCATTTTTAATTACTTCCTGCACAAAACATATTCCTCGGACGTCGCTTTTCCGGATTTACGAACAGGTTTATTATCCTTAAATTGTATTCATCAGCACCGGGTGTATGTTTTAAAAATACGTCATTTCATCATTACCCTTTATTATAATGTTATTTTACGCGGCAATTTTTATTTTCAACATCCGTCTAGAACGGCAAACGTTTCAAGCTGTTCTTCTCTTTTCCGGCTGTCTTGCGTGTAGTTCCACACTCCTATAGAGTAACAACGCTTTGTACTAATAAAACCTTCGTCAGTTCCTCTTCTTTAATATCAATTTACTCGTAGTCTGATTTCTTTTATATCTTTTAAGTATTTATTATCTTTCGCGTTTCGAGTGGCTTTTCTCTCGCTTTCTCGCTCAATATAGAATATATTATATCAATAAACACGTCCATTACATATTGTAAACTAGATCTATCCGACAATTCTGGATTTACTAAGCGCGTAAAAATATGGTATTTAATTACAGCCGTAGGTAGTTTATAATCTTCGGTCTACGTTTTGAATTCATCCTTTGGAACTTCTTGTAGTTCGACATATATATATATATATATATATATATATATATATATATATATATATATATATATATATTTAAAACGTTGACAAATTTATAGTTTACAGAAAAGTAGATTATAACAACAGAGAGGAAAAAAATCATTCGCGAAGGTGCTCGCGGGTTTGTGACAGATTACACGTACCGGTTCGAAATAATTATTGCCGGGACGATCGTTAGTATATCTACGTGTATCTGATAGATATCCGAACGATAAAGACAGAGACAAGATACACACATCTGTCCTTCGTCGATAATGGAATCCGTAGATAGGGGGGGGGGCTGGCCGGAAAAAGATAATACCTAGTATTAACATCGTACATCTGGATAAGATTGATAATCTATCTGGCCTATTACGGTTCACTCCTGTCTTCTTAATGATTTCAATTGCGATATAAGTATCGTTCAGAAGATAATTTGTTTTTTCAACATCGATGTGTTAAGGTTTCAATTTCAACTGGCAGGAAATATCTTCGCTTTACACACCGCCGTCTGTCTCGCGCGAATAATCTCCGGAGGACCGTTGTTAATCTTTTAAAACAACACTGTCCTCATAATGTCGTCGGGTCGTTGATTATCCGCATATACGTCCAATGGATCTATTTATCGGATAACAAGTTCGCACGAATGAAATAGTAACGACCGTTTACGAGAGATATCGAATTTCTTCTGCCTATATTTAAAACCTCGTACAGAATAATATTTTACGCGTATACATAGTTGCCGGTGAAGTATTTTTTTTTACGAGATTATATTTTTGTTTACCAGATAAAAATATGGTACATGACAATATATATAAAGTTGGAGGATCGTTTATAAGGAAGCAAAAAATAAAAAGATAAAAACGAGCAACTGCTTCGCCAGTTAGTAATGTATGATCTGGGTTGATACAGTTGATACAGGAGAAGAAAAAGAATTAGGTGCATACGAAATATATAAAAAAATTTTATCATCGTAAAATATAGTAACTAGCCCATTATTGGGCGTTACTTTCGCGTAAAAAGTTGACTAGCACGATTCACGTCAGTTGAACGCTCTAACAACTGCGCCACCGTGACATATTATATATATATATATTCCTCCTTGAGGGGCACGTGTATTTGTACGGTTGCTCTCAAGGAGCCGGAGCTCCTAACCGAGACGCATCTACAGGTATCGGATTATGTAGATTAGCTTCGAATAAGACTAAGGTCAAATATCGTAGACCAAGAGCGGCTACTGGTGGAAAGTCTGAAGCAGACGGTTCCAGTAATGACAGGCTTATCGACATGAGGAACTGGAGAACCAGGTTGGGAACTGCCTACAAAACTTCACATTCCTGATATGGTCGATTTAGCCTTGGTGAGTCGAGGTCGCCTGTATAAATATGTCTCACCCGCTAACCCATACCGCTTCCTTGCGGTGACGGTTTTTGCTCAAAGGCTAAGAAAGAGGACTTTGACGGAAGCTTCACAGCCTCGTGTGGAATGAGTTTTGTTTAATTTAAGGCTAAAGGAGTAAATCCATAACAGGAAACCCTCCAGCAGGCAAACCACTGCAGTACATTCCCTCGAAAATCATGATGAGTCATATAGGATATAAAAATCGTTTGCTACATGCTCTGGCATCTGGCGTTTTGGTGTCCGGAACCAACTCGTATAATAATCTGGTTTGAAAAGAAATTCACTATCAATTTGTAGGATATTTTTCAACAGATGATAGTATAATATATTGAAGCAATTAAATTGCGAGCGTGAATGGGGGACATTTGTTATAAGTAAAAGACTGAACAATTTAGCTACAAGCTATGACGCTCAGAATGACCGGATCCTAACATGTTTCAGAGGAGGAAATTAAAACATTTTATGTAGAACTTCAAGAAAAAATCGACAAAAATGGAATATAGAAATATTAATTATAATGAGAGATTGCAACGACGAAATAGGCTTGAAAGACCGAGAACAGATATACGAAATAGTAGGTGAGTATGAATTTAGTCAACGTAAAGAACGAAGAGAGCGGTTGCGTCAACTCGAAATTGACAATCAGTTAACAATAACGAATACCATGTTCAAATATCGTGCGCGTAGAGGCAACAAATACATAGAAATCAGATATATTACATCATGATACATAAAAGTCGGAGATCATCGTGTAAAAGTAGAGTAGTTCGCCGTTCCCATAATATCCTCCATAACTTGTTCCATGAATCTTCTTCCCGGTCTTCCTCTTATATTCCGTCCAATTTTCCTTCTATTAATTCTGTCAGTAACGCATTATGCCGTAACACATGTCCAATCCATCTATTTCTTCGTTGAGAAATAGTTTTCATAATATGGTTTTCTTCCTGAATCCGGTTATAAACTTCTTCATTTGTAATCTTATCCGTCCACTTTATTTTAAGACACCAGGTTTCAAAAGCCTCCAGCTTTGCGATGTCTACTTTCCGCAATGTCCAAGTTTCAGCACGGTAGAGACAGACCGACCACACAAATGTTTTTACAAAATTTTTTGTTACGGCTAAATCTAGTTTTTTTTTTTATGTTAACAATTTTCTTTTCTTGTTGAATGCTGCTTTGTTTGTGCTATTCGACACCTCACCTCTGTTGAACATTTATCATTCCATTGAATTCTGCTACCTAAATACAGGAAACTTTCCGTCTGATCTATTTTTTCCAATTTAATGGTAATTGCTGCGTTAATTTTTGTTTTGTAGCACATCATGACTTTTGTTTTCTTTTTTGTTAATCTTCATGTTATACTCAGAAGGTTATCTACTACATTTAAAATATGTATTAGTCCTTTTTCACTTTCCGCTACTATGGCAATATCGTCAGCATTATCATATTTATTTATTTTCCATTTATCTTATTTACAATCCGTGTTATGTAATTCTTTAACAGCGTGTTCCATGTACAAGTTAAACAGATACGGTGACAGGTTGCATCGTTGACGTACTCCTTTCCTTATTATTGCTTCGGTTTGTATATTGTTCGTTTTTATAATCGCCGTTTGATTTTTGTACAAATTACATTATCGAAAGCCTTTTTCAGATCCACGAATGCAACGTACGTTAGTTTATTTATTTCCATACTTTTTTTTTCAGTTATCATCTTTAGGCATAATATGGCTTCCCTACATTCTATTTCTTTCCGAAATCCGAATTGCGTTTCTTCTAGTTCGGATTCTATTTTATCTGATATTCTTCTACATATAATTTTGGTTAATATTTTCGAGACGTATGATAATAGACTCAGTGTTCGATGTTCACTGCAACTGGTAGTTCCCGGTTTCTTCGGTATGGTTACGATTAAGCTTTTTTCAAAATCCTTGGGTAGCCGACCATTTTCGTAGCATTCGTTTATTATAAGGAATAGTCTGTTAGTCGTATTTTTACCTAATAACTTTATTATATCTCCACTACTAATTTTATCTATTTCCGGTGCTTTATTTGTTTTTAATTCTTTAACTGCCCTCTCAAATTCCGATTCCATAATATCTGGTCCCATGTTGTCTTTTTCAACCAGATCATACTCTTCTATAGTGTTTTCATCTAGCTCCTTATCAGCATATAGTTCTTCTATGTATTTCTTCCATCTATATGCTATTTCTTTAGTCTCAATTAAAGTTCCTCTTTTATTTCTTTTCCCCAATTCATATTTTCCAGTTTTTTTTGTTCTTTTTCTTCCCCTACAACGGCATTCCAATTTCCCATTAGTATCAGGTTGTCTTTAGCTTTCACTGTGTTCAAAATTTCATCTAGTTGTTCATATATATTTTCTATTATATAATCTTTTTCTCTAGTTGTTAGCATGTACACTTGGACAATTACTACGTCTGTTGGCTTAGCCTCGATTTAATCATTAATAATCTTCCGCTATACTGCCACATTGCTGGAATATCAATAGGAGTGTATAAATACTCGAATTTGCGATATGCAGATGATTTAACATTGATCGTCGCAAACCTTAATGAAAGCAGAGGGGCTGACTACCAGAGAGTAATGAAGACCTAATTCAATATAATTGCAATTAACAATTCGAAAAGTCGGGTTTCACACTTGAATTAATATATTATGTAAAATTTTTTTACTTTTTACCCATGGCTAAATGTACGGGGAAATCCTCTTGATTAATTTCTAGGGAGTGGTTTTTATTGATTTTAAATTATAAGCGAAAGTTCGAAAACGAGGGATAATGAAACTTAAAATAATCCAGTGTTGCGAATAGCTTCAGAAGTAACAGTAACGAGGTTGCATAATACCCAGAGAACGCCGGGTCGTTATAAAATTTAATATTAAAATCTTTTAATTTCGATCTTTATGACACGTTGGTAAGTTTTTCTATCAGTTTGACGGTCATCCTACCCTTACTTCAGAGTTTACTATAAAAAAAACTTGTTCTATTAACATAAGGCTGAGATCCCAAACTCGAAATATCAGCATCCAGAAATTGAGAATTTTTAATAACAGCGACACTCCTATTCTATATTCAGAGATGATAGAAATGCCTCGGATTGAAAAAATCCAAGAAGCAGAAACCGTCGTCGATGCTTGTCGACAATACAAAAAGTAGTTTTAATATTTATATAAATAAGCGAGTCGTATCTATAGGGGAACTGAAAAAGACCCCCATATATATAAAGTAATTATTTTCGTACATTACATTCCAAAAATATTTTTATGCGGAATCATCTTACGAATATAATTAACGTGAGATATAAAAGTAAGTTTATTATAAAATTCACTATGCATGGCATATTAATCACTTTTGTGTCTGATAGACGAATATGAGGTTGATTCATTGAAAAGATGTAAAATGACTGAATACGGTGAAGCTTACAGTTTGGTTGAATTAATTATCGCATGTTGCCTGCGTAATTCCCGAAGTATATTGTCGATTTTTAATATTATGCTAGGCTAAGGTAACTTATTTTACACATCATGATGAATAAATCTAACTCTAAAGTATGAATCTTGTTAACAATTATTGAAAAGTTAATATCTCTGAAGAACATATTTTTACATAATGTTCGGTTAAAATAATAATTATATTTTCCCGAGCTAATTCTTGCGGCATACTATCGGTATTTATTTAAATCGATTGAAATTGTATTATATTTGATCGATTTACATTTAGATCAACAAAACTTACTCGTCTCGGAAGGATGAACCGGATTAACTCATTTAAAAGTTAATTATGTACAAATATAGTTTTACATTAGTTTGGTTTAAATAAAAATTATACTTTTTCCAGGTAATAATTCTTGCGTTATATTATCGGCATTTATTAAAATTAATTATTGCGTTTCAAGTTATATTGCCCGTGATCAGCTAGTCTTTTTTTATAATAAATCGAGTTAATTCATCGAAATTTAATTATATATCTGAATGTATTTGCTAAATGTGTAATTCCTGTGGTATAGTGTACAGAATAAACAAAAAACAGTTTTTTTAATTAGCTAATTGGGCGAAAGTACAGAATATTTTGTTAACTGTAATTCGTTTAGAATTATGTTATACATGCTGATGTAATTTCTAATCTATGGAGAATAAATGAGAATATTTATTTTAACCTTGAAATGACGACCTCAGTACGGCATTAAAAAAACCCAAAATGAGTAACATCGACGGGAGTAAAATATTTTTAGTATTGTTTTCTGTGAATAACGAATAGAATTGTGTTTATACGTGATATCGACAAGAAAATGTTGGGAAACACTGAAATAATAATTAAAAACAGGGAAATTTAAGCACAACGATGTCTGCATGTGTATAATGTACATATAGGTTCGCGCATGTATATATGTATATATATATATATGCGCATACTAATTTTGCTCAATATTAGTTAACTTTTGCTTGCTAATTCAGTACTGGCGGCATTTTAATTGCCGGACCGCATTGTATTCTAATGAGGCAGTTAGCACATTGTAAAGTTTCAAAGTACCGCTACCTATACGTATGTAAGTAGCGGTCTCGTACAAGTCTCGATTAATTCGAACAAAGTGCTTTACAAGGAAAACCAATCACACAGTTTCGTGCTATTACATAGAATACTAAACATATATATATATATATATATATATATATATATATATATATATATATATATATATATAATAGATATTTTGTTCGTTATACTTGTTATAAAGGAATTCATCTAAAGTTATATTACGTGAGCGTACAACTACGAATAAAACTTGCATGAATAAAAAAATAATGACGATGACGCTGAACAGCTCCACACATAAAGTGTGCCGTATAAGGAAGGATATTTGGACGTGAAACAGATATCGAAGAGAAATATGGCCAATTCAATCGGCCAACGATCTAATAATAAGTCAACGGTAAACTGAAAAAATGGAAAATCGTGAAAAAATCAATATGCTCATACAATTATTTTTATAGTTCTTTTTCCTTTTTATTTTAATTTAATTTTATTTAATTGTAGTGATCGTGCAAAATTAGAAAAATGAATAATATTAAGTCACGATTTATCGCAGTATACTAATGTAAGTCGTAAAGACCTTTACTAAATCAAAGGATGCTATCCACCGTATGCGGGGTTGTCTATATTTCCCCGCATTCGCAAAGGTTAGTCTCTGAAAGTTTCCATTTATACATCTGCGACTTTATATTACGATTATGCACGTCTATCAACGTCAAAAAATCTGTTTTTTTTTTTTTTTAAATTTACGCGCCTTATACTGCTATTAAGGCCAGAGGCACGGAAAGATAATTAGATTCAAGGAATAAGATTAGATAATGAAAGGAAGGTTATGAGCTTAGATTCGGCGGATGGAGTGTACTGTAGGATTTCCCGTTAGGGATGAAGCAAGTCCATCAGCAAGACGACGGGTTGTGTAGGAAGGACATGATAACAGGATGTGAGGAATAGTAAGAGGGCAGCTGCGGTAATCACAGAAAGGTGCACTCTGGTTTAAGTATTTATGGGTAAGAAATGTATGCCCACAGCAGGTTGTTGAATGCTTCACGAAATGGTTGTTAAATGACGCGTGATCATACATCTATTTCCAATTTCTTATCTAAGGAGGCAGGGTGGAGACTTTCTCGCGGTGTCGTTGAAAAATGACTACGGTTAATAAAAGGGGAAACACAACCTTTTTCAGGACTACCGAACGTCGAAGGCGTATTATCGACGAATGACGATGAAGCGATGTAATTAGGGATAGTGGATAAGTATAAACGGATTTCCGGGTAGTTGGTTATTCTTATAAATGATTATAAACGAGATCTAAAGCTAAAGGAAAAAGGGGAACACGAATCCAGTGGACGACGCTTTAGTAAGGTAAATCTAGAGAATCGTGACGATTATTTTTTAATTATTACTTTTTAATGTGGACGAGCTTACCCAATGTGATATTCTGTACGTATACGAATTTCTAGAAATCTGGAATCGCACACGTAAATTATCGTGATGATGAAGAAGGGACAATACATTGTATACCGTTACACGAAAATCTATACTTCAGAACGTAATAAAGAACATTCGAAAAACACACTATTACGATTGTAAACTGCACGGTCAGCATGCAGAGGGTGGTAAGCAGTTTTTCTAAGTCGTATAAAGAATAAGCGAACTTTACGTTCGGTGCTTTTGAAAACAAAAAAGTAGAACAATGAAAATTTAGAAAAAGACGGTTGTAATTGATATTACTGAGTGAGAAGTGACATTCGCCAAATATGCATGTTCCCAAACTTCCCTATGTTTCGATTGTATGATACCTACGATATCGTGCGCGGAGACTAAAGGTAAAACCGCATTTCATTGTCGGGGATTCCTCGATGTCCCGGTATCCATAAAATCGTTAAAGTCGCGATTTTGATTTGTAACAGCTGTTATATTTTTAACTTGAACGAAGATTACGCGATTTTATTCGTTCGATTTTCCGTTATTCTAATCAACAACAACAGTAAACGTATATATTTACAAAGTAAAACATAATAAACGCATAAAGTGAATAATTTGAGTAACTTGCCTCACCGCCATTACAACAGTAATATGTGATATACACGTACAAATAACACTACATCATCTTAAGAAAAAATTAATGAGATTATGGTAAAAATCTGAAAAAAAACCGCGATTTAAAAAATAAGTAATCGTAATTTATATATAAATTTCGAATTAATGATATTTTATAGATTCATCATTAAACAAATGAGAATGATCTAAAGATAAAAATAAGATTATGCGGAATCGATCGTAAAACAACAGTTTTTTAGTCCGCGATGCTCGTATTTAGTGTACATTTGCTGTATAGTTGCCTGGAATCGCATCTATCAATAATACTAATCAGTTCGTTCGGATGTACAATTCGTGAAAAACTTTCGAGCGACGAGAAGAATATCATTTTTGAAAATTTGCAATCGTAATTCGTTGCGCATATTTGTAACTATTGCGTTAATCCTACAGTACCGGTTCTGTATAAACTGTAAGTTATTAAAATTAGTAGCGAGGCGGGAATATGTAATAATTGGTCGAATAAGAGTTTTATTAATTCGTTTTTCGGATTCAGAAATGATTTCCCGCAGAAAAAGGTGGGACTAATTTCTTTATTGACTTTTTTTCAAGATTTACCGAAAGTGTACATTTGGAAATTTGCATCGTGAATTAAAATTGTCTTAAGTTTAAAAGTAAATAACAAAAGTGCCCGTTTAATAAGAACGGATTCGACAAATAATTAAAAGATACTACATTATTAAATATATTTTCGAAAATTATACACGCTGTAATAAATTACATATAATTGGTGTGAAATACCGTTTGGGTTCGGGATTTGGAACTTGTAGAGTAGTAGTAGCTATTGAAGTTCTCGTTCAAAAAAATATCCACATAGAAAACGTCAAAAATCTGCATTTATATTTAGTGTAACGCATACTGAGATTAAATTATTGTCGTTATACTTACGTGTATTGTAAAATTTCTTTTCGATAACTTTTTAATACCATCATAAATAGGAGGAATATTTAGCGTTGAACGCGTATAACTGTATTTTAGTACATCTAGGATGGCTTAATGATCGGTTTTGATTCGAGTTAAGTACTGGCGGATACTATCGGACCGAGGAAAAACCCGAACGAACCTATATAATCGGATAGTGTGTATATTAATTTCTCGATCATCCCTCCAGTCGCACATTAAATTTTTCTCGCAAAATAGAAATTTTATACAGATTGTTCATTATACAATGCAGCTTCTTACGTCTAGATAATTTTTACTGCGTTTAAACGAATATTTTCAAAAAATTGAGACACTTCACGTCAGCCGGAAAATAAAAATTTTTTTTAGTATTAAAATTTCATATACCATATAATGGACATCGTGATTGAAAGGGTTAACCGAAGAAATCTGTTTTTTTTTTCGCTTTGTCGATATATTTATTAATCTACACGTTAAATGCTGGAAGTTCGGACTAACTCGAAAATAGTGTTAACCTGTTTTAGAGAGGTAGGATATTTTTTAGTAAACAGTATAGAGTGCGATTTCTCCGTATCTAATTTTAGCCACCGGCGTTTATAATACTTGTAAATAGTACTATAAGCGTTTTGTGTAACCTACCGAAGATGGTTTCAGTTCTGAAGGATGTAGCGACAGATCGTAGGCGTAACAATCAGCCGCGGACGAAAAGTATTTTAGGATAATCGTTTGTACGATATCTAGAATCTAAAACGAGAGAAATGCTCACGGTAATAGATTTTGTCCACCTGTTTCGTCTATTAGAATATAGTCAGCGTTGCTCGTTGTAAGTAAAATCGAAGATTCAAAAATAAATACACTTTTAAAAGAAATAAGCGAAAAACGTAATAGATTTAACTTTGTTAACTTAATTTGATCGAGTTCATAAATCGGATAAATGCCAGGCGACCGTTTTTATATCACTTATTATGATTGCAGTCTAAACACAAGAAACAGTTATTAAAGTAATCAATTATAATAAGTTAAGTAAATTCATTCACACGATCGACGTAAGTGCAACAATGCGCATACAATAAAAAAAAAAAACAGTGCTAAATAATTATCAAAATGATGCCAATACAGTTCTATCCATATCCTGGAAACGATATTAACGGTTTACTGTTGATTTCGGCTACTACGATTGCGCGCAAGATATTTTAAAAAGACGAAACAAACTAGATAATGAACGCGGATGCCCAGGGCTGCCCTACGTCCAAACGACGTCGCACTTTATCAATTCGTGTAAAGTAAATAGCTTTAATAAAGGACCGATTGGGCTACATTCACTAGAGGAAGGCGCAGAAGACTGGCTGTCGAACGTAAATTTATAATGCAAGATATCTCTTAGATTCGATAATAATAAAACAATAATATCCATATTCCAACATCCGGTCATCGGTATACTGGTGGAGTAATTAAACAAGAAAAAACCGTTAGTAAATAATTTATACGAAAAGTATCGAAATACTAAAAGTACACGTGCGTAATTATAAAACAAATTTTAACAAATATAAGCAAAAATTAAATCTCGAAAAAAATTGCTACATTATAAAAATATCTACGGATTAAAGAGTATAAATTACTAACCAACAAAATTAAAAAAAAAAAAAATTATATTCCACTTTTAGATAATTGATGCTTACACAGAACGGGATAAAATAAACTTGTCGATGACGGAAACCCTTCGAAGCACAATTATACGAGTCGAGCGTAAATATATCGATCGCTAAAGAGGAAGTCAACGTAATTATTTTAAAAATAAAGCGTCAACTGAACTGGACGGAATATCGAATTGATTTATTAAAAGAGATTTCATAATTCGTTTCTAGAAGTAATACCGAAAGATATTAACTTACCGTCTAAATACAATTATCATCGTCAAGAGTGGAAATTAAGCAAAACCGTTATATAGTACCGAAAAACTAATCTAATTCCTATAGAGCTATCGAACTTTAGTAAAATGTGTGACAAATCTATTCTTAATAAATTAAAAGAATTTGTAGAAAGTAAAGGACAGTATGGAGAGTTGACAGGCAGATCGTCTGAAATGGGGATATACAACATTATACGATATTCTACACGTTTACTTACGCTCGACATAGGTCTTTGATAGTTTCGATTTAAATAGTTTACTCGCTTTACTAAAGGATTTAGGACTATACAACGGAATGTTGAACATAATAAACAATTATTTCGAAAAACGTTATACTATCTTACAAATTGGAAATTGTTCGAAAAAACTAGAAACACTGCCACGGGGGTCTGTTTTAGGATTATACTTGTGGAATGTGGTTTCCTCGCAAATGCATAATACCAAATTTCGAAACAATGTAAATAACACGGGTTAAATATCGGAGGGGGTTATTCATAATAGTGCCGCAGATCGTACGGATTGAAGTTGGTTTTATCGCGTCCATCATCATTTTTCCGATAATACAAAAGTAATCCTGCCACGGTCATAACAACTATATATTATAATATATAGTCATATAAAGGTATATATATATATATATATATATATATATATATATATATATATAAAGGTAATAGGCAATATACTCGGATGAAGTATGTAGAAGTTAGAACCACATCGTTATCAGAGTACAGCGTTATGCAAATTAGCATCGAGTTGAATCGAGTGAATCTGTTAAAAATTCGTTCTACGCAGCTTTTTAATGTTAATTGTACGCGCTCAGTTATCCTGATTACAGCTTAAAAACCGATGGATTCAATGCACATTACATATTCGCATATATATTATACACACAACACACACACACATATATATATATATATATAACTTACGAGAGAGAAAAATCTAAATACACTGAAAATGTACGTAATTCTATCTTCGGATATGTCAGTTACGTATGATAGATTACCGTGTCCAGGTAATAATCGTCGTCGTTAATATTAACGTATGTGTAATAATAACAATTATAATGTTAAACGCACTGATAATTGATAATAATAATAATAATAATGATGAATTATCATTTAAGGTGGTTACGTTAGTTTTTTTCAGTATTGAGAGAATCACGCGCTAACGGTAGCGGAAATATTAAATAAATAACGTCAATTCGTTTTTCAACTTTTCTTTTAGTATATATATATATATATATATATATATATATATATATATATATATATATATATATATAAATATCGGCCATATCACTTTTAGAAACGCACACGATATAATAACGGCTTTAACGACCTACCGGTGAGGTCTAAGTAAGCCGGGTCACCAGGCGCCACATTACTTAACGACGAGTGGACTTCATACATCACCGAGTGGATAAATCTGAAACGAACATTTGGGATCCGGGGATTTTTTGTTATTGTAATGATATTTCGCCTATCGTCGCTTGTTTCCTTAAGACGCGTTAAATTTAATTATATTCGTTTCGTATAAACACTAACTCGCTCGGGACCTATTTATTCGGCTGCTCACCCTGAATACGTGGATTCACACATATATATATATATATATATATATATATATATATATATATATATATATATATATATATATATATATAAGGTGATCCGGAGAAGACGTACGGTTTGGTTTTTTCAATAGCGTAGAAAACACTGCTACAAAAACGCGTGCTCCTCGTTTAGTGTACGCACGAAAGATTAGTATTTATGTAGTTACATTTACCACGGCATCCTATAGCGAGATGTAGCGCGCGTTTTGCGTGGAACATTATTTTCAGCGTAAATCGATCACGACAGTGCAAAGAGAGTTTCGAACAGAATTTTAATTTACGCGATATTTTTGTGAGGATACCTTAAGAACCGCATTTAAGAAACACGTCCACGAGATCTGGAAGGCCTGAAAACTCGGATTTTTTAAGATGCACTGACCTATTCTTCGAAAATGTTGTAAAGGCCGAATCAACGTATTGTTGCAAATGGCGATCATCTGAACGATATTGTGTTTCCGAAATGATTGTAAACTAATCTCCGGTTTTCCTATTTTTAAATAAAATTTCATTCCAAAATTTTGGTCGGCTGGTTTTTGAGTTATTCCCGAAACACAACATTACCGTTCGTCTTCTCCGGGTCACGCTATGTATAAGACTATCATAAGACTTTTTAATAAGAACTTTCTATAACCTACAAGTTGATGGGTGTTTTCCGAGCCGCCCTATATATATATATATATACCTATATATATATATAATTATTAAGTGCTGTATCCGTATCGGAGGTAGGAGACTACTTACCTGTACATATTTTGTTGTACAGTGTAATTAGCGTACAAGGCAATCACAATATGGTGTTAGCGTAGACGCTTATGCACACCCGGGAGAACTGAATGTAATCGCTTTATTGTCACGACACAATGCAGCGCCGGGTGTTTTTGTAGTGTACTACATTGTTACCAGAGCGAACTTGGTGTTGTGCGTGGTGGTTTGCCATTACCTTCACGAGATAATATCGGGATTATTTTATTATTTTATTTTTTGATGATAACTTCTGTGTCGTCGATCATATTCGAACTTCCGTATAGAAGTCCGTGCTCTAGCCACTAGGCTATTTCAACTATATATCTATATATCTATATATATCTATATATCTATATATATATATATATATACATACATCGTAGTCGTATTGTTCGTTGTGAAAATTTGGTAAAGTTGACAATTTTCAAGAAATTTAATAGTTGATAAGTAGGTTATTTTAAGTTTAATTATAAGGCTAACTCTATTTAAACGAAATAAACGGTAAAATGAAAAAAAAAATTTTGAAATAATAAAAAAGAGAAATTTTTTAGACACTAGAAAACATAAAAACTAAGAACGCAATGAAGAAAAAATAAAAAAGCTACAATTCAAGAAGAAGTAATTTAGATTTTTATTTCATTGCACTATGCACATCTATCGGAGTCGAATATCGATTTAATTTGTTTCGTTATATTTCGTATAGATTATAACATCTGTCAGACTAAAATATAAATCTAATTAAAACTAAATTAAATCAAATCGATATAACGGTTTCCCCGGTTTATTTAGTTTACGATAAGAAACGTATCGCGCTAGTCGATAATACGACCGATATTATTCTAATTATAGGGTAGAAAATTGAAAATTTATTTTATACGAATATATTAAGAACGACTGAAAAGAAATGCTTAACGAACATCATAACAGGTAGATGTGGATGAATACGTGTATATTAAGATATAATGGATATGTGGCAACAATAATAGAAGCGCCGTAAAATAGCCAGATGACAAGTGGATGATCACCACGAAAATTCATCGTCCGCGTACTAGAGAATACAAGTTGTATAGACGTAGCAGCAAGTAGTGAAAAAGAATTCGCGGAGCAGAATGTTTGAAAGACTGATATATATATATATATATATATTTATAAGGTTATTTTAAGAGCATGGGGGTGAATTGGAAATTAATAATTAAAAATATTCTTTATATCGAGAAGTTAGATAAAGTTAAAAATCGGTTTATCTGGCAATGATGTAGATTTGACGATGTACAGTTATAATTATGCAATTTCCGCGATACATTAGATGCAGTAACGGCGAGGAAGAATCCGAAACCGTATAACGGTATTCGTAAATGTAAGTAGTATGGTCGACATTTGGATGATCCGTCGTCGTATGAGTTGCCAGGCTGGTTGTTTTTCGTTTAGTTAGTCGTAAGATTCCGTTTTCGTAGGAATACAGTCGTAGTCGAAATTGACGGAAATGTTCGTAATTAATCGCATATTAAATAATAGTCAAAAAATATAATAGTAATAATGTATTAAGTAAAAGATATTTAATCTAGTCAGATATAAATCATTTCGGTATAAAAAAATTAATTACTTTATTTATAATCGTTCCGGTTACCGTATATGACGGAATAATAATAATAATAATAATAATAATAGAATAAATACGTACAGGGTGGGAAGACGATATTAAAAAGATCGACCAGGACTGGTTGATCGGTGCGTCAGATAGAAATATACGGAAACAAAAGGAAGAGGCCTATGCAGTGGATTAAAAACGGCTCATAAAGAACAAGAAGAATAGAATTCATTGACGCATCGGCTACACTCGAGACCGTATAAATCGTTGTTGCAGTCATCATCATCATTGCGTCGATCAGTTTCGACGGTATACCGTCAAGTCGCACCATTTAATTTATTTATTTACAAGCGGATATCGATATTTTAATTTATAAATTCGTATAAATAAGTGTGAATTATTTGCGTGTTATGACATTAATGATGTCGTATGTATTCGGCATTATACGTGATAGCGATAAAACAATACCCGATACATTTAACATTTAGTAAAATTTATAAACGGAAAATCAAAACGTTGGTCGGTACGTACTTTTAATTGAATACTCCCGTCGTTAATTCGATGTTTGATTCGTCTATTAATTTTAATATTTCAGCATAATATGTGTTATCTGGCGACTTTCTGTTTTTAGAATTATTAATTGCATATTTTACCTCGCTTTCGACTACGGTCGTCTCTGAAGTATCATTGCCATTCTCTGATATATTTATTTCATCTTTGACGAGTTCGTACCCGTACTGTTACTCTTTCGGCATGCTCTGCTATTATGTTGTCATTTTTATCGAGTAATTTTGGCACCGAGTAATACTTACGTTTCTAATTCTTTTAACTGTTTGTGCGTATTAAACTCGTCTCTTCTTTCCGGTAGACGTTCTATTTCTTCACATATTTTATTTAGCCATTGTCAGCTTCTCTTATCTTAGCCCGGGGTTTTCTATTCCACGTAGTTGTTCCTTTGTTTTTCCTACGTAACTCCATTCGGAATAGTATTTCATCTGTTATTCATTCTTGTTTGTTCACTATCGATTTTTGAGCGACGTGTTCTTGGGTCACTTTGTTCATCTCTCTTCTTAAGTCATCGCTTCGTGAACATCTGCTGCGTTACTGTTGATACGTTATAGTAAGTATATTCTTTCATTTAACTGTTTAGTGACTTTTACTTTGACGTGTTTGTTGTTTAAGTTTTCTACATTGATTTTACACATTCCTTATTATTCTTTTCATCACCTTGAATTTTACATAGGTCATAACTACAGGATTGTGATATGATCCGATATCGGCGCCGGGGTGGTAATTCCATTTCTGTATCTTTTGCCTACCAATATGTAGTCAATTTGATTCCTGATTATACAGTTTACTTTGTCTGTGTATTAGCTACTAGCAGTTGTTCTTTTCGACAAAATTAACCAGGATCGCCTGTCATTTTGTAGATATGCATCAATTCGACAGGGACACGTTTTCACGAGCGAGTTGCTGATAGTCTGCTGTTGTTAATGTAGTAAGACGTTTAACGGTATTTATCGAATCGGCAAGTGAACCATTCTCCGTTTTGTTGTGTGAGTTCCGATTCATCTTTTCTAATTAACGCCAAGTCCGCCGAGTAGAAAATTACCACCCCGCACGACGTACCGAACTCACATGGTTGTTGTTTTGTTGTTTCGTTTCTTCGCCGGTGGGACCAGCACCATACGGCGGTCGAGTGACTACTAGTGACTCTAGTTACAACAACCACGCAATATGGGATAATCTAGAATTGTTTTTGAAATTTTGTGAAATGAATCGTGTAATCGTACAAATTTTAGAACGCCGTTAATAAATTAAATATATTTCAATAGAATGCGAATATACGTAATCGACGTTTCGCATAATTAATAATTTATCCCGGTAAAAATATAATTAACAATCACTATTTTCAAAATCCGACTAATTTTCAATCGGTTCTAACAAAACCTACTAATGTCGATAATTTCTGCGTTTCATATGCTTAAACTAGGTTACTTTTTTTTTTTATCGTTAATTAAGCGTCTCGCCTGTTCGGCGAAATACGAAATAACTTAAAGGTTAATAACTACAACCACCTCTCGAAACAAACGTGCGTAGAAAAGATTTTACCACGTGCCAGGAGTATCGTAACGTTCTTCTTTGTATGGACATATTTCTATCGGTTGCAGTGTCTACTCCATTGTTCGTCTTGTTTGTTATATATCATCGATAATACTTTCTCCGCGATCGTAATCATTTTAAAAAAATATTAACGATAATTGGAACGAAAAAATAGAGTAAATTTATCGATTCGATATTAAGCTACCGTCGTCAAACGTGTAATAAAAGAATATTAAACAGTGGAGAATTAACGGTGCCTCGATGTATTATTTACATCGAAAAACGAAACCGGCCAATCCGATATATTTCAACAATAAACAAATTCCAAAAGCAAATTGTACGAAATACCTTGGTCTACATCTCGAACAGAGATTGACTTGGAATAAACACATAACGTCTAAACGTAGATCAGACTGACAATGAGAAATATGGACTGGAAGAAATTCAGTTCTTTCACTAGAAAATAAAATTCTACTTTACAAAACAATGATAAAGCCAATTTGGACTTACGGCATATGGAGTACTGCAGCTAAATCCGATAAAGCTTGGAAAGAACACAGTCGAAAATTTTACGGAAAATTGTTAACGCTCCTTGGTTCATAAGAAATGACGGCATCTGTAAGGATGTGAAGGTCAGGTCGGTTAAAGATGAAATCCGCAGCTCAAGTGCACGATACAAAGAAAGACTCAATCAACACTCAAATATACCAGCAAAGAACCTGTTGTCAAACTGCATTAAATTCGATCGAATACACAGATACTCTTATAATTGTAGATTAAATTAACGTAAAAGTAATCAATAAATAGGACGGATCAGCACCCATTGGGATACTATCCTCCTTTTTATTTTTGATAATAACATGTTTACACTGCTGCTTATTGTTATTAAAATACGGATTGCATGCAAAAAAGTAAACAAAAAAAAATAAACGAACAAACCAAATATGTATTAAGTTTCGGTCAGTAAAATTCACGAAGATCGATAGCTATAATAACAAACAATATGTCCTGTCCATCTATATACACATATATATATATGTTTAATTTATGTTTTAAGAGGTTTTTACGTCATTAGGCAGGATGGATCGAATTAAGCGATTAATAATTAGCCAAGAACCGTCTGTTCGATACATTATTTTCGACACCAACGACGAGACACGGCTATCGTTATATTATACATTTGTATACGTCATGCACATACATAGAAAAGACGGAGTGAGAAGGTTAGAATAATAGAGAGGCAGTCACTGATAATAATTAGTCACTGTTGACGCGTCTGTTCAACGAGGTGTCCAACTTTTATGTCTTAAGGTGAACTTTCGGAGATACCAATAAATAATATAGAGTCGAGTTAAACGCTAATACGTATAATATGTATATAATAGCACTGTAGCAATTTCGCACCTTCAGAAAAGAAAGTATCCTTCTAATAGAGGATGTAGAACAGATCATTTTTCAAACGACTGATAATTAAAAAAAGATTTTACGAGGCTATTTAAAAAATAGAACCGTTTCTTTTAGTAATTCCGTACGAATTACAAATCCGGTTCGTATTAAGTTACCTTTCCCTACCACGTTTGCTCGTTCGCTCGACGTATTAAATAGGTGTTTCTTCTTACATTTAATCGGGACGTACGCTTTACAGTTAGAAATGTTAAACGATTATGTTTGATATTGCGGAAATTTTTGTGCTAATCCTGGGTCGACGACTTTCGTGAGGTCCCCCCCAGAAGTGTGCGCATTCTTCAGCGAAATAAACGCTTGTAGAAAATCGCACAACGAGAACGTACGTGGGACGGGTCTTTCTTTTTATCCTTAGACCTGGTAACGATCAAAATTTTTTGGTCTCTAGACGATCAAAAGTGTTTCAATTAAGATATTTTTTATATATTTTTTAAAAATTGTTTTAATACGTATAATAAGATAATGACGGCGTATGTAAAAGTATGCGATAAACGTGTGTGATCGATATACGCAGCGTGAAATTATCGTACGATAGAGCGTATCAGCGTGAAATTATTGTAATATAATTGACGAAGTATGTGAGATGTTCGAGCTAAAATATTGTGTAATCCAAAAGGGTGCATTGGACGCGAAAGTATTTTTTTTTTAATGACGTTTAGTTCGAAGCTAATTTTACGATATCACCGTTGTAGGGGATTTTTGTAGCGTTAGCGATGGGTCTCGATTGCTACTTTATTAACCGCTCGACGGACTATTATTCTCGAATTAAATGCTTAAGAACATAGTTTACTTCGGGCGATAAAATATAGCTTCAACGTCAATCGATGAACGGTTTATTAAGCGACTTCAAAAATATGGGTTACAATTCGAGAATCGCTAGGCGAAAACCCTTCATATCTGCCGTCAATTGCAGAAAACGCTAGGAAGTTGCAGAAAAGTACGTACATAAGGACGAGCAATTCTGGAATTTACTCATCGATGAGTCGAAGTTTAATTTTTTTGGTGCAGACGGAAAACAAAAAGTGTGACGTAAGCCGAATACAGAATTGCGGTGAAACTTGATGGGGGAAGTATGATGGTATGGGAAGTTATACCGACTTTTATCGAAAGGAACAATAACTGCTATCTCGTATTTTGAAGTTTTAAAAGCTAATATACATAAATAGGTGTACAGAACACGTTTCAGCTATATCAGGACAGTGACCCGAAACATACCGCACTCAACACTCGGTTATGGCTGCTTTATAATTGCCGCTCTATCATACCAGTCCCGCCACAGTCTCCTGACTTGGACCCTATTGAGAATCTGTGAAACTTTTTTTAGAAACTACATGAATAGATTAACAACCGTGCCCAGTTGAAAAAGATATTACCGGAGGAATGGAGCAAAATTCTTCTAGATTACTGCAGCAACTTGATTTCTTCGATGCCACGTCGATTGAAAAGTGTGATCCGGTCATTACTATACAAAATACTGATGTGCTCATTTGTCTACCATGTGCCAGGAATTAAGTCAATTTTGAATTTGACCGAATATGAATGTGACGCACTGAACCTTTTCCATTATTGTTACCAGGAATGTTATGGTTTTTACGTTTTTGATTTTCGTTTTTACGTGGATGTATTTTTTCTTTATGTTATTTCATTAAAATCCAAATAACGCTTTATTTGAAGGCCGAGGAATTTGTAGTTCATTTGAAGGAAGTTTTCATACATCACGAACCTGGGCCTGGACTCTCTGAATAACCAAGTTGAATTTGAATTAGGCGTACCTCTTCAGATGCATCTTCCGACTAAGTCTTTATCTCTATCGGAAACTAAAAAAAAAAAAGTTATATTATTCAACCCACCGGGCAATAAAGCGGCTATTCTCTTATAACATACGAAATACTTAACTACCGTGGAAAGTCATCTTGTTACTAACTTCAGTATTAAATTGCAATTTTCGACAGGATATTAGCGATCTTAGCGGGATCAAAATATTCGTGATTTATAAAACAGGCAATTCTGCTTGTGAGACATACTACCGACCTATAAGTCTGTGGCCAGTTCGACGTTTTTACTTTTTCGAGAAGCTATTTTCATTAGGACTAATACGAATTGTAACATTAACAGTTCGAATTTCGATCCAAGCAGGCTAAATCGAGCAAATTCTCGAGTTCATCATTCCGATTTGAAAATAAAGGAAATTGTTCGGCCGTATTTATAGATATCAGTCAGGCCGCCGTTTGTGTTTGACAGTGGAGGTTACTACTCGAAATAAATTGTTACCTCCCGCATTCGAATTTTAAATTAATCGTTACGTTGCGAACAGAGTTTTCCAGGTGAAATTTGGAATACGTCTAATTTCCATCATATCATGACCGGTCCTGTTAGAGAAATTTTCTTGGACTCTTTTTTTATATATATATATACTCATGCCTAGTCGATCCGCAAGTTGATATAGTAGCATAGATGATATGGCTTTTCTCCACGAGACACCGTTTAGAATTTGGTCCGCGTATCAATTTGACCCTTACTGTTGGCCTACTTAAAGTTACAAACGCTAAGTTGATTACCAGAAAGAAATCTGAAGGGCCATAACTGAATCGACGTCGTTATTCACGTCATTTACCAACTCAAATACGTTTATCGATCCTTCCAGATTGCAGTTAAATCCCCTCCCCCCCAAAAAAACAATTACATTTTTCGATTTTCTATATAGTTAGCGGAAGATTCCATTGAGCATTACAAAATTTGAATCCGAAAGGAATAGAATCTCCTTACGGATTGTATCTTAAAAGACTGTACCTGTGGGTGCAGCGAAGAAGTGGGAACATAAAGACGATATAAAATTCAATATCATAGAGCATAAATTTTAATTCGACATATTATACCTAACGTGTACATTACAATGTAAAGGCAATTATCGAAATTTAATAATAATAATAATAATAATAATAATAATGATAATAATAATGTTTTAAAAAAAGAGAAAGATGCAATACGTATACCAGAGGGTGGTGATAGAGAACGAAATGAAAAACAAGAAGGTTGTCCCATGATGGCTCACAACAGAATTAATTAGACGCGTGTAAAGAATATTTTATACTTATAATGTAATAATAGTAAAAAAAAAAAACAACATAGAACTAAGGGCAAAGTTATATTAAATAATAATAATATGAAAGCATGACACGTTACCGAATTAGTAAATATAGAAGAAATAATAAAAGTCCCAAAGTTATGTCTGAGCGTCGTATGTTTATATTTACTATATATATATATATATATATTACAACGATCGTCGTATGTTCATGTTATAATAAATCTAAATTTATTATATTGAAGGTGGAAAACTAATATTTAATTTAATTAATATAATAAAACAAAATATATATATATATATAATTATTTATTTAATTAAAGTAAAATATATTAAAATTATTATAATATAATCAAACCGGATTTGTAGTAGATAAACTATTATTATAGAAAATCATTATAGAATAGTTAAAATTAATTTTAGTTAGTCAATGGAAAAAAAAAACAGTAAATTAGTTTGACCAAATAAATCTAGCCAGTAAAAATAAATTACAGCCAGTAAATAATGTAAGAAAAATGTATAAAAAGGGATGGTTGTTCATTTTCAAGAGAGTTCGAGTTTTTCCGTCAAATAGTTCAGTTGTCAGTTACTTGATCAAGACAGTTACAATTTACAAAATAAGGATGTCAAGTAATTATAAATCCGGTTTCGGTTAGTTTTTATTTTATTTTTTTTTAAATTAAATTATTATTTTTGAATTAATAAATATATAATAGTTTATTTTTTAAATATAAAATAAAATTTTTCTTTATAAATACTTTATTTTATTTTTTTTATTAAATAATAATAATAATAGTATATACAAGGTATCCTGTAATATATATATATATATATATATATATATATATATATATATATATATATATATATATATATATATATATATATATATATATATAAATTGAAGTTTCCTAGAATCTAGAAATTAAACGATTATCGTAGACTAAGAACATGATCCTCAATATAAGACAAGTTGAAGATAGTACGCGTGTCAAAGATTCTGCAGTGAACATTTAGTACACATCTGAGGCAGTTGTTTTGTAATAATTCTCATTTGTTATTAAAATTGATATAATTCCCAGCTGGAAAAAGCGTTTTATACAGATTTTTGTTTATTATTAATATTAAGAAATGTTTTACCGTTAACTAATGGATATAATACGTTTCTGTTAACTTTCGCAGTAGCATGATTGACGTGTTCGGTAAATAATTTTACCCCCGGAATAACGAACGTGTTTTCACCAGTTTATTACAGCGGAATTAACTCGTAATTCCGTAAGATAATGCGGGACGCCTGCCGATGAAATATATTAGTCATTTTTTAAAAGAACGCAATTAGGTATAATCAAAAGTCCATAGAAGAGCTGTATCGTCATCCGCGTACATAAGAACATCAGGAAAATTTTGGAAATCAGATAAAAACGAAGTAAAGAGAAAGAAACCTAAAAGTAAGGAAGCCCCTCGCTGAGCATGTCTCGTAATACGTACAGGCGAATGCAAAAATTAGTCGTAAATATAAATTAATAAATTAAGATAATTATAAAGTAATCGTATATTTAATTATTAATATTTATCCTATTAGTAACGGACGATAATATTATATTGTACAAAATGTATTATTATTATTATTTATATTAAAACTATTCTCGAATACGTTAAGATTTGTGTTATTTCGTACGTACGCGACTGCGTGCTGCATATTCGTGCGCGTGTCTAATTTATAAGTTTATATAGTTGTAATTCACAAAAATACGTTTAAAAAGGAGTAGCGATAAAAGTTTTAACAATCCGTATTATCGAAACGGTAAATGATTAAACGTGTCAGTTTTTAATAATTGATAATGCTCTCCGAGATTAGTCGATTAAATAGTGTGAGAACCGAATAATATTCGCCGTTGTTATCATCATATCAACGACTAGATCATAGGTTATAAGGTTGGAACCGTTAGAACTTCTACAGTGGACGCTATTCGATATGAAATTATACTTTTCTTTAAAAAAAAAAAAATACTTGGACGATAGACGACTTTTCTTTAATATCCGCTAAACTGAGAATGAGCGGACGAAATTATTGAACTAATAAAACGATATTCGAAATTTCATACGCTGTGCCAATTATTAATGATGGAAATTCTAACGCTTACTTTTGACAATAAGGCAAATTCCGGGGTCGAACGTTTTATGTAATTGCGAAGGGAATCATAAAGTATCCACTCTGAAATTGTTATTCGGACCTACTCAATAACAAAAAAAACCGACGAAATAAGACGATAACACCCTCTTAATATTTATTATTATTATTATTATTATTATTATTATTATTATTATTAAACCGGAAGAACGAAAACAGAATATCGTGTGTAACGTATAAAGAATATTACCGTCCACGACGATAGCTACTATAGCGAAGATGATGGCGCAATCAAGACGATAATCATTTAAAAGGTTAGAAGAAGAAGTTGCTGCCCGAAGGAGAGTTAATATAATAAGAGCGCCCCCTCGTCCGTCGGTGGTGGTAAATCTAAAAGGTTACGGCCTCTATGATGCAGCGGTTGTTGATCTATTTGTTAGTTTAAAAAAAAAAAAACCGCTCGGAATAACAATAATAATAATAACGATATTAGAACGATGTGTGGTGTGCGCGTCTGGTCAACAACGTGCATTATTCGGTCAGCTGATGTTCAGTTTGGAAGACGCGATTATTATGCGAACTTTGTTGTGCGATAACTAGTGGCGGGGGTGATGGTGGTAGTGTAATTTCTAGATCACGTCCATATCCATTAACGGTCGCTACTACTATATAGAGAGATACACCCGATGATACGCACTGTGATCCGATATTAGAGATTTTTTTCTGGCATTCGATTATCGCGCGTCGTCCGATAGCTTTATCCGTCGTTACATCATTTTACAAATTGGAACGTCGTGTTCGTCCCTTCGTAATATATTCGCGTATTTCGGTTTTGCCAATTTTTCTATTCCAGGTAAGGAACAAGTTCAATTATACATATATATATATATATATATATATATATATATATATATATATAATATATATATATATATATATATATATATATATATATATATATAATATTTTTTATTGTACCGGCACCAAATAAACAATCGCGGCGAATAAAGTAATAACAATGTGATTAATCTAACGTCTCTCCATTAGATTGCCAGTGACGGTAATCAATAAAGTTCGAGCACCGAATTATCGAGTCATTTGATTACTAATACATACGTTTATTATTCAACGTTTAACGGATATTCCGAATTATTAAAATCGTCTTATGTTATCGACTGCACCATGTACTCTTTTTTCAATCGTCTCCGTCCGAAATGGAGAGTAAATAAATTTGTTTAATATTAAATTGTGATTTATCTAAAAGCTTTTTTTATATAAACTTCATCGACATACTATATTTAGGTCATTATGAAGGGCAAAGTTAGAGTCATATTTTGGTGCAGACGTGACGATACGAAGTATTTTCGATTACTTTTGCACGCAGTTATAATTCGATTTCATATTTCCAGATTGGAGCTATCATACTTAAATACAATTTTCTTTTTAAAGCTACGGTTTAAAACACACACATATATGTATGTATGTATATGTATAAATTGCCATAGTGCTAAAATTAACCGAATCTTTACCTTATTTTAATTAACTTATTTCACCTTGCCTATTTTTAAATCTGTTTTTTTTTTTTTTTAAATTTAATCCTTTCAGTCGGAACTTATATCAATTTTCCGCACAAAATTAACAAGTTCAGTCGCACGATACGTGTAAACTATTAGGCGCTTTTTTTTCTAAGTACAAAATTATGGTAAGCGATTGAAATATAAATACCGTTCGGTATTATAACGCTTTTATTGTAAAGAAAGATTTTTGAAATCGAGGTATTTTAATATAAACCACTCGTTCGTATAAATATTTTTAGAACTCGGACTTTTCGAGCAAACCCGCAACGTCCCAATATGAATAAATTTATAGAATTAAAAATACTACAAACAAGTTATAAGCCTTAAAAATCACTTGTTATAAACATTTTTTCTACGTAACAACGATGACAGACGAATACATCGCAGCGCAGTAGATTACAGAGAAAGATCCACCACCGTCACAGAACACTTATTTTGTTTTTCGTTTCATAATTGTAAATTCATTTAATAATCAGAAATTTATCTAATGAATATTTAACGATCAAATTAAGTTTATTTTCGTTATAATAAACTCCATTTACAATCTCCTTTTAATTTGAAAAGTGTGAATTGTAACGATTTTTAAAAATCGACAAACAGTTAAAATCACTAAACGATTCATATAAAAAAATCACAAACCTTTTCGCCCATTAAGCCATCATCGAGTGAACGTACGAATAAATATATAAGTATATATTATATATATACATATATACATATATATATATACATAAAATGTAAAAATTTTTAATTTATATAGAAAATTAACAAGAATTAGCAAAATTTATATTGCTGATTGTAGATTGCGTCATTCACTATCGGACTATTTTATAAATACTATTTTTTACTTTGCTAATTTTTGTAAATTGTATATCTAAATTAGTATTGTTACACGTTATATGTATATTATATATATATATATATATATATATATATATATATATATACACACACAGAAGTTTTTATTTGTAAGTTCACTGGATAATGGGTTAATAGCCGGAAAGCTTTGTGATTTTTTATAAAAAGTGTTTTGACTTCTTCTTATTGTTTGTGCGCATACTTTAGTTACACATTATCCGATATTTATAATTTTAAACTTAACGATAATTACTAAATAAAGTTAATTATAATTTTCTTAATACAATACACCTTCGTATTTCTTATTTCTTCGGTGACTGACATATTAAATTCGTCGTTATATTTGCTATTTCCTAATTGAATTATATTGCAATCTAAAAAAAAACTAACCGTCTGCAATTACATCCTTTGCAGCATATGGTAAACTGTACGCTGAAATGTCTAAGATATTTATGAAAATTGCGATAAATTGCGCGTTAGAAAAACTAGGTACTGAACGATTATTATCGAGTAGTCTGTCGTTCGAATTTGGAAAATATCGATACGTTTTATATCGAATTATTTGATAATACTCTAAATGTTGTTTATTATTATTATTATTATTATTATCGTGTCCAAGACGGCATATAAACAACAACATGAAACATAAACGTGATATCTACAAGAAATTACTTCACTAATTTATCAGCGTTCGATCTTCCTTATTGATGGTCTTGGTTCATTTTTGGATAGCTGTTGGTATCAACTGGAACTGGTATTTACGGTTCTGTCGCTCCCCATTGCCTGCGAGTACCCAATTTTGTTGTGTCTACTCTTTCCACATCCTGACCGCAGTATATATTTATGGCCTTCATTGTTGCCAATTTATCACATTTTTTATCTGTGGTCGCTTTTAAGTTCAGAAATCACCATCTCTACAAATGAAGTCTATCTCGTCAGACGGACAGCCTTTGGCAGTTGTTTCAAAGGGCTTTAAGTTATCTAGAAAGTGATTCCTATAGATTTCAATCTTATGCTAGGTGCTAGTTGTATGTACGTTGGGTGTCTTGGATCCTGTTCAATCCTATTTCTTTCCAGGTCAGCTGCTACATTCCTACGTATTGCTTCTGAATGCTAGGTATAGTTTATGGACGTTTATTGGTCTGAGATACCCAGTAACCACCCTAAATGTTTCATTCAGAGCTGTATCCTATTTTCCCTGTGTGCGCGTTGAGCGATTCCACCATGTGTCGGAATATTCTCCAGCAGAAAAGCAGAGCGCTAGTGCTGAAGTTCGTAATATATCTGGTCGAGTTCTTCACTTTGAAAACACAATTTTGCGTACTAGGTTTTTCCGTGTCCTAATCTTCGCTGTTAACTTATCACAATGATGACGGAATGTTAGAAAATGATCGTGGATAATTCCCAAGTACGTTGGATATTCATGACGCGGCAGTTTTTGCCCACGCCGGTTAAGCTCCAGTTTGCATTTTGCTTTAGCATTTTTCAAATGAAATGCGCAAACTCGAGTTTTAGATTTGTGTTTAGTGCATATCTTCTGTACGTTTGCAGTTTTGAAGAAGGATGACACATTGGCTGGAAAATATTAAAAATCAAACTGACTTATCTTCATTACAATAATTAATGGCAGATGGCGAGATAACGTAAAATCTAGTCGGCATATAGGTGATCGCCTAGGTCCTATTATGAGTATGGCACACATAGAAGAATAAGGAGGAATTAATTATATAAAATAGAGATCGGAAAAGTTATTTGATATTACGAGGAAAGGACATCGAAATTCTACACGCGTATCTGAGGAATGAGTGATAGTAGGCCAAACGAAAAGTGTTGACATTTTGATAGATTGAAAATTAGGCAGGCAACCCGATTTAGTTATCAAACGCGCATAGATAACTCAACTATATAGAACGATGTTTAGAAATAGCATAAAAGAATTTGGCGTATTTCAAAGAATTAGAAATAAAGGAAAACCGGACAAAAAGCACGTAGCGGATTAAAGATAAAATATCACTAAAACCAGAAAGTATATTTTTCGAATTGATAGTAGGGAAATTTTTTTTATATCTAATATATATATATATATATATATATATATATATATATATATATATATATATATATATATATATATGTAGCGTTTTTTTTTTTTATTTTATTTAAAGACGCTCGATTACTGAGATCATTTGCGTCTGTGAATACTTTATATGTTATGAATTAGGCCTGTTGAGGAATTTTAGGAGTTTTTCAATTATTTGGGGATTATCCTGTAATATTGTTTGTATTGTTTTATTTGTGAGTTTGTAAATATTTCTTGGATTATCATATTGTTTACATTCTAATAGCACATGTTTTATTGTTAATTGAGTATTACATGTGGAGCAGTTTGGTGGAGGATCACCATTCAGTAATGCTACTTCTTCTCGTCTAATTTTTTGTGCTGATGTTATATAGTGCCCTAATTTTGGTTTAATCTGATAAAGTTGTGTGTGAATGCAGTAAGTTTCCCAGTGTTGTTGATATAGTTTTGTGATTTTTGTATACATGTGTGCGTGTGTAAAATTTTACATAAATACACATGTATCACGTACGCATAAATATAAACACTGATTCATCATTATCTCGTTGCCAAACAGGGTTAATATATTATCGTCGCGTACAAAATGGGCTACTAAAACGCAGGAACGCGCTCCGTGATAATTAAGAGTTATGAAAATTTTATGTCGCGAGCTGGGGTTCGAACGTTCAACCGTCGAGTTAACAGTCCTATATACTATCGCTATATTATAAAAATATGTATATGTACTTAGTTAATTTCAAATTCGACCTCCGAATCACTGTACGCGTATCACGATACGCTTATATCAATCCACTGCTGGGTGTAAGCGTGCCTCCCCATTTCTTCCATCTATGGCGATCATCGGCCTCTTTCATCCACTTTACACCGGCTGACCTTTTTATATGATGCTGTGCCATTAGAATTTAAAATAAATTGTGTCCGTTGATAGCGGTAACATTCAACGACCGTTTTGAAGTGATGACGTTAATAGTGGAAATTCGCGAGTATTTAAAAATAATAAAAAAAAATTATATATCGCGTGGAAAAAAACTGGTCGGATAAAATTATCTAATCGTCGGGCGAAACCGAGGAACCAAAATAAAAACAAATCTAAATTAATAACGGCTAGATTTTACATCCACAACGAACAATGAGTTTTGCAAGAGAACCGTTGAGTACAATTACTGCTTGAGAATATTTAATTATAGTGGTGCGGTAACTAAATTACTGCGAAGCGATATAATAAATTCAAAAATGTTGATTATTAAATATACTTATGTTACATTTATACGAACAAATACACACGCAATATATATAATAAATGGATATATGTGGGTACGCGCAGAGCGTTTTATGCGGTATTGTACACATACTCATATATATGTATATATATATATATGTATATATATATATATATATATATATATATGTGTATATATATATGTATATATATATACGACATTTGACTGTGTATTAATAAGAATACTGTTGAAAAATATTAATAAATCAAAATATTTTATGACAGGGAAAAAACAACTCATAATGTTCATTCGAAACTTTCTCAAGCGATAAAGAAAAAGTACTTGACTTAATAATGTAAAATAAAATACAATTTTAATTTTGACTTAAATACAACGAAATGATACTTGACGACTTTCACCTTCGTACAACCATATATATTTCTATTTATTTAACTATCTATGTATATGTGTATATATAATCTATTCATATACATCCATCCATAGGTTTATCTGTCTTTCGATCCATATATCCATCGGCAGTCGAAAATATTAAGAATTGTAACAGCGGCCTAAATGTACCGGATGTGCGCGAGAAAATTCAAACAAATAGTGAACGTTACCTGCGCAAGTTAGAATATTATCCGAATCGACTAGGCAGTTGACTTGCTAGATAGTGGCAACGAAGTGTCCATAGATTGAACCGTTGCATCACGTTAGAACATCCACATCGGTTTGATCGATTCGCGAGGTATCTTCTAGTATCATCGATTAATGATATCTCTCATCCTGTCGCGACCCATGTAGATAAATTTCTTACGGGCTATGTAAGCTAGATTGACTTTTAAAACTAAATAAAAAAATTTAAATGTATATATATATATATATACATATATATATATAAATTTATTTATTTACAAAAACATTACGGCGTACACAACAGCAAAGTGCCAATTACAATGTATGCACTTACAGAATAATTATAAAGTAAAATAATGAATAAAAATAAAAATAAAACTAATGCACGCTAATTAATATAAATAATACTAAGAATGAAAAAATAAATTGCTAATACCAACCGAAAAATGATACATGTATTTAATGAAACACAATACCTATATATACAAGCACACATCCGAACATAATAAAAAACAGAAATGAAATACCAATCATACATCCATACTCTCATGTAAACAAACTGTCCATCGGGACACGTACATATGACCGAAATAAAACAAATATACTGAAAAGTAATAACTGAAATAAAGAGCTTAATAAATTTATTATATACAAATTTACTATCGAAATGAATATCTAACTGTGGATGAATGTTTAGTACGTTATTGTATAGACGCAAGGTGGATAGAAGTGATGAATTATAATCTAAATTTGTACGAGCATGAGATTCATAGAAAATACGATGTGACCTACTACTAACACTGGGGACCATAAATAAGATTTTAGATAATAAGTAATTGTCATCTATGCGAGCGTTACAACATAGTTCTGTAAGCATTTTTAGTAACATTAGCAATATGAGTTGCAAATTTTAGCTCGTTGTCAATATAAACCCCTAAATCCCGAACACAGGTTACATTATAAACTGGAATATTACTCATAGAATAATCGAAGAAATATTTATTTTTTGTACGACAAAATCGAATATAAACATATTTCTTATAATTAAAAGGTAAGTAATTATTGTCGCTCCATGTTGCCAATCTACACAAATCATCTTGCAACAATTTACAATCAGTAACAGTTTAAATTGATCTAAAAATTTTTAAATCATCAGCAAATAATAGAAATTTTGAACGTAAGTTAATTCCTATATCATTTATGAAAATATTAAATAATAGTGGACCCAAATTAGACCCCTGTGGTATACGCCGAAAGTAGGAGTATATCGCTTAGACTGGTATCCGTTAAATAATACATAGCACACGCGCGAAGTTAAATATGATCTAAATAACTGTATATAATCGTCAGAAAATCCGTAATTATGCAGCTTAACCAGAAGTATAGCTGACTTTGTCAAAAGCCTTACTAAAGTCCGTATAAATACAATCAACTTGAAGACGCTGCTCCAAACAGTCTGTAATTAATTTTGTATATGTAACAAGATTAATTGTAGTGTAGATCTAGACCATAAGAAACCATGCTGCTCGGGAACAACTCTAGGCAAAAAAAAATTATATGACCTCTCATATAAAATAGACTCTAATATTTTGCTGGGTACAGAAAGTAGGGAGATAGGACGATAGTTTTCAGCTGCACAACGATCTCCAGACTTGAAAATTGGAATAACCTTAATTTCCCTGTTCCAATAATAAGATTAAACAAGTAGATAAGTGGCTTTTCAAACTCTACCGAACATAGTTTAAACAATATTGCTAGTAATTCATCAGGGCCAACACTCCACTTGGGTTTCAGAATCTTAATAGGTCTTCTATAATCATTTACGGTGATTGGAGCAAGATTTAAGTGTCTTCCATTTGTAATTAAAGAGGCTTCAAGTGGCATAAAGCTGTCAGTCACATGTACAGATGAAAAATACTCCGCAAAAGCATCTGAAATATTCTTACTAGAACAATGATCTATGTTTCTATATTTTGCTACACTAGGATGTAGCCGGTTATTACGTTTATATTTAACAAAAGCCCAAAAATTTTTAGTGTTTCTTTGAATATCAGCCTCAATCTTAAGAACATAATCATCAAAAGTATTCCTTATTAACTTTTTAACTTCAGCCCGTAGCTTACTAAATTTAACATAATCAGTTTCCTTGCGAGTTCTACGATAAGATTTCCTAAACTTAGTTTTCAGTTTTAATTTACGAACAATTTCTGGGGTAAACCAAGGCGCGTACGTAGATTTTATAGATGATTTCTTTATAAGATGCTTCTGGAGTTCATTGTATATTAGACTATAAAAATAATTAGTTGCGTCATCCACACTTCTGATATTATAAAGTTGTTCCAAATCAATCAGGGAAATTTTCTGTTTTAAAATCAAAGGATTTGCTCTCCTAAAGTTGTAAGATGCCATACTTGTATTAAAATCCACTCTATATAAAGAACCGCAGCGAACAGTGATATCCAGAGCAGGATGATACTTATCCTCAGGAAGGAGCGGATCAGGCGAACTCTTTACATTAACACTCAAAACAGAAGTAGTAATGATTAAATCCAAAGTTTTTCCCTGCGAATTAAGAACGTTATTTACCAAGCTCAGATTATTAATTTCAATGAAATTTGAAAGCGAATTAATATTCTTATTAAGAAAATCAAGCGGAGTACCTGAACCAGAGATAGATAAGTTGAAATCACCCATGATTATAATATTAATGGTTACTTCTACACATTCCTAAATGAAGTTCTGTTAACTTAGTATTTAATCCCCGAACATTTTGGTAATACACTTTAAGTCCCATTATAGTAATAGTTAGAAAGTTTGGCGATAAATGATCGAATAAATAAGAACTTCAATAGATAAAAATAGACGAGTTTAAATAAGGAACTTGAAACCTCTAACCTATTACATGTAAAAAACGGAAAAGAAGTATCAATGAAATCCATCTTGCATAATTAAAACACCACCGAAATATGCTAATTAGTAAACGTAACAAACATTCGAATATATATCGACGAAAAAATAAAAATCCCCGTAATAATTCTCTTAAGGATAGTTCCAGCAGAATTGCGTATAGCCATAAAAAGAGATGAAACTAGTATCAGTATTAATAAACCTACCAAATAAACGACAGAAAGTACAATACACCGACATACAACATAAAAATAAGCTTAAAAATGATGATAATAAAGTACATGCGATACATAACGTACCAAACACACTCATACATACTCATAAAAACACACTGAAATATTATCATTATAAATAACAATAACGTCCGTAGCGAATGTTTAACATTTGGGTAATACCAAAATAATTAAATTAAATAATAAAATGAAAATAAATATAAAAATAAATATAACATAATAGATCTATCGGTGATAGATTTAGATAACACAACGATTACAACTGATCCGATTGGTATTCTACGATTATCCGAAACGTAATGTATATAAATGTTGATATATTGGAGAGTAGTGATTTTAAGAGATTACGAGGGAATATTACGAGGGTATAGAAAAATTTTATCGTTTGCCCATAGATGGTCAAATTCAAAGAAAGATGAAGATATAATATATGTGTACGTATAAAATAAATCGGTATCATTCGAGTCGTTCATTTTTTCCATTCTGCCGTTATTCAGTTCAATGTAACTCTTGATGTCGGCTCTATCTCGATTGCGACCGTCACACGTGTATTTTTCCTTCTACGATATCCTTCAAAAGGGGGCCGTCGTGTCTTGATACGTGACTTATCTATTTCATTCTTGTTTTTCTAATGGTATTCGAGAGTGACTTTTCCTGTTGTACTTCTTCATTTAGAGTTTTATCAGCCGACGAAACTTTTAACACGAAGCATCGATATTCCGTAAATCTCTTTCGTTTAAAGTCCATGTTTACGCCGCGTACAGCGCTACAACTGCCCATGCATATACGACTTTACAGTTTTCGTAACCCTGTTTACCCGCGTTATTACATGCGTCTTTTCCTTTTAAACGTCATTTTAGCCAATGCAGTGATCTCTTTGTTACAACACACGTTTTCTCGGTTATTATGTGTTCTAAATATTCGAAGGAAATGTTCTAGATTTTTTCCGTGGATATTTTTTTTACTAGCGTCTTGCTGATGCACATGATTTTTGTATGTATATATGTATATATCAGTTAATTTTCATTGGCCGATTTACTAAAGTTTATTTAATGTTTGTGCTCTATTTTCGACGCTCGAATTAAATGACGTGAAGACATTCCGCCATATCCGCCAGTGGCTACGCTTTTCATTCGCTACCTCTACGTCTGGCTCCCACTGTTCGGAATGTGTACGTTATACCGGTACATCTACATAAGACGATTTCGCTATAGCGAAAAACGATTACAACGATTTACATAATTGTTAGCGCCTATTCCTAAGGCTGTACTAATTAATGGACTCAACGGTTGGCTGATCAAATAAAGTCATTAAAAAGGCACTAAACACTAATCGAGAATAAATACGCGATTATAAGCATATACACATACACACGCACATATATATATATATATGTATATATATGTTCAAACGTATGAGAAATATAAATAGCGGATAGGATAAAGAAGATAAAAGAAAAATCCGGTGAAAAAGATTGACCAAAGATAAAAGTGAAAAATTAATTGAACCGGTGTTCGTAGGTAGGTGAGTTGCAACGTAATGAAAGAATAGGTAAATGAATTTAGGCTGGAGTTAGTAGTACATGAATTATTTCTTGCATTAGGGAATGTATAAAAAATAAAAGATGAATAGGAACTGTGCTAAGACGATCACTATTAAAAATTTAATGACTCTTATGTTCTCCATTATATGCTAATTAAACAAGGTTTTTGTGTAGTAACGGTGGTCGGTAGATAACGCCTCATATATATATATATATATATATATATATATATATATATAACGTATATATAAATAAATGTATTTGAAGACATATATAATATACGAATATGTGTATATATTAGTATGTATATGAAAATATTGTGGTATAACCAAGGAGACTGAATGGTGACTACGGGCTCTTAATTAATCGAAAGAAGACGAAAATGACGATAATTAATCGTCCTAAAAACAAATTATTCGCCATAAAATCTACAGATGGAACAGAAGTTTCAATAAACTCAAATCTTTAGGTTCGATTGTCGAGAATAAAAAGATGCAAATTAGAACTAGGACGTCGTGTACAAGCAGTTACAAACGACGATAGGATGGGGTGATCAAAGGATGAATGAAAAATTAAAAATGAGGAATCTGTCGTTGATATACGTAATATTTTCGTACGGTACCGAAACGTGAATGATACACCGAGCAGAAGGCGGACACGTGGAATCTTTCATACTGTCGTGTTGGAGACGAAGTTTACGTGTTTCATGGACCGAGAAGGGAACCAACGAATCTATATCGAAGGAAATCGATGAGCCCGGACGGTTATTAAAGGAAATTCTTAAACGATCCTTATCGAAGGGAAATTGAGCGGATCAGTGTACCTCTGAGATGGTTAGATGAATTAACCTAAGTATATTAAGTGGAATTTCAACGAATGTGTGAACTATTTTATAAAAACTACATTTCTATGCCACGATGTCTCTGCTAGGAACGATACGATTCAGATGGTGACATAAAATATATATATATATATACATGCGTGTCTGTGTCCTCTTTTAATGTGGCTAATAATGGGAACAATTTAAGCACGTTGTAATTATTTATGTAGGAAATCAACGTATAGAAATAAACATCCAAAAAGGAAATATAGAAATCACGTATTAACAGATAAAAGTATATTTTAAATATGTTAAAATAAGAAAAACGTTATAGAATAGAGTGAAACAAGAGAGAGATGGGAATGTGGGCAACCTTATAATAACAACAAAGATAAAAACATACGAATTAACATAATATATAGGATGAACGATAAATGTACGAAAATTTGGAAAAACACCGAAAGAGCCAAATATTCCAAGAGTACATGGTTACGATAATATTAATAGAAAATTTATAAAAGCGATGGATTAATAAACAAAAGAAAATATATAAAAAAGAATATACAAAAGTAGAAATATAAAAGTACATTAATATTAGTGGGCAATTAGTGATTGCTAAAAGAAATGGAACCAGATTCGTAGAATACTGAACAGCCAGACTTTTAACACGGATTTCAAAGATATTGAGAAACGTTATATTTAACAGTGATAAAAATAAAATTAACCAAACGTACAAACTGGAGATGTGATCTTGAGATTAAGGCTGATAGTGAAGAAGAGATAAATTAACACTTTCAATACCTTGCCCGAGTCAGAGACGGGGATGATTTTTTTTGTCATTATACCTTGTCCGAGTCCTGCTCGGTTTTATGGTTTTAATTTTATGGATCGTTTGTTGTTCATTTTACTCGTTCATAAACACTGTGGAATATAATATACAGTAGTTATAACATAATTTATTTGTTGTAGCGCTCTCTGTTGACAGTTTGTGAAGTCTAAGATGATGTATGCGAACATTTCTTCAACCATATCGAGTTTGTTTACTTTTATACTTTTTAGACTGATTAGAATCTTTTTTCTTGTGCCGAATTTTCTGTTACATAGTTTTTTATATAAAAAAATGTCTCTTAATAATATATTAAATGATAGTGACATCTATGTGCAGAATACTTGGAAGGCACTTTCCTGCCAAGGTACCGCTAACTGAGAAGAAACACGATCCTACAAGAACGTGTAAAGTATGTGCTGATAAGAGTAAAGCACAAACTGGACAACGGATAAGAAAAGAGTCTAGCTGGTGGTGTCCAGACTGCGAAGTTGGCTTATGTTTGCCAGAATGTTTTCGGAATTATCATACCAAAACAAATTATTGTTAGACCTAAATGTATGCACACATGCACTCTTACACACACACGCGCACATATATATTTGTATGTATGTATAACATTTATAATTATTATGAATAATTGTTTCTCATTAGAACTATAATAAAATTTGTTACATGATTGAAATAACTTACATATATAATGATTTGCAGTATGTTCTATAGAGAAGCCCGAGTTAGAGTCGGGCATGTCATAAATCATCCCCGTGTCTAGCTCGGGGTAGACTTTACAGGGGCTTTAATTGGTTCGCCCGAGTACGACCCGGCCCGAGTTCATCGGTATAAAAATAAAATAAATCTATAGTTTTCTGATAAATCAAAAACATCATTTTCTGGCATCTATATTAATTAGTGTTAACTTAAATAAAATAAGGATATTTATATATCTTTTCGAAGATAAAATCCTCCTCTTTCTGGTGGTAGCGTTATAATTACATTAAAATAATAATTCATTGAATTACAAGTCCGCAAAAAAAGCTTGAAATGCCGGGTATTTTGAGGAATGATTTTGCAAAAATCCGGGGTATCTGTGATCTTGAGATTAAGGCTGATAGTGAAGAAGAAATAAATTAACCACTCTATGTAACATTTATACAATCGGTCATGTCACTGTGTCGACCACCTGTGGTAATATTTCATTCATTTCAAGCTGACTAGCAGTTGTATATTGTTAATAGCGATTCACCTAATTTTCAGACAAGATCTCATTATGCTCAGATGCCTTTATTACTGCCGCTAAATACTGAGTCATTTTATCTAGTTATGCGTCAATATATATATAACGATTAGTTTTTCAGCTTTACGTCATCGAAAAACTTTTCATAGTATTCTATCAAATTTGAAGAAATTTCTTTTGAAGTTTTTTCTAAACTCTTATTTATTTGTATCTAGAAGTGATAAAAATTTCAATCAACACTTATTCGGCCCAGTTAAAAAATTATCAAAGATTTCGTTGAATGGTGCACGAGCGTATGTTTTTTTCATCTTCTCGTTCAGAGAATTTCGGTCTTCTCCACGCAACAAATTTTTCTTTATTTTTGAACTTCACATAATTATATGCGATTTTGAAGGTTATATTTTTTGTATTTACATTTGAGTTTCTTGAATTTCATTTATACAACATAAAATAAAGTATATAATGTTTTTTTTTTTAAATATCGTGCGAGGCATCAGTTAAAGGAAATTATTAAGAATAAAGTTTTTATGAAAAATTTTAAGAATCCTCGATGAATTTAGTATCCCATTGTTCCGAAAAAGAATGCAGCGAAATCATAACTATAGTCTTTAACTGTACTTATTCATCTGGAAGAGAAATTTCATGAGATTAGTGTACTTTTTGGCATTTTTTAAGCGATACAATGATCAAGTGCATGCGTTTCGTCGATTTGTTAAAAAAAGCATCCAACCTAGATAACGTCTGAAAAATTACTACATTCTTTTATATTTGAAGCGCGCGTTAAAAATAAATTCCACGAATGACCCGTATAATGGACAAATATTGTTTTCGGATGTAATTGTTGGAGTTTCATTGTTTGTCCCGCCATCATTACTGGCTATATCGTATATTTGCATTGCAAGTTCATAGCTAAATCGTATTCTTCGATAATACTTTCAGCAGATCGATCCGCTCGAACATCCATCGCTCTGGAACTCTTACAGTGGGTTTGTATATATAAATATATATATATATAATACGCGTAAAACTACAAACAACAGTGATTTATTGGAAATGTTAGACATTGTGTTCAGTAATATAGCGAAGTACTTAGCATTTACGATGTCTTCTTTTATCTTAGCTTGAAAACCACCACGTACGAAAGGAATGAAATCAGTCTGAATACGATTCGATGTCTCGACGAATATCGTACATTCTAATTATATGCAGGTGTTAAACGTAGTTAAGTTCTACGACTTTTTCTATAATTAAACGTTGTATGATGATGAAAAATTTTATTCCGCGACTTGAGATAGAACTTGGACCGATTTGTTAACAGTCGAACGTTCTAACAATTTCTTATTCGTCTAGTTAATATTTCTTAATGTATGTTCGTGGGTAAATTAGTTTTATAGAGTTTTGTACATCGCTGCTCTGAAAAGTATGTTGCGACAAAGTGTGTGCTTAAATTCTCGCTTCTTCGTCCCATTATCTTGCCTCGAAGAATTCTCTGCAATAATTTATATCTTCTTCTATTTCTTATTATGTATCGAGTATTGTAATTTCGTGGATTTTACTACGTTCGGGATTTCCAGTTCTTTGTTCATCTTCAATAAAACGTATTTGTTGGTACGTTTCTGCGTTCTGGAAATTTTCTGAATCCGACATTATAACCACATCTCAAAAGCAATCAGCTTTTTCGACATGCTCTCCGTCAATGTTCATGATTCCACTCCATATAAGAGTATTGAATAAAACAACATCGGAGCGGTCTAATTTTTGTTTGTAAATATAGATACAATATTATAAGCAACGTACATGTGACTATATACCAGTTTATATCGTGAATACATACAAGTACATATATATATATATATATATATATGTAGTGGTATGAATGAGTGGTGTGCACATGGTTATAATTGTGGCTGCGATTCGTTTCGAAAGAAAAGCTCGATATAACTAACATCGAGAACTGAAAAAACCCGAGAATACATAAAATATCGCATTTTTAGATGAAACAATACAATGTAAATTACGAACGGGTTTAGAGTTTAAATTATAAATAAAATAAAAAATAAATTTAAAAATATACAATTTGAAATTTTTACTATTTATTTTTATGATCGGAGAATGATATCTCATTAGCTACAGAAAATAATTGTGTTCTGCGATGTGTTTCATTTTTCGGTTCCATTATCGATACTTTATAATATTATCAAGAATTTCTCATTTAATGGTTCATGCTAGGCGTGAATTATTCACAAATCGCAATCTAATTTTCAATCATTTATCCAATCGCAAATCCTCTCATTGACACATTTAGATCTCGTACAAGGATCGGTATAAGTTTCATTTTATCCAATATTTACGCGCTCAAACTTTTCTTCAACCATTCACAGAAGTAGTCGAATTATACAGAATGAACAGTTTGATTTCCGACATAAAGATTCTACAACACGACAAATAGATCGCCTGTGGCTAGTAATTAGTAATGCCTTAGAGGGAGAAAATACTGTCCGGTAGGATTGCTAGATGTAGCTCAGTCATTCGATCGGGTGTGAAGTTCGTAGTTACTCGCGAGGAGGAAAAATCCAGCTCTGTAAGATACAAACAGGCGTGTCTCACGGTAGTGTACTCGATCATTTGTTTTACCTTACTGTTCACGGTTGATGTTTTAAAATCGTAGTAATTTTAATTCTCGTGCGTTATTAATATATTCATATCATAATGTATGAATATTCTAAAGCTCAACCGGTAGAGTTCGTTTGAGTATGTAAACTTCACGATAGAGAAAAATATTCTCTAGGAGACCGTTTATTAATAAAAGCGACGTTAAAAAATGCTCCCACTCGTGTTAATTGAACGTGATAATTTAATCGACGAAAAAAAAAAAATCAATACAGAAACCACAACTTTCTTACCGAGATAATCCATCGAATTCTAGGTTCCAACTTACGTTACATAACCGTAAGGGAATGTATCGAAATCTAACACCTCTTTTTTTTTAATCGAATTTGAAAGTAAACGTCTTGCTTTTGCACGTTATTCATCAACTGTTTAGTATTGCCTCTTTTTTTAATCTGGGTACCAATTACAGTTATTTTATTTCACCGTTTACAATTATCTTCACATTTTACCCGTTTATTTGGCATTTTTATAAGGGTGAATACTTTCACTTTGTGATATTCCTTTATTTTCCTCGTAGTAGTAGTAGTAGTAGTACTACAGAGGTTCCAGTTGCTATGCAATCTATAATGTAGTTACCCTCTTCCAATTCGCCAGTCCACTCACCCGACATTTAGTGTAAATTCTATTACAACCGTTAATCAACATACAGTATAGAATCGCAAGATTTATTCGAAGTAACCGACTACTGATTATAAAACTTTAAACAAGCGTTCGCAGTAGTATAAAGAGCTACGAATACGTATTGCGATTATCCTCGATGTAGCAATCTTTAAACTTGCGGTTAACTTCGTAGTCAATCAAAAATCGCACACGTTAATCGATCGTCTAACAAGGTCTCGTAAAACATACACGCGTCGCTTACTACGCATTCCGTATTGCACATATCTAACCTTTGCCCAAATCTACTCGACAAACGAATTTAGACACAGTTTCGATATTGTCCTCTTTTCTGGATTCGGAACTACGTTAACGAAATTTAACTCTATACCCATTTTCTTTCAAATATTTTCGACTCGTCTCTAACTTTATCTTCATATCGAATCTTACCTTTCCGCAATTCTTTATTATTCCAAAGTCGCGTACCTCATATATCTTCATCATTACATAAACTTTCTCGAGAATCTTTTTTTACTCGGTCCGTTGTCCACGTTTCTACAAACCATCTATCGTTATCGAAATGCCTATATTTTTCCAAACAGCTCTCGGCACGTTTCATGCAAAGAAGGAATACAAATATATTCAAAAGTCGAACTTAGCCATTATAATACAAGTTATTCAGTTGAAATATCGTTTCGCGAATTACAATAGTCGGAGTTTAGTTGAATACAGAATAAATAAAAGAAAACGCGAGACTGAAAAAATGTAATATTTGTACGAGTCTAATTCTAGAAAAATTTTCAAAAAATAATTATACATATTAACAGTAATCAAACTTCTTTTAACCGTCACTATTTCTTAGCTACGTTTAATGACCTGTAGTGTCATCACGAAGTTTTGCAACGACGGTCTGTTTAACAATGACACACTAACAACTGTAGAAGTAACAGATTGGTTATAGTGTGATGAACAAGATGAAGAGTTTGAAATTTTGATACTTTATACGATGTTCAGCAGTCCAATAATGGTAAAATCGTCGTCAATGATGAAGAATCAGAATGCAACAATAACTCAGCAATCAGCTATTCAGAAGCTGAAACAACATTAACAAAGTGCATCGATTGAATTGAAAGACAAGAAGAGACGAGAACTTTACACAGATCCTACAAAAAAATAAAAGTTAACATGAACGATCTACAAAGAAACAGAAAAAAAATTACATTTTTTTTAAGATGTAGACAAAAAATTGGCGTAGAGAAAATTTTTCTAGCTAATTTGAATTGCACTATGTTATACTAAATGTTTAAATAAAAATGCGGTACACTAAATGCTATCAAATTAAACATATGTTTTTAAAATTGATTTTCTAAATAATTTATAATACTATATATATGTACTTTGTAATGAATAAAAGAAGTTCTGCTGTATACATATGCATACATACAATATATATTACGAACTTTAGAAAATTAATTATTAGAGCGGTGAAAATGGAAATAGACGAACATGTTCTAGGGGAAAAAAAACCGGATTTACTCTCAATAATTGAAAAACTATAAATTTAATAACGAGCTATGGTTCATCGCCTTCCGTGATTTTCAGCGTGGGTTTCGATTATCAGATATTAGACATTTTCTATTCTTTCTCCGTCTAGTCCAGTTCTCACAGCGAATATACTTGTAAATCGCATAAAAACAAGCGGCAGGTAAATGTCAATAAGAGAATTCACGAGCTGAACATCATCTTGTATCGTGAGAATTATAGTAATTAGATCGAAACTTTCCGATAATACTGTATGATCGACAGACGAGAGAATTTACTCCGCATACTAATTCGAGCGATATTACGAACATTAGTTATTATGAAGTTATACGGAAAATATTTTTACTCGTTAATATGTGAAGCTGCTATCTTTACAGGAATCGAATGATTAGTTTTATACATTATATATATATATATATATATATATATATATATATATATATATATATATATATATATATATATATATATATAGTGAAACGTCTTGTCATTATTCTTAATTCTTATCTGACCGTCATTGTCATTTTCGTTGCAAATAATTTATACGTATTTACGCCAGTTAGTTTATAGGAAATCCATATAAAAGAGTGTGGCTTTGAAACCGTAATTGCGTGAGAACGAACTCAAATTTAAATTATTATTACAAACGGCTTAATAAATAGCTGGAAACCGCGTCTTGATCGTTAAAATAAGTCTAATAACACACATGGATATCTGTATCTCGATATCGATAAAGCCGGATGCGTAGATGATAATTAAAGTTTTTCATTTTTCAAAATTAAGTTCAAGCCAATTTTCTCGAATACGAAGTTGACGAAATTATTTAACTTCCTAAATTTTACACGGTTCCATTGTGAGAATCATTGTCGACCGTTAATAATTTTAAAATAATTGTATAATTATTGATATCATCAATAGAAAAAGTCCACTAATAAATTGTGTATTTTTTAAAGAATTGAACACGTACACACACACATAATATATATATGTATATATTACGAGGAGCAGTCTATTATATATAATTACAAATAACATTATCGTCTATATGCGGACGTTGTGTTGTGTTTTTAGCTGTAACTCGTATAAATTAAATGTTTTGTATTATTATAATTATGTAATATACTTTATACGTAATTATTTTATTTAACTAAACTTCAAATGATTAAAACTAATTTTATACGAAATATGATTATATTAGTAAGAAAATTGGGAAAAAAAATTATACTAATAATATAAAACCGTAGTAGTCTGCCTGTGATTTGCGAATATTTTCATTATAATCACTGCATTGGACTATTTTTATCACATGTAAACAGAAAATCTATTTAAAATTTTTGTCTGTCTGTTAGGATTTAACTCAAAAACCATTAAAGCATTAATGATGAAATTCGCACAGCTTATAGCCCGTATTGTCGGATTCGTTCTAAGCTTTGTTTCATATTGATATCACAAATAGGACAGACATTACAATAATTTAAAGTTTCAAATACATAATATATACGTATGTATATATATTAATGTAGTTGCGTTAGGGGCATGGTCGAAATAACGATCGGGTGTATATATATATATATAATATATACATACGTAATATATACGTATACTAATATATAAACCTGTTAAAAGAAAGAGACATCGATATTGTATTAAAAAGAATAATTACACAGGCGAAGCTGTTGATAGTAACTTGTGGTATATTATATATATATAATACTTTACTAGAAACATTACGGGTTTAAATTTTAATTTTTTTTTCACCTGATTTAACGATCGACTTCCCGTTTCTTCAATAGCGTTAGAAATAGCTGACTTCAAAGAATACTTAAAATAACAACTTGAATTGACGTGGAATAGTAAGTGGCGGAGAATATCTGTGGTGAATAAGTTACGATCCATAAAATTATCTTCAAGTCAGTGGCTTTCAGCACATCGAAGTAACTAATATTATGCCGATTACGGATAGGAGACACAAAATTGACGCGCATTCATTTATTGGAGAAAAAAACATGCCCATAATACGAGATCGCATCGTTCTACTTACAAAGCTTACTGAATGATTTATTATTAATCGAGTTTTTGAATTTCGAAAACATATCAAATTAATATCTTCGTTGTAATTATTATTATGTTAGTTTTACGTCTCTATACCTCTAGCTATAATTGCGGTACAATACTGCTTCTGAAAAGGATAGCCGCTTTATTTCTGCAATGTTAGATCTAAACTAAATAAGCAGTATTTATAAATAGAATAACACGCGCAGAGGAATAGTGACTGAACTCTGCTAATTATAATTTAACATGATTTTAAGCACTGTTTTCGATTGTATACATACAATACATAGTTATCCTTATATAATACGCGCCGTTCATATACCTTTTTCAATGTTTTATAATAACATTAAAGGCTTTAACGATTAATATATATATATATATATATATATATATATATATATATATATTTTTTTTTTTTAAATAAATTAATTTATAAGGCGATCGTCGTGATATACAATACAATATATATATTCTTTCTCTCCTCAACCTTATGATTGTTGGGTATCTCATATAGCATACTACAACAACAACAACAACGTATATTTCAGCATAATTTACAGTGAGTATACACAAACCAAAAATTTTAAATAATAATTACGTAACGCCCAGGATGGCTCGCCGTGCATCAGAAATAATACAAAAACCCGTAATAAATAAAAGAAGTAATTATACTTATACTTATAATGACAGCAAAAAATAATTGAAAAAAAACTGTACAGCAAAAAAACAAAAAATTAAGGATACGTCTACGGGAGCATGCTCGCGCTTTTATAACGACGTAACTTTCGCCATTTTTTATTGTGGCCCGAAATCGCGTTACTCGATTTATGCTCTGTTGGTTTAATATTTATTGTTTGATATCGTTATGTGTTTATGTTCATTTTACCGTTTTTTTTTTGTAGCACCTCGCTGAACTGAACGCATGTAAGGATTCTTGTAGTTCGTTCTCTGTTTCCGCCATTATTGTTCTGATTGTATTATATATTTTATTTATTTTCTAAGTAAAACAACATTATCTTTTCAATGTAAAAAGTGACGGATAAACAGCCTTGACGTAGTCCATTGGCTACGTTTGCCTTCTGTTCATATTTAGAAACAACAGTTGTCGATCTCTATACTTCCGAAGAGTTAAATAGTATATTCCAATCCATATAGTCGAAAGTTTTCTCTGTATCTACAAAAGCTATATGAATCTTCTTTTTTTCCATTTCAAAAGCTTTCTCAAGTATCAAATGTAGGCTGAGTATATCTTCTGTTGAACTTTATTTATATTGTTCTTCTTTTAGTCCAGATTCTATTCTATAGTATATTAGTCTCGTCAAAATTTTAAGAACGCGAGATAGTATATTTAACGTGATGTGGTCTTTACATTCTTGAACGTTTCGATTTTTTGGTATAATGATCACTGTATACCCTGTTCGAAATCTTTATTAGGGATGTTTCCTATATAATACGTCTTTCGATCTATCTCCTAATTATTTTCGCAGTTCTCCATGAATCGTAGTTAATCCTACTGCTTTAGTGGCTTTCAACTCATTTAGAGCTGGCTCGAATTCACTTTTCAATATAGGCGGACCTTTCTCATCGTCTCGTAGTTCGGCTAATTCTTTTAAAATTGAATCATCCAACGGGTCTGTATAACTATTCAATTTATTCTTTCCATCTGTTATTAATATTATCAAGTTTTATTATCGGTTTTGTCTCTTAGGGGTACCCGAAGGCATTTTCTTTTTCCCGAGAATAATCTTTTTATATCATTGTAAACTTTTTCCTCGTAACCATTTTCGCTATCTTTGGTTTTGGGGTCTTCAATCCATTTTTTTTCTTTATGTTTAACATATTTCTATGATATTTCCTATATTCCGGCTGATCATTATTTACTTCAGCTGTTCGTCTTAATTCTGTTAATCGTAATATTTCTTTAGTTATTTATTGTTCTTTCCCCGCCTGTTTGTTCTTCTGCCATTTTGCGTACTAACGCGATTCCGTTGTCCATTTATGTTCGCCGGAAGCGGTATTTCACTATTAATCGCTTTATCAGCTTTTTCCATTAAGACTTTATGTACATATTCAGTAAGTCATTCTATTATCCACCATCTATGAATGCGCTTCTAGTTAAAGCTCCGGCCGAACAACCCCCTGCTGGACAGTATATATATATATATATATCAAACTGAGCTAATATCTATTTTTTCGCAAGATATGTCCGACACGGTGCATTTCCCGATTAATTCTGGTAATAATATATTCAAAAATCTATTTAAAATCATACGGCTTTGTTTATCCGCGACGTTTTCATTCCTCGAGATCCAAATGATTACTAAATGTGTTTTCCCATAGATTTCGTCGTCCGAATATTCTCGTTAGCATAAATATTCCCGTTTAACATTCCTTCGATTGCTTTATTACTCCTTTATGCACGTACGTAAATGAATTTCGAAAACATGCGCGAATCTATCGATTTATAAATCCATCCTGTTAGTTGGAATAATATTTTTTTTCGCGAAGTCGATTGCCAATAATCGAGTAATCGACAACCGTATAAATTAATTAATTCCTCTCTAACTTTCATCTAGCTGTATTTAACGATTCCTCGATGCGCGTGAGAAACTTCTTAATCGATTACAAACCTTATATTACAAAAATTTTCGTTTCGATCACGAGCGGCTATGTACACTATCGTGTGAATTCGTTAATTCCTATTTACGCTAGAACGCACACGCGTAACACTACGTTATTCCGGTAACTTTTACGTTATTTGTGTAATTTTCTCCTTAATTTCTGCGGAAATTCCATTCGAACGTTCGTTGAATCTTTCGGATATTATGTATACCCACACACAAACAATACATCGAGTGATATTTCGCTATATTAGCGGACGGCTAATTAGAAAATGAAATATCGAGGCGAAGAATATAATGTCCGATGTTGTAATAAAACTGAAATCGTAAAATGCTAAAAAAAAAAAATAACAAGGAAATTGTCTTAAACGCCTGTTTCAGAGTTGTTGTGTACTTCCTTACTGAGTGATTCCTATCCTCAAAATTTTTAATTAGCGGCTATACGTTTGCTCAACAAAATCAACTTCTTGTTTTTAGGACATCGGTTCCGAGAAAGAAATTAAAAAACTAATAATTGTCAATAATAATAATAATAATATTAAAATAATAAAACTAAAAATTACATAATAATCATCATCTTAATAATTAATGTTGATAACTAAGAAATGAAGTTAGCTCAGTCGTGTAAAAACGTAAACACAAATTTAATTCGGATAATTAATTGATAAATTAAAAAAACCAGACCCAGCCGGTATTAACGTTGTAGGCCACAATTTCTAAACGGTAACACTGAATAAAATATTAAAGGTCGAGGAAGAATACAAATGAAATGATTAAAATTATTTTATATTTTATATCGTCCGCGTGAGTAAAACGTCTAGTGCGCACGCGTAATTGACGTTAGTTGTCTCTGGGGCCATCGCCGTAATTAATATTATTATTATTATTATTACCATTGTTATTTTCAAGTTTTATTAATTTTTATATATATATATATATTTCTTAGTTTTCTTTAATAAACTATGTAATTTAATACCGGAAAGATTTTATTACTTTCACTGCAGAATTTTGTTTCCCGTGTAATAAAATTACAGTAATGACGATTATAATTTAATAATTTAATTATTATTTACACTCAGATAATTCATTCACCTCCACGTTACGTTTTTTTGTCGCTCTAGTCCAGGTTATTTTTTATTTTCGTCTTCAGTTACGTTATTTTATGTAATTATTTGGAACCGTTACTGAAAACTATTCGTATATTTCGGCCCTTTTAAAATTAAACAACGAGTATCCCGTTATTTTAATTCATTTTTAGTTTCATATTTTAAAAATAAAATCGACTACCTTTTAAAGGAAATTTCGATGCGTACACACGTGAATGCTTCAATAAAAAGTCGCAATTTTATATTTATAAAGTGTTCTACTATTTCTCAGTTTTTAGGAGAATGACTATTACGATTTGATTCTCGCAGATATCTTCATATATATATATATATATATATATATATATATATATATATATATATATATATAAATAATCAACAAAAAAAGTAGTTCAAATCACTAAATTTTTATATATAAAAAGACCATAAGCATTTTCGAGCGGACATAAGAGAAAAGTAAAAATATATAAAAGTTATAACAAATGTAAGAAAATATTTAATTTAGAGGTGCAATATTCCCAAAATTTGCAAAGTGAGAAAAACAGTTATTTATCAAATAATCCGACAGATGTTTCTGCCTATTTAGTGTAATTGTTTGTATATAAATTTTATATTGTTGATTTGTTGGTTGCGTTGTTTACCACATTCACCGTCAGATTATTTTATAAACAAATCTGTTTTTTCACGTTGTTATTTTTTTATAACTTTTATTCATATTTTCTTTAAACTGTATATATTTATATATATATATATATATATATATATATATATATATATTATATATATATATATATATATATATATATATATATTTTAAAAGTATTTTTTGTTTATTAATTTTATATCTTAAAGTTAATGATTCGTAATTATAATTCGATATATAGCAGTGACAGAGACGAGTTGCTTACGCGTTCAAGGAAGAATTTTTTTGGCGAGAATTGATAATCTCGCAAAATAGTCCAGATTAAACATTTCATACATTAATTGTATCTTAGTATATATCGGGGCATATTTAGTCTGATTCTATAGCAATATCATTCTGAATTAATTGGACTTTTTTATATGTAGATTTAAACACACATCATTCGGAACAAGACATTCGTAATTTAATAGCGGTTCAATTAGGGATTTATATATATATATATATATATATATATATATATATATATATATATATATATATATAATTAAAACAAACGTGTCGCACGAATTAACGTTCACACGGATCCACTTGCTACTGATTTGCCGAATGATTCCGGTGAAATACGTAATAAACCTTTCGACTTTGTCCAATTAGTATAAGTTTAGAGCGAGTGCTATCACAATCACTAAATGACCTCTCTAAAGTTGGTCAGTTGTGATGAAAAACAAAAAGAATGGATTGATTTTTCGTACGTTATCGTCATAACGAATATGTTGAGGTTGGTTAGTGCAGCATGAAAATCTCATTGAGAGACGGCAAACATTATGACTAGCTTTCGTTTTATATACGATATTTTTGCGTACAAAATGGGCTACCATTCGAAGATGCTTACCATCGTATCCTCCACAATGTCACATACTATCGAATTTTGACCAGAATTATAAATTTTATACGGCGGTTTTTATTATACAATACGACTTCTTAGATGACTATAGATAATTTAATCATATGAATATTTTAAAAATTAAGACGTTCATTTAGAAAATATATAATTTCGTTGAATTTTTCGGAATTAAATAAATACTTATCTATATCTATAAACTCTAGTGTCATTTGCGAATATTTTCATTATAATCACCGTATTGGGCTATTTTTATTACACACAAACAGAAAATATGTTTTTTTAAATTTTTGTTTCTGTATTTCTGTTTGTTTGTGTTCCACTATCGAAGCCATAATGATAAAATTCGCATATAGCCTCATTATCGGATTAGTTTTAAGCTTTGTTTCACATTGCTATCATAAATAGGATAAAAATTACAATAACTTCTCAGTTTTAATATATCGCTGTGTCTTCCTTTTAACAGTTTTATATATTAGCATAGTGTATTTTCAGTCACGCCTCTAACGCAACAAAACGTGGTTTGTATTGCGGGTGTTGGTAGTGAAGGTGTACATTTTAACCCAAAAACGTGTTAAATTTTAAACGACTTGGCAGAGATATTGCTGTTTACTATTTTTTAAAACTTTAAATTATTGTAATTTATCTCCTATTTGTGATATCAATGCGAAATAAAGCACAAAAAGAAAAAAAAATAATTACACAGGCGAAGCCGCGGTCTAGTTTAGTAATAAAGATCACCAAAATGTACTGCATGCAATGTTAAACTATTCCTCACTTGCTTCTTACTTATTCGCTATATTCCGTCTAACGTACAATCGCAAACCTTCCGAATACTCTCTCAAATATTTTACAACATTCTCCTACATTTTGTCACCCACTTCTCAACGTGACTATTCCCTTTGGAAAGCAACTAAACGATTAAGAAGACCGGTTGAAAAAATACATCCAATTAAAAAGTTAAATGGAAAATGGGCCCGTAGTGATCTAGAAAGGGTCGAAGAATTTGAGAATTATTTAGCCGATATCTTCCAGACAAATCCTGGACCAGAATCCCTACCAACACCGCTGGATGAATACTATTAAATTTACATCCACTGGAGAAATCAAACCAATAATTCAAACTATGAATCCGAATAAAGCCCCTGGATACGATTTAATTACAGCCAAGGTTTTAAAACAATTACCACGCAAAGGCCTTATTAACTTATATATTTAATGCTATACTTCGTTTACGATACTTTCCTATCTAATTTAAATTCTCGCAAATTATTATAGTCAAGAAAGCAGGAAAACCTACAGAGGAACTAACATCATACCGACCATTCTCTCTACTTTCAGTTCTTTCTAAAGTATATGAAAAGCTAATATTAAAAAGAATTAAACTTTTCTTAGAAAGTAAAAACTTAATGAACACCAATTTGGTTTTAGAGTTGGTCACGGAACTGTGGAACAAGTCCACCGTATAGTCAGTATTATTGAAGAATCCTTGGAGTCTAAAAAAATATGTAACTCAGTTTTGCTCTCGATGTTAAACAGGCGTTTGATAGAGTATGGCACGAAGGATTGCTTTATAAAATCCGGTGCCACCTCTCGTATCAGTTTTTTGAATTATTTAAATCGTACCTTGTCGAACGATATTTTGTTGTAAAATATGGAGATGAAGAATCTCGATTGCATCCAATAAAAGCCGGTGTACCGCAAGGTAGTATATTGGGTCCGATGCCTTACCTAATTTATACAGCAGATTGTACCAAATAACACAGAAATCGATACTTTCGCGGATGATACAGCTATTATTTGTTCCGACTCGTCTTTAGAAAATGTTGAAATTAATTTACAATCAGCAGTTAATACACTTTCAATATGGTTCAAGCGGTGGCTTATATCAACGAGAAAAAATCAACCACGTGTAATATTTACAAAATAAAAAAATTTCTAATATCAGAATTATTATCAACAATGCGATAATTCCGCTTAAAAAATCAGTAAAATATCTAGGAGTCCATTTGGATAGACAACCTGGAAAAGAGCCGCATAATAGCAAAACGTAATGAATTAATATAAAGTTTAGGAACATGCTTTGACTTATCGGAAATCGCTGGTAAACAAGATATTATTGTACAATCAAATTCTAAAACTTATACGGGCTTATGGAACTCAAATTTGGGGCTGTGCTAAGCAGAGTAATATAGCGATAATACAGCGCTTCCAAAATAAAGCATTAAGAACTATCACAGATGTTACATCCGTGAAAGGTAAAACACAAGTAGCCAGTGAATATGGCGATAAACTTTATTATCGCACAAATACTTTAGCTGTTGCTCTGCTGGATAACTGGACAGAAATCAGACGATTAAAACGAACAAAACCTACGGATCTATTATGAATAATCAGCAATAAATACAAAAAGCATTAAAATACATTTAGCGAAAATCCTTGTCTTTCACAAGTCAATCGCTGTTTTTTCAAAAGTTTCCTAGATATCCCAGAGCTAGTGGCATAATTGCAGAAATTAAAAAAAAAAATCTTAATCTAGACTGCTTAACTTCATTTATTCAAAATCTATCCGTTAATAGAAATTCCTTCCGCGCCTCTGGCCTTAGTAGCAATACACGGCACGGTTGCTAACGAAGAAGTTGTAGAAGAAATATTTTTCGGTGTGAATTGGTGATCGAACAACGTTCTAGATGTCACCTGTATGAACGATGGAATCGGTAATATAGACGAGTAGTAATTATTATATATAAACAACGCATTACGCGTATACGCGTGTGTGTGTGTGTGCCTAACTTTGTTAAATATACGTCGATAATTAAGTTAGCCGTAATGCGAGGACGTAAATCTGAAGCAGATTTTTAGCGATAATCTCCTCCGCGAACTTATAACCGTCATCTAAATACTGAACAAGTTCATCTGTAGAGGAATTATCGTAAGCCGGCAAAATCCTTTTATATATATATATATATATATCGACGGTAATATTTCGATCTGATAGATACGAGCGAGTCGATGATGGCGTCGAAATAAAATGTGCGATTGTAAAAAGCGACTTTCAAATCGATCGTGGAAAATATTCGTCCAACGATATTTATCTTTTCGCGCGTACGTAATTATCTCTGGCAGGGCAGTACCCCGTTATTGTCGGTATCCGTTTTACTACCGCGCGAATTGCGGTGATAAGGTAGTCCCGGTTGAAGACGAAGATAATCTGCATCGGACGTAAATAGAGATAACAGGGCGACCGGTAATATGCGCGTGTGTTGGAAAAAACATACTTTTCCATCTTATGGCGAACCGTGAATTAGCGTATTGCGTGTAAGGTAAGATGTTATCATATCTACTATGTATGTACGAGAAGGTAAGATATTTGTATCTAACATAAGAGTACTCCACCTGAATGGCTAAATCCGTATATGTGTATATATGTCTATCAGATATATAGATTATGTCGTTGTTCTGGAAAAATGTGCTCAATCAGTGTGGGAGGAGATGTACTGAATATATACATGTATATATATATATATGTATAGCATACGTTTAGTTTCTAATGGTATCGTTTGCTTATATCGATAAATGGCACCGGTACTATTATCTATTCGCATAACTCGTTCTATATATAATAAAATATATACTCATACACACACACATATATATATATATCACTTAATGGTCAATGATTTCTATACGTGATATGGTGCTTTGATTCCGCATATCGCAGAAGATCCGGTTTCATCTTGAGCATCTCTTTTCTTCACGTTGTCGCGATTACAGTTTCGTCTTCTATAGCGAATATTTTTCGCTACTTCCACGCTTAATCTTATCTGGTACGTACCAACGGCACTTAAAAGTTTCGAATATAATAATTTCGCTTCCACAGTTAAGGTTCGATTTAACGACTCCTTATCGATTATTTCCGCTTTATTACCGTTATATGCCCCGTGATATTTTAGAAAAAATATCGACACCTAGATTCCAACCGATATACATTAGAAGTGATAATCGACTACTCCCGGGATTTTTTTTCCCCTACGAATATATTTATTAATAGAACACGTTTTATAGTAGTGAAATTGAAAATCCAATTGAGTTTTACTCCACTTCAAACTCTATTTACAATCAAATTATAAAATTGACAAAGATAATACAATTATTTTAATATTAATATATATATATATAGTAATAGAACAACGTAACATTTAATAATTCATTGCTAATACACCGTTAATTGTATGTTAAATTGTAATATTTTCGAAATAAAGTTTTCAATAAATGTCCTATAGTTAAATTATTAAATTCGTTAAATCGATCACTTACTAACTCTTCCAAACTAATGATCTAACACTGCACCCTTTTAATATGTGGTAATATCCGCAAAATTAAACCTAATAAAAATTTTCTATTTCCACTATGCCAAATCTCGTTTTAAATATGTTTTAAAGCCACCGTGGTCAGCGTGATAAAGTGTACTTTATAGTTACTGGGTGAAATGTTTAAGCTTTTCACTTAAATCTGGTAAATCCATTATACTGATTTCACATTGTTTGATATTTTAAAATAAAGTTTTAAACTTTTTAACGTTTATTTGTTTATTTTCATATATAAATTATTTATTAATATATCTTACTCGATAAAATTCGTGTTCCGTTTTAATATTATTTTTAATTAGAAATAAATCGATACCTTTCTTTACTTCTTATTCAATTGGTATAATTTCTGCAACTGCTATTGAGATGACCAGACTAACTTGTTGTTTTGCACGCGCTTTGATCATTCTGATAATTCTTCGATAGGATCATACTAATGTTATAAATTACCATATATAATATGTGATATTATTAAAGATTTGTATAATATAATTCCTTTTTTATAATTACCTCTATTGTTATTAACGATGATTCAAAAACAACTAGATTTTCACTAAACAGTGTCTATATATTTTATAGATTATAATAAGGCATTCGATAAAGTACGGCATAAAGAATTATTGAGGAACATCGAGATTAGACAGATTTAAGATTCTTACAAATTCTTTACAAAAAACAACACGCCAAAGTATTAATAGACGATCAGTTAACTGCGCGAATACCAATACGACGTGCAGCTAGACAGGGTTGTGTACTTTCCCCAGCGTTGTTCAACATATATTCGGAAGCAATTTTTAAGCGGGCTCTAGGAGGACGTAACGTAGGAGTACAAATCGGAGGTGATAAAATTGCAGTGATTCGTTTTGTTAATGATGCGGCATTATTGGCTGAATCTGTAGAAGATTTTGCAGCGAATATTTCATACAGTCGCTACTGTAAGCCAGGAAATGGACATCAAGAAAATTCATGGTAGCTTCCCGCCAATCAGTTACGGTTAAAATTTTATTTTTCAATGGGAATGAAATTGAACGAGTAAATAAATATAAATATAAATATTCAGGCAGTCGGATTACAAGAGACAGTAGAGATACGAGCTCCGAATTGAAATGGCCCGGAACGTGTTCGTGAAATTCAAATACATTCTTTGTAACCGAAAGTTAAGCTTACATATCAAAAAGAATGTTCTACGTTGTTACGTGTGCTCAGTACACTTTTGTATGGGTGTGAAACTTGGATGCTATTAAAAAATATGAAGAAGCGCATCTTATCGTTCGAAATGTGGTGTTACAGAAAAGACGGAAAAATATAGAGACGTTTGAAATGTATTGCTGGAGGCGAATGATGAGAATACCATGGACGGTAAAGCGATCTAACATCTCGATATTGCAGGAGCTAGGAATAAATATACGGTTGAAAGACATGGTACAGCGAATGATTGTTAGTTATATAGGACATATTTTCAGGAATGATGGTCTTGAAAATCAGATTATACAAGGCAAGATAGAAGGTACCAGGAAACGTGGGAGAACACCGTTAAGATACATTCATCAAATAAAGCAACTGGTCGGAATACCACTATGTCAGTGGATAAGATTGGTCGAAGATAGAGCAAAATGTCGCAGGATTGTTCATCGGTTCATAAGACTCACGATGCTCGGATCGAGTGATCGACGAAGAAGAAGAAGAATGCGAGGATTGAATTTTTACAGACAATAGAATGGGGATGGTCAATGGTAGAAGAAAACCGGGAAAAAGAAGGATCTTTTGGTTTGAGAACATGAAAATATGGACTGGAATTCAGAGTGCAACTAATCAGAGCGTCGAGATGTCGGAACTCCTTCCATCAGATAGTGGAGTTCATGCATGGTGACTAAGCCGAATCGAGTGGCACGTGAATAAGAAGAGATCGTTCGATAAGTAAAAACGAATTCTCGTTTATCGCGCCTCTGACTGCACCTACGAGTGTAACGAATAAAATGTTTTTAAAGAGTTTCACTAGGAAGTTCAATTTTTAAACTGAAGGATTCCCCGGAAGAACAATAAACAATTTGAAGAACTTGCTCAAATTATTATATAGATTTATTTTTTCTCTACCGCGACCGGCAATTTATTTGTTAGGTAACGAATTTTTATACGGTAATATAAAGGATTGCTTAGTAATCGCCGTGAGGACGCTGATATATGTAAATCTGTCGGCGATTTTTATCGTCTTGATTACTCACGATAATCTTATTGTCAGTTCTGGACGGATGTATGTCTGACGGCAGAATCTTTTTTTTTTATATTATTAATTTATCATCGGTATTCTCCTCGAAGGGTAATTAAAATCACGAATAAACAATGGCTGCGTAGGTTCTATGTTATATATGTGTATGTATGTGTGTGTGTGTTTTGTTTCAATATTTAGCTTATAGACGCAGGTGTAAGGCAAGATTGAAAATAATAAATGCGTCTTTGTATTGAGTTTTTATCTATAATTATACTATCATCTAGAAGCAACTTCACTAGTAGAAGATCCACCGGTATGTACTATTTAATAAATACGTGTCGATTCAAATCTACGTATATCGAGTAATTTTGTATATAATACAGGGATGGTGTTACCAATACTCTGATTTATGCATATGCGGGTATATAATATACATATGTGTATGTTTATATGTCTGTATATCGTTAAGATGCATTATCGTTTGTTGTGCATGATTAATGGAAATGCGATAATTTCTACTTTAATTCTTTTATTGTATATTATTTTGCTAATAGGAAAAAAAAGAATAACAAAATTGAAAAACATTTTAAAATATACGTATTGTTGTTTTTAATGAAATAAATATTTAAATCAATAATAAACGACGCGATACTTGGGAAGAAAATAATATAAAAATAAATGGAAGAAACCCATAAACGAGGTGGTTGGTGGTGGTATCTTGAACGCAATTATGTTGAAAACAGTGGCTGATACTAAATAAACTCAAGGTGGGTCATGGTCACTGCAAATGCGCATATATACTTTGCAGAAATAGCGACTGTTAGAGTTAGCAGCCTGCCTTATGCGGAGAAGGTCAAAAAACAATTGCACATATTGCGGACGATTGTCTAATTTACTATGGAGGATTACAAATTTCAAAATATTCATAATTTGACGCTACAAGTTGTCTAGTTGGCAAATTTCGAGCTACATATTTGACACATACGACCAGTAAGCATTGTATATACTTCTTCTTTGTCCAACTGACTGTTCTCAGTGTCGTTGGTAGCAACTATGGCGACATTTCTTGATATAATTTTCGTTCTCTGGCCTTGTGAAACAATATACCTTCATCGACGACCATTTTCGGATATTATCTAGCCAAGCAATCGTTCTTCTGCCTACTCTTCTTTTTCCTGCTACTTTTCCCATGATTATGCGGCAGTACATATTTCGGACCTCTTAATATGTGTCTATGCTGTTTTCCTTCGCTTGATTCGGCAATTCTTTATCTTTTTTCAATATGTCCGATACTTCGTTATTCTTCTTCTCTATTGTCCACGATATGCGACGACGGTAACACCGCATTTCGAAGGCTTCTATAGTTTTTTGTTTGTTTTTTTGGCCCAGTTTGCGCCATTTGGCCAGTATAAACCTTTATCTAGATAGTGTATTTTAAATTTCAATGCAACTACGCTTGGTAAATTTATATAAACTAATTGAGACAATGGTTCAGAAACAATTAACTCAATACTCACAGGTAATGCGTGCCACTTTTGTAAAATACTAGACAACATCTCATCTGTATGCTTTAGAAATTTCGGACAAACCCAAATTTGATGCTCAACGCAGTTGTCAACATAGCACGTGTCACATGTACCATCCGGTATTATGCCTATAGTTTTGATATCCTACAGCAACACTGACCATACATACTAATTATGTATAAACTTTTTTTTTTTTTTGTTTATTATAACGACGCTCGTCTAGGTATGCACATAGTCGAATATTATATTATTATTTATTATGTACATTTCGCAATGTACAAGTGTAACATTGAAATAAATTGAAACTCAAATTGAAATATATATATGCATAATAATAATAATAATAATAATAATAATAATAATAATATTGATAATAATAACAATATATAAATTTAATTAAAATAACCTACGCAAAACGTTTTAAATATAAATATATATATTTTTTGTGACGCTATAGTAAACACCTTGTACAATTATGAATGTTGAAAAATTGATAACGTAAAATTTTACACACACACACACACACATATATATATATATATATATATATATATAATTTAAATATGTATATAAATATATTTTAATGTGTAAATATTTATTCCTGATAAAATTTATTATGTACATATATATAGTATCGACTTGAACACTTCGTTAAGTATTGATTATTTCGATCGTAGTATTTTCTATATTGTTGAATCTTTAACGCTAACTAATCATCGATTTTCACTAGAATCGATATTCGATTGCCGACGTAAAAAATTCCAGTTTTGAAATTAATTATATTTGAAAACAAAAAATATTCATAATAATTCAATATTGCGCTAAAAAAAAAAACACGGATATTTTTCGTTATTTTTGTCACTTCTAATCAGAACAATATAGACTAATTAAAAGCACTAAGGTTTTACATAAAAAGACCAGAAAATTAAATATAAAAATATATATGCACAATTCATAAAAACTATAAAAGGAGAAATAAAAATTAAATAAAATGTAAAAAAATATTTAATTTAGATAAACAATATTACGAAGTGGAAAAGCAGTAATTTTTAAACATAATCCGAATGTGATTCAATAAATCGGAGATAAACAATTACACTAAGTAGTCTGAAAAGTAAAAACTCTGTCATGCCTTTGTACTTATGAACATACGTATGCGGTTTTATATATATATATATATATATATATATATTTCGCTATTTTATAAGTACAGAAAATATTGGCCAGCGTGGTAAACGCCGTGTTAAGAGCGGATGGATTAATTATTTATTTATTCAGATAATTTATGTTACGGGATTTTTATATAGATGAAAATTCTAGCGATTTTAAGTACTTTTCCGCGGTTGGTTTTAAAATATTTCCATAAAAAGTTCAAATTGAAACATTTTTGTAGACCGTACGCGAAACATACTTGTACCTTAATGAAGAAAGTATCCAAGGCTTAATTGTCGAGAATTAATAATAATATAGTGAAATTTTACATGTAGAGGAAGACGTTATATATAAAAAAGAAAGAATGCTAACAAAAATGGAAATAACAAAAAGAAAAAAAGACGATGATAATTTATTAAAGTCGACGATAAATTTTGGTGAATAATTTTAGTTTTGAGAAATATATTACAAATTGAATCAATTTTTATACTAAGAAAGTTTTCATTTTTTCCAAGAATAACTGTTTAAGTATAAATTTTATATTCTCAATTTGTCGATTGTGTGTCGTTTACTCTATATTCGCTTATCAGATTATTTTATAAATAACCGGGTTTTTTTGTTGGCTTTGTTACCTTTTGTCGTGTTGTACATCTAAATTAAGTATTTTCTTGAATTTTATTATTTTTTGTTTTGGCTTTTTTTTTTTATAATGTCTTAATGGCCGACAAGCTTTGTAATTTTTTTATATATAAAAAGGTTTAGCGATTTTAATTAGTTTTTTTCGGATCGGATTATTTTATAAGTAACCGTTTTTTCATTTGGCTATTTTTTTATACATTATTTCTGGTTTTATACTTTTATATTATTTATAAATTTTATATATTGTATTCGCTATATTTTTTTGTCCATTCGATAATTATTTAATAATCTAAACGTTTTGTAATCATTTTATAAGATTTTAACTATTTTTTTTATTGTTCATTATACATTTTAGTCTATGAAATAATTAAAGCAAACCACTTGTGTGTGGTAGAAATATGTTTCGCGCATGTTATCGCACTGTTTTTTTACTGTTTCATTTAAATATTATGAAAAATGTATATGTTAAAAGTTTATGTACCATATAGAGAACTTCGCGACTGAAAGGGTTATGTATATATATATATATATATATATATATATGTATGTACATATATACATGTGTGTAAAATTTTGGAGTACATTTTAGATTATTCTGTAATTGTGAATTAATATTTCGTTTAGTTCTCGTCCGATTATTTTGAATTAGTTTTCGATTTTAATTGACTTTGAGGGTGATTTAGGTGCAATGTAAAAAAGAACTCAATTCCTTATCATTATTGTTAAATTAAATTAACTTCTAATGACTAGAGGCACTAGACGAAATTACATCGAGCGGTAGTGGGATAATTAGGCTGGAAATGGTTTCTATGTTGTCAGCGAGGAAATGTGGTAGGGAAGCCTGTAGGTTTAATAAGTATCTCACATAATACGCACATATTAAATTCTTAAGCACGGATACCTCGACAAAAAAAAAGATAATAATAGTAATAATATAAGAGATCCACCCTGGAATCTTGTTCATTAACCATTTAACGGTTTATTTTGGCACTTACATGACATCTTCTAGTCCTGAGATCCGTGTACTTAGCTTTACTCATGGCCGCGACGCGATGTGCGCCCATGGACACGTCGCTTGCGGGGCACCGTGTGTTTACATTCCACTGTCGTATTGTTGATACGACCGAACGTAATTTATCGATTCAAGGGATAGAAGGCAATTTTTCTTACAATAGATGCAATAAATCCTTCTTTACGCGTCGCGCAAAATCTGATGGAGAAATTGCGATGTAATCGCTGAATCTTTGAACGCTCTATCAAAGCCAGTTCATTGTCATACAGTCGAATATGAGCAGGAATCCAAAGAATGTGACTGTTTTCGACTTTTCCTTAAAGAATTGGTAATTTCTCCTTAGTGATTATATGTATTGTTTTTAGCTCTTCACTTCTTTTACTGACTCGTTCGTCTCGTTGAACGCGTGATGCGCTAGTATACTTTTTTTTCTCACACAGATGCATATTTACGTATAGACAAGCAGATGCAAGCATTAAAAAAAATATATAATCCGTATTATACGTATATGAATTTTAAAGTGATGTATATATATATATATTTATATATATATATATATATTTATATATATATATTTATATATATATATATTTATATATATATATATATATATATATATATATATATATATATATTTATATATATATATATATTTATGTCTACGAGTATGTGGACACTTTCCAATGTGTATTATGCGTGTCTATGGATACATATGTATGCAGTGCTTTATATATATATATATATATATATATATATATACATATATTAATATTAATATGTTTCAGTGTTTTATAAGTACCTAAACAGTTGGCGGGCGTGGTAACCATCGTGTTAGAACCGGGAGGATTAATTATTTATTTATTCAAATCGTTTCTTTTTCTAGTTTCTTTCCTACCAATCGTTAGTAAATTCGAGATCGATTATTCCGGTAAATATCCGGAAGGCGTGATTCGTTTGGAAGGTCTTTCTGGTCGAACACTATTAAATAATAATCGATTTTCTACGCGTATCTGAGAACTTAGAGTTGATTAATAACGCTTTCATTTCCAGTGTTACCTATCTTTAAACGATATCTCGCGGCTAAATATTAAACTGACTAACGAGATATTAAGAAAAATAATAATTATAAAGCGGACCGATATTAAAAAAAAAACACGTTAAAATTTTTATTTAATTTAAATTACATTTTTTTTTTTTAAAAAAAAACACGAAAATTAATGGCATTTTGTTTACAAAAAAATGACCGTAAAACGGGAAGTTTCTATTTGAATTAGTTATTATTATTAAATATTTTATTTTCGTAACTTATATAATTTTTTAAATCGAAATACGATTCTTTCGATGAAATTGACCATTTGTTTTACATTACTTTTTACCATAGGAATGTAACGAATTTACACTAACTAGAAATGCCCTTTACCATCTTTGAACTGGTGTAGTACCATCGATTTAAAAGTATCCTGTCTTAGTGCTACCGAAAACCTAGATAGCGTTCTAGTTGAATAAAAATAGTGGCCCATAAAGGAAATGCGGAGCTGTCGCTATCCAAAGTAATCCTCGCCTGCCGGTGGCAAATTGGGCTCGAATGTCGACCTGTAAAACTAAATGACGCTTGTACCAGCTATTTATCGATGTTCTTACACCCGATCAAGTAAAAAAAAAATTCAATTGTTGCATGATGAAATATTGCTTGTTGACGAAATCTCGACCTTTCTATCGTACAGCATAAATTTCATCCTCACTGTTTAATGTGTCAGGGGGACTCTGGAAATCGTGAGAAATTAATAGATTTTTGAAAATTTTGCGTAAATATTTTATATAAATGTTACTAAAATTAAGATATTTCGCGTTAAAAGGAAAATAAAAACTTTTATTAGCATTAAAATCATATTAAAGTTATCTATTATGATATAACTCTGATAATTAATTATCACGGGGAAGGCAGTAGTGTTTAATATCATATGCGATGTGCGTTGCGTATAATTAACTCATCGAATGCCCATTTTGTATACAAAAAATTAAGCACAACGCGATCTGGTTACGATTTTCGATATAATTTGTAAAAGGTATTTTCTTCCTGAATGGTCTAAGTGCTATATTTATATTGTGGAATATTTGAAGAGTTGATTCGGAAAACTTGAAGAAGAATATTCATTGAAATTTTCTACCTACAGCGGGTACTTCTCGATATAAGATACATCAAAGTGTCTATCTCACATTCGCAAAACTGCTTGGAAAGCAATCGACGAACAATATTTCGATTATTACTTACTTATTTTTATAATAGACTCGATAAAAAAATACATATATATATTTTTAAACAATTTTGTTATTACGTTCCTGCCTGTCCTTTCTATAGGGTGACCCAGAGAAGACGGACGGTTTTGTTTTTTGAATAGCGCAGTTGGTAACACTGCTATATAATGCAAACCGCGTGCTTGGCGTTTAGTGTAGACGAGAGAGATTCATTTTTATATCCTACGATGATAAGGAGCGCGTGTTTTGAGTGGAACGATATTTTCGGAGTAAATCAATCACGACAGTACAGAGTTTCGAAAAGAATTCAAAGTTTCGCGATTTATTTTTGTGACGATGCGTTTACGAAACACGTCAATGGAATCGTTGAAGACAGATCTCTGAAGAAATTTCAATTCGGCGACCTATGCTCGAAAAAGTGTTTTGTAAAGACTGAATGAATGTATTGTTGTAAATGACAATCATCTGAAGGATATTAAATGATTAATCCTTTTCTTTTTCTATTTTTAAATAAAATTTCATTTAAAAATAATTTCATTCAAAAATTTTATCGGAGTAGTTTTCGAGTTATTCAAAAAATAATTCTCCTGGTCTCCCCCGTAGTAGCGGATAAAATTTAAAACATTTTTAGTCACTATCCGGTAACTCTGCTCCCTTTCCTAAGGCCCTAAGCGAACGTTTGACAAGCGCAGTTATATTATAAGTTTTTAAAATTTCGACCGGTAATTCTAAACGTTTAACGAAGTGCTCTCTTATATCGAGTACTTGTCCGACTTATTAATTTACTCGATGCGGATGAATCATGACGGTAACGTTAAATGAAGAGGTACGTGTATACAAAAAGGGGGATATTTTTTGAGGGGGGGATTGATAAATTACGACGATTAATCGTTACTGGAATAAAAAAAATATTACGAATGAAGATTATCAGAAACAAGACCGGAATTCGACTACCATTATTGTTTCGATATTCGCTTTAGGCGAATTCATTTATTCTATTTTTACATGTACATTTCTATCTATCTATCTATCAATATATATATATATATATATATATATATATATATATATATATATATATATATATATATGCATTTATATATATATTTATATATATATGCATTTAATTCATAATCACAACTCCAACTATATAGAGGCAGGCTTCTTAACACAGGAGTTCAAGTCATTTAATTTGACCTTCCATTCTGGTTCCAAATCACTTCTGAATCTTCTGCTATTATATTTAAGCATATATATATATATATAAATATAATGCGGACAATATGCGCAATCTACGTGATGTACTTGTGTAAGTAATTATATTTCGAACAAGTGGTATTTCTCGGGATTTATTTATACACACCTACATATATATATATATATATATATATATATATATATATATATATATATATATATAAGGTCCTGTTGCGAATATCCGCACTCGCGAATGCGTCCACATTCATAATGAATATATTCGGATACGGTGCATTAAAATGGGCATAGGGAAGAATGCGAACTTACTTACGGCCTTACTAAATTTTTCAAAGGAGCAACAGAAGAAAAAAATGACGACGGTGAACGTTGGTCATGTTGTCATTGATTCTCCAACAGCATCTCCATATTCGGCGAAAGGAAAAAAAAAAAGAACGAGATAGTCTTTCTCTTATAGAAGACATAATTTTCCGTTTAATTTCTATGGAATTATGTATAACTATTTTTTGATGTATATATGGTGGAATTATTTGTACAAGATGCAACCTTTGATTCAATTACTATATTATCTATAATTATCTATAATTATCTAAATTGTATTGTATCGCAGACGCAAATGACCTACAAATCGATGGTCTTTAAATACATACGTAATTTGATTTGATTTGATTTACTCGAAACAAACTGGAATACGAGATGTTAAATTTAGCGAGTGAAGACGAAAATCGCGTAAATGGTAACCCTGATTCTCTCCTCAAGTGTAAAAGTTGCTAAATTATCTATCTACATATATATATATATATATATATATATATATATATATATATATATATATATATATATATATATATATATGTAAAAAACACGCTTGATTTTATTTATGTATTTTATTGCATCTACCGAAGAAATCGAAAATACATGATATAACAAGCGCGAATCAACGAAAACGAAATAATCCTTCCTCTCATAGAGAGATTACAGAAACTAAAAGCAACGATATTACACGCGCGAGTCGACGAACGGAAATCGAAATAATCTTATCTCTCTCCGGGAGAATTACAGAAACTTTACATACGACCGATAACATATACACGACGCTGTTATCTTAAGTACGATATACTCGTACTTTACATATATATATATATATAAAAATTAGAACTAAATCTAAATGAAATGATGGAAAGTTAATCACGGCGAGAGTGTTTATACAAAAATAAATTAGGGCAAAAAATCCGATGGACAATAGAACGAAAATTTATATATGCAAAAAAAAAAGGTCGATAGGTTTCGGTGACGTGTATCGCGTGCTAGACAGCGGAGACCACGATCGATATTCTGCATGAAAAATCTGGCGGAAGTGACGTGAATTGGCCGTCAAGATTGTGACCGAGCTAAACGTTTTTTTCTTACGAGGTTTTCACGAGTAGCATGTATATGCCAATAAGCCGCGTTCGATCGGAGCTCTAATACGCTATCGATTAAGTTGAGGCAGATTTACGCGGCGGACTCATTAAAAATTAGGTCACTCGGATCAGTTTAGCCGTAAAATGCTGTTGCTGATATTTGAACGATGATATTATGTTCCGTACATAGTGACATACACGGGCCTTTCAAAAGCTCGTTTTATTCTATTTCAACGTGGACCAGATTCGTCAGAAGTGGGCAAGCCTATATGCGTGTACTTTTATTTATAAAATTATCTGAAAGAATACATTCGTGTTCGGAAAAAAATTGTAAAACTATAAATCTAACGTTGTTTACAAAGTTAGTGTTGGAAAATGATGTAGAACGTCCGTTAACGATAATAATTCTGAAAATTAGAAAACGGAATGTAACGCAAATTTGGCAGCGGCATATATTTAAGCGTGATGCGGCGTTAGGCCCAATCCAAGATGGAGAATTTTTTAATATATGTTTTGTAATATACATACCCGATATAAAAAACTGACTTTTAACAATTTTTCTGTTTTATACACATTACTATATTTATTTTTCTTGCTTCGACTTGAGCAAAGACATCAACAATATCATCCTGTTCAATTTCTTATACTAATTGCGTTTCAATTGGTAATAAGGCCAATACAATAAAATTTCGAATTTTAACGCCTCTTTTTTTCCATCTATAAAATTTAGTCACTTTTAAAATTGATCGATACCTACGAATTTTGCCGCAACTCAAATTGCACCATCCTAAGCCCAGAGCCTATGGGCCTAAGCGTTAATCCGCCACTGAAATCGGGACTGGCCGGCATCAAATTGGAAATATATATCTTTTTCCAGGATGCAATTGCGTCAAAACCATCTGCTCTGAGTTTTGTGGCTAATCTGCGAGGATCTTTCTGATCCTTTCAGATCTTGATTATACAGGTAACCATTTCACCGGAGTAAATTTGGTCGCGCCAGAGATTATACGAAGAGCTGCATTTAGTTCTTTATCAATTTTCCTCGTGTGATTGCTGTTCAACCATACTGGTGCAGCACATTCGGCCGCTGAGTATAACAGCGTGAGGGCTGAAGTTCTTAGAATAGGCACTGAAGCACCCCATGTTGTTCCGGCTAGTTTATGAATTATATTCGTCCGTGTTCTGAGTTTTGCGGCAGTGTTATCAATGTGTTTATACGGTAGATTAGTTGCCGATCTAAAGTTACTCCCAGATACTTCGGGTAATCTTCGTGCTTTAGCTTATGTTCGCCGATTGTAACGTTCAGTTTCATTCTTGATAACTGATTATTAAGATGATACATTTGTTCTCTAATGTTAAATGCCATTTTTTTTAAAACAGTCTGTTAATGATAATAGATCGATCTGTAACTCTGTTGTTTGAGACTTTGTACTTTGTGTAGCCAGGGCTATAATCATCCGTATATAAATTTGCGATCTTTCGTTTGCGGTAAGTCAGCAATATATAAATTAAATAATAACGGAGCAAGCACCGATGTTTGTGGTAAACCATTGTTTCAAATTCGAGTTCAGCTGCGCTTTTCATTTAGATGCATTCATGTTATTATAGTAGCGAGTGTATTTTCCTACAAGTAATCTAAACAAATAGTTACCTGCACAGATTAGAATACCACGCGACCCGACTGGCAGCTGACTTGCTAGACAGTGGCAACGAAGTCCGTAGACTAAACTGCTGCACCTTCTCAGACCTTCCACATTGGTTTTATTGATTGGCGAGGTAGGTCCGAGCAACATTGGCGAATGATATCTCCATCCTGTCGCGACCCATGCACATAAATTGTTTTTAGCTATGTAAGCCAGATTGCAATTTTACTCTATATATATATATATATATATATATATATATATATATATATATATATATATATATATATATAAAACTTTTATAGAGAAAATATAAATTTATAATATAATGCAAAAACCTAAAAATATTTATGAGAAACTTATTATTCTTTAATTGTTTCCACGATAATTTGTTACAATTGTTTCAAAATGACTATTATTTAAAACGTGATTATTATTTATGATGTGTGCGTGATTACGAAAGTATCCTTTATTGATTATTATCCATCGTTTAGGGTGTGGTTCGAAAGCTGCGAAATGACGATACGTTAAACTTGCAAAACCCAATTAATTTTTAAATACTAATTTATAACTAGTCAGTTGAGAGGATATCTAATAAATAGTATCTATTAATAATCACGTAAGGAAAAGGCTCATCAAGCGATGCTTAACCTTAGAAACTATGAAATTAAAATACTAGTAGATCATTCGTTCTTTTTTAGTCGCATAGACGTCACAAGTGATGCTGCTAGTTGATTTGGTTGAGTGCATAAAAAGTGCTTCTGAGCTTGCTTACGGATAGTTTCTTCAACGGTACTCGTGTTTAAATGCTGATGTATAACTTCGTTGGACACATACTATGGCATTTGGTAAATTAAGCGTCCTTGTTCTGGAAGCGCTTTATTATCGATTTATTCGATTTATTTGCACATCCTCAAATTTGTGCGGCATAACTCCGGATTGGTTTCAATACAATTTTATACACCAGTAGTCGATTTTGTAAGGATAACTCAGAATTGTATCCTACGAGTCGGTATAATTTTTGAAATTTTATTTCCAATTCTTTTCTTTCGTACATGAATTGTCCACGTTATTTTTTTATTTAAAACGTCCACTCGTTACGAATGGAGTTAACTCACTATCGGGAATAATTAATATCCATTTGGCAAGTAATAAACTAATACTAGCACTTTCAATAAATGTAATAAAACAAACATGCGTGTGTATGTGTATTTACAATTGCGAGATGCGACTGTCATAATTACATATATGCAGAACCCGTATTCGGAATTATTATATTCTATTATTGACCTATGCAGCTTATTTTATATGTATATTGATGTTTAATACATATAGCGTACAGGCTGATCTTACTCTTTCGAAAATGTACGATCATTTTTCTATATTAGCGGGTGTTCTAGAAAATTTTTCGCATAAGTTCGATTTTTGGACCGGTTTTCTAGAGAACTTCTTTAGATTTCGTTAGTTCGCAAGGGACTCGTAATTTCGAACTCCGTCTGAATGAAATTAAAATATTATCATCCGACTCATCTAGACGTATACTTGGGTTGTTAAGCCAGCTGGATATCGCCCCAGATTCGATACGTCTCCATCATTTGAAAAGTTAATTCCAACCGATTTGAAGATACCAAGTTCATTAGGATACAAGCATGCCGATTTGAGGGAGGAGAAAACGGCGATCGCATTATATATATGTACTACCTTGTGTATTGACGATGTAATGAAAACATGTAGTGCATGTTCGAAGGAATATCTTAGTCATGTATCATCTATACATATACATACATATATATATATATATATATATATATATATATATATATATATATATATATATTGATATCGTGACGCGTGGATGTGTTTGTATAAGTAAAAAATAATTGCACGACGGTTAAACATCGTTGTAACAAATGATTACAATATCCAAACTCGATTTTCAATAAATAACTGCTTGTCCTAACAATTAACTGGAGATGATGTGAATAATCATTTTTCATTTTTTGCTATCTTATTCCACATAATTTTATTATTATTACTATTTTATATATATGTATATATATATGTGTGTGTGTATGTGTAAGGAATTTAAAATAATTTCAATTATAATTTAAACAAGATATTTTATTACGTTCATGTAACGCTATTATATTATAGTGATCTCTCACAGCAAAAAAAAAAATAAAAAAAAATAAGAGAACAAGCTGCTCATTTAACTATAATAAAAATACAAAAAAATTACCGAGAAAACCTGTATACTGATCATAAAGCTACACCTATATATAATAAATTTATAAATATTTAATTTAATAGGATAAACAATATTTTTTGCTGTGTATTACACACAAACATAAATTTAGACAAAAGATAATGCCAGCTGAACATCGTAATGGCGCGTGTTTAATTTTTTTGTGTTTGTAACGTTTATATTTTAGTTGCAAACTTGTACGTCTATAATCCCCTATGTCGTTTATAAATGACTACTGACCGCAGGCACAGCTATTAAAAAAAAATAATTGTTTTTTTTTGTTTGACAACATCGTGTGTATATTGTAACTTCAATGCCTTGTGAAATCTTTGCATAGATTGGAAGATTCAGAATTATTTTGCAGCACATATTTTGTAGCCGTTGTAACTTAAGTTAGAACGGTTGCTATATGACACCATAATGGGACAATGAGTCATAATTGTTCTGATTATAGTTGTGTAGATTATTAATTTCGTAACGTCGTTTATTAAATATCGGATATATCTTAGAGACGGTGAATTTTATTGAAGGCATATTCTGCGTGTTTAGTAAATGTCAGATCTCGATCCAGTATCGCACCTAAATATTTAATATGGCTTTTCCAAAACAAAGGTATGTTCACTATCACAGTTGGTAAGAAATGTTTTTTTTCCGTGAATAGAATAGATTCAGTTTTATCGGAATTTATACGAATTTAATTTAATAAAACCCTGAGTTAGTCTTCTTCGTATAGTGTCAATTCGGTACGGTGTGCAGTATATAGCGGTATCATCAGAATGCCATCTGTAAGTAATTTTAGGAATGTCATTAATAAAAAGAAGAAATAAATAAGGTACCAGTATGCCCCCTCGGGTAATCCCGCTAATGCATCATGTAGGAATTTAACTTTACCTATGAAATTTCGGTTACTTAAATAATTTTGAATAAGACGAACTAAGTAATTAAGCTGAATAATTTTGTAAATTAAACCAAGTTGCCAAGTGGTGTCAAAGGATTTCCCTATATAACAGTAATCCTGTATGCTTATTTATTATATCCATCCGTTATTGTTTCACTAATTCTTACTAATTGCATGACAGTTGATAAATTGCTCATAAATCAAAAATTGTTGTTCTATAAGAATATCATTATCATGTGTGAATTTTTTTAGTCTACCTAAAATAATTTTTTCTGTTATTTTACTAAAGTTACTAAGTAACGACAAGGGCCGCGGATTTCTGGGATCAGATTACGGTATTGGAATAACTTTCGACACTTTTCAGCAGTTGGGAAAATGGGAAAGTAATAAAATGGAATTTATTATGATTGTTAAATGGACGATCGATTTTTGTGGTAAATTTTTAATCAGTATCGTAGATATATTAACTAGACCTACTGATTTTTCATTCTTAAGTTTCTTTATGATGTACCTCGTTGACTGTTGTTAAATCAGGGGTCAAAATTCTCACAGGCGAATTTTTTAAGTACTTTTTAATAGAAGATAAAATTTTATTATTGCGATAGTTCGATGTCAAATGCGAATTTTGTGTATTAATATCGTAATACATCTTTGCTAACAAATTACTTTTATCCTTATCTGAATAGGCTGTGCTACCATTGTAGCTGATTGGCTGTAAATGTGGGTGCGTATTTGTAAGTAGTGTAATTTCCTTCCGTAAACTTTGATCTTTAACCGTAAGATTGCGAAGTTTATAACTAAAATTGGAATTTCCATCTTCATTTATCTTTACTCTTACCAAGCACGTTAAACAGTTTAAAAGTTCCTTTGTAGAAGCATTTTTAAGTTTTTGATAACGTCTAATATAATTTTTAAACTTGATCAGTGTCAGGATATTGGAAGAAATTTTGTAATAATTTGAAGCTGCGACAGTTTTAGGAGCAGCCGATTCAGCCACTTTTAAAACCAAGTCAGTAAAACTATTCACTTTATTCTCTTGTTCCATATTAGTTTTACAAGGACCTGCTAATGTTATTAATTTCGATGTGTTCCAATTAGCATTTTTAAAGAGAAAAACAAATGCTAATGTAATAGTAATACCCGATTAATATAACTTGAAGAAAATAAGATTATGATTGGAATTTAATTTTTATTATATTTTACACATAAACTGAAAAATAATTTCCTTTCATAGCTTAAAGCTAAGTAATACATAAACCTTTTCCAAATATGTATAATTACAATTTAAAGAAAATAATGCAGGAAAATAGGAAAAAACCTACAGAAAAAACAGACATACCGAAGAAACGAAAATTAATAAAACAAAAAAAACAACAACAATGTGTTCGGAAATAATTTAACTTTAAAATATTCATACTTAACGAAATATTAATAATTACAAGAATCTGTGTTTTAATCTACGATGCTTATACTTAGTATTATAACGTATGCGTAGGTATTCCATATTGAAATTCATTTATTTCGATGAATTTTTACGGTTTTCATAATTTTTTTTTTTGATATTTTATTAATAAATTAATATATGTAACGGATGTTTAAATGATCGTGTATACTAGAAATTCTAGTATATCGCGTAGCATTCAATAAAATTCTGCAGCGATGATTTTGAACTACTTGTGCATAGGTTAATCGTAGGGCGTATAACAGTCGTATAGATTAATTTTTTATTTACATAACTGAGACCCGATGTTAAATAATGGAAAAAGTGTGTGCATTATGCGCTTTTTCTATAGCGAATGTAATGTGGTTATTGAAAGTTAGTCTGCTATCTAAGATAACTTCTAGATACCGAACTTGTTTGACCCGAGGAATTCTTTTGGAATTTATTGTTATTTCAGTTAGAGATAGTGGTCGTCTTTTAGTAAATAGAAACGCTTCTGATTTTTTTCATTTAATTTTAAAATATTTAGATATTTTAATTGAAGCCTTTTGCAATCGGTTATATATTGTATTTGTCTTATAAGAAGATATATATATATATATAAGGCAAAATGCATACAACGCAGTACTAACGAAAGGCAGTTCTGGAAGGTTATTCATTAATATTAGGAACAAGTAAGGCCCAATTATACTCCCTTGAGGAACCCCTGCATTTAGTGCTTTAATTGACGATTTTTCGAAATAATTGGTAACGTAATATCTTCTATGACTTAAGTATGATTTAATCAATTTAATAAGTAATAACGGAAATTTAAATCATTTTATATAATACTCCATCATGCCAAGCTGTATCGAAAGCTTTTTCAACATCGATTAGCAGCATTCCGGTGTGTTTCTTGAGATTAAAGTTATCAGTAATAGTGCCCCTATTCGGGCTAGCTGGTGAACTGTTGAATGATTAGGTTTAAAACCAAACTGCTCATCCCTTAGAATATTATTTGAATCCGAGTAAGCTCGTAGCCTGTGAAACATGACCTTTTCAGCTATCTCGATTAAGTTTTTGTTAGCAGACTAATTGACCGTAGGTTATTGATATTACTATTATCTTTACCCGGTTTTGGTAACACGATAATTTTAACAATTTTCCATTTTTGTGGGAAAATGTGAACATACTATTAATGATATTAGTAAAGTAGATAATTGTTTCGTTCGGAAGATTTTTAATCATTTCTATAGAAATTCCGTCGTCACCGCGCGATACTTTATTTTTTAACTGTTTGATTACATTCGCTGAATTTTTTTAACATGTTTTTAACTGTTTTCGTTTGTGTATATTATGAACTATTTTCATTGTATACCAACTTACGATATAGCTGTATGGATTGCGATTTTTTTTTTAAACCCTCTAAAGCGGCCACCCATATATAACGCGCATCCCATTTGTTCTAACTGTTACATAGGGGTTTTTACCGTATTAAATTTGAATCTATTTTTCGATACATAATTTAATAGTTCCACTTCATATAGATCGCATATTTGCAATATATCCCATCGGTAGTGTTGATTTTCATTAAGATACACTTTAAGATATTAACCAAATCAAATCATTTTTATTTCTTCTCGAATAACAGTTACATATTAAAATTACTAAGCTTATTAATATTGGCCGCATAATTGCGCGAGTGCCAATTTACTAAATACAATAAAAATAACAACAACAACAATAATAATAACAATAACGTTTTGATCATCTAGAAGCCCAAAAAATTTTATTGTTGCGCCATCTAAAGGGTTAAAATCAAAAATGATTAAGTAATAATCACCTAATGTCGGTAGTTAACGGTACAACAACATTAATATAAGAATGCGTCGCTTAATTGAAAATAAATTATTACACGATTTTATTTATTAATCATACAGGTTGCATAATGCTACTAATAAACAACAAATTCTTTATGACATGTTGTATAAGCTTGTTTTATCACAGTTTATACCAATTTGCTTATAATAACGCAATATGCAATTTGTTCCAGTCTGTTATTTATTAGTAATCGATTTAGGTGCGTGTAAGAAATGCAGAGAAGAGCTGTGTCGTAAGCGTAAAGAGCAATCTGAAGTAAATTAAGAAAATAAAAACAATGTAAACGGAAAGGCATCCAAAATACCACCCTAAGGAACCTACGCTGAGCACATTTTTACAGTAGACCAGGACTCATTTTCTATTTGCGAAATAGCTGCGAATAACATTAATTACGCATAACGATGGATTTGACACTGTATCATTTTGTAAAATGTCACGTTCTATCGAAAGTTTTCGCTACATCTAGTAGAAATGTCTTTAAGTACAGCATCCGCAAAACACAAGATACGCACTAATTATAAGAACGTAACCTCCATGGATAGTGTACATCGCATTCGACGGTAATATATAACGACACACGAAAAACAAGCACAAACGCAAATATATATATAAAAGTAGTACATTAAACACAGGAGCTACGTGTAATTTAGAATAAAATACCTAGTTGAAATATAAATGATTACTGACGGAAACCTGAAAGGGGAAAAGTGTTCTAAATGTGGGATTAACCTAATTCGATTTTGAGATCCACAGTGTGTTCCGTCAAAAGTAATTTAAACAAGCGCAAACGTAAAATAATATTTTGATTACAATAGTGCTTGATAATTTTTAATGCTATCTATAAAAATATTTATTATATTTATTCGTTCATGTCCGTTATCGAAACTCGACTAACATGCTGGCAATAGCTCTACGTCGGTCTAAAACTGCTCGGGACAAACTTGCCACTGTGGTAAATTGCGCACCAATCCGACATATTCCGTAACCCCAGATTGTATTTTTTCTTCCGCGTGGTATTTTTTTCTGGTAAATTTTCTTGCATTAACACACGAAGCATGTTGTATCGTTCTATCACACTACATGACTAAAATATTCTGTGTTATGCGTTTATTCGTGCGTTGCAACACCTCCGTGTTGCGTACTTTCTCTGTTTACTTTATGCGAAATATTCTGCGGCACAACAATATTTCAAAAGTTTTTGCTGTATCGTTTTTCTGATTATCCAGTTTTCAGAACAGTATAACAATACCAAGAATATGTATAGCATTTAATTGATCTTTTTCGTTTTTTAGGAATAGTGCTTCTAGCTTTTCAACTTCGAATTTTCATCTCTCTCTCTTTACGTGCCTCGTCGATCATTTATGTTGCGACCGAGATAATTTTTTAAAATTCGATTTTTTTTTTTAACTAAACATCTCTTACTATTGAAAAGAGAAAATTCGAAATAACGTATCATTGCGGACGTTACGACTAATCATAGTGAATTGATGGTTTGGAAATGTGGCCAATTTTCTTCGTTGTTACAGGATCTTATGATTATAATATTAAATTCGGCTATATTGTCCAGTGAGCTTCATCGACGGCCGTTCTTGGGTTCTTCCGCCGTTTATTTTCTCTCGGAGCAGCGTTTTTTCTCATCCGTTCTGTCTTATTACGTTATCGACAGTAGGTTATTTATCTCGGCTCTATATGTAGTTGTTCTAGAATTGAAAGATTAGGTTCTACGTTTGGCCCAGGATAATGTATTAGCGTGCGTTCTATAGCGGTTAATTTGCTTCGAATTTCTCGCACGACGATGATCCAGGAAATCGAGAGCGTAATATCGAGTGTATATTAATGTTCGTATCAATCTGTTTTTCAGCTGGCAAGTTATTTGACGATATTTGCATATTTTTATAAGTTTACCGGGAACACTTTTTGCCATACCTACTGTTGGTCTAATTGCTACGTCTCAATTATTTGTTATATAGACACCGAGATATATAGTTTCAGGTAGTTGGTTAATACCCGTTATTAATCTAAATATCTTTAATAGCGTAGCATTCCTGTTTGTATACAAGAAACACTAAAAGAGAAAACTATCCTGGAATTCGAGAAACGACAACACTTTCTGAACTTTATCCGTCATTAATCTAAATCTAATAGTATAGCATTCCTTTTTGTAACGTGTAGGCAACACTAATAGAGAGATCTGCCCTGGAATTCTAGAAAACGACACGCTTTCTGTACTTTCGAATAATCTTATGGTTTTTTTTTTCCATACCGACCTCCTCTGCTGAATCGCCCGAGATACTTATTAAGATCGACACCCACTCATCGACAATTTCGTTTATTTACTTTTTCTTTTTACGCCATCTACGACCGAAGTTTGACGATCGACATAGCTATTTCGTACTGTAGATGTCTTACCAACGATTCATATCTGCCTTCCTCCGCTGCGGCTTTCGGTGTCTCTCGATGACACCGTTCGGGACAAGCTGGTATAAATAATAACTTTAATGTTAATTTTCCGAAACATATTGTGTATTTGACATTTTTCGCAGATGGATAATATGACGTGCGTCTGAAATCTTCAAAATACGGCGACATATAATAATACATCTAACGCTCGGATCTACTTTTCAAGCGTGAATATGAGAATACAACTTTCCATATCGTACAGTAGTAATGGTCATGTAACATAATGTCTTTCCGGGACATTAGATTTTTCACATTTAAAAAAGGATTTCTTCGGTTTTTCTGCGCATGATCAAAAAAAAGTTAGGATGTACTGAAATTTAGGAACTCTGTCTATAACTCGGATATTATCCGTAAATTTACATACCACTTTATTCGGCAATATTCGTATCGTCTTTAGTTCGTTCGATTTTCGAAATCATTACAGAGATCATCGTACAATTATCGCGGATTAAAAATAAAATGGTCGTGACTTCTTCTAATCGCGACGAATACTTTCGTAATTCCTCATCTTTAACGTAAACGTGATGAACAAACGACGACGAAAGATGTATAGACGTCACTTAGAGAAAAAGAATGATAAGCTGAAAAAAACTTAGAAAATCGCAGTCGAATGGTAGGCAAGGCAATAACAATCAACTGCCATCGGAGGCTAGCGATCGATTTTGTATTGAAATACTTCTCAATCAACAACCACTTATCTGGCACTCGTACGGTCGTGATGCTATCACGCTGACATCAACGACCCGTCATTTATAAAATGTTAAACAGCCTCCTTCATTTTCTGTTCTTTTGTCCTTATATGTTTTTTTAATAAATGAACCCTGTATATATATATTTATATATATATGTCATCGGTGGCACTCGGTTCTCAACGCTGTAGTATTATTACTATTATCTAACATCTTCTAACGTGCATTACTATACTAATATTATTACTACCGTCTTATACTCAGCAAATATAAATATATATTTTTACACATATATATATATATATATATATATATATATATATATATATAAACAATAAAACTCTTTACTACGTACTATTACCACATAGTATTGAACCTAAACCAGATATATACGTATATGAGGAAAACCTATATAATAATATTAATAATAGTAATAATAGTAATAATAATACTAAAGCCTACCTTTATTTTCTACTACTTGTTGCAAATATGTATCTACGTGCCATTAAATACATTATGTCACGAATACGTGGGCGAATCTTAAGCCACTTACTTCGAAGAGGTCTCTTTTATCTTACTGCGCTCACATAACAGAGACGTATTAAGAACGGAACAGCAGATGGCAGATATACCTTGTACATATGTTGCCTCATTGCCTCGGTCTAGATTAACTGCATATAACTGTGATAACTCAATTTCAAGCAGGTGTCTCTATTTGCTTATCTTTTGTATGTCGTGTATTTTATCGTTCAGTTGCAAGTACATCTACTTAGAAACGATGCGATTTTCTTTCGCGTTTTCTTCTTTCTTTATTATACACACACACATATATATATATATATATATATATATATATATATATATAATATATAGATATATAGATATATAGATATATAGATATATAAAACAGTTATTCATGATATTTGCTTTTTTTTTCACGTTACCTATTGAAATATAAAATAAATGCACATTTACACTTATTTTATAAATTTATGTTTCATAAAGTTAGTTTCCGTTATTTATACATTCCATCGTATTACATAATTTACACACACACACACTCACGCATATATAATGTTATATGGAATAATCACTATTATTGATAGAAATCGGTGCTTCGACGTATATCGTATATATTTCATTCAAACGCACTAAGAGCGTGATAAGAGCGTTATTAAAATTTGCGCAGCTCAAACCAGGATCGCAGAGTTCGTTTTGAATCAAAGATGTAGTAAAACAACGAAGTGAACTTTCGCCTAAATTGTTTAATTTTGTACAAACAACGTATAATGAGGAAAGTTACGGATGGATTGAACTGAGATGTTCCTAACCGATCAATATACTTAACTGACAGTTTGCCGACGGTAGAAGTGTTATAGGACAATTAGTGAAAAAGAAATAGAAGAAATAAGTAATTATTGAAGTAAATAATGGGAAAACGAAGGTAATATAACTGATTGAAGAGATTTAATAAAATTAAATCATTCCAGTCTTTCGTTTACTTTGGAGATCTCCTTGGTGAAAAGTAAACGAGAATCTGTTGAAGTCGAAATCAAGAAACGAATTCAAGTGACGCAGATTAAACTGATTAGAATGTGAAAAGATTCTTCCGTCTCGAAAAAATGAGTCCAGCTCGTACGCATTTTAGTATTTCACAATATTTCTGTACTATGCAGAAACGTGGACGAAATACTTCTTGAAGTTTCGTGATAGAAAAACGCATTAATGCGTCTACTTCAGAAAAAATTAGCGTAACCCACGGATTATCAATAAAGGTTATGAAATTCTTCGGTCACATAGTGATGGTTCAAATTAATAACCCGATCAACAGTAGGTTGTAAATTAAAACTACTCTGCATACTGTTATATATATATATATATATATATATATGTGTATCGTGACCTTCGAATATATTGGATTGCATGCAAAACGTTTAATATTTTAGGTTCTAATATATAAATCATCAACAATTCGTCCGTCGCTTCTTGAGACAACTAAGTATTCCAAAACTCGTAGCGCATTCCTTGCTACATTTATCCTAAATACGCGTGGTTTTTTTCTTTCTACTGTGGCTCGAACTTTTTGGTCCAAAGATATTATACTTTCCTCACTTCTTGTGATTTATTTCACTATCTTTTAATACTTGCTACAAAAAAAAAACCTTTATATATAATACGACGTTGTCCATTCAGCGGTTGACTATAGAAAACCGTTTTGGGAATTCTATCCTTACCCATTCAAATGATGTGTTTGGAAGGTAGCAGTCGTAAAGATTAGCAGTATATTCTCCAATTGATGCGGATTTTGAGCTACGAGAATGTAATCATCCGCGTTCTGGAAGTTTACGATTTTAATTTGTGGAAACTAGGGGGCTACCAATCGTGGGGTAATTTATGGGGGGGGGCTCAATATGAGTACAACAACAAAAAGTTTGTTCAAATCCGACTAAAATTCGCCGAGTTATCCACGAATATCCATCGATGCGTACTTCTTCCGCTAAAAAGCGGGATAAACGTTTTTACCTAAAACATTGCAGGGGCTGCCGTATAAGCAGTGACCTCCGCAAGTGGGAGGTGTACTTTAAAAAAAAAGGTTGTTAATTTATATATATATATATATTTAAAAAAAAAGATCGAGTTTATTTGTCTTACCAACCAAACGTTCGTCTGCAACTGCTGTTTGTTGTTTCGTTAAGGGGACTACAAATACCTACTAAACGGAAATATGCGTACGTACATAATATATATTACAACAAATAAATTTTAAATAAGTACATGCGGCTGTATATTACATATATATAAAAATATATTTTCTGAGTTTGGTTTGAAATTTTTTTTGCGCTTTATAACATAGACGTTATATAGAAATGAATATTTCCGCAGTAAACGGTTGAAATTTACTGGCTGTCGTAAAATTTACTATTTAAATTATTGGCTACTATAAAGGTTTTCATGTAAAATTTGTATTGTGTTTCGTTCTAATTACAAATTTCCCGCTCTAACGATAAAAACACAATGTATTAAAAACTGCAAGATATATGTTTAAGAAGGGGGTACCATATGGAACCGTCTATAAAGTTCAAACGTTCTAGAAGTAGATGCAGCCTCGAAATTCTTAATTCAAACTTGGGAAACAGTTAACTTTCCGACGTTATTACTCGACGAGTATCTGTGAGATGGAGAGACTACTCGCGTCATTTAATAGGTCATAACATAGGGATTAAAATCCAATTTAGAAATTATGAAAAAAGTCAATTTTCGGAGTATTAAAAATATTCAATTCGCTCTAAAAAGATCAATTTCAATTTTGCCGGTAAGATCCGATCGGTATATTAATTTAAACCATTTCTAGTAGATAAATCCCGATTTTCGGAACGATTATATAAATTTTGTATTTTTAACGGCGATTTTTCCGAAAAAAATCGGAAACTGTTCTAACCAAATCTAGACCATCCAAATATCTTAAATATAAAAGGAAAAAAATATCCGACCTACGACTATCATAATATCGGAGAAAAACAGCAAATTTCCATTGTAAGGTCTTTCATTATTTCATTCATCGATTGCAATACAACTCACGAATTATAAATAATATAGCGCTAAGATAACGCTTTGACGTAGATTCATCAAATTATTCGAATCTTTAAATATTATTTTTTCAAAATACCGAGCTGGAAGTGAAATATATTTTTCCTATTATCGACATTCTTTACTGTGGAATGAGTCAGCTAATTCTAATGATGTCCAATTAATATACGCTCAATCATAAGGTTATCAGTATCCGTAAGATCGGATCTCGAATATAAATAATTGAACATATGGAATTCCGATTCCATTAAATAAATGCTATACTAATGAATCATTAACGATTAACGCTTTCGGTCAAAATGTTCCTTAGTGATACCTAAACTTTTAACGTTAAAAAATTGTCTATTTTTATGATACGGAATATTTAAATTATAAATTTTTATTATATTTAGCGAAACGTTTAAAATTATCCAAAAATTATCGAAAATTAATTTGAACAATGTGAAATGTATGGAATGTACTAATTTTTAAAAAATAAACAACAAAATACATTTAAAATTACTATTCGGCTATTAAGCATTGTCAAATGGACGTGAAAATACAATTTATAACGGGGAAAATAAAAATAACAGAAAAAAAAATAATTCAGATATACAATATTGCAAAAAATAGCAAAGTGGAAAACAGCTGTTATAATAATAGCGAATCTGTTTTTTTTTTTACTTAATTTTTTTTTTAATATTGCACATCCGAATTAAGTACCTCCTTTCATTTTATTCTTTTCCCCTTTTATATTTTTATAAATTGTAAACATTTTTATATTTTATTTTTTCCTGTTCACTTGATAATGATTATTAATAGCCGACAAAGCCATATTTTTATATATACCAAATTTCGGCGATTATAAATAGTTTTTTGCCGTTTATAATTATCTGAAAACCACGTTTATAAACGAAACACTATATAATTTTTGGGGTCAACATTGATAACGTATGACACTCAAAAGGGTGAATCGTAAACAATTTATCAACGATCGTACAAACTCGCGACACTTGTAATAATCGATTGATCCGTTATAAGGACTTGAGTAAATTTTTTTACCGTTTATTGTCGCTTTTATTATAATAATTATTTCTAACTATCAATTCGATTTGCGCATTTTTTTATTTTTGCAGATCGTATAAATACATCGATACGAAGGAGCCGCACGGGCTAAACTGTCAAAAGCTAAAGACTTAGTGGGTTCTGTGGATTTGGTGTTAACGGTGTCTACTGGCCTACTAAGTCTCAAGCTTTTATCAGTTTTTAACCATCCGCTGCCGAGTCTTTTGAGAAATCGTCTTCGGAGAGCTGCTTAGTCGTTCGAAACATAATCGTAATCGCGTAAAAAGGTAAATAATGATGAACGAAAGAGTAGTTAAAAATCGCTAAATTTTTATATAAAAAGATAAAAGAGCTTTTTCGGCTATTCATAACGAAGGGGCGGAAAATTATAATTCGAAAAGTTTGGAATGTAGTGTAAACAACGAAAAACAAGTTGAAATCACTAAAAGTTTTTTCCTTCATGAAAAGTTACGAAGCTTGTCGGCTGTTAGGCCATGTGAATATCAAAAATATAAAAATATAAAATGAACAAATTAATTTAGATAACAATTCGCAATAAGCAGCAAAATGAAAATTATCTGATTATTTTATTAATACGGTTTTTTCATTTTACTAATTTTTGTGAATCGTTATCTAAATTAATATTTCTCATTTTATATATTTTTAAATATTTACTTATTAATGACCTAATAGCCGATGAATGATTTTTCATAAAGAAAAAATTGTAGCGATTTTAACTTTTTTCTCTCACTTTATAAAAAAAAATATAGATATAATTTATAAAAAAAAATATGAAATACTATAGGATGATTTTATAAATAACTCTTTTTTTTTCTTTTATATTGTTTATAGATTGTGCATATTTTTATATTTTATTTTTATATTTTATTTTTATATTTTATTTTTTTATGTTTACTGGATTAATCTGCGAAAAGCTTTATTGTTCTTTTATATAGAATTTAGCGATTTTAACTACTTTTTTGTCGTTTTTTTTTTTACAACGTTCCACTCTGTTCGAAAAATCAAATAACGATCGTTTGTTTATTTTTCGTTCTATTTTTAAAAAGTCATCATCTGAAAATTTTCGTAATTAATTTTAATAATTTCAAGTTATACGCGTATGTTCATTTTCCCGCGGTTGGGGCTGTTGCAATAAATGATGAAATATTGGATGTCGTAGAAAATATCGCTAACACGGTTTAACAGGTTTCAGCGAATATGAATATAATTATGATATTTATCGGAATAAACAGAACGGTTCGTTTATCGTTTATTATATAACTACGAATTATCGGAATAAACAGAATGGTTCGTTTATCGTTTATTATATAACTACGAATTTTTATATAATCGATTATTTTTTACAAACGTGATATTTTCTCTCTCGTTCATCATCATCGATTTCTTGCCCGGCACGTTTTAATGTAATTTAATACAAAAAACCATAATAAAATGGACAATTTTTAGACTATACGATTTTTATTTGGCAAAATTCCCATCCTAATGATAGAAAAGCAACTAAAATTAAGATAGAAATCATAAATAATGATAATAATCAAATATAATTTATTTTAATTTCAATAAGACATTTAAAAAAGCAATTATAAAACGACAACTTCGAGAAATCGGGAAACACGAATAAATAAATCAAACGGATAAAATAGTCGATGAAAAAATAAATAATTGAAATGATGATAATAATAACAGCGTAACAATCAAATGAAATTCAATTCATTTTTAATTACGTATATATTATTCGATATGTTTTCATCCATCCACTCTTGGATGAAGGTTTTCCCGAATTTTGTCCATCCACCTCTGTCTTGCGCCTTTCGTAACCATTCTATATATATATATATATATATATTTTCGAATAGTAATCCACACTTACTTAACTATTAAAAACCGGTAGTCTTGATATATACACGTTAAACATGACCATGGAGAGCGTGTCTGCAAGTAACTTTTATAAGCAGATTCAATGTAAATATGATTACTAATAAATTATAAGCAACAATTAGTCATTTACTAATACGCTATAAGCAGACAGAGACACATAATTATTAAGAACACCTTCAGAAAACTAAAGAGTACAAATTTATGGTATTGACGAAGATAAAATTTCATGCGATTTTTTTAATCCGTCTTTCCGTTAATATGCTGAACTTATTATCATTTTTACGAACAAATTATAGCAAATTCACATCGTGTTCTGATACGGACTAAAGTTATTAATTATCTAAATTTGAAAACTCATTCGCGATTATTTCGTTTAAAGCGTATTTTAGTAAAATTTCAATCGGCTTTTAACACTGTTTCAATGTGCCGTACGTTAAGAACGATAACGCGATAAATGGTTATGTGGAAAACATTATTTTAAATAATAACACGGATAATTCGACTTTCTGTATATAGCTAAATATTTGACATTACCTACTTTAATTAAGATCTTCGATTAGTAATATTTCAGTAAATTAACAGTAATAACGATAATAATAAAAGAAAAATTAAAGCGTTAACGTTAAATTACTGAAATCGCGTACAAGTAATGTACACTCCGATCAAACCGAATTAAAATGTTTATTTTTCCTCGTGTACACACGTCCGCGATAATGTTCTATGTTGTGCGTTCGTATTATCAGCCGGCTAATATCTTGCAGGCTGCATGTTGTACACTTTCATATTATACCGTGTATTAATGTTTTGTTTTACACAAGCACTCGATTCTTAATAATAATTTTTATTAGTGGGACACTTTGGATTCGCTTCTTGTATTTACTAGTAAGAAACTTTGATACAGCATTAACGAGAAATTCCTCGTTCACTCGTCCGATACGCGGAACGAGCCGTATAAAAAGTTACACACTCGCTTTTTCGAAACCAACTGTACAAGCAGCAACCGCAGTAACAGTTAACGCGGAAGTAGATAATTAGCCCGACAAGACAGTAGTGGTTGTAATGGTGACACTTAGTGATAATATAGACCGCGCGAATATATCATCTACGCGAACGGATTGACAAAACGTTAAATTGAATAAGAGACTACGCAGAACTGAAAATAACTGTAAACTCAATGGCACATTGAGCCAACTTAGTGACGGCGACATCGTAAAAAAGAAACGATTTTCTAGATAAGAACGAGAAATCGATTCTGTTGTCTACAAGATCAGCAAGATGGACGACGACTATGATCATAAACGATAACCGAAAGAACTTTACCGGTAGGGATAATCGTAATAGTGTAGAAAATAGTAAACCTAAAATTCCACACCTATCACACAATGTACCAACGGACTTTCGTAAATTGTTCATCGATTTAACAAAGCACGTGCTATCAAAAGAAATCAAATGCCGATCGATGAGTGATTAGTAGAAGTCGCCAAAATAGACGAATATAGTAAATTAATGCGTTACCTTAATGAAGCAAAAACATTAAACACCATACATTTCAAGTTCCAAAAGAGAAAGATTTTAAAGTAATGCCGTTAAGCTTTCGTTGTTATCCGAATGTCGTAAGATTAGACGCGTAATTAATATTAAACACAGGGCGTCTAAAAAACCTCTGCCCATATTTTCCGTTGAGATCGAACTAAATATGAACCAATAAGGTAAAACGAATTACTTATTAAATATGATAATTAAAATTGGAAGCACCGTACAAGAAAAACATCGTATCACAATGCGCCAGATGATAATTCCGATAAATTTTGATTTTAAACCTTTTAACTCATTCCCTGTTTCCTTAATTCGGTTTTGCTAAATATTATAGAACGAAATTTTATAACGTAATTAGTCTAGTGGCTAGAACACGGACTTCTTATACGGAAGTACCGAGTTCGAATAAGATCGCAAAAATTATCATCAAAAATAAAAATACAAATAGTCCTAATATTATTATCGCGTGGAAATGACAAACCACCACGAGCAACACGATATGCGCGCTAGTAACAATATAGTACACTATAAAGACACGCGAGGCTGTATTGTGTCGTGACAACCGGGCGATTACAATCAGTTCTCCCGGGTTAACGCCATATTACGATTGCTTTGTACGGTACTTTCACTGTAAAACAAATATATATATATATATAGGTAAGTAGCCACATACTCCGATACGGAGACGTCATTTAATATCGATGAATACATTTCGAACGTTCGTCATCTACTTAGCTACTTGTCTAACTTATATAAAACTAAAGAAAATAAATAAATTAAAATAAATAAATTAAAATAAATAAATTAAAATAAATAAAAATAAATAAACAAAACAGTGGAAAAAAAGTGAAAATTCCGTATCACGTGGGTCACTTCGAAGTTTAACATTGGATTTCGGGTAAAATTTTATTACCTGTTGATACGTTATTGATAAAATTAGTCACAACTGTTTTCAATCTTAATGCAGTTTTTGCTTTTATTTTTTTATCATAACTCGTGAGATTTTGTTCATATTTAAGTTCTCAATTAGTTTATTGTATACAACTGTTTAGTAATTTAATCGCGTTTTTATAACGCACAATTGTTACTCAATTTCAACCTATGTCGAATTATGACATTTACTATATTGATATAACAAACTGTCTTTCCATGTACTAGCAACGTGTTTAATAATTGTAACGTAAATAGCGTTATATACAAATCATTAAGAATTCCTTAATATTAATTCGCGATGTTTTATTTAATTCGGTTCTCAATTACACGTATATTAATTAATAATTTAATTATGTTTTTACAACGTATAATAACTCGATTAATTTTTAATCAACCCGTAGTGGTTTTGTTTATCACTATAAGAAACGGTCATTAAACTACTAATAAGTTCTATTATTATTATTATTATCATCATTTTTTTTATCGTGCTTATTTATACTAATCTTTAATTATTCTGTTTAAATAATACGTCTCCGAATACCTTCCGGTTTCCCAATACACCTAGCGGAAGGTTCTTAATAACACGAGGACCATAACAACTGCAGAGATTGTACAAATTGTAAAGATGGCGAATTCTGAACTTACGCCGATGGAGTGGCTACAGATGAAATATGTGATAAGCTGGCAACGATGGATGATTCCAAATAGACTGCGTGGAAAGAGTAGACGCAACCTAGTTAACTGGGGGACTCGCAGACAATAAGTTCTGCGATTGTGCAAAGCGGCGGGACCATAAACACCAGTTTCAGTGCCCGTTGATACCAACAGCTATCGAAGAAGAGGATTTGTGGACCAAGAGCTTCAATGGCGAAGCCAGGAGGCTGATAAATTAATGGAGTAATTTCATATAGATATCACGTTTACGTTTGTACATATTTGATATATGGAATAACATCTCGGTCTGGAGGTTGCTTTTTAGTTTTCGATAATTTGAAGAAGTTGCATATTACATATATGTAAAATTGCGTCAATGTAAAATAATCAATCGTATCTTAAATACCCGTGAAGTTCATTGACACGTACGTTGTTGGTGGAATAAGTAAGTTCGTAGGAAAATTATATAATGCGACTTGTATAAACGAGATATGGAATTGTGTATATGTTATGCCGTTTATATATATATACATATATATATATATACATATATATACACATATATATATATACATATATATATATATATACATATATATATTCACATATATATACACACGTATATAAATATATGTATTTATTTATTTTGATACACCTTAATGTACCGTTGGTTAATATATAAATTTGTTTTAGTAATACTAACAAATGGAATTATAAAACAAATTAGTCGATTGTAACTTGTCAGCTGTGGTCGAGCGTAGGATAAATTTATAGACCATCGTTCGATAGACATTTATAAATTTATCATCAACCGGAAATATGTCGGACAGAGTGAAACTGTTAGACGACCCGATAATAGATTTACAATTTGCGTTAACAACCGCCATTCATCTCTGGCATTCCTATTTGTTTTTGCATTCCGACACATACACACACACACACACACCAACACGCGTAAAAAGATTTATTTTCAATACGAATCGTGTATGAATTCGCGCTGTATTCACGAGATTATCTTGTGTGTGTGAAAAAACAAAACTCGTACGGTCCGTAGTTGTAGTAAATGAACATTTTTTTCTCATTAGTAGTGTCAGGTTTTTAATTTTTGATACAATTTAACCTTCATTTACTCTGCCACAAACCCGAAGCACATTATTAAACAAGATCAGTATGAATATTTTAAAACTGGAGGCAATAAATCCATTTCCGGTAGCGAGTTCAATGCAAAACATACATCTTAGGGCTCAGGATTAATGACGTCGCGTGGGAATAAGTTATACAAGGACATTGAAAAAAAACAACGTCATAACAGTATATCTAGCGTTGAACCAACGTATTGGCCCACCAACAACGGGAAAAATGCCTGATTTATTAGATTTTTCTTAATACGAAATACAACGACCACCTTAAACAAAGACAATCAGCTGGTAAGATAAGGAAAAGGTCGAACGTAATTAAAAATAAAACTGATAAAGTTGATTCGGAAGAGTAATCCGAATGAATGTGCAAAGAAGAGATTTTCGAAATTTAAAGAAAAACATAACTTGACGCGCTAGGTGTGGATATTGGATTCGTATTAAGTATCGATTACTTTAATTCTTTTCAATGATTACTCGTTGTTTGCAGCTAAACGCTAAGAAGATGAAGAAGAACATTAGATTTCAGACGAGGATGAAATCAAAACTGAGTTACAATTTGAAAAGACAGGATCTTCTAAAGTGGCTTCTTGAAGAAAAAAAAAATAAGATAAAGTCCTGACCCATCTCGAGAACTAATAGTGAAGATTTTAAAAAATATATTTAAAAAAAAAATTAAATTGGTACACATCATCGACAATAACAGGAGTATCGTTCTAAATCGAAAACTTAATATTTTTTTTATTTTTTATTTTTTTATTTAACGTGCCCTATACTGCTTCTAAGGCAAGGATAGCTAGATTAAGGCTGGATAAAGTAAGGAAAGTTATAAGTTTAAATTCAGCAGATGGTGAATATTGTAGGATTTCGGTTAGAGAGGATGCAAGTCCAACAGGTAAGACGGTGAGCTGAGTACAAAGGACATGATAGGTGAATGTGAGGAATAGTAATGGGTATGTTACATGACTAGCATAACGGCGCACCCTGGCCTAGAAAGAAATGCTTGTGCGTAAGAAGTGTGTGTCCACAGCGTATGCGGAACAGAGCGACTTCATATTTTCTATTGGAATGTTCCGACCAGGTTGCCTTCTTCCGTTTTGGTCGGCTGAATAAACGATATTTATAAGAAATGCGACGGCTACTATTACAAATCTAAAAATATATTAATTTGATAATTTAATGTGAATTAACTCTTATATTGTCAATTGTATAAATTAAATTTCAGTTTATTTATTTGTCGTATTATATATATATAATAATTAAAAAATTAATAAAATAAAGGAGTTGAGGTTGTTAATTTAATCGTGAAAAAATATAATTATCCATAGGTTGTCATAATTAATATGTACTTCAATTATTTTTGTTTATGTAATTCGCGTATATGTTATATACGTATTTATGTATATATATATATATATGCATGTATGTATTTACTCTTTTTTCTCGTTATATTAAAGTGTTTGCTTTATTTCCATGCTAGGTTTTTTTGTTTTTGTTTTTTTTTAATTTCCTGTATAACATAACCCCTAACCATAGACGTTTAGAACGTTGTTACGGACAACAATTATTAATACATCTACCTCTAAATATTTAAAAAAGTAATATTTTATTATACTAAAATAATTTCGCGACGTTTGTGTAAATTTAAAAAATAAATCATTAAATTTTGAAGTAAAATTAAATGAGTTGCGCTAAAAGGGTATATTAATAAAAACGTTTTATAAAGTTTTAAACATAATTTATGCAATATTCATATATATATCTATAAAAGGTGATTAAATATTATTCTTAATTATAAGATGTTGTTAACTCTAATGTTGATTAAACGTAAACAAAAATGAACATATTTAAAGTACATGCACACTTTTAGACCACACAGTCCTTACAAAATCGTTCTTGTATATTCCATACATATATAGGCGCGTCTTGCATATTAGACATGTATGGAACGTTTTTCGTTCATTCTGCAAGTCGTTCTGATTGACAGTTTTTTTATGAATTAACAAAACAAAATAAAATCGGAGTTAATCACTAAAAAATTTTTTTTATAAAGCTTTTCGACTATAAAGTAATTTTCAAGCATTACCAAAAACGTTACAAAAAAAGAGAATTTTTTTTTTACTGATTAACCTCGACTTTATTTTGTTTTGGTATATTATATATATATATATATATATATATGTATGTATGTATATATATGTATATAAATGTATATAACGTCATTGCCGACGTTCGGGCGTTCGATTTCAAGTCGCTGCATCAAGTTTTTCATCATCGTGTGACTTTTAATTATCAGGGAGAAGATAATGGCACCGAATTCCGTGTATCATCATATGCGCTCGCAATTATGTTGCATATAATTAGTACCTTGAGTTCTAGCCTGTTTTGTACGCCTTATCAATGGATTGGTCGCAGAGTTCTTACATATATATATCTCTCATCGTGATCATCATCATTATGTTGTTTTTTCTGTTGTAGAAGATTGCACGCAGTAATTACTAATTAACCATAGACGACTTTTTGCTAGGTCGATCATCTGTTTCAACTCTGGACTTTTTTGTACTGCTATTGTCATCCGTTCTATTTTCCTGCGATCTTTTACTAGTTTTTTGTTGAATTTTCCTTAAACGGCTACCATCAGCAATCCATTTTTGCGAATTTTATGCGCCAGATATTTACGCTTCTATTAGTTATGTTTTTGATTTATTCAATTTTTTCATTAGCTTCGTGTCACTAATGTAGTCTCTCCACGATGTATTCAAAATTCTGCGATAGAACCACATCTCGAAACTTCGTATTCTTTGCGCTTATTGTCCACGTTCCGGAGCAATATTTCAATATAGTTCCCACACATAGCATCTCATGATTCTAATTCGTATTTTTATATTCGTATATCTATTATCTAGTACTTTCCATAAATTGTTGAAAGTTTCTTTCGCAATGCCGATTCTTGTTTTTATTTATTTGTTAACTGTTCCGTCATTAGTTATATATATATATGTATATATATATGTGTGAGTGTGTATGTTTGAATTATGTATAGATTTTTTGTTGAAATTTTCTTTACACACCTAAACGATAAAATTCATTTGAAACGAATTATAAGGAGAAATCAAACCAGTTACAAATGTGTTTCGAAGTTTATAATCCGGAGGTATCTTATATTCCTTATTATAGTAGTTCATTCCATATTATTATTACGGTTAACGCACGAAACAGATAATGCGATTATCGGACAGGTATTGGAATGTGCGATACAAGAATTATTATATAGCGAAAATAATAGAATAATAGTACTCGTAATAAATGATAAATTATAACTTGGATAATAGTAATAATGTTGATGATGAATATCAGTTAATAAGATAAGGACCGTGTTAGAGTTTACCTATTTTATATGTATATGAATCGTGTTTCTATAGGTGGGTGTATATGTATTTATATACACACGGCGACATTATAAAATATGCATTGAATCGATTATAATATTTATATATTATACACTATATGGTCGAGACCCATAGTATCGGATAAGTCAGTTAACGGTACAGAGTATATATCCTATCCGAATGCATTTATTATAATTTTATTTTTCCTTTAACGTCACGATTACACATAATTTAAACCGGGATTTACGCTATAGCAGCGGCTTCTTTTAATTCGCATTGAATCGCATGTACACCGTGCGATATGTCTATAGTAGATGATAAATGTAACGCGTAAACAATTAGCATCGTGTAGTATTCACACCATCGTCTACTTGTTAAGCAGGCGCTAAGATGTTTAACACACACACACATATATATATATATACAAAAATACGTACGTATAGATAAATTGTACTTATTCAGATTTATATTTGTGTACTTCGGTTTTTAGATCGGATTTTAACCAAATATCGGTGCTTTTATTCAATTTTTAAGATAAAACAATTGCATACCTTAGTTTATATAACGGTAAATCGTTGTCAATTTAAGTAATATTTTATAGGATTATATTTTGTATTAATCTTTTCTGGAAAGAATCGTTGATTTATTCGGTACAGACAATTCTATTAAATGTTTACTTTTTGTAAACAGAAAATATTTAAACGTGCAAATATATTATTATTGTTCATTCATTATCCGCTCCTGGATGAATGCTTTCCCCAACGTTTTCAACCTACTTCTGTCCTACGCTTATTCGTACTCACGCATACGAAATAAATGTACGCAATCTGATTCTAATTTTTTTCCCGCTCTATAATATCCAGCCTGAAATTTAATTTATTACTTCCCCATATCCGACGATCAGCGGATTTCAGTGTGATCGTTGCTATTCGTAATTTTGCCAGTTCTTTAGATCCTTCATTCCTAATCGCCTCCTGTTTTCTACTACATCGCTACTTTTAAACGTTGTTAATAATTTTCTGTTCGGTTTAAATTCTTTTAGATTAAAATCGAAACTGGTCATTTTCCTATTACAACGCCGTTTGTGCGATATCGTTGGAAAGTAATTTTCGCTAGGATACAATACACTTTTTTTTACGAGCTTATTAATTTTCAAACGCTCTACCCGGCTACGAGTTTCTCCGTTCATCTTTATATTTTATCCTCGTGTATTCGTTCGTTTGTGTAAGAAGTATCAGTTATTAATTATTAGTTTTTCCTTTACGTGCTGCTATCATCTGATTTGACCTACGTCGATTAAAGAATACCTACATCGAGTCAGTTATAAACTTATTATATATAAAAAAAACAGCACACAATTTAAAAAATTATTTACCTGATGCACATCTTATCGCGCTACGAAGTGGGATATAATTTCTTATAGTTAAAGACGACTATACGTCATCGTGGCATAAAATTAAGACGTACAAAATAAGACCTATTTAAATATTGTACAGATTTTTCGTTCAGTTAAAAATTGAATATGTATGCCTTTTTCCATATAGTCGTTCGTTTAAACAACGAAATATGAAATAATCATATAGTGTAGTCTTTTCATCCGAGACGTAACGTCAAAAAGAGTAAAAATCAACTTTATAATCTTTTTCTATCGGCCATTCTCCTTTTTTAATTCAGTATATTGTGTATATACACAAACACACAGACAAATATATATACATATACATATACATATATATATATATATAGATAGATAGATAGATAGATAGATATATATATATATATATATGTATATCTATATCTATATCTATATATATATATATATATATATATATATATATATATATATATATAGATATAACATATACATATTATAGATATAACAAAACAAAATAAAAACAATATTAATCACTATAAAATTTATTTTATGTTTGCAAAGCTTTTCGACTAATAAATTTTAAGGTGATTAACATTGTTTTTATTTTGTTTTGTTAATTCATAAAATCACTACTCTCCAATACATCAATATATATATATATATATATAACATCAAATGAGTGCATCTGCATTACATTTATTCAATTTTTTAAGCAAAGGGAGTAGTCGCGATGTTCGGTAATGAAAAATAAGCCGATGATGATTATATATATAAAATACCATAATGGCTTGGTTGCAATAGAGCCCGATTTTAAGTGTGACAGTCGTGGAATACAGCGTTTCATCATCATCTAATTCTTAATTATCACGGACGAAATCTCACTTAATATGGCATTATATGCGCCGCGCATTTGTGCCGTATATAATTAGTGCCTTGAATGTTATCCCATTTTACATACAAAAAAACGTATAATGGACTAGTCACTATGTTGAGCAATGGAAAATACGAAGACGATGTATATATATATATAAATTAACAAAACAAAATAAAATCGAAGTTAATCACTAAAAAAATTTTTATTATATCAGCGAAGCTTTTCGATTATAAAGTATGGCAATAGCTTGATAATGACTTTATAGTCGAAAAGCTTCGCTGATATAATAAATTTTTTTTTTTAGTGATTAACTTCGATTTTATTTTGTTTTGTTAATTCATAAAATCACTACTCTCCAATACGTCAACATGTATATATATATATTAAATTCTTCTTCGAACTCCAAAAGTTTCACTTCGGAAGCTAAAGTCCGCACATTATATGTGCAAATACGCATAAGGCAATTCTTAGTTCTTGCATTATTCCTTAATTTGTTGGTATTTTTGTCAAGTCCGAGTGGTATTAATGGTTCTATCCGGTGTTTGCTTCCTTTATTTGTATTTCTACTAGACGGTAAGGAAGCAGGAGTCAATTCCGATTGCCCATTTTGGCCTTGGCTACTACGACCCTTCGTCATATTGGGGTAATGTTGGCCTAATATCCCGTGCTGGCCAAGCAACTTGGGAGATACATTTTATCCCTTTCTGTCAGGTTAATATTTCTGTTACTTTAAATGGTTCTATTATATATTATTGTTATTATTTCCATATTTTTATTAGTTGTAATTTATATATCGCATTCAAAGCTATTTTTTCCTAAGTTGTATAGTAGTAACAATACTGTAGAAGCAGGGGTGATTAGGCTGTTAATCCTGCTTCTTGTTTTTCTGTCAGGGTTTACTCCCTTAGCCTTTGGGTCGATATCCTAACCACAAGGCAGCGGGTTGTTACTGAGGAGGTAACAATGTAAGATTTTTACGGCGACCTTAACCCGCCGAGGGAGAGACAGTCCTAGGATTTCTGCAGACTTTTAAAGGACAGATCGTCAAGCTGTCCATCTGCATCCTCATGTCTCCTTACCCTGTCACTACTGGAATCGTCTGCTTGGTTCGCGACTGCTTATTGGTTATTCGCAGCTGGCCTTCACTATCCACCACCTGTGGACGCGCCCCGTTCCAGTTAGAGCTCCGGACTTCCACAACTGACGGTTTTCTGTTTCCCTCTTCATAATATCCTGTGCTACCAGTGTCTTCTATTACTCGCTGTGTATATTGATTTCTTGGTCTTCCCTTTCCGCGTTTCCCATTCATCCGTCCTTCTATAATTATCTTTAATAAGCTTTCGTGTCTTAAAATGTGACCGATCATATTAGTTCTTCGTTTTATTATTTTTTCCCTATATACGGTGAAAATTGTCACAAAATGGAGGGAAGTGAATTTTTTTTTCGTGTTAAACGATATTAAAAAAGAAAAATTGTACACGTACTCAACAAAATTACGTTTATTAGAGTACACTTTATATACAATAAATATAAATATGTGTGTACGCGCGCAATTAATAAAAATCGATAAAACCATAATATTATTAACAAGAACTTCATGAAATTCAACGCGTACGTAATTTTTAAAAAACTAATATAAAACATTTATCGTTTTTTTTGGTATTTATTTTTGTTTACATTACATATTCTTCACATCGTATTTCCAACAGATTGTTCGATATCGTCTATTTCCTTATTCATTTCAAATAACTGCGCGCACTTTTCACGATGGTGCGCATTTCGAATGTTGCGGATACTGGAACTGTATTGTTCATCTCATTAATTCGTCGTCGGAATCTACATCATCAATATTTTTTCCAGCTTTCTTTCTCCAAAATATCTTTGTCTGCCGTAATTGGGACTGTCTATACATTACCATTATAATAAATTGTTCCGACGAAACTGGGTAGAACAATTTTGATAATATAGACGCTTAAAAATGCTGTATTTGTATTTTCAAGTCTACGTACACGTAAACAACAAACGCGCGAGAACACTAAACCTGAACGGTTTTAAGAAATAGCGTCGAATCAGTTCGAAGAAGTGAAATCTTTTCAAGTTTTGTTCCGTGTTAAGAGAATAAATCTGTACGAATGACATCGAGACCGTTTCCTTATTTCGTGTTAACCGATGTCTTTAAGCGCTAGCTGGTGCCCGTTTTTCTCTCCTCTTCCTACACTAAAATCTTCTATGCACCGGACATCCTCTGCGTCTTCGTTCACAAATAATCCTTTATATTATTATATTTAATTTACAATTTTCGAAATTTCAATTATATTTTTATTTTATTTAAGCATAGATGTTGATGCGAAGATAATACATGTTTGGAATCCGCGAGTATTACGAAACATTTTTAACACCCGCCATTACAAAATTTTATATAAAATTCACTTTTGTTTGGCACGAACTCGACTCGCGCCGAAAATTAAATTATACTCCTTATTAGAATTAAAGAACTTTTATTTAGCTTTTTCGAAATTTACGTCGCATAATTTTATAAATTCCTAGGTAGAAAAAAATTCAACAGACGCGCAGACAATCAAACCTCGCAGACAGTCGTTAATAATTAGAAAATTTTTATTGTAATTATAAATTTCAATAACTACAATACGTCTACGCATTCGCTATACGCGTTATAAACATCTAAATATCGTTTACTTTAATTCGTTGTATTCCTATTATTTAATAATTTTCTAGTTAGAATTATTATTTAATTATATCGTTAGCGTGTGATTTTACGACATTGTACGTTTCAGCCATTTTTCCCGCGTCCAATGAATAATTTAATATTTATTTTATAATTATTATGTTAACTTTCTAATTATCGATACTGAACTACGTATGTTGTACGTGTCGTTTTATATACGCGAAATAATTAATAAATTAATTGTTGTCTTTTAAAAAATAAATAAAATATCGTTATCTCTTTCGTAAGCGCATGTTGTTTTTTGAATAACTCAAAAACTACTCGACCAAAATTTTCGAATGAAATTTTATTTAAAAATAGGAAAACGAGAGATTATTTTACAATCGTTTGTGGAACACAATATCGTTCAGAGATGACCTCCATTTGCAACAAATATATTCATTCAATCTTTACAAAAAATTTTCGGAGACTCTTTCGGGTCGCTGAATTTTTGAAATTTCTTCAGAAATCCGAGTTTTCATTTCTTACAGATTCCATTGACGTGTTTCGTAAACGCGGCTCTTAACGTATCCCCAGAAAAAACAAATCGCGAAACTTTGAATTATTTTCCTTCGCATTGTCGTGATCTATTCACGCTGAAAATAACGTTCTATGATAAACGCGCGCTTCTTCTCGTTATGCCGTGATAACTGAAACTTGAACGAAAACGAATTTCTCGTATTTAAAATAAACGCGGAGCACGCGGTTTGCGCTGTAGCAGTCTTACCAATTGCGCTCTTCAAAAAACAAAACCTTCCGTCTTCTTCGGGTTACCATATTTAAGCCGTTTCGCTACGTAGCAACGACGTTTCATTCGCTCCACCTGATTTCGAAATTCATCAGAAAAGGAAGCAGTCAAATCGGTTATCCGTCCAAACTGGTCGATGAACGACTACCAGCTTGTAAAGAAAGTAAAAAAAAAAAAATAGCCGGGGAAACGGCAAACCGATCCGTATTAGTTTGCCCAGGAATTGTCATTTAGCAGGTTCGATGTTAGTATACTCGGTTTGACGAGAATCATTTAGGCGACGCTGTTGTTCAAAGTTTATGGTCATTCGTTGCTTTTACTTGAATCTTTCAATTTCTTTATAATCGTACGAGTCGAAAGTTTTTAAATCGTAAAGGTTTTCCCAATTGCTACCGTATATACGTATAGTTTTTTTTTTAAATGTTTAAGCTTCTTTAATGAAATAATAAATAAACTCACTACATTTTTAATGAAAAATCACAAATCTTTTCGACTGTTAAGCCGTTATCTAGTGAACGTAAAAAATAAAACATATAAACATATACAATTTATAAAAAAGATAAAAATACTAATTTAACTTTTCAATTTTAAAAAATTATCAACGTTTTTTTTTTTTTTCTTTTTCTATTCTACAACTAGCTCTTTTTAGAAGCTATCTAGTAGATCTCTGTTTAAGTATGAAAGTGGAGAAGATTGTAGAGAAAGGGGATAAGAGGAAACATGATGGAATGGGAGAAGGAAAGGTGGAACTAACTTGAAAGAAATACGGCCATCCAGTGATGGGCAATTTCTGCTGCTTATAAAATTAAATCACGCGGTTAAATCGAAGACTTTTCTTCGGAGTTATCCATCAATGCGATTGCCAACGGATTATTGTGATTTTCCAGTCTATGAAGGTACTTCGTCGCCTCATCCGATATTATTTCTGAGACATACCTCACGTCGAGATCGGTATGTAACGTTTTGTTCGAAATGAACCAAGAGGCATTCGTTATTGTACGCAATACTTTGTTTTGAAAGCGTTGTACGATACGTATGTTGCTTTCTTTTGAGCATCCTCATAGCGGTTACCGCCAAATCGGCTTTAACAGCATATTATAAAGGAGAATTTTATTCTCTAACTTCAATTCTGATTGTCTTTCTAGTAGCCAGTACATGTTGCGGAATTTGATGTCCAAGTATTTTCGTTTCATCGTTATATGATGTTTCCAATTTAATTTCTTGTCCATATGTATACCGAGATAACATGCTGTATCTTTTTGCGGTACTTCATTGTTATCGATATAAATTTTTGGTGCGGAAGTTATACGGCGATTTGTGAAGATTATCTGCGTCGATTTCGACGTATTTATTTTCAGGCGCCACTTATCAAACCACGATTTCATCTCTTCAATCGCATGCTGCACGTTCGTACTACACTATTGTAAATCATTATCAGAGCAGACCAGAGCAGTATCATCTGCGAATGTAGCGATATCGACATGGTTGACCTGTGGTATATCCGATGTAAATATAACATATAATAACGGCCCTGCAACGTGAAAAACAGTATTTCCGATAAAAAAAATTAAAAATAAAATTAAGCCGGAATATATATCTAGAATATCCGGTTTCTTATTGATAGATGTAAGCCAGTTGTTGGGTTTCATCGGGGATGTAATTATGTAATTTTCCTCAAGCCACTTTAAAAGTTCTTTCGAAATAAATAACGATTTTGACGACTGCTCTGATCATTCGCCTGTATTGCTAACTGTACATCTACATCCTCATTTTAACCTAGGGCGCACATCCGTGCACGTTAACTGGGATGTATTCCGCAAGTTATTAGACTAAGAAGTGTCACTAAACGTGTGTCTTTAAAATCCGGATGAAATTGACAGAGCTCTTCGTAATATCACATCTGATATTCAGCATGCCACTTGGGAGGCTAACGATTATTCTTTCTTGCCGAAATTTATACACCGGTATAATGTTCCCATTCAAGTCAGACAGCTCATCAACAATAAACGAGCGGCCAGACGTGAATGGCATCGAACTAGGTATCCATCGGCCAAGCGAAAATATAACACCCTTTGCTCTTTGCTTAAAACACGCCTGCGGAATTTCAGGAACGAACAGACTCAACACCACACAGCTTACCTGTCAGCGACCAATAAAACTTTATGGTTAGCTGCAAAAAGAATGCTTAACTATCAGGAAGGTTGCCATCCACTGCAGCTAGAAAACGGCTCATGGACTAAATCACCCGAAAAAATCTGAAACCTTCGCTAAATACCTCTCTGAAGTGCGTACTCCTCATCCGAATATTACTGATAACCAACATTCTGAACTTGTTTTAAAAGAACTAAATGTACCGCTCCAGTTATCTCTATTGCACCATTTAGTCCAGCCGATGTAAAGAATATAATACAACGTCTACAAACAAGAAAAGCTCCGTGGTTTGACTGCATCATCTCCGAAGTCCTTAAAAATCTACCTAAACGAGCCATTATCCTTCTCACATACATATATAAGTCGGTGTTAAGGGAAATGTACTTTCCACTTGAGTGGAAGTTTTCGATGGTCAAAATGATACCTAAACTAAATAAACCTCGCCATAATGCATCATCATATCGTCCAATTAATTTACTGTCCCTTTTAGGGAAGGTACTAGAAAAACTATAAATATAATGTGATTCCTGATCACCAATTCGATTTTCAAAATAACCATTCCACTGCATCAGGTTTACCGTGTTGTTGATATTATATCAACAACTTTTGAAGAAAAACAGTATTTTACTGGTATATTTCTGGATGCGTCTCATTTGATCGTGTGTGACACGAGGGACTTCTGTTCAAACTAAAGGCAGCTTTACCTATTACTTAAATCTTACCTATCACAACGATATTTCTTCATCAAAGAAGACTACGCTTTCTCCACCCATTACGTGCCCCAAGGCAGTATACTCGGACCAATACTATATGTGATATATACAGCAGATATATCCCGGCATCCTGACACGCTATTGTGTACATTTGCGGACGATGTTGCAGTTCAAGACATGAAGATCTTGTCTAAGCTTCCACTACCTTACAGCAACATACGTTGATCTACTCGAACCATGGTTTATGAAATGGCGTATTCGCCTAAACGTCGGTAAATCTCATCACGTCACGTTTACACTTAGAAGAGGAACGTATGTGCAATTCCATACGTATCAATAATGATATTATTCCTAGCTCCGATCGTGTTCGCCATCTTGGCTTCTATCTCGATAGCAGTTTAACTTGGAGATACCATTTAACTGTTAAGAACCAAGAACTACGAAAGTGATACTCTGTTTTGATGCGGCTACTTGATTATCGATCCAAATTAAATGCTACCAGCAAAGTCCTTCTATATAATAATTCTATATATATAAAAGAAAGTCGTGTTAGTTACACCACTTATAACTCAAGAACAGCAGAACAGATTTGGCTGAAAATTGGTAGGGAGGTAGCTTAGAGCCAGGAGACGGACATAAGATACTTTTTATCAAAAAAAAATTTCAGGGGGGTTATGGGGGTGACTCATTAAAATTTCGATTTTGGAAAAATTTCGTTAGAATCGATACGGATGTGATAGATATTAAAATGACAAATTCGAAACAGAAAACCGTTTTTTGTTACAATCGATAGGTGTCGAGCTACGAATTGTCGAAAATCGATGACCTGCCACCTTTGGCATGGCATAGCGAGCGACGTAAATATTTTTAAACGATTCCGTTTCTCGAAATAGTCGTTACTATATAAGATCTATAGGATAAAGCGAAAAACCCGCGAAAAAAAATTTCAAGCCGAACCCAAAAATTTCAAAAGGGTCGAGAGATTTCGATTTTTTCAAAATTTCGATTTTTTCGCAATAATTCGCGAATGATTCGAAATTTGAAAAAATTGTTTAAACGAAAGTTATTTGTCACTAAAATACGCGTCTAACGATGGTATTGCAGTATTTTTATATCGAATATTCGCCGAGAAAATTGGGCTTGAACGTTTTTCGGGGTTTGGGCCCTTTTTGAGGCCCCTATGATAGATCGGGGGTTCGGGTTGGTCTTAAAAGAAAGTAGACATCGAGATCTATAATTTATGTTATGACGTAAATGTTTTAAAAATTAACCGGTAACGAGAAATCGCGAGTTGAAAATTTCATTTTCGATTTTTAAAAATTCTGCCAGCGATTTTTGGTCGGCCGATTCTACAATGCATTTAAGTTCAATAAATCTACAAACATTAAAAACATATCATTTAAATTTCGTTATAAATTTGTTTTTTAATTTTTTGTATAGTTCCTAATTCTCCATCGGTATTTGTGCTTTATTTAATTCAGCTAATAAATTTATACATTTATTGATTGTGGGGCGATACGAAGTTCGCCGGGTCAGCTAGTAACTTACTAAAACCCATTTGGCTGTATGATTCCGAATTATGGGGTTGCTGTAAATCATCAAACACGAATCGTATCCAAAGTGTACAATCCAAAATATTGAGAAAGATAATTAATGCTCCGTGGTTCGTTTCGAATAAAATAATTCATCGAGGTCTAAACATATCGCTTGTCGCAGAGGTTGTCAAGACCAGATATAAAAAAATTTCACAACAAGTTGGCCTACAATATTAATGCTCTAATATCGGCCTTTGTAGAAAATCAATTACCGCGTACACGAAGACTAAAACGCCGATGGACTCGTGATATACCGAGTTCCCATGATTAGCTAACAACTGTACGACGCTATGGAAGTGCGTTCATCGCTTCTTCTTACATTTATAATAAGCTATGGTCACTAAGCGAACGCACTTATTGTTTCTTAACAGTTGCGCGTATAAAAGTAAAAATTAAAAAATAAAGCTCGAATAGCCAGGAAAAATTAGTTTACTGAAATATTTCTACGTACATGCATATTTTAATTTTAAATAGTAGCATCCGGATGGTACTGCTCACGGAGGGACTGCGATTGTTAGAAGAAAGGCCTTAAAACATCATGAAATGGACAAGTTTGCTACAGCATACCTACAGGCAACTACTGTCGAGATACAATCTTTCTGTGGACCTATCATAGTTTCATCCGCTTACTGCCCTCCTAGGCACACCATAACGCAAGAGCAGTTCAGTGAATACTTTAAAACCTTCGGTTACAGATTCATTTGAGGAGGAGATTTTAACGCCAAGCATAAAACATGGGGATCTCGATTGAATAACCCAAGAGGGAATCAACTGCATAGATGTATTCTGATGAACAACTATAACAGCTTGTCTGGCGGAGAACCTACTTACTGGCCTACTGACAGTAATAAGATCCCGGATTTACTTGACTTCTTCGTCTGTAACAGGATCAACGTTAATCATCTGCTTGTTGAATCGTGTCTGGATGGTGTTTCTGATCACTCCCCAATAATTATGAATGTTAGTTGCTCTGTCATTTACAGTGATAGTAAACCTGTAATGTGTAATAGATCGACTAATTGGGAAATATATCAACACTTAGTTGAAAATAAGATTAAATTAAATATCCCATTAAAAACTAAAGAGGATATTGAGGCAGCCGTAGAAAATTTCACCAGATGTATCCAACAAGCTGCATATCTAGCAACACCTAAGAAAGATAATAAAGTCTTACTAATCAAAGGACATCCGAAAGTAATTAAGGACATGATACAGAAGAAAAGGAAACTAAGGAGCATATGGCAGAATACCAGAAACCCTAACGACAAAACTGCGTTTAATAAGGCATCCAAAGAATTAAGAAACAAAATTCTCGAATGGAAGAACAGCAGTTTTAATAGCTACATCTCTTCATTAACGCCTGACGTTAATACAGATTATTCCTTGTGGAAAGCAGTAAGAAACATTAAAAATAGTCACCAGCCGAGACTTGCACCCATAAAAACTGATAATAAATGGATGAGAACTGACGAGGAAAAAGCAGAAACTTTCGCTAAGTACTTGTCACAGATCTTCAATCCATACAAACAAAATACGGCAAGTGCTGCAGACAATGAAGTAGAAAACTGCCTGCAAACTCCGTATCAAATGTCTCTTACAATAAGATCTATGTCACCTACGGAGGTAAATAATTTTATACAAAAACACCTGAATTTAAAAAAATCTCCTGGACATGATTTAATTACTGCCCTGATCAGGTTATGAAATTACCAAAAAAGGCTGTTACATTGTTAGTTATTTAACTCAATGCTTCGCCAAAGTTACATTCCTGTACAATGGAAATTTGCGAACATAATCGTTATACCGAAACCGGGTAAACCACCGACAGAGGTGGCTTCGTATAGACCCATAAGTCTGCTCCTGATTTTCACAAAAATTTTTGAAAAATTACTATTAAGAAGATTGAAACCTATTTTGACTGCTAACAATATAATACCGCAGTTTCAATTCGGTTTTAGAGATCAGCACAGTACCATAGAACAGATTCACAGGGTTGTTGATCTTATTCACAGAAGTTTTGAAGAAAAGAAATTTTGTCCTGCAAAAGCATTTGATAAAGTGTGGCACGATGGCCTACTTTTTAAAATAAAATGCAAATTACCGGTTCCTTATTATCTATTAATAAAATCTTACCTCTCGGAAAGATACTTTCATGTTACTATCAACGAGGCAGTTTCAAACATCTATCCGATTAAATCTGGAGTACCCCAGGGCAGTGTACTTGGACCGGTACTGTATCAAATATTCTCTTCAGATTTGCCGACAATGTTTCTAATTTGACACTGCATAAAGATCTCAAGATTCCATATGTCAACGATATTCATGTCATGCAGTATAAGAGGTTATTCGACAAATTTGAAGTCAGTAGCAATCCTAATGTTCGCAGAATGCATTCAGACAGTCTTCCAGACAATCCTCCAAGGCGTCTGCGCAGGAAGTGGTGCCGAGATGCGATTCCAATCACTTAATAAATCGGGTCTTATTCAAAAGACAACACGTTTTTTTCTTCATTTTAATCATTGTATTTAACCATTCCTATACTATTCCTACAAATATTTAATTCCCATCAAGTTACTCTTTTCTCTTCCTCATAGTCTAGTGTCTTACTGGAGTCACTAGACTAATATTAATTTCCTACTTACGTGATCACCGTTGTTTGCAGCAATTAATGCTGGTATGATGTTTAAAAAAATAAAAAAAAAAAAAAAAAAAAATGCGAACACAACTACAGCCATGTTTGTTGATGATACCGTTATATTGTCCGCTGACTTTGACAACGTGACAGCAACGAATCAATTACAGAGTCATCTAAAGGAACTTGAAGCATGGCTTACTTATTGGAAAGTCAAAGCCAATGAAACGAAATGCTCGCATGTTGTGTAAGGAATTGTACGAATTATCCAGAAATAACGCTCAATGGGGTTACAATCTCCTCCGCGGATAGTGCGAAATACCTTGGTATGCATTTGGATAACAAATTGTCCTGGAGAAAACATATTACTGCCAAAAAAACAATTGTTTATAAAATTTTCCAGCATGTACTGGTTAATTGGGAAAACTTCCAGACTTCCAATTGAAAGTAAAGTCTTGCTATATAAGGCGATCCTAAGACCTATTTGGTCTTCAGCAAGCAACTCGAGCATCGATATCATACGGTCAGCTCAAGATAAGATATTGCGTACAATAGTTGGAGCGCCATGGTTCGTGAGAAACGAGGATATACGAAAAGATCTACAAATACCATCAATTAAAGATGCGATTTACAACCGTAAGGAACGATACATTCAACGGTTAGAAAACCATATTAACCATCTGGCGCAGAACCTGACAACGAATCGTTCGGAATTCGTACGCTTAAAAAGGCGTAATATCATTAATGTAAATACGCTATTATAAAAAGTAGTTCTGTTATAAAATAAGGAGCTGTGGCCGCTGGGACACGTTCCACTAAATAAATACATTTGTTAAATGCTATCTTCGCCGCTTATTGCCTCAGATAGGCAGATTGCGAGCATTAAAAAAAAAAAAAAAAAAAATAGTTCAAAAAACAATAAAATAAGCGGCTCTAAAAAAATAATTTTTGTCAACTGATGCCGTACAATTGATCTTTTTATTATTGTACGATTTTAACTATTTTTTTTATTTTAATAACACAATATATAGTCAATTGCAAAATAATTGAAAAACAGATGTCCAAAATAAAAATGATGAAATTTATAATATAGTTCTTAGAAGTAATTAAATTGTATATCATTTTTATATTTTATTTTTCACGTTCGCTTGATAATTGCTTAACGGTAGAAAAGTTTTTGTGATTTTCATAAAGATAATTTTAATTAATTTAACTCTTCTTTTGTTGTTTATTTTTAAAATATCAATATATTTCACACTTTTCAACTCATTATTTATATACCGTAGTAGTTTATTGTACTTTAAAACCTATTGTATATAATGAAATATAAATATTTAATTTAATTTTGTCGCTGCAATTGAATTTACTATTATCAACAGATGTATATATATATATATTTGATATGTAATATTTATTGTATATGCTTGAAAATGACGTAACTGTCGAAAAGCTTTGCAATAAAAAATTTTTTTTGTTTGGTTTATAATATATATACATACATATATATATATATATATATAAAACATATACACGTGTGTGCACGTTTTAATGTTTGCGCTTTACTTACATTGTACTGATTTTAATTAATTTCGATTACGTAATATCGCATTTAGATGTTTATCGGATTTTCCCTTTCCGTGTTCACACGTTGTTTTCTTTTAATTATTTATGAATTATAATTAAATCGCGATTTCGCCATCTTGAATATGTGCCGGATTTTATTTGATCGACGAATGTGGTTATCGGTTCTAATGTATGTAAACTTTTACTTCAGCAAGAGAATATATCGTCGACCAAATTCGAAGACAGGTTACGTCAAGTTTGGGGTTTTCTAGCGGCATTTGTCGTCGTGTCAAATTTTCGCAATGCCCTTGCAAATCCCAAACGTGAGTAACTTCGACCTTAGGTTTACACAGTCATCATCTTGTTCGCAATCGACTATCGTGACTAGCTTAATTTCACATCAATATCTGGTATAAGAGGTACGCGCGAATTTTCTTTTCCCGCAGGAAACTGACTAGACGTGTATCAAATTTTAGCGTTTTCATCGGATTCCGTTATCTTTTCCTTTTGTGCGTTATTTAAGCGCGTTCAAACATTTATACGATTGTCCGGGTATTACGATGTGACCTCTTGTGTGTATTACGATCGTTTTTGTTCTATTTAATGTGTGAGGTGTGTGCGCGTGCATCGTTGCGAACGGATAGACCAACTTTGGTTTATCGCGATATTTAAAATTTTACAATAATTTCTTATACTACGTGAGTAATACGTTCAAAGTATATTTATATTTATCAGACTTAAATAAAATCTTACACGTTAATATATATATATATATATATATATATATATATATATATATATATATATATATATATATATATATATATATATATATGAGTTTTTCCACACATTCTTATCAATGCTTGTGCTACATATGAGAAACTAATCCTATTCGATGTGTAGTAGTAAAGCTACATAGCTGGCAGCCTGCATTTTGATCCGCGCCGAGGCTTTTCTTGATGTTATTTTTCTTTATCCGCAACGTTTTGATGTTCTCTAATTATTTTACAGTATCGATCCACACTTTGTGATTTTGGGCGTTGTTTTCCCAAGTGTTCTTTTTCGGTTGGATACAGACTTTTTTTAAACCATCCGCAATGAAGTCTTTAAAACGTAGTCGTCTTGGTCTGGCGAGCGATCGTTTATCATTAATCAAAGCATCGTATATCATCCTTTTTGGAATCCGATCGTTATCCATTCTGAGCACGTGTCCCGTTCATTTCATACGTTTTGCTGCCACCATTTGACTTATTGCGCGACAATCTGCTCTAGCTAGTACTTCTTCATTTGATACATGGTCAACCAATCTTAATCGAAGAATTCTGCGCAGAAACCTTTGATGACACGCTTCACCTGTTTCTTCGTTATCGGCCAAGTTTCACTTCCATAAAGAAGAACCGGTATGACCATTGATCTGTATACGGCTATTTTAGTTCCAACCGATAAAGCTCTGTTGTTAAATACACGTTGTTGTAGTTTCCCATAGGCCTATTAGCTTTTTTCAACCGTGATGAAATTTCGTCATCGAGTGTCGCATTTCTGTTCACCACGCTACCTAAGGTAGTTGAACGCTTCCACCGAGTGTATTTTATTTCCACTTATTTCTATGACGCCGTATCATCGTTAATTTGTAGAATTTCCGTTTTATCAAAATTAATTCCGAGTCCAAAATCTATATATGTTTTTTTCAAGCACTCCAGCGCTTCTTGCAATCCATCTGCACTATTGGTAACCAGCACGCAGTCGTCAGCGTATTGTAAAGTTGTTAATGTAAAAATTTCGTTTTTTTTTTCTGTGAGTTAAATTTGGCGAGGTTATATAGTCCGCCATCAAATCGAAACTTGATTTTGACATCTGTTTCGGATGCTCGTTGTGTAAAAGCTTGATGCACCATACTCATATAGAAATTAAATAACGTAGGTGTCAGTATGCATCCTTGTTTGACTCCCGTATTTATGTCAATTAGTCTGCTTAATCCAGCATCATAAATGATGGCTGCTCTGGTTTGATTATGTAGCTGTTTTAAAAGGGCATAGCATTTTCGGTGGACAACCTATCGCTTTGAGGCATTCCAATAATGCTTCTTTGTTGGTCGAATCGAATGCCTTTCTAACATCGATGAAGACATATATAAAGTAGTAGCCTGTTTTCTTCTTTTTTCAATTAGTTGTCTCAGCGAAAAGATCATATCAACTACGTTTCGATTTTGATGTACCTTCTAGGGTCCGGAGCTCTAATCGAAACGGGGGCGCGTTCACAGGTGGTGGATAGTGGAACGACCAGTAGATATATTGGCCAGCTGCGAATAACCAATAATCAGTCGCGAACCAAGAGCGGCTACTGGTGGAATGCCTCAGGAAGGTGATTCCAGTAGTGACAAGGTAAGAGACACGAGGATGCAGATGGTCAGCTTGAGGAAATGGTCATTAAAAGTCTGCATAAATCCTACGACTGTCTCGCCCTCGGCGAGTTTAGGTTGCCGTAAAGACCTTTAATCGTTATCTCCTCAATAACAACCGATGCCTTGTTAAAGGGTTTTTAACCAAAGGCTAAGGGAGTAAACCCTAACAGAAAATCATACGGAAGGCAACGGGAAACCACCGCATTAAATTCCCAAGAGCAACTATGATTATGAGTAATACAGATATGGCAAACGTTACTGATTCAGGTGGGCTCATATACACCAGGCCCGGCAGAAGGATAGAGCAGGCTTCTCAGGTCGTCAGCATACGAACCCCTGCAAACATGATAATACCTGGCAATACTAAACAACGAAAAAAGGCATTTAACATTGCTACCTGGAATGTAAGATCATTGGATCAAAAAGGGAAACTAGCTAATGTGGTATTAGAAGCTAAACGACTAAACATGGATATAATGGGAATCACTGAAACACGATGGCTAGGAAACGGAAGATATAAAGTGGATCAAAACTATGTAATAGTATATTCAGGAAAATATCTACATGAAAGCGGCGTTGCTATGTTAATAAAAACACAACTAGCTATCAAGATAAGCGAAATTATTCCAAAATCCGACAGAATTATGTTGGTACGACTAAATGTGAAGCCCAAGCCTATGGTATTAATGTCTATGCTTCCATCGCAGACAGTGATGAAGCAACGATTAATAACTGTTATAAGGAACTCGAAGAAATGAAAAGGACAATCAAAAACAATGATATCATATTGGTCGTGGGTGACTTTAATGCGAAAGTAAGAGAAGATCATAGAAGTCAGGCTGTGGGTAAATTCGCCTTAGGGAACCAAAACGGACGAGGGGGAAATTCTCATAGATTTTGCAAAAAAAAAATAATATGGTGATATGCAACACATGGTTCAAACAACATAGAAGAAGGCTGTATACATGGATAAGTCCTGACGGAAGGACAAGAAACCAAATAAAGGCACCCCATTAAAAAAAAAAAAAAGATTATGTTTAAATTGATAATCGCTTCAAGAACGCAATTAAAAACTGCCATACCTATCCGGGAGCTGATTGTAGTACTGACCATAGTTTACTAGTCGCTAAATGTCAAATAATACTGAAGAAATGTAAAAGAAAAAATGTTGAACAGTTACGGTGGCTAGATTACGATAAACTGAAAATAAGTGAATTTCGGGGAAAATTTCAAACAGAATTACATAAATTAGGAGAGGAAACAGCATTTCAAAACGATCTGGATAAAAATTCAGAAAACATGTGGACTACAGGTAAACAAAAGATGCTAATAGCCGATAGGAACACAATACCACAAAAAGGAAGAAGGAAACACAAACCGTGGACTACGCAAGAGATCATAAATCAGATAGATAGTAGACGGAAGCGGAAAGATAGAAGAGGCTTAGAATATAAAAAACTGAATAAGAACATTCTGAAAAAATGCATAGAGGCAGCAACTGGTACAAAGATAAATGTAAAGGAGAATTGAAACATTAGATACAAAACACAGTATGCGAGAAATGCATATAAACATCAAAGAAATGATGAAAATACATAGAAAACGGAAAAATAGCATAAACTGCATACGGAACAAATCTGGTCAATATTGCATAACTAATGAAGAAAAAGAAGAAACATGGTCGAATTATATATAGGATTTGTGTACAGACGATACTCGTTCTGAATAAAATCTTAAAACAACGAAAGAGGAAGCGCCAAATATCGAAATGTGGGAATTGGAGAACGCTATACAGAAATCCAGAAGGAACAAAGCACCATGAGATGATCATCTACTGGTTGATTTGATAAAATGTATAACGCAGGATGAGAAAAAAAAACTTTTACAGCTTTTTAATAAAATATATAAAGAAGGCGCATTGCCAGAAGGTTTTAAAAGCGTAAATTTTATACCAATTCCAAAGAAGAGTAACTCGCAAATATGTTCTGAATATAGAACAATAGCACTAATGAGCCATTCGCTGAAGCTGCTCCTTTCAATAATAAATAACAGAATAGAACGAAAACTAGATGACAACCTGAGTGATACACAGTTTGGTTTTGTAACTAGAGATGCGATAGCTTTACTAAAAATAATAATACAAAGAATCTTGAATGCAAACAGAGAAGTCTATGCATGTTTTGTAGAATATGAGAAAGCGTTCGACCGAGTTAAACACGAAAAACTTATATACTGCAGAAGTATAATATTGACGACAGAGACCTCCAACTTGTTAAACGTCTGTATTGGGAATAAAATGCAAAAATCAAGATAAATATGGAATTCTCGGATAGGAAAAACAGTATTAATGTCCACTCTCACCCAGATTATTTAATATATATGCTGAAGAAATTAAACAAATTGCAAATATAAAAAAAATGTGAGTGAAAATAAATGGACAATGTATAAACGAAATTAGTTACGCGGATGATAAAGTATTACTCGCTGAAACAGAAAAACAACTACAAAAAATGGTGGATAAAATGAATAAAATCGGTTTGGAATATGGAATGAAAATGAATAGTAGAAAAACAAAGATCATTAAATTCGCAAGAGCTAAAAATAAGAATATTAACATCGACGGAGTGAAGTTAGAAAGCTTAACGGAAGTTAGATATTTAGGTAGCCTCATCACTGATGATGGGAGAGATGACAAAGAAATCAAATCGAGAATTGGCATGGCGAAATAGGCATTTAACAACCTGAGTCATGCGCTAAAGGATTCGAGATTAAGTTTAAAACTTAAGAAAAGAATAATGCGTTGTTATGTTTGGTCAGTACTACAATACGCATGCGAAACATGGACCATAAGTGCAAGTAGTAAAAAAGGAATAAACTCATTCGAAATGTGGTGTTACCCGTATTCGTCACCAATAATAATGTATTAACCCGAGTGGATGAAAAGAAACCAGTAATAGTTGACAACATTCAGAAAAGAAAAATGAAATACATAGCTCATGAGATAAGAAAAAACGGAATATTCATGTTGGCGGCACAATATACAAGGGGAACGCTGCAGAGGAAGAAGACGACTGGAAATAATGACATCGAATTTACCGGATAAAACTTTTCAAGAAACAGTGACCAACGCCAGAAATCGGATCATACGAATTGCACGCTATCTCTTGTCTCAAGAGTTGCAACTATGATAATGATGATGAACGTTCAGAAGGGACACCGAGAAGAAAATTCATTTAAAACAATTAATCGCACGAGACTAATGGAAGAAAATAATACAGATTACACGGATTGCCCAGGCTACAACCAATCAACCGATTATGGTACTATATAACAATAATAATAACGCCTAGTGGCTAGAAGACGGACTTCTATACGGAAGGTACCGAGTTCAAATACGATCGACGAAGAAATAATTATCATCAGAAAATAGAAATAATTCTGATATTATCGTGTTTAAGGCACAAACTACTACACGCAACACCATATGCGCACTAGTAACAATATAGTGTACTACAATAACACGCTGGGTTGTATTGTGTCGTGAAAACAAAGCGATTACAATTAGTTCTCCCGGGAGTGTGTGAGTCTAAACGGCGTATTTCCTTGTATGATACTTACACTATACAAAAAAAAATGTATAGGTAAGTAGTCGCCTACATCCGATACGGAGACGCTACTTAATGAATGATGATATTAATAATAATTATAGTTTTTTTTTTTAATATACATATTTTTATTAGCGGTGTAAAAACGTAAATTGTAATTATTACTATTGTCATTATTATATATTTGCTAATTTTCGAAACGGGGTCGCGGTATTGCTTTAATTTGGGGTTTTGTTTTCCAATAACTTTATCGATCTGCAGTATTTGATTATTCCCACATTTATTCGACCACTTCGTGTGGTACTCTTTTTTTTTTTGCTTTCCTGACGGCTTTTTGTCGAAGAATTTTTGTATTTAGTATATAAAGTATGGTTCGATGGATCAGACTGTTTTATAAATAATAAGTTTATTGTATATATTAAGTAATGATTTTTCTATTAAACACCGGATATACGGAACGAACGGATTTATTAGCAAATATAGTTCACATGTTTGGTTTGGAAAATTTAAAGAAAATTGCTTCAGTTTTCAATGGATCGATAGCGGATTTTCCACTAATTATAATAACTGAGAATACGCGGAAGATGATTAAAGATTTATAATATTTTCGATATTCATCTTCCGAATCAGCATTATCACCATCATCCGGCATCGATGTATTATTGGCAGGTTTTTTTTTTTTTTATTATACACTTTCTTTACCGGTTTTTTATTTGTGATTCTATATACGCGTGTTTACGTCATATATATATGTGTATTGGTCAATTAATTAATATGTAGCGTCGAAACAACAATTTGAACTTGAACCCCACTTTCTTTCTATTATACTTATAATAAATCTCAGTTATTAATTTCTTTCTTCGAGTAGTAAGCTAAAAAATCTTAGAAACGAATAAACCGTGATACGAGGGCGAAGTAGATAAAATTTTACTCCTTAAGGGATTTATTATCGAATCAAAAACTGTTCAGAATTATATATTTTAGGTCTCGATCTATAGCCAGGTGGCAATTACAAAAAAAAAAAAAAAAAAAAAAAAGATTTTAAACGTCCCATAAATTTTCAGTAAATTACAATATAATATATATGTATGTAAATATAAAAAATATTATTATTTTATATAAATTGGTAGCCCACGACCTTTGCAGAAAAGTTCGATAATTGATATTATTTTTATATTTTATATGTATGAATACACACATACATACATATATGTATATATATATACCGAGGTGGCATAGTTCTTAGAGCGTTCGACTATCAGTTCGATCTTAGCTCGTGGCATAAAAGTTTTTCATCGTCGATTAACTCTCAATTATCCCCCGAGAAGCCGGTGTTCCGCTCATTCCAAATATATAACATCATGAGGCGACCATCTGCGCTGCATATAATTGTAATGCGTCGAATGCTAACCCATTTTATACGCAGAAAAATTCTTCTTTATTACATCATAAAATCTCATTCGGGAGGTTGCACATCGCGAACGCTATATAGATCGGCATCTGGCGGATTTAAATAATTCGACGAAGTCTTTAATTCCTGTATTCCATATAGCTAATTCCATTATTCTTCTTCCTCCAAGTGGCTTTCCAGTCCTGGCTTGCTGAACCTCCTGTTATCGAATTTACATTTAATTTTTCTTCTCTGTCTTATCGGCCATTAATTGAAACGACTTTGCAACACTTTTAGGTTGGCCACCTTATCTGTCCACCGAATTTTCAGTACGACCACATTTCAACGACGTTAATTTTTTCTTTTTTTTTTTTCAATCGGCATTTACTGTTCACCTTTCTCTTGAATAAATCAACACGGAGGACCGAACGTAGCAACGTAGTATTTACTTTCTTGTCTTTCTCGGAACTTTTCTAGATCTTCAAATGATTGTATGGGCATTCTTATTCTGTAAATAATTTCTTTCTTATAACGCCCATCTATTGTAATCAGAACTCCTAACTATTCATATTGTTTCAAATTTTCTAATTGTTGTCTGTCCACTTATTTTCACAGCTTTATCTCTTTCTTTTTATGTCTGCTAAATTTCATTATTCTCGTTTTGTTTACGTTTATTTTCGTCCTTCTTTATTTATAGTATTTATAGTATTTAATATTTTTTCCATTTGTTTCGGCTAATTTGTTTATTTTAAAACCCTTGACTAATTTTATATAGTAATTAATCATTCGTTTTAAAATTTTGAATAATATTCTAACCGACACATTATTCGAAAACGGACATTTCGGAAGAAATACTAAATAAAAATATTACATATAATATGTATTTGGTGATTCTCTTTTACGTCATATATGTACGTAAAATATCTAAATATTATTATATCACACGTATATAGATAAAATGAAAAAGTCAACACGTCGAACTGATAATTTTACCAATCATGTTCTTGGAATAACTTTGAATCGTTACCATCGTCGACGCCAACAGATTCTTCTAAAGTTTTCAAATATTTTCGCGTATTCAATTTATCTGTTAGAAGAAAAAAATCAACGTTATTAATAATCGATTTTCGCCTACGACTTATCGCGAACTTCTTATGTACATCGATTAGATATCAACATCAAGTATGTACACTTGTGCGTAATCTACATAATACACGACGATATATTTGTATAAAGTTATAAACACAAAAATATAACACGGTTACGAACATCATGAAACCTTGCAGCAAATAAAACATAAACGAGTTTCCTTAATTACTAATTACGAATGATACATGTTAATACTTAAGACTGCTAAAATACATTGTTGGAAACTTCAGCTCTAAAATTAATACTGTAGGAAAAATATGAAAGTGGGTGAACATATGTGTCGGGTGTACTTACTTAGTAAAATAGGTTAATATTAATAAATAATCTATAGTTTATTACTACATTATGTTATATTTAAGTTTTTATCAACTTATTGAATTTATATATATATATATATGAACCTCATGCCGTAACAATAACACTTTAGTTACTCGAAATATTGAATGCGGAATCATACGAATTTCATATTGGACAAGTCTTCCAGCCAACTTATTTACTCCTGTCAATTTGTTGACAAACGATTACCAACTTGTTTAGAAGAAAATAAAACCAGGTAAATTGTTCTCGCCAAGTTAGCCTAGGGTCAAGTGAATGTTCGAGTTACTTCAACCGATTGGTGTTACTTTTAAAGATTGGACGTAAAGTTTCACAATGTAAAGTCACCCTGCGTGTGTATTTATTTTACCCGGATGCACCGACGTCTCATCGAATTTTTGAATTTCAATAAGTTTTTTTTTTTTTTAATAATTTGTTTCATTATATTATATTTTGTCCTTAGTGGGAGCTAGTATAGCAATATAGATATACATACATATCTTCTTCAACCACTGGACGAAGTCCTCCCTGAACTTTTTCCATATGCCGCGATCTTGAGTTATTGTTTATTTTTAATTCTCATGGGCAAGGCAGTGGTATCCCATTCCGCGCATATATAAAATATACCTTAAATGCTCAATCGTTTGTTACTTAAAATAACGTATACAATAGGCTAGTAACGATGTTCGGCAGCGAACAGTACGACGAAGAAGATTATTATAATTAATTTATAATATCTCATCAACTCGGAAATTGAACGTCGCCTGATGATCCTTAATAACTCGGAGACTGACGGAGGACTATTTAAATAACGGTTTCTAGTCAAGCCAAACAATCTTGTAGCCAATTTACGTCACATCTACAAGAGATAACTCTGCCCTTAAATCGTTCGTGCAGAATATCCATCGTGACATCTACTGTGTGGCATGTAGCGTCATCAACCTTTAAATGGTGATTTAGCATTTGTAACAAAATAATAAACGACAGATTAGATACAAACCACCAACACAACGATAAACTGCCATCATCAACATACCTCTATCGTAAAACCATATATATATATATATGTATATATATACATGTAACACACATATATGTATATATTTATTCCCCCGAGTTGAAAATAAAAAAAAATTAATTATGGCGAAATTTAATATTTTTACTTTTAAATTTTGTAAGTATATTACAAATTAAAAACAAATGTACATAACGATTATTTTCTACGGATATGCAATTATAAATTTAATGTAACAAACTACATATATCGAAAAATAAACAATGTTCGTCAATATATTTTTAAATTAGTTATTAAGAACGTAGATAAATCGATGAAAAATAATACGAAATTAAAAACCAAAAATTCATTAATTATAACTTTATTTCTATAATATTTATAATATTATTTACACGATTACTTCCCGATAATATTATTAATCTAATTTACACTTATAATGAAAAAAATAAATTATTTTTACAATTATATTATTTACAAAGTAATTTAATAAAATTATTGAAAAGAATAGTTTATTTTTTAATCTCACGTCTCAATATAATTATCAAAAGTATCACATATTCGAACTAATCCGAAGATTCTCCGTTCGGATAATTACGCTATATTATTTGTAATGTATTCTGAATAAACTAGATAACAACGGTATATTGCCCGCGGACGAGATTCAAGTTCCGACGATACGGCTGAAATTATCGTTATATTTTACACGGCGTCAATACTTACGACACTGATAAAACAAGCGAACGCTTCGGCACTTTATAAATCCACTTTTTCTCGAATGTTAAAACGCGTGATTAATCCTCGGACGAGGCGGAACAAGGGGAGCCTCGGAAGCATTTTATGTTTTCGTACATTTATACAACGTTAATTACCGGCGAGTAGTTACGATAATGACGATGACTATTGGCGGGTCGCTTTCTTCCCTTTGTATCAAATATATATGTATATATCTCTCCATTAACCAGATTAAAAGCCGTACTCCATAAAATTATATTAAAAAGAAAAACTGACGTTATAAATGCCCTCGAGAAGAGAACCAACTACGAGAGCCGGACAAATAAACCAGTTAAGAAAAGTATTCTGATAATTAAACCAAATTATACGCTAGGAAACGATGTTCATTATTTGCAGTATTACAACCTTCGTAATTATTGACATAAATCAATAAAAGCTGTATTTACGATACATCGTTCGATTGTGCATTAAATCGTGCAAAAGAAAGAGAAGCTTACAATACAACATATAACACATTTTATACATACATACATACATATATATATAAGTATAAATAAAGTAATGACGTTCCTATCAAATTAAGAGGTGGTGAAGACATTGCATTCTCGGTAACTTCAGTACTCATTTACCGAATGAAAAAAGTTAGGACATAATTAAGTCAACAAGGGGATGTTTCAGTAGGATAAAGGTATAGAAAACTGCAGATTTGGATACGGCGTATATAGGTATATATATATATATGGATACACGTAATTGTATTTATATCTATATTTATATCTATATTTATGTATTTAAATATAGGTGCCGACGAAACACACGGTTTTATATATACAATAAATATATATATGTGTACACAATTGCTGTATATACAAAGTACCGATCGCTGATTGTGTGAAACATCTTGGAATACATTTAGATTAGGATGTAAATTGGCAAAAATAACGAAACGGAACCCGGTAAACATTATACTATTTCTTAAATACCAACGCTCATCGGAATTATCGTCATCGTTTTATTCATACAAAATAAATTATTAGTATACACAGAACTACTTTTACGCCAGTGTGGTTTCTACGACGTATAATTGTGGACCATGACGGCAAAAAACTGAAGGATTTTTAAAAATCGACAATTTCCAATCAAACTGATCAATGCACCTTGGTAAAATGCAATTAGAACACATAGTGAAACGTATGCACGACGTTTATTAATAATATCCTAATATACTAGGGCAGTGGACTGAATTGGTTATGAAACTCGACAGACACGGAGATTAAAAAGAAAAGTACCATTATAAGTGATATAATAAAAGGTGCAGTCTTTCATCGGTGAACACCTTAAGATAGAATTATTTAATATGTTTTATGCTAACTTTATCAGATTGTCTATATTTGAATATATCACATATGTGTACATAAATGTGCACACACGTATATATATATATATATATATATATTAAATGAATAGTGTAAATCTATCGGTCAAACTAGTACATTGCACTCCAATATTTTTATACGTATTTGTTTTGTTATATTTGCAGGTCAAAATAATTTCATCACTTTGAAACAAGTTTATATATTTTATGTGTATATATATATATAATATTATACAATATATATAGATAAATCAAACTGTACAGTATTATTTTTATTTGCCCACTTATCTGGAAAAATTATCTGACAAAACAAATTTCCAACACACAAAAAGTAACATGTATATGTTGTGTACGTTGATAATTAATCTGAATAATTTACTATAGGACAAATGTATATCAATATTAACGAGACGCGATTATTAAAGTTGGTTTTTATATTATTTTTTTTTTCTATTTTGTTATTTACTTTATCCTTCTGTGAAGTCGGAAGGCGGACTAAATGCAACTGGATTATCGTAAACTATTTCAACGTGGACTGTTCAACATTAACAATTTAAGATCAAAAACAAAAGTTAAAAAACTGGTTTACCGTTTGAAGGTTAGACACATTGTTAAAACATTCCGGTACACTAAAATAATTCTCTCGCACCCATCGGTCAAATCAGTACGTTGCACTCGCCCATAATATAGATGTTTTTTTAATTTTCATATTTGCAGGCTAGAAGAATTTAGTTATTTTCCAGTCAAGTTCATATATATTAAAATTAAAGTCGCTAATAACAGAGTGTAATTTCTGGCATAATCTTGTAAAATAGTGTTGCTGATGCAAACCGCCTACTTTAGTTTTGAAAACTCGTTGATGAATGTCTTAATTGACATCGGTGGCAGATTTATGCGTCTTTAGTTTCGTAATTTAAAAAGTAATTAACTTTCTCCGACAATAGTAACGATAATAATAATAATAATAATTATTATTATTACTGTATATAGAATTAAAAACCGGGTTCTTTACGTACTAAAATTGGTTCCTATAATATTTCGTGAAATTACTATCGGGATGTGTTGTACACATAGGCCATGCGACTTTTTTTTTTTAATTTTCATAATTACTTCCGAAATTAAATAATAATAAAATAATAAGCTTAATTGAAACCGGACAGGATTTGATAACTACATCACACACACTACAGACATACACACACACACAACGATATGAAACATCAGATATCTGAAGTGAAGGATGAAAGAGGAAACTACTATACGTATGAATTACGTACAATGTTTAAAAGAGGTGTGTAACAAATAAAACGGTCGCCGAAACACGCGGATATAAAGGAAGAAAATTAAATTAATTTAAAAAACACAAGGTTTAATATATATATATATATATACACATTTGTATGTGTGTAATCGCGTCATCTCAAGATTTTGTTAATTCAAATCCTTGCCGCGATAAATTTGAAATGGAGAAAATTTTCTCTTCAAATAAAGTTTCAGACAGGTAACGTGCCCTGCTGTATGTATCGATGCAATGAAATTCGGTAAGCGATGTGTGTAAGCTATCTCGGAATCACATTGACCGACGATGGCTAACACGGTAGTTTCATGTGGCTAAAATTACAAAAACATATTCTTGCGCGAACCAGATTGTTGCATTCTTTCATTCGCAGTAAATAATCTTTTAACCTCACTTCAAAAAGAAAAACTTATTTAACCATGATAGCGTCAATCTGGAAATATGGAACTGAATTATATGTACATGTAAAAGCAACTTATCGTGAATACAGCAATCGAAAATACTTCGTATTATCATATCCGCACCAAAGTATGTAAAGTTAACTGTCCATAATGATCTAAATATACCGTACGTGTTAATGAAGTACATATTATAAACTCGCATAAAGTTCTTCGATAAACTTCAATTCAGTAAAAACCCGAGTATCTGATGAATTCATTCGACTACATTTCTGACAATTCTACAAAACGATTAAAAGAGAGAAGATGACACAGAGATGCTCCTTCAATAACTTGAGAATTAAATAGTCTAAATTACAAAGGCAAACGCTTATACTAATTCGAAAAATGCCAATAACAAACAGTCTAATTGTCTCATTGGATGCGTTAATCGCATATTTATTTTACAAAATGTAAAAAAAAAATTGTTTAATACGGCTTAACACGCGTCCGGATAAATAATTTATATATACATTACACCGGTAGTAGGGTGCCATAAATCAAAAGCGATGACGAGGTAAAAATAAAGCTGTTAATCTAACGCCTTCAATGAGACAATAGTGACAAGGAGTGGTCTTACAGTTGAAAGTTAGGGTTAAGGAAATGGTTGATTACTATCGCCACGGGTATAAGTTTGTTATTAATATTTCGAATTATCGTAAGGGTTTGCCTTTGTAATTTAAATAATTCACAAGTTGTTGGAATAGTATCTCTGAACATCTGTAAATTAAAAATGCATTTTCTATAATTAAAAATAAATCCAAGTAAAGTAAATAATTACGATTTTTAATCACATGTACGACACTTATTTTTCTTGGCTGTTTGTATTTCGCTAATTTTAATATATAGACAAATTTATAGTAATATTCCTCTCTCCTTACATTTTGCTGTCATATTTAAATGAAAAAAAATAAAAATAAAATAGAATTGATCAATTAAAATTCGCATATAACGAAGTGTAAAAATATACACACATACACGGATTACGTCATATTCAAACACAATCTACATACGCATACGTGGACCAAAAGTGATTAAAACATTATCGAAACGCATAATGTTTTGTAATATTAAATGTTTTATGTATAGTTTTCACTTATCCGCATATTCGCGCGTACACTATTTTCGATTCTATTTTTTCCCGCTAGTAAGTAACACGTCGTGATTCGTATTATTCAGGGTTTTCCGCTTTATGCACATTATTTACCTCGCATATTTTCTTATTTAAAATAGCTTTTATATTCCATCCCTTGTGAGTATGCATACAATATCATCGCCACGAAATTAAAAAGCAAACGGAAATCTATATGTGCGTGTCCACACCTAACTGGAACAAGTTAAGAAACATTAAATCGGATACAACTCGCACCTAATTTATCAAAAAAAGCAGAAATAACTTTGAGACGGTTATTCGGTCACACATTAATAACACATTGGAATTTGTTAAGGGGTGTCCCGTCAGTTGTTCCCGTGGACACCGGAAAATTACTGTCAAACATCTTCTGCTAGAGTGCAGTACTTTTAACTCTCAACGATCCCAACTATCATTACCAACAACAATTAAAGTCCTGCTAGCTAAACAAGTAACACGTATTTTCAAGTTCTTATTCAACATGATCTGAGTTCTCATCATTTGTGCCTCCAGTAGTCTAGCAGCAATACATGGCGCATTAATGGGAAATTAATCAATCAATCATTTTTATTTTATCTTATATAATCATTTTTCATTATATTTACTTCTTAAAACGTATTTTCCTTTATTTTAAATATTTTTTACAGCTGTTTCATATTTTGTTAATCATTTTGTACATAATATAACTTTATATATATAAAAGTCTTCAATTTTAAAGAAAAAGTGAAAATACTGAGAGGAATAAGACAAGAATGTCCATTATCGCCTACATTTTTTAACTTGATAGTAGAAGAACCAATACGGAAAATGACGGAAGAAATTACAAGTGTAAAAATAAATGGGTAAGAGATACATTGTATAAAATTCGCAGATAGTACTGCTTTAATTGTAGACAATGAACAACAATTACAAAAATAATATCAATGTTACAAAAATATCTAAAACGAATAAACTTAAATCAAAGTGAAACTAAAATCCTAGTAGCAGCGTCAAACGAGGAAAAGGAAATACAGTATACAGATTAATTGAAACGCGTTGCTCTTAAATATATAATGTTTAGCGTTTTAATTTGATGGTTTTACTATAAAACAAAAATCGAAAAAAAAAATTAGATTTATTTTTATAATTTAATTTATTTAAATAAAAATGCGGTATTGCGTTTGTATATATGGAGCGAATGTGAATATTACGTTATACTTTTATAATTATCAATGTTTGTTGTACACAATTGCCTAATGCCGCATAAATGTATTATAATAACGTTATTGCAATATAAATATTTAAATACATAGACTTAGTTAAATCGCAACATTATTAATATAGATTTAATTAACTATACGTTTAGTATTGAGTTTAATCGTAAAATTGTAACACTGAGAAAGTTTAATTAGACTTTTGTTTTCAATAATAGGTACCGAATTAAAATCTAGAAAGTCTCGGAAAAATTAGCGCATTAAAAAAACAAAATTATTTTATTTCGTTTAGTTATAACTGAATAAAGACATCATTAGTTATTTAACTTTCTATTCCAATTATTTATAAATTGAGAACACTGATCGATCAGCGTATATATATTTAAATTGAAATAACGCATTAATCGTATGAACATACCGTTCGATGGCTTTTTAATGTTTTTAACATCTCCGTCATTCAATTCTTGTTCAAGTTCTGAACTGTCCGCTATATCAGTCAAAAGAAAATCTCTAGCTTCCGGCGTCAAATACGAATTTTGATCATTTTTAAAGTTCAATCTCGAACACGTATAATCCACGTCAACAGTCGAAGAATTTTGTTCCAATTCCACACCCACAACTGTATTCACCGAGTCCATTTGTTGTAATCTATTATATATTATATAATTAAACGTTAGAACAATGTTATACAATATCATGTAAATATACACATACATATATACACTATCTTGTTGACGATCACAATTTGTCGTCAAAGATATCAGATAAAGAATGTTATGATACATTCGTGTACCTGTTAGTAAAACCAATGTGCCTCTACAGACGATATTCACGAATAAAATCTATTAAAAAATCATAATTTTTTTATTCGACAAATGGAGATTAGATACAAAATACAACTTCTTTATTTTTATAAAATAGCATACCGAGTATTTTTGATTCGCTTGTTAGAAGCAAGCTGTATATCGTTGTCCAATTCTTGCTGGGCGATCTGACGATCTTTCTTATGTCTTTTCTTCGTAGATAAACTTTTAACGAGTTCAGCGCAACCAGGACTTTCAATATTGTCCGAAGATTTTTTGTTCTCGTTCAATTTCTGTTGATATTGATGCCACGAAATCACCGTGTACTGTTTCTGATGTTCTAACAGAGATGGCGTTTTAGAAGCCGTTTTCTTTCTAACTAAATTATTCATAACCGCTTCAACTTTGGTTTCGTTATGAAGTGTGACCCACGCCGATACACTGCTACAATAAGATACGTGAACATTGCCTGCGAATAACATGAATTGAATAAATAGCTTTATATGAGCGAAATAACGCTAATTTAAAGAATTTTTTGCGCGTCCCACACAATTAAGCCCAGAGAAGAATTTTTCGTTAAAACACGATAAATTAACATTATACTAAATTGTTCAACATCGTTTTTACATAACAATAATATATTTACTAACATTTATAAATAAGGATAGAAATTAACATAAAGATTTTTAATTCTATATGTTATTCATTTCATTCTTAAGTGTAATAAGTAACACTAGCAAATACTTTATCGACAACGTAAACTAATTATACGAATAAAGTATACAAAGGTTGTTTTTTCACTGTAAACAATAATATTTTAAAAATTATATGTAAATATATAATAATTATATGAATAAGGTATGTTGTTTTTTAACTGTAAACAGTTATACGTTTTAAATTATAACTATTTGACGAAATTTAATTAAGCTTTATGCCGCGTATAATATTTTTAGTTAATTTGTGTTTTGCTAATATGTGTATAAATTAGATGGTTTACCAACACGCGAACACGCAACATGAGAGAAACATGAATTTTCTAAGTCCAAGTCGCAAATAGACATTATCCGGCCTTGAGACTTGTTAATGGTCAATGCAAATGCTAAAAGAATAGGGAATTTCTCGAATGACATTGTAGCATCTGACGGTATATTACGTGGTAACAACACATTTTCTCTTTTAAAGTTTCCAGTAAAAATTGTACTTCATAATATATAATAAGAATTATACACAGAATTTCGCGTATTGTATAAAAAAATACAAAATAATACAAAACACGATGAGAATAAAATAGCACGAAAACTTGAACACGCACGTTGTTTATATCGATTTAGGCGAAGCAAACAAAATGAAACATAAAAAAATGTTTTAAAAATTAGAACACAGCCCCATCTATTGAAAACTTATAGAATTTAGAAGCGAATCCAATCTTTTCTCTATTAAAAACATTAAATTCGCAATTAAAAAAATTTACGCTCACTAATCAACATAAAACTATCCTATCTTTGAAGTTAATCCAAACAATACGTATGTACAACAATTTTACTGAAATTGGTTCAGTGGTTTACGAACACCTGACACGATATTTTTATATATCATACGAGATCAATCGAAATATTTATAGAGTTACGGTTATAAATTGTTTTGACAATATAAGAATAAAAATTATTCAAAAAGTTTAAAATTGAAGACATACGAGTAGTAGGAAAAAATTACGTACACTTTCGCGAAAGCCTATAAACTATTTATCGAGACTACAAAGGTTTTAGAGAATAATTGTGTCTTGAAAATAAAATCAAGTTTAAAACGATGTAAAATAATTTCATTTCAAACAGAAGATGAAATAGGGTTAACAAAATAAAACGATCCAACACGGAATATAATGTTTATTAGTATTAAATGTTCCAATAATAAATAAAAAAGAAGGAATCTTTTATGTGAAATGTGACAAATATTACGTTTTTAATTCAAATGTTTGTAGCATGACGATCTCTGAAAAGTATTTTGCTCCATATTCAATTCTGGAGAGTATAGTAAAATAGTATGAGCTAACTACAATCGCTAGAAACTATAAATGATACAGCTTCAAGAATCTGTTCTGGAGCATTTCGAACTGCTCCGGCCGCTAGTTTACTAAATTACCTACGACTAAAGAGAATGAAATTACGTCGATATTTTCTTTCTGTTTCTTTCTATTATTATCTAAGAACAGTCCCTAATTTCCTGTAGTCAACCATTCAATAGCGCCTCAATCAAACAACAGTTTCTTTAGTTTGACAAATCTCCCTGTTCAGCTACCGCCGATTCAATATGATTATTTGACTGCTTTATCGCCTCGAATCTCCTTAGATCTTGAGTTTAACCTGACCCTTCTTTCTACACTTCAGAAATACAAAACCTTTCGGGTGATATATATACTAATGGTTCTAAATTTTTAAACAATGTACGGACAACGAGATCCTTATGCGCTATTTCTTACCATCTAATTACTCTATTATCTCTATCTACCTCGTTATCTTATATATAATACCCAATCAGAGATTGCATTCAATCTGCGATATTAACAGACTCGTCCTCGGCAATTCTGGCTAGATGATCATTAAGTAATTGTAGTCAATGGAACCAGTAATGGTTTGGGTTGCTGGTCACTATCATATTGCGGGTAATGATATGGCAGATTGGACTGCCAAACAAGCAGCAATCATGCTTCCTCATCCAACTGTTGCCATTCTAAGTGTAGATGCTTTAAAATTAGTATTCCATCAATTAAATCATAAGTGGCAGTCTCTCTGGGTGCATATGCTAATTACTAATAAATTAAGATCAATAAAATTAGACACTGCTCGTTTTATTGCTCCTTCTGACTTATCGCGGAAAGCTCAAATAGTTTTACGTCGTCTTAGACTCGTCCATACAGCTATCCCTCACAGTTACCTACTTCAGCGTCAACTTCTTCCGCTTTGTTCCGGTGGCAACAATATCATCATAGTACATCACCTCCTAATTGATTGTACTAATCACAGCTACTTGCGCACTAAATTAGCTCTGCCGACGATTTTGAATGAACTACTGAATTCAGGACCAGATAATAAGCATCGTGTTTATCCGGCGTTTCACCTTTTAATCTGAGTTTTCTCATCCGTGTTTCCGGCCTTGCAGCAATGGCACGTTAATATGTAGAAAACGAAGAAAAATATTTTGTAAATATTACAGGGAAATAAAATACTAAAATTAATGATATAAAGAATAATATATTAAAACATTACGCTGTTTTCGCAAAGTACAGCGTAAACATAATTTAAGAAAATATAAAAAAAAATTTTGTAATTCGAAAATAAGAAACCAAGTCCACTTTTTTTTTTTTTTTTTTTTTTTTAGTTTTACATACAATGTTTAACAGACTTGTTAGAAATTTTAGTTATTTAAAAAATATTACAAATTACTTTAAAATGGCAATACAATAAAATAAATATTATATATATGTTTAATATGTATTTGCACGTATGCTTTATATTTATACATTTTAAGATTAATTATATCGGTCTCATTTATAACGTGTTGCGTATGGACAAAAACCAATCATATACATATCTAAATCACGTTTATATTTGTATAAATATTAATCTTAGGCGTATAAAAATACTTATAATTTTCAACATTAAATATTATATAAAACTTAAAAGAAAAATTTAAATTAAATTATATAGGAAAAATACAACTTGTTTAACGTCAATGAATTGCATAAGACTGTACAATATAAAAAATTCGTACTTTTAGAAACTTAGAGACTATCGTATCTTACTGCCCGTCTGTTGTAGAGTAAAATCCGTGTAAAGTGAAAGTGTTCCGCATTATCGGACACCGAACTTCTAGTTGATCGTCGATAGTATGAACCAGAAAAAGAGAATAGAATCAGACCTTCGAGGATATATTTTTCGTTTAAATTTAAACAAAACCGATAGCTCCGACGTGGAACATTTTTCCCTTCAAGTATTAGCTGCCGGAAAAAAATAAATACTTTTTTTTTTATGTTTCCCAAGTATTTGATAAAATACCATGGATTACTTCTCAAATTGAAACAAATCCTTCCTTGCGATCTCTACACATTACTTCAGTCATATCTGACTAACACATTTTTTTGTTTTTAAGATCAACGTGTCTTATTTGAAGGAACATGCATCAGTTCCATCATCATCATATTCGTTGGCTCGGTCCGAGCATCGTGAAATTATGAGTTCCAATTTCTTTCGAACTTGTTCGCCATATGTCCCTATTTTCCGCGAGTCTTATAACTTGCTGGAGCGATTAGGCCGCAGTTAATTGTTTTATCCTATCTGTGTACCTGGTTTCTGTCCTTTCGCGTATCCTTTTGCCTGCTACCATCCCTTCAAGAATTAATTTTTCTATTCCGTTCCGACGTACCACGTGTCCGAAATACCTCATTATGCGCTGTATTATTATATGTCGTAGGCGTACATCCGATCCTATATCGTTCAAAACAGAAAGGTTGGTTCGTTTTTCTGTCCATGAGATTCGCAACATTCGTCGCCAGCAGAACATCTCAAAAGCATCAATGCGCCGAACATCATCTGCTTTTAGTGTCCAGCATTCCGCAGCATATAGAAAAACAGAGAAGACTAGAGTATTCATTACGCCAATTTTCGTACTCATTGAGATGTCGTGACTTTTCCATATCTTTTGTAGTTGTCCCAGTGCCAATTTAGCTGTTGATATTCGATTTTTAATTTCATCGGCAGATGCACCATGTTTAGTAATTAGCGATCCCAAATATATAAAATTTATCAACTACTTGTATCGTATGCAGTTTTTACCGACTGCAGTTATTCTTGTCGATAATCATTATTTTAGTTTTTTCTCGATTTATTATTAATCCAGTTTGTTTACTTATGTTCCCAAGCTTATGTAAAAGGGTGAAAAGTTTTTCTTTTGATAAGGCGATTATTGTTATATCATCAGCATACCGTAAATTATTAATAATTTTTCCGCCTATTTTTATACTATCTTCACATTTATCAAGTACTTTCCTAAGTATCCATTCACTGTAAATGTTAAATAAAATGGGGCTCAGAATACATCATTGACGGACAACTTTTTCAGCTTTAAATGCGTCAGTTAATTTATTACTGACTTTTACTTTTCCAATGTTAATACAGCGCTTTAATTAATGTTATTAAATGGCGCGATACGCCCATTTGTTCTAATATTTGCCATAATGTCCTCCATTGTACACTGTCGAATGTTTTTGAGTAGTCTATAAAGGCAATGTACGCTGAAATATTAAATTCGCGACTTTTCTCTATTATCCGTCGCACATTCAGAATTTGTTCTCGCGTACCTTTTCCTGGAATAAAACCGGCTTGCTCTTCTGATATCTGTGGTAGTATGTACGGTTTAAGCCTCTCATGTATGATATGCAGCATTATCTTACTGGCATGCGATACAAGGGCGATCGTTCTATAATTTTTGCATATATCTCGCGATCCTTTCTTATGGATTTGGACATATATTGATGTCGCCCAATCCTTTGGCCATATGTTTGTACTCCATATATTTTGACATATGCTTTAGAAAATATCTATTAATGCCTCCCCTAAATATTTGAACATCTTCGATAGAATGCGATCTTCTCCCGCTGCTTTAAAAGACTTTGATAAGAGAGTCTATTTAGGCATCTGCTATATTCGATCCACACAGCAGATTTACCTACCAGTAATCAAACAATATTAGCTACATTTGCAGATGATATAGCCACGCTCGCGTCGAATTCGGACGTCAGATATTCAAAACTCTGCTGCTCAGAACCAACTGAATTGAATAGTTTAATGGGTTCAATGTTGGCGTATACACTTTTCCCCGCATAAGTGTCAACATAATATTATGTTTAACAAATAAATCAGTCGAGTACACACGTATAATAATTAATAATGACATAATCGCACAAGTTTATTTCGTACGCTATTTCGGAATGTACCGCGATCAAAGGCTCACATAGCGCTTCTACGTGGCGTAAATTCGAAAGGGCATCATCGCTCGCGCTAGGCTATTATATCCGCTGCTGGGTCATTGGTCGACTTTGAATTTAGAAAATAGAAGACGTATTTATCTCACAGTGATTGCGAAGATTTGGCGTTATGGTATCGAATTATATGGATCAACCGGTGCAAGTAAGCTGAGCAAAGTATTAGCTGCCTACGGGTTTTTGATAGGACCTCGTATAAAAAGAGATCACTTAAATAAAAACTTTAATAAACGAAAAATAGTTAACGTAACATAATGGAATATTATAGTTTTTAGAATATTATAATTTTTGATGTACATGTTTGTAAAGAGGCTGGGTAAAATTTTATAAAAATATTCAATAAAGATCTTCTTTACACGATGTGTTTTTATTTTTAAAGAACCAAAATACGTGTAATTTAGGTGACATCTGTGTGGTTTAAAACAGATACAGGCTGTGCCGATTAGGTGAACAGAATAATAATAATAATAATACGGCATAATGCATTCGTAGTAAGTTATCGGCATAATCGAAGTTATCCGCTCAGTCGCAAGACGAGATATACGATAAGAACAATTAATAAATCGATGGTCGGAAAGGCAAATTTGATGTTTCAATTGTTATAAATGATGGTTGAATTTTCAAACATCCATCGGAAATAACGATCCATACCTCCTAAATACGTTTTACAAATCTTTGCACACGGCTTCGGAAAATTTCGAAAATAATAATACAAAATGTTAACTAACCGTACGGTTTGAATAAATGAATTATATCCGCGGTCACCCAGGTCTGTGGAAATGTTACAAAAAATACATGATTCCTATTCACTGGTACGACTGTAAATATTAAAACGCATATAACACATAAACATATGTTTCCACGTAACGAAATAAAAATTAAAAATTACATACATTCTTAAAATTTTGGAAGTGATCAAACTATATTTTTAACTCATATATATATATATATATATATATATATATATATATATATATATATATATATATTCATGTTTACATTCGCTTAATAACAAATAATTGGTCACAAGATGAATAGTTTAAAGTTAATGACCGTGATTAGTTTTACAAATATGTTTAACTTTTAATATAGTCATTATGAAACTTAGAGATTGTTTCAAATCAACAATTTTATCTAGTTATCATGAAAAAATTTACATTAATACACGTGGCACAGTTTATTACTTTTGTTTCATACTAAAGTAAAATGGTTAACTACTTTCCAGGCTTTACTTATCGATACTATTCCGCTATTAGTAATATATCCATTGTAGCTTGCAGCTAAATATAAAATACAATAATGTAAAAAAATTTTTTTAAGCATATCACGGGAATTCAAGTAAACATTCTGGTTTAACGTCTTATATTCACACACATATACACACACGCATTATATACATATGACTATCTCGTTGTACGTTATACAAAGTGTCAGGATTCAAAAATTTGCGGAGTGGGGTGTCACGGGTTTCACCGTGATAATTGAAAGTCAAACAATGATGATAGATAAACTTTATGCCACGAACTGGGATTAAACTTCGAACCTCGGGATTACCGAAATCTATTATTCTACTGCCGCATGAAATATATATATATATATATATATATACATATATATATATATATATATATATATATATATGTATATATATATATATATATATATATATACACACACAATATATCAATAAGAGGAATAAAAACATTCTTACAAAAGTGAATAAACTTGTCAGTTGAAAACTTATACATGTAAACTTGAACGTAACATTCATTATTAAAGAATAATTTCAAACTTTAACATTTTTATTTTATCACTACATTTTGAAACATTGTTAAACTGCAAACTAATGTTTTCCTTGCGTAATTTTTTATTACCTATTTGTCTCTCTATATAATATTTTTTTAAATACATTTGTTTATGTCGCTTACATTTCTAAACAACATTCCGGAATACATTGTATTTTGTTTTTCGTCTTACTGAAAACCTTTTTATAATAGGTTCTTTATAATCTAATTAAAAATTAGTTCTATGTTCTATCGTTTCCATTTTCGTGTCTGATGTGGGTTGAAAAGAATGTATCCAAATTCATACTTTATTTTTTGCATATTTAATAAATACATTAAGTTGTTATCTTCTTACCTCATAACCACTATGTACGGAATTCAGACACATATGTCTAATCGACATAATTTGTCTGAAACATTTATTTTCTTCTCTTATATATAACAATTTATAAAAAATGAATAATTTTATTACTGCGGAGAAACTTACCCTCTTTTCCAGTCAAGTTTATAAATGCATTATCGTACAACCTCATCAAATGAATTCTTTCCACATGAAAAAAAATAATATTAAGGAAAAAATTATTAATAACATATAGAAAAATGAAAAAAATACAATGACTAAAAATTTTTACAGCACATGTTCTTTTTAAATACAAAAAGGAAAAAAAATGGAATTTTACCTATTAATATACGGTTTCAATACGTCAGATTCTGCCAAAGTCGCGTACACGTTTGGTGCATTACCCCGAGCTGAAAAAATTATATACTTTTTAAAACAGATTTCAGAATTCAAAATTAAATTTACAGATAATACAAATTATTCTATATAAAAATATGAAACTGTAATAATACTCGGTTGCCGACTACTACAGGTGACAACAATGGCGCAGTGCACTTTTTTTTTTTTTTTTTTTTTTTTGTGACCGTTGTTCCTAATATTCGGTTTTAATACTTTATTTTTATATTGTCAATCTTAGTGAAAATATTTCGGTTAATTATCGCAAAAATTATTCAAATAGTAGTTGCGTGTTGAAGTGAAATGTTATTACTCGTCGCCTAAAATTTTATAAAACAAACAACAGAATTCTGGAATTCATTCACTTTGTACAGATGTTTGAAAAGAATTTTATAAAATCGCCCCCCAAAAAAATATCGATGTAATTAATAATGTAATCCTCGTTTACTCGCTCATCTTTTTTTACGTCATCTATGATAGAACGTCCGCGATCATTATAGCTATCGATTCCTTATTCTTGGATGATTTTTGATGTTCGAATGTTGGCATTTCGTAACACCATTTCACGTCTGCTCCCCAGGAAAGATTACGCCCATTAAGTGCTCTGTAGACAGTAATTTTCCTTGTTGCACGATATGTAAGAGATGATACTTTTCAAAGGCGTGCGCGTAAATGCCCGGTAATATATCAATTTCTTTTTACGGATTAAACGGGGCACCTCAGTTTGTTTTGACATTCTACTCGGTACATTTTTATTAATCATGTGATTACGAGTTTTTCAGCATTCTGCTGTAGACGTACATTTCAAAGGCTTCAATTTTCCGTTCGGAAGTTTGCGTAATAACCCAACTTTTTATGCATCATTCAGCAATATGACACAATCGTAATTGTAAATTGCACTAATCAGCATTACGCGACTTAACATATCCTGTAACTTTTCGACGCTGTCAGCAATTAAAACCTTCTAGTCTGCACGTCATAGGTTCGATACCCTCTTTCCCTTAATATTATACTGTCATCCACATTCAGGGCTTGTCTGAAGACTGACTCAGAGTAGATATTAAATAGAGTTGGTATACTTTCTTGGCTAACACGCTTTTCTTTTTTTCGTTTTCCTGCCAGTGGCGTCAACATCATATGGAAGTTGAGTGATCACTTACTACGGAAGGTAACTGACTACAAATGCAGAAACTGAATTCAAGATTTAAATATGTTTACGCACACGTATGCAAACACACATACATATTCATATACTTAGTTTTGTAAACAGATACCACAATACCTAATGTACAATTAGTTTTTCATGTGAAGTAGTGTTAATTTTTTATACTAACCCAAATAAGAAACCATCGTTAAAAATGCGCATCCAGTGATATAAGCGTCATAGCCCGCTTCATGATCTTTTTTACTATTAAAGGAATAGCTGTACTCGGCTATATCTGGTTCTAAAAAATAAATCTGCGATGTTAAAAACTACAAGATTTTAAAATAACTATTTTTATCTGGCGCTTAATATTTACCTTTCAGGTTTGAAAAAGTTTAGAAAATTGTAGGCAGATATTTCTAAATTGCAAAAACCTTATCACAGATATGCGTGTGAAACCGGGGGACCCTGAGCTCAGGGGACAGAGCGCGTCTACAGGTATAGTGAAACGGCCTTCAGATATGGTTAGTTACGAATAAGTCATTTGACGAATGGCGATGTATCAGGGTACAGTGGGAAAGACTTGGGAAAGCTTTCCTTAAAAAGCCCGTTAAAGGCATCGTATCAAAGCGAGCATGACCACTATAAGCCTAACGCCCAATAAAATCCAGATGCGTCTGTTCTCCATGTTAGGGGCGGCTTAGTAGGTCAGCGTCTGAACCCCAGGTTAGGGGTGTCTGTGATTGGTAATGTGGGGAAGTAGCCACATTAGTACTAGATACAGGCGTGATGTACTTATAGTAGAAGCGGCTGTATACTAGAAACTCCTAGGCGGCTATTACATATTAAGAAATGGAGACGGCAACGAAAAACCACTCCATTAAATTTCTCTTGTACATAATAATATCATAAATTTAATGATATTTTTATATTTAATAAAATAATAATTTCGTTAAATTCGGAAAGGCGTCTAAATGCAATGTACGATTTAGAATCATAGTTTCATGAAATGAATAGAATTATTTGGTAATAATTTTTTACAAAGATTTTATTCGACAAATTAAAAAGAGAAAGTGGTTTACATATTCGACTGGAAGAATTTTGCAATCAATTTAAAACCTTACAATTGATACAATAATAACGAAAAAATTATTTCTAAAGCTCTAGTTTTGCCACCTTCATAGGATTACGAAATAATACCTTTACACGCACGAAAGTTTTCAGTTTAGAAATATGGAAAATAAACTTTAAAATCGTTATATCGTAAATTGTAAATTCAAAATAAATGTTTCCATTATATTTCTTTAAAAATAGTTCATTGATATTGCCCGGATTCAACAATTTGCACGTGATTAATTATGATTTACCTGGTTCTATGAAATGAAACGGGTCTAAACGTAATCTCGCGATCATTTGACTGAGAACGCTGCTTTGTATTAAATCTTTCAAAGGAGAAATAGTACACAAGTATTTTGTATCCACAATTCTGTAAGGAAAAAAAAATCGTAACATTTATGACAGTTAATATCGAAAGTTGCATTTTTTTTTTTCAAATAAAATATAAACTGAATCCATATGAAAGTAGCAATAATATATTTATTTTTGATTTAATTTATGCAATGTTTTAATATTTTGTTTTCATTTGTATATATCAGAGGTACTCTTTGTATATTTATTATTGTAAAATTAGGGTTTTAATTCTGTAGTTTTATAATCAGACATGTTTTTTTTTTAGGTACAATAAAAATTAATATTTCCATGGATATAAAATTATTTTAATTTTATTAATAACTCCAAATAAAGAATAACATCATTGAAAAATCACTCGCCATAATTTATTAGATAGCACAATATTTTCAAGTAAACGGATACACTTTATAATTATTCGAAACTACATCAGATTAGTTAGCCAAAATCGTGAAGAGCACTTGTCGAAGAATATTTTGAATAAAAACAAAAGTTTCCTTTGGACAAATCGGTGTTACAAATTACTCGATGAAAACTAGAACGTTGTAGTTACAACAGCATGCGTGCCTTCGTATAAATGGTATGTAGTTATGTACATTCGTTAAGAAAACGATAACGTAAATGTGTATCATTTACAATTTTAAAATTACTTATTTTAATAATTGAAATAAATAATAATTTTATCGTCCTTTATAAAGGGTAAACAATTTAAGAACAATAGTATGTTTATATAACTTGTTAGTATTTATTAATATTTTAATTGCGTTTATGAAACAAACAATTGCAAGTAATGGGTGTATGTATTGTCGACTTCGATTTTCAGATCATCCGATATTGACACATTTCTTAAGGTATTCTAAGTGTGCCCTGCTATAAAGACACATTTCAAAAGCGCCAATTCGCCTGGCATCTGTGCATTGTATACTACACGCTATTGGAAAAATTAAGCTGTTGATCAATTTGATCTTATTTTGTATACTAAAAATGCAGTGCTTTTCCAAATCGTGGTTTAATTTCGTTGTCGCATATCTTGCCAGTGTCGGGCATTCCTTCATATCTTCTTCGCATCCTCCATTATTTACTATGAGGAAACCTAAATAATTATATCTGTCTAGAGCATTTTATAGCCTCGTGGATATAGACTTTTTTTTTTTTCGTATTAATATTTAAGCCACATTTTTCGTCAACATTTTTGAGTTTTGAAATCAAGTATTGTAGTTATTTTTTCGTATTTGTTAAAAGAAGGATGCCGTCTACATATCGAAGGTTGCTGATTTTACGGCAACCAATCGAAACGCACCTTCCAATCTATCTGGTACTTTTTATATTATATATTCCGTATATATATATATATATATATATATATATATATATATATATATATATATATATATATATATATATATAAGAGTAAGAAGAGTGTACACATTCTTGGCAAACGCCTTTATTAATCGGAAATTCATTCAAGTATGCTTCATAAAGTTCTTATTTTTTTATGAAAAATTTTATACTGAATCAAACGCGTTTGCGTAATCAACAAAACATAAGTATGTCTCCGGTGACTTCCAGTTTTTTTTTTCAATTAACGTCTTACACTAAATATATGGTCAATTTTTCCCGGTAATAACACCGGTTTTCTGTTCAGTGATTTGTAAATGTAAAAAACTTATGTCTTTCATTTATGAAGTACATTACTAGAATGTGAGAAGAGCGATATCGTTCTGTAGTTAGAACAGTGTACGTGGGATTACTTTTTAAAAATTGAAATGAAAACTGTTTTACACTTATCAACTGACCACTTTCCCGTTTGCCATATCTCTTAACATATTGCGTGTAATATTTGAAATACTACCCCTCTAATTTCTCTCAAAGCTTCTGCTGGAATTTGATCCTCTTCGACAGTTTTATGTCTTTTCAATTTTATAACAGCTCTTATTAATTCCGATTATAGAATATTTGGTTTTTTCTCTTCAGTAACTTTTAGTTTTTTCTACGTCCTGCTTGTTCATACAATGTCTTTTGCAATACTTTTTTCAAACTTTCAAAATTTCTATTGGTTCGGTAACAATATTTCCGTGTTCACAATAAATTCTTTCGCTGGCTACTATTCCGAAAAGATGCTTTGTTTCACGATGGTTAGCGTGTTTTTCACAATTTTACTACATAGGTTTGAGATACACGAATTTTTATCTCGTCTACATTTATACTTTGTTTATACGATTGTACTATCTTTTTATTTACTTGATCTAAATATTGTTACATTTTTTTTCAACATTCGTATTTTAAGATTTTTATTATTTTTCATGTTTGTAAATATTTCTTAGAATAATTATTAATTTCTAAAACGTACTTCGGGAATATAGAGTTTATTAAACATTTAAATTCTTTGTAATCCGCCGGTAACTTTGCATAAAACCTATTTACAAAGTGGCACACATCGAGCAACATATTATGACCGACTATCAGTTTCTTCTGAAATAATTTAAATAATAAACAAATAACATGAATTTTTTTTTTTTAAAAAAAGAAGAATAAGTACACATTAATCAAAACATAAATCAACGTTATAAATATTTTATGTAATTAATGAATTTATAATAAATTATTCTACATTATCTGTTTCTAAATATTTGTTTTCTTTATACATATATCAAATTCTAGCACGACTTGATTCCGAATCTCATCGTGGATGAAAATTTTTAGTATTATCAAGGCCATTAGTCAACTTTTCCATTCAATCGGAGTACCGACTGATCGGATAGTAAAAAAAAAGGCAACGTTGTTTTTTTATTTTTTAAATTCATTTATTTATTTAGTTTATTCTTGGTTGAGTTATTTAAGTTAATTAATAAAGGAATTCGTAAAAACATTTAAGGGACTATCTCCAGACTAATATAAATTAAATTTAGTTAAGGATATTCGAGTATTTATTTATATTACATTAATAAACAGATAGTTATAAAGTAAGCATGTAACTGCGTAATAAAATTTCGTCCTTCACTAACACTAAAACTTACTAAAATAACGTTAATGTAAATAATAAACGTTAAGTGTGCACATTCATTGTGTTACTATTTTTTATTTTTATTTTCATTTTTTTATACGGGGGTTAGTGGTAAATCACTCTGCATCAGACTGTCCAGGATACGTCGTTTGGTAGGTCTTTTATTAACCTTCGGATTGACGACGATTGCTTAGTTGCCAACCTTTGAGATGATGAGACTTTACTATACACTACATTAATAAATATATCATAAGATTTCTAAACTAGCCATCGTACACACTCCGTCGATGAACATAAATCATCCTATACTATAATTAGTGAAATAACGGATGATTTACCGATTCCGATAGATGTCTAATCACGTGAGAAAATCCAACGGATGCCGTAATTTCTTCGAGTTCTTTATTATATTCTTCTTTTTTCAAATCTTCCTTCGATTTTCCCTTTTTGATAACGAGACACGGCATCTTACTATCCATAACTCTAGTTTCTATGGAGAAACTCTTATCTGGAAACATATCGTACGCCGCCTATGAAAAGATATTAAAAGAAAATAGTTCACTTAGTAAATAAGACAAGGTATAACGATGTTTCTACATATGTATTTATGAAAATCGGAATTCGCTTCACATACAGTATAATGAAACAAAATATGCGCATATTCGTTTAAAAATTAATTTGATTAAAAATTGCGGCGGTCCAGGATTTTTGAAAAAGACGGACTTTATAAATTAAAAGTTACAGTAAAACTTCGTTTAACCATCACTGTAGCAGTAGCTCGTCGGTATAGAAGAAAAGTTTCATTGAATGTTTGCTGTCACCTGACGGTAAAACAACAGCTAAAGATTTTTGGAAAAATTATTAACGACGCAATTTTTAACGTTGCCAGTGCATGAGCCGACCTTAAAATATTACATCTACAAAATTGGTGGAATAAACTATGACCCGAATCCGCACCACCTACTAGCGAAACAACGGGATGGTTAAGTGTTGACGAAATCATGGAGCTTTGCAATAACGGTCTGCTAATGACACACTGAAGAAGTAACAGATTCGTTATAGTGTGATAAACAAGATGAAGGTTTTGAACGTTTAACAGTGCGCTAATTGTGGAGTTGACGATGATGAAGAATTAAAATGCAACCAAAACTCAGCAATCAGTCATTCGGAAGCTGAAATAATGTTAACAAAGTGCATCGATTGGTCTAAAAGACAAGAGGAAGCAAACCTTGCACAAATCCTACTTTAAAAAAAAAAAATACGAATATTGCCGTAAAGAAAGCTCAAGCTGCAAAGAAACGAAAGAAAGTTGCGATTCAAAAATTTGGCATACAGTTTTTCTAGGTAATTATATTGCACTATGTTATACTACATTTCTAAATAAAGTACTCTAAATGTTATCCAATTAAACACTTTTTTTTTTTTTTTAAATTTCGTTCCTAAATAATTTACAATGTGGTTATTATAAATGTTGTTTGTAAAGGAATTTCTGTTATCCGCCGCTCCCGAGTGTGACGGATAAAAAAAGCTCTACTGTATTTTAAATGAACTATAACAAAAAACTAAATTACATTATGTAGCACATAATACAAAGTTCGTTAGAATAATGTAATAATTAAAATAAACGATAAATTATTTACCTGATAAATTAATTTCCTTGTAAAGCTCTTATGCGGTTCTTCGAGTATTAATTCTTCAGTATTGTCTGAATTTAAGTAATCGCCGATTCGTCTACTATATGAAATTTGTAATTTAAAAATATTTTATAACATATTACACGAAATAGTATTCGGATGATAAGTGTATTCAACACTAGGTTTTGAATAAAATTTGATACATTAAATGTCGACATTACACGTATATTACATGAAATTGTAGAACTTAAAAATATCGTCAAATAGTCCAGATTGTGAATATATATAAAAAATAATTATCTCTTCACCGAAATTTAAATCCTCTTCTAAAGTAAAATTAAATCCTGAACATTTGACATTTCGCTTCATTACAGATATTCATTTCTTAAATTTAAGTATAATTATTTGTTACACGTATTCCGTAAATAATATTATTAATTATTTATTTTAATTTTACATTTATGAAAGAATTTGTATAGTTAATCAATTACTGTTTCGAATATTTTAATATTGTCGTAGTCTTTAACTACTGTTTAATTTTCTAGCAGTACTTTTTGAATTTAATAAACGCGAAGTCACCCCATAGAAATCAACTACCGTCGATTTTTTATATTTGAATTACTACTTTTATAGATATCTCAATTAAACCAGTAGTATAAGTATTTCGTTTAAAATTGTCTATAGGGGCCAATCGTAAAAAATTAATACTTGATGGTAAACTAAAAATTATTAGGAATTTTATTTATACAGCTATATTTAAAGACATTTTTCAAAAAGATTTTACTAATATTACTAAATAGAGTAACGAGGTTATATTTCTCCATTTAGAAAATATTTTAATTTATATAGTTTGAGAAAGGTACCGTTATTAATAATCTTCGCACACATAGAATACTAGAGTATCGACGTACGAAACAACTAAATAACGTCGTTAGTATAACTAGTTCGTTTAAGGTATCGTTTTAAATATTTTTATTGTACTAGAAAAACAATTATTTAACGAAATATCTGAAATTTTTAAATATTAGGTATCATATATAGAACTAAATTTTACTGTATTCAGACATGAAGCTTCATATAGACATTTTTCAAAAAGATTTTACTAATATTACTAAATAGAGTAACGAGGTTATATTTCTCCATTTAGAAAATATTTTAATTTATATAGTTTGAGAAAGGTACCGTTATTAATAATCTTCGCACACATAGAATACTAGAGTATCGACGTACGAAAGAACTAAATAACGTCGTTAGTGTAACTAGTTCGTTTAAGGTATCGTTTTAAATATTTTTATTGTACTAGAAAAACAATTATTTAACGAAATATCTGAAATTTTTAAATATTAGGTATCATATATAGAACTAAATTTTACTGTATTCAGACATGGAGCTTCATATTTTCACGCAGATAATACTGCCCTTTTTACTACTTTAATCAAACAACGCGTATATAACCCGCGAAAAACAGATATAACGATTGATTAACTTAGTAATAGTTTGTCTTCAATTACGAATATTTACGGAATGATTTATATCCACATATTATAGTACACAAATAAATATGCAATTTTAATTTTTGAACAATTAATAATAGAATTTTCTCAGCCTATAGTTCCATAAAAATAGGAATAATCTTTCTAAAAGTTACAATTATTTCGATTTACAACTCCGGTCACTAATAATTTAATACAATTTCATCAAAATCGAATAATAAGGATTTAAATCATTACCAAACTTGTTCGACTATATCCGTATAATCGTCCGGTATAATTACTTTATCATGCTGTCGTTTATACTTATTTTCAACTTCTTCTCTGATACTTTTTTCTTCGACATATGACAAATACGTTATCCCTGTTAGCACAATTTTAAATTAATAAAAAAAATAATATAGCTTAATTAAAAAAAAAACAACTATAAATGCCATAAAATACAAATACACATTGGTACACACCATTATTTCACAGTGACATATTGCAAGGAAACGATATTTAAAACAAAAAAAAAAACTGTGTGTACATGTTTTTTATAAAACAAGATGTTTCAGAAAAATAAGCTGCGTATACTGCGCATTAAGAGGGAAGTAAATAATGGGACACTAAAAATAAGGCTAAGCGCAAACTGAGTCACGTACAGCACATGTGATAAGATGTTTAGCATCATACAGCTCTTTTTATTCTTTCACCGGCTCTATTAATATTTCTCGAACCGTCATAGTTTACTAAAGAGAAAACTATAAAATTGATAATGGGTGATTGATTAATCCGTTGTTTCAAGAATTGCAATTATATCGATTTTTTTTTTTAATTTCCACAATTATGCTACTTGCTCCGGGCTATCTAGAAAACTAAAAAAAAAAAAAAAAAATAGCGATTGACTTGTGAAATTCCTTATCCAGCGATAAGGATTTTCGTTAAATGTATTACTGCTTATTAAGAATAGATCTGTAGGTTTTGTTCGTTTTAATCGTCTGATTTCTAGCGTGTTGTACAGTCGAGCAACTAAGGTATTTGTGTGATAGTAGAGTTTATCGTCATATTCACTAGCTATTTCTTGTATTTCGTCTTTCACGGATGTAACATCTAGATCCGTGTGAAATGTAGCTTACGTATTTATTCTTTTTAATTGAATTCTTCTAGGTGTTGTGTCGTGTCACACTCGCTATACGGGTATTAATTTGCACTTAACCTTTACAGAGACAAATAACCTTAAGAACGAAACATAGACCGATTAATTTTTTTATCGTCTACGACTAACAATTTTCGTTCAACACGAGAGTTATCTTATATATAATAATAAATACCTGAGCGACTAAGTTTTACCTAGTTCTGTTTTTTTCCTTAATTCGTGTTTTTTTTTTTTTAAAAAAAATATATTTAGGTATGAATAGCGTATTATTAAAAACCGTGACATAAATGTAACTGAAACTATTTTAATCGTAGAGAATTTCGTTTCATAAATTTCCGAAGTTACAAACAAAAATGTCACTTTTGTTAAACATCAGAAGGAGAGTGAGGAACTTTCTGATGCACATCAAAACATATTTTCCGAAAAAAAAGCCGATTATTAAAAAAAAAAACAAATAAACTGGAATAAGTTTATTCTTACCTATACATTCCAGCTCGAAAAAAATGGACATAAGCGCGATATATCTAGCGGACATTTACCACATGTTATTTATAAATAGAAAACGAATCGCGAAGAAGGAACACGCATTTTTTACATTACACAAAGGAAATTATGGCTAGAAGAGAATTGCGTGCTTTATTTCAGACTTTGTAAACGAAAAATGGCGCGAAAAATATTGTGCACTTTTATTTTTAAGCTATGCAAAACGAAGTTATAATAAAAAATGTTTGATTCGACAGAAGGAGAGGTACCTTTAATTATTTTTCAAATTAATTTTATAAATATTCGATTGAATTTTCTACTTTTAATAATTATTTTATAGATTAAAAAATAATTTCCGGTATATTCGAAATATAGAATTTTCATTATATTTAGTAAAAAGTAAATTTCTAAACTATAACATTAGAACGATTAAGGAGAAATTTTCAACGTGCATTTAAATAAGCATCAAGAAAAGAAATTTCTAAAATGTTATGCGATGTACTGGAGCAAATTTATAAAATTCATAATTTTCACACATACCATTTTCAATTAAATTACACGTATATACAAAATTTCATGGAAATTATTATAACTGTTTCCAATATATATATATATTATATATATATATATATATTATATATATATATATATATATATATATATATATATATATATATATAAATATATAATAAGATAATGAAAAAATTAAATCTATGTTACCTTCTTTAATCAGTTTATTAAAATCGAATCCGTTTGATGATAAAAATTCTAAGGCGGATGCTTCGCATAAAAAGTTAATCGGTCCACGAGACTTCATTGAATGTGGAAATACGTAAAAATTATACGCTCGATACGTGAATCTGTTGAAATGGGAGAATATAGATGAAGATACTGTAAAAAATTAGTTCCTAAATATCATCAAACTAGATAATTTCGGGTATTCTATAACCGTGCAGAATAATAAATTTTTTGCGCATAACTGAAAAAATCAACTTTCTAAAAGAAATAACGAAATCAATGTAAGAAAAATATTTACTTTTTCGAAAGCAATACGCATACAATTAGAATAATTAGTTCGTAATGAACAAGATATAATGTACAAACCTTTGACTTGGTTGATCATAAAAAAACATACATAAGCCCACTTGTACCAGAAGGTAATCCATCTTGCCAATACGATATTTATTGTAATATTCCTTCGGAAGATCGTAAATTGTAACATCGGGCCCATTAGACAATCCGGTAAACTCTGCATCAATAGTTACAAACGTTGCCGAGTCTATTGCTTGTTTTACCTCTGGTAATACTTCAGTAAAATCTGAAAAATATACTTCTCTTCAAAATATGTTTTTTATTATTTTAATGTACATATTTTAATTGTCCTGGTTTGAAATTAAATTATTTCTGTAAAACATTGAATCTAAAAAAAATCAGAACATATGTCTTCATATTTGTTAAAAATAAAACGTGGGTACATGTAAAAGTGAAATATAGATGTCATATTTCTTTCGAATAGATTACCGAAAACTAATATTTATAAAAGATAAAACGCAGTTAAAGTAGACAATCTAGACAAGCATAATGTTACTAGTAGATTTCTAGAATACTTGTACAATCCAATTTTGGTTTTTTCTTTTATTATAAATGTCAAAAGTGGTCATTTTTAACGAGTTATGAAGTTAAAAATCTGCGTAAACCATTTTTAAAGGTTATATTGGAAAAAATGATGAAATTTGGATATGAAGAGAAAATAACGAAATTAAGTAAAAATTGAAACGTTAACTGTAGAAAAAAAAGTAAATAAGCAGCTAACATGAAATAAAAAGCAAAGCAATCATAAAATTACACTTATAAGGAAATGGTTTCTACCTGATGTAACTGATGAATTAGCCTTATCGGGAGAAAGTAGGTTAACTTAGCTGATATTTCTATCTAAATGAGATTTTTGTCAATTTTTAACATGGTTGGGTGGTACGATATTCTCCCTTTTTCATTAATCATACTCTAACTAACCTAGCTTAATTTAGACGAATCTAACCTGTAACTTGAATAAACTAGCAAGCGGTTTTTTTTAAATACACGATTTTGTTTATTGTTTTATTAGAATTTTTAAAATAAAACAATGACTATAATAACCTAATTGACACTAGCGCTCTTTTCGACCTATTTCATATTTTTAAACAAACTTATAAGTAAAATTTGAAAGGGTGTTATTTATATTAAACTTTTCGGCACTTTTAAATTTTTTATCGGTTTAGGGAATCAGGATACATCGATTTATCCAAGCCCCCATCAATTCTGGCGTGTACAAGTATTCTTACCTTTCATAAACTACAGAATCAGAAAATTTCAACGTAGATCGAATCTATTCATATAAGAAATGATGTATGCTGAAGAAGTCCTTCACGATATTATTTTCAAATCTATTTTACGGACAGATATTAAATTTATGATCTTTGTATATAAACTGTTGACGATATATAGAAAAGTTAATTAAACAAAACTTACTTATTTTAGTAACATCCATTTTTTCGTCATAGGAATTATGTTTTCTAAACACTTTTGCCTTCTGTTACATGTCTTCTTCCTTGAAAAAATGCGTTTTTTTTTTTTATAAAATTTGCAACATTTACTTTAATTTATTATTACATGTTTATAGCCGATAATTTATTTCAGTGCTGCTCTTTATGAAACAAAAAATAGAAACAATTGGAAAATTCAAAAACTGGGTGTTTTGGTATTATATTCATTATAATAATGAAAACTCGCACTTCTTTTAAAATTAAATATATGTTTGTAGTGAAAAAAGCTTAAATAAAGTTTGGATATTAGAAAAATATGTTAGTAAATGTATTTTGAAAAATTCCGTAAAATTAAAAATTAGATGGAATATATCGTAATCCTAAAAATTATTGCCTCTTTTTTCATTTTCTTTTAACGGAAAAATGTTTAAGTTCGAAGATAGTTTAAGTTATAGTATTAATAGTTAATATTTACATTTTTATTGTATATCAGTAAAATAATTTATCTATTATTTCCCAATATGCCAAGTAAAAATGTAGAAGAGATTATATCCTCGTGCATTTCATTAACAAAATGTACAAAACCAGTTGTAATTTTGAATGGTTAGTTAAATAACGCTAGATCGTAATGTAAACTACAATTTCTACTTTCGTTTTAAGAAAATTATTTTTCTTCCAGGGTTGCTCTACAAGTGGGAAGGTTATGTGACAGATTTTCTAGTTGGTTCATTGGAACTTTACAGTTTTCCATGTTTCAGTTTAGTGATTTCCGATTGCTCTGGTTATATCCCATGCATTATTTCTGATCCAACTCGTTACATCCGGATGCTTCTTGAATTATACAATAGAAAAGTAATCTTACGAAGACCTCAGTTTATAACAGAAACGTAATAACTTTTCATTATATTATTTGAACATTGGGGAAGTGCATAATTATTTTAAAATAAACGTATTTATCATTATAGTTATATTATCGATGGGAACGAACAGAATTATGTTTTTCTGTATGTAAGGGGTTGCGATGTACACCTTACTTTTGATGATGAGCAAGAAAACAATAATTCCTCTTCGTCAAACTGTTCAACGCATAGACAAGAAATAAGAAACGTATATGATTGTCGGCATGAAGAATATATATTAAAATTATTGCATATTTCATCGATTATTCTATCATATAAAGAAGAACCTTATTGTTTCATTCTTGTTAGCATTTTACAACCAGGTGTGTAGCTGTTTTTTCGTAAATCGTTTATTCAAAAATTTAATTTAAGATGATTTATTACACGTTAATTTCAGTAAATGAGACGTCAAAATATTTATTAAAAACAAATTTTAACTTACATTATACATTTCTGACAGGTAATAATGTATGTTAATTTCTTATAAAAGAAAGGTAAATAATTGTTCAAAAAGTTAACATAATTTTAGTTCAACAAAAATGTTCTGCATATACCTATATCTACCATATTTTATAAAAGTGATTTTTAGATTTCGTTTGTTTTCTGTACAGTATTAGCAGAGAATGAGAAGATTGTTTGGATCATTTTAAAAAATGAGCAAGTATCATTGAGTAATTTCCTAATTGCGGATCAAGTATGTAGACTGGTTGTGTCACAAATTGAAAACAACCAAAATTATTTCATGTAGGTTAAATGAAAATGACGTTTTTATTTTATTGTTTGTCGTAATATAATTAAATAAAATGTACGTCAAAATGTGTCACCACTTTGTCAGTAATAGATAATGCGGTTAAACATGTATAAATATGATCGTAATTTACTTCTATATAAATTACTATACAGTGTTATATATCATATTAAAAGGAAAAAATTCTCTCACTCTGCCCATTATTTCATCATTAATTTTTGTGTTCGGTAATTTATTTTTTTAAATTACCAACTTCTGTAAGAAAGTTTTATTCCAAACGTTCTCATATTTTCGTGTTTATAAAATTTTGTTTTAATCTTACAACTAGATTTAGGGCTATCTAGTAAGTCTGTAATGAATACAGATTTACTACATGTGTAACTGCTTTTGTTTTATTGATGTCTTCACGTTAATTGATTGCCTAGATGAATGCCGATATAAGATACTGTGTTTTTTTTTTTTTAATATTTTCTCAGGTATTTCGTTATTTTTTGCTATTTTTAAAGATTATGCTCGATGATTTTTGCGTGTTTATTTTCAGTCGCCACTTATCGAACCGTGGTTAAATTTTTCTGAGCGCATAATTTAATTTTACGTTATATTATTGCATATTTTTACAAGAGCAATACAGTGCTGCATCACCTAAAAATGTGGCCATATGGACGTTATTTATTTATGGCCATGTCCGACATATACATGAGGTACATCGACTCACGCTGCTTTGCGGTACACCAGTACATATTTTACGTTTTGTAGATAAAGACTTTTTATGTTTAATTTGAAATGTTCGATCTTGCAAATTGTTAATAGTATTATCGCTTTACGAGGTAAATACTTCATTATTTTCGGTGTAATAAGGTTATAGCTGGGTTCAAAGTTTTGATCATCGCATTAACCTCTCTCGGAGATACGAATTTGATAGGCGATAAGTTTATTCAACTTTGTTGTCATAGTAGCATTATGAGTTTGGAATACTTTTTCCAGACGATCCGCAGACCCTTTTTCTATCTTTCACAAACCAATCACTATTAGGTTTTAGAAGGGGATGAGCCTTTTCATTTGCTTTGTAACCTTCCAAAAGGCAAATTCGTGTTTGCCTATAGGTGAAAGATGTTTAATATGCTCTGTGTAGGTTCCATCTTTTAGCGCTTGAAGCATATTTTTAATTTTTTTAGTAACATGATTTAATTTATTTTTCATTTCGGATCCTTATTTTTTTTTTGTCAGATTCTCCATGGTTGTTTTGATCAGTTTATCTTATATATTTTGGATAATTATAGGTAGTAATGGCGTTACTATGGACCACTTTGACCTTGTGTGTTATGTTTGAACGTTATATGTGTCGAATGACGATGATAAATAATATTTTTGATGACTGTACGTAGGAAATTTTAGATATAACGCTGTAACAGGAGAGTATTCAGTAAATATTAAGACGTGGCGCAGTATAGACGGGTATCTCGCGTTCTTTTTTCTTCAGAGACAGCTTAAAGATACAAATATATGAGAAATTAAGTACAATTGTACACATCATTAAGGATGGAAACAGTTAATCAGAATGAGAAGGAATGCGTGAGAAAACTAGTTGTTTCGTGTGTAGACATAAATAACCTTTTGTTAAAATGAATACGCTAAGGATAAATACGATATAGACGATAAAGATGTGGTATTCTTATAAATGTAAAAATAAACGATAGGATGATTGTAGCGTGTCGTCAGAATCTATATGCCACCGCGAATTGTGAAAGAAGTAAATAGGAAAAAAGAAAATTGGTTCGAAGACAAATGTTTTTTATAAAGTTAGTTATAACGGAGAATACGAATACTCTGCCGTGTTTTAGTAAAAATGGTCGATATAGGTAAAGAAAATTATAAAAGGTATAAATAAAGGTATAATTGTAAGAAAATAAGTATTTAACGCTGTATCGGGTTAGAGTTGTAAAACATTTACAAGTGATCGGAAATACGTTTAAAATTTATTACATATCGTAGTACAGTATGAACGATATAATGGAGAGTTTTGAGTATTTCGATTATAGACCATCTATAAACGAAAATATAAATGAGTTCAGTGACGGAGCTTTCCATTGGTATATATAATAAAGAGATTGCAACTCAACCTAGCATAAGTAGAATCGTTATAAATGGGAAAATAACATTGAGAGGTGAAAAAGATGTGGAAATAATGGGTATTGACAAGAAATTATTATTTATATGATATCAAAGTCAGTGTAAGAAAACGAGGTATTTTAAATGGTATCGTGCGAAAATGATCTAAAAGTATAGTAATATCGGTTGGATTACAAATTCTTCGGCTAATATTTTAAATGAAAAGGGATATTTTTCAGTCTGTATACCTGTAAGTACGATAATGGGATTTTTCGAGGATTATAAAAATTTTCTATGTCGTATTTTTCAAACATTGACATTCTATAGATCAACAACAAACCTAGGCATAATAGAAAAGATTTCAACGATCGATAAAGACAAATATTCGATTACATTAAAAGACATAACATGGAGAATGCCTCATATCGATCCAGCAGTTTTTCTTACTGTTTTATTAATAAACGGTTATCCGAAATTTTGAATTTCGAATTGTTACTTGACTTTATTTGGTTGATTTTATCCAAAACAGATATGTTAATTACCAGTAAAATCGTTAAATTAGTAGACCAAAACAATAACTATTTTCGTAAGGAACAAATATGTATCCTAGCAGAGATATAGTAATAGTTCCATCGGTTTTGCATTACACTTTTTAAATTGACTATTGAATATATCAAAATAAACTTACTGTTCGTAGGTAATTGTATATTGCCTGGAAGTTCTAGTGAGTGCATTCTGAAAATATTAAATGCTTATAATTAATTTTCGTTTGTTGCATTTATTTAATATATATTACTATCTTCACTTTTATCAAACCGTAAATTTTTATATGTTTCGATTTTCTCGTTTTGTAACGTTTAACATCGTTTTTAGCGAGATTTGTTTTATTAGTTTTCATTACAAGTGTTTTTTTCTTATTATTAAGGATGGGCTTCTGCAAGGTTTATCCATCACAAATTGTATTGTATAAAAATGAGATAAAATATAAAAATTTGTCGCTAAGTTGCAATCACGAATGAACTTATATAGACAAATGTAAATGCGCACATTACGAATAGCAAGTAAGAAATACATGTTTACGGATGAAAGGAATAGATAAGGACTTGATTTGATTATACAGTACGTTACGGTAAGAAAGATAATAGGAACGTCCGAAGAATATGTGCGATTTGCGTCGACAATAAGGTTCGTATCGTGCAGAATGTGAGCAGTAAAGGTAGGAATGTACATTTGGAATGGTTAAGAAGCAACACGATTTATATGAATGGACGAATTTGATGTATCTGTATATTATAAATCCAATGTGAGCATGGAAGATCAGTCTGAAACAATTGTTAATGTGAGGCGTGGTAAGAATTATCGTTTTGAAATTTTAAAATCAATATACAAAATTATCTACCGTTTTCATCTAAATCGTTCTGTGTTATTTATATACGTTTAATTCATTATATTTTATACTTTCGCGGGATGTTTTTCGCGCAGTATTTAAAAAATATTTATATACGGTTGTATATATTCGTTTAATGATCTTGGTTATTATTTATTTATTTAATTTCTTTTGTTTACTTATTTAAAATAACTAAACGAATTCCAGGGTGAATTACAAAGGTTCTATTTGTAAGTTATTTTTAAATACTTTATTAACAGTATTTGGAAATCAGCTCGTTAATCCGAACAGCAATTAACGTTATATTTTCACATTCGTCAAATTTCGTTCGAAAATTGTGTCGCTTAAAAGAAACAAATCGAATACAAAAGAGAAATGTAAAACATTTATTTGCAATGTATTTTGTTTTAACAAAAATAATCGATTTAACCGTTTACAGGGATCGCGTGCCGTTGATGGTTATATTTCAGAATTTCAGCCGAAGATTTAAAGATATGATTCATCACGACGATTTAATTATATCTCTTAAAGCGGTGTTTTTACCGTCGAATGCGAAAATGTGGATTATGCCGAAGAATTTTTTTCCAAATTCCAGCGGCGTGAATAATAAAAATTCGTACGTTATTTTATATAATATTTTTGTGATTTATTACGTAAATGTAAGATCGAAATTTTCAGAAATTTTTAAAATATCGATTACTAAATTCGGAGCGAATAGTTTACGCATTATTTTACCACTATTTCTGTTACGTCTTAGCGCCGTTACATAAACGAATTTGCGTGCAGTAGTTCCTGATATCTACCTAGGATTGGTCTCTTCGTAGTTAGCCGTTATCATCTTGTTATATCTCCTGTCCCTTGATATTTCATAATGTTTTCTATGCTCGTCAAGTACGGAAATTTATTGTCGCTATTAGTTTACTTTCTGAATATAATCGACTTTCTGCGCATTTGTTCTCGAGATTAACATTTCTAATTCCCTTTACTCCTTCCATTACTCTGATGATATTTATCTGCGATGAAAACCGCATTTTTTTCAACTGCCGCTTATATTAATATGAGTAACTCTCTCTTAAATTCTTCCATATCAATCGGTTATCGTGCTTCTTTTTCCATTAAATCATTAATTTATTCCGATGACATTCTTCTTCTCACTTTTTAAATTTCTAACGGAGTACCGTATTGACGTCTAAAATTTAATCATCTGTTAGTGGATTTTGATTGCTGCTTTAAATTTTCTCTCTTCATATTTCTAATAGTTCCATATGTTTTTTTGCTCGGTTGGTAAGGATTACAAATTTTTCTATACTCAACACAATTTGTTATTTTATTTATCTGTGTCACAGCGAACATTCAACATTTATCATGAGTATTTTTTTTTATAATGTTGACTTTTGTTAACATATCTTTTAAAATTTGTTATTCCGTATTCGTCTTCCCAATCGAGGTATATTTAATTTACTATCTATCGATATGTGTGATAATGCATCATGTGTATACTATTAAATTAATACAAGAAACATCGTCCTTTTCATCTCTCTAATTCTTTTTCTTTCTCTCTCTATATAAATATAAAATATATTCATATATCTTATACATTTAAATAAGCATTTCTACATCTATATGTATAATCAGCTATCTTGCAAACGGTTATATCGACTGGATAAAATTTACATACATGTAATGTATTAAGTATTTGAAAAATGGCCTGTATGAAAATTAATAATTTGAAAATTTTTGAAATTTCGACTTTTCCCCTCATCTTTTTCTCGATATTTATCTAAGTGTCCGTTGAATTTCAGCTCGATCGCATTAACTATTCGAATCTTATAAGCTCTGAGAACTTTTGGACCCAAAATAAAACTATGGCTCTTAAATATGATGAATGAATGCATCATATCGTTGGAGATGCCAAAAATCTGGAGCAAAGCCAAAATAGTTGCACTACTAAAACCCGGTAAGGATCCTAATTTAGAAGCTTCCGCCCTGTTTCATTACTTTATCACCTTATCAAAATTTTTGAACGGCTTATACTAGATAGAATAGAAAACTATACAGATGAGAAGCTAATCACAGAACAAGCTGGCTTTAGACACGTCAAATCAAAAAGATTACAGGAATAGCTTTTATTGACTTAAACGGCAGCATATGACACAGTCAACCATAGACTGTTGTTGCAAAAAGTATATAAACTGACGAACGACTATCAGCTGTCGAAAGTATTGGAAATGATACTACACAGCCGCTGATTCTATGTAACACTGAAAAATAGTCGTTAGAGGAACCTGAAGAACGGTTTACCTCAAGGAAGCGTACTGGAACCTATATTATACAACATTTACACAAACGATCACTCAATTAGCCCAGATACTAGAGAATTCATTTACGCCGACGATACTGCAATTGCAGTTCAAGAAACCAACTTTGAAGATGTCGAAATAAAACTGAAAATTGCATTTGAAGCTAAAGAAGAATATTATGATAAAAATAAGCAGAAGCCTAATCCGACTAAAACACAAGTCTGCGCTTTTCATTTACGTAATTACAGTGTAAATAAGAAACTGAACATCATATGGAAAGGAACAAGGCTGGAACATTGTGATACGCCAAAATACATCGGTGTACACTTAGACCGATCACTCACATTTCAAAGTGATTGCACTTCTATGAGACAAAGCCAGGAACAATATAATCAGAAAATTAACAGGATCTAACTAGAGCGCGCAACCGCATATATTAAGGGTAACTGCATTGGCTCTCTGTTTTTCAGCAGCCTAATATGCATCACCTTTATGGAGAAACTCATGTCACACAAAATGAAGAAGTAGCAGCGTCATCAGAACGCACCTCTTAATTAACAAACGACATGCATCCACTATTTGGACACACTGCACCAATCAGTCGGCTGAAATCTAGGAATAGTTTCCTGAAATCAACGTTGATGTTATCGAATCACTCAAGTTTGAAATAGCTAAGCTGTGGAACGAAGCCGATTAAGCCAGTAATGATGAATACAATGAAGTTTTACCCACGGCCACAAGTTCCCGTGGAAGATCTGCCGTTCTCTTAATAGGTTAAGGACAAGTACAACACGATGTAAGGTCAATTTAAAAAAATGGAACATTGAAAAAGATAATAAATGCAAATGTGGAAAAATCCAGACTTGTGATCACCAACTACAGTGCCCGCTAATGGATCAGCAGTGCAGCCTTCAAGACTTAGGATTTTCTAAGTATGGATGTTTTATGCAAGAACGTGAAACGTTTTCGAACGTCACGAACTGTAACCTATTTCAAAGAAACAGCTCTATCATGAACAATCGCCGATCAATAATATTAGACTAAACAAAGTTTTATTGCTTCTTCTTTTCAATCTTACTAGAATTGTTTCCTTAACTCGATAACAGGGCTTCCAATAATTTTTAAAATTACGATATATATATATATATATATATATATATATATATATATATATATATAAATGTTGATATATTGGAGAGTAGTGATTTTATGAATTCACAAAACAAAATAGAAACAAAGTTAATCACTATAAAAATTATTTTATTAACGCTAAACTTTTTGTATATGCTCGACTTTGTTTTTATTTTGCTTGTTAATATATATTTTATATTATTCAATTAATTTCAGCTCGCTGGTGAGTAAAAAACCAACAAACCACCTTTGCTCATATAATTTCAATCGTGTTGCTTGTGCGTTGTTAATTTCGAACGCTATATATAATAAGTTGTGTATATGTGGACGTGTATGATCCTCGTACATAAAGAAAATATGTAAAAATGAATAATTTTTTTAGGTTTACGGATAAAACGCGAGTACAAAGAAAATTCGTTTCAGTATGCGGGGTAATTAATGACTTATGGTATGCGGAATCTTGGAAAAATCGTAAGTGTCCTTATTGCGACGAAATAATCGATAACAGAAATGAAAGTGGCTATCCTGATATTAGCGATCGAAACGATTCGTCAGTATTCACTCGTGAAATGGACGCTAAATCGAATGGCGAGATTTTAATACCGAGCGCGAATTCGGTTAAGAGTGCTCGAAATAAATTGTGTCCTCTCGGAATTCGAAGTAAAAATTAATTTCACTTATTCGGATAATTTACCGTATGATTATCAACATTTGAATAGTAATTTTTAAAAGAAAATGTAAAAATTACAATGTACCCATTTGTTACTGTGTTATTGATGGGTGTACATTTTGAAATGCTCATTTCCACTTGTGTATGTGTATGTACGTTTATATGCGAACAGTTAGTTTTTTACGATTTTTGAAAGTTTATTTTTATTTTTTGTTTCTTGTTTGGTTTTGTAATTTTTTGTATATTGTTACTTAAACTATCAATGAATAGTTTTTTTTGTTTACGCTTTTATTGTAATTGGATCTTGGATTATAGTTTGTTTTTCAAGTTGATATAAGTGTTCACCTCTATGACATAATATTTTTGATTTTTCTTTAATTTCGTTTTCACTGCATATGGGATAACTGGCAGTTATTATGAACGCCGTTAAAAGCACTGGATAGCCTTCTAAGAAAGGTTTCTCAACTGACTAATAATATTCGAAACCAATTTAAAGAAAAAGTTGTCATAAATGTTTTAAAAAAAATAAGACTGGTGCGCGAAGTTTAGAACATTCTATGCAATGGACAATTTCGCTACAGAATATTATACCGGATTTCCTATATTTTCCTAATGAAAAGTTCTCGAATACCAACATTTCATATTAGAATACGGTTCGTAATAGTAAATATATTTAGGAGAAAAAATAATCTATCAAAGGTCTGTAATATTAAAGAGTAAGTAAATGTAAACATCTTATAAAAAAAAGTTAATTCGTCACTAATAACTCCAGCAAGAAGGATACTAAAAAAAAAATTGCTTCTATTATAAGTGATCTCATTAATCATGTCAATTTGCCCATAAGACATATCTGATATCCGCGAACACAGTTTCACTTCTAGCTTGCAAAATTGTTGCCGATACAGCTCTGATAAAAATTCTGTATAACTGAAGAACCTCTTACATCGACATAAAGATCGCACTTGCGATAAGTATATTTTTCAGTATTAGAATAATGATGAAATGATCCAGAAATAATAACCGAAGAAAATTAATTGATAATCGCTCCATCATTGCGTAATTCACGATTTCATATAGGCTCCTATTGAAAAGTATTTAAAATCTCACTCGCCAAGAGCTTAAAATCTAATCTCGATAAACGTCAAACATTTCTTCCTTTCTCTCCCATTAAAAAATAATTCAGCCATTGGATGAAGAAATCTATCCGAAATGGAGATGGTGAAATTGATGACTTAATTTTAACGAAGTTTTACTAAGAAAAAAACTGTTTAAAAATAAAAATTACGAAATATAAAAGGTAATTTCGATTACGAATTAATTTTATTTGAATTAATTTAAGATCGCTTTTATCGGGATTTTTGTATACCTACATATTTTTATACAGTTTCCTAATTTTCGAATCTACTTCTAATGTTGGTATAGCAGTTGGGTTTGCATGGATTCCTGACCACTCAGGAGGCATTATGTATAACTCCATTACTGACTCGACTACCAGTTCTTTTGATCCTTTAACCCTTTTTATTCCACGGTCTCCTTGTATTGATCTATTTACTGTTATCAAAACTGTTCATAGAATACTAGGAAGCATTGTAGTCAGTTTCTTATGTTGTCTATAGGTTTAAATCTATCCAGCCCGTTATACCCTCTATACCGTAGTTTTATGAACTTAATATTCCGATCAAACGGAATATGATACGTAAGAGATTACGTCTCTAGTAATCGGCTTTCATATTCATTATTTCAAATGCATATTCTTCCTTCTCAATTTTGCTCTCATTCGTCAGATGTCGACATGATAACCGACGACGTTCATGTCTTCTTCGAATGTTCATGCTACCGTCCTCAACATGTCAAACTTTATAACCAGTTGGCTTCTGTACATATTTCTTTATGTCCTACTTACTTTCTTTTAATAAAACCCGAATTCTTCTATCGTATTATTTTTTTACTGCTAGTAGAAAAATTACTATTTAATTAGTTTCCCCTTTGTCATATATTTCCTTTTATTCTTGTTAATATTACTTTTTATTTATTTTTAAAAATATTTATATATAATTTCCCTATAGAATAAATAGCGTAAGTTAGCGTATTTAATAGATATGTTCGATATGTAAACCACCTAGGAAGCCCGATAAAAATTTAGGAAAATATACTTCTAAAATATTTATTCATCAACTTGTGTTTATACGTTTCGTGTTAATTAGTATTGAATAAAATATTTTATTTTTACTTAGACGGGAAAATATCCATACGAATCAATCTGTACGATAGCTACACGAAGAATATGGTGTCTGTTTATTTAAGCGATTGGAAACATCAATTATATCCGTTTGGGTTATTGCGAAATGCGACAGTACGTTTCACTAACGTATGCGTTAAAAAGTCGAAAAGGGGCAACGTTTACTACATCAGTACACCGTTGACGCAGCTTCTGCACCTTGATTTGAAATCGACTGACAAGTAATTTATACACACGATATTAGATTATTGAATAATTTCACAAACACGAATTCCTAATATATAATTTAATATAGTTGTAATATTTTTATTTAGGAAGAGAAGTTTTAAATCAACTTCGGAGTTATTCCTTTTTTTTGCGTGTTTTTGAATAAAAATGGATTTAGTGTTTTATCTGTACCATTGAATTTTAAAATATCTAAAACATTAATGCAGGAACCAACGTTACGGATTTATAAAACGTGTATAATTGTATCGCACGATGTTGAGCTATAGCCAAAAATTTTATATTGTTCAACTATATATTTTATTGTTTGTTTGAGATAGCCGCGACAACAATATTTAAAATTCGCCATAGCGTACAAAAATAATTATTGAGAATAATATTAGCAGTTTATTAGGAGATAAAATAACCAAACAGATTAAAAATTTCGATTACGTCATTCGCTAATTTTTATACAGAATATCTCCATTATCAACCCTTATAACTGATATTTATGTGAACAAATTAGAGAATAATATTAAATAAAACAATATATTTAAAAACAAAAATTATGAAAAAGATATGTTGATGAATACGGAATAATAATGACAAGAGTAATGTGTTGAACAATTATGTATGAGTAATCATAATAAAAACATTCGATTCACATTGAAAGTAGGAGAAAAGCAATCAATCTTCTGTATGTAAAAATTAAAAACACACACATATATATATATATATATACACATGGGAAACCTACACAGACACAGTAATACCAAAAGACTCCGCTCAAAAAATCATAAATTAGTCATTTTGGGAAATCTTATCAATGAACAAAAATAATTTTAACTGATTTGATCAATTAAACCAAGAAAAACGCACATGAAAACATATAGTAATCAATAATAAATATAACCCTAATATAATTGAAAAAATATGGAAGAAATGTTGCAATGAAAATAAAGTAAAAGAAAAAGATTTAGATTCAGTTAATTAAGCAATACTTATAAAAGATTAAAAATATTCAACAAATATAACAGATTTAGTAATAAAGAATAATAACACATTATTGAAATCAGTCAGTAACAAACAAAATTAAAGATAGAGATGTACTAAAAAATTCAGGATCATATAAATAAAATAGCAATTAATGCGAAAAACATACAAAGGAGAAACAGACAGACAATTCGCAGGAAGACTTAAGGAACATTTAGATTTATATATTGGAAAGTCATTATTTAGAAAACATTGGAAAGAATTAAAACAACGCAAAATCAATATTAACTAAAATTATAAAATTTTATACGTGGAGAAATATTATCTGAAAATAAAACTAATAGAAGAAAAGAAAGGGATAAAATAATTTATTATTGTCATCGACAAATTTCAATGAAGTATCAGTTTTAATGAGTATATTATAAATTTAATCAGCTTTATATTAAAATGAAAATTAAAAAATCTTTATTATATTTTTAAACATAAACCGAAAACAATTTTCTTTCATAACTTAAAGCTAAGTACCTATAAATAAACCGTAGCAATTCTAAATATGTATAATTACAAAACTTATAGTACACTTTGAAATTACTTTAGAAATAGTGCAGGAAAAAATGAAAAAAAACTACAAAAAAGACACACCCTGAAGGTAACAAAAATTAAAAAGAAATCAACAAAACGAAAAGCAGTGTTTTGAGACATAATTTAGCTTAAAATATCTGTACTTAACAATAGGTTAATAATTACAAAAATCTATGTTTTAATCTACGATGCTTATACTTAGTATAACGTATGCGTAGATGTTCCATATTGTAATTTCCTATTACACTATTAGTTTATTTTGATGAGTTTTACAGTTTTCGTAAAATTTTTTTGAGATTTTACTAATAAACGAATGTATGTAAGGGATATTTAAATGATCGTGTAGATTATAAATTTTAGTATATCGCGTTGCACTCAACGAAATTCTGCAGCAATGATTTTGAACTACTTGTAGTTTCCTGTATGTACTATCAGACACTGATGACCATACAGGGCAAGCATAGGTTAATCTAGGACGTATAACAGCCGTATAGATTAATTTTTTGTTTACGTAACTAAGACCCGATTTTCTGTTAAATAATGGAAAAAGTGTATGCATAGATTTATGCGCTTTATCTATAGCGAAAGTAATATGGTTATTGAAAGTTAATCTGCTATCTAAGATAACTCCTAGATACCGAACCTGTTTGACCCAAGGAATTCTTTTAGAATTTATTGTAATTTCAGTTAGCGGTAGTGGTCGTCTCCGAGTAAATAGAATTGCTTCTGATTTTTCTTCATTTAATTTTAAGTTCCATCTATTGTAATATTTAAATATTTTAATTGCAGCCTTTTGCAATCGGTTATATATTGTATCTGTCCTATAAGAGGATGTATATAAAGCAAGATCATCAGCATACAACGCGGCACTAACGAAAGGCAGTTCTGGAAGATCATTCATTAACATTAGGAATAAGTAAGGCCCGAGTATACTTCCCTGAGGAACCCCGGAATTTAGTGTTTTAATTGACGATTTTTCGAAATAATTCGTAACGTAATATGTTCTCGGACTTAAGTATGATTTAATCAATTTAATAAGTAATATTGGAAATTTAAATTTAATCATTTTATATAATATTCCGTCGTGCCAAGCTGTATCAAAAGCTTTTTCAACATCGATTAACAGCATTCCCGTGTGTTTCTTGAGATTAAAGTTATCAGTAATAGTGTCCGCTATTCCAGCTAGCTGGTGAACCGTAGAATGCTTAGGTTTAAAACCAAACTGCTCATATCTTAGAATATTATTTGAATCAGAATAAACTCGTAGCCTGCGCAAAATCACTTTTTCCACTATTTTGCTTAAGTTTGTTAACAAACTAATTGGCCGTACGTTATTGATATTAACCTGGTTTTGGCAACACTATAATTTTAGCAATTTTCCATTTTGTGTGGAAAATGAGATAACCTGAACATACTATTAATAATATTAGTAAAATAAATAATGGCTTTGTTCGGTAGATTTTTAATCATTGCTACAGAAATTCCGTCGTCACCGCATGATTCCTTATTTTTTAACTGTTTAATGTAATTTTGAATCTCAACAGGCGTATTGAAGGTGTTTGCATGTAGATGTACATTTGCTGAATTTATTATCGTATTTTTAACTGTTTTGGTCACATTATAATAGTGCGTTCGTGGGACTTTAGTTCCGCAACTATTCGAAATATTATAAATGTGCGAAGCAAGTAGCTCCAATTTTTCTTCAGTTTTGTATACGGATATTTGCCTGATCGAATCATATAGTGGTGGTAGTGATAATACCTGTCGATTTAGGTGCTTAGTTATTTTCTAACGGTTGTTAGTACCAGGTGGAATGGCCGCAAGTAGATTGTTCCAATTTTTGTTCTTCCAGTTGTCTAGCAAAAATTTTGTAAGTCTGACAAGCATGACATATATAGTTCTTAATATTTTGTATGAGGCCGTAAATTTGCTTTTATTTGCCTATAATAATTTTTTAGAGAGATCATTTTATTAATATAATTAGGCACGTTAATCTTTTTATTACAAAAAATATGTGATGCTCTCTTAGGAATACTTATGTCAGCAGCTGCCAAGATTGCGTTAGTAAATTTAGTGATTCCTTCATCTAATACGGTATCATTCTCGAAAGTATCGCGGAGATTTAATTCCTGCTCAATATTTCGTCTGTATTCAGACCAGTTTGCATGTTTATATAAAAATATTTTTCTTATGGGTTGCTGTAATGTGGCTGCGTTTGCAACAGGCATTATGTAAGAAAGAATCGGGTTATGATTCGACGATAAACACTGAAACAGGAATAGTAATTTTATTAAAACGTCTTGTTAATATTAAGTCTATTATACTAGGTTTACCATTTTGCCAGTCTGGGAAAAAAGTGGGTTCTTCGGGGGATAAAATATTAAAATTAAGTTTTAATGAGGCATGCACTAATAATTTTCCCGCGAAATTAATGTTATGATTATTAAGCACACTATGTTTCGCGTTTAGGTCTCCTATAATTATTACATTATTGAATTTATTAAATAGATAATTTAAGTCATGTATAAAATATCTTATGTTTTTCGGTGATCTGTAAACGCTTAGCAAAGTAACTGAACCATACTCTGTTTTTAATTCAATACCTACAACCTGTAACGTTCTTAAAGAAATTCTAGGTACATCGTTATGACGAATGGTATCCCTCAATAGTATTGCAACACCTCCACCACGTAGAATGTGGATCATTCTAATTGGTTGTGTATTATGATTATGTATAGATTATTATATACATGCTGATTGGTTGAATGTGTTGTTTATCACATCCTCCACGCATCTATTTCGTTTATTGACGCAGCTTAGTCTTTTTTACTATACTTATTATATTGTGCATCTAGATTCAGTATTTTATCAGAATTAAGTTTTTATTTTATTTTTAATTTTGTTCATTCAGAAAATAGCTTAATATCCGTAAATCTTTGTATATTTTAACATGTAATATTTTGTAGTGATTTTTTTTTATTATTTATAAAAAAACGAGTCGTCGTATATATGAGAATAACATTATTATGCTTAAGATGAAATCAGTTTAGAGAGAAAAATATTGATTAATTTCCGTTCTTTTTAAGAATGTCGAACATTTTAGCCGTACGCGATATAATCGATTTTGGATTTTCCCAGTTAACAAGTGATGACGTCATGATGTGGGTACCTTTAGATGTCGACGTGATCACGAAATTATCTATATCGAAACGTTGTAATCGTTGTAAATTCAGCGCTTTCAATTACAAATGCACAAACGTATCCTGTCCAGAATTTCTACATAGTAACGAGAAGAATTATGAAACGCAAGCTTTTATCAAGTATTTAGAAGTTGATTTCCTTTTTTTTTTTATTCTCATTATTAACGTTATTAACAAGAAAGAAAATATTTATTTTTGTCCTCCGCAATAATATTTTTTTCCTCCTCAATTTGTAAGATTATTGGTTAAAGGCGTAAATACAAACCCCGACTTTCAGATAACGCTAAACGACGAAGAAGCGAGAAGATATTTAGACATACCGATAAATATTTGGGCTAGTTTAGCGTCGCTGTCATTTCAGTCGGAATTTCTGTATTTATCGAAGAACCAAGAAGTACGTAATTTTAGAAAATTATCTGAACGATATTAATTACACGCTCGTACGTGTCTAAATCGATAGTTTTTGGTCGATATTTCGATATACGTGATGTTAATAACTATTATCAGCATATGTATATATATATATACATGATTATTGTTAATCCCTAAATCAATAATAAATAGTTAACTATTCTTAAGTAAAATTATTCCTAATTTAATTTTTTTTTATTTCAAGTTATTTTAAATTTTAGGTGAAATTTTATTTTTATATTTAATTTTGTTTTATTTTATAAATTAATTTTTTAAATAGAATTAGATACTCTAGTGTGTGTGTCTGTAAAATGACTTTACTTAACATAACAAAATAGTAAACTGTAAACAGCAAAAGAAGAGAAACTGTTAGTAAATACATCTATTTTGTTTGTTATTTCATAATTTCATATTTTTTTATTTAAATTAGGAACTAAACATTTTCAAATTCGATTTTACTTTTTAGGTAAGTTTATGAATTGTTAAATAATGTTGTCAAGAGGATAGGATGTTACGTCCAGTTGGTTATTTAAAAAAAAAAAAAAACTGCAAAAAAGAAAAAACTATTTATTTAGAATGTTTAGCAATCCGTGAAACTATTATTTATTGGCAATACTAGCTAATAGGTCGACCTTTTATTGTTATAACGGATCATAAACCACTTGAAACAATGAAAGTAAAAGCACAAACAGACGAGAGAAGCTAGGAGATTTAGTATACCATCTCTCACGATACAATTTTAAGATCACATATGCACCAGAGAAAGAAAATGTGGAGCTGATTCCTTATCAAGAAATCCGGTTTTAGAATATTTTGCAAATTAGAAGATGTATACCAGTTGTAAATATGGTAAAAATTGAACAGATTATTCAAGATCAGGAATTTAATAGAGAATAAATTCAAAATTTAAAAAAAAAAAAAGTACAAAAAGGAGAGATTCCTTTTAAATATCTTAAAAATAGAAAACGAATCTTTGTATCAGAACAATTTTGGGTTACAATTAATAAAACAGATACATGAATACTATGGTCACATTGTCGAAAAAATTAGATCATACTATTATTTCGAGAATATGGATAATACCGTTAAACAATTTTGCAGCAATTGTGATATTAGTTTCAAAAATTAATCTCAAAGGTGCCAAAAAATTGGTTTATTATCAAAACTGGGTCCGTCAAAAGAACCTTAAGAAATTATGTCTATGGATTCAGTTGGATCGCTCTTCAACAAAATATTTATATATTTTTGCTGGTCATTTCCCGAGATATTCCTTTGTATCCGCATCAAAAGGTCGAAGTGCAAAATATTTCATCAAATTAATTGATCAATTGGCTAAAGAACATCAGATAGGAACAATTTTATCCGATCAATATGCCGATATTAACTCAAAAGAACTTAAAAACTATTTAGAAAAAAATAATATAACACTTATACATCCGTACATAATCCAGAATCTAATCTATTAAATGAACGTTTAAATCAAACATTACTAAACAGGATACGATGCAAAATGAACAGTGTAAAGAGAGCTTGGCCAAAGATAGCAGCTGAATGTACCAACGAATATAATCAAGCAACTCACGGTGTAACGAAATTTTCACCATCATATTTACTTTATAGTGAAGAGTCCCAATGAATTTAGAAAAATTCGAAATTGAAAACATGATAGGGAACAAGTAGTTATAAAATCAATGATAAATTTTGAAATCAGTAAAAAGCGAATAATAGAAAAAAATTCAACTTTAAGGAAGAAGAATTAGTCTTCATTTTGATTGAGAATGGAAATAAATTAAACCCTAACAAACTAGATGAAATATAGTGGTCCATGTAAGGTCATTCACCAGTTTTCAAACTGTGGAAAGAGTCGCAAGGAAGCAAACTTTTTTCGTAGTAGTAAACTAATTCCTCATAATGATATTGAAAATTAAGTTAGTTATTTATTAGTGTAATTAAGTAATTTATTAATTAAAGAGTTTTTTTTTAAGGGGAGATGTAAAATGGTTGCACTGATTCTATTTTATTTAACATTAGGAAGCAGTAAACTGTAAAAAGCAAAAAAAGAAAAACAATTAGTAAATAAATTTATTTTGTTTCTTTTCATAATTTTATATTTTTTTGATTTAAATTACGAACTAAATATTTTTAAAATCGATTTTACTTTTTTGGTAAGTTTTAACTGTATTATATTGTACTACTAATAAATAAACAATAAGTTAATTCATTTAAGAAACGTTTTATATATATATATATATATACATGTATATATAAGGTGCGGCAGCAAAGTATATCATATTTTAACGAATCACGAAGCACAAAATATCGTCGAAATTTTTTTATTTTTATGAAATTTGTCCTTTAACTTATTTTAAAATACTGGTTAGGTGATGACCATTTTCTTGTACACAGTATACGTTTTACGAAATTTGTGCAAGTTTTTTGACATACTCGTCTGTATATTTTCCACCTTCATCCGTATCGCCGTCTTGATGACTTACAAATTTCTAGGCTCGTTGACATAAATTTTTCGTTTGAGGTAACCCCATAAAAAATAATCTGCACCTATAAGTCGGGGTAACGAGACGACCAACAGATATGTGTTCCACGTGAAATTTACTCAGTTACTAAACAGCTGTCCTGGTAAACATCATCTTGCTGAAACCATGTTCTTTAAATCAAAGCTGGTTCACGAATTTCCACAGTATTTTTCTATATACCTGTCCCCATTTACCGTAATCGTAAAAATATTTGGGCCGTTCACTACCCACGCCGCGATTTCCATCCAAACGGTTAATTTTTGCGAGTGCAGATGTTCTTGGGTTAGATGTGGGTTTTTGTCATTCCAGTCACGAGGATTCTATTTACATCCCCATAAGTAAAGGTGGGCTTCATCAGTGATTAAAATCCAATCCAACGGAATTTCGTCATTTACAACTTTACATTCGTCATTCGACTAAGCATTAATAGTGAAGCGTAATCGTCAGGCGAATTCTGCGTACACAAAATTTTATAATCGTGAAAATGTAAATCCTAGTGCTGTATTGTTGTGTGAACAGTTAAATCAGATATTTTCAACTTACGAGCGTGTAAACGTGAAGGAAGAACGGAAATGACTATTCTCTAATAACGTTTGAACAAGTTCAACATTTTTGGGAACTCTTAGATTATTTTAGGTAGACCGGGTCGGGTTTTTTTTTTTTTTTTAACGAAGTATGCACTGTTTTTTCTGACGGTATTATGAATTTTTGAACGTAATAGAAAACTTGTAATGAAACTCACGAGCAACAGAAGCATAACATTCACGGTGGTAAATAAAAAACGTTCAATCACCTGCATACACTACATTGAGCTAACATTCTGAACTGCTGACAGGTTTGAAAAGTGGGCATCTAATGTCTACTAGGAAACTTTGGAATTGTTGCACCACCTTAATTTTTAAGAGATATGATTACTTTAAACGCGATACATGTTGTTTTATATACATATATAGTGTTGTTTACATGTGTGAAACTCGGTTTTAATTATCTTTATCGTATATAACTACGATTATGTAATACAATTTTCATATGAACCTGAATGTGCTGGAGTTTAGTTCTTTAAAGTGTGGTGTAAATTAACTATATTTATTAATTCTTGTTTCATTATTATTATCATTATTTGGTTTTCGTGTGTAACTATATGCCCCGCAGTTAAGTTGTTTATGATAAGAATAAGTTCGTGATTTATTGCCAATGATTTAATAGCCAGCTTGTGCGAATTTGATTTGAACGCCACTAGGGACCAGAATTTTTAATGATAAAAAGGTATCTAATCATCGTATCTATTCGTTCAGTTGGTAATGAATACGAGCTTGCTGAAAAATAAATAAACAAGGTAGACAATGGAAAATGATACTCAATGGACGATCACTTACGCCGGCATCTCCCTGCCTTTTTTTCGTTATATATATATATATATATATATATATATATATATATATATATATATATTACGCCATACTATATAATTGTAATATATATAGTTTCACGCTCAAAGAACTTTTCTGTTGCACAGTGGATGTCTATAATAACAAAATATAATTAACTTACGTCTTGTCATATAATAGTGGTTCATTTAATTTCCACGAAAACGAAATTAATAATGATAGCAATAATAATATAAACTATATATAAAAAGTATATTTATGTTTTACTCTGAACAACTTAATTGTTGTACGTCTAGTTTCACTTATAATTTATCTATAGCGCGCGCACTATCATTGAATGCTTACTGTATGCATTTTTAATAAGACATTAATTTATTAAAACGAAATACGGAATATTTAAAACGTTCCTATCAATTTCAACATATAGACTACACTACATCTGCTTTAGGTGAAACAAGATAAAAAGATCTGTATTTATTTCTTTCGAATTGTATTATTCTAGACGTATGATTTGAATGAAACGCGTTACGATTTTTACCGGCAGCAAATAAACGAATGTCTCCAAAATTTTTGCGTTGGTTTTATGCCTACCAAACGATATCACGCAGTTTGCAGACCAATTAGAAGTACGTGTAATTTATACAACTATTTAATCGTAATTTCTTGGTATTGTAAAATTTCTTATACGTGTTTATTAATTTAGTGCCGATTAAATAATGAAATTATAATTTATTAAACGAAGAAGTCGAGAATAATATATCGAAAATACGATTACCCATTGTTTTTAACTTTATCTTTTTTTGTTTGTTTCGTTTATTCAATCCTGTAAAAATAAATTATAAATTTAATTTTTAAAGAACTATATTTTGTACCGAATGTCGTAATCATAAATTTTTCAAAATCGTACAAATTAAACATAATTTTTTCGTATTTATTTAGGGTAGAATAGTGATCGCATTTTTACAATATATAAATTTATGTATTGTTTTGTAAGTCGGTCGAATATATCGACTTGTCAAAAAACTGTACAGGGTGATTACATTGACAAATATATACGTGCATATAGATTTTTTAAAAACAATATTGTTATATTTCGTATTAGTTTTATATGCGTATTATTGTTGTCGTAGTAAAATATTTAACTTTCAATTATATTTCGTAGTTACGAAGGATTTATTTTATATGTTTTCAGCCGTGAAAAATACCTATATTTGCGTCGAATTAAATGAAATAGATTCGTCAAGATTGTCAGTCATGCACAAAATTTGTAACAATCTTTGATCAGTCATACTCAGCTTTCCGTTGATTATTTATTTATTAATTAATTAAAGATGCAAAATTTTATACTTTTATTTTATTAAATATCTTTATAAAACAGTACAATTTAATAATTTTTTCGACAAAATATATATATATATATATATACTGCACATTATAACGGAATATTTCCTGACAATCGCATAAGCACAAAACGAATATCTGTATAATCAAAGAATTTAAGAAAAAAAGCAGAAATAAATGTGCGGTTTAACATTATTATTGTTAAAGAACGCGTTGAATTATTGCCGCATTTTGTAAACTTTCGTCGGCAATTGTTTTAGCAATATTACTTAATTCAACTCTAGGGAAACCATGAAACAAAGCAAACGACCGATCAACATAATTAGGTCTCGATCTAATTATGTAATCGCGAATATCTCCCACCGTATGAGTAAGATTAAATCGTCCGACCAAACAAGAACCATCCTCTAAGCGTATCTGAATATTAGTAGTAGGTTTCGATTCGTCTACTTTCATTTCAGTTGGCAAGGATTCCGGCTGTTTCGTCATTTCTTGTTCTACCACAGTGGGTGTAGTCGCTCCTTCTTCCGGAGTAGTAGCCGTTGATCCCAACACACATCCTGTGCCTGCGAATGCACGTCGCGACGATTTCTTGGACGCGGCGTAAGCGGAATGACGGTGATCTTCTATGTTCAATTGTACCTCGCCGCTACTCACATTTCCTAATTCTTCCGTAACTTCGCCTCTGCGAATCGACTTCAAAATTTCCTGACCAGCTGGATCGGTATACAAATACAATTTCCCGTCGTTAATACTGAATCCATCCTTCCAAAACTTTAAAGATACTTCGGTGACTCTGTTATCGGATGACGCGTTAATCGGCCTCGAACTACCTGCAGAATTACCCAAGATGTAGCCGATACCTGAAAATACGGGACGTTGACCGTCGTTATCTGATGGTGGTCTTACAACTTCCGTACTTTGCATTAAGATATCCGAAATCAATCCTTCTCTACTATGACGCGGTGGCCCCAAAATTTGTTGACCACTGGTGTTCGAGCCTCCCGCGTAAAATGCTTGACCTTGCTCTTCGTCGCTACTATCGCTGGAATCTTGTTTGGATGATTTTAAACTGTCTAAAGTTTGAATATTCGGCATTTTATTCGAGTTCTCCAACTAGTTTTCACTGCAAATAATAATAATATTTTTAAAGTTTATATATATATGCGGAAAAAAGTTTTGTACAGGTCATTAAATATAAACAATATAATACTGACTTTAATGTAACTATAAAAAAACCTGAATAAAGTTAATAAAATTTAAAAAGTGCGTAAATAAAGTTGAATAAAAATTCAGCAATATTAACATTGCTTAAAAACACGTTTGTAATAATTTACATGGTTAATTATATGACGTTTCTTATCGTAGTTCATATATAAAGTTTTAAATGCAATTCAAGATTGTAGTTGACACCAAGGGTAGAAAAGTTAAAATAACTCAAAAGTTTTGACCTCATTTACTCATAGAAAGAAGTACAAAGTAGTATAATTGATTGAATTTGGTAAAATGATTAATAAACAATGTTAAAAAATCGTAGTAATAAAAATCTGTGACATGAAGTTAGATCAATACACAGGATTCAAATTTTAAAATAATTTATTATTTGGAGCTTAATAATAATAAAAATGAGTTTTGTGAAGCATGCATATGGAAATGTGTAAAATGCTACATAGAACACAAAATTCATTTTTTTTTTTAAATTGGGCTTCCACATCGGTTTAACCATTAAACTTATTACATAGACAAAATAAAAAATTATCTTAATTTTAACTATATGGATATGTTACAGTTAACAATAAACCTATATAAACAGACGTATATGTGCATGTTATGTGTGGAGAGTAAGAAAGGAATATTGACAGGAAAAGGAACGTTTAGAGATATGAGGTGATTGCAGAAGGTGTCACGAGAGGAACGGTAATGTGACTTTATAACTAATATATGCGGACATTAAATTCAAAATAAAAATGATTATGATTAATTAAATTATATTTTCAAATTCATTGATGATTATACTCATTTCATTGTATTTCCTTTGCATAATAATGGATAAAAAACAGTGAAAAATTAAAGCGATATGGTAATAGAATTCGATGGAAAACCTGAGTATCAATATAAAAAAGAATATTTTAATTGATTGAATAATGGAAACTTAATTAATGAGTGTTTTATTAAGTGAACTTTGCACAAAAATAATTTGAATAAGCGTAATAATATATCTAGAATTTAACGGTTTGAAAAACCCATTGATCCTTATAGATCTGATCAAGTATGTACTAAATTAGAAGAAAACAAATTATAACAAAACTAAAAATATAGGTAGAAAATTCAGGTATATAAATTAACTCAAAATAAAACACGAAGTAAAAAGTCAAAGATCATCAGGTCAGACATATTTACAAAAGGTTCTGATGGATTCAGACTAAAACATGACATTGAGATTCAAGTCAAAATCGATATAGAATTTTTGGCAGAATGGTATGAACATGACTTTATAATACATACCGTTTGGTCATAATGACGTTGCCTTTTTTACGTAGCAATATAATAGTTACGTATAATAAATGAAATGATTTTGTAACAATGTTTTACAATAACGAAATTCATCGTATTTCATAAAGATTTAATTTCATAACAGAATAGAAAATAATATCTGTACTAAGATTCGTTCAACCATGTTTCAAAACCAACAAATTTTATCTATACTTTTTCTTTCTGTTCACCTAATATTTTATGAACAGAAAATTATTACAATTTTTTTATTATAATTTTCAATTTATTTAATTATATGATGTTTCGAAATTAAAGATGTGACGTATGTATATTATATCTAAGCATTTTAAAGGTAAGAATATAGAATCGACCTCTAATAATACAATTGGCTTTTTGGAACAATAAATTTATGAAATAATACTTTTAATTTATCTAGAACAGGTATATAAAAAGAGTGTAATTTATTATAACTAATACTTTGTAATTTCAATTAATTTACATTTTTATATGTGAACACACGATTTTACTAACAATTAAAATTACTAGTAATAACTTGGTATAAATGTAAACGACGTACCTTTAATTTAAATGATTTGTACGTTTCACAACAAAAAAATATTAGTAAAAAATCTAAGAAATAAACGTAAAATAACAAGCCTTAGCCACAACATTAATTTAATTCTGATAATTGTATTACAAAATAAATTATGACACCTAGTTCTAAACTTCTTTTTGGAGTTACATTTTTGCATGGAGCAGCATTAGTGATTATAAATATTTTATTTAAAAGTAATTAATAACAAATTCAGAGTTTGTTATTTGTTTTGAATAATGCGGTTTTTCTATTGAATTTATACATCCAATTTATATCGGATATATATTTATTTGATATTATCAGTTCATTTTTAAAAAAACTAAAAAAAAGTTTTATGATTATATCGATTAATTGCTATGCCCGCATTGCTTACAAACATTACAAGAATAGTTTTTTCTTTTTTGTAGAATTTAAGAAATATTTATGAAATAAGTAAGAATGATATCTTTGGGACATAAAAATGGGACAGAAATGTCTAAATCAATATTCGTTCAGGTGTGTATGTTTATGTCGATAAAGTATTTTTATTTTTTCTCATTTCACATGTTGATTATCTAAATTTACTGCAATTTAAACTAACAGGAGGAATCAGATTTATCTCGTTACAAGGAACAAGTCGATCAATGTTGTCAGTTGACCGGAACAATGAAGACCATATTATCTTCTTTTGAAAATAGACTATCTAAATTAGAGGAAACTGTGTTGCCATTGAAAAATGAAACTGAGAACCTGCAATTACAACAAAAAAGTAAAAAACCGGCGATTAATATTGTTCATATTGGGATAAAAAGTGTTATTTATACAGCAATATATTATTGATTGGATGTAAAAATGAATTGTATTAAATAATTGATATTATGGCTGATGTGGATTACGTAAATGTGTATGTATGTATTTATACATGCAATTGTATGCATTATTTAGGTAATAAAAGTGCAATAAAATATAGAATAAAATTTTAATGTACGAAGAAAAATGTATGTGGTTTGGATTTTTATTATCCCTCAGATTCTTTATAACATTATTATGTTATAAAGATTTTAAGGTAAATTTTAAAGTAGATAATTATCAAAAATCCCGAAACTATTTAAGTCGGCATGTTGGGTAACGAAACTACTATTTTGAAGCAGCTAACAAGTTAAGGAAATTTTCTAGAGCTTGGAAGTCGTACAAATAAAAATCAGTAGGTATACAAAAAGTACGCAATTAATTTAGCTGCTGATATATTTTTTGTAAAATAACGATGTCATATAAGGATCTTATAAATTATATGATCTATGCGCGGGAAAAAAAATAAATGAAGAACTAACAGAGTAATTAATCAAATGAGACAAATTTTCTCATGCGTGGAAAATGTGAATTTTCTTGAAAGTTTCCTTAATTCTGATAACTGGTCTATACACTGCACTTCAAATTTTTACGTATTAACATAAACAAGGATCGAATTTTCTCTTTAAATAACTATGCGAATTTAACTTATGAGTCACATTTTTAAATATTTGGCTCAAATTGAAATGTGGAATCATCATCGGTTCAGCGTACTATATCTCGTATACGATTTCTTTCTCTATTAAATTATTTTTACTATCAACTTATACTATTTAATAAAAATGACAAATGGTTCTGTAATTCGTACTCAATTCTGCATGTTATACTTGTTTACATCCTCATTATAAAAAAACCAGTTTATATTTATGAATATTGGTTATAAATGGCAATATTATTTTAATGTATGGAATTGAATGAATTAATTCAAGCCTTAGCAGTATCGGTATATAAATAACAGTTATGGGAAGTGTCCAAAAGTGATATGTATATATATATTTGTTTATTTGTTTGACTGCAGATATCGAAGCAACCATTTCTGCATTAGATCACGTTATTAGTTACTACAGTGTCGCAGATGATGTTGCCAATACTTTAAAATTGGGTCCGTCAGGTCCTGATGGATTGGACAATTTTTTAATATGCTTGGATCGTTTAAAACAAGCTCAAATTTATTTTGAGCAGAATCATGTACATAGCGTAGAACTAGAAAATGTGGTAAGCTCTCCTTAAAATACACACAAATAATTTATATATGTTACTGTAATTTCAAATGTAAACATATTCTTTCTAGAGAAATTACATTCTAAAATGCCAGTTTTATTATCACAATCCTGTTCGTAATTTTAATAAACGCTTCAGTTAGTTTCTTTTGATGCTGCTACATATTTACAATATGCCCGCGTATTTAATTGGTAATGTGGTTTTCGGACTACATCTTATCTAACAGTTTATGTGATTATAGAAACTTGAAAAGCGTTTTTAAAGTTAGAGTAAGTTACCTAGTTTTAGGTTTTCCGCAATCTTACCATTATTCACTTTTTATTAATTCATCGATTTAATGTCTAAAAATAATAATGTAATATATGTTCAAAATATCTCCTGATAAAATGAATAAATTAAAAAATTAATTTATCTCGTTGCGCTCACGTAAGTAGTTCGATAAGGGTAGGTATTCCTATAATGGTAAAAAACGATTATTAATGATAATATGGAAGAATGTGTTTAATCTCTTCAATTATACAATAAATATTAAAAAACTTTTCGGCAGAACAATCGCGTTTATTTTCTAAGCTTATATCTTTAGGCCATCGGCCTCCGTATATCTTAAGTTCATTACTTTCCTCAGATGATGCTTGTATATATTATTCAATTTATTTTAAAATGTAAAGTTACTTTATAATGTTAATTTTTTCTTTTTTTGTTATGTTTTATGTTTTTCATGGACAGATTGGTTAATTCCAGAGTCCAATTTATAATAAATAATAATAATAATAATATTAAAAAATTTTATATGAGAACTAGTGAATGAGAGCCTATGAATTGGTAATGACTGAATTCCGATTGTAGCGGTTAAAGAGTAAATGAATGTTCTGCTAGTTGAAATATTATGATGAAATATCGTAATATTAGACCGTGGGGTGGAATTTAAAAAACCTAATAAATTCTATGTAGAATACACACAGATAAACTATATTATATATATATATATATATATATATATATATATATATAACGTTAAATAAACTTTTCAACTTTTACAGTTGTTATCTATATATTCCCATTTTTTTTTTCTGTGTAAACCATGTAAATTTCAGTTTTCATTTTCAAATTGTAAGAAAAAAAATTGCGTAGTTTAGACCGAAAAAATTGGGAATACATGTAAAACGTTGTTTTAGACATCATTATTTAATTCCGGCGCAGACGCCCTAAACAGGGAGTTTAAGGAGTTATTACTGAAATATAGTAAACCAGTTCCGCCTATCACTTTGCTCGATTTCATCGGTAATGAAGATGGTAAGTAAAACTTTAAATAAACAATCCAGATATGAAAAATTGTTTAAGTTTACGAAGTATGTTCATCATCGTACATTTCTAAAACTATAATGGCGGATAACTACTTTTTACATATAATATGCTTGCGTGTACTTCATGTCTAATACAGAGAATATACATAAAATATATGAATAATTAAAGTAAATTATTATAAAATTAAATGTTAGGTATTCAAATCGAAATATGTTGATCATGCGTATTACATTATTCTGAAGAGATTTTAAACTTTTTATTTTTATTTTCTACTTTTATGTTATAATTAATTCTGTTTTTCGGAATACACTTTTTGTTTATTTATTTATTTGAAGAGGTTTTTAGACAGCTCCGCATTTCTGCCTCTCTCATCGACTTGTTATACTCGGTACTTTACGGTTTACATTCTAAACTAAATGTCACGAATGCATATGATCTAAGCCTATCATAGGAATAATTAACTCTCCATTTCACCCCAGTGAGTCTTGAAATTATAATTTTATAACGTCCTGATTAAATTTTATAACCATTTTATACTCCTTTTAAATTCATACTTATAAAAACGCGTTAAACTCTTTAACTTTGTTTTCCTAACTTTTTGGAAAAGTTAACGCAAAATTTAATTACATTTTTACTCTGTTTTTTTCTATGCGTTTTTTTTTTTTTTTTTAATCCGTGGCGTGTTTGGTATTTAATTAATATGTGCAGAATAAAGTGCGATCAGTTTTGTGCTCAAGGCTGGAGTTGTTAGACGACCAATAAAATTTATATTTCTTATGTTCGTTGACAGCCCATACGAAATTTATGTCGGAGTAATGTGAGTATCTCAATATATAAACGTCGTTTTTAATTAATCAATTACAAGGGTAATTTCAGAACACATATCAAAGAGTAATTAAATAAAAGTAGTTTTCCATCCCTGAGGTAGTTGAGCTGAAAATACAGCCGACTGTGTGCGTTATTATAAGAAATTGGCGAGTAATTACAAGGACAATGACCCATTCAACTCCTTTTGTTTTAGGTTAACTAGAGAGACTAGAGGAACTTGGAATAAAATAGTTTAATATAATGCTAAATGTTGAGACTTGAATATAATACTAGCAGAAAATAGTTTAATATAATGCTGAATATTGAAACTTGAATATAATACTAGCAGTTATACGTCTTTTAAATTGTTAATCAGACAGGATTTTTTTTATTGTTTCGAATTCCGGACTTTTAAAATACTTATGAAATATTTAAATAAATACTCCACTATCGTGATCATTTAACCAAATAGATAATTTAAAAAAATGCAAAAAATTAGTAATCCCAAAAAGCCTAATGGAATATTAAAACTTTTTTTACGTTTTTTAGTAGAAATTGTCCTTCTATTAAAGCATATAAAAGCGCTTAAATAAAAGTTCGACAGTGAGACAAAGGGAATAAAACCAAAAAAAAAAAAAATTAAATAATAGCGAAGAAGATTGTTAAGTTTAATTCGGAATTTATGTATTTAATCATTATTCGATATTTCAATAGCAGATATGACACCAGACGATTCGTCTTCGGTCAGTTCATTCGGCCATTATCCTGATAATGTGACTAACGACATAACTAGAATTTCCCAGTGGTTAATATCCGAGTCTAGAGACGAATTTATGAACGTTTACGCTCGCGTTCGAGCTACGATTATAATGAAATCTGTTTCCATGTTGAGGGATCATCATCGGGCTGGTAGTGGCGGTAGTGTTCAAGGGATTACGTCATCACCAACGATAGTAAGTTTAATATAAAATGTTACTTTGTAAACACGAAACAAAATAAAAGCAATAAAGTTAATAAATAAGATGTGAAAATATTTGCTGACAATTGAAAACTTATATAATTGAAATAGTGACATTAAAATTTTCATAAGTAAAACAGTGTTATGTCTATATCACTGTTTAGTTACGCCTTAAACGAAAATTATTAATAGTTTTAAACCAGTGGCTTATTTCACGTAATGTACCATCACCTTTGTTTATTTAGGAAGTTAAGATATATGCATATATATATATATATATATATATATATAATAAATATTAAACAAATAGGGAGATTATTTGTAAAATAGTAAAATATTTAATTATATTTTCAAATATACTTTCTTTTTTGCGTCTAGAAACCCAAATTTCAAACCAGATTGGAGCCACCTGCCAGTAGACGGACGAAAAGAATACAAAACTTGTGAGTTTAATTAAAATTTTCCTATATAAATTCATTTAAATTTAAACATACACATGTGCCCATACGCACTCGTATATTTTATATATATATATATATATATGTGTGTGTGTGTATGTGAATAAAACAATGTTTCGATCAAAATCGTTGTTTTAGGTACATACAAAACAAATATTACTCATTTGCACGAATTAAACTATAAATGTCTCTATAAAATCGCGAAGTTAAATTATAAATCATTGTGAATTATTCGATTAAACTTAAGCTTTTATAACTATTAAGTAATTTTCAAGTTATTAAAATTAAATTAAAAATTAATAAATAAATAATAATAATAATTCAATATACAGATATATTAACGATATTATAATCACAATGAAAAAGAAAAAGATTAAGCTATTATGGTTACTTAAAAAAATGGAGACGAAATGCTTAACAAGCAGAATTTTCGAATACTTTGATAATAACCGTAGAATGAAAATTGCTTGGTTCCGGGAAGTTAAGAAAGATCTTAAGGAAATTTTCATCACGGAAAAAGACATTTGAATAGGAACAAGTTCAGAAGCAAATATTTTCCAGAACTTTGAAGAAAAAAATGAAGAACTGGTGTTAAATTGATAGATGAAAGGAGAGAAAAACGCAGCGAAGCAATGAAGAAATACTGCAGTCAAAGGAACAGGAACAAACAGTCATCATGAAGATATCTTACGTGATCCATTCCGATTCGGAGAAAGACGAAGAATGGTAAACGTAAAAAAGTATCCGCGTATAACAAATCAAATTCGCCGACTTTTATTGTACTTGAATACAGCATATTTAGTTTTGTCGACACTGAGTGTACTGTTGTTAATTTGTAATAAGGATTAAGTTAATTATATTTGTTATACGTGTTTAATTATTATAATTATTTTATTTCATATATTAAGCTGGAGCGCACATTCTCTATTTGTATGAAACACGTTAAGGGAAGTGAAATATTTATTTTATAACAAAGTAATTTTTTTCGCCGGAGCATTTGAGACGGTTGTACTTAGTATTGTACCGGCCACTTTTATCATTTAGTATTGCACTTTGGGGCGCAATGTCCAGATATTACATTAAAACGGTACAGTTTGCACAAATTTATTATACGAAATATAAATGGAAATAACGAAGCGTTATTGGAATGTAGGATTATAACGGTTAAGACTTCTGACTCTTGCGCTAAAGAATTCTCTTAAATCTGATATATCGATCGATATAGGAAAAACTCAGCCGGTGATTCCACGCTTCAATAAAACCCGCATGAAATGACACGCTATTTAATACGGAGTTTGAGTATTCAATAATATAAAAGAAGTCGTCGAAAACTGTTAACATCGTTCATTTCGGGTAAATAAAATAATAGGCAGTCGTACGTAATAAAACTGGATTGGTTTTCACTCAAATTTGTTCGCACTTTTTAAGGTTAATTATTGGTATTACTTCGATTATCGTCTATTTCCGGTAATCGTCAAATAACTTATAACCCTTCCAGTCACTATGTCCACTATATGGTATATGAAATCTAACAAAATTATATATTTTGTGGTTGACTATGAAATCTCTCAATTCTAATTATATTAATGTAAAAACATTGAAATTCAGCTAGAGTCATCTAAAAAAAGCAGCGCTATACATTAAACAGCTTGTATAAGATTTATAATTTTCAGCATTTCATGTGAGACTGAAAGAGTTAAATTTTATTTCCTATTAATTTACATCGATCACACGTCAGCACGAAAATATAATTAGCAAATAATTCTAATCGTAACAATGGTATACACTTGTATTATTTTACTTTATAGATTCGAGAAGAAAGCGAATCGCATGCTGATGAAAGCGTCTCAAACGTTAGAGCATTCCACCGGTTTCACTTTAGGTTCTCGTAGAGCGAATATTCACTTCGGTAAACTTATATTAATATGCGTTAATATGTTTTTTTTTCACCTTTAAAATTTAACTATAATGTTTTCGAGAAAGCAAAAACAAAACAAGGAATAAATATACATTACTCGATGAAATTCGCTGGGTTGTATGTGATTAAGATGTTGGATATTGTATAGTTATCGACGATCCGAGAAATTAACAAATATTTATATAATTATTTGAAAAATAAATTAAATGGCGAAACGAATTTACGAACTATTTAATAAATTTACGTATTCGTTTCTAAATCAGCTTATAATACTCTATAATTGTAGATCGAGGAAGCGATGGTAGTATAGAAACTTGCAACAGTCCTTTACTTATTTGAATACACTCTAAATGGAAAAATATAAATAATTGGGCACTACGATAATATATATATATATTAATATATATATATAGATTGTAAATGGTAAAATGTTGTTTGCAGTAAACAATTCCTTATCTCGGAAATTTGATGTCATACGGAAGAATTTTCAGAGCCACTGAAAAATGAAAAATTCGAGCTAATTTTGTTTTTAATAACAATAAAACTGAACGCCCGACAAATATTTCTCCACATGCGAGGAAATTTTTCGTTTTACATTTGTCTGGAGCGTCGCGTTATATGGCTCCTGTGAAATTGTGTAATGTGGGCTATATTGTAAAAAAAAAAATTAAGTCTTCGAAGTTTGACTGTATCGAGGGATGATGAAGAATATCGAGGACCGATGAAATAACAAAGAAACAGTTTTTTGAAAGAATGGAATAATCGGAACTGATGAACACTGTTGAAAACAGAAGAAACAGTATGATTATCAAATCAAACACTTCTAAACGATTGAAGAACTTTATAGAGGGAAAGACGAACTGTAAATTACTGAAGAGGTGTGGTCGAGAACTCGATTTATCGGCTATAATGCTCTATAAAGATAAAAGATGCTGTCCAAGCTAAGAATATGTTAGTTGTAAGTCATGTTGCCTACTAGTTTACCGGTTCAACAAAAACTATTATAAGTTCGCGTTATTCCCATATGAATCTATTGTAAATTGTTCCGACTGTAATTCGGATGTAGTTCATAGTTCATTCCTAGCGATAGTGTTGAAGATCTGTCTATTTCTCGCTTAGAATTTAACGGAAACGAGGAATCTTACGAGGAATATAATCAGAGCTGGTCATGCTGTACATGTAGCTCTGATGATACTTTGTATAGATTTCCGATATAACACTATTATATTTCGCGAATTGTAGGCGAAAATCGAGAAGACGTCGTTGACGATCAAGAAATGGAAAATTATCTGATCATCGTGATGGGTGTGCAAAAATTAATGCAAATCGAAATATCGTTGCTATCAGGTATCATACCGAAACAGCATCAACAAAAAGTATATCAAATTATTATACAGGAAACTTTGGATTCGATCGTGCAAGAAGGAGAAGTGAGTACTTTATTTTAGCTTTTAAATTAAATCAAATGTATTTCTTTATCGTGTAAACGAATAAAATGAAATTTAGGCAGAATAAAATAAAATGTAGTCAGATTAGATGTATATGAAATATAAATATAATGATGCATTATTGACTAATTATCAATCCAACTATATACACGCGCATAAACGTACATAAATATTTACTTATATTCGTGTATACGTGTGATAGCATGTTCTAAATGAGAAACGTAAAACAACATGAATTTTTCGAAAAATACCATTATTAATTTAAATTTACAATAATATCATTCGCAGAATATCGCTTCTAGAGTCAAGCGATGTATAAATAGACACGATTTTCTAAGCGTGTTGGTGGTATTTCCGATATTGAAACATTTGTTAGCAATGAAACCGGATTTCGAGAAAACGATAGAAAACTGCGACTATACGATTAAAAATCAGTTTTCGACCATCATCAATACCTTACAAACTACTGTAAGTGTATATATATATATATATATATATATATATATATATATTTAAAACTTCATGCAGATAACCAAAAAATCATTCCTAACACACAGTTTGGCTTTCGTCCGGGTTATTCCACCACCCAACAAGTAGCACGAATCACGGAGAATAAACATACTGGTATAGTTCTCCTGGATGTAGCGAAGGCTTTCGATACTACTTGGCATAAAGGTATTATTTACAAAATGATAAAATACCAGTTTCCTCGTTATGTAATCAACGTTATTATCAGCTATTTAGCAAACAGACTATTTTACGTTACCATCAATGGTTGAAGGTCTACCATGAAAACGTGCTTAGCGGGATCTCCCAAGGTAGTATTCTGGGTACTTTGTTTTTATCTGATTTCCCAAATCTACCTGATATTCAGACTGCTCTTTATGCAGACGATACAGCTCTTCTCTGTACTTCTTATATACCTAAAGCAATTACTAATAAATTACAGTCAGGAATAAATTGTGTCTTGCGTTATTATAAAAAATGACAAATTGATATTAATTGTAATAAAACGGAGGCTATATTTTTTACGCAGGCGTCCCACGTTACCTGCTAAAGTTAAGGTCAACTCTACCATTGTGAGTTGGTCAAAACATGTTCGATACCTCGGGGTAGTCTTGGATAACAGACTAAATTTTTCTGAACATATCAGTCATACTACCCTGAAAGCTAGCAGGAGTATATCTGCTATATATGCACTAATCAACAGAAAATCATTTCTTAATGGAAATAATAAATTAATCCTGTATAAAACACTTATACGTCCCATAATGACGTACTGTTGTCCAGCTTGGAGTTTTATTTCAAATACAAACTTTAACAAGTTACAAGTATTTCAAAATAGGTGTCTCAGATGTGTGCTAAATGTCCCTAGATACCACAAAATCGTTGACATGCAGTCTACTTTAAACATGCTTTATATTAAGGGCCATATCTTAAATTTAACGCGTAAGTTCTGCGATGACTAGTCCACGATAATAGTTTAATTTCTACCATTGGTAATTACGATTAACTCCAATTTATGTATAGTAAATATAAACATAGGAGACTCAAACATAACCTGTTGTAACGTTTCGCGGTGCCTATTTTAGAAATTAATATTCCTTCTTTATTTGTTTAATGTCTAACGTGTTTTTTCTTTTGTTTTATTATTACTATCTTAACTTTTTGTTTTTTGCTGTACAGTTTTTTTTTAATTATTTTTTGCATAGGTATAATTACTTCTTTTATTTATTACGGGGGTCTTTGTATTATTTCTGATGTACGGCGAGCCATCCTGGTCGTTACGTAATTATTAATTAAAATTTTTGGTTTGTGACTACTCACTGTAAATTATGTTGAAATATACGTTGTTGTTGTTATATATACATATATATATATATATATATATATATATATATATATATATATATATATATATATATATATATATATATATATATATATATATTAAATTATTTATTTATTGGAATCATCTGTATAAATTGAAAGAACGTCGGACCAGTCTTGTTCCAATAAGGTAAAGTACATTGTTTGAAGTGGAAAATGGATTTAATGAAAAGTGTCTAATTTTTAATTGTTAATATAAAAATAATCAGTAAAGTAGAGAGAAGATGACAAAACCTAGTTGTAGACTTGTAATCTGAAAATAGTCTAGGACGTCGACTAAGAATAAAATTTTTATGTAATGAAAATCTCCAATTGTTGTAGATAAGCTAGAGCACAAAGACTGATAAATATTTGTGAAATTTTTAACAACAAACTGATCTGTTAAAAGGTTTCTATAAAGGGACGGAACATTATAGTTTGCTTCTAAAACAGCGATTGAAAAGCAACAAACAAAAAATCCAGCGGTGCTAAAATAAAATTTTGCGTGTGATAGTTAGTGCTACATGGTACGTATCGAATGACACATTGTACGAGGACTTGTACATGAGGTATGTAGAAGATGAAATCTTCTGGGCTGTCCGAAAGTACTTATAGAGACTGGATTTTCGTGAGAACCCGCTAGCAACGATGTTGCTAAATCAAGAAGTTAATAAAAGATTACGAAGAAAACACATCACCGATTTTAAGTAGAGTGGGTGCCGCTAATTAATATGATCTAGGTGTTGACTTCTAAAATAATTTCAATTACACACATCCGATTGATGACGAACGTCTCGTCAGTTCTAAATTTATATACATGATAAAACAAAAAAAAAAATGGCGTTTAAGGACGTGAAAAACTATTATAGACATTATTTCACTAAATTAGTTATAAATAGGCGTCCACGACGCTGAGAATTTATTATAAATTTAGCAGTCCACTACGTGGAACATCATAAAAATTATTAGTCTATTAATTCTAGATTATTAATATATATATACATATAATACGTTTATTTCTTGATAACTTCCGATGTGTAGGGGGCGAAAATTCTGGACGACTTTATCGAAAGTATTCGTTCTGACACTAATACATCTCTGCCAAAAGACGGCACTGTTTATCAACTTACTAGCGATGTGATATTCTTTTTAGAGCAATTATCGGATTTTACCGAAATTATAGGAGCGGTTCTCGTTCAGGATGCTGCCTACTTCAATACTTTAACGGCCATCTTGTCCGATGCTAAGCGTAGTTCCGTTGATAAAAATAAAACCTTACTTGGAATATACATTAGTAAGTACGATCGTTATAAACGTATTATCTGCACATTGAAATCGATAGTAGTGAGATAAAATATAATATATATATGTGTGTGTCAGACTTAGATAATTATGTTAATCGAACGTGTTCGATATAAGTACAATTAATATATACACAAATATGAACGTAATTTCGATATTTATATACGTTTAATTTTCATAGCTGAAAAAATGTGAAAAAAAAATCATAGAATAAAAAATACAGGAAAAGATGAAAATAATTTTTTACGTTCGATTAATTATGTAGGAAATCGTACCTATAGAATAATAATAATATTTAATAAATGATAACATAGATTTATTATTGAGGAATAATCACATTACTGAAATCAATCAGTAATTAAGAAACTCATGTGTCTAATTAATGAAATTGCAGTCGATGTGAACTTAAAAAAAAAAACAGACAAACAATTCATATTAAGAATTTAAGAAACGTTTAAATTAATATATTAATAATGATGAAAAATCATTACTTGGAAAGCATTGTAAAGAATTAAAACGCAAAATCAATAATATAAACTGAAATTATACAACATTTTACGTGCAAATAGTTTACAGGAAAAGAAAATTACTGGAAAAATGGAAATAATAATAGAAAGAGATAAAAAAGAAAATATTCAATGACAAATTTCTCTGAAGAATTAGTTTTAAGAAATATAAATTTAATCATCTTTATACCAGACATAGAGTGTGAACCATTCTGATTAGTTTTTAGGTATGGTTATATATAGATTATTATGTACATGCTGATTAGTTGAATGTGTTGTTTATCATGTTCATCATCAATCATCAGGTTAGTTTAATGACACAGTTCAGTCTTTAAGACCGATTAGTGTAATATTGCGTATCCAGATTTTTTTACATTTTATTTTTATTCGATTTTTTGTTTACTTAAAAATGGCTCTCCATAGCTGAGAAACTCTGTGATCTTTTAATATATTAAATTTAGCGATTTTAACTGCTTTTTAATTGTTTATATGTTTAAAAAAATTACTATATTCTCACAGGTTCACGTTATTTGATTATGTTTCGTTTTTAATATAACGTCTATAACATTTCAGGTTAAAAGATTCTTATTTCATTTTGGATTTGAAAAATGTTATTAATGTTTTGATTATTTTGTCGTCTCTTATTCTCAGAAGATGTTTTAACGTAAAGACTATATCGTTGACATTTTGTGAAATACTATTCATGTATATATATTTTTTATATATATATATATATATATATATATAATGTACATCCGAGCACTAAAATCCATTTTTAAAATTTCGACCGTGTATTTTGAATGAAACCTTTCTTTTTTGTTTCAGAGAAAGTTTTAACTCAGTTAAATTTAACGTTATTGAATAAAAGCGATTTTTACAGTGACGTCGGTGTCAAAGGTATTTTTCGTTTGAATAACTGTAATCACGTACTGAAAGCTTTACAGCGATGCGTCTTATTACAATTATTAATGTACTGCGAGCCCGAATGTGAAAATGCATACTACAGTATGATCGCAACGCATAAGAAAACTTATCAACAGTGGTAAGTTCGATTTTTTGGTGAGACTTTTTAACCGGTTAATATATCGGATAAAATTATTATTTATCGATCTCGGCCAATGAGGACTCTTCTGTAGACACTTCATAATTGGAACTTTACATCACAGAGGTGGTAATTTGTTGTTGTCCATCTCCTGACACTCCTTCTGCACTAGAATTGGTCCTTCTATTAGATGATACATCTTCCGCACTCTCGTCTGTCAGTTCTCGAAGTAACCATCGTTCTGGCTTCTAATTTATATTAATGACTAATATCGATTATTCGTTTTTACTATTGAAATTATTAATTTTCTCCGTTTCGATGTTTTCCCCTTAAATTCGTTTTTCATTATTTTTGTTTTCATGTACCTTCCTTAACTTCAACTATGTAGAGTAGAGCTCGCTTAACTTAAATGTTCTGCCAAATCTGATTTATTTATATGCTTATATTAACAATAAGGAATATCCTATTTAATACGTTTATTAACAGGTTTTCCAGTTTTGTGCTAAGGCTTGCTAAAAGTAGATAATTTTTATAGACTATTTGCTTTTTCATCCTTATTATTTAACAAGTTCGGTGTGTTCTTATAACGTTCCGAATACAGTATATCTATTTATATACGTATACGGTTCGCATAAGAGCTAATCTTAATTACAATGTGAACGTAGAAAAATAAATGAACGAGACCAAGTTATAAGAAGGTGAATATTAATGTTATTAAAAATAATTTGAAAAAATAACGAATAATATACACGTGTACAAGCATATGTACACACAGTCACACATTAAGCCAAAATAAATATACAACTGACACACATGTACACATACACAGTATATATATACAAAAAATAAATATAATTTTGTTCGCAGTTGGAATAAATTATTAAATAACATTACTATTAACGAGGATCTACAGTTCCTGTCTGGAAAACCGAAAGATAAAGAAAAAAATCTGTTAAAAGAAAAATTTGCGGTTAGTATTACCTACATACCCCGGTATATATATATATATTATATGTGTACGTATATATATTTGTGTGTATGTATGTTTTCTGATTAATAATACGATTTCCACGTCACGTATGAAAAATGCGATTAATATTTGTACAATCTGTTTGTCGAGATGGACAATCACAATTGAACTACCGGATAAGATTATTGTATCTAAAATAGTAAAGTATAATAAACGATATCATCAGGTTACTTACATTAGAAATAAGTAAAGTGTAGATATTATGTCATTCACTCTAATTTGTTTTCTATAAAGATACTTGCTTTTAAACCATTATCATATACGAACATAAAAAATAAAGTATAAACATATTATATATATATATATATATATATATATATATATATATATAATAATTATTAAAAAATATAAAAGAAAAAAAATAAACAAAAAATAAAATGTAAAAAAATACTTAATTTAGATATTATTATTATTCTTTATTGTTACACAAATTGAGTTTAGGTTATAAAGCCATTACTACTCATTGTATATACAAATTAAAATAAACTAAAGGTGAATTATAAAATAGAGAAGTAATTAACTAAACTAAGACATATAAGGATAAACATGGATGTGAAAATTACAAAATAATATTAGATTTATATATATAAGAGGCCAGTGCTATTGACGCAGAAGGATTATTTAAGCATAGGAGGTATGCAATAGAGTACGGAGGGAAGATACCTAACTGTAGTAATGTTTTAATTAAGGTTTCTCTGTGTGCACTATATAGACTGCATGAAAAAAATGACACGATTAATGTATGCTGTCGAGCCACAGTCCAACAGGGACTGGCAAGTACTGGAACTAACCAGCCCTATCCGGTGAAGATGGCTGTGCAGCAGATTATGTCCTGACATAATACGAATTAAAATAGAGAAAAACTTACGGATCGGTATTGAATGTGGAGGCTTAATTAGAAAGAAAGATTGTTAGGGTAAACTTGTTTGAATTTGTTTATAAAAATTGTTACGAGTAGCACAGAACATGGAGCTCCAGCGATGAAACAAATCCGGCTAAACATGTGGAGGGAATCGCAGGGATCGGTAGGCCTCTGGAGGCCCCCATTTTGGCTGCCTGATCACAAATTTCATTATCTTTGATCCCGATGTGAGCTGGGATCCATGTAAATTTCACATGGACATTATTTTGTTGTAGATACATTATATTTTCTATTATTGCCAGAATAACTCTATAACTTTTGAAAGATATACAATAATATTGGTAACCTGCATCACTACACTAGCTTATACAATTTCAAGAAATATAGTAACATTTTTTAAAAGAAACTTATAAATTTGGAAGATAAATTTAGTATTAATTATAATATGGAATTAATGAATTGTTTTGAAAAAAGTGAAAATTAATAATAACGATAAACATTGCCATTGTCAAAGTAATAGAACACATTAAGAATAATCCTTTAAATAATAATATACGAAATATTAGAGACCGCGTTAAATAAAAATTATTTTCATTTTAAAAATAAATATGAACAAAATAGTAGTTTAATTATGATATCCCCATTATCAAACGTGCCAGCTGATATTTATGCGAACAAATTGCAGAATAATATTAAAAACGATATATTTAAAAATAATGTTAAATGATGGAACAACAAAATTTATGGAAAGCATACAAAAGAAAAGAACATATGCTGAAATCGAAAAATTAGCCTATGAAAGGAAGTTACTGGATGACAGCCATGTTGTCCACCAACCTAATGGTTGAGGAGATAAAGAAGATGGAAAACTAGTTTTGGTTACTTTATTACAGCGGAAGATTTATCGCATCTGCGTTCAATTTCAATATCGTCAGAGTCGTTCTAATACTTTCAAGATACGGGAAACTTTCAACTGCCTCCATATTTAGTTCGTGTACCAGCGAGTTATATTTTTAATATATATTCGAACTTTTAGTATTAATAGTTTCCTTTTTAAAGATTTGATTTAATTATACGTTTATTGTCCTCGTTGTATATTTATATGTGAATGTATGTATTACAGGGCTTTAATAAAGAAATAGAAGAAATATTTAAGTTGCAAAAAGGTTACTCCATACCAGATTTTGAATTTCGCGAAGGTTTGAAACGCGATAATAAAGAGATAATACTACCAAAATATAATTCTTTTTACGAAAGGTTTGTAGCTTGCGATAATATCATAAGCATAGAAATATGCGTAATTTTTTCTGTGTGTGTGTGTATGTATTTTTAAATGTAAGAACGATCTTAAATTTTCGTATTTACTAAGACAACAAAAAAATAATTAAAAATCACTAAATATTTACGTATAAAAAGAGAACAAAGTTTTTCGGTCATAATCCAGAAAACGTGAAATATATTTTAAAAAAATATTTATTCAGTATTTATTTATTTATTATGCCAATTTGGTTTACACACGGTATTCTTGGAGTACGATATTAAATTTAGCTTATATTATTTCCAATTCGTAGCACCATTAAAACATGGTTAACGAACGACCTACAGTTGGATAAGTTTAAACCGTTTCCATCATTAATAATTAATTCATTATCGATTCTATGACTATTTAACTTATATTTTAATAATATAAGGGCATTCAAACTAGAAATGACAAACTGTATTTGGAACGCTTAGTGCTTAGAATTCACAAATATTTGAGGTAGTCATTTCAAAACTCTCCAGATGTGTATCGAAGCTACCGTAATCAGTTAAGAATTGACTTGTATAAAAATTAATATCATGTTGTAGATTTACATTCAATTTTACATTAAATTCGTGCAGAATAACGAACAAAATAGAAAATGATCTTGAGGAAAGAAGAATATGTGACTCGGTATTCCTGGACATAAGTCAGGCATTCGATAAAGTTTGGCACACGGGATTGTTGCATAAAATCGGGAAAATATTTCCTTATCATTATTGCAAACTATTCGAATCCTACCTAAGCGAAAGGTACTTTCGAGTGAAGTATGACGATGAAGTATCTGAAATACATCCTGCTAATGCGGGAGTACCTCAGGGGAGTGTTTTGGGTCCGTTGCTTTACCTGCTTTATACTGCTGATTTGCCTAAATCTGAAAACGCGCTAGTTGCTACATTTGCTGATGATACGGCCGTTTTATGTTCAAGCAGTTGTCCTAATGAAGCGAATGAAATATTACAGACAAGCGTAAATCTCATCACCTCTTGGTGTGAGAAATGGAAAATTAAAATTAATGAAGCAAAATCGACTCATGTGACATTTACAAACAGAAAAATTACTACAAAAGATATTATTATGAATAAAAACATCGTACCAATTAAAACCGAAGTGAAGTACCTTGGACTACATCTGGATAGCAGGTTAACGTGGCGTAACCATATTGTAACCAAAAGAACAGAACTCAATATGAAAGTAAGGCGAATGTATTGGCTAATAGGAAGAAAATCGAAACTCACCTTAAATAACAAGGTGATACTTTATAAACAGATACTCATGCCAGTATGGTCATATGGATGCCAGTTGTGGGGATGTAGCGCAAAAAGTAATGTAAAAATAATACAAACATTCCAGAATAAAACTCTGAGAACACTTGCAGATGCCCCTTGGTACGTAAGCAACGAGACATTACACCGTGATTTAGCTGTACCATATGTGCAAGATGTCATTAAAAACGCAGCTAAGAAGCATGCTGATAGGTTGGATAAACATACCAACTGGACAGCAATTATCCTACTGGATAATATGGAGGAGATTCGCCGGCTACAACGGACGAAACCACTAGATTTACTCTAGTTAATGGCACACTATGATGAAAAACAGCTATGTGAACACTAACTAGCTACAACATCAATGGATGGGGCTATAAGTGACTAAATTGTAATCACCTATGATAACAACTACTGATAGCCTAGACAGGCTAGGCGTAGATTATAGCAGGGATATTAAAAAAAAAAAAAAAAAAAAAAAAAAAAAATTCATGTAAAATACAATAGTGAGTCATAAACGATAATCTCTACATTTTACACGGTTCTACATAGAGAACCAGCGATCAATTTTCTTGGAGCTTTTAGAATTTCATTCGTAGCAGAAACAATACAAAGCTTATAAAATATATAGCTATTTTTTGTAATATCTAAATTCAGTATTTTCTTACATTTATTTTATTTCTCGTTTTTTCTTTTATATTTTTTGTGTTATTTTTTATGTTCATTTTATGATGGCTTAACAGAGCAAAAAGCTTTGTGTTTTTTTTTGCATAAATATTTAATGATTTTATCTACTTTTTTGTTATTGTTTTAAAATCGCTACATTTTATGCTGTTTAATTTTATTATTATTATTATTTTAAAGATACGTATTCAATTAATCGAAACGGTTAAAGTAATGTAATTTTAATCTTCAAACATAGCACATAAATTACAGAAAAATCGAAATGAATCGATTTGTTATTCGTCCTTAATTATATCGGACAATGAGCTAAGTCCCGAAGTTAATGTACCAAAATTAATTTCAAGAGAAAGGAACAATCTAGCAAATAAGGTCGCTACCCTACTGATGTTAAGTAGTTTGGTTCTCCCTTTACGGTGATGTTTTTAGCAAATTAATCAATCGTCATTCATGTAAATGACAGCTCGGTCGTATATATGTATACACGTATATACGTACATATATGTTTGCGTCTCTGTGTGACGTACTAATACATTTGTTGTTTACAATATCATGTACGCAATAACTGATTACCAATTACAGTATAGTCGTTTATATATATATATATATATAAAAACGCTGAACTTAAAGTTACTCGCGCATAAATATACCGATTTATATAAACTATTTGAGAGGTTCGAAGAAAAAGTTACATGTATTATACGTTTGTAATTGCAAAAACCTTAGTTTCTAAACATATTTGGAATATACGAACATATTTTTAAGAAAGCTTTCACATGAGTAAGATCTATTAGTACATACTCACGCCTATAATTGGTCACCGAAGCATGAAATCGCGCGAGAAATGATTCTATATATTTTTCTTATCTGGGCACTCAGTACGGTTTTTTTTTTAATACAAAATGGGCCAGCATTAAAATAACAAGTTATATGTAACGTAGGTGCGCGCGCGTATGATACGAAAATGAAAAATTGTATGGTCAGTTAAGTGTTCTAGTGTGTGTGTATGTGTGTATAAAATTATAAGCCGATTATTTTATGAATCATTTTCCTTCATTGGAATTTGTCTTTTGCCAACCTGCTACCTGCTGTTAGTGTCCTCATTTTTGGTTGCAATGTAATATTTGATCTGATCATTTTCGATGTAGACTTCTTCTATATCTTTTGCCGGGCAGTCTGGCTTCCAATATTAGTTTTTCTAGATGAGGATTTTTTGGTGGGGGCTATGACCTAAGTAGAGTAAAATTTTTAGTTGTATTCTCGCTTATCTTTTTTCCGCTAATACCGTAATAATTCGAAGGCTTGTATTTTATTTTCATCGTTTCTATTAACAGACTGTGATTCGCAACCATATGTTTTGCAGCAGCGAAGTGTTTATGCCTAGAATAGAGACGTTTAGTACATGCAAAGCATTTATATGACGATGTGTCGCTTAAAGTCTACTAACTAAAATAGATAAATTACACGAACTGGTTTGAATAGGGCCATCAAGTATTCTGTAAGACGTTGTAGTTGACGTTAAAAGAACTCGACGAACGTAAGTTAAAAAAAAAAAAAACATGTATGTATATAATATGACGTTTGAAATTATTCAGAGGAGAAATAGGCAAATGGAGCAGAACTTCCGTGGAAGATACCGAAAACGTATAATAGAACGCATGCGAGTAGATGCGCAGCACTGTAGAAATGACTGATAGATGTAACTGTGGAGCAATAAGATGTACGTATCTGCCTGATACAGTAAATTGCGCAAGGTTAGAAGATGTGTATTAGTTAAAAAATAAACAACAAAAAAGGAGTTAAAATTATTCAAATTTTTTAATGAAAAAAAACTTTTCGGATGATAAACCATAATCAAGCGAATAATAAAATATATATATATAAATCTATACAATTTATAAAAATATAAAAAAAATACTATTTACATATAAAATTTACAAAAATTATCAAAGTGATAAAGCAGTATTTGTGAAATAATCTGATAGTGATATTAACTTTGCTGTGACTACTAACAGTCGAAGAGATTTGTGATTTTTCACAAAGAAATAATTTTAGCTGTTTTAACTTCTTTTTTATTGTTTATGTTTTTTTTTTAAAAAATCATCCCATTCCAAACATTTCAAATCATGAAATCTGCTTATTAGTTGACTGCGTTTTACATCGACACGATGAGAATATTACTTTTTATTTTATTTTTTTTACATGCACCTGTTTTTCTTTAAAGCAATAAGCACGTTGACTGTTCGTGAAATGTATTAATGTGGGTAAAGAAGAGCATTTACTCTGGCATGATTGAAGTTTTTTTTTTTTAAATTAGTGCATTCTTGCACTGTCTACGCGTAAGGCGTCTTGCTAGATTATCCAGTAGAATGAGATTGTACAGCTGTGTTACATGCGGATTGACACGATCTTTACATTTGTTGTTAAATCTGCTGTATTTCATTTTGTGAGATTCTTCAACAGTTTGTACATGCAGATCTTTGTGTAATGTATCATTACTTACGTAGTGCGGAGCGTTATAATTCGAAGTGCTTTCGATTGGAATTGTTGGATTTTCCGGGTGTTACTTTTCACAGATGAGCCCGATAGTTCTATGCCATATGTCCAAATCGGTGCTATTATCACGTTGTAAATTAAGAGCTTATTTTTTAGCGACATTTTAGAGTTTCTACCAATTAGGTAATAAAGTTTATTTAGTTGAGTAATTTAACTTCTTTTTAACATTCGTAATATGAGATGACCAGATTAGCCTTTGGTCTAACATTATGTCTAGGTATTTCACAGTCTGCTGCTGTTTTATGACACTCCCTTTGAACTGTAATGCTGGGCAGATTTGTTTGTTTAATGTAAATGTTACATGTATCGATTTACTCGGATTGATTTTAATTCGCCATTTTGTGGACCATTTACCGAGAATTCGTAAAGGAAATTTTGTTAGTTATGATGCTAATCTAGGATTTGTGTTTCGGGCGATGATTGCTATATCATCTGCATATGTCGATATGCTTGAATATCCACATGTATGTCAGCTGTATATATTGAATATAACAGGGGACTAAAACGAATATCTGAAAATGTGATAATAGTTAAAACGCATAAATAAAAATAAATCATAATAGGAAAAGTGTACAATAAACTCGCTTCGAAGCTTACGATGAATACAGACAAAATTATAATAACACGTACGTGATTTGAAAATAAATATTGGAATACCTTAGCGACTATATAATTTTACGAATAATGACAGTTGCACGCGTTGTATGAGTATAATTATACGTTTATCACGACTATTTTTTTCCACTGCATACGTGATATTGCAGTTATTAGTTCATTGCTATGTATACTGTAGTTTTGAAATAATTTGTTTCACATTAGATACGGATCAGTACCATTCGCGAAGAACCACGATAAATACGTAAAATATACACCGGAACAAGTATCGTCCATTTTGGATAGATTTTTCGATATCGCCGCGTAATGTACAATTTCGAACCTATTTATACTATATATATATATAAAATTATTATTATTATTATTGTTTTTAAATGAAATATACATTTTAAACAAAATCACATATAACATTCTTTATACTTCTAACATATTCCGCTTATAATTATTGCGGTATATTTCGACATAATTTTTAATATATTAATTAATATATTAATATTTTAATGTATATCGGAAGACATTGGTAACCCGAAAAGATTCAAATCGATCATTCTCAACAGAATACTACGATTTTTTGGTCACGTAGTTAGAGCCGAAAATATGGAGGCGCTGTTCGTTCAAGGTGTAGTGGCTGGTAGAAGAGAACGCGGTCGTGTACCTCTTCGATGGTCACGATTTGCTGGACAACTGGCTGTACTTTCCACGATTGTGTAAATATCGCGCGCGACCGTGTTTGTTGGCGCAGCCTGGTCAGCGGTGTGACAGATCATGGTCGTGATACCCCTGCATGGTCTGACACGACGCGCTGATGATATACTATCAACAATTTGCATGTTCTCTAACAAGCTTAATAATATTAAGAATATACGTCGGTTACAAGAAAGTTCTTAATAAAAAATGTTCGTTCCAATTGTCGCTACAAAACTAAACTAAAACTATCCTTAAAATCCATCATCCCTTATATCACAAATGGTTGTTGAAACCGGTGCGATTTTTCGAGTAAAGTGTTATGATATTTGTTGGAGATTTGCGCGTTTGACTAAGTCGCTTACGGAGATTTTAACGCGTATATATACTTACCCCTAAACAGTATTCGGACTTTTTTTTTATGTAGAACGTTATAAAAAAAAAAAACCTAGGCCTAAATCGAAAATCTGTCCCGTGAGAATTTTCTAAATGCTCTAACTATCATTTTATGTCATAAATATCATCCCTCAACCCAGGTCTCGGAAAGATTTAGAGGGAGGTTGAAATTTTTGTAAATTATCACTTTTTTCAACTTTTTTAAATAGCCGTCTAATTATTCGTCCGACCGTCTAAAGGTATTCGACTTTTTTTTTATCTTATCCTGTAGTGAAAAATTTTAATTATATATACCGAGTCTCTATATAGAATAGTAGCGATCGGCAAGAAGTTGACCTATTAGGGGGTGTCGCGGGAAAAGCGCAAAATTTTCGCAAATTTCCAACGTCCATTTCGCTACTTTAGATGCGATTTAGCGAAAAATCGCCTTCTCTGAGGAAATCAAGACTATTTCGTTTTAAACGACGTAACACTCAATCGTCTATATAGAACGATATTGCCTGCAGCCGTGACCAAAATTTGCAACTCGCGATGTCTTTAAAAATGCTTAAACTCGTCTATGTCTTAAAAACCGTTTCCCTATCGTCATTATCGCGTTCGACGTTATTACCTTTTTTTTTTTTTTTACTAACGTACCATTGCCATTCGCTCGACCTTTACCCGTACCCTGCCCAACGTATTGGACTGGCTGTAGGGAATTCCTAAGTGCGATAGATGTCGATTTTTTATATTCGTACTTCCGCAACTTATAGTTCTGTTCATATTAATCTTACAATGTTATCGTACGTAATCTTTTTTAAAACGCGGATCAACGACGTTGAGAGCTTCCAGTTCCGATCAAGGGGCGCGAAGAAATCGAAGTTTGAAGACTTGCAATTTACAAAATTCCTATTTAGATCTATTAAACGAGCTTTAAAGACGCTTTCCTAATTATTTTTAAGCGTTGAGCGATATAACCATTTTTACTCTACTATATATTAGCTTTGAAGTTTATGAAAAGCCCATTCGACATAAAGTACCGCCTTTAAAAAAGTTCAAAATTCCTCGGTACCCAAATTTTCTTAAAAGTTTCTTAATTCCAGCGCCTATAGCTCCTTTTCTATTAAAACTATGCAAATAACGTACATAACCTTTTTTAAAGTACACTTTAAGAGCTTTCATTCGATATATAAACCTTCCATTTCGGATAAAAGGTCGGTTTTAAGGTATTAACGGGGTTCAGAAATGGTCGCGCCTAAAATTTTTTTTTTCAAACCCCGATTAATAATCGGCTAGTTATTCGATCGTAACAAAAATCGATATTTCCTTGTGAAAATATTTTTAAATTAACATACAAATCGAATCCGGGCGGTAATGGAGCAGGGGGACTTTTTGAAAACTTTAAACTTTCACTTTTTCGAAAATTCATCCTATAGTGATTAAACTCTATGCTATGGCCTATCTAAAGTGTATGTTGACTATTTTATACCCGCCGAATAGTAGAGGTAGCAAGTAGGGGCAATCTACAACTTTGATCGAGAGTTACCAGGGCTGTACGAACTTTCAAGTCTTCTAACGTGTGTAACTATATAGAATCTATTGTATAAAGCGAAAAAACTGCAAAAAGACGCCAAGTGAAAAATATATATTTATTCTAGAAATAGAAAATAATTTATTCCGTTTGCGCGTACAACATGAATTCAGAGACAAGAATCAATATTTTTCTTATACACTATGTGGCCAAGACGGGGGAAAGTGTCCTTTTAAAATAAATCGTTTAGTATTTCATATTTAACATCATGCAATGTTATAAATTTATGAATATTGTAGACTTTATATCAATCTAATGTACAATTAACTTGATAAATTTATCTAATTGTAGATTTTATGTTAATCAAAGATTAACTTGAATTAAAATGTTGAAGAGTGCAGATAAATCGAATGAAATCAAAATACCGAGTACCAAACGATTTATTTTTAAATGCCCTGCATGGTCACCTAGTTAGTGTTTAAAAAAATACTGATTTTCGTGTTCTTGATCCGGAATGGCAATAATATTACACAAGAGTAAGTGATAAACGAACAAACTTCTTATTTAATGTTCTCTTGGTGTGCCTACTTTTCTGTGTGCGTCTGCATGATCCCGGAAGGCAATAATATTATGCATGATCTTGGATATATCAGAAATACACGATAAAGCTGGGATGGCAGTAAATATCATTAATACACGATAAAGAAAAGTTGCGTCATTGTCGATGATCTGGGATGGCAAGGATAATCGATAAATAAAAGCGTGTTCATTTTAAATTCGCTTTTATTATTTCGAACGTCTACATGATCCAGGGTGGCAATAATATATAAGTGTATATGCGAGATAAATCATACAATACCAGATGTGGCACGAAATTAAATAAAGAGATTAAATAAAAGTAGGCACAAAAATCAAAATTAGGCACAACAAAAATCAAAATTAGGCACATGTTAGAGATTAAATAAAAGGGATAAAAGTCGGGCTACATGGTGTTTTGCATCGTTTTATTATGCGCCCGCATTGTTTGAGATGTTACACAAATATCATTAAGTAGACACAATGTTCCTAATAATTATTAATTAACTTCGTTAAAATTCGTTTAATTGAAAATTTAAGTATAATCATTGTTTAAAACGTTTGTCATTTTATCTTAATTACGAATAGTATTACATTATTAATAGTCTGTTTAGTACATATTTTATTTTATATATATAGTGTGTGAAATGAAACGGTCCCAACAAACTGTCTCGTACATTTTTTTTCTCTTAACACGAAAAGATTTCGCTTTCGGAAGCGAAAAGTGTGCGCAATTGTTTAGATGCACATTCCAAACGAATAATAACAAAATAGATGATATCGAACAACTTGTTTAGAATTTGATGTTACAAGATACAATCCAAATACATATATCACAGATTATTTTCCAAAAAATTAATAAATGGTTTATATTTGTTTTTTAACAAATTGAAAATTTTGTTGTATTAAATTTCATGTTGTTTTATTGATTTTTTTTTTTTGAAAAGTTTTGGAATGTAATGATTTTTTTATAAATAAACAAAAAAAAAAAGTAGTTAAAATCACTAACAAATTGTTGTTCTTTATGAACAATCAAAAAGCTTTTATATCGCGTTATTATTTTGTATAAATTTTATATTGTTGTATGTTTTTATTTATTTTTATTTTACTTGCTTTGTGCTATTGTTGCGTATAAATTTTATAGCGCTGATTGTCGATCGTGTTGTTTACCGCATTCAAATGTTTTAATTGTGTATGCAAGTAGTAGTTTTTAGATTTTAGATTTATATAAATTTCTATATATTTTTATAAATTATTTTTTATATTCCCTCGATAATGGCTTAACAGATGGAAAACTGCGTGATCGCTCGTAAAGATAAAATATTTTTTAGTGATTTTACCTACTTTTTTATTGTTTATAATTTAATAAAATGCGTGCACAACCCACATCTATTGTATATAACTATAATAAACGTAATTTTATTGGGTATTTTTAAATGTCGTTTAACACGAAACAATTTTTTAGTCCCCCTACATTTCGTGTTAAACAATTTTCACCGTATATAAAATTACTCGAAAAACTGAATTTCTGAATGAAGAATTTAACGATTTTGAGACATTTTTATTTAATTACTTATTTATTTTCTCTATTTGTACACAACGTCGGTGTCCTTCATAAAATTCATTATTTCCCGCAATACGATATTGTAAAAAATTTGGTTTTTAAACGATTCATTTTGATATTCAATTTTTTAATCAAAAGAACAATATTTCCCTCCTTTATTAATTTTTTTTTATTTATTTTTTTTGTTTAGGGTCTTATAATTTCCAAATATCGGGTAACAGTCGGTTTGGTGGCTTTATAAATTGTAAAAGACGAAGAAATTCTAAACCCACGCCTCGAAGACATCTAAACTCGAAATATATATATATATATATATATATATATATGAGAAACAACATTAATTAACATAGTATTAAAACAAAATCGTGGTCAGAAATAAAGTAGAAAGCATATGACAGGCTTTCATCGAAGCGATTGTTGTGCTGCATGGGCGAAACTAGCCTATGGGCTGAAACATGATCATGATGGTGATATATAGTATATCGCAGCTGTATACACACGTATACGATTATATCGAAGTCTGTATATGATTGCCCAAATTTTAAGTCTATATACTTGGCTTCGTTATTTTTTTTTCTTATTTTAACTCTTTTTTTGCTTTTCCGTGTTGTATCGAATATATTATTATCTGTGGTTAACGTCGGTCGAATGGGACCAACCGATTTTAATTTAGGGCTTTTGAACTAGTTTCTTTCTTAAATCGTTTCCGTTGGTTCGTGCGTTTGTTTATCAACTTGTATATATATATATATATATATATATATATATATATATATATATATATATATATATATAAAGACAAAAACCGATTGCTATAATGCAAAAAATAATAATAGTAATAAATAAATAAATATATATATACTAATACAACATGTTTACAAAAACATACACACATAAATAAGAATAGGGTTTCTCGTAATATTCCCTTAAATCTTCCTTTAAAAACCCTAACCATTTACATCCGTTCATACCTATTCACTCCCTCTTTCTTTCTATTTTAACAGAGCAGCTAATAATCCAACGGCTACTGCATGGCTTACGACGTTTTTTAACGATGTCTTGGAAACGAATGTACTGCCGTAAATATGGAGAGAAGCACAGGTAATCGCATTGCCAAAACCGGGGAAAGATTTATCTGACCCAAAAAGCTTTCGACCCACATCATTACTATGTCGCACATATAAACTGTTTGAGAGACTAATACTCGGTAGGAATGTTAATAGTGAACTCAAAATTATTCAATGAACAAGTTGGTTTTAGACCGAGTCGATCCTGCAGTGGCCAAATTCTAAACCTTGTATAGCACATTGAGAATGGATATGAAATCGGTGTCATTATCGGAACAGTGTTTATAGATCTAACAGCTGCATATGATACTGTAAATCATTAAAAGATGGATTACTTAAAGACTACTCGGCAACGAGAGAATTATATCGACAATGGTGGAGAATCGTAGATTTTATGTTTTGCTGGATGCGAAAAATAGCAGATGAAGACGACAGAATAATAGTCTACCTTAAGGAAGTGTGCTGGCACCGATGTTATTTAGCATATACACAAAGGACACAAAACACTTCCTATATGCAGACGACCTGGTTATTAAAGGGAAAACTTTCAAAGATGTAGAAAAAAAAAATCGCAACTACTGTACAGATGATGTCGGAGTACTATACTGAAAATAATCTGAAACCAAATCCAAAGAAAACCCAAGTAACAGCTTTCCACCATAGAAACAGCGAAGCAAAAAGAACCCTTCAGATACAGTGAGAAGGAGAAAATTTGGAGAGTGTTTCACGACTAAGTATCTTGGAGTTACGCTTGATAGAGCGTTAATCTGGAAACATCACTGTATGAATGTAAAGCAGAAGATTAGCTTTAGAAACTCTATTTCGAGGAAACTATGCGGAAATACCTGGGGTGCAAAACCACATACATTGCGCGTATATGTTCTGGCTCTTTGTTTCGCAGCGGCGGAGTATGCATGTCCGGCATGGAATCGTTCAGCACACATTAAGCACGTAGATACCACGCTTAATGAATCATGCAGGATAATAACGCTTGAAACCTATTAAAACATATCAATTATACGAACTGGCTGAAATAGCTCCATCAGGCATCCGACGAGATGTCGCAGCTAACGTTGAAAGAACTAGACAAATGGAAGAAGAAAAACATCCTATGTATGAGCAGAAGCCTATAGACTGTCGTTTGAAATGTCGGAAAAGTTTTATGAAATGCTCAAAAAAGCTACAGAGAACACCGACAGAAGAAAAACTATATAAATGGCGGATGAAGATTAGTGCCGCTGATAAAAATCTACAAAAGAATCTACCAAATGGAGCATAACTCTCATGGGAAATGTGGAAAACGCTTAACAGAATCAGAACAAACATGGGTAGATGTAATACTAACCTCCGGAAATGGGGCTACTCGGATGTCACTGATAAATGTGAAGATACAGAATCACCTTCGGAATCGTCCTGCATGTCCGGCAAGTTGCGATGAGACAAATTTACATTTAGCAAATTAAAAGACTCAAAGAGTGGCCGCTTATTGGTGTGGGAAAATATGATTGCATCTGACACGACGAAGAAGACTCTCTCTTTCTTACACACATGTACATTGCACGCATATATTCTAATATTCGTGTACCTATATATATAATATATAAACACATGTAGGCTCACACTGTACTTTAACCACACACACACACACACTTATCCTGTCACATGTACGTATTCGTCATTGAAATGTTACAAAAGAAAACAATGAAAAAAGTGAACATCGTAGGATTTGTCCCTTTTCGCCTGCAACACGTGATTCTTTAAAGAAACTGAAACTATTTAAAGTTATATCGAGTACGTTAGTTATTAAAGACATACGCTAACAAACACTTTCGTCGGCGTTTGTAATTTTTAACCGATTCATTTACTACACGAGGTAGCGAATTAAATAGCGTGGCTTCTGCATATATATAGCTTGTAATCTGTAATGGAATTTATTGAATTTTGGAATTTTTCCTTTCTCATCAGCTGATAATCTTGTTATACCGGGTGAATATTTATATCAAATCTTTGACGATTTTCGCTTACAGAACATAAAAGTACAACTTCGTACGATTGTCTCACATTTAAATGGGAATCTTTATCGTTCTTATCTTTGTCAAATTTGATTGATTTAAATAACGCGTTTTGTAAGATTGTTAAAGGCCGAATATGATAATTCCCTACACCACCCCAATGCACCATACCATATGTGTATGTGTACGTGTTATTGAAAATTGACAACGAGATAACACAGACGATACCGCAAATTGAATTTAATGCAATGTTCAGAGAGCTCGGTAAGACATTCATATGTGGTAGAGACTACAATGCTAAGTCCGCCAAATGGAGATCAAGAATAACTAACGAACCAAAACGAAGACTTTTTCGCTCTCTTTGTGACAACTTTCTCGATATCTTCACTCCAATATCTCCAACATACTGGCCAAACCACTCCGACAGATTACCGATATATTACATTGTTTGGTAATACGTGGATTGCATCAGTATAAACACAAACAATACAATACTATAATCGATCTCCCCTCTGACCATGTTCCAGCGTTAGAAATTTTGGATGTCAACGCTAAACCATCCTATAAACAACAACATCTCAGCAACAAACACACAGACTGGAACCCGTTTTCTAGTATAGTTGAAAATAACATAAATTTGAAAACTAGATTAAAGTGTGAAGATGTTATTGCCTTGGTGGTACAGAGTCTATTACAGGTTATCCAAAACGCGTGTAGAAGTTCAGACAAGTGACCAAAAACAACAGGAAACCTTTACATTCCCATAAAAATAGGAAAGCTAATAAAAGGAACACGTTCTGTTAGGAAGAATGGCAACGTAATCGTTTTCCATCTTTCGATTTGTACTACCAAGTACAAAGTAAACTAAAAAAGGAATTAATGTCTATAAAAGTGACTTGCTCGATTATCAACTGCAGTCGCTGGATGAAAACAGCTGAACCATTTAATATAAAATTAAGTTATTTACAAGTTTTATATAATTAAGAACCACTTAATAATCATTAAGTTTCCCGGACGGAATTCAAATGTACGGTTTCTCCTATTATATTTCTCTGTGCATATATATATATATATATATATATATATATCATCATCATCATCATCATCATCATAGTTTCTTCCCCTTAGTCAGGAGATTGCATATATTCATATTATTCGGTTTCTCGAGAGAGAAATTGTCTCTTGTAAGTTCTGTGTGTTCGGTTATCATTAGTTGCAGCCGTCTTCTTCCTTTTATTGATTTTCCAGTAATTTTTCCTTGCATTGCTACCATGGTGATTCCATCCTCTCGAATTTTATGTGACAGGTATTTCAGTTTTCCATTTTTAATATCCTCCAGTAACCTTCTTTTTTCTTCTGCTGTTGCCAATTCTGTACACGATATCTTCATCAGCCTTCTATAGCTCCACATTTCAAAAGGGTTTATTTTTTATTCGCAGTCTGTTCCCATTGTCCACGTTTCGGAGGCGTATTTTAGCACACTCCAGACGTAACATCTCATTATTTTTTCCTTAGATTTAGGCTCATGCTTTGGTTTCCAAGCACCTTTTTCAGATTGTTAAATGATATTTTTGCCGTGGCAATTCTTGTTCATCTCTCTTTGCGATCTCTTCCAACTCTATTTATTTTCACTGCCATTCACTGCCAAGTACTTAAATTCATCTACATTTTCTACTTCTTGATCACCGATTTCATCTTGACCTTTTTACTACTGTTTCTTGAAATTTCCATCACCTTTTTTTTTTTTTTTTTGGCGTTAACATCGTATTTTTCGCCTGTATTATTTAATCTATTCATCATTTTCTATCCTTGTGTCCCAGATTCCACTATAAGAACTTTATGATCTGCGTAGCTTATTTAAAACCCATTTCTTCAATTCCAGTTTCTTTTTCAATTTCCTCCGCATATGCGTTAAACGATCTATATTTTGCAGTTATTTTTTGAGTCCATATTGGATGGGGCTGTACCAGCAGGTCTTCTAGAGCAAAGATCCAAGCTAGACAAAGCATAATACTAAGATATAAACTAATTTTCTACTGACTTCAACCCATAAGCTGGCTAACAGGATGATCTTGTTAGTAAGATACACTTTACTAAATTTGATACTTATTTAACTTCAATGAGTTAAGATCGTATCTTTATAAAAAAAAAATTTTTTTTAGTAGTTTATGCCAATCTTTATGTTTACACATTGATTCCAATATAAATGTCTTATTATGCCCAAATCCTTATCGTCTGTTATATTTCTGTAGTATTTCGACTATTTTACTATGATTAACACGATCGAATGTTTTTACATTCCGATGTGTTATTCTTGGGACCTAGGCACTACATATGCAAAATATATATTCCATACGCATTGTAAACACACTCTTTATACATATTAAAATATACGTTTATAGTAAGTACTCGAATATAAATGTGAGTAAATACTACTGCTTGAAGTGTACGTGATATAGATGACATAATCGTCTATAAAGTTTGTATAGTTAATTATTAAATTGATAAATATTTTTTTATTAAAATAGACAGCAAGGTGATGGATAAATTGGATCGGATTTACCCAGCAAATAAACAAAATTAAGTCAGTGTTTAAATACTTATGATAAAACTGATATGTATAAAAATTAGCGTTTTTAAAACAAAATCATCTGAAAGAGGAATAGATCATTTATATGTAACATAAGATGAAGTGGTTATTAGAATTATTATAATAACAAATTCCCGACAATACGAAATATATTAAATGAACCTGCGTGTTAAGAAATATAACCGTTTTTTTTTAAACGAATTTTTTACAGAATTTGTCTACGAAATAATTACTTTCAAAATCGATATAACTCCTGAATTTTCGATATTGTCAATTATTTGATTGCGCTGCTTATCCACAACCTATTACCGAGAGTAAAAATAACACAAAATGGTCGATTAATTTTATGTTAGATGCTGCAGGAAAAGAGACAATTTTTTTGTTAACTTCTTCTATAGCGTAATACTGATGATTTGATGAAAAATTAGTGCGGCGTTTAGTTCGATGTGATCTTTTTTGTGTGTTAGCTGTTCAGCCACGCTGGAGCTGCGTACTCAGCCGCTAAGTAAACCAACGCTACAACTGAAGTCGGTAGAGTGGTTGCTTATCGTAATTATGAAAAGGGTAAATTGTGATCATGCGAGTAATATGTCTTATTCAGAAATTAGATTTTAATTACACTAAAAATTTGAATTAAATGTCAATAATATTTATTTTATCGTTATTTATAAATAATACAGCGCTCGTGCAATGATGCACATAGCCGGTAATTAATCGATATTTACATACTTTATGTCTTTTATATATACGCTTGTAATGGAAGTGTAATTTTTCATTTAAAACTAATTTTTATGGATAGCTAAGTTGGTTAGAGGTGGTTTAATCAAAAGAAGTTTTAGACGTTACAAGTACCAATACACTATGAGACTATATATATATACACTCTTCTTCTTTCGTTATCCGTATCCGGATGCTGTGGTATATAATGAAAGCTACTAGACGTTGCCACTTGCTTCAATCCTCCGTTAGATTCATGATTTATAAATCAGATTTACCCATTTTAACGATTTGAACGATTGAACGATATAATGGACATCGGTCCAACTTTCTTCGTTTTTCCATTGATCTTTCGCTGCAGGATCAGTTTCTCCAGATAGTTTGCACGTATTGTATGTTCGAAAAATCATAGCGTACGTCTTTTAATAGTTGGTCACAACCGATGCCTGGATTCGATTGTTATATGTACACGATAGTACAAAAGATATTCGTTCGAACTGTGTTCTCTTTCACAATGAGATCCGCTCGAGTAAAGTAAAAAACGAAAGCAAAAACAGGTGTAATACGATTAGTCGTACGATGATATATATATATATATATATACATACATACATACATACATATATATATATATATATATATATATATATATATATATACATATATATATATATATATATATATATATATATATATATATATATACATATATATATATATATATATATATATATATATATATATATATATATATACATACATACATACATACATATATATATATATATATATATAGAGAGAGAGAGAGAGAGAGAGAGAGAGAGAGAGAGAGTGCTTATGACTGTGAAATATTACCCTGTATAAACGAAGCTCTACCAAAAATGACTTATAATGAAATCGGAGCGTTATAATTTACTTTAAATACGAATGAGTTTCAAAAACTTATTCATATTTTTGAATTTTATAATTTAAATTTTTTCAAAATTTTTTCGAGGAAAGGCTGCCAGTTTTCTAATACCCCCTAGAGTTGAGTTCAAAATGTGCCGTTTTTGAAAGGACCTACGCAGGATTAACGTTTCAACGCGAACGGGAAAATGGATTGAACAAAAGGTTCTCCTCGATTCACATAATCCACATTTATTCACGATGAAATTTCGAGGGGAGGGTCTAAAATTGAATAATCTCAACGACCGAGACGTGAATATATAGACATATTACTAACATACACACATATACATATATTATATATATATCTACAGCGTGTACATATAATTATTCTGGTGTAATTGTAGTAGTTCCGTGTGAGGGTACTGGCATAGACATTTTTTGGAACGTACATTAAGACATTTGCAAAGGTTGGTTCGTACGTATCGGATGAGGTACAGTTTCAAGGATCGTAACTAAAATTAAGAAGCTTTGTTTAATTTTCTACATTCAAACAAACGGTAACGAAAATAACTTTATTCGTCGGAATAAAACGACTGTTTTTCGATTAATATGTACCAAACGATAAAATACGAATTAACGCGAATTATAGTAATAATAATAATAATAATAAGGACAATAATCCTTTAATTAGCATTTTATTATCTCATTGCGAAATTCGGAGAATTATTAAAATACAATTATAATGTTAATACAATACGTCTCTAAGTGCAACGTGTCGTGAATAACTGAATATTAAAAAACACGTTACGTTTGAAATAAATTATTAATTTTCGATGAAGCCGAAAAAAAAAAAAAAAGTTAATAAAACCAAATTTGTACTACGAAAAATACATTAGGAAAACTATCATATAAATAACGATCGCTCGTAAATGTGTAAAAAAAAATAAGACAAAGTTACTTTGCATGAATACAATTTATGCTGTTAATAATCACGATAACATTTATGTATATTATTTCATTTGATTTATTTTATTTTATTTATTTATTTCAAATTACACTTCTATTACAAGTGTATATATAAAACACATAAAGTATGCAAATATCGGTAATTACAAGCTATGTGCATCATTGCGCGAACGCTGTATTATTTATAAATAACGATAAAATAAATATTATTGACATTCAATTCGTATTTTTAATATAATTGAAATCGGATTTCTTATCTTAAATTATTTGTATAACGATTAATGACAAGTTAAAAAATAATTGACCTAAACATAAAATGAATATTTTTTGCGCTCACCAATCTCTCCTTCTGACGCCTGCACATCTCCAAAGTAATCCGAAGTAATTTTAAAAGTTGCAGGAATTTATTTAAATAACACTTGCATATCATTCCTTCCTGCACCTGCACATCTTTAAAGTAATCTGAAGTAAGTTTAAAATGTGCAGAGATTTATTTTCATGCATCTCCTAACACCTGCAAACCGTCTATTTTTGACACCTGTACATCTCCTGAAGTAATATTGAGTATTCTCAAAATTTGAGGCATTTAAAAATAAATATTTTAAAACTTCTCCTGACGCCTTAAAATCTCCTCTTCCGACACTTGCAAATCAGTAGAGTAATCCAAAATATCAGTTTAAAATTTCCAGGCTCTTATTTTAATTCCTCCCTTAATGTAAAGACGCTGATTGTGGTGTTATTCACCATAAGAAGACAAAGGAAGCTTTGATGTATATATATACATAAAGCATATGATGTATATAATACATGTCTATATAGTATACATACATTTCGATATATATATATATACATAAAATGTATTATATATATATATATCTAGAACATACAGTATCCATATATAGATGTATAGTGTATATATATATATACACATAACGGGGGGAGTTTCTGTCCGTTCACATCCTAATAGCACTTATAAGGATATATTTAACATTGACGGTGAAGCTGCATCTTTTTATGGCAGTGCATCACACTGAGCGACATTTCCCAATCATATTCTTTTTTGCTGTTTATGATGTTTCTTTAATCTCTTTACCTCAAGGCATTACTCGAGTGATTATGATGCGATAATCGATTACAGAATAATAATGTTATCATTGGAATCACACACCTGGTTATTCTTAGTTCAGAGGTCCGTTTGCTGTTGATGGGTAACACAAACTTCTCGGTATTATACTTATTAACAACAATATCAGGGCAATCATTTCGTAAATTCAAAATATGTTATTTTACAAAATGCTTAGGAGAGGAAAATATTTATTTTTAAGTACCTGCAAATTTTGAGAATATTCAATATTACTTCAGTAGATGTACAAGTGTTGGAATGGAAGATTTGAAGGCGTTGAGGGAAGAATTAAAAGCCTGGAAATTTTAAACTTACTTCAGATTACACTAGTGATGTGCAAGTGTCGGAAGGGGAGATTTAAAGGCATTAGGAGAAGTTTTAAAATATTTATTTTTAAACACATCAAATTTTGAGAATACTCAATATTACTTCAGGAGATGTGCAGGTGTCAAAATAGATGGTTTGCAGGTGTTAGGAGATGCATGAAAATAAATCCCTGCAAATTTTAAACTTACTTCAGATTACTTTGGAGATGTGCAAGTGTTGGAAGGAGAGATTGGCGGGCATAAAAAATATTCATTTTATGTTTAAGTCAATTATTCTTTAAATTGTCATTAATCGTATTACAAATAATTTAAGATAAGAAATTCGATTTCAATTATATTAAAAATACGAATTGAATGTCAATAATATTTATTTTATCGTTATTTATAAATAATACAGCGTTCGCGCAATGATGCATATAGCTTGTAATTACCGATATTTGCATACTTTATGTGTTTTATATATACACTTGTAATAGAAGTGTAATTTGAAATAAATAAATAAAATAAAATAAATCATATGAAATAAGTTTAATATATACATAAATGTTATAAAAATTGCACATGTACAAAACCAACCTGGAAGTTTGCTTTCGGTCCAGTGAGTAGGAAAATGCAAATAATATCTAATAAGGGAATATCTGTCGCGCAATCTTCTTCACATGATTGAAAAAAATGATCAGTGTGCCATGCAATGATAAGAAAAAAAAACAGAGTCCGACATAGGATTAAATAAGGATAATTATATATATATATATATATATATATAATGATCATTTTAGTGCAGTCCTAAGACTAGTCCAACGCCATGACAATAGTTCTCCAACATTCCCGGTTTTCTGAATTTTTTTTTTTTTAATTCGGTGTAATTTTTTAACCCGGTCTCTTCTAGTAAAGTGATTACAAACGTATTTCTCGGTCTTTCACGGATTCTTTTCCCTTGGATTTTTTATCTTCAAACATATCTCGCAGTAATCCGCCATGTCGAAGTACATGACCAATCCGTGTTATCCTTGTTTTCCTTATTCGATTGATTAAGGACCTTTTCTCTTCAATTTGCTGGAGTACCTGTTTATTTTTTACTTTTTCTACCCAGATTATCCGCTCCATTTTCTTCCAAGCCCACATTTCGAACGCTTGTAATTTTTCAATATTCCGTTTATTCAACGTCCAGGTTTCAGCACCATAGAGGGCTACGGATCACACATACATCTTCAATATCCGTTTTCGAAGATTCAGCGGTATTGAAATTTGTATTAATATACATTGCTTCTCATGAAATGCGTATACTCCAATCCGATGGCTAATTTCATCATCACAGTACAGATCTTCCGTTATAATCTGGCCGAGATATTAAACTTCTGTACTTTTTCAATATTTTTTCCACCAATTTTTATAAGAAATGATCGTAGTTTTCCAATCTTTATTTAATTTTGTTTTATTTGCATTGATTTCAATACCAAATACCTTGCATACTTTATTTAAACGGTTTATCATCTTTTGGAGCATATGAGGAGATCCTGCTAATATCACCTGGTCATCCGCAAATTTTATTGTTTTTAATTTTTCTCCTTCTATGTTTATTCCATAGTTTGTGTGTTCCAACGCTTCATTAACTATTAACTCTAAGTACACGTTGAAAAGATATGGTGACAACAAACATCCTTGCCTCACTCCTTTATTTACATTTGATGGGTCTGATAAATCATTAATTTTAATTACCGCTTTTTGTCGTTCATAAAGATTTAAGCCTGAGTATGCGTTGAGGACATCCTATTCAACAACGGAAAAAGCTTATTCCAACGCACTTTATCAAATGCTTTACAGTAATCAATGAAGCATATATAAATATCACGATTTACACTCATCATTCGCTCTCCAATATTCCGCAATGCGCCTATTGCATCCCGTATAGCCTTGTGTTTACGAAATCCAAAGTGAAATTTATTTAGATATATTTCTATATATCGCTCCAATCGTTTTTTTATTATTTGCAACATTATTTTTGAAGCATGCGGAATTAGGCTTATTGTTCTAAAATCTTCACATTTATTTGCGGCTGATTTTTTCGCTATTGGTACCATTACTGTTGTGCAGTGATCATCTGGCCATTTAGACTGCTTGTATACTTACGAAACTAATTTAAAAAGTTCATATTTTAACGTTTTCCGCTATTTTTTATCAATTATGCAGGAATATTATCAATATCAGGTGCTTTATTATTTCTTAGCATTTGGAGACCTACGTCATTCATGTCTTATTACACCGTCATCTAACTGACGATCTACTTCTGAGAACCACTTCAATGAAAATTTATTTTCGTACAATTATTCAAGATATATCTGTCACACGTTTTTTTGTCCAACATAATTTCATTATCATTATTATCTTTTATTACTGTTGTTTTGATACCGTTATATTTTTTCGCCAGCTCTTTTAATTTTTTATACACCAAGTCCTGCCTTCCTTGCTTTTCCAGTTTCTCAAGTTGTTGGCACTGTAAGTTCCATCATTCTATTTAAATTTTTTTACAGTCTCTATTAATCTGATTTTTCAAGGACTTGCTTTAATCTTCCCATCTTATTCGTATAATTTTTGTATTTTTTTTCTCATCCATTCTTTATAATATTTTTTCAGTAATCCATAACTTGCGTTTAACTTGTCTCATTTTACCGATTATTTTTTCAGCTGATTCCATGATAGCTGTGTTAACGCCGGTACATACTTTTTCTATATCATTTGCACCGCCGTTGTCCTTAACCATAACTTCTAATTCCTTATCTGTTTCTATGTGGTACTTTATTTTTACAATGTCATCCTTCAGTTTATCAATATTCCATTTTGTTCTTGCATGTTTTTTTACAAAAGTTTTCTTCAACCTGAGCATTGCCTTCATAATGACTAAATTATGGTCGGAATCTGCGTCTGCTCCTGGATAAGCTATGGACTTTTTTACCTGATTTCTGTATCTATGTTCTACCAAGATGTAGTCAATTTGGTACCTATGTTCATCTCCCGGAGATTTCCACGTATAGCGTCTCCGTTTTATCACATTGCACCACGTATTTGTAATAATAAGTTGTTTTTGTCTGCAGAATTCAATTAGGCGATCACCGCGACTATTTCTGTTTCCTAATCCGTATTTTCCAGCCATTCCTTTTTCAGGGATTTCCCCAACTACCACATTCCAGTCACCTATTATGATGACACTGTCTTTATTTCGTGTTTTTTCCAACAGCTCTTCCAACTTCCCGTATGCTTCTTCAATTTCTTCTTCATTACTGTTAGATGTAGGCATGTATACTAAAACCACTACCAGGTCTACTGGATACGATGAAAAACGTGCTAACAGGAACCTATTTTCAACGGTTTTAATATCTAATAACGCTTATTGCTAACATCTTATTAAGTACGAAAGCTACACCGCCTTGACCGTTGTTACTTTTACCATATATAACTTTATATCCATATATATATATATATATATATATATATATATATATATATATATATATTTATATATATATATATATATAAATATAGGTTTGTAAGAATAAGAGAAAATAATGAAACTCGGACGTAGGATCTATCCTGAAGTATCAATAAGGAAGAGGAAGGAGCAAAAATGTTCGTTAAGAAAGGAATATTCAGTTAGATTTTGTGACATCAACAGGAAGGATGCAGGTTGACCAACGTGTAAAAAAAAGTAACATTAAATATTCTGAACATGCTGTAGAGAAATTAGAAGTCATTAGACCTATTAAAGCAGAAATTTATGAAGTGGAATGCCAGATGGTTATTTGATTTGTAATTCTTGTCGCTCCTTCAGTCAAACATCTAAAGATAAAAGCTGAACTATTCAGTTAGTGCTTATATTGTAAAAAGTGATGGAATTATAATGGTTAGAATTAATTTGAAACTAACAGCAATAAATACAATTCAGGTATATACTCCTACATGTGCCTTGTCCGATGAAATAACGGAGGATTTCTACATGCAGCTACAAGAACTAATTGATGGCATATCAAAACGTGAGTTGTTAATCATAATGGGCATTTTTAACGTCAAAGTAGGCAGATTGGATAATAATGACCATCTTAGGGAAATAATAGGAAAGTTTGGTCTCGCCATCGTAACTCCAGAGGTGAGCGGTTTATTGAATTTGTAGCTGCCAACCAGCTCTCGATAACGAATACTATGTTTCAACACCACTCGAGAAGACTAAGCACGTGTGGTAGTCTCCCAGAAATATATATAAAAATCAGATTGACTACATATTAATAAGTAGGCGATGGAAGTCAGCGTATGCGAATGCAGTAGTCTACCCAGGATCAGAATGTAGCGGTGACTATAAATTGCTACGGAAAGATCAAAAAACCTCTTAAAAAAGCCGTGGGTATAATTACAACCGCAATACAGCAGCGCAGAAGAGTGTATTCTGACAAAGAAGCATTCAGAATTTCGTAAGACTCTTACAAGACATGGTCAATAAAGGAAAAAAAGGAAAATCTACAGTCTGTAAACGAACAGTGGGGTAAATTAAAAACTATTATAATGGTCGCAGTGGAAAAAACTGCGAATGCTTTACAAACAATCCTCCAGAAACCGTGGTTTTTGACTGAAACTCTGAAGCTAATAAACGAACAAAAGGAATGAAGACACGAAGCTCGAACATGGAGGAAAAACTAAAGATCATCAATAATATATTTAAGAATTGCCGCAAGCGAGATAAAAACAATTTTATCAGTACTATATGCGATGAGATACAGAAGGATGCACACCATAATGAGATGAAAGATCTTTTCCAAAAAATTAAAATTTAACAAGAGTTTATAGAATTCAACACTGGGAAATAGATGATAAATACGGGTGCTTGAAAACAAATTTCCAAGAAGTAGCTGAAACTTAGAGAGTGTACTGCTAAAATCTATATGATTACTTGGACATCAGCTGCAATAAATCCTATATATCCGAAATATTAGAAGCAATAGCTTCTCTGAAAACCAATAAAGCAGTGGGAGCTGTACATACCACTTTTAAAAAAAGTAAAAGAACAAAATGTGAGAATTGTAGAGCTATCTCGCTTTTGCCTCATATGAGTAAAATAATGTTCCATTTAATTCATAAACGCCTGGAAAGGATAATGAAATCACAGATTTCAGAAGAACAAACAGGATTAATAAAATGATGCGGTAACGAGACATATCTTTAACATAGACTGATAATAGAAAAATCTTTGGAGTACAATATGCCGATAGTTACGTGTTTTATAGGCTACCACAAGGTGTTTGTAATATGGAGTCAGTTGTGGCTAGCGTTAACTAACATTGGTATATCGGAACACATCGGGTCATTGATTAAGAGCCTGTACAAGCATAATAATAACATCGTACGATTGGATCGAATTGCAATCTGATGAATTTTCCACAAACAAAGAAGTGAGACAAGGATATATCATACACGTTGTTCAACTTTTATGGTGAACATATTATGAGCGTAATGTTAGATAAATGAGACGGCGGAGCACTTTTTGGCTGGACGTAAGATCTCCAACTTACGTTATGCTGATGATACAACACTCGTCGCGAACAATTATGACGAAATGTAAATATTTTGTTAGAAGAGGTTGAAACTAAGTCGTAAATTTAGACTCGAATTAAACAAGGCTTAAACAAAAGTCACGATTGCAGATGGAAGCTGTTAGCGTTCACTGATAAAGTGTTTGCAGGATGTGATGTAGATATTTTTATATATTTAGGATTACTAATTTCTAATAAAGGAGATTCAAACTAGGAAATAAAGTGCCGAATTCAAATAGGCCGTTGTGTTATATATGGAAAGATGGTTCCATTACTAAACGCACGAATATAGACATTGCTTCGGCAATATTATATGCAGCTGAATCATTGACTTTAGATAAGTCGACATAACACGACTCAACAGTTTTGAAATGTGGTGTCGGAGAAGATTGCTCCACAATTTAATAAATCCATATTGCGCGAGTTGAATCTCGCACAACGGTTAGCTGATATTGGTGTTTTCCGCGTGATGAAATATTTCTGACGCGTCATTCGCAGCACAAGAAATTTAGGAACACCGGTGTTACAATCGAAGATCCAAGGAAAAAGAAGGTCGTCCTCCACAGCGTTGGACAGTTATGATAATTAAACAAACTAGATTACCTTTGTATCAGTGTGTACAACAAGCTAAAGATCGGATGATATGTCGCGCAACAATTCAGATTGCTACATGATCACGATGCCGCTCTGGGCTGAACGACGTGATGATGATAATTATATATATTTATATATATACATTTATTTAATAATTTATTTATTTTCGTACTCGTCAAAAATGTCTGGTTTTGCTTCAAATTATTATATTTAAATATATTTGAAATTGTAAAATTTTAAATTCGAATATAACAGCCGTATGTAAATTTACCAAGTGCAATAATATGTTATATTAAAGTTGTATTTAGTACGTAAAATATTTCGAGAAAAATACGTTATATATGTATATATATATATAAATAAATAATATATTCAATAAAAGGATTCGATTTTTGCCGAAATTCGATTTCAGAAGAAGGCCTCCGGAAAAATCGGAATAAGATGTTGCCGTTGTTTAGCTTATTTACGACTTTTCAACAGGCTGACAAGGAAACACGGAAAAGTCGGGTCTGGTTTGTCGAGCAGGTTAGAACACCTTTTGAAAATATTAGTGGGCAATCGCGAGCGCAAATACGAGTGTTAGGAAATTGGCTGTTTGAAAAAAATGTCAGAAATAACATGGTAATATATTCAAAGAAAATATATTCTATATTACGTAACGTTACCTAGGTAGTATAAAATATATATATTGTATTTATTTATATATACGCCATAGATGGGAGTGATAAGTCTTAGCCGTTAAAGATATTTTTGATCTGACACTTCGTTTTACGCCAAAATATTTTATATATATATATATATATATATATATATAAATAAAAATGAAAAAATATATTTTAGGCCTTTTTATAAAGCCGGTAAATGTTCTATGGGTATAACCGTTTAACGCCTGCGTTACACGTGTTGCATAACGGTCGAGTGGAAGACGTCATTATTATTATTATTATTATAGTCTTATCGTTCAGTCGACAGTCACTCGGTTTCGCGTTAAGTTTTATCGTTAGCGCGTTAGTCGAAATTTTTCTCTTTTTAACGACATTTACGTTTTCGAAATTTTTTCCCGTTTTAAAGTTTTATTTCTTCTTAATAACGTATTTTGAGTTTTTTCCACGAACGGCTATTATAGAATTTCGTACATACTACTGACGACGGTAAGTCAAAAAAATTTTTCTACTATATCGCCGGTTAACATTCGGTGGTAAAACGTAAAATTATTCGTTCGACAATTAAAATTATAATTAACGTTAAATTAAGTCACATAGTGTTCCGTTTTCCGATATTTCGTTAAATTTAAATTGCGGAAAAAATTAAATCAATATATATCTATATCGCACGCATATGTTGTAACGATATCATCGAATTAGAATTTCTACGTTGATGTTTATAGGTTCCTGTAGTTTTTTATATTAAATATTATCATCATCATCCCCCGTATCGGAGATAGATTTACCTATACACATTTCATTGTATAGTGTCAGTAGCGAACATAATATGGCGTTAACATATCCGAAATTTATCTGAAATTTTACACTCTCTTTCCTACAAAAAAAAACTCCTCTTGATTGTGACGGTGTTACCTGTAGAATACTAACCTAACCTTCTCTTCTCTTCCGTTACCATCCTCCTAAATTGTTTTCACCATTTCCTTAATTCCTATCCTTAATGCTGGTTACAGTTTCTTTTGGTCATCCCTTTTAAAAAATCAAACTTTCCGGCGAGTATTATATCGTCATGTATCTCGTGCTTCTTGTACTCGAAAAACATATTGAAGAATATTAAAGAACAAAATTGTTTGGCGATTAGAAAATAATAATTTGTTCCCTCCTGTAATGTATGGCTTTCGGAATAATATTAGTTCACTAAACTGCGTCTCTCATCTGGTAGCTGACATTTACACACGTCTTTGATAGCGAGTAAATATTTAATCGCTGTTCTCTAGATGTACTTTACGATACATTTGCCTCACTAGAGGAATTCCTCTTTCCTTCATCAATGGCATATGTAAATATTCTTATTTTCAAACATTCGTCTATCACTAATCTTTTCATCAGGTTTGCGCATTTGGGACTACCACAGGGATCTGTTTTAAGGCCGGCTTTATTCAATTATATGTTTAAATTATTCGAAGCCTGTCCTCGTGATTAATATTTGATCCTACGCTGATGACATTGTACTCTATAAAACGAATTCTGATCCTTCAGAGGGTATTCAATCACTAAATAGTACTTATCGGTAATTTATTAAATAACATGGGTTTCGATTTTTCTTCACGTAAATATGTTTCTACCATATTTTCTTACAGACGTATTAACCATTCTATACCCGGTTTAATTGTTGACAATTATTGCGTTCCATTTACCGCATCTTGCAAGTATTTAGGTTTTTACATTATAGACTCAATTCGCGTAAACAGATTGAGACGATCTATTCCAATGCTTGCAAAGGAATAAACCTCTTAAAAACGCTTTCGCGTACAACTTTTGCGGGTGATCCCCTAATAATACTTCTTTTGTATAAGTCGTTTATTCATAGTGTCATAGATTATGACAGTTATCTCTTTGTCAATGCACCATACAAAAATAGGCACGTACTAAAAAAAAAAACAAATTGTAATGGGAGTACCACAAGGTTCTGTATTAGGGCCGTATTTGTGAAACATAGTGTTTTCTCAAATTTATTATTGTTACCTGACAATGTAGAAATTTTTACATTCGTTGATGATATAGCTGTAGTAATTGGTGACAAAAACGACTGTTTAGAACAAAAAATAAATAAAGTATACCAAACGATAAACATTACAGTCGTTTAACCTGAACATTAACGATACTAAGTCAAGTTACATGGTATTCGACAAAGGATTAAAAAACAAGAAATTAAACTTAACGCAATATGGTTTAAATGTACAATACGTCACACAAACTGAATATTTAGGGGTATTAATAGACAATTTAAAATTTTATAATCATTTCAACTATATTACAAATGAAATTAGTAAATTTATAAGTATATTCGATAAATTATATAATAACAATAATAGAATTAATTATAAGAAGGGATTAATTCTATATAAAAGCGTAATTTTGCCTAACATAATATATGGTAGTGTAATATATTTTGATATAACATAAAACGGTTTCAGAATAAATTAAAGACCTTTCAGAAAATGGTTACAATTAAATTAAATCATATAGAACGGTTAGTTATATGTCGAGTATTGTAATTGCCGGCGTTAAACCCCATTAATATTTGAAATAAAAAAACACATAAATATTTTTTTTTATAAAGAATAACGTATACTCCGTGAATTTAATAATACTCAGTACATCCTTATTATTTACACGATGGAAAAATATTAAAACAGTTTAAAACCGTATTATCACTTTAGTGAAAAATATCAAATGCTTTGTGAACAATATGTTGGTTTAACAAAACAATATTTTCCCAGTATAGACGACCGATTAAAAAACGTTGTATTTATAGCGAACTATTTTAATTTATTACCGGACATGGTATCTCTTTAAAGAATATCTATACAAATATCAAATTTCATACTCAAATAAATGTCAAATAGGCAATCTACCCGATAAAATACTAAGCACATACTTTTAGGATGTAATCGCAATAGTACTAATTTTAATGATACTTGTGTTACCCAACTAGTTGATAAGAAATTTACAAATTTTAATGATTTTGCTGTTGCCGAAATAAACTATAATACATGTAAAATTATACTAATTAATTAACAACATAATTAACTTTATTATAAAATAAGCTGATTAGAGCGCCATATACTTAAATGGATGGGCTCTTTTTCAGTTTATTATTTATAATGTTCTTGTATTACCTCATCGTCTATTACGAACTGGAACAAAAAATACACCATACAGATATATTTCAACTTTGGTGTCTACGTTTGGCCCTTGGAGATTTTGTCTCTATGTCCATATCCAGTTTAGAAGTGGAGGCAAAAGTCCCTCCTTTATCCATGCGCCGGTCCTATTTGGCGGATAAATTTTTTATTAATTCCTTCTCAGTTACTTCGTACTCGTTATTTCTTTTATTCCTTGAAATTTTTCACAACTGGAGATTTTCTCTTCACCGTCGTCCCTTTCTGCACATCACCTTTCCATGTACAGTAAATTATTCACCTTCCCGTTATTTCTCCTACGCCCTTTCTTAATAATGATCTGCTATTAGACGTAGATTTAAATTCTTTTAAAACTTTTAAAGTTGCCATCAATCGCCAATTTTCTTTTTATATTCCACATTTGTGAAAACTGGTCAGAATTTCTCGCTATATATACAGACGGTTCTAAATCGAACAATCATGTAGGAGCAGCTTTTATAATTCCTTCTAAAAATTTATCCCTTTGCGAGTTTCTTCCATTTTTACACTAGAGTCTGTGGTTATTTTTCAATATTTACGTGTCATCCTGTTAAATCAGTTAAATCAAAAGATCATAATGATTGTAAAAGTTATATGTCGGCTTTAAATCTCTAACATTATAATCCTCATTCCTCTCCCATAATACTTAAAATTCGTAACCATATTGCACTTTTATAAGTGCCAGTATTTCTGTTAAATTTGCATGGATTCACGCTGGTATTAAAGGGAATTTACTTGCCGATCATTATGCTAAATGTGCAACATACCTTGGTTCATTTATTGCTTACACACTCTGCATTGATCTCCTGTCGATCATTAAGACAGCACATAAAGAATACTGGAAAGCTACTCGGAATAATCCTTATAATGTTACATAATATAAACTGCTTTAGCCTGAGCTTCCTTGCCTATCCTGGTTCTATAATATCGAAATACAAGTGTGTCTGGTCGCCGTCTATCTTTATTACACGTTCCTTTTCCTGTCAATATACCTTTCTTACTCTCTAAAGGTAACATGCGCATATACATCTGTTAATATAAAGGTTTATTGTTAATCTCATATAGTTAAAATTAAGATAATTTAATTTTGTTAAAACTATGTTATAAAGTTTAACGGATAAACCGGGGGGGGGGGGAAACCCACACAGAGGTCATCTGATTGTAATCGCTTTATATGTCACGACATGATACTGCCTGCGTGTTTTTGTAGTGTACTATATTATTACTAGCGCTCGTATGGTGTTGTGCGTGGTGGTTTGGTTTGCCATTGCCTACCACTCGATAATATTAGGATTATTTATATTTTTATTTTGTGATGATAATTTTTGCGTCGTCCATCATATTCGAATTCGGTACCTTCTGTATAGAAGTGTACGAGCTGCAGCCACTAGGCTATTTCGACATTAAATACCGTACAACATTATTGACTTTATCGATTTCTCGATGTCGGTTTTTTCTGGAATTTGTCCTGCAAAACTAACTAATAAGTATAATTATTTTTCAGTGCGCGTATATTTAAATTAAGAGTAAATGAATAAATCTTTTATGAAATAATTAAAATAAAGTCAATAAATATAATTTATAAATATATCGTGTACCGGAACTCGGCTTTAAACGATAGCTTACAAGATTATCTAAGTTAAGTAGCAAACTGAAAATGCGCAACTATTATAATGCGAGTGAAAAAGAGAAAAAAACCCGCAAACAAACAAAATAAGCGTAATATTAGATAACGTTCAAACTAACGATTAAATATGAAAATAATTAATCATCACACTAATAATTAGAACGATATTAATTAATAAACTAATATCTCATCAAAATAAATTATGTTTAATACGTGTCTATATGCTTATATTTTTTGTATACACGAATATTAGCCGCCTGGAATCGTAATTACCGATTAACGAGATAAACTCATTATCATATGTATACGGCAATCATCGAAAAATGTACGCGATATGTTAAGAATGTATTAAACACCCGGTAGTTTCAGAATATCATGCACATATATTCTAGTATAACGGTGAGCATTTAGTATTAAGGCACCTGTTCTGAATGAGCTGCAATTCATTATAACTAGCGTTCGATATTAAATACCAAACAGGACGAGTGTAAGTTAAATATCGGACGTATTAGTGTTTTATAAATAATAAGTTTATTATGTGTATTAACGAAGTTAAGTTTGTTGTGAAAAACAACACCTAAATACCGAATCGGACCACCAACATCGTTAGAATATTTTTCGATCATCTGCGTGTAAAGAAAATTGCATAATGTGAAAAGGAAACGTCCCAATACGCTTCCTTGCTGAACACCCCCTAAACACATTTTAATTGACTGAATCACCGACAGTTACATAAAAAGTTCTATCGCGTAAATAACTACTAATTAATTTAATTAAATAAGGAAATCATTTTGTATAAAATGCCCGCGTGCCATCAAATTCTTCAGCAACGTCAAAGAGCACAATACCAGTGTGTTTATTACGATTAAAATTATGCGTCACAAACGCGGCTACATTGGATATTTCATGAAGCGGAGAAAAATTTTGACGAAAATGTACACATTGGTAATAATATTGTTAGCTTAAAATTTTTTACTTAATGCGATTAAAATAAGTTTTTCTGCGATCTTACTTAAGTTGCTAAGTAAACTAATTAGCCGAATGTTGCAAATCTGAGAACTGTCCTTCCGTCGTAGAATAATGAAAACGTCTTGGAAAGAAATGAAAACGAAGGAATACAAGTTTAATAAATCGTAGAGAAAAGCGGAAACTAGAACTGATAGAACGTTGATAACTTTACAAACATTATGACAAGGTTACAAGCACAAGAGGAATATCAAGAACATCTATAATGAGTAGTGTACATGATCCTTCGGATATTAACAAATATCCATAATTTCGGACACAACAACAGGATATACAGCAACAAGGCATTCTTCTTCCAATTCATATAAAGGCCAAGATCAAGGAACATTTATAATGAGTAGTGTACATTCGAATATTAACAAATATCCAGAACTTCGAACACAACAACAGAACATACTGCAACAAGGCATTGCATGAATCTTTTTCCAATTCATATCCATTGACGAATGTTCGCAAATCAGATGTTATTTTGTTCATTGCCGCTCTGGAGGGATGTTGCTCGAAACCATGTTCTTAAATTCCTGAGCCAAAATATTCTTCATCCCATTATCACGCCTTGAAGAATTCTCTACAATAATTCGTATTTGTTTTTTCATTTCACATTTAAAAAAAAATTGTCATCGTACAAGAAATTATATTAAGTAAATTTACTTCGATTATTACGAATACGTTTCATTATAGAAGACAATAGAATATTTAAATAATCGAGAGGAACAAAACAAGATATGATCAACTTTCGCTCTATTTAATACGATAAATTCGTTTTAGGAAAATTAAACTGGGAAACTAAAGGAATATATATCAATGGGTAATATTTATCTAATTTTAGATTTGCAGACGACATGATTCTCTGCAAACGAAATAATGATAGGAAAATTACACCGTAATTGTAGAAACGTAGAGATGTAAACAATTGCAAAATAAAACTTCTTACAAACAATACAGCAGTCAAAATTCCACTTAATGGAGAAGAATTGGAATATGTGCAGGATGAAATTTATTTGATCCGTAACATTGAATTAACAAGGAGAATTAACGCAACGTGGAACAAATTTTAGAGTTTAAAAGGAATTCTGAAAAATTGTAAAATTAACCTAAAAACGAAAGTATTCTTGAAATATACGTTGTATCAATTTTGCTGAATGGTTGTCAGACGTGATGAGGAGATCTATTCTTGAAATTAGAAGAATTGACGAGCGAATTCGTTCGGGGAAACCGTAAGGGGTAAAATTAGAATGGACGACATTGCGATGATGGCAGTAAGCCTAAAATGGAACTGAGCTGGTCGTTCGTCTGGATGGTTTGGCATCAAATAAGAAATGTGGGCAGACAACCGTTAAAATGGGCTTCAGACGGCGGACGGGTTCTACTTGGTTAAAGCTCGGATAGAATGGAATGGAAGAAAATGTGCCAATTATACGGTGTTCAATAATTATTATTTACGGACGTCCATTGTTTATACACCATATAAAATATTGTTAGTATATAAATATAAAGTTACGATAAATAACAAAGCGAGTCTACTAAATATCTCGGTGTCTATTTGGATCAAACGTTAACCTGGCTGAAACATATAAAATCTAAGAACATCGAGCTAGAACTCAATATGCAGCAATTGTATCGGCTGACAGGCCTTCGCTCGCAATTGAATATCAATAATAAATTAATATTGTATAGAGCAATATTGAAGCCTATATGCAGCAGAACTGTGGGGATGTGCTTCGGCAACTAACGTAGAACGAAATCAGGCAGAATAAAATACTACAGCTGATAATTATCCATGGTACATCTTCAACAGGACATTACATACCGCGACCTACAATGTGCGATATTTCGCTGAAGAGTTTAAATCGGCTGTTCATAGACACTTATCAAGACTTCAGCATAATCCAAATCCATCGGCAGCTAACCTACTTAATGAATAAATACCTAAAAGATTAAAAAGGAAAAGAATCATAGATCTGATTTGAGTACAATCTAATATTACTCGAAGGCGAATGGGCAACATCTCCTGATATATACCTACATAAAATCCGGTAGATGATTGCGTTTTAATCAGTTCTGGATTAGAGGGGGAAAAATTTATGGGTGGGGACTTCGGCCGATATTTAGACTTTATTTTATCGCGAATAATAGGAATTATTAAATATGGAAAATGTGCGACTTTTTCTTTTACGTTAAAATAGAAAACCTTTTCCTAGTAAACTATTAATCGAAATATACGCTGGAAAACGAGTTTTCCTAGAAAATTATTAATTGTAAAACGGCTAGTTCGAGGAAAATTTCAGCGTTCGATAAAACGTGACATTAGCGTAATTACGTCAAATCGTCTGTTACGATATAGAGTCTCGGTATTAGAAAAAAAAAAATAAAAAATGTCGCCGACTGAAGGATTTCTACAATCGACTTGTCGACCTAAAGAAAATCATTCGCGAAGAGAAGATCGATCGAAATCACGAAAACCAAAAAGCCGCCGCGGGGTTTCGTCGTCGCGTCGAATATTTAATCATATCAATTCTTTGGAAAGTTATCGAATGATAGAGGATCTTACGCTAGAGGATAACGAAGTAGACGATGAACAATATCACGAACGGAACTACGGTGACTTGGAGAAAATAAAGTTACGTCGAAATCGTAGTCGTATTAGAAGAGACGATTCGGTCGACGACGTCCGTCGAAAAATCGTTGTTCGAAAAGAAGAAGAAGACGGTTCTCATCGAAATGGACACGGTAACGAGTACGATAATAATAGAAGTCGTCACAGGGCTCGTTCGGTTACGATTCGTCACCGTAGTCGGGATAACGAAGATTACGATCGTATTGGATATATCGGTCATTCGAAGAGCAAATTTGAGAAGGAACGCGTTAAAACGAAACATAAGGAACGAGATAAATCGTTCTATTACAAAAACGAGAAGATAAGGCAACCGAATCAACGAGATACGATGACAACGAGCTCGCCGATTGTTTGTGGAAGTAATAATAATAATAATAATAATAATAATAATCGCGCAGCAGTCACGGCGAATAGAATGACTGCATGGACGGATGAAAATTCGACCGGCGAATATCCGATCAGAGGGATGTCGTTTGTCGGCGAATTTAGTCGTAGACTCGGACAAGGACAATATATATTTTCTCTACCGGCCCGGCCGATATTCGCACTTAAGAAACGGCCTATATACGAAGTAAAGTATAATAAATCGTTCGAATTACGCCGGAAGAATACGGTAAACCGTATGTCCGTTTTCAAGGAAAAGGAAATGTATAATTACGCTCGTACCCCGTTTAAGAATAACGCTATCGAGACGAAACATAAAGCTTGGTGGCAAAACAGTAAATCCGCTAGTACTGGTTTGAATAATAGTAATAATAATAATAGATGGATTAATAATCGAAACGGACTGATTATACCACGTCCAAGATGGAGATGATGAAATAACGCGAAGGACCACCAGAGAAACCGTTTCGGTGGTCCAGACAAATTCGATTATGCCCTACGATATACTGTGCCTTTTGTGTTTTTTCCCCGTATTTTCCTTTATATCGTTTTTAATGGACGCAATTTGATTATTTGAAATAAATATTTACTTAACATTCACGGTTTTTTTTCTTTTTTGTGTGTGTGTGTAAATTACGTCAATTTTTAAATTACGTTTTCACTTTCAATTCCGCCGAAAAGAACGTAATCTAGAATGAATATTGTCCAGATTTAGTTCTCCGCTATGTGCACATCCGTTTATCGATATTTCGATGAAAAAACAATTCTCTAAAGGGCATGTAATTTTTCGAACTACATTGGACAGACTGGTAAAAGTATCGTTCAGAGATTAGAAGAACATAAAGCAGACTGCAAATATAACAGGAAAGATATGGCTTCGCATCGGTGCTTTGAAAATGGCGAAATACAATTTAACGATTTCGAAATATTTTCCGAAACGGATAAGTATAACTCCGGAATTGAAATTTTTAAGCATTCAAACAGTGATACAACCTTAATTTAAATTGGTTAATTAACCGGAAAGGAAAAAAAAATTAGGTTAAAACGAAAACGACAACTTATAGTTTAGTAAACAACTCCAGTCTCCCACGTAGTATGACAAACGTCGATAAACTGATGTGTACACACATCCCAAAATCTGGGCAACGTAAAATCTAGTTTCCGTTCTTCTAAGCGTAAAATTGTATAGCATTCACAACCGCTTCTCAGTTAAAAAAATACAAACTATAATTGTTTTCGAAACGTTACCTAATAATAAAATGAAACCTCAAGTCGAGTGGTTCACAAATAGCGACTGACGCACAGTGCGAGATGATTTTATATCCTCTGCATGCGTCATTTAGAAATTTCCTTTGTTGAGAAATTTATTTTCTTTACGAAAATTTTTTAACCTTTGGACATAAATAAACTAGCCATAACACTATACTATCGATTTGTATATTATCATTCTGTAATAAAAATCGAATCTCCGAGTGTTCCGACGTGCTGTTAGCAATTGGTAATATTTCCAATTAAGTTCTGACATAATATTGTCTGATAGTTAAAAGTGAGTTCGTTGTCCATTATAACTACCGTATATTTAATATATTCTACTACTTTAGGTTAATACCTTTTTTTTACAGGACACTTATAGTGTTTCTCTTAAAATGATTTAAAAGTAAAGCGAAACATTTATCGACGGAGACCTATAGATTGTTATTTAACTATCTTTCTAAATTATATTACGTTTCATTTGCAACATGTTCCAGTACTTCAACTTCAGAAAATTGCTAAGATAGACTTTATCGTTACATCGTAATTTTAGGAGTCTAATACTTTTTTTTTCCTTATTAAATTTTATATTCATGCGCAGATGCTGTAGCAAATTCATTAATTTATAATGGCGTTCTCCAGTTTTACGGGAATTTAAAAGATTTAGTTACCAAACCAGATGTAGTTGAAGTAGATATAAAAATTTAGAAAAGTATTTTATATAACGTAAGGATATGAATTAATGTTTTTTAATGTTAGATATATAACAGTATTCAATTAATATTAGTGCTCATTCAGTTTGGGTTTAATGTACAGATTAATAAATTTCTTATACTTGCGCTTAATATTCAACAATGTATTTGTATTTCTTATATATATATATATATTTTAGTGCTTTTTTAATTTTTTATTATTTCTGTTTATTTATTTTTCTTCTTTCTGCCTTTTTCTTTTTTTCCCTTTTAATAACAAATATTCACAAATAATTAAATAACATGCTAGTATCGATATCCTATTTGATTATGTGCTAGTTTTTGAGCTTAATATAAGGAGGGTCCATTAAATAAAACGTTTTAAAGTAGACTTAACATACTGTGGCCCATGTTCATTGTTTTCGTCTATTTTTAATGTAATCCGTCTGTCAAGGAGGTAGGAGTGGCGCGGTATAATTTTGTTTTTGTCTAGTAATATTTTTAAGTTGCCGAATAAAACAATTTTAAAGTTAATTTAGTGTAATTTGTTGATAGACCATTTTTGAAACTGGTTTAAATGTTATCCAGATTTTTTTTCACTTTAGTAACGGGTTATCGGTATTTTTTATTAATTATCTGTAAATTTTATGAAAAACATTGAAAAGACTGATTGGCAGGATTTAATGCTATTTGGGTTTTTATCCGATTTTTTTTCAATAACATCACCTTGGCTTCTTTCCATGTTTTAGAAGTTAAAGAAATAAAACTTAAATAGCGGAACATGTATTGGCTCCTGGGCAAAACTCTGAATTACCTGTAAAATCGAAATTATTGCTATACAGGGTAGTTATTAAGCCGGCGTGGATCACTCTGGGTGCAGTATCAATATGGAATATCAAAATGGAGCAGCAATCCCAATCAAAAATACTAAGGATAATAGCCGATACACCCTGGTACGTATACGAAACGATAATTTGCATCAAGACCTAAAAGTACCAAATGTGCATGAAGTAGTTCGGGATAGCGGTAAAGGTTACTTGCACAGGTCAGAGGGTCACACTAACCAGCTAGTGGTAGATATATTATATCATGTCAATTAATGTCGCAGATTAAACTATTGTACACACTTATATCTTCCTCACCGGTTTGAATGATGGGAGAGGTAGTTCAGAGTGTCAATCCTGTTATCCCAGTTGATTGATTATTGGCTGCATAAACCAGATTGCAACTAAAAAATTAAAAAAATAAAAATAAATAAACAAAAAATATTTATGAACTAATTTGATCATTTTTTTTTTGTAATTTTATTAAGGCCGGCTGCTTCGAAATTTTATAATATTTTTATAAATTTGGGTTCATTTTTATAATTTATATTTTTTATATTAACTTCATAATGTCTTAACAGCTGAAAAGTTTTGTGATTTTTCAGATGATTTTAACTCCATTTTTATTGTTTTTGTTTTACATACGACGGGATCTTCTCACAATCATACATACATATATATATATATATTTTTTTTTTTTTTTTTTTTTTTTTTTTTTTTGGCCCGGTGTTACCCATTTAGCCAGTTTACTTTGTACTAATTATTTCCATTATTTATTATTTATCGAAGTTGAGTTTTAATTTATAACCTAATATCATTAATTTTTATAAATCGATATAACTCCTCTGCTACTTTTGTAGTTGGTTCGCTAATTATCTGTATAATATGTACAGGCAATGTACTATACCCTCGGACAATTTCTTTTTCAAGGTCTTTTCTTCCTCTATTTCTTATGCTGCAGTTCCAAATTATATGTTCAATGGATCCTTCTGCTTTTGTACATTCACATAAATCTGAATGTATTATATTTAGTTGTTTCAGCTTTTTCGGAGTTAAATTATGTTCCGTCCGTAACCTTGTCATTGTTTTAATATAATCTCTATTCATGTTATTCGTAAACCAGGTATCTTTACGTATTTCCTTTTGGATACTGTAATAATATTTTCCACAATAAGTACTAAGGTTTCTGTATTTATCATTCCAGTTTATTAAGCTATGCGCTTTTAATTTACTTATAAATTCCTTCCAAGGATATTTTATATTAATTTGTCGTTGATTTGCTGGTACATTCCTTGTAAGCTGATCGACAATACAGTTTCCCTGTATTCCTCTATGCCCCGGAATCCACTTAAATACTACTTCATTATTATGTTCTTGAAGTTTACCGCACATCTTAACAATATTCCATAAAATGTTATCCTGCTTGTCTGTTCTATTATTAATTTTTTGGATTGCTGACATTGAATCTGTTAATATCAATATTTTTGTGTTTCTTGATTTGATCTTATACGATATTGCTTTCTGAATAGCTATCATTTCTGCCGTACAAGAGGTATGTACTGGTGGAATTTTAAATTTTCTTTTTTTGTTCAGGGTTTTATTATAGAACGCTGCCGAATAATATTTTTCTTCCGAATTTATCGAAGCATCTGTATATATACATTCGTGTTCCGGGAATTGTCTGTCTATTATTTCTTTCAAAATAGTATTATTTATATTGAGTGTATCAGTTATGCAGAAAACATCTGTAGAAAAATCTATGTTCATCTTATTGATAATGTATTTATATAATGTATTGTAATACGGTATCCTAATATTTTGTACAATATTAAGTTCTTTATAATTTTCATAGCTTATAATTAAAGCAGGGTGTGTCTTATTATGCCAATATCGATTATCTGACACATATGTGTATAATTTTGGAATAAGTTTATTTAAAGGGTGGTTTCGATCAGATTTACATTTTAAATAAAATTTATCTGTAATTAGTTGTAAATATAAATATATTGGTAGTTCTGCCGCTTCAACCTGTATTGAATGATTAGGGCTTGATCTTAGTGCTCCTAATGCATTTTTCAGTGCAATATTTTGTAATACTTCTAATATTTTCATTTTTGATTTACTGATTGATGTGATAATTGGTCCTGGATATTCTATTTGTGATCTTATCAGCGCTTTGTAAATTAAAATATTTGTTTTCGGATGACTACCCCAACTGGTTCCGTTTAAAGCTCTAAGAATATTTAGACCACCCTGGCATTTTTTTTTAATGTAGTTTATTTCATCTTTCCAAGTTAACTTTTGGTCCAATATCACTCCTAAGTATTTTATAGTTTTGCTAAATTGAATCGTTTTACCTTTAATTTTAACATACGGACTTTCAATTATTCTATGTCTTGTAAATATTATACCTTTAGTTTTCTCGCATTGTACTTTAAGTTGCAACCATTCCGCATAATTTTCAATTTTTTCAATTGCTTCTGTGATATACTTCACCGCTGTACGCAATGTCGCCGCTGAAGTATATATTACCACGTCATCAGCATATTGAAGAATTCGTATTTTTTTTGAATATATTTTATCAAATTTTCCCGTATATATTGAATATAAGATTGGACTTAGTATTGATCCCTGACATATTCCTTTGCTGCATCGTGCACTACTCCATAATTTTCCCAAATATTTTACAGTTAAGTTCCTGTCTGTAAAGTAATTTGTAATCCAGTCTATTACATTATTTGAAATTTCACGTTCTACTAATATTTTCCTTAGTATTTCTATATTTACCTTATCATATGCATTTTTAAAATCAATGAATATTGCTACTAAATAATGATTTTTTGACATATTAATCTGGATTTCAGCATTCAATATATTTAAGCAATCTTTTGAGCTATAGCCGGTTCTAAAACCAAATTGAGTTTTAGGGAATTTATTTGTATTATGCAGCCACCATTCCAATCTATTTTTCACTATAAGTTCCATAGTTTTACCCAGACACGACAATAGTGTTATTGGTCTGTACGATCTGAAATCCTGCGGATTTTTATTTGGTTTTAATATTGGACATACGAAATGAGTTTTCCAGTCTTGTGGGATATAATTTTGAAAAAGTGAAGAATTAAATAAAATCAATAACATATCTTTACCTTTTATATTTAATCGTCTTAGAGCCTCGTAAGGAATCTCATCCGGCCCCACTGTAGTATTTTTTTTGTGATCTAAGCTTTTTGTTAATTCTTCTTGACTAATTTGTAAGTTAAAAATACTATCGAACTTGCTAGACGTTTCTATATAATTATTATTTTGTTTAATATTTATAGTCTGGAATTGTGCAATAAATTGATTTATCCATCTATCACTTACATTTAGGTCATGATTCTGATATAGATTTCCGTTATTTCCTCTAAGTCGAGCGATTTTATCCCATATTGTTCTTATACTCTCCTTCGGGTGTAATGAGTGTACAAATTTATTCCACTCCTCCCTTTTTTTGTTTTTCAAGTATCGCTTGGTAATTGCCTCTTGTTTCTTAAAATTCTCGTAATTCTGGGGTGTTGGGTATTTATTAAATATGCTTAACATCAATCGCCTTCGGGCAACTACTTTGTTACACTCCGAGTCCCACCATGTATTTGTTTGCTTTTGTATATTTTGTTTTCTTTTAATATCTTGAGTATTCCTTGGCGGAGTAGCTTTATATATTGAATTTTTAATTATATTATATATAATTTCATATTGTTCTGCTGCTGTGTTCTCCTTAAAATCGTTTATATTTATTTTATTACATTCTCTGTGTATATGCACTGTATATTTTTCCCAATCTGTCTTTTTTAAATTTAGGGCGTATTGATTAAGTTGATTACTATTGTTACCGTTATTATTATCCCTACAATTATTTCCGTTATCCGTACTTATGTTAAAACTTCTATTGTTATCGTTTCTGTTAAAATGTAATTTATCGGATTTTATTGAGATATTTAATTTAATTAATATTGGGAAATGATTACTTCCCATAGTGTCTTTGATTATTTCGTAATTTATTTTTGTTGCAAGATTTCCAGTACTTAAAATAAGATCTAAGTTACTATTTCGTCTTCCATGTGGTGCAAGGTAAGTTATTTCCGAGTTATTAACAATAAACAAATTTTTATCGCAAATAAAGTCATATAATTCTTTACCTTCTTTATTTTCATTATAAGCTCCCCAAGAATTATGGTGACTATTAAAGTCGCCTAATAATATAAATCTATTATTATTAATTGCCGTGTTATTTAAAAGATTGTGGAGATCAGTATTTTTAAAGCCACTCGATGGCGCAGCATATATATTTATTAATGACAAGGTACCATCATTTATCTTTATATTGATCATAACTATATCTACTTTGTTATTTATACGATAGATAGTTTTTCCCGTTAGTGTTATGGAATTATGTATGAAGATAGCATTTCCACCACCCCTTTTGTTTCCCTCTCTGTCGCATCTTACTATTTGATATTCTTTTAACCAGAAGTGATTATTGTTTTTTAGCCAGGTTTCGCTTAGACAGCAAATATGAATTTTTTCCTTTTTTAATAATCTTTTTAACTCGATTAAATTTGAGTAAATTCCTCTACAGTTCCACTGAACTATATTTATCATTTTTGTGTAGTTTTGTTAATAATTTGTAATTTTTATTTGCTGTTTATACACATACATATATACACATATACACATATACGCTTTTCACTATTCTATTTATTGGTTAGATTTAATTTACTATTTTCTTTCTTTATAATACTTTGCGTTTTATCGTTTTTGTTTATCAGTTTTGATGTGTTCTTATTATAATTATTTACTTTATTACTGTTATTAATATTTTTATTTTGTTCTGCAATTTTCGTGTTATTAGTGTTATCTTTTATTTTACTTGAATTCTCTTCAAGATTATTTTGTTTTTCTTTTATACTAATTTTAAGGTTATTGTTCCTTTTCCTTAATGGACCGTTTTCGGCATCAGAGGCTGATGAAGAAGTGGCCTCTTGATGTGTTCTTTTTTTGTAAGTATCATATTTACCGTGTGAGTATATTTCCTCTTTACTATATCCTATTTTCCCTTTGGCGTGCCTAATTCTGTATCCTGTTGTAGACAGTGGAGGCTCCTTATATTCGGGAATGTAGTTTGAAGTATCTTCTTTTTCGTTTATTTCGGGAAAATCAACATCATAATTTTCTAATGCCAGGTACCTATTTGTCTTTGTTATTGCATTCGCAAATGAAGTATTAGTATTTTGTGAACCTAGAGTTATCGCTGCTTCTTGGTAAGAAAGATTTTTATAAGCCATAATTGTTTTAATTTTTTCTTGTTTGATTCTTTCGGGGCATTCTTTATCCGATGAAGGGTGATTTCCCTTACAATTTAAACATTTTATCTCATTATTAGGGCACTGTTTATATTCGTGATTATCTGCGGCACATAAATTACATTTAATATAATTAGATTTACAATTGTTGGCTGTATGATTAAATTTTAAACACTTATAACATTGTTTTACCGTTTGGACGAATGGTTCGCACGTAAAACTAAATTTGTTAATATATATATAACTAGGGATTGATTGTCCTTCAAAGAATATTTGTACTGTTTGTGTGGGTGTATATACTATTTCATCTTCGACTAATTGTCTACGTGTGAAACGTTTAATTTTTCTTACTTGATATTGCCCACTATCCATATCTTGAATCAATTCTTCATCAGTAAAATCGGTATCAACACCTCTAATTATTGCACTTCTCGTTAAAAAATAAACGGGAATGAATGCATTATATCCCAGGTTTTTAATGTCATAATTATCAACTATCGTATTGGCTATTTCCGCATTTTTACAGTATATAATCACCTTTGCTTTTCCTATTCTATTAATTTTTATTATTCCGTCTAGAAATTTAAGATTTTTAAGTATTTTTGTAATTTTAAGGTTACCTATTGTGGTGAAATTATTTGTTTGTATAATTACTTTAAATTCTTTGTAAAGATGTTCATTATTAATTAAATATTTTAATTTTTCACGGTATACATTATTCGTTGATCCTATATTATTATTATTATGTTCATCTTTAATATCGTTTTCAATTATATCGGATAAAATCGACTCGGTATTATCTCGTTTACATTGATTATTTTCATTCTTACTGTAATCATCACTCTTATCGTTACCTATGTAATCTACGTCCATATTGTCTGTATTATTAGTGTAAACGTTAGTGAATGTACTATTACTAGAAGTATTATTATCGTCCGGCGGCCTATCAAGGCCGCCTGATACCGCTGACATCTTCCCTAATCAGTTAATTTTATCTTTTAGTTAAAAGCTATACTATTATATATGTTTATGGTACTATACCAAGGTACCGATCTGTGTAGTGTAAAAAAGTGTGTGTCTATGTGTGTGCGTTTATACTTATCGAGGAAGTTAATTCGCGTATATCAATTGAACAACCGATAAACGAATTACGTCTTTAACAAATATAATTAAAACGCTATCGTGTCACGAACGCAAGAAATACAACCTATAGAAACAACGACCACTATATATGTATATATATATAATATATTATATATACAAATACAAAAGCCTTTATTTCCATTATTTATAACATACCCATGTATAATATTCTATATATTATAATCTTAATACTTATATAATAAATATTATGTAATACGCTATATTTAAAACATGAAATTTAAGCCTCTCGTCGAGCATTGGCCTCCTCTAATCAAGCATCCACATATTTCTTCCTCAATTGATTCCATTCCAGACGATTTTGAGTTTTACGCAACCAAAATTTTCTTACGTGATTGACAATATCTTCGCTCCATCTTGTTTTTGGTTGATAACCATTTCGTGCTTCTTCTGGCCAATCTGTTCGGTTTCAACCGCATGACATGTCCATCCCAATTCCACTTAATTTCACATATTATTTGTAGAGCGTCCTCCTTCTTCGATTTTGTTACTTATCTTATCCAACCTAGTTACCCCAACCATTTTATTTTTTCCAATCTGACGCTATTGTTCGGTTTAGCTCTTTTTCCGTTCTATCTGTGAAGGAAACTAATTATACATATACATATATATATATATATAACATCGTCTGTAACGTCTTTCCGTTAATTTTAATTTCTATTTTATCTCCGTTTGTAATTAAACTCGTTTTTTCAAAGTTTATTTCGAGACCTTTTATTTTTGAATTAGCTTCTAGTTCCGTTAACATGTTTTTTTAATTGGTTTGCAGAAGCTCAGATTATAGTTACATCATCTGCAAATCGTAGATTCGATATAAAGGTTCCGTTAATTTTTATCCTTTTTTTTCCAAACTCAAATTTCTGAATATTTCCTAGCACAGCATTAAATAGAATTGGTGCAAGTGGATATCCAGGAAAAATTTTCACCTTCTTTATCCAGAATAATCTTTTCATATCCACCATCGTATATAGTTTTTATAATTATATATATATATATATATATATATATATATATATATATATATATATATATATGTTGTTTTTATGTACTTATTGAAACTGAATAATAATATTAAGTGGCTTATAAAAATTTGTTTGGTTTGTATTGATTGGCGGAGCCAATATATAAAAACAAAATTTTAGAGGTTTTAATTAGAGCGTACAGTTTTATATAAGATAAGTGTCGGATAACGACTGCGGTTTAGACAAGTAGTTGATTAATTTACCGATGTGTAAGATGGAACACGAGGTAAATTTGACAGCCGCCCGGAAGATTGTTTACTCCGGTACGGAGTGTAATATATATGTCAAAAATGAATATAAAACAATATAAATTTATATACCTGAAGAAATTGTTTTTTTTTTCGAAAATTTTCACATTAGTTTTACGTTTATAAGTGTTGTACTACAGACGTGAAGATGAATTACGCAAGATTAACGGCGGTGTAAATTTTTTTTGCGCACCTTCCGAATATCCGACATTAAGATGTAAGGAAAACGCGAAGAGATTTTTACGTACAACTTAGAAAGGAAGTCGATAATGGGCAGATATGAACATTGCCGATTTGGATATTGTCCAAATTAAACCTGCCTTCGTCGAAAATCCTTCCATCTCTATTACGTATTATACATATATATATATAATATATATATATGCGCGAAAGTTCATATTATATATAGCAAACTGGGTTTATAGACTTCGGTATCTCTTCTCGTCCCAGATAGGCCGCTCCAAAATGTAACGGAAATGGACGCAAAATTTACTCCGTCGAATACGTGTGTAAACTGCGGCTTGTGTAATAAAGTTAAATGCGCCGTGCTGATAAAGTTCGGTATTAATTTTTTTTGTTTTGTTTTGTTTTGTTTTTAGGATGTTGCACTTTTTTTTCTTTCTAGACTTTATTTCAATCCGTGCAACGGTCGCGCCCATATCTTGTAACCCGCTGTGTATTAGAGAATGCTCTTGTCATTGACGATTAATCGTCCGTTAAAAGACAATTTCTTGCGGGATTCGCTAAATGTCGAGGGAAAACTTTAAGCTGAGGAATTTTTAACCGATTTCGATTTGAAGAGTGGAACGATGTGCTATTTTCAGACATGGACTAACATTCGAGAGCCAAATTCCGTTTTCAACTTTTTTTCCCGTTTCTGGTTTTGTTTTCGTACATTTCTATTTTAAATACGCTCTCCGATAAGGGAGAAGTCACAAACCGGGAGATCGGATGACCGCAGCGGTCACAATCTACGAGTGAAAAATTAAACGGTTCCTACCTAAAATAATCGTCGTTTCGTTCGCCGTAACGTTGCTCAATATTGCTGAAACCGAGTTCGTGGGAGATTAGGTTCATCGCAATTAGATGAGGTCGCACGAAGTCTACGGTGCATATACCGTAGTATTCGGCAATTAGTCGAGCTTCTCTCGAATTACGCGAGGATTTTCTTCGCTCCGATATATAAGTAGTTTATATTTCTTCTCGGCTACCTAGGTTATACCTCGAGCACAGACAGCTGGATATAATTCGAAATGAATTTACATAAGCGCCTTACTTGGGAATCTACATTCGAACGAAGATAAAACGAATCAAGAATAAAATAGGTCAATTATACCGATTTATCAGTCGGGACGCTCCATCTAACGTGTGTAAACGGTTACTATACCAACGAATAGTAAAGCCAATTTTAGACGTACGGCATCTAATTACGGGGATGCGATAAGAGTGCAAAATAGCGATAACACGCAGGTCCGACAAAAATCAGTTTTCACTTAATGAGGACATTCATCGTGTCTTCGGATGATGCTGGTCGACGAGAATGATACGTTTTTCTTTCATTATACATTCTCAACGAGGGAATAGTTGGGTATGCGGACGGATATGGGGTCCATTGTAGGGCGGTTTAGTAAAAATAGCTAATCAGAAAAGGGCTTGTGAGTTGACAAAAGGAACAAAAATGAGGAAGGTGTGGGTACATTGGACTAGATGGTCGTGAAAATATATCGACAAGACCGAGGCTGCCGAGTGCTATATCGTTGGAGTTGGTTTTCAGAAATCAACATTAAGTTAGATAGCAAGAAGGATATTATAAATTGGTATGAATTCCACTTCTGATGTCAGTTATGGTGGATGAAGATAGATTAAAATTGAAATTAAATCAGGTTACTGTGAGATTATCTACTGGTAAAACTATTCTCATTATACACCGAGTTATAATCTGGCTGTTTTATTCGGGAGAAATACTATAACTATTTCGTAAAGTTTTCCAGTTCCAGTTTCAGAATTCAATTATTAATCGTTTGAAACAAATGTAACATATCGTCGAAGATTTCGGGTCTTGTACAAATTTGAATTATCACGTATCATCGTCCGCGGAAGAATCTCATAAATGTATTTTTTTTTTCTTATTGAAACTTACCTCTCACCTAATATCGAACTATATAATTTTATAACTCGTTGAAAGAATTAAAAAAAAAATTTTAGGTACCACCTCTTAATGTCGCAATTGTATTTGCAGATTAATTAAAATTCTCCGTTCCCATAACGACACCACGTAATTAAAACAAAATTTTAAGAGTTGATTTTTCGGGAGGGGTAGAAAGAACTTAAAAAATTCCTTTTTGAAGTTTGAAGATATTTGACGCGATATGATAACAAAAGCTCGCCCGAAGTTACGTCGCTAACGGTGTGATGTACTCGAGTCACTCGAACACTTTTTATATATGCATATATATATATATATATATATGAAACGAGGGTATGCGTACATATATTCAAAGTTGAATAATCTCGGTTCTTCTTAAAACCAGAATGCGGGGTAAACTTTATGAATTTTCTGGTCACGAATGTAGCGACAGACGAACGGACGACGGAAACGGGTAGCGGTTCATTTTACACGACGCGAACAATAGCGAAACAACCGGAGTAGATCTTTATTTTACGTTAGGGTCTATTAATTAAAAGTAAACAATCGTCTGTTTTACATGCTTTCCGCCTGTATCAAAGTCGCATATAACAAGACGATGTAGCGTAAAAAAAAGATTTCCGCAAAAGCATCGTCGAAATATTGAAATGACGTAACTAACGATGACCGTCTGCTCGAAAATTAATTTCTAAACAAAGCGAAATCGAATATTTTCACCTGACCCAAAAAAATTCAAATACGATTTGCAGGACAAAATTTGAAAATCGCGCGCGGACGCGATAAAATGTGAAAAAATTTGCTACGATATTTCTTAATATAAAGATTTTTGAAAAAACGCGGAAAACCAATTTGCTGTCGGTAATTTGATGCATTGTTAGAGAAGTAAACAACATTATATATATATATATATATATATATATATATATATATATATATATATATATATATATATATATATATATATGTATGTATTCATATGGAAGGAAGAGATAGAACAACTTAAAACCTGATGAGTGCCGAGCACGTGTTTTAAAATAAAACATAGAAGGAGAAGACCCGATTCCGTTTTTCGAAACCGTTATAAGCAATTTTGACTTAATTCTATTTGTATACGAATATTACCGTACAACACGAATTATCGTATCTAATACTATTTGACTTGTATTATTACTTTACATACACGTTTGAGAAAAATTATTATTATTATTATTATTGGTTTCTATTTTTACGAAAGATGATTGAGCTTTTTCGAGCTTTGTTGATAAGGAATTTGAATTATGTAGTTGATTTAAACGAAGAAAAAAGCAAAAATATAAAATTAAGTCTATATTTGCTTAATTTAAGTATGTAGGAAAGCATGTTTACTATAGTATGTACATTATAATGAAAGTGATCGAACCATTGTTGGTGTCATCATCTCAAAAACCTTAAAGAATAGCTCTTGAAATTTTCGAACCCGTTTAATTCTATTGCAAATACAACTTGGTGCTCCGACTCTTTTATCCTTACCCTATTATACAAATCATTAATTCTCTCTAGACTCGATTATGCCTCAATGTTCTATGGGTCATGAGTTAGAACATTGCCAAAAATTTTGTAGACTAACGCACGCGCGTGAGTTTGTTCATTTTCTAGTTCTGATAGTTTTCGTCTTTTTATTACAACAAATTCTTCGTTCTCTTTTGACTTCACATAATTCCATATTTTTTTGAAGATGACATCGTTTCTTTATTTTTCGATTCCTAAATGAGTTTCTTGAATTTTATTCATACAACATAAAAAATATCTAATTGCTATTTTTTTGTGAAATATCGAATAAAACATCAGTTAGTGCGAATATTGTGGAAAAAATTTCGATAAAGAATAAAGTTTGAACTTGGCTAAAATATTTTAGGAATCGTTGGGCTGAGTACATATATATATATATATATATATGTATATAATATGTATTTATGTTCTATCCGTACGTATAAGAAAAAAAGGTATGATTACATTTACTTTTCGGTAATTTACAAATTAATAATATCAACCGAGGTATAAAGTATGCGGTTTATTTTGCCCAGGAGTTTAGATAACGAAATTTGGCGTTACACCGGCTCGGATGGCCGGCCAAAAAAGTATTTATTACGAAACCGTCGGATTTAGTTCTGGGGTTTAAACGGAATTTACGGAAAATTAAGATTTATAGTTCACGCGCGAGTTTTAACACTTTCCCTTAGGAAGGATTCTTCATAGATTTCGCTTTGAGCCGAAAGAAACCCGGCTTCAGAGTTTTGTAGAAAGTTTATCATTATTACTACCCTTTGTTCTAAGGATTAGCCGACATGTGATCGTGAAAAAAATGCGATAAAAAAACCCAACTAAAACTATTCGTAATTCCTATTAGAGACCGTTGAATCACGAGATATTGTAGACGATTAAACGAATTAAGCAAGAGAGATTATACTTGATTATATATGTATTACAGTTAAATCGTGCGACTAGTATTATTTAATGTGAACTAGAAGAAAGATCGCGATGAAATAAACGAAAATTAAGATATTTTAATGATTATTATTGAAAACTTTAAAGCAGTAATTTAATTTTAGTATAAAAAAAAAAAATATATTATAAAATATTATAAAAAAATTAATAACAAAAAAGAACATAAAAAAATAAAAAAGGCGGGATAAGCCTCGTGGAACCCACAGATGAAGTTAGACATTATACCTAGCGTTTTTTTTTTTTAAATTTCATTTATAAAATTTAAATTAACGTGGAGATTCTGTAACACTTCCTACATTTGAGGAACAATCTTTAGACCTAGTGGTATTCAGAGGCGGTTTAATAACCGAAACAATTGGTATTTAAAAAAATAATCGATGTTATTAAAAATATTCTTTAGAAGATATTAACTATTATATTAACGAAATTTATAAATTTAAATCGAGATTGAAAGGAGGGGTCAATTAAAATTAGTAATTAGAGTTATAAGTGATCATAAGAGACAGTTATAGACACACAGAATAACCGCGTCCTTAAAGTTCATCGAATAAAATATAATTGAAAATTAAAATTTGAGCAAATGAAAGACTGAATAATAACTTCATTATGAGATTAATATATTAAAAATTAAACTTTTACAGGTTATAAGAATAATTTTTGAACAAAAGAAAGCCATATTGAATAATAACTTCGTTATAAAATATTAATAATTAAACTTTTACAAGCTATCTGAATAAGGAAATAATTATAATATATATAAATTACAGAGTGTAATTGAACTATAGTAATCACCAATACACTACTTTTTCACTATTTGTTATTATATAATATATGTATGTAGTTTTTTATTTTTCTTATTATTTTTTTTATTTTTTTTATCGTTTTTTTATTATATATATATATATACACTTTAAATTCATACAAACTTATAATTAGTTTTTTTTTTTTTTTTTTTTTTTTTTTGCATACAATCTATCCTAGCTGGATAATAAGTAGCACTGTTATTGGATATATCGAATATTAACAGAACGCCGCCCAACGACAGCCATTCTTCATTTGATGAACATGGGTTAAGACCGGTTAAACAACTCCACTTGCGTGAGTCTTTTCAGCCGTTGAAATTTAACGCTGTTATCCTTAAGATCGGCTGCCAGCGGATTCCCGTGATACTGCAATCGCTGGATATATCTTTCACTATGAATGTTGATAGTTTCCTTTACAGTTGGCATGTGGAGATCCTTATGAAGGTCGTCATTGCGAATATACCACGGCGCACGCACAATGTTACGCAGGACTTTTGCCTGGAATCGCTGGAGTATTTTTATTCGTGAATCGCTGGCTGTTCCCCATATTTCGATTCCGTAGGTCCATATTGGCTTCAGAATAATTTTATATAATAGAACTTTATTCTCTACGGACAGCGATGAATATCTATTTATCAACCAGCTCATGCTTCGTAGTTTTAGATCCAGTTGTTTCCGTTTGGTGTCAATATGATCTTTCCAGGTCAAACGTTGATCTAGATGTAGCCCTAAATATTTTATTTTGTTTACTGTTGGGACCGTTTTTCCATTTAACTGGATCGCCACGTTTGCAAATTTTTTGTTTAACGTAAATAGGAGGTAATTCGACTTCGACTCATTAACTGCAATTTTCCATAGTCTAAGCCACTTCTCCAGTTGCAGAAGATGATTCTGGAGTTGTGTGGTAGCAACTGTTAAATTACTATCAGTAGCTAATATCGCCGTATCGTCCGCGAACATGGCTGTAGTAGTGTATCTGTTTTCTGGAAAATCAGATGTATATATCTGGTATAACAACGGACCGAGTACACTGCCCTGAGGAACTCCCGAGCGTATAGGATATATTTGTGATCGGGCACCGTTTATATTTACTTGATAATATCTGTCTGTTAAATATGATTGTAATAGCGTATAGTATTGGTGTGGCAAGTTCAGTTTCAGCTTGTATAGTAGGCCAGTATGCCACACTTTGTCGAAGGCTTTCTCGATGTCGAGAAACACCGCAGGGCAAAATTTTTTGTTTTCAAAAGTACTGTTGATTAAGTTGACTATTCGATGAGTCTGTTCTACTGTGCTGTGTTTGTTTCTGAAACCAAACTGCCAATTTGGTATTATGTTTTTATCATCGAGAATAGATTGTAGTCTTTTTAAAATTAGTTTTTCGAGCAATTTTGACATAGTCGGTAGTAGGCTGATAGGTCTGTATGATGTGACTAGTTCTTGTGGTTTCCCTGGCTTCTGCAGCATAATTATAGATGCGAATTTCCACTGGATAGGGTAGTAACCTGTACGGAGAATCGCGTTAAAAATATACGTTAGGAATACTATTGCTTTCCGTGGCAAGTTTTTAAGCATTACTGCGGTTATTAAATCATAACCGGGTGATTTTTTTGGGTGAAGCTGTTTTCGTATACACGTCTTCACTTCCATTGGTGATATAGAATTGATAGGTGGGCACATCTGAAATGGTGTTTTCAAATAGTTACAGATATTTTCCTCTTCGGGCGTTAATGTACTATTATTATCGTGATGAAAAATTTTACAGAGATATTTACCGAATTCCTCTGCCTTTTCTTGATCTGTTCTTGCCCATTGGCTGTTTTCCATTCTAATTGGTGGACGCTGAGATACATGATTTATCTTTATATTGTTAATGGCCCTCCATAAGGAATAATCTGTATCTGCCGTTGGTGTAAGATTGGTTAAATATTTATGAAAGACTTCATTTTTCATGCCTGAGAGTGTTTTCTTCAGTTTTTTGGTCATTTTGTTGAGTGCATTTTTATTTGTTGGGGTCCTATCATATTGCCAAACTCTTCTTAGACGTCGTTTTTCTGCGATCATATCTTTTATCACTTTCGGGTGACTTGTTGTTCTTCTACCTGTCTTATTTATCGGAGTGGCTAAATATGCCGATTTTTGAATACACTTAATAAAGTGTTCGACCCCCCTCTCAATATCTTCTTCAGTTTTTAACGAAATGTTGAGATCAATTTCACTTTCAGCCATCTCCTGAAACATATGCCAATTAGTTTTCTTGTTTGTCAGTTTCGGCATCATGGGGATCTGCATCACTGTGCTGTTGAGGTTTAATATTTTTGGTGAGTGATCAGAGGTTCCGTCCATGGACGATTCAACTAATGTATGACCTACATTAATTGCGTTGCTGACGAAAAAATCCAATAAATCAGGAACTTTATTTATATCACTTGGCCAGTATGACGGCCTTCCATCGGACAAGCACTGATATTTATTTTTTAGTAGACACGAATGTAATTGTCTCCCTCTTGGTGTTATTAAGTGAGAGCCAAATGATATATGTTTGGCGTTAAAATCTCCGCCAGCTATAAATTTATTTCCAAGACTTTTAAAATACTCGTCGAAATGTTCTTCCTTAATGTTATGCTTAGGGGGGCAATAAACCGATGACACTGCGATAGGACCCGAAGTTGTTTCAATGATTACGGTGGTTGCCTGTAGATATGCTTTAGTAAAGTTGGTTATTGCATAGTGCTTCATTGACGATTTTATTATAACAGCCGTACCTCCGTGTGCCGTACCATCTGGGTGTTGAGTATCGTAGACTGTGTAATATGGTATTTTAATAAAACTCTTATTTGTGAAGTGCGATTCAGATATCAACAGAATATCAATTTTGTTACTTATAATAAATGCCTCAACTTCATGGCAATACTGTGCCAATCCATTTATGTTCCATGTAGCTATTCTTAGTAGGCAATTCATTTGGAAACCAATTTATTTATTACTGTTGATAATAAATTCATTATCATGCTGTTTTGTTGTATTAATTGGCTAAACATGCTTTTAAATTCCAGCATTATTTCCTGGAGTTGATTATTAATGCAATTATTTTGATCATTATTATTTGGATTGTAGGACGTTGCTTGAGGCGTGTGTTGCTTTCTTGTTGTGTCTAATAAAACAGTATTAAAAGAACGTTTGAAAGCATTTTTGGGTTTGTCCAAATTATCTGTACTGGATGTTTGTGGGAAATCTGCAGCAGTTAGCTCAAAGTTATGAACATCATTTTTATTTTGATGTGGTTGGTTTTGATTTTTGTTCCTTTTATTTAATAATTCTCTATATACCGTACACCCTCTGTAATTTGCCGGATGGTTGCCTTCACAGTGTGTACATTTTGCCGGTTCGTTCATTAATTTAGTGCAATTTTTAGTATCATGCTGTCCGCCGCACTTCACACAAATAAATGGCAGCGCACAATACGCTTTACTATGACCAAACATTTGGCATCTAGTACACTGTATTACTCCCTTATTCTTGCGTGGCGGTTCAACCTTTATTTTCATATTCAGCAGGTACTGCATATCGTATATCAGTTTATTGTTAACGTTAGGTTCAAGGTCTACGAAAAACATTGGTAAAGGTTGTTTAGTTTTCCGTTGTCGCATATTTATTATGTTTCTCGTTAGAAATCCCTGTTTATTTAATGCTTCTTTAATTTCCTCTAGCGGCATAGTGTGGTGGATATTCTTAAGAACGACACGATACGCCCGTTCTTCTTTCAATTGATAAGTATGATAAATTATATGATTTTCTTTTAAATATCTAATAACTTTTCGAAAGTTATCTGCACTATTAACTTTCAACTTAATTTTGTCTTTTAATGCCTGACAAGTAAATTCATCTTTGTTTATGATGGTAGAGATACACTGTTCCATTTGTTTATAATTGATTACCCCGTACAGAAATATGGGGGGTGGCTTTGGACTTCTTGTTGCGTCGATTTCTCGATCACATTCAGTTCTTGTTTGCATATTCGATATACAAATGTCACTGTCAGGAAGATTTCTTAATGGCCAGAATCTATTTCCTTTTACTTCTACATCAGGAGAAGTTTCAGGAGTTTGTACCCGAGTACGTTTTCTGAGTGGTATAATTTGCCATGAATTTGTTGTTTGTTTAAGTGTAAGAGGAGGAACCGTCTTACATGATTTTGAATTAGTGCACGTGGATTGGCATGTCGTGTCCATTACCTGTGTAGGTTGCTCGTTATCAACATTCATGTTGACATTACTAGAACCATTATATACGATACTATTCTGCGAACTTATTTTATTAATTTTTTTAGTGCTTGTAATATTACTACTAGTAGTATCGGAATTTTTATCGGACTTCGACAAGAAAGTTGGTGACGAAGTACGACTCGGAGGGGGGGAACGGCCTATCATTATTATTTAGATACGCACAATATTATAAACAACGACAACGCACGTGTCGTTGTTTAGTAAATGCCAAGCATACGCAGGTATACGCTATACAAAACGACGACGATAGTAACAATAATAATAATAACAATAATAACAGTAATGTTAGTGTTAGTAATAAATTAGAATTATCTCACCGCCGCCGGTAGAATGAAGACAATTCAACGATGAATGATAGCGAGATTAAGATAGATAATGCTATGAAACGATATTCGAACGCGAGAAACAAAAACCACTCGATTCAAAGATAACACAATAAAAGTCTTATAATTAGTAAATGGTGGACGCTGAGATACATGATTTATCTTTATATTGTTAATGGCCCTCCATAAGGAATAATCTGTATCTGCCGTTGGTGTAAGATTGGTTAAATATTTATGAAAGACTTCATTTTTCATGCCTGAGAGTGTTTTCTTCAGTTTTTTGGTCATTTTGTTGAGTGCATTTTTATTTGTTGGGGTCCTATCATATTGCCAAACTCTTCTTAGACGTCGTTTTTCTGCGATCATATCTTTTATCACTTTCGGGTGACTTGTTGTTCTTCTACCTGTCTTATTTATCGGAGTGGCTAAATATGCCGATTTTTGAATACACTTAATAAAGTGTTCGACCCCCCTCTCAATATCTTCTTCAGTTTTTAACGAAATGTTGAGATCAATTTCACTTTCAGCCATCTCCTGAAACATATGCCAATTAGTTTTCTTGTTTGTCAGTTTCGGCATCATGGGGATCTGCATCACTGTGCTGTTGAGGTTTAATATTTTTGGTGAGTGATCAGAGGTTCCGTCCATGGACGATTCAACTAATGTATGACCTACATTAATTGCGTTGCTGACGAAAAAATCCAATAAATCAGGAACTTTATTTATATCACTTGGCCAGTATGACGGCCTTCCATCGGACAAGCACTGATATTTATTTTTTAGTAGACACGAATGTAATTGTCTCCCTCTTGGTGTTATTAAGTGAGAGCCAAATGATATATGTTTGGCGTTAAAATCTCCGCCAGCTATAAATTTATTTCCAAGACTTTTAAAATACTCGTCGAAATGTTCTTCCTTAATGTTATGCTTAGGGGGGCAATAAACCGATGACACTGCGATAGGACCCGAAGTTGTTTCAATGATTACGGTGGTTGCCTGTAGATATGCTTTAGTAAAGTTGGTTATTGCATAGTGCTTCATTGACGATTTTATTATAACAGCCGTACCTCCGTGTGCCGTACCATCTGGGTGTTGAGTATCGTAGACTGTGTAATATGGTATTTTAATAAAACTCTTATTTGTGAAGTGCGATTCAGATATCAACAGAATATCAATTTTGTTACTTATAATAAATGCCTCAACTTCATGGCAATACTGTGCCAATCCATTTATGTTCCATGTAGCTATTCTTAGTAGGCAATTCATTTGGAAACCAATTTATTTATTACTGTTGATAATAAATTCATTATCATGCTGTTTTGTTGTATTAATTGGCTAAACATGCTTTTAAATTCCAGCAGTATTTCCTGGAGTTGATTATTAATGCAATTATTTTGATCATTATTATTTGGATTGTAGGACGTTGCTTGAGGCGTGTGTTGCTTTCTTGTTGTGTCTAATAAAACAGTATTAAAAGAACGTTTGAAAGCATTTTTGGGTTTGTCCAAATTATCTGTACTGGATGTTTGTGGGAAATCTGCAGCAGTTAGCTCAAAGTTATGAACATCATTTTTATTTTGATGTGGTTGGTTTTGATTTTTGTTCCTTTTATTTAATAATTCTCTATATACCGTACACCCTCTGTAATTTGCCGGATGGTTGCCTTCACAGTGTGTACATTTTGCCGGTTCGTTCATTAATTTAGTGCAATTTTTAGTATCATGCTGTCCGCCGCACTTCACACAAATAAATGGCAGCGCACAATACGCTTTACTATGACCAAACATTTGGCATCTAGTACACTGTATTACTCCCTTATTCTTGCGTGGCGGTTCAACCTTTATTTTCATATTCAGCAGGTACTGCATATCGTATATCAGTTTATTGTTAACGTTAGGTTCAAGGTCTACGAAAAACATTGGTAAAGGTTGTTTAGTTTTCCGTTGTCGCATATTTATTATGTTTCTCGTTAGAAATCCCTGTTTATTTAATGCTTCTTTAATTTCCTCTAGCGGCATAGTGTGGTGGATATTCTTAAGAACGACACGATACGCCCGTTCTTCTTTCAATTGATAAGTATGATAAATTATATGATTTTCTTTTAAATATCTAATAACTTTTCGAAAGTTATCTGCACTATTAACTTTCAACTTAATTTTGTCTTTTAATGCCTGACAAGTAAATTCATCTTTGTTTATGATGGTAGAGATACACTGTTCCATTTGTTTATAATTGATTACCCCGTACAGAAATATGGGGGGTGGCTTTGGACTTCTTGTTGCGTCGATTTCTCGATCACATTCAGTTCTTGTTTGCATATTCGATATACAAATGTCACTGTCAGGAAGATTTCTTAATGGCCAGAATCTATTTCCTTTTACTTCTACATCAGGAGAAGTTTCAGGAGTTTGTACCCGAGTACGTTTTCTGAGTGGTATAATTTGCCATGAATTTGTTGTTTGTTTAAGTGTAAGAGGAGGAACCGTCTTACATGATTTTGAATTAGTGCACGTGGATTGGCATGTCGTGTCCATTACCTGTGTAGGTTGCTCGTTATCAACATTCATGTTGACATTACTAGAACCATTATATACGATACTATTCTGCGAACTTATTTTATTAATTTTTTTAGTGCTTGTAATATTACTACTAGTAGTATCGGAATTTTTATCGGACTTCGACAAGAAAGTTGGTGACGAAGTACGACTCGGAGGGGGGGAACGGCCTATCATTATTATTTAGATACGCACAATATTATAAACAACGACAACGCACGTGTCGTTGTTTAGTAAATGCCAAGCATACGCAGGTATACGCTATACAAAACGACGACGATAGTAACAATAATAATAATAACAATAATAACAGTAATGTTAGTGTTAGTAATAAATTAGAATTATCTCACCGCCGCCGGTAGAATGAAGACAATTCAACGATGAATGATAGCGAGATTAAGATAGATAATGCTATGAAACGATATTCGAACGCGAGAAACAAAAACCACTCGATTCAAAGATAACACAATAAAAGTCTTATAATTAGTAAATGGTGGACGCTGAGATACATGATTTATCTTTATATTGTTAATGGCCCTCCATAAGGAATAATCTGTATCTGCCGTTGGTGTAAGATTGGTTAAATATTTATGAAAGACTTCATTTTTCATGCCTGAGAGTGTTTTCTTCAGTTTTTTGGTCATTTTGTTGAGTGCATTTTTATTTGTTGGGGTCCTATCATATTGCCAAACTCTTCTTAGACGTCGTTTTTCTGCGATCATATCTTTTATCACTTTCGGGTGACTTGTTGTTCTTCTACCTGTCTTATTTATCGGAGTGGCTAAATATGCCGATTTTTGAATACACTTAATAAAGTGTTCGACCCCCCTCTCAATATCTTCTTCAGTTTTTAACGAAATGTTGAGATCAATTTCACTTTCAGCCATCTCCTGAAACATATGCCAATTAGTTTTCTTGTTTGTCAGTTTCGGCATCATGGGGATCTGCATCACTGTGCTGTTGAGGTTTAATATTTTTGGTGAGTGATCAGAGGTTCCGTCCATGGACGATTCAACTAATGTATGACCTACATTAATTGCGTTGCTGACGAAAAAATCCAATAAATCAGGAACTTTATTTATATCACTTGGCCAGTATGACGGCCTTCCATCGGACAAGCACTGATATTTATTTTTTAGTAGACACGAATGTAATTGTCTCCCTCTTGGTGTTATTAAGTGAGAGCCAAATGATATATGTTTGGCGTTAAAATCTCCGCCAGCTATAAATTTATTTCCAAGACTTTTAAAATACTCGTCGAAATGTTCTTCCTTAATGTTATGCTTAGGGGGGCAATAAACCGATGACACTGCGATAGGACCCGAAGTTGTTTCAATGATTACGGTGGTTGCCTGTAGATATGCTTTAGTAAAGTTGGTTATTGCATAGTGCTTCATTGACGATTTTATTATAACAGCCGTACCTCCGTGTGCCGTACCATCTGGGTGTTGAGTATCGTAGACTGTGTAATATGGTATTTTAATAAAACTCTTATTTGTGAAGTGCGATTCAGATATCAACAGAATATCAATTTTGTTACTTATAATAAATGCCTCAACTTCATGGCAATACTGTGCCAATCCATTTATGTTCCATGTAGCTATTCTTAGTAGGCAATTCATTTGGAAACCAATTTATTTATTACTGTTGATAATAAATTCATTATCATGCTGTTTTGTTGTATTAATTGGCTAAACATGCTTTTAAATTCCAGCACTATTTCCTGGAGTTGATTATTAATGCAATTATTTTGATCATTATTATTTGGATTGTAGGACGTTGCTTGAGGCGTGTGTTGCTTTCTTGTTGTGTCTAATAAAACAGTATTAAAAGAACGTTTGAAAGCATTTTTGGGTTTGTCCAAATTATCTGTACTGGATGTTTGTGGAAAATCTGCAGCAGTTAGCTCAAAGTTATGAACATCATTTTTATTTTGATGTGGTTGGTTTTGATTTTTGTTCCTTTTATTTAATAATTCTCTATATACCGTACACCCTCTGTAATTTGCCGGATGGTTGCCTTCACAGTGTGTACATTTTGCCGGTTCGTTCATTAATTTAGTGCAATTTTTAGTATCATGCTGTCCGCCGCACTTCACACAAATAAATGGCAGCGCACAATACGCTTTACTATGACCAAACATTTGGCATCTAGTACACTGTATTACTCCCTTATTCTTGCGTGGCGGTTCAACCTTTATTTTCATATTCAGCAGGTACTGCATATCGTATATCAGTTTATTGTTAACGTTAGGTTCAAGGTCTACGAAAAACATTGGTAAAGGTTGTTTAGTTTTCCGTTGTCGCATATTTATTATGTTTCTCGTTAGAAATCCCTGTTTATTTAATGCTTCTTTAATTTCCTCTAGCGGCATAGTGTGGTGGATATTCTTAAGAACGACACGATACGCCCGTTCTTCTTTCAATTGATAAGTATGATAAATTATATGATTTTCTTTTAAATATCTAATAACTTTTCGAAAGTTATCTGCACTATTAACTTTCAACTTAATTTTGTCTTTTAATGCCTGACAAGTAAATTCATCTTTGTTTATGATGGTAGAGATACACTGTTCCATTTGTTTATAATTGATTACCCCGTACAGAAATATGGGGGGTGGCTTTGGACTTCTTGTTGCGTCGATTTCTCGATCACATTCAGTTCTTGTTTGCATATTCGATATACAAATGTCACTGTCAGGAAGATTTCTTAATGGCCAGAATCTATTTCCTTTTACTTCTACATCAGGAGAAGTTTCAGGAGTTTGTACCCGAGTACGTTTTCTGAGTGGTATAATTTGCCATGAATTTGTTGTTTGTTTAAGTGTAAGAGGAGGAACCGTCTTACATGATTTTGAATTAGTGCACGTGGATTGGCATGTCGTGTCCATTACCTGTGTAGGTTGCTCGTTATCAACATTCATGTTGACATTACTAGAACCATTATATACGATACTATTCTGCGAACTTATTTTATTAATTTTTTTAGTGCTTGTAATATTACTACTAGTAGTATCGGAATTTTTATCGGACTTCGACAAGAAAGTTGGTGACGAAGTACGACTCGGAGGGGGGGAACGGCCTATCATTATTATTTAGATACGCACAATATTATTGTTTAGTAAATGCCAAGCATACGCAGGTATACGCTATACAAAACGACGACGATAGTAACAATAATAATAATAACAATAATAACAGTAATGTTAGTGTTAGTAATAAATTAGAATTATCTCACCGCCGCCGGTAGAATGAAGACAATTCAACGATGAATGATAGCGAGATTAAGATAGATAATGCTATGAAACGATATTCGAACGCGAGAAACAAAAACCACTCGATTCAAAGATAACACAATAAAAGTCTTATAATTAGTAAATGGTGGACGCTGAGATACATGATTTATCTTTATATTGTTAATGGCCCTCCATAAGGAATAATCTGTATCTGCCGTTGGTGTAAGATTGGTTAAATATTTATGAAAGACTTCATTTTTCATGCCTGAGAGTGTTTTCTTCAGTTTTTTGGTCATTTTGTTGAGTGCATTTTTATTTGTTGGGGTCCTATCATATTGCCAAACTCTTCTTAGACGTCGTTTTTCTGCGATCATATCTTTTATCACTTTCGGGTGACTTGTTGTTCTTCTACCTGTCTTATTTATCGGAGTGGCTAAATATGCCGATTTTTGAATACACTTAATAAAGTGTTCGACCCCCCTCTCAATATCTTCTTCAGTTTTTAACGAAATGTTGAGATCAATTTCACTTTCAGCCATCTCCTGAAACATATGCCAATTAGTTTTCTTGTTTGTCAGTTTCGGCATCATGGGGATCTGCATCACTGTGCTGTTGAGGTTTAATATTTTTGGTGAGTGATCAGAGGTTCCGTCCATGGACGATTCAACTAATGTATGACCTACATTAATTGCGTTGCTGACGAAAAAATCCAATAAATCAGGAACTTTATTTATATCACTTGGCCAGTATGACGGCCTTCCATCGGACAAGCACTGATATTTATTTTTTAGTAGACACGAATGTAATTGTCTCCCTCTTGGTGTTATTAAGCGAGAGCCAAATGATATATGTTTGGCGTTAAAATCTCCGCCAGCTATAAATTTATTTCCAAGACTTTTAAAATACTCGTCGAAATGTTCTTCCTTAATGTTATGCTTAGGGGGGCAATAAACCGATGACACTGCGATAGGACCCGAAGTTGTTTCAATGATTACGGTGGTTGCCTGTAGATATGCTTTAGTAAAGTTGGTTATTGCATAGTGCTTCATTGACGATTTTATTATAACAGCCGTACCTCCGTGTGCCGTACCATCTGGGTGTTGAGTATCGTAGACTGTGTAATATGGTATTTTAATAAAACTCTTATTTGTGAAGTGCGATTCAGATATCAACAGAATATCAATTTTGTTACTTATAATAAATGCCTCAACTTCATGGCAATACTGTGCCAATCCATTTATGTTCCATGTAGCTATTCTTAGTAGGCAATTCATTTGGAAACCAATTTATTTATTACTGTTGATAATAAATTCATTATCATGCTGTTTTGTTGTATTAATTGGCTAAACATGCTTTTAAATTCCAGCAGTATTTCCTGGAGTTGATTATTAATGCAATTATTTTGATCATTATTATTTGGATTGTAGGACGTTGCTTGAGGCGTGTGTTGCTTTCTTGTTGTGTCTAATAAAACAGTATTAAAAGAACGTTTGAAAGCATTTTTGGGTTTGTCCAAATTATCTGTACTGGATGTTTGTGGGAAATCTGCAGCAGTTAGCTCAAAGTTATGAACATCATTTTTATTTTGATGTGGTTGGTTTTGATTTTTGTTCCTTTTATTTAATAATTCTCTATATACCGTACACCCTCTGTAATTTGCCGGATGGTTGCCTTCACAGTGTGTACATTTTGCCGGTTCGTTCATTAATTTAGTGCAATTTTTAGTATCATGCTGTCCGCCGCACTTCACACAAATAAATGGCAGCGCACAATACGCTTTACTATGACCAAACATTTGGCATCTAGTACACTGTATTACTCCCTTATTCTTGCGTGGCGGTTCAACCTTTATTTTCATATTCAGCAGGTACTGCATATCGTATATCAGTTTATTGTTAACGTTAGGTTCAAGGTCTACGAAAAACATTGGTAAAGGTTGTTTAGTTTTCCGTTGTCGCATATTTATTATGTTTCTCGTTAGAAATCCCTGTTTATTTAATGCTTCTTTAATTTCCTCTAGCGGCATAGTGTGGTGGATATTCTTAAGAACGACACGATACGCCCGTTCTTCTTTCAATTGATAAGTATGATAAATTATATGATTTTCTTTTAAATATCTAATAACTTTTCGAAAGTTATCTGCACTATTAACTTTCAACTTAATTTTGTCTTTTAATGCCTGACAAGTAAATTCATCTTTGTTTATGATGGTAGAGATACACTGTTCCATTTGTTTATAATTGATTACCCCGTACAGAAATATGGGGGGTGGCTTTGGACTTCTTGTTGCGTCGATTTCTCGATCACATTCAGTTCTTGTTTGCATATTCGATATACAAATGTCACTGTCAGGAAGATTTCTTAATGGCCAGAATCTATTTCCTTTTACTTCTACATCAGGAGAAGTTTCAGGAGTTTGTACCCGAGTACGTTTTCTGAGTGGTATAATTTGCCATGAATTTGTTGTTTGTTTAAGTGTAAGAGGAGGAACCGTCTTACATGATTTTGAATTAGTGCACGTGGATTGGCATGTCGTGTCCATTACCTGTGTAGGTTGCTCGTTATCAACATTCATGTTGACATTACTAGAACCATTATATACGATACTATTCTGCGAACTTATTTTATTAATTTTTTTAGTGCTTGTAATATTACTACTAGTAGTATCGGAATTTTTATCGGACTTCGACAAGAAAGTTGGTGACGAAGTACGACTCGGAGGGGGGGAACGGCCTATCATTATTATTTAGATACGCACAATATTATAAACAACGACAACGCACGTGTCGTTGTTTAGTAAATGCCAAGCATACGCAGGTATACGCTATACAAAACGACGACGATAGTAACAATAATAATAATAACAATAATAACAGTAATGTTAGTGTTAGTAATAAATTAGAATTATCTCACCGCCGCCGGTAGAATGAAGACAATTCAACGATGAATGATAGCGAGATTAAGATAGATAATGCTATGAAACGATATTCGAACGCGAGAAACAAAAACCACTCGATTCAAAGATAACACAATAAAAGTCTTATAATTAGTAAAATAAATAATAGAATGCTAGTAAATTTTAAGTATATATCAGTGTAGTTCGATGCTTAATTTCTAGGTGTGCCAATTATTTAATTTGATTATAATCATCAGGTTTTGTTGATTAAAGTTTATAACATAATTTTTAACATTACATTCTGGTAATATGCGTCTTGATGTATCTGTGCTGCCACATCTATAGCATATATAATTATCCCGTGCTTTAAAGAAGTTGTGTAATACAAAAACCTATATGTTATCTGTTTATAGGCTAGTATTAAAATTCAGAAACTAGAATCCCGCATTATTTACCCGCTTGATCACGATATCCTCATCCATCATAGTCTTTCTCCGTTCGTTCGAATATCGTAATCGATCCATTGTACGTTATTTTCGCAGACAAAATGGGCTAGTACTCAAAGCGCTAATTATACGTATCGCAAGTGCACGCACGTACGATGTTATACGAAATGGGAAATGGGAAATGGAATGCTACCGACATGTTCTTGATAAGAGTTATACGATGATCAAAAACTTAATTTTTTAAACGAATTCGTATAAATTAAACGCGTTCGATGATTTTTAGTTGAAAATTGAAAACAAGTTCTTCCGAATGTGCGCAGAATTAGATATTAAATATTCCCTGTTCTTGTTTATCGCGCATTGGAAACTATTCTCAGTGTGACATGATTACGTCTATTTTTCTTAAATTTGGCAAAATGTTCGGATGTACAACTGTACCCACTGCTAAGCCGGACACACCATGGATGAAACAAAATCTTTAGATAAAAATCTTGGTTGATCGAATCAACTATGTACCCTTTCTTTAGAATCGTCGCATACTTTTCCCCTTTAACCGACCTTCACACGCTCAAAATAAGACTCTCAAATTGTTGTAGAGGATTAGTTTAAGCTTCGGAAGGAAATGCCTTCAACGAAGTCTCGGATCATCCTGGATTATTAGAGTAATACCTGAACGAGTAATATTATCTGCAGCCTCTTTTCTTGAACTCCACAGGCTGCAGGGAATTTTATCATGCAACCGCGTCAGCCGTTTTCGGAAGGAAAGCCTTAACTTACTCGTACTGAAATTTGTAAAGCGAGAAAGTTGCTAAAGCACACTCAGTGAATTCGTGAGAAGTATAATATTTTTCTTTCTGAGATATTACAAAAAATAATATTTTGAATAAGGCATACATTTATATATATATATACTTTTTGAACGTAAATTCGATATTAATTATTGACGCGTCTGTTCTGAAGGCTATCGTTTATCTAATTGATTCATTATACCAGGATATAATTTGTTCCTGATAGGATTCGAAGTAAGTTATGCGTGCAAAACGCAGAACAGTTGTCGTCAAGCTCATTACAAACACGTACAGGTATGTTCTTTTCCCTCTATATCATGACGTTACTTAGTGCACGTTACAAAACGTCATCATTTACATCAATAAAGATTTCGATTAATTTCGTTTTTGCGCACGTACTCCTATTGTACGGTTTAATTATTATTTTTTTTCTTTTTTTTTCTCGATCATTAAACTGGAAAAAGTTACCAAAGTACTTTTAACATTTTCCATTATAAAATCAAAACCATCCCCTAATCTGATTTATTATTATTTTTTTTTCATAGTCCTAAGGATGTCGCTTATTCTCACGTTATTTGCACGAAGCTGATCAATCTCTATTTTAGTGAAAATCCGACATACGCCTAATATGCAGTGTTTCGTCAAAATTTTCCTATTCCTCAAATGATATATTACTTTTACAGTAAACGTAACATTTCGATTCGAAATAAGTGTAATTTTTCAATTCGGTAGAAGAAATATAGCAGAAAAACGTTTAGATACAAAAACTTGTTAGACTTGAAAACATACGTAGGTAGTAATGAATTTAGAGGACTAATTATCTGACGAAAATTGTAGTAGTTTTAAATGAAATCTACATTTTTTAAAATGGGGGCTGCCTTTACAGCTTACCTAACGTCATACTGTGGGGACTATCTACAGCTTAATCAAGGACACGCTGACTTCTCTAGAAATGTCGCTATATGGGCGAATAATGGTAGATTATCTAGATGGAGAAGGGACGATTCATTATAAGGAGGTGTAATACTCGAAGAACGTCCACGAACGCAACGGCGCCATAGCAGAGCATTCAAAAAAGACATGATCCGTGTTGCAGACTGCCTGTTCAGAATATAAAATATGTACGAGATATACAACTCGGTAATATGCACTTGCAAAATTTTACCGTGTAACTAATGTTTATCCTAAAAACACGATGTCAAACAGAATCGAAACAAGAAGAACAACCGAATTTGGAATCTGTCTTTTTTTTAGCTACGAAGCTTGTAACGTTTTCATCGTGTTTTAAAGTGCTGGTTAGGTGTTTAGGTAAGTAAATTAATTCACTCTGCTTGTTGTACCGGTTACGGTAATGAGCTTGAAACTATTATAGTTCAAACTAATTTTTTTTTTTCCATAGCTGCGTTTGTTAATATTAAGATGACTTATTCAAATTAGAATGCCTCAATGTTTACGCATGATAAGATAATAGGAGAACATCTTAGTTGTTTTTACTATTTCATCTGCGTGCTCACTATGCTCAAAGCACCTCGTTCGTCTTTCCATGTACAGCGGCATATTCCGTCTGCTGTATACGGACAAACTGAGTCACATTTTTGTAACTTCTTTTTTCACTACGTCTGCGGGATTACTTTTTGCGATACTCAATTCGAAAGACATAATTAAAAATAAACATACCCGCGTGAAACCGTCAAATTTATCTGCATTTCTAGACACTCGGGTATTCACTGGAAATTCGACTTCAATACACCCGTAGAGACATTTTATCCGAGATTAAGTTTTCGCGCAAGGAATTTTGGAAACCAATTCCCGAATATTCAATCTTTCTAGTAACGTAGAAAATAGGATTTCGTTTATTTGTATTATATGTCGCCCAAGGCTTAACGTCAACAACATTCCGTGCGTTCTATTCGCACACAAAGTAGCTCCTTCGCCATTCTGTACCCATATCCTTGCGATGGAGACCAGATCGTCGATGAGAACCGTCTATTTATCAGTTGCAGTTATTATAGAATGTACCAATCGAAATCCCCGTCACGTATCATAAGTAAAGGAATAACTAATCTCAGATGCTCGCTTAGCTCACAGAACAATAGCGTTTAATACAGGATCGTATTTAATTACATATCAGCCTGTAGTATATATATTTAATAAGACGTATCGTCCATTTTTTACAGTCCCGGGTATAATCACTAATGCCCATATATATATATATATATATATGTACGTATCTCTTAATTTCAGTGTACACGTTGTCTATTCAAATTTGAAATATTTTTGTTTATTTTACATTATCTAACGTTTTTTCCTGTAATCCCAAAATACAGAACAGTTCCTCGTGCATATTAGATTCGAGTCCGCTCATTTTTTTTCAAACGATTGTGTTGACTCGTATGTTTAAAAGTAATTTTTATTTTATTTGAAAGCAAAAAAATTGTTAAAAAAATAAAAGGCGAAATTCTTACTTTTGATGTTGTTTACAACTCGCTTTTTTCATACACTGTGTATGATTATTATTATTATACATAATTATATATATATGTATATATATATATATACGTATATATGTATATGCATATGTTAGTTAATATGCATATAATTTTGTGTAATGCATGTGTTGTATTCAGAGCTCGTGTAAACGATGAAATGAAATTTTTGTCATCTACATATCTGTCCGTCCATCCAAAAGACCAGATCTTTATTTAAAATTAGAATATTATGATTTTATTATTTCTGTTATTATTATTATTATTATTATTTCTATTATTATTTATTATTATTATTATGATTATTGTTATCATTAGTATTGTTATTGTTATCATTAGTATTATTATTGTTATCATGATTATTACCTTATCATTATTATCGTCATTAACGTTATCTTCTAATACGGAGGAGGCAAAATTACCGTTATCCGTTGTGACTGTATGTCGCGCGAAGGTTTGTCGTATTTACGAAATAGGCTTTTGCCATTAGGAAAAACGGAAAGGCTTTTCCACTATACAGTATGGAAAAGTGAACAAAGAGAGCGCCACATTTACGCTTGTATCTCGTATATGCCGTTGTTGACGGCGACTAGCGAATTCACTGTTTGGCGTCTAATTTTTTACATCTTCCGTTATGAAATACTTCCTGCGTCATCAAAATTCGATTTTCAACATTCTTTCGTTCTACGTATATTTACGAATATCATCGCGTATAAATAAATATATTTTTATACGCGTACGTTTAGAAAAACCGTTCCCTCTTTTTTTTAACCGTTTTTTCTTCTCGTTATTATATCCTTTTTTTTTTCTCTTTTTTCCCGGACTTCGTCACGAATAGAGTAGCCGATGCAGAACGGATCTGTTTCTGTATCAGCTTATTTATCCTTTCCTCTATTATAGCATTTCCGCAAGAGTCGCTAACTCGCATCATCCACGCCTATTACTAATTTTCCGTCCGCATTTCTATTCGTTTATTTTTCATTTTGATATTCTCCTTTTTATACTTTAAATTCGAAAGTATACGACCGTTGTTAGTTTATCCTATTTCCGAGGACCTGTTTTTCATCTACACATAAATATACATAAAGCAATAAATCCCGTAATATTCTCTACGCTAACGACAGCGCTATAGTAAACTACAAAGTTAACAAACATCATGCGCAGACTGGAAAATTAATATGGTCGGAAGAAAACGAAAGTTGTAATAATCCGTAGACATCGAGAAACGTGAAAAATACCTAATTACGAACTATAGTCGATAGTTTCGTTTACCCGGGGAATCGGTGATAACCGATAGTAGAAGCTGTTTATCCGATATAAAAATTAGCTAAATGACCAAGCTGACAGTGCTGCCAGACATGGCACATTGCCTCAATGACGGTACCAACGAAAGACCTCAAAACTTATATAAAATCCAAGTCATGGGACCACCAGCCGTCCGCACTTCCACCTACCAACAAACTTCGATCGGTTCGAAATTCAACATTCTCCGGACTCTATCCTGTTCAACAAATAGAAGAGATGATGTACTGGCTCGTCTGCTCCTAGGTCACACTAATATTTCACACAATTATATCATAATAAATCTTCCTACTTCTTTATGTCCAATCTGTAGTGTCCTCATTACCGCCCACCACATTCTTCTTGAATGTGTGCAATTCAATTCCGAATGATCAATCCTCGACAAACCTCTCAGCCTCCGAAGCATTCTCTCCTACACGCACAATGCGTCCGGTAACTTATATTAAATTTTCTCGAATCCTCCGAATTTATATAATCTAATTTAACAATCCGCCCTTCCCGTTTATTCTACCAACTTTAACCTTATGTTCTCTCTTTTTCCGTGCCTTTAGCCTAGGCTCTAGGTTCAGTACACGGCACGTAAATCTACAGGTAAAGAATCTGGAGAGATGATTTTTCGATTTCAACACACGCCGCAGAAAATTGGGCACTCGCCAAAATAAATCTCAACAAAATACACGTATTTTATGTATGGTAAAATGATAAGGGAACGGAGTTAGAACATATTTTATATCATCATGATTGTCAAGCTGCGTCTTTTATTTCCAACGATTGCATACACCAACATGTCTGTTAAATCGAACTGCTCATATAATCGTTGTTTCTTGCGGCGTCCAATATGTCCTTAACGGTTTTTGACTCCATTCCTGATGTTATCATTTCAAGTCTTTTCCTTCTTCGCTGAAGCCTACCTTCGATTTTCCCCTGTATAGCCAGCGTGAATAATCCTTCTTTTCCGATTTTGTGTACGCCACATATTTTATTTTTCTCCTTCATGATATCATCTACCAGAATCATCTTTTTTATTCCTTTTGTACCACTTCTTTATTTGTTATCTTCTCTTTCCATGAGATTCGCTACATACGCGCCTGAGCGTCCACATTTCCAAAGCGTTTAATCGATTTATACATTCAGCGTTTAAAGTCCATGTGTCTGAACCATACTTCGCTACCGACATTAAATAGTACTGATTAATTCTCTTTTTTGGTTTCCATTTAGTATCGTCCGCAGATTAGTAAATGCCCGTTTCGCCATTTCGATGCGCAATTTAATTTTTTAAATATCTCTTCCGTCATTGGTGAACAGACCTTCTAAATATCTGAACTCTTTGACCATTTCCATCGTTTTCCCTTCAATGTTTATCTTAGGACGTAACTTAGTATAAAGGGTTCGCGTAAACCTCATTATTTTAGTTTTTCCAAAGTTGATTTTCAATCCTAATTTCTTCTCTTCTCGATTTAATTTACTCAACATATTTTGCAGCTATCCAGTTGAATGTGCAAGTAATACTTTATAATCTGTATAACTTATGCATCCTATTCGGATATCCGTTAATCCTAACACCAGCATTTTCTATAATAGAATTTTTCATGATTTCTTCTGTTTATATGTTGAGTAGATCGGGCATCCCGGCCTCTCCTCTCCTGTTATTGGACATATTTTAGCCGAGAGTTCGTCTTGTACTCTGACGTTCGCGGTTTGTTTCCAATATATTTCTTTAACTATCTGCAAGTATTTATTATCGATATTGTACATTTGCAGTATCTGTCTCAGTTCCCTGTGCTTTACTCGGTCAAACGCTTTTTTGTAATCGACAAAACACGCAATCACATCTCGAGCGATCGTTGTATTATTATCTTAAATAATACTATGGAGTCTTTGATGTCTCTTTTATCGACCAACCCGTACTACGTGTTACTAAGCTGTGTGTCTAACTTTCGGTCAATTCTCGTGTTAATTATTAAAAGAAGTATCTTTAACATATAACTCATTAATGCAATTAGTCGATGCTGGTTGCATGCTCGGTATAAATATCGGTCTTTTGAAATCATCAGATATTTTTCCTTCATTGTATCTCCTATTCAGCAACATTAACAATTGTTGTTTGTATCCAGATGTCATGTTCTTCAGGACTTCAACTAGTATTTGGTCAACTGCTGTGGCTTGTTATTTCTCCGGAATTATCTCAGTTATGGCAACACCTATGTGTTTTTTCATCAGTATCCCGACTCCACTTTTTCGTATCTTTCCTGCTGTATGTGAACTAATATTCATTATCTGCACTTATCTTCCCATTTCTTGGCCGCCTAGTTTCGCTTATAGCTAAAATATCAAGGCCCATTGGCATAACTTTATTACATTCCATGTGGCTGTTCTCATATATTTTTTTCGCCTTCTCCGTTTCCCTTTTCTTGTCTCTACTTTTTTCGGCTTATTATCCAGACACTCATTTTCCGCGTATGACCTGGTACCCATTATTGCATGGCCAGTCGGTTGCATATTTCACATTATCAAGACTGAGTATTCGATAACGCCGGGCGCCAATCGGACTCCCTGGCATACCATATTCCGTATACTTCTTTTTATATTGGTGTTTTAGGGACAGTGTTGTTATGACGGTAGTATCCCGTTGCCCGAGGTCATGATTTTCTTTAATGGTTTACTCCCTTAGACTTAGGGTAAAAATCCTCACCGCAAGGCAGCAGTTTGTTTTCCGTCGCGGTTGCCCTCTTTAGCCTTTGGATAAAACCCTTAATTACAAGGCAGTGGTTTATTATTTGGATAACAGGTGAGACTTAATTCGGGCTCAACTCACCAAAGGTTGATAGACAGTCGAAGAAATATAGAGTTTCGTAAATAGCTCCCAAGTTTCTCCACCTCCTCGTGTCTACTACCCTGTTACCCCCCCTTTGGAATCACCTACATGAGTAAACCAGTAGCCGCTCTTGTTCCGCGACTGTTTATTATATATATGTATAAACATCTACACACACACGCGCGCGCACATATATATATAAAAACACACACATTAATATGTATATATATATATATATATATATATATATATATATATATATTGAAATCGCATATGTTATATCAATTATTTGTTGGACGTAAATTTTTCCTCGGTTCAGTCTAATTATCTCTATTGCCCCTGTACCGTATCATCCTGATTTAATCCACTTCCTCACACCGGCTATGTAATTATCTTATCAACAGGTTAACGATCTGTCTGTTCTTCGCTTCTGATTCAGTGAACACCGATCCACCATACGTTTTGTTTTCACCTGTGTTCCGCGTACTATTTAATTTAATAAACTTGTAAAAGAAAATATAATCCCCAAAACGGCGGATTGAAATTGGAATTATTCTGAAAGTGGAAGTGGAGCGTACGAATAATTATCAACTTACAAGTTCGCCATCCTAATTAAAAAAAGGTTTTACTAATAAAATAACACGCTGAATAGCTTGATAGAACCATTTCAACCAGTTGAGATCGAATGTTTAATACACAATACAAAAGTCCCACGAATATAATGTTAATATTATCCATGTTTCGGAACCATAGGTAAAGATGGAGACTACCAGGGAGCGAACAAATTGTATTTTTGTATAATTATTGATATTGCCATCCCGCCAGATACGTTGCAACTTATTTATAGCATTCAGACTCATCGCAGATCGTTTCTTTATTTCTTTGCTTGAGCCTCCTTTATTGTTGATCCGGACACCTAAATATTCAAATTCGTTGACTATTTCATATCCGTCTAATTGTTGTGAAGTATTAAATATGTTTTCATTATTTGTACATCATGAATTATTCGGCTACGCAGGGTTTTTAGTTGTATGTTTTTCCCTGTATAATTATTGTATAATTATAAAATAAATTTTAAGATTTCTTTGTACACTATTTCCTAAGACGCGTAGTAAGAGAGCGTTAACGCTGCTCGATATGCGCATTTTTTTATTTACTTATTATTTGCTGATGTATAAAAACATAAACATACTTTATTGAATTGAATTGAATTAAATCAGTTTAAAGAGGAGTATCTACAGGGAACTAATATTAGCATACAGATGATGGGTGGCCAGCTTGTGTTATCAGCTGCGTATTGTTCGCCACGACACAAGACAACGACAATAGAATTCAGCAAATATATAAAATATTTGGTGAGTAAATTCGTTTCAGGAACTGATTGGAACGCCAAACATACAGCGTAGGACTCCAGATTAACAACAAGGTGCATATGCTGAAACAAGCGCTGGAAAGTCATAATGCTAAATACATATCAACGGGGGAACCGACATATTGGCCAACCGACAATGGTAAAATACCGGATCTTCAGAAATAAATTCTTCTTTCGATCTTTTTTCGGACCACTCTTGTATCATTTTAACGTTTGGCGATTCGGTTATATGTCGTGAGAAAAAAATATATTTGTGTAACCACAAAACAGATTGGGAATCATTTAGGGAATACTTAGATGCCAAATTAAATCTAAAAATTCCATTTTTTTTTATTTTTTTTTATTTTTTTATGGGGATGCCTTTACAGCTTACCCAACGTGGAGCCCTAATAATCACTAACTCATATTCTTATGAACTCGAACAATTCTCGAGAAAAGTCGCTATGTCCGGGAACAAATCTAGATTCTCAACATGCAGAAGTGACATTACGTTATAAGGAGGACCACCACGAGATGCGTACAGTAATTGGAGATACAGTTCAGAACGTAATGCTGTTAATGAAGGTCATTCGAAGAACACGTGATCAGGGTTGCAGACTACACGACCAGCATGTAGAGGACAATACGGATTATCTCTAAGCTGCATAACGAACAGGCGGTCCGGCAACAAACAATGCCCAAACCGCAATCTGCTGATAAGCACAAAAAGCGAAATTGACATCGAGAATTCCGTACGGTATCTAACTAGGGAGATACAAACAGCAGCCACGCTGAATACTCCAGTTAATACTTACAAAAAAAAGTAATAATTATCCGCTATCAGTCCGAAAGCTAGTCTTGGAAAAGAGAAAGTTTAGACGAAGGTGGTTCCAAACAGGGAATCCTTGGGATAAAAATAAAAGAATTAAAAATGTTATTAGCAGAAATTAAAAACAAAATCCTTAGTAGCTATTTAAATAAACTTTCACCTCTAGCAATAGATGACTATTCCTTGTGGAAGTGCACCAGAAATATTAAACGGTCCAATACACATATTCCTCCGATAAAACATGGTAACGGATCATGAGCGAGTGATGATAAACAGAAGTCAGATTTATTTGCTCAGCACCTGGTAACCGTGTTTCAGCCAAACATAACGGCTAGCACGGACAGGGAAATATACGACTATATAAATAGTCCGTATGAATCATCTTCTTCGATTAAGTTAGCCCTTCACCTTCTGAGGTGAAATGTTTACTTAAAACGTTGAAAAAGAAGAAAAGTCCGGGTTTCGACTTAATAAGCGCTGAATTATTGAACGGACCTCTGCGAAAAGCTATAGTATTGTTGACTTATATATGTAATGCAATATTTCGCGTACAATATTTTCCAGTACAGTGGAAATTCGCGCAAATTATAATGATTCCGAAACCTGGCAAAGATCCGTATTCTGTTTCATCTTATCGTCCGATCTCTTTGTTGCCTGTTTTGTCGAAGGTAGTAGAAAAATTAATATTAAAAAGATTACAGCCTTACATAGAATCCAATGATATTTCGGTTTTACAAAAAAACCATTCCACCACTGATCAATTACATAGGGTGGTTAGTATAATTGAAAATAGCTTAGAAACCAAAAAAGTATGTACCGCGGCATTTCTCGATGTTCAACAAGCTTTTGATAAAGTTTGGCACGATGGTCTGTTATATAAACTGAAATGTCTATTGCCGAAAAATTTTTACCTGTTGTTGAAATCATACATAGAAAATCGGCACTTTCAAGTGTGTTTACAAACACACCTATTCAGAAATACATCCTGCATTAGCAGGCGTTCCCCAAGGTTCTGTGCTGGGCCCCACGCTGTACTTGTTATACACGGCTGATTTCCCTACAATGGAAAACGTACAGCTGGCTACATTTGCGGATGACACTGCACTGCTCTCAACAAACACGGATCCGAAGATAGCTAGCCGTAACCTACAGAAAGCTCTTACTAAGGCGGAGATATGGTTTAAAAAATGGAAAATTGGAATTAATGAAAACAATTCTATCAATATCCATTTTACCAACAGAAAAGTTATACACCCCCACCCGGCAGGATTAATAGCACCGATCTGTCTGTGCGATCAACGGTCAAGTACTTAGGATTACACCTGGATAGCCGATTGACATGGAAACATCACATACAGATGAAGAAAAAAGAATTAGATATTCGAGTTTAAAAAATGTACTGGCTGATAGGGAGAAACTGTGTACTAACGACAGATAATAAACGTTTAATATATACGTTGGTTCTAAGGCCTGTCTGGACCTATGGGGTGCAATTTTGGGGTTGTGCTAGACCATCGAAAACCTGAAAATAATACAAACGTCACAAAATAAAATTCTACGGATGATAACCAAGGCACCCTGGTATGTAACAAAATCTAACGTTGCATCGAGATTTACGTATAGATTATGTGGCCGAGGTCATAAAAGTTCACGCTAAAACTCAAGAAGACTTGATAGCCACCCGAATACTTTTGCTAGAGGATTGCTTGATACCACCGGTGACATAAGGAGACTAAAACGTCAGAAACCGCAGGATCTCTTTTAGGGTCGTCGTAATCGGGTAGGTATCGCTGGATACTTGTCCCCTCATGCTCAATTCTTTTAAATGTACTGCTAAATGTCCTTGGTGTACAGCTCGCAGTATTATAAATAATAAAAAAAGAAAAAAAATTATTACGATCCACTATCATAGTTTTTCTTTTATTTTTGTTTATACACAATCCGAATTCATGGCTTACTGTCGTCAGTTTATTTAAAGTTGTGCTTAATTGTTCCATAGATGATGCGAAAATTTCCGTGTCTTCGGCATATCTCAAATTATTAATTTTGACGCCACCAATTGAAATACCTACTTCCTCCGCGTATGAGTACGTCGCATTATATATTCAGAGTATATGTTATATAAAAGTGGCGATAGGATACATCCTTGTCTGACACCTTTTGATATTTTTAAAGGTTTAGAGAAATAATTATCTGCTCGTACTGTATTATAATTGTTTTCGTAAAGTGATTTCACTAGCATTATAAGATGGTTTGGAACACCCGTTCCGGACAAACTTATCCATAACTTGTTTCATATCACGCTGTCAAAAGCTTTCTTACAATCTATAAATGCTATACCTACAGGTATGTCATATTCTCCTGATTTTTCTATAATTTGTTTCACTTTCAAAATCTGATTCCGCGTGCCTTTTGCTACGACAAAGCCGGCTTGTTCTTCAGGAATTTGCCAGTTGAAATAAGACTTTAAACGCTCATTTACTACGTGTAATAGTATGTTAGAAGCGTGTGGAAAGAGGGCGATTGTACGATAGTTATCGCAACTTTTTTGTAGACCCTTTTTTATGTATCGGTATTAAAATTGACGTGCTCCACTGACGCGGCCATTCACATGTATTCCATATTTTACAGCATAATTTATATAGGAAATCAAAAGTGACTCCGGATAATATTTTAATTATTTCGGCAGGAATTTGGTCCTCGCCTTCAGGTTTTTCCATTTTTTAGCTTGGCAATCGCTTGTTTTACTTCATCGCGTATAGGGATAGGTTCTTGTTCAAAATTATTGTCCTTTATTTGTGCTTGCTATTTGTATTTCTATTTACATTTGTATAAAATTTTTGACAGTAATCACGCCAATGTTCTGTTATTTCACGTATGTCCGTAATTAATGATCCATTGTTGTCTAGAATAATGGTTTGACTTTAAATTCTCTAGTAACTATACGTATTTTTTTAAACATATCTTTAGTTTCATTCGTTTCCTTGTGAGCTATATCTCCATAATATCTATTCTTGTCCTTTATACATGCGCGCTGGATATCACTCAGCATAATTGCCTATACTCCGCATCATTACCATGGATTTTTGCATTCCTACGTCTTTCAATTAATTTTATTGCATCATCAGTTATCCAGGTTTTCCTTTTCCGTATACTCGTCGGTTTTGATCCATCTTTTTTGCCCGTTCGATCGCTGAGGTCAATTTCAGCCAAATATCATTAGGCGATACATAATTTCGATTGTTCGATATTGTTATTTACTGCAGAACAGAAAGCAACCGGCTCATTTATTATCGTCCTATCCTTACGATATGTGCATGCAATTCTTTTCAATTGCATTATAAATTTCCCTGCCAGTAAATTGTGGTCAGTTCCACATCTAGGATATGTTGTAGCATCCAATAATGATGATTTCCATCTTGATCGCACCAGTATGTAATCTACCTGGTTTCTCGAATTTCCAGATGACGATTTCCATGTATATAATCGACGTGGTTGTTTTTTGTAAAGGCACTATTTGTTATATATATAGGCTATTTGTAATACAGAATTCTAATAGTCGCTTATCCCTTTCATTTCGTTTTCCTAATCCAAATTTACCTATTACATTACGCAAATTGTTCTCTTTCGCAGTGTCACCGATTTTAGCGTTAAAATCGCCTAAAATTAGCATAGGTTCTCTTTTACTGGTTCTATTTATAACATTTTGTAAATTTTCATAAAATAAATCAATTTTATCGTTATGAGCTGATGCAGTCGGTGCATATATTTGTAGTAGATGTACACCGGTTTAGTCAACAGTTTTAAGTAAATCATTCTATCATTTATTACTTCAAATGCCCCTACATAGTTACTAAATTTTTCAGTAATTGAGAAAGCCACACCCTTTTTCTGTTCTATAAACTTTATTACCCGAAGAGGTTAGAAAATGGCCGTCTCCTTGCCAATTAGACTCTTTCACATTCTTTTTCTACTATATCTAGTTTCCCTATCTGGTTTAAGCCTCTAATATTCCACGTTGCAATGTTTAATATCTTTTTAGCCTTCTTGATTCTTTTAGGTTCAGTTACATATTTCACACTGCAAGTCTGAGCTATGGCCTCGTAGCGCCGTGAGACACGGTCGCATATTTCACATCTAAGTCCCCGTTGTAACTTGGACGTCGATTGTCAGTCGGGTCGCGTAACAAACCTGATTCTGAGTAATTCGTGAACATAATGGTTTTCTTCTGCTTATTCGACTTATGTCTTATTCTCTGTAGTTCTACTAACCGCCACCTGTGGACACACCCCGTTCCGGTTGCAGCTCCGAATCCTTGAGAGCACCTGTACAAGTACACATACCCCCAAGGGGATATATATATATATATAAATATGAAACCGTTCGCATATTTATGGAACATTATCGTGTTAAGAAAATCAACGGTTTATCCAACTGTAAAATTAAAGTTCGTGTTTATCCGTACATCAGCGGAAGCTTTGAAATAAGAATGCTTAAGGTTAAAGAACGGACAAAGCCAGATGCGATAAGGATATAAGGATTAAAACTTAAGAAAACGGATTCCGAACAAATCGCACAAAGCTCGGATAACTTTCGGTAAAAGTTTTCGAGATTGTATCGTTCTGTCCGTTTGTTTTCTAGTCTGGAGAACGAGGAACGAATAGAGAAATTTTATAAATCACATTTATAATCTGTTACGTTATTGCAGCGTTAGCGAGTGAACAATGAAAAAAATAAAAATAAAAATTTTGCGAAGTAAATGCGAAAGTTTTTGTACATTATTAAAAAATCCCCCATTTAACTAATAAAGTTACTTCGCGAAATATGAGTAATGATAATGATGATGGTAACAATCATGATGAGAATCGACATCGGCCCGATAGGAAAGTACGAAAAGAAGAAATAATTTAAACTGGATTTCATAATTCCTTCTCCATGTACATCCGTCACATCGTAATATGGCCCATTTATATAAAACTCGTTAACCCTTTCAGTCAACATGTCCACTATATGGTACATGAAATTTTAATACTAACAAAATTATATATCTTCTGGTTGACCGTGAAATGTCTCAATTCTAATGATATTTATCGTAAAAACATTGGAAATCACCTAGTTATCTAAAAAGCAGCTTTATATAATAAACAGACTGTATAAGATTTATAATTTTCTGTCGAAATTTCATGTGTGATTGAATGATTAAAAATTAATAAATCCGAGCTAATTATTATATAATAAACTTAAACAAAATTTTCTTATTTCTCACACGCCGTAATTTATATAGTTCTTTTTTTATTTATATATTTTTTTTAATATTGTCGGAACGTATAATGTTCATATTTAAATTAAATAAGTACACGTGTTAATCGAAGAAAAAAATGGACGAACGTATAGTACGTTGCCTGTTGCAGTATTCGATATTCGAAGAATTGCTATATTACATATATATATATATATATATATATATATATAAATTTTACTTCAAAAACGTGTTCCATGTAGAACTTCAATTAAAAAAACAATTTTTAAAAGAAACCTATTTTAAGTTCATACTCTTAAATAAGTATTATAATTAATAAAGCGGCACGTATATTTACAAATAACGTACCTGATAGTAGCGGTAAATACGTAAGAGACAAGAAGGAGTGTCGATTTTTGCGCAGTAACAAGGCTACTAATTAACATATTATAAATGTTGGTATTTACAAGACTAGACTGAGTCATGTGGTTTTCAGCGGCTTCGAACGTCACCATCGACATCTAACAGCTGTTTTGCCTCAACATTGGTACGTTGGCGTAAATATCGTTCGCGTGTTTTTTTCATAAATTTCAAATATCGTCCGTAAAACCGCCAGGTCATATTCTATTCGGATCGCTCTTAAGAATAGCAATTTACAAGTCGAACTATTTATTAGTGTAATGAGTAAACACGATTGAGATAATATTGAAATCAGCCTAAAACATCGACGCTAAAAATCTAGCAAGAACCCGACCTATTTTTCAAAAATTACTTCCATCGACAATTGAAAATTAAAAAAAAACCGCGGGAAAAACTGATAATTTTGCAAACACGTAATTTGAAAAGCACATTAATGTTGAAGTCATACAGCTGCCGGACAAGTCTGAGGATTTAAGATGGCTTAAACGTCGAAAACCATATTATTTGGAATCAAATTGTTGGAACTCCTCACATGTTCCCTCAACTTCGTCATCGTCATTATCGGAAACTATGCAATTGTCACAAGAATCTTAAAAAAAAAATGAAATGCACCAACCCTCCGATTGTTTTTATTTTTATCGTTATTGTAACGATTTAAAACTTTATTTTTTATTTTCTATTTTCAATTTATTTTTATTTTTTTTTTTGTTTCAGAGAGCTTATTCAGCGTATTTACAATCACGAATTCTGGAAATGGTTCAAAACTATTATCCGAAATCTTAGCTTACAAAAGTTCTCTACATTCGCTTATCCTTTATCAGTACTCTGTATATATATATATATATATATATATATATATATACGTACACGTGTAAGCTTCCGTTTTGGTACATCCTGAGAAGATGGACGTCTCAAAGGTCATCGATGTCACCTTAGTAATCTGTTTCTTCACCAACATCCGTTAGTATCCGCGTCGATAACAGTTTTGTATATACATGTATAATATGTATATACATATAAAACTGCGAAGATACATGGGTTAAGATAATAGTTGTAACGACGGCATTAATATCGTATACTGGATATAAACGCGTAAAGTAGGATTTTCGCCCACAATTATATATATATATATATATATATATATATATATATATATATATATGTATATATATGTATAGCGCCTCCGTTCTATTAGTATACGTATGTTTGCGCGTATATTTATATATGTTTAGCAAACGAAGTACCTCATTCGAGGACGTAGCCGTAGAAAGTCACGCTTACGATAACGATAACGATATCGAGCCGTCCACGGAGTGAACGTCGCCGGTTAAGAGAATTATGTGTTTAGGCAAAGGTACGGAAGCGTTGTCCAGAATGGGAATTTTGTTCGGTTTTATCTCTTTAGTGACTATTCTAGCGTCGTTCGTAGGTACTGGATGGGTCTATACTAACGAACCGTACCGACTTCCGAACTTAAATCTTTACACTACCATCACGTTCAGAATCGGACTTTGGAGAATCTGCCATACGTTCAAGAGGATTAACTCCACCATAAGTAAGTGAACTATTTGCTGGCATTTTTTTTCTCTCTCTTTTTTTTTTCTTTTTTTAATATTATTCGTTTTACGCGCTTTATTTAGTAGCTTGTCTATCACGACTAGCGTTTTCAGCTGCGTTGTGTGCATTTTCGTATTTCAACCGCCAGATTTAGACACTTATTACTAAAGTCTATTCTAGACTTCATAGTCGGTTACGCGTTGTTTTCAGTTAACGCTCGGACGTCTATTACGTTTTGTGTATATATATATATATGAGTCTATTTCTTTATTATATGTGTGCGTGGCATCGTATCAACCGAATTTTATTACACGTGGTTTTTCACTTTTGTACAACGTTGTCAACTGGAAGGCAAACACTCCGAATTAAATTCTTAATAGCGGTTCTTCTCTTTGACGGGCGAAAACTTTAATTATACTTCTATCGTAATCGTAGTAGAACGTGCATCTCTTGAAGATGTTTCTAGTCGTTATCATCTCCGACTGGTTACCCTACTTTGTCGAAATAAACAGCCGGATAAAAAATGGCGACTGTGTTTTTTTTTTTTCTGTATTCGAAAAATCAAGAACGAGGAAAAATGAAGAAATTAAGATAAAATAGGAATATAAAAATCGACATTGACAGTTTACTGTCAAAATTAAAATTAACTCGAAAAGTTTGGAATTTAGTGATTTTTTTAGGGAAGAATACACAATAAAAATGAACAAACAACCTTCCTCAGGAGCATTAAATCAACCATAGAACCTCGGTTGCCTCCAGATGGCACAAGCAGAAAAGAATATGGTGCCTTAAACCGTCTACGGGTGGGTGCCATATCACACAATTATCTTTATACCAAAAGCCCTCCACCAACAAACTGCCCCCTATGCGGACATTTAACAGAACCAACCGTCACACACTTAATCTACAACTGCCAAACACTTACACCACACAGGCTAAAACACAAAATACGGGGCCCGATACACAAAATACTCTCAAACAACCCTCAATCAATAGGTAGTATTCTGGCTTTTGCAAGAGAAAGCGGACTTCTAGCATACATATAAATTAGACACACGTCTCCTTATGCTGTAATAACCCTGCTAGTTAGGCATATGGAGATTTACATATTTAAAAAAAAAACTGAAAAAAAGTTAAAATCTCTAAAATTTTTTCTTTATGAAAAATCACAAACAAAACTATTCAGCAGTTAATCGAGCGCGAATGTCAAAAATATAAATTATAAAAATATATACAAATTTGTGAAAACGTAAAATGCAAAAAATATTTACTTAGATGAATAAGTTTATAAAAATTATTTATCAAACTGATTTATTTTTTAGATAATCCGATAGTTAATGTGGTAAGCGACGCAATTAGCAATATGAAATTTATTGTATATACACAATTGCCGATTGTCGATCGTGTTGTTTACCGTATTTGCTATCGGATTATTTAAAAACACTGTTTTATCACTTCGATAATTTTTGTAAATTGCCTAAGTAATATTATTTACATTTTGTATAAATTTGTACATATTTTTATAATTTATATATTTTATATTCACTCGATAAAATTGCCGAATAGTTTTCGCGATTGTTTCAAAAGAAAAATTTTTAGCGATTTGAACTATTCTTTTGTTGTTTATTTTTTAAAATTTTAAATTTTCCAGTTGATATAAAATACGCATGTCGTTAAGAGTATAACGTATCATACTGAAAGTTCTTTAGAATTTTTCGCATCATTTTCACTCCCTCCTTTTCACTATATACGAATACATTCATATATTCGTATATTATTAAATCATCATCATCATCATCGTATTGTTCATTGCTGAACGTCGTGACTAGCTATTGTACGTTTATTCCTACATACAAAATTAGCTAGCATTCGAGGCACTATTTATACGCGACGCAGATGCGCGCGCATATGATGTTATACGGTGATAATTAAGAATTAAATAATGATGAAAAACTTTCTACGTCGCGTGGTGGTTTCAAACATCCGACCATCGAGTTGAGAGTCAAGCATTCTAGCAACTATGCCACCACGACATAATATATTAGTACATCACGTGTATTTACGTATATACGGTTTATATAACAACTAACAAAATTCGTAATGTAAAAATCGAAAACTTAATAATAAATTAAAATCAATATACAGGAACAAAAATTAGAAACAAATATATGTTTATAAAAAAAACACTAAACAGTTTTGAAAAATATAATATATACATATAATACACACACACACACATGTGCCTATATATATATATATATATATATATACACTTGTAAGAATATATATTAAATCTGTAGATTTACGTGCCACGTACTGCACCTAGGCCAGAGGCACGGGAAAGGAGAGAACGTAGGGTTAGTGAGAATCAGTGGAAAGTTGGAAGAATAAATTGGAAGTACGGATTGTTAATTATACAAATTGGAGGATTTAAGAAAATTTAATAAACTATTGAAAGTATCTTGCGTGTAGGAAAGAACGTTTAGGAGCTTGAGCGGTTTGTCGAGGATAGAACGTTGGGAGTTGAATTGCACACATTCAAGGAGAATGTGGTCGACGGTAATGAGGACATTACAGGTAGAACAAAGAGGAGGAGGTAGGTTTTGTAGGATACAGCTGTGTGAGATATTAGTATGACCTAGGCGCAGACGAGCAAGTACATCATCTCTTCTGTTTGCCGAGTGAGATGGAATCCGGAGGCATGTTGTGTCTCGAACTAATCGCAGTTTGTTGGTGAATGGAAGTGCAGACCACTGGAGGTTCCATGATTTGCGCACTGAAGATTTTATGAAAATCTGGAGATCATTCATTGGTGTAGGCAGGAGCGGGAATGGTTGAAGCAATGAGCCTTCTCTTGCTGCACTATCCGCTTGATCATTTCCTTGTATATCAACATGCGATGGAATCCATGTGAGAACTACATGTTTACTAGAAGTTATGATCAAATGATCAATTTCTTTAGCTGGGGGGTGTAATTTAGGATCATGAAGATCACTAAGGCATTGTAATGATACAAGAGAGTCCGTGCATATTAAGAACGACTGGTCAACGACAATGTTTGAAATATCCATTATCGCCATTTTGATGGCATATAATTCCGCTGATAGTATTGAGTAATGGAGTGGAGAAATAAGCTGACTTCCTGGTTCCTAAAACATGGAATGGAGTTTTCTCCTTCTAAAACTTCCGCAGTTCACTTTTGTCGAATACGCAACTGCCAACATGGACTTAATGTTTACTTGAATGGCATATGCATTAAATCTTCAAACGTCGTTAAATATCTGGGGATCATTTTTGATAACAAGCTAACTTAGAAACCTCATGTAGCGCATATTAAATCGGAATGCACTTCCAGACTCAACATTATCAAAATGCTCTCACACTCAACATTTGGATCAGATCGTTCAACTCTGTTAAAAATATACCATGCTGTTATGAAACCTAAAATTGACTATGGCGTCGAAATCTACAGTTCCGCTAGTAAAAAGTTCCTTTCACCCCTTAACACAATCCATCACATAGCAATCCGACTGGCCATCGGTGCGTTCCCAACGACTCCAGTTTGCAGCATCATATGCGAAGCTGGAGAACTCCTTCTTGATCTACATAGGCAGCGTTACCTACTTCTCTCCTTCATTCGCTTCTCCTCAAATCCTAATCTTCATTCCTACTCCTCAACCTTTGGCTTGAAATATTCCCCCTCAATTCTTAATTTTGCTAAACAAATAGAAAATATCCTGTCCTCTCTTCAAATCTACCTTCCCCCAGTTTTTCCTTCCTCCCTTAACATCATTCCTTCTTGGAGTGAGCACACTATTCCAATAGACCTCAGTCTCACCAAATTTTCAAAGAATCATACTCCTAAACATGTAATAAAAGCAGCTTACCTAGAAATGATTTCACGGTACCCATCTCATAGCTTATAGTTCACCGATGGCTCTAAAAAACAAAACTGGAGTAGAAGGCGCTTTCGTTTCCTTCCAGGACTCTATAGTTCGTAAGAATATATATGTATCTATATATATAATAATAATCATGGCATCAAACAAAATTTAGTGATTTGAAATATAACCTAAACGTAAATAACAATAGTCGCGTATTACGAAATTCAAGTCAATCGTTTGTTAGAAAAAGTATATAATTAATATTGGTTATTGAAAATTTCAGTTCTTGCGTAGACCTTTGTACAGTGCACACGTGTGTTTATGATACGATGGCTAACAATAGAATTAGAAATAATCCTTCTAAGGATTTTTCGTACATTATCGATTTCCAAGGTGTTAAAAGTATTAGAAATACATTTATAATGAAAGAACTGGCGGAGATAACCAAGCTGTAATCACAGGAACACGTGGTATAGAGAGGCTGATAAATTTTTTGACCAACAGGTATCACAAAATTATTTAGGAAGACGGATACGTAGAAATTCATTTAAATTATTACGCGAAACTGTCGCGAACGCGTACATAGTATATGTCGAAGGAACGAGCAGATTAAAATATATAAAGGAGAGTTAGAAAATAAAATCGAACTTTTCGATTTGGATCCATTGGGATGTCCAAAGTCTAAGAACTGAGTTTGGAAACTGCTATAAGCGTCGCTTTTATAAAAATCACCGATATTTACCCGGTTCAAACCAGAGATACAAGAGTATAATACACGTTGAAACTCGCTATTACGTATAAAGATTGGATGAATACTTTTATTTAAAATGAGTTTTAAAATTTCGTTAAACCTCGCGACAAATAACAAATTAAATCGTCCGTACGAAGTTGCTTTAAACAGTTTTGTAACCTACAAAAGCATTCCAAATATTTCGGAAAATTCTAAAATAACGAGTTAATACTGATTGAGCCGAATACTAGTGAATGTAATTACATTAATACTTCACGAATGAACGATGTAATAGAATTTATTCGACAAAACAAAGAACTTATTTGATTTTTTTTTTTAAATGGGGGATGCAAAACGTGGAAATAGTAAATCCGAATACGTTGAAGATAAAATTATATTCGGAATGGACCGTAGATTTCACAACCGCGAATGGACGTGTATTTTAGTAAACGTGTACTACTAATATTGGCGTTATTCGACGACCGTATAAATATTTACTATAAATAGCATTAAAATTAGATGTAATTTAATAAAATTATTATGTTTTCTGCGCATGATATGACAGAAAAAAAGGCAACGCCCTTAGGAAATATCACTAGACAGCCTACGTTTAACGTTCAGTTTATGCAAAATGGAAACAATGTCCACATGGCATAAACACCCATATTTCGAAGCTATTGATTCGTTGCTTGTCCTTTGCTTTCACAGACCAAGTCTCTGACGTACTAACTCTATCTTTACCATGTTTGTCACTGATGTGTCGCGCCATATTCTGTTTAATCTGCTCATGTACCAGCTGGTTCGGCCATTTTATCTCACCTTTTGAAGAACCGCTATCTTTAACAACCAGATAATTTGTATGCCGTTTCATACTAATTACTTTGTTTTTCCTGTTCCCTTATTAAGTTACTGCGACCTACCACCATCAATGTCGTCCTATTCTTACTTATTTCCATTCCATATTCAATGCTTATTTTATGTAGAAAATATAATATAACCGACATAAATTTAAATGATAACGTGTTGTATGAATTCCCGTTAAACGTTCAAGTTGGTGAGCTATTACGGCTGTTATTTAACATAACTTCCTTGCGACTGATATATAAACGAATTTTTCTTGGACACTTTCCTACGCAGACCTATTTTGGAATGCTCCGTAAATTTAATAACTTTCCTACCGATCCTGTACAATGTACAACATCGTAAAACGACGCACTGTGGGGTTTTTATAATAAGGACACTTTTAGGCTGGCCGTTCTGAGAGCGACTGGTAGAGCTATTGATAGTTCGTGAATTTGAACGATACGATGCAAAAATCTAGTAAAAATGCATTAGCCAACAATGGTGCGATTACAATCAATTGAAGCCGGTTTCTAGTCGAAACATTTTGAACGGTATACCGATAGTATACGGTTCAGGATATCCGGAAGTATTCAAAACGGCCATAAATTTCTATCCATATACTTATTCTCGTCCGTATCTACGTATTTATATAACCGTAGGGGTGATTTTTCAAAAATGTTGCTCGGAAAAAATCCATCGACAAACACATTCACGTACATATAGTATGCGCGCGAATGTGTGAGTCGAGAGAAAAATGGGAAATTAATGGTCCTTATTTGTTTCCTGCGCAGTAGGGAATATGAAAAGTTGAAATTAAAACTTTCCTTTACTAGAAAGTAAATTTATATATACGTACAGCCATTTACACCGTTTTTGAACTTTCGCGACTTTTTCGCTTCTCATTCGTATTTCAGTTTAGATCATAATTTTTCTCGGAATTTTTTTGACTTTTCACCGCCGTCATAGTTTTTCGAAACTTTCTTCATTATTTCCTCGTTTACTTTTTATTATTAAGTAGTAACTTCGGAAATAACGTTTTCTTTTCGTAACAGGTTCGGTTTTTCACGCTCGCCTTAACGCAATTCTGCACCGGAAATTAAAATCTTATTGACTCACCCTACCAACCCGCGCATGACCACTCTAACGCATGTGTTAAACTTTTCTAGACGTTAAATGTAAACAAAACGGTCTCGTTGTTTTCCAAATTTCACTAGGAGAACACGAATTTATACAAAGGATTTTCCGACCATCGATGTCTGGAGGAGAAATGGGAAAGAAAAGTTAATTTTTCATACCGAAAGCTATCATTATTATTATTATTATTATTACATTAAACTCCATGTAAGTGCTGAAAGTCAAGCAGTGGAATGTTCTAACATAGAGCTACAAACTATATATATATATATATATATATATATATATAAAGTTGGCCATTAAAATACATTTTCACAGCATTGCATTGTATGGTTGCGAAACGTGGACTATAATGAAGAAAAGAACGATTAAAACTTCATTATTTTGAAGTGATATATAGAACTTCTCTCGTTATCGTTCGCTTCTTACGTACGTTACCAGTTTATCTATTCATTGGGATTATTTGTTATCGCGTCATATCGGTGAGATAGTTCCATTTCGTTTTGTTATTTTGTTATTATTTATCGTATCGTTATTTATTGTCTCGTTTATTTGCATGCGTGTGTATATACATCGTTCCTATTTATACTATTATATGTTGTGTATGTTATTTATATGTATATATGTGTCGTCGTATCAGTATTTATATTATTTTTTCATTATATAATATATATGTAGATATACTCGGAGGCATCACTTTTTCATCGAATCATATCAGATCGGTGGGATAATACCATTTTATTTATTTTTATCTTTATTACATATTATTGTTGTCGTTACTATTACTATATTATTCCGTATCATAATTTTCTGTATTACGTTTAGGTTTATTAAAGTATAGTCTATATATATTTACACATATACACAAGCGCGGGCTACTGTTGTCGATATGAAGACGACGGTAGCTACGCAAACCCATACACAAGAATCGGTTTATACGTCGACTGGTACACGCATACAACACAATGAAATGTCACAAATTTATACTAACCAAATCATGCAACCGGCTAGATTTACTCCGTCATTTATAAGTCCGCACGATATGGCAGGACCATCAACGGGTATTCCCACCACGCAGCCTGTATTTGTTATCACACAGTCTGACAAAAATTTACAATACTTACAGCCAAGTTATAATTACGTAGATAATCAAAATAGTATCAACAACCAATATTTCCCTCTCCTACGAAAACAGTTCCAAAGGGGAAAGTGAAAATGCCAGTGGCGAAGAAATCGTTACGAGCGAGAATAAGCACGAGAATGATTGGCAAAAAGTTAAAGTGAAAAGGGGGAAAAACGGCAGTCAGTTATTGTTAAGGATGATAATCATGCTAAAATTACACGCAATAGATACGAGGCCCTTCCAACTGACGATGAAAATGATACCGATGAAGAAAGCAATGCGGTTATACAAACAAATTCAACAAATATTCCTACTCCATCTATTCCTAAACCACCTCCTATTTTCGTACATGGAGTGCAAAATTTCAAAAAAATGCAGGAAAAAATAGAACTAGTAATAAACAAAGCTGATTACTATGCAAAAGCGCTGACAGATCGGGTGGTTAAAATTAATGTACGCTCTCCGGAAGAATACCGCAAGTTAACGCGAGTCTTTAGAGAAGAAAATATTATTTTTCACACCTACCAAATGAAACAAGATAGAGCTTACAAAGTTGTGATCAGGCATTTACACTTTTCAATCGATCCAACGGTCATAAAAGAAGAATTAGAATCGCATGGGTTTAAAGTTCGCAATGTTCATAATGTGAGGCAGTATCAGACAAAAAAACCATTGCCATTATTCTTCATAGACCTAGAACCAATAACAAATTGTCGAGAGATATATCATTTAAAATCACTGTGTAACACAATTATTAAAATAGAATCGCCTAACTAAAAAGAAAGCATTAATGCCTCAGTGTCTGAACTGTCAACAATGGGGGACATACGAAAGTCTACTGTACACGAGCGCCAGTATGCGTGAAATGTGGAGATGGACATCGAACCTACGAATGCAAAAAGGACCCACAATCACCTCCTACATGCGGACTGTGCGGTGGATCTCATCCCGCGAATTATAAAGGTTGTGAGATATATCAAAAATTAGTACAAAATAAAACAAATCTCAAACTTAGAGCGAGTCAACCTATCAAACAAAATTATCGACGACCATCTGTAAGCTATTCACAAGTTATTAATGCTAACACCTCAGGCCAGATGAATAATACTACAGCAAATATGAACCATGTAGGAATTTCCAGGAAAATCCCCGACAGTAATAGATCGTCGAGTAATCTAAATGTAGAGGGACAAAATGTGTCTACGGTGAACTTGGGGGAGTTTCTGAACGAATTTAAGGAAATATTCCGCCAATTAGCTGAGCACGTTAGTTCAAAAACTAATCAAATAATGCCCAGGTATCTAAGGGTTGCTCAGTGGAACGCGAATGGCTTGAAAAATCATAAAGCCGAAGTTGAATTGTTCTTAAATATTAATTCAATCGGTGTAATTTTAGTTTCTGAAACTCACCTTACTGATAAGGATAATTTCAAAATAAATAATTATAACACGTATTCGTGTACACACCCCTCGGGAAAATCGCATGGTGGTTCAGCAATACTAATAAAAACTGACATTGTACATCATGAATTAAATCAGTTTAAAGAGGAGTATCTACAGGCAGCTAGTATTAGCATACAGATGATGAGTGGCCAGCTTGTGTTATCAGCTGCTTATTGTCCGCCACGACACAAGACAACTACAAATCGAATTTAGCAAATACATAAAATATTTGGGTAGTAAATTTATTTCTGGAGCTGATTGGAACGCCAAACATACAGCGTGGGGCTCCAGGTTAACGACAACAAGGAGGTATATGCTGAAACAAGCACTGGAAAGTCATAATGCTAAATGCATATCAACGGGGGAACCGACATATTGGCCAACCGACAATGGTAAAATACCGGATCTGCTGGATTTTTTCATTACAAAAGGAACTGCTAGTTATTACTCAGAAATAAATTCTTCTTTCGATCTTTATTCGGACCACTCTTGTATCATTTTAACGTTTGGCGATTCGGTTATATGCCGCGAGGACAAATATATTTGTGTAACCACAAAACAGATTTGGAATCATTTAGGGAATACTTAGATACCAAATTAAATCTAAAAATTCTATTAAAAAGCGAAATTGACATCGAGAATGCCGTACGGTATCTAACTAGGGAGATACAAACAGCAGCCACGCTGAATACTCCAGTTAATACTTACAAAAAAAGTAATAATTATCCGCTATCAGTCCGAAAGCTAGTCTTGGAAAAGAGAAAGTTTAGACGAAGGTGGTTTCAAACAGGGAATCCTTGGGATAAAAAATTTTTCAAGAATAAAGTAAAAGAATTAAAAATGTTATTAGCAGAAATTAAAAACAAAACCCTTAATAGCTATTTAAATAAACTTTCACCCCTAGCAATAGATGACTATTCCTTGTGGAAGTGCACCAAAAATATTAAACGGTCCAACACAAATATTCCTCCGATAAAACATGGCAACGGATTATGGGCGAGAGATGATAAACAGAAGTCAGATTTATTTGCTCAGCACCTGGTAATCGTGTTTCAGCCAAACATAACGGCTAGCACGGACAGGGAAATATACGACTATATAAATAGTCCATATGAATCATCTTCTTCGATTAAGTTAGCCTCACCTTCTGAGGTGAAATGTTTACTTAAAACGTTGAAAAAGAAGAAAAGTCCGGGTTTCGACTTAATAAGCGCTGAATTATTGAATGAACTTCCGCGAAAAGCTATAGTATTACTGACTTATATATGTAATGCAATATTTCGTGTACAATATTTTCCAGTACAGTGGAAATTCGCGCAAATTATAATGATTCCGAAACCTGGCAAAGATCCGTATTCTGTTTCATCTTATCGTCCGATCTCTTTGTTGCCTGTTTTGTCGAAGGTAGTAGAAAAATTAATATTAAAAAGATTACAGCCTTACATACAATCCAATGATATAATTCCGCAACATCAATTCGGTTTTATAAAACACCATTCCACCACTGATCAATTACATAGGGTGGTTAGTATAATTGAAAATAGCTTAGAAACCAAAAAAGTATGTACCGCGGCGTTTCTCGATGTTCAACAAGCTTTTGATAAGGTTTGGCACGATGGTCTATTATATAAACTGAAATGTCTATTGCCGAAAAATTTTTACCTGTTGTTGAAATCATACATAGAAAATCGCCACTTTCAAGTGCGTTATAAACATACTTATTCAGAAATACATCCTCTTTTAGCAGGCGTTCCCCAAGGTTCTGTGCTGGGCCCCACGCTGTACTTCTTATACACGGCTGATTTCCCTACAATGGAAAACGTACAGCTGGCTACATTTACGGATCCGAAGATAGCTAGCAGTAACCTACAGAAAGCTCTTACTAAGGCGGAGATATGGTTTAAAAAATAGAAAATTGGAATTAATGAAAACAAATCTGTCAATATCCATTTTACCAACAGAAAAGTTACACCCCCACCTGTCAGGATTAATAGCACTGATCTGTCAGTGCGATCAACGGTCAAGTACTTAGGATTACACCTGGATAGCCGATTAACATGGAAACATCACATACAGATGAAGAAAAAAGAATTAGTTATTCGAGTTAAAAAAATGTACTGGCTGATAGGGAGAAACAGTGTACTAACGACAGATAATAAACGTTTAATATATACGTTGGTTCTAAGGCCTGTCTGGACCTATGGGGTGCAACTTTGGGGTTGTGCTAGACCATCAAAAACCTGAAAATAATACAAACGTCACAAAATAAAATTCTACGGATGATAACTAAGGCACCCTGGTATGTAACAAAATCTAACGTTGCATCGAGATTTACGTATAGATTATGTGGCCGAGGTCATAAAAGTTCACGCTAAAAGACACGCAAGAAGACTTGATAGCCACCCGAATACTTTTGCTAGAGGATTGCTTGATACCACCGGTGACATAAGGAGACTAAAACGTCAGAAACAGCAGGATCTCTTTTAGGGTCGTCGTAATCGGGTAGGTATCGCTGGATACTTGTCGCCTCATGATCAATTCTTTTAAACGTACTGCTAAATGTCCTTGGTGTACAGCTCGCAGTATTATAAATCATTAAAAAAAAAAAAAAATTATTTTGAAGTTTAGTGCCATCAACGGATGCTGAGAGTATCATGAATGGATAAGGCCACAAAAACTAAGGATTTCGAAGAATAGAACAGATGAAGCATAAACACCATTAGAAAAGAGAAGAAACAACATGGTCGGCCATCAAATTAGACACGGCAAATAATTAAAAAAATTTCATGAAAATGAAAGCAAACGGAAAATTAAGAAAACGAAGCCTAACAACCCGATTCATGAACGTTATAATAAATTTGAAAATAAAAGATGCTGCCCAAGCCGGGAATTTATTGTTTATCTGCAAGTCATTTTGCCCACCAACCAAACGGTTGAGGAGAAATGATGATAATGATTATATATATATATCATCATCGTCGACGTTGTGACTAGCTGTTGTACGTTTATTTTTAGGTACAAAATTAGCTAGCATTCAAGGCACTATTTATGATGAACATGCATATGATGTTATACGGAGTGGGGTGCCACTGCCTTCTCCGTGCTAATTAAGAATTAAATAATGATGAAAACTTTCTATGTCGCGTGTTGGTTTCGAACCAACCCCAGACCGACCAGTTGACAGTCCAATACTCTGGCAACTACGCTACAGCCATGTATATAATATAACAATTTATCATGTTTACATAACTCGTAAAGGGTTATATTGTATATGTACATAAAAACAATTGTATTCAATTGGCAATAGACATATATATATATATATATATATATATATATATATATATATATATATATATAATACAAAAGTACAACACGAACGATGTGTTTACACAAAATAAGAATAGCATGTATATTGTTTTTTGTTTTTTTTTTTTTAAATTAATGCAATAATAGTAATTTTCAAATAACAAAAGAAAGCAGTTGTAAAAAATTAAATGAAATAAATGCAAGAGATACATACATATTCGGTTGCTCTGAACATCGTGATTAGCACATTACGTGTTACTTTTGCATGCAGAATAAGAAAATGACCAAAGTTGAAAATAGAAATCATTTATATCCGCAAATTGGTATATGCGATGAAACAAGTCATTTCAAACATGGCAACTATAGTGAGAAAATTGTTGGAAATCAAGATGAAGGTTTGAATTAGTCCATCATCATTTTTCGATGTAGAAAAACCCCTAATAACCACAATACAGGTTCGTAATTTTTTTTCAGTGTAAATTGTGTCAATTTTACTACAACAAACGGATAAAGAAATTGTCAACGTACGGCTATCAACCGTGAAAGCTTAAAATTGTATTGAATAATAACAGTAATAATAACGTTAACCTAACAATAATTCACATTAATCTAATAATAATTCACGTTAATCTAATAATAATTAACATTAACCTAATAGTAATTCACGTTAATCTAATAATAATTCACGTTAATCTAATAATGTTAGCTAGATATTATAATATGCTCTATCCCGCGATTACACAGATCTAAAACTAGTGCAGGCTTGAAGACACAGCAAGGATATAAAAGAACATTGGAAAACGAATATGACGAACTTCGATAAAGAGAAATTTTTTAAAAATAACTTTAAAAAAAACTTTATTCCAGTTTAGTACCATGGCTGTTATAAATTCTGTAGCAAATAATTTCGAATTTTATTTTCTCAATTGGTTTTTTTCGGTAATAAAAGATTATAATTTGTTTTGGGGGTTTTGTCAGAAGTTATTACAATCGTAAATACCGAGATGAAAGCTTCTTTAGTTTAGATCATCGAGGTGTTATCTATCGCGACGTTGACATTTCTTTTACTTGTTAAAAGTTGTGGTCTCCTTTGAAGTACAATAACATTTGAAGTGGCTTAAACCGTTTTATAAGCTGCTACTTTATTCTTTATTATATATATAATTTAATATAGCGTTAAAAAATAAAAAATGAAACAAGAATGTAGTAGCCTGCAAATTTTAGCTTATAGCTGCCAGTAGCGATTATATGTATATATATATATATATATATATATATATATATATATATATATATATATATATATATATATATATATATATATATGCTTAATTTTAAATAACTCCGAGGTAAAAAAGCGGAAATTGGTTTGATAAAATAATTTCGTTCAAATTAAGTTTAAGTGTACGCGATAAATTCTATACAACTGCCGCAGGTGATCGTATTTGGTACATTTGTATATTATATGTTGAACATTTTCTATTTCATTACTGTTGCATTTGAAACATTTATTATCTCTAATTATATTTAATTTATTTAAATAATCTCCGATAGAACCGTGACCAGAAATTATCTGTGTCTTATAGTAATTTACTGTAATCTTTTTATTTTTAAAACGATTTGTTACGTTAGGAAAGAATTTATTTATTAATTTATCTTTTGTTAATATATTGTATCTTACATTTAAATTCATTTAAAATTTGTATATCAAATTCTTTGAGAGCTATTTAACTTATGATATCATTATTTTTTCTTTTTAGCATTAAAGATTAGCCATTTATTTTTTTAAATATAAAGATGAATAGGTAAGATCCGTGCTGTAGTGTATAACGTTATAATAGAAACAGTAATATATGAAAAATTGTAATCAATTAAAAATTTACGACAGTTGCAGATTAAATTGTACATTTTTCATTTAGTAGACACCGGCGCAATGTGTGTATAGTGACTGTACTAAACCTATATATACAGAATTACTTTAGACTTATAATTTAGTCCCCATAATTTACCTCCGAGTGTTTTAAAAATATAGTAATATTTGTTGACTTGATCATTTATATATTATGTATGTTTGATATATTTTAATGTATTATCTATAATGAAGCCTATATATTTTATGTGATCAGTAGAAATAAACACACGATTATCAATTTTAATATTATCATATATTACTTGGTCAGTTTTTATCTCGACCAAATACTATCATAATTTGAGATTTGGTAATTTCAAATTTGATTTATTACTGTTTCAAGTTTATTAACTTCATGACAATTAGAAATAAGGGAGAACAGCGTAGATTTTGTTACCACATATGAATATTACGTATTAACAGTAAATCATCAGTGTAACTGTACAAACGTAAGCCTGCGTGAGAATTGTTAAACCTGAAATGTATATTAGAATATAAAATATTCCGTAAGACCGGTTCGAAGAACCGAACCTTGTGTGATTCCAAAATTATTTACTAACATTTATAATATTCTATTGATATTTCCAAATAACTCTCCTATTTGATAAATAATTATGTATTAAACTTATTATGTTTATACTTGATTACTAAAAATAGTTAAAATCACTAAATTTATTTTTAATTATGCGAAGCTTTTCGGCATTTACGCCATTGTCAAGCTATATACCGTTAAAATTAATTAATATAAAATCATAACATATTAATTTAAAACTAGTTTACAATTTTACACAAAAATGAATTATGAATACTTTTCAAAATAAATTTAGTGATTTTAACTATTTTTAGTAATCAAGTATAAATAAAAATTACTACATTCCACAATCAATAACTTTATTATGTTTAAACTCATTCGCGATTAATGTTATAACATGGAGATCGTAGTTGTTAAAAATTCCTCTATGAAATGAGATAACAATAGATTTATTATTACGCTGTTTATTTTGCGAGAGTTTATCAATTACATCTAAGATAGCTAGTTCTGTATAATAATACTTTCTAAAACCATATTGATACGGGTTGAGCACAGATCTATTATTAATTTAATTATTTAAAAATTTTAAAATAATCTTTTCGTATACTTAACGATTTGAATAAGCATATTGTAACCATTTATTTTACCGTGATCTTTATTTGGTTTATTTAACATAATTTTACTAGCACACTTTTGCATATGTGTGGAAACATATTAAGCTGTAAACGTTTAGTTATAACGTGTTAATAATAAAGTCGGAACATATATAATTTTAATTACTTACGCCATCGAAGATGGTGCTTTTTTGCTATTCAGGTTTTGTAGTTAATTCTTTTGTGTTTTATTCGTTCGTTTCCATATTATTTATTTTTAAGTAAAACTAGTTGATTTTATCTAGAATGTCAAACAGTCGAGTATAAAAAGATTCCTTTTTACCGGACGTGTTAGAATATTTTATCGAACGATACGTGTGTATATGTAGCAATCGCAGAAAGTTAATTTCCACAAGTTTCCCGAATTTAGTTCGGTTGATTACTATTTGTTATTCACACCGGCTGCGACATGCGGTTTTCAGGAAACGAGATTCATCTCGAAATGAACGATTTTACCGCACAAAATGATGAAAATAAAACTAACTACAGTTCCTCGGTGTTAGCTAACCGCCTCATCGACGACTATTGTCCAACGGTTAAGCAAACTGTTGTCGTGTTATTTTATACGCGCGTGTGTGTGACATAGTTCCCTCGGTTAAATGACATTAAACGACTTTGCTTTGAGACCGCAACCACAAATGGATATTCTAACGCAAAATAAAACCGTTTTATACTCAAACCGAAATACCTTCTACTTGAAAATACGTGGTCGTCATGTTCACAAGGCTGATGTAACTGAAGTTTAATAAATGAGCGAACGACATCGAACTCTCGACTGTTATAAGACATGTTCTCTCGACGACTATACATATAAATTGTGTTCAATCTCGTTTGACCCTTTAAATTCTATTCGTTATGTGAAACTTTGACCGGCGATAGTATTATCGTCACTAACGAAATAAGGAAGACTATAGAGCACTTAAATGTGCCGTCTTAGAAAGTGTGTGTGTGTGTGTGTGTGATGGATTTTAAAAGCTAATATTACGCGTGTATAATTACATGTGTGTGTGTGTTGCAGCATTTATATGTGAATATATATATATATTATAACCTCCCGTCATTTACTTTTGGAGAATATCAAACTATAATACACACGTGATCACTTTCTAGCTGCCAATCTTTTGAGCTAGTTGAAATATCAAATGTGGGTTTATATAACTAAATCCAAGATATATAAACTAAAAAAGGAACGCATAAAATTAAAAAACCGGGAACCGAAGTAAATAAATCAGCAGAGTTAAACCTACTTCGAAAGTAAGTAGAAGAAGAAGAGTCTATCAAAGTTCAACCAAGTCGCGACAGATGATTAAAGACCGAATATTTATACGAAGTTTCAACAGTTGCTACCATGTTGGGTTTACCTCGTCACAAGCATAAATTAAACTACAACGAGGTAATAAAGAACAAAATGATGTTCATAAGCATAATACACATATGCATACAATCTAATAATAATAATAATAATAATAATAACCTTTATTTAGCATAACCAAATTAACAATTTATAAATATCTGTTACAGCTAAAATCAATTTCTAAAATTAATTTCGAATGTAATCATACTAGGCCCTTTCGAGCGAAGGTCTCTCCCAACTTTTCCCAGTTGCGTTTGTTGTGTGCCAGAGCGCTTCTGGAGCCCAGAAATTTTTTCAGGTCTTCATCCCAACGTGTAAACGGTGGCGACTTTTTTCTCTCGCGGTACGCCAGGAACCATTCCGTTACCTTCTTCGTCCATCGCTGATCTCTGTATCTTATGACACGTCCTCCCCATTTCCATTTCAGCGCGCGGATTTATGACATCCCTATTATCACCCTATTGTTCCTTAATCCCTTTTAATTTGACTCTATCTAGTTCATTTGTAATATTGATCTTTCTAAATTATTTTGGCGGGTTCTTAGAATATTTTCCTGTCTTTGCGTCATCGACCATATTTGGGATCCGTAAGTTAAGGATGGTAGTAGGCAGCTGTTGAACGCCACGCTTTTTAGATTGGGCGGAATATTACTCTTAAAAATTGATTTCACCATCCGGTACTTCTTCCATGTTATTGCCACTCTGCTGTGTATTTCGACTGTTAATTTACTTTTAAATGAAATTAGTTGACCTAAATATATAAGTTCGGTGACTTGTTCTATATTGCTATTTCCTATTGGTATAAAGCCTCTTGTTTCTTGACATAAAATTTTAGTTTTTTCGTTATTTATTTTTAATCCCGGTTTATTTCCCTCTAGTTGCAGAGAGAGAAACATTTGCTCCAATTAGTTGAAGGAGGATGCAATTAGCACCACATCGTCTGCAAAGCGTAAGTTGTTCGATAATTCCCCATTTAAATTAGTGCCCATGTCCGACACCAATCTAGCGCTTTGGTAACCTCCTCCAAGACGCAGTTGAAGCGGGAAAATCCACATCTGTTACTATTCTAGCTTCAACGTTTTGTTATACATTTTCATTATTAGTCTTATTAGCTTTCTTTTAACAGCTTGTATTCTGTAGTGCTTGAAATAGATATGATTGCTTTACAGAGTCAAAAGTCTTAGTATAGTCTATAAACATTAAAAATAACGGTATATCGTAATCTATACTTTTCTCTATTAATTGATTAATAACGTGTAAGTGATCTATTGTTGAACAAGAGCTACGGAAACCCGCCGCCTACTCACGAGGCTGGTGTGGTTCCAGCTGGTTCCGTGGTATTTTTTGTATTGTTAGGCTTATTGGTCTATAATTTTCTATCTTTTCTTTTTTACCTTTTTTGTGTAGAATAATTAGGTCAGATTTTTTCCATTCACTTGGAATTGTTTCTGTTACAATTATTTCATTAAATAACTTTTCCAAGTCTATAAGTAACCGTTCACCACTATATTTGGTACTTTCATTTATTATTTTATCGCGCCCTGCTGCCTTGTTTAGCTTAGCTTTATTTACAGCTTTTTTTGATTTCTGCTAGCAGGATCGGTGGTATTGATTTAGTGTCGTCTTTGTCCTTTTGCGTCATGCAATTTACATTCATCGCCTCATGAATGTTGTTATCATCTGTATATTAATTTTCGTAATAATGCGTAGCATTTTGATTTATTAATTTGCGACTTCTTTCCACAGTTCCTTCATCATCCTCTAGTCCTATTAACCAGTTCTTTCCAATTCTTAGCTCAGTTTTAATCCGCTTATTACTTCTATTATTTTGTAATATTTGTTCAACTTGTTTTTGTTGCTTTTTAAATCTTTCTGATTTAATGTGATATCTAACTGCTTTGCAGGCAATATTTAATTCTATTTTGTTTTCTAGTGTTCGTTTCTCACCTTTTAGTTGGTTTCTTTTTTTATTAAGAAATATTCGGATTTTATTTTTTTATTTTTTTCGCGTACAATTTTGTTTGTTTTTTCTAGAATGATTTTTGCAACTGTGTGTATTTATGTTCTATTGGACATCTATCTGGAGTTATGAGTAGCGATTTATTAATCTCGAGCTCATATTCTTCTGCATTTTGTTCGATAAGTTCAGCAGTACAATTTTTTTAACTTTTCCTTTTCTGTTCGTATTTAGGTTGATTATACCAAGTTTAATTTTGAGTAGACTGTAATCAGAATGAAAATCGAATACCGTCATGATGTCTACGTCTATAATTGATGGCATTTCCATTGGAGTAATTACGTAATCTATTTGCGTTTTACACGCTTTATTTGGCGCTAGCCATGTCCACCTTTTTCCTCGTCTTTTTTTTTAAAGAAGGTTGATCAGATTTCAGCCTCTTTCATTCCTTTTACCGTAAGTATATGGACCAATTGTTCCAACTTCTTCTTTATTCCTGTGCCCTATCTGACTATTGAAGTCACCCATTATTATCGTTTTATAAAGGTTTTGGATATTGTTCTAGTTAATGTGTTGTAAAATTTCTTAACTTCCTCATTCTCCGCCGACGAAGTAGGCGCAACTATTCTTAGATGATGATCTTTCTTCAACTCCAAATCGATGAGCTATTCTCTCTGACAAACTTTCGAACCTTATAATATTATCTTTATGACTTGCTTTTACCAAGAAACCAATACCATTATCGTGCCGCTTCGCCTATGGAGTACATAATATGTGGGTACTTTGTCATTATAGTGCTTTCCCCTTGTCTTCATACCTCTGCTATTCCTAGAACGTCTATATTGATTTTTCCCATAGCTTCTTCTAGTTCGGTGAGATTATCTCTGGACGTTAGTGTCCTTACATTTAATGTTCCTATGGTGAAGGTATATGATTTTCCAGTTGATTTTTCCGTGAATTTTTCAGAAAAGTCTTTAGTACTCTCTATAATACTTGAGTGGTTTTCGACTAGTGCACCCTGACCATCCACACCATCTGTTATATATATACATATATATATACATATATACATATATATATATACATATATATATATATATACATATATATATATATATATATATATATATATATATAGAGAGTGAGAGAGAGAGAGAGAGAGAGAGAGAGAGAGAGAGAGAGAGAGAGAGAGAGAGAGAGAGAGAGAGAGAGAGAGAGAGAGAGAGAGAGAGAGAGAGGGAAAGAGATAGATTAGCATATAAAATTTATTTCAAACATTGAACTTTACAAAGGGTATATTAATTTTAATTTTAATTATTATTATTCAGATTAATATCATAGTGATATATTATGTTTCTGCCGTTCTAGCATCCTCTATAGGCATATATATATTAAGAATTTGTTTGGGAACTATAAACGACTTTCTTAGGATTTATGAAATGGATGTAATTATATATGTATATAAATAACGGGCAGTATGAGAATTGAAATGTATTAAACGACATTAATACGGAGAAAAATGGTCCCTAGGGAAGTAAGAAAAAGAAAAAGGGAATAATTTGTCGAATCACCGATGTAGGCTTAAAAATGCATACAAGCATGTATATATGTATATATATATATAAATGTATAAGAATAAAGGCGTGTTACATTTCTGCCCTCTGGAGGACAATGGATAAAACCGAAAAGAATAGTCACGACGTTGAAATGGGATTAGAGAGAACAACTCTACCCTAAGACTAGGACGCGACGTTCAACTTCGGTGACAATAGAGATTCCCCGTATGTATATATATATATTTTTTTTTGTTATACGTTCCCTAAAGTACACACGGTTAAGGAAGAAAAAGAACGATATGTATATAAAAATACGGGTTGCGGTCATCGCGATGGAGGATAAGAATTATATATATATAAATGCGTACGTATACACGAAAAAAAAAATAGGGGTAAGCGCGAAAATTAGAGTTGGTGGAAATAATGGTAAATCTGGGGATTAGAAAATTAACTCCGGCCGGCCGCAAATTCGGGTGTACGCGTGTTAGCGGAACAGTGGAAAGTTGGAAAAGTGGGGGAAAGGGTTGTGTTCTGAATTCGGTGGATAGGAAATGAAAAAGAATATCAAGACGGAAGTAAGAGTAACTTGTAATTGAGATTGGCGGGGAACTTGAGACCGCTCGGCGAATGTATATATATATATATATCCGAGTCAATTGTCTCGGTTACATTATTTTTCATTAACTATCGTTATGATCGTATGTCGGCGGCAAATTTTGTATTTTTTTTTTCTAAATAAAATAAATTTTTATCACTCTGTCTCCGTTTCTATTAGGCGCGATTAAATATGCGCAAAGTAATAAAAATAAATTATATACGACAATTTGCTTTAAATATTTCATTCACGATGTCCACTTATGGTTCATGAAATTTCGACGCTAACGAAATTTTTTATTTTCTGCTTGACGTGAAATGACTTAATTTTAAAAATAGTTCCTTATAAATTCGTTGAAAATTATCTACAATTTAACTTTAAATGCGGTATTGTAATCTGTATAAAATGAATAATTTTGTATCAAAATTTTATTATGTACGATTGAAAGTGCAATTTTAGTAATCACCGAATGAATAATATTATAATAATTGAAATATTTTTTTTGTTTATTTTTTTTGTTTGGCATTAGTCCACTGGGCAGTTTTATTCATTATTTCTCGATATATTTATTTATTTATTTTCTTGCAGGTTTTTTTCTAATTTTTTCCTGTACTTAAAAGTTTAAAAGTTTAAAAGTTTAAATTTTAAGTTTTAAATTTTAATTTTATCACATATACATTAGATGTCGTTGTAAATTAGTAAGTTAACTGTGAGGTATATATATATATATATATAAGGTACTTAACATTCTTCATTATTTAGTTATTCATGTATTCATGATTTTGTTTATATGTTTTGTAAATGTACGTTTCTTCTTCTTTCTTCTATTTAACAGCAGTACTTATTCGGCTATGACCACTTAATTTATGTTAATTAAATATAACTCATTAAATTTGTATAAATAAGATACGCGTACAGTTTACGTATTGTATCGTTCCGGAGAACATCCTTCAAATATTCTTTTGGTATATCATTCAGGGTTCTGTAATTTTCGTATTTTTTGCATTTCAGTAACAGGTGATTTAGAGTTACCGGTTCATGACAGAGTTCGCACTCTGGATGTTCGTCATCTCCGAAGATATACGCACGCGTTAGCGGGGTATGTCCTATTCTGAGCCGGGTCAGTACTTTTTAATATATGCGACTTTCTTGTGTCGTTGTCCTTAAAGGATATATGTTGCTTTTAACCATCCTCAATTTATTTACTGTATCGTTACTAATCTATCTTTCATTCCATTTCCATAATGCATAGTCCATGATGATCGATCTGATCTTTTCCCGTGGCAGATGGAGCAATCTGGTCATTCCGAGGTTCAGGTCAGTAATATCTGTTCGAATCCTCGCTGCCATAGAGCTTGTGCCTAAGTGGTCTACTAATGCTAGTTTAGGATGATTTATCTTCGTCAGCATGGTTGCTCCATAGTTTATAGTAAGTAATTGTCTTCGAATTTTCCCTTGTCAGCGCTAGTATGCTGGATGAGGGACTAGTACGTTACGCACCTAACGCCCTTCGTATTGCAGTACGGTGTATTGTATCAAGTTTTTGAAGTAACGATTTCGACCCCGTACCATATACACCTATAGACCAGTTTTGACCGAATAACTACGCGATAGATCATCAAAAGCATGTTCGTGTGCGGTTTGTACTTTTTCCCTTTTAAAATCTTTAGTACGTTTACGGACTTCGCACGTCTCTTGTGCAGCTCCATAATATATATATATATATATATATATATATATATATATATATATATATATATATATATATATATATATTGTCTTTTAATTTGGATTATGTATTAATATTATTTTTTTTTAATAAACCGGGTTTGTACTATTTCTACTAAAGATATAGGTAAGGTTCTTTTCAACGAGAGAGATTCCATTCTCATTTTTCCAATGCTGCCACACCAAGTGTTCAATTTTTCCCTCCGTACCCCAATATACACATCGAGTACCCGATATTATTTTCATTCTAGCGAAATTAGAGCAGTTGTCAATTTTACTGCGTAATATCTGTTAATATCAACAGATGGCGCGGAGTTCATCTATCTTCATACGGTAAGATGTGTATCTTTTACACTTATTTCTCTTCTGTAATTCCGCTATCGCTTATTCTATTCTTCATATACGTGTTCTTTAACCCGTGATTTGTATTTCACTTAACTCTTTTTAAGTGTTTTTAACTACGGAATCGAAGATTTCAATTTGAAATATTCCGATGTATAGACGAAGCTATTTTATCCTCCTGTTCTTCTAATCCGCATGTTTCTAATCTGCAATTCTGTATATTTTCCTGATGCTATTTTTTTTTTTTTAATCCCTAATTATACCTGTTATCACTCTGTGCATCCAGAGGGAAAAGTACATGCAGGTTTCGCAATCTTAATAAAAGAAAGCATAAGAAACCGCGAAGAATAGAATCTCTCAACTGCTGAGATCCAAGCAACCATGATAAGTAGAGAACATTCCACCAACCCCATAACTTTAGCTGCTGTATATCGTCCTCCTCGTCATAGAATCCATAGAGACATGTTCTTTAAGTTCCTTACAACGCTAGAGCCTAAATTCATACCTCGGGGAGACTACAACTCAAAACACCAAAATTTTGGATTAAGGGTAATAACACCAAGAGGAGAATCGTTATATCAAGCAGCATTCCTAACAACAGGTGAACCCACTTACTGACCAACAGATGAGAAACGAATTCCTAATCTATTAGATTACTTCATAGTAAAAAGCATATCAACTAATTATATGTTATGACCTACTATCAGATCACTCAGCAGTAGTTGTTACCATAGGTGCAGAACATAAAAATGCAGGAAATTAAACTCTTACATAACAAAAATACAAATTGGGAACGGTATAGAGAAATAATTGAAGGACAGATTAACTTAAATATACCCTTAAAAATTATAAATAATATTGAAAATGCAGTCAAAACATTTTCAGATCTTATGCAGACTGCATCTTGGAATGCTACTCCATCTATAAGCAAACAAAAAACTATAATTGAATATCAAAAATATATACAACAAGCAGTATCCGAGAAGAGGAGATTACGGACAATCTAGGCATCCAGAAGACAAAAAGAAAGTAAACAGAAGCATATGAACATAAAAACAGAAAACTAAATAATTACTTAGATAATTTGTCACTTCAACAACAAAATGACTACGGCCTATGGAAAGCTACTACAACAGCAAGAAAACCTATATTACCTATCCAGCTAATAAAACTCAACGATGGAACCTGGCTGAGGAGTAATAGGTTTTTGCTAAATACCTCGAGAAAGTATCTAATAACTGTAATACAGACTTATCACAGTTATTAACCCAACCTATTGCAACCAGTAACAAAATAAAATTCTTTTCATCCAACGAAGTAGGTAAGCAAATTAAATTATTAAATCCTAAAAAAGCACCCGACTTTGATATGATAACTCCGAGAATGTTAAAGGAGCTTCCAAAGAAAGGAATTTTACTATTAACATATATATTTAATGTCGCGGTCAGACTTGCTTACTTTCCTGTACAGTGGAAGCTTGCGAAAGTCATGATGATAAAAAAACCGGGCACTGATGGGACAAATATCACCTGTTATAGGCCTATATCCTTGTTACCAACGCCTGCCAAACTACTGGAAAAAATGATTCATTGTAGATTGAGCAAACTCATACACCAAAAAGGAATAATCCCGGACCATCAGTTTGGATGTCGACAAAGTCACTCCACTGAACAACAAATCCCCATCGAGTTGTCAATTAGAGAAAAGACTTGAAAACAGGTATTCCAACGAAGCTGTCTTCATAGATGTTAGTAAGGTCATCGACAAAATTTGGCACGACGGCCTTTTGTTTAAACTACGAGAGGTTGTGCCGGAGTATCTACCTCTGCTTACATCGTATCTAAATAATAGTTACTTCTATGTAATACATGGTGAAGATACATCTGAGATTCGCAGTATACTAGTGTACTGGGGCTTCTACTGTATTTACGCTAGAAGATAAAGTTATACCCAAGATATGATCAAATACCTGGGAGTATATCTGGATAGTCGTTTAACATGGAAAATACATATAGACAAGAAGAAAAGCGAGATAAATCTGAGGCTGAAAAAAATGCACTGGTTCCTATGACCCAAATCAGAAGTCACTCTGAACAACCGTGTACTCTTGTACAAAACTATGCTGAAACCAATATGTACATACGGTGCTCAACTTTGGGATTGTGCGAAAAAACGAACATCAGTAAAATACAGACTACAGAATAAAATATTACGACAGATATACCGAGCGCCGTGGTACTTGACGAACTACGTTATACATACAGATCTGGGGCATACGTCCTGTACAGGAGGAAATCAGAAAGATTGCTAAAAAACACCTACAGCGGCTCACCCCAATCAACTAGCGGCCCAACTGCTGCGTACAGAGAATGACTCTAGAAGATTAAAGAGAATGAAGAGAACGGATTTAATCCGGTAAACAAATAGGAGATAATTCGATGGGATCTCAACACAGGCGATTGACCCGTAGATGAAATTTGTTAAATACCCATCACAGGCTTGTCACAAATCTGCAAACAAAAGGAAAAATATTTTTTTTTTTATTATTTTCCATTAATATTGACAACGAATTGGATAATTTTTATTCATAAATATGTCATAAATCTGTGTTTGTTTTACAAATATATCGCAATACTTTTAATATCGCATACGTTCCAACCAAAAAGGAGATTCAGCACACGAGAGACTATGTACCATTAATTTATTTTCGTTAGCTGATCCGTCAGTATATATTATCTCATGATTGGCGAATTACTCATTGATTATTATTGATGTGAAAAACGATTTGAAAAGTTTAGAACGTAGTGATTTAAAAAAAAATAAACAAGAGGAGTTAACTAAATTTTTTTTTAATGAAAAATTACAAAGTTTTCCGACTGTTAAACCATTACCGAGTGAATATGAAAATATATCAAAATATATATAAATGTAAAAAATATTATTTAGAGACACAATTAACAAAAATTATAGTGAGAAAACAGAATTTTTTAATAATCTAACAGTGAATGTGGTGAACATCAACAGTCAGCAATATAAAATTAATGTATTTTATACATTTATATATATATATATTTTTAGTATGTATTTTTTCATATTTACTTGATAATGGCCGAAAAGATTTGTGAATTTTTATAAAAGAAAAACTTTTAATGATTTCAACTACTTTCGTTGTAGTAATACTTTAATCTATTATTATTATTTATTTATTTACGTGTCATGCGCAGCAACTAAGGATAGATACACGGAAGTGGAATTAGAAAGTTTAAAAAGGGGGGGCTCCAAAAAATTAAATAATCTGTAAACTGTTGATTGATCATCGCACAGCAGATCGCTTAAATTCGATGGTATTCCATAATGTCCCCAATAACGGTTATAAATTGGACATTTAATCAGTAAGTGTTCGATCGATAATTGACAACACTGCGGATCTTGTTTGTTGTTTAGTGTGTGTGAGACGGGCATACCTAAGTCTAACGTTATTTCTCGGTTTCTGGTTACTTGATGTAAAGAACGTCACGGCTTCGTTGACGGTATTATACCGCGTACGTTGTTTTCTGTAGTCAGATTCTGCCAATCATTGTTCCACACCTTACTGAAATGACGATTGAACTGATGTTTAAAAATCGCTGCATTAAATGGCGTCGATTCTTTAGTGGATATATTGATCGTTCTTTCGAAGTCTTATACGTGGCACTGCATTGTGTACGACTATGATGGTAGAGCAGAGATCGAGCTCCTGACCAATGTCGGTATTTCGATATTTCATTGTTGCGAAATAGACATGCTCGATGATTCGTCGTCCTTCCCGAACATCTTATTTGTACATTTTAGGCTGGCAAAAGCTAAGATGATTAAATAATTCCGCCGTAAATCTAAATGGCCACTCCATTGCATCGGAGAAGTTCGAAAAGCACCAGTTAGTAATCTTAAAGTTATATGATGGATTGCGTTTAAACTTTTCAGCAATGATTTACTAGCGGAAACATAAGTTGGTGAACCGTAGTCCATTTTAGATCGTACACGTATACGATATACCATTAGCGGATTACGTTTGAAAGGATGCGGAACCTCCATATGTTGTCGAAAGCTTTTTTGAAATCGAGAAAGACGGGGGTAGATGATTTAGTTATGGATCGTTGTAATAAAAGAATTGGATCATTTTTGGATCTGGTCGAAACCATATTAGAGATTAGTAAATAATCCACGTGATTCAATTTCTCAGCCTACTGTTGATAATTTTTTCCAATATTTTACAAAGAATCGACGTAAGGGATATATGTAACTGTCGAGGTGTGTCGGATTTTTATTAGTCTTCAGTAATGGATTTGACGTTTTTCCATTTTAGTGGGAGGTTACCCGAAAACCATATTTTATTGAAAATTACCATCGAAGTTTCTAGTATAAAATTGGGTGCGTATTTCAAGAGATAAACGTGGAAATGATCTGGACCGACTGCTTTCGGTTTAGCAAATTTAATGGCCAAGTTCATTCATTGTGATTGACTGATTATAAGCTTCTTAGTTGTTGCTGACGAAAGCAAGGTTGTAGGCAGCATTTGAATTTACATTAGGTCCATATTGGTTAATAATTGGTTCGCATCTCTAGAAGACAGCATGAAAAATTCAGCAAACAAAAATACTTGAATTTAGTTCAACATATTACAGGGGTAACTTAAATCACATATGAGAAAAATAGATAATTGACTAAAAACGATGTTTAAATTTAATAAGAAAGAATTAACGTAAGCAGAAATTTCGATACGATATTTTACAAGCACAATAATCTATTAAATGTAACAGGTATTATATCTATTACATGTAACAGGTGTTATATGTATTTATTCCAAAATTGGAATTATTTAGTAGAAAATAAATATAAAAAATAATATAAAATATGCAGATAAAGTAAGAATTAAGAACAGCGATGAGTATGAATCGTAAGATCAAAATATTAGTACCAAATAAGTGATGATATAATGAAATAGCTATTAAATGAAATTCCACAATATACAGTAAAAAAAAAAATTTGGATGGCTGAAAAAAAAATTGAGGCTATAGGATAAAAATAAAAATTACCTTTTTTCTTTTTTTAGTTTTCTTTAACAAGTATTTCCTTTGCCCGAAAGCTGCTTCATCATGAAATTAATATTTCTTCGGTTCAGCGTATCTTATTATATATTCTTCTTTCATTCCTTCAAAGTCTGATCGGCAGGTGGTTTGCCAAAGAGCGTGACCAACTTAGTGATTCGATGAATTTCATGATGTATTTTTAGCGAAAAGTGTAAACGTAGCGTTGTTTTCCGATGTTTTAATGATTTTCATTGCGGCAATGAAGTTTTCAACCTGCTCGATTTCCACTTGCAATTGATAATGAATTCCTATCTAAGAGTACATGTCAACTTACAATTTAATAGCGGCATTATATATACATGGTTTTCGGAATAAACAAGGTTTTACTAATCTTACACACAATTTGTCTTTTATCGCCCAGTCTGCCGCTATTTATTGACTATTCACAACTAATCTATACAGCTGTAGACTATTTTACCATCTGCAAAAATTCTACACGGTCTAATAGTACCCGGATCTGGGTAGTATTACAAAGTATAACCTCCGTACGGGGGGTATCTAAATAAAAATATTTTTCATTTGAAAAATAATAAAAATTCGTTTATTATTAAACTTAATACGTAAATATAAAAAACGTGGTTCCCGTTTTATTGCTCTATTGTGGTGTATTCGGTTGCTCATGAGAAAGCATAAATTCATCGTGCTTCGGAAAGATTTAAAATGATTATTTCCGGTGGACACTCAAATATTTCTGTTTATATATATATATATATATATATATATATATATATATATAAAACATAGTTTGTTTGAGTGTGTATGTATGTATAAGGATTTGTATGTAAGTATTGTATGTAAGTATTGTATGTAAGTATTGTATGTAAATATTTGCAAGTCTGCATAGTACAAATGACGAAGATATCTAACGAATAAATACAAGATAAAAAGAAAAAAATCACATAATCTAGTTCAACCCAAAACGGTCAATGAAAATCGTCAAAATCAAAAAATAGTTTGCGTTCATTAGCGCTACAATTGCGGATGATATTACATTTATAAATTTTAAATTACTTATTTGAAACGATAATAACCATATTATTTAATAATAATGTAGCTGTTAACTGTTGCCGCTCCTTGATTTTATACTATTATTTCTGAATATTTTAATTATAAAAAGTCATTAAAACAAATCACCGTATTAATTTATTTAATATTATGATTTTATAGATTAGCTTTTTTCGAAGAGTAAAATACGTTTTTTCCCCGAAAAACTTTATACAAATGTATTTATATAAAATACATACATACACGAACATGTACACAATAATCGGTATCAATAAAACGTTATGTTCGTATAAACAGCGTATAAAAAGAGATATTAATATTATAGTTATATTTCATTATGGTATCTCCCGAGAAGGATAGATTAAATTAATTAAGCGATTAATTTAATAAATAGTTATTCGTTGTTATTAGATTGTCGTACGTTGTCACATCATGGTAAACTAATTATCAATATAATAACTTGAGGGAATGAACAGTAGTCCCTAAATATATTCGCTACATCTATGTGTTATATACATATATATCACCCCTTAGTTTTAGCTCTTATACGAAGCGAAAATATCATATACCCATCGATTAAAGCAGTGTGCTGTCTTTTGACTATCGTGTAAATTTCTTTTCTAATACGTGCGCCAGATAAATTCTTCATGAGCATAGGAGAGACAAAGGATGATATTTATCCCCCTTTAACGGTACGGACGACTGGTAGAGTCATCTTTCAGATTTAGTTTGGTGTCTCAACTTGCTCTTCTTAACTCGTTAATCAAAACGTCAATACCTTAATGTTATATACGATAAAAGTAAACTGTATAGTTTTCCTGTGAGAAAATTCTATGTGTTTCATCAACCAGTACCATGTTACAAGGTACATTTGTATATGAATCGTTTTTTTCTGGCCGAAAGCATTATATATATATATATATAAATAAATATATTCTCAGACAGATTTTCATAATCTTTAGCCTTCTTATCCTGTCTACCGTATATTAACAAGGCATCGATATTTAATCTAACGAGATACGTAGGAGGGGTTAGTTGGGCAACAATTTTTCCGCTAATATGTTTCCAATCAGAAATACGGCTTATACCGCCAAAATTTTGGAACACACGTACACACACCCATACATATTATATATACATATTATATATATATATATATATATATATATATATATATATATACATATATATATACCTGTTGCTGTAATATAGTTGTTAATAACCATTAAATTCAGGAAAAGTTATTGATGATATCAATAATCTGTATTTTTGTAACAACTTTTGGTATCTCTAAAGGTAGATTGAGCAGATAACGGTTATATTGATTCATCAATCAAAATTAGACCTAAAAATCTTCTTGAAAATTAGAAATGAGTAATAACAGGAGGGGGCGTTGCTCCCACACGTCTATGTGTCAGTGTGCGGTTATTTTTTCGTTTAGGCGATAAAATGCCAAATAATTTAGCTCCTTGTAATTAATTAAACCCACCGGTCTATTATATTAAACTACATATGTTTGTTTACGTATACATATATATATATATTTATACATGCCTAAATAATATCCGCATATATATTTACATGTTATGATTTTAACTGCTTTTTTTTATTGTTTATTTATTTTTAAAAAATCACTAAATTCAACATTGTTCAAAATTATTGTATACTCGTACATATATATGTATATATATGTATAATTTATTTATGAATTCTTTCTTATGATTTGACTGGCGTAATTAGGGCATAATTTAAACAATTTTTCAAAATGTTAATATTTCGTAAAAAATAATCACAGTATATGATTCAAAGCTATTTAATATTTCGTTAAAATTTCAGAATATCTTACTGATTAGTTTTCCATCTTCTAAATTACATTACGATCCGGAATGCAGATTACGCACGAGTATATATTATAATTATGCGCGGTTTTACATACCGCTCGTTAATATTAAATTTTTTTTAAAATTTCATTTTAATTTTTTTGGCGTTTCCAAATGTGTATGTGTGCGTGATCGCGTGGATGTCCTGGTGATATCGAATGCTTATTACACGTGTATTTTTAATTCGATATTTGCTCGTGTGTATATATATATATATTTTTTTTTTCTTGCTTAATTTTGTTTATTATTATTGTTTTTTAATTTTTCAAACATGTTTTAAATATTTCCAAAGATTTCCAATCAATTTTTCTGTTAGTTTCGGTCTTTTGTTATAAAGATATTCGCAAGCAAAATCCAAGTGTTCGTTTTTTTTTAATAGTATTACTTAGCTATTTCCATTCCATGTTTGTCTTTATATAATCACAATTAATAAATGTAGTTCATTTAATAATAAACCGGAAATTTTTAATTACAAAAATGGGGATTCCGAAAAATTTAAGGAACTAATTAGTACTAATATTTGTCCGACAGACACTTTTAACTGTATTAGTGCTATTGATGCTACTGTTTCTAACCTAACTAAAATTACATTAGATTCTGCAAAATTAACTATTAAAAAAATCACGCTTCCACCAATATTCTCAGATGTAATATCCGTACCAGTTTTGTTCAAATTATCTCGATTAAAAACAATTATAAGCCCTAGCTGCTATATTAAGATTCGCGTACGTTAACGTCAGGTCTAAACGAATTTCTTATCGTTTGTTGAGTTTTTTGAAAAATAATACCTGGAATTCGTATCTTACTACCGTATCGCCTGAAAACAATATTCTTCGGAAAGTATGTAACCGATTGTCAAAGCAGAATGTGCCGCTTCCCCGATTAACCAATCCTTATATCAGCTCGTTTATAAACTAGCTGACAAACTAGAATTAATCGGGAACTAGTAAACTTTGTGATGATTTGGTTCCGCGAGCTCATTACTATAAAATAAATAATGTAGTAAAAACTAACTAATTACATGTTCTTCGGATAGGTTTTTCTTCGTTACACCATCTGAAGCATATAAATAAATGTATTAAATTGTTAAGATGTAAAATGCCGTGTAGTTCTGATGACATTGTTGCAATTATGGTTAAGCACATTCCTCGTAAAGCGATATTTCATATTTACTAAATTAATAGAATTTTTAAATTTACTTTACGACTAAATGGAAAATAGCGAAGATTATTATTCTCACGAAACCTGGTAAAGATGTTAATGATATTCGTAACATTCGTCCCATTAGCTTGTGATGTACTTTTAGTAAAGTCATCGAAAGAATTGTACTAAACCGGTTACAATCTTATTAACTCACAATATTCTCAAAAATGTACAATTCGGTTTTAGGGCTGGTCATTCAACAGAGCATCAAGTTGCCAGAATAACTGATTTCATCACCGACAATTTTAATTGTTAATTGATATTGAGAAAGCCTTTGATACACAGCTTGGTATAATGAGATTTTACTACAAATTAATTAAATTCGGTTATCCACCTCGTTAAATTAATTAGGTCCTATTGAAGCGATAGAACGTTTTACATTCATCGGCTACATTTACAATCAACACTTAAAACTCTATTCATTCCGCGAGGAAGTATTTTAGGTCCTTACCTATTTTTAATTAAACGCTTTTCCTAATATATACCCTTCATCCACGCTGGTTTTTACGCTGACGATCTGGCGTTATTTTGCACATCGTTCAGAATCGATACCGTCTACAATAGGTTAGAAAAAGCTTATAAGTACTATAAACGCTGGAGGTTAAAATCAAATACCGAGAAATCGCACGTTATTCTGTTTACTAAAAGATTCCCTCCTTCTCTGACTGATATTACTATTAATAAATGCATCAGTCAGCAGAAGCAACTATCTAGGAGTTACTCTAGACTCTCATCTTTCATTTAACGCACACATTAATAAATCTATCGGTGACGCGAAAAAAGTCATTCGAATATACTTGCACCAATTTTCAGTTACCGTTCTCATATTTCTTCAGTAAAACGAAATTAATTTACACTACCATTATAAGACCTAGTTTATGCTTGTCCGGTCTGGTGTTCAGTGTCCGTTAGTCATTACAAAAAACTCCAGGTAATGCAAAACCAGTGTTGCAGAATATCATTAAATGCTCCTCGATGGACTAAAATATAGTACATGCATTCCGCGCTAAATATTCCTCATATTTATAAATTATCAAAGAAATTTTATGATAAATATATCATGACAATAACTTAATTCAAGTAATCGGGGATTATAATATGCTTGATCTCAACATGCGTTACATTATAATCATCGTCCTATTAAGCACCCATTTCTAATCAGATCTGTGTGGAGATTTTTTATTATTATTTATTTATATACGAGAGTTAAACTGGATTTAATTTTTTTTGTTTAATTTGTCCTATTTTGTTATTTTACTGTTATTTTCTTGATTATTTCTTTAGTTTTGTAAAGTCATTTGGTTGTATTTAACTGCTAATACTTGGCATATGTATATATAAATTTTTCATGATTTATAAAATTTTGTATTGAAATAAATATAAATATACTATCAATGCCTATGTGTTTGTTCGTCATCCAACATTTTCGTTCACTTTAATTTTTTCTAAATGATGCGTTAAAAAAAAAGTATATTATAAGACTTTAATTTAAAATTTTTGGCTGTTTATCATATTATTTTTATCTGAAATAGCGAAAATATTCTTATACATAAAACGTGGTTTAAATTTTGGCATATCTATTTGTGGGAGAATTATTACGAACCTACAGTTTGCATATCACAACAATTGAGGTCAATATTACTTGGCAAATGGAATAAGATAAGCGCCAAATATTGGATAGCAGTAGATCGAGACAACTGAATATCGGAACGTGATATGAAATGGTGTACATTGCTATTTGCGATCATTTATCGAAGATGAAGACGCTTCAATGAGAGAAATGATAAATTCAGCTACGCCGAAAAGCCCACGAGTCGATTACACGGAATGTGGAGTGACAGATCTGTCACAAATACGGCAAAAAAAAAATAGTGCGGTGTTTGATGTTTTCTGTATAGCGACAGAAATATGGACGGTGAAGAGCAAACATAAACAACGTGCGAAAGTTTCGAGATGTGGGTTTGGAGACGTACGCTACGGATATGCTTTCTAGGATACCGAAGCAAATAAATACTTCCATCTTGCGATAACTTCACATCTAGCCTTGGATATTTACACTATCCGTAATTAGCATTTCATGCTACGTTTATTAATTGATGGAACTCGCCCATGAGGGATACTAAACATGGACGGATACGAATGAGAATAAGTTAATCGTCAACTGCAAACGCGAAGCTGCTAACCCAGTAGAGTGTCGAGTCTAAAGATCCTGTAGTATAATGGTCAATTTCTTGAGTGAATTTCAACTGCAGAAGCAAAACATGGGATTGTTTAACTGTACACACTCTTATATATTGCTTCATCTATTTTTTATTAAACTTTCTTAAATGTTTGTTATTGCATTTTAATTTTCCCTTTTTTCAGTTTTTCGTATTTTACGATATATATATATTACATATAAACCGCGTGACGCAGTTATTAGAGTAAAAGACGATCAAGCTGACGGGTCGAAGCTGGCAGTGTAAAGTTGTGCATCGTATGGTTCTTAATTATCACTAGGGCGTTAACCTCGCTCCGTTTAATCGATTATCAGCGCATATTGCGTTTCATATAATTAGTGCCTAGAATTCTAGCCCATGTTATATGCGAAAATAACGTAAAATGGGCTAGGACGTTCGGAAACGAACAATATGACGACGACGACGATGGTGGTGTATATATTTTATTTCTTTCCGAATGATTTTGAAGACGTTTGAATTTTCACACTCACTTAGCTGGTAACTTAAAAATGTCGAATGTTTCCTGTACCAGATGCGTCACTTTTCACGATACGACGGCGATATTGTTAACACGAAGAAAAAATCTGACCAATCCTTGATTCAATTCTATCTCTTCCAAGGTTACTTCGTGAGATTGAACCGCTGCGAATTACTACAGTACGTGATACGGTCGTGTGATTTTATTCCGAGGAAATACTTTTCTCGAAGCGGCATCGAATAAAATCGCGGTGATTTGGAGTATCGAACATTCTTTAGATGTTCTCTCAATCTTTCACCATCCGCGTACGTGTTCATAAGACGCTATATGTACGTGTCGTAAATGAAATTCGCACGTAATGGCCGGTTACTTGGTTGAAGAGTGGACGCTATCGGGTTTACGTTGTTCCGTGAAAATAGGACGCAGCTTTTTACCGCCGAAATAAAGTAATAAACTTTCGACACTCGGACGGCGGTCAAGTAGATAGAGAAGTATGGACTTTTATAACGATTATTTCAGTAGTGTGTGTGTACGTAAAGATTATAACGAATAACAACGAGTACGCGAAAAGGATTTGCAAATGGCAAAATTGTTGAAAACGTCATATATGATACACATACATGTATATTTATGAACATTTTCATACATACGTACACCCATGCAAATAAAGTTAGTTATAAATATACGGATGTGTAGAGATAAAAATGTGCTGTGTTTCCTTCGTAAGTATCGTTTCCTTTACTTGTTAGATTTCGTGTTGATACCTATTTCTTTTATATGAACCTCGTATATATTCAATCATCATCATCGATATCGGTCCATTGAAACGAATATATTTTTGTTTTTTTTACTTTACAAACGCAATCTTGTCTAGGTGGCCAATAAGCGATTGAGATGAAAGTATTGTCATGTGACGTTTCGCCATCTAGTGATAACAAACTACCCTTAATTGGTGGTTAAAACCTGAAGGGAAGATTAAAGTCGCCTAAACGATCTCGATATTATTTAATGAATTAACTCTGCCAGTGGATTACCGTGTTTATAGTATACAAAAAGCAGATTGTCCCCGAGATCGATATCATTAGATAACCTACTTCCCCATGTTTTTGTATCGCTTAACAAAACGAAATGAAAACAATGTTAATCATTATAAAATTTATTTTACGTTTGCGAAGCTTTTCGACTATAACGTCATTTTCAAGCAAATAGAAAATGTTTTTGCAAACATAAAATAAATTTCATAGCGATTTTTATTTTGTTTTGTTAATTCGTAAAATCACTACCTCCAAATACGTCGACATTTTTGTATTGCGATATAAGAGTAAATTAAATACAGAAGATATTTTCCGTCGGCCATACTTCATCTGGAAATATCTGTGTCACTTTAATATATGAACGGCAATAATAAACGAAACGGGCATGAAAGTAGACGTTTTAATTTAAAGAGTAAACCTCAACGTGCTTTGCTGACGTCTAAAGAATCAGCTGAACGGTATTTCTTTTTTTACAAACTGTACCCGATGAACTTGTTCCGTCGTAACATGTTCGGTGTAAGGACAAATTGATAATCTGGAATAATTATTGGATTGCTCAGAATTGAGGTAAGTCTTAAACTAAACAGTTTCTGAAAAACCTTTCATAACGTTGGTAATAAGCTGACTGGCCGGTGTAGGATGATATTTTACTAGTGGATTTTCCTTGTTTGAAAACCAATATAGAGCACTGTTTGTAAAGTGTTCTCAGTAGATCGAGATTGATTTTGACAGTACACCGCTTTCCCGTTTTCCACATTCTTTGTACGTACATCGATATAATTCGTGGGATCGCTACTTCTTATGCCGGAAAAACATACAGACTTTTACCTGTGTTCCATTTCCGCATTCCGTTTGACTATTATTAAGGTCATATTCTACGGCGCATTATAAACTAGTCGGTACTGAGTATCTCGTATCCAGGGCGATTTGACTGTAATTGAAACGACGTAACGTGAGTTATTCCATTTTCGATATGCTGCACTAAATCCGTCGACGCTCTGGTATGGCGCTCACTTCACGGAACGTATAATAATGTTAAAAAGACGACGGATTTATATACAGTTAGCTCGATAGCTATCAATATTTCTACATCGATAATGATAACGACTTTGTTGAATCACAATTTTTTTTAAATTGATATATGGGAAAAGGAATTGAAAAACTAATAAAAGTTAAAAAATCAAAAAGAATATGTGAATTTTGTTTTTATTTGGCTTCTCGGAAATGTGTGGAAAGCTCTTTATTAAAAATTTTTTAAGCATCCGCCACCAGTTATTCTGCACACCTCATCCATTGAACGTTTTACACTTTGCCCACTTTACAACTACCGCCTTATATATATATTGCGTGATGCTGAAAGTATTTCAGGAGAATATACAACACAGACCCTTAGACATCCGATTCTCATTTAGATTGTTACGAAACAGTTTATACATACACACATACATACATACACACATATATATATATCCTCAAAAAAAAAAAAAAGAAAAAAAAGGAGAAGAAAAAGTTAAGTTGTTTAGTGGCGGCGGCAGTCAGTTTTGGTAAACTTGAAAAATATTTTTGTCAGAAATTATCCAACTACGCCCCCTCGCCAAGTCAAACCTCTCAGCACAGCGCGACTATTCTTTGATTTGCCTATCGCGTCTCTCACGCTTCAACATTAATTACAAGGCCGTTTCCTTAATTCTAGTTTTTTCCTGAAGGATGTCGAAGATTTACCGCAAAAAAAAGTTTCACTTCATTCTAAGTAGCTTATGGTCGGAATACAGAAATCTTAAAACTAGAAGTTTAATATATATATACATATAGCCCATTTTGTAAGCAAAACTAATGTACAATGGACTACTTACGATGTTCGTAAGTAAACAGTATAATGATAATAATGATATTTAGCCACCTCTGGACGCATCAGTAGTGGATGGTATTTCATACTCGAACAACGAGTGGACAAATGATGATGATATATATATACATATATGTATATATATATATACATATGTTATGTATAAGTTGACTATAACATATGTATACTGTATTTTCCGCTGTCAAATTCGATTAATAAAGATTCTGCGTGTTCCTCGCTAATTGTATTGATAGAGATTGTACATGTTCTTCATCTCTACCAAATGCGAGGCCGACTCTCGCAAAGAACATGAATTTTATTGAAATCTAATATTTATCGATCATTTCTGACAGTTCCTGGTCAAAGTTACCACAAACGTTTTAAGGTAACGCGATTTGGTTTTAACGCTTGCCAAAGTTAGTTTAGTGAGTGATTATAATCAAAGTGTGTGTGATATAAATCTCTATTACATGAACAGCCTTCCTCTAGAATCGTAATTTTGTCAAAGTACATGAAGTAAATGTAGGTTCATATTTGGGTTTTTGATTTGATAAGCCAGTATTGGTGGAAGCAGTAGACGAAAGCATGTATTTGACTGCGTGTATTCCATTCCGTATATCGTTATATATATCGTTATTCTTCTATATTTCGTTTATTACCTTTTATACTATTCATTTTGAATGACACTACGTTAATGGCTTGAATATATTGTACAGTACTACGCGCGATTATGACTGGTACAATGAGTAATATCAGGGTTCTAACGCTGAATGCTAAAAGTTTTTGTAAACATTATTGAGATTTAACAATTTTATTAAGCGAACATTATTATTTGATATTTTAGTGTTTTCGGAGACTTGGTTACATAGTGATGAGATTGTATACTTGAATATGTAAGCTATTCTCGGTGTAGAGAAGTTAAAGGTAGTTATTTTATTTCTAAACTTATCAAGCGTAATGATATCGATATTAAATTAGTAACAGATAATATCATAAGGATTCCGGTTTGTTTGTTTAGTAAATACATACGTTTCATTTTTATTCATAGGTTCTGTGATTCTTCAGAGTTCTTGATAGAATCAGACAAATTATTAAGCGCGTTGGATAATATAATGATCATTAACGAGGACATTCATTTTTTTTTGTGTCCTGGATCAAGCTAAAAAATCTTTGTGGTCAGTAGATTCCAAATTTAAAAAAAGAAAAATAATACTATATAGTCGCAGCTTAATAGATAAGGTAGGGAACATACACGAAAACAGCGAAAGATATCAGTTTACTAAAAAATATTTGTCTATTATGATTAAATTGTGGACAATTAAGAAGAAGGTGATTTATATCTTCCAAGAAATGTATAGAAATATGACTAGTGCATTATTCCTGATTACCTCCATTTGAAAACTTAACTCTATACGGGAATTGCGTAACCTACAAATTATTGTCGCAAGTCTGCGAAGTTGATGAGTAGACACATAGCATACCATGGAAATGCCGAAAGATGCGACTGAACAATTTTAAAATATTTACCATTATTTGATGATTTCCAATATTCATACCAAGAATTGTAATAGTTTGACTGCATTTTAGAGGACAGACTTGATGATGGAATAAATGGGAGTAGAATACCAGACAAGGACGCCTGTTTAGCATCAACATCCGCCGCTCCATTAAATTTAAATCGGGAGTGACTAGGAATCCAACAAAATTCTAAAACACCGCCTAGCGGTATGATTTTTAGACATTTGTCTTATATATCGAATATCAAGGGGTGTGAATCAAACCTGAATGGACAGTTCTGTATAGCTAGGAGCAACATTGGTATTTCTGATAATCAATGATTACTGTATTATTCGATGTGCCTAATAATTTATCTAATTCTAACGAGAAATCTGACTTTGAAGCATCACAAAACAAAATTATATATTTACTATTACTAAGCCAAACCTAATTAAATAAACACGGTGTATGTCGGTTTGACCATTTCGCATGTTTATGTAAAGTTATCCGTTCCTTTGGCTGGAATCTGTTTGTGTTCATACTTATCTACCTATCTATATTTAATATATATATATATGAGTTTTTAAAATTATGAAAGATGAAATTGTAGACTGAAGAGAAGGTCGACAGCAGGAACAGTTGACGTAGTTCGTCAATGTCTTACTCGAAACAATGAAAATAATAATAATATAATTACGGATGTAATGGAACATATAACACAACTGAACATACGTCAAGAAGAACGGATTGTAAATGGACCACAAGAATAACGCAATGGACGCCAAGAAATGGTTGCAGTATTCGTGAACGGGGTCGTATATTCGGTGACAGTAAGATGATATACAAAATTTTATCGGATTGAAATGGATGAACTAAACTTGTGATGGAATATAAGTGGGGAGGAAAAAGAGGGACCGCTTACATTCCGCAGTGGATACATTTAAACACATCATGATCGTGATATAAATATATATAAAGTACTAGCTCGTAAGCGGGAAATCATTATCCTTAATAATACGTAAGATATTGGTGAATACTTCCGTCAGTCCAGTTACGCCGCATGGTGTAGAAGCGTGGACGCTCAAACGAAGAATATCGTAATAAATTGGAAGCATTCGGTATTTGACGCTTGAGGTATTCCACTTTAAAATTCGTGAAATCCAAACATCGATCAGTATTAATTAACCAACATCTCAAAGAATTACTGAGAAGTGCTGTCACCAATTATACACTAAATTTTAAAGAATTATCAAGGGAAGTAAAATAAATGTGCTTAATTTTTAATATTTAAATTCAATACACATATTTTGTACTTTTATTTATACGTATTCAATAAATATAATTTCTGTAAATAAAAACTTTTTAATAATTTTTTTGCATATTTTTTAAATATGTATTTAATTGCTCCTCGCGAAAAATTTCAAATTTTGAAAAATGACTTGGACTATCGAGGAGCTTGGCCATCCCTGATATATACATATATATATATATATATATATATATATATATATATATATATATAATAGCATGTTAATCATCTACGTAGGGTAACATTTTCATGCTCGCAATACAAAGACGAATACAAGGAAAAGCAAACAAGAGTAAAAAACCAACTAGAATTGATAACAACAGATCTACCGAACAACTCAAAAGACCTCAAACAATTCATTACGGACGCTAGAAACTGACAGATATGAATGAAAATGAATGTACGTAATCTCCTATAAGGGAATGTGGTCAGCATCATATATATATATATATATACATATATAAGCCCACTAGATTCGTCTAATAAAATTACACTATTTGTGAGTTATATATATATCGTTCAATGACCGGTTGTAAGTACACTACGTATCAAAAAAGTAGAAAAATCTAAAAAAGAAGGACTAAAAAATAAAATTATTTTCAAATTGACCAAATACTCGATCGGTACTCTTTTAATAACTAATGAAAGTTACATCCGAGTCCGGAATATTATTTCTTACGAAATGATGTAATCTGTGGTATTGCCAATATTAAGAGGAACGTTTTTACAACTTTTATACGAATGAGTAAATTGCACGATAATAATCGTAAAAGTTCAGATAAACCGCATTTTGTTGTGTAATGTAAAGTGAAAAGTATTTTGTTTTATTATCAAATGGACATGTTTCACTTTTGAACGTAGTATAAAAATCATCATTAAATGCTAAAAGCTACATATATACATATATACACACATATATATATATATATGTATGTATATATATATATATATATATATATATATATATATATATATATATATATATATATATATATTGTAGGAAAAGAGAGAGGGCATTTTATGATGCGTATAACGGAATAAATGGATAAGCACTTTTATTTCGTACATCATACTTAAATGATAATAGTGTTCGTAAAGAAGATACCTTTTTATTTTTCATTCAGATTCAGGAAAACCTACTTCATTTTGCGATTAATTTCATGGGAAATTCTGAAACGCCCTGCGTGATAAGGTAACGTTATCTTCGAATAAAATCGTTTGTATGCAAGTAAAGTTAAAGTGGCCATTGCAATAGTAATAAACATAATTCAATTTAATTGAAATATATTTTTAATTTCGATTTACAAACTTACATACATACAACATATCAGTGGCGGCTCGTACATAAACGTTTCATGTTTACACTACCGCCAGAAATATCTGGAAAAATTGATGATTTAATAAAATAGTTAATAATTATTTCGTAGAGATGAAACAAAATACGCGAATTTTAATTATATTTTTGTGTTGAATATATTATAGAAAGTAAAAAATCTTTTAAAAAACGCTTTGAAATGCCTAGTTACAACGGTTGGTTGCACACTTGATGCAACCTGAAGAAGGCGTCGAAAAGTCATATACAGCGTTAAATGTTACCATGGATGTAGAGTTTACATATGGCTGTATTAGTGACTCGTTTTGCAACCAGAATCCTTGGATTTGTTGCGGCAAAAAAGGGTTTTCCCGTTGTGTTGTTCATAACATATGGGTGTTGTTGCGTGCGCATACTACCGGCCAACAAACGAACGACTCTAGGACATATACTTCATCTCTTACCGAGATTAAATTTTCTTCTTCGAATTTCTATTGGTGTTTCTTTTACCGTGTACATTTCCACGCGTGAATTGTTTCATCGCCTCTCCCCAGTTTATGTTGTTAATATTACTGCTGACCCATGTTAATATACATAGAATTTTTCTTTACTGAAAATTTATTATTTAAGTTCGCTGTAAACGTTCAAACAATTTGTAAAATTTCACACGTTTGTTAAATTAATTGACGGTATATTAACGTGTTTGTAAAATAAAAACCGCGTTTGACGTGTTTGACAAAAATTTTGATCGATTTGTTTGACAAACAAGTTTGTAGGTCTGCGCATTTGTTTAACAAACAAAAATCAGTATCTTTTGTTATTTTTAACATGATGGACGTTTCAGCGCGATTTTTTTTTAATACTGCCAGCTGTCTACCAATGAAATTTACCAGTACGTTTAAGAGAATTAATCGAACATGAGGGGATAAATATCCAACGATACCTACCGGATTACCTCGACCCTAGACCAGATTTTGCAGGTTTCTGACGTTTCTGTCTTCTTATGTCACCGGTGGTATCAAGCAATCCTCTAGCAAGAGTGTAGGGTTAGCTATCGAGTCTTCTTGCTTGTCTTTTAGCGTGAACTTTTATGACCTCGGCCACATAATCAATACGTAAATCTCGATGCAACGTTAGATTTGTTACACACCAGAGTACCTTGGTTATCATCTGAAGAATTTAATTTTGTGACGTTTGTATTATTTTCAGGTTCGATGGTCTAGCACAACCCCAAAGTTGCACCCCATAGGTTCAGACAGGCCTTAGAATCATTGTATATATTAAGCGTTTATTATCTGGCGTCCATACACTGTTTCTCCCTATCAGCTAGTACATTATCTGCCGTCCGTACACTGTTTCTCCCTATCAGCTAGTACATTTTTTTAACTCGAATATCAATTCTTTTTTTTTTTCATTTGTATGTGATGTTTCCAATCGGCTATCCAGGTGTAATCCTAAGTACTTGACCGTTGATCGCACAGACACAGATCGATGCTATTAATCCTGACGGGTGGGGGTGTGCAACTTTCTGTTGGTAAAATGGATATTCACAGATTTGTTTTCATCGATTCCAATTTTCCATTTTTTAAATCATATCTCCGCCTTAGTAAGAGCTTTCTATAGGTTACTACTATCTATCTTCGGATCCATGTGTGTTGAGAGCAGTGCAGTGTCATCCGCAAATGTAGCGCCACCAGTACGTTTTCCATTGTAGGGAAATCGGCCGTGTATAACAAATACAGCGTCGGGCCCAGCACAGAACCTTGGAAAACACCTTCTAAAACACGATGTATTTCTGAATAGGTATGTTTGTAAACGCACTTGAAAGTGCCGATTTTCTATTTATGATTTCAACAACAGGTAAAATTTTTTCGACAATAGACAATTCAATTTGTACAATAAACCATCGTGTCAAACTTTATCGAAAGAAATTTCATGGTACATACTTTTTTGTTTCTAAGCTATTTTCAATTACAATAACCACCCTATGTAATTGATCAGTGGTTGTTTTATAAAACCGAAATGATGTTGTGGAATTATATCATTAAATTGTATGTAAGGCTGTAATCTTTTTAACATTAACTTTTTTATTACCTTCGACAAAACAGGTAACAAAGAGATCGGACGATAAGATGAAACAGAATACGAATCTTTGGCAGGTTTCGGAATCATTATAATTTGCGCGTATTTCCACTGTATTGGAAAATATTGTACGCGAAATATTGCATTACATACATGGCAGCAATGCTATAGCTTTTCATAATTCAGCGTTTATTAAGTCGACACCCGGACTTTTCTTCTTTTTCAACGTTTTAAGTAAACATTTCACTTCAAAAGGCGACGCTGACTTAATCGAAGGAGATGATTCATATGGACCATTTACATAGTTATATATTTCCCTGTCCGTACTAGCCGTTATGTTTAACTGGAATACGGTTGTCAGCAAATAAATCTGACTTCTGTTTATCATCTCTCGCCCATGATCCGTTATCATGTTTTATCGGAGGAATATGTATATTGGACAGTTTAATATTTTTGCTGTACTTCCACAAGGAGTAATCATCTATTGCTAGGAGTGAGAGTTTAGTTAAGTAGCTATTAAGGGTTTTGTTTTTAATTTCTACTAATAATTGTTTTAATTCTTTTACTTTATTATTGAACAACTTTTTATCCCAGAGGTTCCCTGTTTGTTAGCGGATAATTACTTACTGAAGTATTCAGTGTATCTACTGTTTGTATGTCTCTAGTTAGATACCGTACGGTATTCTCGATGTCAATTTCTTTTTTTACTGGAATTTTTAGATTTAATTTGGTATCTAAGTATTCTCTAATTGATTGCCAATCTGTTTTGTGGTTACACAAATATATGTATACAATCGAATCGCCAAACGTTAAAATGATACAAGAGTGGTCCGAAAAAAGATCGAAAGAAGAATTTATTTCTTTTCGTAATGAAAAAATTCAACAGATCCGGGTATTTTACAATTGTCGGTTGGCCCATATGTCGGTTCCCCGGTTGATATCTATTTAGCATTGTGATTTTATAGTGCTTATTTCCGCATACGCCCCCTTGTTGTCGTTAACCTGGAACTCCACGCTGTATGTTTGGCGTTCCAATCAGCTCCTGAAACGAATTTACTCCCCAAATATTTTATATATTTGCTGAATTCTACTACCGTTGTCTTGTGTCGTGGCGGACAATACGCAGCTGATAATACAAGCTGGCCACCCATCATCTGTATGCTAATATTAGTTCCCTGTAGATACTCCTCTTTAAACTGATTTAATTCATGATGTACAATTTTTATTAATATTGCTGAACCACCATGCGATTTTTCCAAGGGGTGTGTACACGAATCATCATCATCAGTAGTCGTCACCCTAAGTAGGGTATCGTGATTAATCTTAGTCCGTCGCTGAAGCAATAAGTGTTCGCCAATTACACCGATCTGCCGACAGTCGTACACATTCCACAATTGAAAATCCTGTCCTTTGTTGAACAACATCTGTCCATCCTTTCGATACACGGTGGTCGTTTACCATTAACAATCGCAATGATCATCAGCTTCTGTAATCCTTCTGGTCTCCGCATGACATGTCCAAAGAATTTCATCACTCTTGTGGAAACAATGGTTGACAGTGTTTGTGTGGTACCAATTTCCCGTAGATTCATTTGTCCGTTTTGCTGTCCACGGTATCCTGAAAAGCCGCCTCCAACACCACAATTCGAAGGAGTCAATTCTCTTTTTATCAGACTTTTTCATTGTCCGCGTTTCTGTTGCGTATAGTAGAATTGAAAATATGAGCGTTTCGACTAATTTAATTTTTACAGGTTTTGTAATCGAATTATCTTTCCAAATGCGGTTTAGTTTTGTCATAGAATTTCTAGTTATTTCTATTCTTCGTCGTATTTCTCCTTCTGAGCCGCCCTTTGCTTCAAGAAGTGATCCTAGGTATAGAAAACTCGGAGCATTTTCATAGACGGTAGATGTTCTTTCGTCTTGTGGTATTACATTCTTTCTGTCTATAATCATAATTTTTGTCTTGCTTTTATTTATATTAAGACCATATACTGTTTGCTGATATCTTCCACGCGTTCCAATAGTTTTTTCATTTCTTCCATATTAGCCGCTACGTGTTATAATTATTTATTTTGAAATTATCCTTAACAGTAAGGTGAGTTTCAGAAACTAAAAGTACATAGATTGAATTAATATTTAAGAACAATTCAACTTCGGCTTTATGATTATTTAAGCCATTCACGTTCTAGCAAGCAACTTTTAGATACCTGGACATTATTTGATTAATTTTTGAACTAACGTGGTAAGCATAAATAACATCATGCTATTTTGCTGAGTTAATTGGCCGAATATTGCCTTAAATTCGTTCAGAAACTCCGCCAAGTTCACCGTAGGCATATTTTGTCCCTCTCCATTTAGATTACTAGAAGATCTATTGCTGTCGGAGATTCCTACATGATTCATATTTGCTGTAGGTATTATTCATTTGACCTGAGGTGTTAGCATTAATAACTTGTGAATAGCTTACAGATGGTCGTCGATAATTTTATTTGATAGATTGACTTGCTCTAAGTTTGAGATTTATTTTATTTTGTACTAATTTTTGACATATCTCACAACCTTTATAATTCGCCGGATGAGATTCACAATCCGCATGTAGGAGACGATTGTGAAATATGAATGAAAAAGAATTTTTATTCGAATTTATATCACTACACAGATATCTTTCTACTATTACAGAAATTTTTATATGGATAAGAATAAGGCACAACGAGGGATTCAAAAAATGGTTGAAATGTTCAAACTTTCTTGTCCTAGTGTAACAGAGGAAAAAGTTTTAAAAAAAAATTAATATACTTCCAACCGCATATAAACGTTGAAAGTAACGAAATAAGTAAATCAAACGACGGAAGATTTATATATATATATATATATATATATATATATATATATATATATATATATATATATATATATATATATATATAACTACGCTGATTACATTTTTTGGAAGATCAAGTTGATGAAATTGGAATCAGTTCAATTCAAAATCAGATGTATATGTTATAAATATCTATAATTAATGGTACTTTTTTTTTTACATATAAACACTTCTTCCTTAAAACTAATACAAAATTTAAAAAAATATTTATTTATACATTTCATTTGTACAATATAATCAATAAACGTGTAACCTCTCACAAATAGTGCAGTATTTTCAGTACTGGTTTTGTTGAAAACGTATAATAAATTACAATTTTAAAAATCCATAATTTCGCAAACAACTAGCGTCTTCTTTCCTTATTCTTAATACACAGCGCTAGAATTAACGCAAGAAAAGCTTTGACCCTATTTGTTGTCATTTTTACCTTTTTAAATATATTAGCAGTGAATAGCCAAGAGTTGTTTGAAGATTGTAAATGATAGTAGTTTGACAAATACAGATTGTATGTCTACGTACTTGTTTTTCAAATCTCGTTTGTTTATCAAACGACATATTTGACAAACAAGTTTAATCGTTTACAGGGGGAGCGCGATTGATCATTTAATTTTCACAGGATTGTTTTCTGTAAATTGAGTGAAAAGATAATAACTATCATACTTAGAGTTTATCGAATTGTTTCGTTATAGTATTTTAAAAATTTTCTACTTTTCTAGTTGTATAAATTTTATACTCATTGTGACGAAATAAATTTTTTATATATTTTGGTTTAATATTAAAATTTTTTTATCTCGGGATACTTCATAATTTTTAGTTTTTCTGATTACAGTTTTAAAAGGTTTTTTTCTAATTATATTACACTTCGTTAACTTTGATATATTATTAATGTTATTTTCCGATGTTGTGTGAAACAAAAAAAAAAAATTTTGTGCGTGTATGTTGGCGAGGGGGTAAGGTGTAATTGCAACCGCTAGATTTTTTTTAACCACGACCCGCCACTGCAACATATATCTCCCCAATTCACATTTCAAGCAACACATAGTACATATGCAAACACGATAAAATTAAGAATACTAATGTACTAGTTTGTATCGCGATTATAATTAAGCGTAAATAGTTAGATTCTTCGTCTATGAGAATAATTACGCCGATTTTAATTTATAGTTCGTACGCTAAATATCTTGTAACCATACCCAAATTGTTAAAAAAAAAAAAATAATAAAAGCTATGTAAATAAAATTAAAAATAAATAGAAATGAAAAATAATAATATAAGAAATTATAAAATACAATTAAATATTAATCGTTGTTCTATAGTTCAGATATTACGTTCGGTTTTCGTATAATTCGGATATTTGTAAATTCTTCTCCCGTAACGCGTAAAGAGTCGCTTAAATATTTTTACGATCAGTTGGTCATTGGTAGGATACGCAATCGTTGGAAGCGTATCTATTAAGTTCAGAGCTCTACGTCACCCGAGAATGTCGCGTATTACCTTCTGCAACGATATTAAATGCGGCGATTAATTAAGTAATACACTCGCCTGGTTTTTTAATAACAAATTTTTATCGTAAAGTATGAGGTCTTTTCCAGAATCCGGTATTAGTTTGATGAAATTTAAACAGTGATCTGGTAGAAAGTTCTAACTAGATAGATCCGAGTAAAATAAGAATTCAAGCTGCACTGTTAAAAATAAAATTCAGTAAAACGATAAAGAAAAAAAAATAATTTTTCTTTAAACTTTCGGTCAATAAATTTAAACTGGATTAGTTTAAAGTAGAGAGTCCGAAATCTGGAAATATAAATCCGTTTTGGTAAATGGAAATAATTTTCAAGACTACTCGTTTCAGTTGACTTCATTAAGATGCGCATATATTATATTTCCGTAAACGTGCACAAATTGTATCTGATCATGTGTTGTCCCGATTCAAATACTTTATATATATATATATATATATATATATATATATATATATATATATTTATATACACTGCTCAAACGTTATTATAAACATTACCAGAAAGCGAAGTATAACGGCTAGAAAATTTCCTGTTTAAGATGGATTCGTAGACACGTATGTGATGCATCCGACGTCTAGTGCTATAACTTCTGAACTTATTGTTATATATATATATATATATATATATATATATATATATATATATATATATATATATATATGACGACTTCCATGTTCCGACTAGGATTTCCCGACTAAAAGGAAATACCGCCCATATACTTCATTTCAAGTTTAACGCTGCCTACGAGACACTACAATTCGTTTATTACCCTTTCGCCATTCATCTTCAGCGAACATTTTTCAGATATCCCGATGTGAACCTAAACTTATAAGCATGTCTACGTCCGAGATAAAAGCGTCGTATAATCTCTAATGTACGAATCCGTTATGTAATCCTTCGCTGGTAACTGTAATAACGCTAACTAAAACTCTTTCAAATGATATTTAAACTTATCATAATAATAATATGAAAAAATTGCAATAATAATAATAAAATAAAGTTAAATAATAATAATATTAAATTATTAATATTATATAAATATATTTGCAAACGTGTGATTTAGTGATTTTGTTAAAATTTTGCTTAATTGCTTTTCGACAGTCATGCTTGTTTGTGTTGAAATTAATTAAATATTATTGACAAACAACGATAATATCTGAAAAAAAGACTCTATATAGTAAATTTTTGGATTCAAAAATTTTTTATCGATTTTCGATAATATTTTTGAAAATAGAAAGCAGTAATTATCTCAAATTTCAGACACGATTCTATTGTTATCGGCTTTTAATACGCGAACATATAAACGTTAATTTTTAACAATTACTGAAATTTAGAAGCAGATAAATAACATGTAATCATTACTTCTTTTATGCGGCTCCAAACTCGCCCACATTAGTAATCGTTTTAAATCGAGGAAATGAATAAACAGGAGCCGTCAAAAAAACAATTGACTACTGAAAAGAATCACGCGCATATACATATATATATACATGATGAAAAGCAAAAATATATGTAGCCCATATATAATATATATATATATATATATATATATATATATATATATATAAATAGATAGGTATCACAGTGATATTTACGGAGGTTAATTTCGATGGTATTTGACGAGGGTTCATATACGTATATATATATAATATATATATATATATATATATATATATAGTGTAGAAAATACAACATTTATTTGTAGGTAAACTTACCATTAGCGTTAGACATCGCAATAAATGGTAAATTCCTTTTATATCGTCTCGTTCTTGATCGTCTGTTCGGGTTGAATTTTATACAGGACACGGTGATATTACATCTCGGTGTTCTAGTAAAAGTGTATAGAGTAGTCTAGGAAGAAACGTGTTCCTAATTTGTAATTCATCATTTGTCCCTTGACCGTTTTTCTCCGTCCGTCTTATGCACTTGCCCCAAACCGTTCCTCAAACTGTTCCTCTATATTTATATCATAGGCTTAGAAGGCTGACTGCTGTTATTTCTGGTCAAGACGACGACGACGTCTATCAGGGATTTACCGAGTTCGGGTGTTACGACGCAAGAAAATCCCTCACCCTTAGACTTCCGGTAGCCCCGTTTTAAAGCTTATTTCTTCATTCCAAAGAATAAACCTATTACGCTATCACACACGCGCACGTGTACTTGTAACAAATTTTCTAGACAAGATTTAATGCGACGTTATTGCCGTCCTTTTCTAACGATCTATCATTCGTTCGTTCGTTTATTTCACGTACAGAACCGAATTAAATTAATATCGTTCTTCTATACCCCCAACCCCGCGTTTAATTCTCTTCAAGCTCAGCTATTTAAACTTTACAAATTCTTAATCACCGGCCGATTTAAAAGGCTCGTTCGTATCAGATAATAACGGTCTTAGTTCGTTATTATTATATCCTTTTAATAAGCGTACTAAATAGATATAACGTATTAGTAATCTGAAAACTTACGAATTTGTTGTAAACTTCAAAAACTCCTATAATAAATACGACGACTAATTATAAATTATACTGATTACAATATTCATTACGTAGCTTTTATTTCGCATATATAAATCGACCTTGTCCGCCAAATTGATTAATCCGTTCTCCTTTTCTTTTATTTTCTTTTTATTTTTTTTATTCTTCGATACGATAACTAATTTTTTAGCGGAGAAATAAATCAAAAATTGTTTAATCATTGTTTTACGTATCAGCATACAAATACATGTGTCTAAATACCCACTCTCGTCGAGACTATTTAACGTGTACACGCGAAGGAAATTAAGAAGAATGCAATAAGAGAAAACATCGGGCGGTTTGGATGAACGAACAGCCGATAGGATGCGCAAGTTATGCAGATGATAAAGTATCGCTGACAACCGGGAAACTGCAAAGCGTGTTGAGTAAATCAACGATCGAGAAGAAAAGCAATTAGGATTGTAAACTTGAGAAAAACTAAAATAACGACTTTCCCACGACCACTCAATGACAAGTCAAATCCTAAAATAAACGTAGGAGGGAAAACGGAGAGACAGTCGGACAGTACACATATTTAGAAACTTTGTTCATCAATGACGGAAGAAATATTATCAGATCGCACGTTGAAACGGGCATTTACCAACCTGCAGGCAATACTAAAAGATCGGAAATTAAAAATGGATACGAAAGTGTATGCTAATGCGTCAGAGACATCGACTTTAAATGCGAACTTATAAAACGGTTAAACGTATTTCAAATTTGGATACTCATTGTGGAAAATATCATGGAAAGAGAAGAGAATAAATAAAGGAGTGCACCAGAAAAACGTAATGAAAATATGATAGATGACATCTTGAAGAGGAAAATAAAATATGGTTCGCAGAGTACATAGTGGATGTCGTGAGGAACAAACGATTATGGGCAGATGATATTTAAGAACAAAAGTAAAAAAGATATATATAGAATTAAAACAAAAACTAAAAATTAATAACTTAATGATATTGCTTTGTCACCTAATCACGAATTCAATGCACCATCTTCAGCCGAGTCCTCAGACTCCATTGATGTTTGTTAAAATGACAAATCTCATTTTCTGGAATTGCGCCCGTGTCTACTCTTGAGGATTTACAGCTGCTCGTTTCTACAGATAGAGATTTACAAGAAACCTACCTAAAAAGTTCTCAAAATCTGCCGCTTAATTCTTATAATATTCTTCAAAGCGAGTCGACCACACCTTACCTACATGCGCGAGGTGGTATCCTGCTTGCAATCCGGTCTCAACATTGGAACAATAATCAACATCCAATTTCTAAAGAAATTATTCAATTATCGTAATCAATGGAATCCTCTTATCGATCAATGTTTGCCTAGATTCCGGGGTCATTCACAATTTCCTGCATCGTCTATGTATCCGTACCTTAATTTATTCACCGCTCGTGAAGATACTATAAAACATCATCGCCGCTAAACTAAAACGCAAATGGAAATTTATGCCTATGTCCACACCTAACTCGAACAAATTTGTAAAATCGAATGCAACTCGCTGGAAAACACCTCCTAATTTATCAAGAAAATCAGAAATAACTTTGAGACGGCTCCGATTCGACAATAACACACGGACATTTGTTAAGGCGTCAGCCTCTTGTCAGTTGTTCCTGTGGACACTTGGAAATACGTCATCTGCTAGAGTGCAGTACTTTTATCTCTCAGCGTTCGCAACTATAATTAGAGACCTTCTAAACTCGAATGGCAACAAGTAACTTCAAGTTCTTCGTTTCTTGCACGATACTAGCCTCTTCAACATGATCCGAGCTCTCATCATCTGTGCCTCCAGTCTAGCAGCAGTAAATGGCGCATTAATGGGAAAATCAATCTATCAATTAAAATGTAAATAAAAGCAACTATCCAATATAAAAATGATGAACTTTACAATATAATTATAAGAACTTCATCGAAATTTATATATTGACTTTAATGAATTATTTTTATTTCATTTTTCGTCTTATTATTTCGATGTTTTCTCTTAGTTTTCTTTTTTGATGATGTTTTTCCGTATGTAAAATTTTATATCATTTTGATGAATACAATTAATTTTGCGTTTTAATTCTTCACAATGTTTTACAAATAACGATTTTTAACCATTGTTTATGTATGAATGTAAATGTTGTTTAAATCTTATGTGATTATCTGCCTGTGTCTACGGTGTATTTTTTTCACATTTATTACAGCTTAATTGATATAACTTTTTAGATCACTAAATGTTAATTATTTTTTAATTAAGCATACTTATTCATTCATATTTCTTTGTTATTATATATATATATATATATATATATATATATATATATATATATATGTATGTATAATTTTTATTTTAACTTGAAAATCTTTTACTAATAGCTTTATTGTTTCTTTATGTATGTTTGTGTGCGTTGTGTATACATGTAGAGAGAGAAAAAAGATACATTTAGAGATATATGGATAGATAGACAGATGTATCTTTTTTTTATGATGATGATGATTATTTGATGATTATTATATCTAATTCAAGGTATAATATATAAATTGATGTGATATCTACAAATAATCGATTCGTGTAATTTAGAAATTTACACGAGCCGTTCTTTTAAGGTTCGAGTAGAAGTTAGTTATTCGCAAGACTTCATTATTGAATATGATGTACCGCAAGGCAGCGTTTTAAGCGTATGTTATTTTCTCATCCTGATGAATAGTATTACTGAGTTCATCCCTCCTAACATTTTAGCCACACTCTTTGCGGACGACTTAAACATCACTTTACAATCAGCTGACATCCAATACGCTCAGATATTCTTACTAAAGTGTCTAGACAGTCTACACGAATAGAGCTCATTTATTGACCTAAAGCTGTCTCCGCAAAAAACAAAATACATTATTTTTATCAGAAAACGATCAGACTCGATGAACTTAAATTTAACAATAAATTCATCAAAGATAGAGTAAAATAAGTTCCTTCGACTATATTTTGACTCGAGACTAACCTAGAAAAGTCATATACTGGTAATGAAGCATTCATCCCTTCTATTACTGAATATTCTCAAAATCATGAGTAATAGGTTATGGACCGAGAAGTTCTACATTACTCCGCATCTACCCTCATTCGTTCTAAGCTGAACTATGGCTTCATCATATATGCCTCTGCAAAACCCACGCCTGTTCATAAACTGAATATAATACAAAATACCGCACTTCGAATATCACGCCTTTCCAACAACGCCTACAGCTAGCCTCCATTACTTAAGCGGTCCTCCACCTCTTCGTTACGAAACAGGTTGCAATAAAGTACGCAGTTAATGTTTGCTAGACAACAACTTCACCCAAACCAAGCTCATATCAGTGAACTCTTAAAACCGGTTGGATTTCTGATTTCATTAAAGCTTCGACGTAATATTCTAAAGAGAATGCCAGCAGTTCTTCCGCCATGGAGCCAATTCAAGCAAGAGATTGTCTGGGATCTTGCTACAGCTGATAATAAAAGCAAACCCAACCATGTAATACGCGCAACCTTTTACAAAAGATGTTGGTCCGGATACATCAGTCCATTATATGCTACACAGATGCATCTAAAACACCGTTTCATGTAGGTGGAGCGTATTCCATTCAAAACAAAATTCAGTCATTCAATCTTCCAATAATACTGTCAGTCGTTTCAGCTGAGTTAGTGACGATCAATATATACACAAAATCGCTCATCTCCCACGGAACAATTCTGTAATTTGCTCAGATTCCATGTCTGCATTAAAACACATAAAAACCATAAACTCCGAAGTAGCAACCGTTAATCATATTCTTTTCTCGATACTAGAGCTATATAAACGGAACACAAAGATCATCTTTGCTTGGATTCCGAGCCATCGTTATATTTCGCCACAAGGTGTCGTACACCGGGCGATCCGTCGGTCATCGCAGCATTGCTTACCAATATATATATATATATATATATATATAGATGCGGATTATGATCTAGATCCGATCCAAAGCATACTACGATCATGGAGTCGATCCTTCTATAGTCAACCTAGTATTTTGAGATACATAAAAAAAGACCTGACAGTATGGCCAAAACTTATTGTAAAATCTGTCTGATTTATACCAATTGAAATAAGGCAACTTATAAAAAAAAACCGTGCAGCCAGGAAGAAATGGCAACAAAATCGCTATCCATCAATGAAAAAACATTGTAATAAATTACAAAGTATATTGAAAATTCAAATCAACAAATATAAAAATGAAACTCTTCAAAAGTCCTTGACATCAATGAATACGGATCCGAAATCCTTGTGGCACAACACAAAAAGGTTACTAAAACATAGAAAAGAACAGTTTAATATAAAGTTAAACTATAACTGAGCCAGGACAGATGTAGAAAAAACAAATGCCTTCGCTAAACATCTGCACGCAGTTTTTACTCCGCATCCCGAAATATGTAAAAGACACACTGAACATATAATGTCGACGCTGAATGAACCTTTTTCACAACGATATACAAAAATCTTTACTCCAAAAGAGGTATATTTATCTCTACGTAAAGCACAATTACGAAAATGTCCCGGTATAGATAATATCACTGGTGAAATTCTCTCACATCTTCCACCGAAATCAGCCACATTGTTGTGTTATATTTTCAATACAATATTACGGATTGGACATTTTCCTTCAACATGGAAAAAATCAACAGTAATAATGATACACAAACCAGGCAAGCCGCAAACGGACGTATCTTCATATAGGCCTATTAGCTTGCTTTGTTCGTTATCAAAAATCCTAGAATATTTAATCTCAAATCGTATTCAATCTATTTTAAATAGTCGTGGAATAATTCCTCACCATCAGTTCGGGTTTCGTACTGAACACTCTACAGTGCAACAGTGCCATCGGCTGGTTGATGCAATTTCCTCAACGTTGGAAAAAAAGGAAGTATGCTCAGCTGTATTCTTGGATGTTGCACAGGCATTCGACAAAGTGTGGCATCCCGGGCTACTTTACAAGCTGAGACAAATTCTCCTTTCCGATTTATTTGCTTTACTTCAATCGTACTTATCCGATAGAACATTTGTTGTTAAAATCAATGATTGTTTCTCTGAAGAGCATAAAATTCTATCGTCTGTTCCACAAGGTAGCTTACTAGGACCGTTGTTATACACAATCTATACAGCAGACATACCAACCAGTAATCAGACTATCTTAGCATCATTTGGCCGATGATATAGCTATCCTTGCGTCCAACTCAGACGTCATGTATGCAAATACAGCAGTTCAAAACCATTTAGATCGGTTAGTTCTATGGGCACAGAGCTGGCGTCTGCTATTTAACCCGAATAAGTGCAAACACGTTGTATTTACAAATAGAAAAGTCAGCTGTCCAGCGCTGAAAATCAATAATGAAGAAATTACTCAAGCAATCTCGGTACGTTATCTTGGCTTAATTATGGATAAGAGGCTTACATGGGGGCTACACGTGACACAGACAAAAAGAACAATCATTACTCGTGCAAAATTGCTGTATCCATTATTAGGTCGGAAGTCAATTTTAAACTTAACGACGAAACGGATCATCTATCTTTCAGTGATCGCTCCTATTTGGCGTTACGGAATAGAGCTGTATGGAGGTACCTGCAAAAGCAATCTTCGAAGAATACAACAGCAGCAATCGAAGATACTTCGTACCATCACGTCCGCTCCTGTCTACGTCTCCAATCGGACTTTACATAACGATCTTATGATTCCTTATGTCGGTGACATACATATACAGCAATATAAAAAATTATTCGACAAGTTCGAGGTTAGCAGCAATCCAATCATCCGCAGAATGCACACATAGTGTCTTCCAGATAATCCGTGAAGACGTTTGAAAAGAAAGTGGTGTCGCGATGCTATTCCTATCACCTAATTGATTTCAGTCTCCCTTCTCCTTCCAGACGATAGCGTATGTCTTTCTCTCCTATTATTGTACCTGTTTATTCCTATTATCATTATTTCGTCCCAATCTCATTCCCATATTGTACATTCCTTCTTCCTCATCGCAGTCTTGTGCCTTAATGGAGGCACTTGATTAAACCCCTCTCTTATCCGTGATCTACGTTGTTAGTAGCACTAAGTGCTGGTACGATGTTATAAAAAAAAAAAAACTGTCCAACTAGATTGAAAACAACGGGAAATAGACTATATGTTGGACATATACTAATCAATCATTCGTACTTGCTTGCTAACCAGCCATTACATGCGATGAATGCCAAGCACCATTGACGGTCCATCACATACTCAAGATTTGCCAAAAACACGCTCGATATCGTACTAAGCAGATAAGTTCAGGTATCCCGGACGTCTACAACTTGGTTATTAATAGCGTCTAGTCACGTTTATTACAATTAATGATTCCGTATATATCGAGTAATAACCGCGAGGCGTTAAATACTAGTTTAAAAAAAATGTAATTATTAAAATTTTCTCATTCTTCACATATATATAGACTGTACAGTATAGCGACAGGGATGAAATTTCGTGTATATATAAAAATTGTTTGTTTTATATAAAGAGGTTTTGTACATATGTGTGTGTGTGTTTCTACGGTTAGGTACATAAACGTGCGTATGTTAGTAAAAATTGTAATTGCTACTGAATAGGTTTTTTGTTACTTTTATTCATTATTCTCTAATTTACATAATGTTACACTCGTATTTGTAATTTTGCCGTTACGACTGATATCATTTATTCGATTTAACGTTTGTTATGTTTTTTACAGTCCATTTTGTTTTTTCGCACAAACAGAGAGAAAGATAAATAGTTAGATATATAGATGTAAAATTCCTTTACTCGCGAAATTTTCGTTTATAGTCTGTTTTAATTTTTACCTCTATACCACCGGTGTATAGGTTTAATGAAAGTATACCCTCATAACATTATACCTAGCCTAATTAACATTTTTATTTCATTTGCGCGCCCATTTATTTGAGTTATACACTCATTTACTTCCGCATTTTGTACCTTTATTTGGAATGTTATAAAAACAGATATTATCGTTATAATTTATTTCTCAATGATAAACGTATTCATATTACATAGGTAAATAGATTGACGGATAGAGATATAGGTAAATACAGATAAATGAATATACGGATACATAGATCAATAGTAAGATGGAAAAATTGACGGATATTAGATAGATAGATAGATATAGATAAATATATAAATAGATACACAAATTGATAGGAAGTTAGACAAAGACAATATAGATAGATAAATAAATAGATAGATAAATAAATAGATAGATAAACGAATATACAGAATGGACAGATATGGTGAAAAATAGGCTTGTACAATATAAGATATATATATATATATATATATATATATAAGATAGATAAATACATACATATATACATAGATAGCCAGAGATATGTACAGATATATACATACATATATGGAAAGATAGGTAGATAGATGGATAAGTAGATAAAAAACAAGTATATACATAGATGGATAGATAGGTACACAAGAAAGATAGATGACTATAGAGAATTATAAATAGTGCCGACCGAAAGATAGATAGATACATCGAAAGGTAGATAGTAGGAAGATTGATAGTTCGATACACAGATAAATAAATCTATAGTTAAATAGATAGACAGATATAGATATAGATAGATAGATAAATATATAAAGTAAACAGATAAATACATAGATCAAAGTAAAATGGACAATTAGGTGGATAAGTAGTTAGATAGATGGAGTGAGAAAGGTGGGCAGATATAGTAGATAAATATATAAATACACGCGCAGATGGATACGAACATAGATAAAGGCAATATTGATCGATAGATAGACAGATAGAGATATAAATAGATAGGAAATAAATTAAATAAACAATTATATAGATGAATAGATAGACGGATAGAGATATAGATAGGTAGATAAATAGATAAAATAAACAGATAGATACATATATCAATAGTAAAATGGACAATTAGACGGATATGTAGTTAGATAGATGGATAGATAAATAGATTTACAGTGGTATACAAATACAGAAACCGATAGAATAGATAGATAAATGTATAAATATGTGCACAGATGAATACGAAGATAGAGAAAGACAATATTGATATATAGATAGACAGATAGAGATATAGATGGATGGAGAAATAAATAAAATAAACAGATCGATCCATAGATCAATAGTAAAATGGAGACTGATTACTTAGATAGATTGATAAATAAATAAATGGACGAGGATACAGATAGACAGACCGATAGATAGAAAGATAAATATATAAATATATGCACAGATGGATAAGAAGGTAGAGAGAGAAAATATTGATAGGTAAGATAGAGATAAATGAATAGATACAGATAGATACCTAGATAGAAGATAGATAAATAGACAGGCAGATGTGGAGATAAATATATTTGTGCAATATAAGATAGGTAAATAGAAGGATGCATAAAGATATATAATTCGGGATAGATACATAGACAGATAGGATAGATACATAGATATATACAGTGCTAGATAGAGAGAAAGATAGATGGACAAATAAAAATAGATTAATAAATAGATGGAAAGTCCGTTAAATAGATAAAGAAATATGTAGATGCGCACGTCCTGTAATAATCGTTTACCACGAAAGATGACGATGGTTGTTTTATAGACACATTTTGTTTTTAATTCGGCAATAATTTTTATATATATATATATATATATATATATTTAGACGTATGTATTAGAAGATACGCTTTTTTATAATAGTCTAATGATAGTTAAATGGATATATAACAGACTGATACATAGAGCTACTTTATTTCTTAGCAAATAAAATGAAAAAAAAAGTGGATTTGTTTTTAAAATTTCGCCCGCGAACTAAATTAAAATACTTTACCGGAGTTTAACTAGCCCGGCTTCGTTAATTATCAGGAAAATCGGTTAGGTATATAGGAGAGGCTGGAAAATTTCTTCCATAAAATCTGATCGTCATCGTCGATATATTCAATTTTGTAAATTCCCGCCATAATCATCGGGAACGTAGCTATAGTAAGTTTCTAAATTTTGATAACGGAAGATTTTAGTTTCTACCCGCTCCGGAATCGCCCTATTGACCTTTGGTTTCACACTTTCGGTAGACGAAAATTTTAATTAAACCACCCATTACCCTTAGGCGATATCCTTTACTTCGGTAAGCAACCAAATTTCGAAAGATACTATTTGCCGTTTCAAACTTCAGTTTTCTTCGATATAGCGAAAACAATAACGATAGCAACAATAATAATATTAATAACAGCGATAAGTATAATAATAAAGTGCTGATAATAATAATGCGGTCGACAACATTTCGATATTAGGAATTTTGTGCCGCTTCGCTGAAGCCTAACATACATCTTTAGACACGTTTGCATTAAGTGTACACATAACTAAACCGTACCCACTCTTGCTATATATACGTGTATAAATGTATATACAAAGTTGTGCTTCAAGATTTTGTATGCTGAAGATCCTATTCAAGTTAATAATAACAAATATCCTCCAACTATTTTATACGTGTGTATAAGAATACAAACGCGCATATATATATATATATATATATATATATGTATATATATATATATATATATATATATATATATATATATATATATATAATCGTGCTAGAAAGTACTTCGCGAAAGAATTTGTATTGACTTATCCCAGTAGAGTGGAGGTAAATAGATTTTCCAAGTACGTTCCGGCGTAACAAAAATTGAACTACAGAAATAGGATGTTTGATAGAAAAAGGACGATGTAGGTGAAGTCGGGTACAATGTTGGATAGTTGAAATAATGCGGGAGTTATTCCACCCCATATAACTTACACGAAAATTCTATCAAAACTCTTTTGCTATTTAGCCTTCTTCCCCGCTAACACTATTCTTAATCATTATATATATATATATATATATGTGTGTGTGTCTGAGTGTATGCGCGGGCAACGTGACATTGGATACTCTACGCCGTAAGGTTTGTTTAATAATCGGTTATTGCTTATTCGCATGCTTGAATACACTCTGTCCTTTTATCGAGTAAACCGACCTAATTTTTGGAGAATTAAAAGAAAATTACCCCAATATCCTTCATTCGGTGAATTAATTTTTTTCATTTTTCATAATTGTATTTTTTTTTTACTTACACCTTCTTATATGTACGTGACGGTATTTTATTTTATTACCACTATTGAAAGTACGTTAATTTTGCTGCAGTTTGCTCTCAAAAATGGTAATAAGTTTGGCATATTAATGGATAATGGAAAGACACGGTCAAGAGGTACAACCAAGGCGATAGTTCCTCATTATAATAAGACAAGAATGAAGTTGCAGGCAATTTATGGCGGAGCAGCGGAGTACAATACATTGCCTAGAGAACTAAAAATTGATCTAATTAATTACAAAAGAAGAAACTATTAACTAAATATCTGCTGCAAAGACGAGAAAAGTGTTTAAACGATGACAGTTTTAACTAATTAATTATAAAAATTTAAAAGGAAAATTAAAGTGAAAATTTACATTCATCAAAATCTACTGTATTTTTTAGTATGGCTAAATTCACATGGTTCAGTACTCTGCAGGTGTTGCGAATAACTGTTCATTTAGTAATGCCATATATCTGTTTCTTTATGTAAATACTGTGCAGGTTTCTAATAATTAAGTACGTTCGGACGAATATTTCGATTGTTTTAAGTTAAAATTATAATAATAATCCAGCCGCTGCTGGTGCATGCGCATAGGCGATTTTATTCCCTTTATTTTAGTTTCATATACACAATCAAATAAATTGTGTACGATATCATTTAAGTATTACGCCATTACTATTATTAGTAGTAGTACTTTAATTATTTTCTCAATGTTTATTTATCCGTTTTTTATTTTATTTTATTTGTTTATTCGTTTTGTAATTAATTTTTATTTTATATTTATTCTATTTTGAAATGTACTGCTGTATTGTATTGAAATAAAAATAAATTTGACTTGATTCGATTAGAATTTCATTATCGTCGTCACGATTTACTTCAAGATGGCTAACGTAAACATGAATTAATCGATTCGTTATTATTTCATCAATTGATCTCCGAAAAAATTGATTTACTTCATTCTGGTGAGTTCAATTTTTAGGTCATTTAATACGGACGCAATTGTGATGCAGTGCTAGCAGATTGAATAGATGCTTTAAAGAGCAATACGCTAGAACAAATTCATGTTTTAACTTTTTCATTAAATACAGCCTTATGTCTACACAATTCGCTTATAAGTGAATACGGTACAGCTTTTTATCCATTACCTAATGATCTTCTTTCTTCTACCCATTACTCCTCTAGTAGCAATTTGATACCCATTATCCATCGAGCAGCAATTTGATATCCATTATCCATCGACTGGTAATTTGATTTCAATTTTTAATTTACTGTTGTCCGATGTCTTTTCTTTTATGTAAATTTTTTCTCTTTATTTTTTTAATCTGTCATTTGATTGCACAGTATCTTACTGTAATTGGCTCGAGCTTTAGTGTATAGCCAGAAAATGAAAAAATCAGAACATATATTATATATATATATATATATATATATATATATATATATATATATATATATATGTAAGTGATGGGCATAACTGACTTTAACTAACGACTAATGTTTTTTCAAAATAACAGAATAAATCAGTAAATCAGTCGTTTTTAGAACATATTTTTGATTTAATTTGTTTATTAGTTTAAACAATTGATTAAATACTATTTTTACTTTATATACGTTGTTTACTATAAATCCTGTAAAAATATTTTTTCACATAAGTAAATTTAATGTTTTATTGAATTTGTACAGTAATTATTGTGGCGCAACCGGCCACACTAATATTGTTAACCGTCGTGCGTAGTCGGTGTGTAATAATATGAGTAGGGCGATTAAATTAGGAATTAAATTATATAATAATAACAAGGCTGATAAGAGAGTTAGATTAAAATGGTTTACCTTACGTAAACCGGTTCGTTTTATAGACGGTGAGAGATTTAATTTAACGCGAAACAAAAACCTTTTACCGACAACATTCAACAATAAAATGTCACGATTCAGCGCTTACCGTAGAACATATTATCACAGAATGTCCGAAATTCGATCAACAACGTTATCATTAATAAGTGGACTAGATATAAGCGAAGTATTACAAGACAACGAAGACTTGATACAACGCGTAATATACTTTATTAAAATAACTGGTTTAATAAAATTATTGTAGACTAAATATTGTATTCTAAGTTGAAAATAATTTTTCTTTTGTAATTTATTGTATTTAATCTCGGTGGACGCAAACGACCTTTGTAGTCGAGCGTCCTAAAATAAAATAAATATAATAATAATAATAATAATAATTGAATTTGTACATAATGTGCTAAGAAACGTGCGATGTGTTTTAGAATACAAGGCCGACTATTTTTAAATCGAATGACGTAAATTCGATTGAATTTAGTTGCATTTCGACTAATATCCGTTAGTAGGTTCTATTATTCGGTTATTTTAGTTCGACTGAAATGAAGAGCAAATACATTTCGACCGAAATATTTTATTGCGTGTTTTTTTTTTACGGTGTTTATCAAGGTTTACTTCGGATTTAATAATAAGAGTTTAACAGACAGTAATCATAATTTACTTTAAGTAATTTAAACTATCCAGATGGCACTGCACATGATGGCGTTGCAAGTACTTATTCGTGACACTCTTAAACATCGTCACGTCCTTACTTAATGAACTACCGTGTACAATAATCTCTTGTCTCAACTTCTAACTTAATCAGAACGTTACGCATCAAATATTGTTATCTTTTTTAAAATTTCGTAATCATAGACTAATTACAGGTGACGATTATAACGTTAAACACTTTCAGCGGAACTGCGGAGCAAACAATCCACGTGGAAGTATTAACTTCCGTCCCAATAAATATGAAATTATCTCCGCTAATGAACCCACGAAGTTCTCTGATATATTCGATATATTAATTCCTTCTAAATGTTTGCTAGGACAGGTTGTGGCTTAAGCACTACACGACCTTTCATCAGATCGCAGTCGTGTATTATTAAACAATACTATTCCCTTATTTTTACCACCAGATGGATTACATAATTCACCTATTAATAGCTATAAATTTTGAAAAGTTCTAAATAAAAAAATATACTTAAAAACCTCCCTCTCCTCTCCCCAATCCTTCTAGGTATGCCTTAATCAATGGAAGTATCTGATTTTTTCTCGTTCCTTCATCATTGCGGCTGTATGCGAAACTGAAAAATTATAAAAAATTCACAAATAAAATTCGTACTTATTAACGCAAGCGCGAGACTTTTGTTAATATAAAAATTCGGGCAACCCTTTCATAAATAAATAAAAAAAAAAAACGTTTTCGTTATACGCTATTGCATTCAGTTGTACCAAAAAAAAATTTCGAGTAGAAACAACGTAATTAACCCTTCAGCCGCCGCTATCAATTTCGTACGTAAGATTAAAAATTTTACAGTTTTTTAATAAACGTTCTATATAGAAATTGACTCTAATTAAATTACTGGCGAAAAGTTTACAGGATAAAGAGAGAAATGAAGGAATCGCACGAGAAAAGTCGACAACTTTCAAAACTGAACGCGGTGTCCGACGAGGATCTTGTCACCTCAACATTTCAAAATTTGTACTGCATTATTGGGGGAAAAACGCAAAAAGAAATTACTTTATTTTATTTTTTTTTTATTTTTGATCGGGTACTATGTACCGCTACTATGGCCAGAATCACCCGAAAGTAAATATGAGATGTTAGACGAGATTGATCATATTTATAGTTTGAACAAACTGAATTGGATCATCAGATAAAACTGTTTTAAATGAATTACAACTGAAGTTTTGGAGACGGTATACGGAATATTGTGGGCAGTCAAAAAATAAGTTTTGGAGTGTTAAGGATCGCACAAAGGTGAATTTGTTTTATTTAAAATATGACCACGAGTCGGCGTGGCCAATACGGATACGGAATGCACAGAATACTTCCAAGGAAGAGGAGAGGACCGAATAGATCTAAGATGATTTGTTGAGGGAATCCACACATAAAAAAAAAACAATTTATTTTTTATGACGGAGGCGATTGCATCTGTTTCGGATATAGAGATTAAAGGATAAGGTATTAGAGTTGAAATGACTTTATTAATTAGTCTAAGAAGTTAGCGACAGACGTGGATTGTTAATTATTGCATTTAAAATCGAGATTACGATAATAGAACCACTATACACCAATACCTTTTGCAGAGTATAAAGAAGTTGAGGTTTATTTATTTAGGATCTTCGTTGATAATTGGATGCGTATATAACGTAATTAATGACCACTATATTCATAGGGGTAGTCTTCCTTTAAATGATTATAGATAGATTTTTATAATTGAAACATCGTTGTACGTTTACCGAATATCATATATTTTTAGCGTAAGAGTTTATGGTGCGTATAGAAGGTATTACGAATGGAAGGGTTAAGGAACTTTCGGTTAATTGTTAAGACTAACTTCGTTTATATAACGCTTACCTATTAAGCTATATGTGGGTTTCGCGTAATATTACAGCGGTAAGAAATTTTTACAAATTAAACAAATCTAACTGTAAACATTTTGTAAAAATCAGACGAAATCTAACGGTAATTCCTTTTAAATAATCAGCTATCATCGCGTTATACTACGATGTATTATATATATATATATCGTCATCATCGTCGATCTATGTCGATCCACCGCTAAGCCCACCTCCAATTGCTTTCTATTATTCTTCTCGAAATCTACTCGTATTCAATTTTTTCCCCGTGACTCGTATTAAGCGATCTTGCCGACGATTTGCCGTTCTGACAATATTATTTTTTGTCATACGAACACGTCTAAGCAGCCGGACCGTTACCGTTTTAATTTAGACGTCTGTGTAATAATATTGCAAAGCTCGATTTTTTCTCTATTTCACTTTCGCTAGGTTCGCTTTATGTTACTGTTTCATACGGTGTCTTTGTTTTGCGAACCGTACGTGAGAAACGTGATTCGACCGGGTCGTACAAAGATACTTCGTGCAGACAGAATGGCGTACTTTGTCCGATGTCACTATTACGGTTTTTATCGTGTCCACGTCATTTGTCCCCGAAATTCATCTTCTTTATTGAACCTCGCTGATATAACGTTTCAGTCGTAATTTTTCCACCGCGCTACGTGTACTCGTTTACTCGACGATCGCCTATTTTTTTTCCCTTAATTCATCTCCACTTAACTACTTTATATAAATTTATTAAATTTTAAGTCATCTAACGTCTCTGGCGGATCGTCTACGATGACACTTAATCACGATGCATCGTCTGCGAATCCGAACACGATTTAAGTATTCACCGCCAATTCTTATACCTACATATAGCTCCCGATCTACATAATATGTATTCTATATATATATTACGTACATTTTCAAATGGCGTTCGAGTCGTCGGTGTAGATAAGTAGGTTGTAAAATAAATTCCTATAAAAATAAGATTACGTCACTCGCTCTGGGATAGAAAACGAGATCTCGTTCGTCGTGCTTTAGAAAAGCTAAATGTTAATTTACGCTAATTATAATCTACCCCCTCCCTCTCTCTCTCTCTCTCTTTTGCCGCTTGATGGTGAAGGAATAAATTTTCGAATATCAACAAATATATCATTCGATCACGTTGACGTCGTACGCCGATATCATATTACGTAGTTAAAAACACGTGGCTACATTATATAGATACGAAGAATGCTTAATTTCTCTATATTATATCATCGATCGAAATTGCAGAATAACGGCCAAAACGAAACAATCTTTTTTAATGGAAAATATACAACTGCCGAGAGATAAATAATGGCGTTTCATCGTGACGTACAAAAAGTTAAATTTGAACAAAAACTTCTTTTATATATATATATATATATATATATATATATATATATATATAAAATATATATATAATATATATAATATATATATAATACATATAGTGTTCAACCGCGAAATCCCCGAAAAAGTCAATTTAAAAATAACCATCCTCGCTCGAGTTTTTCCCTTCTTGACATCTCCTATTTCGAGACTTTTACGGAATGTGGAATTTTCCACATCGGATGCTAGACGCCGCGACGAGGAGGATATTAATTCTAGCGCGAAGAGAAGTTAACGTTGGCGTGCGCTGAAACCCGCAATATTTTATACAAAATAACTCATCCCGTCATAATTCCCTCATTCATCTACCTCGGCTATCCGCAATTTACAATCCACATTCCTCACCCTGAAACCCCCTCAAACCTTTCTTCCTCATCTATACACTACCATCATTACGTTATTATCTTTACTTAATAATAAATCCTCGCGCCTTGCATCTCGTTCATTGTTTCTTTCCGATGCTTCATCAATCTACTCGTTTCGTCTCTTATATTAGATATATATATATATATTAGATATATATATATATATATAAAATACATTTTCTCTTGCGACCTTAAATCCTTTTGTTTGTTTTTTCGTCTAAAATTCGAGACGACACATCTAGACTTCCTCTTTTACAAGATTTTTCTTTACTTCTTCGACAAACGATTCTTCTACGGTCGAAAGAAAGGAGATGCTTTTTAACCGAGATAATTGATCGCTTATTATTATATATAACTTATATCCAACATCATGTATATATATTTCAAACGGCCACTATATTCGATGATAAATATTTCTCTTCTGATGTCGACGTCTACACAACAAACTCCTAGGTATTTCTTTTATACCTATTATCGTATACGTAAACTCTTCGTAATATTGATTTATTTAGCGTCGAACGAAGAAAACGATATTTACAAATTATTCGGGACCGGAATTTTCTCTTTTTTTTTTTTTAATTCCGTACATCCGGCGAATCTGCTGGGTGGCATCGTGTTACCTATTATGTACAGACCACTTGCGAAAATTCAGAAGTAGATTCTAAACATTTTTTTCGCTTTCTTCAATCTGAGCCCTCTAGCGGAAAAAGATTACTCGTTATGGAACGACCAGTTGTTTCCACCTCTAAAGGATGAATCAAAAAGTTTGTCCAACCGCATGACATTAAGTCAAATGTGATATTTAATACAGCACAGTTGACCGAACAACCAATTAAATTTGTCACACCGCTGGCTAGTTTTCTTGATTGAAATCGGATTTTTTCATTCTAACTTGACGATGTTTGACTTCTTTCCGCTTCGTTATGTTCTGTTCCGGAGCCTACAACTGCTTTTACATACAGCTCTAGATAGATTTCTTGCAACCTGTATGCGCCGCCGATTTTTAACATATTTTCTACCCCGATTTTGATATCGGGGAAATGTATAATTTTTTACGCGGCATTTCTCGTTAATTTATCAGCGAACTAGTCTCTCTATTTTTCTATCTTCGTCATATGCACTTGAATTGCGAGACACAATATCCGTAGTTTATTATTTTATGGACCACGTAGAAAACAATAATCACGGAATTTTCCTTTTCCTCCTTCGGTATTCCCTGTCATCTTCAAACTGCGCTGTATTCCTCCGTCCGAGGATGTATTTACATAAGAAGAGCACTCGAGGGCACTGGCCCAGTTCCCCCGCCCGCCCGGAAAAATAATTATAATTAAAATATCATTGGGAAAATTGTTTAAGCGCGATCGATGCGATCTTTAATTCTAGATAAAGGACTTCGAGAATCTTTTCCGAATGTTGCTGGCGGATATATTTAACGTTAACGAGTAACAAAGAAAAAGATCAGCGAACATTGCGATTGTTGTATCCCGTAATACCGGTATGTCCGCTGTATATAATACCTCAGTCGCGCCACCGAATACATCGGGCTGGAAGCCGTCTTGATGGTCTCTGGAAGGAACAGGTCGGTGGTATAAACTTAACGGGACTTGTCCCGGCGTTGAGGAACACCGGCTCGGGGAAGGTGGAGGGCCTTCCAGGTAAATATTAAAATTTACTGTATATAACGAGTATAGGAGATTCCCTATATCTAGCTGAACACCAGCTAATATAGGATGAAATCCTGATGTAGCCTCTTCATGTGATATGCAAAACCAACGATCGGATAAGTACGACTGTACCATATGACACCAATTCATCGGTAAACTATATAACTAAATTGAACATAAGTCCTTGGTGAAATCTCATCAATTCCTGGCGATTTTTTAATTGATGTTATTGTCGATCTCGTCTGCTACTTCGAGCGGTGTGACAAATTTAACTGGTTGTTCGGGCATCTGTATTAAATATCACATTTGACTTAATGTCGCGAGGTTGGACCAACTTCCTAATTCATGCTTTAAAGGTGGTACAACTGGTCGTTTGAAAGAGCGCGTTGCCTTCCATAATGAGTAATCTTTTTCCGCCAGAGTGCTCAGATTGACCATGTAGTCCGGAGAAGCTCTCCTACTTTGTGTCGAATATTAATTTATTCGGTCTATTACTAATGTCATTGAATATTGTTTTGTCTTCTGGTCTTCTAGTGTTATGCCCATATACGTCTTGCGGTATGTCACTGTTTAGCCAGTCTTCTAATTTCACGTGAATAAAAATTTTCTTGTCTGACAACATTGTTAATCGGAGTTGCATCTGTTTAAATTAATAAATTTTTTATAAGTATTTTTATATGTAGATTTTGTTGACGAAATCATTTTTAAATTCCTAATATTTTTCTACCTTATAAGGGGCTTCCAGGCTGTTTGTGCTTCTCGAATCATTCAATAGCTGTCTCGGTCCACACGTTATGTTCTTCTTATTCACATTTTCGACGATTAAACGCGTTAACTTTTTCGCGAAATTCGTTTCCATCATTTTTATATCCTCGCTTTTTATCTTCATTTTCGATAAATATTTATTCGAATACGATCTTTGTCTATGTGACTCGATTCTTTTCATGTATCCATAATTTTCTCATCGTGTCTGATATGTTTTCAATTTTATCATATGTCTCTCTCTGTCGCTTTTTAGTACGCGTTGTCCATCTTTATTTTTGTCTCTTCTTCTCCTAGTCTTTCTTCGTGTTCATATTCGTTTCGAGCTTGCGAATTTTTAAAAATTGCCCACTTGCCACATTTGGCAGAGTATAGAGCACGACGTAAATATTTTTAAACAATTCCGCCTCTTTAATTAGGAGTTTCTATGTAACATCCATCGTTTAAAGCGAAAAAAAATTTCAAAAGGGGTATTTTTTCAAATTTCACTTTATTCGCGATAATTCGCGAACGATTCGAAATTCGGCAAAATAGTTCAAAAGAAATTTATGCGGCATTGAAATACGCGTCTAATGGTAGTGTATTTTTACGCCAAATACCTATCGAGAACATAAATTGTTTAGGGAGTTTTGGTCCGTTTTTAAGGGCCCTACGATATTACATACAGCAGTACGGACCGTACATAACATTTAACAAGTCTCCATTTTGTTGATCATTTAAGCGTTTTATTTGTAAATACTTTTTTCAAGAATATGGTCCTGGCTCGTTCAATTCTGGTCGTTCTTTCATAATCCGGGTCCCCATGCGCTATTAACGTTACAGTTTAAATATTTAAATGTATATTAGTGCGATGAATAATTTTATTGTTATATATTCCATTTGGAAGTCGTTATCAGTTAGATCCGTGTTATATGGCGAATAATATTAGCGTATAATATCCATAAATTTTTTTCCCACGTATTTTATTATTACAAATATTTATTTTTAATTTTATATTTTAATTTTTTATTTCCTAACGTACCCCTTACTCTAAACTAGCCATTTATATATGTATATATATATCACTACCATAATTTCTTATTACGGATTGCGGAATTTCACGAAGAAGAGACGTAAAATTAACGATAAATAATGGCGAGCGAATCGTAAAATATAAACGAAAATGGTCGATTAAACGGAAAAATTTTATACCAGCCAAAAAAATTTTCCACCTCTTTTTTCCTCTTTTATTTTGTATATTTTTCTTTTTTTTTTTTTTTTGGAAGGCTGTTTTAATTTTCTAATTTCGTCGTTCAATTTTTAATAATGTCTACCGCGCTTAACGATCGTCACTCGTTATTGTTTCATTCGGTTTGCCATTATTCTACTTTCATTCACTCCACTAATTAGACATTATCTCGGAAATTGTCCGTGTTAACGACCTTTTACCTCCATTTAAACTTATTTTTTTAAGTCTTATACTCTCACGCTATTTATTTTTCCCGCTTTCTTTTACGCTGTCACCTCCGCGCTTCCTGCTAACGTCTTAATTCAATTTTGTACGCTCTGAGGTTTTTCGTTCTTTATTAAACAAAAAAAAAAAATGAAAAAGCTTTATTTATTTTATTTATTTTCTTAGATTTACGTGCCACGTAATAGAAGCACGGATAAATGTTTTTTATATTAAATTGTATAAATTGGGACGATGGAAGGTGTGATTAATTTGAATAAGAATTAAGATCGTCAATAAGTATTTCGATTAATAGAGGATGGAAAGTTTAGAGCGAATCTAAAAAAATTAAACTAAAGACATTCCATAATAATATGATTAACAGAAATATTAACACGTATTATATATATTGGGACCGATTTCTTCTGCAAAACGTAACCATGCATTAGTTCAGTATGGCCGAATCGGAGCCTTGCTGATGACTATTTCACCTCGGTGTCGACTGAAGGTCGAACATTAAATTTGATTTGACGGATAGCTCTATTTACCGTTAGTCACACGAAGTTGCGAAGGCTTTCTTCGAGTAGCGGAAATCTGTAGTAGATGTTGCAGAAACAGAACGGATCGTAGCGGCTTGTTTAGCTGCCTTATCAGCCAGTTCATTTCCAGCAATTACTGATCAGAAATCCGGAAGAGCGTTATTTATGAAGTGGTTTATCGACGTTCGACTATAATAGGATGTTGCTTCTCATTGTAAAAATCGGAGATGGCTTTTTATGCCGCTACCGAATCTGGACAAATCGGTTACTTGGTTGATATTCTCCTGATCTGTAATGAAAACTCAACGAATGCATTTCAGACAATTTGTGAGCATACAAAGATACCTTCCGTTTAGCTTCAACAGAGACGAGACTGTCGTGATTTAACAGGTCTAGATGCAATTTAATTCGATTCTGATTCCACGGTGGAATTACTGCTACTGTGTGGCAAGCTCTATCCGTCGTTTTCGGTATTATTATTTTGAACTGAAGCCGTCTATACTATTTACCGGTTTATTAATTCGTAGAAAAGTAATGAGCGGAAAATGTTCGTTTCTCATTTTTTATTCTTCTTTCATATCGATTAATATAAAAACGACAAACCGATTACGACACACATTGAGGAATTAATGAATAAAAAATTTATAAAAAGAAGTTAACTCGATAACCTGTACATGCGTGCGAACAAACAAGACCACAATACGTATACATTACGAATACCATTTTCTTCAATATTTACAGCTGAGTGTCTTGCTATTCTTAGGGCCCTTTGCTTTTACGATTCTGCAAATATAAGTAAAAATGTAGTAATTTTCACGGGTTCACGTAGTGCTCTCAAAACTATTTCAAGTTCCTCATTTAATAGTCGCTGTTTTCCATCAACCTACGATATCCTAAGAAATATTTACGATCTATCTTTGAAACGCGTCACTGTAAAATTTATCTGGATTCCCAGCCATTCAGGTATTCACTGGAATGATACCGTAGACAATCTCGCTACATGTTCCAACGAGAATGGCTCATTCTACTTCAATACACCGGTTAGGGACATCTTATGTGAGATTAAGTTTCCGCACAAGGAATTTTGGAACCGCGCTTAGAAATATTGTTATTCAGCCAAACAATTTAGGATCAACTTTCAATTCCAGTAATTCCCTGGTTCTTCAATCTTCCTGCCAACTTAGAAAACAGAATTTCGTTTATTTGTATTATATGTCGCCTAAGGCTCAACGTCAACAATATTCCATACGTTCTATTTACTCACAAATTAGCTCCTTCGCTTCTGTACCCATTTGCGACGCAGATCAGATCACCGATGAAAACCACCCGTTTTTCAGCTGCAATCAATCGAAGTTCTTGTCTCGTATTGTAAGCAAAGGAATCCCTCTCCCAACTAGTTTCAGATGTGTGCTCATTCGTTACAGCCCTGGGTAGGATCTCAAAAGCCCATATATAGAAAAAACAATATCAGCTGCTGGTTATGTTAAAGTCTGTGATGTAACAGAATACAATCAACTTGATTCATACTTATACATTCATTACTATCACTTTGGGCTTAATATCTCCCACGTTGCTTTGCCTGCTGCAAATGAAAACCAATAACCATGTTAATCGTACCAGCGATGTAATGAAAGAATCCTGTCCTACGGACTCACAATGCAGCAGCTGATCGCTTACTTGAGAAAGAAATAAAAATATCTGGTGAAAATATTTCTTCATTAGAGGACACCATGCTGATTATATGTTGAATGTTGGAAAAATTTCTTCTGAACACCAGATTGCAGATGTCGTGGCAGAGTTACTGGCTCATACATAGTTAACAGTTCTTTGTACTTTATTATGTATATATTGAACTTACATAAACAATGTAAAATATTAAAAGTGTTAATATCAATGAATAGTGTTTATCCGTTAGAACTTTTATATATCGATTATATATTTTTAGCAGTAAAAATGTTAAAATTATATGTTTTATGATGATTCAATACATAATTTTTAATGAATATAAATTAGTCCGCATTTGGATCACGTGTTCTTCGAATGTCATTCTTTAATCACATTACGTTCTGAACTATATCTTATATTATTGCGCTCAACAACGTATTGTCTCTTCTTCATACATCTGTTTCTAGACATAGCGATATTTCTAAAGAAGTTCTCCACGTTTATAAAAGATACGACTTAGTTCGTACGTACAGTATCACACGTATCTCCATTTAAAAAAAAAAAGAGGTGATAAACATGTTCATGTTTTTTTTTTTTGTAGCTAAAGGTGGAAGATTTAGTTTTTATTACGTTCAGCTTCAGTTGATTAGCCTTGTAGTACACTTATGGGTCTTTAACCATATCACTGAGAGATTTTCCTCTATTGGTTCAAAGTTGTGTTATAAGAACAGATTCATTTGAAATAATAAAGTGTTTTGTTAGTTCCCTAGTACAAAAATGTGGATGGTCAAATATATTTGTTATAGGGTTTAGTCCTACATGATTGTTATAACGATGCCCATGGTTTTTTTATATAATCGTTATAAATAGGATATATATTACATGAGTTTATTATAATGATATATCATTAAACATTTTAGAGTGAAATAACAGAGGGTTAAATATTATTGATATTTGGATTATCCCATGAAGAGCAATTTGGTTTAGCTTGGAACACACTTCTTACACACAAGTATTTCTTTCTAGGCCAGAGTACACCGTTATGCTCGTCATGTAACATACCCCTTACTGTTCCTCACATTCTCCTAACATGTCCTTTGTACTCAGCTTACCGTCTTACTGTTGGACTTGCATCCTCTCTAACCGAAATCCTACAGTATTCACTATCTGCTGAATCTAAACTTATAACTTTTCTTACTTTATCCAACCTTCTCCCCTTAATCTAACTATCCTTCCATGCCCCTGGCCTTAGAAGCAGTATAACGCGCGTTAAATAAAAAAAAAATGAACCTGTGAAATATTCTCAAAAACTACGATAACCCGAGAAAGCTTGAGATCTATAAAAGTTAATTACTAGGCTTTTTTCATTTTTACCGTTCATATACACTAGGCAGAACGTTATGTATTTTCTTCCAACAGAACAACAGTTCTAACGCACCTGCTCTATTTTTTAAAGGCATTCATCGAAGTTGATTAAAATTAAACTAAACTTGTGTTTCAGGTATTTTGTATTACAGAGAGAATTGATATTACTCAGTGTTTTATATACAGAAATTATTGATCTGTTTTTTGCTGCAAAGGTTGGAGTCGTTCGATACCGATAATAAACATTTAGCGAAGATTTCCATTTATTTTTATTGGCTAGTTTTAAGACCATGGGTATAAATGGACCGGACCTTATATAGGATAAATTCTTAATTATATTTCATCTTACTAATATTTGGTTGTAACTTCCTCAGTATTGTGTAAATTTTATCATATTTATTGTTAATTTTTTCAATATGAGTATCTGTATAAGAATAGTACATAATTAATTACTCATCACTGAACAGAATTCTTCCACTTCAAAGTGAATCACCCAAAATAAAACACATTCAACGGAGTGGAATCTAGAACAGGGTCTTGAGGAACACTAAATTTAAGATTCTTCTAGGAGATATCATTGTTATATATATATATATATATATATATATATATATATATATATATATACATATATATATTCTTTATTGTCACAGAAATTTAGTTTAGGTTATAAAGCCATTACTACTCATTGTACATACAAATTAAAATAAACTAAACGCTAACGCTAACAAATGAGTTATAAAATAGAGAGGTAAATAACTAAACTAAAACATATAAAGATATACATGAATGTAAAAATTACAATTCAATTCAATTAAATTCAATAAAGTATATTTATGTTTTTTTATACATCAGCAAATAATAAGTAAATAAAAAATGCGCATAGCGAGCAGCGTTAACGCTCTTACTACGCGTCTTAGGAAATAGTGTACAAAGAAATCTTAAAATTTATTTTATAATTATACAATAATTATACAGGGAAAAACATACAACTAAAAACCCTGCGTAGGAAAAATTACAAAATAATATTAGATTTATATATATAAGTGGCCATATTAACACAGAAGGATTATTTAAGCATAGGAGGCATGCAATAGAGTACGGATGGAAGATACCTAACTGTAGTAATATCTTGATTAACGTTTCTCTGTGTGCGTTATATAAATTGCATGAAAAAATGACATGATTAATGTATGCTGTCGAACCACAGTCCAACGGGGACTGGCAAGTACTGGAACTAACCCGCCCTATCCGGTTGAGATGGTTGGGCAGCAGATTATGTCCTGACCTAATACGAATTAAAATGGAAAAAAAATTTACGGATCGGTATTGAATGTGGAGGCTTAATTAGAAAGAGAGATTTTGGGTATACTTGTTTGAATTTGTTTATAGAAATTGTTCCGAGTAGCACAAAACATAGAGCTCCAGCGATGAAACAGATCCGCCTTTGCAGACGCAGCTAAACATGTGGAGGGAATGGCATCAGTAGGCCTCTGGAGACCCCCTTTTTGGCTGCCTGATCACAAATTTCTTATTGTTCATTTTAAATTTAGTCATTGTATTTCGATAATTAGTGATTATATTAATCAGATAGTTATTAACCTGTTTATATTTATGTATTCCTGTTACAGATAACCATTTGCAATTGACAAAAGCACCATTTGTACTAACTGAAATAATAACTGAGGAGTCACAATATTGTTTCCTATTCTGTATTAATATATATAATATATATATGTATATTACACCGCGCTTCCAGAACCATACTGGTTCTACAATTAAACTGATTTTTGCGGAACATGTTATTAGTCCTTATATCTTCAATATAACAGATTATTAATCATTTGGATGTTATTTCGCCTCCAATGGTTTCAATCGCGAAAGTTATATCGGTTATAGACCCAAAGTTTCTTAGAAACTGTAACTGTTTGTATATATATCTTTAAATGGAGGGTGGGGTAGACACGTAGATGATTAACAATTTACGTACTTCTTTCAGCACTTCCATTCCGAATGAAGAATAAATAATAAAAAAATGCAGCCGATTAGGTGAAGAAGAGAGTGATAACCAAAAAGGGAAAAATCGGTCAAGCTGAACGAAAGAAAGAAAAAAGTATATTTTCACATTATTAAGCATTACAAAAGAAAAACAATGACACTGCGTACCGTTTAAAATAAACTTACCGCGGTAACTATAAATATAACAGCAGAAACTTAATTTTTAACAACGGATGTTTAACATATATACAAAATGCAGGAAAAATAAAACATAAAAAAGCTGCGATAAAAAACTAGACAAAGCAGACCGTCAAAAATAACGATAAATCAATATGTATTTAATATTAAAATAAATGTTAACGATAATTATTTAACAAGCTATAGTAAATTATGCTTGAGTCTGCGATGCTTATACTTAGTATATTCATAACTGCTTAGAACTGTAATTTCCAATCACCGAAATTAGGTCATTATCACGCGTAATTGTTTAAAAAAGGTCATTTTCAATACATGATCTTTTAACACAGGTAGTTTCGATTGCTCGTGCATTTTCATTATATTACTATAAATGGGAGTATTGAGTATATATCTAATGCATCTATTCTGAACCAAATGAAGCCTCTTGTAGCTAGAGTTGCTAATCGAACTCCACACTGGACAGGCATACGTTAATACTGGTCTAAAGCGGTTTATATATTATTAATTTATTATTGACATTTAGGAAAGATTTGCGCTTAAACAAGGGATAAATGGTACAAATTGCTCGATGTGTTTTAATTGACGCGTAATCTAAATGCTTATTAAAAGTCAACCTTTTATCTAAAATAATTCCTAAATACTTTATTTCGTCCGACCATTCTACAATTACATGAAGTGGCCTCCTACGAGTAAACAGTATTGCCTGAGTTTTGGCAGAGTTAATGGCTGTCTGCACCCTTGTAATTTATTCTTTACTGCCCTTGGAATGTAAGAACTAGAAAATAATGTTGTGTCATCTGCATACAAGGCTACGTCTGTGTTGTTATAGAAATATCGTATAAGTAAAAGGTGAATAGAAATGGACCGAGTACACTACCTTGAGGTACTCCTGCAAAGCATGTTCTGCGAGAGGATAATACATCATTTATAAACACATAGAATGATCTATTAGTTAAATATCTTAAAATAAGCATAATTAGATATTTCGGAAATTTACATTCGATCATTTTATATATGATACCATTGTGCCAAGTAGTATCAAATGCTTTGGCCACGTCGAATAAAACCGTACCCGTATGTTTATTACAGTTAAAGTTGTGAGTAATATGTTCTGCTATTCTAGCGATTTGATGAGTTTTATAATGGCCAGGACGAAAACCAAGCTGTACTTTTGGTACTAAATTATTTTCGTCCGAAAAAGTACGTAATCTTTTTAGTATGATTTTTTCAGCAATCTTACTGAGATTACTCAACAAGCCTATAGGCCGAATGTTACCTGGTAATGAACAATCTTTTCCAGGTTTCGGAAGAGTTATGATTTTTGTTCCAGTTAGAAGGGAAATACTCCAGTTTAAACATACTATTGATAATATTAATGAGTTGTACAATCGCCTTGAAGGGTAGTTTTTTTATGATAATCGACGGAATGTTATCATCTCCGACAGAGTGCTTGTTTTTAAACGATTGAATATGTTGGAGCACCTCCTTTGGAGTGAGCAGAGGATGGGATGGATATATAGAAGAAATTATATATTTTTTGATAACTAGTCTTATTTTATTATTCTGATAATTGGTCGATAAGTTTGGCATTGCGACTCTGAGCGTTGAAATAATATCCTGCCAAAAATTTTACTATATCCGTATCTGAATACACATACCTATTAAAAATATTGTCGTAAAGCGGTGTGGGAGTGCTTCAGTACGTTGACTGTATCGTTTACAAACCCTCCAAAGACTGTTATCATTAGTAAAGAGTTGGGAAAAGGTTTTACTTTATCATTTAAATTTTTATTCAATAATTTTTGCACCAGCTTGGTAAAGAAATTTAGTAGTTTTTTTAGAGAATGGCAATCAGCGTTAGAAGAATGACTATACATTCTACGAAGTTTATTTTTAAGCCCGATGATAGCAATAATAAATGCTGGCAGAGATCGAAAGCTCGGCGTTATAAGTGGTATAGAAATTTGGCTCGCTTCTCTGATCAAATTTGTAGGGTCGCTGAGGTTGTAATCAATATCGGTAGAATTTTTTTATAGAGTGAACTAATTTAATATTTTTAGTTATGTAATTTTTAAATTTTGTCCAATTAGCATTAGCGTATTCAGGAATTGTTTTTGGTGGGTTATGTTTACTGTTAGCGTAGATGATTGTACCTATAGGGTTGTGATCAGACGACAAACAATTTATAGAAATGGGAGTAGCAATGTTTATATTTCTAAAACACTTGGTCTGTAACCCTGAGGTGGGAAGTATGTGGGTTCACGCGGAGTCAGTATCTGAAGCACATTTTGTTCTGCGGTATTAAGAAGTACGCTACCGGCAGCGTTATTAACGAAACAATTCCAAAGTTTGGTTTTCGCATCGCCAATTAGAATCACTCGTCGATTAATACATTTGTGCTACTGAAACGCGCGATGTTGCACATTCAGTACGTATTCGTTTGAGAAGCCATCCTTCCGTATGACCCTCAAGATTTTAAGTGCTGCGTTTCTAGTCGTTTTTCTTGTTTTTTCATTATTGGCCGCGTCTCGTAAAGCGTTATCCGAACCAACACAGCTATAATAAAGTAATGGAGGTCTTATTCGAACCAAATTCGGGAACGGAGAGTAGACGAGAAAAAACCTATAGAGAATTAAACGGACGAATGTGAAAACCAAACATTTGTAATTGTTACGATCGATAAAATAACTATAAAAATATTGTAAACAGATAGAAGTATAGTTTCGTTCAAATATATCCAGCGTATTATTATATATAGTAATAAAAACGAAACAATTTGAGATCAGGACTTGTTTCTTTATTCGTTTTATATATATATATATATATATATATATATATATATATATATATATATATATATATAATATATATATATATATATATATGGGGTGGAGGAAACAGATTCTAATTAAACTTTTGTAACAGTCGTTCCAATTATGATTAACTTAAATCGAGTACATATATACGCACACACATTTATATATGTGATATGTATAATGCGTGTTTGTGTATTTACATATGGTATACAGAGAATGTAATTTGTAAGTAATCATAATTCTTCGTTGAAAAGTTAACGAAAATTATTGTTCTCCGAGGTAACATAAACCGAATGATACAATACAGATAACAGAGATGAAATATTTTAAAACTGTATAAGCTTTATCGACCGACATACCAAAAACTATATATATATCATGTAGATGAAAAAAAACAATGTTCCAAGACAGACAAACGAAATTTCGTTTATACTAGCGATAGTGGTGTAGAGATGGTGATGATATTCATCGAAGAAGATAAAAATTAACGTCTGCCGGTGGAATGGTAATTTTAAAACTGACGAGCGTTACTCGATAATTTAAACGTAAATTTTCGTATTGCGACGGGTAACAATAAATTTACTTTTATCGGCGGTCGCGGTTTTGAAACGGTTGTAATACCGCCGCTAATAATAAGGCGAACAGAGCCGATGGGATGCAAGAATCGTTCGTGGAATAAATTCGAATTTTCCGGACGTTTTAATTGCTAGTTGGAAATTAAAGCAACCGACATCGAAATTATGATGATTATTTACTATTTGTATTATATAAACACGATGATGATAATACACAATTATTGTTATTATTAATTACTATCTTAACAACGTCGACTTGGGTATATATGTCTGATTAAAGTTTATATCGCGCCGAGTTGAAGAAAATTCGTAACATCCGTGACCGTTGGTACTTTACGACCGCGTGTAAGATTGTAACCTGTAAAGAATATCATCCCATCTTTGCGTCGACTTAAGAAGATGGTAGTTGTATAACACCACATTCTTTAGCCAATGACTAATTACGGCCAGAGATTGTTCAGGTGTTCGTGTCTGGCGGATCTAACCGTTATCGCAGATGGTATCCTTTTATTTAGATCGGTTTTCTTAAGGCGACGGTGTAAGACATTCTCTATCGTTTCGAAGATGTAGAATATAAAATTGAACTTAATTCAGCGTTGAGTATTTTGGAATATACAAAATTTTAGAGTAATTAGAAAACTTATCCAAGCGGAGGAGAAAAAACTATATCAATGCAGATAACGGATCAAAATGAAATAAGTTTATATATATATATATAGGGTGACCCATAGAACTTTTTGTTTTTTGAATAACTTGAAAACTACTCGACCAAAATTTCTGAATGAAATTTTATTTGAAAATAGGAAAACGACGGATTAGCTTACAATCATTTCTGGAGCGCAATATCGTTCGTATGATCGTCATTTGAACAATACATTTATTCAGTTTTTTTTTATAAAATTTTCAAACAATTTTTCAAGCATAGGTCGCTGAATTTTTGAAATTTCTTCAGAAATCCGAGTTCTCAGGTGTTTCGTGAACGCGGTTCTTAAAGTATCTCCATAAAAAATCTGGCGAGCGCGGTTGGTCAAATCCGTGCATCACGACAATATGCGGTTACCAAACTCTTCATTCAGTACTGCGAGCGGTTCTACCGAGCAGGGTACCATCTTGTTGAAATCATGTATGACCCAGACGACGACGAAGTGAAGGAAGGAAAAACGAGTTTATCATCTCGATATAGCGCGTCCCGTTGACAGTACCAGTGAAAAAATAAGACCCCACTATCCTCACTTCGCCCTTCTAGCCCAGACGGATGTAGAGGCTGTCTCTCGTCAATCTACCTTAAAATTGAACTGCGAGCTGGTAGAGGTTCACACCGCGTAACTTTGAATTCTTATCGAAACTCTCTTTGCACTGTCGCGATCGATTCACGCCGAAAATCCATTCAAAACGCGCGCTCCTTTTCGTTATAGGATGCCACCGATAACTGAAACTGAACAAATACAAATCTCTCGTGTGTACGGTAAACGTGGAGCACCTGGTTTGCGTTGTAGAAGTTTTACAATTCAAAAAACAAATCCATCCGTCTTCTCTGGGTCACCTTATATTTATTTATATTTCGTATTCATCGGTGTAAATAGATAGAAAATTATTTACTTCGATGGTAGATATAAATAAAAGCTTGTTCTTTTTGTAATTTGTCGTGTTTTATAATTTTTTTCGTTCCGTTTGGTTTTTCCGTCTTCCGGTATTCTAGAAATTTTTCATTTTTGTTTCTAAAAATTATTATTTTATTTCCTCATAATTTAGTTGAATACGTAATTTTTATAGAAAAATCGAGATTGAACATGTTATAAAACGTTATTATATTTGAAAAAAGAAAATATCAATTGTTCATTGTAAATGTCAAGTATTAATCGGCAATGAATGCGAATACCAAGGAGGAGCAATGAGTAGCCCTAATGACCTTATTTTCGAATCGTTGTATCTTATTTATGTGGCTATTTTTTGCGCAGCCCCACAGCATCAGGTAGTATGTCCACACAGTCTTTAACTTTACAAATTAAAAGCTTATTTTCAAAAGAAAGACTGGAGTGTCTGCCAAGAAGCCAGTAAAGCTGTCAACATGCTTTCTTTTCTGTTCGACATGTCTGTTCCATGTTAATTTAGTGTCAAGATGCATCCCCAGATACTTAACGTAATTCTGTTGAGAGATTAATTCCCCATTTAATGTAGTGGTTGGACAGGTTAAGTTTCGCAAAGTAAAAGTGACCTGCTAGCACTTACTTTCGTTAACTACGCCTCAGCCAGAATTCGATATTTATTTTTTTAAATTTTTTTGGGTGGGGGGCTTCCATACAGATTACTCATATCTGCATATTATGGAATGAATAAAAAAGGGCTACTTATAAATTAGGGAGATTAAGAAGTAATGTAGGGATGACTAAAATTAAATAATGATACCAGAATCTAAAATAAAGGATATACGGCCGTATGTACTTCAGCATTTTGAAGAGCTAAGAGAAATGCAATATTCATAGGAAACGGAACTTTAAGGCTGTGAAGTAGTTGAAGCAGTTTAATAATATATGTATGGCGGAAGTTGGCAAATTATTTAATATTTGACGCCATCAATAGCAGGGGAGGATCTTTTATTACGAGATAAAGTGTATTGGATTTCTGTTAGGGTAATGGGAAAGGAAGGAAAGTGGTTGTCCAGGTGGCTATTTGTAAAATATGGATGCAAGTTCTGTAATATCTGGGACGTACGATGGTGAAATGGTGTCGACAAAAAATTTTAATAATTATCAGTATCCATATCAACTGACGAAGGATTATAGCATGCAGAGTTCACAAATGATTTGGCTTTTTTCCATATATGAGAATAAAAGCCGCTGGCACAATGATTCGAGAAAATTAGCGAAATCTAAGCCTCTATTAGCAGGAAGAATCCAGATAAATCGTACTAGATGTTTATAATTATATAAGGTTGCGGTTGGGTCACCGAGAACAATTTTCGTAGGCGAGTGATCACTTCCTAATGGAATATCCGAAACAACCAATTTACTGAAAAGTAGAAGATTGTTTGAGACGAGAGATAAATCCAGGAAATTAGAAGAGAAGTGTAAGGACGATACGATCATTGATAAGAGCAAGGTTTGTAGTGGAAATAAAAAAGACCGCTGGACTCGGTTTTGCTCTTTGATTACAGCTAAAATGGCTGCATCGTCCGCAAACGTGGCAGTTATAACATCGTCACTAACTGGAAAATCAGCAGTGAACAACAGATAAAGCACCGGACCCAAGACACTCCCTTGAGGTACGCCAGCGAAAACATTAGTGGAGTATTCGTTTTCGAATTTTACTTGGCACGTACGATCCTCAAGGTAAGATTTAAGGAGAAGGAAGTACGGATGAGAATAATTTTTTATGTTTATATAATAGTCCATGATGCCATACTTTATCAAAGGCTTGCCTAACATCTAGGAACACACCGAGACATACTTGCTTGGCATCAAAGCCTCCTTCTTGTATCGTAGTACAATTCGGTGCACCTGTTCGATAGTCGAGTGCTTCTTGCGGAATCCAAACTGATGACCGGGAATAATATTCTCCGATTCTACGATAGGATTTAAACGCTTTAATTTTAGCTGTGTACATGTGTGTATACCTGTTAGTGCATTTATATATATGACTATTGTAATATGTATTAAGCAGAACAGATATATGTACTATAAGCGGTTTTATGTAGATAAGATAAATAATAAAATTTTATCTCACCGATCTGCAGGCTCACCATCGTGGGTAAATAACTTTATCGAATGACGAATAATTATTAAGAAACGATACGTATACAAGACGAACACGAAACATAACACGCGACACCAACAAACCCCGCGATGAGGTGTATTTAAGTATAATTAATTGTCCAATATTAATTTAATCGATATCGAAGTTTGGTTAATTATGTTTAACACGATGTACTTTGTTGTTAATTAGGCCAAACTCTATTAAAATGACATGTTCGGTGCATGATAATGTGCCTCGATATTGTGTAATCAATATTGGTTACCTATACCGTCATTTCGTCGTTAATTACTAAGATCGCGAAGGAGGCGATGTTACTATACTTACACTGACAAATTGTGACTCAGCCTAGTGGTATAGTAATGGATTTTAAATAAATATCACAGTCATATTTAAAGTGTGACGCAAACATTCCGGGAAATTTTTCCTGCGAATAATAATAAACATCACACGCTGTTATTAATTATTTTCTTACGTTTAAGATTATCGGTTAAGAACATATTAATTTCGGAATGGTAAAACGCTCTTTCGTATAATTAATTATCGTTGGAAATATATAACACTATGTACTGTAAAAAGTCAATAATTGAAATTCTAATTAAAATACGCGACGTGTCAAAATGCCAATATATATTATATATATATATATATATATATATATATAAGTGTATACAGTTCGTGTGTGTATGTATGTATTTGGGAAACGGTCAAAGAAATATGCCGACGAAATAATGAAAATTAGTCCATTCCGTTAAATAAGAAGCGTTATAGTTTTCGAATTAAAATGTGAAATTTTATTTTATTCCAGTCTACACTGAAATAATGGCGACACCACGTTTTGCTTCTATTCATTCAATTCCGAAATGACACTGGTTACAGCAGTAGAAGAGGAGTTTGATTGGCCGTAGAACAGCTTTTACTGACACATAGTATTGTAAAGTTCGTGAAATCCTAAAGCTCGTCTTCTTTTAGCTGATTTCTCCGAGAAGGACGCTTATTTATTTCTCGCTGCCTAAATTGCTAGCACGTCTGCGTCAGGAATCTTCTCACTTGGAACTTTGTAAGATGCAGCTGCTGTTTCTTACATTTATCTCTCGGTCTTCTTTCACGACAGTCCCTTGTCTTGAACCGTTATTACTATTACAATTATTATTATCATCGTTGTCGTTATTATTATTATTATTATTATCGCATTATCGCAATCATGCAAAGTAGATCAACGCGTTCGTATACAATATATATACCTATGTGTTTACATTATATATATATATATATATTTCAGCCGTCCCGGTTATTTGGCCTTTTTTGGCTTATAGTGTAATCTCGACTTGACACGGATCGTTTTGTTATTACTCTTTACAAGCGAGCTTTCTATAAAGCTATTCGGGGTCTAGTTTGTTCGTATTTTATCATTCAACGTCGCTTTGTCTTATATTTACATTCAGAGCTTTACATCCTTACACGTTTACAGCTTTGAAAAGCCGCACAAAAGTTATCGGCTAAGGATAAGTATATACACGAAACATTTTTTTTTTAATTATTTTTAGGCTTTAGTAAATTTCTTATCCTGTTCTCCTATTTATCTGTTTCGGCAAAAAAAAAAAAACAAAAAAAAAACCGTCCAGCAAATTCAAATTGTTTATCTACACGTTCATCTCGTTTATTCTATTAATGATAAATATAAAACGGGTACTCTAATATTTTTACCGTAATTACCGCAATTTCCACTTCTACCACTTATCAGCTACAAGAACGGATCGGGTTTTTCCAAGAGATAAGAAAATTCGAGCACGAAGTTTTGAAGTTATCTCTTAAGCACGTTCCTTTTTGATTCGATAATAATAATTATGATGATATATAAATTTTCCTCTTACCAATGTGCAAAAAAATATCCGAGCAGATAGGGAATTATCTGAAAGGTTCTCTAACTTTCCCGAGCTGGTGTACGGTCAATTTGATCCTATGTCATATTTATATCGCCGACCCTTGCAAATCCTAGACAACTTTCCAGCCGGTAAACTGTTGGCGCAATTGAGAAGTTGCGAAGCCGTCAATTATTCTAATCCCCTATGTCCCGGGTCCGAAACTGAGCTGGTACATCAAGAGTCATCAGTATGTGCAAACAAAAGCGTGAATATGACTAAATGGAACTATCTCAGGAAAATTCCACAAAAAAAAAGAGCTGACGTATATTATACTTTTTTAATATATACGGCAAATGCTTAATGAGGAACGCGTGAGATTTTAATATAGGCGGAGAAAGAATAATAAATCAACGATATAAGTGGGATGATGATACACCTATCGCGGCGTCCGAAAAGTAAATGCACGATCCATATTGAAGAGAATATGAAGCAAAAATCTGAAACTAGAAATATAAAAATAATAGATCGAGGAAATTGATGTGGAAGTTATCGAATGGTTAATATAAATAATTATGACGGAATTACAGCAGAAATCGGGAACAGGATTTTGTTGGCAAAGTGTCTGCAATGATAAGACTAAATGAAGTTTGGGAAGATCTACTAGTATAAAGTTAATTGATACGCTCGTATTTGAGATTTATATCTGAAACAGAAACTACGACCATACATAAAGAACATGATCGCGAAGAATTAATATTCGTTCGAGACACGGGGGAAAATGGTGAAAATCCCATGATAATGATAAGGACGTCTACTGGGACAACAACAAAAAATTCCGAAATATTCTGGCTATACCCAAGGACCATATTAGTCTCGAAAATGAACTAGAGAAATTCTTTCTTATTTGGAGAAAAAGTACGCCACGTTCGTGTGCTGTAATTTTAGCGGTATAAAAAAATCTGTCATCATCGTGATATATATATATATATATTATATATGGTCAGGTAAACCTCAAACTGCTACAATTCTGCGAATAAACGTTCATAATGCGTCGTAATTCCGCAGAAACTAAAGTTTCGACGGATCAGAGAGGATTTTTTAAAATATTCAGTACTGCTAATTCGTCTTTTAGTAAACTTAATACTACGCGGATATCTTTAAATATTCATAATTCCAACTTTTATGTCCGATCAAGAAACCGCTATATACAGCCTTTCACTAATTACTAATTCATTCGTTTATCGTCTTTTCATTTTCAAAACTCGTTTTTTACCGACATGCAAAAAGGTAGTCTTCTCTCTGGAGATAAAATTTGTTAGTGTAAATCTATCGCGCGCGATAATTCAAAAGGTTTCGACTACTAAACAAACCGCTGTCGAATACGCACGTACATGTTTTATACCTTCTAAGCTGGGGCTCCAACCGGAACAGGGAGCGTCCATCGGTGGGCGGATGGTGGAGTGACCTATAGATATATAGATTAGCTACAAATAAGATACAGTCAATTAAGCGGTCGGGAACCAAGAAGCGCCTACTGGTGAAAAGCCTCATATTTTGAAATAACACTTGCCATTTAAAACAACGTCGTTCTAATAAATTTTTTTTCTTCTTTTTTTTTTACCACACCGGCCAATCCTAGCCATAATTGGCATTTTTCACTTATATTATATGATAAAATAAAATAAATATTGTCTCCTCTCCCAATGGATAGGAGCCAACCGATAGATAGTACGTTAATTTTTAAATATAATAATTAAGCTAGACGTAAATGTTTCTTTAGACTACAGTACTGTTGGATTATATTATAGCCACTTATCTTTCGGATACTTGGGAGCATACAGATATATGACCATATACGCTCCCTCACTACTCGTGGGCATTGATCAATGTGTGTCATCTGTATGATAGACATAATCGTCATTACGAATGGTACTATTGTTGGTAGGAAGAGCGTCTCGGCATCATCTTCTTTTTAGCCTTCTTCTAGGATTTCCCGGCAACGTGTTTCTGGGCATACGAAGTATATTCGGGTTATCACTAAGACGCAATTTGTCGAAGAATCTTCGATGTTGTTGCATGTGCACGTCTTTGACGAATGGAATATTGAGATCATTGTGGAGAGTACGATTGGAAACATATCTAGGAGCCGAAACCATCGAACGCAATATTTTCGATTGTCGTCTTTGTATCAGTGCCATGTTACTGGCTTTAGAATTTCCGTTTCAATCCCATACTTCCAGATTGGAGCTATAACTGTGAGGTGTATCCGTCTTTTAAGATCTAGACTAAGATTTGATCTTCTTCGTAGTAGCGAAGAAAGCAAATTGGGTCGTACTGAGACCCTTTTGCTAATTTGCTCTATATGAGAACGCCAGTTGAGTCTGCGATCCAAATATATTCCCAGATATTTCACGGACGTAACCTGCGGTATCTCAGAATCATTTATGATTAGCTTTGTACATGTAATAGGTATGTTGGTAAAAGTTATGTGTTGACATTTTTTATTGTTGAATTTTATTCTCCAGTTATCGGTCCACGTTTGAACTTTATCAATATATTGTTGGATTGCTATATTTGCAAATTCTGGGTTATCATTTGAGGCCATTATCGCTATATCATCTGCAAAGGTGGACAGAATTGTCTGATTAGAGACAGGCATGTCTGCAGTATATATTAAATAGAGTATTGGTCCCAACAGACTTCCTTGAGTAACAGCGGCAGAAATTTTCTTCTCTTCAGAAGTGACCTCATTTATTTTGACTATGAATGTTCTGTTTGTTAGATACGACATAAGTAGTAGATACAGATCCGGTGGAAGTATTTGTTTCAATTTAAATTTAAGCCCCGTATGCCAGACACGATCGAAGGCGCATGTTCAACATCCAGGAAGACTGCTGAACACACTTGTTTTTCTTCGAGTACTGTTGACACCGCGTCTACCAATCTGTGGCATTGTTGAATAGTAGAATGTTCGGCTCTAAAGCCAAACTGATGATTTGGAATCACCTTTTTGTTAGTTACGATCACCCAGATTCTTTTTAACAACAATTTTTCAAATACCTTTGATAAAACACTAAGTAAGCTTATTGGGCGATAGGAGCACAATGAACTTTGCGGTTTTCCAGGTTTTAGTACCATTAGAATCATTGATTTTTTCCATCGATCTGCTTCCTTTTTTGCAATATAGAGTTGAATATATAACAGAGTAACACAGCAGCTTTCTGGGGCAATCTCGTTAGTATTTCTCCCGTTAATTTATCCGCTCCTGGACTTTTATCGCGAGGAGTTGATTTTAAACAGTCTGCTACCTCTTTAGGCGAGAATGACAAATTATTTTACCAGTTAATTAAATGATAAAAATAATCTAACATTAAACTATGTACTAGAAGTTACCCATAGCTTCGCCTGTGTAATTATTTTTTTAAATACAATATCGCTGCCTGGTTCTTTTATTACACGAATGCAACTATTGCGGAAATGGTCGATGATGAGATATCTTACAGATCGTATTTGACAGAGATATCGTTGTGTCCTACTTTTTAAAACTTTATTGTAATTTCTGTCCTAATTGTGATATGAATGCGAAGCGAAGCTTAGAACGAATCCGATAATATAGGCTATAAGCTGTGCGAATGTATTGCTTTAATAGTTTTACAGATAGACAGACCCAAAAATTTAAAAAATAGATTTTCTGTTTATGCGCGATAAAAATAGCCGAATGCAGTGATTATAATGAAAATATTCGCAAGACGGACACTACAGTTTTATATATTAATATATATTAAGAAATTGCGATCAAGGTGTCAACGAGATTAGAGATGCCGTTTAAAACAACTACATCGCTGGTTATTTCATCAGAAAATTAAGCCATTGGGGAAAGCATGTTTGGTTAGCGGCATGAACAACGTCTGACATGCATAACTCTGTACTTCTGCAAACCTTTTTAACGCATCGCATTCGGATGAAACGTATCATTAATAGAAGGTTTTTCTCGCGGAAGTTTATAATTTTCTAAATAAAATAGAAAAAATAAATAAAAAAAACTAAGCTGGTTTCTGCTCAGTAACTAAAAATTCAATCAACATTGGACAAATTCATCCTTTTAAGAACTTCATACATAATAGCAGGAAACCACATATGTAGCCTCCTATTACACATGTATAAAAATTTAACAATTTGCAAGCTAAGCTAAATCGTTCGCTCATGTTGAGTTTTATATGTTGAGTTATAACAACTGCCTGGTATAGTGACGATATCCATTTTAAAAAACACCGTTAATATTTACCAATTTGTGTCGATTGTAGTGGAATACGGTTTTTTAAGAAACGTTTATGTGCGTGTGTTATATTCAATCAGTAATCTAAATCGATCAATTAATTGATTTTCTTTGTATGTGTGTGTGTCCGTGAGGGAGTACATTATTCATTGGCATAATCGACTAATTCTTATAATCTACTAATTAGCAATATGGTTTTTTAAAAATCGATTAATTCATTTTCTTGTCAGATTTGTTTCATATAAAATAACAGATATATTCAATGTTTTCCTCATATGCAATGTGGCAATGTAATGTACTAATTATAAATCATCAATTATTTTCAATTAATTATAATAAAATTTTAGTCAAAATGACCGTTTATACTTTAAATATAATTTGTTTTCAATTTAATTATCCTAACACGCAATAGGTTTCTAAAAATGTAAATATATATAAAATAATATATGATGCATCATGATCTTTCAAGTGTTAGAACATTTGAAAAGTAATGAATAATGTAAATTACAAATTATTTTAATGGAAAATAATTATTAAAAAAAGGAATAATAAAGTTGGATGATTTTTTCAAAATGAAATAATTGTTTATTGACTTATTAGTCGGTTCAAAGCAGTCAGTTGTGTTAAGTCGATTAACGATTTAGTCAGATTTATACTACGAAAACAAACTTTTAGGTTTAGTTAGTTTTAGATAGTTACTACTCGTTATTCGATTATTGAATGCGTAATATATAGTGTTAGTAGATTACTAACAACTGATTTTAACTGGTTCATAAGTTATGAATTTACAACGTGTTTTTCTGTTTTCACCGACTACTAATATAATATATATATATATAATTTAAGTAATTACAACTTTGCATTAACGGGGTAATATTCATTATAACGTATATTTTTAAAAATTAGAATGTATTTGTAAAATACGGATGTTCGACGTTTTAAAATTTTCGCGGTTATTTCACATACACACATACGTCAATATAATTAAATTATTGATTTGACATATTATAATATATTACTGCGAATAAGTATTATCACGATCAGTAACTGCATAATTCATTATATAAATAACATAATGGAATACAGTTTTAAATAAGTACTCGAATATATGACATTTATGTGTTTTTCGGTTTTCACCGACTATTAATACAATTTGCAGGTGTTATATTTTAAGTAATTACAACTTTTTACTAATGATGTAAAATTCGTTACTTTTAAAGGTGTATTTTTAAAAATTATAATATATTCGTAAGTATAAATTAACAAAAAGTTAAAATACCGATGTTTGGCCATTATTTCCGTCGTTATAAATGCCAATATAATTAAATTATTGATTTGGCATATTATATAATATATTACTGCGAATAAGTATTTTAATTCCAAACTAATGATATAACATAATAGAATATAGTTTAAAATTTTTGCCCATCTTACATTTACTTGTCTACAAACCTAACCAGTCTCTATAGGTCCATTTGTACTACTCTCCTTTCTAATTTTGAATTAAACTTATGTCGCTGGTTTATAAAGTTCATTCAAAATCGTCTTTCAACTTTTCTGTATTCTCTATAAATTTCTTCGTTTACCGCCAGCGTACGTTATTTGAACTACGTTAATTTTAGCTTTACTTTCCGGACTGATCTCCACGTTAATTATTCAATTCTATAGTAGGCGACCCAATAGTTCGATATTTTATTTTCGATAATTTCTTTCGAATTTCGAGAACTTCAGTGAAATATTATGCGAACTGGTCCGTTTTTTTCCACACTTTCGTCTTTTGTATTCGCATTATGACGCTTGTTTTTCTGATTTTCGTACGCGTCGTAACTTCTCTAGAAATGTAGAGCTATGTGAGGGAGTGAATAATTGGATATTATCCAGATAGAGATCACACGGAGGTGTAATATATATATAGGATAAGATTAGATTAAGCTGTCAGAACGTAACAAAACCGCGGCAGAAGATAAAAAAAAAGAAACATGACCGGAATTATGGATTGGCTATTCAGAATGGAGGGGACAGGAGGGAAGAATAAAAAGCTTTTATTTCATTATTATTATTTTTATACGGGCGCCGGCTGCACTAACGGGTCATATGCGCCCACAGGCTTACTGTGGTCCTAGATCTGATTTAAGAGGCTCAGTGAATCCAGGAACAGGAACACATTATGAATATGGTCAGTAGATTCAGATAAAAGTTGAGGTAAAGAAGGAGGAATGCTGTGCTGGATTCTTAATGTTGTGAGAGCATGACAGGATGTTAGTATGTGGTGTATGAGCAGTTGAGACATTTGTCAAAAGGGACAGAGTGGCGGGTCTGCGCCATGAAGAAGATAGGAATGGGTAAGGTTTGAGTGGGATATACGGAGTCTTGTAAGGATAACATTTTTCTTTCTTGTTTTTTGAAAGGAAATGGCAGTTGGGATAGTGGATTAGGTTTGATTAAAAGGACGTGGTTTTGGTCATTAGACTTCCATGCACGACACCAAGATTTAGTTACGAGAGATTTCAGGAAAGCTTTAACGTCACTATTGAGAGAGAGGCGAGCGGAAATGTGTGGAAGCAAAGACGCCTCTCTGGCAGCTCGGTCAATAGCCTCATTTCCAGGAATACCGATGTGGCTGGGAATCCAAATGAACACTATGGAAACTTGAGATCTAGAAAGGAAGTCATGGACAAGCAGAATAATCAACCTAATTTGCACAAAATTATTGGCCAAGTACCACTTCTAACCCGGGAAAATAGTTATTTTATTAACTTATTAATAAATTAAATTGTTAATATTTAATACTATTCTGATAATAAAGAAATACAGAAAAAAACTACTAAAACGAGACAAAAAAAAACACAATAAAAATATTTAAGTTAATAAATCGGATAATTAAAATTTACAATCGTGCACGGAGATGCGCCATATCATAGTTACCGATAAGTGAATATTAATTTATTGCGACCGGATAGAACAATTATCAAATAAATTTTAGGAATTTTTGTTAATAAATTGATCGATAAACGGTAGCTGTGTTTGCTCGTGTGGATATGAAATTTTTATATTGCGGGTAGCATTTAATATAATCCGAAGCTTTTTATACGTACTACTATACTATTACAGCAGACCATATAGGGGACAAGCGTAAGTTAATCTTGGACCAATAGCAATTTTTTATTTAATCCGGTGAGGCCTGATTTTCCGTTAAATATTGAAAAAAGTGGATCGCTTTATGGGCATTCGTTATATGTCAATATTCTGTCAAGAAATGAATAATGAACTTCTTTCGATCATGGGATTTGTTTGGAATTAATATTTATTTCAAACAAAGTTGCTAGTGGACGTCTTCTAGTAAAAATAATCGCTTCGGATTTATAGGCATTGAAAATTGAATTGAATTTAGTTCTTCTGTAATATTTAGAAATTGTATTTACCGCTTTTTGCAATCGAAAACAGTATAATGCTAGGTCATGGGCGTATAATGTAGATTCGATAAAAGGTATGTTTATAAGATCCTTTAATATTATTAGAAATAAATATGGTCCAATTAAGACTTTCTCTAAGTTACACATCGAAAAGATGGCCGGATAACGAGTAATGTCCAAGTCGTAATCTACCGATGAGTATAATTTCTTGGCGAAATTAATCTTCTTTGGACGCATTAATAGGGAGAAACGGTCGATGTTAATAGTAATTGGCGAGAGATGAAATAATTTCAGTGTACATATCCGATGATCGTAACCAGCTGTACAGAGTGAATGACATACTTGTGAGAAACTAAAGAGGGTACTTGACGCGTCTTTAGCAAAAATAAATCAACGAGAATTTTATTTTTAAATCAACGATATTTCAGCTTTCGTAATTGAATTCTTCATTCCAATAACCTTGTGGGCGTGTACTATCGCTGTTGAAAGTACTAGAAGTAAATTTTAATATTCGTTAATATTCGCTATATCGTGTGCCGGGAATAACTTTGCTTGAATCGTGAATGAACGTAACGAGAAGCGCCAAATAAATACGATCGAAACGCCGGATAAAAAGTCGTAAATTATAACGAGCGGATTGAAGATGCGCTAATTACTAAAGTGGGCGTAGCACAGGTGCTTGTGAAATTCGCGGACGTCAATGAGGCGTGACTAAATGTCCTCAAATTTATTTTTCTTCAGCCGAGGATGCAATTATCGGTATATATGCAGCGGTGAAAAATAAATTTATCTCCAGTCAAGGTGGTTTAAATATTCTATACACGACGCGAGGTGGTATAATAAAACGTTTTCATACGCGTGAAATTAAAATTACACTAATTTTATTTCACGCGTTTGTACTATAAACATACATATCCCTTTCAGTCTCACTAAAATTCGTTCGAAAAATTTCAAATTTAGTATACATATCATATTATCTTCGCAAACAATTTGCATTTACTACACATTCGTATCTGTTACTATTAGTGAGATATCAAAACACACGACGACTTTATGGATTAAAAATTTGTACTGTACTAAAATTATTTTTCATTATAATAAACACACGATTCAGATAATATATATATAATTTACAGCAATATTAGTCATTGGAATAGCCCAGTGACTGGAGCACGCACTTCTATTAGGAGGGTGTACCGAATTCGAATACGATCGAACACACAAAAATTATCATCAGAAAATAAAAATATAAATAATCATAATGTTATAATCGCGTGGAATAGCAAACCACCACCACGCATAACGTCGTCAAAGCGATTACAATCAGTTCTCCCGTGTGTGCATAGTGTCTATCTACGCTAACGCCATAATTGTTTTGTACGCTACCTTACACTGTACAACAAAATATGTGTAGGTACTCCGATACGAAGACGGCGCACTTAATGATGATGACGACATTATTATGATAGTTACTAACCGTTTAAAAAATTAGTTAAAAATAATATACAATATGCACTATGAAAAAAGAATACACGTTAATGATTTAAATAGCAAAGAACTATATTTAGATGTTTATATACGGTCTTCTAGAGCAATAATCCCAGCTAGACAAAGCACTGAGAGCAACTGTCGACGCACGTATTCGAGAAATGATATTCATCGAGACTTGCGCATGCCGCTTGTAAACGAGGACATTAGAAAATTCGCTACTTTATTTTATTTGGCAAATGCTCGAACACCAAGATCGTTTGTGTTTAACCATCAAGTTATGTACGTTTAGTAAAGAGAAACTAGGTCAAGAAGAATACTCAAAGCAGAGATTCCGTTCCTTAGTAAAACTGGAATCAGAATGCAAGGTACAGACAGCTTAAATATATAACAGTTTCCTAAAGAACTAAGAATTTATTTACTATACTATAAATGTCGCCGGAGGAGAATATTGATAAAATTTATTCTAATACATAACTTCGGTATTATGAAGGATTATCGCGCATTTTCAAGGTTCGTTGATAAGCAATTATGTAATTAATTTATGCGAAAAAATAAAAATAAAAAATTGAAACATATTTTTCTTGATTTAGGTATGTAGGAAAGTGTGTTTACTTTAGTATGTGTACAATTGTATGTTTAGAAACATAGAGTGCTTATATCTATAAGTAACACTATGTACATTATAACGAATGTAGCCGAAACTGGTATACAGTAACGTGCACAAATTGTCCATCCTAAGCCGCTTATTATTGATTGTTCCAGTTTCATTGAAATAAGTTATGTTTGTTCATAGCATCTTGCACAAACACAAGTGAAAGTTATTGTATTTGTTTATTATATATTATGTTGTATGTTATTGCTTTTGATCGAAATTACATATATTTTAATAAAGTAGTTACGTGTACGTATAGGATGATCCAGAGAAGGCTGACGCTTTTGTTTTTTGAATACCTCAAAAACTACTAGACCAAAATTGAAATTTTATTTAAAAATAGGAAAACGAGAGTACAGTCATTTTTGGAACAGAATATTGTTCAGGTGATATATTCACTCAGTCTTTTTACAAAATTTTCCAACACTTTTTCGAGCATAGATCGCTGAATTTTTGAAATTTCTTCATAAATCCGTGTTTTCACGTCTTCCTATGTTTCGCAAACATGACCATGATAATTAAACACTAAACGTGGAGCACGCGGTTTGCGTTATAGCAGTGTTACAAATTACTCCATTCAAACAAACAAAACCGTCCGTCTTCTCTGGGTCGCCCTATATATATATATATATATATATGTATATATATATATAGTATATATATATATATATATATATATATATGTATATATATATATAGTATATATATATATATTCGTATGTTCATTACATCCGGTAAACGGATATATAAATAGGAGATTAATATTAGCGCGTAGTGAGACAAAAAGATTATCTCCAATTTGGAAAGATACGGCATCTTAAACTGTTGGACAGTCTGATGTTTTCAATTGCTAGTTATATGTGCGAGACTTGGTCCCTCACTGTAGACTGCGCTAATAGAATAGACGGGTTCGAAAGTTGGGCTTACAGGAGGTTACTAAGAATACCGTGGATGGACCGGAAAACTAACGAATATATCTTCCAGAAACTAAACATATATATGCGGTTGTCATGTAGAATAAAGAAGAGATTCTTGTAATTTTTCGGACACATAGATACGGACTCTCTGCAAAATCTGATAATTAGCGGGAAAGTATGCGGAAAGAGGAAAAGTTGAAGACAACGGATGCGCTGTGTTGACCAGATAAAATCACTAACTGGATTAAATCCACATGAAGCATTGTTGGCCGCTGAAAGGCCAGAATTTTTATATGTGTACACTGTGATGTATCTAAAGATGGTTCTCAAGGACTGGTAGGATCGGCCTTCGTGATTCCGAGCAAAAACCTGACCAGAAAGTTTAAATTACCATCGGCGTGCTCGGTTTTCATTGCTGAAGCTTTTGCGATCATTAAGGTTTTACACGTTTTCTTCGCGTTTCTAATTTTGGTTGCAATATTCTTATTTTATCGGATGCTCTTAGTTTCCTTAATGTTAACCGAGGGGTCTTATTTTATATTTGTAATTTTACAAGAAATATACAATTTCAGTTTAAGAAATATTACATACAACTTTTGCTGGATATCTAGTTACGTTGAAATTCATGGTAATACTGTTTGTGATGAAGCCGAAAAATCAGCAACTTACGTCCGTGCATTCCATATTCAGATCTCCGTGTGGTAGTGAAAGACCAGTTGGAATCAGATTTGACCGTTTTCCATCTCAGAAAGTCAGCAGTTATTATAAAAGCGTTAAACAAGAAACGTGGTATTTTAAAAAAAAGTTTACCGGTCCAATTTCTCGTCACACGATCGCAACATTAACTCGGATATCCGTTTAAATCATTGTCGCTTAGTTCATTTTCACAGAATCGGAACAATCTCACCCGGACGATAGCGATATGATTCTCGATTCGAATCATTTGTGTTTTACTGCAGAACAATCGCGTTTATTTTCTAGGCTTATATTTTTAGGCCATTGGCCTCCTTATATCTTAAGTTCATTACTTTCCTCGGATGATCCTTATGTATATATTATTCTTTATTTAAATTTATACTAATATAAGAATATTGGTATGTTTAATTCTGTATCAGTAATTTTTGCATAGCTGTGACGATTTAGTATAATTCTGCAGCAGATATTTTAAATCAGTTGCTGTTTTCGAAATGGTATAATATTATATAATAATTTCTTATTAACTACAGATGAATACGATATACGGTGTCGATTAAAAATAAACACTGTCAAAACTGAAGCCGTACTCTTCAGAAAGCGATGTCAATCACCTTCAGCAGAAATTAACATTTACGGCAAAAGTATTTACTGGTTTGTTCATTTAGGTGTTATCCAGGATTTTCTTTTATCCTTTAATAATAATAATGTTAAATAATTCATCGTGGGGATCTGACCGAAAAACATTAATACAGTTATACAAATCCTACATTCTAAGCAGATTGGACTACGCTAGTATAATGTATGGTAGCGAAGTCTATTCTACACTAAAAAAACTGAGCCTTTCACACTACCTCAAACACAGCTTTACACGTGGAAGCAAATATATTAGCACTCCGATACAGAAGACAAATATTAGCACTAAAATATTACACACAATCAATTTGCACACCATCCAATCCAACATCCCAGTCCTTACAAACGAATAAATCTCATCACACTTTCTTAAACAAGCCAAATGCTTCCAAACCCCTATCAGAACGCGTTAACAATACATTAGCAAAACTTCAATATCGATTACCGCAAATTAAAACAAACCAAGCTCCAAAAATACCACCTTGGACAAAGCTTACAATAGCAATAAACACAGAACTGGAAAAATATAAGAAAAATTTAACACCTACAAATATACTCAAATCACAATTTTACAACATTTTGGAAAAACAGTACGGCGATTATACACAAATATACACTGACGCATCAAAGTCCACAAACCAAACCTCATCGGCCTATCTCACATCCAACCAATCCCAAGTATACTATCTTCCAGAATCAGCCTCAGTTTTTACTGCAGAACTTCTTGCAATTTATAAAACTTTAAAATACATATCTAAACAAGCACAACCGAATAAATATGTAATCTGCACAGATTCTTACAGCGCTTTTAAACATATTCAAAAATATATTAAAAATACAAACTCAGATAATTTCAACCTAAAACACATTACTAACAACCTCATCTCAAATAACAATGAACTTGTTCTTTTATGGACACCAGCCCATTCGGGAATAGCTGGGAATGAAAACATTGATAGAATAGTCAAAACAACTCCTACGAATATAAAAACAATAAAATCAACTCACATTACTGATTTACATACAGTCCTTATACAAAAAATTAAAATGTCATTTCAAAAATTCTGGGAGACCCAATGTACACATACACACCTATATCAGATTAAGCCGAAATTAGGAAACTGGAAAACAACAGACCAGAAAGAAAGAAAAACAGAAAAAACGCTAGCTCGACTACGTACAGGACACACGTTACTCACCTCACAACACCTACTCAATAGGACCCCTCCACCCATCTGCCATGAATGCAATTCACAATTAAATATAAACCACATACTATTAGAATGTACAAAATACAGAAACCAACGTATAAAATACAACCTAAATCATGACACAATAAAAACAATACTCGAAGATAACTCGGACAAAATTAAAAATCTTTTACAGTACCTTACACACACTAACCTAATAAACAGCTTATAATCAACTCTAAGACGCAAATGATCCCGGCAATCGAACGTCTATAAATAAAAATAAATAAAAAAAATAAACATAATTGATATACTTTCAACAATCTTTAATCGGCTGTTCCAACTTGTTCTTGTCGGAAGACGATACATCTACGTGTTTTATATTTCTCGTGGCTGCTTTTATTATTTCTGCAATTTTTCTAGTTTTTCTTCCTTCTTCTTCTTTTTTGATTTGTGGCCGTACCGTATTCTGCTACTTAGGCCAGAGGCACGGAAGGAAAGAAGTTAAGCACTAGATTAGAGGAAGGATGTTTGTGATTTTGAGGAAGAGGAAAAGTTTAGTCTAGAAGTGCGTTGTAATCTGTTGGGAAGGTTGTGAGGAAGGCCAGCAAGCTGACGTTGAAAATGCTGGACAGGAAACTAGGCTGTGAGTGATGGTAAGAGCAGTATTGCATGCAGGACAGGTCGGCCGATCTTCCCTGGTGAACAGGGTGCGTAAGACGTGTGTGTCCGAACCGAACGCAAAAGAGGACCACATCTTTCCGTCTGGACGTTGACATTACCGGGTTTGCGATGCTACGATCATAATAAGGAAGGATGGAAAATCGTTCCATTTCTATCGACTTCATCATATCTTTAAGCACGATCGTTTGAGTCTTTTCCCCCGTCGCATTTTTTTCCCAGTATTTTTCCTCGAACGGTAAATACTCCTTTTTCTCTTATTTATCTTTTCTCTATACGAAATCTAGCGATTACAATTTCCCTAATACAAAATCCCAGTTGCGCGTATTAAACGCTTTACCATTAAAACTTGATCGTTTAGATAACGAATTTAAATAATTACATACAAATTATCGTCCTCCTGTTTCGAGTTTAAACTTTAAGAAGTGCTTGTAATATAGGAATAATTTTGTTAAGTTTTATCAATGTGATATATTAATTTACATTTAAATATTTTTACGACGTTTGCGATATTTTATTTTCAATTACGTTATCGCGAACCTTAATTAGTCGCTAGAACAAATCCCAGGGGTCGACTATTCGCGCGTCGGTCTGAAAAGAAACGATAAACAACGATACACATTCGTTCTTACAGGTTAGCCTATTCCTCCTCATTTTATCCGGTAGTCACGCGGGACAAATAACTAGTCTCCCTCGTCGAAGGTATAATGGAAACCTATTCTACATGTTTATCATCTTTTAGAGGAATTTATTTCGTCGCACGTCTCTATACAGAAGGATAGGATGTCGGCGCATTTTCATTTGTTCCATCGTTAAAGTTGTCAACAAAATTAAGTTACAGCTTTCGAACAAAAAGTTCCTCCTATACGCCAAACTTTGATGATCGAAGTTGTAAAAGTTACCTATTTCGAACTTTCACGCACGCACGGTTAACCGAAAAAATTGCCCCTAAGGCGTAGTTTATTTATCACCGAGTAGGCTCCCCTCTATACATTAAAAAGAAAAAAAAGTCTTCGTACATTTATGATACTCCGTACGCGTACGATATCGGCGTGTATTTAACGGGCTCCTATATAATATATCGCGCCGGTTATTGTATGTGTGTGTGTGTGTCGCCTATATAATGGAATTGCAGTAGGGCCAACGTTATTCAAGTAGGTTAAAAAGGGAATTGAATTCAATTTAGCGCGGTAGCTTTCATTTCTTTCCATTCGTATATATATACGGTAAAAACCATTGTTCCACAAGTTACATTATACCTCCATTACACCGGCATTTTCTTTCCCTTTCAAATTTTCACCCTGCGTGCCAATTTTGCAACATGTTCGTTTCGCTTTCCTTTTTTCGCTCGTCTTCTTAAAACTATTCGCCATCTATCCGTCTCTTTCGCCGTAGCTTAAACCGGGTGGTTGGGAAATCGTAAAAAGCTACGCACGGAACGCAATAATTTTACCCGCATGACCACATTCGAATGTAATACTGTCTCCTTCAGGATCTCGCCTTACTTTACCAAGATTTTATATCTCCTCTTTATACATATATGTATATATGATAATAATAATAATAATAATCGTCGTGATAGTAATAATACACGTGTGTGTTTGTGTGTATCTTTCACATGTGCTCGTTTGTCTGTATATGAGCGTAAGTGTTTGTACACTCTGCCGGCATCATTATCTGAAACCCTTATAATCGGAGATATAGTCTTATTTATATATATATGGAAGAAGTACTAGAGTAAAATTCCATTTCCAACGCAGAATTATTATTATCAACTACTTCACTTTGCCTTATAATTCTCACGCTTATTACCTTAATCACTGTCATTATCATCATCACCGTCGTTATTATTATTCGGCTAAAGTATAAATCGACATTATTTTCCGCTTAAGAAAATCTCTTGCATCAATATTAACGATATTTAGTTTAAAAGCAACATCCACCAGAAGTCATTTAATATCAATGCCGGTTTCTGTTTATCTTTGAAAATTTCCGTTTAAAATTTTCGGTAATTTTTTTAACATTTAAAATAAGAAGAAAAATTAAAAGACAATCCGAGTTTTGTTATAGCGTCGAAAAATTCATTTACTTCTTTCGTAGTGAATCGAATTATCGAATCGATTCTTCGAGTTCTCGATTCTTTTTGCTCGATTAATCAATCGGCGGTAAATGAGATTAAAGGGAATTTTTGCATTAAGAGTTTTGTTTTAAGATTTTATTTACTTCGGATAAAATTTATTAAACTCGAAATAAACGAGCATACTGAAAGAAATACTTAACGTAGCGTCATATATATATATATATATATATATATATATATATATATATATATATATATATATATATATATATATTAGTGTCCGACCGAAACTGAAACCGAATCTTCGGCCTCGGTGTTAGTTTCGGCCGAAACCGAAACCGAAACTTATTTAGACATATTAAACTTTCCATTATATATTAAAATCTGGTGTATTTTATACACAAATACAGACAATTAACTCATGTAAAATCAATAAAAAGTAATAGTTGCAATATTTAACAAAGATAGTTATTATTTATGTTATATTCACAATTTGACATTAAATAATAAATTGCAATTAGATTTAATATTCGTAATTAAAAAGTCTTATATTGTACGCTAAGAAAAGTAATTTTTTTACGTTTTCGCCAAGTAGGTTACTCCGACGATCTGCGTATATTTGTCCAGCGGCACTAAACAACTGCTCGCTGGGAACACTAGTAGGTGGAGCAGAAAGATACTTTAAAACGGATTTTCTCAGGGTAGGATATAGACTACTGTTCCAATAACAATATATGTCAGCATTGCGTTGCAATAATGGCTCCGACAGATAAGACTGAATTATTTTTTCCAAAACAGTGTTTGATCTTCAGATATGGTTGCCTGCATCTGTTTTGGGAATATTATCGTGTATATCCCAAAGACTCTCTATTTCTTGCTGTAGGTTGGAGGCTGGCAATACCAATTCTGTAGAAACTGAGGGAACATTTTCTCCACCACCAGAAAGTATAGGATCCTCTACGTCGTCGTCATCCTCTGTCAAAAAAGATATTATTTCTCTCATTGCAACTTCCACTTCATTGGAATTGAGATATTTCGATTTAAATCTTGGGTCCAGCATTGTCGCAGCCATCAATGAAGGGTGCTTTTTTATAAAAGAAAATTTGGTATTCAATGACTCGTACAATGAGTTTTTCATATCTGTCAGCATCTCATCTTCCTTTTCGGATCGAACTTGTAGCTTGCGCTTTAATAATGATATCAAAGGTATTACTATTGATATGCATGCGCCATCAAATGATAAATCAAGTGTGGCCTCATAGAAAAATTTCAAACAAGCTGTGAAGTTCGTTAAAACATTCCATTCATTACATAAAAGAATATCAATTTTACCATAAGTATATTGGTAATTAAACACAAGTTAAACCGGAAGTTAGCCGAACGACGCGCGACAATTAATGAGTCATAATTACACTAAGTTTCGGCGCGGCCGAAGTTTCGGCTAATATTTGGCCGAAACCGAAACCGAAACCGAACCTTCGATCGGTCTTTAATACATATATATCCTATAATAAACATTTCCGGCATTGTTGAAAGTTAAAATTAAGGGATATTCTGGCTATTCTACAGCATTCGTTACAGTCACTTTTCCGCAAAACACGTTATGCGTATCCACCACGGGGAGGTTTCTGCTTTACCCCTCCAAAATTAATACGAGAAGAGACTTTCCCGAAACTTTAGGAAAATTTTACATAAGAATCGCTTAATACATGTAGATTACAAATCAAGGAGGGAACTGAAATCTGGACAGCCACCCTGGGAAACGGCAGTAGGCATGGACAACACGTCAAGAAACTGGAAGAAAAGATGGAAAGATGAACGGACAAAAAGTAAAGTCATTAATGCAAAATAACATTAATAGAGAGGAGAGAAAAAATAAGAAGCGTAAAAATTGAAACAAGATAGCTTCATTTATTTAGGTTGTATAATTACATATTTTGAATATGCCTGTATGTATAAATTAAACTTATATGTAATATGCTCGTAGTATAAGAAATTATTGTAAAATTTGAAAAATTGCAATAAACGAAAACACCCTTTATAGGTCGGTCTACCCGTTCGCAGCAATTACATAAACACATTACACACAATAAGAACACAAGCCTTGGTAATACACACAAGAGGTCACATAACATATTCACATTTTAACAACACCACAGTAACATAAACATAAAAACACAATCATAGCACACAAATGAGTAGAGTAGCTGAGAAGTAATGAGAATATTCATTTTTTAATAACATAACATATTTCACGCACACCATGGTAGTACACACACATGAAGAAGAGGGAAAATAATTAGTAAATATAACAAAGGGTTGTCTGCCGACGGGTAAAACCGGCGGAAACCCATAATGGGAAAGGGATTGTTTTAAAAAAAAAAATATATATATATATACTTAAATCTGCTAACTGCTCTAACAAATGATTAAATAATGATTTCATCTTTAAGAATAGCAACTTGGAACGCAAATGGCGCCCTACAAAATAATATAAAATTGGAAACATTTTTTAAACTCGAGCACATAAATATATTATTACTCGCTGAAACTCACTTTGAGGATAAATTTTATTTTCACATATTAGTCTACAATATATATTCGACAAATAGACCAGATGGCAACATGGTGGTAGTGTAGTCATTATTAAAGATAAATTACGAATTAACCAAATTAACTAGCAAAGAAATGCAGACAACTAGCATAATTGTATTCTAATTAAATGGCAAAATTGCGATTTCTACTATTTATTATATTGTACCTCGAATCAAAAATTTTCAGAACAAAAGTTAATCAAATACTTTGATTTAGAGATTCATAACTGACGGTGACTGGAATGCGAAGAGTGTGAGATGAGGATCAAGGTTTACAAATGCAAAGGGTAGCTTACCGCACAAAATAATTCGGGGTAAATTTTTAGGATGTGCTACTACAGGTGAGCCAACACATTGTGGCCAACCGATAGAAACGAAAAATCAGATGCATTCAATTTTTTCATTACTAAAGACATCTCTATACTTAATATCGAGCCTAAAACGTCTTTTGTTCTGGTATCAGATCATAGCTCTATAATTCTTACGATATGTACAGGTGCAATAAGGAAGGAAAGCCCTCCCAACCTGCATAATAAATACACCAACTAGAATGAATTAGCTGTAGATATCGAGCTAAAATTAAGACTACTATTAAAAAATGAAAGAGATCTTGGCGATAGAGTATTTGACTAAAACTATTCAACGCATAGCGTGGACATTTTCATCGCGCAAATTAAAAATATCCAAAAAGTAAATAACTTACCGCGTCACGTTCTGGCTCTAGTTAAAGAAAAAATAAACATTCGCAAAAAATGGCACATAACTAGAAATCCAGTTTGAAATAAAAAATCGAAAGAAGTTAATTCATTAATTAGTGAAATTAAAATCAGTCTGTACGGCGCTATTTACAAGAATTGTCTCCCTTGAAAACTTCCGACTATATCCTGTGGAAAGCAATTAGAACTCGTAATAGATCAATACTTCTCCACCGATTAGATGTCCCGATGATACATGCGCTAGGGATGGTCGAGAGAAAGCTGAAATGTTTGCCAAACATTTTTCTGACGTTTTTAAACGAAAATCTAAAACTGATAATTCTGAAGATATAATGACATTTTAGAATTACGATACTTAGTTGATTCGCGGTATACAAACGTTTTACAAAATTTAGTTCAATCATATTTTAAATTTCGTTATGCGTTGGTTTAATAAACTAGTTTTAAATACTGTTAAGGAGAAGTACGTAATTTATAGTTTTCAACCTCGGTATATAAATAATGTTATTTCTGCGTATATCGATGGTGATGTCTCACAGAAAGTGTATGAAATTAAGTACTTGGGTGTTATAATTAATTGACGGTAAGCTTAGCATGCGTAAACACGTTCTGTGGCTAGTAAACTAAGAAAATTAAAGTACTTGTTTTATTATTTACTACAATATTTTTTTTCACGTAGTCATCTTTGCCGCTTGTATCTTACTTTGTACCAACCGGTTGTTTCTTACGGAATAAGGTTGTGCTGCGAGTTCTCATATTTTTATCTACTTTGTTAAATTCGCTAAATAAACTGATATTCGGCTATAATAGTCTATTGCGTAATAACAACTTTTTCGCTATGTCAGAACTAGGTCAACTTTTAGACTTTTTGTATTTAAGTATCGAAATAAATTTTCGATTTCCGTGAAGCAGAGTGTGACTAGAAGTTCCAATAATGAATCGGCGGAAGTACCAAAATTGAATAAATACAACTTTTAGACTTTTTGTATTTCAGTATCGAAATAAATTTTCGATTTCCGTGAAGCAGAGTGTGACTAGAAGTTCCAATAATGAATCGGCGGAAGTACCAAAATTGAATAAATACCATAGTCGAATTCAGTCTTCATTTCATAATTTTCGATTTCCGTGAAGCAGAGTGTGACTAGAAGTTCCAATAATGAATCGGCGGAAGTACCAAAATTGAATAAATACCATAATCGAATTCAGTCTTCATATATGGGACCGCGTTTATTTAATTCATTACTCGAGGTATTCAAAATTCATCTTAAAAATTAAAAACAGCGACGTAAACCTTTATTGGTGCATATCGTAGTTGGTCAGACAAGGTACGGACGGTAATAGGAGGAAACAGGAAATCATGGCGACATCACGTACAGCAGATGTATTTTTCATAATCACGAAAGCTCCACGAGGGATTCACGATTCGCAGAGTTTATGAAATTGTACTTTATTAAAAATGAACTGGATTTGGATTTATTATTATTATTATGAATATTATTATTATCATTATGATGCATATTATTATTATTATTATTTATTATTATTAATATTATTTATTATTATTTTTATTTATTATAATAATTATTATTATTTATTTATTCATTATTATTATTATTGTCGTTTATCATTTTTATTTTTATCATCATTAATATTATTATTATTAGTATGACTATTATTGTTATTATTATTAGCTGTAAGTATCGGTAAGACTTTCGGATGATTGAAATTTTAGCTCACAAACCCTTTAAATAACCCGCCGCCAAACTCTAGCTACAACCGTTACCATTTTAAGGGTGCACAAGAAGGTATGCGGCATCAATGGCCTGCGAGATACTAATTGAAATTCTCGTCCTAATTAGATTCCTAAACGAGAAAATATACGAAAACCCCTCGTTAATTAATTATCTTTCAGACAATACGATATTAATTAATGTCGACCGGTAAGATGGGAAAACCGCGTGCCAATCGAACAGAAATAAAACGCTTGGAATCGATTAAATGAAAAAAGCCGGGAATTATCGTTTGTTATTTTTCCGTACCTAATTTCCATCCGGTGCGGAGAATAATTAACACAAGTACAAACGAAAAAATAAACGAATATAAATAAATAAATTTATATAATGCTATATATATATATATATATATATATATAAATAATAATAATAATTATTATTATTATAAATATTTTGTTATTCAAATTAATTGTACGTTCGCTGATGATATTGTAGTTTTAGCGAGGGATAAGAATAGTAACAAATCTGCAGATAAATTACAAAAACATCTGAACGATGTAGAAAATTGGATAACCGATTGATGGATAAAGTAAACGTAAATATATCTAACAACATCAATTTTACTCTAAGACGTTCAGAACTGACCTTCCGGTGATGTTCGCCGACAAGGTCATACCTGAAGAGGATGTAGTTAAATACCCATGACTATCACATTTTAACTTAACTTCAATATGGAAACATCATATAAAAATCTCAAACGTAAATAAAATGGACCTTAAATATAAAAAAATATACCGGATTATGAGAAGCGCTTTCAAGCTAACATTAGATAACGAATTGTTACTATATAATGCAGTAATAATAAAACCAATTTGGATGTACGACGCTGTAATGTAATATGGGGCATAATATTATGCGAAGATTACAAAATGAATATCTGCGAGCAGTTACCAACGTTCTCTGGCACGCAACAAATAAATCACTCTTATCGCGAAGTAGAAAACGGGGATAAAATCATTAAACTCGAATCCGCACATGTACAGCTGTGAACGTCGAGATGCCTTCTTGATAACAGCCAAACAAGAAGATTATTGAGAAAGCGTGCCGTCATAGATGACGTTGTTCGATTAGTACACAGGATGGACCGGTCCACTTTGAAAAATTTATTATGTAAATAATCTCTCGGACCGTAGTAATTAAGAATTTATAATAAAAAAATATAAATATGTCTTATAGTTTGTTTCGTTTACAGGTGAGTCATATATAGTGCACGGCCAATTTAGACATAATCAGTGTATAACTTCCCTTTATCATACGTTATCATATAAAAAAATAATATAACGCGTATTCGTCGCGGTCTGTGCGCTAGGTTCACTCCCAGGAATCGAATGCATACAAACAGGCATTTTAACTCGTTTATACGAAGTTATATATTATAATTTAGGTGTACTAGATGCAAAAATGTGAGAACTATCTATATCTGATATATATACACATATATATATTACACTGTGTACATACATATAGTTGCATGTGATTTCACAGAAAGTTTACATAAATACGTATACATACAAGCATACACGCGCGCAGAAATATATTCAGCTTTATTTGATGTTGAAAAGTTTTATCGCTGTTTCGCGGAGTAAAAAACTTTATCAACTCTGGAATTTCTTGCGTAGTACATCAAAAGGAAATAAGTGAAATTGTTGAGCAATGCATTCGTCTTTTAAGTTAAATCTATTTTCATCGCATACTCTTACGCGGTCTGAGATTTGATATACAAAGAGTACACGTTTCTACTGCGCAACATTCACACTTGTCACATTCTTACCTAAATGAAAGCGAAATAGATAGGTACAACATTTTCCGTACCCCGTTCGTAATGAGGTAGTGTAGAATTCGAGAGTAATTATGATTCTGTACAATACATCGGAGATTGAGTTGTGTGTGTCGCTCAATGTTCGTTCCATCTTTTTAAACAAATTTCTGAATATTTTATAACTTTTACAGCAAAGATATATAGAGTTGTAACTCCACTACGAGAATTTAGATTATATTTTGAGACTACGGAATTACTTTCGTCTATTAATAGTTCATTAAGGTATGGAAGAAGTGTCCAATAACGGCAAATACTGAATATCAGATGATCGAGAGGAAGTACATTAAGAAATTTTCTGAAGTTTTTTCATCGATGTTTTTTTTATTATTATTATTATTTTTAGACGATTTAATAGGACGGTACAACAATATGTTAAAGTGTTTTCAATCGGTGTGTGTGTGTGTATATACATAGACATATTTATCCGTCTTCTTTTGTTAAAACTATCTCTTAAATTTTAGATTCGCCTTCTTGTACGCGTGAATTTTTAAAAATATTTACCTCTGCCTACAGTTATTCTGCCGAAATTGATTTTTTCTATTTTTGGTATTGTCAAACGTTCCGCGTTAGCGTATGCGCCGCTTTAATTTTTCATAAATAAATCTGAAATCAATGTACGATTATTTTCGCTGTATTTATTCGCGTTCCTGTATTTTTAATTTAATTTCAGTTGTACCGATGCCTAGCTGTACGTACATCAGTTATACCGATTGGATGGATATTAATTACCAACAATTAGGATTATATAATCCGATCGAATTTACCTTGAATTTTGTTTCGAAAATAAGGTTAGTTATTTATTTTATTTTTTTATTATTCGGCTTTTTAGATTTTAATTATTACCGAAATTTAAGGAGCGATAAATACACTAGAGACTACAGCGTGGAAGTATGAAACCTAAACAGGTACGGGATATTTTGCTTTACATAAAATTTTTACATATAATGTTACATAGCTATCAAACTGACAAATTGCATTGTATAAGTAAAAACCAAAGATAGTACAGATACCTCGGTGCGTGGCTAAACAAAGCCGGGGATTCAAATGAAGAAATTAAATGCGGACAGGCGAGAGTAGCATTTATGAAAACGAAAAAAAAAACGCATGGAATATCTCTGTAAGACTCGGAGTTTTAAAATGCTACTACGTATGGTCAGCGTTGCTGAAGGCTAAAATAATCAAAACTATAGAAGCCTTCGAAATGCGGTGTTATCGTCGTCGCATATCGTGGGGAGAATAACGAAGTATCGGACATATTGAAAAAAGATAAAGAATTGCCGAATCAAGCGAAGGAAAACAGCGTAGACACATATTAAGAGGTCCGAAATATGTACTGCCGCATAATCATGGGAAAAGTAGCAGGAAAAAGAAGACGGAAGAACGATTGCTTGGCTGGATAATATCCGAAAATGGTCGTCGATGAAGGTATATTGTTTCATAAGGCCAGAGAACGAAAATTATATCAAGAAATGTCGCCATAGTTGCTACCAACAACTGAGTATATAAATTCTCCTTTTTGCCCTCATCCTTCCGATGACAACAAAATAGCAGATGCGGATCATGTATTTTTTGAATGTTCTTACTACAGCTCTCAACAATCTTTATTATATAATCAAATTATATCTCTCAAAGTACCATTGCCAATAAATATGTCTTACTTACTTACTATTAATCGCATTCATGTATATTTAGCTATTTATAATTATATTACATCAACTAATATTAATGTTTAACATATCCATTTTAATAATTTTATATCAATCTGGGTGAAAAATCCTGTGCCCATTAAAAAAAAAAAAAAAAAAAAAAAAAAACTGAGTAAATTGGACAAAAGAAGAAGCCGATAACATTACTTGAAATATATATATATATATTTAATCAAATACCAACTTTTGACGCGACCTGCTTATTGAAAAGTTGCACCTTTCTTTTTGTAATATGACGAAATTTCGTATGTCAGTTCTCAAGTTGCGATGCCAAGGTCCCACCTATATCGAAGCTTATTATTATCGTTTTTTAACAGAAGCTTCTGCGATTAACTTTTATTATTATTATTATTATTATTATTATTATTATTATTACTATTTTTATTATGTGGCTTCTATCAGGGTGATTAACTTCTTGTTTAATAGTTATCATTGATTCATCTCCGTCGATAATTACCGAAAATTTTATTCGGTTTTTATATTTTACTATTTCTCCCCCTTAAATTATTATGTTTCTATGTTAACTAACTAAACTAGCTTATCAAGTCCTAGCTAAAAATGAACGAATTTCTTTTCAATTACGAAATACTAAAAAAATTATCCATTACGAATTGACATTCCGGTTTTATCCGTTAAAAATTAATATCTATTATTGTAAATTTTATACACGTTCATTTCGTAAATTTAGAAGTTTTTTTATAATTTTTTGCGCATTTACCGCGGACCATATTTAAGTTTTAGGTTTGTAACTTTCTCCGTTGTTTGTTAGTCTGAACTTTGTGATAGGAATTTTTATTTTTAAACACTTTTTCAACTCATTTTCGAAACTTTTTTTTTCACTATTAACTGAGGAAGTTTTCGCTTTGAGTTTAACCCGCATCATCATTTTTCCTCCGTCCGGAATATTCAGAAAACTAAACGTCACCACCCGCTTTCGTAATTTCTTCCTTTGTCAACCACAAAAATTTTCTGTTATATCGCTTTAATATTAAACTGCGATCTTTTTTTGTTCTTATCCGTATTCGGAGATATTGTACTTTGTCTAACGTTTTTATTAATTCGGTTCATCAACACGCTCTGTATAGGTAAGTCAGCCACGAATTAAACCGCGGTCAAATATTCGTTGGAACCGTTACTAACCAAGCAGATAATTTGATTGATAAACATGGCCGATATATATATACGTTAGCGATGGGAAATATGTAAAATTCTTTTGACTACCTACGAACTTATAAATTTTCTTCATCAACTGCACTGGATAGCGAACTGTTGCTTAGCGGTTAAATTGACCCGAAGATTGAATCGTCACCGTGTGAACAGACTCTGATGAAATGACACGTAGTCGCAACTTTTAAAATCTACTTCAAATTCTAAAATGCCCAGTAAATGCTTAGACGTACGCGACAAATGACACGCGTAAGGCTTAAAAGCCACACCTTATAAGCGATAATTTATCGGTTCCATCGATGAACAAATTTCGATAAACCGTATTTTGCGTCACGCTGACAGAATTTTAATAATGTACTACAAAAATATCGCACTAACCTACTTGCGTTAATTTAGTCGCAAAGTTTTAAATTACTCCGACGATAATATTGATTTTTACCAACTTAGGTAAGTTGAACTTTTAACAGATAGTTTATATATAACCAATATAAACTTTTTAACAGATAGTTTATATATAACCAATATAAACTATCTGAATAAGTCTACCATCTTTTTCAGTGTGTAAACTATGTTCGTGTTTTTTTTTTCACGGAACGTTTCCAAAATTACATGAAAAAAATACGAACACGGTTTAAAAAATCATAAACGCACGGATATCAATCGTGAAAGATTAAACTCAATCAAGATTATAGAAATATAGCTAGATTAGAGATTGAACACAGGCTCGCAGTTGCTCGATATGATTAATTATTAAAATTATTATTATTATTTAATTTTTCGTGTACGTTTATAACATATTATTTTTTATATGTGTTTGTATATATACACACGTATATTAAAGAATGCGCATATTTTAGTCTAATAATTTAATTACGCAATTATTTAATTGTTTATGTATTTTTAGTAACGGTGGTTTCTTTCTTATGGCGTTTTAAAATTTAAACTTCTAATTTGTTAATATATATTAAAAAATTAGTTACTCTGTACGCTTTTACCATTTAATTTAATTCCGTTTCCATTAATGTAATTATTTTCGAGTAATTTATTAACTTCATCGCAAATTTGGCACACTTTAAATCAATGTATAAATTTCGCAGTGCATAGTACAGGCAGCGGTCCTACTGCTAAATATAATTTTTTTAATTGCTTTCTTTTAAAATACTAATCTATATTAAATTTTTAAGATAAATACGTTCAAAAATTTTAATTTCACTCGCTTTGTTTATTATCTACTGTATAACTTTGGTCTAGATGTTATTTCTTAATTTGTAGGATTTTAATGTTCAATGCATCGTATTATCCGCTATAATCAATAATTTAACGTAATTTAATTTAATTTTTTTTTTCTTAAAAACTTAACTGGTGTAATACATAAAAAATTCAATATTTTTAAAGTAATTGCACTGGCAGACGAGGGTAAAACCGGCTCCATAAGAACAGTTATATAATTTTCGAGCTTTCGACTACTTATCGAGGTGGTCGAATACAAATATACAGAACCCAAATCCGATATTATCGAATATTTAATTTTTCGATCCGACTACTCGTAACGTAAACTTCGAAAAATTTATTTATTTTCTATAAATTGTATATATATATATATTTATATATTTATATTTAATTTTTTTTCACGTCTACTTGATAATAGCCGAAAAGCTTTTTGTGTATAAAAATTTAGCTATTCGCAAATGCACTCATTAGTTTAATGTTAAACTTGAAGGGATCACCATTACATGTGCTTCGACAATACGATATCTTGGTCTGATATTAGATATCTTGGAGCGCCCATGTAGATCATTTAAAAAAGTCTTTTAAAAAAAAAATGTAACTTACTCAAAAAGTTAGCACATACATCTTATGGTGCAGATCGAACTGCTCTACTTCGGATATCAAAGTATGATTATAGCTCTGCAATCCGTTCAACAACAACACAAGTAATCCAACTCTAAATATTATACAAAATACAGCTCTTCGACTAGCCGTTGGAGCTCTCCGTTCAACACCTGTTAACGGAATGGCCTCTCAGGATTATTCAATCTGTTACTTCACGAAAATATCAATCTTTAACATTCTATACAGAGGGATCAAAATTTGATTAGTTCTTTGGCTGCTCCGCTGTCAAATATAACGAAGTCTTACTGCCGGAATCATTTACAATTTTATCTACTACCGAACTATATGCAATATACACTTGGCCATCGACTTGAGTCTAGCTTGCCAATAATAATAATCTGCACGCTATTCATAATGTATCTAACAACAATAGACATCCTATAACGGAAACAATTGTAGAATTCGTTATACTGAACGATTCATTACATTAGCACATACTGGAATTGTTGAAAATAAACTAGCTGATAGGGCAGCAAAGAAGGCAGCAACTGCGTTACCTGTGCCGAATTTACCGGTTCCATTCGCAGACCTCAAGAGGTTTCAGTTATGGCAGGAAGAATGGCAATCCGTATCAACATCAAACAAGCTACGATCTGTCAAACCAAAAATAACACAATGGAACACACATTTACAACATCGAACAGATAATGTAGTTGTCAGCAGACTCCGACATGCTTATCTTCTTAACAAAGCTCCATTGTGTACGGCCTGCAACATTCTACTGTCTGTCCAACATATACTGACAGAGTGTCCTCGATACAGTCTACAGACTACGTTCTTTCATCTTCATTGCAGGTATTCCTCGATGACAACCGTTTCTACACTATCCAGACTCATCCTCTTCCTACATGATACCGGATTTTATCATTTAATTTAATACTTATTTTCCTGTGTGCCTCTCTAGCAATTAGTTTGCTGTATATGGTACATTAATTTAAATAATAATAATAATTTAGCTAGTTTAACTACTGGTTTTTTGCTGTTTTTTTTTTATCGTTTGTTTATTAATTTATCACATTCTGCAATTTTCAAATCTGTTCAAATCCAACGAAATTAGAAACGATCGACTATTTCGCGACTCGACCTTTTTGATATCGTAAATTAAAATCGTATGCCCTTTAGGGGTTTACCAAAATCCATTTTGTAGTAACGAAACGCAATAGGAAAAGGTATATTACCCGGTAAGGACAGTAATAGTGATGTTATAAAAAGGTAATTGGAAGTTTTACGTATAAAACGTTTAATATTATTATAGTTATCTATAAGATAGTTTTAACCGCGTTCGTTTGTCTTCTATTATTATTTTTATTATTATGTATATACACGTAGTTTTCCTTTCTAATATCGATATATATATAACAACTTTATTTCTTCGAAAACTTTAAACTCTTTCAAATAGTAGACGGTGTATTGAAAAGAGAGAGAGAGCGAAAAGATAGTGTGTTTAGTCCCTTAACACATCTTCATTCGCGGCACAAACATTTACCCCTCGGCTGCACCTCACACAATGCTGAAACGTGTTAAATGGATTCGAAAATTCGATATAGCCTGGTTACGGCGATTGTTTTACAATCGCTTTAGCTCTCCCGTTTTTGACGTTATTTTGTAAACACCGTTATGTACGGCTGCTGGCGATTCGTTATCCCTACTTTACATCCTTTGGGATTCTTCGAACGAACAGCTACTCAGGTATCTTCCACTTTTTTTTTTCAGTGGCCCCCTCTTATTTCTAAGCTATCCTTTTTCACACAACTTAAAAAAAAGACGAAATTAACTTTTTAACAAAACTTTTTTTTTTTTTTTTTTAACTTTTATTCTATATCGCAAACTGCTGACCCGAGTGGCGACCGCCAGTTTAAATGAAATTTTAACCATCGTACGATGATAGAGTAGTAGTCGACCGAATTTATTATCGTGTTCGGTTGGGTGTAATCAGGATTGTGGTCAAATAAACGTCATGTACGAAATATCGACTATATATCGCCGGGGGATTTTTTACCTTTGTTGCTCAATTCCCCTGATTGAAAGCGTCGAATTTAGGTTTTTTCGCTTTAATTGTTTCATTTTCTTCTCTGAAATATGAGAGATGTATATCGCCGACTTTCTCATTCCTTTTTAATAGTCCTTCATACTCGTTTAAATATCTCTTATTCCTTATTACGTGCTCGATTCGGTCGCCTATACTTTTATTCGGTAATTTCCATTAGGCCTCTTTATTAGCGCTCTCACGAGAACTTAAATATTTAACTTGTCGCATTTTACTTCACAACCGAATTTCAAAATACTCTTCAGTAACTTTTATTTTGCTTCGGTTCCCTGCAGCACGCAGAATTAAAAATGTCGTGAATCTTTTCTTTAGTTCTACGCTTTTTTCCCCGGATGTTAGTGATGGATTTGCTATTTTTTTTTTTTTAAATAAAGACCGCTTTCTATTTTAGTATCATCATAGTACTTTGATTAAACTTCCTTAGATATCATTTCCAATAATTACGTGTCCTGTTCAATTGTGTATGTTTTCATTTGGTAAATCGCATTTAGCGGCGTTCTTTACTAATGTCACATACTTTTTTTTTTCTTCTTTTTCTTTTAAACATCAACGGTGATCACGTAAGTAGGAAATTAATATTAGTCTAGTGACTCCAGTAAGACACTAGACTATGAGGAAGAGAAAAGAGTAACTTGATGGGAATTAAATATTTGTAGGAATAGCATAGGAATGGTCAAATACAATAATTAAAATGAAAAAAAAAAACGTGTTGTCTTTTGAATAAGACCAGATTTATTAAGTGATTGGAATTGCATCTCGACACCACTTCCTGCGCAGACGCCTTGGAGGATTGTCTGGGAGACTGTCTGAATGCATTCTGCGAACATTAGGATTGCTACTGACTTCAAATAACCTCTTATACTGCATGACATGAATATCGTTGACATATGGAATCTTGAGATCTTTATGCAGTGTCAAATTAGAAATATAGTATGGAGCAGACGCAATAGTACGGAGTATCTTGGACTGTTGTTGCTGTATTCTTGTAAGATTACTCTTGCAAGTACTGCCGTACAACTCTATTCCATACCGCCAAATAGGAGCGATTGCTGCAAGATAGATAGTCCGTTTGGTCATTAGATTTAGAACCGATTTCTGTCCCAATAACGGACGTAGTGATTTCACACGAGTAATAATGGTTCTTCTAGTATGTGCCACATGTGGTCGCCATGTGAGCCTTTTGTCCATGTACAAGCCAAGATAACGTACTGAATTACTTTTAGGAATTTGTATGTTGTTAATTCTTACAGCCGGGCACTTGATTTTTTTTATTTGTGCTGGCATTTACTGGGATTAAACAACATACGCCAACTTTGTGCCCACTGAACCAACCTATTCAGATGGTTTTGTACCGCGATGTTTGCATACATTGCTTCTGAATTGGATGCAAGAATAGCAATATCATCGACGAATATTGCTAAGATGGTTTGATTGCTAGTCGGCATGTCTGCTGTGTAGACCGAATACAAAAGAGGCCCGAGTAGACTGCGGTACAGATGATAAAATATTATGTTCTTCCGAAAAATCTCAATTAATTCTGACAACGAATTTCTACCAGATAAATATGAATAAAGTAATGCATATAAATCGAAGGTGAGAAACTGTCCCAGTTTATAAAGTAATCCAGGATGCCAAACCCTATCAAACGTCTGTGCAACATCCAGGAATACTGCAAAACATACTTCCTTTTTCTCCAGCGTTGAGGAAATCGCATCACCCAATCGATGGCACTGCTGCACCGCCGTAGAATGTTCAGTGCGAAATCCGAATTGATGGTTTGGTATTATTCCACGACTGCTTATAATCGGCTGGATACGACTTAAAATTAATTTCTCTAATACCTTTGATAATGAGCAGAGTAAACTAATAGGCCTATAGGATGGCACATCTGTTCGCGGCTTGCCCGGTTTATGTATCATTACTATAACTGATTTTTTCCACGCTTTAGGAAAACATCCAATTCTTAATATTCTATTGAATATGTAACATAATAGAGTAGCTGACTTTGTTGAAAGCCGTGAAATAATTTCACCAGTGATGTTATCTACTCCAGGGCTTTTTCGTAATGGTACTTTACGTAGGCATTCGAATACCTCTTTTGGAGTAAACATTTTTGTTTTTCCTGGTGAACAGGGTTCATTTAAGCTATTTTCTATATATTCGGAGTATTCACGACACATATCAGGATGCGGAATAAAAACTGAACTGAGGTATTCTGCAAAAGCGTTTGATTTTTCTTTGTCGGTTCTGGCCCAACCATTATTTAATTTGATGTGAAACTGTTCTTTTTCGCGTTTTAATAGTTTCTTAGTATTATACCACAAGACTGAAGCATCAGTGTTCATTGTTTTCAAATACCTTTGTGTAGTTTCATTTTTATATTGATTTATTTTGATTTTCAGTGTATTTTGTAATATTGTGTAGTGCTTTTTTAAAAATGGATAACGATTATGCTGCCATTTTTTCCTAGCGGCTCGCATTTTCTTTATCAGCTGTCTTATTTCGATTGGAATAAATTTGTGTGACATACTTTCATCCGACTGTTTAACTTAATTACAGACGCAAGTTTGCTGCATTACACAGAATATCAATGTAGATGTGTCCGCTTTTTACTATCCTCGGAATCCTTCGATTATTCTTGTTTAAATATATGTTATTTCTTATCACGTGTCCTATTCGGTGCATATTATTTCACTAATCAGCTAAACGGTCGTTTTTTAACGCTTTTGCATTTTTATTTTTATCCGATAGTTTAATTTTTCGTATTTTTCTTCAGCCAGCACGAATTTCAAACGTATCGCTTTTATCTTATATTACTAGATTTTCTGCATCACACATAACTAAAAATAATGGGTGTTGATTCCTCTTACGCTACTTCGCATTTCCTAACAATTGCTAGATGGCCTCTCGGTCAGTTGTAATTATCTTATTTAAAAAAAATAATAATAATAATTTTTGGATGTTAGCAGATTCCTTTTTAATGAAGACCGCACTTTACCAATATCTTATTGATCGTAGTATCTCTGTATGATTCGAATATTTTCTAGTCTTCCGTTGTCTATTTTATCAATATTTTACGATGCTGTATCATTACCAGGATTTTCTTCTTGTTTGCCGCCGTGTTATATGTCGTGTTCGGTAACGTATTATCAATTTTTTTTTTTTTTATTATTATTTAGAATATGAAAGAAAATGTGTGCAGAAGGTAAAAATATAATATTATATTTTTCGTGTATTTTAGATAATTTTTGATTGTTTTTAAAATGTTACACGAATATTTGTGAAATTATACAAAGAGTAAACATCCTTATTATGATAATGGACGATTTAAACGTTTAGGTATTCGTCGTTTTGTATGGCTAAAATTCGATTTAAAGCGCTTCCTATTAAATGTTTTCTCTGAATCTATCGTTACAATGTAAACTGATTTATTTCCGATTTTTCTTCAATCATCACCGTACGCGCTTCTAGAAATAGCTTCTCTCGTTTTCCGCCCTAAAACTATACTCTATCGTTCATTTAATTTACATCCTAGTTTGTGTTTTATTCCGTCTAATAATATTATTACCTACCGCCGGCGAGTATAGTAACGTGTATATCTTAAAAAGTCGATATCGTATAATGTTGATTTATCGCTCGAGCTCTAAACGGGAAAGCCGGTCACTCGCTGCGCGGATGATGTAAATCGTTTGCCTGGTATTATGTCCGCAACAGCAGACTCAGAAATACCCCACATCTGCAGAATCTATACCATGAACAGTTCGGATTCTATTCAAAAGTCTCAACTCCTTTCGTCTAAGTTCCATTCGTACAGATTGCTCCGTAGAGTTGTCAACGAATTTGTGAAGGAATTACATACCGATTTCGATTCCACGGTTTATTATTCTTTTCAATCGAGTGGTACAAATCGTGCCAAGGTTGTCCTTGGGGATGTCGTACACTTTAATCTAACTCTAGGTGCTTCTCTTATAAATTTCGTAATTAATAGATTTTCGTTTTTTTCGAATTTTACTGAGGTCGTTTTGAACGAATCGGTTCTTCGAATGCGAAGCGGTTAGATGTACGAACCGGAAGCCGTCGGTGTGATGCGTAACGTTGCCGAAATAATACGCATTATTTCCTTAAGCTGTTTTCGCACGTAACAACTGTTCATCCAAACCGGCGAACATAAAATGTTAAAAACGGAAATGTGTGAAGTCGTTGATCTCCCACGATGTACTAATCTCACGACATTTACGCATTAGCTTGCGTTTTGTACGCGAGCAAACAATTTTTGGAATGTTGTCGGTGATATAGAATAAATACAAAGTTATCGAAACAATGTGATATGCGAATGTCAAAATTAAACTGGTCGAAGTTTAAGCGATAGTAAATTCAACTTTATCGCTCACATAGGTATCGATGAACACTAAATAATGTAAACTATAGCACTTCGTAGAATACTTTTAATATTTACGGTTTACAATATGAAGAGAAAGAAAAACCATAAGCTATAAAGTGTTAATCTGACAAGCCGAGGAATTATTCAGATAGTATCGGAAAAACTTCCAGCTGAAATTCCGATGAGGATACGAACGTAGTAATTGCACTTCAACAAACTGCAACTCGTGCGAAAGTTCGAACGGTACAACGCGTATTATACCATTTACATAAAAGTGTATGGAGGATGACACAAGATGGTCAGCGAACTCTAGAATTACAAGCGCCTATTTATATATTGAGAAATTTTGTCTACGTATAAATCATGAAGAAACGTTAACTTTCTGAAATATCGGACGGAGAATAGGCTGTCATAGCCGACCGGGATGCGACGAGAAGAAGCAACGAAGCAGTGGAAGATAAGGTTATTAAGTGTGAAGGAATGTAGACTTTATATAAATAAGATGTTCGGAATCCTGCGAGAAATCGATATACGCAGAAGTATAAAACAATCCGAACAATCTATAAATAATCAAACAACCGAATTCGTTGTAGGAAAAAATCAGAGAGAAAATAAGAATAAGCAAAGGGGTGCGACAAGGATTATCTGACCAACGTTATTTAATATATACATAAACCCAATAAAAAGTAGTCTGAGAAATAAACAAATTGGGGTACAAATTCAAGATGAATACATTAAGATTCGCTCATTGTCATTATTGCTAAGTCTGAAAATGAACTTCAAGAAGGACTGGAAGAAACCAAACTACACTTGGAAGAATACTTATTAAATCATAAAGAAGTTGGGGAAGAAGAAATCAAACGTAGAATAAGCCTTAACCAAATATGCATTATTCACCAGTAAACATGTGAGCTTAGAACTCAGAAAACGACTTATAAAAGTCTATATATATATATAGAGTACATTGCTATGTGGGTGTGAATTCTGGATAGTAAATGAAGCTGATAAGAAAAAAGGTTGATAGCAGCAGAGATGTGGCTGTTGAGAGAAAAAAGATGAAATGGAGATAGAAGAAGAGTAACGAAGATGTCCTGAACACAATCGGCGAAAAACAGGAACTAGACGTAGATCAAAGATGATAGACGTATAGACACGAAGATAAATTGAAATTTTGTATAATAGAAGGAAAAACCGGGGAGAAAGAGGAAAGTGAAGACAAAAGGAATAATTATATAAACCAGATAGTTAAAGATATGGGTTGTCAAACATACTCGAATCTAAAAACGATAACTGAAAATAGAAATGGAAGTATATATATATATATATATATATATATCCTTCACATTTATCCGAAGTTTACTGGAGGTGTTACCATTTTTGCATGACAGATCTGTGAGTCCTTAGCCGAGGGATGTTACTTTCGCAACAAAAAAAAAAAAGAATCAAGTAAATCTGAAGTTTTTTGTGATCAGTTGGCCAGTATGTTTCCTTGATTTTACGTCTGCATCAATTGTATCGATAAGAGATCGACTTTTGTGATTAGTCTCGATCCCCAGCGTGGGTATTTTGAATTATAATCATCTTCAGTTATAAGTCGGTTGCGTAGTGAAAAAAAAAACTAGTCCATTGTCTTCATTTATACTAAATTCAGGTGGGCAATGCCTAAAGAACAAGATTATTATTATTACCATAAGTTCTTGCCGTCTGAGTGTATTCTTCAGTCGCAAAGTTTCTTTATCGAGGCTTTAATTACTGTCGCTGCTCCTCCTCGATTTACGGCTCGAGCGTATAGTCGTATAGATACTGTATATCTTTAACTTTGATATATGACAGCGGCATATGTCTCGAATCCAGAGTCTATGTTTTCACAGAGCAGAAGATATTCAATTTCTCATTTTTGCGCTGGATTAGCCCATTAGCATATCTTTAAAAAAAAAAACTAAAAGAAAATTGAAGAATAAAAATAAAATCCCACTCGGCTCTATCTACAAAATATCGTGTAATTACGATAGTTTAAATTAACATTACGGCGTTTAGCATCATTTTCCTTATACAATCTTTTGTAATCCGTAGAATAGGAATTCAATTTTTGGCAAAGTTACAAAAATATTTTCTACTTTCAACCGGAAACTTTTTGCTCGGGGGGATTCTATTAACAAAAACTCTGTATTTCTGATATCGATTTACTACGCCATCCTATTTTGATCCTTCGAATAACGTAACACCTTATCTACAGCGAAGAAGTACGAATATACTATAGGCAATGACAGGATTGATTACGCGGGAAATGGTCTATTTTCGAAATTTATTTCCCACTGAAAAAAACAAAATCGATTAAATTTTGTTCTTTCCACATTCTCGTCTTGAGAACATACATACACGTATATACATAAACAATGGTGATAAAGGATTCTTCATGCGAAAAGGGCACTATGCTAAATCATACATCGCGGATACACACACACACTATTTTTCTCGATGGCTTCTTTGCGTTCATTTTTATATTAATTTGTTAACACGTTAGTTCTCCGTACCTTTATAAACTCAGTTTTACCGACAAACTTGCCCCAACGAGTAAGTTCGGAATATTTAAAACAAAAAAACACGTCCTTAATAAAACAAATGATAACGTAATGTAAAGTCGAATAACTGAGATCCCAGTAACAGAAATGACGCATTATGACGTAGGAAGGATGTGTTGATAAATTTAACAATTCACGTAAGTCAAAGAGAACGTAAACAACAAGAAAGTCGTTAAAATCGTAAAATTAGTTTTTCTTTATGAAAAATCACAAAACTTCTCAAGCCGTTATCGAGTGAATATAAAAAATATAAATTATAAAAATATATTCTCAAATTTTAAAAATATGAAAATATTACCGTGATACACAATTTACGAAAATTATCAATAAATTTTTCGTGATTTTAACTACTTTTTTGTTGTTTATTATTCTTAAAAATCACTACAGTCCGCGAACTTTTCAAGTTATGAATATTAAAAAGAGAAAGAATATTAACCGAGCCATCAGAAGTTCAAAAATTACCTTCATTACTGCGCTTGTAATTGGACTGAAATATATATATATTGATAACACACACATATTAATTGTGAAGCAATTCTTAGCCCGACCCCTATTAGAAATTTTGTCCCAATTTTCTGTAACGAAATCTGTAACGAAATTTTGTTACGGTAATAATAAGAGTGTTGACCTCATCTAACCAGCTTTTGTCCTTCTAAAATACTTGGTATAATAATAATAATAATCGTAATAGTAATAATGATGATGATAATAATAATAATGCGGTGTCGAATTCTGGCCGAACTCGTTGTTTAGTGTCCGTTGCAACATTGTATATGTGCTTCCTTTCTTCCTTGTTACAAAGAGTGGGGTATACACAACATACATATTCGTGACTGAGTATGTATATATATATATATATATATATATATATGTATGTGTGTGTGTGCGTTCTGAATGTAAGTGTAGGTGCATTTATAAACGTAAGCCAAAAAAAAAATAACAGATTCTATCACCCGGCATTATTTCGTCTTAATCTGTTCGGTTAGTATAAATAATAACGTTGTTGCGAAATGCGTCCGACCGATTGTTATCAAAAGTTAAACGTTTATTTAAATCGTTACTTATTTTTGGGGTTTTTTAAAAGCGTTTCATTTTCGAAAGGATCATGTACAATAAAATAAAAAAATCATTCGTGTTTAAATTTGTTTATTTTTTTACAACAGAATTACATTCATGAACATGTGGGTGGCTAAGAATTGCTTCACAAATTAGTCTTCTACTATACGAAGCAAAAAAGGTAAACCCATGGGGGTCAAGGGGGGCTGGGCCCCCCTTGCGAGGCGCGAAGCGCCGAGTTTATATATATATATATATAATGAAATAAAATACAAAAAAAAAATTAAACCTTCGATGAAGCGAGGAAATAATACATACATGTATATATATGTGCATTATATATTTTCTTTGTTTTTTACCCAAAAAAATGTTGACAATTTTTGCTTTGTAGCATTTTTTTTTATCGCAGTTCATTTTTCCTTTTTCGTTTAGACGAAAAGCCTAATGAACGAAATAATTTCTCCCTTAGGTAATCATTTCAACCGACACGACTAGCAGCGAACCGCGTAACCAATCAGCCGATTGACTAATAAATCAACTCGAATTAAAATTCGGAAATACTGAATAACGTCGAAATAATTACGTCGTTAATATAAAACGATATAAGCAAAAAAAATGTTGAATTATAAATGAAATAATCACGACTTAGTTTAGATTCCTAATCAGGAAATCCTTTAAAACGTAATTCGTAATCGTTCTAAGTAATTAGCAGCAAAATATCCGCTATTAGGCAATAACAGTAATAAGAAATTAAGTACGAACGTAATAGAAATATGATTAGCATATCGCCAATAAAATTTGCAATAATTATATTCGGCGAACAATTAAAGTAGTACACAACGAAAAAAAGTATAGCTAAATTTAACTTGTTACACACGGTGATGGCTGGGGCTATGTTTTGTCAAATACGTACAATTTTCTGAAATATACGATTTTTAAAGTAAAAAAAAAAATTTAAAAAAATAAAAATTTTATATATATATGTAAGGTTCGTAAAGATTTTCGAAGCTATTATCAAACAGACATAAAATATAAAATGTGAAAATATAATATATATACTTATAAAAATAAAATAAAACAAAAAAATAGAATGTAAGAAAATGCTCAATTTAGAGATTTATATCAACGGTTAGGCTTATTAAACACTAAGCTAAAAAGTAACAATGACACTGATGAACTTGTTGCATCTTATTGCGATCGTATTTTCGAATACGCTGAACAAGCTATCCTAAAAACAAAACCGCTTCCTAAAAATAAAATTCCAGCCCCTAGTGGTCTGAAAAGATTTCGAGAAGCCATTCGTAGTCAAAGAAAGGCACTCAAAAAGCTAAAACGAACATTCGCGATTGGTAATCATATATCCTACCAGTATGCCCGTTCAAGAACTAGATACTCCAGCGAGGAAAAAAGAGAAGCTGAAAAGAATTCACATCTACTTTAACAGCCAGAACCACAATTTAACAGTGTCGAATAAAATCTGGGCTCTAAACTAAACCTACATCCCACGGATGTCAAATTCAATTATAGTAGGCAGTAAGTTGTACACAAACGCAAAAGAGATAGCAGAACAATTTGCGTCGAATTTTGAAAATATTTCACGCGATAATATAATGCAACCGTCTTCAATAAAAGTAAAACGAAATATGGAATGTAGAGAGATCAAATTCGACAATTCAAATAATCATCATACAATTCCCCCTTTAGAAAAAGTAAAATCGTTAGCGCTGTTAATTCAATGTAGGAATCGGCGACCGAGCTGATAATTTTCACATTCTACTCTTATATAAAAGACTCCACAATTCTTATATGATAAACTAGCTCACTTGTTTAACCACATACGGATAACAAAATCCTTTCCAAGGCAATGGAGAGAATCCATAATAACAAAATCCTTTCCAAGACAATGGAGAGAATCCATAATAACAAAATCCTTTCCAAGACAATGGAGAGAATCCATAATAACAAAATCCTTTCCAAGACAATGGAGAGAATCCATAATAATACCTTAGTAAATGTTTAGTACCTGTAGACTTTCCACAAATTGACTGGTGGAACGATAGATTACAATTTTTTAAAACTAAAATTAACTTAATCCGAAAAAAAAAAACTATCTAAATGTAAAAATTCCTTTCGTATATTTATCTATAAGAATGTGCTAAAACAGCTGAATAGGTTATATAAATCTGAGATAATAAAGGCTAAATTCCAGCACTGGAAGGCATTGCCTGGGGCAGACTATATAAAATGTTGTTTAAGCAAAAGTCTGATTTGTTACTACCGGATATTGAGGTAGGCAGTCATTCTTCGAGTACGAAAAAATGGATGCTTTATTAGACCATTTTTCCCCCTCTAAATCTGATTCTCCTTTGGCTGTGCTTCCTGTTGTCGGCTGTAGTTCTCCTGTTGTAGGGTATGATAATATTTCTCGAATTGTAAAAAATTTGCATAATAAGAAAGCACCGGCTGACGATAAGGTCAGTAATCATCATCATCATTATCGTTGGCCCGGTCCGAGCATCGTGAAATTATGAGTTCCAATTCCTTTCAAACTTGTTCGCCATATGTCCCTATTTTCCGCGAGTCTTATAATTTGCTGGAGCGATGAGGCCGCAGTTAATTGTTTTATCCTATCTGTGTACCTGGTTTCTGTCCCTCCGCGTATCCTTTTGCCTGCTACCATCCCTTCAAGAATTAATTTTTCTATTCTGTTCCGACGTACCACGTGTCCGAAATACCTCATTATTCGCAGTATTACTATATCTCGTAAGCGTAGATCCGATCCTATATCGTTCAAAACAGAGTGGTTGGTTCGTTTTTCTGTCCACGAGATTCGTAACATTCGTCGCCAGCAGAACATCTCAAAAGCATCAATGCGCCGAATATCAGCTGCTTTTAGTGTCCAGCATTCCGCAGCATATAGAAAAACAGAGAAGACTAGAGTATTCATTACGCCAATTTTCGTACTCATTGAGATATCGTGACTTTTCCATACCTTTTGTAGTTGTCCCAGTGCCAATTTAGCTGTTGATATTCGATTTTTAATTTCATCGGTAGATACATCATGTTTAGTAATTAGCGATCCCAAATATACAAATTTATCAACTACTTGTATCGTATGCAATTTTTACCGACTGCAGTTATTCTTGTCGATAATCATTATTTTAGTTTTTTCTCGATTTATTATTAATCCAGCTTGTTTATCTCGAGCTTATGTAAAAGGGTGAAAAGTTTTTCTTTCGATGAGGCGATTATATCATCAGCATACCGTAAATTATTAATACTAACATCAATTAATTTATTAAATCTCTCTTGAGTTTTTGTAATGTGCCTGCATATGTAACGTAAAACTACAAACATTATTTAAAATGTCCGACGTTTCGTCCAGTAATATAGCAACGATTTCGCATTTTTTATTTCTTCTTTTATCTTAGTTTGAACAACAGCATGTACCAAAGAAAATAAATCATTCTGAATACGATTTGAAGTACCGCAGAACGTCATAGAAATCTCTATGTGCATTTTTAGGATCATATATTTTGAAAGTATTTGTCAGAAGTCTACATAATTCCCACGATTATCGGAATCAGCCTTTTCAGAGTGGCCACATAAGGCAAGCTCATGAACACCGAGATTGCATACTGCATCAATTAATCTTTTTTAAAATGTTTCTATTTTGTAGTACAATCTCATTATGTTCCATGACTTCAATTTGTACTTATTAATTTGAAATGTATGCACGACTTACCAAAAATTTCTTCAGTTTCGTGGAGGAAAAAGTATGACTCAGAACGTTCATGATTTTTAATCGCATCGATCAAATTATTCAAATTATCATATCCCTGAGTAAGATCAGTCCATACACATTTATTTTTTTCACTGCTAAATAATAAACACGGCCAACGTTTTCCGCTATCTTCACAACCAGTTAACCACAAAATTTTTTCATATTTAGATGTTAAAATGTCTGGTAAAAGTTGTACTTTCTTTTGTTCAGCTTTTAAAGATGGTAATTCTGATTTAATTTATAATTTCTAACTGTTGCTTAAAATTAAATCGTAAAAACGGGTTTTCAATGAATTCCCGAACACGCATTTTGTTTACAAAAAAAATCGACCATACAGCCTGCAGAAATCATGGATTAAACCACGTTAAACTCCAGCCGAAAGCGATATTACGGGCGCTTACCATTGCTGTGGTCAACTGTTCATCATCTACTTTACATTATTATAATTGATTATTACAATTTATAATTTTTGTGATTAAGTTCTTGATTATTAGTCTGTAAGTACTATGTAAGAATTTGATTTCTGTTATTGTAGTTCATTTTTACAAGTTTGATATATTTTATAATCGAGTTTGTATTTGTATAATTGTAAACTAACATTTTATAATTAAGTTTCTGATTATTAGTAATTAGTTCTTAACATAATGTAAGAATTTGATTTTTGTTTTTGTAATTCATTTTTATAAGTTTGATTTATTTATCTTCTAATTGAGTTTTATTTAAGTTCTGGTATAAGTTTTTGCCATTTTCTTTCGTTGTTTTTACACTAATTTCCTTCCTTTTTTTTTTTAATCCTTATTTATAATGTTTATTTACTTGAGTTTAAGTTATAAGCATAAACTTTATGAATTTATATTAGATGGAACAAGGGTCTATCTCATCCCTTCTTCCATCGCAATAATTTAATTTAAGTATTTAAGTGTGGAGTTCAATGCCTTGATACTGCGAGCTCCATCATTATATTAATAATCCCATTTGGCTTGTAGAGGGAGGTGGTTTTTAGTGGGTAAAAATCTCACACACTGATTTTGGTTCCCTAATAAAAACTAAAATATTTTTTTATCATCAGTGTCTTTTGAGGATTTTCCCCCTCCCGCTTTAAAAAAAAAAATGTAAAATAATTGAAAATATTGGCAATAAAAGACGAATTAGGGAAATAAAAAATAGAAAACTGTTATTACCAAAACAACGTGGCTTTCGACTAAAACGTTCAACAGTAGACCATCTTATTTACCTACAAAACAATCATTCAGAGCAACATCGCAAAACATGAACACACCTTAGCAGTATTTTTCGACATTACAAAGGACTTTGATCATCTGGAAGAAAAAAACACTTCTAACTCTACATAAATGGAGCCTCCGAGGGTATATAGTGACTTTATACAAAACTTCTTAACTGGACGTACCTTCCGAATACGTATTAGTGAAGCTGTATCCGCATCGAAAGAATTTCAGAATGGAGTTCCACAAGGTTCCGTCCTGAGTCCAACATTGTTCATTATCGCTATAAATGACGTAATAACATAAACTCCTGATATCTTCTACAATGTTCGCAGACGACTTTACAATTTGCATGGGATATAAATATCTACAATCGAGTACATGAAAATTACAAAATGCAATCAACAAGGCGCATGAGTGGATAGCTCGTAATGTATTAGAGTTCTCTCTATCCAAGATAAAATGCATTCATTCTTGAAAATTAAAGAATTGTGAAAAAACTTAATTGTTGCACTAAATAACTAATTTCTCAAACCGTCAGATACCTCGTCTTAACATTCGATGATAGACTCTCCTGGAAGAATAAACAAATTAAAACAATCATACTTGAAGAAATTAAACTTAATAAAAAATTGTCACATAGCTCGTTTGGAACTGACAAAGGTGTTTTACTAAAAAATTACCGAACAATGATACGACAGTGCTTAGATTACTCCAATCTATGGAACAGATAAATCATCGATGTTGGGTACCCCAGGTCCCATTCAACATTTAGCTATTAGCCTCGCAATAGGTGTTTTACGCACTAGTCCAACAATAAGCATATTAATTGAAGCAAATGAATGGTCATTAAAGTTTTAACGAAAATACTTAGTGATAAAACTCAACATACATCTCAACGGCCGAAAAGATACAACAAATACGCAAAATATCACGTCATATTCCACATTCAATAGGATTATTTCAAACTGATATTTTAAATATCACTAATACACAGAATATCAGCTTCTCAGAACAATTAGAACATCGCATAATACCATCATTACCACCAAACATCACTCGAATCCTAAAAACCGACATAATACTAGCACTACATAACAAAAATATGTGCACATATCAAACAGCCTACGACAAACACATTATGATCTCACTTAATCCTTATGAGAAATTTTATACCGATGCATCAAAAACAATCGGTGTGTACCTATATATAAAACATATGAAGATTTCAACAGCGTGATAAGCAAATCATTGATAGCTGCAATATATTTCAGCGATAATTTACGCTTGTAAATAACGTGGACATCAGCGATGACGAATACAATTTGTATATTCTTTTCAATAAAAGCATTGGAAAGCTGTAGAACTTGTTGGCAAAGTGAGTAAGTCGAGGAAAACAAATACAAATCACCCTACGTTGCCTTCCCCGTGATGCGTTGTTTGACTGGACTTATCTCAATTTTCTTATTGACGAGGATCGCTTAGGCAATGTGCACCACCAATTTTCAAATTTATGGAACTTTACGTATATACATGTCTATATATATTTTTATTTATTTATATATATATATATATATATATATATATATATATATATATATATATATATATATATATATATATAAAGAGAGGCGTCAGACAAGGAGACACAATATCTCCGAAGTTATTTATAGCAGCTTTAGAACGTATGTTCAAAAACTTGTCTTACTTGTCTAAAGATATGAATATTGATGAGAAGAAAATCAGTCACTTGCGTTTTGCTGACGACATTGTGTTGATTAGTAATCATTTTGGTACCTTACAGGAAGTGATAATTGACCTTCATAAATGTTCCAAAAAAACAGGATAAACCATAAATATCAATAAAACGAAGGTCATGACAAATACACCTCAAAAGCTACAAATAAAACTAGATGACCAGATACTGGAACCGGTCAGTGAATATATATACCTAGGTCAATTTATTACCACAGAGAAGGAAGAAATGCGTAAGGAATTTAAAAGACGAACACATCTCTCGTGGGTAGCTTTTGGAAAGTTGACCGTCTTCAAAAATAAAGATATGCCTAACAGCTTAAAAAACAAAGTATACGAACAGTGTATCCTTCCGGTGCTTACATATGGAGCAGAAACATGGAGCCTAACGAAGTATTATGTCGTTAAAAAACTTGCAGTGGCACAGAGAGCCCACGAAAGATTAATATTGGGCATCAAGATATCAGACAAGAAAACCAACAGCAGACTAAATTGTCGAATGTAGTCGTACGTGTAGCGCAGTTAAAATGAAATTGGGCAGGTCACGTGAAACGATGACAGGTGGAAGAAGCGAATAACAGAATGGCTTCCAATAGAAGGACGTAGAAGTCGCGGTCGGCAGGATACAAGGTGGCAAGACGATATACAGAAATCAGCCGGTGTGAAATGGATAAATGAGGCCCGTGATTGCTACAGATGGAAAGAAAACGGGAACGATTATATCCAGCAGTGGATTAATATAAGCGTATCGTGATCGTTTTATATATATATACATATATTTTTATTGCGTATAACATCCACAAATGCTTGTACTTCGTGTTTTCGAGAAGAAATTAACCATAATACTGTACACAGATTGCAGATAGTAGAATGCTTACAAATTTATAACAGTCTATATCAGTTCGAATTTGTGGAAATGAGTATCGTATTTATACGAAGTCCGTGTAAAGACTAGGCTGAATACGACGGTTGTTTTAACAGTTTTCTCAATACGAAGTTTGGATTCACGCGGAAGAACACGATTTTATGTTTAAATTAAAAACAGCAAATTTTTACGCGAAACGCATTTTCTCATCAACGATCAAAAGGTATAAATTTCGACTGAAAAAGCCGACCAAAAGAAAAAACGTGAAAAGAATTTCGCCACTAAATAAACAGGGAAAATACTTTCGACGTTAGATTACGAGGGTAGAGCTGTTAGAAAAATGGAACGAGGAAGAAACCGGGGAATGGTACATCTCTCAACTATGAACGAGTTGTTGTTGTTACATGATAAACTAGAGATAGATAGAGAGAGAGTAGATACTAGGCGACCGTTGTAGCCAAATGTCGATGCATAAATTTTAACTGTTATAAAACGTAGGCGTGGTTCATCTACTGATAGGAATCTAGGGATCCTGTTAGGGGATCATTTAATCGACGGTTTTCGAGGCAGTCGTTTCTTGGGAAAATAAATAAACCACTTCCTACTGACCGAAGACCGGGTATAAATGTATTCGTATTTATTTCGTTGTTTTGTAAGGTCATCAGGTAATTTTAGTAGCACCGGAAGGAAGAAAATTTTTTTCAACAAGAAACGCACCTCACTAACATACACGTATATATATATAGATATATATATATAGATATATATATATATATATATATATATATATATATATACTTGCCAATGAGTATAATATACATTTTATTAGTGGCATGGAGGTTATTTTCACGGTTTTGTATTACTAACGTCTGTGCATTAGCCTAGAACTCGTACGATATGTATATATATATATATATATATATATATATATATATATATATATATAACATACATTCTAGATATATAAGGGACCACCGAAATATACTTTGTTACCCTTTTTATTTATTTTTTATTTTTTGCCGATGATAGATGCTGTCGGATGAATACATTTGTACCATTATATATACATTTTTATATTACACACACACACACACACACATATATATATATATATGTATATATATATATATATATATATATATATATATATATATATATATATATATCAGTCTTCTTTTGCATCCTTGGTATTGTTTTCTGTTTTTTTTTTTGTTTTGCTTTTGAGATTAATGCTGGTTGGATTTTTGGCAGGTGGTCAACCGTATTCAGCGGATTCGGGTTGCTGCTATTAATCATAGGTGTGCTGTACTCTATCCTTGGACATTGTTACCAAGATAACAAGAATGTGATAGCTAGCGCTATCTACACCTTGTCAGGTATATTTTCCTTTTTTTTTGTATGCGTGTATGTGTGCGTGTTGATATGTAAATTTCGGACCTATTTACTATTTTACGTTATTTTAATTTTATTTTATTCATTATTATTCTTGTTATTGTTGTTATTATAATTATATGTCATTTCGTGCTGTCTACCTTTCTGATTCTATAGTTTAATTGAAATTTATATATATATATATATATATATATATATATATATATATATATATATATAAAATATATATTGAATTTTCCATTGGTACAGTTATTTTTAGATTACGAAAATACAACAGTAACATGTGGTTAATTTAATTTTGAACTACCACTCATCGTAGGTTTGTGCAGATAAACATCTCACTAAGCGGTTTGTGAGATATTATGCGTGTGTACATAAACACATTAATAATAAACATTACACACAAATAATGACAGAATGTTTTATATTAATATATATATATATATATATATATATATATATATATATATATATATATATATATATATATATATACAAAAAGATATATTCGAGAACAAGCTGTTATAATATTTTACTCGCATAGAATTCGGCCTTAAACTAGGTTAAGCTTATAGAGGAGCCCCGAGGATTACTTGTGATCGTTTTGCTCGCAGATCCTAAACTTGAATCCGAACGAAGGTGAGAATTTTCTATAGGGTAAAATTTTTCAAACCGACTAGACATTCATCCAATCGGTTAATAAATGAGTACCAGCTTACTGCGAAAGTAAAGTAGAAGGCAAGAAAACCGAGCGCATCTTTCAATCTATCTTCTATTATTGTTCAGGTTGACGATGATCGCTTGGGCGACGTTCATTACCAAATATATACATACGATCGTTATGCGGTATAGCCTAATGGGAAAGCTCTGTTGACTATTACTCGAGTTACAGGGTCTTCTTAAATCCATATCAGTAGACTACCGAGGCCTCTCGATTTGTATTTTTCTGTTTTAAAGCGTAATCGTTTATGATTTCCTTTATCGTTTTGATATTGAAATCCGCGTGAAACGTATCATTCTGTTGAAACCAAAGAGCATTAGCCGAAGAAACTTATTCCGAGCCGTTTGTATAACTTTTATACTTGATGATTTAGCACGTCCCCGTAGTTGCATCCTAATAAGACCACATTGGGCGTAGTACGATAGTTTTATACATCGGAAGTTTGTTCTCTAACTTCATTTCAGAATGACGTGAAATGAGCCAATACATTTGACGTGGGTTTTCTCGTATTTGAGCAGCTTTATTGCGTCTTCCATGTTAATTTTCAGTCCATACGTATATCGAAAAATTTTACAGAGTTTCAACTAGCGCTTCCTATTTGTTAATACGGACTACATAACACGGATGCCGATTACAATCGCGTATGTCTAACAACCGAATGTGCTTTTACAGAATCATCATCTGTATGTGAAAATTTAATCTCTGAACGAAAGAAAAATATGGAGTTCTTACAAGTTACTAATTCAGTAGTTGATCTCGAAGGTAGGATAAAGATCCCCACAACGGTAGTAACTGAATTAGCTAATATACATATTAAAAGTAAGAAACTGATACGACCAAAGACTGAAGACTTTCATATTTAAATTTAAAGAGAGAAGAAATTGATAAAGTACACACACAGATAAATGCGTTTAAAGATGCTTGCCCCAATATGTATCCCAGAATACGTAAAAATGCTACAAATTCTAAAAGTCAATAAAGATAAAATCGAACTTACAAAAAAAGTACACAGACGAAGGAATTATATATACATATATATAACAGAAGAAATTCAACCTTACTTAAATAAAGATACAAAGCGGATTCTCACATGATTTTTGAAAAGGCTAAAATCTGAAGTCGAATCGCAAAGTGCATCAAAAAAAGATTCTAAGCAGGATAGTTTGGAAAACTTGTCCGATATGTTGGAAGAATCCTAAAAAGTGTCCTTCAAGCAGCACGATAAATATAATATCGTGGAATATAATTAAATCCAAACTACCATTTTTACAATTGCTCATACAAGATCTAGAACCTTCTGTAGCGTTTCTAGAAGAGACAAAATTAAATTCTAATCCAAATGTACATTTAAATGGTCATAACGTCACTGGAAGCGACTTTATAACGACTGGTAACTCTAAAGGCGGCATTCTAATTGCTCCCCACAATAGTATAAAAAATTCAATCAGTGTATTAAGCCACGGCAGTAAAATTATTCTTAGCTAACCCAATGGTAATATGTACAATATATTTACACAATGAAGATGAAGTATCTCTAAAATAATTAAAATCATTAACGGAGATCAACTTCCACGGCCATACATTTCAACAGGTGACTTCAATAGTCATAACATTATATGGGGTTCTGACATCACGGATCACAGAGAGGACAAATAATAGACAAATTCCTAGATGGTCCTGCAAGGCGACCCAACGAGATTTAATATCTACAACGGTACTTCATCAGCCATAGATCTAGCCATCTGTAGTTCAACCATCAGCCATATGTTACACTGGCGATCATGTAGGAAGTTATATAACAGCGATCACTGTCCACAGATGATAGATTTGATCGCAGAGCATCAACAGTTCAGAGAAAGACAAGAAAACTAAATTACAGATGAAGCAGAAAGTTTCAGGAACTCTATAGATCTTAACCAAGCTTTGAATTTAACCGATCCCGATACAATAAACAAATAAATTATTAAACGGATTGCGCTAAAACACATATACCAAAAACAAACCTTAAATCAATGAAGAAAGAAGTACCTTGGTAGAACTATGAGTGTATGATAACTATTAAAAATAAAAATAAACTACTTAATACATATATACCCAACAAACGATAATCTCTTAAAATTTAAGAAAGCAAAAGCTGTAGCAAGGAGAATTATTATAGAACGCAAAACACGAACTCAAAAACTGATATAACAACAGTATAGAATCAAATAAGAAAAATGATAGCAGCATCACTGCGATAACTAAACCGGACGAAAGATTACAATATAAAAGCAAAAACATTGCAATGATCATGGCTGACATTACTACGACATATCTAGTAAATATAATCATCCAACTATACAGAAGAATAGATACGAGTTAAACTTTGAATCGCTAAATGAAGAGAAATACAACAGAGATATTACCCAGCATGAAATAACTAAAGCAATAAAACAACTGAAAAATTCAGCTGCAGGTCCTGATAACATTCACTCGGTAAAAAACCTCACAGAAGAGAACACCAAATGTATACAACATTCGTTCAACCAAGTTTGGAAATTACACAAAATTCCCGCATTATGGAGAAAGGCAACGATTATACCGTACTTAAAACTAATAAAGATAAATGACAAGCCAATAGTTACCGTCCAATATCGTTAACATGCTCGCTATGTAAAATATTAGAAAGAATTATTGCAAAACAAATAATGTGGATTGTAGAAAATAACAGTTTGCTGGAAAACAATCATAGATAACATACTAAGATTACAGCAAGAAATCCTTGATGGTTTTACTATGCGGAAATATAATGTGTGTTTTTCGACATCGAAAAAGCCTTTCATCACACATCTAAAGAGTCGATATGAGATGAGATTCAGAATTTGTCATGGCATTCCTTTAAAATAGGAATTTCAAAGTTCGAGTAGGGAGCTCGTCAAGTCAAAAATTAGGAGTACCACAAGGTTCAAAGCCCCCTACTATTTATACTAGCTCTAAGCGACTTGCAACATTTAATCATAATAACTCAATATTTGCAGATGATTTAGCAATATACATACGAGAAAATGATATTACTATACAAAATACTATTACGACAATTAAAAATGGAGCCCTATTAAGAACATACATTTTTCCACCAGTAAAACTTGTGTAATAAATTTTACTAAGAAAACTACAGTAGTACGCGAGGTTAAACTGAAACTGAAAGATACATATATGTAACTAACAAATCCAAAACGACTTTCTTGGCAATCGACAACAAATTAAGCTGGAAACCACACATCGAATATACGAAACGAAAATGCGCAAAAGCTATAACATACTAAAAATCTTACGCGATAAAGTCGTAGGGATCTGACAGAAGCATGCTGTTACGATTGTATGGAACACATGTTAGATCAATAATGGACATGGTTTACATACGCTATAACGGCAGAAAGTAAGAAGCTGCATACAATCCAAAATAATTCACTCGGAATAAACAGCGGAGCATTCTGTACCAAGTCCAATTATCAGTTACGATATCATATTAAAACATCGACGAATATTATTAGCGCTAAAGTATTATGAGAAGCTCAGCGGCAACAAAAGTCATATTAACTACTATAAAACGTTTCATCCTAATTTACACAAGATTTATCGCGATGGAAATAAACCATTCAGATTCAGATGTACTGACTACTTCAGATACCTACATTTAAATCGAATTACCGTCAACCCATTCGAACTCGCCAATCCGCCTTGGGATAATAGTATAAAGTATCAACGCATTTTAAAGGCTTATTAAATTCAAAAAATGTTAAAATATAGGGGAGATAAAATTGAACAAGTTACGACAAATTAAAGTTGTACAATTAGAAAACTTCACATCACGTAAACAGACGAGAAAAGATTGTACTAAGCAGAATTCGCATCGACCACACTAAACTAACTCACGAGCACTTATTGCAAAATGAACCTCCACCGCCTTATTCAAATACTTGTTTACTTATGAATACATTAGCATTCTGTTCATATTAGCCATTTCCGTCACACTGTTCCTCACACGATGTATAAACATGTTGATGACGCAACTCGTCATAACTAATTATCTATAAATTTACGAACAGTTTACTACAATCCTAACGATATTTATACGATCAGAGTGAAAATGTATTTGGCTTTATTTTAATAGTTTTATTTTTCCTTTTAATTATCCTTGCGTTCGAAAATAAATGTATATATATATATATGTGTGTGTGTGTGTGTGTATCTATTTATCTATATGAGATGGTTAGATATAGTCGCGATTAATAGAAAACAGATATTAATAAAAATATGTTATATCTTGTATAGATAGCTCATAATCACAATATCTTCGGGAAAGATTTATGATTCAGTGATATATATATATATATATATAAAAGTATATACACGTATATACAAAAAGAATCTTCTGGAAACGGTATTAGGTCTGGTCCGTGTAATTGATGACGAAAGCTTTAATATTATTTGGTCGCTTTGTCTTAAGGAATTGCTACTACTATCCTGGTCTCTTTATTACTTTAATCTTTTTCAAATTCCTAGCTCGTCCTTGCTATCTCACCATCGTCATTATCATCGATTATCATCCGTTCGTTTATAGCGACTACTTCTTTTTTACGATCACGCTACAATTGGATGTAGAGTGAGAAAAAGATAGAACGAACTAAAAATTCCTCGGTCGACGTAGATGAAACGTTTTCATTCGCAATTTAAAATTCTTAAATTTTCCTTTAATCCCGAGTAGTTAGAGAGTCCATCTCGGTCCTGCATCGTCTTTACAATCGTGCGGCGGTCGTAAATCTGCTAGTCTCCCTTCCTGTTCCGCCATCCTAATGTCAGTTACTAGTTTAACATTCCGTTTACGTTCTTCCTTAAAGAAGATAATCGCACTCTACATAGACTTCATACATATATATATATATATGTATCTTTACACACGCAAACGCACTTAATTCTATAGAACAGTTTTCTGTATACGCGTTGAAGTGAAATGCAATGTTCTCGGCTAAAAAATAAAGGAACTATAATAAAAACCCACCCGAAATCTATGAAGTGCTACCACCATCTCCTGCAGAATCTTCTCAATTTCATATATAAAGCTGAAACGACGTTAATTTTAATTTATTCCAACGGCACGCGACGAATGATATTTTACCGGGATTCCCCATTCGTTTTCTGTTTTTCATCTATACACCGTTCGCTTCGGTATTTTTCCATTATCTTTATCCGTTCCCTCGTTCGTAGTGATCTTTAATTTTTTTTTTATTTCTTCAGATTTTTCTTTTTCCGAATTTTTTCTTTGTCGCCATTATTTCAGTTCAGCGGAAATTCCTCTTGTCTGTAGCTTTCTTTTTACTATCTCGTACATAGATATATTACGAACATTATATATATATATATATATAAAAATATATATACATATAAAGTAAAAATAAACAGATGTTTTCCCCTCCAGTCAATTTAACTTATTATTTCTTCTTTCAGATCACATCCATTCTCGATTTATATCTAGATTACAAATAAACGTTGCGCAACGGCTTTCCCCTAAATTCGTCTAAAAGAAAATACGGTTCTTTCCTTTTTATTCGATAGGTAATTTTAAAAGCGCGCTATTAGAATTCCGATGAAAATAATCTCTAAAATAAATATTCGATTTTGACGCGTTAAATTTAAAATTTGAAATTCGTATTTAAAATAAGAGGAATAATTGAGTAAAATAGGAATTATACAACGTAGTGAAAAGTTTAAACATTTCTTAAAAGATATTCGATAAAAGTGATTCGATATAAGTTCATACATCTTCCTCTAAAACGTCTTAATATGTGAATATTGAGAAGTCTAAAATGTGATATTTATTCTACACTATTTTTTTAAAAGTCTACAGCATATAAATAATACAGCCAAAAATTACGAAACTTACATTTCGGTTTGAATATATATATATATACGTTTAATATATTCGAATTGCGTGTGTATACGGGCCCTGTATTACAATACTGTACCTACAGACATAAGGAATAGTTGTAAAAATTAATAAGAGGAGGCGTAAGGCTATTGTTAGATATTTATTAACTAATAAGTAATTCTATAGGGTGACCCAGAGAAGACGGACGGTTTTGTTTTTTGAATAGCGCACTTGATAACACTGCTAGAACGCAAACCGCGTACTCTGCGTTTAGTGTACACACAGGGGGGGAGATTCGTTTTTGTCCAGTTTCAGTTATTACAACGAGACGTGTGTTTTGCTTGGAATGTTATTTTCGACGTAAATCGATCACGATAATCCAAATAGAGTTTCGAAAAGAATTCAAAGATACACGGTGTAAACCTGTACCATCTCGCAATTCAACTTTACACTAGGTTGAAAACTTTCGAGAGACAGCTTCTGTAACGGATTAAAGACGTCCTGGACAAAAGAAAAAAACGGTTCGTACACAAACATCGATCGTGTTGGGGCAGCGATCATTCGGAGTCCCGGACAGGGGGGGGTTCACGTCGTCATGCTGCTTCTTGATACCTGTCGAGAGAATTCGGCGTATATCGCTGAAAGACTTAGAATTTCATCCTTATAAACTGGTAAGGAATTAAAAAGTACCGATCATGCACAACGAAAACGTTTTGCTGAAACAATGCTGAACAAAATCGAACACGAATAGATCGTTTTAAATAATCTTCCGATGAGCGATGCAGCTCATTTTCAGCTATCCCGTAAACAAATAGAACTGCCGCTACTGGTCCGAATCTAATGCGGATTCAATCGATACTGTCAACGGAATGCGCTATATCGACATGATAAACTCATTTTTGCTTCCCTCATTTCGTTGTCGTCTAGGCCGTACATGGTTTTAACGACGTGTTAAGTCATCAGTGTTGTAGTAATTATAGACGGCATTATAAAAATTAAATTAATAAATTATATGCAATTAATCCGAGAAAAAAATTTATGACTGAGAAGTTGCTTGCAAAAAATTATTCATATCCGCAATTATATTTTAAAAAGATACTATTTTACTAGGACATTCATATGTATGAGATTTAAAGTGTATAGGAAAAAAAAATTGATAACGTAGTTCAGGCGATATCATTTATACATTCTGATCAGTTTATTTTCTTTTGTACCCTAATTTCTAATCTCTGTCCTTTTCTATTTCATGCCTAACCGGTATGTTTCATTTGTTTCCTCGGTAATTTTCGACCGAGTACGTTTAAATAGTTCCGCCCGAAAACAGATTTGTCGGAACAAACTAGAACGTTCGCGTTAAGCTATTAAGCTACTACTTTTATAATCTGCCTTCGCACGTTTCCAACTTTGAACTTTACTCCGAAGGAAACTTTCGCTTTTCCGCTAATCCGAATTTTTTTGGTTTTTGTTCTTATTTCTTTATTTTTTAGAAAGTTCTGCAATAGATAGCGTGTATCGTTGAAGGAAGCGATTATTTTGTAGAACTTTCCGCTTTCAAAGTTCTGACTTTTAACGAGTGTACGTTTTTAAATTGGACATTATCTTGGTTTTTCAAAAATATTCCGTCTACGAGTGTGATAAATTTGACATTGGTAAAGATTTGCGGATATCGGATCATACTCCAACTATTAAGAATGTAGGTATAAGATTCTGAAAATACGTAACTAAAAAATTCGTGTAAAGTTTTCGTTTAATTTAATTTTTTTTTTTTTTAAATTATTATTCACTCGTTGCAACTGGCCCGTTTTATATAGCCATCTAGCGAGTTCTATGGAGAAAGTGTCACGTGCTGGGCCAGCAAAAACCCAATAGTGTTCCCCGATCGAATTTTAATTAATTTACGTTACATATTTTAATTGTTTTTACGTTTTGTATTTTAGTTCGCTTGAGTTAATTTGTTTTTTATTTTTGTCTAGATGAATAGATTTTATCTCGTCCTGTTGCGGAAACATTTCTCCATTCGTTGCAACAGGAGGACAAACTATATTCCTTAAAATAAACATGATTCCACCTTAAATAAATTACAAATTGTTCAAAATAAATGTCTGCGTATTGTACTTAATGCCCCTTACTATACTAAGATAACTGACATGCATGCAGCTCTTCATCAGCGTACTATTCCTGAGCTAGTACAGGAACAGGCAGATAGGTTCTACAGCAAATGCCTGACTAGCCATTACCCTATCGTACAGCGAATTGGAAACTATACTCGCGACTCGCTGACCAGAAAATATAAAAAATATAAACGCAAAAGAATTAAACATTCACTTCTCTAGCACCAGATTGTCGAACTACTTAAGTCGTTATTAATAAGCTATCCTCATGTAATCTATTGTATCAGTATTTCTCTCTTCTATCCTCTTATTTATTTGTTTAACCTTAATATAATTTGTATAATTTTACCCATGTCCTTAATGTACTATTAAGATCAAACTATAATTAATTAATTTCTCTATTTTCGGCTACGCAGGGTTTTTAGTTGTATGTTTTTCCTTGTATAATTATTGTATAATTATAAAATAAATTTTAAGATTTCTTTGTACACTATTTCCTAAGACGCGTAGTAAGAGCGTTAACGCTGCTCGCTATGCGCATTTTTTATTTACTTATTATTTGCTGATGTATAAAAAAACATAAATATACTTTATTGAATTGAATTGAATCTGAATGCATTCAGTTTTATTCACGCTAACACTAAAAAAATTTCACATTCGAAGCCATTTGGATTTTCGTTAAGACCTTTATCTACCGTTGCGAGAAAAACCGATAAATTTCGATAAGTACGATTTTCCGGGTAAGATCAGTAAATCAGAACCAACCACCGAAATATCTGAATAATATCGACGGTGACATTCTATAACTTCAATCGACCTTTTCGTTCGTTACGCGTATTACAAAACGCGGTGATATTTTTCTGCCACAATTTAATTCTTGTCATTTGATGAAAATGTAAATAGTTTAAACTGACACGATTACTAAGGTACAGAAAAACAAAGTATAAGCGTCGAAATAATTAATAAATAACCAGTTATCGATATTTAAAATCGAAATTTGACGAGATAAAAATCGAAATTATTTATTCATTTACCTAATTAAAATTGCTAGGAGTGATTAAAGTTACGAAGAATGTCGACAAAATCGAGATCGGAACCGCCAAAAAATTGAAAACTTAAACGAATTCAGAGCTACTTCCGAGCGATTATAAACAACGATTGTCGACAAAAGAAATAAGGACTAGAATTTATAAGGGATTTAAAATGCCTTCCGTACAAAAGTAAAGTGCTTTGAAATCGAAAGACGAAAAAGAATTACCAGCCTTTATGGCTATATGCGGCACAACTATGGAGATGTGCGTCTAAAAGCGATGATAACAAAATTCGGCCTTAACAAAACAGGATATTACCTGCTATAGTGGGAGCACCGTGATACGTCTCAAACCGTACTCTCCACGAAGATCTAAATATAAAATACATAAAGGATATAATTCACGTAGCGATTCAAAAGCATATCTACGGCACCGTACAAACCCGCTAGCAGACAGTTTATTGAATAAAACAGCAAAGGTTAAAAGATTGAAAAGAAGAACGATGGTGTATTGGTATTGGGTGTAGCCAATTCAAAACCTAAATTGAGACTTTACTAACGAGCATGTTCTCAACAGACGACATCCGGCTGATGACATTAAAAAAAATGTTACCTACGGTCCGATTAGATGTGAGATTGTCACGAACATCGTGGAAAGATTAACCAACGAATAAGGAAAAGAAAACCGGGTAAACGTAGTAGACGATAATAATATATAGCGCATAAAATCCGAGAAGGTGGCATTATACGAGGAAAACTAGGAGGAAGATGGCAACTGGAATTGATAACAACAAATCTACCGAACAATTAACAATCTCAAAGAACTCATTACGCTAGAAAGTAAATGAATGTAAGCAATCTTCTTCAAGAGAAAGCGATCATGATGAATGTAGGCTGAGCATAGGATCAGCGAAATAATTTCGTCGATCTATTTTAAGAGAATTGATAAATACGTTGATACGATAAACAAAATATGTAAGGTTTTTTCTTTGAATAAATTAAATTTATGCGACTTAACGATAACACAAACGGATATTTAACTGATTGACATTACCACAAATCAAAACAAACCACGCTCCAAAACTACCACTTTGGATAAAGGTTTCAATCACAATAAATACAGAACTGGAAAATATAAGAAACACTTAACACCCACAAATATTCTCAAATCAAAATTCTACAACATTCTGGAAAAAAAGTACGGTGATTATACACACATCTGATGCATCCAAGTCTACAAATCATAACTCATCGGCCTATCTTACACCCAACCATTCCCAAGTACATCATGTACCCGAGTCAGTATCAGTTTTTACAGCAGAACTTCTTGCAATCTATAAAGCTTCAAAATACATATCCAAGCAAGCGCAACCAAATGCATATATTCACAGATTCGTATAGCGCTCTTCAATACATCAAAAACACAAATACAGATACTTTCAACCTAAAACACATAATCAATAGCATTATCTCGAAGAACAATGAACTTGTTCTTCTATGGACACCAGCTCATTCAGGAATAGCAAGGAATGAAAACATTTATAGAATAATTAAAACGTCTCCTACAAATATGAAAACAATAAAATCAACGCTACCGATTTACATACAGTCCTTTCACAAAACAATTAAAACATCATATCAAAAATTCTGCCCCAATATACACATACACACTTGTATCAAATTAAGCAGAGATTAAGAAACTGGAAAACAGCAGACCAGAAAGAGAGAAAAACCGAAAAAACAAGACTACGCACAGGACACACGTTACTTACTTCACAACACCTACTTAACGGGGACTTCCCCACCTGCCACGAATGCAATTCGCAATTAAATATAAACCACATACTATTAGAATGCCGAAAATACAGAAGCCATAAAATACAAACTATGACACAATAAAAACAATACTGGAAGACAACCCGAACAAAGTTAAATATCTTTTAATCTTACAGACACTAACTTTAACTTCATAAATAGTTTATAACCGACTTTAAAATGCAAATGATCGATCGAGCATCTAATTTAAAAAAAAAGAAATTGCTCAAAAATTTATAAGACTTGGAATTTATTTGTAATTCGAATTTGAAAAAAAGTTCTACACCGTGCTTTATTTCGTACGTTAGAAAAAAACTATAAGGTTTCCAAGAATCTCCGATTACAGATCTACACGCGTGTCATCTATACCATTTGGAAGTTCGGATTATATTGAACTTTTTTTTATAATGTGCACAGGATTTTTTCACCTAGATTGGTATAAAATTATTAAAACGGATATGTCAAACATTAATGCTGGTTGATGCAATGTAATTATAAATAGCTGAATATACATGAATGCGTTTAATAGTAAGTAAGACATATTTATTGGCAATGGTACTTTGAGAGATATAATTTGATTATATAATAAAGATTGTTGTGTAGTAAGAACATTCCAAAAATACACGATCCGCATCTGCTATTTTGTTGTCATCGGAAATATGAGGACAAAAAGGAGAATTCACAAGATGACATTATTTTTTCCAAATTGTAATCTACATAAAGTAGTAATGAAACATCGCAGTATGTTATTTGGTACTTTTATATCACTAAACCACGATTTTATGGGTATTCTGAATCTATCTTTAATATGGAGCTAGATAAGGATTAGACCAAATATTATTCCAATATTCTTTATGAGCAAATTTAATGAGACACAAAAGATCTGTTAAAGGTGTATATAAGCACACCGCTATTCGAAGCGGACTTGACTTCTGCATCAGCTATTGCCAAATATACCAGAATGTCCAGGAATCCAGGAGAACCTAACAGAAATACCAGATTCTAACAGCGAGGAGACCGAAATTAGGATTTTATATAAATAAGGCAATGCACGGGGAATTAAAATAGATTTTAGAGCGGTTAAACAGGTTTTCGAATCGGTAAGAATAAGAACTGATGAAGCTGGACGTTTTTGATAAACGTATTTTAACGCTTAGGTATATTTAGCCTCAGCTGTAAAAATCGAAGAAAAACGTAATAGAACGAATTTTAAAGAAGGAACTACGAATGCAGCACCAACTTTATTATTAGGCTCGGAACCATCTGTATAAATCGGAAGGAAGTCCAGTGATTTGCCAGTAAATTATTAAACATAGAAGTATTAAAACCAGAAAGAGGATATATAGATTTATGAAAGGTTTCTTAATTTCTAATTTTATATTATTAATAGAGAATGGAAAATAAGGAGAGGGTGACAGAGGAATAATTAAGTTGTGATAATTGGATAATCGTTTATAGAAGATTTACAGAGAATAGGAAGTTTATATGGTGAGAACCTCCATTTGGTTATAAATAAATAAGAAGTTATTATATGCTGACTGATATATAGTTGTGAAACCTTTTTACAACAAACTCGTCTGCTAAGGGATTGTAATTTCTGCGAACATATACCGAATTTAACATTTTACCTCGAAAACTATAGTTTGCATCCTTCTACACTAATCCTTGCCACTTTCAATAATATTATCTCCTAAAGGTTTCTACTACATCCCCCCTATTTTATATAGGTGGATGTAAACACGAGAAACGGGAGCAGTTCGCCCCAGCTCTCAATATTAGTAGCATGCACAAATTAGGCCAACATGAATATTTACCTTCCTTGTGGGTGTCGGGTCATAAAGGTATTCCAAACAACGAATCTGTCCATTAAACTAAAAACGCGTCATTTAACTTTAGTTTTTCACAAGAATATCAATCACTCCATACAGCTTAAGGATCATCAATTACTATCAACATCTACCGTCTCTCCCTAAATTTCCGTGGTTCCATTTCTAAAGTAGTCAAACTAAAATTCCATCGATTAAGATTCGCATTGTATATTTTGATAGAGATTAAATTGATTTGTTGACTACTATTCACTAGCGCGCTATTAAACTTCAACACTTTCTACAGTACACAACACAAATCATGTTGATATTACTGTTCGGAAGTACAGTTTACGCCGATGTCTGCGTCAGCATTTGTTTTTTAACTACACCTAACGAAATATATAACCACATAAAAAAATTCTAAAATGTAAATGCAACGCAGGTTGATTGTAGAAAATTTTGATAAGAAATAGTGTCATTGATTTCAGCACCGTAATCGTTTACAGGATTTCATTATAAAAAATTTCCGCAAGGATTGGAAAAGTAATATGAAGATACAAACGGGAGCAAGGAAGCCTCTCTAGCGGCTTGATTCCTCGCTACCGAGGAGTCCAACGTGACCGGGAATCTCTCCGTAAAGATATATAGAGATTTGCGCGTATCTGAAGCCGTGTATAATTGCTGTTTCGGTGTAAAAGTTATGGAGAGACAAATACCCAGTTCGAATCTAAACGAACACACTGGTCCACTGCTGCTTGACCTTGAAATAATTTTCGATACACAATTTGACATAAATTCCCCAACTGACTTACGTTAATCTGTTCGGAAGGTCATTTACAAACAGGCTGACTAACACCTATTTCAATTCAATCGTCTTGCCCGCGAAAGTTCCGCAAGGTAGCATTCTCGGTTCTCTCCTTTGCATCCCACCGTTATAACAGGTCATCTAATATACTGGCGATACATTCGATACGGAGTCGATACCGTAAAGAACAGAATACAATTAGTTATTACAATAAAATACGTAAATAGTATGCAAAATGAAAATTTAAAAATAATACATAAAATCTAAAGTCACATTTATATCACAATTTTTTTCCGTTGAAAATGAAAAATTGTATTTATAATTAATTATTTTGTCCGGAAAAGATCGATTTTTCTTTTTAATAAATGCACGACGATTCGCACGTACTTTTTTCCTGTTGCTAGAATTTTAATCTTCCATTCGCCAGTAGTATATTATAAGTTGCACACACACACAAATATGCGGAAACATAAACTCCCTTCTACGAAATGACACGATTATAATAAGGAAAACTGTTTTACGATGAAAATAGAATAAAATCAGCCAATGAGTAGTACTTCTCGCTTTATTTGTATACGTGATTTGAAAACGATAAAGTAGATTTCCGATAGATAGTTTACACTGTGCACTACATTTTCTCCCATGTTTCACAAGCACACATACGTCTATTTACGCGCTTATATATAATAATGTATATGTACCTATACGAATATCTCATATAAATTATGTATGACTGTTAAAAATGAACCCTTTATTCTACGAGTTTCCCATCAACATACAACGAACCAACACGCGGGCATATATATATATATATCTATAATATTTCCGATTTCCTCGCTTTTCTTTTACGCTTTCCCCCGGCGATATGATGCAAACGCACCCCCTCCGACCGCAACAACGTAAACCCACTATACAGATATATTATGACGATAGGACCGCAAAAAAAAAAAAATTAAGCTTTTAACTCGAATAGTATACCGTATACCACACTACTTAAATCTACGCTAATACCGCATATCCTGCATCCTTCGGTAATCCCTTTCTTACAGCCATTCCGCGACTCTATTTGTTCGCTCTTTATCGTCGTCCGCGTTTATTTTCTCACCTTTCGCTTTTACTACATACGCGTATGACGACGAAAAATTGCCAACGTCCGATATCCATCGTGTCGATATTTGCCTAGCGGGGGGAAAACAGCGTCGTCTAGCGAAATTTTTTTATTTTTTTTTTAGCAACGGTAAGTTTTTGTTTTTCTGGAAATATTCGATCTTGTTTCTTGTTTTTCCTCGGCGTTTTAGATGTGTGGTGTCTACTAAATGCGAAATGAAAAACGAACAGCGATATAGAATGAAAATGTATTAGTAATACCATCGGAGTCCGGTTAGAAGTGATAACGGAAACGAGTCCCAACGGAATTTGTAAGTAGGTAATTCCGAAAAACACCGTATACTACTTACTATTGCCAGGCCAGAGTAGTTTAAAAAGTGTTATCTTCTTTTCTCACCGTCAACCGAAATGGTCGCATTACTTCGTCCTCGTCTAGTATTTTCGTCGGATTTTTTATTTTTTTCATCGTTTCATTTTATTTTTTATCATAATCGCTTTTTTTTTTTTTAAGAAAAAAACTATCCAAATGTTTAACCCTTTCGGATATATATAATTTTTCTTCCATAAAATTATACATTTTAATGAAGTAGCTAAGGAAAAAGTGTAATATTTAACGTAGAATATAGTTTTCCAGATGACTACATAATTTGTTGTATTCATTAACGTGTCGTGCACTTGCAACATTGACCAGAAGCGCGAGTAAATGGAGTTCAGATATCACGTAGGATGTTGGATAGTTTTTAGGAATCGAAATAGGATCTTTTGTTCGTTGTCCTCGAGGATTTCGAAAAAGAACTAGATGTATTTGAGATAATAGGTTGAATTTCTTCTATTCTACCCCAGAAAATGGTTGATGGGTCAGAGAACAGAGCATACATTACAAGATAGGGGTATGAATTATTTAGTAAATAAGAATGAGAAATTTACGTAAATTTACCGGATAGATTCTGATGAAGTAGTCGAAACTGGAAACGTTTGACCGTACTGAACACAATTTATTTTTTTCCTTTAGCAAGGAATTTTGACAAGTGCGACGAGGGAACTTGTATATTTTGAATCGGGAGTAGTCGCCTCTTTTGCTACAACATCCACTGTCTCTGTCCCCAGGTATCCGTGCAAAGGTAATATTGACCGAAGTAGAAGAGATGACTGAAATTATATCTTACACGATGAGATTTTGCGATTTCATTTTAGATTTTTAAGATGCAGGAGTGTGGAGAAAGAGAATCTGTGCAAATGAGAGAGAGTCTTTGTTTAAAATATAAGATCGACTACAAGTTTTATAGCATATAATTCTGCGGATAGAACTGAAAAGCTCTTAGGTATATATTATATCGGATTTATTTAAGAATACTGCACATCCGGTCATATTTCATTTGTAGCCGTCTGTGAATATAAGTAACCGTTTCGTGTAATTCAACAGAAAATCTCGGAGTGAACTTTGTTTACTGCGTTGTATAAATATTTTTCGGAATTGAAACGTTCAAACTACAGATTACAATTAAAAATCAACCGATAAAAACGAAATCAGTCCTGAAATTTCTAGGCTTACACTGGGGATAATGAGTTAAAATGGAAAGAACACGTAAACAAATTACCGGTTTCAATTTCTGCGGACATGAATGAGAAAATTGGCTCACGCGTCATTCGAAGCGGATAAAAAATCCTTACTACATTTATTCAGATGTCTTATAATATCAAAAAAGCTCGATTACGGAAGCGTAATATACAGCACAACCATCAAAAAGATCACATTGAAAAAACTGGATTGCAATACAGCAATTAGCCATCGGTGCTTTTCGTACAAGTTCGATTGACAGTTTTTATTGCGAAGCTGAAGAATGGCCTTCGTTTTTAAGAAGAAAATATACCTTATTAAAAAATTTTATATGCATCTACAAACACTTTTCCAACTTCCTGCTATCCTATTCCAGCTGATTTAATTTATAAAAATTACACGTAATGTCCTCCCTGGCACTCTTTTTCCATCCAACTCGACACATCTCTAACTCCTTCCACAGTAAATTCGCACTCTACAGATCAAATAAGCATTGAACAATCTATAAAGAAATACGGAGGGTGTAAACAAATCTATACAGACGCATCCAAATTTAATAAATATTGTTGTTGTGCGGTGGTTTCAGAGGATGATCTTCTTCGTTAAAGCTTACGTCCACAATACTCGGCATTTTCCGCTAAATTATACACAATCTACCTTGCTTTATCTACTGCTGTCACTGAAAAACACAATAATCTTCTAATATGTTCCGCGATTCATTCTCTTCCATGATGTGTTTCAACTTTAATTCTTCCAAATTTCATCCTATTGCTATAAAAATCTTAATTCTCTTATACCAATATCCTACTCTAAAAATAACTCTAATATGGGTTCCAAGTCACACAGGTTTTACATTCAATGAACTAGCTGATAAAGCAGCTAAAGAGGCAGCTCGAATTCAAGCTTATCCTTTAATCTCTATATCCGAAACAGATGCAATTGTCTCCATCAAATATATAAGAAATAAATTAATGCAATTCTCCCAACAAATCATTTAGAACTATTCGCTCTTCTCCTCTTCCATGGAAGTATTTTGTACATAGCAGAAAGAAACAGGTAGTACTGTCCCGTATATTGGTCACACCGTACTGACTCATGGTCATATTTTGAATAAAACAAATCCACCTTTGTGCGCTCATTGCGTCCGGACGCCCTTAACTCTCCAACACTTATTCTTTGACTGCCCATAACATTCCGTATACCGTTCCCAAAACTTTTTTTTTTTCTTAAACAATCCCTTTCCCATTATTGGTTTCCGCGGGTTTTACCCGTCGGCAGACAATCCTTTGTTATATTTATTAATTATTTTTCCTTCTTCTTCATGTGTGTGTGTACTACCATGGTGTACGTGAAATATGTTATTAAAATAAATATTCTCATTACTTGTCAACTGCTCTACTCATTTGTGTGTTATGATTGTGTTGTTATGTTTATGTTACTGTGGATGTTGTGAAAATGTAGATATGTTATTCTCCCATCTTTTAGTCTTATTATACAAACCGACATTCTAAATTTTTATTCACTATATAGGTACGAACATTCAAATTTCTCGAACGCTCTAAACCCTTTTCCTTAACACCAGTTCTACACGACGCCTTTAAAAAAAAACATCTCTACGCCTCAATTAAAAATACTGTTATTATTATCTTCTTGGCTTATGTACTTATAAATTACAGCTTGCCGCTGACATGTTATTCTGTAATATTAAATAATTCACCAATTTAAGTGAAGTGTACATCATCGTTAGTGCGCGTCATTTCCTTGGATCCTTTTCAGCTAGTTTCTTTTAGTTTGAAACAGTTTGTCGGGTTTCATCTTACCTTCCGAGAATTTCTTTTTCCCCTTCCGATATTATTAACAACGGAGTCCGTGCGAACACTTCATTGTCGGCAATTTTCTCTACACATTTAGTTAGATGGCGGTAGCACCACATTTCGAAAGCGCGTATTCTCTACACATTTAGTTAGATGGCGGTTGCACCACACTTCGAAAGCGCGTATTTTCTTTTTGACAGTTTCCTTCATTATCCACGTCACCGAAGGAAAGACCACTATGGACCACACGTCACATTTTCGTATTTTCTTAATCCGTTTATCTTGAAGTACACGTTCGAGATTATTAAAAGCACATATTCCGATTCTTCATCTTATTTCTTCGTCGCCTTTCTCGTCGTTTGTAATAAAAACTCCTAGATATTTCTATTTACGCACTTCTTCAATTTATACACCATCCGGCATTGTGAATCTACATAACTTTTGTCTTAGCCGAGTTTATTTTCATCCCGTATTTCGCATTCTCTGTAACACTTGCGGCGTTTCAGCAATTAGCACCTTGTCATCTGCATAAGTAATGCTCTCAAACCGTTCACTTTGAGCCTGGCGTTGTTAAAAGTATCATTTCTCTGTGTAGAGGTTGAACAGACCGGGTTTTGACGAACATCCCTGTCTTACGAATCGTTGTATATTATAAGTTTCTTTTGTTGCGTACGACTCCACTGCTACATTCGACTTCTGCCACCAATATAAATTCGTAATAAACTTTATGTCCTCTTTGTCGACCTCATATCTGCGAAGGGCTCAGATCAATTTTTAGTGATTAACTTTATCACAGTCTTTTTCGTAGTCGACGGACGGTGAAAAAGTACAATATATTTCGAATAATATAATAAAATTCGTTAACTTCTTTTGGTTCGGTTTTTCGCTTTTTGGCCAGTTTAATAAAGTTTTCAATATCGACATTTCTATATTAGGTTCCCTTATAAATTGTCATAAGCACATACATTAGACGATGGATTTATTAATTTATAGAACACTGCAGGGTAGGGACCTTAATGTTGGTAATAGTATTATTCTTTGATGGGTCACACTGATTATCATGTGCTCTATTAACTCTTTTGAACAATAATAATTATTGCGGCGCTGAGCTATTAACAATTGCTAAACGTGTTACGTGGTTAGTGTTATGTTTAAACCGAAGATCTCATTAGTCAGATTCAACAGATCATGGTTAATGTCACGAAGGACAACTGCAACTTGACTAACTTGCGGGTACCCGGATATATCCGGAGGTGACTGACAACGAAAGGGTAGACGATTTACCGTCTGATTCCAATATAAATTCAAGTAGCAATTTAAGTCACACTGATCTTCTCGAAAACCCGTTTTAAGATCCATCAAGTTATCAACTGAGCCGTGGTGGTCACTGGAGCGTATGGCACGGTACGACTTTACGATAATTAACCGTCTGCCGTGCTCTCCAATCATGTTATCCTTCCGTTCATCATATACTCGAACACGCACTAAATTTTCTCTCAACACAAATCCTCCGCTTATAAGATTTCGTTACCTTTAGTTAGTTGCTCAAACTTTAGCCTACGTTAAATTAAAGGATATAGTTTCTGTTATTTAGCCTGTAATCTGTAGTAACCAAAGATTCGTAGTAATTAATTAAAAATAAAATAAGTTATTTAAAGAACTTTTACCGTCTTTGCCGAGATTAATATAAATTATTTTTCCAATTTTTTCTCCTTATTTTTTTAAGTATGACTCTAGATCGTCATCGTCATTTTTACTATCTTAATAATAATAATAATAATAATAATAATAGTAGTAGTAATAATAATAATAACGATGATAATAATCGTAAGAATAAAGTTATAGACAGTGAGGAGGAGGAAAATGGATATGAAATGAGTTTAACTTTATAGCAACCGACAAAAATTTTCTAAGAGACAATTATCCGAGAAAATAACAGCCAAATTGAAGGTGTAAATGTAATAAGCGCGCATTATCCGTGTCACGTTTGTTCATTTGTATATCGCAAATCGCACACATATATATATATATTAATATGCATGGGCTTGTGTGTATTTCGCGTTAAATTAAATACTCAACTATAATTTCGGTTTCGCGGTGGTAACATTTCGAACGGTAGAAATACAAAGTAGATAAACTTTTCCCGTTAATGATATTTTCAACTATTCCGCTGAAGAAAATGGGAAAAGACGTGGAGAAAATTCGAACGAGATGAAAAGAGTCTAAACCAACCAGACAATAAGAAAGAAAATGAGTGCTGCGCTCAGTCTCTACGGAACACTTCGTCATATTCACGTTAGAAAGTTATACTCCTAAAAGTTCGTTTTAATTCGAAGGTAAATTCCAATTTCTTGCAAGAAGTTATCGTCGTATTATTCTGCTCCCGATTAACACACACGTACATACAAAAAGTTCGCGTATGATATAAGAAAAAATAAATAATTGAAGAAAAAAAATGTGAACAACGATATAGAGAATATAATCGAAGACGTTGAAAAACTTGAGAGTATAGCAAAGTTCAATTTCGGAGAAAATCGTTTTAAATAAAATTAATTTACTTTTTCGATATTAACGATATTATTTAAATAAATACCGAGACAAATATTTTCCGTCTGAATGCGTCACCTGCAACGAATATCGAAAATCTTGCACGCTCGACGCTTAGCTGATCCCTTATCCGGTGCATGAGGTTTCGTGTAGGAATTAGTAAGGCTTAGAAACCGCGGCGTTTATTTCTACCTATTTATCGCCCGGTATCCGTATCGTCGTTATTTCTTTTTTATAGGATGCAACGTAAGTAAGAATTGTTGCAAGTAAAGTATGCTGTAGTTCGTATGTGTTCTGAAGACAGCGAATAGAGATGAACGAATCGGTACAAATTTCGCTGTTGCGTTCTGATGCGGAAATTTCAATTTGCACTTGAAAGTGGAGATGAAGTTTCGCAATACAGGGCCGAAAATTCATCACCCGAGAGGATGTGTCATCCGGTACCTGACAAGTCGCGTTAGACAATGGTAGATGATTATGGACAGTTACTCTGCACTCCTCAATTGCGGATATTATCTGGCTGAAAAGCTGTCTAGGCCTTTGGATAGAACGGGTCGGCGGTATAAACATAAAGAGACAATTAGTCCCAAGTTGAAGAACGTCGGCTCGGGTAAGGTGGAGGGCCTTTCGAAAAGTAAATACGAACCGCAGCTTATAACTTATTTTATTACGAGAAAATGTACGTCATAAAGATAATTTAACTGAATATGTAAGAATAAGACGATATCAAGTAGAATAGGGGAAACAAATTGAAACATTTAAAAATGGAACTAGTTTGTTTAATGAAATAGGAATGTGAAAATAATTTCCTACGGGAGGATATCTATTTCTAAACCAGAGCGCTCTTTTCTGTGCTTCATGCAACATCCCTCTTACCATTCCTTACATTCTCTTATCATGTCTAGCTTACACGACCGATCGTCTTGTCGTTTGACTTGCTCCCTCATTAACCAAAATCCAGTAGCATACTGCTTACCTTTCAATATCTGACCTCAATCCATTAATCGTACTGCTGGCCTCAGCAGCGACAAATTGTATATTTTTTATTTTTTTATGTCCACTTGATAATGGTTTAATAGCCGAAAAGTTTTGTAGTTTTTTAGTGATTTTAACTACTTGTTCGTTGTTTATTTATTCTTTAAAAATTACTACATTCTACGCTGTTCAAATAATTAATAGTAATACACAAACATCTTCGAAACTTATAGGAGATGTGTTTCAATTACCATAAATAATAATACTAGAAAAAAAGCGAAAGAACGGAATAAATAAAAACAAAAATACAAATCAAAGAAATAATAAATAAACCACACACACACACACACACATATATATATATACTTTTTAGAAAATGGCGATATTATTTAAACAATCGCTCATCATTGAACAGCGATATTGTGTAGACAAACTAAAATGTATGTGCGGAGTATTGTGCATATTTATGTATAATTATCGATACTCGGAAATCATAAGTTACTCCTAGAACTATTAGATGTCGTATTTCGAAAACATTCCGACTAATATTTTAAATTCGCATTTAAAACGCTAACCGTATATTATCAGCAAATAATTAAGTTTATACATTTTCTATATCATCATCATCATCATAGTCGTTTACTCGAATTTGAGTATCGTGAGCTAACATTGAACCGTCATTTTACGCCAACCTGCACCATCTTTTAAGTCTCCGGACGTTGTTAAACCCGTTCTAAGTTTAATTTCGTCAACATATCGAATTGGACAACGTCTTTTTTTTAGCTGGATAATCAGTTTTTCAATCACAACGTAACACACGGATATGTGTATCAGCCAATGGTAATTAATATTCAATTATTTCCCGATCAACAAGTTACTTCTTGCCATTCACGGAATTCCCGTATGTGGAAACTATTATTCGAATTTAATTAATTTTCATTTTAGCTTAATTTACGCGGTATATATTATTTCGTTGTTTTCTAGAGGATTTCTCTATCAGTTAACGAGCTCACACACACACACACAACGTACAAAACCAGAATTGCCCAATCATTATTTGATAATGAAATATCAAGCTCTCAACGAACATAAAACGCGCGCAAGGACTAAGGAAGTTTAAATAATGGTCTTTCACATTCTTTTGTTTAACCGAATAAAACGATTAGTTTTTTAAGTCGCGCATCTGCGTTTTCATCCTGTGCGTTTTCATCCTGTGCGTCGTCAGTTTTTACACGCGGTATGAGATAACGTTTAACGTGTTTACTTTGTTCCTTTACCCATCCTGTTTGTCATTCTTCGCTACACGGCACTTCAGATTCAATTTCGTCCGGAGTAAATTATTTCTTCATTTTTAGATTTAACGTTCGTAAAACGCTCGCTCGTGGATTTTTTTATTTTTTTTTATTCCGACGTGTAGACGCATATTCGCGCGGCAACCTGCAGTTTAAATACGCGTTAAAGAACCGTCCTCCATTAACCGAAAGTAATCTTGTAGAAAGCATTTCTACGCGTAGATACCAATTCATATACTTACGAATATATACATATCGGTATAGACTAAAGTTCCATTATACTATAATGCACGCCCTATGGATATAGGTTCATCCGTTTCTAGCTAATGGTTTCATCTTCTTAAAAGAAAAACTAAATTACACTGTCACGCATACACATTCTACACTAAGATGGTACGTTTCTGTTTTTATCTTTGTCGCTCTTAATCCGATCTTTCGTTTGTCTCTTCGGTATTTTACGCATATAAGCAAACACTCGAGTTTTCTCATTCTCAAATAATCCGTTCTCTACTTTCCGGTACATATCCATTTTCATGTTGGTTTTTTTTGCACTTCCAAAACGTAACGTAATATCATATATATATATATATATATATATATATATACAGAGAATATCGTAAGGAATACGACGCCGTATGTTCCAACAACTTTCTTCCTTCGAGAGGTAACCTCACCTCGTACACGTTGCTCTTAATTAACTTAGCCGGCCAAATTCGGAAAACGAGAATAAGCGTAGAATCTTCATTTGATTGTTCATAAAAGAAAAAGAAATAGAAAATAAAATTAAGGCCCGACGACCGTCAGCAGCGCGATGTCGAATTAAGAAGCAGAACGCTACAGATGTATCCTATGACATCGTGAGCGAATTAAACGAATATAATTAAATTATTTTATACGTACGCATTATAAATACGTCCGGTGAAATTACTATTCCCCGAGCTGGTGTTCTATTTATGTTTTTGATTTGTTCCTTTCAAACATCTATAATCACTTTTTTTTTTTTTTAGTCCAATTAGTAGTTGATATTTATCATTCACCCGAGTGTTCTTTTAAGCCTTGCACCTTAACAAAATTCCGACTATAACGTACTGAATATTATCATATCGGGTGACCCAGAGAAGACGAACGGGTTTTTTTTTCAGGTCTTCCAGATTCCATCGACTTGTTTCGTAAACGTGGCTCTTAAAGGGTCCCTACGAGAAAAAAACCGCGTAACTTTGAATCCTTCTCGAAACTTTCTTGATCGATTTACGACGAAAATAATGTTCCACGCAAAAACTGCGTTATTTAAAAAACAAAACCATTGGTCTAGGTCATCCTATATTCGATGGCGAGGTTACGATCTTACTGTTCCGGATAATTTATCCGCGTTGTCAAGCGCAATCTAAAGCAAATTGAGGGCAATCTCTGATTGGATTTTCCATTATATATAAGATAGCGAGAAGGATAGCATAAAGCTCGGAAGTGAGAATAGAGTAATTAGGTGATAAGGAATAACGCATTAGGATCTCGTAGTCTGTAGACACTGCGCATCGTACGTTGTTTACACATTTACAGACATCAGTATTTAGCGTCCAAAGTTTTTTCGTATTCCTGAAGTGTAACATCGATATTCGGACTGCAGTGAGGTCTAACTCGAGATTTAAGAAGATCCGAGGCGGTAAAGCAGTTAAACATATTGAATCGGCGATAGCTGAATAGCAAGATCTGCCAATAATCTGTCTATTCTACTAAAGAAACTGTTGTTTGATTTAGAAGCTATTCAATGGTTGACTACAGAAAGATTAGGAAATGTTCTTATTAGATGAGAATAGAAAGAAGCATAAAGAAAATATCGACGACATTTCTTTAGTCGCGAGTCGTTTAATAAACTAGCGGTCGGAGCAGTAATGCTCCAGAACAGATTCTTAAAGCTGCATTATTTATAGTTTCCAGCGATTGTAAGTGGGACTGTTTCGTTTCTGTATATATTACAACTCCATATTCAATTCTTGAGAGTATAGTAGTTTTGTAAATAGAAATGAGTGATCTAGTATCGGCTTCGTAACACTAGTATAAAGTTTTAACATACATTTTTTTTTCATTATCATTTGAATATGTGGTTTCCACAACAGCTTACTTAAATAATTAATAGTTTTGCGCTGAAGGAATAGGATTGTTGTTAAGATGAACTCTGAGATGTGGTGACAAGACCTTTTACGACAGAAATGGAGCAGACTTTAAAGCTGAAAACTGGAAGCTACAAGTGTTCATTGGTGTAAGTTGTTGAGAGTCTGTTGTCGAATCTCAGCTCCTGTTCAAATATCTATACATGGAAGAATCAACAGGTCGTCATCTGCAAATAATATACCTTTGACCGGAGATAAAAAAATCGATTGAGAATATTATTAATTGCAATAATGAAGAGAGTTATTGGGCTGAGCACAGAATATTGTGGAACACCATAAGGTGATGAGAGCCGGCACCCAATTCGAACTTGGAAAGATCGATTTTCGAGGAAACTTTGAATAACGATAACAAGTCCACGGAAATTCCACCTATGTAATGTTTGTAAAATTTTTAATTTCCAGACGGAATCGGACACCTTAGATATATCCAGGAAGATGGCTAAAAGATGCATCCTGCGAGAAATAGTGGAAGGTATTTCATTTTGAAGGAAAAACGCACAAAAACCGCATTGCATATTAGAAATAAGATTGTATTGAACCAGCTGCCAAATTAAACGGGTTGCGATAATATTTTTCAATATTTTACCAAAAACAGATGTAAAAAATATCGATCTGTAAGAATGTAAAAGCGCGGGATCATTTTTATTACGATAGAAGAAAAAGTGATTAATTACATTTGTTTATATCGGTTTATCTACTCTCAACATGCTGGTCAATTACGTCGATGGTACGATAATTATAACACGTTGTATAAATTTCAAGATTCGTTACATGTAAACGTTTTCGTAACATGTTCCCGTCGTTCCGAATGGTGTGTTGGGCATTCCGTTAATATAGATAGTTGCATTAGTGGAAGTTCTACGTTTTATAAAATACTTCAGCCCGTTAATTTAGCATAATTCTTAAACGAGATAAAACTATTAATTCTCTTCAGCGTATATATAATATATATATATATATATAATATATATAATATATATTATATATATATATATCGGTATTTTTAAGACAGATTTGGTACGTGGAATGTTCGCGAGCTATTAGCCCCAGGAAAACTTAAGATTATTGGAAATGAACTCACGAGATACAACATTCCAATTTGCGGGCTTGCTGAGACTCACTACAATCAAAATGGTAATTTTAATACCGAAGATTATGTTGTTTATGCTTCCAGTAACATCAATTCACGTACAGAAGGTGTGTTGTAAAAGGGTACAAAACAATCAACAGTCGCATAATTATGATTTGTTTAAGAACACTTCCTGTTAAAATAAATCTGGTACAAGTATACGCTCCGACAGACGCTCCAGATGATGCAGAAATACAGCATTTCTATGATTCGCTTTCAAATCTGCTGAAATCGCTTCCTTCTAGAGAAATTACAGTTGTGATGGAGGATTTTAATGCCAAGATAGGCGGCTCAGGCGCTCATGATCACATCCGTGAGCTTATCGGTAAATTCGCAATTGGTGAGCGCAATGCAAGGGGCGAAAACTTAATTCAGTTTGCAATCGATACTCGGATGTTAGTTATGAGTACAATGTTCCAGCATCATCTTCGTAGGATAGTTACGTGGTTATCACCAGGTGACAGATTTAGGAACAATTACAAAACATACTAAATAGCATCGGATAGGTGTAAGTTATAGCATTAAAAAAAAATGTACCTGTACGATTTAGTTCGTAAAATGAAAAAAACCATCTCGAGTAAGAAGCAAGTAATAAATTCGGCTATGTAAGTACGAGGATAATATCGAAGGAAACAATATACGAGGACAGATGGGCTATTTCATATATTAGACAAATATATTTTTATTCTATGGGGAAATATTGTCGGAAGTAAAAATAAGGGAATAAAATGGGAGGATTAAATTCGAAATGTCAAATGAGGACTGTAGACAAAAAATCATACGGATTGAGAATATAGCAATGCTAAATGCTCGCTGAGAAAAAGAAAATATAGAAAAACTCAGTGTATATTATACATTTATATATATATATATATATATATATATATATATATATTTATATATATATATATATATATATATATATATATATATATACGTAAGAAATGGATTAAGAAACTACGTCTACATGAAAAATGTGTCAGTTAACTTATTACAATTGTACGTTTTAGTGGAAAAGTTCAAAAAGTTACTACATCAAATAAAATTTTCCGGCAAATGTTTAGTCGAAATTTTTCCCCCACTCCAATTTTAGCCGAGCGTAACGGCTAACGAAGCTAGGTATTTTTTTTTGTCGCGAAATTAATGAGCATCGAAACTGACACTTTACAAAGTATTATTTTCGGTAGTTTATTGTAGTTGTAATATGTATCTATGTGTGCGTGCGTTAGCATACTTCGTATTGTAAGACTGTTCTATAGCGAATAGCGAGGGGCTATAAATCTAGCCCTTTTGATTTTTCCGCGCAAATTATAAAACAAATTGCGAACGGACAATAATCACAAAACAGTCGCTAGATATATATTCCGAGCGGGAGTTCAGTTTTTGAAAAATATCAAAAGGAATTAAGAAATTAAAATAATTCCTTACAGCGCTCTGTTTTTCGTCATTTCTGTTGTAAACTTATCCTGAATAAGTTTTTTGTTTTATGTCTTTCTTTATATATAGAATTTTCGGTATTCGCTATTACACCCTTTTCGCGTTCTTTAAACATTTCCAACGGTTTCCAGCCTATTTTGTTCTGAACTACGTGTCTTCATATATGTATATGTAATGCCCACACGCAACGTCACTAACTTTCTCGCATTTTGCTCCGAGTTGGAATCGCATCGAAAACAACAATTTCTTACGGTAAAAGTTTCAACATTTCATACAAATGGTCTGTTTGTTCGTGTTCAACTGGAAAATAAAGAAGTATCAACTCGGTTGGAAGTAAAGAAAAACCGATGAAGACAATGACGTATTGCCACTAAGCGTTCCTAGCCGATTCGCCATCAACCGTCCACCTGACTATAATCGTCAAAACGGCATTCTTTACGAAATTTAAAGTTCACTCTCTTTTACTTAATTATATATATATATATATAATTTTTTTTTTTATTTATTTATTATATATTTAATATATACATTACAATTGAAACAAAAAAAAAACTGTAGTAGCATGCAAATTTTTGCTTATTGCTACTAGTAGCGATTATCTATAAATGTACATAATTTTAAATATTTCCAAGATAAAAACCGGAAATTGCTTTAATAAAATAATTTCATTCGGTTTAAGCGTACAATCAATACTATACAACTGCCTCAGGTGATCATATTTGTTACATTTGTATATTATATGTTGCACATTTTCAACTACATTACACTTGCAGTTGTGACATTTATTATCACCGATTATATTTAATTTATTCAAATAATATCCAATGGAACCATGACCAGAAAGTATCTGAGTCATGTAAAAATTTACTATAATCTTTTTATTTTTAAAACGATCTATTACATTCGGAAAAAATTTACTGATTAATTTATCTTTTGTTAAAATTTTGTATCTTACACTAAATTAATTTAAAATTTGTGTATTTAACTGTTTAAGAACTATTTTACTTATGACACCATAATTATTTTTTTTTTGCATTAAAAATTAAAGATATTTTTTTAATATAAAGATCAATAGGTAAGATACGAGCAATAGTATGTAATGTTATATTTGATACAGTAATATAAGAAGAGGTTAAATCAATAAGAAATTTACGGCAGTTACAAATTACATTATGTATTTGCTGCTTAGTTAAATGTTTGAAGTAGACACCAGCACAATATGTATATAATATATATATATGTTACAAATCATCATCCCTTTGTATGGTATCCATTACGGAACGCCGGCAATCTTACATTTATCTTATTTTACGAATAAGCCAAACTGCTAGATCATTCTAATCCGATAGATTTCTGTAATTAGGTCTTCAGTGTAATCTAATATAAAGAGCTGCCTACATTGTTTCGGATGTTTAAATTTACTATATTCGATTTTATTTTTATTTGCACTTATTTGTACTTATACCACAAGTGTTTTACGATACAACGAGATTTCGTATCGAATATTTCAACACTAGGTTCTACACTTGACTACATGTCCATCAACGAACAAAATATAAAACCGAGTTGTTCGTTTTGGTTTAAAAAAAAAAAAAAAAAAAAAAAAAACAAGAAAAGAAAACATGAAAAATATTTATGCTCGTAAATGTTAACGATCATAAGCTCCATGAGCTATTATCATTTATATAATTAACGCTTCAAGATTATAGTGATTAAAAGTTAATACAATTGATAATTTTTACTTTTAGCGCGTCATTACTAGATCTCGTCTTCATCTTTTTGCATCCACTTCGCTCCGGATTTCATATTTTATTATATCAATATTGAGCCACAATCTTAACTGACACTTGCTATACGCCGATAAATTTTCCATTATTGTGTTTCCCGCGTCGATATTTCTAATCCATTTCTGAATCCGTTACGAGCACAACCTACTCGTATCCGATTCGGTGTACGCCATACTGGCAATCGAATTTTCTGCCATGGCGTAAAGTTACACTCGGTGATCTCAAAGAATTTGATAGAACTGTTTTATTCCATTTTTCCCCGTTTTTTTTTTCATACTTTTTAAGACGTTGGTCCTTGATTTAAGTCTGTACGTTAAATCAGAAGATTTTATATTTTATTACATCAATATTGAGCCACAATCTTAACTGGACACTTACGGTATCTGCATTATACGCCGATAAATTTTCCATGTCATTACGACTCTCGGTGATCTCAAAGAATTTGATAGAACTGTTTTATTCCAACGAATTTTCCACTTTTTTTCACTCTTAATTCATAATTTTTAAGACGTTGGTCCTTGATGTTTAAGTCTGTATGCTAAATTAGTTTTACTATTATTGCATGATTGCGGCGATGAGCAGTTCCTTCTTTATTCGACAGCATACAACTTAAAAATTTAAACGTCTAAATGAAAATTCATATTCGAAGTAAAATAATCGTTTAATTTTTTTTTAATTCTTTTTTTAAACTTAATTTTCGAATTTGATTTTTATTAAAAAAAAAAATTAAGTAATTTTTTACGTTCAGTGCTTGCGAGGCAGTTATACATGTTGTTAGCCTATAACCGAACTTACCGCTTCCAGAGAGAGATAGACAGTGAGGAGATTTCTAATTTTGCCACCCCGCATATGTCCGGAGAGAATCCTAAATATATCTTGGGTGACGGGTATTATTTATAAGGCTATATCGATTAAGAACGTCGTCATAAATTTAAGAGTTGTCGTCACGATTTATTTCATATTTCAGGTTTATCTTTGTCACTCGGTTTATTCGTGTTCGTTTGTATGCTAACCGGAGCTTTCAACGATTTTTCACGCTATCAGAAAGTATCGTGGTCAAGATCGATGTGGAGTTATACGTCCGACGATATCGCCAGTCACGATTACCGGTACGGTTGGTGCTTCTTCGCGGCCGGCATATCGTGCGCTTTAACTATATTCTCGGCAATGTGCGCCATTAGCGCGCACTATTATAAATATCAAATGACGTTACCGATGGATATACAACGAAAATATTTCGTGCAGCAACAAACGCAACGTAAAGATAAAAGCTGTTTAGTTAAATTAAGCGAATCGTCTTCGATCGGCCCTCGAATCGACGATATGACAGATATCGCCGCTACATCGACGTCTAATCATAATAATAGTAATAATAATAATATTAATAATAATAATAATAATAATAGTAATGATAATGATAATATTTCTACTGTATCTCGCGAAATTCACGTAAAACCGGATATTCACGTAACTTTCGTAGGCGATGAGGATGAAGAAGTAGAAGAAGAGATAAATCCGCGGAGGATGTCGTATAAAACGTCGCCGGAAACGCTAAAATGCAATACGCTGCCCAACTCCCATTTTACCCGTCAATATCATCAACATCATCACCATCATTCGCATCATAATCGTAATTTCGCTACGTTGATGAAGAATCATAGATTTCTACCGACGACAACCGGCGGTAGTACAGTCGGACATCATCGGTGTACGTATTCAGTTACGGCCGATCGTTCGGTCCATCCGACAGGACCTTCTAGCGATATCCGCGAAAATGTTGCAACGATTTCTATGAATGACGATCGGATACAATCGACAACGCTCAAGATTAATTCCGACGATTACGCTAGCGGCGGTAGCAGTAACGGTAGATGCCCGTTATCGCGGCAACTTCAATCGACTAATATTAATAATAATAATATTTCCGGCTTAGTAATCGACTCGAAGTTGACTTCTTCTTCGGATAGCTGTCAACGTCAGTTACCGATAAACGAAGGCGACTGTCATTTATGACATCACGCTCGATATGTCATTCATTCGGACGAAGAAGAACTTTGACAGATCGATACGCATTTCGTAATATTTATAGGTCGATAAATATATTTATATGTTTTTATTGTTTTCGGGGTCTTTTATTTTATTTATTTTTTTTTTGGTATAAGTCGAAATATGGTTTGCATATTCAGCTTAAGTAAATCTGGAACAACTTCAATTCATCCCGATTAAGTCTAGAAGAAATAGCGAGACCTCGGCTTATTCTATAAATGAAGATCATGTATTGCTTTTCGAGAACAACAATGAACAGATTTACGTAAAGTGTAAACGTAAAATATATCACAAAAAACATACCCCGAGGAGGATACCTTCCCGCAATGTCGAAATAACCTTTTAAAGAGTAAACGAAAAACGAAAATGTACTGTAATAAAACAAAATTAAAAAAAACACGAAAATAAACGATTAATTATTAATCGTATATCGAAAGTTAAAATATATATCGTTTGAGTATTCAATTCTTATATAAATACCGTAGGAAAAAATATGAAAATAGATTAATTCATACTTGGGGAAAAGTGCTAATAAACAGTTTATGTTCAAGTCTTTTCTATGTTTATCTTCATTCGTGGTACATAGATTACCTAGAATCGTAATTGGCGATCTATACGAGATATTGTTTCGGTTCGAGCACCTATTGAAAAAGTCAATTAACGGTTTTAGAACGAATATTGTAGGACAGATCAGTCGAGCACACGCTGTTAATTCTAGCATAGCGAGGTGCGTTGAAAATACATCTGAGGCATCTATTTCGAATCGCACGTAATTTATTAAATGCGGCTTTTGATATCGAGCTCCAGGAAGAACAAGAAAATATTACATCTTATCGACCCATCTCTCTCCTTCCAATGTTTTCTAAAGTTTTTGAAAAATTAATACAAAAAAGGCTCCAGAAGATTATTGATCAAGAGAAGGCAATACCGAATCATCAATTCGGATTCCGCATTGGACATTCGACTGTACAGCAGGTTCATCGAGTTGTAAGCCAAATTGAACATTGAAGAAAAAACGGTTTGCTCGGCCAACATTGAAGAAAAAAAGGTTTGCTCCGCCGTATTTCTCGATGTGAAACAAGCCTTTGATAGAGTTTGCCATCCAGGCCTTCTCTATAAATGCAAACAAATTTTGCCACCGGAATATTATAATATTTTGAAATCATACTTGGAGAATCGCTATTTTCAAGTAATAATTAATAATTGTCAATCATCTCTCCATAAGATTCAGGCGCCGGAGTACCTCAGGGCAGTGTCCTGGGGCCATTCTTATACTCAGTATTTACGAGAGATATTCCAGAAAATAGATTTATAGCAACCTTCGCTGATGATACGGCAATACTAGCTTCACATGACTGCCCTAGTGCGTCCACTCGCCATCTTCAGGTTGCTTTAGACCAGATTGCTGAATGGTTCAGCATTTGGAAAATAGCAATTAACGAAGCTAAATGTAAACATTTATTATTTACTAAAAAAAAAATTGAACGTAAAAAATATCAAGTTTCGTTAAGTGGACCAACAATACCTCAAGACTCTTCTGTTAGATATCTAGGAATTCATCTTGATCAGTCTTTAACATGGTCATCATATATAACGGCAAAAAGGACCGAATTAAATATCGAAACAGCAAAATTAAAGTGGTTATTAGAACCCAGATCGCAATTAGATATTAAAAATAAACTTTTATCGTACAATGCGATACTTAAACCAATCTGGCTATATGGCTGCGAACCATGGGGATGTTCCTCTAAGAGCAACATTCAAAAAATACAGCGGTACCAGAATAAGATACTACGAAGGATAGCTGGCGCTCCATGGTATGTCACTAACTACACATTGCATAAAGATCTTCAGATACAATATGTGGAACAAGTAATCCAACGAGCTGCTCGCGATTACATAGCGAGATTGGAAACTCATGAAAATCCGCTGGCAATAAGATCGGCGATAAGAAGGCTGAAGAGAAAACGTATTACTGATTTCAGATAATGCTTTCTGGCTGTCATCACAGTTCTGTCGCTGGACCGAATCCTTCTAAAAAAATCCACATTTATTACATCTGGTAGATGACGGGTTAGACACGTCAGTTCTAGATCAGAAGAAGTTATAATTAAAAAAAAAAAAAAAAAAGGAAGGACAAGCGTAGCAAAGTATTGGGCGGATTAGTGCTTTGTAGAGGATTATCTTGTTGTTAATGTTGAGGAAAGACTTGTGATTAAGAATGAGGTACAAGGAACAGAAGGCATTGTTCGTCTCGATTGCGATATTATTTATGTGTTTAGTGAAAGTCTATTGTCGAGGATTACACCGAGATAACGAACCTTATCACACCACTCTATTGTGTTTCCCTGTACCATCAGATTGTCAAGTAGAGCTGGTCTCCTACGGAAGAAGAAAATAGCTTCGGTTTGGTTCGGGTTTATACTAATTTGCCATTTATTGTAGTATTTAAGCACCCACGATATCCTAAGCGGAAATCTATTACGAATTGTGCTAGGTCTATAGGAGCTGCAGATTATCGCAGCGTCATTAGCAAATAGTCCCACTTGCGTGTTTGGTGGGTTTGGAAAATCGTAAAGATACAGGGAAAACAAGAGTGGTCCGATAATACTGCCTTGAGGGACACCTGCAAAGCAAGATTTGTGAGACGAGGCAGTGTTACCTACAGATACATAAAAAGTTCTATTGCCTAAGTAACTATTGATTAAGTGAATTAAGCATGTTGGAAAGTTACATTTTATCACTTTATAAAGAATAACAGCGTGCCAAGTTTTATCGAATGCTTTAGCAACGTCAAATAGTACCATACCGGTATGTTTATTTAAGTTGAAGTTATGGGTAATGGAGTCGGTTATTCTGCATATTTGTTGAGTTGTAGATCAGAGCAAAAGCCGAATTGAAAGTTTGGAAATATGTTATTGTTGCCGACATGGGATAATAATCTAACATAAATCACCTTTCCAGCAACTTTACTTAGGTTGCTCAGTAAACTAATGGGGCGGATGTTGGAAACCTGCGAAAGATCCTTTCCGTGATTGGGCAAGGCGATGATTTTGGAAAGTTTCCAACTTTGCGGAAAGTATCCCAGTTTAAAGATACCGTTCATTATATTTGATAACATAACAATGGCGGAATGAGGGAGTTTCTTGATTATAAGTAATGATATATTATCAAGGCCTACCGAGTACTTTCATTTCGTTTTTTGATGATATTGGATATTTCTAGAGGAGACAAATGACGTTAACATAATTTTGGGTAGTGTTAGTTGTATGTAGGTACATCTTAGTAGTGCTTAGATACTTCTGAACCTCAAACTGGACTTTTTTGCGCTGAAAGTTGGAGGCTAATTGTAAGTTCTGTCTGTGAATTTTAAAGTAGTGAGTAGCTAGGACCTCTGCTTTTTCTATGTCGGTGTAAACATAGTCATTTGAGGACGGATTGCAGAGGGGTGGAAGAGACTTACTGCGGTGGGTAAGGTTTTTAGTCACCTTCCAAAGACTATTATCCTTGGGACTCGGCGTTGTGAGGAATTTGTTGTACTTTTCATTTTTGTCGTTTTTGAGGCAGTGACGAAGGGTTTTGGTGAAAAGAGAGTCAATAGCTGCTTTAAAAAAAAGGCGACTGGTCGGCTATAATGCTTGGTGCACAATCGTCTGATGTAATTTTTGAATGTGATGAGTGCAATTTAATACACATACCAGTTTAGTTTTCAATTTTTCCTATTGTTATCAAAAGGAATTTTTTTTTATTGGCTTCCATAAAGTTTACCCATTACAAATTATAACGTAAAGGACTAAATAAGTACATAATGATTATATCGCTACGTTGTATTCACGAATGAACTTATATAGACAAATATAAATGTGCACATTACTTGTAGCAAGTAAGAAAGACAATAGAAAAAGGAATTGATAAGGATTTGATTGTATAATGCGTTACGGAAAAGACAGATAATGGGAAAATGCAAAAACTATGTGATTCCCGTCAGCGATAACGTCGGCATCTGAGGGTGTGAGCAGTAAGGAGAGATAGTATCGTATCGTATCGTATCGTATCGTAGATGTTGATTTATAGATAAAGCTCTAAACGGGAAAACCAGTCTAAACTCCCGCTGCGCACATGATGTACATCTTCAACCGTAATCCCATTTTCCGAGTATACTTCGCATTCTTCGACGGTGTGTTTTATTGTTTGCATGGGATGTCCGCAACATCACCTAGCCGAGTCAGAAATACTCCACTTCTGCAGGTCGGTGTGTTGCGTATCGTTGCTGAGATAATACGCATTACTTCGTTAAGCTGAATTTCCGCACATCTGTTCATCCACACCGGCGAGCAAAATTCCGCGGCCGCATAAACTAACGATAAAGCGGATATGCGCAAAGTCTTAGCTGTTGATCCCCACGACGTACAGGCTAATCTTCTTATGATATTTACGAGTGTTCTAATTTTCTAGCTTATAAACTACTGAACGGATCGTTAGTTTATAGAGGATTATCTCGTTGTCCGTATGGAACATACTCAAATAACTACAGGTGAGGATGTCCATCTTGTTGTTAATGTTACGGAAGGATTTAGATACAATGAACAGTTGGCATTATTTACATTGAATGCGACATTATTTACACGCTTTCTGAAAATCTATTGTCCAGATCACACCGACATAACGAACCTTATCACACCATTTGAACGTATTTACCTGTACTGCGAGTTTGTTTATTTTTTTCATCATTACGATTTATATGTTTATTATTTATTGAAATCGTAAGAATTTTTAAACGCACATTACATTTATTCCACTCTGTTATAACTTTTTAAACCGGTTGTCAAGTATACGCATTTTTACATTTTACAGGTTATCAGATAGAGTTGGGCGAGGAATATATTTCAGTCGGTTTTATACGAATTTGCGTAGTATTTAAGTAGCTGCGATATCACGAACTGTAATTACGGGGATTAATATCGCAGCGACGTCAGCAAAGAATGCAGCTTTTCAGGTTCGGGAAATGAATAAAGATAGAAAACAAAAGTAGTCAAATTATACCGCCTTGAGTTAGAGACTAATCGTAATTTTTATCGGCGAATTTTGAATTATTGAGTAAACATAGTCGCCGGCAGTCATAGAAGAATGGGAAAGCATCGCTGCGACGGGTTAATCGTTGGTCGCTTTCCGAAGACTACTTAGCGTGCAGGGGAAGTTGTTAAAATGATCGTTTTTGTGATTTTTAAATAATAACGATAGTTTTTGTACTTTTTTAGCGAACTTTTGCCATCGTATGATGCAGAATTGAACTAGTGCAAGGGGAAGCGGTAGTAATTGTACTTGTCCGAAGAATCGGACGTACTATAATATATTTTTTTTTTGTTTTTTGCAAAAAGCACAGATGAAGTTGATGGTGTGGAATTCAGTTTCACCGCAGTGGAAAATGTAATAGCTAAATAATTCGCTGATATACAAGACTAGAGAAGACAGTTCGGCAGTCCCAAATCATCGAAAAAGCTGAATAGGCACTCGAGAATTCGAGTTCCAAAGATGAAATTGAATACAGTGCGTTCTATTCACCTAAAATCTTAAATCTAAGCACCGCAGCAGTATATGTAGTGCAAAAATCGGTATTATCAAAAAGGAACACCAACTGTATGAACCAGCAATTCGTCAAAAGGAATATAGACTTAAAAGTCCCTCTGAAAACCGTGAAAGAGATTGATTATAAAGCTTACTAAGTGTATACAAAAATCTGCATACTTAGCTACACCTGGTAAGGAAAAGAATCCTGATGTAATATTTTATCCAAAAGTGGTAAGGGATCAGATATCCGACAAACGAAAACTAAGACGAATATGACAGAATGATAGAAATCCTATTAATAAAAATATCCTAAATAGAGCATGTCAATAGTTGAAAAAGACGCTGTTAGAAACAAAACATAATGCATTTAAAAAATATATAACTAAATTGTCTCCGACCAAAGAAACGGATTATAATTTATGGAAGGTAGCAAAAAATGTAAAGAAGAATCACAATTTCCAGTGTACCCCCATTAAAATGGTAAACAATAATTGGGAACGAACTAATCGAGAAAAATCTAAAGTATTTGCTCAATACTTATCAAAAGTGTACCAACCGCATTCAAATTTCAGGTCATGAAAGAGGCATAGAAAATCACTTGCACGTACCATTTCAGATGTCACCCCCAATAAAACCGACATCTCCTATGGAGGTAAAGGCATTCATACAAAAGTATTTAAACCCTAAGAAGACACCTGGCTACGATCTCATCACAGCTAATATTATAAAGAAAGTGCCAAGAAAAGCTCATTTCCAATGCAATCTTTCGAACTGGGTACTTATTCGTCAAAATAATAATGATTCCAAAACCGGGAAAATCTCCGACATGAAACGACTTCTTACAGACTCATTAGCTTATTGTCAGTTTTCTCTAATCTCTTTGAAAAAAAACCTTACTCAGAAGAATAAATTCTATTTTTGAAGAAAGTAATACCTGATTACTAGTTTGGTTTCAGGAAGCACCACAGGAAATTACAGCAAGCACATAGAATAGTCGATGTCGTAAATAAAAGCTTTGAAGAAAATAATGCAATTTTTCTCAATATTGAGAAAGCTTTCGACATTGGCATACTGGACTGTTGCTCAAGCTGAAACAGCAACTGTCTCACTCATATTACCTGTTAATTAAGTCATACTTAACAGAAAGATATTTTCACGTTTAAATGGTGATTATTCACCAATATACCCTATAATGTCAGCAGTTCCGCAATCTATATGTATAGCGATGCTACTTAATAGTCAAACGAGGAGATTGTATGAAAAAAAGAAAACAGAAATCCGCATTAAAAGAATCGCATAAACCACATCAGATATATGATATGAATTAAATACATTTGACTATATATTTTTTCCATAGAATAATTTTTAACACTAGTAAGAATGCTATCTGTGTCACATTGAGTAGAACCAAAATTTTACAGTTTTTACAGATAAGGCTAAGAACTTTTTTGATAACTAATCGTTGCAGTTTATAGAATATATTTTTTTTTTTCATTTAAACTGTAAAATTAATCATTATTAGCAAGAATACGATTATGTATTTTGATATCGAATTGTTGTCTGTAAACTATTGTTAATTAAAGCCCGTAATTCCCACGAGGCGTAGCACATTAACACTTACTAATTCACAAATGTCAAAAAAAAAAAAAGGACTGAATACAAATCGTACGCACATATTCACATGTAAGGAAGCTGTTAACACATACGAATGTACAATGGCAATAAATGAGGATGTTGTTTGTGATCAAAATGTGTTTTATCGCATAAAACAAATTTATTGAAAAATAAGAATTGAAATTAATCAAAAAAGATTATATTAAAAAGAAAAGAGTTTTAAAAAATTGTTATATATAAATTTACTATCAAATGATTGCGATTGAATGTTTGTATATATGGGGTGATGTTTTATTTATAAAAAAAAAAAAATCAGTATGTTATTAGTAAAAATTGTTAATTGTTAACAGTGGCTGCTGGTGAGGTTAAAAAATCTAGCGGTTGCACTTCCCAAAACATATACACACACAAAAAATTTTTTGGTTTCACACAACATCGCAAATATTAACAACGTCAAAGTCGACGAAGTGTAATACAAATACGAGAACCATTTAAAACGGTGAAAAACTAAAAATCATGAAGTTAGGATTAAAAAGTTGTAATATTAAACCGAAATTAAAAATTTAACTCCGCACGAATAAGTACAAAATTTATACGATTAGAAAAGTATAACAATTTTTAGAATACTAAAACGAAACAATTCGATGAACTATATATAATACAAAGTTAAATAATCTTATTTTTAAACAATTTACACAAAATAATCCTTTGAAAACGAATTGTCAATTGCAGTATAAATAATAAAGTTCAGTAAGGAAAAAATTCTGCATATATTAACATCGGTCAGCAATAATATGAAAAACAAACTGGAGAGAGGCAATTAAATAATTCACACGTGAAAATGTACACAGCAAAAGAAAGAAATACCGATAGAAATTCGCTGAAGAAAAACTAATCTCGGAAAGAGATGAAACATAAATTGTAGACTCGTTCATTTGGTATGCACACGCAAACGCACCCATGTGTTATGAACAATACAAGGAGAAAACCCTATTCTGCCTCATCAAGTGTGTGTGTGTACTCCAAGGACTCAAAACTAATTGCAACCAGCAGTCGCTAGCTAATACAGTTCTATGTAAACTCTACATTCAGTAGATGCATTAAGCGCAAAATCACCACGTAACGTTGTATATGACTTTCCGATACCTTCTTCAGGTTGCATCGTCCATATGATCATTGACTGTCCTTTGTACACCTCACTCAGATTGTCTCTCAAGGTTCCCTCCTAACTTCCTCTTCTTTTCAAAGACTCTTACTAATCTAATCATGTTCTTACGCATGTCCCGTCTCTATTCCTTAGTTTGACTTCTTCTTCTTCGTGCCTCTAGCCTTAATTGCTACACACGGCACATGATTTAGATTTATATATATATATATATATATAATATATATATACAGTACCCGATTATCCATGGTGTTGGGTGGCGTGCAAGATAAGCCAATTCCACGAATAGTCCACAAATTTTTCAAAAACCGATTCAAATCAACTCAAAAAATCGATAGTTTTTTTTTCGAAATCAAACACCTATTCATTACTTAAGGTTGAATTTTTTTAATACCATTTCATCACAGAGTGATCTTATTCCTCCACGTATTTAAGTCGTTATTTGTTAGAGCTGGGTCATGGCATACTTGCTTCTTCGTCTTATACCCTTTCTTACTCTCCTCTAAAACCATATCTGAGATGTTCTATTAACAATTTGTTCATCAGTAAGATGTTCAAAGTATTTAATCCACTCAACAATAAATTAGCTAAATCACAAGCAGAAACTTCTTCTTTTTCTTCTCTAGATTCTTGTAATGTATTTTCAGCATTAGGTAAAATTCCAGGACTTTACTAACGTAGTAAGTGGCTCCCAAATGGTGTTTATATCATAAATGCTGTCAAGAATCGTTTAATCTTTCCAGAGACTGCGAAGTTCACGATGTTCAATCCTTTTTTTTCAGTAAGTTTGTTTTGTACGGTTTTTTTATTATTATTGACGCAATCACACGCTGGCCCGTTGGTTGGGTAAGAGCGATGACGTTGGGAGGGAAAAACTTCGCGATTTTGTATTTTCAGATTTTAAAACGTTTTCTCTGGCTGGGATCGTTCTAGAAAAACCGCGGATAATCGAGCGTTTTTGCTATATATATATATATATATATATAAAATTGCTATTATTTATTTTTTCGTCTATTTATTTGTATTGTTTTATATTTATCTTCTATTTATTTATTTATTTATTATTTTATTTGTAAATATTACGCCGCTTATAAGTGCACATTTTTTTTAATCCTCTAAATTTAAGGTTTATTTTTTAATTTTACAAAATTACTGGCTAAAGTAACGGAAATATTCGTTAAGTCAACGTTGGCCGTTATTTAAAACTTCGATACTATGAATTTCGATAACGATTTTTCAAACGTCTACCGGCGCAGCGAACGAATTATGGAACTTTTAATAGGAGGCGAGGCTACACCGGCCGACGTAACGAAAGATATATTAATTAATAAGTACGATTTACTAAGATTATTGAAACAAATCTGTCGATCGATAATGACTAAAGTCGATTGCAGATATCGAATCTATTTCGGTTTACTGCTGGAATATTTACTACTGAAAGAACTGATCGTCGAAGACGACATCGTCGATACGATATTTCCGATTTTAGCCACGGTAGACGACGATGCGTTTTCGTTAACGTTTTCGAATTATTGCACGTACGCCGGCGAATTAATCAAAATTTTAACTTTAAACGTCGGACATCATCTATTGGAACAAATCCGTTCGAAAGCTAAAGCGACATTAGAACCGGACGCCTATCGTACGTTTCGTCGTTACGTTATTATACCGTTAGAAAATTTTCGACCGTATCACGACGAAGATTACGAAACGGAAATCGTACCGCGTACGTTACAAAACGTCGTCGATCGATTATTATCGTCGCCGTCATCGACGATAAACGACGAATCGATATCGTCGATTAAATTGGCCTCGAAAATAGTCGAACCGTATTATTTTTTACGACAAATTCTCGGCTACCTATTAATAATCGATCGTAAACGTACGATTATCGATGTAGTAGCACGTTCGATCGAATTGAAATTAATCGATAACGATATCGTTTCGCGAACAATTCTTTATCTTTACGAACAGATAATCGATTTAGATGGAATCGATAAAAATCGTCTACTAGATAATTTAAATAAAACGATAGACGAATTAATAAAAGTCGAAATATTAAACGAACATCCGAACGAACGTATCAAATCGAGATTTATTCTCGAAAAAAATATACCGAAAACGATACCGATAACGAAAACGATAGCCAAAACGATAACGATACCGATACCGAAAACAATAACGATAACGGAAACGATACCGAAAAAGATAACGAAAACGATACTTAATTTAGACGACGAAATTATTCAGAATGACGACGCGGTCGAAAACGATCGATTACCATTAACATCGTCTCCGTACGAAGATCCCGATTTGATACCGCCGTTTCTAATGGATGAGAAAATAAAAGAAATTTTCGACGAGTACGAGAGCCGACGAAAATTAATGGACGTATCGTCGTTAGTGGATAAATTTCATCGAACGTTCAGTCGTTTTCAATTGGACGCCGTTTTCAGCGCCATGTTTAAATTTTCTTGCGACAAAACGAAAAAACGGCGCTTATTAATCGGTTATCTCATGTACAAATTCGCCGTTTTACACGGCACCGATACGGTACGTCGTAGTTTGATTAATTCGTTATCGTTGATAACGGCCGACTATGCGGAAAATCGTAAACTATGGTCGAATATTACCGACGTTCTAGCGACGGTCGTGATTAAAGGTAAATTCTCTTTGAACGATTTACGATTATTACCGAAATGTTTCGTCGGAACGAGCGAGTTCGCGCCGTTTTTGAAATCGCTCTTCGAAACGATCGTCGAATTAACCGATCGGAAATCGCTCAGAACCGTATGGATCGATTCGAAGGCGGATATCGCGCAACTATTAACGCCGACGGATCGATCGATTTTTTTAAATCGATTCGAATTTTTACGATGATCGATCGCTATTAATTTCGCTTTCCTACTTATTTCTCTATCCTCTACCATCTCTAAGACGAATTTAAAAAATTTTTAATACATACGGTAGATTCGAAGAATACTTGTACACTCCCGATTTTCGTTTTTTTTTTTTTTTTTAAATATCAAAAACTATTATTTTTAACGAGTTACAAAGTTAAAAATCCGCGGAAACCATTTTTGAAAGTCTCGTTTTTTCTTTTAATTCTACAGCTGAAATAAACCTGACCGATTCTAACCTAACTGAATCTAACCTAACCTAGGTATTTTGTTATTCTGGTTTAAATGTGTCATTCTCGTTTTTTCTTTTAATTCTACTGCTAACTAGCCGAAATAAACCTGACCGATTCTAACCTAACTGAATTTAACCTAGGTATGTTTATAAACATACTTATAAGTAAAATTTAAAAGGTTGTAATTTACAATTAAAAATTTTTTCCGCGTTTTTTTTTTTTTATTTTTTATTCCGCTTAGGGAAGCAAAACACATCAATTTATCCAAGCCCCAATCGATTCTGAGTTGTACGAGTATGCTACGAATGAGCCTCGTAGGTAGCGCAGGCTAATACCTATTGTCAAAATTTTAATATATGTTTTCCAAATTCTCGATACGCGCTTTAGAGGTTCCAATAAAATTTCGTCAATCTATATTTTCGTTAATATATTTTTCAAATCTTAATACATTTTCACGATCACCCAACCGTGTCCGAGAAATTAGATTTTTTTTTTCAAAAATCACATTTCAAAGAAAAAAATTTTATCGGCGGTAACTACAATTTTAATCGAAATTTTGAAAACTATATTTTAATCGGAAATATCGACGGCGCCGCTATCTATGGAAAGGGAGAATCTTACTTCCTATAGAGAGCGTCAGCATCGATTTTTACTTTTAGAAATACAACAGAATTTCTTTTATCCGTCGTCACCCTCGTGATCGGGCCTCTGACGGATAACTGAATAGGCGGATAACAGAAATTTCATTACAAAAAACAATACATATTATATAGTACTATACCAGATGGTAAATCATTTAGGAATGAAATCTTTACAAAATTTATATTTAATTGGACAACATTTAAAGTAGTGTATTTTTATTTAGAGATTTAGTATAACATAATGCAACATAGTACAATTACATAGGAAAACTGTCTCTACCGATAATTGTTTACGTTTTTAAAAAAATCGGTAATTTACGACCATGTTCCGTAATTTTTTTTTTTTTTTTTTTTAGAAGTAAAATCTGTGTAAATTTTGCCTCTTCCTTCTTGTTCGGCGTATCGGAAAAATATGCCAGAAGTCCAAAAATTTCAGTATTTTTCCATCCAATTTGAGGACGTCGTTAAAAGCTTTATATTCGAAGAGGTGTTCCATTGTTTGTGATTCACCGTAGTCACGTGTGAAGCTTTTACTAATGTTCCATTTTTTCATATTGTTCCTTGTACACCCAACCATAGTCCTTAATCTATTTAAAAGAGTTTTCCACTTTTGGTAATCCAGATCTGCACTTATTGAAAGTTTTTCTGCTGGTTCAATCTAGCGGCTTTATATAATTTTATTACGTTCCTCTTTCCAAGCCGTTAAGGCTATCTCCTCAGGCTTGGCGCCAAGTGGATTTATTACGGCCATGAAACTTCCCCGCGATTTCAATCTTCGCAGCTGTTGGATGTATCCAAATAGCAAGTGACGACTATCTGCTTCTTATGCACTTTTCTCTGCACTAGCTGCTACTTAGCGTCTAATCGCGGCCCGAGAGAACTCTAACTTTATGTACCGGTGTAGATTTTAAGCAGCCCGTGATAATCCGACAACTTTCATTTAGAGCGACATCGACATGCTTTGTATGTGCTGAGTTATACCATACCGGGTAGGCGTATTCTGCGACTGAATTGCACAGTGCCAGTTGTGGTGTAGCTCCCCATAAACTATTGGTTATCTTTCGTATGATATTATTCCTGGCTGCGATCTTCATTTTAGTATTTATGCAGTGTTTTTTCAAAAGAAAGATTTCTATGAAGTGTGACACCCAGATATTTTGGATAATCGATAAACTCTTTATCCTCTGTCACTGTATGTTTAAGCTTGTTTTCGCGTCCTTGTTTCTGAGGTGGAAAGCGGCTATCTGTGTCTGTTTGGTCTCAGTTGGTTCTGCACATAGTATTCTCCAATCTTCTCCAGTACTGTAAGTTGTTTTTCTATGTCTTCAAATTTCTTGTTTTGATATGAAACGGCAAGGTCATCCGCATATAGGAAATGTCACGTGTTTTCAAAAACTGGCTGATCATTTGTATATATATATATATATATATATTGAAAAGTATAAGAGCCAGTACACTCGAACGGCTGTTTTTACCATCTAATGTTACGTAGAAACGCCTATTTTCCAGTAGTCTTCCGATAATTGTTGTTAGTCTAGAATCCTTCGTTAGATTATACAGTTTGCTTTTTAGAAGCCGATGATTTGCTGTATCGTACGCGGCTGACAAATCAATAAACTCCGCGCCGGTGACTAATCCTTTTTCAAAACCGTCTTCAATTTCCTGTATTAGTTTTAAGACCTGACCTCTACATGATTTCCCATGGTATTAATGCGCCATTAATTTTCTCCGTCATTCTTACGAGTAGTAGTTTTTCAAATAGCTTAAACCTATGGAAAAGAAATGAAATAGGTAGCTCGCAGCATCATCTTTTGGTTTCCATGGTTTAAGTATAGCGACTACTTTAGCTTCTCTCCAATATTTAGGAGTTGGTTCCGTTATCGAAATTTTATTAAAGAGAGCCACTTTCGCGTTACTGGTCCAAAGTGTTTAATTTGTTCAGCTGTAATATCATCAGCGCCTGCCGTTTTACCATTTTTCATACGCTCAACTGCTTCGTCAAGTTCTGTTATATCAAAGCCTCGATCGATACAGCTGGTTTCTTCTCGGTGTACTCGTGTTAACTTTAGTTTCCTAGGTTTACATCCTTTTGCTGATTTACCATTAACTATTAGTGGACGGGCTATTTGGTTCGGTGTAACCTTGGCAGGTTCTTTGCTTTGGGATCTCCATTAAGCTTTTCTTTCAAACCAATCGATGCACTTTGTTAACAATGTCTCAGCTTCCGAATGACTTTGAGTCTTCATCATATATCTTCATCGGTCAAAATTTCAAAACCTTCATCCTGTTTGTCACGCTCTAACCAATCTGTTAAGCCGACTGACTGGTAAAGAATGACCAACACAGTTCGACACGGACGAACCTTTCCGGCGACGCGACCTCAAGGTCATTAACGTAGCTGCCACTAAGTTTTACTTGTTATCGAGATTTTACATGCCGCAGAAAAAAAAAGTTTGCAAATTCTAATCAATACAACCGTTATAACGGAGATTATAAATAATTTTAAAAAAAAGGTGCAATTTATTTTGAAATCGTCATTTAGTCTTCTTAGCCGGTTAAAAATTTCTTTTCGACAGTTTTTCAAAAAATAGGATATTTTTTCAGTGATGGACTGATCTACAATTCGGCCCATTTGCATGCATTTCACCGAAATTCTCGAAATACGCTTACGTTCGTCGATATCCTTCGTAATTTCAGTCTAATTTTGTTAATATATTCCCGAAATCTTAATCCGTTTTCGTTAACACGTATATTCCAAATAATACATTTCGGACAAATGAATTTTGATAATTTCAATACAGATTCATGAAGAATTGGTAACTTTTTATTACGTCTCCCATCTCAATTGATTATTAGCGGTTTTAGCTGGATTCTAATTTATCTGAAAGTGAACAAAAAAAACCGCTAGGAGCAGACCGTCCGCGTGAAAGTGAATTCCGTTTACATACTACGAAACGCTATTCAAAGAATGCCAGACAATACGAGAGACAAGACGTAAAGATTAACGGTATTTTAATAAACAACGTACATTATGCCGGTGATACGATCTTCATAGCAGATCGGCAAGATTGGCAAAATTTAATTAATCGTGTAAATTTGCCCCGCAAACAATACAATCTGCCAATTAATGCGATAAAACCAAATAAACCACAGCGCGTAGTATTAAAATTGGGAATATAGTACTGCAGCAAATAGACAAATTTGAGAATTTCGGTCGCCGCATTTACAGACTCTACAGTAGTAAAAATAAAGTGTAGAACTTAGATGACGCGTTTAACATTTTTATACGAAGAGGTTGAAGTACGGCGGAAAATAGTTAAATGCTGTTTTTCCCGTGAAATTCAACGGGGCAAATGAAATAAAACGATTATAAGACTCATGGTTGCATAGACGATCACTTACAATACCGTGTGAGCGGCAAAATAAAAACGTTACGGAACGGATGAATAAGGGTAATGATAACATTAATAAAACTGCGGAAAGTTCACTATCCGGATCACTCGATGCGGGGACAAATAATATCGACGAGCGCGGTAGAAGGTATTCGTGATGTCGCCCGCAGAACGACGCCGAGGATATCCAACATATTAAAGATTTTTCCACCTGGGACACTATCTTTCGGTAGCAAAAATGGAACAATAATTAGAAACTTGACGTTATTTAGTTAAAATTTAACGATGTGTCGATTAAAATACAAACCATTATTACGAGAATAATGTGATACGATTTATTCTAAAATTTTTGAAAATTATTTTATGAAACGAAATCCATTATTATGGGCACTAATATGATCGAATAACTATCGAATATGTTAACATTTTCGATATTTATCGATTGTTTTCTTTCGTTTACAAAACGAAACACATTATTACGATCGAATTACACTATCTCCATTATTTTGAAATTTTATTTCGTTTATATTTAAAGCCTGTTTCTTTTTTTCCCCTCCGCATTTATATTGCTATAACTTTATAATTTTATACCTAATTTTAAATTTTGCGTTTAATATAAATTTTAATAAAGTGTTTCATACGTAATGTTGAATTTTATATTTGCTCGATAGTTTGCTTCGAAAATTTCATCGTAAAAAAATAAACACAACTCGGGGAACATAATTCGTAGCTTCGTAAATTAGGTTCGCATAGACTTACATGAGGCTCTTTCGAAAATATTTTAAACATTCTACAACATATGAACAACGTCTTCGTTAAAATAGATATTAACGCAGAAATGAAAAGTCTCAATGAGCGAGACAAGGTCGAGACATATAGTTTACGTCAAGGTGAATTTTTAGTGACGTCTACAACAGAAGGCAAGCTGCAAAAGGATTGAAAATAACTTTCAAAGTGAACCAAGACAATTGTATTGTACCAGTAAATGAAACGATATTTATGATAAAACTATAAATAGCAATGACCGAAGAAATACATATTAATTAGCGACGAATGTATAACGAGATCGAAAAAGTGTAACTCAGAATTACTAAAAACCATAAATAAAGTCTTAATGATAATATTAAGAGATTGTTGTAAGTGTAAATGGGAAATGAAGTTGACGATAGAAATGAAAAAGTGAAGGACTAATAGAATTCTGTAAAGAATACAAGTTAACAGTAACGAACATATTATTTCAACACCGTTAACGTAGATGAAAGATATCAACTGGATTACACCTATTGTCAAACAAAACTTCCTATAGCGACTAGAAACAAGAACTAAAATTTTCTACAAAGTAAGGAATATTGACAAAATGGAGGAAACCTTGGACAACCGAAAGATATACTACTACAATCTATTGAAGAAAGAAGAATGTATAAAAGTAAGCCCGATGAAGGTAAAAAAATAATATATATATTGTACAAATTTTTCGGTCATATAATCCGTGCACTAGACTTAGACAGGACAGTCACACTAGGAAGAATGAACGGACATAGAAGAAAAGGTCGGCCAATGACCCGACGGACGAAACAAATATGCCGACGTGTTAAACTGTCAATACCAGATTTGGTACACTCGGTAGATGATTGACAACTGTGGAGGAATTTGATTGCTACATAATGGTCACGACGGTCAATTATGATCAATATACGACTGTAGATATATATACGTATATATATATATATATATATATATATAATAATATAATATATATATATAAAGAACATCGTAATACAAAGAAACAAAATAATAATGACCAAATAATACATGCAAACAAATAGAAGCCTTATTGTAAGATCTTTGAATTGACCATCGTTACGACCTAATAAGGCAATCGTTTTGCAAAAAAAAAAAATAACGAGTTATTTACAGTAGGAACGAACGAAATGAAAATAAAGAATCTTCGAAAAAATTTTTAGAATAGCTATAGGGGCAATCATAAATTGTTTCGTCAAAAACGTAAAAACTCATTGTCCATATACGTAGTACTTCACATAATATCACAAACACATACAAAAGAAAGATAATTAACTACCGATAGAATAGATGATAAATACGGCTGAAAAAGAATAGTAACGAAGTAATTATTTATTCGAATATTAAGAGAAATAATATTTATATATTTTAAAAATTGCACATTGTGATACACAAAAAAATCGAATGGGATAAATGTAAAAATTATAGATAAATAAATTACACGTTCCAAAATATTGATTAGGATAATATCAAACCGGATACTGAACAATATTGAAAAAACTTTCAGTTTTATTTAAAAAAAAGGAGGGATACTAGCAAAACGATGTAACTTTCCGTTTGTTTACAAACAAACAAATAATAATTGAGTCATAATTGTTTTGTTTTTAAGCCCGTTAAAGGCGTTTTTGTAGTCAATAGGAATAAAATATTTTAGAGTAGTAAATATTTAACGCATTGCAGAAGAACCAGATAGCAGAGTTCGATACTACGAGCAACTATGTTCAGCTGTTTTTAGGAAGAAGCTTAGCTCCTCTTGCATTTTATCTGCCACGCAAACAAAATAGTTGTATGAAATAAATGAAAAAAGAAACAAGTTCGGGGAATACTATCGCGTCTTTTTAGAGATCAAAGTTTCTTTCAAAAACGCATTTTATGTTTATTTTCGAATGTTTCGAGAAAATTCTGAAAATTTGCATAATTTCGTTCGTGAAAACGTAGCTAAGAATACGACAAATTAGAGCAAGCCAATTGAAACCAGAAAAAAAAGAAAACAGCAATTTGCTGTGAGTAAAGAATTAAATTGTTCGGTTTAAAAATAACTTGGGTAATAACGCAGAAACGTTCTCTTCAGAACGTTGCAATTCTCACAATCCGTTCAAATAATGTGCGCTTAATTCTTATAATCGGTTTTTCGTTGTTGAATTCGTGAGGAAATAAATATGTCGTAAGTGTTCATTTAAAAAATTACCGACGAATACAACTGAGCATTTTAAAAATATACGTAAATTAATAACTGCCCCTAAAATTATATTAAGTTACGAGGTAATAACGGATATAATATTACGAAGTTAAGTATAGTTTTCGAAGTAATAACGCAGCATTAATTTTTAATTAAATGCATATAAATTTAAACCTACTTACACATGGAATTCCAATTCTATAAGGAACAAAATACTAGAGCTTGAGCAATATACGATAATCGGTAAGATATTAATGGCTGGTTTAGGGTCGACAAAATTAGATGATGAAATAAACTTTGTTACGAATGTATATCGGATATTTCGTAAAGATAAATCAGCAAACAGTCCATTTTTAATCTCAGGAATTAATCGAACCTGACAAAATTAATACTAAATTACTTAAAGAACTGCACCACAAAGTAATAGTAGCTATTAATATTATGTTTAATTCATGTATACGTCTGCGCTATTTTCCTGCGCCTAACGATACCACTAGCGAAACCTGGCAAGGATGCTTCCTTACACCAAAACGTACGACCAGTTAGCCTTCTCAACGACATTAGCAACGTATTCGAAAAAATATTATTAGCGCGATTAAGATCATTTGACGAAAATCGTCAAATGCTTAATGATCATCAGTTTGGTTTTCGACCAAAACTAGGCGCCACATTTCGATTAGCCAAAATTTGTGACAAAATGGGCATGGAAAAGGCATTCGATACTACTCGACATGAAGGATTTTATACATTCATTAAATATAAATTTCCTAAATACTTAATATACATAATTAAATGATACCTAACCGATAGGAAATTTTATGTTAAAAGGTCATGAAACCTCAACTCATTACACCCCTAAGGAAGCATCTTGGGACTATTATTTTTTATAATCGACATATCGGACATAGCGAATTCGGTCAACTCTTCTAATTGACAGATCTCTGCATTTCTCTCTGTACACGACTAATTTTGTCAATATGTGCTACTTTCATAAACCATGTTTCACAACAATGTAGGAAAGCTGGCACGATGCATCTTTCCAGAATATTAATTTTTAATTTTCCAGTTATTTCTTTTTTTTTTAAATCCCTTCTAAACCCCAAAACTTTTCTTATTGATTTGTATGTCTAATCGTCAAACGATAAACGTTGGTCCAAAATGAATTGCTTCCTACGCATATTCCATTCCCCTCCATTAATCCGATTTTTTTTTTGCTGTACTGTTAGTAAGAACTTGGTTTTATTATTGTTGATATCTAAACTCTAAAATTACGGTGTAATTCTTCTAACACTATTGAAAGTTCGTTTGTAAATCTCGCAAATCGAATTATGTCGTCTGCAAATCCAAGATTGGATAACTATTTGACCATTGATATTTATTCCTTTAGTTTCCTAGTTTAATTTTCTCAAAGCGAATTCAAGTACCGTATTAAATAGTGCAGTCGAAATTGGATCACCTTATTTTGATCCTTTGGGTTGTTTAAATATTCTCTTCGTCTAATGAAATGTAAGCCCCAATTAGTTTGTATATTTCCCTATTTAAATTTATATATTTTGTTTCAACGCCTGTACGTTGTAAAACATCAACGCACTGTGTTTAATTCTATCGAAAGCTTTACTAAAATCTATTACAACAATATATAACTTCAAATTATATTCTCGACTTTTTTTAACTATATGAGTATTATCAATCGTTGAGAACTCGTTTTTAAATCCAACTTGTGTTTGCGGTTGGTAATCGTCTAGTACTTTACTTACGCGTCTCTCTGAGATCTTCATAAACAACTTACACGTAATAGGAATCAAACAGATCGGTCGATAATTATATAAATTACTACGAATATATATATATATAGAAGGGAGGCAGGCAGACAGATAACGATATATTTTATATATACACAGTAGAACTTCTTTTATCAGTTACCGGACCTGTGACGGATAACAGAAATTCCACTACAAATTACAGTACTATACCACATAAATCAGTTAGGAAAGAAATTAAAAAAAAAATAATTATAACATTTAAAGGGCCGTATTTTTATTTATAAATTTAGTATAACATAGTGCAATTACCTAAAACTGTCTATACGGCAAATTGCTTACATTTTAAAAAATCGGTAAGTTTCTTCCGTTTCTTTGTAGATTTTTAATGGCAATATTTTTGTTTTGTTTTGTTTTTTTTTTTTATAAGTAGGATTTGTATAAATTTTGCCTTCTCTAGTCTTCTAAACTAATCGATTCACTTTGTTAACATTTTTTCTGCTCCGAATGGCTGATTGCTGATTTTTGGTTGCATTTTGATTCTTCATCGTCGTCAATTTCATCATTATCGGACTGCTGAACATTAGGTATAATATCTTCATCAGTCAAAATTTCAAAACCTTCATCTTGTTCATCACACTATAACCAATCTGTTACTTTTTCAGTTGTTAGTGTATCATTGTTAAGCAGACCGTTATTGCAAAACTTGGTGATATCGACTACACTAACCGTTCCCCTTTGTTTTCGCTAGTGGGTAATGTAGATTCGGGCCATAGTTTATTCCATCCTGTAGGTTTAACATTTTAAGGTCACTCGTACACTGGCAACATTAAAAATTGCGTCCTTAACGTTGTAATTTTTCCGAAAATCTTATATCGCCAGATGACAGCAAACATTCAATGAAACGTCTTCCGTATACCGACGAGTGTGACGACTGCAATGACGGTTAAAAGAAGTTTTACTGTATACGAAATGAAAAATATAAATGAATTTCTTTCAGTAATGAATATAATACAGAATTACATTTTCTTCGAATAGGATAATATTACGATAAATTCATCTTCGTTTTCGTCCTCGTTGTTGTTTCTTGCCGATACGTTTGCCTTTCTGCGATGACGGCTTCTTAAAAGATACTTTTTGTTTCTTGGTAACTCCGTCAGCGCCTCTGTCTTCCCATTTTCGTTTTTTCTTTCCTCTTTCTTTGTTTTCCCTTTGTTCATTTACGCGTCTACAAATTATTCACATATTAGAAATAAGAAGAAACATTATAACTAATAAACGTTTATGAAATGCACGCAAAACCAAAAAATATGTAGTCATTAAAATAGGTTCGGTTAATTTTTGTTTGACCAGGCTTGTCTATTCGACCATTGTTGAACTCAAATTTTTTCTATATTCTATTCGTTGTGATATATTTATTTATACAGATGTTTCAATGGACAAGATAACTATTGGCTGAATGTTAGCGGAAATTATTATCTGCGTTTATTGTATTTTTAATTAATTCTTTTTTAACTGTAGTAAACGTTACATAATTTACCATCGAGTACTTTATATACACTTCGTCGTCACGTATGACATTATTCATTATTTTCCTAAATTATAAGGTGTTGTTAATTGTGTCCTGTTCCTAGTCGAATTAGAATTTTTCATATAGTTTGTTGAGTAATATTCAATTTCATTAAATCACGATTCGGTTGAACAATTTTTCACTATTTGATGATAATATTTAAGCTACTTGTTTTTTCTAGTGTACTGTCTGCCCACCTTTTTGCTTCTAAACGCTTTATTTCTTAATAACTTTTAACAAAATTCTGTTATAATCTCTCTCCTCACAAGTTCGTCATTCCTTTTTATTCTTGAATGATCCGATATACAAAGTAGTATTATTTTCGTACAATTATTTTCAATTTTGCCATATATATATATATATATATATATATATATATATATATATATATATATATATATATATATAATTACCCTTTTTACAATATTATTATTATTATTACGATATCGCTTGCACAGAGTCCATTACTAATATAAAGTACATTCGCTGTCGATAAAACATCATTTATAAAGACAACGACGAGTCTTTAAAATTTTACAAAATCATTTTGTATCATTTTATATTCTTCTCGTGGTTGTATTTTTAATGGTTTAAGGCTTCATTTGGCTGCCGCGGTGTAATTTTTAGTATTTGTTCTTTTCCTATACTATTTTTATTGCGAAAATCATAATTTTCATACATTAAACTATATCGATGTATAAAATCTGGCACCTATTTCCTATTTGAATTTATTCTATGAGATATTTTATTTACTGTCCCGGTTTTATTTGATGGCACACGTTTGTACTTTTTTTTATCATCGGTTCGATCATACTATACAAAATTGATTTTATTATTTTAAAGTATTTTTTCGTATCTGTTCTTGTTTCTGTTTCTATTTATTCAAATATATATTATGTAAATATATGCAAAGCTAATCTGCCGTCATTTTCAACATTGTTCATTCCACCGTGGTATATGTGTTTCTGTGTCTGTTTTTAGATTGATTAAAGTGGTAACGCAAACTGAGATATCGTATCAGTCGTACGTCATATTTTGTTCAACACATCCCTCAGAGCGTATTCAACAGTACTACGATGTCACTATTCACAGCGCTTACAATGAAATCACTTTAATAAGATTAGGCGATAATTTGAGATGATAACTCATACAATTCCAGGAAACATTTGAAAACGTAAATTTATTAATTAGCGAACGACGAAATTAGTCCTCCGGCTAAATTCTGTAGAGTGTTTTGCGAACACGGAAAATAAGTTTAATAAAAATAAAATACTTTACGAAATAAGTTTCTAAATACGTACTCGACATGTTCATCTCGTATGGTTTTGCTTATTGCTTTATTCATATCTATTTTCGGTCTTTTTTTTAGAACACTATCGGCTATCGTTATATTTGTTATCTTTTCCGATAAAGAATCCTATAATCAAATAATTAAAATATGAATGTTAAAAAAAAACAACACGAATACTTTATATTTTATTGAGTGAATTATATCAATTAACTACAACAATTGACGTATGCATCAATTTGTTTAAAATGTCATCGTGTTTAATTAATTCAAATTATACCATAATTACATACGGATTGGCTAAATTAATTATTCTTATAAATAAACTGATTTAGAAAAATATTCATACTGAAGCTAAAAAAAAGAACAGATAATAATTATTGAAGATCAACATTTAAAATCCAATTTCATATACAATAAAGGCATACCTACCATAACTTTTCTCTTTTCTTTATTTTTCTTTAAACTAATTTTTGTATTTTCATTGGGTAGTTTAGGTTGAAATTTCCCCACTGATGCCGTAGAAACCTTTGCAATGTCGGCTGCTATTTTTATCTACAAAATTTCTGTATATTAGATTTTAATATTACGTACTAGCGTGCAATTTCAATTATTTATATTTATACAGTTACTTGTATATGTGTGATATACATATATATGTGTGTGTGCATGTACAAACGTATCTAACTACTTTCTGCCACTTTCTTTAGTTTTTTTTTTGCAGGTTTTTTATTCGCTGTTTCGTTTTTAATCGAATATTTACATTACATTTTATTATTGTCTGCTCTAATGCAGCACGAATTGTAAGATAAATATTAAGGTATCCAGGTACTTAACATTAAGAATATACTGTACATGTATTATATACGTATCGTACTATTAAAATAATTTAAATAACGTTTTTTCTGTTTCATATCATTGTATCTATAGGAAAGTGATTTTCAATTAAGTTCGATGTAATTATTTTGTAAACGAACACGTGGTAAACGAAATTTTTTAGTATAATTAAATAAATTTTACATAAAACCAATAAACACATAAAATCAAAAACCGGACAAAACGACTCATGTGTGTACATGAAAATAGAGTAAGATTTATACATCTTGTTAAAAATTTTGATCGGAGCATATTATATGCATAGAAAAAACGTAAAGTCGGCATTCACGATTAAATTGAGAAATTTCAATAAAACAAGAAAGGGCATATATATACAAAACATCATTTTATATTGAGATTTAAACAATACTTGCAGATAAAATCGATAAAAACAAAAACATACCTGCGGAACATGCATACGCCCTTCTAAAGGCGGCAGTCCAAATTTCGGTACTTTAACATTTTTAGAGGATGCAATATTTCTCAATCGTTGATATTCATTCTTGGCTATTCGTTCCTTTTTAAGTTTATGTTTCTCAGCAAACATATCAGTGTTTGGATCTTTATTTTGAGGTACTTCTATAAGCCAATCTTTTTCTTTTTCAGCTACTACCCTCTTATATCCATACGTAGGTACCCAACGCTATTAAAAACGTTTAATATTAGAAACATTAGGCCAATGTCTAGGATACACATCGAATTTACAAACAGTTTCGATGTTAAAGTTTAAAATATACCTGTAAAAGATCATCCCACGTAACATTTGGTTTTTTCTGTTTCCTTAGTCCCTTTTCCTTGACAAATTTTTGCCATTTAGTTAACGGCTTCGGAACTGGAATTGGCTTTTCACGTGGTAGTGGAAAGCCCGAATTTGGTAACTTAATATAAACTTCTCCATCTTGTTTAACAATTGATAAATTTAACATTTTGTTTACGAATATTTGCATATTATCCCGACACACATTTTGTAAATATTCTTCACCAGTATCGGACCTAAATACAAATACATTATATTTTTAAATGATAAACTTAAGTAATCCAATTTTGAGGCATATGACACGAACAAACTATATTTAAAAAATTAAAACTATAATACCATTACCTAAGATTGGCAAAATTTATTTCATTAGTATCAGCTATAACAAAATCTTGAAAAAAACAATCTACATCGTACAACTTATTTACTTTCAATCCTTCAATATTTTTCTCAGTATTTACATTTTTTAATATACTTTCCACAATATCCATGTCTTACTTTTGATAATCACAGTATGTAAAAGGAAATTATTTTGATTTTGACTTTTGCCTGACTGCTTCACAGATACGATTCTGCATCTGCAACACTATTTGTTGGAAAAGTATGTAAAGTTACGTTCACATTCATTTATTGCTGCATATAAATGCTTAAAAATTATGATTTATACTTTCAACAATAAACAAAAATTTAGTTATTTTTTCAATTTATCGCATTTTATGAAACTATTCTATTTTACATAGTATGTACGAAGGTGACCATTTTATGAAAGAATGCATAATAATTCATCTCCATATTTAAATGTAAAATTTTAAAATACACATTAACTATTTAAATTTGTTGTTTTCATTTTCAGCATTTCACTTTTAACAAGATACAGCTGTTTTTAAATTTTTAAAATATAACAGCTAAAAAAAATTATTTTTAGAATAAATATTATTAAATACACTGTGTGAAAATTTCTTTATTTACATATTAAACCGATGTTCCGTACAAAACAAATCGAAAACTCAAATTTTAAATTTTATTTGACATACATAGTTGTTTTACTTCAATTATGACCGGGATAGTATAATAAAATTGTAATAATTTGTTTTAATTTAATCCGCTTAGAAGGTATTTATTAATTATATTTAAATTAATTTATCAACTTACATAAGCCGTCTGCATTACTTTGTAAAAGTATTTTTATGTCATATTGGTTATTAGTGGTATTTATACGTTGATATAATTATTTTTATATTATTGGAGAGAACCAGCTGTTTTTAAAAATATATTTCACATATTAATAAATATGTTTGTATGTTTTTAGATGACTTTGTGCTTTATTTCAAGATCGTTTTTGAAAAGAGGCATTACTAATATCGGCGACTCGTTTAAGGTTTTCCCGCGTATAGATTTAATAAATTCTCATATTGGTTGTGATCACACGGTTTGTATCATAATGTTAATTATATTTCACAACAAATATTTTATTAAAAATTTATTTCAAGTAATATGTAAAGAAAGTTTTAAAGTCGCAAGTACACATACAATTCTTTAAATTGGTTGAGTTATCTATTATAGTACAGTACAATTCAATCTAAAGGTAGGTATACAATGCAATTCGAGTTTTAGGGACTTTTAATTTTAAAATATTACTCGTACGTTCGGTAAATGTATATAAAACAGTATCCGTAATGAAGTACTAACATATTTTATTATTCTTTATACTGAGACCTTCATTTATAATATTCAGTTGCATACATTCTATGTTACAGAACTACTTTATTCAAATTGTACCTAAACGTTGTGCTGGTCATTATCCTAAACCAATAAAGCGTGTATTATCAGTTACAGACTCTACAAAAGAAAAATTTATTTATTTGAAATCGATGCAAAGAATAGTGAGTATTAGAATGTCCGCATGTCAAAATATGTAAATATTTATCAACTATCATAACAATAATCCTAAAATATTTTAAATCACTTAAATACACTCGTATAAATTCCAGTAACAGCTACAAATAATTTTATTTATTTTTTAAAAAAGACTTCAATATTGGAATAATAAGTAGGATTTTTCATCCCTTTTACTTGTAAGATAAAGTGTTTTTTCAAAAATGTTTTAGAGGCGAAACAGATCATGTTATTACGCTTATGAACATATGGTTAATCAGATACCGATGGAGGATTTTTTTACCGGTATGTATAGAAACATACATAAAACAGAAGTTGATGTATGTTGATAAAATTTCAACTAATTTTTTCATTGAATGAACTATTCGGAAAAATGTTTACATTATTTTACGTGAATCTGATAATATCCCCTTAAGAATTATTCAATTATATTGCCCAGATTCAACAAATAAATAGGTATTGAATAAGAACGTAATATTCAAAAATATTTATACAATATTTTAAAAATACATTATAAAAATTTTACATTATTAATACAGTAAATCAAACCAATCTGAAACGAATAATGAATTCGAAGATGATTAATCAGGAAATTGCTGTTTTCGAATTTAACGTTGTCAATATATGAAATTTTCCAACTTGTACATTCTTAGTTCGCGATACAGTAACGTAAAAAAATATGCATGAAAAATGCACTTGTACTTGTGTATATGTATATATAATGTTACCCATTGCTTCGCCTGTGTAATTATTTGTTTTTATACAATACTATAATGTTCGGTTAGTGATGGTCGTGTGTTGCGCCGTTCCGTAGTTGTTTCGCTTACTGTTGTTTCCCGTTTTTAGGTGGCCGTTAAATTTAGAACAATCTGACAGAGATATCGCGTATCCTACTTTTTAAAACTTTAAACTATAATTTCTGTCCTATTTGTGATATCAATGTGAAGTAAAGCTTAGAACGAATCTAATAATATAGGCTATAAGCCGTGCGAATTTGATCATTATTGCTTTAATAACGGACTGTTGCACAAGATGTATAAAATGTTATCGATATTTCCTATACAACGGTAAACCTAATCATATAATTTTATTTTTTGTTTTTTCAAAATTATTTTGTCACCGTCTTCTGCCATTCATTATAATTTCACCTTCGACCCTTTTTCAATTGGTGAATCACAAAGTATTACATTGCAAACCTATGTGCGTATATATATATATATATATATATGTAAATAGAACCAGAAGCAAAAAAGCAGATAGGCGCTTTCCTTACGTTTTAATCAAAGTAGATGGGCAGGAAATATTTTTACTGTAAAAATTAAGTCCTGCTACTATTTTTAACTGGAGGACTAAATGTAAAAAATTAGTTCACGTTGTAACTTCCAACTTTTGGAAAACAATTGATGTGAAGTAATAAATATTTAAAGTGTCGATCTCTATATACCGGAGTATATTCATACGTTTTTTATTTGAAGACGAGCAACTAATATTGACCGTTTCACTCACGATGTCCACTGTATAATACATGAAATTTTAATTTATTTCCTCTCGTAGACGTGAAATGTCTCTATTTTAAAAATATTTATATAAATTTATCTACAGTTCACCTAAAAATCAGTATTGTGTAATAAATATCTGTATAAAAATTATAATTTTATGTAAAAATTTTATAATGTATGACTGAGAGGGTCGAACAAAGTCGGTTTAAAATACTTATGGACATTAATGATTCCATACGAGCTTGTTTTTTTTAATATAAATACTCTTAAACAATACTTTCTTCTTCTCCATCATTCAACAATTTCCTATTGGTGCAAGACATGCCATGTAAAGAGATTGTTTCCACCAAATACATTACATATACATTTTATATATATATATATAATATGCGTCGGTTTTCAATACATAAATACAATAACTTTCTATGTAGATTTTAAAATAAATTTGTAAAATTTATCTTTGCGCGACTGTGTACATTATATTTCAAGGTTTTGCGAAATTGAGCAATATATAAACTCTGTGAAATATATTTTTAGACTTTGATATGCCAGATACTTACTCATCATGGTTTACAATACTTGAGTTACACGTTTATCTGTTATGTGCTCGTCTTATGCATGATAGAGACCATGGATTGGTTCTTCGAAACGAAGTGATAGAAGCTATGTGGAACGATAGCCTCGTGCGTTTAGAATATTTAGACGTAAGATATAAATTTATTATAAATTATACTACTGGATTTTCTACGCCTTTCTCCGATCTTCTAAGGTCAAATTTATTATAACTTTCTTATAGTCTGTTTTATCAGATTCATCCGCAGTTATTTGCGTTTAATTTGGGATGCACCTAGGCGTATAAATGAAGAAAATTTTCGTCTTACTGTGTTCAATCTTTGCACCTATATTATTGTATTAAAAATAAAAAAAATCAAATTGATATCGAGAAAAACTAAGAATTCAAAATTAATAAATAAAATCTTACCCTCTAGTTTATATTATCCACGTCTTCATGTTCGTCACGTGCAATATCAAAATATTAAATAAATAACCTTAGCATACTTCGTAGTACATGTTTGATTACACGTGACGTTTACAGTAAAGATAAACATGATCAAAAATGTAGAACTTACTTTATTTTGTCTTACTCACTTCTGCATGTTCGGTATGGATTATATATCACGTTTTTAGTATAAATTGATTTTACGATAAAATAAGCCACAACAAAGTAGTTTGTTTTTATATTTTAAACAGAATTATTCACTATATATATAATATATATGCATATTTACCTCTGGGCGAACAGTATGTTATGAATAGAAAAATATTATATCGGGATTAGATTCTCAATTGAGTACTCTACAAAACAATTTGGCTCCTATCGGTTTATATGATCGCTATTTTAATCATCTTAACTTGGCCCTTACGTTACACGTTCCACGTAATCGAATTGGCGGCTTACCGCGAGACAAAATAAAACATTACAAGTCTCTTCGGTGGAATGCAGACTGTTCTGCGGCCTATAATCGTAGAAATGAGGCCTTCCGATTATTTAGGCACCCTAAAACAACTGCTAATTATTTATGTTTTAAAAAAGTCGAGGCTGAAACTCATGTCATCATCAAACAAGCTAAAAAAACAGCCTGGCATCATTATTGTTCCTCATTCAATCGGAATACACCTTTAACGAAAGTATGGCTAAAGGTTTCATCTGCAATAAATTCTTAGATAAATGTTGCAATATGGGTAATGAAGAGACGAACTCATTTATAGATAACATTGTTCCTTCGTATGTGCCCGATGAATCAGAAATTAAAATTAATAAATCATCACAATCTACTGTAAGACATTTCCTTACTGAAGAATTTACTTTACATGAACTTAAGCTAGCTTTAAAGAATAAAAAAATCTACTAAGCCCGGATCCGACCAGATTACTTACTCTGTTCTTCAACATCACTCAGATTTTGCTTTACAGACTTTATGCTATATTTTTAATCGTCTTTTTTCAACCAACAGTATACCTCAATCCTGGTCTGAATTTTGTAGTAATTCCGATTAGAAAATTAAGATCAGTTAGACCAGCAGCTGAATCCTACCGTCCTATATCTCTTGCATCATGTATCAGGAAACTATTCGAATGTGTACTAAAGAACCGGATTGTTTGGTGGTTAGAGTCGAATTCTTTGCTACCTGATTGCTGTTTTGGTTTCAGACCAAACAGAGGCTCCATGGACTGTGTTACATATTTAACAGCTGACATATACCAATGTTTCTTAGACAAGAAGTTTCTGATTTCTGCGTTCTTCGATATTAAAGGAGCCTTCGAGCGGTTCATCTTACGATTTTATACACCCGACTAATCGCTATTAATAATCCGACATCTCTGTTGTAATTTGTTTACTTGCCGTACGGTAGCATTTAAATTTATTTCTGTCAACAAGTTGGTCTCTAGACGAGTATACCATGGTCTTCCTCGGGGCTCCGTCTTAAGTCCAACAATATTGTTTAACATATATATTTTACCTGTCTTCAATTACCGATTAAAAGTATGATCATATCCTATGCTGATGATATAACAATGTATCACTCAGGAAAGAATTTATCAACTACCATCAATATGATACAAGAAGATATTACTAAAATTATTAATTGGATGGCTGAGTCCCATCTAATGATCTCAACTTTCAAAAGTAATATTGTGGAAGAACCATATTCAGTTACTTTGTTTGAAGGTCTTTCAGGCCTCAAACATATTGAAGATGTTACGACATACTCGGTGGGGTGGTGATCCGTTTGTCCTAAGGACACTTTATTTAACTCTGGTAAGATCTCGGATAGATTATGGATTTCCAATATTTGGCAGTGCGGCTCAAGATCATATTACTAAACTCACACGGATTCAAAACTATTGTTTGCGCTGAATGCTTGAAGCACTTCCTTCCTCACCAGAAGTTGGTTTATGTTCGTCGGAATCCTGCATTCCACCAATCCAGTTGAGAGGCCAACAACTTGCAAATCAGTTTTTCCTAAAATTTTCATCCTTTTCTAATAACTCTTTATCCTTTAATTATCACGAAATTTTTCACAAGTAGAGATTTACATCTAAATCATGTCCTTTGCTCGCACGTTCCGCCAATATATTTCTTCCATACAAATCCTTATTACTTCCCGCTCCTGTATTCTCTCAATTCACCTTTGTTGGAAAATTTCAAGTTTCTACGGTGGATTTAGAATCCCACAGACAATGTCCTTATCTTGGTCTTCCAACTTGGAACATATCTTCATAATTCAAAACAAGTGGCCCGAATTTTTATATGTGTACACGGACGGATCTAAAGATGGGTTTCAAGGACTGGTAGGATCGGCCTTCATGATTCCAAGTAAAAACGTGACCAGAAAGTTTAAATTACCATCGGCGTGCTCGTTGCCTTAATGTTATATCGAACTTTCATGTTACCAAGGGATTTTATTTTATATTTGCAATTTTAGAAGAAATATACTATTTCAGTTTAAGAAATATTACAATCGACTTTTGTTGGATTCCTGGTCACGTTCAAATTCTTTGTAATGCTGTTTGTGATGAAGCCGCAAAATCAGCAGCCTTCATCGGCATTTTGTGTCCATGCATTCCATATACAGATCTCCGCGTTTTAGTGAAAGCCCAGTTGGAATCAGATTGGACTGTTTTCCATCTCAATAAAGTCAGCAGTTTTTATAAAAGCGTTAAACCAGTTCCTTCCAAAGAAGCGTGGTATTTTCCCAAAAAAGTTTAGCGGACCAATTTCTCGTCACATGATTACAACATTAACTCGGCTTCGTTTAAATCATTGTTGCCTACCTGTTCATTTGCACAGACTTGGAATGGCCGAAACCAGCACCTGCTCTCACCCGGACGATACCGATATGATTCTGGATTCGAATCATTTGTTTTTCAACTGTTCTTCCTACTCGGAAGAACAATCGCGTTTATTTTCTAAGCTTTTATCTTTAGGCCATCGGCCTCCTTATATCTTAAGTTCATTACTGCTTGTATATATTATTCTTTATTTCAATTTATTTTAGAATGTAAAGTTACTTTATAATGGCAATTTTTTTTGTTATGTTTTTTGTTTTTCATGGACAGATTGGTTAATTCCAGAGTCCAATTTATAATAATGATAATAAAATTTAAAAAAAAAATCAGGAAACCTAGTCTAGTATATAAACATGTTTTTGCCGATTATCTTAAAATTTTACATTAAATTCAAAAGTAATATTATGTAAATTTTTGTCATGAAACAAGTAGAGTTAACATAAATCATTTTCGCTTTTGTAATACTTATCGTGAATACTAATGATTCAACGAGAAATTATATAATTAAATTAATATATTCGCTTTTTCGTTATCGTGCTCGATCCAATTTTTTAAATTCGACTTTCGTTTTTTTCGCGGATAGGAGATGATTTTTGATAAATACAAATATCGGGACATGTTGTCATCTCAGTTTCAAGCAGCTCTAATCGGATACGATGAAGGCGTTCAAGGTAGTGATATAGAATTAGCCGCTGCATTATGGCGGAGATTTTTTGTATTCAACTGCGACGATGCTGAAAAATTAGAACGATTAGTTAAATATATTAGAGTACAAGTAAGTACAATTAAATTATTTAGAATCGATTTCCAGTACTTATTTTTCCACGGAATAAGTAATATATAATTAACAAACGTGTTTTACAACCGTTCAATGTCCGAAAACGTAATAAAAATAATTTTCATGCACATTTGACGGAATAAAATGATTTTTTTTTTAATTTGCTAATTTTTGTGATTATTTATTTCGGTTAGTCTTTTTCTGAGTATAAATTCTCATATATTTTTTCGTGCAATATGATACCGGTATTGCTTAATCATCGCGTATTGATTGAATAATCTGTTGTAATGGACTCTGATCTCTGGTTATTTTGGCTAAATCTAATTTTTTCTTAATTTCGATCAATTTTTTAATATTATCTATCCAAGTAATTTTTTTCTGGATTTCTTCTTCCTTCTTTTTATCGTGCCCATTATTATTATTGTCTGCGATAACTTGCATTTTTCAACTCACACGAAGTAACCAAAAAGAGAAAGTGTTCTTTCTCTCACTATTTTTATTACTATTCGATCAGTTTCCATGACTTCCGATATTTTCTCATTTTTCATTTTATCTTTTCCGTACAGGATATTTCCCACATCTTTTAATATCGTCGCATTATATGCGCTTCTTCATATTTTCCTTGACGGTTTATGTCTCATTTTCGTATGCAAGCATTGATGTAACAAAGCAGAAATCTTATTTATGATCTCTTGTTTTTTTGTTTTTTTTTTTAAATTTCATATATGTATTTCTAGCTAACACTATATGGTTTCGTATCTCTATATCCAACTCATTATTTTGTGTCATTCAGCTGCCCAGATATTTGTATTTGTTAGCCTTTTCAATTTTTTACCGCCCATATAACACGTTAATGAAAATGCAAACAACTGATAAAGGAAATATCGACGCTACAGATCCCATTAAATCGCTAATCTGAGCAGTCGACTATCACGCGCCATACACGAAATCGCTCGCAGTCGCAGATGTTATTTCACCGAGACGATCGTTTAATTCAATGTCAAAAAGTTTCGTGATTAATTAGTTTACAAATCATTAGTACAAAGATGCTCGCAATGATTATCATGATAAAAATCTGAATTTGTCTTAAACGATATGCAAATAAAAAGGATAATTTACAATTTCCGAATCGAAATACTGTAAGAGCGATTTACCAAAAAATGGACACTTCCTCTCGACGCCTAGACTAAACCTGTATATTTTACAGTAATTGAAACGAACCTATGCACGAAAACAGGCCGAATTTTGTATGTAATTTGTTACATTTCAAGTTAAAATCGATGCACTTGTTCGACAAATTGTATTTTCGGTTGAAGCCTAGTTTCATCTGTCACGATACTATCAAAATTAACTGATATATTTGTCGAAAAATACCCACAAATTTGTGGGAACAGTTTTATATCCGCAGAAAATTATGTACGGTGCACAGAAATGCGTGCGCATATCCCATGAAACTTTGTTTCACAAATGCTGGAAAATGCACATGATTCATATTTCCAGGAGGAAAACAGCGCACAAATTGTTGGTTGTGATCAAATAGACCTGGGATATTTCCCTTTTGTGCATATTGATTTTTTTTGTTTTGTTTCGTCATTAACTTCTTTTTGTAACATCTATATACATACATATATAAATATATTATATATATGTAAACTTATTTGTATATTCGTTAATTTTTGTTTTAGCTAGATTATCTGTCTTCAATAGCAGTTTCAGATATCATTTTTCAACAAAAATTTTCGTGGATTCCTTTGAAAGATATACAAGCCGATCGTATAGAATAGGAGCCCAAAAAAGCTCGGTATATTATTGCTATATTACGTCTAGTTAATTACCGTTGAAAATTTTTCAATAAATACATATTTCACAAATTGGGTTTCTTTTATGTATATATATAATATCACTGCTGACATACTTCAGGATCGTTCACAATTAACAGAGATGTCAATATTGCACATATGTAACACGATTTGGAAAACTGAAATATGGCCTAATGAGTGAAAATTATTACACTTTATACCGATACGTGAGAAGGGTTAAAAAAATGACTGTGTCAATTATCAAACTACAACACTAATTTCACATGTAAGTAAAATATGTATTAAAATACTGAATAACAGAATACGCGCATTTATTGCGAATGAGATTTCTGTAGAAGAAAAAGGCTTCAAGAATGATTATTGAACAGTATGGGGAGTATGACCGGTTTACTTCGCATTTATCGATTACGGCAAAGATTTTGACCGTGTTAAATGGGATACATTATAGGACTGCCTATGCACCTTAGGCACCCCTGAATACCTTATTTGGTTATGAATCTGGTATAATGACAGTAAAGCGTCCATAGTCGTAAATAATTGTATACGATCGAATGCGTTTAATATTTGCACATCCTATCTCCATTTATTAGGGAAATTTCGAACAACTGCGAGAAAGGCTTTCCTATTAGAGGTAGAAAAATTTCAAGCCTAAGATATGCAGATGACATAGTATTGACAACTACGTCGAATGATATTCTTGCGGCCTGAACTGAAAATAATTCCTTCGGATTACAAATAAATCCTAAGAAAACAAAAATCATGATTATAGATTTTGCCTAAGCGTTAATGAATTACAAGTAGTCGACGAATTTATACATTTGGGTTCATTCATATCGAACGATGGACATTGCGAACATTAAATTAAAATAAGAATAAATATGAAACATGCGGCTGTATATAAATTAATTAAAATGTGGAAACATTCGCAGAAGGGCACTGAAATTAGACTTATGAAGACATTGGTTTTCTATGTGATAGCGAATCGTGGACTATTCGCGAAAAAAAAAAAAGAGAGAAAATAGTACAAGCTTTCGAATTATGGTGTTGGCGAAGGGTTTTGAAAATTATTAAACAAGAAGTTTTGCAGAAGATAGGTGAAATATGCAAGCTAGTAGTGATGATAGGCTCATGTAAGTACTCTATTTCGGACATATTACGAAACAAACCACCGACCAATTATAAAAATTTTCCAGTCTTGCAAGAGACATAAAGGAAGACCATTACGAAGATGGACTGATGGAGTGATAGATCTGATGCGCCAAAAAATAAATAAGTTGACAACTTGTAGCAGGTTCGTAATGAACAGGCATCGATGGGGAAAAATTATTCATGAAATAGCTGATCATTACTAAAAAATTAACTGACGTTAATAAATGAATAATCGAGTTCTACCTCTCGAAAAAGAAAGCGTGATATTTCAATATGCATTAGAATAAATTTGTAAAATTGACTTTAAAGAAAAACATCAATTGTTTCTTAATTTATCATAAAATAACAATTTTCAATTTGACGAGACTAGTATGAATTAATACGACATCTTGGTTTTAATGAAACAATTGAAACGGCTTATTTGTAAAAAAAAAAAAAAAAAGAATATGAATATTCTAAATTTGTACTTGTATAAAAAATGTCATATATATTTTCTTTTTTGTTTTCAGTTGCATTATACGTGTTTTTAGCTTCAAAGGAATAAAATGTATCGTCATCAGTATACTTCCGATGATATTTAAGTTTTAGTTATTACGACAATCACAACTGAAACTGCTACATCGATATATAACATGTTTTTAGATGAAGAAATTATCTATAGACAAAAGACAATGAAAAGTAGTCAAAATCAATAAAAAAATATTTTTTTATGAACAAATACAAAGCTTTTCGGCTATTATTATCAAGCGAATATAAAAATAGTAATATGTCGGATACTTACCTTAACAATAAGATCAATGGCGCACCCACTATATATATATATATCAAGAAGGCACGTAACTTGTAAGCTCCAAAGAATTTCGCACCTAAAATGATAGTTGAAACATATAAGAAAACTTGAAGGAGCTCACGTTATTAAAACCTCATCTTGAAAAGAGTGCAGAACAGCCTACATTTCAAAAAGCACCGTTAGAAAATATTCCTTTCATTCTGACTGCTAATGACATGAAAATCCAGCTGATTGTGCAACACAAAGGGAAAAAAATGGTCGATGGTTAGGCAGTTCGGCATTCTGACCCAGGTCGTGAGCAGTGCGTTTTTTTTTCGTTGATATTACTTGTTTACTTGTTGTTCGTGATGGTTTATAGTTTGTTTTGCCTGTCGAATTTTGTTACACATTCGACTGAGTATATTTTATTCATGTTTATTACGAATATTTTAATTTTCAGGTGGGCTGTCCAGATATACAAATCTTGGGTGCGTCACTGAATAAGATCATACCTATCAATGACTCAATAGATAAAAAAATAAACATGCAATGCGTACACAGAAAAATAGAAATTTACTGTGACTCTTTGGAAGAAAATTAAAGGGATGTTAACTCTGCGGATGTGCCAAACCCAGTAACATTTAACAGATACGACGTTTTCAAAATAAAATTTTCAGAGACATTACAAATACTCCATGATACATCGGCAATATTACATACAGATTTGTGTATAAGTAAAATCAAGGAAGAGGTTAAAAAGTTACAGAACACTATAGTTCAAAACTAGAACATCACACAAATCACCTGGGTGTAACATTGCTGGATAACTGCAATGAAGTCGGATGTTTGAGTAGAAGAAAACCAACCGACCTGTTGTAAGGATCTATTACGTCAATCCGAATACCAGATGAAGATCGTGTCGCTGTATAAGACTTTCCATGAATTTCACGTACATATAGAATGCTAGATAGCCTCACGAAACTAATTGCATATTCACAGAAAAACGGGAAAAATATTTTATTCTCTATGACAGCAGAAAAAGTGGTCTTCATTGCTCGGCAGTTGCACGCCTGAATTGTTTGTAGTGGAAGTAACTGTAATAACCATCCCCACTTGAAGCAGACTAAGTCTCTGACGCGCGAAATATAACTGAAATTACATTTTTTCTTTATGTTAACAAAATTACTAAATTTTTCATTAAAATATTTCTAATTTTGTTTTCCATATTACCATTCTTCTATTTCATATTGCCATTTTATCGAATTAAATTTTATCAGTTTCTTATGTATGTCAATTATAGAATAAAAAATTTTCCTCATTCCAAATTTTGTTATATATATATATATGTTGATTCTATGTTATCACATTTTTTAAAACAGTTATGTAATTTTTATATCATAATTTTTTTTGGCATTTTGACAAAGCGTTTCGTATATGCGACACGGTGTTTTGTATAACCGATTCTGCGTAAACAAATTTGCTCGTTTTTGTTTGTGGTTAGTACAAGCGTTGAATAAAAATGATGCTGATACCGATATTTCGAGTAGACGATTGATTAATGTTCTGCTTTGATTTCACGATTTACACGCTATATATTCAATCGACAAATTTTTAAAAGTTAAGTTATATTTGTTTAATTATAAGTGGAGTATTCCTATCGATATTAGTAAAAATAATTATACGGAGGACATAAAACGTTCATATTTTCAACTATCGAAAAATTAAACGGGCAATATATAATTTAACTCATTCCGATATATTCTATATGTTCGTGATCCGAATTTACGTTTGCTACGTAAGTTTAAATATTTTTAAACAATCTAAATAACAATGTATCCTGTATTATAATTTTTGTATAATAATAATAATAATAATAATTATTATTATATATCACGATTTTGTTCCAATTGAAATTAGCTGTTAAGAAGAAATTCATAAAATTGATTTACTACGAGAAATTGGTTACGTAATGAACTTGTCATTAATTATAACAAATTATTTTCATTGGCAGGTTTCGTAGTTAACAGGACGAATTTATCGATTAGTCGCATACAACATCGTCGAAGTCCTATTTGAGTGTACTTTAAATAACATTCAACATTATTTCGTTCATAAAAATTAGTTATATTCTTTGGCTATTTTTTTAATCCAGCGTTTTATGAATGAAAAAAAAATATTCAATTTAGGTACGTATTTTATATATATATATATATATATCTGCAGTTGCTTCCTCGGCGATACATATTGAAAATTAACTTTAAACAGTATCGCAATTATATTTTTATGAACACGGTGGACTAGTTTGACTAGTTTCGCTGGCTAAGTAAACAACGTAGCCAATGAAACTAGTCGGCCATGTTTATAAAAATTTTAATTGCGTTACTGTATAAAGAGTATTTTTATGTTATATATATATATATATATATATATATATATATATATATATATATATATATATATATATATGCATATATATCACGAGGGTCCCAATATTCATAAGTAGTATAGACAAGAAAACTCGGACATCGTATCGTATTTTTCAGATGCAACTCTTAAAAATTATATGATTTGTATGTTACAATTATATAATAACTTATTTGAATGAATTTTAATTATAATTTCTTATTAACGTATATTTTATTTCGTGCACCAATAGATACGCGTATTATTTATTTACATATATACTCTACTATTTTCGACCATTCCTTTCTGTTAAGCGTAGTTTTTCCCAGTCAGTCTTTCACGCGTTTATTCGGATATATTTTAAATCATGAAATAAAAATTTTAATAACGTTAATTAGAAAATTAAAAAAAAAAATAATTATTTAACAGCAGGGCCCCCCCCCGGATTAATGCTTTCGTCGACCCGGGGCTAATTAGGACCCCTCTATAAGGGAAAACCATGATCTCAGAGACTGTAAGTCCCAAGATGTTAAAATCGCATAACTCCATTAATTCAAAAATCGTGAATTAAACCGTTAAAACGTTTTCTTTTCAATTATTCAAAATAATAAATATTAAGAGTAAACCACGTAATATTACATACGCTCTGACGTCTCTTTCAGTATAAAATAAGTAAAATACTCGCGATAATTAGTTTATAATATTTCCACATCTAACAAAAAAAGCTAATTTTTTTTTTTAATCAGGCAAAAACCAATCGTGAGTTGGCCCCTATGGATTTTTTTTTTAGTTCACAGTTTCTGCTTAACAGCGAGTACGTGGTTTTAAAGTCTTAAGGTTTATAGTATTTGGGTTTATGGTTTTTCGGATTAATGACGAGTTGGGTTACAGGGGTTTTGGGATTATTACGAGTTGAGCTATGTGGGTTTAACGTTTTTTAAAAGTTTTTTCGATTTTGTTGAAATTTCGCGGATATACCGAATAACAGTTTCTCGAGAGGATGAGACCTCCATTTGCTTAGAGCTCGGAGCTGCATCCCCTTGTAGTCCCCCTGTTAAACCGGGCATGCTTAACAGCCGAATGGATGGTCGAGTACAATCTTTATTATACGCGTGGAATAATTTGTTTGATTCTCTGTTTCAACGTAGTCTAGTATTTTCACAAACTACGTATTATTTAATGACAAAACTGTTATAATTTTAATTTATTAAGTTTCAATATTCTGATTGAAGGTAACCACCAGTTTCTTGTATTAAGGATCAACACTAATTGTAGAAATTTTTTGACGGATGCATGCGACTTGCGTCGTCGCTAAATTCTGTTATCGCCATTTTTTTCTAATACTCTACGTAACACTGATACCTTTAATACAACAACTTACATATTTGTCCATTCGATGTTCGACACCTTATGTATAATACACACTTTCGTAATACAAACGTTTTATAATTACAATTAAAGCTTTAAAATATATTGACATCCGACATAAAACATCACATGCTATTTAAATGTTTTCATCATAAGTGAGATACATACGTATAACGATAGGTTTTTTTTTTTAATTATTATTTACTTATAAAAAGACTATGCATAAACTTTTTTTTTTTGTTTGTTTGTTTTTTTAAATTGGGCTTGTACATCGGTTTACCCATTAAACTTTATTACATAGACAAAATGAAAAATTATCTTAATTTTAACTATATGGGTATGTTACAATTAACGATAAAACTATATAAACAGACGTATATGAGCACGTTACGTGTGGAGAGTAAGAAAGGAATATTGACAGGAAAAGGAACGTTTAGAGATTATGAGGTGATTGTAGAAGGTGTTACGAGAGGAGCGGTAATGTGAACACTCCGGGAACATGTGATTTGCGTCTGCGATACAGTGGATATCTGAAGGATGTGAACAAAACGGAGAAACAACAAGATGCATTTGAAAAAGTATAGCGGGTAGACGATTCTTTCCAAAACGTAAACCTAGAGCGACAATAAAACCACGAAGCAGACCCACTTGTATTTCGATGTTATAGAAACAGGGTAGACAAGGAAGCTCAGGCTGAAGCAGTTTATATTGTGTGTAACATTATAAGGATTATTCCAAGTAGCTTTGCAGTATTCTTTATGAGCCGTCTTAATGATGGACAAAAGATCAATGCAGGGTGTGTAAGCAATAAATGAACCAAGGTACGTTGTACATTTAGCATAATTATCAGCAAGTAAATTTCCTTTAATACCAGCGTAACCAGGAATCCATGCAAACTTAAAGGCACCCCGTAAAAGGGCAATGTGATTACGAATTTTAAGTATTACGGGAGAGGAATGAGGATTATAATGTGAGAACTTTAAAGCCAAACTTTTAGAATCTGAAAAAATTATTAGCTTTCGAGTTATCCGATTTAACAGGATGAAACGCAGAGCTTGAAAAATAGCCATAGACTCTGCTGTAAAAATGGAATAAAGTCGCAAAAGGGAAAATTTTTTAACTTTATCTAAGGAAAGAATTATAATACATGTATTGAACTATTCGAATGAAGGTTTTTCTTCAAAATATGAAAATATTAGCATCGCGAATCTAAAAGGAGAAGAATGTTTCACGAAGTTCGCATGAGTGAAATAACGCATATCGATATGAATATAAATATTTAAGTGATGGGAGCATATCGCTATTATCAAAATACGTGATGGCTCGAATTATATCGCACGATATATATATTTTTATTTTTATTTATTGACGTTCGAAAGCTTGGTAATTTGCGCATTTGCAAACGATTATATTATAGATGTTACATGATTTTACAAAATTAATTAGTATATATCGATATTAAAATATTATCGGAAGTTAGAATACGGTGACTCGATTCGTATTTCGGACAATCTACTAACACGTGCTGTACAGATATCTAACGCCAGTATTCGTCGCAGAGTGGATGTTCTATATTGTTGGTCTAGGCAAGTGCGTCCTATAAACTGGTTAAAACAACTTCATACCCTTTGGATTTTGTCAGAATAACAAACGCTCTATGTGCATCGCCTATCTCGTATAGTTTGTTTATTTGAAAGCGTTGTCCTCATTCTGTTAGCCACAAGTCCTTTACTGTTTTGTATAAATTAACGTGAATATGTTTTAACGTGATGTTAGAGAAGAAATAATTTTCTATATACTTAACGCAGGTCGGATATTTAATTAAGCATATCAGTTTAGAAATTAACTGGTTTCGGTGTTAGAGAGTGAACAATTTATTTATCGCATTCATGCGACTAGGTTCGACGATAGTTTGAAGAAATATTTCAACCTTAACGAGGTACGGGAATTCAGACAACCTGCGACGGGGCGCATTGTTATTTGAATTGTGTCCGGTTTTTTTTTTTATCTGATTGTTTTTTGAACTGTTATACAAGAAGGAACCTTAATGTAATTTAGACAAAAAAATCCATTGAAAAATTAGTTAAATCACTAACATTTATTTTCTTATGAAAAACACAAAGCTTTTATTTTTTTAAGTAATTATTTTTAATTTATACTCGTAAAATAATGATTTAAAAAAAAAAAAATTTAATCACTTGATAATGACGTAAATGCCAAAAACCTTTTGCGTTTTTCACAAGAAAATAAATGTTAATGATTTAACTAATTTTTCAATTGATTTTTTATAAATATGAAAAATTAAAATAATTTTGACAATGTTCGACTTTTGTATAATAGCGTTAGTGTCTTCCTGTCTGCGACTGAGATTGTATGCGGCATGCTAAAAGCGATGTATTCTATATTAATTCTTGTGAATATGCCCGTCTCCAAATTTTCATTAGAATTGAAGTGTTGCATCGATTGTTTGATTGTTTTTTCCTGACAAATATATGATATATGATCAGTGATGATATTTTCCGAGATACATCGTCGATACCCGTAATAAATAATGTCGGAATCTTGATTGAACCTTGTGGTGTGCCATTCTAGGTTCCGTATCCCAGATAGGATGTTGTATAGTCCCACTTGAAATGTTATGTTCTGAAGGAAATCGTTTATATACATTGTCAGCTTTGAAATGTTTATTTCAGAAATTATTGCACATATGTTGTAGTTTCTCATAGCAATTGTGCTTTTTTTTTTGGTAAGAAACGAAATTGTGTCGGATGTATTAGCTTACGTTTCCAAATTGTGCCGAATAAGTTGAGTCTCTTATTAAATATTTTTCCATTAATTAACCCGCGGTACAAGTTAAGAAGATAGGACTATACCATATTACCATATTTATCAGAGCAATGGGATTACTTGTTCGTTTTTCCATATATTTGGTATTTTTATCAGTTTTATAGATTATGTTGTAGAATCGAAGTAAAGTTTGTAGATGTATAGCTGCTGAATTTCTCATTGATTGTAAAGCAAATGAAATTTCACGCATTGAGATTAAAAATTGTAATTTATTGGTTTATAGGTACTTTTTTGTCTAATACCTTAACGTGTTTGAATTTGAATAACCTAGAGTGGATGATATGAAATGGTAATATTTTGATAAAAAAATGTTTGCTATTTTATTTTTATTATTTAGTCGGATGTTTTGATAATTGAGATGAAGTTTGAAAGGTGTTTGCTTGAGATGGGTTTAATTTGATTCCAGACGACGTTATTTGGTGTGAATACTGAAGATAAATTTTACCCGAGCATTGTTTTTTTTGTTTTGAATAATTAGTCGTCAACATTTAGATCTAGCGATTTTAAATGCTTTCAAGTTTTCTTGCCACGGATGTCTTTTATATAGGGAAAGACGTTTATTTATTTTTTTAATTATATTTCGACATTCTTCGATCCAGCAGGGTATTTGTCTGCATGTATTAATAGTTTTAAGTAGCGGAATACTTTTTAAGTGGCTTCGAGGATGTCTTTTATGATTATATCGGTAATGTGGTTTACGTTTAAAAGCACGGTTAAATGCAGTATTGAGGAGATTCCAATGTGCTTGTTTTGTATTCCAAGTCTGAATTCTTACACTAATGAAAGTTTAATATTCCTGTCTACAGGTGGTATCACATACTACATCTAGGATTATAAAACAGAACATTAAACATTATAAAAATTTCAACTTTCAATTCATCGAAATTCAAGAAACAATATTGGTTCTAGAGTACACAACAAATCCGCTGACTGTTGCTGCAGCGTATTGTCCTCCGCGTTCAATGATCAACTTAAAGATCTGTTCTCCCAATTAGGATCGAAATATATCATAGGTAGGATTTCAATACAAAATATGTTTACTGCGAATCAAGACTAACAACCACTGGAGGCAGGAACCTATATATAACGCAGCTCACGGTATGAGAAATACCTACTTACTGGCTCACTGACCCTAATCGTACACCAAATCTACTAGAATTGTTTATAGTCAAAAGCACCGAATCATATGAGTATTGAATCAGATCTTGGTAATATATTTAGCGACATCACGCCAATAATGGCTACTATAAGTACTGAAATACTAACGAAACAACAGTGCAAGCTACTACACAATTTCCAGAACAAATGCAAGTAGCGGTATAGAACACAACCCCCACTATACAAATGTGTGTATCTGATATATACTACCTAAAGTATATACTAAAACTAATACCTGAGAAAAGACAGTTACGAAGAGAGTGGCAAAATCATAAATCTCCTATTATTAAACGTCGATTAAATGCGGCAAAAAAAAAGTACACAAACTGCTGCTAAAAACAATTATTTTACAAAGTATGTGGAAAACTTAGCTCAGGATATATAACCTGTGGAAAGATGCTAAAAGAATAAAAAAGGACCAGTGATGTGCAGTCCGGCACTGCTACATAAGGTAAAATCGATTGCGATAGAAGTTACTGTAGTTGAAATGAGTAGGTTGTTGACCATCATTGAGTAGCGTAATATGACTTCCGATAATAAACTTTTCGACGCTTGTTTATATCTTTCGATCCCATAGGGCATTTTAAAATCGCCACTGATAATAAAAGGTTTTGATAGTTGAATTATTAGGTTTGTAATAGTATCGGCTGGGACTATAGTTTGGTGTAGGTACATAAAAGTTGGTGAAATTTAACGGGGTTAGGAATTTAGTTTTATTAGATTCTTCGATGTGTCCAAATGTTTGCTTGATCGATAGTTTCGAAAGATTTTTTGGTTTATGTGAGCTAATTTATGACTCCGTTAAAGTTTGTATCATTTGTGGAATCGTCTCTATTTGTTGATTATTATAAGGTAGTTTCGATTCTTTTTAGGGTCGTTATGGTGAGAAATATTTGAATAGAAGATTCGAAAATTGACAAAAGGGTGCGCTTTTGCTATATAATTAGTTTTGTTTCGTATTAGGTGTTTTGCAGTGATAGGTTTTCAAATTGTCATTCTGGTTTCATAATAGGGATACTCGCATAAGGTTCAGAAAAATATACTGGTTTTATAACATGAGTGATCGCGTGGCGCCTATTAGATGCCAACCCCCTCTCATGTCTTTAGAATAACAGTGTTTTAATTCGTCTTTTGTGTGTTCACTTGTCATCTCATTTTAAGAGATGAAAGAACAGTAAAATCTGGATCATCTGGAATACCTTAAAGGAGTGTCGATGCCTAATAGGTACCACGAGCACCACTGCAGTGTTAAACTGATAAGAAACAAAAACAAAAAAAGTACGGGTAACACGTGTTATCTTGGAACTGGTAACTTTTGAATAATTTATCGATTTTTTCATTTAAAAATCAAGATTTTTAATCATTCTCTATGATAATCTTTTAACACGAACGTACTTATTTTGTTTCAGCCGATGGACAAATACGAAATGATAGCCGTCGTAGGTAAAGGATCGTACGGTGTAGTGGTAAAGTGTAGAAATCGCGAAAGTAAATTATTGGTAGCTATCAAAAAATTGATAGATATGAGAGGCGATTATTACGTTAAAAAAATGACTATTAGAGAAATACGAATACTTAAGGTAATAAAGCGGGAAATAATTACATTTTTAGATTTTTTTATTGTAGTACTTTAACTTACTCCATTAATTATAGCTGAAATAATACTCTAATTTTAATTATTTTTACATTTCATAATGGTTTATACGTTTCATTTGTTTGAATATCAAAATTTAAAAATTCACAGCTAAAAGAAGGTAAATAGATCGACTTCGTCAAAATCGTCTAATGGTTAGTTTAATAGTATTATTTGGAAGGTTAGCTATGTAGGGTTAACGGAACTTCACGTTTTTATACATTTTTTAATATCATATATACATATATATATTTACAATTATAACTACAATTGCAATTATAATTACAATAGCATTTATTTCCATATTTTAAAATTACATTAATACTAATTTGCTGTACTGAAAATGATAAATAGTATATTTTGTATTAGAGAAATTAAGTCCGGCCCAGCGTTCTCCTATTCCAATTTACAACTGTCCACATATTTTTCTACCGGTTGCTTTTATTTCAGACGATTCTGTATTTTACGCATCCAAAACTTTCCCGCGTTTTTGCCAATATCGTCCTTACATCTCGTTTTCCATGTTTTCCTGTCTAATGGTAACCACTCAAGCGCATTTCCCGGTCCACCTGTTTGTTATAATTCCGAATTCCACTTCATTTCACTTATTTTATGGAGAGCATTTTTCGATTTCACTTTAGTGTTTTATTATTTACTTCATCCAACCTTTTTAGTCCAATCATTATTATTTTCATTACCGTTCGAGCTGTATTTTTTTTTACCTTGTTTAATCATTAGCGACCTTGTTTGTGCATCGTAATTTATGGTAGGAAGGACACACACGTAGTATAGATTTGTACATTTTTTTCGTGCGATCGATATTTCGCCCGAATATTTCCTTTAACGACTATTTAACGCCAAAGATACCCTGATGTTACACTGGATAGATCGTTAACATACAGACCGCATATTGAAAAGCTGGTACAGAAAATAAAAACCAGACTCGTTAAGAAACTCGCTGGTACGGGATGGAGAGCAACCAGCAAAGGTACTAAGAATAACAACCCTAGCGCTTGCCTACTCAGTAGCAGAGTTCTGCGCAGCTGTTTGGTTGAACAGTGCACACATCGGAAAAAATAGTCGTTCAGCTGAGAATTAGCTTAAAGTCGACAAACAAAGATTGGCTACCCGTTTTCTTTGTGCATATCGCTCCTACCCAAATAAAACGGGAGGATGCGTTTAGCAAACTTTGGGAAAATTTTTCGGTTTTACATAATTGTCTAATGCATATGGATAAAGAATACACACCAATAAGAGCATTAAGATGGCCACCTTGGAGAACAGTAGAATATATAAAGAGTATACCACCAAACTGGAAAGTTAGATGGAAAAATGAGCGGATAAATTGTAAAGCTACCAATTTGGTACACGATCCTCCCGGGAATGGGCCTAACAACAGGGGTATGGTGCAGAGTAAACAGATTTCGCACGGGACAAGACAGGTGTGCCTACACTTTAAACAGGTGAAAAATTATCTCGAGTCTCGAGTGCAAATGTGGAGAGATCCAAACCTTGGACCAGAACTGTAAGTTTTGTTCAAATCATGATATGATTAATAGACAGGATGTGCATATAACGCGTTACAATGGCTGTCTCGGGATTAACATTAAACTTCTAAAATAATTTACTTTACTCGGCTGCGTAAGATCCAACGAATGATCATAATTTTTTCCACTCAAACGTTTACTTACTTTTCTGCTCCATCAGTAAAAAATGAGATTATTTGCTCTAGATATGTAACATCGTCTACCCAATGTAACGTCTTATCATTTATTTTTATTTTTATTTTCTTTCTCGTTTGTTAGTAAGCTCGTTAAAAAAAAAAAAAAAAATATTTCCAGTCCCTTTATTTTTTAGTTTTTTCTGATTCCGTTAACATGGTTATATATGTTATATATATCCAGAAACCTATTTACATAGCTTTGTAAATTCAATTGTTTTTATTCGAATAGCTTCCTACAGTTGAACCCTTTCAGTAGTACTTTATTTATAAAATTTTAACACAAAATTATAAATTATTTTATATACTCGTTTATTAAACAATGTCACTTATTAAATGAACTGTAGATAATTGTCGACGTATTTATATGAACATCATTAAAATCGAGATAATTCAAGTCGATAAAACATTTCGTCGGTATTAAAATTTCACGACGTACCGTATAGTGGACATCGTGACTAAAAGGGTTAAAAAAAAAATTATTTTCGCATATCTACTTTTCAAATTCTCATATCCAATCGCGTTCTTTTTTTTTTAACACAGTTGTCTTGCGTTACAAATACTACTCGATATTTTCAGAAATTACATCACGAAAATATAGTAAAATTAATAGAAGTCTTTAAACGGAAATGCAGATTTTATTTAGTGTTTGAATATTTGGAACGTACAGTTTTAGACGATTTAAAACTTAATCCGAATGGTCTGGGCGTTGTACGTACTAAACAATATATGTATCAAGTTATACGCGGAATTAATTATTGTCACGATAACAACGTTAGTATACAATTTAATTGTCGTTTAAATTTAAATCAGATAATCGGTGTGATATTGAGCTCTACTACTTATTCATTTATTTATTTTTTTTTTTTATTACAATAATTATGATTAAGTCTAATAATCAAAATTACCTTAAAAAAAATAAAATAAAAAAATAAAAAGAAAAAACGACTTAAAGACTAATTTTAGATATAAATACGTACAGAGCCATGAGGGTATCATTGTTATTCAGAGCCAATAAGTAGGCAACCGAGTAGGGGGTAAATATTTAATTGTAAAATTTTCTTGATAAAGGTATCTCTACCTCTAGTATACAAATCACAAGCATCACATGATTAGCGTCGGCTATATTTCCCGCATGCACAGGGCAGTATACAGATGGAGTGAGAGAGTACAAATGACTAGGGAGGCAATTGTGGTTGGAACGAAGTCTGACCAGCATTGAAAAGAAAAGTCGAGCTTGGAGATTTTTAGAAGGCGTAAGAGCGGGAGTGGATGTGGAAGGGAGGTTAGGTTGGATGGATCTATAAAAGTTAAACCGTCTTTTACAAAACATAGACTTCCATCAATGAAGAAGATCTGCTCGAGCGGATGCTACTAAATAGGAGGAGAGAACCCTCGGAATGAGAATGCCCTTCAATGCCCCAAGTTTTGCAGCCCGATCACATACTTCATAATGTATATGTAAAACATATTTTCGACGAAAAGTCGAATTTTTTCCTTTCATTGTTAGAATTTTTTGACGTAACTATTAATACGATAAAGGAATTAATTTTTTCCTTTGTAGGCGAGTACGAATTTTCTAACGCTCAGCAACCTGCAAATATTATTTCAAGCGTTTATCTTAACTTCCGTTCAAAAATAGTGTTGAGTTTTGATCCTAATCATTCTTAGTCGGGTTTTTTGATTTGGGGTTCGTTAACTTCAATCAGCTGTTGTAACCTTTTTATCGTTAACTACACCTTCGCCATTTAGACTATGTCAATAGTGGCGGATTATGGCTAACGCCCATAAAGTCCGACCGACCTAGGACGGCACAATTTAACTACCTGCAAAATCGAGCGTAAATATTTATTTATGTATCTATAAAAGTATTCCCGCAACGAAGATTATCTGTTGGGGGGGTACGAGTCAATAATGCATTTGCCTTATATATCAATTGAAACGTGATTAGTGCAAGAGTAGGATGATATTATTGATGTTTTAAAGCCGAAGCAAAAAAAATAAGTATATTATTGTATAAAAGATAAATAAATTCTGTTCGTAATAATAATTTAATTTACGCAGGGACGTATTTATAACGTAATACGAATTATTAGTCACCGTCATTCACTTACGATAATCGGATAAATTTTAATTTAAAAAAATAATTATATAATAAAAGAAATTTTTCTTCGCGGACAATGATTATTGAAGTTTTCCATCATTCGGTACTATTATTATTTTTATTTACTCTTTTCATTAACGTAGATAGTACATCGCGATATTAAACCTGAGAACCTGTTAATCTCTACAAATGGAATATTGAAATTGTGCGATTTTGGGTTCGCCAAGGTCGTTACATCCAAGGAGGAGCTTTGCACGGAATACGTAGCTACCCGTTGGTATCGAGCTCCAGAATTATTAGTTCGAGATAGGCTATACGGAAAGTAATACAAATATTATATATATATATATATATATATATATATATATATATATATATATATATATAGATATATATATATATATATTAGAAGTTACTCACGGCTTCGCCTGTGTAATTTTTTTTAATACAATTTCTGACTTTTTCTTTTAACAATATATATATATATATATATATATATATATATATATATATATATATATCCGTCTGTTATTTCGGCCACGCCCCTAAAACATGGTTTGTATTGCGGATGATTGTAGTGAAGGTACATTCGAAACAGAAATGGTAAATTGTAAACGATTTGACGGAGATATAGCTCTCTCCTATTATTTAAAAGTTTAAATTATTGTAATTTCTGTCCTATTTGTGGCATCAATACAAATCCGATAATATAAGCAATAAGCTGTGCTAATTTCATCATTATTGCTTTAATAGTTTTAGAATTAAAACGGAACAGACAGAGAGACAAAAATTTTAAAAAATAGAATTCTGTTTAAGTATGATAAAAATAGTCCAATGCAGCGATTATAATGAAAATATTCGCAAATCACAGACAGACACTACAGTTTTATATATTAGGATTCAAAGTTGAATATATTGGAGAGCAGTGATTTTATTAATTAATTATAAACAAACAAAATATAACACAATCACTAAAAGTTTATATAAAAAAGATGTAATAATTTTTGTTCGCGCTTGAAAATGACGTTCAATGAAGAAATGTTGAATAAATATTGAATTATACAAACGAAAAAATTAGTAAATGGAGAGACAAATATAAGTGGAAAAATGTAACTATTATTAACTTAGATGTTATAGAGCTGAAGGCTTTTATTGGTTTATTTTCGCGATTAAAAACTTTTAGTGATTGTGTTATATTTTGTTTATTTATAATTTATTAGGAGTCAGTTGTAAACATGTATAAACTTTCACCAAACGCAGTTTTGCACTTCCTCCACTTCATAATCCTTTCATAAAAGATTATGAATATGGCGACACTCTAAAAGCAGAGAACCTAGCTTATCAGTATTACAAAGTATCGTATCGTATCGTATCGTATCGTATGATGTTGATTTATAGATCGAACTCTAAACGGGAAAGCCAGTCTAAACTCCCGCCGCGCAGATGATGTACATCTTCAACCGTAATCCCATTTTCCGAGTATACTTCGCATTCTTCGACGATGTGTTTTATTGTTTGCATCGAATCAGAAATACTCCACTTCTGCAGAAGGTGACCGCATCTACCATGACCAGTTCGGATTCTGTTCAAGAGTCGCCACTCCTTTCGTCAAAGTTCCATTCCTAGAGGTTGCTCCGAAGGGTTTTCGACGAGGGATCCATTTATGAACGAATTACGCACCGAATTCCATTCCTTGGTCCATTGTTCTTTCCAATCGAATGCAAATCGTGCTTGATCCAAAGTAGTATTACAAAGTGCATGGCCAGAACTCAAACTTTGTCTCTAATTATCAAGTTAGAAAAGTACAATCTGTTGTCAAGCAATACTTGAAAATTCCTATTTACGATTCCGACATTGCTTTCACTAATCCGAATGAAATATTTAAAATAATCCGTGCCATGAAATCTAAGCCCTCGGTAGAACACGATAATATATCATGGTTTCTTATTAAAAAAAACTACCTCGATGGGCTCTCGTAGAGATTTCTGACATAATAAATGGTGTTATCAAATATCAACACTATCCTCACAACTGAAAAATTGTTAATGTTATTGCCATACCCAAAAAGCGAAAAAATGCTTCACAAATTAATTCGACCTTATAGACTTAGGTAAAATTGCTGAAAAAGTTTTGCTTATAAGATTAAAGAGATATGTCGATATGAATAATATCGTCCTTAACTTTAAGTTTGAATTCCGTTCTATTTATTCTACAATAAAAACGAGTATGCGGACTAGCTGAATTTATTACACATAATTTCAAAATAAGCACACCGGTATGGTACTGTTGGATGTTGCTAACGAGCGTTCGATACAACGTGTGGCATATATCGTATGTAAAATGATCGATTGTAAATTTCCTCTATATTTAATTCGACTAATTCGTAATTATTTAAGCGATAGATCTTTTGATGTTTCTATTGCGAAATCATCTGATAAAACCTGTTTTTATTCCATTGTATTTACACGACTTTCCTGTTTTGCTTAATATGCAAGTCACACTTGACCCAACACTATCCGCAGTAGATTGCAACTTGGAAAGGAGCACATCATTAATTATTACAGTAAATGGCGAATTAATATAAATCCGACCTAAACTGAGACAATCCTTTTCACCCGTAGAAGACAAACGTTGCCAGATAGCATACTTGTTCAAGATGCTCAAATAGATTGATCTGACCAGGTACGCTATCTGCTTGTTACTTTAGACAGCAGAATAACGTTTACTGAACACATATATGATACTAGTCTTGAAATAAAACCATCTGCCATGTACCCGCTTTTTAATCGTAAACCTTACACCTTCATATTAAGAACAAGATGCTAATGTACAAGTCATTAATCCGACCAATAATAACCTTTGCATGTCCAGCATGGAGTTCAATATCTAAAGCTACTTTTATAATAAACTTCAAATCATTCGAAATAGGCGTTTAAGATGTTATTTTAAACATGCCTCGTTACACTAAGTCGATAAAGCGCGCGTTTTATCCTAAATCAGGATTTTTTTTTAAAAATATCAAGTGTTTTTTTTTTCAATAAATGTTTGTATCATGATAACGTGTTTGTTTCGTCGATCGGTAAATACGATTCCAGGCAACTAAAATTTACGTATACTATGTATAAACATATTAAATATAATTTATTATAAGCTCGCTTAATTATTATTTTATAAATTTTAACATTTTCTCTCTTTTTTCCCCTTTTTATGCTGTAGGTTTTTATATAATTTTTTCTGCCATTGGTATATATATATATATATATATATATATATATATATATATATATATATTAAAGACCGACCGAAGGTTCGGTTTCGGCTAGTTTCGGCCAAAAAATCGAGTTTCGGCCAAATATTAGCCGAAACTTCGTCCGCGCCGAAACTTAGTGTAATTATGACTCATTAATTGTCGCGCGTCGTTCGGCTAACTTCCGGTTATAACTTGTGTTTAATTACCAATTATACTTATGGTAAAATTGATACTCTTTTATGTAATGAATGGAATGTTTTAACGAACCTCACAGCCTGTTTGAAATTTTTCTATGAGGCCACACTTGATTTACGATTTGATGGCGCAGGATATCAATAGTAATACCTTTGATATCATTATTAAAGCGCAAGCTACAAGTTCGATCCGAAAAGGAAGATGAGATGCTGACAAATATGAAAAACTCATTGTACGAGTCATTGAATACCAAATTTTCTTTTATAAAAAGGCACCCTTCATTCATGGCTGCGATAATGCTGGACCCAAGATTTAAATCGAAATATCTCTATTCCAATGAAGTGGATGCTGCAATGAGAGAAATAATATCTTTTTTGATAGAATAGAGAGTCTTTGTGATATACACGGTAATATTCCTAAATAGATGCAGGCAACCATATCTGAAGATCAAAAAACTGTTTTGGAAAAAATAATTCAATCTTATCTGTCGGAGCCATTATTGCAACGCAATGCTGACATATATTGTTATTGGAACAGTAGTCCATATCCTACCCTGAGAAAAGCCGTTTTAAAGTATCCACCTACTAGTGTTCCCAGCGAGCAGTTGTTTAGTGCCGGTGGACAAATATACGCAGATCGTCGGAGTAACCTGCTTGGCGAAACCGTAGAAAAATTACTTTTCTTAGCGTACAATATAAGACTTTTTAATTACGAATATTAAATCTAATTTCAATTTATTATTTAATGTCAAATTGTGAATATAACATAAATAATAACTATCTTTGTTAAACATTGCAACTATTACTTTTTATTGTATTTTACATAAGTTAATTATCTGTATTTGTGTATAAAATACACCAGATTTTAATATGCAATAGAAAGTTTAACATGTCTAAATAAGTTTCGGTTTCGGTTTCGGTTTCGGCCGAAACTAACACCGAGACCGAAGATTCGGTTTCGGCTGAAAATGTTGTTTCGGTCGGACACTAATATATATATATATAAACTTTCACTTATAATAAGATAATTTTGTTTATTGTGGTAAGTATGTATCCGGTACGCAATTAACTACTTGTTAACAACATAAGTTTTGTGTAACTTTTATAATAAAATATTTATTCATTTTTATATGAGTATATACATATATATATTATATATACGTTGCATATGTATGTGTCTCAAAGATGAAATTACGTCAAAAATGTAAAAATCATGAAAGTTACATTACGCGACTTAATAATTCTTTATAACAATAGTGTGCAACATTATTTCTTGTTAAATATTTTATATAATATATATATATTTATAGTCCATTACTCGTTTGTGGTATCGTGACATTATGTATCGTTATTAGCGGCAGTCGCCGTGAAGTTCTATCCACTGATCGATCATTTGACATGTTAACTGTAGGCCTCTTCTTTTCTTCATATCAATATAGCATCTCCCATTCGGCATCGCTTCTAATCGGGAGAAATCCGTTTTTGTTAAATTTGTATTAATTAATTCTCGTTCCGTTTCTTCCTTTTCGTGTCTTTCCTCGAATTTTTCTGCCAGACGGGGAAGACATTTTCTCTTGCAACTCGTTGACAATGCGTCTAGTTAATATTACCTTTCCGATTGGTCACCTCATCTGTTCGCGAAATTCTAATCACGTCTTTAAATATGCCCATACACAGCTCGTTGATTCAACTTTTTAACACTGTGCATTTGTTGGAAAAATTTCCGCTGAGAAAGTGATTGTTTCATTTCTGAGTACATCTTATTATTTTTAAGAACTTTTTCCACATTTCTAAACGCCCGTCTGTCCATTGTTATTTCGGATTGCTTTCACTCCCGTGCTCTGTAAATAGAACTGTTGTGTTACACCTTCTTCTTCTTTATTAGTCATTATGAATCCATTGCAGGATATAGATTTCTTCCTTATGTTTCCATGCGGTTCTACACCATTCCTTGTATATCTCTTTAATACCGTCTCATTACCGTGTACGTAGCTAAGCCCTTTCTCTTTTATTCATTGGAAGCCATTTATTTGATTTAACCGTCCATCTATTGTCATTACATCTAACTATTATATATATATATATTTATGAATTTCGACGTTATTAAATTTTCGATATGAGCTGTTTTTATATCGTCTAAGCTAAAAGTTTCCACACATTTTACTATATTTTTCAATTAACTTTGAAATACTTCTTAAATTATCGTTTATCTCTTTCAAGCACACTGGTACATATTTTATACCGTACTTTTAATTACAATGACTGCGTACGATTTCTGGATCATCTATATATTTTTCCCTACGGCACGTAGGTTCAAAAGAGAAATTTTAGATGTCCATGGCGAATTGTACACTACCAGTGTGAATGAAAACGTGGTTGCAAAATTTACTGTCTATTTTTGTGTTTGAAATAATTATAAATGTGTGTTAATTGTTGTTCTTGCTAAAGTTTTATTTTATCGCGATTTAGGCCAGTTGATATTTGGGCTCTCGGGTGTGTATTCGTCGAACTTATAACAGGAAATCCACTATTTCCCGGCGAATCGGATCTAGACCAGTTATTTCAAATTACCAAACTGTTAGGTACGTTTTCAAAATTTTACTAATTTTAACGAAATTTTTTTACTTTTTCTTGATTTTTCTTTTTGTTAGTTTTAAAATGTAAATAAAATCGCATTTACGGCTTAAAATAATTTCACGTTCTATTTATCGACACTTTACTATTTATCCCGACGTATTGGATTGCGAACATTGAATATGCGAATATTAACAATTTCAATCACAATGTCCACTATATGGGACGTGAAATTTCAATGACAAATTTTTGTACATGAAATATCTCAATTTCAGAAATATTTATATAAATACATCGAAAATTATCTAAGGTCCACCCAAGAAGCATTATTGTATAATAAACACCCCTATAAAATTTATAATTTAATGTTAAGATTTTATAATGTATGACTAAAAGGGTTAAAAATGTAAATAAAATTAATACAACACGGGAAAAATTTAATAAAATCCTTTAGCAGTTCTCATTAAATTAAGATTGCTAAAATACAAATAAATCGTTAAACATAATATCCTTCCTACTTTATAGCCTTAAAACTTTGCGATAATTGGTACTAGAAAATTTTACATATAATAAACTGGAACTAATACTAACACTTTTACCTGTCGTTATTTAATGGGACGTTTAACCCCAGTCGGATTTAATCGACTATTTACTTCCTGCTCGTTTATTTTCTTCTCCGTGGTCATCCGATTTCGGACGTGTAAGGACCTGACTACGCGATAATTCTTGTTGATCTTTCAATTCCTCAGAGTAGTTCTAGGAGCGATATGACTTCAACATTGGCGTGCTTTTCCGGTCTTTTTGCATGTTTGCGTGCAAGCCTGGTAATTTCATCGATAACCATTGACATTTTTAACCCTTAACCACTAACGTACGTCACCATGACGTGCACATTTTTTTTGTTGGTTTTTTTTTTGTATGTTACAGTAGCGCTATCTGCCTGTAAGTCCCTATACCTTCCTAACTTTTTATCAGGTACGAGATACGGTCAGCAGTTATTGTCTAAAGTGCCATTGTGTAAGTTTTGTAGTTGTGTTTTTTAAGACTACGTCATCATGACGTATCGTTAGTGTTAGAGTAACTTTTTCATACTATTCAATTTTTTCGAAACAGTTAATTTAGACAGTGTTTTCTGTGTTATAGTGGTATATTTTTGTTTTCTATTATTGTTTTAAATTATATATTTTTTAAAAATGGACAAAAAAGTGCACCTAGTGATAGTTTTTCACAAAAAAAAAATAAAACTAAAACTAACCAAACCAAATGATCCTGATTTTGAAGATAATATAAAATTCTGGATGAATGCGGACACCAGTGACGAAAGTTCAGCTGAAGAGAATATGACCTTTTGGTTGAGTCAGATATTGATGTTTCTGATGAGGAGGAAGCCGAAGATGATGATGATGATGATAATTTACGATCACAATCACCACCATTATTACCATCAACATCCACATCTTCAAGCGTTTATTCGCAAAAAAGTTATTATGGAAAAAATAAATGTTTGAAATGGTCAACGCAAGAACCCCAAAGGCGGTCTCGCACTAAAGCACATAATTTGGTTATCCCTATGAAAAAGGCCACTGTTCCAGACAATAGCACACCAGGTGAGCTTTTTAATTTGATATTCGATGAAGAAATGTTGAATATTGAATTATACAAACGAAAAAATTAGTGAATGGAGAAACAAATATAAGTGGAAAAATGCAACTATTAGTAACTTAGATGTTATAGAGCTTAAGGCTTTTATTGGTTTATTGATATATTCCGCTGTATTCAAATCAAATCATGAAGATATAAATTCTATTTTTGCAACTGATGGTACTGGGAGAGATATTTTTAGGGCTACTATGTCTAAGGAAAGATTCGCATTCATCCTTATATGTCTCAGATTTGATAATGCTAATGACAGAAACGAACGTAAAAAATTAATCCTTTAGCTGCTATATCAGAAATATTTGGAAAAATGATTTCAAATTCGCAAAAATATTACAGGATGGGTACCACTGTGACTGTGGATGAAATGCTCATTGGTTTTCGAGGACGATGTCATTTCAAAATGTACTTGCCAAATAATCCTTGTAAGTATGGACTCAAGGTTATGTGTATTATCGACTCCAAAACAAACTATCTCTATAACGCTTATGTTTATACCGAAAAAAACAGTGACGGAACTGATAAGAAATTATTGAAACCGACGCAAGCCATTTTACGCCTGGTCTCACCAATTATGAATACCAATAGAAATGTGACTGCAGATAATTGGTTTTCATCTGTTGAATTATGCCAGGAACTAGGTAAAGTAGGACTCACATATGTCGGAACTGTAAAAAAAAAACAAGCGGGAGATACCCCCAGAATTTTTTAAATGTCGACCAGAAAATAACAGTTTATATGGATTTACAAACTCCATAACATTACTGTTTCATGCACCAAAAAAAAATAAGGTAGTAATTGCGATATCGTCGATGCACCACACAAAATCCACGGATATTTCAAACGATTTACCAGAAATTATTTCATTTTACAATACCACGAAAGGTGGCGTCGATTCACTCGACCAGAAGTGTGCAATATATACGTGCGCAAGACGCACGAGAAGATGGCAGCTGGCAAGTTTTTACAGAATTATAGATGTATGCAGTGTAAATGCGTTTATATTATCTACATCACATGACCGGGCAGAATTTCTGAAATTTATAGCGAAGGACATGATTACACCACATTTGGAGCAGCGATATAATGTTCCGCAGCTGTCTTTGGATTTAAGAACTACAGCTGGCCGTATAATAAATAAGAGTGCTGAGAACCCTTGAACTGATCCACCACCTGAAGAAGTCAAGCTAACAATCCGGAAAAATTGTTATATGTGTTTAAAGGATAAACATCGGCGAACTTTTCATCTTTGCAACACATGCAAATTGCCGATCTGTGGGCAATGTTCCAAATTGACTTACCTAAAAGTTCATTTTTGTTTTTTATAGTTACAAACAATTACTTAACTACTAAAAAAACCCCAAAAATATTATTTTAAGTTTTTTTTACGATGATATTGCAATTTTAGTAGAATAGTCTTTTTTTATCTTTGTAATTTTAATACTTACATATTTTTACCAAAATAATACTATTTTTTGTTATAAAAACCTAATTTTTTCTTATAATTCTGTTTATAAGGGATCAAAGAAATATAATATAATAAAATATATGTTACTTTTTAATTTTATCATTAAGAAAAAAAAGGACGAAGTTGCAGACGTCACAGTGACGTACGTTAGTACTAACGTAACAAAAAATAACGTTAGTGGTTAAGGCTTAAGTCTCGGTGTATGTCGTTGTTGCGTTGGTGAACATTAGAAAAGCAAAAATGAGAACTATTTATTGTGTAATAGGAAGGAACTCGACGCTATCTATTGAATATGATCATTATTAAACCTATTCTTGGACATTTGCAAACTGTAGGTTTGTACTAGTACAGGGTGAGATGGACCGTTGTTTTTTTTTCCGAATATCGCGGCATGGTATGACTGCTAGAACGCAAATTGCGTGCCTCAACGTTTAGTTTAAATACGAGAAATTCGTTTCCAGTTTCACTTATCGGGGGGAATCCTACAATGAGAAGAAGCGTACGTTTTGGCTGGAACGTTATTTTCGGCGTGAATCGATCGCGACGGTGCAAAGATAGTTTCGAAAAGAATTCAAAATTACCCTATTTGTTTTATATACCTTAAAAGTCGCGTTTAACACGTCCACGAAATGTGGAAGACCCGAAAATTCGTATTTCCGAAGAAATTTCAATAATTCACCGACCTATGTTCGAAAAAGTCTTGACTGAATGAATATATTGCTTGAAATAGTGATCATCTGAACGACATTATGTTCCGCGAATGATTGTAAATCTCTCGTTTTCCTATTTTTAAATAAAATTCAATTTAAAAATTTTGACCGAATAGTCTTTGACAAAACCATCCGTCTTCTCCGGTCACCCTATATTTCCAACATAGACTCCATAACGCACCAAAACGTTGCAAACCTCGGATTAAATACTATTCTTATATTGACGGTATAATTCCGGTCGCGAAATTAATTCTCCGGCGTTATTTAATAACGTATTTATTATTATTAATTTTTTCTAATTAGGTTTTTATAATTTTTCTTACAATATTAATAATTATAATCCGGCTGCTGATAATTTTCATTCTAGGAAAATTACCGGCTCGTCATCAGAAATTATATTTTACAAACGTTTCTTTACGTAGTTACGACGCCGTTTACGTGGAATCGAGGAAAAATATAATCGAAACGTTTTCCGTCTTATTTCCAAACTGGCGCCCGTCTTGTCTTAATATTATCGCGCGTTGTTTACAGTAAGTATTTTAATATCGTAGGGAAACTCGCGAAGGTGAGAAAAATTCTATGAAATTTTACCGAAAATTTAATTCTGTAACGACGTCTAATATTACATATTCATAAATATTCAGTTGGCTAGAAAATGATTAGGCCCAAAACAAGGAAAACTATGATTTAGATTGGTGTAACCTGTCCTAAGAAGGAAATCTGCTTTAATGTTTAAAAAGAACAATTAATTTAACTATGAAGCTCCAATTTGAAAATATGAAATCGAATTATACGGAACCGCGTGTGACTTAAATATATACACGTAAATGAGTGTGTATAAACCAGTATAAAAAAAAATTATTTTTTTTTATAAATCGTAATTTTAACCCAGACGTCCGTAGAATGCACTTATCTACATTCCCGGACAATCATACAAGACGGATTTAAAAATAAGGCGCTGTTCCAATAACTCGAAAAATAAATAGTCCAAATCACAAGAGTAAACGATATTAAATAATTCGGAATATCGATTAAAAGTATTTTATTTATTATATTTTTATTTTAAGACGCTCGACTACAAAGGTAATTTGCGTCCACGGAAATTAGATACAATAAATTACAAAAAAGATATATATATATATATATATATATATATATATATATATATATATATATATATATATATGTATATATATATATATACTACTTATAAGGCTGTTTAGTTTATACTAATTGTTTTAAATCGGTTATTTTTATTTCATTGCTGTATTACATCTTCATTGTAGTGCTTCACTTCAATCTAGTCCAGTTATTGACATTGTTCGAATTTTTAAAAGTAGAATAACAAACTTATGTACGAATAGAGTAATTAAAATTCACAAATCAAATTGTTTGGAGACGTTTAATCACATTCTTATTGATTTATTCATCACGCCATTGTTCGCCTTGGTGCCGGTACAATGAAAAAAATAAATACGTCTTCGAAAATTTAATTCCTATAACGTTCGTTTTAAACAAATTATCCTCTTCTTCATTCCTCAAGCTTTCGATTGGTGGTCAATATGCAGAGCACTCTACTTTCAGGTTTCTGCTTTTCGTCTTTTTTTTCCAATTCCTGGTATTTATGTGTACTTTTGCGTCTTCCGTTATTTGAGTAATGTACTTTTGTCTCGGTCTTCCTCTTGATCATCTTCCATTTACTTGGCCTTCGATTATTGTTGTTAAATATTCGTTATTTCTTATAGCGTGTCCTATCCAGCTGCATCTTCTTTCTCTTATATACTTCATTAAGCATCTAATGGTCTTAAGAACTTCTATATTATTTGCTTTATCTGTTCATTTAACTTTTTGCATTTTAACACCACATTTCGAACGCTTCTAATTGCTTTTGTCTACGTTTGTTTATAACCCATGTTTCGGAACCATACAGCAGCACGCTCCAAACGTACACCTTTATTAAACTTTTCCGTATTTCTGCATTTAAATATTTTTTGATGTTAACAATGATTTCTTTTTCGTAAATGCGGCTTTTGCCTGTGATATTCTTCACCTAATTTCTTGATCACTTCTCCCATCTATCTTCTGTTATTATTGAACACCGAGGTATTTGTATTTTTTTACCTGTTGTACTTTTTTCTAAATTTATATTTATTTGTTTATTATTTTCCATTTTACTGCATCTCGTTACCACAGTTTTCTTCATTATTTATTGCCATGCCATATAGGCGTTTAATAATCAAATTTAGCTTTATCAATGCATCCGACAGGTTTTTTTGCGATTATCGCTATGTATTATATATTTCGTTTTGTTTCGCCTATTCTGCGCTTATTACAAATATAACGTTAATCCGTACGCGATGAATTAATAAACGGTATCGACATATTTTAAATGATTAACTTAGACGTTCGATATTTCAGATTAGATCCGGAAAAAAGAGTTGCGGGGTCGGAACTTTTAGTTCACGAATATTTCACCGAAGATGATTTCGCGTTGAAATTCGCTGTAGAACTGTCGAATAAAATACGCGAATATAACGTAAATATAACCGATTCCGAAATTTATACGGACGAACTAACTAAAAAGTCGCGAACTCGAAGAATAGTCGCAGATCGAAAACAAGGCGATAAAATTCGTAATAAATATTTAATTCATTTCATTCATTAATCGATTAATATGTTCGGTGATTTTCTACACCTTTTTATTTTCTATTCGTTTATATTATTACAGTACATGTATTGATCGTAATAACGTACGTTGCAATGTTACATCAACGTAATAACGAAACATTAAAAAAAAATCCAAAATCACCACATTAGCAAACAAAATAATTTTCACGAATAATTTTGCTTTATATGTTTATTTATTAAAAAGTATTCAAAGTGGTTTATTTGGTTTTACAAATTTACAAATAATTTTATAAATAATAAAAATAAAATAGGAATATATACATAATAATAATATTCTATAGACTAGCCAAACTCTCGCATACTCTTGTCCGTTCATATTAATCAATCGAATTCTAATGAATTTAATAAATTAACGAGGACGAAATAAAATTTAAATTAAATTAAAATAAATATATATATAATTTACTATCAACAAAATTCGTAATGAGTTGGCACGTAATTTTCTATAAATTGGCGAGAACCATTTTAGTTTAAATAAAGCTAGAAGGCCACCGCGAATATATATACATATGTAAATAATAATTCTAGATTGTCAATTATATATATATATATATATATTAAATTATCTTATTTAATTTTTCAGCTGGAAAATATGGTAATCATCGTTACAAATTTGCAGATTGGGGAAATATGGTAGGCGCTAATTCATAGAACTATTTTTCTCGTATAAACTAAATTAATATAACAACAATACTTCTTTATTCAGTACGTGTTCGGCCTCTTGGTCTGAATGTTCCTTTTAAAATTTAAATGTAACATTTTACGTTTTTATAACGTATCATTTGTTTCTGCAGATATGTTTCAGTCAGTTTTCTTCAATACGGACCAGATGTACTAACGGGATGAATTAAGCTCGATTTTAATTTTCCCAAATTCTCTACGCTATACACACATTATCGCGTTAAAGATCGTTAATTATTACTTTCGGTATTTCATTATAATCACAATAATTACGATTATGGTTAAGAGTTTTTTTGATTTCAGCATCCACCATTAATTCAACTCGTGTTAGGAATATTCAAACAATAATTCATACATAACTACGTATAAAAATATGTTTATGTATATGCGATTAAAAACTTCCACCAAGCGCAGTTATGCACTTTCTCCACTCTCTGATGCTTTCATCAAAGATTATGCGTATAGTGACACCCAAAAATCCTTCCTTAAAAGTATCACAAAGTGGATGCCCATAACTCAAAAACTTATAAAAGTCCGGTCTACTGCCAAGCGATATTTCGAAATCACTTTCCAATATTGCTTTCACTAATCCGGATGAAATATTTGAAATAATCGGTGCCGTATGAAATCTAAGCCCTCGGTAGAACACGAAAATATATCATGATGGTTTCTTATTAAAAAAACTACCTCGCTGGTCTCTCGTAGATTTCTGACGTAGTAAATGGTATTATCAAATATCAACACTATCCTCACAACTGAAAAATTGTTAATGTTATTGCCATACCCAAACAGGGAAAAGATGCTTCACAAATTAATTCGACCTTATAGACTTAGGTAAAATTGCTGAAAAAGTTTTGCTTATAAGATTAAAGGGATATGTCGATATGAATAATATCGTCCCTAACTTTAAGTTTTAATTCCGTTCTATTTATTCTACTATAAAAACAAGTGGGTAAACTGTATAACTAATCCGTAATTCTTTAAGCGTTAGTCCTTTTTATGTTTCTATAGGTAATGCGAAATTATCTTATAAAACCTGTTTAAGGTAGGGTGGTCCATTTGTATTATCGTTGTATTTACACGACCTTCCTGTTTCGCCTAATATGCAATTTGTACTTTTTGCAGATGATGCTGCAATATATTGCAGCTCGTATAGACCCAACACTATCCCCAGTAGATTGCAACTTGGAGTAAATAATTAATTATTACAATAAATAGCAAATTAATATAAATCCGACGAAAACTGGGGGCCATTTGTTATGCTTGAACAAGTTCGAGAAAGCGATATCTACAGGAAGTATAAACTACTGACAAAAATTGAAAATCTACAACGAGGATGCTCTAACTGGAAAAATAGGGAACTATTCGAAGAAATTGAACGATTTTACACGGAACTATCTGATACAAAAGTTAACCAAGTACGAAAAATCGCATAACATTAGGCAAGTATAGAGGCAATTTACCGGAAGTACTAACTTCAAAAATTACCTATGCAATGAAGAAAATAAAACATAATAAAGCCAGCGGGCCACCAGAAATGATTAAGGAGGGAAAAGAGGAGATACTAAATTGGTTGAAAGATCTGTATAATAAAATTGGCGGATGAACATAAATGTAGCATAGTTGCATAACCGCCAGAAATATCCAGAACAGCATTAAAATTGATGATGTTATAAAATAATTAAAAGCACTAATTATTTTACGGAGATTAAAAATAAAATAAGTGAAAATTTTAATTATATTTTATAAAAAGTAAAAATTATTTGAAACAGTGCTTTGAAATGCCTAGTTACAACGGTTGGTGGTTACACGCTCGATGCAACCTGAAGATGGCGTCGGACAGCTATATTTATATGATTATTTTGCGTGTCTTATTATGAGTGTAGAGTTTAAATGGGACTGTATTAACAACTGCCGGTTGCAACTTTAATTCATATCGGAGTTTCTTTTACCGCGTACATTTGTTTCATTGCCTCTCCAGTTTATGTTGTTCATATTATTATTGTAATTTTTTCTTTACCGAAGCTTTATTATTAATATTACAATTGATTATGTCATTTTTAGAGTATTATTTTTGTGTAAATTCTGAAAAAATAAGGATACATATAGAGTTTATCGTATCGTTTCATTTTAGTATTTTAAAAATGTTGTACTTTTTTAATCGTATAAATTTTCTACTTATTCGTGCGGAAATTCCTTTTTTAATATATTTCGATTTAATATTATAATTTTTTTATCTTGGAATTGATAATCTAACTTCGTAATTTTTGGTTTTTCCGATTACACGGTTTTAAAAGGTTCTTGGTAGTACAATTTGTTGACTTCGATATAATTTACGACGTTGTGTGAAACAAAAAAGAATCGTGCGTATATGTAGGGGGGGAATTGCAACCGCTAGATTTTTTAACACGAGCCGCTACTGATACATACACGAAGGAAAACAATATGTTCACGGAAGGAACGCGAGAAAAGCGATACGACTAAGCTGGAAAACTATAGACCAATTATCTTAATGTCACATATTTACATGATTTATAAAATATAATTACAAATCAGCTAGCTGGTTAAATTAAATCGTACTTAAGTAATAGACCCTTCTATGTTACGTATCTGTCTATTCTGTTAAAAAACCTATTACACATTAAAGAATTAAAATACTTAGGGGCTACTTTGGATTTCACCGCGACCATATAAACCGGGCTGTGTATACAAAATCTGCCGGATGCTTTCTCCCATATTTCATCGGGTGTCGTATCTTAATAAATAAAAAGCTTCGCTATAATTCGACCGAATACGCGTATCCAAGTTGGGTTTCATTCTCCGACAGTAACAAAAGGCTATACAAGTGGTAGAAAAGGTATGTCGCAGAATTATATTTAATGCGTCAAATTCAAACAGATGCGCAGACAATTAAACCTTCCGGATATTCACTCATTCGTTAATAAAGTTTCAGAAAAATTTTATTATAATTGTAAATTCCACAATAATGATTTAATTAGCATAATCGGTGACTACACGATATTCCGCATTTGCTACACATGTTTCAGACGTCGTTTACTTTAATTTATTATATTCTTCTTATTGCATAATTTTATGTCGTATTACTATTTAAAATTATTATTCAATTATATCGTTAGCGAGATTTTATAACTTATCGCGTTGTATGGTGAAAGGTTTTTTTTCTGCATACGAATAATTTAATGTTTACTTTGTAATTATGTTAAGCTTGTAGTTTAATTAGCCTTTATCGATACTAAGCTACGAATGTTAAATGTAATTTTATACACGAAATCAGTGGCGCACCAACGGGGGTTAAGCCCCCAGAAGGCTTAGAAAAGTCTAAAATACACATCAAGAAGACGCGTAACTTATAAGCTCTAAAGAATTTCGCCAGAAGAGAATATTTGAAAGAGCTCACGTTATCACTAATAAAACCTCATCTTGAAGAGCGTGCAAAACAATTTAGATTGCAAAGAGTACTATTATAAAATATTCCGTACATTCTGTCTGCTGATGACATTTAAAATCCAGCAGACTGTGCTACACGAAGAAAAAAATAGCCGTCGGTTTGGACCGTTCGGCATTCGAATTTGACCCATGTATTGAACAGTGCATTTTTTTATTGTTGTTATTACTTGTTTCGTTGTTGTTCGTAATGATTTATAGTTCGTTTTGCCTGTCGAAGTATATTTTATTCGTTTTTATTACGTTTTGGGGGTTTGATGCTTCTGCACAATACAAATCCTGGGTGCGTCACCGCATGAAATAATTATTAAATAAACGTTTGTCGCTGTTGTTGTTGATGACTAATAGTTTCATCTATATACAGTCGGCCAGTGATAATCAACAATGGATGTTTGTTATTTTTTGGTCAATTAGAGCATGTGACAAAATTCGTTCTAACGCCGAATAAATAATGAACGAAAAAATGAATAGGAAAAGACCAGGAGAAAGACCGCTGATGTGGTGGATAGATCGACTGAGACTAATTAGGGAGATGAGTCTGCACGAAGAGCTCTAGACCGAGTAATCTGGAAAGCTGCCGTCAAGGTTCAATTTCATAATATCAACAAGCCGTTTAAAAAGTACATGAATACATGTTTATATATATACATGCATAGATCACAATGTAAGAAATAAACTCAATTTGAAAAGTTAATAAAGCGTTTGATGACTGATAAATAAAAAATAAAAATTTACCGCTCGTCCGAGTTTGTCGACTATTTCGATTTCGTCGTATTATAATTATCGTCGTTGATTATAAAATTATTACATTCTTCTCAAAAATATACACAAAATGTTCGATTTTTTTTTTTGTGATTTTTTGTATGTCATTTCAAACAGGATAATAAATTTATCAATTACGAAGTTGTAACAAAATTTGAAAAACCTTCAGCGTGTGTACGAAAAATTATGCCATCGCTATGTACGGACGTTGTTTTATCGTCACTATGCTCGCCTGTTTCCTCCGGGTACGTTATATATAATATATTGATAATTTTTAAAGATGTCGCCAAGTCCTAGTCCGGAAAACGTTTATAATTTAAATAATAGTTTCGGTAGAGCAATGAGTTTTACGTACTTTCAAAATTCTACATATTACATGCGTTTAAGTTTATTAAAAAAATACTTCTCATAAATATGTTTAATTGTTTTTCTTTTTCGATTTTAAAATGATCACTTTTAAGTAGTGTTTCTGTACCATTTTGTATTCTTCACACCCGCATTAGTATCAGAATCCTTCCTATATGTACAGACGACTAATAAATCACACATACCCATCTGGGTATATAGCTTTTATTATACGCTTATTCCGAATTGTTAGAACTCTATCGCAGATTTATTCTATTTTTACTATACGCTCGGTAACCATTCTTACTTTATACGTTTCAAACTTTCGTATCAACCTTCTCGAAAATTATTAGACTCGACATCACTTCTTTCAGATTATTATGATTATTATTCCGTCTACCTGATTCGTCCCAACACAACCGTGCATCGCACCTCACCATCACTTGCACCCCTCGTTTAACCCTTTCACTTCATACATTATAAAATATTAACATTAATAAATTTTATAGGAGTGCTTATCATACAATACCGCTTCTTGGGTGAACCTTAGATGATTTTCAATGTATTTATATAAATATTTTTAAAATTGAGGCATTTTATTTTGTTAACATTAAAATTTCATGTCCTACGACATTGTGACCGAAAGGCTTAATCCACACCGTTTTAGCATATATAAACGCCGTTCGACGTATTTATTAACGACATCGAAAGAACGGAATCGACGAATTAACTGACAAACTCGTAACGGGGTGTTAAACAATGACCGGGGACCAAATTTGAAGAGAAAACTAAATATGGTCGTCCAAAAGACAAGTGGATAAACGTGGAATCTACTGTGTACACAGAACTGTAACCAATCATCGCGCTTAAGTTACCCCTAACGCGGATAGCCAGCGAAATAGTAAAATTGTAAAACGCATCGAATGCTTAAATAAATTCCTTAAAATTAGAATCACGCCACAAAATTCGGCGGAGAAAAAATTCGGAATACGCTAAACCATTTGATGAAACCGAACTAACTATAACTATGTAAAGTCTGAATCTTAGAAACTCTGCTTGAATTGACGAAATTGTCGGAATTTATAGAACATTCGGTAAATGAAACGAATATTAAATCTATATACTGGAAATTAGCCAAATTTCAAAATTTTTCAAAATGCCCAAGATCATATAGTTGAACGAGAAAAGTGCAAAAACGAAATGAAAATTACAAACCTATATATTTAGTTTGTTGTAAAAAGTATTAAGACGATTATTATATAATCGTATAATACCATCAACGAGCAAGTGTCAGTTGTCTGAAGATGCAAATAAACGCGCTAACTTCACGCACGGCTTTGATTAAAAAAAAGTAAAAACTCCGCCATCTTTATCGAACTCTCGCCAAGGTGTTTTGGTTTGCTTGCTAAACCTTTACAAACAATTCCTTGCGACAAATATATTTGCTACCGAATAACTCGATCGCGAATAATGATCGTCAATATCAAAGCGAAGGCAAATAATGGTCTTTCATATGGGTCAGAATTATCACCGCTATCATTCGATATCTACACCTTCGATTCTGAATCATGCAAGTGTATCTACGCAGAATGCAAAATAGCCAGTTGCACATTAGAAAGAAGACCCTACAGGAAAATGTAATTTTAGAATGGGAAAAAATCCAGACAGTACGGGGCACGGTTGTAATATGGTTGGAAAATTTTAACGTGGAGTACGTTTTGATTTGATCGTAATCAAAACAGTCTAGTTTTCCATATGTTGTCTAATATGGTTCTTCTTTCACCTACTTTATCAAGTACGGATATATTTGTTATCTTGTCCGTTCAGCTTGTTCGTTGCTGTTTTCGCTAACACTGCATCTAAAATACTTCGAGTATAGTTTTTAGTCTATCTGTTTTAACACTCAACGACATGAATCGTAGTATAACGAATATTTTCTTGAGCTGCTGACATAATTGAATACTGAAAATTCGATCGTATCGGCACACGACACGCTTTCTTTGTTAAGTTTTTACAGATCCTGGTCACTTTGTACAGGTAACTCCCTCACTGATTATTATGCACAGTCTTCTCCTCTTAGATTATTTGTCATTGATCGTGTATTGATCTGCTCCCCATTATTGAAATTTCCGTAGAGAATACCCTGAAAGTGGTCTAGAATTATAATGTTTCGCATTATAAACTGTTTCAGATCTGTTATGTTTACCTCTTTACAATGTACAAATACAAGTTAGCCTTCTACATGTAGGATTCGCAAAAACTGCTTCCCACCATTTACGTCTCACACCGTGAAAATACTCACTTATCGATTCTTCGAATATTCTTACCGCTTTCTGTAACATTTTATACAATCAGCTCAAATCCTGAGTTACGTTTACATTTACCTATATAAATTCATTCACGATTGTAACTTAATGATATATCCACAATATTCTGATATCAAATTTGTAACGAGTAAACCTTTTTTTTTGGAAACTCAAAATAAAAAGAAAAAATCTACACATTTTCAAAAGTTTAATCTCGTTCATAGTTATTTTCCGTTCAAATTATTAAACATTACTTGAGATTTCTGCGCACTTACTAAAACAACGCCTATATTTTGCCGGTGTTGTTAAATCTCGAAACTTTTCAGAATTTACAACTCGACACGTGTTCATCTAACCTTATAACTATATCAGAAAGTAAGCATTCCACGTAAAAGAAAATAAAATTCGTTATAGACTTTTTTAAAATTCGATAAATATACTGCAAATACCCACGAGAATTAAAAAAAAAAAATATATATATATAGGATTAATTGGAAAATTTGCGAATACTTCACTTTCTAAATTTTATAGTTAAAATTTATTATAAAATAATCAATCTAAACATTTCTTGGTTAAAATGATTGAAAACTTTCTTAAATTTGTAAATTTTTATCTAAATTTCATATTTAAAAAAAAAAGTACGCGATCACGTAATATTTAAATCAGATCGTTCGGGTTTCTTAAATTTATCAAAAAACTGATTATATATTTTTAATTTTATTTATCATTATTCGTTGTGTATAATTATATATATCTATTATTATTTAAAATTTACTTTTTTAATAGATCGTGAAATAAAATATTTAAATCATCCTAGAAGACCAGTGATTAATACAGCTTATTAAATTTAACTAAAGGGGAAGTAAATCACAATTTTAAATTCATTGAAATATATTTTTCGTCGGTGTGCGTCGAAGAATTATATAGATTTCTAAAGCGTACCATCCAATATCTTTTTCAAACTTACTAAAAGTACAATTTTTTTTTACAAAAACAATTAATACTGAATTATAATTACAGATCTACGACTAAAGGGAAAAGTTATATTCCGCATGTTCCGTCATCTTTAACTGTAGAAACGAAAAAGAATGGCAAACAAGAAAAAACATCCGAATCCGAAGCGATGGAAAGTTCGAAAAATAAAGTTGCTTCATTTACTCTGGAAGGAACTCACGATAAAACCGCAACTAATCGGATCAGTTTTCCCGAATTAACAGGTATGTAACTAAAATTTTATATTCCTTGTTTACCTAATATACATATATATCCCTTTACAGAATTATTGTATTTACAAGCAGCTGGAGGTAAACAAGAGTACACTGCCACCGGTGACGGATGATTAAACGGCTTACAGATATGTAGAGTAACCGCGAATATTAATTAAATAAACGATCGCCGAACCAACAGCGCCTACTAATAAAAAATGTCAATCAAGCGATGCTGGTAATGACAAGAAGAAGACACGAATGTCGGCTGTAGAGCGCGAGTATTAAAGGACTGTATAAATAATCTAGCTATCTTCGCCTCGGTGAGTTAAGTTGACTTAAAACCTAAAGCCGTTACCTTCCCAGTAGAAACTTGTCTTTGCAGTTACAATTTTAATTCGAAAACCACGGTGTATAGCTGCATTTAACTCCTTTTACTTTTCTCATTATTCCATATTTCTCTGCTTTTTCCGTGCCACCTTAACCTTCCTCGCGCTAAAGTTGCGCTCCAGCTTGCTGCATGTCAATTGCGTTGCACCCTCCAATCTTCCTAATCATCTGTTTATAAAACATCTGTGAACCAGTAAATTATTAATCATGAAGTTGAGTCAAACAAAAATGACTGCTGGATTCACGAAGTGAACCTTGAAAGTTTGTCAAATGAAACATATATATAAAAAAAACACAAGGTGTAGAAAAACAAGGCAGTAGAAATCTAATTTAGCACAAACGATTCACATGGTTTCTACAACGTGATAAAATGTGTTTATGGGCTCAAATGTCTACACTGCCAAGAAGGATGGACTCGGAAATCTATTACGCAACAGAATTGATGTTAAAATAAGAGTTTTGAATAAAATTTCTGAAAAATAAAATAATTTCCTATTTTCCTATCCTAATTGTTTTCAACTCATCTAATAAACATGATCCAGGTATTTCAATGGAATGCTAGACGTATAATTTCTAATAAATGCGATAGTGTTCTACCGAAATCATGATTTTTATATAGTCATACTTTGCGAAATATGACTGAAATCGTACTAATCTGTATATGGTTATACAAATCAACGTGGTGATAGGCACAATATACCTGGCGGAGCGGATGTAGTAGAAACATTATTTGCGACGACCTTGTGCAAACTCGTACAATCAACCGAAATAATGGTATCTAAATGTTTTAGTTCATTTCCCAAAATTTTTTTGTTTCGTATTATTAGCCTCCAGGTCAGCTCACCGACTGCGGGTACTATTTTGATAAATTAGATAAACTCAATAATTCGCCAATGATATTATTATTTCTTGTAAATAGTACATGGATCTAACGTGCGTATTTTAAATGATTGTTCTCCTCGCTAGAAGCAATCATCCCAATCGTTCAATTAATTTTGTTATTTAATGTCAGTTTTGGCATGTGTTTTCTTAAATTGTGCTGGCGGTTCTTACCGCGATATCTTTGGTCAGTGAATCCTATTATATTAGAAATTAATAAAAAATAATGTTCATTTACAATTGCATATTCAACTGTAAGCAGTGGACGTTTAATGTCAACTGGAATAAATTGAAAAATAAATGTGGTCCGACTGGCTAACACTTCTATAGAAAAATGTAACACTTTGACAGCATATTAATTACTGCTACGAATAAATTAGTAACAGTAATTTGTTTTCATATAAAAAGAAAAAACATTCAAATTTTTAGTGGAACAATGCTTGCAAAAGAAAAATTGAAGAAAAAAATGCAACATTGTGAATATTATGCAACTAAAATTCGTAGATTCTTGAAATTCACCAAAAATAAATCCTGAAAAATTCATTGTAAGCGTTTTAGTTTCAAGACATATGGACATTTAGATTTTTTCCTTTTTGAAATCTTCTTCACTCTAACATTGTTATTAGTAAAGTACCTTTTTAATAGAAATAAAATTCGTTATTTATTCCGACAGGTACCGCGAGAAAAAGTAATAAATCTAAATTAAATTCCACGGAAATCGCGGCAACCCATTTCAAGCAGTTTCGTTGAATTCAAATAATCGTCGACGATAATTTTTTAAAATTAACCGTTATTTTGAAAAACGAAATAATGTCGAATTAAAAAAATAACGGTTATATATATATATATTTTAAATTTCGGATTGTCTATTTTTTAATATCGTAAGCGTTGTCGTATTTTCTTGAATATTACACCATCGTGTCAAATGATTAAATTTAAAAATTATTATTTATTTATATAAAAATAAATTTATTTAAAATATTTCGACCGCCTCGCTTCGTTCGTTTCGTATATATTTCCAATTCCATCGTGTAGAAACGTCTAAATCGTCGCATCTACTCAGGACCACCGGTTCGTGCGGTTGCGTACCGCATTTAATACATAAACCAGTGGGAACGTGCATTATCGTTTTACCCTGTAAAGCGGGTAGACAATTTGTATACAAAATAATTTTTAAATTTCAATTAGTCTGATGACCATTCAACAATTGGGAAATAACTTGTTAGGGATTAGCATTCAACGATGGACCCCACTGTGATTTTTACTACGGATCTTACGGTCCACTGTGTTTTAACCTACGAACATCGAGACTGTTGTCAAATAGACTAATCGCTAATACATTTAAAAGTAACAAGCGGTTATATATTGCTTAGTTTGATCTCGTCCTTTACCGATTGGATATTAAAATCTGATCTAAAGGAGAGTTATACCAAGATGAAAGAAGCCAATTTAGTTCAAGCAATTTTATTTCCAACTTTTTGTCAATAGATTTCGCTACGTTAATTTAACAAATTCCTAAGTATTTTACATCTTTTCCTTGACTGATAATCACTCCACTTAACTTTAACGGTCGATATGTAAAGTTTCGTAACGTGAAATCTACTTGCGTACATCCAGCGTCTCGGCAAGTTTTTTTCCGTAAAGTTTTCGATAATTTATTTGAAGTTCCACTATTGCCTATACCGGTAGCTAATAACGCAGTATCGTCTGCAAACGTAACTATTTTCCCATTATTATGAACTAGATTAAGCACCAGTTTACGACATTCCCTCGAGATACACCAGCGGATACAGGGTAGACATAAGATTTTAACCTGGCATGTGATCCTCAAGATATAATTACGGAAGGAGGAAGTAATAAGAATACGCTACTAATACACCTTGTCAAAAGGGTTTTTTTTTTTACTATTTTAATGAGGATGCCTTTACAGATTACCCAACGTGATACTATATATACGAACTATCTCATATTTCTATAAACGTGGACGACTTCTATAGAAATATGACCATATGTGGAAACACATGTAAATGATCGAGATGAAACAGATATAAAAAATTTTATGCGGAGGACGTTACATGATGAGCGCAGTAATTTAAAGTATAGTTCACAACGTAATGTTATTAAAGAAGGACATTCTGAGATCCAGAAATACACCCGATGCATACTTGCTCTCTTTCAAGACTCTCTTGCATAGTATGCACAGTTCAATGGTCGCATGTGTTTTTCATACGCCCACCTAAACTTATAACCGTTCTTATTTGTAAAAATTTTCTAAATTTCGATAAATAAAGAAAACTATTAATACGACCAGTCGTCAATAATTCGTTATTTTATTTATTAAAATTTAAGTATTTATTCCGCATTCTTTCCGATATATACATACATACATATACACACATACATACATAAATATATATGTATATATAATGTATATTATATATATATATATATATATATTTATCAATCACGATCCCGATGCAGTTATATCTATCTACTGCGATGTATAAAAATAATGTAAAATCCGAATCTAAAATTGATTTCATAAATTATTACAAATACGCATGAGCACACATTATCACCGTCTCGTATTTATCGAACAGTTCGAAATAAATTGTGTAAAAAAAAATTGATTAATTAAGATAAAATTTAAATCCACGAACGAAATTTTAAATTTTCATACCTGCGTATAAGCCCATTGTAGTCGATGATGATCCTTGCACACGGTCATCGTAACGTACAAACCTCGAACTTCGGCGCATACCAATTCTAATCTCAATTCGTGTTGCTTCGATAAAGAGAAGTACTGCGTAAGAGTATAAAATTTAATAAGATTTAAGTGCAAATAATAGATATATAGAAACAAACGTGAATTCGTACCACATTATCATTCTTAATATGCCCCTGTTTTGGCAACACTGAATTATTTGTGTACTTTTTTTCTTTGACTAGAGAGTATCTATCCGTTGTAGTAGCGAGCCTGTCGTTAGTTCTTTTCCCTTTAGGCTAACCGATTAATGTAAATTTTTCAACACTACTGTCATTCTTTCGCATAATATGTCCACAGTACGTTAGCGAAGTATTATTTTTTTTACTTAGCTTTTCGAAATTGACGTATTATTCCACTTCGCTGTTCATGGGATTTTCAGCATTTCTAGCAATATCCATATTTCAAACCGACCAATTTCTGTCCTTATCTTGTTTTTAGAGATTCTACCAGACTTTATTGCAGATATCTGCGCCCGATTTTTTCTCTAGTTCAACCATAATAATATTAATAATCCAGACGACCATTGTGATTATGTAAAGAAATTATGTGTATGTGTATATATATATTTGAATCGTGTGTCCCTAGAAAGGATATTGTGACACAGAAACGCTTTTATAAATTATTAAATAATTTATGTCATCCGTTTTTGTATTTTACGCTTCATGAGTCACTAAAGCTTTTCCTAGTTATCGAATTCCATCCGACCCTCTCAAATGTACACTTCACACGGTATTCCCTCTATGAGGAGCGTCTATAGTTCATGCTGAAAAACCGCGCAATTATGGCCATTAAATTACGGGTTCGCCAATCTCAATGAATATAAAGTTGTTGATCTTGTTGGCTGTCCGTGGGACTCGTAATATTCGTCTCCAGGACACCAGCTCGAGCGATTATTCGTCTCCAGCACACCAGCTCGAGCGATTCAGGGTATTTACGTTCAGTAAGTTTCGACGCAATACAAAAAAGTCGATAATACTTACTCGTCTGATGTTTCCTCGCGCCAAATTTTCACTAATCGATCCATCGCTCTTTTTATAACTCCCATGCGATATCATATTCTGCTTTCTTTGCAATCTCCAGCCTTCTCAAAAATTTATCTTAAGTAATGCGTTAAATACTAAATCCTCTCGAAGATATACATGTAAACATTTATATATATATATATATATAAGGTGATTCAGAGGTTTTGTTTTTTGAATAGAGCAGTTGATAACACTGCTACAATGCAAACCGCGGGCTCCACTGCTCCACGTTTAGTGTACACACGAGGGATTCGTTTTTGGCCGGTTTCAGTTATCATGATAACAAGAAGGAGCGCGCATTTTGCGTGGATCGTGTTTACGATTCACGACAGTGGAAAGAGAATCTCGAAAAGAATTCAAAAGTTTCTCGTCCGCGATATTTTCTGTTTTACTTTTTCAATCATTAATTAATAGAAAGTCTTAATTACTCGACAGAAGTTTTGGAATTAAATTTACACCTATTATTCTTTCTGGCGTCAAATTGTTCCACGTCAATGTAAACATCCTATGTCGGAATAGAAATATTTTCTTTAAAAATATATTTGTTATTGTTGGAAAAGAATTCGAGACGATCATAAAAACACGTGCTAACGAAAAGCAGTTATAGTTCAACGTGTTCTCTAACAGATATGAATACCATGTACGGCTAAGAGATCCGATATACTTCAAGAGTTAAGCGTGACGATACCGCTGAAGGATGTAGTTCAGGAAAGGATTGTTAGATATGTCGGTCATATCTTAAGAAATGATGGTCTAGAAAACTGTTTATAGAAGGTAAAATGGAAGGGTAAGTAGCTCCATTCGGATTATTGGCCGAATAAAACAATTGATCCGAAAGTCGTTATATCAGTGGATACCGAATTGGCTGCGGATAGAAATGAACGGTGTAAAATGGCCTTGCAGAGTGATTCGTAATATTCACAACGATCGAATCGAATGAATGAATAACGAGGAAGAATGGCGGATAACCTTTATTTGTTCTGGACTAAGAAATAAAACGAAAATTTATTTATAATTTCATTCCATGTAAAATTTTCCGTTTAATACCATCTAAGTTCCTTTCCGTTTTATATGGAACATCGATCGTCCTCACCCTCTCACTCCTTTTCTTTTTTATATTATGTACATATGTATGTATACATGTTATGTATATGTGTGTATATGTATTATTATTAGTAATCTAAAAACGTGCCATGTGCAGCAACTCGCAATGGAGAGAAAGTTAAATCAAGGAGTAGTGTCGAGACATGGCCTAAGAACAAAATTAGGTTAGTTACAGAAGAGTATTCATCTTTGAAGAAAAAGGAAGTGGGGGCGGTGGTTGAGACCCAATCTGAGTGAGGAGTACAAAGGACAGTCAATGAAGATATGGGAGACGGAAAGCGTGTTGATGAGGTATGACCCAGTCGCAGTCTGCTGAGGACAACGTTATCTCTGCGGTTTGGGATCGATTATATATATATATATATATATATATATATATATATATATATATATATATATATATATATATATATAATGTGTGTGTTGCTGCGGGTATGTACATATATGACGAATAACATAAATTAATTATAGGAATTTGACTGCTCATTACGTAACAATATTAAATGAAAAAAATATGATAATTTCTTACTTGTGTACTATGTAAAACTGGATCACAGTAATATACCGATAAATTAAATGTGGCTTCGGCGCCGTTACCTAATGTATCGAAACAAAGATAACCGTTCTCTGAACGTACCTAATATATAAATATAGATATATATGTATAGTAATTAAATTGATTGTGAGATATATATATATGCAAAACTATATACGAATATTAATATAACGACTTTAATAAACAACCAGAATAAATAGTAGACTGTATAATTCGTTTATTAAATAATATACAATTTTATTATTTTTGTCCTTATTATCCGTTTCTTTCGCCAACAAAAGTATTATTCTAACAACGTCAACTACAAAAATGATTCTTTTCTTTTCCTTTCGTTTCTTTCTCCAATATTTTTTTATACTTTTCAGGTGATATGTCTTCTTTTTTTTCTTCCTTGTACACTCATCTTATTTTCCTTAGTGCAGTATCGTGAAATCCTTGAAATATTTCAACCCTATGCCTGAATTCATTTCTGTCTTTACGTCTTCTTCGCGTATTCTATTATGTTTGACATATACTTTGACTTGCATTATTGAAAAGTCGAAAATTATTTTATCAAGATGGTCGTTTATATATATTCTTTTAACGTGTCCGTAATAAAATCTCTCGTCAGGGTCTAATATTTTAGGGGGGATCTTCTATTATTCCGTTACGATCTTTTCTTATGTTGAAAGCGTTTTTTATAGCTAATCGTAAATTTTATCTTCTCAAATGATATTTCCAACAAAACAAAACTTTTGCCGCCATATTGTTTAGCATTTCAACTAGGAGCCTGACTTATTTTGATTTTTTGCTATTATTGGTAATTCGGCTGAGACGGGCCACCAGAAAGTTATTTTTCTACCTTTCATTTGTCATTTTCTAGCTTACCCGCAGTTCTATATATATCCTTAAATCTCCTATTACTTTCTGCAAAACGCAAATCATATTGACGATAGTCCATCACCTTGTCGTAACCCAGTTTTTATCAAATGGCTCCGAGACTTCATTTCGAGATTTTAATTGTCTATCTGGCGTCCGTTTATTGAATTCATAATTAGTGATCGTAATTTATCATCCACTCCGAGTTCTTCTATATCAGTAAAGCTACTTTGCCGACTGAATCTTTTTAAAACCTACAAAGCTACTACTGTGTTTCCAGCTCATAATTTGTTATAGTATTCGAAATCTACAAAATATGCACCCTTTTGGTTACCAGCTTGATACTCACCTATTAGTGTTGAATGCTGGCAATTTAGCAGTGATCAGGCATTTTTTTCCGTCTTCCAACCTCGCTGTATTATTTTCGGTTACTCATCCCACTTTAGCTCGTTGATAATTTCCACATCTCTGCTATAATGACATCATCATTTGTCATGCTAAAGATTTTAGATACCTTGTTTATTCTCACAGAGACCTAGAGAGCTCTAGAATTTTTTCTATAGTTCTCGGCAATTATAAACATTATTATTATTATTCTTTAAAAAATTATTAACCACGAATAGGGACAAACGAATAACAAATAAATGGTTTGAGCTTTCCTTGTAAAAAAAACAGAAAGGAAAGAACATATCTATTACTATTATAAATATCATTAAAATCTCCCCCTTAGAAAATTATAAAATATCAATAAGGCGCGTGACATGTAAGCTCCAAACAATTTCGCAGCTAAAATGATAGTTGAAACAGGATATTTGAAGGTGCTCATGTTATCACTAATAAAAGCTCATCTTGAAAAGCGTGAAAAACAATTTAGATTGCAAACAGTACTGTTAGAAATATGTTGGTTACATTCTGTCTGCTAATGATATTGAAAATCCAACTGACTCTGCAACACAAAGAAAAAAAATGGCCGTTGGTTTGGGCCGTTCGGCATTCGATTTTTTTTTATAGTGCCGTGTTTAACTACCGACGCTATTACGGCACTGGTGATTTAACAGTTAGATGTAGTAACTGAGGTTAGAGGAGGAAAGGAACTGTATAACTGAGGGAATAGTTGAAGAACTGTAGGAGAGGAAAGCAGATAGATTACGCGGATAGATATTGTGCCGGTAAGGGAGGAGTGTAGTGCAGTACAGTAAAATATGACAGATAAGAGAGGGGTTTGGGAGTAAACAAAATGGGCAAAAAGCCGGGGGATTTGTACGTTGGAGAAGATGGTCATGAGAGAGTGACATGTAACCAAGGTGGAGCCTGCTAAGTGCTATATAATTGGAACGGGTTAAACTGGCAGGTGTTTCCCAGAATCCTACATTGGATTTGATGGCGAGAAGGAAGTTATGGTAGTATGAATTCCACTTCTGTTGCCAGTTGGTACCCAGATTGCGTGAGCAGTGCGGTTTTTTTAATGTTTATAGTTTGTTTTGCCTCTCGACTTTTGTTACACATTCGGCTATGTATTTTATTTGGGGGAGATGTTTGAGCCCACCCTAGATACAAACCCTCGGTGCGCCACTGTCATAACCGATATATATATACATACATATTATAAACGTATAAACACGATTATTTTTAAAACGTCATTAATCCGTTCATATATTTGGCATATCGCATTTATAGAAAATATTACTTGGCCCCATTGCAACGAATCGTCGTCTAAAACGAATTTCTCGGGATACACGTTTTCCAAGTACCAACGGAAATCACGACATTTTAATCGTGTTCGCAGTTCTTGACGTTCTGTTAGATCGCCTGCCATTATACCCTTTGCAAATGAACGTGTATATAAATATATATATATATATATATATATATATATATATATATATATATAATTATTCAGTTAACAGTTTGGCGTATGAAATAATTAAAGAAAATTAAAGTAATATTTTCTGTATAATATGATTTTTTTGCAACTTTTAATACGTTATATAAATATTTTTTATAATTTAAACATTCTGTGTCTACTAAATACCCCCTTATTATGAAAATATACAATTTAAAAATTTAAGTACAACATGAAGGACCGTTTAAACCGTACTGTAGAGCTATTTACTTCGACAACGCCCGCTCTCTTCTGTTCGTCTGATAACAATTACCGATACCAACCGTACGAATATTCTCGCTACATAGTCATCGTTCAATACTATACTCTCGGCTCGCATCTACTCAAATTTCTATTTTCATTAATGTTTTCTATCACTTTTTTAATAGAAATTAACAATTTCACATAATTTTGCGCTATTTAATAACTGTAGCGCGTTTAATTTTACAGGTAATCCTTTTGAAATTCTAAATTGAAAAAAACAAAAAAATTGAAAAATAAAATAACTTGATTGAGCTCGCAAACCGCATGGAATATTTCAAGTTAGTTCGTAGTTTGCAAAATATCGTTAGTCATCGAAGATGTAAACAAAATAATGATAATAATGTTAATAAGGATAATAATTTTTAATAAAGTCGAAACCGCTTATAAGAGACGCCGGATAAGAGAGACAGACGCTTATAAGAGAAAAATAGGGGAAAAATAAAAACAGACGCGTATGAAATGAAGGTTATTTTAGTTCGCTTTACCGATACAACATGTCGGTTATAAGAGACAAAGATTAATAGACTTTTCAGGCAATTATAAACAGTGAAATGAGCAATACCGTTAACATCAAGATAGAAGGCCTGATGGCTAGACGTCACCCATCGCAGGTACACTTAAAAAAGGCAAAGATTTCATGTATTAATTTGTTTACATTTGAAAATATCAATCAAGAAATAATACCCGTTATTGTTTATTTGAAAAGCTATTGCTATCATGTTGTTCTACAAAAGATATATGTGTTATTTCTAGAAATAATTTAACACTCAAAGATGATCTTCGCGTTAATGGCAATCATATTTTGATTAAAAATTTAACTCGACGATATCCCAATTTCCCAACGGATGAAATAGTTAATATACGAATATATAATTTATAATGAACTGTTACAAAATTACGAAGAGGAGTTTTTAATTATTCGCGATAAAAAAGAATTTTTATCGAAAATATCACTGAATTAAAATATATTAATTTGGTAGACAGTTCTCCAGAATGTAATGATAATAGTGCTGAAAGTATTATAAAAATAATTCTACCGTTACACGGTGATTCTTAAAATGATGGTACGTATAAAATACAATGTGTTACATTTAGTTAAGAATAAATCATTTTCTATACCTTATATGTTTTCATTGCTGTTTTTTTATTTAGTCTATTTTAGCTGATCGCGTTGTAATCTACAATTTTTGCCTTTATATTTGTAAAATATATATTAAAACGATACTTTTAAATTGTAAACAATAATTGAACATAATTAAATACGCTGATTACTTCGTACATCTTTATTTCTGTTAATGGATTTTTAGAGTTATATGCGTGTTCTAATAATGATCTAATTTAATCGCCTTTGGTGTGTGACGTCACACTTAAGCCATGAGACCTTCTATCTCGGTGGTAAACGGCAATAGCATAAATTGATAGTTTCAGATTTCACACAGGCTGTCAGTTTTAGCCGACATGTTAACATGGACTATCGGTTAAATCACCGCGATTCTTAGAAGAATGGAGCATATTGTTCGATTTTTGTTTTTGTTTTAATTGTTTTGAAATTATTTAAGCTTCAATTACGTCAGCGTCGCGTCGCGTCTGGTTCGATGCCAGCCGACATCTTATCTGACCTTGAACGTTTGAAATTATTTAAAGTTCAATTGTGTCAGCGTCGCGTCTGGTTCGATGTCAGCCGATATCTTATCTGACCTTGAACGTTTTTCGTCAGCGTCGCGTCGCGTCACGTCTGGTTCGATCATACTACGAGTTAGTCATTTTAGTGTTAATATAAATAGGCCTTCCGTAAGGATACAAGATTCATTCTGTTCGAAGTATTCATGAAGTTGATACATAAAAGTTAACTGTGATTTCATTTTTGTATATATGTAATTTTTCTAATTTTGTTTTATCTCAATTTTGTACATTTAAGTATCGTGTTAATTTATTAAACATAAACGGTTTGTTCTTATCCGGTTGTTAATCTCTGTTAACATCAAAATCAGCTGAGTTCTGTATACCAGCATTATTTAAGTTTTGAAGATTGTTTTTAGATATCTTACAAATTGGATTTTTGTTTATTTCTTTTATTCGGTTTGGAACGTGAATACTCCCTCATTGAGGCTGTAGTATTTATTTATTTCCTCGTTAGGCCGTTCTCTTCAATACCTGATTATGGTTTTAACATAGTTCTGCGAGAATTGTTGTAGTGCATCATGCGATGCGAGGTTTTTTCATTTACGAAAAGTTTCTTTTCTCATTTTTATTTTTTTACTTTACTTGTATGCTTAATGTATTTTTCTCTATGTTACACAGTAACAACGTTACGAGTATGTTAATTATTTATTAAATTCTCACTTCAATAAGAGATTTTAAAAAATTCACTTATAAGAAATAAATGACTTCCACCCGATGCACGCCTCTTATAAGCGGCTTGAACTGTGTAATAATTTTTAAATAGCGATATAACCTTGGCGTTAGGCGTATACATGTAGAATAATCGTTTATAATCGTCCATCCACATTTCTACCGTCCGCACCGTATTATATAAGTTACTATCGTTCTTCCCATCTAGCGAATAAGGTAAAAACGGTCGAAATACATGACCAACTCGAGAGCACGGATGAATTTCCAACGTTCCTCCGCACATCCAAATCTAATTAAATATATACATTCAATTATAGAGATTATCGAAGATAAATTAGATAATCCGTCGATTGGATACGATTATCGCGAAATCACGATACCGACTTACTCGAAACGACATTTCCAAATTTTCTGCTCCCCATATTTCCATTTTCGAATCGTACGCTCCGATATGCCAGAAATATTCTCTATCGATAGCTAACAATCCACCTAACATTGTCGGTGACCTGAAAATAAAATTAAAGCGATTTAAGATGTTCTATAAATATTATTGGAAATTATAAAATTAGACCAAGTAATCGTAAAATCTGAAAACGAAATGACTAGTGACGTGGCGAAAATATTATTTTTACGAATGAAATTCCAATAAATCTCAAGAACATAGTAATTCAATAGTTGTTTAGTTCTCAAACATGTTCTTTGATACAAAAATATGGGGGGATGTGAAAAAATGCAGGAATAGTTTAGAGAGATGGATAATAAAAATTAAAATAAAAGCGATGAAATAAAAATACTTAACAAGTATAATATGACATTGATGTGTGGACTAGGCAGAACATGTTATACACAGATGTAACTGGTGGACAAAGTGATTTACGAAAAAGAAACCATCACGATGATCGGTAACTTCAAAAAAGTTCTGAGGAACAGAAATGCAATATACAACATGTCACGCGATAAACTGAAATGGGAAATCTTTTTACTCCTGAGGGCTGTATTAAGTAATCGTATAAATTATGCTAGGTAAAGGATAGTATCCAAATGGATGAGATGGAGCCTTCTATTCTGTTCTCAGAGGTTCAAAATGGTATATTTAAAACGGAGCATAGCTTTAGGGCCGGATTACATTCCTGTAGAAATTTTCAAAATAACGGGTGAAAAAACAGTACATACTATACATACGATTTGCAATAACGTTTGGAAATCCGGTTTTTGGCCAAAGGATCGGTGTCGATCTACATATATTCCCTTACATAAGAAGGGCTTCTATAAAAAATGTGACAATTACAGGACAATATCTTTAATTCCACGCGCTAGCAAGGTGATGCTAAAGATCATATATGAACGATTATATAATGTAATGCGCAGTGAAATTCCATGGGAACAAGCGGGCTTTATGAAAGGTAGAGGAGCAAGAGAGCAGATTTTGAATACCCGACTGCTGATAGGAAAAGCACAAGAGTACAATGTCAAAATCGTGCTGTGCTTTGCGGACTACAAAAAGGCTTTCGACTGTGTTCGATGGAGCAAACATTGGCCAATTTTAGTTGAAATGGGAATACCAAGACTTTTGATACGTTTAATTATAAATTTATACAAACAAAGTACGGCTTAAGTCCGAATAAGCAAAGATGCACACTCCGAACATTTTCACCCATCGTTGAGTTGTCCCCACTATTGTACAATCTCTATGGAGAGTACATCATGCGTAAGTTTTTACAGACTCGTGATAGTGGGTTCTCCATTGGAGGAGTTAAGATATCAAATCTCCGGTACGCAGATACGCTGATAACTAATAGCTTAAGCAGTATGGCGCAAACTCGTAAGTTGTCTGGAAAAATACAGCGCAGAATATGAATTAATAATTAATAAAGAAAATACGAAAATCATGATTATTGATAGACAGAACGATAATTATCCGGGATTACACGCTGTTAACGGCGTGGAAATTGTGAAACAATATGGATATCTAGGTTCGATAGTGGAAAATCGTGGGGGCTCGGAAGAAGTAAACATAACAAAAAGTGTGACGGTACGTCTAAAACGTATATGGGCTGATCCCACTTTATAAAAAAAAAATGATAATAAAATTGGTCAATAGTCTGGTTATCTCGGTGTTTTTCTACGGCGAGGAAACGTGGACACTACGGAAAGGTGATAGGCAAAAGATAAATGCGCTGGAAATGTATTGTTCGAGGCGGATGCTAAGAGTCCCGTGGACTGACAAGAAAACGAATTACTCGATATTACAAGAAGTTGGCGCAACAAATAGAAGATTGTCTTCGATAGTATTAGAAGAATATTAACTTACTTCGGTCATATAATAAGAGCAGATGGATTTCAGGCGAGAATTCTTGAGGGAAGAGTAGAAGGAAAAAGAAGACGTGGTCGCACTCCTACAAGATGGTCAGACAAGGTACGGACGGTAATAGGATGAAGTTTTACAGAATTCGTCTGAATGGCTCGCAACAGGGAATCATGGCGACATCGCGTACAGCAGATGGATTTTTTAATAATCACGATATCTCCACGAGGGATTCACAGATATATATATATATATATATATATATTGTGTGTGTGTGTGTAAACGTAATGATTAGTAATGCGAATTAGCTACGTTGTATATATTATTGTTCGTTTCACTGAATAGCGGAATAACTTAATATAGAAAAATAATGACATATAAAACGGGATTACACACACGACAACGAAAAAATAAAAAAACTATATAAAAAAAAAACAATGACGATTCTAATATACATATACATATTGTAAAGGTCCATCAAATCTTAATAGAAACCATTTCCTGAAGAACCTCATCAACCAGAAAAGGGTAGGATGCTGTGAGCTGGCTCATATTTCTATGATAGCGGACAACTTCTCTGGAAATATCGCTATGTCTGGAAACAGTTATAAATCCTCAAGATGAAGACCAACCGTTACATGACGAGCGCATTAATTTAACGTTTAGTTCAGAACATAATGTTATTAAAGAAGGACGTTCGAAAAACTCGTATTCAGGATTGTAGATTGCACAAGAAAGTATTGTGAGCTACGTTGCATACGGAATGTGCGGTCCGGTAACAAGTATTGGTCGAATCGCAATCTGCCGATTCCTTTACACTTAATGTTTTTTAAAACGTAGAACCATACTAAGTACTGAGTGAGCGGAAGTTTCCTACGTTCAGACCGTATGAAATGCATGATATCACGTGCAGAAACTGGAAATAATACTACACTATCAGAAGAACCGACACACCGCTTAGAAACTATAATTATCGTAATAATAATGTTACCGACAAATATGATAATTTTACGTTATACAGATATACAAACGGAATAACGTCATTAAATAAATTAGCCACTTATCAGTTTAACGATAAATCCTTAAATAGATAACGATAAAAGGTAAAATGTAACAATCTTACCAAGTTCCGCTATTTAAAACAGACTTGAAGCTTTATATTTCTTTACCCGATGAACGGCTTGAACTTAACCAAAAAGGACTTCAGGATCTTTAAAATAAGTGTAAACACACAATTAACTATCACCTAAGCACTTTAAAAATTAACTTTATTCACGAAGAAAATACGTTGTACATATGAACGCGATAAACCAGGGAACGTGGATTTAGTCTTGGAAATATGTAAATTTATGTATAGTGGTTAAGTTAATCATTAAGTTAAAGATGATAATTATTTAGCCAAACGGCTAAGATTGTATCTAATAGTCTAAAGGGCTGTATTTAAAAAAATAGAAGAACCAGCTTTAGCTAATGAATCTACAACTTCATTGTCGCGGATTCCTCTCTATATTCGGTACCGATAAGAAAAACACAAAATCAAAGCTTTCCAGATGATAAGTATTAACGTGATGAACGAAATCAATGTATCTGACGTCCTCTGTTTATTTTCCATAGTCGTCAAAATGCTTTGTTAGTAGTCGATGATAATTAGGGTAACTGTCAGGAGTCTTCGTATCGATTAAGCATGATAAGATTTGTAACGCCGCTACGCACTCAGTAAGCATTACTAATGTTAAGGCAAATAATACGCTGCTTCCGTTTCCTGAGCCGACTTTGATCCATCCGTATAGATAAGTACGTACGATAATTAATTATCCGAGATAATATTATCGAACGTCTCTCTCTCTCTAATCGTCTATACTTACATCAACGTATCGGTGTCGGATTTAATCCGGGTTTTTCCTCGTTCCGTAACGTATAACCACATAAACGTACAAGTCCAATGAAAACCGCCGATACTGATTTGATAATTGTCGTCGGTACTGGTGACGTATTGAAAATTCGTATTATTGACGACGTCGATGACCGGCGTAACGACAGCGTTTCTTTTAGATTTGATACGTAACAATAGAGGTTCTAACCTGTAAATTTAACTTTTGTCGATATAGTTATATTTTAATTATATTTTATTTATATTTTAGTCATATTTTAATTATATTTTAGTTATATTTTAGTCATATTTTAGTTATATTTTATTTATATTTTAGTCATATTTTAATTATATTTTAGTTATATTTTAGTTATATTTTAGTCATATTTTAATTATATTTTAGTTATATTTTAGTTATATTTTAGTTATATTTTAGTTATATTTTAGTCATATTTTAATTATATTTTAGTTATATTTTAGTTATATTCTATTTATATTTTAGTCATATTTTAATTATATTTTAGTTATATTTTATTTATATTTTAGTTTAGCGCGCAGTTCAATACTTACAATACACGACGTCCATAGCGTCGACACTGTGTGTGTGTATGCGTGTTAACTCGTTTTATTTAAAAGTTTCGTAAAAAACGAATTTTGATCGGTACGTAGTGCGATCGTTGATATTTTATTTATCTCATCGTCGTCCGAGTTCTCGTATTTTATATTTGTAAAAGCTCCCTAACATGTCGTTATATCGTTATGTTCCGAAATTTTCATTTTAAAATTTTTGTTTATAGTTTCCTCGTCATTAAGGTTTTTATTTCGGTTAATTAATCTAACCGATCAGTGGCGTAGCCAGGGGTTGGTTTTGGGGTCTGAATCCATCCCTGGAATCAATTTTAAGAAAATATATACTCGTTGTTAAATGCAGTTTTGCATTTGTTAAACCTATTTTGTTTTTCTTTTATTTTCATTTATTTTATTTAAATTTCGTTGTTTTTGAAGTAAATAAATAGTTTTGTAATATAGCAGGTACTAGAAGAATTTTGTAGAAAAAAGGGAAGAATAGATTTTAAATTTTGAATTTAAATTATTACTATGTATTATTCCTTCAAAAAATATCAAATCATTATTTGTCGTTTGTTTTTTTCGCGAAATTTATTGTAATCATCTCTGTCCTCAATAAGATACTATTAGTGTGTTCCAGTGACGTTAAATATTTCTGCCGTCTATCGCTTCTAATAGAATTACATATTCGACGTCTAATCATCATCATCATGGTGCCGTGTCCGTTAACGAACGTTGGCTAACATAGCATGTTAATATGTTCATGAAACCTTCGGAATACGGCAATAAATCTATAAATCTCCAGCGCTTCGATCTATCCACTTTCCATACCGTAGAGTAATACAGATCATACGTAACATGGCACCAAACGTTTATAAACATGTTTCCGGGTCATCAAATTTTTCATATTTCAAAAGGTCTTCCTTGCTTTTTTCTATTCGTGACCGTATCTGAATCAATCGATCGGTTTCCTCATGGGAACTAGATTTGAAATACTAAAATTTAGGAATTTCGTATAATTTACCGTTTTTCGCTCTTTCTATGTATTGCTAAAACACATTTTGTTTCGCTTACATTTATTTCAGTTTACGTTTGTTATACTATACTTTTTTTCCTCGTCTAATATTAATGAAATGGAGACGCGAAATAACCTATAATTTCTCAATAAATATTTTGAAGACTAAAATGTGAAAAATTCTTCGAAGTATAGATCAATTTTTAAAAATTCTCGAGTTAATCTAAACAAAACGAAATATAAAACTGAAGTACCAAGTATATCCAACTTCGCAATGAGCGTCCAAGAAAACGATAACTTCCTTAGTAGCAGCTCGCGCTCCGACCATTCTAGCCCTGATTAATCCGGAACGTTGTGACAAACGGACCAGCTTAAAAATGCGCGGTAATCGATTTTGCAGATAGTAATGTAATTTTCCTCCTTTTCGATATTCTTCTGCGAAATAAATCGAATTTTATATATATATATACATATAGAGTGGCGCACCCGGGATTTACACCCGCTCAAAAATTAATAAGGGAATAAGCGCGGATGAATCAAGAAATATTACAAATGATGGAGAAGAAAAGGAAATACAAGGGCTCCACTAAACGAAGATACGATTAAGAAGTATAAAGCGTGGTAAAATAAGATCACTAAAGAATGTCGTAAAGTAAAGAAAGAATGGTGTAATAATCAATTCAAAGGGTTTGAAGAATTAGAGAGGAGAAGCAGAAGTGATTTGATGTACAAAAAGATAGAGCAACTCAACCGAGAACCAAGTAAAATAAAACAAACCGTTTCGCAGGATGAACAAAGAGAAGTGCAGTTTCAGTATGTAGAGAAGCTTTACCAGACAATAAACCATGAAAAATGTACAAACGAAACATAGATAGGATAATAGAAAAGACAGTCCAATACTTCGAGAAGAATTCGATCTTGTAATCGAAAATTAAGTAAAAATAAAGCACCTGCAAGTGACAATATACCGGCAGAATTGATTTTTTAATGGAGGAATCAAATTGTAACCTGAAGAAATATGTAGTTCAGTATTAATGTGCAGACAGCGAGGATGACAAGCAGCGCTCCGCTCCGTCGTTGACTAGTTCACGCGTAACTTCACTTGTATTATTCCACTAGCATAAAAATATTACTGTCCTTATATATGTGTGAGTATGTGTGTGTGTGTTGTTACATGTTAAAGTGGATAAAATATATATATATATAACTATCACGAAACTCATATGTTAATCTAGAGATGAACGAACATTAACCACTAATATTTTCATTGATCACATGCTGCGCCTATCTAAACCAGTTACTTTCAACTATTTTCACAATAACATCTTCTCTTCTCTGGCCACGCGGTTCAGAACTGGACCGAAAGATAATACAGAGTACCACTCGCCAATGGGAGATATATGTATCAGTATGTATATAAATTTTTATATATGTATATCATATACAGGGGTTCAGTAAGTGGTGTTTTCAAATTTTCTTTTAATATATACATAAAATATAATTCTGTTATATACACGTTACTACTGCCGATATAATTATCCAATCGCGTCGTTACCTTTGTCGCTAGCGTCATCGACCAAAATAACTTCTCCGAGATATTTTTTCGGCGATCTCGTTAGAATCGTATTGACAGTACGAATCAATAAACTCCAAGGTTCGTTATGAAATATTATAATGATACTGGCGCTCGGCATTGTCTCGTTGTAGTTTAAATTTTTACATCTACCACAAAAAATATATACATACATACATATATATATATATATATATATATATATATATATATATATATATATATATATATGGAAATATTCTAATTTCTATTGAATTTTAGATGGTTAATGACGTGTATGGATAAAAAATAAATAACGGGAATAATTTTATGTTTCGTAATTCCGGCAGTTATTGGCCAAGCAACCATGACTAATTATCAATTATGAACCCATTTTGAAGGTGCAATTTACGTTTATCCGCTCATCAAATAAATATTATCTACCGATTGTCGGGGGCTATCAATGGTCAACAAAATAACCCAATAAATTATTCAATAATAAAACAAAATAAGTATTGAAGAATTAATTTTAATGTTTGAATTATGATTATATAATTTAAAAATTGCATATACTTCTCCTAGTTGTCTAATCCGTGTATGTCTCTCTATAATTGAATTTTTTTACAGCTGCTCATATTTCGTATGCTACGTGCTCCATGGACAGTCATGAGGACCAATGAATCAATGTTGCAGGAGATGGACGAATCTAAAAGCCTATTAACGGAAGTGCTGATCAGAATTGGAGACTACATGGTCCGGGCAAATGGACTGGTGGCACTCTTCTTCCGGAGGAAATCGAAGGGGACACTACATCGTAGCCGTGTGCCTTTAAGATGGTCAGACCGGGTTCAAAAATATATCAGCGATTGTATGCATTGAGGATACAGTAGAAATGGATGGGGCAAATTACTGAATTCTGAATTAAGCATTTCGATGTCACGACGTCCCTACTAGGAATCTGCGATTCAAAAAGAAAGATAGAGAGATATTTCGGGAATAGAGTAGTATTTTCCATATTTACTTCTGTTACCACAAACCTGGGCACTTCGTGGCTGGCGGAAAACTTTGTTTCTTAACATATAATTTGTAATTTCAACAAGATAATCACTTAAGTTATATAACGCGTGCGTGCATGTGTGACACGTTAAAAAAATATCGATTTCGCATGTGATATTTGAAAATAATGAGACGTTAGTAAAAAGTCGGTCGAACTTAAAAAAAAATACATATACGAGTTAGATGTATAAAGTTTTCGGCACATCAAAAGTTTTTAATATGCACCGGCAGCTTAATCTCAATAGTACTAATTTTGATTATAAATATCGCTCCTCAATTTTCGAAATTAAATATAAAAGCGTTGAAATTTTCAATAAACTAACACAAATTTTATTTGGTGACTAGCCACTGTGTGGCATTGGTATGAACGAAGAAGTAGATATAACCGTTAAAGCAGCCAGTTTGAAACTTAATTCGTCTCAATTATTTCCTCGCCAGATTTTCTATCGGACATTAAATTTGATAGCCCGTGTTGAATGGAATAAGTTTATAAATATCCAGAATCCAGGCAAGTAACATTGCATGGTCCGATGTAAACTTTGGTTCCGTGATACTGATATTGAAAGCGAGACCGTCCGGTAAAAGACGGAGATGTGTATACCACGTAGAAGGTGGTCAGATAAAACATTAGATTTAATGCAGCCAAAAGTAATGACGCTGATAGCACGTAGCAGGTTGACGATGGACCTATACCAGTGGAGGAAAATGATTTCTGAGAAAATCGGCTTATCAAAATCACACGTTCTATGGAGCTTAACGGGGATTCGAAATTTTAAATTATGCAGTTGGGAAAATTATTGATCTTTCACGTCATATTTCACTAAAGAAAAGTCAGTAGAAAGTTATTTAAAGTTAAAAAAGAATGACGTATACAAATTAAACATATGAAGTTTATTTCGTTAAATAAAAAACATATATATATAAAGACATATATATTTGTGTCTTTTTTTATGAATTTAAATAGTATATTTGAAGCGAAATCTTTAGAAATAATATTAAATTTTTATATAATATCATAGAAACTACAAAATTTCAAACGATTACGAATAAGTGAGTAAAATAATGTATTACAAATTAAGATTAAAATTAAAAACACAGTAACTAGCTATAGATTTTGTGCGGTGCTCTACTTTAATAAGCAATGGGTAAAAAATCAGATGAGATTAAAACATAAAATAACATCATAAAATAACATCTGAATTGGTTATTATATATATATATATATATGTATGTGTGTGTGTGTATACAATTCGATATATATATGTGTGTTTGTGTATACAATTCAATATATATGTGTGTGTGTGTGTGTATATACAATTCGTTATTTGCCGTAACACTTACGAAGGATTACGAGCATCTGGTATTTCTCTGTCTAGCGGTATTTTATCACTCAGAGGAACGTTAATTCCTTCTTTTCTAATTGATTCTAATTCCTCTTTTGTATTTCCGAAATTGTTAATCTCGTCCTTTACGAATCCGGCCATCATCTTTTTTTGATCAACTATTATCCAATCCTCTAAACTGCGATTATTCGAGTAAATTTGCTTCCACTCGCAGTCTGTAATTTTAGTTATTTATGTTGTTTGTTTTTTTTCGCAACATTAAATATGTTTTTTTTTTATATATAAATACGAATAATCAAATAAGTAATCACATAAAATTCACCACAAACAAATAAATAAACTTATATATATATATATATATATATATATATATATATATATATATATATATATATTCTAACACATATTCTTCTTAATTCTTCAATCTATTAATAGATTGGTGGACAACCATAATTAAAAGTTTCTGGTTAGAGCTATTTTCTTCATACTTCCATAGTTCTCTGTTTTTACATCTGCTTGTAATTGTTTTATGTATTTCTGTCTCGGTCTTCCTTTTGGTCTCTTCCCTTCCATGGTTCCTTCTATTATTTCTACTAAGTATTCGTTGTTTCACAATATGTGTCCAATCCATTCAAGTCTCCTCGATTTTATTGTTAGACTTCTTTTTTTTTTTTCAATGACTCTTTCTAATATTTCGTCATGTTTGATCGCAGAACAAATAAAACAAGTATAAAAATAAAAATATTTGAATAGTATTGTTACGGAAGATGGAAGCGGTAAACAAGATATAAAGGAAAGAACTGCAATGGCGCAATTAGCGTTTAATAAAAAACGACACCTAATCGAGGAATATTCAAATGGAAACGAAGAAGATATTTATTTAAAATATTCATGCAGAGTGTACCGGTCAGAAACGTGGAATTTGAACAACGAGATGACTATACAACTGGAAGCATTCGAAACATGGCGCTGGAGCAGAATGGAAAAGGTATCACAGACAGAAATATATCCATACTAACATATAAAACTGTAGTGTCTGTGATTTGCGAATAGTTTCATTATAATCACTGCATTGGGATATTTTTATCATACATAAACAGAAAATCTATTCGTTAAAATTTTTTTCTGCCTATCTGTCTGTCCGGATTTAACTCGAAAACTATTAAAACAATAAATAGGTTTAAAGTTTTAAAAATAGTAAGCAGCGATATCAATACCAAAATATAACACGACTTCCAATTCGAATGTACTTTCACTACCAACACCCGCAATATAAAACAGTATAATTTTACTGTAGAATCTACCGACCAAAAATTGCTGGAAAAATTTTTCATAATCGAAAATCAAATTTTATACTCGCGATTTCTCGCTACCAGTAAATTTTTGAAAAAGTTACGTTATTACATAAATAATAGATCTCGACGTCTACTTTCGCCTAATGTCAACCCGAAACTTCTATGTATCGTAGAACATTTAAAAACAGCATAAAACCCCTAAACCCTTTAAGCCCAATTTTCTTAATGGGCATCATGTATAAAAATACGACACCATCATTAGGACGCGTCTTTTAATGGCGCGTAACTTTTGTTTAAACAATTTTTCCAAATTTCGAATCGTTGGCGATTTATAGCGAAAAAATCGAATTTTGAAAAAAATTGAAAGCGTAACTAACCAATGTCGAAATTTTTTAGGTTTGGTTTGAAATTTTTTTTGCGGTTTTTTCACTTTATACGATAGACGTTATATAGAAATGACTATTTCCGCAGTACACGGTTGCAATTTACTGGCTGTTGTAAAATTTACTAAATTATTGGCTACTATAAAGTTGCAAGAATGTTTACACTGTTCCCTATTTTCAATAAAAGATCCAAACTAAATATTCGAAATAAATTAATTATATATATATATATATATATATTAGTCGATTATCGAACCACTACTACCTACGGTTATCCCGTATGGAACTACGTGCCTAAAACTACATGTCAAAAAATACAATTAATACAGAATGACTGCTGCCGAATCATATTAAATTGTACACAAAGGTACAATTAATGCGTGAAATGTTGAATTTAGACTTCATAGCGAACAGAATATACTCGCGAGTAAATTTTTTCTTAAATGTGAAAGTAACCCGTCTCTCCCTGTCAAATATCTAACTATAATTACGAATCATTAGCTCTAAGATATAAACAATATAAACACAAGTGTCTGAAACATAACTTTCCGTCATAAAAGTGTCAACAATAATATTATGTTAAAATAAGTATAAAATAATTTTATATCGATAACTGAATGTGTGTTTCCTCTCCTTTCTTCTTTTTCTGTAGTTGAGTTTTTTCTTTGTTTTTCCCAGCGTAATAAATTAATAATCTATACATACATGAAAATGTATCTTTTATTATTGTATTTATAAGAATTTTACATTAGGCCTACGAGCCGGTACAAAATAATTTGTATTGTCACAAATAGTTTATATCTTTTATTTATATGAATAAAATTTCTTATTATTATTATTTCGACGCGTAATTAATAGGAAACAATACTTACCGGACGAAATTAAATAACTAGAAATATTCCCTAATTCGCATAGCACATTGTACCTATTAAGGGAATTTCTTCGATGATGAATGTAAGCTATCAGACAGCCGACTATGGATAAAATTATACTCCACTTTAGAAGATACCGATTAACGTATATCGAAGAGGAGTTCATAATACGCGTTTGATTTTTCGTAACGTTTAAAGGACAGAATGACGATCGCGCTTCGTAGATCGAGATAAATATCCTCGACAGACGATGGCAGAGTGGATGAGAGCAGAAAATTTCAACGATGCGTATAACCCATTTAACGGAACGTAAACGCGGAAGTTTAAATAAAATATCCGAGAAAAATTCTACGTACGACCGAACATACATAAACAACGATTTTAAACAAACGCGCTAGCTAAGAAAAAACACAATAGTTATAGCAACTATGTGGTTAAGCACCTTTTTCGTAGTAAACTGAGATAGTTTATCTCGTCTAAATTAATCAATAGGGCAAATACTATTTATAAGTAAACGCTGGAAGCTAAAATTAAATACGGACAAATCGCATTCTATACCTTTTGCCTAAAAGATGTTCATCCTCTCTACCGTATATTACTATTAACATTTATTTATTATTGGCAGGAACAGGTTAACTATCTCGGAGTCACTCTGGACTGTCGTCTTTCATTTAACAACATATTAATAAATCGAAACGTCATCGGAATACTTGCACCAATATTCAATTACCGTTCGAATCTTTCGGCAAAGACCTAGACGCTTGTCCTATGTTCAGTATCCGCCAGTAAAAAAACCGTCAGTTAATGTAAAATCTATGTTGCCGAACATCATTAAGTGCTAGTCGACGGACACAGTACATTTAACGCTAAATATTCCTCATATTTATGATCATATTTATAAATTATGGAAGAAATTTGATGATAAATGTATCCTGACAATAATTTAATTCGAGTAATCGGGGTATACGACTAAATATATAGTCCTATTAAGCACCGATTTCTAATGTAGCATTATACGATCAGATCTATCTGTTTTTTAATATATATACTATATGATTTTTATGCGTGTTAAATTACAACAACAACAAAAAGTATATTTTCATAAGTAATAAACATAAAAAAAAATATAACATGGGTTACAAACATTTATGTACCGGCTTACCACGATAACACAGTAGAATATAAAGAATAAAGCAAAACAAAACGTTAAATGCTGCAGAAAAAAAGCAAATAAAAGACTAGAAAATAAACAAGTTTTCTAATTACAAGTAATACATGATAGTAAAGAAACTTAAGTCTAAACTGCTAAAATATATTGTTTAGGTTGTAAGTTCTTAAATAAATACTACGTATAAAAAATACAAAAATGGGTGACACGGATTTAGAAGGTGTTTACCTAAGTAAAGTGGTTAATTAACTAAATTATAATTAAAAATTTAAAATTAATTACTACATAATGTTATGTTTAAATCGCCTGTGTTTATATTTGAAATACATGAAACGAAGTTGCTTCGAATCGTAATTGGCAATCGAGGAGACGAGTAGATTATTTCGGCATGAGCGTTTAATAAAAAAGTCAGTCGATAGCTTTAAAACAAAATCTCTAATACAGTGCAGGTCAGTAGCTTCGTGCATACTATCGATTCTGGCATAGCGAGGTGCATTGAGAATATATCTGAGGCAGCTGTTTTAAATGACTTGTAACTTGTTAAAGGAGGTTTTTGATATAGAGCTCCAGGAAGGAGAAGCGTAGCAAAGTATTGGGCGGATTAGTGCTTTGTAGAGGATTATCTTGTTGTTAATGTTGAGGAAGGACTTGTGATTAAGAATGAGGTACAAGGAACAGAAGGCATTGTTTGTCTCGATTGCGATATTATTTATGTGTTTAGTGAAAGTCTATTGTCGAGGATTACACCGAGATAACGAACCTTATCACACCACTCTAATGTGTTTCCCTATACCATCAGATTGTCAGGTAGAGCTGGTCTCCTACGGGAGAAGAAAATAGCTTCGGTTTTGTTCGGGTTTATGCTAATTTGCCATTTATTGTAGTATTTAAGCACCCACGATATCCCAAGCTGAAATCTATTACGAATTGTGCTAGGTGTCTGTAGGAGCTGCAGAATATCGCAGCGTCGGCAGCAAATAGTCCCACTTGCGTCTTGGGTGGGTTTGGAAAATCATAAAGATACGGGGAAAACAAAAATGGTCCGATAATACTGCCTTGAAGGCACCCGCAGAGCAAGATTTGTGAAACGAGACAGTGTTACCTACAGATACATAAAAAGTTATATTGCCTAAGTAACTATTGATTAAGTGAATTAAGCACGTTGGAAAGTTACATTTTATCATTGGAAACCTGCCGAAGGATCCTTTCCGTGCTTGAGCAAGGCGGTGATTTTGGCAAGTTTCCAACTTTGCGGAAAGTATCCCAGTTTAAAGATACCGTTCATTATGTTTGATAACATAACAACGGCGGAATGAGGGAGGTTCTTGATTATAAGTAATGATATATTATCAGGGCCTACCGAGTACTTTAATTTCGTTTTTTTGATGATATTGGATATTTCTAGTGGAGATAAATGACGTTAACATAATTTTGGGTAGTGTTAGTTGTATGTAGGTACATCTTAGTCGTACGTAGATACTTCTGAACCTCAAACTGGACTTTTTTTTTGCGCTGAAAGTTGGAGGCTAATTGTAAGTTCTGTCTGTGAATTTTGAAGTAGTGAGTAGCTAGGACCTCTGTTTTTTCTATGTCGGTGTAAACATAATCACTTGAGGACGGGTTTCAGAGGGGTGGAAGAGACTTACTGCGGTTGGTAAGGTTTTTAGTCGCCTTCCAAAGACTATTATCCTTGGAACTCGGCGTTGTGAGGAATTTGTTGTAGTTTTCATTTTTGTGGTTTTTGAGGCAGTGACGAAGAGTTTTGGTCAAAAGAGAGTCAATAGCTGCTTTAAAAAAAAGGCGACTGGTCGGCTATAATGCTTGGTGCACAATCGTCTGATGTAATTTTTGAATGTGATGAGTGCAATTTAATACACATACCAGTTTAGTTTTCAATTTTTCCTATTGTTATCAAAAGGATTTTTTTTTTATTGGCTTCCATAAAGTTTACCCATTACAAATTATAACGTAAAGGACTAAATAAGTACATAATGATTATATCGCTACGTTGTATTCACGAATGAACTTATATAGACAAATATAAATGTGCACATTACGAGTAGCAAGTAAGAAAGACAATAGGAAAAGGAATTGATAAGGATTTGATTGTATAATGCGTTACAGAGAAGACAGATAATGGGAAAATGCAAAAACTATGTGATTCCCGTCGGCGATAACGTCGACATCTGCAGGATGTGAGCAGTAAGGAGAGATAGTATCGTATCGTATCGTATCGTATGATGTTGATTTATAGATCGAGTTCTAAACGGGAAAGCCAGTCTAAACTCCCGCCGCGCACATGATGTACATCTTCAATCGTAATCCCATTTTCCGAGTATACTTCGCATTCTTCGACGGTGTGTTTTATTGTTTGCATGGGATTGGTCCGTAACATCAACTAGCCGAGTCAGAAATACTCCACTTCTGCACGTCGGTGTGCTGCGTATCGTTGCTGAGATAATACGCATTACTTCGTTAAGCTGAATTTCCGCACATCTGTTCATCCACACCGGCGAGCAAAATTCCGCGGCCGCATAAACTAACGATAAAGCGGATATGCGCAAAGTCTTAGCTGTTGATCCCCACGACGTACCAGCTAATCTTCTTATGATATTTACGCGTGTTCTAATTTTCTGGCTTAGGTTAGTGAGGTGTGTTTTGTACGTGAGCGAACGATCTAACGTTCTTCTTAGATATTTTGGATTCTTCGTGTTATTAAGTTGCGTTCCATCCATTATCAGATTTAACTGTGTATTTACTAGCCTATTATTAAGGTGGAATAGGGCAACTTCAGTTTTGTTCCGATTTGGTCGTAAATTACATTTTCCCATATATGCACTTATTATGTTTAATTCCGTCTGTAACTTCCTTTGATATACGGCAATATTGTTATCTTGCACTACAATTGCACTATCATCAGCGTATTGAAACACGGTACTATTCAGTATGTTTGGAAAATCTTGAGGATATACATTAAAAAGCAGTGGTGCTAAAATGGAACCTTAAGGTAAACCATTGTTTATTTTTCGCCATCTGCTATTTTTATCCCCTAGGAAGACGCGAAAGAAACGATCAGCCAACATTCTGTTTAGTAAATTTATAATTTTGGAACGAGGTATTAATTTTGACAACTTAATCAACAAAATGTGCCTCAAAACTATATCGTATGCGGCTGTAAGGTCTAGGAAAACAACCGCTGTTTTTAAGTTTTTCTGGAAACCATTTTCGATAAATTGTGTTAATGCGGCTAGTTGATCAAGATCTGTTAATACAAAAACCATCAAGACTTAAAGGACTGGACAGGATATACGACGGAAGAATTATTTAGGATAGCCCAAGGCAGACATAAAACTAAGCGGATATTACTAGAAATCAGGTCATGATGATCTCTTAACTCCATGTGGGAAGAGACAGAAGAAGAATAATATATATATATATATGTGTGTGTGTGTGTATGTGTTAATGTATGCTTGATAAAATGTATACTTTTACAATTTATCAACAAGTTAATTTCACACCAAGAAATACATATACTACTTTTCGATTAAAAAATAATTCTTATATTTATTTCCTGGTGCATTGCACTTATGAGGAAGTTCGATTCTATATTTTAATATGTTTACACTAACTCAGTTTAAAAATATCGACGATAAATTTATGCACCACTTATCTCGCACCAGAGTTCTACTGTGATATACACGGGTACATACATTGAATGTACACACACATACAGTCACACACAAACACATGCATGAACGTTGTTTTGTTTTTTGATTTCGGTAAAATGTTTCGTAAGATGTGCAGCGAATCGCGAAAAAATCTAACTCGTGCGAACGACTTGGATAAAAGCTTGAAAGAATTTGTCCGAACGGCAGTTCAATCGATTCGATTTATGTGTCGACATGTCTACGACTATCGGGCATCATACTTATGTTCGCACAACGTCGTTAAAGAAATCGTGTTTCATTTTGAAATTGTTGCCGCTATTAATTGTTATCGTAGCCGTTTCGATTTTTTACTTATTTCGTAAACAGCCATCGGATAAGTCGGAATCTACCGTGACTCGAATAGCCGCCCAACAAGACGTATGCTCGGCAGACGAGGCGGGATTCTGCAAAAGAGAAATATCGGTCGACGAAACATTCGCGAAACTGTCCAATGAAGACGGTTAGATTAACGATAAGTTTTATATATATATATATATATATATATATATATATATATATATATATATATATATTATTGTTATTATTTAGGGTCATTAGCAATTTTTTAGGCTGTAATAAATAGAAGATGCGCCTTATAAAATATTTATTTTACAGGTTAATACGAAATTATACAGGATTATGTATACGCTAATGTTTTTGTGTCAGAACGAGCGCCTGATATTTGTTGGGAGCGTAATTCCCTTATTTTATAATTTATTTTACATTCAGTCAATTCTGACTGTTATGACTTTCGATTGCTCTCCGTAGTTTCCGCTTGTGAGCTCTAGTGTTGCTAGCGTACCAAATTGAATCCGTAAGCCATCAGTCCGGCAAGTTGGCACTCTACCTCTTGCCACAGGTACTTTACCGAGCAGAGTAATATTTTTTTAGATATTCTTCTCTTACGATAGCTTACAATACGTGACGAAAATTTGGCGAAGGTGCTAATTTGTGAGTGAATAGAACGCACGTGAAATTATTGACGTTAATCCTTAGGCGACATAAAACACGAATAAACGAATTCTGTACGAATAAACGAATTCCTGTTTTCTATATTGCTCGGAACAATTACGGAATTATTGCAATCGGTAGAATCGAAGGTCGCACCCTCTTGAATGGTTTGAACATACGCGCATCGATAAAATAGGCACGTCTGTATGTATATCTGTCGACGTCAGTGTCTATATTATCATTTGACGCAAATTCCGATATTGTTCTGTGGATGCAAATATACGATATTGAACTCATAAGGGGTACTACTACGATAAAAGAAAAATAAAACCAAATCGGTAAAGATGATAACATTTTTTTTTCACACGTGGAATGTAGTGATTTTTAAAAAACGATAATCAACAAAAAAAGAGTTGAAATTATTAAACTTTTTAAAGAAAAAAACACAAAGCTTTTCGAGCCTAATTAACGAACGAATATAAAAATGAAATATAAATATATACAATATAAAAATTATAAAATGTAACAAATACTAATTTAAAAATATAATTTTCAAAAATTAGCAAATTATTTTATAAATAGCGTATTTTCATTTTGCTAATTTTTGTACGTCTAAATTCGAATTTGTTACATTTTATATTTTTTATATTGTTTTGTACATATTTATATATTTTTATATTTTATTTTTACGTTCACTCGATAATAGCTTAACAGCAGAAAAGTTTTGTAATTTTTTTGTAAAAAAATTTTAGTGATTTTAATCCTTTTTTTTTTTTGTTTATTAAGATTATAACCACAGCGGATATAATAATATTAATAATAATAATATAAATATAAAAATTAATACTAATATATACGTTAATAATAATAATATAAATATAATTATTTTTAACAAGAGACGACTCATTCTGAGTAAGTCGATACGTATGGTATGCCGTTATCTTCCACGTCCTCTTTACGAGCTAGTACTCATTTACCGATCAATTTGAGGCGCTGTCAGGCAAACTATTGAACATGTACATACTTACTCAGTAACGGTAAACTTTTACAGACGTCATTAGTGCCGAACTAAAAACAATGTTAAACTACAAAAGGACGTGTGAGGGAAGTTAAAGCCCAAAACGGTACAAAAATTTTAGCAGATACGCTAATCGAGTACCGATATTCGTATGTCCCGAAAAATTAAGGACTTTGCAACACAAAATGCAGCTTAATATAAGTTTTCAACAATGCACAACATACGAGAATCTATAATGATCTAGTGGAGAACTTTTCAATTAGAATAGAATAATAATTACATATAGAAGCTACACCTACGGAGACGTATTACGGGAGGATGTAGAATTTTTAACTTGAAGCAAACCGAATAACAGTTCGTAAAAATCGAGGCGAACTATTTTTCGCGGACATTCTATTAGAATATGTTAAGAAAGGTCTAAATAAAATCAATGAATGCAAGTATTAAAGAAGAAAATATATATATATATATATATATATATATATATATATATATATATGGATATGTATGTATATACAGATAGATAAATATAGATGAGTATATATAACAGATTATCTAAAAACTGCTGACGATATCCACAGATATCGACTCGGGATGCAAATATGCAACATAGTCAATCGATTTTTAGGATTATAATGGAATACGGAGGAATTCTATACCGAATTGATTTGCGCGCAATTATAGCGACCGAATTAGTCGATTCGGCGAAAAATTAAATTATTTCCGGGAGCGCCACATGAAAATCTAGTGAGCTTCATGACAGTGACAAAGCAGCTACCAAATGGAAGGAAATATGACTTGAGCAGACGCTAAAACGAACAACTAATTTCAAACCCGGCCAGCAGGATGTCAGGATTTCAACAGAAAAACATGGTGCAATTTAAATCGCGTCGGAACCAACCAGGATTGTTTCGAGTATTTAATAAACAAATGGAAGCTGTCAGAATAACGATGTCGCACTTCGTGAATTCGGATAAAGTAAATAGCTTCAATAACGGACCGAATAGGCTGCAGTCACTTGAGGAGAAGGTTCAGCAGATTGGCCGTCAGGCGTTAATTTGTAATAAAGGATATATTTTTCTCGACATTAATTTATTTCTGCTTTAATTTAAGCGCGTAATTGATACGATAAATAAAAATAACCGAATTGATTTATTCGCTAAAAATATTCACGTTCGTACTTACTTTTTTGTTAGTTCTGCGTCTTAAATTCATCACGAACTTACGAATTATAGATTTCAAATTAAAATTCAAAACGGCCGGTTTGCCGGGTGAAAAAAGTTCTAGAATGGAGTCGTTGATACAGATGGACGAAAATTTAATTATACCCGGTTTCGGTGGTGGCGGAGTAGCTGAGAATAATATTCCGGGCATCGACAGGAAAACCGTTAAGCTTATGTTAGATACATGCGGTATAAATACGCTATTCAGCGACAGAATACCTTATGATAGAAATATACCGGACGCTAGACATCCCGAGTGAGTATCCAAACTTTAATATATATATATATGACCCACGTTTCGCTGTAGCTTACTTATTGTAGGTTAAATGAATAATAAACAAAATTATTTAAAACAATTAAATTATTATTAATAAATAAAATAGACAATTTAAGATTAGTAAGGAACTACAAATCAGCATAGGATTTTTAATTTCATATTTAGTGTAGATATAAAAGTTGCTAACTGCCGTATTTTTATTTTCTTTTATAACAATGGTGATGGAAAGATCGTATTCTAGCCTGACGGAAACAACCAGACCTCAAACTTCGAAGTATTAACTCGCTGATGACTAAATACTCAACAAAGTTTTATCTGGGTGAAAAAATCTTGTGCCCATTATTATAAATATATATAAAAAAAAAATTCATCCTAAAACCGGTATGGAGCAAAAGCTGGGGGCAGAACGAGCGACTCGCAAATGAAAATTATCCAACGTTTGCTGTCGAATGCAAAGTATTGTTGGGGCACCGTAGTACATTTGCAATGACGACCTACACAGAGATTTACATATACGGGCTGTAAAGGAAAGCCTCAGAATCCATAGTAACAGATATATTCAGCGACTCATGTCAATCCTCTGACTGCTAATCTCAATAATAACAGTGTACAGTTCCGACGACTAATTTTTAAATTTTAAATTATTGGATGTTTTTATTTATTTGTATTTATTCGTTATTGTGCTATTGTTCGTGTATACATTTTATTTGTTGATTCTGTTGTTTACCACATTCGCTATCGGATTATTTAAAAATACTGTTTTTTACGCTTTAATAATTTTCGTAAATTCTGTATCTAATATTTAATATATTTTACTTTTTACAAATTTTTATTTAGTTTGATAATTTATTTTCTTTTACATTCACTTGATAATGGCTTAACCGACGGAAAACTTTGTTTATTCTCATAAAGGAGAAGTGATTTTAACTTGATTTTTTGTGTTTATTTTTTAAATTACTACATTCCAAACTTTTCAAATTAGCACAGATCAACTTAATAAATCGAATGAGCCGAATTTGAGTAATCCTAAGAATAAAAAGTAACTAATTTGAAAAGAAATATTTCCCAACTATTAAAATTACAATCTACTAATTTTAACTATAAGCGAAATTAGAATGATCTACATTTTATAATTAACGTTTTTGATTTATGTCCGACATTAAAACAAACGATGTGTTCTTAAATTTTATTTCGAATATTTCATGTTCAAGTTGTAAACGTATCGTTTACGACGAAGAATTACCGACCGCCAGTATCGTGATAATATTTCACAATGAACCTTGGAGTTTACTTCTGAGGACCGTCTATTCCGTCATAAACAGAACGCCAAAGAAATTACTGCACGAAATTATCTTGATCGATGATGCAAGCGATAAAGGTAATTTATCAATATCCGCGAAATTTAACGCCCGCGTTAGAAGTAAATTTTATTTAATAATCGGAATATCGAAGAAGACATTATCAGATCAAGAGTTGACCAGCTACGGTAGGCAAAACTATAGTTCGTAGGTTCTCCAGTATTTAGTAGACAGAGATTTATCCAATGCATTTTCGATTAGACAACCTCTAGCATTAGTGTAGTTGCTATCTAGTATTGAGCGGTGTGCATTAAAATCTCCTGTAAGTATTAACGGATGAGCAAGCGATCGTAAGATATTGAAAAAGTGGTCCTGTTCTACAGTTTCGTGAGGAGGTATATAAAATGAGCATAAAGTAAATGTTTGGTCCATTTAAATTTGGACACAAACATACTGAAGATTTGTCAAGAGTGTAATTTGTTGAAAGGAAATATTATTTTGTATCACTAGTAGGACTCCACGATGCGCGTGGAAACTAATAGGCGGGTTTTCTTGTAAAGATATAAGTATTTGTAAGTAGCGATGAGTATTTTTAGTTCTTTATAATGGTTATAAAAACCATTACAATTCCGATTAAGTATTAATGAGCTCGTATTATGATTTATTTAGAGATACGATTGAAATGAATTGTTAATATCGGATTGGTAAATCAGGTCTTATATAGGGTTGAGATGGGTTGTTATTTTTTAGTAAATTTAATTTTTGCACTTTGTAATTAATGGACGACACTCATTCATTAGAGCGATCAAACCTGTTATATCCACAGAGTATTCGTCAATAATTGCTACTGGGTCGCAGTTTTGGTTCCAACACATATAAAAAAATATAGAAAAATTTGATAGAGAAAGCATAGTGTTTTAATTTGTTTGGAAGTACGGTTGAAGAATTTTTTTCAACTAATGTAGGTTCAGGATCTTCTAGTGTAGTTTCTTCGTCCGAGAAGTCTGGCAGATTCTACGCTATTTTTTTACTATTTTCTTCGATTTCATATTGTCCTCATCAGATGCAGAAGGTTGATACGGAGGATGTTGAGGAAAGAGGTATTTTACTTTTGTCAGGCGGTAGATTTACAGTGGAAGTATCGGTCGCTTGGATTTTTTTCATCAGGCGAAATAGCACTTGGAAGAGTCGGAAAATCATCCGTAATCACTTCAATAGGATATAGAATTTAAAGAGGCTGTTGAGTCGGTCTCTGTATAATCGGGGTTACTCGACCGTTATCTGCTTTGTGTCCTGTCGAGTTTCATTGAAAACATACAAGATCGTCGGTACAAATAAAAAATAAGTTTTATCATTGGCTTTCCAATGTAAAGGTGCTTTTTAGTTCTTCATAATTTTATGATATAAACCTGACGGCGGATATGTGACCAAGCTCGTCATCTGATGGTTTTACTCTAACTATTGAAATATTTGACGCCAATTTCATATTTAGATTTCTCGCAACATGTAGAAAGTGACCATCAATTATAATAATTTTGGTTAATATTATCGTGTTTTAATTCTTACAATTTTTTTTTATCTATTTTTTTTTATTTATATACACTTGAAAATGGTTTAATAGTCGAAAAACTTTGCGCTTTTTAATATAAATTTAGTGATCTTAACTACTTTTTTTAAAAAATTATTTAATAATGACGAGGTTTTTTTTTCGATACATATTTTATAGTCGAGTTACAGGATAAATTAACATATTACGTACGTACACGATTATCTGGTATAGTAAAATTAGTACGTATTCATCCGAGGGCCGGACTTATTAGAAGTAAACAAGCCGGAGCACACGCGGCCAAAGGAAATGTTCTCGTATTCATGGACGCTCATTGCGAAGTGGGCTTTACTTGGTACGTGCTTATTATTATTAATTTTTAAAAAAAATTTAATTAGTTTTAAAAAAATATATTTATTTGTTCGTTTACAATCGACACAATACGTGTATGCGCGAAGTCTTTCGTATCGCGCAGTGCGTTCTATACACGTAAAAAAAAACGCGTTTTTCGTTTCAAGCAACGCTCACACGTACGTATTATCCACAAAATGGGCGCAACAAACTAGACGTACGCTTTCTATAATTGAAGTTATTTCAAAAATGGGTCCATGCAACGGACGATAATCTGATAAATTTTCATTGAAAAATAACTGACGATCGAACACGGTACCATGATCAATTAACTTTAGTATGAGGTCACACGCTTTATTAAATATTGTAGAGTTAATTTTTATTTTTTCGAATTCTTAAACGTGTTTTAACTTTTAGTACCCGAATATTTCGATGTATTTACGTTAATATCTACTTGTGGAATAATATTAACGTAATAGAAGAAATTACCTATTTTTATACGTCGACAGGTTAGAACCGTTACTATGGCGAATAAGCGGCAAAAGAAATACCGTAGTAGTGCCGGTTATCGATTGGATCGATAAAGAACATTTCGGATATATGTACGATAATATAGATTACGTTTTCTACTTGAGCGCCTTCGACTGGTCCGGGTATCATACGTGGTTCGACATTCCGGAAAGGGAGAAGAAAAGAGTCGGTAACTGTTCAACGTGCCCGATAATGTTCGTATTCGATTAATTTTCATTTTGATTTTATATTTACTTTTTTTTTTTTTTAATCGGGCTCTGGTACGAATACCAAAATTACATCTCGGGTAGCGATCATCTCGGCTCGTCATTCGCTACTCCTTTAAACCTGTCGGGAGAACTGTTCGCCCGTATATAGATGGAAGACTTGAAATTAAGCTGGTAATAACGCATGAATTAAAAAGTACCGACCACGCACAACGAAAACTTTTTGCCGAAACGATGCTGATAAAAAAAAACGAAGACGAAGAGATCGATTTAAACAATCTTTCGATAAGTGATGAAACTCATTTTCAGCAATCCGGATTCGTAAATAAACAGAACTGCTGTTACCGATCCGAATCTAATCCAAATTCAATCGAACAGATACCGACACGCAGCGAGCGATTAACCTTCTGGGTTGGAGTGGCGAATAGTGTAGTGGGGCCTTCACTGGTAGTGTTAAAGGAAACGCGCTATATCGGGATACGACCGCATATTATCGCGTCGCACGGATTTCTCTTGGCCGCCGCGCTCACCAGATTTGACAGTTTTGTTCAAGAGTCCCGTTTACGAAACGCGTTCACGAGATCTGGAAGATCTGAAAACTCGGATTTCTGAAGAAATTTCAGAAATTAGCGATCTATGCTCGAAAATGTTCTAAAAAGACTGAACGAATGAATTGTTGCAAATGGCGGTCATCTGAAGGACATTGTGTTTCACAAATGATTGTAAGCTAATCTCTCGTCTTTCAACATCTAGAATACATCTTAAACATTTATTTTGAGCGATTTGAAATTTTTTGTTAAAAGTGACTTTAAACACCGAGCTCCGTACTAGGTAGGTTATTATTTACCGAATTATTGTTATTATTAATATACGGGTAAAATTTAAGATTAAAAAAACGGGTATATGGTACACGGTCGACTTTACTCGTCTTAAGACTAGTATTATTTATTAGCGTACTTGTTAATCTGATGTCTAAAGTAGCACCTAGATATCGTATCACTACAACATATTTAAATATCTCGAACAATCCGGGCTATAATCTGACAACGTTGATCTCTTTCGAGTGAAAAAGATAACCTCGATTTTATTTATATTAATTAGTCCTTTTAATTGTAGCCTGCCGGTGCGACTTCCGTATGCAATTATTTAAATTATAGACATTACCTAGTATCATTTCATCGTATAGTCCCGTTTCCAGGGACGACCGATTGCTTAAAATTTCCTGGCTTCTCTCGTGCCCCACGCATAAAATGGAGGAACAGTTTCCTTAAGTCAACTGAAATGCTGTTGGTTCGTCCTAAATCAGACACAGCTAGGATGTGAAACGAAGCTGCACCGAACATTTCAGCCAAGTTACAGGAAGTTCTGCCACCTGGTCATAACTTACCGGCGAAAGTCTGGCGATCACTCAACAGATTGAGAACTCGAATCACGCGATGCAAAGTTAACCCTAAGAAAATGGGCCATAGCAAGTGCAACTGCGGGGAAACACGACAAATTTTTGATAACCTGAATATTGAATGACGGATCAGAACTGTGATGCGGATGATCTAACTACAGCAAACGACAAAGCTGTCTACGTCGCTACATATTGTGCTGAAGCATAAAGTATCCGGACACGGAAAGTAACATTAAATCGTACGATGATTCAAAAGTGTTGTTGTATAATGAATTCCTTTTAAGATTCAGTTTTGTTCATCGTACGATCGACGTGCGAGCTAAATCTTAGATTATTTTCAGTATTAATAAATAAAGAAAAATAACCTTAAAACGATTTGTTATAATTTCTTTTGTGATCACTAACAGGTCTCCGACTATGTTAGGAGGAATATACGCTATAGACAGAAATTATTTCTGGGAAATGGGCGGTTACGACGTAGCCATGGAAATATGGGGCTCGGAAAATATAGAAATGGCTTTCCGAGTAACGTATTTGTTAAATTGTGTTTTCGATCAAAATCATTTTTTAAGTCGAACGTCAATGTTTTTTTTTATAAAATTATAAATTTTCCATTACGAAGTAATTAACGACAGCTAAGTAAAATAGAGAGTTAATTAAAAGTTTTAAAATTATTAATGAGTTATATATTTCAAAATAAGATGCACTGTTCATCATCAGAATATTCTGACGATGAAAACTGTATCTGGTTTAAAACGTTAAAATTGTGAAAGTAGACATCGATAGTGCTCGGATCATTAAGTACGTAATTTATTAACTAACGCATTATCGATTTTTAAAATTGATAATTTAATAAACACTACTAAGGAAAAAAACAACACTATTTTGGTACAATCATTACTTATGTAATTTACATTCAGTCACACGTTATCATATTTTTTTTTTTACGCGAAAGTACAAATTGTAGTAGAATTAACACTTTGTCCACACAAGATGTTTCGCGTCCACGAACCAAACAAGTTATTTTTTATGATTTCTCAACGTTTACAATATAATTTAACCATTTCACAATATTTTTGATTTTTTTTTTAAATCCTTCATTCAAAATTTTCCAAATTTAATATTTACACACGTGGCCCGGTACCACGATTTTATACATATTTTGCGCCCTGAGGGTACATGTATCAATTTATTACACGTATATATGATGTGAAAATAAAATTACATTGTCAAACCTCAATCATGAAATACATTAAAAATTTACAATATGAATATTGAATAAATTCTACTAATATTTTATAACTTAGAATTATATAGTGTAAATATACACTAGTAGTATTGTTTCGGGCGAGTACAGAGAGAGTTCTATGCAATTTTTTTTCCTGGTAGCGCAAAAAATTATTGCACTTCTACATTTAAAATTTAACATAGTGATTTAGAATCGTGTGTACATGTGTTCCTTATCACATTTATATTATTTTTTTAAATAAAAATTTATATAAAAAATAAATACGAAAAATTAATCGTTTACATTGTCTGCTAACGTCATTTACACGTTCACATAACTAATGTATCGATGATACTATATTATATCCATCTCGGATATTTGCTTATTAGGGGATTATATTGTTATTATGCGGTATTTTGAATTCTTACTTATAATTTTATATGTTGCTTCGTATAGAGTATTAAATTTTAATTTTGTAATCTTACCTACAAAATTGTTAAAATTGTTTTTGAGTATAGTAAGTTGTTGAAAAAAAAAAAACAAAGATTTTAATTGATTGAAACAAAAGATTTAAGTATTGAATTTTTACTTACAACTTACAAAATTACTCAACACTTTTACAGAATTTTAATGTACAAAAATTAATAGTTTTTTTATGCGTGAAACAACATAAATTACATACTTATTTTTTTGGAATATTTAGGAACTATATATAATTACAAATACTTTCAATGAATCATGAATGACATTATTACAAAATGTAATATGTCTTTTCTCTAAGGTGGGGCACGGAAATCTGACGTATTTCAAATCCCAGTAATCCGGGATCAGGTAACCATAGAGTTTGTTTTTTTTTGTCAATTAGAAATTCATGCGGATTTCGTGATCCTAGAACTCCGCTACTGTTATTATTCAACATTCTTGTAAGATCACAAAATACCCATGTGTGATTTGCGGTCCTTTCTACATTAAATATATTCATATCGTGGAAAAAGTTCAATCCGTCAAACTGGTGTCTATCCTGCATTTTTAAGTGATATTTTATGTGATTCCCTAACTATTAAATCAATCCTTCACTACTAGAAGTAAGATAAACTTAGGTTCCTGTATGATCTTTGTAACGTTCGCATAGATGACAATTATTTATTATCTACAATCCTGTTCCTATACATGGTAGGTCTCATCGTGTTTTCCATAAACAACATTCCTGTACAAATTTAGATTATAATTCACCACTTCTATCCACCTTGCGTCTATACAATAACGTACTAAACATTCATCCGCAGTTAGATATTCATTTTTAAAGTAAATTTATATATAATACATTTTTTTTAACTCTATATTTCAGTTGTTACTTTTCAATAAGTTTGTTTTATGTGATAAAATACATTTTGGTCATAACAAGTCCCGTTTTTCGTATAGTGTCATTATGACTCGATTAATAGTTCCTCACATTGGAATATGTGCATACGATTTGTATTCAGTCTTATTTTTGTATTTGTAAATTAGTACGTGTTTTTGTGTATATCAAGAGGAAGAGCTTGTTTACATGGGAACGTGAGTTTATGATTGATATTTCAGTGGGGTTTTTTCTGCTCGGATACAGGTATTTTATTTTTCCATTATTGTAACCATCTGAGTGGCAAAGCTCGCGGGGATATAGTGCTATCTTTGTAAAAAATTCTATTAAATTCTCAGAAGAAATTAATATATGCTCTAACCTCTTTCAAGCTACATGCATCAGCATTCAGCTACACCATACAAAAACTGTAGTAGCCTCGATCTACTGTCCTTCTAATCAATCAGCCGATGCTGCTGACTTTAGTGGATTATTAGCAAAACTGAGTAGTGTAAAATGGATTACTGGAGGAGACTTCAATGCAAAAAACGTACAATGAGGATCCAAAGCAACTAATAAAAGTGGAAAAGAACTTCTCAAATCTGTAAATAAAATCAATGGCTCATTTTTGTCTCCTCTGGATACTAACCTTCAGATCCTAACAGAACCCCGGATCAGTTAGACTTCTTTATAGTACGAAATTTATCAACAAAATATATGGATCTTGGAAATATTGTGGACCTCTCTTCTGTCTCCCATAATATTATCCTCAAGCGATACTGTCCTATTTAAATAAAGTGCACGCATAAGACTAACCAACAAACATGACTAAAACGCGCGACTTTATCGAAAACTCCATAAATCATAAAACTCGGATTAAATCACCGAACGAATTGGATCTAGCGGTGAGCAACTTTACTTCAATAATCACCTGTTCCGCTATATACACCTGTACACAAAGCTGTTTGCAACAAAAAAATCTTGTTCCCTCGTCTGCGACGCAATTCTTAGAAGACGAAGAGCGCGAAAGCGATGGCAACGTATAATCCTGAAGACAAAACCACATTTAATAAATTATGCAAAGATACTTCTGAACTAATTCGTAAAATTAACCATAAGTAGCTCGATGAGTACTTAGTTCGTCTTTCGCCGGAAAGAGAGAACGAATAGTGATTGTGGAAAGCCACGCGTACAATTAAACATTCGCATAATATAAACATGTCCATTCGCAACGGTAACGGATGAAAAAGCAGTTCGCTTCATACTTTGAAGAGGTATTCAAGCCCAATAACATTAGTTCCAACATAATGATTAACATCGAGCCGAAAGAGTCGTAAATATTCCTCACATTACTCCAAAGGAAGTGGCTAAAGCCATCAGCAATTTAAAAATCAAGAAATCCGCAGGTATGGATAATATCTCATCTAAAATTCTTCAAGAGCTCTCAAAAAGCAATCTTATTTCTTACATACATTTTCAATGGCATTCTAAGATTTCTTCACTTTCCTGATAAGTGGAAGCTAGCTAAAATTATCGCGATTCCTAAACCTGGAAAACCTCAAGAGTTACTACTACAGTCCTACAGACCAATATCTCTCCTTTCAATTGTAGCAAAAGTCTTTGAAAAACTCTTTTTACTTCGGCTTAAACATATTATTGATCGTGCTGCAGTCATTCCTAAGTGGCAATTTGGATTTCGAAACGAGCATTCTACTTTACAACAAGTTCGTAGGGTCATCGAAGATAAGCCATTCTGTTCCTCGGTATTCCTAGACGTCGAAAAAGCCTTCGACCGCGTATTGCACGAAAGTCTCATATACACAAGTTGGGCAATATTCTACTGTATAATGAATCATAGTTGAATATAACGAACTCACGTCAAATCGTCATATGATATAAGCTGGAGTTCCGCAAGGGAGTGTACTGGGTCCGATGTTGTACCTAGCCTACTGACGCTCCTACAATTCCTTCGGTAACAATCTCTATGTTTGCCAGACGATACCGCTCTTCTATCGATCGGTAGCTCTTACGAGTTTGCAGTCAAAAACCTGCAGTTAGCCATTGTCAACATTTGTGTCCTGGCCAAAAACTGGAAGATCAAAATTGAATGAAAACGGATCTGTCAGATTCAATTTTTCTCTGCGTCATGCCAGTTATATTTCGTCAACCGTGAATGGAAAGTCTATTTCGACTCGCGCGTCCGTTAAGTACTTGGAGATGCATCTCGATCGCCGCTTGAACTGGAATCATCATGTCAAAACCAAATACAAAGAACTTCACCTTAGATTACATAAGCTGTACTGGCTGCTTGGATACCACTCACCTGTTAGTTTAGCTAATAAACGACTTATTTACCTATCTATTTTAATGCCTATTTGGAGTTATGCTATCTAACTCCGCGGTACTACGAAGATATCGAACAGGCTTATTATTCGGAGAATTCAAAATAAAGTACTTCGCCTGAGGTACGTCCCCAACGCTTTGCTACATTCCGATTTGAAAATTTTTGGACGTCGATGCAGCTGTTAGCCTCCACGCCAGGAAACACGAGTCAAAACTTTATGCTCATCCGAACATAATCCTCAATGCTAAAGGAGACACTCGCAGATTAAGGCGGACTAAACCGCATGAATTATTATAACTTGTCATTTTTACTTATATATTTCTACTAAAATTTAGACTTATCTAAAGCGTTAATTATAATCTTCGTTTCGTGATAAGGCATTAATCCGTACCTTCGTTTAATTATTTTCTTTTTCTTATGTTCAAATTTATTGCGTGCATGCCTTTGGGCAGTTCAATATAACGAATAAATACGATTTATGTTAATCAGCGTGTTGTGTGTGTGTGTAGTCTAGTTTTATTTTTGTTCGTATTTTTATATTATACGAGTACATACCCTGTAATTGGCATTTTGTTGTTGTGTACGGGAAATGTTTTGTAAATAAATAAATAAATAAATAAAACACGGTTTAAGAATTAAATTCCTAATAATCATATATTTCTTGTACTAGATTTGGCAGTGCGGCGGCAGTTTGGAAGTGCATCCCTGTTCCAGAGTGGGTCACGTCTTTCGATCATTTCGCCCGTATTCGTTTAACGGTAAAGACGACGCTTTGCTGTTTAATACTGCGCGGACAATTGACGTATGGACTGACGATTATAGAAGAATATTTTACTTACGTAATCCTCTATTGAAGGTAAACGAAAAATTTCGTACGCGCATTTGTAAGGTAATGCGTGGTACGAAATAATTTTTTTGAACTGAAACTTCTATCGGCGTGTTGTATATAGGAAGAAGCTCTTTCAAAAATGTGGAAAGAGGCGAAAGTGATCTTAACTGATAAAGACCCAAATAGCGTTAAACCCTATCGACCGATTTGTCTTTTAAATTCTTTCGGCAAAATTTACGAAATTTACTAAAAATATAGATATTACCTAAATAAGAATAATTTTCTTGATGACAATTTGGTTTCAGGAACAGTCTATCAACAGAACTATGTAATTTTTAAAGTTAGGGACTTAAGGTAAACATATCCTGTCCGAATAGATATAAAAGGCGCCTTCGATAATTGCTCGGATCCTGATTTATTCCACAAATTAAAAATATTACTAAGCCAAAACAAAATTCTACCGCATACACTATATAAAACTATCTTAATGACAGACGAATTATATTAAATATTAAAAATAGGTGATAAACGTATACAAAAAAAAACAACGAATATCGGCTGCCCGCAAGGTAGTGTGTTAGGTCCGCTACTCTGGAACATTTTATTTAATGGGGCCCTAAAACTACAATATAATAATAAAGCCGATTTATGCGCATACACTGACGATTTAATTCATCATAAAAGGGAGATTCTAAAGTTGAACTGGAACATGTTGCAAATGAAACGTTGCATAAGTGAGAAAGATGGTTAAGGTATCCGTCGATAAATGTTTCGATTTTCAATAAATTATTAAAACTTAAGAGAAACACTATAAAAGTCGTATACCAAGGCTCTCAACTTAAAGTCGTTGAATATTTTAAATACTTAGGAGTTATAATTGACAACAAACTCACTTTTAACTATAGACAAAATGATATCAAAAAAAGAATGGGAAATATCACCAATTGCTAAAAACGTGTCAGAATGCGTTTTGATTTTAATTACAGAATGATAATATACAAATCGCTAGTTGAAAGCGCTGTATGTTACCGCTGCTCCGTGTATATCCAACGGTTAACAATAAAAATTTTTACACAAAAAAAATAATTTCATTACAAAGAAAATTTCTAATTAACGCTTGCAGAGGATATAAAACTATCTCGTGCAATGTGTTAATCGCTATTTGTGGTGTACTACCACTGGACATACTAATGAAAAGCAGAATTTTGCAATAAAGAATAACGAATTTCAAATGCAGCCTATCTCACTTACGCCAGTTCTGTGGAAAGTGCTAGAACGTATCGTACGTTATCGGCTAAATTGGATACTTGAATTCAGGAATCGCATTCAACCATCTCAATGTCGTCGTAACCGCTTAACCCTTCATCGGCTTTTTTAAATTAAAAACGCCTATAACAAACGCTTTAATAAATAAACTTCATCTGCTAGCTGTATTTTTTGATTTATAGAAGGCTTTTGACAAGATCCCCGTCAATAAAATTATGGAACAATTACACCGTTGGGGTTTCAACATCACATTTATGTGAAATTTCTTATCAACTGAAGTTTTCTCGTTCGGATTGGAAACACGTCTTTACGATCTTTAATGTACAACGTTTATATACGTCGGTTTAACATGAATTTTTAAAATCGTCATCCGTCACTTAACACCGTCATGATAAAGTAGTTACTATCAAATAGTAGCAATTTAAATTATCCAAATGCTGCCCAATATAATTTTAAAAAATCGTTCGATACGACCAAGATTGTTTCCGGTAGTGATGTTTATGGTTACATTCACACACATTTATGCTATATGAACGATTTTCGATTAAGTCGTGGAAATTGGATCCACAAGTGTTTGTGAACTTTGGGATTTCGTTAAGGACTAATTAGCGCGGATCAAAGAGCATATTTGAATAAATATCCTGCAAACATGCGGCTCTTACCGCTACAATAATGACGAATTTATTATGCGTAACGTTATTATACGAATAAACAAATAAATTTATAGAGAGTGGTGTATTTTCGGTAAAAATTAATAACATTCGTACGTTTATTTATATATATATATATATATATATATATATATATATATATATATATATATATGATATCGTATTTATAGGGCGTTAATGTAGGAAATATAACAGACAGGAAGCATTTACGAGAAAAATTAAAATGTAAAAATTTTCAGTGGTACATGAAAAATGTCTTTCCGGAAAAGTTCATTTTGGATGAAGATTCTACATATTGGGGTAGAGTAAGTAATGACAAATTACGATTGTTGGCGATTCTTGAATGCACGTTAGTCTAATAGTAATAAATAATTTAAGTACGTTTTAATAATTGAAAAATAAGAAGCCAACGTACACTATTCTAGTCTTATATTTACCATTTCCGAAATTCTATAATATTACTGTACTTGCTTTAAAATTATTAATGTTCGCTCGAATGTTGTAAGATATAAGATTTCGACGATTTTAAACTGATAATTGAACAGACGAAAACAATTAAAAAATAATCTTAAAAACAATCATGAAATTAATTACTCGATTATATATATATATATATATATATATATATATATATGTATGTATGTGTGTGTGTGTGTGTGTGTGTGTGTGTGTGTGTAAAATAAGTCGTTTAATATTATTATTATTATTATTCGTGTCCGACCTAATTATAACTTAAAACTACTTTTTAACATTTATTAAATTTTCTCGGACCCCTATTCCGCCAACTTTATAGCGTCCTCGTCCGCATCAATGACATTCTTCATTGTGCATCTAACACTAGTCAATTCACATTCGAGTAGATGTGCCATGGTCTGCATCTCGCCCTATTGTCCCTGGCCAGCGACCACTTTGTTAGATTCTGTTTTGTTCGGGCACACGATTAAGAGTTTTCCATATTCGCCAGCTTTCATTGAAACCGTCCGCTGGATTTTCCTTCACATTGAAATCTCGAGATTGAACTTTGTCTTGTCATATTCTAAATCGCGCTTGTTCTGCATTAGTATTTAATGCCATACTGCTTGTCGAAGTTAGAAAGCTTCTTCTCGACTTCAAACGCGGAGTTTCAGCATTTTGCCCATACATAGGGTGCCCCAGCGCTTGCTTGGTTCTTTCTATATCTTCAGCCACCCTCCTCCTTATGTTTGGAGGTGCAATACCACTTAGAGTAAATTCGTTGTTTAATATGAACTTGCGCGAATAAATTTTTCGCCAACAACTGTGGTTCGTTTTATCATTATTGAATAGTAGTTTTCAATTTCAATTCATTTCGATAGTACTCGTCATTGTACAAATATTATATAAAATAAAACAGCACTAAAAACAAAAAATAAAAAATAAAAGGAAAAATGAAAATATTAACAATAAAATAATACGTAAAAATAAATAATTTTGAATGATAACTGCGCCTACGTGCAAAACTGCACGAGCGCCGGAATAATAATAATAATCAAATCAAATCAATTTTTTTTTAATTTCAATACAATACAGCAGTACTTTTGAAAATAGAAGAAATATAAAATAAAAATTAATTACAAAACGAATAAACAAATAAAATAAAATAAAAAACGAATAAATAAACATTGAGAAATTAATTAAAGTATTTAACAATAATAATAGTAATGGCATTGATTCATTTGATTGTTTATATGAAACTAAAATAAAGGGAATAGAACCGCCTATGCGCAACACTATGCGACGGCTGGATTATAATTATAATATTAAAACAATCGAAATATTTATCCAAACTGAATTATTAGTAATCCGTATAGCCTTTGTATAAACAGTTAATCATCTGCAGAGGACTGAATAATTTATCCATGCTACAAAATACAGTAGGTTTTGATGAATGTTTAATTTTTCTTTTAAATTTTCATAATTAGTTAAAACTGTCATCGTTTAAACACTTTTCTCGTCTTTGCAGCAGATGCATTTAGTTAATAGTTTCTTCTTTTGTAATTAATTAGGTCAATTTTTAGTTCTCTAGGCAATGAATTGTACTCCGCTGCTCCGACATAAATTGCCTGCAACCTCATTCTTGTTTTATTATAATGAGAACTATCGCCTTGGTTGTACCTTCTGACCTCCATTATCCATTAATATGCCAAACTTATTACCATTTTTAACAACAAACTGCAGAAAAATTAACATATATAAATCTGATACAGATAGAAGTTTATTTTCGTAATAATTATAAATAGTAATGGTTATTTTCCTTTCTGAATATCTTTTACGTAGGTTCGTTCCAGAGCTGAAGTTTTATGTTTTGATAAGTTACACGTCACGGAGTACAATCCGTATAATTTGACCGTCTTTTATTGCCAACCAAATTTGTCAGATACGCAGGTAACATGAAATTTGCAAAAAATTATACAATTATGTAACAGGTTTTTTTTTTTTTTTTCTAAATTCGTTTTAAAAATGTTAATTGCTACTTTGTTGTTGCAGTTTTTTTCCTTGTCCAAGTTCGGCGAATTACGCAGAGAATCCATGTGCGCTCAAGTAAAAAATTTGTCCATCACAATGGTCGAATGTACAGGAGAATTCACTCAACGATGGGAATATACTCGAGTAATTGTCATTTTATCGCTTATGTATTAGTTCTGCCACCTTATATATATATATATATATATACAAATAATTTGACGAAACCCATTCTTGTATTTGTTCTGGCTAATTCCAATATTTTTCTTCCTCCAACAGGCTTTGCTGGAATTTTACTCTGTACTGCTGCTGAAAAACCTTTCTCGAATTTTATGAACGATATATTTAATATGTGTTAAAAAGGGCCATTAGAATCTGTCGACTTTACACCTCCTCAACAATTCTCGGTTGGTCTCCTTATCTGTCTGCGTAATTCTCAACATGCGTCTATATGCCCACATTTCAATAGCGTTAATTCTTTCGGACCGAACGTAGCAACGTCGTATTTTCCCGTTTCTCTAAGTCTCTGTTTTTCGGATCTTTTTCTAGATTTCCAAACGCCTGTCTCCGACCATTATTATTCTGCAAGTTATTTGTTCGTCATTACACATCTTCTCTAATCGGAACTCGTAAATATTTATATTTTTTCGAATTGTTTTCCATCTATTTTTAGTTTTGTCTCTCTAGCTTTATGTTTACTAAATTTCATGATTTTTGTTTCGTTCAATGAGCTCCGATGTTGATCAACTTTCTGTTGTACGTTCTGACTTTCTTTTAACGCTTAATTTTCGTTTAAAAAAATAAAAAGTGGTGGGATATTGTCGAGGTTGAATCAGAAAGCAGATATCTGATGTTAAAAAATTCATCAAATCAGGGCTAGCATTATGAGTAAAGGTAATATGGTAGTTTACTTCATCAGATAACAAGCTGCGGCAAATCTAACATTTGGTTGATCCTTGGACGACCTCGCTTCCAAACCGCAGATACGATGTAATCGTCGAAAAACTATCTTATCAACGGAACTCGTTACATAGGCGTCATCATCAATTGACTGTCCTTCATACTCCTCACTGAGACCTGACAGTCCTCGTTCATTTCTTCTCCTCTTCAAAGACGACCAACCGTTACTGTCGAATTTAGTTACATTTCTTCAGCAGTGCGCTGTCTATTCGTTGATCTAACTCTTAGATGAAGTTTTTCACCAGATTTTTAGATTTATTCAACCACCGTTTATTTTTTAATTCGCAGAGTTTAGGCAACTTCTTCATATTATTACACAGATGTGTTTAAATTTTGGTCTACTTATAAAGTAGCTTATGACTTTCATTTAGATTCGAGTAGTTTTAAAATTTCATAAACAAGTATTTTATTTTTGTTAATTTGCAATGTACAGAGAACATGATCTATCGACAAATTCGCCTCCACGATGTACCACCCTGATAAATTTTATAATTACATAATCCGAGAAATTTCAATGTTTCTAGAGTGGGTGTTGCTGTTTTTCTATTTGATCTTCGGTCAAAATAATGTATCGATAATGACCAAGTCATGTTCCGTGAACAATTCAAAGAGTACGCTTCCATTTTCATTTTGGTTCCCTATTATTATTATTATTATTATTATTATTATTACTTAGATAGATAAATATCAAACAAGAAAAATTTATGTAAATTATCATTAATTTCATGATATATAAAGTATGTGAAAAAAAGTTTAAATAATTAAATTAGAGAAGACAAAAGTTTCTCTAAATACAATAGTTAACTAAAGAAAAACTGATATTAAAAATTATACTTATAATTTTTCATGTTAATACTTTCATATCTAATGCATACTCTTGGCCTCACAAAAACTATATGCTCAATATGATCAATTAAAATGTTTTTTATAAACAGTTTCTTCCAAATAATCACATACCGATTGTATACTTTCGGGTACACCGGAATTCTTTTCTATGTATTAAGTCGATTTATAAATATATATATATATATATATATATATATATATATATATATTATATATATATATATATATATTAATTGGAACGTTTTTAATCATCTGGAACCCCAAAAATTTTTTATCGTTGTGGCATCTACAGACATGAAAGATTAACAAGTAGTGTTATTATAATTTCAGAACGGGCATATACGTCATTTGGATAGCGATGTTTGCATTACGTGCAAAAATGTTCTAGCGGAAGGGAATCTACAGTTAGAATCGTGTACAGAGAATAACTTATACCTACAATGGGATTGGGAATATACTAACGTGAACAATGAGCCGATTAAAAATTTTTAATAATTTTATGTTTTCCACTATTCGTACAATTTAATTATATATCGCAGCCTGTAATATTATTACAAACTAATCGTATAAATGTAAAGAAGTAAATTAATTTTCGACGGGAATTAATTAAAAATTTTTCTCAATCGTTCCGTTTTCATATTTCGAATATTCCCATTGCCACCGAACCGATTCTCCCCCGCAAAATGACGTCTTCAATAAATTCCCTTCCTTCATCGCCTTTATCTTATAATGACTGATACACATGTTCGTCTGAATATGTTGTAACTGTCCTTCCTAAAAATATAAATATGCTACGATAAGAATCGGTTATTTAAATTATTCAGTCGTTCTTTGAAATATCGATAATTTAACCGGTGAAAATTTCCTAACTAAAAATCAACTATTCACGACGTCTCAACCGAGTGTACGGTATTACGTAAATATGCGTGCTAAATTATTTCACAGGTTCCTAGTGTATATGTGGATGATGTCCATTACATACGGTGCCGGTTAGCCGATAATTAGTCGGTTAATATAATTATTAATTTTATTATTTAACATATTTTTAAAGAAGCGTACATTTTTAAAATTCTGTTTCACGTCTACTACAAACTTGTTACCTCGGTAATCCGCTTAACTCGGTCACGCGTGAAATTTTAATAAAAAAAATTCGTAATTTTATACACGGTATTTATTATATACAACACTACTCCTTAGGATGACTATAGACGATTTCCAATGTGTTTATATAAATATTATTCGAATTGAGACATTTCATGGTCCAACAGAAAGTACATATAATGTTAAAGTGGACATGCTGACTGAAAGGGTTCGTTTATTAATTTTCGCAGTCCATCGTTGGCGATAATATCGAATTTCGACCGGGCTGACTGAAAAACGACCTGTGTGATCTCGTAAATTATAGAATGCGAAATAAATTATTCGACTATAATTTAATATAACCTGCGTATATTGCCATTTCTGTCTGTATCGTCCGTTACAAATAGTCATGGTGATATTATTACCGTTAATTTCGGCGCATACGAATTCTCGTCTTAATTCATCGTTGTTCGACAAAGAGAAGTACTGTGGAATAAAATAAATTTGAAAAATAAAATTAATTGAAATAAATTAATGTATACCGTAAAAATTGTTGACATTTTAAATAAGGTCTGGATCGGGAACCTAAAACACACGGATGTCTTTAATACATACGTACGCAATATATGTACATATGTTTTATTTAATTTTTTCCTTCCCTCGTAATCTAGTATAGATTAATAAAAACTTTAACGGATAACAAGTAAATAATATGAATACCGAAATTTCCCCGACGGAATTCTGGTTTTTACATAACTAAACGTAATAAATTTTACACCTCTTAAAACTATATATCTAAATTACCGTAGGTATCGGTTTCGAAATTTATTTGTGTATTATCATTTTATTGTAAATTGATAACGTAGAGTGCCTATCAATCGTCCGACATAGTTATGTCTTATTTCCAAATCCTCTCTTTTCTTTTTTTTTTACACGAACTTTCCAACAAAGTTTAGCGTCTAATATCACATATCTGCACACAATAGACGCGATACATGCCCACCCGTTTATCTTGATGGTCTTATTCCACAGGAAAGTAAAGCTCGGTATTTGGAGATATGACTTGATCGATGAATGACGTGGAAAACACACATTAAGATGAAGGTTAAAGAAATAAACATAAAACTGAGAAAGATGTACTGGCTCCTGGGCAGACATTCCGAGTTACCTCTCAAATCGAAATTATTGCTGTATAACGCAGTTATCAGACCGGTGTGGACCTACGGTATATCCCTTTGGGGTACAGCATCGGTGTCTAATATTAACACGATGCAACGATGTCAGTCAAAAATATTAAGAACTATAACAAATGCGCCATGTACATGCGTAATGACAACCTACATCGCGACCTAGGTGTACCATATGTGCGAGAGGTAATCCAAACATATAGTGAACATTACTTGCACAGATTAGAATACAACCCGAACCGACTGGCAGTTGACTTACTAACTAGATAGTGGTAACGATGTTCATAGACTTAATCGATACACCCCCTTAGACCTTCCACATCGGTTTGATTGATTGGCGAGGTAGCTCGGAGTATCATTGGTGAATGATATCTCCAATCCTGTCACGACCCGTATAGATAAATTGCTTATTGGCTATGTAAGCCAGATTGTGATTTTTATACAATTTAAAAAAAAAAAAAAATTATTAACATAATATATTATTGATAACTATTGAACGATTTGAACGATAGTGTTTGAAATAATTGATAATGAGAAGAGCCCTACCTATGTTTCTATGTGTATAAGTCTTTGGCTCGCTCGCTCGTTTTACAGGTTAACTCCCCATATACAACGCACCAATAGATATTTCACTTTCGAACCGTGATAAAATTAGCGCTAAGACCAAAAATAAACCACGAGTCGAATTTTGGGTCGTGTATGTCGTTAAGAAACTCGCAGTGACACAGAGAGTCGACGAAAAAGTAATATTGGGCATCGAGATACCAGACCAAAAAATCAATACGTGTATAAGATAGCATACTAAATTATCTCGGATGTAGTCGAACGTGTAGCGCAGTTAAAATTTGAATTGGGCGGGCAAAGTAGCAAGAAGAAACGAATAATAACAGAATGGCTTCCAAGAGAAGGATACGGAAGTCGCGATTAGCAGGATACAAGGTGGTAGAACGATATCGGCCGGTGTAAAATAGATAAACGAGGCACGTGATCGCTACAGAAAAGAAAATAGGAACGCTCACATCCAGCGGTGGATTGATATAAGCGCATCGTGATAATTTTATGTACCTCTACGCACTATATATAAATTAATGCCGAAAATTCTAGCCCCGTACAATACGTCGAACAGCAATTTATATCTATTCATCCACTTTGTATTCACTCCATTCTGGACTTCTCCATAGATTCCAGGTCTCAACTCTAATAATTGCTACCGTACTAAATTAATTCTTTAAAGTCATTAGTCTGGTCTAGTTGTCCCCACCGAGCGCTTTACCCGAAGCAGTAGTATTTTCCCTAGATTTTCTCCTCTTACGACATGTCCAAAAAAATTGATCGCAATCTGCGTAATTCTATCGGTTCGTCTACTGTTGTCCGTATTCAGAGATTTCTTCTTCTTTCAGTCCACGGTCTATATTTGTCGCGGTGTCCGCATTTCAAATTGGTCAATTCGTTGCTTATCCACCGCTTTAATCGTCCACGTCTCGGCTACATATTAGAAAATTGTGAAAATTAACGGTTTTTGTAGTCCGTAACTTTAACGGCATACCTTCTATACCGATCTATCTACAGGAATGTTACAAACAGCGTTACATACGATTTTCCTATTAATTGCACGAAATTCAATAAGGAAATCGAAGAAAAAAACTATCGAGACGTGTTTAAGTTTCTGTTGAAGATACCTAGATACCAGCGGTAGATATAGAGTATAAAATTGATCTCATACACTCTGTACTGTGTAGCTGCTGCCTGGATTTTGCAAAAGGATGAATGATCGCCATTTAAGATGACTCAGAAGTAGCGATGATATTATAGCACGGGTCCGAAAGTATTAGCCTGCCTATAACAGAAACAAGTACCAAACTTAATCGAAGACTTATTTTACGTCTGCCTATTTTTTCCACGACTCTGTGTACTTAATGCATTGTAGAATGACCAATTCGGAAGGGAATTGATAATAGGAATTAAGTTATAACCGTTCGGATTCTTTGATGAAAAAGCGTTTCAAGTACTTTCCCGATAGTTTGAAGTAAGGCGATTGGACTTGATACGTTTTCAGTTGGTTCGCCAAGATTTTTCATCATGATTACATTAGCAAATTTCTACACAACTGGAAAATACTATATACGTAACACAGCGTTGTAGATGTAATTTGCTAATTCTTTTAGTATTCGCGCGGTGATTTCACACGATTTTTCAAGTGGTGCAATTATGTTAAGTTGCGTTAATGGTTTTTACCGAAAGTAAATTTTTAAGCAAAACAATCGTGACAATTTATCAATCGATATTTAAATAGCAGAGGTTACGGAAACTGGATAAATCCACAACCCACAATAAAAATATTTCACTCTACAAGGCTTGACAAAACGTCTCAATTTCCGAACGAAATAGAACACTAAAACATCGACAACCTCGCGATATGAAACATTAAATATATTATTCGCATTTGTAGAGCATTTCTTTCGACATCCAACTAATCTAAAAACGCGATTGTTACCAATAGAAATCGCCAATTATATTTCATTTGAAACCGAACCAGCAGCCATCTTCAGGTTACGGAAGAAACTAAATAATAATAAACAAAACTAACGTAATTCGCTCGATACGAAGTTACCTGACTAAGAGCAGTAGTCGGATGACAGGCGTACGCTCCTAAATTGTACGCCGAGTATTCCGGTTTCTGTAACGAATCCAAACAAATATTTTTTTTTATAGCTCGAACCTATAAGGGAAAAAAAACGATTGAAATTAAATTAATTAAGCGTCCGTTAGCAAAGTAATATTTTACACGTGGTGAGCCAGAGAAGACGGACGGTTTTGCTGTTTCAAAAACTAGTCGACCAACAAAATTTTTGAATGAAATTTTAATTAAAAATAGAAAAACGATAGATTAGCATACAATCACTTGCGGAACACAACATCGATCAGATGACCGCCATTTACATTAAATTCATTCAGTACAAAATTTTCCAAACACTTTTGCCGAATTTTTGAAACTTGTTCAGAAATCCAAGTTTTCAGGTCTTCCAGATCTCGTAGATGTGTTTCGTACACGCGTTTCTTAAGATATCCACAAAGAAAAAAATCGCGTAACTTTGAATTCTTTTCGAAACTCTCTTTACACTGTCGTGATCGATTCACACCGAAAATAACGTTCCAACGCGCGCTCCTTCTCGTTATAGGATGCAGCGGCAAAACCAAAACGCCGAGTACGCGATTTGCGTTGCAGCAGTCATATTCAAAAAAACAAAACCGTCCGTCTTCTCTGGGTCACTCTGTGTAAGCAGAATATACCGATCTAAAGACTGAAAACGAACAAAAAAATGTTCAGTATATATATATATATATTTATATATATATATATATATATATATATATATATATAAACGAAACGAATTATGTTGTCATGCTATCGTATATTATAAAATAATGAACATTACTCTTCCCCAACGCTGAGAATGTTCGTCTAAAACGAATTTTTCCGGTATTACATTATTTAAGTACCATCGAAAATCTTTACAATCCAATTTTGTTCTTAGTTCCTTTCGATGATCGATATTACCGATATTTTTATCCTGTAAAAGATAAAGACAAAAAAGTAAATAATAAAAATGTCTGTTACTAGAAAAATAATGTAAATATTCCGAGCTAGTATTAAATGCAAAAATGAATCAATATATTAAAATTACACATACATTTATCTCTCTCTCTCTCTCTCTCTCTATATATATATATATATATATATATATATATATATATATACATATATATATATATATATATATATATATATATATATATATATACATATATATATATATATATATATATATATATATATATATATATGATATAAAGTGTGTATCGAATACATTCATCAATTTTACGATGAGATAACTGTTTCGTAAACAAAATAATTAAAATAATTTGTCCTGTACGCAAGTCTTAATTTCAGAAATTTCAAACTTTTTCGAATAAGCTATAACAATCTGGACCGTTTTGATGACAATTTTTATGAATAAACTTATTATAATATCTTGTAAGCTGCAAACAATTTCGCAGTTAAAATGATAGTTGAAACGGAAGAGAATATTTGAAAGAGTTCGCGTTATCACTAATAAAACCTAATCTTGAAGAACGTGCTAAACAGCCTAGATAGCAAAAAGTATTGTTAGAAAATAGTTCTTACATTCTGTCTGCTAATGGCGTTGAAAATCCAGCTGATTGGTCAACACGAGAAAAATGACTTTTGGTTGGCCCGTTCGGCATTCGAAGACCCAATGACCAGTGCGCTTTTTTATCGTTATTACTTGTTTCCTTGTTTTTGTGATCATTTTTATATTTTTGTTACACATTCGGCTGTGTATATTTTATTCATTTTTACTATGATTATTTTAATTTTTTTTTGGGTGGGGGTATGTTTGAACCCACCCTAGATACAAATTCTGGATGCGCCACTGCGTACGTTCATACAATTTTACACCTAGAAGAACACAATCTAGACTTAATGTTGTCCAGATTTTGCGATGTGCTCTTGTTTGTGTACACATCGGTTTATCGATCGTTTTTTTTCATTACTATTCCGCGAAGGGTTAAAGTTGTTCACTACACTAGCCAGTTATTGTTTTTATTTCGTTTTTTCCTCTCGGGGTAATTAACCAGATTGGAATTTAACTGGTATCCATCCTTTTTTGTTTTAAATTTGAGTACTTAAAAATTTCAATCGCTTTTCCAACAATTCTAGAGCTGTATTTATCAATTTTTAATAAGATTTCAGAATCATTAAATTGTATTTCCTGATGCGCGGGACACTGCTGCGAAGCCACTACAAACGTATCTTGGTTACAGTCTGTTTTGTGTTCTTTTAAATTCTGATTAATGCTTCTACCAAAGTCTGTCCCATGAGCGCAAGGAATTTTATATACATTCGCAGCATGCCTTTTGGGAAGTTGATCCTTAACGCTTTATGAATATTGTTTTTATTTTTTTTACACGTGCTAAACACTGGTTCGACTATGTTTTTTCGTAAACTTCTACCTGCTCCGCCTGCGGATGTTCGCTAGGACTCTTGTTTAATACTATCATAACTTCATTTATGTTCTCCATTTATTTCTTTAAAGTTGCACCGCTCGAAATAGTTTGGACTCTATGTGTGGCAAAATCTTGTAGATTCCTACTTTTCGACTCGAACACTAGTGCGACTACTTGCGCGCATACTTATTCGTGTGATAGTAGCTTTTCTAAACACACAGGCAGCTAATTTTCTGGTGCGCTTCACTAGCACGTCTAAAAACGCTAGTATACCATTGTTTTTCTTTTCTGCTAAGAACTTTAAGTTACTGTGAAACATAAAATCCAACGAAATTTTACTTAACTTTTCATCGCTATGCTACCAAATGCCATCCACATACATACCGAAAGGCCAATTTCTTATCATATCATTTAATTTTCGCAAGTATATTCACATGGGACATCTAGTCTATATATATGCCTGCGTCTTCACAACCGATCTCAATTTTTAAAACGAAAGTTATAATTATTTTCGGAACTTTAAATAATAAAAAAATTGATATTTTATACCGAAAAAATAGTGAATATGTAATCGTGAAAAAGTTTGAAAGTTTACATATTCATCGGTTACATTTATTAATTGTGAGATCAAAAATAACTGTTTTGTAGATAAAATTATCAAAATATTTTAAAAATGACCAAGTAAGCTTATTAATTATGTGCATATATATATATATATATATATATATATATATATATATATATATATGTATGTATATATATATATATATATATATGCGTGTGTGTGTGTATTTATATATATATATATATATATATATATATATATATATATATATAAACTGGTTATATTTGTTACAAATAAGTGTTTGTAAATGAAATTATTGAAATATTTAAAAAAAATAGAACAAAATAACCGAGATAATTTAGATGAAAACTAAATTTGATTAGTAATTTTCATCTAAAAGCTAAAAAATCGAATTGATTTTAAATTCGCGTTAATTTTCACGATTACCAATTAAGAATTCAATATTTCTTTTCTTTTATCAATCGCATCGATATAATAAAGAAAATCGATACAATTCCAGATGTGTTAGTCGTGTCATAATCGATACGTCATGGCATTTTTGTGCTCCTATATTTTGACATCAGTTTTTTATTCGATCATAAGTTTATAGACTACATCTCCTAAATCCAAAATTAATTTTGTTATAACTATTCAATCGAAGAAACACTAACGTGAAACAGGATTAAATTTCAGTTTTGGTTAAAAAAAATAATAATAATTTTAGGTTGCAAAAAAAAAAGTAAATTAATAATAATTTAAAAATTTAACATTTTTTTAAAAAATTTTCGATTAAAAATAATTACGAAATAAATATAATAATCTTTTTCAACAAATACCTATTTAAAAACTTCCTAATGTTATTTATTAATACGCTATTACAATAAAGACGAAATTAAAGTGGAGGCGGATGTAAAATAAACATTTTTACATTCGGATATTGCGCGAGATGTATGTAGCGCAAAAAGTAAACACGGACGGAGAGTTAATGAAACAAAATCAAATGGGCCAAAGTTATCGTCGGAAGTAAGATTACGAAGAATATAAAAGAAAAAATAGGATTTGCGATAATGTCGAGAAATATAAATGTGACATTTACTCAATAAAAAATTTTGTACGGAGTATATTACTTAACGGCTCAAAAAAAAAAAAAAAAAAAAACATCGGAGACGTTCGAAACATGGTGCTGAAGGACAATGGAAAGCCTACACCATGGACAAAGGAAAAAAACGATGATACAAATTTTTCAGATAAAGCGAATATTTGACACGAATAATCGATGCTAGGTTCGAAGGGCAATAGGAAGTGGATATGGTAATACGAAGAAAATTATCATTTTCTCAAAATTAAACCGTCCTCCAATCTCAACGAAGATTGAGCAATTTTGACGATTAATAAACATTTCGTTTATACCTTTAAATGCGGTTTATGCAAATAGAAAAATCTCTTATAATCGTCCATCCACACTTCCGCTAATCGAGCTGTATTATAACCGTGAGTATCCTTTTTCCCATCGAACGAATATGGTCTAGCAGGACGAAAAACATGGCCCACTCTAGAACAAGGATGAACTTCTAGAACACCTCCGCATTGCCAAACCTATAACATATATATATATATATGTATATATATATGTATATATAGATATAAAACCATATTTTTCGTTACCGGAGACCGTACTATTCCATTATATATTATTCTTACGTGAAAAATGAGCTTGACGTGAAAGTTGCACCGCCGTCAACGTGAAAATTAAAAGTTATATGACGATGATAAACTTTATTCTTTATATATTTATTTTCTTATGATAATTTTTGCATCGCCGATCGTATTCAAATTCGGTACCTTCCGTATACAAGTACCAGTTCAAGCCACTGGACTATCCCGAATAATATATATATATATATATATATATATATATATATATATATATATATATATATGTATGTATATATATGTATATATATATATATATATATATATATATATATATATATATATATATATATGTATATATATGTATATATATGTGTGTGTGTAAATGTATGTAGTTAAGTATATTTATACATATATAAATATAATCGTCGTGTTGTTAGTTGCCGACCATATTAGCTGTCCCATAACCGTTATTTTTTCATAGAAAATGGCCTATATCATTCAAGGCACTTGTTAGGGAACGTAGTCTAATCATCAAACGGATCGCAGATTAAGAGAGGATCGTCTAAAAGACGCATTTTGAGTAAACCAATGCCAGGAGTTAGCCATTGTCATTCCCATCTTCAGTACTTTCCCAGCAAGCTGTTATTCATTTAGAGAGAATTATCGTAGCTATGTTTCTTAGATGTCTTTTTTGACCGTCAACAATTTTCGTCTTAACTCAGGTCGTGCGCGCATAACATTAAAGCTTTATATATATATATATATATATATATATATATGATCGTTTGAATACACAAAAACTTATTTCTCCATTCCTCAGTATACTTGTATTCCCTCAACGTAGTTAGAACTTTCTTTACGGGTACTTTCCTAAGTAATTTCATAGAATATTTTCTATATAAATTTAGAGGTTTGAACTGGCAAATTACAAAAAAAAATTTTAATTCCATTTACAATAATTTAAAATTTTCAATTAAGAAAAAATACGCAAAAAACCTAACATAATTAATCTAATGCAGTTTTCTATCGATTAGCTTACAGTAGTGCAATCCAATAACTTAAGCCGTTGTTTGATAATAACCAACGTAATTTAATTCTTGATTTCTCTCAATATCAAACATTTGTGAAAAACATAGCTTCTGACCCTGACTATCTAAGCTTTGCCCACGACTACACCAACGGCAAAGAGAGCCTAATACATGTGATATCAGTGATCAAACCATTCCTAAATGGTATGAGTATAAAAAACAGGTGCTCACGAATCATAAAGCCACATGACTATACAAAGTGACACAAGCGAGACAAATGCTCTGGACACAGAGGAATAAATTTAAACCGATCAAACTAATAACAAATAGCCAACTACACACGAAATCAGAATAAATATAAATGATGTCTAAAAATATAATAATGCAGTGGAACTGTAGAGGCTTCTATAACACCAACTGTGAACTTAAGCAGCTAATATCATCACACTCTCCGGCAATCATGTACTTACAGGAGACACACCTCAAACGCTCAGATAACCCACAAATAAAGAACTACAACATCTTTAGGCATGACAACATCCATGGTATTCTAAGGGTGGAGTGGCAACCTTAATTCATACTTCAATTCCTTGTAATCAAATAAACATAAACACCCCCACTACAGATAATGACAGTCACTGTCCACTTACCCTCTATACCATATTCGAGTATCACCATTTGCAGCTGCTATATACCCCCAAACTCTCTCGATAGCTGTCATAGAATCCAATCCATACTCACACAACTCAAAGCACCCTTAATTACGGTCGCTGAGGAGTATCTTTCACCAACAAACACGGTCACATCATCAATGATGTCATACTATCTAATAATTTCGCCACTCTACTGCCACTTTTCGCTCTTGCCCTGGTTTCACCTACACTATACCCTATCATCAGTTCTTCAGTGCTTGATGACTTGTGCTCTAGCGACCATTTCCCAATTATCATACAAATCACAACACCAAACACTACTACTCAAGTAACACAAACACCCATCTACTTTTCAACAAAACAGATTGGAAATCTTACACAAATGCAGTAAGGTACCCATCAAACTACTCAGTTCTACTAAAGAAAACCTGAACATATTTCTTGAGGCAATCTTTAAAGCCGCAGACACAACTATACCCAAATCAGCTCCAAACATACGTCCAAGAAGGGTCCCATGGTGGTGCAATGAGATTGCGGTAGCAATCCAACGACGCAAACGTGCACTCAGGAAATATAAACACTCACAATCAATCACCTACCTAATTCATTTCAAAAAATCACGCACTATAGCTCGTAACCTGATCAAAACAAAAAAATGTGAATCCTGGCACAAGTTTGTTTGTTCTATTCCAGAGTCAGCATCAAGTCATTATATGTGGTCAAAAATTAAAACACTTAATGGCGTAAATTCCATACCCACTCCTACGTCATTAAAGATAGGTGAGAAAACTATTTTTAATCCAAATGATGTAGCCAATTCCCTCGCCCAACACTTCGCAAGCCAATCTTCATCCCTGAGATATTCGGCCGCTTTTCTTGATACAAAATCAGCGGCTGAAAATGAGCAAATACATTTCCCACAAGATCCTGCTGCACCATACAACTCTGATTTTAACATCTCAGAACTAAACTTTCAACTCAACCAGCATACACCAAACACTGCACCCGGTCCAGACTTAGTACATCCGTATATGTTAAAATACCTTTCACCAAGTGCAAAACTGTTCATTTTAAATTTATACAATCAAATATGGAGATCCAGCATCATTCCCAAAAGCTGGAATTCAGCTATCGTTATTCCAATAATACTAAAACCCAACAAAAATCCCTTCTTCCCAGATAATTACAGACCAATATCTCTTCTAAGTGTTCATTCCAAAACGCTGGAGAAGACGGTTAATAGGCGTCCCTTATTTTTCCTTGAAAATAACAATCTCTTTTCTCCTTTACAAGCTGATGGGCGTAAGACGAGATCTGTTATAGATCATCTGCTCACTTCACAGATGCAGATATTAACACCACAACATGATAAACAACACTTATATGCTGTATTCTTCGATTTAGAAAAAGTGTTTGACCGCTTGCGGCGACATGGATTATTCATAAAAATAAAGTCCGCCGGCATAACCGGTAATTTAGGCAACTACATATGCAGTTTCCTAAACAACCGAACTTTTCAAGTTAAGATCGGTTTGTCAAAATCAACACCAGTTCAGACTGAAAACGATGTTCCACAAGGCTCTGCACTTAGTGCAACCTTGTTCATGTTATAGATTAATGACATAGCAAATTATATCTCGCACCCTGTTACCGCTCGGCTTTACATTGACGATCTTAATATATCCTTGTCATCCAGTATTCCTTGTAATGCACAAAGAATCCTACAAAAAACCATAGATCGTTGGCAGCAATGATCACGAAAGGTTTATATTTTTCTACATCCAAATCATCATGCATTATTTTCCATAAAAAGCGTCTATCATCTCCCAGTTTTTCTTTAAGTATAAATAACTCGCCCTTAACAGCCAAAACAAGTGTAAAATTCCTAGGTTTATTGTTCGACTCCAAATTAACCTGGCGTTACCATATAACTGAAGTCAAGAGTAGGTGCTTAAAACTACTCCCAATTCTAAAATATTTATCAAATCCGAAATACAATATAAAAACCCAAATCCTCTTAAATATCTGTAAATCTATAATCCTATCACGAATCAACTATGGGTGCCAGATATACTCAACAGCCAGTAAATCTATATTAAGAACATTAGTACACCATGCTGGACTTCGATCCATTTTTGCAGTACATCCCTCATCACCATCAAAGAGCTTGTATGCATTAGCAGGATCTTTTCCACTTATATACATCATACTTACCTCTATTTAAGCCGTCTACTTAGCTACAATAAAACATTTTCATACACCAAAGAACGTATATCCCCTAATAACCCCCATTTTGCAAATGACCCTATACCTATTTAACATACTATCAACATATAACATAAGCTTCATTAAATCAACATTGAATTACAATATAACGATACCTCCTTGGGACCATTCCGAAACAAAAATAGACATCTCTCGCACAGCAAAATAAATCTACACACCCTACAAATATAAAAGAACTGGTATTAAGCACTCTTCAAAAATACAATGACTACACACACGCATACACAGACGGAGCAAAATCTACAGCAGATGGCGAGAATTCACCAGCAGCTTGCTCTTACCAAATTGATAATATACTACACTCAATCCGACTGAACGATAGATGCACTTCTCTGGATGCAGAGTTGTACGGAATTATGTACTGTTTTCAGTACATCAAATCAGCTGTACTTCCACGTCGAAAAGCATTGGTTACAACAGACTACCTCTCCTCTGTACAACTAACATGCCGTCAAGACAATAAAAGTACCATAATATTAGAAATCCAACACAATCTACACACACTACATAAGGAAGGAAGGGAAATCCGCTTTCTGTCGATCCCAAGTCACATTGAGATGCACTGTAGTGATAAAGTAGACCTCGAAGCTCGGTCTATAGTACTTTCACTAGTACCAGAACACTCACCACCTCCATCCACATTAGCACACGTACTCATGAATAACAGCAAACAGGAATGGAACACCACCGACTGGACCTCACAAACAACCTTCCTTAGGAGCATAAAATCAACCATAGAACCTTGGTGGCCTCCAGATGGCACAAGCAGAAAAGAACATGGTACCCTAAACCGTCTACGTGTGGGTCATACAGCCATATCGCACAATTATCTTTATACCAAAAGCCCTCCACAAACAACAAACTGCCCCTATGCGGACATTTAACAGAACCAACAGTCACACGCTTAATCTACAACTGCCAAAAACTCACACCACACAGGCTAAAACACAAAATACAGGGCCCGATAAAATACTCTCAAACAACCCTCAATCGATAGGTAGCATTCTGGCTAAGAGAAAGCGGACTCCTAGCATACATATAAACTAGACACACGTGTCCTTATGCTGTAATAAGCCCGGTAGTTACAAACGGCATATGGAGATTTACACAATATTTAAAAAATAATAATAACTTGAAACCGATTTTAGATAACTTAAAAACCGAAATCTTTCGCAAAATTATTTTATTTATCGCCGTTTTAAATTTATATATTCGCACGTTATTTTTTAAAATAACAAAACATTTTTTTGGTAATTGTTAAACATTTGTTAAAAATAAACTTTCGTAAAAAACGAACGAATTTTTTAAATAGCTCTTATCTTTTTACTTGGAGATTATTTTTTACACGGTAGAAAGAAACAAGTAGTAGTTCTATCTCGTCTCCGCATTGATCTGCCGTGCGTACATTACGAATAAAACAGTTCCACCCTTGTACGCTCGCTGCATCCGGACACCCTTAATAGAGGGACAGTTATTTATTGAATATCCGCAATACTCTATATACCGAACTCAATAATTTAGCCGTAATTCATTGCGAATAGTTTTATCATTACAGTATAGGCAGTCTTTCAATTACTCTGAAATATAGATACGATCAACTCAATACCAGACACCCAAAACTCAATATCGGACACCCAAAATTAGAAATTACGTAATTTATATTTCGTATATCGCGTATTACATTTTACCCGAAATGACATTTCTAAATTTTCTCCACCCCAAATTTCCATCCCATCGTCGTACGCTCCAACATTCCAAAAGAAGTCGCGATTAAGAGCGAGTAATCCGCCCAGCATTGTCGGCGATCTAAAATTTATACGAAAACGTCCGAAATTACGAAAATGTATAATCTTATTGTATAGAATGTTTATTGAAATTTAGCTTTACATTACATTGTCCACATCGTATTAAAAATACAATTGAAAACAGTACTTATAAGAAAACAATCTATAAGAAATATCAATTGAAAATTAGTTAAATTACTAATATTTATTTTCTTATAGAAAACGCAAAGCTTTTCGGCATTTACGCCATTATCAAGTGAAACATTTTTAACAAATCATAATTTTAAAAATATAAATTAAATATAATTACTTAAAAATATACTCCAAAAATGCTGTTCTGCTTCTGTTCTGTCTATTTTTTGAATTGTTGAAATTTAACATCAATATATTTGTTTATTAATTTTGTTTTTTTATATTAATTTTTTCTTTTTCAATATTATCACTACATTCCACATTATATAAAAAATTATATAAGAAATATACCAATAAAACAATCGAATTTTAAAAAGGAACGTGTACAGATGAATGTTGTTTATTGCTTAAGTGTGATGTAAGCGTGCCTTAGAGTAGAAAGATGATTCTAATGGTATTTTGTACGTAAAACAATGTGGTCACAAACCAGATAGAATAGCATAGCGTAAGAATAAAATAATATTACGATTATTGCTTCTATCGTGCAGGCTATTTTCAATTACTGAATAAGTTAGTTGCATAAACAAAATTTCGTTAAAATCGTTAGAGCCGTTTCCAAGATAACCGAGTACTACATATATATTGAATTGTGTGTAAATGTATATATATATATATATTAGTGAACAAAGTTACGGGCATAAATCAATAATGGTATTTTCAACACGCGAAATTTTTTAAAATTAAATGAAATAACAATTTCAAACAATGCTAATAAGAAAAAAATTAACATCTAACAAGTACCTATCCGTAAAACATCTAATTTCACACAGTGGTTCTTATCATGATACGTTAATAATAAGCTTATTCGTGTGATACCAAACGTGCTTACCCGTTTATTATTATTATTTGTCACCATAATCTTTTTTAAATCTTTATGAAATACAATTGATGATTAATACTCAAACTTTTACTGTGTTTTAACAAGGAATCACTGCATCCTTTTACATATACATACATACATTATATATATGCAAGTAAAAGTAAAACGTAATTTACCTGGCGGGTTCAGCCGGCGATTTACGTTTTTTATGCTCTCTTTCAGGAATATTGCCAAACATAAAATAACCGGACCAGGTGAAACTGCCAATTTTAAATGTATTATGCTGCGGACCTGACGTATATCCAAAATGCTTTCTATCAATCCATTCGACGATTGGCATTACCACTGCAGTCGGATTATTTTTAATTCTCAATAAAAGTGGTTGTATCCTAATACCAAAAACGAAAAAAAAAAAGATTAGAGGGTATTTTAATAATTAATATTATGCTCGTTGAGACTGAATCGCGAGTAAAATTATAACAAGTAAACGTTTGAATATTTTTTCTATCATTTTTTCCACAAAAGAGTAAATAAATGTCGTGATATTTAAAGAAATCATAGTAGAGAATAAACTGGACACCTCAATTAGGCCAGCATTGAAAATTCCCAATTCAGGCCATTTCATCCTTTAACGTTTACATTTATTTTGTTATAGTTCACAGAGAAGATAGTTGTCATCTATAACCGTTAATAAGTCAGCTTTCTCGTAAAATACCTCAGCATCAACAGTTAATTTTTATCTTTTCTTCTTTTTTTTTCTTTTGTCTTTAGGAAGGATGTGAGCAGATGGGAAAGTATATTTACCAAACTGAAATGGAACCAGTCCTTTTGCTACACTTTGGAATAATCGGGAAAGATATTGAACGAGGATGGTTTTATATTTTTTCAAACTTCAGCGGTTGTTTTTCATACTCGAAATTTTTATTTTTAGTAACGTCACCCGTTAAATTGGAAAAAGTAGAAGACGTGTTAATACACGTGCCAAAGAGCATACTGTAGATTAAAGATACGAGTGAAGTTCATTCTATAGATTTAAAACAAAAGAAACGCGCTGGTAAGAAATCAAAAAACATGGAAGCGAATTGTTCGTAAGACCATTGAAATAGAGAGACATTAATTTAAAAAAAAAAAAAGAATTTCAACTTACAGACTCTTCAAAATCTGTATTAGTAATTAATAAAGAAAAGTAGTACAACGAATACAGGAAAAATTACCAATCAGATCGCGAGAAATGTATCACTTGATAAAACAACGAATCCTGGCACAGATATCACCTGATCGTAGGAGTAACCAACCTTAGCACAGATATCATCGGATGGTATAACAACCAATCGTAGCACAGTCAGCTGATGATAGAGCACAACCTTAGTAATATAAAATTGGGATTAAGAAATGCCTATAAAAAGAGTTGACACTGAGGCTTGTAATTCCTCGGAATTTCGCTGTAATTGATTTTTGCCGTCCGGGTGTTGAGATTGAAAAACGATGTCTCTGTTTTGCGCAGATTTAGCAGCGATTTAAATTTATGCAATTATTCATTCAAAGTTCTATCGTTGATGTGCAATTCTGCAGGTCTTTCCTTTGTCATGGTCATACGTCTGCATATTGGAACGTCTGTTTCAGGGACATCGCTAACATAGATGGTGAAAAGTAGCGAAGCTAATATACCTACTGCTACTTTCACCGAAGAAAACACGAAAATACCTATCCGACAGCTTGTTATTTACGAGTTTCAAGATTTGGAAACATACTGATAATTAACTGTCCACTTTGGTTTCAAATTTATCATAGATAATTCCTTCCGACGCCTTATATCCTACGATAACGAGTGATATCTGGCCGATAGTCGTCTACTTATCTTCCTTCATTGCATTGCTTCTTAACAGTAATTAGTTTAGATTTCTTAAACTCCTTAGGTAACCTTTTGAAAAAATATTTAATCCGTCCATATCGTTGAACCAAGGTTAATAGTAGTAATCGTAATTATGGTAAATAACGAGTACACTAACCAATCGTATCCGGCTTCGCAATGCGAATCCAAGAATATTATAACCGGGGCGGTGGCCGCTTGAGCTCCGGCTATTCTAGTTCTTATTAAACCGGATCTTTGAGGTAACCGTACAATTCGAACAATGCCCGGCGGTAAACGAGTAGCCACATAATAGTCCAACTGAGTCTTTAACTCGTCTGCGAAATTAAATTAAGAGTTTAAAAATAAAAATGTCAAATACAAAAATGAAATAAGAACAATCGAAGATAACGTTTCAGTAATGAGAGTATCTTTTTCTATTGCTCAATCTTTCGGATTGTCTGTCAACCAAGAAAGCATAAAACCTTAACGCTCTGCTCCGTTCCTTCACTTTCAATAAACTATTATATGGGTAATGAATTTGCGTTATGGTCTTCCTCTTGTTATCTTACCACTTAAATAATCACCCCTACAACATGGCAGTCTTCCCGAAATGAAAACGTTGTTAAATAAAAAATCGAAAAAACTAAAAAGGCCACGCTTATTACGGCTTTAGAAATTTATCATTATTGAACATGGTATACACTAAATTCAAGCGTGTCTCGAAACTAAGGAACCACGCCCGGGAAATCTTTAATAAGGTGCGACATCACATTCTACTATATAAACTCTGAAAAATATAGTACCGCATTCTTAACATCTTTTTCAAAAATTCTACTTCGAGAATCGCGCATGCCAATTTAAAATCCTAAATAAATATCCCCGATATCCATTATGTATCCGTTGATGCGACTAAAGTAAACGTCTTAGTTCCGATATTGTACTTAATTTACTTCAGGGATTTTCCAGTTGATAAAAGGGAACAAAAATATGAAATACTTAGCCATTAAATTAACAACGTGGCAAAAGAATATTATTCAAAAAAAAAAAAAAAAAACAGACATAAAATTGCTGGAATTAACTTGACAGGAACTCCGGGTTGTCATTGGAAAATAATCTTTTGAATAAAACCATTCGGACTTACGGTTCGGTATTGTCAGCTATGCGAAATATATAAATAAACGGTTCCACAACAAAGCCATAAGGCTCATCGTTTCAATACTTTGATACGTGTCTATACTTTATATCGAGACCTAAATATCCCATACATGAAAGACGAGATCAAACGTGTTGTTAAGTAGCATATAAGCAGCTTTCAAGGTGTTGGCGATGATCAATTTACAATGTTCGTGGATGTAAACAATTTGGACTAGTTTTTCTAAATACAGTAGGTTCTAAACTCTAACAAGTCATGTTCCGGACCAACTGTTAGATGGGCACGTTACCAGACCAATTATTGGTTATATTATATATGGATGTATTGATTTGTATAAAAAAAAAAAAAAAACATTATTATAGTAGCTGGTAAAAATTACAGTAATTGTTAAATACTTATAATAGAACTTTTCGGCAAAGTTATAAATAACTTAACTAATAATATTAAACGATAAAGAATAAATTATTAATAATAACGATACTGATATATAGCAAATATACTGTTTTTTTTTTTTTATATTACTTTAATAAGATAAATGTTTAATTCAATTGTATACTCGTATTTAATTATTTACTTCTCAGTGGTCGCATTTTAATTGTCATTAGCTGTTACACGAGCTCGTGTAAATAAATGAATAAGCACGACCCTTTACATTTTATATTACGTACATTCCGCTACATATTATTCCCCCCCCAACCACCCCATTTTATAATAAGGTACAAAACATAATTACTATTTTAGTATAAATGAAGGTTAGTAACTATGTATTTTTATTTTAGTGTAACATATATATATATATATAACATTACACCATAATAACCCAAATCCTAAAATCTCTCTCATTTAATCCCCGTGCATCGCCTTATTTATATAAAATCCGAATTTTGGTTTCCTCACTGTTAGAATCTGGTATTTCTGTTAGGTTCTCCTGGATTCCTGGACATTCTGGCATATTTGGCAATACTGTTGCTGATGCGGAAGCCAAGTCCGCTTCGAATAGCGGTGTGCTTATTCCTTATACACCTTTAACAGATCTTTTGTGTCTCATTAAATTTGCTCATAAAGAATATTGGAATAATATTTGGTCCAATCCTTATCTAGCTCCATATTACAGATCGATTCAACCTCTAATACCCATAAAATCATGGTTTACTGATATAAAAGTACCAAGTAACATACTTCGATGTTTCATTACTACTTTATGTAGATTACGTTTTGGAAAAAATCGTCTTCCATCGTCCCTATACCGATGCAATCTTATAAATTCTCCTTTTTGCCCTCATCCTTCCGATGACAACAAAATAGCAGATGCGGATCATGTATTTTTTGAATGTTCTTACTACAGCTCTCAACAATCTTTATTATATAATCAAATTATATCTCTCCAAGTACCATTGCCAATAAATATGTCTTACTTACTTACTATTAATCGCATTCATGTATATTTAGCTATTTATAATTATATTACATCAACTAATATTAATGTTTAACATATCCATTTTAATAATTTTATATCAATCTGGGTGAAAAATCCTGTGCCCATTAAAAAAAAAAAAAAAAAAAAAAAAAAAAACCCAAATCATGTTACTATACAAAATAAAATTAATATTTTTTAAATTTCCGAATACGACTACATACCTCGATCACTGGCATCGTCCACTAGCACAATTTCCTTTAGCAGTTGCTTAGGCGTACGTAACAGTACCGTATGAACGGTCCTCAAAAGTAGACTCCAGATTTCATTGTGAAAAATAATTATAACGCTGGCAGACGGTAAAAATTGTTCCCGATACCTTATCTGTTTACATCTACGGTATTAAGGCAAATCAAACATATTGTAGTCAACGATCAAACTAAAATATCTACAACGTATTCGCCTCCTTTTATACTCAGCATAAAATACAATCAATTCCCAAATAAAAAACCGAAAAACAATTTTATTATTATACTACAACCCCCCTTAATCAAGTATAATTTTTAATTTATATATATATATATATGTGTGTGCGCGCTTTTACAATTAATCTACTGACAGAATAATTCTACGTTTATTTTTAGAAAATGTCATTTTCTGTGTTAACGGTTTCTTATAATACAGCCGATTAATTACGGGGATAGACTTTTTCTTCGTAACCTAACCTAGAAAACGACTAAATTATTAATAGCAATACTTACGAAACGACTAAATTATAAAACAAAATCCAATTATAACATTTTCGCTAATTTCGTTATTGATATTAATAATTAAAAATAAAAATTATAAACGTTGTCAAAAAATTAATCTATTACCAAAAGAAAACGAATTTAAACTTGTTTTAATATATTGATCTCAAAATTGAAAAATAAAAAAAAAAATTATACGGATCGACCGATGTTCAAAAGATAAAATGAATTAATATCATCAAGAGTTATACGAAAAAACAATTTTACACACACACACATATATATATATGTATGTATGTCACGCTGTCGTGGCATAGTTGCTAGAGTGCTCTACGCTGAACACGACGGTCAAGATTCAATCTCAGCAAGCGTCATAAAGTTTATAAAGTTTTCTATCAGCATCGTGTAAATCTTATCGCGGAAAAAGGTAGTAACAACTAGTTCCTTAAAGTATCAAATTCGAATGAGAAGACGTTCAGTAGTCTATTTCGTGGTAGCTCGATACTTTCCCAAATCATCATTCTCTTCCTTTTGCCGTCTAGATAGCGCGGTGATATGAAAATGACGTCCTAACTATAGTTCTCCAGGTTGTTCTATTCTGGAGCAGCCAATACCTCATGAATACTCAATCCAGTTATTGCTCTTAATTGATCAACATGGCGTGTTCGTAGTCTTCATTTTTTGATTTTTCCCAACATTATATGGCGTTCGAGTTAATCGAAATTTCGTACTATACGTCCGAAGAAGCTGAGAAATCTTCGCATCATTATTTCAGATAAGCGTAATGCCTAATTTGCTAAGTATGTAATCATTTGTAACTCGGATAATTCTCAGCATTTTTCTACAAGTCTACACTTCAAACGCATTTATTCTGTTTTGGTTGGATATTGTAAAAGTTTCACCTGCGTAAGTCGAACTTGAGAATACTAAGCTTCTTAGCAGAATTAATGTCGTATTCATTGAAAGTATTCTGTCCTTCCAGATTATTGTTAATCTAATAACTGCATTACGTTTCATAGCTAACCTGCGTTTGATATCCAGCGAGCAGCTTCCATTGTTAGTTATGACTGACTAGAGGTAGATGAAACTATCCACTACCTCAAAACCCACAAATTTCTTTATAAGTTCGGTTCTTATTCCTATCGATTATCATGACTTTTGTTTTACTCCTATTAATACTCAATCCGTATTCCACGCATTCTTCCTGTGATCTTTTAACAATATTCTCTAGTTTTTTCTTCGAGCTGCTTATAATAAGCCTATACAGATCTGTCTTACACCGATTTTCACTTTGAATTCGTCGGATACTATTTTATTCGTTCCAACGGACAAAACTTGTATAGTGGAAGGCAATGGCAAACCACCACGCACAACACCATATGTGCGCTGGTAAACAATCTAGTACACTACAATAACACGCGGGGCTGCAATTGTATCGTGACAACAAAGCGATCACAATCAGTCCTCCCGGGTTAGTGTGTGCCTATCTACGCCACCGCCATATTATAATTTCCTTGTACGCTACTTACTCCGTAAAACAAAATATGAATAGGTAAGTAGTCGCATGCCTACGATACGGAGACGGCACTTGATGATGAAATACGTGTATTGTCGATGAAAATTCTCATCGGAGTAGTTGAAAATTAACCAACTTACGACAAATGTCGCTGATCGGGTACTTCCCTATCGTACGCTATTCTATCGCTCAGTATTCTGTTAATAAATTCCTTCTTAAGTTCAGCATCGATTTCCGCTTGGGAAACATCGCCAATTGTAGTTACCGGTATTCCATAATCGCCTAATCCTCGAATTATTTTCCGTTCAACCTGTCTGACAATTTCTTCCAATTCGTAATTCAGATCTATATACACTTCTATTCCTACAAAAGAATAACGATAGAATAAAAATCGGAAAATAAACAATTCCATTAAAAAACGCGATGTATACATTCATTACATATTGCATATTATAATACATTCATTATATATTGCATATTATAATACATTCATTATATATTGCATATTATATATCGGTGGCAACCTTCATGAAGTGTAATGCGCAATATAAACTTAGCCTTCCTACTTCTATCCCGTGCTCGCCAACACGAGGTGCCTGCCGTTAAGTCAATGCTCGAAGATCAGGTAACCAACCTTGGTGTAAGTCTGGACGGGAAGATCAGGTAACCAACCTTCGTGTAAGTCTGGACGGGAGAACGGGTGAGCGTAAGGGTTATATGAAGTCAAGTACATATAGAAAGGCCTTCATAGACTAGTCATAGATGACAGGTCTATTATCCTAGGACGACGGCAGAATAACTGTAGCCAACTGTAAATGGCGACGATCCACAGCTCTAGTAAGAAGAGATACTATTCTCCAAGACTAATGTTTAGTAGTTTAGCTGAAATATTTCTAACTTCAATCATACATATTTTCAACTGGAAAACATGATGGAAAACCAGATCATAAGACTACTCCAACCAATTCACCGTTGCCAACAGAAACGTAAGTCAGCTATCCTATTCTGAAAAACTTGCACAACATGCTCGAAGGATTACAAATACATAAGAAGATAAGAGCAACGAAAACAAATTGTCATATTCTGAATAACTTGTACCGACGTTCTCGAAAGATAATACTATAAGAAGATTGAATTCAAATAGAGGACCTTTTTTTACTACAATTAATACAAACTCGCTGCATAAAGTAGAGAAACTAAAACAACGATGAAGATTGCAGCCAGGAATAGCATATTACGTAAGCTAGCCGGCAGCTCCTTGGGGCGCTAGCCCGCATACCCTTCGGACATCAACACTAGCACTTTGCAACTCAGCTACGAAGTACGCGTTCCCGGTATGGTCGCATTCGACCCATGCGAAACATGTCGATACTGCGCTAAACGAGAGCTGCCGCATTGTTACAGGGTGTTTAAAACCATCATCTGTCGATAAAATCCGCATTCTTTCTGGTATTGCTCCACCTGTAATTAGACGGCAAATGCCAGCATTGAAAAGAGCGAGTAGTTAACGGATAGCCGACATATGATGTTTGGACATAAACCAGCCAAACGAAGATTGAAGTCTCGCAACAGTTGTATAGCAGTTATCTAGTAGCCATTAACAGTAAGCCCGGAAACCGCTCGATATAATGCGTGGAAGGAAGAAAAGACGAAGAAAAATGGCGAACAATTGAACACGAGGAGCACCTTCCTCCAGGAGCCGAACTAAAATATGTAAGATGGCGCTCGCTAAACAGACTACGAACAATGGTTGGTCGAACAGGAGATAACATGAAGAAGTGGAAAATCTCTGACAGCTCCTCCTGTATATGTGACCAGGAGCAATCCATCCATTATCTTTTCATCTGTAGCAGCTGCCCACATAAGTGCGATTTCAATGACCTAATACTGGATGGAAACAGCGTCGCGTTTGCTGAGTACTGGGCAAACACAACGCATAGAGATCCTTTTCCTGACACGAAGAAGAAGAAGACTACTAAAACAACGGACGTTCTGAGACGACGAAACATGTGTAACGATACAATACAAGAGAGGAGTATGCAGATGAAAATGCCTTTGAATCTGAAGTATATTGTATACTCAAGGGGAAAGGAGAAAGAACAGAATAAAACAGTGCCACTTACTTAGAAAGCATAATAAATTGATTAAACCGGTAAAATCAAATCTGATTTTGGCAACATTAGAATAGTCAATAAATTTAAATATTTCTGTGAGAATAATAGTGCAGAGTAATCGTTACTTAACGAAAGAAATACGTAATAAAAAATACCTATCAATAAACGCAAAATTGAGGCTCTACATGAGCAGCGATCAGACCTGAGGTACTCAATTTTTTACGTTTTTAGCGTAATTTTCATTTTACGTTTATTCTAATTTCGTTCATTAACCCTAATTATATCGACTGAAGATAGAGGGGTGTTTTGATAATGGCTAAATACAACTGGCGTCGTTGCTAAACTAATCGAAATCGATAATTCATTATATCGAAGAAAGTGACGACGATTAAAACTTATGTATCAGCTTCGGACGAATTTTATAAAATGTATAAAAATGATCAACAGATTTAGTAAATATAAACGCATAAACACAAGAGAATTATATTAAATACAACAAGGTTTTATATATTTACGAACATTTTGTAAAAACAAAATGAAAAAATAAAAAACGTAAGAGAATAAACGAGAGTGTAAATGTGATAATAAATGTGATTAAATGCGCAATAAATGTACGAGAGAGTGAATTGAATAAGTTAAATGTGTCCATAAGAATAATAATATGTAAAAGTTATTTTAAGGGTGACTAGCAGTTAACACGACCTTGTCCAAAAAATTAGCGATTTTTTTCAAAAATTACATTTCGGTAAAAATTATCAGTATTGAACTTTTTTTTTGCGGAAACTGAAATTTTTCGAGAAAATCGAAATTTGGGAAATCTAGATCTTACTGTAAAGCCCAATAAAACAGCTTCAGCAGACTGGTCGAATAAAGAATTACAACGGCTCAAAGAAAAAATAAACAATATCAGACGCCTAAAGTCCAAAATAAAAAATCCAACTAAACTTTTCTACATTAATTCAGTCTTAAATGTTCTCAATCGAAACTATAAAAAAAAAAATTATAATTAAAACGAAATATGACTATCGGAAGGACATGATTTATCGTTCCACCGCGTGGGAGAAACCATATAAAATTATTTTTGGTAAAAACCGAACTACTCCTATAGGCGAGATTAAATTAAACAATCAACTCATCTCTACAGACGACCAAAAGTGTAGGGTCTTTCTTCAATACTTTCTTCCAGAGAAAACGGATATAAAGTTAATACCGCCAGACACATCGGGAAAAAGCCAACCGATTATTGACTATGAAACGTTATGTAACATTATAAAATGTTTAAACAACAGGAAAGCTCGCTCTGGGGATGGAATAAGTAATAAAATAATAAAGCTAATAACTAGGGGGCTACCAATCGTGGGGTAATTTATGGTGGGGCTCAATAGGAGTACAACAACAAAAAGTTTGTCCAAATCCGACTAAAATTCGCCGAGTTATCCACGAATATCCATCGATGCGTACTTCTTCCGCTAAAAAGCGGGACAAACGTTTTTACCTAAAACATTGCAGGGGCTGCCGTATAAGCAGTGACCTCCGCAAGTGGGAGGTGTATTTAAAAAAAAAATGTTGTTAATTTATATATATATATTTAAAAAAAAGATCGAGTTTATTTGTCTTACCAACCAAACGTTCGTCTGCAACTGCTGTTTGTTGTTTCGTTAAGGGGACTACAAAATACTACTAAACGGAAATATGTGTACGTGCATAATATATTATATCATAACAAATATCAAATGTGAATTTTAAATAAGTACTCGCGGCTGCATATATATAATATATTTAAACCTACCTACTAAACGGAAATATGCGTACGTACATAATATATATTACAACAAATATAAATTTTAAATAAGTACACGCGGCTGTATATTACATATATATATATAAATATATTTTCTGGGTTGGGTTTGAAATTTTTTTTGCGGGTTTTTTCGCGATTTTTTTTTGCTTTATAAGATAGGCGTTATATAGAAATGAATATTTCCGCAGTAAACGGTTGAAATTTACTGGCTGTCGTAAAATTTACTATTTAAATTATTGGCTACTATAAACGTTTTCATGTAAAATTTGTATTGTGTTTCGTTCTAATTACAAATTTCCCGCTCTAACGATAAAAACACAATGTATTAAAAACTGCAAGATATATGTTTAAGAAGGGGGTACCATATGGAACAGTTGAAAATTTTTTTTCGGTTTTTTTATATTTATACGGTACATTTCATACAGTAGTAGGCGTCTATAAAGTTCAAACGTACTAGAAGTAGATGCAGCCTCGACATTCTTAATTCAAACTTGGGAAACAGTTAATTTTCCGACGTTATTACTCGACGAGTATCTGTGAGATGGGGAGACTACTCGCGTCATTTAATAAGTCATAACATAGGGATTAAAATCCAATTTAGAAATTATGAAAAAAGTCAATTTTCGGAGTATTAAAAATATTCAATTCGCTCTAAAAAGATCAATTTTAATTTTGCCGGTAAGATCCGATCGGTATATTAATTTAAACCATTTCTAGTAGATAAATCCCGATTTTCGAGACGATTATATAAATTTTGTATTTTTAACGGCGATTTTTCCGAAAAAAATCGGAAACTGTTCTAACCAAATCCAGACCATCCAAATATCTTAAATATAAAAGGAAAAAAATATCCGACCTACGACTATCATAATATCGGAGAAAAACAACGAATTTCCATTTTTACACTTTACAGCTCCATACCCACACGCCAAAACAATCCGATCATCCGTCGATTTAATAAGGTGAAGTTAAGTAAAAAAAAAAAGCGGCGAAGCGAGATTTTCGTCGAATTTTCAACCCTTAATAATTCGGCAGGGGTTGAAGATGAGTTGGAACTGTTTATTACACGGCCAAATTATCCTGCTCTGCATAGTAAAAGCCTAAAAACGCCGCAAGGAGTCAAAACACTTTATCAATCTTTGCTACCAGCTGAAGAGTTAAGAGGGTTGCAGCGGTGTGGTGGTTAGTGGGTGAAATTCTATCGACAACTCCGAGAGAAAATTTGTATCACTACGACCGATAAATAATATATAGGTGACAATTTCTATTCATCCCTGTATAATTGAAGAGCAGTTGACGAATCACCTCATATTGAACCACGATAAAAGTGGAGTTTTTTCGGTGCGGATGTAAAAGATAGGATGTATAAGGGTTAGAAGGAAAAACCTTCCCCCGAGTAATGAACGGGAAAATGTTTAAAATTCGAAAATCATCGGGGGCTTAATTATTTAGGGGATGATTACAAACAAAACAAAAAAATGTTTGCCAAAATCCGACCAATAACTGCACTTCCTTCTACTACCGTCCGTACCAGAAATTATATTTCCTCCTGATTACTACAGAGCAAAATCTTCTGTTCGTTGTGCTAAACCGTCCGTATAATGTCTGACCATCTTGCAGGAACGCGACCACGTTTTCCTTCTAATTACTAATGACCACAATCCAAGTCATCTGGACGTATTCTGTAAAATGAGCTACCTAACATGATAATCGCGATGAATCCCTGTTCCAAGCCACCCGGACACTTTCTACAAAACATCGCCCTACTACCGTCCGTAACATTTCTGACTATCTTGTATGAACGTGATTCCTGGGGATTCTTAACATATATAAACTATATATATTTCATTTCCATGGTAATAGACATTTATTTAAAATTTATTCACTTTTTGTCGGGCGTTGTAGAATCTGCCGACCAAAAACCGCGGGAAAAATTTGTATTCAAAACTGCAGATATCTATAAGAAGGGGATATACCATATGGAACAGTTGAAAATTTTTTTTCGGGTTTTTTATATTTATACGATACATTTTATATAGCAGTAGGCGTGTATGAAGTTCAAACGTTCTAAAAGTATATGCAGCCCCGACATTCTTAATTCAAACTTGGGAAACAGTTAACTTTCCGACGTTATTACTCGACGAGTATCTGTGACTTGGGTAGACTACTCGCATCATTTAATAGGTCATAGCATAAGGATTAAACTTCAATTTAGAAATTACGAAAAAAGTCAATTTTCGGAGTTTTAAAAATATTCAACTCGCTCTAAAAGGATCAATTTAAATTTTGGCCGGAGGATTCGGTCGGTATATTAATTTAAACCATTTGTAGTAGATAAGTCCCGATTTTCGAGACGATTATATAAATTTTGTATTTTTAACGGCGATTTTTCGGAAAAAAATCGGAAACTGTTCTAACCAAATCCAGACCATCCAAATATCTTAAATATAAAAGAGAAAAAATATCCGACCAACCACTATCATAATATCGGAGAAAAACAACGACTTTCCATTTTGAAACTTTACAACTCCATACCCGCACGCCAGAACTACACATCTGATAGCTTAGCTTATACATTATTATATACATTATATAGTATAAAGCTGCCAACAAATAATCCGATCATCCGTCGATTTAATAAGATGAAGTTAGGTACAGAAAAAAAAACGGCGAAGCGAAATTTTCGACGAATTTTTAACCCTTAAGCTTGAAGACGAATTGGAGTTATCCGGCATAAGGGGTTGCAACAGGGTAGTGGTTAGTGGCTAGATTTGTAGCGACAATTCCGAGACGTTTTTTTCGCTCGAACACTTTTTCCCTATCTAGATTCATGCAAAAGTTATGTAGGGTTGAAGATATTGAGAGGAATTTACTTATTATAGTTATTATTATTATTATTATAATCCCTATATCCCTTTATAAAATCCCTATATCCCCGTATTGAGGCGCTATAAAAGTCGAATTTTTTCGGCGCCGGTGTAAAAGATAGAGGTATAATGGTAAGAAGGAAAAACCTTCGTCCGAGTGTGGTATATATGAGGAATTTTAGTTTCGACGGATCCGATCATCCCTCGATTTAATAGGGTGGTTTAAGTGAAAAAAGTCCGTTTTTCGGCCGATTTTCAACCCTTAATAATTCGGCGATGGTTGAATATGAAGAGGAACTTTTTACACGGTTCGAAAGACGCTCGGCTACTTAGTAAAAGCCTCAAATTTCCGCAAAGTGTCATAACACTTTAGGGGTTTTCAGTGTATTAAGCTACAGACCTTCCCTAACTGCGGGAAAATAGCAGATATTAAACTAATTGCTAAGCTTGGGAAAGAACTCTCCCAGGTCACTTTCTCCATATCTTTACTCAATTCTCTCGGAAAGGTTTTTGAAAAAATTATTAACAAACTTCTTCTTACGGAAATTATCTCCAAAAACATCTATCATAAAAATCAATATGGTTTTAGAGCGGCACATTCAGCCGAGGGTGCAGTCTTCAAACTAGTTACCAATATAAAGAACTGTATAGCTGGTGGAGATACGGCGATTGTCATCTCATTTGACATTAAGGGTGCTTTTGACAATTGTAAATGGTCGTCTATCATTGAAATATTAAAAACAAATCAACCCATTTCTAGTAAATATTATTATTGACTATTTCCTTGCTAGAAATGCAAGACTTAAAATAAATAACTCCGTTTATAATAAAGAATTAACACGTGGAGTTCCACCCGTCCTTGGACACGCTCTGTGGAATTTTATATATGCAAAGCTTTTCAGCTATAAAGTCATTTTCAGGCAAATTCGAAAAATGTATTTAAGCTTTGCATACATAAAATACATTTTATAGTGCATTGTTTTTATTTTGCTTTGTTCATTTATAAATAAACTTACCCCGTCGTATTTCACGAATTGGGAACCAAAAAAAAAAAATAAAAAAAAAAAAATACAAAAGACAGAACATAGAACTAAATCAGTTCACAAACTGCTATGCTGAATGATTTATATGTATACAAATAATTTTGATTTCCTAATGTTAGGCGTAGTTTTTATAAATCATTACACGTTATACATACCTTCAACTATCAAAGGTTTTTTATTGTCGATTAATTTCTGAACAAAACTTTTACCGGCAACATTTTCAACGGCAACATTTTCAACGGCGACATTTTCATTGGCGACATTTTCATTGGCGACGTTTTCATTGGCATTTTCATCGTTAGCATTAAGATCGATTAAATTATTATTCCGCAGCTCGTTTCCTTTGTTACCATCGCCGGCATTTTTAAAAATATCGCCGTCTTCGTCGTCCGCTCCGTTCGCTGCTGGTCTGTCGTCAATTATATCGTCGTCCGAAACAACGTTATCGCGCTGCTCGACACTATTTACCATGTACAGGCGTCGCGTTCGATCGTTTTCACTTCGAAGATAAATAACGAATATTATTAAATGGATTGAAATCAACAAACAACGTAGACGGTAAACGTTCATCTTAAATCGGAGAAACATTAAACTATCTCTATAAACTGAATAATAATAGACGACTTTCGCCTGATATTTCGCCATGATAATTATTAATAGCCAATAAATAAAAATTTAATTTATTTCAGTTTATTTACGATGATATATCTTCTTTCGACTAGTTTTGAATTAGGCAATCAAATTACGTACTCGAAAACAGATTGCACTCTATGTATGTTACATTTTACGATTTTCAAAAAACAAAAAAAACTCCTACGAAATATACTCGTCCGACTGGGATTTATAAAAATGCGACATGTCAGATTATGTTTCCATAAATGGCATTTAATAAATAGGTGAAATCCGTTTTTGTACATTCGAGTACGATACAAGAATAAATAGCTAAATTTTTATTTTCAATCACATTTCAACGACGTAAAAGCACAAAACACGAAAATAATATTCTAGAAATAAATAAACAAAATAAAAATAAAACGTGTCAACGCATTGATTTATTTTATTTTATTTTTTTTTCTATTTTTGTTCACGTTGCATGCCACGCAGTTATTTGGGTTTATTTGATTAATAATTAACTATTTATTAGTTAATCGAGTTATTTTATTAATCGACATTTAATAGAACCTAAATCGGGTGTGGAGATTTATATCAATTTTCATGAAGAATTATTTTTCAACATTTGTTTTATAAATAAAATTTATTGCGAAAATAAATCTAAAAATAAAATTACGTCTGGCTAGAGTGAAATATGTATATCAAATTATAAGTTGTCGTTATATATAAATATTTCAGGTAATTTATATGTAATATTTATGGTGTGATTGATAATAACGTAACTGTCCAAAAAAAGCTTTGCAATTAAAAACTTTTATAGCGATTGAACTGCGTTATGATTTTGTTTTGTTTATAATTAACTATTCATTAGTTAATTGAAAAAAAAATCAATTGAAAATTAGTTAAATCAAATTAATATTTATTTTCTTAAGGAAAACACAAAGCTTTTCGGCATTTACGCCATTATCAAGTAAAAAATTTTAAAAAATCATAATTTTAAAAATATAAATTAAATATAATTACTTAAAAATATGCGATGGTAATTGTGAAAATATGATCCAAAAATGATGTCTGCTTCTGTCGGTCTATTTTTTCATTTGTTGAAATTTAATATCAATATATTTGTTTATTAATTTAGTTTTTTTATATTAATTTTTTCTTCAATACTATTTTCCTGATTCTGTAAAAGTTGTATACTGGTGGAATTTTAAATTTTTCATTTACTATCGCGATGTATGATGTCCAAAAGTAAAATATAAAATATAAAAATATACAACCACAAAATTTTTTAAAAAACACAATTTTACAAATAAAATGAAAATAAATATTAAAAATCTGTAAACAAATCAAAAAATAGACCGACAGAAGCAAACATCATTTTTGGATCATATTTTCACAATTACCATCGCATATTTTTAAGTAATTATATTTAATTTATATTTTTAAAATTATGATTTTTTAAAATTTTTCACTTGATAATGGCGTAAATGCCGAAAAGCTTTGTGTTTTCCTTAAGAAAATAAATATTAGTGATTTAACTAATTTTCAATTGATTTTTTATAAAAAAATCACTACATTCCACATTATATAAAAAATTAAAATTAGTTAATTGAGTTTATTATATTAATTTGTTTCCTACTTTTGTTAAACACTTGACGTGTTTGACATATTCCCATGCAGCGTGAGGTGCACAGCACAGTTCGCCGACTTATAAACAATGTTACCAGACGCACGATGAGGTACGGGACTGAACATTGCAATCGGTGAGCTTAAAGCACGAAAATTACCCAAAGTATCTAGGAGTAACTTTGGATCGACAACTAACCTACCGTAAACACCTTGAGAACACGGACGAATATAATTCATGAATTAACAGGAACAACATGGGGTGCTTTATACTCAGCGGCCAGAATATGCTGCACTCGTATAACTGAACAGCACTCACACAAAGAATATTGATATAGTGCTCAATGCAGCTGTTCGTTATAATCTCTGGCGCACAACCAAATCTACTCCAGTGAAATGGTTACCATTACTGGCGTACATTATGCCAGCTCATATTAGAAGGAAAATTGCAACGGTTAAAGAATGGTCAAAATACAAAAGTGGTGACACTAATTTACCAATACACCAAGATCTGAAAGGACCGGAAAGATTAACATCGAAAAAATCTGCTCACAGATTAGCCACATGGTTTTTACGCAGTTGCATCTCCTAGAAAGAAGAATGGGTCCATAAGAATCCAGACCGATACGGTACGATAGACACACCGAATTGCAAGCCACCAGGTTACTAGACCGGAAATGCTGGGTGCATTTAAATCGTGTCGGAACATGCCATGGGCGCAGTGCTCATATATTCGCAAAGTGGGGTTTTAAAGATGATCCATCCTGCGACTGTCTAAGTTGCGAAGCAAGTCTCAACGATGAGTCGAGTAAGGACACGATAAGAGAATGTAAGGAGTAGTAAGAGAATACGTGCGTTCTGGTTTAGAAATAATTATTTGTGTGTAAGAAGCATGTGTCCACAACGTATGTGGAACATGGCTATTTCACGCTTTCTGGTTACATGTGTCATCTAGCTTGTCTTCTTCCGATCCACAATAAACTATGTAGGCTCGAAAATGTTGCAGTTGCTCAGCGCCTCAGCTAGTCGCGTACCAGGTCCATAAAATGTGTTGTTGGAATTGATAGGTTTAAAACTGGTGTGCTAAGATGGCGGATTCTTTGGCTGCTTTCTCTAGAACTCTGATATCCACACCATTGTTATATCTTTGTTGATGTAAAGAAATTAAACATTTTTAGTCTTTTATTGTTGTGACGTGGTTCTTTAGCCTAATAATAATGAGTCATCTGTATCTTTAAATAAAGAAAGTTACATTGAAACATTAAATTTTCTTTAAAATGATGCATCTTACTAAAGGACCATTTAGATAATGCTACAGTTTTTAAAGGAACCTAGTCAACTATAGAAAATGGCAATACTGCCAGTGCTAACTTTATCGAAAATAACATTTTAGCACAAGTAAAGCTAGCTCAGTTTGTTGCTATTATGTCGCATAGAACATCTAACATTCAGATAACTTCTATTGCGCAGCAGTGTTCCTAGACATCGAAAAAGCATTCGATAAAGTGTGGCACAATGGGCTGTTATTCAAAATAAAGCAACAACTACCCTACCAATACTATCTACTAATCAAATCTTACCTCCAAGAAAGATTTTTTAAGATAAATTTTAACGAATCCTATTCGAGCATTCAATCCATCAATTCAGGAGTCCCACAGGGCAGTGGACACACGCTGTATCAGATATACACCCACGATTTTCCGCTTAATGCGAACTACAGCAATGTTCGCAGACGATACCGCGATATTATCCTCTCACTGTGATGCGGCATCGGCATCAAACTACAGAAGCACTTACATGTTCTAGAAAAATGGTACAATTAGACAAAAAACCCAATTTACGAGACAATCTCGATAGACCAATAAAAAATTAAAATGATATGGGGAATCATACATTAGTCAGTTCTTCAATGATGCGTGTGTTAACCAAACACCAATTGTTTGCTCCTGTTTGAAAATCCTACCGAGTAAAATTAAGAAATCTTTAACGATGATAAAGTTGTTCAAAGCCGTAAGTTCGGGTAAAATCCGGGTTGAATTATTACAAATGTTAAGATGATACTGGTTTACTAATAAACATTTTTAATCAAGTATATCAGAGTGAAATTATACCGAAGACTGGTTTATATCACGATTCATAAAACGCCAAATCCAAAATATTGTCACGATTTAAAAATGATTAGTCCCGCGAGTCACACGTTGAAAACATTACTACGGAATCGTGCAAGCAAGAATTGAAAAAATATGCGAAGAGAGAACAAATTACGAAGAATCAAACCGCGAAAAAAACAGTGGACGACGTCGTATCGAGCGAACAGACACGAAGAGATGAGCCCGATTACGAATCAGCCACACGAGGTTAATAGAGGAGAATGCGTCTTTAGTGACATGCAAGTTTTGTCAAATCAGTCGTCAATAACTGGACTAGATTGAAGTGAAGCACTGCAATGAAGATGCGATGAATATACTTTCTAAAAAATAACCGATTTTTAAAAATTATTATAAACTAAACAGTGTTATAAGTAATAAACAATTTTTCCGTAATTTCCGTGAAATTACCTTTGTAATCGAGAAAAATATAATTTAAAAAAATAAAACTTGGAACAATTTGGTTTGATATCAGGACTCGAGAAGCGATCTTTAACATGAACGTACTTATTAAAAGTTGCTTAGAATCTTGGAATTTCAACACCTCTATGTCTCTAAATGGAAAGAATAAAAGATATAAGAAAAGTTGGACGGAGTACCTAGTTTTGCGATATTAAAACATGTACAGGGCAAAACACAAGACGTTTGATACACCCCGCATACGATAGAGTATCAATATATGGTTCACGCTTCGCGAGATGATCGTCTATAATATGGGACTATGAAGAAGACGTTCTACGTTTTATTTCAACTCTTTCAATCGGTTATTATTAATTTTTTACACAAAATTATATATTTCGGTGCATGAGCTAGTTCGAGGATCACGTTCTATAGCTATTCCATCTTATTGGATAGTAAATCAGCCACACTGAATAAAAAACAATTTGACCGTTATTATGCTGCTCGTGAAATGTGGTTTCATCGAAGAATTTTAAAAATCCCTTGGAGGGCAAAAATGGGGACATAAAGATGTCTTGAAAAATGCGCAAGCAGAAAGAGCTATAAGTAATATAATCAAAAAACGTAAAATCCGATATTTTGTTTGGCGAAAAACGTGTCATCCCGTAATTAGTATTCGAAGGGATAATTTCGGTTGATTAAAAAATATTCAAGATTTAATAGCAGCGAATAACGTCGCTCAGCTGAAGAGCAAGAGAACGAGTGATGTCACACGCCCAGTATTGAGTACGACATCAAGAAGAAACACTTTATCTGCATACGATCTTTTCATTTGGACGCCATCGTAATTTATATAAGCTACGATGGAACGCTTCTCAATTATTACCATATTATTATTTATTATATCGTATTTAGTTATTTAAATTAGTGTCAATTCAATTCGTCTATGCAGATTCAGTCGTCCGAATCATAGGATATTCTGAGAAAGATTTGCCGCTAGAGGGTCGATGCCCCGTATAACTTCTTACAAAAGTTGTAATTACTTCTTCACGGTGGATATCGGAATTCTAACATTATAGCGTACATTTGTGATCAACCACCATTATGAAAGTACCCCTTTCTATTAGGTAAGATTTTATTAGTAAATAATAGAAATGAGACAACTTCAATGTAAAACTTTGTAAAAAGCTTCCTCGATATCGAGAAAAGTTGTAGTACAATATTTCTTCCTGTCAAAACTTTCGCGTACGACGTCCATTATTCTATTTGCTTTATTATATTGCGGAGGTTGATGAACACCAAACTTATAGCCGGATATTGTTAGTTTGCGTGTTGAGGTAACTTTTACAGTTCTTGGTATTCTCTCTTTATTATATATCATAACCCAGTAACTTGTTTGGACTTACTTTTATACGTACGCATTTACCTACGTAGGAGACGCGTTGGTTTTATTGACAGTTGAAATAGTACTTTGAAATGCTTTTCTATATATTATTCTTGGCTTGGAGTACCATTTTGATAATGCCTTAAATACGTCTGATCTTGATTAGTTTGTGTACAGTTATTTACCATTTTTTAATGGAGGACATTGGGAATTACGATCTTTCCTTATATAATTTATTGCCGTCTTCCAGAGTCCGTTGTTTTAATCGGATACAAATTAGCTATATATATATATTCTATAAATGCGTCGTTTTTTTGATTCTAACAATGTTCTTCAATTGCCAACCTGCTCCATTTAGAATATATTCGGCGATGGGATTCCTATCACTTTTTTGCTTTATTTTCTTTTCACCGATATCCTTTGGAACTTTTTGATAATACATTACTTTAATTTTCTCTTCCTTATTGGAAGTTTACGATATATATATATATATATAGTGAAGTCATTTCATTGGTCCCTGTTTTAAACTAAATAAACTTCAGAGACATAACGTACAAGTTGTATATTACTTAGGATGAAACCGAATCGTAGAGTAACAGTCATCATCTTTTATTAATCCGTACTGTTTAATATTTCGTAACTTAATTATTAGTAACGAGAAACCGGGTCGATCCGAAGAATACGTATCTTCAGCAGCTGAAAAGTTTTAATAATTTAAATCCGAGTACATTATTCGATTTACACGTTTTTCGAGCTTCAGATAGTCTGAATATATCTTTTTTTTTTCATTAAATTCTCACTTATTATTCGTGGAAAAAATCCACTACATCCGGGTGCATCACGAGATGGTTAGCTGGATTATCTATATAGTCGCAAGACCCTAACTCAATTTTAAAAAATCAAAAATTAAGTACGTAATTATGAAATCAAGCTGATATTAAATGTCGAGATAATGAACGGACAGTCGGATTTCTCGGTGCATTTTTAAACTAAATACGATTTTTATTCCAAAAATAATTTCGTTTAAATAACTTTATTTTTATACTTAATAATCAATTATCGACACTTGGAAATAATTAAATACGTCCTCAATTAACGGTTCCATTTTTTCTACTATACTCCCATTCCCATTGCATGTAATAGACGCTATGTAAGCGACATGGTTTCGCGATTAAATTTCCAGCAGTATCAACGGGCTTAAAGCTGGCGCATAGATTGGTCGCTAAATTCTGTAAAAATCCGTTCTAAAAATACGCGCGTGCAAACGCGAATAAATCATTAATAGCAATTAGAAGTGACAGAATATCTGAAATAGGGATGGAATTCCGCAAGCGTCGGGAAAATAATCATTAGTAGAGATAAAAAATAAAATAAAAATAAAAAATAGATTAAAAATAATAAAATTTAAAATGTCGAAGATTAAACAAAATTAATAATATCATACCAACGATATATATAAAAACCACGGAATAAAAAATGAAAATAAAACAGATGAGATTTTACATCGCAAAAGTTTTAATATTAATAATTACTTATTCAAATCGGTAAAATTTATCTTAAACACCAATTGCGATAAAAATTATTTGTATTTAATTATTTTATAGGGATCATTGTCATAATTATACTGTCGGAAGTAAAAATAACGTACAATCACAAAACACGGTGGTTTATTTAATGACTTTTGTAACTTTTATTAAAAAAAAAATTTTTTAAATCCTTCAACGTTGTCTTAATGTTTAACTTTATCAACGATTTACGCGTTACATAAATTTTACAAAGGCCTCAATTTCTATAAATATGATTTAATGTTACCCAAAAACGACTTACATTAATTATTGGTAAGCTAAGTCGAAAAATATATGACTGTATTGTAACAATTTTACGTTTCTTTCCGTGAAATTATATATTAGGCGATAATTAAACTTACAATTCCACTGTGTGTTCATTATAGAATATGTTATGAATAAGTAGATATATATATGTATATCATCTTCTTATCGTATCAGTCAGTTTATATTCCTTTTTCCCCCCAGTATTCAACAATCTAAAATTCCTCGTTTTTGATTCCATTTATAATGGTCATATCTTCTATCCTGCATCGCGAAGATAACAATGAACGGGTTAGTAAGTTTTTTTTTATTTTTTTGTGTTTTTTTTTATGCTCGCAATCTGCCTATCTGAGGCAATAAGCGGCGAAGATAGCATTTAACAAATGTATTCATTTAGTGGAACGTGTCCCAGCGGCCACAGCTCCTTATTTTATAACAGAACTACTTTTTATAATAGCGTATTTACATTAATGATATTACGCCTTTTTAAGCGTACGAATTCCGAACGATTTATTGTCAGATTCTGCGCCAGATGGTTAATATGGTTTTCTAACCGTTGAATGTATCGTTCCTTACGGTTGTAAATCGCATCTTTAATTGATGGTATTTGTAGATCTTTTCGTATATCCTCGTTGCTCACGAACCATGGCGCTTCGACTATTGTACGAAATATCTTATCTTGAGCTGACCGTATGATATCGATGCTCGAGTTGCTTGCTGAATTCCAAAGTTCTATTCCGTAAGACCAAATAGGTCTTAAGATCGTCTTATATAGCAAGACTTTACTTTCAATTGGAAGTTTGGAAGTTTTCCCAATTAACCAGTACATGCTGGAAAATTTGATAAACAATTGTTTCTTTTTTTGGCAGTAATATGTTTTCTCCAGGTCAATTTGTTATCCAAATGCATACCAAGGTATTTCGCACTATCCGCAGAGGGGATTGTAACCCCATTGAGCGTTATTTCTGGATAATTCGTACAATTCCTTTTTAGTGTGAACACAACATGCGAGCATTTCGTTTCATTGACTTTGACTTTCCAATAAGTAAGCCATGCTTCAAGTTCCTTTAGATGACTCTGTAATTGATTCGTTGCTGTCACGATGTCAAAGTCAGCAGACAATATAACGGTATCATCAGCAAACATGGCTGTAGTTGTGTTAGCATTTGTCGGCAAATCTGAAGAGAATATTTGATACAGTACCGGTCCAAGTACACTGCCCTGGAGTACTCCAGATTTAATCGGATAGATGTTTGAAACTGCCTCGTTGATAGTAACATGAAAGTATCTTTCCGAGAGGTAAGATTTTATTAATAGATAATAAGGAACCGGTAATTTGCATTTTATTTGAAAAAGTAGGCCATCGTACCACACTTTATCAAATGCTTTTTCAATGTCCAGAAACACCGCAGGACAAAATTTCTTTTCTTCAAAACTTCTGTGAATAATATCAACAACCCTGTGAATCTGTTCTATGGTACTGTGCTGATCTCTAAAACCGAATTGAAACTGCGGTATTATATTGTTGGCAGTCGAAATATGTTTTAATCTTCTTAACAGTAATTTTTCAAAAATTTTTGTGAAAATCGGGAGCAGACTCTCTGTCGGTGGTTTACCCGGTTTCGGTATAACGATTATGTTCGCAAATTTCCATTGTACAGGAATGTAGCTTTGGCGACGCATTGAGTTAAATATGTATACTAACAATGTAACAGCCTTTTTTGGTAATTTCTTAACCATCAGGGCAGTAATTAAATCATGTCCAGGATATTTTTTTAAATTCAGGTGTTTTTGTATAAAATTATTTACCTCCATAGGCGACATAGATCTTATTGGAAGAGACATTTGATACGGACTACTTCATTGTCTGCAGCACTTGCCGTATTTTGTTTGTATAGATTGAAGATCTGTGACAAGTACTTAGCGCAAGTTTCTGCTTTTTCCTCGTCAGTTCTCATCCATTTATTATCAGTTTTTATGGGTGCAAGTCTCGGCTGGTGACTATTTTTAATGTTTCTTACTGCTTTCCACAAGGAATAATCTGTATTAACGTCAGGCGTTAATGAAGAGATGTAGCTATTAAAACTGCTGTTCTTCCATTCGAGAATTTTGTTTCTTAATTCTTTGGATGCCTTATTAAACGCAGTTTTGTCGTTAGGGTTTCTGGTATTCTGTCATATGCTCCTTAGTTTCCTTTTTTTCTGTATCATGTCCTTAATTACTTTCGGATGTCGTTTGATTAGTAAGACTTTATTATCTTTCTTAGGTGTTGCTAAATATGCAGCTTGTTGGATACATCTGGTGAAATTTTCTACAGCTGCCTCAATATCCTGTTTAGTTTTTAATGGGATATTTAATCTGATCTGAATCTTGTACCAAGCCGCATTGACATCTATAATTTTCCATATTTTTACCTACTTTGCCGATCTTCCTGTCATAATTCTTATTATAGTCGGGGCTTTCCATATTGACCACGGTATTTCATTACCGGAAGGTAAAAGTTCGTTTGGTTGTTCCCATAGTTGCAATCGATTCTCTTTCAGCCTTCAGTTCTATAATTCCATCCTAGTAATTTCAGGTATCCGTATGAAAGCATTTACTGCTTCAAGAAAACTTTTCCTAGACTTGAGTCGACTTATTGCATCTTTTGCATGTAACGGATGTCTTCGTTGCTTTGTATAGTTTATTCTTTCATAGCTATCCACTTCCCGCCTTATATCCGGTGGTGCCATGCCGCATAATATTTCTATTTTATCAGTCGGTGTGGATCCTGTAATTATTCGATTGGTTTAATGTAGTGCTACAACTATTTTATTTACATTTACTGAATTCCGTCACACTGCGCTAGCATATTCGCCTGTAGAGTAGCGCAGAGTTAAAACTGATATATATATATATATATATATATATATATATATATATATGTATATGTGTGTGTATGTATATATATGTAGCAAAGATGCAATTGTATCTATGTAGTAAAGGTGCAATTTGAAATAATTTAATTTCACATTAATATTTATTTGAAAACAGTAAAAGTGTATCATAGATACTATCTATATTCTGTTTTATATTTAATCAGACTCGATATCCTACTCAATTTACTAGTGTAACGCAACCTTAAATATTATGCACACTTAATCGTAGTCACTTAATTCTAATTTCGAAATAAATATACGTACCGTCATAAAGTAAATTTGAGGCATTAAAAAAAAAAATAATATTATTTAACTGATATACTGGATTCTGGAACAATACCTAGAGAAAAGGATAATAGACGACGGAATGTTGACCACTTTATTAGAGAAGAAATAATTACAGACCGCGGAATAGTTGGTATGACGATATAACTCAAGTAGCAGCAACGAAGAATTGTATTCGGAAGTCCCAAGACCGGGATGAATGAAAGCAATTGGGAAAAAACCCTACGTCCAGCATTGACCTTTTCAATGAATTAAAGATAGAAATAAACGCTATTAAAATATATAGCCCGTCTATTATTAACTCTGATAATAATTATTGATTACCTCGTTATAATTCCACTTTTGTCGATCATTGTTGTTACATTTAAGCATCGTTATTTCCGTATTGACAACTTCGGCGCACCACTCTTCCCTTCTCAGTTCATTCTTGATTGATAATGAAAAGATCTAACGGACAAATATAACTGAATTAAAAAGAATACAACACTAAAGTGACGGAAGAATCTATTTCAAATATTATATATATATATATATATATATATATATATACGTATCGTACAGCCACGATGAGATCATGTTCATCCACTGATGGATTTTTTCAAATGTATCAATCGCAGGACTTATTCATCCACTTCACTCCAGCTGACTTTTGTATATCAAATTGCCACTGACCGCGACTATTTGTCCTCTCTATATCCATTATCATCAATTTAGTCCAATTTTCGTCTTTTCACATCCCTCTTATTATGCGATAGCTCTCCTAACACATCTCTTATGACTTTTTCGTTGGTATCTCACCTCATGTAGAGATTTTACTGAATTAAATTTCCTCAACTTTCCAATATTAATTTTTCAGCCTTCTTGTTATTCTTTGGGTCTGTGGCTAGTTTCTATCTATATGCAGTATAGATTTGTTTTTTTTTTCTACTACAGGCCCTCTCTTACTATCTGCCACCTCCCCGTTTCGGTTACTTCCGGCAGGGATATATATATATATATATATATATGTGTGTGTGTGTGTGTGTTGTATGTGTGTGTATAAAAACGTGGAAAACATTTGAAATTATTTTTGCCTTATATTTTCGTTTTTTTTTTATACCGTACTACAAAATTTAAAGTTTTACGCAAAATACACTATTCAGAAATACAACCCTAAATTCGTGAAAATTACTAGTTTTTATACATATATATATAAAATACGTGTTTAGATCAGAAGACTCCATCATGCAGCAGAGTCATAGAATAACTCACAAAATAGAAAATGATTTCGAGTAAAGAAGAATATGAGACTCGGTATTCCTGAACATAATCCAGGCATTCGATAAAATTTGGCACACGGGATTGTTACATAAAATTGGGAAAATATTCCCTTACCATTATTACAAATGATTTGAATCCTACCTGAGTGAAATGTGCTTTCAAGTAAAGTACGACGATGAAGCATCTTAAATATATCCTTCTAACGCTGGAGTGCCTCAGGGAAGTGTTTTGGGCCCTATACTGAACCTGATTTATACTGCTGATTTACCGAAACCGAAAAATACACTAATCGCCACGTTTGCTAATGAAACAGCGTCTTATGTTCAAGTCCTAATGAAGCGAATGAAATATTGTAGACAAATGTAAATCTCATCACATCTTGGTGTAAGAAATGGATAATCAAAGTTAATGAAACAAAATCAACGCATGTTACATTTACAAACAGGAAAATTATTACAAAAGATATTATTACGAACAACATGGTAACGATTAAAAACGAAGTGAAATATCTTGGATTATATTTGGACAGCAGAATGACGGTGGTGTACGTATATTACAACTTTAAAGAACAGAACTTAAAATAAAAGGAAGGCGAATATATTGGCTATTAGGAAGAAAATCAAAGCTTAGCCTGAATAACAAGGTGTTGCTCTATAAACAGGTACTCATCCCAGTATGGTCATATGGATGCAAGTTGTGGGGATACAGTCTGAAGAGTAATATAAAAATAATACAAACATTTCAGAATAAAATCTAGGAACACTTGCAGATGCCCCTTCGTACATAAGTAATGAGACATTACACCGTGTGATCTAGATGTATCATACGTGCAAGAAGTCATTAAGAAAAAAGCAAAGAAGCATGCTGATAGGTTGAACAGACATACCAACTGGGCAGCAATTATCCTACTGGATAATCTGAAGGAGTTTCGCCGGCTACAACGGACGAAATGACTAGATTTACTCTAGTTAATGGCACGTAATGATGAAAAACCGCTATGTGAAAATCTACTGATGGCCTAGACAGGTTAGGCGTAAACCATAGAAGAGAAAAAATATATATATGTGTGTGTGTGTCTGTGTCTGTATAAAATCCAAAGTTTATTATATTCGTATAATATAAAAAGAAGTGGTAACTACGTTTTAAACTTTGTACAACAATAATACCTGATACATTGGATTCGCCGAATCGCAAGTATTTACCGATAAATTAAATGGCAACGTTTCAGCCTGGTGAGACGTGTCGATACATTTTGTAGTTCCTTTCAAACGAGCCTAAAATATTACAACGTGTATTACATCGATATTACTAAATAAATTTCTTTAAAACCATGCAGATATATATACCTAAAAAAAGCCAAACAAATAAACGAATATAAGCTAATTTATATTTACATATATATTAATGTATATATAATTTGAAGAATGTGGAATGTAGTGATAAAAAAAGGAATTCAAATCATTAAAAGTTTTTTCTTTATGAAAAGTCGCAAAACTTTTCGGCTGTTAAGCCATTATCAAGTGAATATTTAAAAAGATGAAAATATAAAATGAAAAAATATTAATTTAAGATTACAATTCATAAAAAAATCAGCAAAATAAAGAGAGCTGTCAGATTGCTTTATTAATACTGTTCGTACTTTTAATGATTTTAACTTATTTTTTGTTGTTTACTTATTTATATATTTATATATAAATATATTTATATATTTATATATATATATATATATATATATATATATATATATATATATATATATATATAATAACAATGACTGATAATCTAACAAAGCATTTGGAAAGAATAACAAGGCTAACAGAAGACATAATATAATGAAAGATAAGTCTAAATAACAGTTATAACCGGTGAGAGGTTGAAGTTAACTAACGTGGAACCAACTTTTGAATTACTACAGGTTTTTTTGCAAATGTTAGACTTTAACAGATTTCTTCCAAAAATCATGCACAGGAATATACATATCAGAGGTTATATGTGGCAAATAAAGTTGTAAAAATTAAATGTGTTTGTCATTTAAAAAGAAAATTATAAAGGACACTTGTGATACGGTGATCAAACGGCAAAGCAGTCAATAGGTATACTCTCGAATTGTTAAAGATACGTAATTGGAATCGTAATTAAAGACAGTTTATTTCAGGAAGGAAATTTAAGGAATTGGAGATTAAGTGTTGGTTTAAAATGTGACAAAAATTGAAAGTTTATTACGATGTTTAGACCAGGTTAACATGAAGGATTTTAACTTATCGAGATAAAAGGAAATCATCTATAACGATCGCACACGGACTTCGGATTCGTCTGAGAATACCAGAATATGTTTAGACAATTTTTTTATTTGCTACAATATAATTAAAACGATTAGATGAACGAGAAAATGAGGAGAAAGTAAAAGTATCAGCGAATATGCTTAAAGTGTTAATCAAGATTAAATAACGGCTAACCTTTCCCCAATAATTAGATTGCTCGTCCAGGATAAATTTCCCCGGGAACACGTGCATTAAGTACCAATGAAAATCTTTACATTGCAACGTTTTCCTTAATTCAACGCGTTCCTTCAAATCGTCGGGGTAAATATTCTATAAACAAAAATGAGGTAACAATTATGTAAATAACTACGCGATCGATTTATCGTGTGATTATTATTATAATTACACTATATAAGTTTAATAATTTAAATTAAATTAAATAAATAATTTTAAAAAGTTAAATTATATAATCTCGGCAGAATTAATTTTCTAGTTCATAATTCTTCATTCAAGGCATAATCTCTAAGATAACCTTACTTATCTATTGAAAACGATTTCTCGAAGCTATTAGCCAACTTTTTCAAATTAATAAGTTACCTTCGGCGATTACGTATGTATAATTAGTTATAAATCGTCTGTATTTAGAGTTCACATATTCCACACGCTCTACTGGAATTAATATTTTCAAGGGCAGTAACACCACGAAGGTAAAATTTATAAAAGCTTTGTGACCTTTTTAAGAGACACTAAATCAGGATTTAAAGAATACTACCAACCCGTACTACTAATAATAATAATAATTGAATCAAATTTAAACATGTGTAGAATTTGTGCATATAATAACCCATTTATACGATTTTTTTTTATTATTACCTTTAGTTTTTTTCTTAAATATTACATAATGCCGTTTTATTAATATGTACGAGCGATTTAATAAAACTGTTATTCATATTTTTTTTTACGACAGTCGCGCAACACATAGAAATATAACGTATTCGCTATAATATTCGGACAAGCAACCCGATTATTAAGTATACTCTCGAATGCGATAACATTCCAAATATTTTATTCTCGTGTTCGTATACGTATAAATATTTTAATATTACTACATTGTCGATTTGAACAGGTCGTGCTACAACTTTTCCGATTAGTGATTCGATATAATAATATCTCGGTATGCACTTGGACAGCCGATTGACGTAAAATCTTCATATAGTAAAAAAAAAAATCCCGAAACTCATTCGTTAGATATTGTTCCGACATTTAACAATAAACGGCTAATATATACAGAGCTGTTCGATCAATCTGAACAATTGAACTGTGGGGTCGGTCGTGCTAAAGACATAAATATTAGATTAAAACAAATGGCTCGAAATTTTAAAAATAATGCCGAACGCACCCAGGTACATAAGCGACGTAACTCTACACGAAGATAGGCAGGTAGACTGGAACCGAAACACTGGTCCGACATTGAACAATAATAAACAGCTGATATAATTTGGACAATTGAACTGCGGGTATAAATATTAGATTCATACAAATAGCTCCGAATAAAATATTCAGAATAATGACGAACGCGCCCTGCTACAAAACCCACGCAACTGTAGACGAAGATCCGTACTACTAATAATAATAATAATTAAATCAAATTTATTTCAATTTCAAATGCATAAAAGTAATGGTGAAAAGAAAAAATATAAAATAAAAATTATTGCAAAACAAAAAATGAATAAATAAAAAACAAAAGAAAATGTATAAATAATCGTTGAGAAAATGATTGAAATAATAATAATGATGATAATAGTGACCTGTTAAATGATAGTATTAACTATAATAGTAACAATAATAATGGCATAATCAAATCAAATTTATTTGAATATAATATGTGATATTACAAATTTACTAATATATTTACAATTATTTACTCCAAACATTTACACATATGTGCAAATTTGGAGTGCATACAATTACGTACAAATATATACAATACATACATAATAATCAAGTCAAATCAAATTTTATTTGGAAAACAGTACGTGTTGAGTACAAAAACCATGATCCACATCCCATAGTCAAGAAAGAAACTAATACTGGCGGGGTTGAGTAAGAAAGTGACATTCCTGCGGATCCCAGCTCATGCTGGGGTTCATAGAAACGAACTAGCTGATAAAGCGGCCGGGGAAGCTGCTACGTTCTAGTTCCACCGCCTGACGTTAAGAAATACATCATAAATGGGCTTCAGTGACTGCTGACGTCACAAACCAACAAACTGCAGCGTCAAATGTTCGATCGATTCTTGGATAACTTTGTTTTCAAGCCGCAGAGATGATTTGGTCATCACCAGATTACTCTAGGGCCATGCGCGTCTCACTCGTGCGTATATCTTTAACCCCAGTGTGTTCCGGCTGTAACATTATCATCTTCATACCCCATATTCTAGTTAATTGTATCCCATATTCCTCGCTCGAGCGTCTCTTAATCTTCCTCCTTCACTTCATCTCCTCTTCTCAAAGATGACCATGTTTCATTGTCGAATCTAATTACCTTCCTCCACCGTTCCAGTCTCTATTCCTCAATCTAATCCGCTTTTCCTATCGTGGCTTTAGCCTTTATTAACACTATGAAATTTAAATATGTAATATTTCCCAAGCCGGCCATGCTTGCACCGGACCACTATATACAAATGCATTTCTATATGTAACGCGATATAATGATACTTCCATGCACGTTTGATAAAAAGTTTAAATCATTATAAATTCAGACTATCATCGAAACATGTGACACGCGTACATATCAATAAATTTCATATTAGCATAAGCGTAATCAATGTTTTACAAAGTAAAAAATAAATTAAATTAATTTACTATAATTACCATAATTCCGTACGTATAAAATCGTACCGCAATGAACATCCGCACACAAATAATACGCATTTAAACACTTATACATCATTGAGTCTTGTTACCGGTATCATGACCATGATCTGTCACACGGCTGACCATGCGCTGCACCAACAAATACGGTCGTGTGCCATATTTACACAATCGTGGAAAGTATGGCCAGTTGTCCTGCAAATCGCGTCTGACTATCGAAAAGGTACACGACCGCGCTCTCTTCTACCAAACACTACACCTTGAACGAAGAGCGCCTGCATATTTTCCGGTCTAACTACGTGAACAAAAAATCGTAGTATTCTACTGAGAACGAGCGATTTAAATATTTTCGAATTGCCAGTGTCGTCCAAAATTGGTTCTCCTAGCTGTCCATGAGATATGTTTGTCTGCAACACCACATTTCTAGTGCGTCTATATATGTTTCCTATCGGCACTGCTTACTGACCAGGTCTCCAAGTCATACAGGAACACTGAAAAAACGTATTTTAACAGCTTTACTAACTGCGGAGCCGGTCCAGATTCTATTCAAACGGCTCATTGCGCTTCGAGTTAGCTGAGCTCCATCTACTATAGAGCCTAAACTTCAATTCCATCAATTTGTCGTAGTACGGAGCAGTTATTCTTTGGATGGTTGATGATCATAATTTTAGTTTCGGCCTTGTTGACGCGTAAGCCATATTCCGCACTAATTTTTATCAACCGATTTATACGACATTATGCTATGAAAAAACTACACACAGAATCTAATTCATATACGTTTCACCCTTCCCCACCACACACCAAAAGACGCCCCACATATAAAAAATTAATAATCTGTTTCAAAAATGTAGTAGCATAATACGTGTAAGTAAAAATTTATTCTTGTCTCGTTAGGTAACATATTGAAAAGCACATCTAATGCATGAACCTTTCGATTCCTTAAACGAACGTTGTCGAAACGGAAGAACAAATGACTTCATTAGCCATGCTCTAGTCCTACCGTGTCCATAAATAATTTGAAATGTGTCGTTATGTTTTATTAATAAAGAGAACTTCAATAACTGCAGTTTATATAATTGATACTATAAGCAGTCAATTTCTATTGTATACTAATACGTTCATCTGGTAAAAGCTTACTGACGCGTAGACATTCGGAACAATCGAATTAATTATAATATTAGGAATCGAATTAATCGTAATAATAATATTAACGAAAATAATATAACGAATATAACGACTATAACGCAACTGCGTTAACTGAATTACACGCCGTACAAACCTTCCACAGTGGTCTATGCATGTAAATTAACCTTTTGTATCCATCCATCCAAACCTCCGCCACGCGAACTGTATTGAATCCTAGTGTATCAACTTTAACACGAGATTCATCGAATCGTGATGAACGGAAAACATGACCGACCCTCGAGCAAGGTATTACTTCCAATGATCCACCACATTGCCAAATCTATGAAGAAAATTTTGACAAATTCATTACGATCGCATCTTCAATGAATTCTTAAAATTTCTTGGTTAATGCGTTCCTGAATTTTTTTTTTATGTAATAGACAATTTTTTATTACCGAACGTTCCGAGAATAATTACACCGTTTTCAACAAAACTGATAGTAGTTGTGAATGCGTACGTTTATTTTACGCCTAGAAGAACGTAATCAGACTTAATATGTCCAGATTTTGTCCGTATGTAGATTTATCGATGTATTTATCATCATCGAGTAGTAATCTTCAAACAACACTCGTTAGAGCTCAAAACTGGTTTAACAAATGGAATATAAAAATAAATGAGAATAAATCTGTAAATGTGTACAATTTACTAAAACAGAAAAGCTAAATCTCCCCCAGTTAGAATCAATAACGCAGAAATACCAATCGGAACAAGCGTGAAATATCTGGACTCACACTTGGATAGCCGACTAACATATCGAAATCATATCCAAATGAAGAGAAAAGAACTGGATGTACGTATCAAAAAACTATTTTGGTTAGTGCGCAGAAATAGTGTGTTGCCTATAGACAACAAACGTCTTATTTATACTACGATTTTAAGGCCTGTCCGAACATACGGGGTGCAGATGTGGGGTTGCGCAAAGTCGACAAACATAAGAACTATACAGACTGTCCAGAATAAATATGTATAGGTAAGTAGTCGTCTACCGCCGATACGGAGACGGATGATCATGACTAACACATCATCAATTTTCCGCGGAAAATTATATAAAATACTATTGACTCCTAAGTAAAATACGGTTATTTCTATTTCGATATATGTACCGTAGAATAACGAAAAACAAAAAAATCCTAGAAAAAATAGATGAAAAAAAAAATAAGTTTAACGAAATTATTAAAGCTAAAAATAAAACTTGTTAGGACAATAATACAGAATGATTTTATAATGTAATATAGAATAAAGTTACAAGCAGAAAGCCAAGAGGAAGACCAAGAGAACATAACGAATAGATCGCTTGAATATTTTCTTTTTTCCTTGAATAGGACAATAAGTAACATTGATATTTTACAAGTGTTTCAACAGAATGCTGCCCAATAGCTGTGTATACTGATGGTAATTTATTGACGATACTTGACAGTATCTTTTCAGACGCTCGAACTCTGTGGAATTACTCTTCAAGATCGGCAGCCAGTCGACTGACATGTTACTGAAGTCGCTGCATATATCTACTACGGTGTATTCTGTTTCTTTTACATCAGGCATCTGGAGATCCTTGTGCATTGCGAATATCAAGACACTTTTGACTGGAAACACTGGAGCTTGAATATAAGCGAATATGTATAAAAATAAATATTAAGAAGACACTGGCTACCAAAAGGACAAAATGACAACGACAAGGTATCGCCTTTAGTGAATAAATATAAATATGTACTTTCGTTTTTGAGATAGTTCCGTCTATGACCGGGGAATTTTAAATTCACCAAATGCTCCTTATTACGAAAACGGGTAATTTTATTATAACCAAATAGAGAGGACGGAGAACAAACATTTATTTATTAATTATTTCATACGTAACACACGACGTGTGTTCATAGCTCGGTATCGATAAAGACAATTAAATTACCAAATTAGCCTAATTATAAAATATATATTAGATTATTGATTCGCTGATGAGTTGTGCGTTGTAATAAATCTAAACTCTCCTTTTCAAATTTGTAACGTCAAAAATATTTGTAAAAAAACTCAAATTTCGATCAGATTTCTCGAATTTTCAGTAGACTCAATTTCGTAGCCATTTACGGACTACTAAGTTAAAATCCGCATTCCTATTATAAAATCGGTAAAATATCTGGGAATAATCCTAGATAATCAGTTTTAATCAACGTGTTAAATATTTTCTGACGAAACTTAATAAGAAATCCTTTATGCTCCTCAAAATTCAACCTAACATTGTCGCAGTTAAATATAAAGGACGTGTAATTATTCATAAAGAAGCAATTGAATCTTCGCTAATTATTACTCGAGTATTTATGTTCGCGAATTCAATTATGTTTAGTAAAATTTTAGGTACGCAAAGTAGTCTCTTTATATAGAACTGTTTCAACCGTGGCTGCACCACTTATTACAGGGATATTCAAGCATTTTCAAATCGGCTTTGGAGTTCAATATGTTTATTAATAAGTTGATTACAATTGAAACTAACGTAAACGATTTATTCTTATTTGGATTACGAGTTAAATTATAATTTATAAGAATACCTTCGCAAAGAAAATTAATGTAATAATTTTAGAAATATGGCCGAATAGATGGATTAATCCGCGATGATAGAACGACTTTCAAGTTTTTCCGCAGTATTGAAAATAGATTTAAGATTAAAGATGATCTAGATGTAAATTTCTTTTCCAGTCAGGTGCTGTCTGGACATGGTAATTTCGGAGAGTATTTCATGCCATCACATCGTCTGACTTTTGTCCGTATTGTAGTTCTGACAGTGATACGGATGATGAACATTCTCTTTTTTAATGTTACCACTGATAAGTAAATTTTCGCGTTCGGTATAATAATTTATGTGAAATTAATAATTGTATAGGATCAAATTCGGATTTAAGTCATTTCACCATTTTGTTAATATCGCTATGCGTAGGCGTTATAGATAAATAACTTTCCGTGTATCGCTGCGACTTGTGTCGCGGTTTATAAATAAATAAATAAATAAAAAATTGATTCGCCCCAGAAAATATAACAGGAAAAACCGGGCAACAAAGTCATAATATCTCACTGACGATAAAATTTAACAACAATTTTATTTTTATAGTGCCCTATATAACTAGCGAAGCCATTAAAGCACTGATGTAACAGATGTAGTAAATGATTTTAGAAGAGGAATCGTATAATTAAGAGGAAAGGACGGTTGGAGAGAAAACTAGATGGGGTCACGGAAAGACATGGTGTCGATAGGGATGTAGTATAGAATAGTTTAGTGAACTGTGACAAAAATAAGAGAGTGGTTTGGGAGTAGACGAAAAGGACAAAAAGCTGAGGGGTTGGTACGTTAGAATATATATGGAGAGAGTGATATGTGGCCAAGACGGAACCTGTTTAGAATGGGATAAATTGACGGTGGCTTCCAGAAGCTAACTGATAATGGGGCTTTATAGGTTGTTGGTGAACACAGCATGGAATCACCGCTTCGTTTCCTACGATCCGCTTATGACGTGGGGAACCAATAAGAAGGATAATCTGTATTTTATAACAATTGGTAAATTAGGGATTATGATGATTTTTAGGGAACTTTGTGCTGATACAGCGACGAGGGAGTCCGTTACAATCGTGCTTCGGAATCACCATGGTTTAGGAATGAATGTTAAAGAGACAGAAGAATATACCGTATAATTCTTTATCATATCTAGAGCAAGAGTCATGCAGCGGATAGAATAGCATAAATCGTTGGTGGAGAACGAGCATGCTGTAGCACTATTAATAGAACGGAATGGGGATTTGACGCCGTCAGTAATGACGTTGACATTAAATAGCTGTTTATTAAGTTATTTCAAAATGAATTCATGCTCGGTCATATTCTTATATAATTTTAAATAGTAACAAATTGTTCGATAGCAGGAACTAAAAGTTCGTGTACCGTGCAAGGAACATTATGGCTGAAAAGGTTAAATAAGCGGCAACTATGTTGTAAACAGTACAAAAATAAAAAATAAAAACACGTCAAATCAGCTTACCCTAAAAGACATTTCTAAATTTTCCCCGCCCCATATTTTCATCTGCTCGTCGTACGCCCCGACTTTCCAAAAATATGACCGGTCTATCGCAAATATTCCTCCAGCCATTGTCGGCGATCTAAACAAAAATAATTATATTTTTTAAAATGACTGTCATAAATTTTACAATCTAAATAATTATATACTACTTCGGAAAACTAAGATACGTATTCAAAAACGACGAAATATCAATACGTTTAAAGCGGAAGCTATATAATCAATATATTCTGCCGGGTTTTTTACATATGGCTCACAAACATGGACTTTCACCAAAAAAAAAAAAAAAAAAAAAAATAATAATAATAAAAGCCCAAACAGCGAGGAAAAGATTAATAATAAATATATACGACCGGAAGCGAAATACTTGGATACAGAAGAAGATGAAGCAGATGGTCAAACTGAAGTGAACTTAGGCAGGACACACAGCCAGAGGGAAGGATAATAGATGGACAAAACGAGTGTTGAACTGGTGGCCGCTTCATAAGGGAAGAAACATTGGCAGACCGCTAACTCAATGGTGTGACGATATTATAACTCAGGTTGCGGGGAAGAACTTGATTTAGAAAGCTGAGAGCCGGACCGAACGGAAAACATTGGGAAGAACTTGCGTCCAGCAGTGGACCGATAAAGAATAATGTTCAAAACTGCTGAGGTAATAGGTTGTTATATCAAATCTGATAAAATAGCAGCTATTAAAGTAAGAATTGAAAAATAATTGTAATAGGTAATGAAACTCCATTTCACCACAAAAATGAAAAATAGACCGGGAAAAGGCAAACTAGATATCGATCAGCTTCGAAATCATTTAAGAAAAATCTGAAGCTGACCCAGCTGATTACAGACCAATTTCTCCATCAAGCGTAGTGAAAAACTTTCAGAGGCAGACCTTCGCAAATGTGATGAAACACGGACAATCCCATATCTGGTGGATACGTATAATATTTACCGATTTAGTAAATGCCTTTATGGCTCACATTGCCTAGTAGGTGCTAAATCATGGCTTAATAATATTCATTTCTAATTTTCCATGATTAATACGATTAAATAAACTTGAATAGTACATTAGATATTCAGTTTTACTTAAACACTATCGTTTCGCAAAAAACCAGACAAACAATGTGATAGGTACACAAAGCAAAATGATATGATTTCGATTAACTTTTCTTTATTTGCACTTCATCATTCCCTAAATAAAGTAGCCTCCAGTGGTAGCCCATAGTTATATATGAATAATTATGAATCCTGTAAAAATTCTTATATATATACACGAGTACATGAGAGTGTGGAAAATACTAAAACATTGTACCTCGCTGGATCCGTTGGCGATCTGTTTTGTGATAAATCAGTATCAGTCCAAGTGAAAATCCCGGACCAAGTAAACGAACCAACAGAAAAATGATGGTTTTTATCATCGTACATATATCCTAAATTTGTAGAATTTATTACATCTATAACGGGTATCGCTACTACAGTTCTATTTTGCTTTATACGATGTAACATAGGCTCCAACCTGTAAAATGTAACAAATTACATTTGTTACTTTTGCGTTCGTGAATATATAAAAAAATATTTTAAAACTATAAGTATACACTAAAAAACAATTTACGAATAAAAACCAAATATAATTATGGGCAATAACTAATATCGTCATTTATACATAGGTTGACCCAGAGAAAACGGATGGTTTGATTTTTTGAAAAACTTGAAAACTGATCGACCAAAATTTTTGGATGAAATTTTATTCAAAAATAGCAAAACCAAAGATTAGTTTTAAACAATTTGTAAAACACAATATTGTTCAAATATTTGCAGTAATACATTTATTAAGTTTTTTTACAAAAATTTCCAACACTATTCCGAGCATAAATCGCTTACAGGAAATCAGAGTTTTCGTGTCTTCCAGATCTAATGCTTCTTGCAATACTACATGCGTTTCTGCCGAACGTCGCACCATCTTGTTGAAACCATGTACAGCCCAGACGACGGCAAAGTGAGGGAAGCAAAAACAAATTTATCATCTCGATATAGCGCATTCCATTGACAGTATCACTGAAAAAATAAGGTCCCACTATTCCCCCACTTCGCCACTCCAGCCCAGAGACCGTTACTCGATGGCTGTGTGACGGCTTCTGTTCAATTGAAATTAGATTCGGACCAATATCGGCAGTTCTGTTTGTTTACAAATTCGGAGAGCTGAAAATTAGCTGCATCGCTCATCAAAAGATTGTTTAAATCGATCTCCTCGTCTTCGATTTTTTTCAACATCCTTTCAGCAAAAAATGTTCGTTGTGCATGATTGTGCATGATCGATACTTTTTAATTCTTGAGTTATTACCAGTTTATGAAATTTCAAGTCTTCCAGCAATATACGGTGAATAGATTCTCTCGACAGGTATTAAAGAAGCAGCATGACGACGAGCAGAGCCATCTGGGACTCCGAATGATCGCTGCCCGATTGTGGGGGTACGAACCGTTTTTTTTTTTTATCCAGGACGTTTTTCTATCGGTTGCAAAAGCTGTCCCTCAAAAGTCCTTCAACCACCTTAAAATTGAATTTCGAAATGGTACAGGTTTACACCGCGTAAATTTCAATTCTTTTCAAAACTTTTCATATAAATATACAAAATTTAATGGTATATGTAGACATACTGCAATAATTAGCACCTAATTTACGCAATAAATATTATTTTTTTTATTTCTTTATTTATGAGCGTATATATAGATTTTATTTTTTTGATTTTTACTTCGTTTTTTTTTTATTTCAAAATATTTATTCTGTATAAGAAATTGTTCATGCGTGTTTGTATAATCATTAATACTTTTTACGATATTCAAACTTTGTCTTTTCAGATATAATAATAATTTTGTAGTAACACCTTTTTATATCTGTAACTATTAATTAAATTAACACATTTTTAGTTTTAGTTACCGGCACTATGCCTTCTCATCCTACTCACAAATACCTATCTTGTGTATATGCGTATATATATATATATATATATATATATATATATATATATATATATATATATATAATAGCATAAATTTGTATTAATAATTTATGTAAATCTAACAAATATACTTGACCCACCACTTTAATCTGAAATAAGAAAAAATAGCAAATACTAGAATATTTAAAAAATAATAATAATAAATAAACCATTATTTATTAATATGATATTTTAACCTAATAGAGACAAAATGGAAGACACGCACAGCATAATTATTTCTCTAGTTAAAAAGCTGATATCTACTTCGCGTTAATCTTCGGACAAGCCTCAGACGTGGATTACGGTATATAATAATAAAGATAGAAAGGCTATCAAACATTCGATGCGCAGTCGATACCGTTTTAATTGCAGCTACAAGTTACATCACATTGTAAGTCATGCGATGCATATTAGTTGCAATATTAACGTAAAACCAAATGACTGATAGTAAAACTAAATAGCTGGCTGTAAAACCAAATGACAAGTAATAAAATCTAACGATTGGTAAATTGAAAGACATTGAGATGAAAGATTTGAACGCTTTGAACAAAAATTGAAGCATTCGAAGGATTCAGAAAACTTTTATTGAGATATATTTCTAAATATGCTAAACAGCATGTCGAAATAATTTGATATAAACAACACGAAGAAATTATTGACCACAAATGGATTTCCGAGCAAACATGACAAAGATGTAAACGTTTTCGGAACTTCAAGAGGCATACAGGAGCAAGGAATAGCTGTACGCCTGTCGTCGAACGGAGACGGCGTACCAATAAGAACAAGTTAAAAAGCCAAAAAATTAAACTACATTAGACTACATACCAATTATGTCCCATTTCACAATGGGCATCCAAAAATACGATAACGTCGAATACGGCTAAACCAGCTCCGTACAATTTAGCTCTAATCAATCCGGATCTCTTTCGCAAACGATATAGTTTGACAGATTTAGGCAAACGCGAAATTATATAATACGGTAACAGTTCCTTCAAGTCAGCTGCAAAAAATAGCGACATGCGTATACTTGACATGCTGCATAATTTTACGTATCTAAACTAAATACTAACTAATGTAAACGTATATACTAACATTAGTACACGATGCTGTGTTAAAACTGATAAAAGTTTTGGAAGGATACTGTCACACTGAACATAATGTTACGCGTGCGAAAACTGATCCCCCAACAAGTTTCAGCAAAATGAAAAGTTTAAAACCCGAATGAAGAAATTACCGAGATGATCGTGAAGTTTAAATAAATTAAATATCGAAATACGAAATTAGGAAAAGATTCACTTTTTTTTTTGAGAGGACATTTAGTACGCGACACAAATTCTCTACAATGGCTGATAATAAATGAAAAATTCACGGAAAAAAACGATAACCTAAAAAGCACTAGCTAAAATCGCGTATCAGTTTAAACTCTCGTGATACATAGATGGCTGCTCAAGACAGGTCAACATAGAGGATGGTATATAATTTTTTTTTTTTTTTTTTTATACACCACTTCGGTCTGACGACCACTATTGGTGCCGATAATATAATTTTTAAAACTATTTTCACGGTCGATATTCAAAATTAAATACAATAATATCGGGATAACCACGTATAAAAAACAAAATTGCATAATAAAAGTAAAACAAACCAGAGTTTTCAAACAACATGCCGTGCCATCATCAGAACTAAACTAATTCCGACATAACAAGCTACTATTTTAACTCTATCGATAATAATATTACATCTGATTGGTTCTCAATTGACCATTCACCATGCTGGATCAAGTTGGAAACCATCTTCTCTGTTGAAGTTCTGGAATTTTTCAATTTCTAAGGTTTTCCTAACAATTCTTTCACCTAACCGATCTACTTTGGCTAGAACTTTTGTATCCTCAAACCTCAGGTTATTCCGAAATTATTGTATTTAAGAAAAGATGACGATTAACGCGGATGTATCATAATATCGCTACATCCTCTCGCGGGTTATGTCATTTCTCGTTTTTGACGATATTAAAATAAATTCAAAATAACTCGTAGATTCAGGCTCAATTTTTCGATATTCTTCAAAAACTTATTAATTATTATTTAAAATTCGTTAAATAAAAATAACGATAATCGACCCGTCGTTAAACCACTTCATTCTTAAATAACATGAAGTTTTCCGATAAGAGTGAGTCGATGTCGGCATTCGACGGCCAAATGTCAGAGAGAACCCGAAACACTTAATTCCTCCGCGTTTACAAGAACTTGACGTTTCGCAGACTTCTACTTGAGGAATTTTACGTTTGAACTTGGGAATACAACCGTACAGGATTCAAATGATCAATAAGCTCAAAGTTTATGACTATAAACAATGCCGTTAGTCCATATATAAGGCTTCGGAATGTTTAGGAAAAGACCCCAAATTCGACCGAAAAATCATGTTTAGCAACGAAGCGCATTTTTGAATGGTTACATTAACAAACACAATTACTGTATACAAAAAGTTACTGTTTACTGAAGATTTTTTTTTTTTTTTTGAAGGCGTAATATTCATAATATTCAAATGATCAATAAGCTCAAAGTTTATGACTATAAACAATGCCGTTAGTCCATATATGAGGTTTCGGAATGTTTAGGAAAAGACCCCAAATTCGACCGAAAAATCATGTTTAGCAACGAAGTGCATTTTTGAATGGTTACATTAACAAACACAATTACTGTATACAAAAAGTTACTGTTTACTGAAGATTTTTTTTTTTTGAAGGCGTAATTTGTCGGTATGGTGAGGCCATCACCGACAATGACGAGCACTACAAACCTATGCTGATGGTTTTTTTTTTTTAGCCCAAACTAAACGATACGAAACTAGAAAATATGTGGTTTCAGTAGGATGGCGCTGTATGTCACATAAAGGAAGATATTCAACATGAACGATTATCAAAATGAAGCGGTGTACATTTAAACTATGTTATATTCTGCACATAACGGCATACGTAGACATTTCAAATATTTAAAAAAAAATCATTAATAACGCGTACAAACAGCTTGTTTTATTCCATTTCAACAGTGACCCGTCCGTATTGGAAAACAAAAATTTAACAAATTACCATTCGAGTGATCACCAAAATCACATTCATACAAACTTTTGTCGCATTTAACGAGGAATGTAATGATATAAAATTTACTTATTATCATCGTATAAATTCAAATATAGTTTGTTATGGATACCTTGATCGCTCGCATCGTCAATCAAAATTATTTCTTTAAGATTATTTGATGGAGAACGTAATATAACTGAATGAATAGTTCGGATTAACAAGCTCCACGGTTCGTTGTTAAATATTATCACGACACTAACGTCGGGTAAATTTTTGTCATACTGTATCTGTTTACATCTGCAACATCATAATTTTAATTTATATATATATATATATATATATATATATATATATATATATAAAACACGTATGCAAGAGATCTAAGTAACAATCCAGGACAGTAAATAAACTGAAACATGAAACTCAAGAAAACGTAAACATTACATGAAGATATTTTACTTTATATTAGATAAAAAAGTAGAAGAAATACTCTTCAAGAGGAGAATAAAATTGTTGATAGAGAATTTAAAATGAGCGTAAAGACATGTTGCATGTAAAGATAATCTCAGGTAGATAAAATTCTAAAAGAAAAGACGGCGAACACCAACAGTATGATAAGATGATATTACGAAAATTGGTTAAATTAACGGAATCCAAAATCAATGAAAAAATCTTGGACATGTTTCCACTCAGCAGTAAATTGATATAAGCATTACACGATGCATTATATATATATATATATATATATATATATATATATATATATATATATATATATATATATATTTGAAACAAATCGACTACAATGCTTTAATATTACTTGAAGCGATTTACTAGTCGAAACTTTGGAATCGACTGATTCATACGATCTAATTTTTGCTTTTAATCTAAATAAACGTGAAACCGAAAGAAATATTTTTAAGACACAAATCAATGAAAAAATCTTGGACATGTTTCCACTCAGCAGTAAATTGATATAAGCATTACACGATGCATTATATATATATATATATATATATATATATATATATATATATATATTTGAAACAAATCGACTACAATGCTTTAATATTACTTGAAGCGATTTACTAGTCGAAACTTTGGAATCGACTGATTCATACGATCTAATTTTTGCTTTTAATCTAAATAAACGTGAAACCGAAAGAAATATTTTTAAGACACGGAAAATGTAAAAACTATGAACACAAAAAATTCACAAAGAAGCAATTTTCGTTATTTTCCCATTATCGACAAAAAAAAAAAAAAATAATTTATACGCATTAAAAAATGCGCTTCCATACAAATTTTTAACAAAATAAAGTGATAGCGAATCCAGTAGTATAATACTAATTTCGAATAAAAATATATGAAGAAATAATTTAGAAAAAGTTGATAGGAAACAAATTGTAAACTATTTACGTTGATAAATTATATTATTTAGTTGTAATTCTGGGGAAATACATCGTTTATGCTTAGATTTTCGAAAATTTGTTTGCTCTGACTTGCTTTCTCCGCAAAAACCCTGAAAAGTGCAAAACTAACTGTCGTCTTACTATCCAAGTTGACAGTATCTGTTTAATGGAAGTAATGTAAAAAAAACACACTGATTCTACAACGGTTTGTAAAAATCACAAAATTGTAGCACTCGTCGTTACAATATTGTTAAAAAATTAAATTATACACTCACGAACTTAATTAAGCGAGAAATACTGGAAAATATAAAATGTAAAAAAATGACGTTTCTTTTATTAGGAAAATGAAACAAAAATTGTTTAAAACTCGTCGATAAAACAACGACTACATACGATTGAATCTATTGATAAATTATCGTAATTATTTTCAATGTAATAAATATCGTCAGAGATAACTTACAACGGATGTCTAGCGTCCGGTATACTTCGGTTGTAGGAAATTCTGCTACTTAACAAAGTATTTACAGAATGCATTTTCATCACCCAGTCGACAGCGTGCTGAGAAATACCTTTTACTTCGAAAACTGGTTCACCGTTATCGCCTAAATTAGACGTAATTTTGGTATCTATACAATTCAGTCTGTCCTCGAGAGATTTGACTTTAAAATCTTTACGCATTTCGAGCGCTGCAAGATATACACAAAATATATAATTGTATAAAATACGAAATAATAATTGAATACGTAATAGCGTCGGTTAATAATTGTTAATTTTATTTCATAACGCGACATTTCTTTTACGTAATATTATGGTAAATTATAAGTATTAAACTGTTTTGCGCTATTTTTTATTTTTGTATATGAATTTTCTATTTATATATTTCGCTCGGCTAAATTCGCGGATCAAATTAATATTGTTTTTGATCAAATATATCGATATGTTTGCGTATTTTTAAATCTATACGGAAAATTCTATATGAAACTTAGTAGCTAGTAGTTTTATATCCTTTAATTAGTTCAGTTGCTATTTATCTCTGAAAAAATCTTATTAAATAAATCTTTTGGTTTTAACATTTCGTAGTAAATGCTAGTTACAAAAATTATATTCGGAATTATTATTTTACAATTTAATCTATCGCTACCGATATATATATAGTTTATTAAATATAGCGAAAATTCAATTATTTAAAATGATCATAAAATTCCAAATTATTTTCAAGCGTCACGCCTAAAAATTTTATACTTGTCACGCGCACTGAATATAAACATTTTAACTTATTATATTTAATTTTTGGTTTTTAAGTTTTTTTATTAAATAATATATATTTAGATTTCGATATTAATATTTAAGTTATAACCATTTAAAACATGTTCGACTTCCTTCCCGATTATAATACAATTATTTTCAAGCGACCTAATTAAAACTATGTATCAGCATATTAAAAATATATTTCAAAATATTTCAAAATTTATATTATAATAATTACCAAAACATAAAAATCTATTCTGCCGATAACGATTATTCGATCTGTAAAAATTTGCCTAAAATTTTATACACGTCGCTCGCTTTCGTTTGTATCATCATCGCATAAGGTGTTTTATTCGCATAATTTTCACATTCGTTTAAAATACCGCGGTTTCAAATTACACGATTCCAGTACCGAAAAGTCATTCATTATGTTATCAACGATTAATACGTTATCCCGACACATTGAGTTAATAATTTCGATAAAAATAACTAAGAATGAGTTTACAAACGATAAAAAACAAAAACTAACCTAATCTAACACGAGAAGCACAAAACGGGAAACACGATTTAAAACAACCGACCATAGAGGAACATAACGAATACTTAAAGATCATTTATGAATAATTTTTAAACTAAAATAATAAAATTTAAAGTTCTATTTCTAAAATTAATCATTTTGTTCTTATTTTACTAAAATAATTTTTAAACGTTTTTTAAAATAAAATATTAATTGACACTATCGATATAACCTCGACACAATCGATATAATCGAGAAAGTTGTAAGTTAACCGCCACACTAGCGCTACAATAACGAAATTTCTCTATATTTCATGTTTGTAAATATGTAAATAGTGGTGTGCAAAACTGCTATTTTTAAAAAGTAGTTATTTTGTTGGTAGGTGTGAAATTGCAGGTTAGGATTATTACTGACGGTCGAAACAGAATCTAACAAGAACGTACTGTAAATTATGTTTCATTATTAAACCTCGCAAACATTTATATACACACATATATATATATTATATATATATATATATATATATATATATATATATATATTGTTTCCGCTACACACCCTTGTTTACACGGATGGATCAAAGTCAACTCGAGGAACGGGAGCAGCAGTGTTCATTCCAACTCTCAATATTCGTAACATGTACAAATTATGCCAAGAATGTTCAGTATTTACTGCAGAATGTGTAGCAGTACTACAAGCCTTGTCAATTTTACCGGACTTAAATCTTCGCGGAAATTACCTTATTATTACCGATTCAAAAAGCGTGGTGACTGCTATAGACAATAAACGTAGCGTGTCAGATACATTAATTGGTTTAGTTTTGCTAAAACTTAATAATTTGGAACGTATGGGAATATCTGTGTCCTTCTTGTGGGTGCCCGGTCATAGAGGTATTCCAGACAACGAATTTGTTGATTCATTGGCTAAAGACGCATCGTCTAGTGGTGTAGAGCTCTCCTTAATAACTCACAAAGATATCATTCACTTTACTCAGCTAGAGCATAGGGATCAATGGGAGCTAATGTACACTAAGAGCATTAGTCAATCGCCTCTCACTTATTACTATCACCTCCAGCCGTCTCTCCCCAAACTCCCGTGGTTCTATCTCTTTAAAAAGATTAGTCGTAAGAGAATTGTACTCATCAGCAGATTGCGATTTGGACATCATTTGTTGCCTGACCATCTTTTCCGTTATGCAGCTTAGAGAAAGTCGCTTCTGTCCCCTCCATTCTGAACAGACAGTCTGCAACCTCGATCATGTCTTTTTTGAATGCTCTGCTGTAGCGCCGTTGCGTTCGGAGCTTTACCTTATCTTGTTACGTTCTTCCAGTATTACACCTCCGTATAATGTATCGTCCCTTCTACATCTGGATAATCTACAATTATTCCCCCATATAGCGACGTTTTTAGAGAAGTAGATAGTCCCCACAGTATCACGTTGAATAAACTGTAAAGGCAACCCCATTTTAAATATATATATATATATATATATATATATATATATAATATACCTTGTTGATTATTTTTAATTGTAATTTAGTTTAGTAATTGTATATTTTCAAAATATACACTTCAGTTATATTCCACATTTGTTAAACTTTATGAAGTTAATTTAGATAAAGAAAATGATTAAAATTAATATTTACATACTAAGTCGAGACAAATCTAGGTAAAGTGAAATAAATTATACCGTAGCGTATACCAAAATAAATTCTGATTATTTTCCATAATATTCTAATGTTTTTGTTTAAAATTAAGTACATTTTTATTATAATCTACTGGGAAAGATTACAAATAAATTAAATATATATATATATATAAAAATAATAAAAAACCGCGATGTATGCACGTCATAGTATAGTAGAGCTGCGGAAACCACATAACCGAAACAGTTCGTCTGTTTGAAAATAGCACGATAACTGGCGAAATTTGCAACCGACTGTATGTCGTTGTTACTATTTAGCATATTTGCTCAACTAGAGATGGGAGCATCCGGATTAAAATAAACATTGAACTCGAATATCTAAAATGTTCAACTGCTTTTGCTATTACGCTACTGCACATTCGCAGTTATCAATTACTGTTGTCTGATCAACGTTGGTGAGCGCGTGCGCATAGATATAACTACAGATATTGCCAGTAGCAGACTACTTTTTCTTCCCTGTTTTATTATTATTATTATTATTATTATTATTAATTTTAATCGGCACAGGATTTTTTCACCCGGCTTGGTATAAAATTATTTACGGATATATTAAACATTAATATTAGTTGATTCAATGTAATTATAAATAGCTAAATATACATGAATGTGTTTAATAATAAGTAGGTAAGACACATTTATTGGCAATGGTACTTTGAAAGATATAATTTAATTATATAATAAAGATTGTTGTGTAGTAAAAGCAATCCAAAAATACATGATCTACATCTGCCATTTTGTTGTCATCGGAAGGATGAGGGCAAAAAGAAAAGTTTATGAGAATATATTGGTATAGGAACGACGGAAGACGATGTTTTACAAATCTTAATGTACATAAAGTAGTAATGAAACATCGAAGTATGTTATTTGGTACTTTCATGTCACTAAACCACGATTTTACGAGTATTTGAATCGATCTGTACTATGAAGCTCTAGGTAAGGATTAGACCAAATACTATTCCAATATTCTTTATGGGCAAATTTAATGAGACACAAAAGATCTGTTAAAGGTGTATGTGGAATGAGCACATTCGAAGTGGACCTGGAATTTGCTTTAGCAACACAGTGTTGTCAAATATACCAGAAATTCAGGAGAATCTAACGGAAATATTCTAGCAGCGAGAAAATACGATGAAAATTTAAATATTAAAACATAATTTAAAAGTAAAATGATAACTCACCGTTAATCAATATTTTATAGTTTAACGAATCATTTACGTTGCGAACTATATAGCTAGTTATATTAATTTGATTAGGAATGCGACCATTTTTACTATCTGTATTCGAATAAAAGATAAACAAAATGAGAGAACTAAAAAGTACGAATACATAAAATACGCGTTTCAGGTCCATACTTCCTTTCAAAACTGTCGTAATAAATATTCGAACGACAATGACCTTTTTATATATATATATATATGGACGATAATTTAATTTGCCAACAATTCGTAATAGCCAATTAATCGAGTAATTTTCTTTTACAAATACAAGTAATTGCACATCTTATTTTTAGCTTGTCAGAATAGCGACAGATGGCCAGTAGTACGTCGATGCTAGGTCCGGGGAGTTTTTTTCTCGATTAAACAGCCAAATTTGCGTTATTTTTATCTATTAATAGCAAAAGACACGAGCAATCATGGCCAGTTTTAAAATTCTATTCATTATAGAGAAAAAAATAAAGAAAACGATTGAATCAACAGCAACTAAATGTGATAGTGATATCACATCTGAAAAGTTAAATAATATTATTTAAAAATGTAATAAATACGATGAACACGAGAAAACCTAATTACAGTAAATATCCTAATAAAAGAATCGCCGAGAAATACTTTAATAATGTTAACGTATTTCCCGGTACAATTGTAATTCTCGCGAATCACCGTAATTAAACAGCCGCCCAAGACTGGCAACATAATCGATTTCGTACGGGCCCATTTCATTACCGCCTCTGCCTTCTAAACTGTATGAAAAACTGCTTTTGAAAAGGATATACTGATCAAGAAAATAGATTTCAGCGAAAAGTATATTCATCGCGTAGTTAACGTGATTGAAAAAAAAACTACGGAAGGAAAAAAAAAATAGCGACACGGTGGTTTTTTTAGACGTAAGTCAAACTTTTAACAATACGAAGAAAAAAATCCGGTGTTTATCGCATCTAACTCAGATATTACAGTCGCAACTGGATGAAATATACTTCTGCGAGTAAATATGGAGATTAAATTAGCGAATAATTTTTTTCAATTCGTGCAGTTCTTTTCCTTCTAATAAATGCTAACATTTCATATCTGGAGACCAGGGGGGCGGATGGGCAATACGGGTTCATCCGGTAAAACCAGGTGCGCCGCTCCTTCGTTGTGAATCAAGAAAAAACAATTTCAAGTTCTGCTGACTACCAGCACCAACACATTATTGCATTATGTAGTATTACGTATAACAAATTAGAAGTAAAACTATAAAAAAAAATTTAAAGAAAAAATCACTAACCCCCCGCAAATTTTTTAAATACGTCTCGAAAACTGGTGCCGGTATGCCCTTAGCCCGGTTGACTGATTATGAGCCTATCCGCCCTTGCTGGAGACCATCGTCAAAATTTTAATTTATTACGATAACAGCTGGCTAATAATAACATTTTACGATATGTATAAATTGAACGCCAAGATATAACCCAACTAATTAAAAAATACATTCTAAAACTGACAAGCGATTTTTCCGCAAACTGCTCGCTATACCGGAATAATTTGATTTCTTAAATTTGCGTCTATTATTACGAGTTGTGTAGATAAAATATAAACACGAGCGACTAAAACAAATTGCAATATATATATATATATATATATATATATATATATTAATATATATAAAAATTATTTCTCTTTCTTTTTGAGCATACAAATTATTATACGATATCGTTTACAGAAAACTGTAGATAATTTTTAACATAATTATTTAAACACGTCAATTAGAAAATAAACAATTTTGTAAGCATTAAATGTGTGGACATCGTAACCGAAAGAGTTAAACGTTACACTGATAACATATATTTCATAATAATTGATGATATTTAAATGGAACAAGGAAGTTAGATGAGGAAATAATTTAAGATATAAACGCGTCTTACAATCCCGTCACAACGTCCTCTATACGGTAGATAAACTTTTAACGTATACTTTCATGTCGTGAAATATTGGGGGAAAAAAGGAATATAAATGACCGACACGATAAGAAGAATAATAAACGACATTTAGTTGAAATGTTTCCATTTTAGAAATATAGAATTATCTAGTCATCTAGACAAAAATTGTTCACCTCTTAGAATTGTTTTGTAAGACAAAATACAATTTTATTTTCTTTAAAAAAAAAATGACAATGACCGAAATGGTTAATGCGTTGTCAATGAAGAAATTAAAATCTATCGCATTTGCATCGGTTGTATATCATTTCGAAGATTTTTGTTATTTTTCAGGTGATCGACAAGACTTTGAAACACCGTTTGGGTTTCTTAAATCGACTTAGACAGTTCCCCGTTAAGGTACATAAGATTGATGTTCGAATTCAGAAAAATTTTTCTCTACTGCTGAACATTTAGATCGACGACATGAGACATTTTTAAATCGAGGCCACGTGTTAATTTTGAGACATACTTCGAGAAACCGCCGCCACGATGCGATTTTTACTCATTTGTATGTTTAGATTACTTTTATATGGGTGCTTTCGTTATACAATTCTATACTAGGCGGATGCTTATAGACTGAAAGATAGACGATACATTCGGAGTTAAAAAAAAAAATTTAGTGTCTACTTGGGAGACATCAGCGGATACAGAGTAATTTTGTACGAGCTACATTTTTTCTTGTTTAAGCAACGTGAAAACAACGCCAAATAAACAAACGTTGTCCCACTTGTTCGGTTTTTATTATATCGGCGTGTTAGACAATTTTTTAATTTTATACGCCGAACACGTTGTTATTTTGGCAAGGCTTTAATGTTTACTAAATTTTTTATCATCTGGATTTTAGGTTAGCTAAGTAAACCCCTATCGAATGCTCAAAGGTCTCATATTAAAGATCGTATTCGCTAAAAAATAGTCATTAAGTAACTTTTTACGAGTACGCGAGTATTGCAAGTTTTAAATTTTGTATTGAAGAACCCCAGTTGGAAATTTAACATACGTTGTTCTTCAATAAAACTAACAATTTACCTGAGAAGCGAAAAATTGATTTATTAAATATCATTTTTATCGCGAGCGAATGTAATAGCTTCGATGACATAAAGAATTATCGTGCATTTTTAAGGATAATTTATAAAGAAATTGCGTAGTTGATTTACACGAAAATAAAAGAAAAAGAGGAAAAGGAAAAAAATTAAAACATGTGGTGCACATTTCCTTAATTGATCGATGTAGATTATATAATTTTAAGTATGTAGAGAAGCATGTTTGTATAATTGTACGTCCGGAGAATTTCGTTTATATACCCATAAGTAACGAATATTCGACGTCTAATAAGTATAAAAATAACTCTGACGAGTTGGATTGCTCAGGGCTTGCGGTTTAACCTACTTGAGGGTTTGGTTATTTACTTAGAAGTTAAATTTAACTCGGGTTTACTGTTATAATTTAATTTTGTTTGAACCCCCCCCCCTCAAAACAAGTCTGCTACGCCACTGATAGGGTGTACTGCTAAAGCAGTGTACACACGAGAGAATCGTTGAGTTATCATCGACATGAATCGATCACGACAGTGCAAAGAGAATTTGGAAAAGAATTCAAAGTTATGCGATTTTTTTTTTGCGGGATATCTTAAAAGCCGCGTTTATCGAACACGTGCACCAGATCTGGAAGACCTGAAAAGTGGGTTTTCTGAAGAAATTTCAAAAATTCAGCGACATATGCTCGAAAAAGTCTTCGAAAATTTTGTAAGGACTGAATGAATGTATTGTTGCAAAAAGCGGGGGTCATCTGGACGATATTGTATTCCACGAATGACCTCGTTTTCCTGTTTTTAAATAAAATTTCATTCAAAAATTTTGGTCGAGTAGTTTTTGAATTATTCAAAGAACAACAAACCCGTCAGTCTTCTCTGGGTCACCCTATACGTTATAATAAAAGTAGTCGAACTGGTGTAACATACTGAAGTTGTCTATCTTAATTCGTTCATTATTTTATTTATTACTTAGCTTATTCCGAATTCTCCGAACTAAGAATTCAAAGTGATTTCTTTGCGGGGATACTCTAAGAGCCAAGTTTACAAAACACGTCCGCGAGATCTGGAACTACTGAAAACTCGGATTTTTGAAGAAATTTTTAAAAAATTCAGCGACCTATGCTCAAATAAGACTTCAAAAATGTTGTAAAAAGACTGAATAAACGTATTAAGCTGACCTCTATTTTTCTTGTTTTTAAATAAAATATCATTCAAAGATTTTGGTCATGAGGTATTCAAAAAAACAGTCTTCTATACTTGATCTAAGTTTTGTTTGTTCGTTATATTTAATATTGTATATTATTGCCTTTTATCGTGATTATATATATATATATATATACATATATATATTTTAAGGAGGTAGTTTATATATTTTTGTATATTCATCATATCGAAGCTGGTATAGTGTATTATGTACGTATAGACTGAGCGTGCAAGTTAGTTTATCGTATTATTTAATTATATATTTAATTAAAAAATCAATTGAAAATTAGTTAAATCACTAATATTTATTTTCTTAAAAAAACAGATTTTAATATTTATTGTCATTTTCCTTGTAAAATTGTGTTTTTTAAAAAAATTTTGTGTTTGTATATTTTTATATATTTTATATTTTACTTTTGGACACCATACATCGCAATAGTAAATGAAAAATTTAAAATTCCACCAGTATACAACTTTTACAGAATCCGGAAAATAGTATTGAAGAAAAAATTAATATAAAAAAACAAAATTAATTAACAAATATATTGATATTAAATTTCAACAAATCAAAAAATAGACAGAACTGAAGCAGAAGCATTTTTGGATCATATTTTCACAATCATCATCGCATATTTTTAAGTAATTATATTTAATTTATATTTTTAAAATTATGATGTTTTAAAATATTTCATTTGATAATGGCGTAAATCCCGAAAAGCTTTGTATTTTCTTTAAGAAAATAAATATTAGTGATTTAAATAATTTTCAATTGTTTTTTTATAAAAAAATCACTACAGTCCACATTATAAAAAATTAAAATATATTTAATTATTTATATTATTTATCGCTTAACATGTTGTTGTCGAACCCGTAATTTAAAACGATGTATTTCACATTAGATATATTTTAAGAAAGTTTTCGTTTGTCTCCTTGTTTATTATATATCTCCACGCTCCTGCAGCTATTACTATAATCGAATGTTACACCAACTGCTTTGTTTATTATGTAAATTTTGCAATATAGAAGTATAATTATGAAATCGTAATTTAAAAAAAAAAAAAAAACATCTTGTCTTAAATAGTGTACGTAATTCAACCCTTTCAGTTACACGTTATAAATTGTTATATACGAAATTATAACATTTTGGCCAGTGAAATAATTCGACAAAATAAATGAACGGGGTAAAAATATAAACCAATATTTCGTGTACAATTTGAAAAATGTAGAATGTAGTTATTTTTATTGAAATAAAAAAAACAACAAGTTAGCTAAAAAAAAATTTAAATGAAAAATCGCGAAGATTTTCGGCTGTTAAGCCATTATTAAGTGAATACTTAAAACGACAAAAAATATAAAATGAAAATGATTAATTTAAGATTGACAGAAATCAGCAGATGAATAACTCAGATTGTTCTATTAATACTGTTATTCATTTTGCTGATTTCTGTCAACCTTAAATTAATCATTTTCATTTTATATTTTTTATATTTTTAAGTATTCACTTAATAATGGCTTAACAGCCGAAAATCTTCGCGATTTTTCATTTAAAAATTTTAGTGATTTTAATTTGTTTTTTTTTCGAATATAATATTGCTTGTTCGAAAAAATTCTTAATATAAGTATTTTAGAAAATTTACATATACTCCAAATTCTACTTGGCATTAAAAGTTTATTTACCGTATAAAAGAGTTAAAATAACGCAATAATTGTACGAATAAAATACGCAATTTTAACGACGTAAAAATTTATTTGCTTCGTTAACGGCAGTGAACAGTTGTACAGTCGCTTCGGTATTTTCACAAATACCTAATCCCGAAATTTGAAAATTTATTTCTAGTTAACGGCGTAACGGCCATTAAATTTATTACAGACAAATTATTATTTTTCCTTCTGTAATTAAATTAGACTAACTCGGGGAGGAGGATAAAAAATAAAAAAAAAAAAAAAATACCGCGCGAAAGTTGAACGATTACTTTAATTAAAATAGAAAGTCTAAAATAAGTAGGAATTTAGTAAAACTTCTGCGGACCCTTTTCCGAGCTCGTGGCGTCACTAGTAAACTCCCATTCCCATTTCATATGACCAGATAACGGCGGATTGCAAATATCCGCTTTAACCGTACTTTGTAGACTAGTAGTATAGGAACTAATACAACGCGATGACGCCACATGTTGTAAATAACCATCCTGTAAGGAAAAAACAACAACAATGATGTGTATAATTTATTTATACATCAATAATAAAAACCTTTATTAAAAAAATTGAATTTAAGAAAATTTTTGTAAAAATAATTCCTAATACGAAGAGACAACTCCTCTGGTAATTATAACTGAAAATTAATTTTATTTTGAATTACAAAAGGTAATTTCACGCAAAATTTTTATATTAATTTTTTTTGTTTATTTGATAGCATTTAATATTTATAATTACATCTTTCGATCAAGTAAACGCGTTATAGATTCATTCACTGTAAGACTTATGTATAGACACATCCATACAGATAAAATTAAATATTTACACGCTTATATTGAGACTAAAAATTCAAATAATCGATAACCAAAAATGATTAAAAAATATATATATTATTTATTTCTGACAAGTTTCTCATTGAACTAGTTTGTTTACTCGTTTTTTTTTAAACAACTAGTATTTCAACTCGTCTCTAAATAAGCCACTGTTTAAATAACGCACCCTTCACGCGACAAATATATACGTTAATAAATTTTAATGCTGGATTACATCCATATTCTTCATTTTTTTTTTAATAAAGTTTAAAAATGTATTAATATCAATAGACATTTATAACGGGGCAGTAATATTTCCGAGTAATAATATAAAAATATCATTGATACCGGTTTATACAGTGAGGTAATACAAATTAATCATTTCGATGGTAAATTTATATACGAATTTTTTTAAACACTATATTTCAGTTCTTACTTTTCAGTGAGTTTATTTTATGCGAAAAAAAAAACATTTTGGTCATAAAAAGTCCTATTTATCGCCACTGCGAATTCGTATAGTGTCATTACGCGTGACTAGATTAACAGTTTGCGTGAGAATATGTGCATCGGATTTGTATTCAGCTTTGTTTTTTTTTTGTATTTGTGAATCAGTATGTGTTTGTGTGCGTGTCTCGAGGGGAGACCTTGTTTACATGAGAATATGGATGTACGATTGGTATTTCTGTTTTTTGCTCGGTTAGGATGTATGCTTGTATATAGGCGTTGTATTTTAATTAAAAACATTATTATTTTTTTTTTGTGTCGGTATTAGTGATTTATTTTTCCATAGCGTGTTCTGTGAGTGTGGTCCAGTTTTATTTTTGATCATACTTTTATTTCATAATTATTCTGTAAGTGCGTACACTGTAATTAGCGTTTTGCTGTTGCGTACTCCGTTGTGTTTTGTAAATAAATAAGTAAATATTAATTACCGCCGTATATATCCATTTTTGCTTAGGACCACCGTTACACTTGAACATGGTAACATTTGACCCGATGACTTCTGCGCAATTCGCTTCCCTTCTCAATTCATCTTGTTTAGAAAACTCAAAAAACTGAAAATATACTTGTATTTATTTTTAATTTTAAACAAGAAAATTTAAAAATTCAATTTTTGTACATTTTCGTTGTTTTTAATATATAATATATATATTATATATTCCGATGGAAAAAGTTAAATTGCGTTGCTTTTTACCTGACTAGCTGAGGTTTTTAAGTGGCACGGATAAATTCCGATTTCATAAGGCAAATCTTCGTTCTTCTGTAACGTATCAAAGCAAACATTCCAACCTTTCAAACGTACCTAAATTTCAAAATTCGAAGAAGTTTCATCGATTTAGACAAATTAAATAAAATTCTCGTACTGTTCGGAAAATATTCAACTATTTCATTTCTTTTAACTAGTCTTGTGCACTCGTACTATTTACAATGTATAATAAAACATTAGTAAGAAAATCAAAACGCTTTATTTATAATAGAATAACTTGTAATTTTATATCGGGTTTTCCAATAAGGGCCAGTCGGATCGATACTGAAATGAAAACAAGTTGCGTATGAGATATTAATAACGAAAATCTTTTTTTTTTCATTTGAAAAGCCCGTAACATCGTTAAAAAAATAATAATAATAATATAATTAATAATAAAATTAAACAAATATTCGCTAAGTAGCATTATGCCAGTCATAAATTTGTCTTATGAAATGTCCAATTCAAATTTATCAACCCGGTCATACCGCAAAATTCGTTGGTGTATAGATCAAGTTTAAACAACTAATGAATTTCCTTCAACTGTCTAATTAATTTAATTCTTTCTCCACACTATCCATATAACTTTAACATTTTCATCTTCATTTCCTCATTAATATTACACCATCTCAATACTAATATTACACCATCTCAATACTAATATTACACCATCTCAATACTAATATTACACCATCTCAATGCTAATATTACACCATCTCAATACTAATATTACACCATCTCAATACTAATATTACACCATCTCAATACTAATATTACACCATCTCAATACTAATATTACACCATCTCAATACTAATATTACACCATCTCAATACTAATATTACACCATCTCAATACTAATATTACACCATTTCAATACTAATATTACACCTCCATATTAATATTTCATATGCAATACTAATGTACTTATATTATTATTATACACAACGCATGAAACTTTGCTGTGTTTGCAAAATTCAAAACGATTTCCATTTTGATACGTACGAATATTTTAAAGAAAAATAATAATCTGAAAAACTGAAGTATCCATCCAGTTGCATATCGTACAATTATATATATATATAGCAAACCATTCTTAGGACTGATGACTACATGCTTATATATATATATATATATATATATATATATATATATATATATATATATATATATATATATATATATATATATATATAATCATCATCGTTGTATTGTTCATTGTCGAACGTCGTGACTAGCTATTGTACGTTTATCTTTACGTGCAAAATTAGCTAGCATTCAAGACACTATTTATTTGCGACGCAGATGCGCGTGAATACGATGTTATACGGAGTGGGGACTGCCTTCTCCCTGATAATTAAGAATTAAATAATGATGAAAACTTTCTATGTCACGTATTGATTTCGAACTCCCGACCGTCAAGTTGACAGTCGAGCACTCTAGCAACTACGTCACCATAATACATATATATATATATATATATATATATATATATATATATATATATATATATATATATATATATATATATAGTGATAGACATAACCGACTTATGACTAACGACTAATCAGAATTTTCCAAAAGAACCGAATAAGTCAGTAAATATTTTTTTAAACATTAGTTTATTAATTAAAGCAATTGATTAAATATTCTTTTTATTTCATATACGATGTTTACATATACTTATAAATCCTGTAAATATGATATTTTGTCGATATAAGGTAAATTTAATGTTTTCTTTAAACTGTATATCATTTGCTAAGAAGTGTGTGATATGTGATATGCTTCAGAATAAAAAAATCAGTACTTTTAAATCGGATGACGTAAATCCGATGGAATTTAAACAAATATCTGCAAGTAGGTTCTATTACTATTTTGGTTCGACTGAAAATATTGAAAAGTAATCACATTTCGACTGAAATATTATATTGCATTTTTCTTTACCGTGTTAATTAAATAATAAAAGTTTAACAGTAAGTAATTATATTAACTAGTTTAAGGATATATGAAACGCAGAAAATATTGACATTAATAATTTTTGTTAGAACTGATTGAAAAGTAGTCGGATTTTGAAAACGGCGATTCTTAGTTATATTTTTACTAGAATGAATTATTGATTTTGCAAAACACTGATTTCACGTTGTATTAAAATATATTCAATTCATTAATGGGGGTTCTAAAATGTGTATGATTACGTGATTCATTTCACAAAATTTCAAATAATTCTAGGTTATCTTATATTAGTAGATTTGTGTTAAATCTGGAAAGTCTCGATGTATACCGATATTAGTAGGTTTCACTAGAACCGATTGAAAATGAATCAGATTTTGAATACGGTAATTCTTAGTTATATTTTTATAAGAATAAATTATTGGTTTTGTAAAGGTTTTGTATATATATATATATATATATATATATATATATATATATATATATATATATATATATATTCATGTTAAAAGTTGAATATATTGGAGAGTAGTGATTTTATTAATTAATTATAAACAAATAAAATAAAACACAATCACTAAAAGTTTTTTAATCGCGAAGCTTTTCGACAGTTACGTCATTTTCAAGCACGAACTAAAATTATTAGATCTTTTTTTATAATATAAAAAAATATGTAAAAATTTTAGTTCGCGCTTGAAAATGACGAAACTGTCGAAAAGCTTCGCGATTAAAAAACTTTTAGTGATTGTGTTTTATTTTGTTTGTTTATAATTATATTCATGTTGTACTAAAATATATTGAATTTATTGACGGACATCTAAAATCTGTATAATTAGACGATTTACTACATAAAGTTCATACAATTCTAGATTATCTGTTAGTTACTCTTCAACTGAAATATATTTTTTTAAACTTTATATTAATTACATTTAGTTTATTTTATATCCATTATATAACTTATCATTTAGGGATATTTTCACTCGCTACGTTGTGTTTACACATTGCGCTAATAATGAATTAACAAATTTGACTTAATAAAAAAACGAATAATTAGTCAGTTTTTTAGAAACAATTAGTCGATTATGTGAAGTATACGGTTATGATATATATATATATATATATATATATATATATATATATATATATATATATATATATATAAATAAATAGATATATAGATAGATATAGATAAAACAAATACTAACTTTTCCCCAATGATTAGAATCTTCGTCCAGAATAAATTTTTCCGGGAAAACGTTATTCAAATACCATTTGAAATCTTTACACTTCAACTTCTGTCTTACCTGAAAACGTTCTCTTAAATCTCCTACATTAACACCCTGAACGAAGAAAAAGAAAAATTATTAATAATTTGACTTGTACAAATATATCCGATCGACGATTTTTTTTATTTTTTTATTTTTTTATTTTTTTTTTGTCATTATTATTATTGACGAGAAATAGCGATTTGTATTAGACTTACCTTAACGTATGCGAAATGACACCTGTACCATAGAACGAATAAATATTAAAATAATAAGACAACTACGTAATCATTCGCGTAATATACTTACATAATTAAATATCACTTTATTTTATATAATTGATAAAACAGCGAATTTTTCGAAAACATATTTCCGCCTAATGTGAATTTTTATAAAAATTACAAAATGTATTATCTCACGTACATTTTTGTTTACATTAACGCGACTAACACAAAACATTACCGAACCATCTCTACAATCATCATCATCATCATCTTCGTATTGTTCGTTGCCGAACGTCGTGACTAGGCTATTGTACGTTTATTTTTACGTACCAATTAGCTAGCATTCAAGGCACTATTTATATGTAATGCAGATGGGCCTGCATATGATGTTATACGGAGTGGGGTGCCACTGCCTTCTCCGTGATAATAAAGAATTAAATAATGAAGAAGAAGAAGTTTTATTCATATAAATAAAATATATATTTCACAACATAAATTATTGGTACCGGCTCGTAGGCCTAATGTAAAGTTCTTATAAATACAATAATAAAAGATACAGTTTCATTTATGTATAGATTAAATATTAATTTATGCTAGGAAAAACAAAGAAAAAACCCAACTGCAGAGAAAGGAGAGGAAACACACACTCAGTTATAATATCAATATGAAATAATTTATTTTATACTTATTTTAACATAATATTATTGTTGACACTTTTATGACGGAAAGTTATGTTTCAGACGCTCGTGTTTATATTTTTTTAATTATAGTTAGATATTGCTTTAACAGGGAGAGACGGGTTACTTTCACATTTAAGAAAAAATTTACTCGCGAGTTGTTCACTATGAAGTCCAAGTTCAACATTTCACGCATTAATTGTATCTTTTTGGGCGAATTTAATATGATTCGGCAGCAGTCATTCTGTATTGTATTTTTTGATGTGTAGTTTTAGGCACGTAGTTCCATACAGGACAACCGTAGGTTAGCAGTGGTTCAATAATTGATTTATTTCGAATATTTAGTTTGGATCTTTTATTGAAAATAGGGAACAGTGTAAACATTCTTGCTCTAGTTTTATTTATAATTAATGTGTTTCTCAAAAGTGCAATTTTTTATCGAGTATAACGTCTAGGTATTTAACCTTTTCTTTCCACTGTACGGTTATGTTATTCAATGTAATTTCAGGTTTGACAGATGGCCTTCTTTTAGAAAATAATAAAGGCCCCGTTTTAACAACATTTACAGCTAATTGCCATTTGTTTAGGAACGCATTGATCATTGTAAACTTTTGTCGCAATCTATTAGTTATTGAAAATATGTCGCGTGTTGGTTTCGAGCCCCCGACCATCAAAGTTAACAGTCGTGCACCTAGCAACTACACCACCGCGACATTATTATCTCTATAATTGGTTAAATTAAATAATCGGCGAAGATATTTTCACGAGTGTAAAATTAAAACCGACAAATTCTAAAACTGAAGTCATTCTATTCACTAAACGCAAAGCCCCGTCCACTATTAAGTACCGTGTAAAAATTAATAATGATAAATTGGAATTTCTGTATAAATTATTTTTAGGAACCCAACTATTATATAGATAAACGACTACGTTTCACTTCTCGCATTAAAATAACGTACTTTCCTTAATTTCAATTAGAAAAAAAAAACTAAGCAATCTTATTCTGCCTAAATTATAGTATGTTGCACCTACGCGGTGTTCCGCGTCACTTTCAACATAGAGAGAGAGAAAATAAGTCGCATTTTAATGGCGTTGAAAAATAATTATGTCCGACATAAATGAAGTCGTAATTAAAACATTTTACGAAACTTGTGTTTGAAAATCTTAAATAATGTCGAGAACTGCGATTACCAGGCATAGATACTACGACGATCGTCGTATGTTGACGTCGTGATAATTTAATCGATTAAAGACTAATATTTAATTTAATCGATATAATGAAAATATATATAATTATCTATTTAGTTAAAATAAAATATTCAATTCGACGCTTGCTAGCGTACTAATCATGAATGCACGTACGTGTAGTTATAATAATTATTATTATAGTAAAAACCGGATTTGTGATAAGCGAGCAATTATTATACAATAGTAGTAGTTAAGCTGAAACGTCCCTACGATCAGAAGGTAAGTGAAAAAGAAAATTGCGCATGCTCAAGCTACTCGAGCGGCGTACAACCGATCGAGTGTGATGATGACGAGGACAGAGATGACAGAAGATATTGGAGAAGTAGATAATTAAAGATTTTCAAAAAAAAATAGTGAGGAAAAGTTAGTGAAGAATGTGAGTCAAGTTGTCAGTTGGTCAAGACGCAAGAAATAGACAGTGATGAGTTAACCTTTAGTTACGTCGGTATTGAGAGCCAACCGAAAGGAAAGATGGTCGGTGAGTTACGTCGTGAATCTGGTTAGTTTTATTTTATATTATTTAAATAAAATGTTATTTTATTTTATTTAATCAATTTGCCGATAAAGAATAGAAATATATTAATTTTATTGCATGATAAAATTGTGTAACGTAAAAAGGTTATTCGCCCATCTAACGCGCGTGTAATTTATAATCTTTCATATAATAAACTAATTCTTCATAAACACCGCGTCATAGTTCATTTTTGCAATAGAAAAGAGAAAAGTATTAAAGGAAGCGTGAGAGAAAGTATAGTGTAGTATAGTAAAAATTAATATAGGAGAGGATCCTAAGCGTGGAATAATGAAGTCCGTAGAAGTCCGTTAGGCGAGTATTCTCGCAATACAAAGAATGTAAAGACGCAGGCGACTGCTCAAACGTACGTTGCTATTACGTTAGTATTTTTGTATATTATTTTCTATGCTTAATTCAGCAATATTACAACGCTAAATTAATTCGTATCGTCTTTTTGTACGTGTCTATAAAAATTTCGCGCTGTTTTTTTTTCTTTTCGGCGTGTGTTCATCGCATCAGATTTATTATTCGCATAAGTTAATACGAAACACGCAGCTGTTTACCGATAGATGGTGGGGTAATATCACACGAGAACCCCTAATTACTGAGTACAGCAACATATAAGCACATAGTTCTTATTCTTCGAAGCATAAATAAATAAATAAATAATATTGAGAACTATAAAGAATCGAATATTCGTCGACGAGACAGATAACTCGAACCGAAATCAGCAGAACCTTCCTAAGGTGAAATCTGATAATACTCAAAATAAAAGCTAAAATATAGCAAATCTGATCGGATTTGAATAATAATTTTTTTTATACTTGCGTAGTTTATAAATAGCGTGAAAATAACTTATGAAACCCACGCATAACCATAAGTAAGTAGGCACCCGTAATTTTAAATATATATATATATATATATATATATGTTTGTGATTTATTTTCACTAGATTTTCATTTGATATTTAACAGAATTCTTGAATAAAAAAGTTATAAATTTTCAAATATAATTTTTTTTTTATTTCTTCGTTGTAACTGATGTCGAAAAACCGCTACATAGAGAAGTACATAAAACTCGTTGCAATAACGAATATTCATATCGACAATTACTACTTAAATTTTACGAATTCTTCAACAATTGATTTAAATTTTACTATTTTTCTAATTAATTAATAAATGATTTTTATTCGTTTTATTTTCCGTTCTAAAAAATGACAAAATTTTCTAAATTAATAAAAATAAAAGTTTACCATTTTAAGTTTATCGCTAAGCAATAAACTTTTTTTTTTTTAATAACGATTCGCAAATTATAATAAGTTGTTTCTTTTTAATATTTTGTTTACCTTTAACTCAGGCCTGTGTAAGTAGAATAACCGTTTATAATCGTCCATCCATACTTCGACTAAACGGACCGTATTCAAACCGTGCGTATCTTTTTTACCGTCGAATGAATAAGGATGAAATGAACGAAAAATATGACCAACTCTCGAACACGGCAGAATTTCCAAAGATCCGCCGCACTGCCATATCTAATTAAATACTTAAATATAAATATACGTTAAATCTATGAATTGTTTCATATATATATATATATATATATATATATATATATATATATATATATATATATATATATATATATATATATGAAATCACTGAATCGATTCACCCCCGTGTAAAGGTTATAGTGACTGTGATCTTCCACTTTGTTGATCAGGCTGCGCTAACAACTACGAGCTCCGTTTCATATGTACGTAATCATAAAAAGTACAGCCAGTGGCGTTGTAAACTGTTAGTCCAGTCACTGACTTTATTTACGTAGCTTTACAGTGTGTTAATGGTTGTTTGGCTATAGCGTTTTATATATAAGAATCAATTGAGTATTTTATTAGAGTTATACAACAGGCTGCATGGGAATCTACACCAAAAGAAAGCAACTATCAACCTGTTACTTATTATCCGAATGAAGTTTAAAAAGCGGTTCAATTAAAAAGAAAATTAAGAAAACAATGGCAGACATCAAGAAATCCCATTCATAAAACAGCACTAAACAAACAGACGAAGTTTTTAAAAAAGTTATTGCAAGATTTGAGAAACAAATCATTAAAAGAAAGTTTGAAAAATCTGTTGCTCTTATCGCACAGCGACTACTCATTGTGGAAAGCAACAAAAAGTTTTAAAAGACCTGTACAAGCGGTACATCCGATAAGAAAACTGGACCGAACTTGGGCAAGGACGAACTTAGAAAAAGCAGAAACATTTGGGAAACATTTCGCAAATTTATTCCAACCGCATCCTGGAAATACAACATTAAACTCAGATACTACTTACTGTTATGATGTTTACAAACCAATAAAACTTACATCTCCATGTGAAATTAATAATGTGGGGAAACCCTAAATCCAAATAAATCACCGGGATATGATTTAATTACCGCAAGGATTTTAAAGGAATTACCGCGAAAAGGTTTTATACTACTGAAATATATTTTTAATGCAATGATTCGGCTGCGGTATTTCCTGTACAACTAAAATTGTCACAGATTATCGTTATAAAAAAACCACAGAAATCACCAACAGAACCGAGTTCGTATCGGCCCATCTGGCTACTGTCTGTATTATCTAAGCTTTATGAGAAACTGCTGCTAAAAAGACTAATGCCAATCGTCGATGATAGAGATTTAATACCGGAACATCAATTTGGATTTAGATTCAAGCACGGTACAATAGAGCAGGTACATCGTATAGTTACCACTATCGAGATTTCCCTCGAGGAAAAAAAATATTGCGATGACGTGTTTTTGGACATAAGCCAGGCTTTCGACAAAGTCTGGCATGATGGCTTATTACACAAAATTAAGCAACATTTTCCATATGAATTATACCAGTTGCTTCGGTCTTAACTAAGTGAAAGGTATTTCTATGTGGAATATGAAGACGATTCATCACATATATATATACCCGGTGAAAGCAGGTGTGCCACAGCGTAGTGTACTGGGACCACTACTCTACCTCCTTTACACATCACATTTCCTACACCCTCCGATGTAGAGGTAGCGACTTTTGCTGATGACACTGCGATTGTGTGTTCTGACGTATGCCTCGTCAGAGCGCACAATACCATCCAGGCAGCCGTGGCTTAACCTCTGGAGGATCAAGGCTAATGAAAGTAAATCAACAAGAGTAATCTTTATTAACAGAAGAATTTATCCAACAGAAGACATAGTCCTAAACGGTGCTGCAATTTCACAGAAATCAGATGTAAAATATCTCGGTATGCACCTTGATCAGCGTCTAACGTGGAGAAAACACATAATAGCAAAACGCACTAAGCTAAATATAAAACTGAGACAGATGTACTGGTTATTAAACATGAAATCGGAAGTGTCCGCTGAAAATAAATTATTGATTTATAATCAAAATTTGAAACCAGTTTGGCGTTATGGCTGCCCATTATGGGGCTGTTCTACATATCGATTATTCAGCGGTTCCTGAATAAAATCTTCCGGATGGTTGTCAATGCACCGTGGTACATCACCAACTTAACGCTCCACAAAGACCTTGGAATGAAGTTTGTTCTGGAAGTAATATCCAGCGACGCAAAAAATTATACTCATAGACTAGAAGTGCACCCGAACAACATGGCGATCGGGTTGCTGGATAATTCGCTAGAAGTTCGTCGGCTTGACAGAATCAAACCGATGGACCTAGCCTAAGAGATAAATTTTAATGACTGTTTTTACCACCTACTGATGGCTAGGCTGCTAATCATGCCATTTGCATAAAATATTAAAATTGCTAAATAGCTACCATCAGCTAGGTGCAATTTAACTAAAGGGGGGAAAATATATATATGTATGTCAAAAGTATAATTCCTTCCCTTTGTAGCTCCTTTAGCATTTTCGAAGTTATCATGCCAAATTCTAGCGCTTTTTTAGGATTCAATAATTTGATTTGCTTTGCTATTCCACCAGGTGAGAAAATTTTTATTTTTAATTCATTACTGACTGAAATATTTTGTGTTGAGGCCAGATATAATGTTGTTAATAATGTGGAGATTGGGTGTAAATATTTTTTCGAGATATTTGCATATGCCTCAGCTTGCTCTTTAGTGCTTCTCAACCTAGTTAATTGTATCTTGACATCTTTACTAATGCGGAGTCGGTCTAAACTCTTTTCAAACGGCTTACTTACTGTGTTGCGTGTAATCTGTGCTCTCTGTGACGTCTGCCATTTTTACATCCGTTATCTATAGAAACCGAATATTAATGCGACTTACCACTTCAATTCCTACAATTCCGTGTATCGTACAAACAGTTGTTCTCCGCCCGGTTGATGATCATTGTTTTCGTTTTGTCTTAGGACTAATTGATATTTTCGTTATTAAAAATCGTTAAATTTATTATTAACGTAAAAATAATTTTAAACATACGAAACATTCTTCGACTTACCCGAAACGACATTTCCAAATTTTCCCCTCCCCATATTTCCATATGAGAATCGTATGAACCTAAATGCCAAAAATATTGCCTATTTATCGCTAGCAAACCACCGGCCATAGTGGGAGACCTAAATTTGAGATAGTTTAAAAACGAACGAAAATTCATTTACTACCGATTTATTATCGAATTTATATATTCAATTATTACGAAGTATAATTTACGACTGATGATAATAGTAAAATTCGGATACATTAATAATTCGATAATTTTCATGCCGTTTTAAGTTACCCCGTTAAGGTACATTCGCCTAACGAATTCACTTAAAATTTAATATCTTACACGTAATCAAGTTATTACTTTAATATTATCAAATCTGAATCGATAACAATGTTATATATATATATTACTCACATAGCCGGTTCGATAGGAGATGACCGTCTTTCTTGTTCTCTTTTCGGTATGTCAATCCAATTGAAAAAGCCAGACCAAGTAAATCCTCCGAGTTGAAAGTTAAAAGTTTCACTATTATACATATAACCGAAATGCCTAGCATCGATCACATCTATTATTGGCATTACAACCGCATCTTCCTTTTGTTTAATTCGCATCAATATCGGTTCCAACCTAATAACATTCAAAAGACAACCACAATTACTAAAAGTTTATCTCGGTTACAACATAGAGAAAAAAATTCGAACTTGAAATGCTACAAGCCATTACTAAAAAACTAAAACAATTATTACGTAGTATAAATGTAAAATTTGATTTAAAAATAAGATTAATAAAATGCTACATATTCTCGGTATTATTTAACGGTTCTGAAAGCCGGAGAATCACAAAAACGATGTAGCAAAAAGTAAATGCATTTGAAATGTAGTTGTACCATAGAATATTTCGCATAAAGTGTACTGATAAAGTACGCAACATGCAAGTAGCGCAACATATGAATAAACGCAAGGAAGTTGTGAAAGAAATCAAGTATCATAAATTTAATTATATTGATCGTGTAATGCGACATCTACAACGATACAGCCTGCTCCATGAGTTAATGCAGGAAAAAATTACAGGAAGAATACCGAAAGAAATGAAGTCAAGCTGGTTACAGAACTTGCCGTACTAGTACAATTTACCAGTGATAAGCTTGTTCCAAGTAGTTTTAGACCGACGTAAGATAGCCAGCACTCAGCCGATGTTCGATAACGCATACGGCACTATAATGATGATGATGATCATATTATAATAGGCACCGAACATGGGTTCCGATCGAGCTAGTACGTAATAATTTGCTGTTATTTCCTACGGATTTTTTTTTCTTTTACTCCCTAACGACTCTTCTATTTTACCGACAAAATTGAATGAATAGCTAAGAACTTGGAGCCCTTTTTCTTGTTCCTAACGAGATACTTAACGCGGAAACATTATTAAAATAATTCGCCACATCCGACTTCTCTTCGAATCAGAAAATAAATTTTGTCAAAAACACATGCATTAAAATAATTATCTCAACATCCTTACTACGAAAACAATAGTAACTAAAATTTCAGAAAACGTTCAATCATTCGCATATTTCACAAAAAAAAAAAATGTATTTATAATTTCTACTCAAAGCTTCACTTGTTCGTTTATACATCATATGTTTCATTTTTATACACTGAATGACAGCCACGTATTATATTCAATCATTCACTTATCCCTCGATTATATGTATATATATATATATATATATATATATATATATATATATATATATATATATATATATATATATAAAACACAAAACACACATAAGACGAAGTACGGACAGCTATATTTTATTCGTGTAGTTGTACAAAAACTAGATAAGGACAAAGTAAATCGCCGATTTGCCACCCTTGTTGTACATACAAACACCAATTACCATATGAGATAACGATGTCTCAAGGAAACAGCCGTAACAATCGATACATATAGTAATTACCGCGAGAGCGACGGAGATGGAACGGATTGTACTGAAAGGAATAATATATTATTGAAGAGTATGTTATCGGTCAGTCGTTAAATTTAACCAACCTGGCTAAATAACAACAAATTACATATACATACACACATACGTATATATATACATATATATGTGTGTATGTGTATATAAATACATATATGTATAGTTTGTGTACGAAATACGTACGTATTCTATGTAATATCTGCTCATATATTGAAGAAATCGTTGAAATATATTACTGATCAGAATTTCATTGATTATCCATAAAAAATAATATTTAAAATAAATTTAAAAATGAAAAAATAACTCTTTAGATTCGATATTTTAACAATTTTCTGAAGCGTTATCGACTCGCATAGTGTATAAACAGAAAATTGTAATAATCACTATAACAACATAATATATATATATATATATATATATATATATATATATATATATATATATATATATATATATATATATAAATATATATGTATATATATGTATATATATATATATATATATATATATATATATATATATATATATATATATATATATATATATATATATAAATAAAATGTTGATGTATTGGAGAGTGGTGATTTTATGAATTAACAAAACAAAATAAAAACAATGTTAATCACTATAAAATTTATTTTATTTTAGCATTGTAAAGTTTTTGTATGGCTTGAAAATGACGTGAAAGTCGAAAAACTTTGCTAAAATAAAATAAATTTTATATTGATTAACATTATTTTTATTTTGTTATATATATATATATATCCGGAGCTCTAACCGGTAAGGGGCGCGTCTACAGGTGGCGGATAGTAGAACGGCCTACAGATATGTAGGTTAGCTGTGAATAAGACATCAGTCAAATAAGCATTCGCGGACCAAGAGCGGTTACTGGTGTAAAGCTTCAGAGAGGTGATTCCAGTAGTGACAGGGTAAGAGACACGAGGATGCAGATGGGCAGCTTGAGGACCTGCCTAATAAAAGTCTGCAAAAATCCTATGACTGTCTCCCCCTCGGCGTGTTTAGGTCGGCGTAAAAACCTTAAATCGTTACCTCCTCAGTAACAACACGCTGCCTTGCGGTTAGGATATTTATCCAAGGGCTAAGGGAGTAAACCCTAACAAAAAATCATGCAGAAGGAAACGGAAAACCACTGCATTATATTCCCTAGTCATTGCTGTATCCATGGAATGCTCCCCAACGGAAGCATTAGGCAATGGACGGTTAACTGCAGCAATGCAGGCTAACTCGAGTTCCCCGTGCTGTCGACGGTACGGAACTCTACAGGAGGGGGCACATGTGCTAAACAATACAAAGACAGAAAAAGAAGCTCAAAGAAACAAACATTTAAAATAGGAACCTGGAATGTCAGAACATTAAAACAATGTGGAAAATTAGAAAACCTAAAATTAGAAATGAAGAGAATGGATTGCGATATTCTTGGCATCAGTGAAGTCAGATGGGAGGAAAATGGAGATTTATGGAGCGGAAAATATAGGTTTATACATAGCGGCGGGGAAAAAGGAACAGCAGGGGTTGGATTTCTTTTGTCTAAAGAAATCGGAGGAAACGTGAAAAGTATCTGGGCTTACAACGAAAGGATAATCATGATACGGATAAAAAGCGAGCCAACTGATATGGTACTCATTCAAGTTTATATGCCTACATCTAATAGTGACGACGAGAAAATAGAAGAACTATACGAACAAATAAAAGAAGTTTTGTTACAAGTCAAAGACAGGGAAAACCTTATAATACTAGGAGACTGGAACGGTCTGGGTAAAAGAAATGACAGGGGAGAAAGGCTAATTGAATTCTGCAGAAGCCATGATTTAATCATCACAAATACAATATTTGAACAGCCAAAAAGAAGAAGATATACATGGAGCTTCCCGGGAGACAAAGCAAGACACCCACTGGACTATATCTTAGTGCGCCAAAGATATAAGAACCAGGTCAAGGTTTCCAAAAGTTACCCGGGAGCAGATATTGATTCTGATCACATCCCGGTTATAATAACTAGCAGACTAAATTTGAAACGTTCGAGGAAAAATGACCAGAAAAATAAATGTAATTTACCTAAGACCAAAGAACATAAACTAGCTTTCGAAATAGAAGCAGAGAAAAAACAGCGTATACAAGGAAGGAACAATAATGAGAAATGGGAATATATCAAAAAAGAAATAAAAGATATGACTCTAAAGCATTTTGGAAAAGAAGATAAGATAATTTACAAACGATGGATTACAGATGATATAATACAATTAATTGAACAGAGAAGAAAAACCAAAATAGAAGGAAAAATAACTGAATACAAAAAGATAAGGAACCTTATAAACAGGAAAGCAATCAAGGCTAAAGAGGAATGGATAATGGCAAAGTGTAAGGATATTGATTAAAACATGAAAAGCGGCGACTTGGAAAAAGCATATAGAGAAATAAAGTTACAATTTAAGCCGATACGTAAGAGTCTAAGTATTATCAAAAACAACAGCGGAGACGTAATATTAGGAAAAGAAGAAATACAAAACAGATGGAAGGAATATATTGAACATCTTTATAATGACAAAGAAATGAATCATGCAGAAGCAGTGGAAGAGGAGACATCTGTGGAGGAAGACGAAATAGGACCAAGCATTCTGAAACAAGAATTTGAATTTGCGGTTAGGAAGCTCAGGCTGCGGAAAGCGACAGGAATGGATGGAATTCCTAGTGAAATTATTTAAATACTTGGAGATAAAGCAAAAGACACTCTATACCAACTGATAAAGAACATTTATGAAACCGAAAAAATCCCTGAGAACTTTCAGATAAATAGATTGATTGCCATACCAAAAAATAATAACGCTCAAAAATGCGAGCAGTACCGTACTCTGAGCCTAGTATCTCATACATAAAAAATTCTAACTAAGATAATTTATGAACGAATAAAAAATAAAATAGAAGAGAACCTACCTGAAGATCAATTTGGGTTCAGGAGGAATAGGGGAACAAGAGAAGCTATTCTGACTCTCAGGCTGTTAATGGAAAGAACACTGGAGATGAATAAAACCATGTATATAGCCTTCATCAACATAAAGAAGGCATTTGATAACGTTAACTGGAACATTATGTTTCAATGCCTAAGAGACATGAAGATAGGTTTCAGGGACCGAAGAATAATATTCGAACTGCACAAAAATTAAAAAATCATGATTAACGAAAAAACGGGCGCCAAGATAAAGAAAAGAGTCAGACAAGGTTGCTGCCTGTCACCAATGTTATTCAACATTTATATGGAAAAAGCAATGAGGTGCTTCTCTGATATTCATAATGGAGGAATAAAAATAAATGGAGTAACGTACAAGACAATTAGATATGCGGATGATATAGCGTTGGTTGCGGATTCCGAAGCAAAATTGCAGAAATCAGTTAATGATCTAAACGAGTACTAAACATCAAATGCTTAATGAAAATAAATGAAAAGAAAACGAAAGTATTAAGATGCGATAAAAAAGAAGAAAAACAGATGAAGATAATAATAAATGGAAAAATGGTACAACAAGTAAAGGATTTTGAATACCTAGGCAGCCTAATATCAAACGATTACAAATCGGAACGGGAAATAAAGAGAAGAATAGCACAAGCTAAGAACGCTTTCGGCCAAAAAAAATGGGCCTCTTCTCATCTCGGAATTAGACACTAGAAAACAGTTTATTAAAAGTTTCATTTGGAGCATTGCACTTTACGGATGTGAAGCATGGACGCCGCTTAAGAAAGAAAATGCAAGCGTTTGAAATGTGGTGTTGGCGACGCATGCTGAAAATAAAATGGACAGATAAAATACAGAACCGCGAAGTACTGTCCAGAATTAATGAAAAAAGAGAAATATTAAAGACAATAGAGAAATTTCACAATTGGACATATTATACGTCATTCAACATGAATTAGCAACGTATTAGAAGGAAAAACAATAGGTAACATCCAAAGAGGAAGACCTCGAAGGAGGTTCATGGATGAAATCAAGGGAAAAAGAACTAGCCAGAGCAAGAAAAGATCTTGCACGCTGTAGAAGAAGAAGAGAAAAAGATATATATATATATGTGTGCGTGTACATATATATGTGGGTATATATATATATATATGTGTGTATATATATATATGTATATGTATATATATTTGTATGTATATGTGTGTGTGGGTATATGTGTATATATATAACGTAATCTATGTAATATTTGTTCATATGCTTTAGAAATATTTGGAATTTATTACAATTTAGAATTTCACCCGTAAAAAATATTTAAAATAAATTTAAAAATAAAAAAGTCGTTCTTTAGAGTGGATATTCTAAAAGTTCTCTAAAGCCTTATCAACTCGTATGATGTATAAATAGAAACTTGTAATAATAACTATACAATATGCTTTCGCATAGCTATTTTTATATGTACATTTTTTGCATTTTAAATTATTTAATATCGTAGAGGTTTAAATTTTTTCATATTTCATGTTACTGCCGTTTCACGATGACTATTGTTTAAAAAAAAAAAAGAAACAATTTTCGCTCGATTTATTCCTAAGTAAACGATATTCGTGGCTATATTTATTCAATGTATTGGAGCGTATCGGGTGATTATATATATATATATATATATATATATATATATATATATATATATATATATATATATATCTTAAAAAAGACGGGGTCGCACTTAAATAAGCCTAACATTTTTATAAACAAAATATGTAAAGTAAGCGGTAACTAAAAAACAGACAACAAAACTGACAAATAACCTCAATACGAATGTAAACAACGACGATATATTATTATTATTATCGCACACACACAACTATATTTCATACATATACTATCGAACGTTGCTATTACAACTTAAATAAATTTGAATTTAACAACGTAAATAATTTTGAATTTATTTACGTTGCAACGTAAATAAATTTGAATTTATTTCGTAGCAATAACGTAAAATATAAATTTCGCAATTACGATGAATCGAACGATAACATCGGAAAAAATTAATAAAACTAAAGATTGAAATTACACATTGTTAATTCCGATGTAAGATTATAAATTCTGGCATATGAAGTAATTCATAAAATGATCGAATTATATGAAAATATAATATCTAGATAATTTGTAATGCGTTATATAAACAATTTTAGAATTGAAACATTTTACGTCAACCTTCCTCTTATTTTAAAATAAACAATTTTGCGAGCATTAAAAGTCCACGTACTATAATTGTAAGTAAAAGAGTTAAGCGAATAGTAGTGGATATCTAATTTTAAAAATCATGAAAAAAATAGTATTTCTATAGAAATATAATTTTTAATGAACACTCATTTTACCGCATTCTCTTTCGAAAGAAAAATTTTCAACGACTGTTATTATAAGAACTTAATTTCATCATCTCGATCGATTACCCTAAAAGAGTGTCGTGACCGTGATATGCCGACAAAGATGATCTAGATATTAATTTATAGCTCGCTTATTAGTTTTCCTTTTTTTTTCCGACTTCCAAACAGGTCACGAAACGTCTGAAGAATCGCAAAAATGTTCGCCGGTTATGTTTCTAAACAATTTTAATATAAAGCTCGATTAGCAATTTTTGCTATCTCATTTATTCCGGGCGTTTACTTTAAAATAACCGTGTAATTTTTATTATCTAAACCTTTTTTCTCTTTTTTTTCCTTCTTTTTTTTTTTATTTTTTTTTTGTCTTCTCCTACGCGATCACCGTTGTTCATGGCAAACTTTTGTCGGTACAATTAGATAAAAAATAAACTACTACTTTCAAAAGATGTTTAAAAAATAAGTTTCATCCTATTGGGTTTTATATTTTTAAACGAAATATCAAACATATGTTTTCGGCTGGTTCGAAAAATGTCGCGAACAGTTTATTAAATCGCCATTCATTTAGGATGAAAATAAAGAAAATATAAAATATTTTTAACTTTTATGAAAAATCTCACGTTTACTCATAAATCATCGGAGGAAATTTGACAAGTCGGTGCACACGTTACATGTAGGATATACGCGTAAATTAATTTCTTAAGGGAGCATTTATTCATTTACATAAACATTTTATATCCGTATAAATACACAAAAATATCAGTTTAGCGTAACGCATTATTTCGTTTATAATCATTTTTTTTTTCTATTTTTTCCTTTACATTACACGCATTTATAAGTATATGATTCTAAAGTGTATATATATATATATATATATATATACATACTGTTGAATAAAATAAAAGAGAATAATAATAACTTTATTCATCAATAATAAACGTATTTACAACATAGTAAATATATATACACCTATAAGCGGTGCAAACGTTGCGGAGAATGCGTAAAAAAACGTCCTTAACCTTAATGCTTTTAAAATAAAATTATAGGAGCATAGAATAACAAATTACACAAAAGAAAATAATATTTAATAGAGGGAAAAAACTACGGGAAAAAACCTTTGCGATTGATTTCATTATAGAAATATATACATACATATTATAGAACATACACAACTATATATGTATTCACATACATTCACATAATTACTAGTAGCATCTAAACATAAATGGTAGGATTCATCAAATGGTGAGTAAATGATATAGACGTCGGTGTTTGTACTTTTTATACCTAAGCTTTAAAGATTTCATAAGCATAATCGTCCATGTTATTTGTAACTGATATATCTGATAATTTACATGTTTCGTAAAATCGTTTATTAAAATCTCTTCTTGTATATAGTGAATGTGTAAGATATCATTCATTGAATATATCCGAGTATATCTTGATTTATTTAGTATTATCCTTAAACAATGATTTTGTATTTTTTGTAATTTCATTATATTTGTCCTGCTGGTAGAACACCATACAAGAGCAATATGTAACAATCTAGGTAGAATAACATATTTTTAATTAAGAAGTTTGTTTTTAATCGATAAGCGTGATTTTCTATTGAATATTGAAAAAAGTGCACAACTATAATTTGTTACTTATGAAATTAATATGGTTTGTAAAATTTAGTTTCTAACATTATGCTCAAATATTTAATATGTTGTTTCCATTCAAATAAAATAAAATATTATCGGTGTTCTTACCAGTTAATCCCGACTTCGCAATGAGAATCCAAAAAAATTATAACATCTCCCTTTACTTCCTCAGCGCCTGCTAATCGCGCTCTTATTAAGCCCGACCTCTTCTGAAGTCGTTTTAAACGAACCGTCGGCCGAAGTCTAGTATCGACATAATACTGCAATTTACTTTGTAAATCGACTGAAAATTTAACAACAGACGCAATCAGTAATTAAAACTCGATAAATAACTTTAGACTAGACTTTAATACAACGTTACCTTGTCACAAACGTTAGGTTTCTCAACTAGATGAGAAAAATTCGAAAAATACACTCGTTGCATTCGCGAAAATATAACTAATTTCTTATAATAACTAATAATTGAAACAAACGATATCCCTCTAAGATAGAAAATATAACCTATCTCATCCGTAAGAAAATTGTATAAGGATAAATTTATAGAATTTAACAAAGTCCAAATTATTTTATCTAAAGTTTTAAGAAAATAAAAATTATTTTATTTTTCTACTTTTATTATAAAGTCCCCGGGTTTCGTAATTAATTTTTCAACACAATTTTCGTACGTTCATTTTAGTACGTATATAACGTGTAAAATACTGAAATTTACATTTATGTGAATTAATTCATGAAAAACTAGATAAGTAAGCAAACTTTTTCATGGACTAATTTAATACGAGGATAATGCATTTTTTCATTTTATGCATTATTTTTTAAAATACCTTTATCGCTAGCATCATCCACTAAAATAATTTCTTTCAGAAACTGTTGCGGTGATCGTAATAGTACTGAATGTACAGTTCTGATCAGCGTACTCCAGGCTTCGTTATTAAATATTATTATTACGCTTGCACTCGGTAACACCGGATCAAATGTAACTTTAGCACACCTGTTGAATTCAATTTTTTATTCAATTAACATTATACGGAAAAAATAAATTACAAATTATTATCGTTTTACATCACAGGTCTTCCACCATTAAAATTTAGCGAATAAAACAAAATGTTTATGAAAAAAGGAACTTTTACTTATCTATTACTTTCATTAAAACAAATTAAATCAATTATAAACGCTGATTAATTTAATATATTGAATATAGTCGTAATTGTTAGTATGGCCGGATATTTGTAACATTAGTCTGAAAATAATCAAGTTTTATTTTAATGAAGTACACAAATGTAGAAAATATAAATACACTGTATAGTTCGTGTTAATCATATTGAAATTAGCACATTGTTTCTTAGTATTAATCATAAAAATTTATATAACCAATATTAATCATTTGGAAATATAGCACATCGTACAATGGATGCCGAGCATCTGGAACCCGTCTAGTGTATGATATTTTGTCACTTAATATTTTATTCACAGCTTCTATTTTCATACAATCGTCAATTTCACGCTGACTGACACCAGGTAACTGTAAAACTGGTTTTCCTTCTTCACCTAAACCAGGAATTACGTTTTCTTCATCATGTTGTATCAATTCTTCCAGTTCATAATTAATATCATGGAACACCTCAATACCTACAAAAAATTATAAATTTATGTTTCAAAAATTTTTTCATTGTCTACTAAATAGAAATGTAAAAACAAACAAGTATTTAATTAAAATATTGTCCATCGAAATTATAATGTATTTATAAAAAAAAATTAGTGGTTTTAATTTATAATTTAAATTTTGTCTTTACAAACCTCTATACACCACTTTTTATGTTTATGTACTTATAAATAAACTGTGTAATTTTGTTAAAATATCCGTTTATGGATATTTTTCTATTTCATCCTATTGTTTAAAACGAAAATATTCAAAAGCGAACAAATGAATGTTCGATTATTAATATTCCAAAAACTAATACATAAAACCACTTTTAATTTTGAAAGTCTTACCATTTATTACTACACGATTACTTCCATTAACGAGGTTTAATTTATGATTTACGTTATTAATCACAAGTTGATTTGCAGAAATATTTTCATCGTCCGATCTTTTATTATATAAGTAAAAAAATAAAAGCACTATAACGGTAAAAATAAAGAACCGAAAAATTAATCGCTTTCGAAACGAAACTTTCATGTTAAAGTTATAATCACTCGCGGTCTAAGTCTAATCGCGCATTGTAAAAACATAAGCATTGCAGTATAATATAAAGAAAATTTAAGCAACAAACCGAAAATATTATCAATAGACCATGAATAAAAAATAATCAGCACTTAGCGTCGTTCTTGCGTAAAAACCGGTATTACTTCGTTTCGTTTCGCCGAATACATTTTTAATAAACTATAGCCCTAAATTGTACATTCAGTATTGGTACACTTTTAATATACAACGTGTAGCCAACACATATTTTTAATTTCAAAAATTTTAAATTAAAAAAAATTAAAGTAATTTATCTTAATATACCTTGTTAACATATAAACTTATAGTATAATTACTAATACTTTATTTTTTTATTAAGCATTATGTGTTCAGAGTGATTAAATTATTATATCATTTAAAAATTGTAACTAACCATTAAAAATACTTTTATACCAAATAGGAGTAGCTCTTTTTATTAAAAATTATATTAATCATTCTCCGATTACAAAACCTGCTTTAGAAAACATCGAACCTGTCGGAATTAATCTTCAAATACCTAATCATGCCATAATTATTTACTCTGTCTGTTGCCCTCTTCAAGTGTCAGACACAAAACATGGAACTGTTATTTTAGTTCTTAAGGTAACTTCTAAACACGCCCGATAAATTTAATTTTGATATCCTATCTCCCAATGACTACCTTTTATCCAGACAATATTCCATTAAAACCCAGCATTATTGAGTTTGCATTGGTAAAAAATATTATCTAAACAAGTTTCTTTACCATTATTGTGCTCGAGGCATAGTCACATTGTGTTTGAAATAAACGCAAGTAATACTCCTTCCACGTATTTGTTTCACAAGGCTGACTGGAATTTTTCAGACATTGTGTATGAAATAACACGACTTTACAAGGTCCTTTCAAAACTAAAGCGCACCTAGATAATGAAGTAATTTGATTCACCAATGTCATCCTAAGTAAGGCTTATGTAGCTGTTTTGAAAATTACTGTTACTTCTAAGTCTACAAAATTTTCATCTCGACTTATTATACTGATAAAGTTTAATAAAAATTTCATTAGACGCCGGTATCAAAATTCCTGTACATAAGTTATTATTATAATATTTATCTAAATTAGTGAAATATGAATTAAGTGAAAACTATCATAGATGGAGATCTAAGCTGAACTCCTTATCGCCTTCTAATAATAGTCTATGGAAAACGGTTAAAATATTTATTAATCCTAATACATACTTATCTACATTCAACTATCAGGGTAGAATTGCATATTCAGATCAAAATAAAAGTGAAGTTTCAGGTAACATGTACTACGGTGTGCATGCTCAGAATTACAACACGGCATCTGCTTATTAGAATTCAGTTCCTATAAATATACGTCTTGTCTCTCTTCTCACTAATCTTAGCGAGATAGCTGAAAAATTTGTTCTTAGTCGATTAAAAGCTTTTACAGAAACTAATAATATTTATGTTTAACAACAGTTTGGATTCAAGTGTAATTTATCTACAGTTATGCAATTAGCGAGGATTACAGAGTTTATAACTGATGGTTAGTTTTAGTCAAATAAACACACAGGTTTATTTCTTTTAGGTGTGTAGAAAACCTTTGATACTACATGACACCTCTGCTTGATATATTAATGAATTCAACTAAAATCTCCTAATTATATCATTAGACTTATTAAAGATTATTTAATAAATAGGAAATTTATGGTTAAAATAAATAATAGAAACTCTGTAGCAAGGTACATCTTAGCTGGAGTACCATAAAGAAGTATACTTGTACCCCCTTTTTCTCTTATTTTGATATTCCTAAGGATAAAAACCTGCAGATGACTTTATATGCGAATGATACGGCTATCTATTGTGCGAGAAGGTTAAATATAGTATTTGAGAAATTAAGATCATACTTCAATAAATAGAAAATTAATATGAATTATACACAGTCAATGTTATTTACAAAAAGGAGACCACACTCTCTGATTCTTAATAATAACAGGCCCATGCAGTGGAAGACTCAGATCAAATATATCGGTGTTATTTCAGACAAAGATGTTACCTTTAATAAATATATAGAACATGTCATTAACAAAACTCAGGCCATTTTATTTAAGTTAGATCCTATCTTTAATAAGAAATACCAAGTTAATGCTGTCAATAAGTTAATCATTTATAAAAGTATCTAAGAGTGATCATCATATTAAAGTTGAACGTCTCCTTCATTTTCTCAAACTTACCAACCTATTTCAATATATTTAACTCCTATATTCCTATGCCTCTGACCTAGGCGGCAGTACACGGCATGACAACAAAGAAGAAGAAAATGTACTAAAAATTTTGATTCTTTCAATATTTGTTTTACTTTAATCCATGCCTGTTGACACTCTTTACTCCATTTAAAATTTCCTTTTTTTAATAATTCATGTAAGGGTTTTAATAATGTTGATGCATCTGGAATAAATTTCATCACATGAGTAATAAGACCAAGAAACATTTGCACTTCTTTTACATTATTAGGTGTTTTACTTTCAAATATTACTTTAATTTTCTCTGAATCATAAAATATTCCATTTTCATTTAAAATGCAACCCAAAAATGAATTTATTTTTTTAAAAACTGACATTTATTACAATTTACAGTTAATCCGCATTTTTTTAAACGGTTTAAGAATGTATGTAAGTTTTGTAAATGTTCACATTTCAGATTTTCCCACTATTAGAATATCATCTAAATAACAAACAACATTTTCTATATTTAAAAATATTTTTTCAATTTCACGTTGAAAAATACCCGGCGCTGATGCTATATCAAAAAAGTCGATTTGGTTCAAACAAACTTTATGAGTACTTACAGCTAAATGTTTTTGACATTTTTCGTCAACAATTAATTGTTGATATGCATGAGATAAATCGATTTTAGAATAATATTCACCTACGATTTTAGTAAATAATTCTTCAATATTCGGCACTGGATATCTATTAACGATAATAATTATGTGGATTTAAACTTACCTTATAATCACCACAAATTCTTAATTTGTTTTCACCTTTTGATACAGGAACGATTGGCGTATCGTATTCACTTGGCTGTACAGGTTTTAAGACTTCTTCCACCAATCGATCTTTTCCAACTTTTTATTTTAACGCTAATGGTAATGGTCGAGAATTGAAAAATTTTGTTTGGCATTCTCTTTTAATACTATTTAACGTTTATTCAATTTATATGTTCCCAATTTATCTGTAAAATCTTCTGGATATTCATTAATAATTTTATCAACATTTTGAGCATTATCTGATGTTATATTATTAACGATTAAATCATTTAGTTTTATTTGTAATTCAATTCCTAAAGATTGAAACCATTCCCTTCAAAGAACGGATGACTTCCACCTCTAATTACAAACAATCGTAATTTTTTAGCAACATTTTTATTTAATCTGTCTTTTACAAAAATATACCCTATATTTTTTATAATATTACCATCGTATGCTTTTTGATAACTATTTGGTCTATTTAAAATTATGTCTTTAAAATGTGTATCGTAAGTTTTTTCATTTATACCTGAAATTGCAGCACCATGATCTATTTCCATTTTAAAATTAATTCAATTTATTTCAATATTTAAAAACATAGATTTGGTTACATTACTATCGTCTTGATCTACTTTAAAAAGTGTATTTAAAAACATATCTTCATCATTTTCAATCACATATTTTTATTTGTGTTACGCAATTTATTTTTTACTATCGTCTTGATCTACTTTAAAAAGTGTATTTAAAAACATATCTTCATCATTTTCAATCACATATTTTTATTTGTGTTACGCAATTTATTTTCATATTTATACGATTTATTTTTACCACTATTTTTTTGTATACCTTTCGTTTTTATCAGCGTTGTCTTGTTTATGAATATTTTTAACGTTTTTATTTTTAAAACAAACTTTTTCCAAATGACCTTTACGATTACGTATACGACAATAATATCCTTTGTATCTACAATTTTTAAATACATGATTAGTATAACCACAACAACTGTATTCTGTACTTACTTCATTTCGTGAGTTTATAACCTGTTTACCTCGAATGTAATTTCTTATAATTTAGTTTCTTATCCATTTCCAAATTTATTCTTGTTCCTTCCCAAGCATTTATAATTTCCAACGTTCGTTTATAATCCAGTTCTATTTCTTGAAATAGCTTCTTTTTTAATGCTTCGTCTCGAATTCCATGAACAATTTGGTCACGTAATGCTTCTTCTAGCATCTGTTTAAAATCACAAGTTTCACTTATCTTTTGTAATTCTATTATAAAATCTGCAATTGTTTCATTTTCCAATTGTATACGGGAATGAAATTTACTACGTTCTGCTGTTATCATTGGTTGAGGCTTGAGATGATTCTTAATTTTATTCATAAGCGTTTCCAAATCAATTTCTTGAATCGCTTATAGGCACTGCTTTTCGATTGATAGTAAAGCAAGTACAATTTTTTTATTGGTAAAAATTACTCTTTTGTATTTGTTTTCATTGATCTTTATTCGCCACTGTTCGATCCATGCTGTTACTTCATTTAATGAGCTTTGAAGATTTTTATTAGCTTCCTCCGGGCAATGTCTATCGCAAAGTATAGCAGCATCATATACGAAACTTTTATCAGATACTGGAAGATCTGCTGTATACATTAAGTAGAGGAACGGTCATGGGTTGTATGTTAGATACCTCATCTCCAAATTTAATCTGAAAATATCCTTCTTTTCAAAATGAGCTAAGTAATTTGTAGTACTGATATGACAATATAATTCGCAGTTTATGCAGTAGATCTTTGTGCCATACCTTGTCAAAACCCTGGCTGACGTCTAGGAATACCGAATCGCATATTTTATTTTCCTCTAAACTACTTTCTATTTTTTTAACCACTCGATGGACTTGCTGGATGGTAGAATGCTTGGTTCTAAAACCATATTGGTGATCTGGGACGCACTGTTTATTTTCTAGTTTCATTTAATCTTTTCAATATCAGTTTTCCAACAAGTTCAGAAATTATAGGTAACAGGACGATCAGTCTATATGAGGTCATTTCTGAAGGATGTTTGCCTACTTTTTGTAACACCATTATTTGCGAAAACTTGAGCTGCACGGGATAGTATGTAAATCGTATTATAGTATGAAATATGTACGTCAGCATAACTAGTCCTTTATGTGGTAGTTCTTTTAATATATTGGCTGTTATCAGGTCATATCGTGGGCATTTTTTGGGGTTCATGTTTTTAACAGTGGCTTTAATTTCTTTTGCGGAGCAAGGCTTTATCGGTAAGCTTACATCCATATTATATTAATTAACTGGTAGGTTTTCATGACCAGTATGTGGGGTGAAGACTGTAGCGAAATATTTAACAAATTCATCAGCCTTTTCTTTATCACTGTGAGCCCATGAATTATCTGATTTTAGGTTCATTCGTTCTTTTTAGGGTACGTGTAGCTTTCCACAATGTATATTCTGGTGATTGTAGGGATAAGGAAGTTATGTATTCAGTGAAGCTTTCATTCTTTAGTTTGAGTAATAAATTTTTTACTATCCTTGTTTATTTATTGAGTTTCCTTTTAACAATTGGATCTCTGTTTGCCATTGCTTCCTTAATTCTTTTTTTTAGCTACCTGATTTAGAGCTTCTGTTGGGTAGTGTATAATTTGGGGAGCCCACCGATTCATCCGGCGTACTCGCCCATGCTGATTTCTGTAGGAGTACAATAAAATTCTGCAAATCATTTTCTATATCGTCACCTGTCTTAAGTCTTACATTTAAGTTGGTAAATTCATCAAATATTTGTTTAAATTCTTCCTAATTGGTTCTTCTGTTGTGTAATTTTGGCTCGGGTTGTTTCTTAATTATCCTTGTACTTACAGTTGTACGATCGGACAATAAACTGTGAATCAAGTAGATCGGGAAGTTTTTTATTATCTGTTGACCAGTACGTGGGAGAACCAGTAGTTAAAACATGACATCTGTTGCTTTCTAGAGCTTTCAATAATTCTTTTCCTTTAAATGTTGTTAATCTTGATGCCCAATATGTGTTTTTTGCATTGTAATCGCTTCCTATTATGTAGGTGTTACTTAGGGTTTTTATAGTCATTAAATAAGTGTTGTGTGATTTTATATTTTGGTGGACAATATGCTGCTGACACTGTTATAATACATACACTGGTTACTTGTAAGTAATCGGTTTGATACTTGCTGATTTCATAATGTTTGATGTTATTTTTAATTATTATAGCTGATCCGCCTCATGCACTTCCATTAGGGTGGGGTGTGCTATATCTGTTAATATGGAAATAGTTTTTGTTTGTTAAGTAAGATTCTGATATTAATAATATATCTATGTTATTTTGGTTTGAAAACAGTTCAATTTCATTTTTATGACTGGAAAGGCCATTGGCATTCCAAGTATTTTTAGAAAATTCATTTTTTGTTTATTAATCCTGACATTAGAGTTTGGATTAATCCATTCATCATTTGATTTTGTTGGGTTATCATATCCATGATAAGTTCTTTAATGTCTTTTAAAAACTTTGTTAATGTATTTTCTATATTGTTGCTATTATTATTGCCATCTCTGGTACTATTATTATTATTATTATTATTATTTACCTGGAAATACATTTCAAAAATTTCGGTCCATACTTCAAAATCATCTTTTTCCGGATTAAATTCATGTATGTTACCAATATTTCCTCTTGGAAAGTGCAATTCTTCCATATTTGCAATTCGATTTTTTTATTTTTTTAAATTTTGTATTACCAATTTTAATAATTATCAGATTAATGTTACAAAATTCAACATCCTCGTCGCCAGTTGTTGTGTCCCTAGAAAAACCTCTAACATAGGAAAACTTACACTTTATAATAACGAAACGAAGAATAAGAAAGAAACCATTCATAACTTTATTACAAATATATGAACATACATTTTGTACAACGTACAACATTTTACAGTGTTGCCAAATACACTACAAGATGAACAGCTCGGATTCAAATTTGGTCATTCTACAACGCGCCAGGTAGCCAGGATATCTGACTGTATTACCGATAACTTCAATTTAAACAGGCGCACTAGTATGCTCCCAATTGATTTAGAAAAAGCTTTTGATACATGTTGGCATAATGGTATTTTATACAAAATTATTAAATTTCGGTATCCTCTAGCGCTTATTAAATTAAAAATTATTTAACTAATCGAACATTCTATGTGACTGAGTTTTTAAACAATTCTTCTACTAAAACACTCACTGCTGAAATTACACAAGGAAGCATCCTTGGGCTAAATCTGTATTCAATATTAATAAATGATATTCCAAAATTACCTTTTGTGCAGACAGCACTGTACGTGAATGATTTAGCATTATATTGCACCTTATACAGGACAGACATAATATATAACCACTTACATAAATTTGTAAACAATATTTTCAAACATTATAAAAGATGGAAGTTTCACATAAAAATAGAAAAAACTGAAGCAATACTTTTTCGAGATGACGGTCATTACCTTTACTTGAAATTTATAAATAACAAGCAAGTTAAGTGGGTAAACGGATTACAACACTTGGGAGTTGTGATGGATAACAGTTTAAATTTTAACAGTTACATCAAGTGTGCTATAGAAAAAGCTCATAAAGCTATGCGCATACTCAATCCGATATTATGCAGAAACTCTGGTCTGAGTATTGTAAATAAAAAATTAATATACATAACAGTTGTCAGACCCACGTTAACTTTGGTTTTTCCTGCATAAATTAATAATGTAATATTTTAGTTTATCAGTTTTTTCATGATCAAGTGGCGTCCTGCATAAAATCATTTGCTAAGGTTATATATAAGGTACTTGGTATTAAAAATATTCGAATAATTGAAGAATTTTAATATTCAATAAACGTTTTCTTCTTTTCTTCTTCTCTTAGATTGACTAAAACTTAAATGAAAAAAAAATACCCGTATGTATTTTGAGATTATTAACTGCATAACAATATTTCCTTACAACTTTGTTTTTCAGATTCATATTTTTTACTTAATATGATATGTTGCCTAGGCAACTTAGAATTGATCTGATAAATTATAAACGGCGAAGGAAAAAATTGTTGATCGAATTTCTGTTAAGTTTTAGAATTTCAAGTAAATAGATGAATAAGTTACTTTAAGTATTGATGTTGCGTGTGTATATCCATGTATATGTATATATTTATGTATGTATATGTATGTGTTTATTTGTTTGTGGTATGTACGAGCTTGTTTGTATATGTTTTGTATGCTTATATGATTATGTATATAAAATTTAAAATTTATAAAATTTACTAATGTATTCTTCTTTTACTACACTTTTATATAAAATTAATGTGTGTTTATGATGTTTGTATGTTTCATGGGTATGTATGTGAATAGTATTTATAATTTTGAATATTTTATTTTGGGTTATTTTATTTTACACTGCTATTTCATGTTACGTTTATGTTTGCGGTACTTATACATTAAGTTTGTATATATTTTGTTTTTCGGGCGTTCTACATAAAGTTATCGATTAATTTATTAATAATTACCTGATACTAGCGCATTTGTGCGCATAACGGGTTCTTCGGCTATAATTGTTGTGTGAATGTTATAAAGTACTATTATTATTATTACATTGCGGAATGTATTATTTTACTTAACTTGTACGTTGTAGCATTTACATTGAAAATGTTTGATTTATCTTAAAATATATTTGATTTGATTGATTTGAAAAAAAAATTTTAAATTCCACTTTTAGCAGTTTTAATGAAATAATTTTTTGTGCATTATTTATAAAATTTATTTCAGTGAAACCATGTAAACTAAATGTAACATACAATAATTAAGTTAATTTTTTTTTATCAAATGAGAAATATTTATATTATAAGCAGCAATCCTTGTGGTCATACCATACTAGATTTTGTGTTCAATATGATTTAATGTATTATATAAATAGGAAAATTACACTGTGGATAATTCTTAACTCGGTAACCTTTGGTGGAGTCGTGATTGTCCTATCTAAAAGAAATACCTGTAATTTTTTCGGCCCTGTGGGGCACAGGTTGTTGTAACTAGAGTCACCTTCTCTAGTAAATAGTCACTCGACCGCCATATAGTGCCAGTCACACCAGCAAAGAAACGAAAAAACAACCACGTGAGTTCTGTATGTCCACGTCGTACAAGGTGGTAATTTTCTATTCGGTGGACTTAGCGCTGATTAGGAAAAGCTAAACTGGAACTCACAACTACATGGTTGACAGGAAACGGAGGAAGGTTCATTTGCCGAAGGTGTTCCTAAATAAATACCGTTAAGCTTTCTACTGCATTAATAACAGCAAACTATCAGCATACCCGTAGGATATGCTCGAAAGGGTGTATCAGGCAACGGGCGGTCTGCTGCAGCAATGCTGTGTGACTCAAGTTCCCCCATGCCCTCGATGATATGGAACTCTGCAGGAGAGAACAAACGTGTTGCAAAACCTGGATTATTTCCTTATAAAGTGACTGACTTGACTGAAAAAAATCATAACAAGATAACAAAAATAAGAACTTGGAATGTTCGTAGTTTATATCAAAGTGATAAATCCCATAACGGTGTCGAGGAGATGAAAAGGCTGGACATATTCTCGGTGTTAGCGAAGTAAGATGGTTTAATTCTGGAAAATACGTAATAAATTTCTATCATTTTTACTATGCTGGGAATGATGATCTGAGTCACTACAATGGTGCTGGTTTCATAGTTAAGCCTGACATGAATAATTACGTAAATAAATGTGTATCTTTATCGAATAGAGTCATTTTTTTACAAATTAATACCAAACGTATTGTAATCAATCTAATACAGGTATATTCTGTTGCACCTGAATCCGATATTGAACAGTTTTATTTCAAAATTAAAACAATCTTCTCGTTCACTAAATCAAAATATATTAACATAATAATGGGTTATCTCAATGTCAACGTAGGAAAGGGAAGACGGGCTGACGTAGTAGGAGATTACAAAAAACATGTAGCTTTTAGACGGATTTGAATGGAAGGATTGCGACAGGAAACAATAAAGCTTAAAATGAGATCATGTATAAACGAAAGACTTAATGATATTAAAAGAACAGGCAAGCAATATTGGAGAAGCATCTTTTACAAAAGTAACAGATGATTATCTCATAAATGAAGGTAAAAGGAAAAGACAAGCTTGAATGACCGAGGAAATTCTTTAGTTAATGGATGGTAGATGGTTAGTAAAAAGAAAGAACCAGTAAGATACTGCGAATTGTCAAGAATGATAAGACAGAAAATACGCGAAACAAAAGAAATGAAACTCTCCAATGATTGCAAAGAAACAGAAAAATTAAATACAAAGAATGACTGTTTCAATATGTTTGAGAAAATAAAGCAAACCGCAGGAATCTATAAACAAAAAGCTTTTAGAAAAAGAACAATCACTTCTAGTCTTGGTTGATTTATTTAATAATATATATCGCGATGGGAAAATACCCAAGTACTGGTTAAAGTCAACTTTTATTACACTTTCATTGAAATAATAAAGCAAATAGGACTGGTCAGTAGAGACATTAGAATTATAAGTAATTCATACCGGAATCAAAGCGCATCGATACCAATGCCAATCTACTACCCAATATTTTCCCTCTTGTCACCCCCAAGTGAAGTCCTTAGCAACATTAAAGCTATAAAAGTAAAAGGTTCGTCAGGGGATGACAATATTTCTACTCCCATTATTAAGAAATTGCCGCTAAAAGCTATTATTGAACTTACAAATTTAATTAATGCTATCTTTAGATTCGGTTATTATCCAAACAGTTGGAAGATAGCCAAAATTATTGCTCTCCCCAAACCCGGAAAGGATGTCTCATGTGCAAGTAACATACGTCCTATTAGTTTATTGAGCAATCTAAGCAAAATAGCGGAAAAAATTATACTATCCCGTTTAAGACTTCATGCAGATAACCAAAAAATCATTCCTAATACACAGTTTGGCTTTCGTCCAGGTTATTCACCACCCAGCAAGTAGCACGAATCACGGAGTTTATCACACAATAAACATACTGGTATGGTTCTCCGGGATGTTGCGAAGGCTTTCGATACTACTTGGCATAAAGGTATTATTTACAAAATGATAAAATATCAGTTTCCTCGTTATGTAATCAACGTTATTAGCAGCTATTTAACAAACAGACTATTTTACGTTACCATCAATGATTCAAGGTCTACTATGAAAACGTGCTCAGCGGGGTCCCCAAGGTAGTATTCTGGGTCCCTTTCTGTTTACTTTGTTTTTATCTGATTTCCCCAAACCTACCTGATATTCAGACTGCTCTTTATGCAGACGATACAGCTCTTTTCTGTACTTCTTATATACCTAAAGCAATTACTAATAAATTACAGTCAGGAATAAATTGTGTCTTTCGTTATTATAAAAAATGGCAAATTGATATTAATTGTGATAAAACGGAGGCTATATTTTTCACCTGCAGGCGTCCAACGTTGAAGTTAAGGTCAACTCTACCACTGTGAGTTGGTCAAAACATGTTCGATACCTCGGGGTAGTCTTGGATAACAGACTAAATTTTTCTGAACATGTCAGTCATACTACCTTGAAAGCTAGCAGGAGTATATCTGTCATATATCCATTAATCAACAGAAAATCATTTCTTAATGTAAATAATAAATTAATTCTGTATAAAACACTTATACGTCCGATAATGACGTACTGTTGTCCAGCTTGGAGTTTTATTTCAAATACAAATTTTAATAAGTTACAAGTATTTCAAAATAGGTGTCTCAGATGTGTGCTAAATGTCCCTAGATACCACAAAATCGTTGACATGCATGCTACCTTAAACATGCCTTATATTAAGGACCATATCTTAAATTTAACGCGTAAGTTCTGCGATGACTGCTTAGTCCACGATAATAGTTTAATTTCTACCATTGGTAATTACGATTCCAGGCAACTCCAATTTATGTATAGTAAATATAAACATAGGAGGCTCAAACATAACCTGTTGTAACGTTTTGCGGCGCCTATTTTAGAAATTAATATTCCTTCTTTATTTATTTTTTAATGTCTAACGTGTTTTTTCTTTTGTTTTATTATTACTATCTTAATTTTTTGTTTTTTGCTGTACAGTTTTTTTTTCAATTATTTTTTACTGTCATTATAAGTATAAGTACAATTACTTCTTTTATTTATTACAGGTCTTTGTATTATTTCTGATGTACGGCGAGCCATCCTGGGCGTTACGTATTATTATTTAAAATTTTTGGTTTGTGTATACTCACTGTAAATTATGCTGAAATATACGTTGGTGTTGTTAGTAGGTATAGATGGCCAAATATCAGAAGAAATCAGTATAATGAAGGGGGTGCGTCAATGATGCGTTCTTTCCCCTCTTTTATTTAATATTTACTAAAAAAATTTTTCGAGGAGGCACTTATTGAGAAACCCCTAGATGTGCTAGTTAATGAAATGGTTGTGAATAACATTCGCTACGCGGACGACACAGTGGTGATTGCAACGAGCCTTGCAGACCTACAAGAACTAATGAACGTGCTTAATGAAAGCAGTAAAAACATGGGCCTACGTATAAACACGGCAAAACCAAATTGATGGCTATTAGTAGTGCGAAGAACACGGTTAACGGCACACTGTTTTCGAAAATGTAACGATCAAAAAGACCAGATCGATTAAATATCTGGGATGTCAATATTAGTAACAAATGGGAAATATCCACTCAGATAAGAACTAGAATTGAATAGGCGAGAACACATTTTCAAAAAATGAACAAAGTTCTGACAAACCAGAGTTTAAAGAAAGATTTGCTGATACGGGGATAATACAATGTTATTCGTATCCTGGACGATAACAGTGGCATTATGCAAAAAGTTAGAAGCTTTTGAAATGTAGGGATATCGTAGGATATTAAAAATTCCTTGGATGGCTAAAATATCTAATTTTGAAGTTCTACAACGATTGAACAAAAAAAAACAGAAATTATTAATTCAGTTAAAATAAGGAAACTAGGATATTTTGACACATAATGCGGAATAACAAGTACAAGTGGCTTCAAAAGATTATACAGGGTAAAATAAATGGTAATCGCAGGCGTAGACGGCCTAGAATAACGTGATTAGAAAATCTAAAAAAGTGGTACAAACTAGATACATTTGAAATATTTAGAAAAGTTATGGATAAAAATCAAGTCAAGCAGGTTATCGCCAACGTTCTCCGGGGACACGGCACTTAGAAGAAGAATATTTTTTTAGTAGCAGCATAATTTTCTCTTTTGAAAATTTCTTTACGATTAAAATATAATTGAAAAGTCTGAAATCTGAGAGTTATTTCGTAAAGCGAACGAAACTCTTCAATTAATTTCTGACTTTATAAATAAATGATTATGAAACCCAGCAATTTTGGGAAAAGTTGATTATCGTTCTTTATGGATGAAATAGTTTATGACGTTGCATTTACAGTCCATTTCAAGGCTACTACTATTGTCATTCAATTTTAGAAATAAAAAATTTTGCAGCTACTATCTTTTGCTCCTTAAAATGTAAAATTTACTTGTATTCTTTTGGAAACACGGCTTAGTACTACACGAAATTTCGGCAATTAAAAATAATTTCTGTTATAGACTATTTTTATATATCAAAATTTGTTAATGTACTTATTTCCTTTGAATTTTATGCGTGAGTTCTTGATTATTATCAACTTTAGTCTAAATTAATTGAGATTAATTGATGTAAATAATGCAGCTTATTAATATATAAGCACATGTAAATATGTCCTTAACTTTCTTTTAAAAATTAAAATAATTTTCGATCTAGAATGTAATAAAATAATGCGATCTTATCCTTTTGGTGCTTCATTTGAAAATGCTTTCACGCTTAATGAAAAAATATGTTCTATACCCATGTGAACACAAATTTAAATAAACTGTACAATGTTGACAGGTATGACTTCCTAATTGATTCACTGTAAACAAAAAAATACTTTTCACTTACGAAAGGCAGTTTGAATTTAAATTCTTACTTTACTCATTATAATAAATTAATTTTTTATAATTCTTAAGAATGAAGAATGTTCAAATAGTTACCACGTAAAACGAAAACTACTTATGAAGACTTTTTTAAATTTCCATTATTATATGGAATTACTGAATTTATACTAGCATTATTAGATAATAATCTTACTTGTATTTCTCTGAGATATGAACAATACATTTGATTTATAACACCTTGTAATCAAAATTACACTTAAACTTAAATGGTGGACTAATTTTATTAAATTATATGTGCTACGTCGAATATCGACTACCAAACCAGGTACTAAAACGGGTAGGATTTAATTAAATACCAAGCCCCAAAAACACCCGTTTAATGACTTGATTTAACTAAGTCATCCTGGTTCATCAATGTAACAAGATGAACTAGGAAAATAAGAAAAAAAAATTAATGTTTTCATAAGTAATTAATATTGAGTTATGTAATAGTTATATTGTAGGGGGTACTTCATTAATTACATTTCTTTAGTAGTAAAATGTTAAACTACAAGTTATAGTCTTTAAGGTAATTCAATAAATCATTTTAATATACAATAAACAATTCAACAATTTTCAACTCTAATTAAAATTTTGACATGTTATTTCCGTGTCAATTAGAGAAAATTTAAATTTAGTTTTAAAATAAAGTATTTTGATTTATAAATGCTACTTTTCATCCTTGACATGTTAATTTCAATGAAAAATCATTTTCATTTTGTAATAAATAGTACATTTAATTAAACAATTATACGGATTAGGATATAACTTAAAATAATTGGTAACATTTTAAATTATGTTAGACTTATTTAGTATAGATTATATTTTTTTTCCTTAAATTACAATAATTTTATTATAATTAATTTTGAAATATCTTTACACAAATAAAATGTGTTATTTCTTGATTTTAATTTTCATACATGTTAAAGTAACAAATATTTGAAATTCATATTTTCATCGAATTTCGAATTAAAATTGAAAGAAGCTTACTACCTCTGTAAATATAATATATTACATAAAAATTCGATTCAATATTAAAAACAAATTAAATTATAGAAATTATTTAAAAATATATATATTTTTGATCTAAGGTAGCTATGTTAACATGATCTTGTTTCCACTTTAGCACGATGTTTACCGACGGTTGAAAATATTAAACAAATAATTTACAATTTGTACACTACTTGGTAAGTGGTAATGTTTTGTATTTCTAGAGAAGTTGTACTTTAATTCAATTCAAGTTTAATTGTATAAAGATATAATCTTATTTTAATGTTGTGGTTTAATTCCGTTTTAAGTTTGTGAGTTATGCTAATTTATTTAGTTTACATTTTATCGTGTGGTATATCAAATTATTAAGAACCGGTACACTGATTTAACATAATATACAACAAGATTTTTAAATTCATTTCTAGCATTAAATTTTGCATTTGCAATGATTTTTTTTATTTGACTATTAACTGTTAAAAAATGGTATCTATAATCTGTAAAAACAAATATAATAGAACATTTTTTCATATCGCTAATTATATATGCAGAGCTCTCTTGGTAAAAACAAGCTTAGGTACGGAAACTAGTCAATTATTTTTTTAAATAAAAGTTTCTAAACAATTTATTTTTACTTTTTTGTTATTTTGTTTCATAGTTTTGAAAAAATTAATACGAAAACTTATTTTAACGTTTATATTTGTACTTCTGAAGTAATGTTTAACTGTATATATGCAAATACGTTTAGTTTTGTAACACATTGGTCTTAACAAACGATATGCTCGTTGTTTATGTGAAACATGTTATTGTGAAAATTTATTACATTTCTTAATTTTGTTATTTATTAGATAAAGTATTTGTGGAACTGCATTGGTCTCAATACATAATGGGCTGTGACTTACATTACGGAGTTGCTGTTAAAAGTAAGTTTTTTTTTTTTAAATCGTTAAATTTATTTTGAAATGTAGATATTTATGGTTCCATGAAATTTTAATGTCATCTTACATTATTACATCTAATAGATGATAATTAAACTATGTGATTTTGACAAATAGTCCAGTTGTATGTTTATTATATATATGTATGTATAATTATGCGTGAGTGTAGTTTGAATATACACGATATATAATACATATTCTGTTTTTAATAAATATTACATCGTTAGTATCCTGATGAACTCTGCTTCGTTTTAGTAAACTATTAGTACAGTATATACTTACGTGCAAAATTCAAATTTTTAATCACCAATTACTCAGTTATATCTATTGAACTCGCTGCTAAAATAATACATTTAAGTTAATTTTATTTAGGATGTTAGACACGTATAAGTGATTTTATTTTTATAAATGATATCGTGTTTAAATATATCAATGATAACTTTATATTAAAAAATCATTTCGCTTATTAAATCGATAAAAATATAACTGTCGAAATGTATGTATCATTATAAATTAGGATTTTTCCCAGATAAACATTAACTCTCATCCTGAGACTAATTATGTCATATACATAGTTTTTATGTTGCATTTCTTCCTTATAACAATAAAAACTTAAGCGTTTTGACCACTCTAAATATTGTTTTTATGTTATTCCTCTTTTATGTTCATTTATATCATTGGACTACATTGATTAGAAATATGATATTCGTGAATTGATTCTCATTTGAAATTTATTTGGAGCATTGTGACTTGAATATTACTATATTTATCAGCTGTCTATTTTATTACTATTTATACAAATAACTGTCGTAAGTTTTACATACTCAAATTGCATACATATGACGAAACTTTAATCTTGCGCAAAAAAACTCGCCATACTTTAAATTTTTTAATATTTCTATTTCCTAAAACGTTACAAATAATCGTTACGTGCACAATGGAATTAGCAATAAATCCAGGGTTTCATGTTTCGGAAAATAAATATTCATATTATTATTATTATTATTATGTCATATCCGATGAAACATTTTAAAGTCATACACCCTTCTTTTAACTAGAGAACAGCAACTTTGCTGGTTCTTCGTCAATATTATGAAACAGTTCCGAATAAGTTATACTCGCATTTATCACGCCAAGTCGAATAACTCTTTTATTACTATCTATACAAATAACTGTTAAGTTTTACACATTTATATCGCGTACAAACAGCGAAACTTTAATCTGACTCAAAAAATGACCGTTTCAAATTTTTAATACATATATTTCCGATGATGTTACTGATATACTATCGGAATGAAAATGTTAAAATATTTGATTTTCTTTCTTTAACTTAGAAAATTTACAAATTAGTTTATGCAACTTTTAGTAGCCATTTCCTTTAAAATAGGAACCTGCAAATATATTAATAATTTATTAAAATAATTAAAGATACGCATATTTAAAACAAAAACTACGGCAAAAGTATTCGTGTGAAAAATAGCAAAGAACATTAAACCGGTTATCAACGACATAGAATTTTCTTATAACAGTTTAAATATCGCGTCATACGTATCGTATATGTCGTTCTAATCGTCGTGTTTATTTCTTTAAACATTCTAATGGCACAGCTAATAAAAGAAAAAATAAATATAAAGTTATTAGTTAATTCTTGAAACTAATAACGAACCTTTTCAACAGTTACACCGTTTTTCGAGTTTTAATAAATCAATTATATATAATAACAATAAGAAAAATATGCACTTAACTAATAGCCGATTTTTAGCACATCTGATACAAGACTGTTTTGCTTGTCAACAGGTACTATTGTAATAACCTACAATTTTACATTCTGAAATATACTTATATTTAAAATATTAATCATCAAATATTATTAACGCGTTTAATAAATTATTATTATAGACCGTATTATAAATATATTTAGTTTTTAGTATTGTAGGTTATTACAATGACAAGATGTCCGTTTTGAATCAGGTGTGCCAAAAACCATTTGTTATCAGTTGAGTGTATATTTCTTGTACATTATTATTTTCATTTTTCTTGTATGTAATTTGTTTATGTATTATCTTAACTTCTAAATAGCGTAACTAGCTTCGTTATTAATTATGTTAACAATTGGTGATTTTTACTAATAACTTCATTGTGTGTGTTTTTTTTTTAAATAAGAAATCCCTACTCCATAATATATATGTATTTATTTATTTATTAATTGCGATTATTTTATTTATATTTGTGCCGTGTTAGACAGAATTATTTACATTCCTTGTTAGGAATATATTAAAAAAAAATCTTTTTTGAACAATTTATAATCCGCTATCAAATTTATTCACCTTAATTTAGGGAGTACTAGAGCTTAGTTCTAAAACTATATTGAAGAATGTAGATTTCGCAAAAGATGTTTCTGATTAATAAGAAACTTACACCTCTGTAGTTGACATCTTCAGAATACCCGTTATAGTACGCTCTTTATGGGTTTAATTTTCGATTGGTAAACACCGTCTTGAAACATACAGCTCTATCTATAATTCGTATCAAAAAACAACCCCATTCATTGGGATAGTTACTTAATTTCTGTATATAGAAGATTTCTTCGATGTGTTTGTTTATTAGCATCATTTTTTTTTTTCTATTTTAGCAAATACTATTATTATATCTACGTGTATATTTTAAGGTAATGTTTGAATGTGTGTGTAAAAGTGGATAATTTTAGATGCACGTACAATTTATTGTATTCGCGAATTTATCTTAGTACACTTGATATATAATAAAAGCAATCAATATTGCTTTAATTTAGTTTGACGATTATTGTTCCCGTTGTTGGTTAATCGATTGTGTTGTTTCAATTAAAGTTAATTGTAGCAGAACGAATGTAGTATTTTTCAATTCTGTAAAAATTTTTATAAGTTCTCGAAATTATTTCAATTGGAGTAATGTGTTATTCATATATATTACATTCATCTATGTTGTTGACTGTTCGTTTATTTGATATTCTATATACTTTCGAATCGCTTATTAAAAATTTTTTAGATTCTAAATATTTCGTATTGTCTTTTCTGTAGTGAAATTATTCATCCGGGTTTGTGCGTGTTTAGGATATTATTTGCATTACAAAAAAGTTATGTTATATCTTATGTTCGCTTTCGTGTTTTTATAATATATTTTCGATTTCATTTCCTACTTCAGTTATTCTATACGTTATTATTACGCGAGTTCAGGGGGAAAATTATTGTGTCCGGTACGTTAGTTTTCAGTGTTACGCTATTATGCGTAATGAAATATTTTCCCATATGGATTATAACGAAAATAAGGCATTATCGATAATACGCCACGAACATACATTGATATTATCGAAATGATTTAATTAAATAATATCATTTATTTTGAATACGCGTAAATTCTTAAATAGTAACACGTTAGTGAAACGTATTGTTTATATCGTCCTGTGTTTGAGGAAAATATTAAAAATTAATTTCACATGTCACAAAAATTTTACATAATTCTCAGTTAGTTGTATTTTTCTATAATTGTCTAATATTTAAAATTAAATTACTTTATTTACGTAAAAATTTAACCTCGGAACATAACTTCTTAGACAACTATACTAAGAAAATACAAACAACAAAAAAAAACGTATTCAATAACAATTAATAAAAGAAAACTATTTTAAATGATTTATAGACATACGTACAAATACATACATACATATATATATATATAATCATCATCATGTAGTCATCAGTCCTAAGACTGGTTTGCTAATTTCTTCCACAAGTGACGGTTTTCTGTTTTCCTCTTCATATCCGTATATCCTGTGCTACCTATTACTTGCTGTGTATATTGATTTCTTGGTCTTCCCTTTCCGCGTTTCCCATTCATCCGTCCTTCTATAATTATCTTTAATTGCTCTCATGTCTTAGAATGTGACCGATCATATTAGTTCTTCGTTTTATTATTTTTTTCCATAATGTTCTTCCTTCGCCAATTTTTTCTAACACCTCTTCATTTGTTAATTTATCGGTCCATCTTATTTTCAGCATTCTCCTACAGCACCATATTTCGAAGGCTTCTATGATTTTTTCTCTGCTTTACCAATCATCCATGTTTCACATCCGTACAACACTACATTACAAACAAATAGGGTTAAAAAAATTTTCCTCAAATTTGTACGTATAGCCTTGTTGGTTAAAATATTTTTCCGATCGTAAAAAACTTGCATTGCTTAATTGAACCGTTTTTAATGTCCTTGCTACACCTGCTATCTCTGATGATGATTTTACTACCCAAGTAATAAAATTCATTCACTTCTTGTATTTTAAAACCGTCAATATCTGCACTTATAATTTTTGTTATATATATATTCCATAATCTTGAATAATGTTTCGTTTCACTAAAATTTCTCACAGTTCTTTCCGTTGTTCCACCTGCCTCACTTTCACGGCAATCGCCTCGGCTTCTGCTTTACTATCGATATCTCATGTAATTGAACAAACTACTAGAACGGCGAGCATAATTTTAGCTATATTAACGACTTGGATAATTCTACGTGTACGTGTTTTCTATTATATACGTGGTCGAGTGATTATATATAAAATAATATTCAACGAAAAAAAGTAATTACTTAAAATTTACCTAAGTGTACCGAATGCGTATGTTATTTGTATTTACTTGTAACTAGCATAATGATGAAGCAGTAGTTTTGTATCAGCGGTAATCTTTAATACTCGGAAACAAAATATAACATTATTAATTAATCCGAATTCAAGGATGGTGTATAATAATTTATACATCATCAGGTCGTTTTTTTTTCACTTTCTAAAGCAATTACATTCAACAGTCCCCTGCAGTTCTATATTTTCAGCCAGTAGCGCAGTATCATCGGCTAAACGTATCACTCGAATTAGTTTACCCCAAATTTTTATTCCTGTATCGCATTCGTATAGAAATTTGTCTCCGAGTATAAATTAAACAAGAGCGATGATAGTGCACATCTTTGCCTGACCCTTCGTCATATTTCGTCGTTAAGTGCTCATCTCTTAATACATTTATATATTGATTTTTATGCGGATTTCGTAAATTTGTATATCTGCCTGATTGATACCAATGTTTTTCAAATATTTCTTATTAATTCCGCACGCCGTACTTTGTCAAATGCTTCGTTGTTATCTATGAAACACTGATTTCTGAAAAACTACTTGTTTATGGATTAATGTTTTCATGTAAAACAACGCTTCCCTTATTCCCATAGCTGGTTCCACTTTATATTTTCTTCACTTATTTTTATAATGCGTCAATATTTCGTAAAAAAAAAAAAAAAAAGGAAACTTTCCAAACATGACTCATAAGGCTAGTCTTTGGCCGTCACATTCAGATGTATTTGCTGTTTTTGGTAGGACAATAAATCTTTATGTATTATATGTGAAAATTGAATTGCAACGTCAATAATATAACAGTTAAAACAATTTTAGACATAAATGAGCAGGTTTTTTGTATTAAAAATTTTTCCTGCAATCTTATAATAAGGCGTAATTTAAATAATAATTAAATAATATTTTATAAGATTATATTTTGTATTAATTTTTTCTGGAAAGAATCGTTGATATATTCGGTACAGAAAATTCTATTGAATGGTAACTTTACTTTTTTTTTTTTTTTTTTTTTTTTTTTTGTAAACAGAAAATATTTAAATATGCAAATATATTGTTGTTGTTGTTGTTGTTGTAATTTTAGACATCGTGTTTATATATGAGGTTACCTCGTGATTGAAATCGAAATAAAATAATCGAATAGTAATTATAAATCATTATCTACGTTATCATTCAAGAGCTTCGTTAAGGATATAATTAACTTTCTAATATATAATTTATCGTATGTTTAAAATAATAATTAAGTAGCGCAAAGTTAAACAACAAAAATTTGTAACGGTCATCTATATGTAAAATATATGTGTGCATTTTAATTTAAAAGTAACCTCGATCTTTTGTAAATGTAAACGTATTTCGAATGGTTATTACTTCGCGTAATTTCAATTGTTTCGAATGATATATATAATCGGAGGAAAGTGAAAAATATCGAAATAATAATCTTTTGATAATAATATAACCTTTTAATGAGACGATACAGACGTATCTCGGGTTTTACACATCTATTGTTTATTCTTAAAGTAACGAAAATGTTTTTCGTTTTAGGTCAATTTTAATTTTGCTTGGAATTATTATTTTTATGAAAAATTATCTAAAGCCGTTCAGCAGAATAGTGTAATCAGTTTTCTCCGTATATTTACACAAAATTAAACGCAGCAATGTACATAGATCGTTTTCACGTAGCGAAACAAATATATGCTTTTGCGCTAATTAGCGTTGATAGTATTACATAAAACGGAACATGATTTAAAGAACATGAAACACTCGATACAGTCGACCTGTTTTAAATCAAATTCGGCATATTACGATTACATTTACGTCTGTCCGCGAATTTTTTTCTTGCAGGAAGATTAGTTGCATTATCATATTTTTCGAAACGCAGATTTTAAAATATTTAACTTAAATTATTTTAGGTTATTGTTGTATATATGTATATATCATAATATGAATAATCTTGGTACCATGTCCGTTACCAAACGTCTGCTAACATTTTGCCAATTCTTTGTCTCATTCCGGAACAGTTCAACTGTATTTGCGTTATACTACTGCTCTAAGTTCTGCACCCACGTTGTTCTTCCCATCGATGTCTTCCCCACGCGATGTTCCCTTGTATAAGAAGATGTAGTGTATTATTAATAACCGTTTCAGACGGTGCATTATATGTCCAAAATAGTTCAGTTTTATTTAAACTTCGCAGTTACTTGTCAGTCCATTTTACTTTAGGAATTCTGCGACATATACATTTCGACGGATTTTTTTTCTCTGCGGATTTTAAAATATTTTAACTAAATTATTTGTCTCTGACATATATATATATATATATATATATATATATATAACAATCTTTTTTCGTTTTAGGTATGCGTAAAAAATACAGTAACGGTTCATAATAAGGTTATTATGAATTCAAATGACGACTCGACGATGGACCTCGACGACTGTAACGAAGAATCGTTACATTACGATCGCAATTGTAACAGTTACGACGACGACGATCGTCGTTGCGAAAATGAGGAACGTACTAATAGCAACTACAACGGCGAACGTGCTGCGACGAAACAACACGTCGGATTTCGTCGGATGAAAAGAAAATACGGAGAAATCGAAGATAGCGAACGCCTTAATAATAATAATAACAGTAATAATAATAATCATATTAATAATAGTAATAATAATAATAATGACGATTGTTACGATGTTTTCATTTTGGATCAATTCGTCAAAGAAAACGCCGCCTGTAAAGAACGAAACGAAAGTTACGATCTTTTGGACGCTTATTCGGATTTATCGACGGCGGATTCATTCTTCGCTAAATTCGGTGAAGATGTACGATTTGCCGATTACGATAAAATACACGATTCGGAAACTCTCGATACGATTAAATATAAAGATTTATTACAATCGAACGACGACGTTGACGACGACAATGACCGGCCCGGTTCTAACGTCGACCATCACAGACGTAAGTACGACGTATCGTCTAAAAATGTTAATGATAACGATAGTAACGTTACGTCTACGTCGGATCGATGTAGTAGTAGTAGTAGTAGTAGTAGTAATAATAATAATAATAATAGTAATAGTAATACGATCGAACAACAACGGCCGGCCGAAATGTTTCAAGAAGCGAAACGGGAAGTATTCGTCGTGAAACGTATTAACGAACTACAAAGACAGGGCCTGTGGTCGGAGAAAAGATTGCCGAAAATTTACGAACCGCATCGTATTAAAACGCATTGGGATTACGTATTAGAGGAAATGCATTGGATATCGACGGATTTCGCTCAAGAACGTAAATGGAAGAAAGCTGCGGCTCGTAAATGCGCCCGTATGATTCAGAAATATTTTCACGATAAACGATCGTTATCGCAGAAAGTAGCGAAAACTACCGAACAACAAACTAGACGTACGGCTAGTCAAATGGCGAAATTGATTCGAACGTTTTGGAATAACGTCGATAAATTGGTACAGTATAAGAAGCACGTGATATTAGAAGAGAAACGTAAACAAGCGTTAGACGAACATTTAAGTTTTATCGTCGATCAAACCGAAAGATATTCGACTATGGTGGCGGAAAGTATGAAAATGTCGATGTCGAGTAATAGTAATAATAATAAAGTCGAAACGTTTACTAGTAATAAAAATAACATCATCGGTAAACCGACGAAAAAAGAATTCGAAGACGCGACCGTATTATCGTCGGACAGCGGCGGATCGTCGTCGCAACAACCGTTAGAAGATTTACTAATCGAAGAATCGGTAATTAGTTGTAGCGATAGCGAAATGACGACCGATAACGTAAACGCCGACGATAGCGATTTTTCAGCGGCCGACAACGACGGTTCTACCGACGACGAGACGACTTTAATAAAAGCGGAAAAAGCCGAAGGCGACGTAGATCACGCTCGTGAAATCGCCGAATTAGAAGCCGATAATAATATGAGCGTAGAAGAATTATTACGAAAATATCATAATGACGATACGCCTATTACGTCGACCGACGCGTCTCCTTATAATTCTAGTTCGGAAACCGAATACGATAATAGTACGACCGTTGACGATACCGACGACGATATCGACGATATAGATTCGATAGACGACGACGATATAAGTACGGAAGAGGAAGAAGAAGAAGAAGAAGAGAAAACCGAACGAGAAATATCGTCGGTTGTAGCGGTAGACGATAAGAATCGTATGGAATCGTCGGTCGTGAACGAAGAAAATATCGATAACGTGGCCGCTATAGCGGAAAGTATTCAACCGAAAGGTAATACATTATCGTCGACTAGCGTCGATACTAAAATACCGTTTTTATTGAAACACTCGTTAAGAGAATATCAACACGTCGGTCTGCACTGGTTGGTTACTATGTACGAACGTAAATTAAACGGTATACTAGCCGACGAAATGGGTCTCGGTAAGACTATTCAAACTATCGCATTATTAGCGCATCTAGCTTGCGCCAAAGAAAATTGGGGTCCGCATTTGATCGTCGTACCGACGTCGGTTATGTTAAATTGGGAGATGGAATTTAAAAAATGGTGCCCGGCCTTTAAAATACTCACCTATTACGGTACGACGAAAGAACGTAAATCTAAACGTACCGGTTGGACTAAAGTGAACGCGTTTCACGTTTGCATCACGTCCTATAAACTAATCTGTCAAGATCATCACAGTTTCCGCCGTAAAAAATGGGTCTATCTGATATTGGACGAAGCGCATAATATAAAAAATTTCAAATCGCAACGTTGGCAAATGTTGTTGAATTTTCAAACGGAACGACGTCTACTATTAACCGGTACGCCGTTACAGAATAATCTGATGGAATTGTGGTCGTTGATGCATTTTCTAATGCCGACTCTATTCGCGTCTCATAGCGAATTTAAAGAATGGTTTTCGAATCCGGTTACCGGCATGATCGAAGGTAATTCGCAGTATAACGATCAGTTGATCAAACGTTTGCACAAAATATTACGTCCGTTTTTGTTGCGTCGCTTAAAAAGCGAAGTGGAAAAACAGTTACCGCGTAAATACGAACACGTGGTCGTGTGTCGTCTGTCGAATCGTCAGCGATATTTATACGACGATTTCATGAGTAAAGCTAAAACGAAAGAAACGATAGCGCACGGCAGTCTATTAAGCGTCATCAACGTATTGATGCAATTGCGTAAAGTTTGCAATCATCCGGATCTATTCGAACCGCGTACGATTACGTCGCCGTTAACGTTCGCGCCGCCGTTAACGTTAACCACCGCTTCGTTATGTACGGTCGCTTTGCAATATAATCCTATAAAGACGATCGATTTCTATTCGTACGGATTTCGTTTGATCGATTACGAACGCGAAATGTCGGCTTGGACCGTTCATCGACTTAAACGCTATCATTTATGCGACGAGATGAAAAAAAATTACAATAACGTCGTTCGATCGCCTCCGATTCCTAAAGGACGGTTAAAGTTACATTTAAAGGTACCGAATTACGCGAAAATAACCGAACGTATGATGAACAATATGATAACGGCCTTTAATAAAAATTCCGGTAACGACGATAAAACTATTAACAATACGTCGTTTAGTCGTCGCGACGTCGGTAACATGTTAAAAAGTCTGATCGTTCAAGGAGAAGTTAACGTTAGAGTAGCGGCTAATTTAAATTCGGTATTATTGAAATCGAATTTAAACATCGCTCCGACCGTTATTAATAAATTCGTCAATAATAATAATAATAATAATAACGATACATCGGTATTCGTTCCGAAACCGATAATCGCTTCTAAAGAAAAAGATTTTCGCGCATCTACTAATAATTCCATCGATAATATTCTAGTAGTCGATAATTATCATCGAACGGACGTAATAATAACGGACGACGATAAACAGCGATCGATACAGCAGCCGCCGGTTAATATTACTATCAGTAGCAGTAGTAATAATACGACTCAATCGTATAAACGTTTAAATTTGTCTAACGCCGCCCGTAATTACGTACCGATATGTACGAGTATGATTAACAAACGTTATCGATTTAAAATGGACGATTTTCAAAATAAACTGAATAAACGATCGAAAGATAACGAACGAAAACGATTATTTCGTTTAGTACGTCATAACGAGTTGAAAACTAATCGTCAAGTTATTCTAGGTACGGACGTTAGACGTCTATTCGAAATTACCGACAATTTCGATAGTAGCGTATTTTCGTCGTCGTCCGAGCAGGAAGAATTGTCGTCGTATTGGCGATACGTCGGTTTCGCCAATTGCAATTCGACTTTTAGTACCGGTCGTTACGATAACGTTATTAACACGTCGATCGCTTTGAAGAGAACCGTTCTGAACGTCGACGAACGTTTAGAACGTCTAGCCGTTGTTCTAGATCGTTTTAACGTTTACGTACCGGTTGTTCAAGCTACGCGACCGCTATTACGTATCAATCATCCGCCGTTATCGACGTTAATTTACGCGTCCGGCATCGAGCGACGATTGAAATCCGTTTTAACGACACAGTTAAACGCCTATCGTAAATTAATATCGGACACGGTATCGTTTCCGGATAATCGTTTCGTCGAGTACGATTGCGGTAAATTGCAAACGTTGAACGTTCTACTGCGTAAATTGACGAAAGAACGACATCGCGTTTTGATATTTACGCAGATGACGAAAATGCTAGACGTTCTGGAACGGTTCTTAAACATTCACGGTTATCTTTATTTACGACTAGACGGTTCGACTAACGTGGAACAACGTCAATTGTTGATGGAACGTTTTAACGCCGATACGAAATATTTCTGTTTCATCTTATCGACCCGTTCCGGCGGTATCGGAGTAAATTTAACCGGAGCCGACACGGTGATCTTTTACGATAGCGATTGGAATCCGACTATGGACGCTCAAGCTCAAGATAGATGTCATCGTATCGGACAAACTAGAGACGTGCATATCTATCGTTTGATCAGCGAGAACACTATCGAAGAAAATATTCTGACGAAAGCCGGACAGAAAAGACTATTGGCGAATTTAGCCATCGAAGAAGGTAATTTTACCGCTTCCGCTTTGAAAGTAACCACCATACACGATTTGTTTCACGTCAATCGAGACGTTAGCATAATAAATCCGTCTAATAACAATTTAATCGATAACGAAGAAATCGTACAGCACGAAAAATCGTTTTTAAATAAATACGAATCGATTTTAGCCAGCGCCGAAGACGAACCGGATGTAACGGCTACGAAAATAGCGAAAGAAGAAGCGGTAGCGGATTTGGCGGAATTCGATGAAAATATTCCGCTTTTAACCGAAGAATCAAATTCTAATAATAATAATAATAATAATCATAATAATATCAATAATAATATTAATAATAATAATAGTAATAAAGCGATTAAAGAAGTAGAAGCGTTAATCAATCAATTAACTCCGGTCGAACAATGGGCTGTAAATTTATTGGAAAATAACGACGAACAGACCGATTGGTCGTCTATAGAACAAACCGAACAAGAACAAGACGATAAAATGGAATTGGACGAAGACGACGATAACGAGGATGAAATTAAAGAAAAGGAAGATTTCGACGATATAACGTATTCGTCGATCGACGCGAAAAATCCGACATGGACGACGACGTCAGGTAATAGTAATAATAATAATAATAATAATAATAATAATAATATCGATAATAATTTAAACATCATGTGCGTATGGTGTCCGTTACCGGTCAATGTAGAGTACGAATTTTATATCGATCGTATGCTCGATTTTTTATACAGCAACCGAATTATACCGGACTACCAATTACCGCCGATATATTGCAAACGCGAAGAGAAACAACAAACGATCGAAATAACCGAACAACGACAACAATCGTCGACGATTAGCGATAATAGTAACGACGATTTATTATCGGCGAATAATTTCCGTTCGTACGACGAAACGGCCGACGACGATTATTATTATTATTATTATTCCAAGATTCGTTCTAGACAAAAAGATTCGGAAAATTTATCGTCGGACGACGGTTCCGCGTCGATTTTATTAACGTACGAACCGCCTCTTTCGATATTCGATCGATCGTCGTCTAACGCGGTTAAACTGAGACAAGATATGCGTTTGCAGAAATATCGCGGTTTACCTCGTTGTTTATTACCGTCGTCGAAATCGACCGCATCGTCCGCATGTTCGGCGCTCGTATCTACGTCTTCGATTAATAACGAATCGACGACGTTATTTATACCGGAATGGATGATATACGAAGATCAATCTATAGTCAGAGCTTTGCAACATTATCAAGAATTACCGTTAAATCTATCCGTTTCCTATCCGGCGCACACGGTAAATTGGGATTTAGTATCGGAATTAGTTAATAAAATTTCTCGCATCTATCGGTCGCCTATTCAATGTAAGACCCGTTACGAACAAGTAATAATGCCTAAAGAAGAAAATAATTCGATTTCGTCCGAATTAAATTTTTCTTCGAAAAAACATAATAATAATAATAATAATAGTAATAATAGTAATAATAGTAATAAACGATTTAAAAGTTTACATCAAACGCTTCCGATTGTACGCTATTCGTGCGGTACGAATACCGAACAAGAATTTATACGCGATAATAATTCCGCGTTCAGCCGTCTAATGATAGCCCGTTACGACGCTATACGTAACGTATCGAACAGAAGAGCGCCTACGGTTAAACGTTTACCGATAACGTCTTCGGCTAAAACGCCGAAACACGACGCCGTACTGATCGAATGTCAAGTAAATTACGACGTTCCTTTATTACCGGACGAAATTATCGAACGACGAACGGCTCGTATAGCGCGCGAAAAACAGGCCGCCACTTTACAGCAACAATTACAGCAGCAGCAACAACAACAATTAGAAGAACAACAACAATTAGAAGAACAGCAACAAAAATTACAACAACAGTTACAACTTCGCGTAGAACAACAACAACGATTGCAACAATTAAAACAGCAACAATTGCAACAATTACAATTGCAACAGAGTCAATTTCAACTGCAACAACAATTGCAACAACCGCTTTTCCATCCGCAGCAAGTTCAACCGACGCACAGATTTCAACAACATCAATTACAGGTACATCAACAACGCGAACAACATATATCGGTAATGCAAGCAACGGCCGCTACAAATTCCAAACAAATGCAACGTCGTCTAGTATTTATGCCGTCTAATCAACACATATCATCCAGCTTACCTATAAGTTCGCATTCGGTCATGGTAAATTTCAGTTCGACCATCGTGACCGCTTCAACCGTACCGACTACTGTAAATAGCGAATCTCAGCTACAGTTTCCGGTCGTCAGCAGTGTAAACGTGCAAGAAATTCCCGTTTCATTCGCTCCTAGACAAAGTATCGCCTATACTAATATATCGGGTCGACGTACTAACGGTAATATTAATATTATTAGCAATAGTACTAATAACAGCAATCATAATAATAGTAATGTTCAAGTGTCATTACCGATGACGGCAATTAATATTCCTAGACGCCGCGCTAGTATTACTAATAATATCGCCCCTACTACTATTATAACGACAAATAGTAGTAATAATAATAATAATTACATTCATCCTAATAACGTCGTTAATATGTGGAGTACCAATAATAATAATAGCGGTCGCTCGCAATGAAATGGGATGCTGTTTCCTTTTTTCTTCTATTTTTTTCTTTTTTTTTTCTTTTTTTTTTTTTTGCGCCAGCGATTCGATCAATTTTATTGTTTTATAATGTAAAGTATTATCTTATTTTTTAAATATTTATGTATGCAAAAATTCATTTCTCTTTTACAATCAAATAATGTCTACACGAACATATATACATATTTGAAATATATATATATTTTTTGCTATTTTAAGGATCCACAACCCAAAATAAAAATCGTCCTTTCACAATAGGTCGGGTTTTTTTTTTTTTTTTTTTTTTGACGGATTTACAGCCGAGATACAATTTTTCCCCGGTGCCTATATATTTGTGTATAATATATTTTTATCTATATTACGTTCATATTCATCGGTGTAAACAAAATAACGATGAGACTATCCCTTTCCAATGTCCGAACTAATGACTCTATAAATATGGAAAATGTAATGTAGAGTTTTCGTAATAAATTTTTTCGATGCAATTTTCAATAAATAAATATCGGCAATATTCTTCGTAAAATTTTTTAATATTCGTATTTATTCCTTTACTGTTAGTTACGAGGAAATTCTAGATAACAACGAGTATTAATATCGTAACTAACTTCTTGTTTCGGATTTTTTTGTCGGCATACCTTAAGGAGCCTCGTTTACGAAGCACGTCTACGAAATCATCATCTGCAACACCTGAAAACTCGGATTTCTGATGAAATTTTTCAGCGACCTCTGCTCGAAAATTTTATAAAAAGACAGAATAAATGTATTGTCGCAAATCTCGGTCGTATGAACGATATTACGTTCCACAAATGATTGTAAGCTAATCTCTCTTTTCCTATTTTGAAATAAAATTTTATTCAAAAATTTTGGTCGAGTAGTTTTTCAGTTGTTTAAACAAAGCCGTCCATGTTTTCTGAGTCGCCCTATATATAAGTGTACATAATTTATATTTGTTTAAAAATCGTTTAGCAGGCTATTAAGCAAAACATCCTACTTGCTTTAAAGAATCCTGTCCAGCGACACAGGATATCACGTGACTCCAGTCCCGCAGCATGATTTTTTTTTGCTGTTATTTCATCCTTTACGTAATTTATCTTCAGGTCTGTGTGGAGAGATTGATTCTTCACATACCCACGGCGCGTTTACAATGATTCTTGCAAGTCTGTAATCTTTGTATAATCGCTATCTTCTAGACAGGTTTGATGATCTAACAACAGCTTATTTTCAACTGCTGACTTTCTCCCTAAAAGCCACTACGTCTGAATATCGGTCCACTGCTGGATGTAGGTCTCCCCAATCAATAAATTGTCGAGAAAATAGCCTAATCTCCTGTGCGGTTCAGGCAAATTGAGAGATACCAACGACACACAACACACTGAGCCCCATCCAAGTACAGTTGCTTAACTTCGGTAATTAGAAAGCCGCCATACTCAACGCGCTATGCCCGTTGCCTTTATATATATATATATAAATGTGTGTGTGTGTGCTATTTATTTATAGCTTAAATACCAAAATTAACTAATAACAACGGTTCGGTTAAGATGAGAAATAACGCGCGGAAATCGTAAGTTCAGTTTCGGTATTGTATGCGTGTGAGTGACGATCTGGTTAGAGTACATTTTACGGATACATTCTGGTGTAAAATTAATAATCAAACAGTCGATATTTATAATTGTGATAAATTGGCGCAGTGATGCAGATATTTTAAACAACGCCAATTCTTTTTCCCGGCATTCTTAGGTAAAATAATATTTTTCTAAATTTTTATCCATTCTTAAAATAAACGCGAGATATTTACACATATTTTCTTTGAATTATATAATAACCTTGCTGTTTCAAATCTATAACGAGGAATGTATCGTAATACAATAAAATAAATTACTTCGTAGTTTCAACTTTCTACCGTATGATACGTTCAAATTGTTGTAACAAGTTTCCATAGTTTGATATCTACTTATTAAATGTCCTGTAATGTATACATTCAAACGCGGTTAAATCCTAGTGATGATAATTTTCTTAAGATCTCGCAATTCGTACATTTACACCACTGCTCCGGTTAATTAGTATTATTTATTATTTTTATTAAACCGTGCTAATATAAATATATTATATGTATAAATTTAAACGCATAATTTTTTCTTTAATATGTTCTAAAGTGAGTGTTGTTTTTGTTTTTTGTTTTTTTAAAGAAAATTGTACGTAGAATTATTTATTAAGTTCGCACGTTACTTAGTGGATTATATAATAATATTTTAAAACGACCATAGAAATATCAGGTTGTTTATTTTAGAATTATGTTTTCCAAATTATTCGAAAACTTTAAGTAAATCGTGCATATTTAAAAATGTCTCGCGATCTCCCGTAATGTAAGAGATGGACGAAGTTACACAATCGGGTGAATTTAAAAGCTAATAATATATACGAATATTCGAGAAAAACAAATTTAATATAAAAATAAAGTATTTATTTAGCGATTTTTTTCATATTTATACGAACTATCAGTTCTTAATTAGTAAAAAGTTACAGGCGAGATTATAAAGTCATTTATTTATATATATATATATATATATATATATATATATATAATGGTTTTAGACAACGGTCTTCTCTTTTTCTTAAAATTGTGCCTACATTAACTTATGCATACATACAAATACATATATAGTGCATGTGTCAGGTCACATCTGAAATAAGATTAACGCATATGATGATGATATACACATATATAATGTATAATATATATTTGTATGTTATTTAATATTTAAAACGTCTCGTTTTTTTTGGTAGGTACTTTCGAATCGTTATATTAACGATTAGAAAATTCAAGTTCATGGATAGATAAGAAAAAAATTACTAAATTTCGTAATATAAATTTTCGATTAGTTTTATAGACCCTGTGTATTCAAGCTTATTTTATTGTATTTATCGAATAATTTCCTTTTCGAATTTATACGAAGTACCTTTGTTCCCAATCAGTAATCAACAACAGGTTGAATAATTTATTTGCATTAAGCCCCGATGGCTTTCCCTTTTCATAAATAAATAAAAGAAATGCGTTTAAACTAATTGATTTTATATATATATATATATATATATATATATGTATATGCGTATGTTTATATATATATTTTTAAAAATATTTAAATACACTTTGAATTTGATGAATCATTTTTTTTTTAGTATTTTCGAAACATTAAAAATTGATAAATTAAATTATAGTTTACAAAAGCTTCATATAGCGGCAATAATTTTTTAAAAGTTATTACTTGCCATTAATACGATACACAAGGCAAATAAGTGCTTAAAGCAATACTTTTTTTTAAAAATTTTATTTAATTATTTTTCTTATTTATCAGCTAATTGCAAATATTTTTATTTTTATACCATTAAATTTTTAAAATATTCGCTCGGATTTTACGTTTTTTCGAATGTTCTTGTATGATTAAGCTAATTTTTAGATATTTATCGTTAATTATTTATTATTCACAACAGAAGTATGCGTGTATTTATTTAAGAAAAATAAACTTAATAATAAATCTATAAATATGTATTTTTGGTTTTATTATGTTAATTTCTACGAATATTTTTTCGCGATAAACTCAATTTTAATAACCGGAATGCTTAAAAAGAAAAAAAAATTCAAATCAAAATTCTTTTACTTTCTTACGAACTAATCATTAAAAAGCACGCGATTCGTTAAAACTGAAGTATGAAACAGCGGAGCGAATTTGCGCTTGATATTTAATGCGACTAGTTTTAAAATATATTTATTTAATCCCTATATAAATATATTTATTTTAATTTCCGTTCGTGTTCGTTTAAATTATGAAGAGACGTAGGGCGAATAGTGTAGGTTGTTAAAAAAAAAAAAAAAACTGTATGCCAAAGCGTTTACAATGGATTACTCCGTAAATCGTATTTGATTAGATTTACATATATGTATATATATTATTGAGCGTGTGTATACGTGACGTTTGTATCTATGTACATATAAGATTGACGTACGTGTACAATGTAGATTATAATTTTTTCGCGCCGAAAAATTATTTGTGAATGTATTATACTTTAGTTCTGAAATATATTTTTTATTTAGCTTTGTAATTAAATCTTTTTTATATCGAAGCAAAAAAAGAAATATTTTAGACATAAAATCCGAGAAGAGTATCTGTTCACAATAGGCGATACATGGGAAAATCCTGGGAAAAAGGCCAAGAGGAAGAAGAAGGATGAAGTATATACACGAGATCGATAGAAGAAGGTCAATACCGGAAATAATACAGATTGCGAGGCAGAGGCAACTATAACAAACTAACGTACAAGCTCCTGAATAGGAGATGGAAATAGATGATGATATTTTATTAAACATGTTTTCAATCTAATTAAGACGAATGATTTATAGGCTGCACGTTAAACTCGACCGATTTTAATGGTAATGATCGGCTTGGCCTGAACCCAGTTATTCAGTACCTGCTAATCGTGATGACTATTTTTACCCTTACTTACACCGTTTGGATATAACTTAGTTTCGATTTACCATTATTTCTAAACTTTTACGACCGGCTTTTTTTCAATTTTAAAAATTTCTTCAAATGAAAAATAAATAATAATATGAAACTACTAAAGATGTGTTCATCTAAATAATATTTGCGTGAACTAAATTTATTAACTTCGTTTTAATAGAAAGTAGCAATTCTAAACAATGTACAAAGTTAGTTATCCAGTGTGCGAAAATAATATTTGAAAAGCTTTACAAAAACTTATATCCTATGCTACATAAACTATACTAAGAATTTTGATAAATTTAAAGAAACATGTGATAGAAAACTAAGAACCAGATAAAAGTCTTAGAAAGAAAGGGTATAAAGAGTTAATGTCTACAGTTCGAGCCTAAGAATTTGAAGGGACAGTAGAGTGGCGAGTAACGCTAGATAAAACCGTACAAAAAAAGCTGAAAAATTACTAAAAATAAACGAAAAGTTTGAATTGAATAAATAACGAGAGCTAAGGAAATAAGGTGAACTACAGAATGATGATGTAGTATTAGTCCCATCTGAAACGTAAAAATTAATGACTACAATTGAATTAATTTAAAACAGGAAAATTAAAACACTGCGTACGTTCATATTGATTAAAAAGGTTGGATTGAAACAAGAAGATTCATACTAGTATTTAACCATATATTTGTTACTGATCAATTATCTGCTCACAGTAATGTATACAAATTGTTCATGAGATTTATTCACCAATAAATATTTTTGATAATCGAAAAATATTGCAATTTCAAGCTGATTTCAAAATTATTTTACAATCAAATCATGTTCTTGACTACATTCAGCGAAACTGGTTTTCAAAAGTGTCTGAAAACAGCCGCATATATGACTGAAAGGTTTCTTCCTGTACGTGTCCATGTGATAACCTGCCATAAAATAGTAAGATTATTTGACAACATGGTGACGGATAGAAGTTAATGTTCGTAGTTTCTGGACATAGCAGATGGCTTACCATAAACAAAGACAACACAGAGTTTAGTGCTTGCACCGATTTTATTTAGTTTACACATTCATTACCGATATTTCAGACAGGTGTTTCAGTATATAGATAATAACACTCAAGGTTTAAAATAAAAACTTAGAATATTGTTAGCATGTACTCGTCTAATCAGAGTTAATGCTGTGCTGAATGAAGACAGAATTTATTTAAAAAATAGTTTATATGTTTTATTTTAATGTGCTTGAAAACATAAGGAACTAGTGTATTTCAAAATAGTTGTGTATGTTAGGCGAGTGTCAGTAAAAAGATTACGATATATAAAACCATAAAAAAAAAAACTGTATGTAAAGGTTTCCTACAAATAAGATATCAAAATTGTGAGAAATATCGGTCCATCAATGTGTGAGAGATTATGTTGCTGGTGTTCTATATTTTATCCTGTATAGTGCATATTATCGTCGTGTTATTACTAATGTTATATACAGATACTTTTCCGCTTAATATAAATCATCATTCTATGTATTTACTTACGAATAAACTTTGTTTTTGTTTGTTAGAATAGGGAATTTTGCAGGTTCTAAACAACTAAATTAAGGAATACAGTAGACGTGACGCATGGGAAAATATTTTATATTATTGTTACTCTTCGTAATGAGTGTATTTATTTAATATAAAATTGTAGCAGATTCATATTTGAAGCAATAGCTCGGGTAAAGAATAGATTATTACCTCAGGTGAATAATGGATTATTAGCTCAGGTAAATAATGGATTATGAATTATTTAATGTTCAACATATGCCAATTCATAATTTGTGAAAAGTTATTTAAAAAAAGCAGCTACATTGATAGCTGGGATTTTAGACATTTTGTATTCACGAAAAATATATTTATAGAAATACCAGCTGACATCGTGTTAATAGTTTTATGTAATCATATTTTTGTATACTTAGTTTAGAATCATGAATATGACATCTAAAGAAACAAAATAGCTAAACTTCATTCTTACACAAGTTATATTTTCAAAACTATCTAGAATTGTATACAGGTAAAAATACAGAATTTATAATTATACCAACATCAAATATTATACAATTTTTCCCGGTTAGCGGATATTACAAAAGTTATTCGTCCGAATGGATTAAATCATTCTTGTAAATTTGTTAATGAAATAAACGTATATACTGAAATGCACTTTGCGATAAAATAATATACAAATTTTATTACAGATTATTAAAATATTTATAATCATTTAATTTTACATGTAAATTGAGTTTAACAACTCTATAGTTAATATTAACCGGGAATCAGTTGTGAGGAATGCACAAATACCAAAAATCATATTTAATTTATTTGTTGTTTTTAAACATTGAATTTTTTAAAAGCAATATTAATGTTTTATACTTGTGGTAATACAGTTTACCACTGAATTCGTACGAAGTAATGACTGAAACATATATAAATAAAGTCCGACTAACGGACGATTTTTTTAATATTCCTTGTATTCAATTAGCGAAGAATTTATTAGGCACTATATTAGTAAGATGTTTAGACGATGGTCATATTATAAAAGGTAAAATAGTGGAGACTGAATGTTACCTTGGTGGTGAAGATAAAGCTTCTCATTCCTTCAACGGACGCAGAACTCCTGGTAATGAACCTATGTTTTCTAAACCTGGTACAATGTACGTTTACTTTACGTACGGGATGTATCACTGTTTTAATATATCCAGTCAAGGTATTTGTATATTTTATTTTAATGTTAACTTCATAAAATATTAAGTATTCTGTGTTTATATGTATTGCTAATTTACAATTTTACTCTGTTTTTCTCTCTTTCTCCATATGTACGTATATATATATATATATATATATATATATATATATATATATATATATATATATATATAATTATTAATAAATAAAATTTATGTGTTTTGTACAGCTAATTGTTAGAGGAACAAAAGCGAAATAAATTAGTTTTCGCTCTCTTATGCGAATAATAATAGATTAAGTAATAATGGTGAATGTTTTTGTAAGTAAATAATTAGATGAAAAAGAACAGTGATGTAGTCTATACGAATATGTAAACCGGACGGTTTTTCAATATTTGTTGTAAATAATTTTAGGGATGTTTGATCATGGGGTGATATTTGTTATCGACTTTGTACATAATACATTGAGATTCTTTTCTGAATGTGAACAATGTACTATGATTTTGTCAAACATTCTGAATAAAAAAAAAACAACAATAAATAAAGTTTATTTGTTGATTCTTCAGTTATAGCATTGTAAACAATTTCTACATGCAAGATAGAACGATTCTATCAGTAGCCACGTTGAGAGCAACGCCCATATCTTTCCGATATTTACTCGATAAATTTTTTTTTTAATGATTTCATTATGTAGTTTCTCGCCTAATACTATACGAACGATGTTTTCCTCTTTCTATCATCATATCTTTTTATTATCTTTCTGCAATGTTCTAATTTATCTTTGTTTATATGATTTCGTTACATTTCTAATTCTAACTGATATAATTTAACCATATTACGTTTACTATAATCACCATTACTGTATTATTTTATCATGCACCTAATTTAAATTTTCAAGCGTTATATCTAAAATTCTGTACTTATGATGGATAATTTATGTTCAAATCATCTCCAAGAAAATCTCGATTATCACTTTGACTAGTGGTAAACAATCTATTTTAAAACCTTGTAGAGAACAAAAATATCTGAAATGTTGAGAATGATGGATACTTTAGAGGATATTTAAATTCTAAAATTATGTTTTCGATCTGAATTAAATAAATGTATCGATAAATTTTATACCGATGTAGAGTTTTTGTTTAGCATCAAAATGTGCAACTTAAACCAATATTTCATGAGTTTTAAAACAAAACTTGATTCTTGCGAAATGATATGGTTCTAAATTTAATATATTACAGCATTTTTAAGGTTGTAATTTAATTGGTAGTTTACAATTGTAAAATATTTACCAGTAATCGTGTGTAAATATGGATGCAATTGAGTTTGCACCACCTAGTGTGTGTATTTTCTTCGCATAATTTATATATATATATTTTTTTTTAGAAGATGGTGGCGCTGTATTAATTAGGGCGATTGAGCCTTTATGTGGAATTGAACACATGATTGACGCACGCAATCATTATATGGATCGAGTTAGAAAAAATAAATCTGCCTCCTTTGTTAAACAACCCAGGTCATATAAAATACACGAACTATGTAATGGGCCAAGCAAGTTGTGCATCAGCTTTTATATTGATAAAGAAACATGTAATAAACAAGATATTACAAAATTTAAGTATTTGTGGCTAGAGCCAAGAATAGAACTGATTAATGAAGATAATATTATAATTACAAAAAGAATTGGTATTGATTCGGCTGGCGAAATTTGGGCCAATAAACCTTTGAGATTTTATGTATTCGGAAACGCTAGTGTTAGTAAAGTAGACAAAGAAAAAGAAAAGTTAAAATTAAACAATTTTGTTTGAAGCATTTATAAATTCTCAGAATATATTTCATGAATTATACACCGTAAACTTTAATAATTTACACGCGCGATAAGTACTATTGGGATGTTTTTTTTTGTAAAATATGTTTTTTTTTTAATTTTTAATTTTTGTTATTTCATTACAGTGATTATGTTTAAAGCATTGATGATTTAGTTATCTAATAATCGTCTAGTATTATTAAAGTATATTATTATAAACATATAAAGCGTTTTCTTCTACGGCTGTAAATTTAAATTATTAATAATGTATAAAACAGTATATAATAACAAAATTACTTCTGATGATTTTTTATGATGAAATTTCAATATCCTAATTTATATAAAATCAATATTTCAGTAATTAAATTCCCTTTCTTTAGCTTTCTTTAAAAATTCGCAAAATTTATGGCTCTGTTTTACCTGTTTGTTATTGTAAGCGCTGATAGTAGATTTAATAATAATGATAAAAATTCATTTTTGAGTTTTCCATAAAATAATTAATTAAATATTAGTTACTTCGTATAAAAATAGTATATTTTCAGAAATTCATAGCAATTTGAAGCGTGTATAAAAAAGCGATAGTTTGCACATTTTAAAATTTTATGCTAAATATGTTAATATTACATTACGGTAATATAATACAACCTTCTTATGTAGTCACTTTCAATATCACAATAAAAGAATGATTTATTATAAGTAGGAAAATGCGATCTGGATTGAAGTTCATAGTTTATATATATATATATATATATATATAGAACACGTATTTCTTCAGTAAGTTATTTATGTTATGTTGTATTGATATTTTTTCAATTTCCACTTTTTTTTTTTCATTAAGTCCATTACTTTGTTTGTAATTTATGTTTTTTTTTTTTTTATTAGAAATAAAGTTAGTAGAGAAGCAAAAGCAAAAACAAAACAGATATATCTATAAGAACAGATGTGAAAAGAAAAGGAATATTGAAAGCGAATATAAACAGCTCCGATCATAATTTGGTACTTTTATAAGCAAAACAAATGGTAACGAAAATGTTGAGTTAATCGTAAACGAAGAAGAAATAGCCGATAGATGAAAAAGATGCATAGAGGACTTATATAAGGTAGAGGAAGAAGAACATATGGTAAGTAAACGACAAGCAAAATGATAGTTTAATATATACCGGTAGATAATGAACGAAGAACAATAGTTATAGAATTTGAGAAAGCGTTAACAGAACTAAAAACCGAGAAAAACATCGGAGTATGATGATATCAGTAGCGAGCTACGAAAATCCTTAAATGAAAAAACATATATGATTTAATGAAATAAATATATGAAAAATCTAAGCTCTCAACGGACTTTTAGCTTAAGATAATAATAGTACCTAAAAAGAATGAGAAACACTTAAGTATGAAGAACATAAAAAAAGATAAGTACATCTCTCCACATGCTTCGAAAATATTAAAAAAATTCTGATCAATAAAATCAATCGCGCGAGAGTCAATTATCAGTACGACTTTAGAAAAAAAAAAAAAAAGGTGGTATAAGTAAAACAATTTTGGGTTAAAGATTAATAATAGAAAAGGGAATATAAATGAATTAACCTGTATATATTGCCATTATTGACCTAGGAACGACTTTTGACAGGCAATTAGAATATATTAAAAATATAATGAGAAAAATAAATATTGATAACATAAATATAATACTATGTATAGACGCGTTGTATCAAAACCAAATAACGAAGATAAATGTATACGGAAAAAGAAGCGAAAATAAAAAGGAAATAAGACAGGGATGTAATCTGTCAGCTGTCCTATTTAATATATGCAACTAGATAGAACAAGTGGTAAAACAGTGGAAATTAGGCGAAAAGAAAATGAATATCTTCAAGTTTGCAGACGATATTGCTACGCAGCAGAAAATGAACAAGTCCTAAAAAATCAAATGAATCGAATTTTAAAAGCCTATACAACATGAGGATAAACAAAAACAAGACATCGCTTATGAGATGCGATAAAAAAAAGAAATAAATGAGGTGATAAACATAAAAATAGATTATTAATAAAACAAATAAAAAAACTCTGATATTTAGCAATTACAATAGCCAATAATGGAATAAGGGGGTATAAAAGAAAGAATAGGATTGGTGAAATTAGTATTTATGAAAAAGAAAGGGTTATTTTAACATCGAGACAGATGAATCTAGAAATTAAGAAGAAATTTATCAAAGCATTTGTACGGAGTGTTTTACTTTACGGTTCGAAAGCTTGGACGATAGATAAAAAGACGCAAAGCTAGTTGGGTGCTTTCGAGTTGGAGGAGAATGAAAATAATAACATGGACAAAGGAAATTAGTAACAAAGAAGTATTTAGACTAATCCGTGAAAATGGAAACTTATTAGGAAAATGAAATGAAACTATATATAAATGGACCGGTCATATTTTCAGACACATTGAACATTTAACATAAATAATTGAAGACACACCGTAGAAGGGAAAAGATCAAGATGAAAACCAAGAATGAAATATATCAAACCAATACAATACGATGTACAGGCAACAGGATATAGTAATATAAACAAAAAATGACGCTATACAGAGAATTCTGAGATTTCAAATTAGCTGTCCACAAATCTTAACAAAATTGAAGAATTATGATGATAATTTTATATAAATTATTTATAAATCTAATTAGATGTCAACTTATTATTTATAACGATTAAATTAGAATCACCGACAGTTATTTTTAGATGATTTCGATTCGGACATCTTTCTCACTTAAATCTTTCACGTTATAAAAATACTATCATCATCATTTGGCCGTAACTCCACGTAGGAGTATCGTGATCAAGGTAACATCTTCATTATTTTCTGCCTCTATCCTGGACGATCTTCGGCATCATGAACACATCTTGAAAATGACATTCGAGCTGCAGCAGTCACTGCATCTGTCCATTTAATTGGTACTCTGCCTTTTGGTCGCACACCATTCATTCTTCCAATAACTATTGTTCTTTCGATTCCGTCTGTTTTCGTACGATGTGACCAAAAAATCTCATAATACGTGCGACAACTTCCGTTGTTAATCTGCGGGTAATTTCTTCCAAAATAGACGTATTAGTACGCTTTTCCATCCACGGAACTCGACCAGCACCATGTTTCGAAACTATTTATGCGAATTTGTTCGGACTTTCTGATCGTCCACATTTCTGAACCAAGATGACAGACGATTCGATAAAAAAAATACTATACAATAGACTAAATATGAAACTGCATGTTGAGAAAATCACAAATAACGAAAATTTAATTTAAAAAAATGGCTTCGAAATTAATATGAATTCGAGAAAAGTTAGGGGTATTTTTAAATGGAGTAAATATAAAGATGAATTATATTTTGATATGATTATTATAATAAATTTAGTAACGAGGCGTTTATAAATAGTACACATGGTTTTTCGTTGAATCTGAACCTGCTAACGAATTACTGTGTAAACACGAATGTTAATTGAAATACTCGTTTAAACGAATCATTTACTAGCGATATTGTTTAAATTAAAATATTCAAGTATACCGTAATTCTTTTTTTTAAAAATTTAATTTAATATTTAATTTAATATTCGTTAAATGTTCAATGTGTACGTGATGTTGCTGCTTGTATAGATTACATTTTTGATAGTTCAAGATTCGTATTATGTGGTAGGTATTTGGTGTGTGTGTGTGTTCCTTCGTTGATTTAACCCCGGTATGTAAGCAAAAGTTTTACTTATATTTGGAGTATGTAAAGAGGGTAAATAATATGTGAGACGAAATTTGTGAACAAGTGTAGTTTTATCTGTATTTTATTTAGTTGGCTGTAATTTTTTACTATTTCATAATTACAAGCCTAAAATTAGAATTAAATTTTTAGTTGTTGCGTGGACTCCATTAATTTTATACTTTAAATAAACTTCATCAGTTGATGTATTAATATGGATATATTGGTAAGATAATTTTCTCCACGAAGTCACTTTGTATATAACGAAGAAAGATGATCTGTGAAATTTTCATAAAAACCGATCGAATCTTTTATAATAAAACTGGTAATAATTAAATTTTGTTGTATTACGCAGTAACATTACTATTTCATTTACAGATTCAAACATCTTTTTCTATATTTCGAATTAGATCGTTGTCTGCGAATGACTTTGAAATGCCAGTTTGCGATATAATTATGAGAGCCGCTGTTAATGAATCGGTATATACGAGTAGGTTACATTCTTTTATAGAATGGTCAATAATTTTTTAACATTTCGCGGTAATTTTGAGAAATCTCATAAATTACAAATTTAAATTTTTTCTTTTTGATAGTTCATATTACATTCGTATCGAATTCGCTAGTATATTTCATTTCTTTCATATATGTCCAGGAAGCAATGAGTCTGCAGACTTTGATCGTTGATTGTCAAATTAATCTTCTCATCCAATGGATATGCGTACATGTGGGATTTTTTTTCCGTTGTTCGATCAAATACAGCGAGTCTGTGACAATTCCCTACTAATTTTTAGGAGATGTAATTAGTATAGCCTGCAGAATTGTAACAAGGTTTTTTTTTTAAATTTATTTTTAACTTTGTCCGGGTTATATTCGAGTATTGTTTTTTATAATAGTTTAGATTGTATTTTATAGGTTAGCTTCTGTATTTTGTGCATTCGAACAGTATGTGGTTCATATTTAATTGCGAATTGCATTCATGACGGGTGGGGTGTGCCTGTTGAGTAGATGTTGTGAAGTAAGTAACGTGTGTCCTGTGCGTAGTCTATTGTTTTTAGATCTGTAGGAGACGTTTTAACTATTCTATCAATGTTTTCATTCATTCCTCTGAATGAGCTGGTATCCATAGAAGAACAACTTCATTGTTCTCGGAGATAATGCTATTGATTATGTGTTTTATGTTGAAAGTATCTGTATTTGTATTTTCGATTTGTTGCTTAATATGTTGAAGGTACGAATCTGTGCGTATTATATATTTATTTGGTCGCGCTTGCTTAGATATGTATTTTAAAGCTTTATAGATTGCAAGAAGTTCTGCCGTAAAAACTGATACTGACTCGGGTAGATGATATACGTATGATAGGAAACTATAGTACGACGGAAGTGGGTAACGGACCATATCATCACTGTACATAACAGCACACAGTCACAGCGATCTTCACTTTTTGATCCATCTGTATAGTATACTGAAAAAGTACTGTACTGCGAAAGGAATACACTGATATTCTGTTAAGATATGTCATGGTTTTCGGAGCAGTACATTGTAAGATCGGTATTAGAAGTGACAATGTCTTCCGATAAGGTGTTTTGTGTTTTTTTGTACATAATGTTACGTAATTTTATATTTCCGCCAGTACATAACGAAACATTTTTCGATATTTCATTAATAACGTATTAAGTTTGATTTTTCACTTTAGAAACGAATAATAAATGTCAGCTCCTATTTTAAATTTAGCTTCGTAAATTCCGCCAAATACTAATTTGTAAATAACAAAAGAAAAGAAAAAACAAAATCCGAAAATACTAAAACGTACGTTTGTCTGAAACTGCATTTTGACTACATTTTTATTCGCGCCACTTCATTGTTACATTTCCCCTAATTTTCTCCTACCTACTTTGATTTGACCTATAATCACATAAAATCATTAAACGATTTATAAAAATATCACAATGCTTTTCGGCTATTGAGCTATTATCAAGATTTGTGATTTTTAAAAAACCGTTAGTTGTTTTAACAACTTTCTTGTTTATCTTTTAAAAAATTCACCACACTTAAAAAAAACAACAGTACTCGATACTGACTTAGATTCTTTCAAATTTTTGTTAAATAATAATTTACTTCATAAGTACAATTTCTTTAGGACTATTTAAAAAAAAAAAAAAAAGTAGAATCGTCGTGGAAATTTGGGAAGAGACGGTTGTAATTGATACGTGGCTCTCCACTTGTGTCTGTTCTCAAAATTTCCCATGTTCCGACTGTACAAAATATATATCATGCAGAAAATAAAGAGAATATCGCATCATTAGAAGACCCCACTTTAGCTAATGAATCTATTGTCGAGGATTCCTCGTGTCCCCGCTACCTATAAGAAAGACACAAATATACCCTAGTGTTCCATATGATTAAGTTTTAATACGATAAATGAAATTCTATAGCATCCAGAACGCTTTGAGAGTCGGTGATAATATTTTATAAGCGACAATCTGAAGTTATTATTATTATTAAATTAACAGCTTCATGAAATATATTTGTCGAGATTTTTTTTTTAAGCGTGGGTCTAAATTTTCGATTGGTACTCGTGATGGTAGTTGTTTAATTCTTTACCACCCTTCTTAAAGATAGACTTAAAAAACTATAAGCGCCGTCATAAGTCGTTTACACATTCCGTTATAAACAGAGATATTAGAGCGCAATTGTAAACATTGCATAAATTTCACACATAACATAATTCTTCAATCTTCTTCCTATTCTCTAGTTTATTCAATTTTCCTTGTGATTTATCGGGAGGTTTACTGCATGAAAAGTTTATTAATTTCTCATGTTACTTGAATTATTACATAAGTACGTGTTAATGTATATATATACAGGTACGCTATGGTATAGAAATAGTTGAACATAGATTTAATAAATTGGTTGCGGTGTACGTTGTATATTTGTTTGTTATGTAGGTAATCGCTAAATTTACTTAATAAATAAAATTATCCTAGTTATCATTATTTATTTTACTATAGTTCCGTCGTATATGTATGAATATCTAAGACTATGCTGCTCTTGTTTAATGTTCGACTCTAGCTACTGTAATCGAATGAAACTCATCAAAATTCAAAATCAAGGTCTTAAAGTTTTTTTTTTTTATTATAACAACAACAACAACAATATATTTGCATATTTAAATATTTTCTGTTTACAAAAAAAGTAAAGTTACCATTCAATAGAATTTTCTGTACCGAATATATCAACGATTCTTTCCAGAAAAAATTAATACGAAATATAATCTTATAAAATATTATTTAATTATTATTTAAATTACGCCTTATTATAAGATTGCAGGAAAAATTTTTAATACAATAAACCTGCTCATTTAAAATAACAGAGTGCGTACACTCTTACCGTATCAACAATATACTTAAAAATATCTTAGCTTATTTATTAATACTAGAACTAGAATTTGTAGCTGGCTTACTATAGAAGGATGTGTTTTATACGTCTATGCTTATATCTTTTATACCTGTGTCGTAAAGCTTGGTAATCGTAATCACCTATAGAATTTACCATTGGAATGTCGGAATATCTACAATCGGCAAAAAATTTTTTCGTTTTATCCTTAATCATTTCCTGTACGTAAGGGAATTTTAACGCATCATGGAGAGATTTTATTGAAATAAATCGAGGTTTATTCAAAATTATTCGAAGGCAATGGTTTTGCACTCTTTGCACGTGGTTTATATTACTACTACTAGTATAAGACCACACTGGGCAGGCATAGAGTAGCTTTAGTAAAATTACCTTTTTGTATAATAAAAATTTGTTTTGCGTTGAAAGCGCAGATCTTTTATTAAATATAGGAAATAGAGAACCCATTTTCCGTATTGTTCTACTTACACAATCATTAATATGTTTTGTAAATGTGAGTCTTCTGTCAACGATGACGCCTAAATGCTTCACATGTTCCTTCCAGTCAAGTTCAACGTTTTTTATTTTAACGAAACGATTTAATGAAGGCCTACGTCTGGTAAAAATTATTGACTCTGTTTTCTCATCGTTAACTTTTATTTTTCATTTATGGTAGAATTTAGACATGACATCAATTGCTTTAGTTAATCTATTACTTATAGTGTCTATTCTATAAGAAAATACCATTAGAGAAATGTCATCAGCATAGAGATTTATATCTACTGGGATTGTCGGTAAATCATTAATATATATAATAAAAAGGAATGGGCCTAAGATACTGCCTTGAGGCACCCCAGCTTTAACGTACCTTATATCAGAGTTATGGTTTTTCAGTTTCACATAGAATTTTCTATTCATCAGATAAGATTTAATAGTAAAAATAAGATATGGGGGGAAATTATATTTAATTAATTTATATATGATTCCATCATGTCATGCTATGTCAAACGCTTATGTCCATCAAGACAACGCCCGAATGTTTATTCTGGTTAAAGTTATCAGTAACTTTGTCACAAACACTGGCCAGTTGGATTGCCGTACTTAGTTTTGGTCTAAAACCGTATTGCGAATCAGCTATGATGAATTCTCTGTCACTAAATGCCCTCAATCTTACTAGTATTATTTTTTTCAAAAACCTTACTTATATTACTGAGTAAACTCACAGGTCTAACATTTTGAACCGAAGATGAATCTTTCCCAGCTTTTGCCAAAGGTACCGTTACCGATACTCTCCACGACACAGGATAATAGCATAGGCGTAAACATGAGTTAAATAGAACCTCCAAGGCGACTATTGCTTTTGTTGGTAGATTTTTAATCATTTTTATGCTAATTTGATCGTGACCAACTGAATTTTTCAGCCTGAGAGTGAAGATAAGGCGTTTAACCTCTTTAGGTGTTGTAAGATCTACGAGTGAAATCACTGCAGGAGTGTTAAGTGAGTGTTTATCGTCTGCTTCACCTTACGTTCGTGATACCGGGTTGACATCAACACATTTTGACTGTGAACAGTACTAAAATGCTCAACTAAGATTTCTGCTTTATCTTCAACGGAATAAGCTATCCTACCCAAATTAATTGGGTCTTTAATAGGCGGTAATTCGGTTTGGCCTCTACAGAAGTATTTATTGACTCTCCATAAACTATTATCAATTGGAGAGAGGTTTTTGAGGAATTTATCATACTGTAAATTTCTTTCATTTATTAATTTTGTTTTGACTACCTTATTTAATTTGTTATACAGCTTCTTATACTTGAACTTATTTAGATCATTAGATCTTTGATAACATTTACGAACGTAGTTTATAAGTTTAATAATAATTTTTATATCTTTTGAGATCGAATTCACTTTCTCCTTTGTAACAACCCGCGGAATGGCACTGCGCGCAGCTTGCATTATGACGGAATTTAGATGTAGAATGTATTTATCTATAGATTGCGGATTAAGTAAAGTTTTTGGTATATTAATATTTTTCCGAATGTGTTCTTTAAATATGTTCCAGTTTGCCCTGGAATAATTGAAAGATTTAGTTAATTTATTGTACTTTAACTTACTAGATATAGTAAACATTATCGGATTATGATCCGATGATAGTTCATTTAAAGATAGAGGGTTACTTAATTGATAGTAGTTCTTGGCAATGGCAATATCAATGATGCTAGGCAAAGAAGTTGAATTCCCGAGGAAAAATGTAGGCTCTGATGGTATTTTTATTTGAAAGTTTAGTTTGTTGCACATGCTTAGGAGTATGTTCCCTGCTCTGTTAGCATTATGACAATTCCAAACTCTATTCTTTGCATTTAAATCTTCAATTACTAAGACATGTGTAGATGTATTTAATAAGGATCTGATATCACTTTCGAGACTAGTAGGTTTTATCGGCGGTCGGTATGCTGCAAAGATAACTAATGATTTGTTTCCTAGCTGAAATTTCGCTCCCACAGCTTGTACCTGACTGGTATGCGGTATAGGCAGGGGGGTGTAGTGTAAATTGTTGTGAACTATTAAGGCTACTCCTACCATTTTGTTTGTTAAATCATTTCGGAGAATTTTATAGTTAGATAATTTAAAATTAAAATTTCCATCAATTTTTGTTTCCGAAAGACCAACAATGTGTATGTTATTGCTCAGCATAAACTGTTCTAGTTCTAATATTTTATTTCTAATAGAGTTAGCATTCCAGGCAATTACATGCACTCCTTCTTCACACATATACAGATATACACATTTATATGAACGTGTCGGTTACACATTCGATAATTATGGTAATTACGGTAACTATATCAGTATCACGATTTGACTTTAGTTTTGATATGATACTTTTGATGCATCGTAATATGTTGCTAATACCTAGTGATTTAAATGCTGTTATAATATACGATAAGTCACTATTACTCTCGCTATCACGATTGCTTTCTATACATATATTACTATTTAGAGCCTGTGCATAAGTACGTGTCGTTTTATTAACATTTGTTTTTCTTAAATTATTATTATTATTATTATTATTATTATTATTATTATTATTATTATTATTATTATTATTATCATTAATATGATTATTTCTATTGCTTATGTAAGTTGTACTGATGTTAGTATTATTACGGGCGCTTTGAGAAATGATACCGTTGTTAAAATTATTATTACTATGTCGGTGCATATTTTTTGTTTTTGAAATAAATTCTGTAACACGCATATATGTAGGACAGTCTTTAGAATTTGCTGTATGGTTTCCCATACAGTTTACACATTTTACGACGTTCTTTGCGGTACATACTTTAAAAGAGTGAGACCCACTACACTTTAAACATTTTTCAGTTTTAAAGCAATTATAGGATACATGACCAAATTCTAAACATTTAAAACATTGGATGGTAGGATTTTTTGATTTGTATCTTTCCCACGTTATTAAACAATAGCAGATTACTTTAATGTTTAAAATTTCCTTTAAACTAGTGTTAGCCGGAAATATTACCGTGTATACAGGTAAGTAAGTCACCTGATTATTTTCTAAATTCTTTTTCACGAATTGTTTTATATTTTCTATTTTAATTTTTTGATCGATGTCTTCTTTATGTTCTTCTACAGTTATGTTGGTAGGTAATCCTTTAAGTATCATTTTTATTGGTTTACGAGTTTTTGGTGTATGAGTGTAATGCTCGATATTTTTAACTTGTAAAATTTTTAATACTTTGTCGTAATCGCCGATATTACTGGTATATAGAATATAATTATTTCGTTTTGTCTTTACTTTTACGTTATATTGTAACTGATTGTTAATTTGTGATATAAAAGTATTATGGTTTTCCTGTAGTGGCCTCGCAATATAATCGGGAGTATTTTACACTGTTTATCCTTAATATTATTTGTTACGTTAAATATAGTTTTGTTTGTTTTATTTTTATCTGTGTGTATAACGTCGTGTACTATATTAGTTAAGTTACTTGATTCTTCATTTGACACATCGATATGTTGTAACGGAGTAAACCGGTTTTTCGTTTGTATGGTTTCTTCGCTGATTCTTTTCCGTTTCGTTAAGCTTCTGCTATTGTGCTGCGATGCAGATGACCACAACTCAGATAATGAGTCTTCGTCGCTGCTATCTGAAAAATTCCAGTTTTCAGAAAGTGCGTACTTATTTCTGTTGGGTTGCTGTACGTCGAAATGTTGCGAGGAGGAAGGTACAGCATGTTCCTCTCCACCAGTCTCCATCAGTATGTTTACGTCTGCGCTATCACCGTTTGAGCATGACGCAGCCTTTAAGCCAATTGATGGCGGGGGAGTACGAGCTGTAGGCATCAGGGCTACGTGAGCTGTTAACAGTATAGAAATAATAAAAACCGAACGCAGAGACAAAAGATAACACCAATACGTGTGTTCCGTGTATACACATACACATATATATACATATATATATATATATATATATATATATATATATATATATATATATATATATATATATATAAATTGAACGCCATAAAACAAACGAACACGCGATTGATGAAACCTTTACACTATTCATATGAACCGTTTTTAAAAACGGTATTCGGCAAAATTTATTATTAACACCACTCCAGTCAGCATTAACTGACTACCATTGGCGAAACTTATAAGTTAGTAACAAATTAACTTATTCCGAAGACATGACATGAAATACTGATCACTCAATAGAGTGAGCAGGACAGATAGACGTGAATGATCTATTGAGGAAGGGAGAAAGAGAAAAAAAGAACGTATATGTTATAGGTTATAAAGAAAAACAAAGAGTTAATAGAATAATTATTTCTACGAATCGCTGCGACTGCAGTTATAGCGTAAGGTTATCCAATGCTAAGAAAGTCTCTGGTCCAAAGCCTTTTAAGTCTTCTTATCGGATTACCAGACAACGATGGGTGCTGCATACTCGAAATATTGCGGTTGGAGCTGGTCCACGGTTCGTTAAAAAATTTGTTATAACGGCTGACGTGGTAATCGTGTACGTATTCAATGTGGAGAACGTCGTGAATGGTACGATTTGATACAAAGAATGGAACGTCGACCATCTGGCGAAGAATCTTAGACTGCAGATGCTGAATACGATTTATATTACTTCTTGCAGATTCACTGTAGATTCCAATGCCGTACCTCCATATTGGAGTTATTACTGTCACGTACACTAGACCGCTTATAGCTTATAGAGGACTTTCTATCAATTATGCTGCGCAACAATTTCAATCTAGAACAATAAGAGACGCGTGAAGAATCATTATCTGCCGTTAGAATGCACATGTCATCAGCGTAGGTAGCCAGCACGGAGGTAGTTAGTACTATCAAAAGCTTTCTCCATGTCCAGTAAAAGCCCAATGCAGTAACAGCTCAATACAGTAAAAGCCCAATACAGTACTGCTGTTTCTTGAAGGCCGAATGTATACGATCTGTAATCCTGTGTATTTGTTGTACTGTTGAGTGGTCTTTGCTAAAACTAAATTGATGGTCAGGGATTAATTTTTCGTCTATAGCTATTTTCAAGATTCAGTCTTTCATTAGCATGTACAAGATTTTATATACAGTGCTTAACAGACTAATTGGTGTGTATGAGCTAGGAAAGGCTGCATTCTCTCATGAATAACGTTCAAGTTATAACTATTAATACACTTATCATGCTATGGAGCTGTGACGGCATAGTTAAAAAAAAAATTAAATATTTTTATACGATCATAGGATCGATGTTGCTCTTATATGCGAAAAATATTCGACTTTTGGCAATAGTTTTAACATTCAAGACTACACTATTCACTGCGCTGCTTATCCTGACAGCAGATCGTAAGAGATGTGACGTTATTAATTCTTAATAGAATAAGTAATTGCCAAAATTACATAGCATACGCTTATCAGCTGCTAACTGCAAATATCAATACAAACAAGTTCAAATCACAATAGGTGTAATTTACTGTCACTCAAACATAACCATTCCCAAAGAAAGGCTAAGAAACATTTTCAATGGGCTTGATTCGAAAATTATCTTACGTGGTGATTTTAATGCAAGTTGGAATTGTACGAAAAACAATTCACGTGGTAGATTTCCAGTTAAACTAATAACTGAAAATAAATTGTCAGTTGTTGCGCCCAGCATCCTTTATACTGGCCAACTCATAGTAGTCGCGTACCAGAAGTGATCGTCCTTTTTTTTTATCACTAAAAACTTTCAAGGAACAAATAAAATGTTACCGAAGCTATCTTTTGATCATACTTCGGTAATTACTTGTATTGGTACAATTCCTGACACATACAGACAACAACGTTTAACAGATAGAAACACAGATTAGATTAACTTCTCAAACTTCATGCTGATACTAAAAATGCATATACGTTTAAAGATGCCTAACAAAATAGAAAATGTTGTACGTAACTTTGTCCCCGTCATATATTTAGCATCCAGAATATCAACTCCATACCGCCATAACTGCGGCAATGTATTCAAAGATGGTTCTTATCTCCCGTTAATATAAGAAACCTTATTCAGTTGACACGCGCAGCTGGAATTAGGTGGCAATGCAGTAAGACCAATCGTTAAAACTAGAATACAATTGCCTACGTTGATAATTACGCAACACAATATCTCAGTACTATAACGTTAAACATTATACATATTTCTCCTCTTTAAATTCGGAAAACAATTCAGTCTGGAATGCTACAAACTGTATCTGAATTAAGCACTCAAATAGTTTCCAGTAAGAAAATTAAACGATGAATGAAATAAAAATCGATGTAGAAAAAGCATAAATATTTGCTTTACATTTTTACAACGTTTCCCAAAAACGCATAACGATCAATTTGACAGAAACCACACCCGAAACCTTACAGTCATCTTTTCAGCTGTCGTTTCCAACAAATATATATCGCTTAAAGTGGTAGAGTGTTCAATCGAAAATTAGCTTATATTGTATTTAAATTAATCTGTCAAGGCACGTACGTATGTCTATTTGTAATAGGAGTGTGTAAATAGAGCGTAAATAATGTGTGCGAGTACTTGTGAATATATATGTACCTATACCTGTATTTTTTTTTGTTTGTAATTTTCAAATTATTTATTGTACTATTTAATAATTATAAGCCTACACTACAAATGGGTTTTCTAGCTGTTATGGGCAAAGGCGTACCCAGAAATTACCAATGGAGGGGGCTACACCTGAAGCAACTAAAGGGGTAAATTTAATGAGACAAAATAATAAGTCAACGTAGGCGTACCTAGAAATTACCTATTTGGAGGGGGGGATGTAAATCAACTGAACGGAGTAAATTTAATAAGACAAAATTAGTTAAACACCTCACTTATAATTTTTAGCTCAAAATTCAACAAAATTTCATTTAAAAAAATATATGTAAACAACTTATACCTTCAAGTAACAAGGAACGATCTACTAACTATACTCTAAATTCTAAAATCTAATCTCTTTGGCCCATTTTTTATTAAAACATCGATCACTTCTTCTGGTTTGACTTCATGACGGAGAATGTACAATGTAGCTAAACCATTCAATCTTTCTGCACCCATAGTGCTTCTTAAATAGCTTTTAATTCGTCTTAAAGATGAAACGATCGTTCAGGAGTACATGTTGTAACTGGAATCGTGTAAAAAATTTTTAGCAACGTACTAATATTTAGATACATCCTCATCACATAAATTCAACGCTGATATCGCATCAACAGGAAAAGGTTGAGAATTTTCATTTTCTGAGTTAAATTTTTCGCACCAAATTTGATATTCTGCTTTTAAAATGGATTCTTTAAAAGCTTCTAAATCATCTTGATAAAAAACACAAAGTTCAACAAACTGGTTTTCTTCTGATCTCGTTGAATGAGTTAAACGTTGAAATTTTGTGAGTACGTTTTCATGTTTTTCGAATCGATTAACAAGTTGACTGATGAAAGAATCGATCCATGGAATAAAGATACTTCGTCGAAAATATTCTTCCGTGCTTGTTGAAGGAATAAGTTTTGCGGCAATTTCCTCCGCTTCCCTGAAAATTGATCGAAAAGTTTGTTCAGCAGTTTCACGTTCGCGACGAATGAGGTTGATAATATCTTTTGCTAAATTGATGGCTCGAGTTAGATCGGATTCCTTAGCTTGAAGAAACTGACTCAATGTTTTGGTGAAACCAAGAAGTTTTTCAGTAGAAAGTAACGCAATCAAAAATCCAGACCGCTCCATCGACCGTCCGAACATTACCGCCGAAGATGAAGTATCTGTATCATGCCAAGTGGAAATCTCATCTAGCGATGCATACACAGCTTCAATCACATACACAAAAACCAGAATAGCGTCATGTATCTGAAACCATCTAGTTGGACAAAAAGGCTTCAATTTTTGAATTTTTGTATCAAGATGCCCAATATTTCGATTCAAAACTTCCGCTCTTTTTGCAGTATTAAAAAAATCTATAATTTTTTTTACAACGCTTATACAATTACGTATGTAGTCGACGTCACACGAATCACAAATTGCCAAATTCAAACTATGCGCCACGCAATGAACATATAAGGCTTTCGGATATTTTTCTGCAATACGAGCTTGTACAACACTCAACCTACCACTCATGTTGGCTGCACCATCGTATCCTTGGCCTCTCATATATTCGGGATTAATACCATACTCTTGCAAAGTGGTCAAAATTGCATTTGTAACCAGTTCCACTTAGTGGCTGAAATGTGAAAAAATTTTCACAGATGCTAAATTTTCCACTGGTTTCTTTTATCGAAAACATAGAGAAAATTGTTCAACTGTAGATATATCAGTGGTTTCATCTGCTAAAACAAAAAAATTTAGCATTTTGAATTTCTAAAGCGAGTTTTGATTTTATAATGGCGTCACAAGCGGATTTTTGTGTCTTCGGGCTAATATACGTCGCATTTTTTGCAGCAGTTGCGAAATGATTTTCTAAAACATCATCTCTAGCATCAACTCGTGTTCATAACAATGCTCAAAAATTTCCCTCATTTTCAATTGGCGGATTTTTCAGGTTAAATACGCCACTGTCTCGATGTTCTCGTAAGGCAATACCTTGACGTCCGCAAAAAATTACAGTTTTGATGATTGGAATAAGTTTTGCCCTATTCTCAGCAGCTTCAGTTTTAACTAATTCATCTAAAGAAACATCGATCGATGGCATTTTTCCGGATCTGACATTTAGAAAACTATCAACTTTTATCGTGGAAAATTTATGATATTCCAAACAAGCATGCTCTTTGAAAGTGTCTAACGCTTTTTTCCAATTATTGAATCCATTTAAAACAAGAGATCTTAATTTTTGATGACCTCGAGTAATTTCATTTGGAGCAAACAGAACACAATTTCTACAATATGCGGCGTCTTCAGCTTTTGAATAAACGAGACAAGAAAACGAATTTAACCGTGCATATTGAAAGCGTCTAATTTGTTTTCCTTGTGTAACTTTTGGCAAATCAAAATTCGAGGATGGCTTCCATATTTTTTTCAACACTTTCATTTTTTCATCATCAAACAATATTTTATTTACATAAAACGAAATGTCGAATTCGTTAAATTCTTTAGAAGTGTCGGAATTTCAGTTACATTTACAGATAACTTCGAATCACTTATATTTGCCAAAACAGACTGAGTAGGCTGAATTGACTCATTAAACGGATCTACGGTACTCACATTTTTAGTTGTGGACAGGTTGGACTGATCTTCCACTGGAGTTTTATCTTTTTTGGAAAAAAAGTTCAATAATGTACCTTCATCAGCTTTTCTTTTCGATTCATTTTTTTAAAATACACGTCGCGTCGATAAAAACAGTAATTTCCAAACGAGTCGCAAAGAAAATAGTTAAAACGAACATAAAAACTGCTAAAAGTTAACCCGTCAATATTTGATATTTCCTACTACATTACACTCTAATAGGCTTTTAGACGGCAAGAATTGCACCGCACTGACTTCAATCTCGCAATCCACCTATTCGGTTATTTCCGTTAATGTTCGAGGTCACGAGCTCAACTATTAAAATTTGCATTCCGATCTATGTATAAGAAATACACGCACACGTCTATACTACAACTGTCATTTCTTGTAACTGTACGCTATTCCTTTTCCGCTGACGGTTCCTTAATTAAACCAGTATGCGTTAGGAAGCAAACTAATATGCCACTTACTATACTATTAGAGCGGATTGTTCATAACATAATATGATCGTTATTCCTTTGTATCATATCTGTAACAATTACTAATATATATTCGTCTTATCACTAGCTGTAATGTCATATAATCAAAAATTTTTTAAACATCTCGGGATTTTGGAGGGGGCTTTAGCCCCCATAGCCCCCCCTTAGGTACGCCACTGGTTATGGGGCCCCATAACAAACTGTATATATATATATATATATATATATATATAATAAACATATACATATATATATATATAATAAACATATACATATATATATATATAATAAACATATACATATATATATATGCAGTTAAAAAAAGAACGCGGAAGAATTAAACACATATTGTTTTCATCTCTACGTCTTTTTTTTCTATATATATATATATATATATATAGTTTGATTTTCGTTTTCACTTTCTTGAATTCAATTCTCGTTTTGTTTCTTTTTTAAATAAATAATTTGTTACAGTATTCCAGTTTTTGCTTTTTGCATATTGTACGTATTAATTAAATCGTATAATTTACGATTATTGTCTAAAATGAATTATATAGTGTTCATTTCGATATAAAATCGTAAATCTATTATATAGACTTACTCGCTTTATTTATTAACAATCTTACAGTAAGATTGGTCAACGGTTAAATTGACGTCATAAAAAGAGTATGTATTTTATTTCTATAAGAAAATTAAATTTCTTTGACAGGAATAATTTCTTATGTTTCTGTTGTAACAAATTATTACATATAAATACAGACCCGCCACAAGGTGTAAACCGCTTAGATAAATTATCCCGAGCTCCCAAATGAAAAACCTAAAAAAGTTCAAATATTTTTATTTCTACGTTTTAATTCAGAAACTCAAATGCAAATACACTGTTCATGCACTCGTCTATAATTTTTTTTTTTTAATTATTATTTTTTTATATTCGCGCGCGTTGAATCCAAGGATCCCGCCAAGCTATGCGGCCTATCTGCAGAGTCCTACAAATTAGTTTCTACTGTTTATCCGTTCAAAGATACAATACTATAACTAACCATTTCGATACATATGATTCTCACAAACGACAAAAATATTTAAATAATTCGACTGCGACAAAAATCCCGATTAAGCTGATTGATCGTATGATCGCAATAAAAACTATAAAACAATTTATCCTATTATTCATAGGGGGGTTAGTAGATTTTGAAATATATTTAATATTTTTTTTTAGTAAAATACGTTTTTCATTTAAAGACATTTTTGTCCCGATCTCCGCAAGTTTATATTTGGGGCCGGTCTGGTTAAATATACGTTGATTTTTCTAGTTTTCCTACATAATTTATGGTAGTATTACTATAAGGTTTAGTTTGTATATTATTTACGATAACAGGATTTGCTGGAATGTTTCGTCGCGTGTGATAGGTAATATATAGGAAGGAAGTTTAAACGATAACACCACCTAGATATTTTTTTTTAGTTTATTCCCAAATTCGAATTTACCGGGTGGGGCTAGTTTATTGTTTAAAATCGAGGTGTTATTATAAAGGAGAGAGGACTAGTGTTTTTAAAACTAAATAATTATAGAAGTCCATATAAGTAGTGTGTAGCTGAAAAGTAAGTAAAAGCATGGCTTGTGTACATAAGGGATGGGATGATAAACATAGTCCCATCGACTACATGTGTGCATGAAGAAAGGAGTCTGTGGAGTCGTAGTAGTAATGAATAATAAAAATAAATATACAATATAGTTCAGAAACAAAGATACCAAAATATATATTGCCGATAACGAAATACGCCATTTTAACTCTTTCGGTCACGATGTCCATTATATGGTACACGAAATTTTAATGCTACCCAAATTTTTTTTGTTTTTGGGTTGACATGAAATGTCTCAATTTAAAAAAATACACATTGAAAATTGTCTACAGTGTACCTAGGAAGCAATATTGTACAATAAAGACCCTTTTAAAATTTACAATTTTGTATCAAAATTTTATAATGATGATTGAAAGGGTTAAAAATAAAAATCTCAGAAGAATATAAAAAAATTAAGACTTAAGAAAAATACATAGAAAAATAAGATAAGTCTATAGAATATACATTAATACTTCATTATGGTCGAGATTAAAATATTTTAAATTTAAAACAGTTACGAACATCATTACATATTTGTACATACTAATAATATATAATCGGGTAAATTAGAAATGAACTATAAGTACTGGACAAATTACGGTAGATTAATTTATCGGCTGTTAATTGATGTTATTTTAATTTTAAAATTTTCATCTGTTCGAGACGTATTTAATGGAAGATTATAACGTTACAATTCCCGACTGGAATTCACCGAACAGTGCCGCCTGAAAGTATACGTACGTGCGTTCATACCGACTGAAGAATTTTTTGGCAACAACAGGGTGTTTTAAATATTCAGCGAACAGAATGCAGACGACAACGATAGGGTACATTTATTATTAAAATTTTCTTCGCATTTGGAAAATTTCTAAATTAATCTTAGTCGATTCGCCCGTTTCTGTAATAGTTAAGAATCGTGTTTCTTTTCTGTTTTTTTTTTTTTGTTAACCGACTACTTTGCACGTATTTCAATAAAGGCCGTTTCCTCCAATTCTAGTCTTTTATTATTATTATTATTTTTTTTAAAATGATATAATTTTCCTGCGCTTTAATTCGTGACGTATTACATTTTACAAACTCTAAGTTTAAGCGGTGCTGGGTCCGGGGGAAAATACAAACAGATATAATGAATATTTAATGCGGATATTTGAAGGCTCTTTAGAAAGAACAAGAGGAAGACCCAGACAGAATTATATTAAACAGAGGCGATATACAAGCAGGAAGGGAATAATTTCGGAGAAATCTGAGGATATCAACTGTCCGCCAATTTCATCGTAAGACCGGCGAATGAAGATAAATATCTTTATAAAGATTTACAATTTTATGTCGAAATGAAATCCATATAATATAATAGTAATTTATACGATTTAAACAGGCTCGGATTAATGCTTTTCGGAGGCTCGGGCATAAATACTTAATCGGGGGGCCCTCTAAAAGGGGAAAATCATAAATCCAAAGTCTGTAAACCCTAAGACGTTAAACCCAATTCTTAGTTCGAACCTTTATACCGAAAATAAATTTTACGCTCATTTTTGACATATCTTTTAATATAAAATGAATAAATTACTCGAGGTAATTAGTTTATAACATTTGCACACGTGGCGACAAAGCTGAAATTAAAACCGTTTTTGCGAGTTGCGCTCTATAAGTATTTTTGAATTCACAATGTTGGCTCAACAGCGATTTAGACTAAGTGGGTTAAACGTATTGGGATTTACGATTTTTGATATTATGATTTTTGGATTAATGACGAGTTTGGTTATGTGGGTGAAACGATTTTGGGTATGTAGCTTTTGGATTTGTTTTTTGATTTTATTTAGATTTCGCCGCTATGCAAAAGAAAAAGTTTCTCAACGGTTCGGGCCCCAAGCTGCAGAGCCCCCTATAGCTAAACCGCGCATGATTTAAATAAATTACATTTACGACGTCCATTTAACTGTCCATCAATCTTGCCGTAAGATTGAAAATGAACGAAGTAGATAAATCTATGTATAGATTTACGATTTTACATAGAAGTGGAAATTACTTAATTCGTTTAAGATAATAAACGTAGTTTATGCGATTTAAGCGGACAAATTCTATTTATGACGTTAATTCTAACTGTTAACCAGTCTTACGATTGATAATGAATGAAGGAAATAAATCTATAGATAGATGTTTGATTTCATATCAAAATGTATACAATTAACTTTAGATCATAATCATAATTTGTACGATTTAAGTGGTCAGATTCTATTTAGGACACGGTCGACGCTGTTTAAACTCTATTTAATGAATTTAGGAATCAGTTCGTTAATGAACAAATAAAGATGTATCACTACCTAAATTTATACACGATGATCAAAATTAAACCGTTCGTCTAAGGTCTAAGGTTGATTTTTTTTTTAAAAATAAAAGTAAGCACTAATTCCGTTTTAACTTATTTTTCTTCTCAAAATTCGCCACGTGTGTCGATAACCCTATATTTACCGTAAACGTCCATGGAATGTAAGTTATTTAAAAAAAAAACACAGAAAAAAATTCCTTAAAAAATCTCTAATCATCAAATAGCCCCGTTATCGTTTTGATAGACGGGCCCGTTTATTTACTATTTTTCGCGATAAAAGTGAAAACTAGGTTTCTCCTATGATGTAAGAACTTTGAACTTGATTTGTATACAACGATATTAAGTGATTGTTAGTAGTTGAATTGATAGAAAACGTAGAATGGTTGCATAGTATATATAATATATATATATATAGTTCGAGTAAATTATACAGCTAGGGAGGTGCTAATTCATCTTTCCTTCGAGGGGTAGTTTTCTACTTCTGATACGTGTGCAGCGTTCATATCGCTCTCACACACACACACATAATAAATATATTAACACGTTAGTAAATGTATATTTGTCTACGCTGTGAGCGCGATTGTCAAAAAGGTTGTGTAATATAGAACAACGGCAGTGGGCTATATTTTAACTTCCGTGCCTTAATGCCCAAAATTTCGGCTTCGAGGCGGCTAAGAGGCATCAGTAAAGAATGATGTATATATATATATTCTGGCATTTGGTTATGCGCCCCCATCTATGTTCGAACGAACAGCTGGCTAAACAGTAGTACCCGCGTGTATTGTACGGAGATCGATTTTTTGGACTTTCTCGACTTGGGCAATCCCTCTTATACCACCCCGTTCGTATAAGGGCGCAACCCTATTTTAATCTGTCCCGTTGGACGAAAATCGCCGCGCGTGTGATTGTGTTTACGTGTCAGAATAGTTCGGTGCTTGGGGAGGGGGCAACTGTGTTAACGTTTCCGCGTGTACGTCGAAAACGCGTATGTGATTCATTTCGTACAGTTCAAGTTTTACCGTAAGGACGGTCGTTCCGTGTGCGTTAGAGACGTTTTCCGTGTCGTCGACGGACATGAAATTGTGCGGCTAATAATAATAACGTTTAAGTCTTCGGGTTTTTTTTTTCTTCGTAACTCTCTATTTTCTATTACGTGCGTGTGTAACTGTGCCTTTAATATGATGTTAAACAAAAAAATTTATTATCGATTTATTCTAATTTTATAAATTTTAAAATTTAACAAAAACTTATGTGTTTTATATATATATATAAAATATTAATTTTGAGAATTTATATATATATATATAAATATGTTAAAAATTTTTAAAATAATGTTAAGTTCGATCGGATTTATTTACGTCGATAATAATTCATATTTAAAATTTCGCCCTTTTTTCTACACTTCGACGTGTATATACATATTTACATAATGCCGAGTTGTTGAAACGCTCTGACGAATTATTATTGTTATTATTATTATTTATCGTTTTCGTCGTGGGAATATATAAAAAAAAAAAAAAAGGTAAGTTTTAACATTTTAACCTTTTTAATTATACACATATTATCAATTTTAATAAATAAATAAATTAAAAGTGTATGTTTACATTTAAAATAATAAACGACAATTACAACAAAATTCTTCCCGTGTATCGCGATATAAATAATAATTAAAAGAAACGAAAAGCAAATAAACTGCAGGAAAAACCACCATCAAAACCCGCATGAATAAGTATATAATAAAATGGAATATGAGATAATATCAGAGTAGCGATGAAGAGATAAATTATACATAAAATAAACTTAAACTTAAATAATAACTATATAGCATCAGGAAATCGTAATAATGTATGTTTAATTGTTTTATGTTTATATTTCTTATATTTTAATTGGAGACTAGTGCGAGTCTTATTATATTGTTTATAATAGGATATGTGTTTAGAGTACAATCATTAAACATTATTTTGGTTTGTTGATTTATTACTTGATGCACATATGGTAATTTCAAAACTCTGTGCATACGAACTATTCTAGCATAAAACGGAGCTTTAAGAATGATTCTACAACATTTATTTTGCATGGTTTGCAATTTAGATTGCGTAAGACCACACAGGATACGCATACAACATTATCGGTCTTAAGATACATTTGTAGATAATTAGCTTATTTGCGGTATTAGCATTTCCTATTAGAGATAGGATATAATTTAAATAAAGAGGCGCAAGTTTTATTAACGGCCTGTTCTATATGTTTAGAAAAGGTAAGACCTTTATCTAGAATAACACCGAGATATTTGATGTGAGTCTTCCATTCTACTGTGATGTTAATCATTATAGGAGTTAGAGAGTTAGGTCTTCTTTTTGTAAATAATATTGACCTTTATCAACATTTATGTTAATTTTCAATTTATCGAAGTATGATTTTAATTTCTCAAAACCTATGTTTAGCTTTCTTTGAATAGTATCTATACGATACGACGTACAATATATAGCCGTATCATCCGCATACAATGCCTTCTGAATGTGTTTATCCTTGGGAATATCATTAATAAATAAGAGAAAAAGATAGGGTTATACTCCCTTGAGGTACTCCAGCTAAGATATACCTTGCACATAGTTACAGTTATTTATTTTTATTTGTTAAATAATCTTTAATTAGTCTAACGATATAATTAGGAAATTTTAGTCGAATTAATTTAAATTTTAAGCTTTCCGGCTATTAAATCGTGTTGACATAAAAAATAAAATAAAATATAAAATATAAAAATTTATACGATTTATAAAAAATATATATAAAAAAAAAAGAAAAATATAAAATAAAATGTAATAAAATACTTAATTTACATGTACTATATATATATATATATATATATATATATATATATATATATATATATATATATATATATATATATATATAAATGGCTAAAAACATATTTTATAAAACTGAATATGGTAAACAACACAATAGATAAATTAGTTGATTTTTAAATCTTTCCTGTCATTTCTCTAATGTAAATTGAATGTTTTTATTATAGTCCTTTTTAAATACAAAATTGTTTATAATTATTATTATTATTATTCGATATTTGTGATATTTTCGTATATACGAAAATTCGGCCCTTTTAACTACTTTTCATTTTGTTGTTTACTTATTTATTTTTTTAAATCACTGCATTCTACACTGTTCGAAATGCTTGTTTATAGTACCGTTTTCTTTTTTTTTCTTTTTTCTTTTAGATAACTCTAGATAGTTTTTAATGTGTTACATAAATATGTTTACAACTGAAACATTACTAAACGTCTCTTACGAATTTATTTATTTTTTGTATATGCTTGAAAATGACGTTAATGTCGAAAAGCTTTGCATTAATTAAATAACTTTTATAGCGATTAACTTTGTTTTTATTTTGTCAACTTATGAAAATAGGCTATTTTTCCTCTTTTTTTTTTTTTATTAACATTAAAAGTTTACCATATAAAGGACACCGCGATTGAAACGCTTAATATTTGCCATACGATCACTATTTAAACATTTCAGCCACGAATTAGAAAATTTTGACATAAAGTTATAAATTCTATACCTGTGTTTATTATAAAATAACTTTTCTTATCTTCTTAGACGACATTAGATAATTTTCAACACGTTTATAGAAATATTTTTCAAATTATGACACTTCGCGTCAAACAGGAAATAAATAATTTCGTCAGCATTAAAATTTCACCTATCATATAGTGGAAGTAGTGTCTGAAAGGGTTAATAGCTGAACAGCATCGAGTTTGTATTGTCCTCTATCATATTGTCTTCATCGTTTTTTATTGTTTTCGAAAACAGAAATTAAAATTATTTCACTCTCATTTTTTACACGCCTATATTTCTATGTATCTATATCTATCTATCTATCTATCTATCTATCTATATATGTATATATATATATATATATATATATATATATATATATATATATATATAATGTTAAGGCTAGGGATCATTTTACTAATTTGTTCGTCCGTTTCTCGAAAATGATCCCCTTCATTTATGTAACATTTACATAATCTATTTTAGCTTAAGCGACGTTTTCAGCGATCTGCTTTTGGTAGTGTATTATTATTTACCACGATGAAACGCGAATACAGAGTATATTTTTTGTTGGCTTCATTTCGAAATCTTACAATTTATATTTTCCAACTTGTTTCATCGTTCTACTGGACTAGAATTAAACGTGTTGCAAATTTCTAGTTAGTCAGCCATCGCTTTTAAAACTTGCTGAATAAACTGTACTACGCGTCGAAGTCAAAACGCGATAAATATAATAAAGAGTGTATCATATATCAACGAAATTTATCCGTATTAATAGGGTGTTTTTTTCTTTAACATAATTTTTCTCGAATATTCCGAATTTCTTATTACACACACACACACACACACACACACACAATATATATATATATATATATATATATATATAAAAATATAAGTAGATTTTTTGCTTCGTGGCCACAAAAGTGGCAGTAGACCTTCTCATTAAATAGATATCGCCAAATTAAGAATTTCGTTTTACCTTGGAAGACTTCGCTTCCAAACCTCAGAGAAAACCTCGTCCTCAGCACATTTCGGCTGATACAAAACTCACACATTCATACTTGATCAACAAAACTCCGGCTCCACAGTGCACCGTGTGTAGCGTCACACTCTCCGTCTCCCACATCATCATTGACTGTCCTTTGTAGTTCTCACTCAGATTTCTCTCCTCTTCTCTTCAAAGATGAATACTCCATTATAATTAACGTAATCATGTATTAATTAAAACTTTCGTGGTTGTTTTCATCCGTCTAGAATTATTTTCGGTGAAAACGAAAATAACGTAATCATGTTCTTACGCATGTCTCTTCTCTACTGCTTGATTTAACTTGCCCTCTCTCGTGTTTCCCGCCTTAGTTGCGGCACACGGCACGTTAATTTAGAGTAACCATAATAATATATTGATATATAAGTTATTAAATTTATAATACACTTCGACTGGCGAGAAAAATGATCGAGTATTTCCGGGAAATTTTGAACAAAATGAATAGAAAGATTATAATCTAGTCCCGAGGAAAGAAAAGGAGATGTGATTCATCACCATTTCCATCATCCATTCGGGAGGTTGGCACTTTACTTACTGTTTCAAATCTTTCGATTGTGTACTTGTTAAATTCTCTTCAAGCACCACGTGTGATGTTTAATTTATTTCGTTAAGCGGACAAGGTATTAACCGAGAAATTCTTATATATATATATATATATATATATATATAAAATATATATAAATCATCTTCAGCCTATATCAGTCTACTGCTGGACGTAGGCTTTCCCCAATTGTTTCCACAGTTATTGCGATCTTGAGCTATTATTATCCAATTTTTTTCTGCGACTGGTTTTAAGTCATCACACCAACGATTTAGCGCTCCATCCCTGTTTCTCTTCTTGTTAATTGGCCTCCATTTCAACACCCGTTTTGTCCATCCGTTATCTATTCTGGGCCGGCCCGCCTCCATTTTATTTTCGCCATTTGCTCCACATCATCATGGTGTCAAGTCTCCATCAAGCTTTATACCTTTCAGGTCCAATGTATTTTTCTGAATATAGATTCTAGTACATCAAAAAACAGTTTCGTTGACGATGTATCTCCTTGTCGCACCCCTCTTCCAATCACCATACCTCGATTGAGTCCAATGCCTTTTTCGAAAGCTATGTATGTTATATATAGTTTTATATTATTTCCTCGTTTCCAATTGTCAGTTGGTTATTTGTACTTAAACCAGATCTAAAATGCATATTGATACCCTATTTACTGTTATACAAGTAAATAGTTTGTACAGTTGGTGTAATAAACTGATTAGTTTCTATGGTTATTAAAGTATTGAGTACTTTCTTTCCTATGAATTAGGAATATTTCCGCTTACGTTCGCTTATGTGGTATTGTTTTTTCTTTTAGATATTTATTAAATAATGTCTTCATATAAATATAAATATACATATATATATATATATATATATATATATATATATATATATATATATATATATATATACATCGAAAACGATTCTAACGATTTGGATTAAGTAGTAATTGAAAATGGTCTCTATGGAAATTACGAATTTTGAAATTTTGAGCACAGACCATAACACTCACCCCCTATAATAAAATTTTGGAAATTTCGATTTTTTTTTATCGTCTTTTTCTCGATACTTGTTTAAATAAAATTTTTCAGCTCAATCCCATTAACCGTCATAATGTTATAAGCTCCGAAATTTGTTTTTTACCCTTGTATATGTTGGTAAATCAATGAAAATTTTATATCTCGGTTACCGTTTCGAATATGCCGGAAATTATTTTCCAATCGATTGTTATTATTACATCGTATCATATATATTTCTACTTAAACGCCCAGGTCCAAATTTTTAAGCCATATTCAACCACCACTAAGTCAAGATTATTATAAGTAAAAAATCTGATTGAAAAATTGTAAAATTCATTTAAAAAAATGAAAGACACGTCTTTTTTTTTAAATTTATTATACTGCTACTAAGGCCAGAGGCACGGAAGGATAATTAGATTAAAGGAATAAGATTAGATAATGAAAGGAAGGTTATGAGCCTAGATTCGGCAGATGAAGTGTACTGTAGGATTTCGGTTAGGGATGAAGCAAGTCCAGCAGCAAGACGATGGGTTGCGTAGGAAGGACATGATAACAGGAATAGTAAGAGGGCAGCTGCAGGAATCACAGACAGGTGCACTCTGGTTTAGAAATAAGTATTTATGGGCAAGAAGTGTATGCCCACTGCGTACGCGGAATAGGACGACTTCATATTTCGTGGGTGTGCCACCCAGTTTTCCTTCGTTCGATCCGCCGTATACTGTGGTAGTTTTGAAAATCTTGCAGCTGCTCGGCTATTCAGCTGGTCGCGTACTTGGTTCATAAAATCCGTTATTGGAATTTGTAAGCATGACACTGGAGTTAAGATAGCGGACTCTTTAGCTGCTTTGTCGACCACATTGTTTAAACCTACCTCTTTATGGCTTATTCTGAAGACATCGAATATAGCTGAGAGAATCAGTACAAATGAGTATCTTGCATTTGAGTTCTAAGGCGGCAGTTTTGATGGCATAAAGAGTCGCATATAATTCTGCAGTCAACACGCTACTGGAAGACAACATCGTACGATATTATTACAGTAGAGGATTGTACATCCGCACGATTGTTTACGTTTGGCTGCATCGGTGTAAATAATTTTGTGTTTACTGTATTTACGAGCTGCCATCTGAAAAGCTTCACGTATGGAGGAACTTTATAATATTGCGAGAGAAGAGAAGTATCATAAATTATTGAATTGAATAGGTGTGTAGGAATGATAAGAGGGTTAATGGAATCAAGTATAGGGAGGGGAAACAGATTTAAGCTCTTAAGTATAGAATTAGTTTGTTCGTAATATAGGAGTGAGGAATACGGCATATTATGATTGATTAATGAGGATGAGGACGAGACACTGGTAAATTAGGTATTGCATGCAGATGGGCAAGGAAGTTGAGTAAGAGGAAATGCTGGTGGAGATCAATTGGAAGTTCTAATGCATCATAAAAGAGATTAGATATAGTAGTAGACCGAATGGCACCTAAATCGCAAAGCCGAATGGAGAACCGTGTTGAGCGAACGTAGAACTGTTTTCCTTCTCGACGAGTATATGGGAAAACCGTAATCACATTTCGACTTAATAGCATGATAAATTCTCAACAGAGACGTTTTATCAGCTCCGTACACCGTGTGTGAGTTTCTTAATGATGTTAAGTAGGTAATTTGCATGGTGTCGCCGATTTAGTTTATCAAGATGATATGGTCGACCGTTTGAAGATGCACATTGGCGAGAGCAACGCCTAGATGACGTTGACATTTTCTGACTCGACAGAAATGCATTGCTTTTGTTTTTGATGATGAGAAGGAGAGACCGTTCTTATTCGTCCAATATACGAGCTTATCTATTGTTTCTTGTAGCACCCTTTCTCCGAGTAATATATCATGACACGGAACCATAATGGCGAGGTTGTATCAAGCGCGTATTTGACTAAAGGTGGTATTTCCTTCAACATGGACGCTAATGCAATATTAAATAGTGTTGGACTCAGCACTGATCCCTGCGGAACGCCTTTACTAAGGAAATATGATTTGCTGGTTGCTTCTCCAAATTTGACGTAAAACTGTCGATCCTTTAAAAAGTTTTTAATATAAATCAACATACGGCCTTGAATGTTCCAATTAGTGAGTTGATTGATGATATTGCCGTGAAGTATAAAATCAAATGCTTTATTAATAAAATCGAAGAAAATTGCCAATGTATGTTGATTTTGAGTGAATGATTGTAATATATTATGTTATAAGTAGAGAAGCAAATCAAGTAGCATAACAGCTATTCGCCAGGTTTTTAGAAAATAATAGAAAAAAAAAAGAGATAACATAGTAAATAAAAACAAAACGAAAAAAATAAAGAAAAGTTTGAAATAGCTGCTAATTTCGTTTGCCTATGCAGACCTACCTGTGATATTTTTTACTTTCTAATGAAATTAGTATGTTTTCTGGCATCGCATGCTGATCGAATAAATAACGAATGTTAACTTCAATTTATTTTGTTTTACGACCAAAACTATCGAACATATTTTAAATTCGCGATCGAATTTATTTGCTCGAGCAAGTTTAGACTTGCAAAAAAAGTAAGTAAAAACAAAAAAGCCATACAGGCTGTCAAAAAACCAAAAACGGAATTTCAGAGCAGCTAAATGTCAACCTAATAGTACTTGGCAAATAAATTGATGCTATTCTAAACTGAGCGCAGTTTTACGGGGATTTACGAAATAAATAAATTTATAAAGAAAAAGTAGATGATAGACAAAAAAAAAAATCAGTTTAATCAATAAAAGAAGTAACCGAGACAAGAATGAAGCTGAATATAAATTTTTGAATATACTACTGAAGAAAATGATCTGAGAAACTAAAAGAAAATTGATGAATTAAAGAGAAATCACAAAAGCAATAATAAAACTAAATATAAATGTTCGACTAAACAGAAGTCAAGAAAATAATCGAAGAAACCAAAAGCAGATGGAAAGAAGAATGATACGAATAAATAATGAGATAAAAGCTATTAGTGGAAACAGTTTTGATCACTGCTCAATATATCTACGAGTTGAGCATGATATCCCTTATTATTGAACAAAAAGAAAGAAATATGGAAAAGATATATATGAAACGTATTTTCTGAACATTGACCATACAATCTCGCAATACTCTGTAATACAGAAGAGACCTGACAAATTTTGGAAGTATAAGTAAGGTATACAATTAAATTAATCGCAAGTAGGAAGACCAGGCCTGACAGAATACCTGCAGATGTAATCGAAATTATTTTTCTTTCAGTGAAATCCTGTTGGATGTTCTACTTTATAAGCGCACCGAAATGATTGAAAGCGTGTTTATTTGTTTTGTTGATTATAAGAAAACAATTGATAGTGTTCGATACAATAAATTAATCGACCTTCCTCGAGCTACCTTAATTGTTAAATATGATTTAAGGATAATTGAAAACCTGTATTCGAATTAACTTACATTCGGAAATGATTAAAGCATTGACTTTGATGACAGGGATGCACTCTTTCATCCCTGCTTTTTAACCTATATGCTGAACAGATTTTCAAATTAGCTATCGACAACTTATCCATAGGATCATTAATAATTTTCATTTGTCGCTACTAATACGTACAACTTGAAGACAAACATTAAAAAAAAAAAAATAAACACGAAAAATATGATAATCGGCAAGGAAAAGAGCTTTAACTAAGTGTTCATTACGATTAACAACAAGTAGGTTGAACGAGTCGATAAATTAACGAGCATGTTTACATTACTGATAATCCAGATTCGGATATAGACATAAAAAAAAGTAATATGCAAATATGCTCAGTGTGCTTTTGCTAGTATCCGAAATCTCATATCCGCGACATATACTTGCGTTAAAATATATACGTCAAATCATTGCGTAATGTTATATATATGTATCGAAAGGATGTGGAATGGAGACAGCAACACTCGACAAAAGACAGATACACCGATTAAAAGTTATTCAAATGAAGTTCCATTGAAGGATGTTGAGGGCATTACGTATAACATTAAATGAAAATTCCGAAACAGGGAGAACAATAATCTAATTATAATTTTAAAAAATAAATATTGCAATTAATTCTCCACGGACCAGTAGACGAAAAAATAAGTCGAGCACGACAGAAAAAGTGCTAGTTGGACAACATCGAGGAATGAACGAGGTTCGATGTAGAAACTAATGAAAGATGCTAAAGATATTTCATTATACATAATCGCCGACGCTCTTTATAGAGTAGAGCACCGGATGTGAGATATTTGTTATTTTCACCGATGTTGATAATCGTTCAACCAATTTTGAATATAACAATAAAATGATAAAATACGTTTCGAATAAACTCAAATGAGCCGAATAAAAATTTAACATACAAAAAAAAAAGACATCGCATTGAAAGGGAGAAAAAAGTGCGCCATCTTTGAAGATTAAATTACGAATGGTATTCGAGAAGATAAAATAAACACGAGGAAATTGATGAAATTAAGTAATTGAAATCGAGAAACAACTCAAATTCCGTTCGATACGAATGAAGTAAAACGATTCGAACTGTTCATTAAATTCTTGCGAAATTACCACGCGAGAACATTCGGTGAAGCATAATTTATATTCAATAACTACTCCGATGGAAAGTGTTCCGTATTTCTACGCTTATTAATGTAGGCGAGACAATTTATTAAGACGATTTAAATTTAATTTCCAACGGAATTGTTCAATTTACCTGTATGGACGAGGGAAAATAATAATCGAACGCTCGAAAATATTCATACATTCATAGACGACGAGAAATACTGCATATTGATTAGACGTGTTTAAAAGTAAAAAGTATATTTCTATTTTAAAGTTTTTCTACGAATTTTATTATCTTAACTTTACGTATTCGAAATTCGATAAATATTTAATATTTATCGAATTTTTAAAAGTAACCGTTTTATAATCCCGTTATCACTTATCGGACGTGCAGAAACGAATCTCGCTATTAATATTTTAACACTGCGCCGTTTAAATAATTGTTATAATTTTTTAAATCGGAATCTGTATAATTAAAATACAGGTTTCATTACGTTATCAAAAAGCCGAAAAAAATGCAAAAAAAAAAGAGATTATTCACGCAGTGTGTAAAAAAAAACCACTAGAGATCTCGCAAACATTAAAAGTATCCGATATTATCATTTTAAAATTACCCAGCTTAAAATATCAATTTAGCGATTTTAAATAGATTTTTATTGTTTATTTCATTTTTTAAATCACATACTGTACGTCTAAATTAAGTATTTTCTTATGGTTTATTTTTATCTTTTTTCGGTTGTTTCTTATTTTTTATTCGTATTATTTTTTTATTTATTTTTATTGAAAATGTCTTATTAGAGTCTTTTAATACAAATTTAGTACTTTTGTCTACTTTTTTTTTTTTTTTTTTATTGTTTATTAAACGATGATTATTATTTTAAATTGAAATCCACATAATCGAATACGAGTTTTGTTAGGCATTATCAAAAATGGAGCGAATCTATTATTATTATTATTTAAAATTGCGCGGTTAAAATTATTGAATATATTTTAATTGTAACCTATACCGTTAAATACAAGTTTTTTGACGTTATCGAAGAACTGGGAAGAAACTACGAGAAAGATGATTATTTACACAGATTGCAATTAAGTGTTCGAAAAACAGATTAATTGAACACCACATCGAAAAATTTGAGCTCTAATAATCATTTAAAAATTGTTATTACGATTTAGTGATTTACTACTGCAATATTTAACAAGCGTACACGTTAAATTTTTTAACCTTGCTAATTATATATTTATATTATATACATACATATATATATATATATATATATATATATATATATATATATATATATATGTCGCGGTGGCGTAGTTGTTAGGGTGCTCGCGATCGGTGGTTGGAAGCCAACACGCAAAATAGAAAGTTTTCATCATTATTTAATTCTTAATTATTACGGAGAAGGCAGTGGCATCCCACTCCGTATAACATCATATGCACGCGCATCTGTGTCTCATATAAATAGTGCCTTGAATGCTAGCTCATTATGTATGTAAAAATAAACGTACAAATAGCTAGTCAGGACGTTCGGCAGCGAACAATAGGACGGTGATGATGATTATATATATATATATATATATATATACACGAGTATATAATCAGAAAATAAAAATATAAATAATCGTAATCACGTGGAAGGCAATGGCAAAAAACCACGCACAACACCATATGAGCGCTAGTAACAATATAGTACGCTACAAAAACACGTGGGGCTGCGTTGTGACGTGACAAAAAAGCGATTTGTAAGTCCATGTACGCTAAACTATGGAATAAAATCAGTACAAGGGCTGTCAAACTTATGATGATGATCGTGTACATATATATGTATACATATATATGTATACATATATATTCAACTAGTTTATATATTATATATTATATATCATATATTATATTATATTATATTGTATAATAATACTAAGATAAATTAAGGGATAACGACCGTTGGGAAGCGTCCCGTTATAGCTTTTAAACAGATCAGTGCTGCCTATTGTTCAACCGAACAGATTGCACGCATCTTTCATCTTTTTTAAATATATATATATATATATATATATGTGTGTGTGTGTATAATCATATGCTTATTAAGAAAGATAAAATGCGAATACAGAATTATATATATACATATATATAGTACTCAGGAGGCTGAACTTTTGTTGTTGTTTTTTCTTTTTTTTTTTGGTGAAATCAAGTTTTCTCCGAAAATATATTTAAATAAGAATCGCATACTATTAAAAACCAGTGACAGCTCGTACACAATGATTGCATGGTTCCACAACCACCCGAAATATTTGGAACAACATAAAAATTGATGATGTAATAAAATGACTAGGTATTAAACAAAATAAGTGAATTTTAATTATATTTTTCCTGAAATATATTATAAAAAGTGAAAAATCTGTAAAAAAAAGTGCTTTGAAATGCTTAGTTACAACGGTTGGTGGTTGCACGCTCGATGCAATCTGTAGAAAGCATCAGAATATATGGTGATGTTGTGCTTAATGATACTATGGGTGTATACTTATCGATCGTTTTACAATCATAGTCCTTGAAGTAAACACGCTTGATGGGGCAGAATAGGTTTTTCTCGTTAACTCATAGGTGCGGTGGTTTCGAAGTACAAATTTTTAAAAAAAGCAGGCTTGCCACATTTGGCAGGTCATAGCGCTCGGCGTAAATATATTTAAACGATTCCGCCTCTTGAAATAGCAATTTCTACATGAGATCAAATATCCGTTGAGAAAATTGCGGTTAAAGAATTTAGGGGTTTTGGATCGTTTTTAAGCGCCTTCCGATAGTTAAGGGGATCGCATTGACGTTAAGTGAACGTCGAGATCTATTATTTATGTTATAGCGTAAATTTTATCAAAATTAACTAGTAGGAGAAATCTGAAGTTCAAATTCGATTTTAAAAAATTTCTGGAGCGATTTTTTGCTCGGCCGATTATTGAGTATACACCATAGTTTAGGCACTATATATTTATATCCGACGCGTTCTGTTGCGCGTGCTACGTAACCGCGCGCGCGTTATAACAGCAACTGTAGAGTATGTCCGTATGATTTAAGATTTCCTTTGTTTACTATTATTTAATTCCTTAATCTGCTAATAGTAAATAACGCCACGTTCTGGCAAGGTAACGTTTATCGGGTTCGCTGGTTTTTAAATAAAATTTTATTTAAAAATGTTGGTGATCGGTCGAGTAGTTTTCGAGTGATTCAAAAAATAAAATTATCCGTCTGGATCACCTTATATATATCTGTGTATCTATAAGAATTGCTCGTCAAATAAGATAAGAAGTATATTATATATATATATATATATATATATATATATATATATATATATATATATATATATATATATATCATCATCAGTGTATCAGTCAGTAGGCTGGTTCGCACCATGTATCAACCGCTTCCATTCTAGCCTGTCGGAGTTTTCTTCTTTAATTCCGTATAAGTCGGTATTCCACTTTCCTTTAGAAATATATCAATAAGTGTTGTTCGTGGTCTTCCACGTGGCTTTTTTCCATTATCTATAACATCTTTCGGATATTTTGATTTTGACGTAATGCATGACTAGCCACTTAAGTATTATACCCGTGTAATATGCTTCTTTTTTCATTTATTCTTTCTTGTACAATTGTGTTCTTTATTTTGTCTACCCAGCTAATTTTCTGCAGGCGTCGCCAACACCACATTTCAAAAGCTCCTAATTTGTCTCGGTCACGTTGCTTCATTGTGTTTCCACACCATATATAGTGCCACTGACCATACAAAAGTTTTTACGAAGTTTTTGCGTATATTGACGGTGATTGTTTTCTGTGTTTTATATTTATCGTTAAAAGCCTTTTTTCCCATTGCTATACGATGATTAATATCTTTAGTGTAATCCATATTATGCGTTATAGTCTGACATACACATATATATATATATACATTAAGATGAATAAACATACGCTGTTAATATTGATATTTCTACCATTTTTATTATTTCTTTTTGTTCAATTTACAACTGTATGCGGTAGAGTAGTTTACATTTTCGAATGTTATAAAATTAAACCGACAAAAATTTTCTTTTACGAGCCCAAATAAAATTTAATTAACTTTTCTTATACGTCGTTTGTAAAATGTAAAGAGCAAGAGACTCGTTGAAAAGTTACAAATGAACGTAAATCCGTTAGTATACGCATAATACGTGTGTCTATGTGTTCTATCGCATATCGAGTTTAGCTCTTACTGAAAAGAAGAAAATGTTACAGCTATGTTCTTGAAATTTCCACCACGCGGTCGGCAATAGATAACCGAAGAAGAATCTCTGTCCTCTCTCTTTCTATCAAGATCCGAATCTGGCAATCCGTGTTTTTCTTTATCGCGTATTTCTAATTTACGAATAACGTTATTCTCAGCTAACTGTAATCCGTACGACAAAAAAATAAATTTAAATTTAAATTAAAATTCGAATTTATTTCAAGTTTTCGTTCGATTCAAAGTAATTTATAAAATAAAACGCGTATGCGAAATAATAATGAGCAAATGACAAAATATAATCTTTTGTGTTCATTCACGTCACAATCACATCGTATACATTCATATATATATATACGAATATTTTTATACGATGAATGCGTAAACACGATAAAATTCTAGTGCATTATTACAGATTTATTATAGGAAGACAACGCGAGTTCGGTGAATTCTATCAAATAAAAACGATGGCGACAACATAATTATGATACGTAACAGAATGATGTACGTACACTCGTATATAATAAATTGCAACTGCAACTAATGCTTTACTCTGATTATATAAAATGGGAAATGTTTAAGCGTAGGTTCGATTTTATTATTACAGTATGCATTACATAAGATAATAACAATAATTATAATAAAGAAAAATAATTTCTTTCATCATCATCACGTCGTTCACTCCACAGGGATATCATAATATACCTTCTAATCCGTGGTTCTACAATATTAAAGTTGAAACGATCAAATTGCTGGGGGGTTTTATTACTACCATTTGTCGACTGAGACTCGGCAGTTTCCTGCTTCGTTACACAAGTTGAAACTTATTAGTTCTCCTAATTGCTCTCACTCTATGGATACCCATTTAGTGGCCGATGCGGACCATGTTATCCTCGAGTGTTCCGATCGTAGTAATTTTCAAAAGAATTATCTCTACTCTTAGACAAAACAACTCAGTTGGTCATGACCAAATTAATATAAAAATGATTAAAAATCTACCATTCAAAGCAATAGTTGCCTTAGTCAGTATGTTCAACTCATGTTTACGTCTGTGTTATTATTCTCTGTTGTGAAGATTGTCGGTAACGATACCAACACCAAAACCGGGGAAGGATGCCTCTCTGGTACAAAATGTAAGGCCAGTGAGCTTACTTAGTAATTTAAGTAAAATATTTGAGAAAGTACTCTTGGTCAGATTAAGAGATTTCAGCGTGAGTCGATCTATCATATCTGACTCACAATTTGGGTTTCGGCCAAAACTCAGTACCACAATTCAATTAGCTAAAATTTGCGATAAAATTACCGATAATTTTAATCAGAATAAACGTACAGGAGTAGTCTTGAAGGACATTGAAAAAGCGTTTGACACAACCTGGCATGATGGAATTATCTATAAATTAATCAAATATGAATTTCCTCCTTATCTAGTATTCATTATTAAATCTTATTTAATGAACAGGAAGTTTTACGTGAAAATAAAAAATCATAAATCTAACATGAGATTTATTAAAGCTGGGGTACCTCAAGGGAGCATCCTAGGTCCCTTCCTTTTTATACTCTATTTGAATGACTTGCCAACCATTAAACCTCTATGCTGATGATACTTCTTTAATGGTATCCTCTTATAGAATTGACACAATCAGTAACGGACTAACAAAGTGCAATTGATAAAATATCAAAATTTTTCTACAAATGGAAAATTAAAGTCAATGATGAAAAAACTGAATCAATCATTTTTACTAGACGTAGGCCTCTACTTAATCACTTCGTTCGAGTCAAAAACAATTACCTCGATTGGAAGGAAAATGTAAGATATTTAGGCATAACTATGGATAGACGACTTACATTACGAGGCATGTTAATGATTGTGTAAATAGAACGATGCGCAAATTGGCTTGTCTATTTCCAATATTTAACAAAAAGTCTGCATTATCGGCGCAAAACAAATTCCTCATTTACAAAAAAGTTATTCTACCAAAATTATTGTACGCGAGCCCGGTCTGGAGCTATAGCAATAGCAGTATAAATCAGATGCAAAGACTATAAAATCATTGTTTAAGAATTATCTTGCCAAGATTTACTAAAATTAAATCTATGCACGATATTTTAACATTTCCTTACATACAGGAAATCATTAAAAATACAGCGAAAAAATTGTTCGCCAACTGCAGCTCATCTGATAATGTAGTAATACATTCGATAGGAGATTACGACTACCAGTCTCTGCGACACAGATATAAGAGGTACAAGCACAGACGTATTAAACGTATCTGTTTATAGTAAGCCGGCTATTAAATTCTAGTTCTAGTATCAGCAAATAGACTAAGATATTTTTAAGATATTATATTGTGATAGAGTAAGTTATAATTTTATTCTAATATATTGGAACAGGTTTTTTATACAAATTTTTCCTGTAATTTATACATTTGATATTTATAAGCCTATCATATAAGCTTTTCTATTTTTTGTTTGCCTGGGAAGAATTTTTGTTTTATATTTCGGTACGGGTAAATTGTTCATTTTTAAAATTTAATCTGCTTATGTGCATGTAACTTAATAATAAGAAATACACTGCTTCTTCTTCCTCTTCAATTTTCGTGTTGCATTTTATCAAGCTCTTCACAGCCTTAAAGTTCCGTTTCCTATAAATATTGCATTTCAGCTCTTCAAAATGCTGAAGTATATACGGTCCTATACTCCTATATTTTAGATTCTGGTATCGTTATTTAATTTTACTCATCCCTACATTAGTTCTTAATCTGTCTAATTTATATGTAGCCCTTTCTTATGCATTCCATAATACGCAGATATAGGTAAACTGTATGGAAGCCCAACATAAAAAAATGTAGCAATCTAAATTGTTGCGCGTCATACTCTTCGATTTTTAGCTCGTTGTAGACGTTGATAATAATCCAGATTATCATATCTGTCCAGCGCTGTGGAGGACGACCTTTCGGTCTTTTTCTTCGAACCTTCGTTCGTATCACCAGTATTTCTAAATTCCGCCTATTGGAACGACGTGGCCGAAATATTTAATCACACGAAAACAGCAATATCAGCTAACCGTTGTAAGAGATTCAACTCACGAACTATGGATTCATTAGTTCGTTTCGCTGTTCACGGTATGACAATCTACTCCGGGTCCATATTCCAAAGCTGATAAGTGGCCGACCTTATCTAAAGTCCTCCACGATTCAGCGTATTTTAATCAGTTACATCATAGCGCAGCGGCTCATTTATCTTCTAGTTCGAACTACCTTTACTAGAAATTACTAAGTACGTGAAATTATCTTCGTATCCTGCAACGACCTTATCATCGAACGCTAGCATTTTCCCCGTGTCTAAAATCGTGATTTTTATTTTTTTATTTCTAGCCCAAAATTTACAACTGATAATTTCAAACTTTTCCAGTGATATTTTCATTTCGGTTGTATCATCAGCGTGGCTTAAGTTAGAGAGATCTTACCGTCCATCTAAAGAGAGTCCGCCGTCGACATTGAGTACATATTCGTTATAAAGGTTGAACAAAACGGATGATGAAATATTTACAAACGGGGCAATTCGTTATAATACTATAAAATGTTTTTCAACGCGGAAAACGCGTGGGTATGAAAAATCGAAGAATAGTTTTTTCTCACGGTCGCACTTTTAAATTTGAAAATTTTCGTTCACGATTACTTCAACAACGCTTGAAACATTTTCCCTTCTTGTTTTTCCCTTTAGCGGGAAAATGTTCATGTACGTTTTTAATAATTTTACCCGTTCAATCGCGCTGTATCGATTTTTAGTAAAAAAAAAACACATACATATATATATACATATATACATATATACACATATATATATATATATACATATATATCTAAATTTCCGTATAAGAGGAGATAATTAAAGTACAATACAATAGTTAATCCTATTTCGACGAATACTTCCGTTTCTTGAGACGTGGAGTGTTCCAATTTTTCCTGTTTCTTTACAATTCCAAATTAAACTGGCGAGGGCAAGTTGTTTGTTAGAAGTATATAAATAAATTCGTATCATAATATTTTTTATTCGCTAAAAGCAACCCCTTGTCGCTACAATCATAGTGTCCTCTATCCGAAGTTCTTGATAGTTACTTATATCCGTGTGATCGTTCGTAAAGTTATTATTGTCTTATTACATGTCCTAACAGTTTTATTTTCCGCTTATCGATATGATTTATTAAACTCCTTTTTTCACGTATTTCTTGTAAAATTTCCGTTTTCATTTCTTTCTAAGAAGTTTTTGTTATTCTGCGACACATCTATATCGAATTTGGTTTATATCTTTGCTACGCTTTTAAGTACCAACTTTCACGACCGTAATTGAGCACACTCCAAACGTATATTGTTGCAAATTTATTTTTCGAAATGCACGTATACATATAAATAAATAAATAAATAATTTTGATAAAACAAAGATATGGACTGGCTTGTTTTTCGAGTATTTTATCGCGGTTGGCAGGAAATCGAAAAGCTTCGAACCGGATCGTGTATAACAAAATCGGAGACGATGGATTACGTCGGTCAGAATTGAGCAGCAGCAACGACGATGAGATGGAATTTGCAACCTGTTTATTTAATTCAGTTACAAGTATCCGCGCAGAGCCTGATGGTTGGGAAGAAATCCGGACAGTATCGGACGCAGCTGTAACACGGACGAAAAACATGTATCTGGACGCGTACCCTTTCAGTCGTGACTTTTGGTTATTATGAACAAAAAAATCTATAAAGATAAAAAAACAATAGTTTTAATCAATTTTCAGTAATTTTAGTGTCAAGAAATTATTTCACCAATTAGCATCAATATTACTCGACTGAGCAAAAATACATCAAAATATTAAAACGGATGTATTGGAAAATTACATAATGTGATCGAACAAATGTTTAGACATAACAAATACACGTATTTACACAAAAATTTAAAGTATATACAAAAATTAAAAAGATATGTAATTAATAACCGCATATATACACCGTATGAAATACATTGTTATTGATAAAGTCGTGTAAATTATATAAACTTAATTAGGAATAATATTTTCTAATTTATTCTTAGATGAATATTGTATATATTACGGTACCGTCTACTTTGTCCTCTACATCCGGGATTTTTGCATCGCACTCTTCAGTCCGAGTGCTCTTGGATATGTCCAATACTTTATCGGTGGTCGACTCTCAGTATACGTTTTAGAGTAGTGGCTTCAATTCCTTGAGGTCTACCCCTTTCTTGCTTTTTAAGTTCCTTCTTCTTTAAAAAAAATGGAGGTATAGAAAGTATATTTTTTTACCGTAACAATCCCTGTAATATTTATATATCTCCTAATTCATTCACGCACACGTTATAGGACGTGTAATAATTGTCGCAAAGTAGTTGATGTGTGACGTCTAATCCGTTTGCTAAGTAGAGGACAAATATACAATCCCAAATTGTTTTTTATCAACTTCGTTTATTTGTGTTGAAAGGCCCCGCGAGATAATGAAGTCGTAAGCGAGGCCACTAACTCCACATAACAGAACAATTTTTATAAGCCACGGATGAGGTTTATTCTTTATTTAAACTCCGACGTTAGATCGGCTTTTAAATGGAACAATTTGCTCGTCTACACGAGCATATTTTTCAATTTCAAGCTCGTGCATCCACTTAGAATTTTATCGAACAAAGTCCTAATTTTATACATTTTATCATTTACAATTTAGTCTCGTGTTATTATCTACGCAATGCTGTTCAAAGCCGTGGAATCTAGTATTGGATTATACCCGTAATTATATGCAATCCAATAAACGCTTCTATTTATTTTTCATTCGTGAAAGCATAATCATTTTTTTGGCAAGCGTACAAATTAACGCATACAATAAACTTTTCAATAATTTCTTTATCTATGTATATTCTGAAATGTCTTTACTAGGCTCCAACGATGTTAACACTTCCATAGATTGAACACCTCTTGTACAAAAATAATCAAAAATTTGAATCTGCGGTTGTAAAAAAAATTTAAGCAAATATTCCTAAAAACGTAGAAATATACTTATTTTTACACCAACTCGCATCAATTTCTTCAATAAACATCTTCTTAAATATTCCAACAGAATTAGTAAAATATCCGTTTCTATCATTTTACACGTCGTTCTGAAATAATAAAATAAAGTAAAATTGCGAATGTCATACGCAACTTTATAGTCGTCACATTTGGTGCCGATTGACATGGTGCGTGTTTACAAATAATTTCTAACATGTATATGTAAAAACAACCGTAAAAAGCAAACATATTAATCATTCTCTGCATACCTTTGTTAATTAAAATATATCTGAATATTCCCCAAAAGCTGAAAAATAGCTTTAAATTTATACACCTCTAAATTCGCATTACATCTACCAAATGTAAAGAAAAAAATTCGACTTTGCACGGAGGTGAAACTAGCGTTATCAGTTTTAAATCAAAAGTATGTCGATAGAGATAGTTTTCTCGACGGTTGACAAGCGCGTACTTATTATACAGATGCCAATCGGCGTCACAGTGACCAAAATGGTAGCGGATATATATTGGCGATTGCTTAATCGGAGACATACGATATAATTAATAATAATAATTTATTTCGGTTTAAAAATGAAAAAAAATATTTTTACGTTAAGCCCGCAATTTTGTTAATTCCGGAAAATCATTCGAAAGACTATCAGCGAGAAAATTATGCGGAATTATTGGAAACAGACTACCGAAACGATCGAATGAACACGCTATCTATTATATAGCAGATCGTCATGTTGTTCGGGTGCACCTCTAGTCTATGAGCATATTTGCGTCGCCGCACATTACTTCCAAGACAGACGTTTGCTGTTGTCGCTAGAAGTTGGGCGGCTTGACAACATCAAGCCGATGGACCTAGCCTAGGAAAAGAATTTTAATGGCCTTTTTTTAGCACACACCGATGAGTAGACTGCTATTCACGTTATTCGCATAAAATATTAAAATTGCCAAATAGCCTACCATAAGCTAATTTAACTAAAGGAAGAAGAAAAAATAAAATATATATATATATATATATATATTGCAACGCTACTAACACACCCTCTAATAATACATATTCAGATTGGTGTGACGTCACATACAATTGTTATTATTATGGTTTATTGTTGAAATTAAAACTTTATATATATATATATATGTTACCGACATTTACGAACTCTCCAGATAGGATGCCACGATCGTTAATTAAAAATGAACAAAACAAAACAAAATAAAACGCAGTTTCTATTTTTATTAAAACAAAACAAAATAAAACGCAGTTTCTATTTTTATTAGAATTTTAAAATAAAAAAAAAAAATAATAACTAAAAATTAGACATCTCCTTTTATGCTAAAAATATGCATACATACACCGACATATACATATATACGTGCCTAATTAGAACTTTCTAGATTTTTCTGGAATGATTCGTTTATTATTATTGTATATATTTATGGAACTTCTAGAAAAATCATTGTACATTTACATATACTTTTTTGATTGGTTTAACATAATTTTTAATATGCAATCATGAACGTGATTTTACCGGATCCACGTGGATCATCTCACGTGTAGTAATTATCTCGTCATTTAATATATTATAATATTTTTGTGTGTGTGTGTTTCTATTATTAATACGTCGATCAGACGATTTTCAATAACTAATCAAAATGTTTCAAATTTCTCCTCATTTTCTCATTAGAAAATTAGGCATATACATACTCATACATATATATACACACACACGTACACATATACTTATTGTATTAATAAACCTTGTGTGTCATCTTAACTTATTATTGACCCTTTTAGTAACAATTATATATACTTTTACTCACTCTTATATAATATGTTTAGTTTTACTTATTTTTTTAATTCTCAAACTCATCTTATTTATTTATTTATTTTATTTATTTATTTCATCATTAACATTGAATAGGGATTTAATTATATTTCTGGATAGTTATTTATAATCCATTTGCGGGAATTTCATATTTTTCACCATTACATATATTTATAATAAAATAGGCAGTTAAAAAACAATTTAAATAATAATGAAAATTCTCAACGTTATATAAACTTAAGATATTTTCTTTCGGGGGAGGTTTATAATAGTTTTTAAACAAATATGCTTTTGTTCGATAAAAGTGCAATACGAGCGTGTTACACCTGCGCAGACGTTGCATGTTAGAGAAAGTAAGCGATCGCGTTTAGTACATTTTATAAAGTTGTAATATTTCGAAATATGAAAAATAAAGAGAACTTCTCGAATTATAATAATGTGAAAAAAATGCGAATTTACAACGATACGTGGCCAGAATATAACGGCTCTGTTTGATACTTACACACATACATGTAAGTGTATTCGTGTCTATATCGACAGAAACTATTCTACGTACGATATCGATTTCTTGACCCCGACCGCTTTTCTACATTAAACTCTCACTTCTGGCTGATACAATACCGAATAGACGTTTAGGAGAATTTTCACTTTATACGAAACACAGCCGAGGGATTATTTTTCCCTTTACGATTTTCTTCGTTGTTCGGTATTTTTTATCGTTGTCGAATTGATGTTTTGTTTTTCCAGACGATATGTATACACCACCGTGTGTCACTATGTTTGTGTACAAATTCGTCGAAAAGTTTAATAACTTCTTTTTAAATTTGTCGGTTTCCTCTTTTTATCCGCCTTCGATTAGCTGTCTCTTCCTCTCTCTCTCTCTGGAGAAATAAAGCGTTCGATGAGAAAGTTTATTTATTTATTTTCATTTCAGTTCTTCGACCGACTAAATTGTTTCCTCTATACAACCAGACTAGACCGCGAACGCAGTTTTCTCTTTTGGGAATATTTATCGAGGGTTTTATCTCCCCCCGTCCTTTACGAACGTTATTATTCTCTTAATTACGGATTAACTCGGGTCGATTTAACTTTCTTCCTTTTTTTTTTTAATTTTTTTTTAAATTTTTTTTTAATTTTTTTTTAATTTTTTTTTTTTAATGTTGATTTAAGGTATTTTCCACACTAACATTTTCGTAATGACGGTCGTTTGAATTTTAAAAATGCGGCACATTATTATCAACGGCCATTTAATAAGGTCTATATTGTACGTATCGTATTCACCTGTTTGAGTTATTTTACAACGTAAACAACTTCAAAAAAAAAAAAAAAAAAAACAAAGTGGGAAAATTTATTTCATTCGGGTAACTATAAAATTCGTACGCCAAAATTTTCGAAATTTAAGTATCAAACATTTATAGATCGAAAGGATTAATAAAATTGCGAAGTTGCGTTCTGACTAATGTTTAAATGAAAGCCGAATTATATTTTTACAACTGAAACTAATATTCGCCAAAATTCGAATACAGCCATCGATCGACGATATCGCGTTTTGTCTGTATTGTAAAGAAATTTTTGCCCATTCAATCGGCTCGATACACCTATTGCGGATTTTTTTTTCTATAGGATTGCGCTTGAAATCGTAAATTAAGTTTGCGCTGTAGTAGAGCTCGTCGCGGTTGCATCGTAGAGTGCTCGAAACCAACTCGCGACGTAAATTATTAAGGTTTTTTATCGCGAAGTTAATTATCACGGAGAACTGCCCACTTCGTCTTACGTCATGCACATGCATTATGCAAATTAGTGTCTCGAATGCTAGCCTATTTTGTACGTAAAATTAAACGTACAATCGCTAGTCACTACGATGAGGGCTGTAATCACTCGAACGTTAAATATCAACTCGAAGTCAGACCGACGATATGAGGTTAGTAATTAGTTTTCCATCAATCATTTATCATTAAACACGAGAGGGTTCGTTTGCTCCATTCCGTTCTATTTCCATTTCAGATTCGACTATCTTCTGACATCCCATATCTCTAATTATCCGGCTTATATAATTATTCCTTTGTCTTAACTTTCTTCTCCCCTTCAATAATCGATTTCAGTTTATCATCGTGTCTCAGTATACATTTTTGATCTACGTCTTTTTATATTAATTCCCGTCTTTTTTTTACGTTCGAGACTTCGGTTGCTCTTCTCTATCCATTTCATCTTTTTTCTCCCCAGCCACATGCCATCGACCGTTTTTTCTTAATTTACTACCCAGAATTCACACCCATATATCAATATACTTCATATATAGACTTTTCTGAGTTCTATGCTCTCATTTTTATAACGCATGTTTTTGGAAGAATGCGTTAGGCTTATTCTACGTTTGATGTCTCTGTCGATTTATCCATCTTCTGATACCATACAGCCAAAATATGACGCTTCTTCGTCTTCCCCAATTGCTTTATTATTCAATAATATTATGTTTAGTCCTTTCGTGGCGTTGGGGTTGTTTCGCGTAATTTAGTTGATTTTCACGTTGTATTCTTCCAAGTGTAGTTTCGTTTCTCCCGGTGCTTCTTAAAGTTATTTTTTTGAAACGTAGCAATAATGACAATGTCGTCAGTGAATCTTATCATATTCATCTTAAATTTTTATCCTAAATTGTTCATTCTGCGGACTAATTCTTATTGCGTGGTTTTTCTACGTATTAACCAAGTTTTAACATACGACAAATTCCGTGTACCCTTCACGCGGGATCAGATTGACCGTCTAGAAACAAGGAAGTGGAACAAAAAAGAAATATCGCTATATAGAAGTAAATTTAAAACGTGAAACGATTTATATTTAGATCTGGAGAATTCGTCCTAACTGAATCAATTATACCACAGCGCGTTCCGAAATAGGTGTAATACAATTAAGCAACTCGACAATAATTTGCCGATCGACGAGAGTATCCTCTGTAGTTGTCGCCTTGTTCTTTTATATTTCTTACGACTGCGACATGGAAGTCCGTCGGAATAAATTCCTGTTGCGAACAATGTGGGTAAAACGTTAATTATATCCTTGTTTTCTAGCTTAAGTCTGCAAGGGTGTATTTTCTGTTTTGAATTTGTTTTATCGCAGCTTGTACTTCTTCTGGATATACGTCTTTAGTTCACTTATTTGTTAGGAAATCGATTATTTTCGTCAAGGATCGAGAAGTCTACACGAGTGCCATCGTTTAACAATTTTTTATTTCCATTCCAGTTGAAAGCGACTGGCGTTCAAAATGAGAATAGGTTAAATTTGCTCCGACGAACGCATACTTATCGTCGTAGGCGTTTGAAAAATAAGAGAGAAGAAAAAGGATTAGGTGAATATAAATGCGCGTAACGGAATCCTACATTGCCTATAAAGTTCCAATAGGTGATCCGATGGCATGATTAAATAAGACAATTCAGCTCGATATGACTGTTGCCTATGGTAGAAAAAGAGAATGAGATTAGGATAAAATGAACGGAAGAAAGTAATCATTACCCTAGCCTACGGATTCTTGACCGTAAAGCATTTGCTACTGTAGCTGGATGAAACATTTGTGATAATCATAAATCGCCAAAAGGAAGAACTGGATTTATGTAGGTTTCCAAGGTTTTCATTCTTAACTACCCGAATCACTAGAGGCCAATAACCGCTATCGGTTATTCACGCCTGTCTTCGGTTCGGAAGAAGTCTGACACGCAATTAACCGTTTGGAAGTCTGAATTCACGTATCTGCTTCCAGAGTATACACTTATATACGTATGCGCAAGAAACTTAGGGAACGTATTTATGTGTTAAACGTGCGGAATGTTTGGTCGGGTTATATATTTTTTTTTTTTATCAACACGGTCGATTTATATAATTGCGTCATTGTGTAGAGAGTATATTTTTTTTATTTATCTTATTTTCTAAACGATACAGAGTGTTACTTATCGCGGTAAATTTTATTTCCGAGAATTAAACACTATTCGTACTTACTCGCGCGTATTACAACAAAAAAAAAAATGGAAAAAGAACTAGTTCGCGGGAAAATTTGGGAAAAATAACTAGTTCGCGTGAAATTCGAAGTGAAAGTCAGTCCGGCGTTAAAAAATTATTTCACGCTCGACATTGTATCGTAAAAAGTTTAAATTCATTTTTTTCTTCTTCCCGTCATTTTTATTTATTTTCTTTTTAATATTTCCTTTTTTATAAAAGAGAAGATTTTAACTTATAAAAATGACTTTTTAAAGACTTAACTTTTTTTTTCTTTTTATATCTTAAATTTCGATTAATTTTTATTTTCTCTTTATTCGAGCGTTTATTAGTGTGAACGAAACTCGAAACAATTACACGATAGAAAATCTAACTCGGCCTAAGCTTATGACGTAAACAATTAGACGTGTAACTGATGCTCGGTAAGTATTCCGGCTAAACTGTCGAAAATTTGTTTTCTGCTTCTGCCAATTCATTCCTAGCCATGTTGGCTAATAAAGGGGGTGTCATCGTCTTCTCTTGTATGGGGAACACATCCGTTCTCTTAAACTAGGTCGCGAATTCTAGTTCTTTTCAATCGTCGGGTTGTCGTAAATAATTTATTTATAAAGTTAAAGCCTCTGCGTGGACATACAATCTCGTGTGACGGAGCTGCGTTAAAGATAGTCGTGTAAATAAAATACGGATATTCCGGAAGATGACGATAAAATTGGTATGTAACTCGATAGAGAGATTTTAAAATTACTATATCAGGGGATGAACTCATAAATCAAGTACAAAGTTAGGTACCGTAAGCAGGCTAATGAGTCACGATAACACACTAGCGATAAATCAGTTGGATAAAAACATAAAAGTAAGAAGACTTGAGCGAGGACCCTTGACTCCATTTCTTCTTGTACGGCATTTTCCCGTTGGCGCGGGGTCTGTCATAGAAATAGATCGTTTCCATCCAATTCGGTTGTTTGCTAGATCTAAAAAGATACCGACATCTCTAAGATCCATCGTTATAACATCTCTTTGCTTTGGCCTTCCTACTGGTCTTTTATCAGGAATTTGAAATGTATGCGTTAACGATATCAATGAATTACTGTAATTATGTTAAGCTCGCAGCACGTGTCCATACCAGCTTTCAAGGAGTTTGCTTACGATAGGCGCAACTCTCAATGCCCATTGACCATCTTTGAGCATTTCCCATTACTCGAAGCGATTGTTCTTCGCGGCTTGTTCGGCACTTACCGGCATAACTGGTCTATTAACTTGTTCTGTAAATTTTTTACTTCAGTCGAATAGGCACGCGTTTATCGCGCAATACACCGGTCGCATATTTCCATTTCAGCCGTGTTGCGCTTATCCGATTGCGAACTGCTTCGACTGTCACTCTGTACACGAGAACCGAGATATTTAAAACTGTTAGTCCATAGTTGTTCTCCAGACAATCGTATAGACTCGATTGTTTTAATCCGTTTTCTTCACATTTACTTTAAGACTAAATTTTTCTACTCCGACTCTTGACTATAACATAAATTAATTGAAATTCGATCGGGAGAACGTTATTTGATAAAAATTGCTAGATGATCATAAAACGGGTCATTTTCAATAGTTATGAAAAAAAATTCTAGCGTACGTTATATTTATTAATAATCTAACTTACTAACGCACAATATACGTACACTTATAATATATCGAATAATTCTGTTTAACATTAAAGGACGAAGCGATCAAGATGAAAGAACTTTCTTCGGACGAGATGAAAGATATCGTCTCCTAATAGATGATGTAGAAAACGAATAGACACGTTTGAATGTTATCCAAAAACACACGCACATAAAAAAAAGATAAGCAATATGAACAGAACCTTCTTCCGATTGAGCAATTTAATTTGGTACGTAGCCAAATGTTGTTATATCCGCGGCATTTCGAATGGCTTTCATAACCTTTGACGCGTGACGACGACGGAACAAGAAGTTCCTACACGGAATTATGAATCTAATCTAACGAAGGAACATAAAATACCTATATACTCTAAACGTGTTTAGTCGTTTAAATTACGAGATAAAAATCAAACAACGCAGATACACGAGACTGATATACTTTAACAGCTATCTTAAAACTGGCGCTGCATTAAAATTTAATAAATATTAGATTAATAAAAGAAAAGTCGAATAAAAATTACTGAATCGATTAGAAATTCAACAAAAAAGTAGTGAAATGGCGAAATTTTTTATGTATACATATATACTAGAAGATCCGCCGATTAAGCCATTATCGAGCGAATACGAAAAAATGAATAAAACATAAAAATATGTTTAAGAATGAAAAAAAAAACCAAACAGAAATTAAAATAAAACGTCAAAAAATACTGAATTTTGATGTACAATATTACAAAAAAAAATTTGAAAAACAGATAAAATAATCTGATTGATAATGTATTTTTTTCTTCACTCTCAGATGGTTTTATATCAAATCCGGTTTTTATTTTTTGTAATATTCTACACATAAATTAGTCATTTTTTCGACAGTTTAATTTAGTTATTGTATTTTTTTTCCTTTTACGTTTCGTATATATATTTTTATATTTTAAGTTTTTTCACGTCCATTTACTAAAATACCTGAAAACTTTTTTTTAATATATGTATGTAAAAAAATTTAGTGATTTTAAATGATTCCTAGTTGCTTATATTTATTTTTTTTAAATCACTAAATTTGACGAAATTCCTATATGTATAATCTTTAAGGTATTTGAAAAAACTTTTTTTTTTATATATATATATATTTTTTAATTTTTTTTGCATATATTCGAAATATTTCAAATCAGTTAGTCGTCGCGGTTAGTGCGTGCGAAGGAGTGAGGAAAATGAGATAAAACGATGAGTAGAGTGTGGATGAAATAATCGAATAACCGAAAAATATGGATAAGTTATTTCGGTTTAGAAAATATCCTCGAATGACACATTTTTCACTTCAATATTTTTTTCCACAATAGTAAGCGTTTACTTTATTGAAAAAACCCACGTTTAAAGTGAATACTCGATGAAACTAGAAAAAAAAAAAACGATTTTATTTTATTCTTTAGGCTATAAAAACTCCGCTCTTATCTATTAGTTAATGGTTCAGAGTCTACAATGTGAAACGTTTTCATGTTTTCACGTTTGTATTTTAAAACTATCAATTCTGAATAAAATTGATATTTTATTTGTACCCACAACAAAAAAAAAAACACACACATTAAAAACCGCTCAGATAGCGATTAGGGTAATGGACGTAGGTTAAAAAAATATATTATGAATTAAAAATTAAAATATATGTATATATATATATATATATCATCATCATTATCATCACGCTGCGTCTTATTACATACACCAACATCTACACGCAGTTAAATCGAATATCTGCCTCTGTGTTTTGACTCCATTACTGTTGTTATCATTTTCAGTTTTCTTCTTCATCGCGGAGGCTTCCCATCGATTTTTTCTTGCATAGCCAGCGTTAATAATCCTTCCTATCTGATTTTGTAAGTGCTGGCGCATAACGTTGGGAATAAAGTGGTACGAAAAACAAACGAACAATTCGTTCATTAAACGGATTAATATAGATAAACGGATTTCACGGGATATACGCGAAAAAATGCACAAATTTTACAACGTGTGCACGGGATTTAGACATGTACTAGGAAGAATGAACGGACGTAGAAGAAAGGTCTTCCAACGACCCGATGGACGCAATAAATATATCGGCGTATGAAACTGTTAATATCAGACTTGGTACATTAGACGGACGGTCGACAACTGCGGAGGAATTTGGTTGCAACATAAGAGTCACGACGGTCAATTATGATCTGATATATATATGAATATGTTAACATATGTGAAGTTGTATGAATGTATATTTAATGCAAGAGTACCTAGTTTGATATGCACATTACTGTGGTAGTGTTCGTACATCGTTAGAAGTGTAAATATGTACACACTTATATGGCCGATAATGGTAAATAATCTTTTTGAAATGAAACTTCAATTTGCGCGTTATATATGGGGAGTTAACCCGCAAACCGTGAAAGTGAGTGAGCGAGCCGAATTGTATATATATATATATATATATATATATATATATATATATATATCATATACATATATATAAAAAATTTACAATTTAGATATATATGTACATATAAACGCGTTTTGATGTGTCAATGAAATAACGGTCGGATATTTATATATGTATATGTATATATATATATATATATATATATATATATATACGGTTCCATGTACCGCACTATCAACACCTGTCACCTGAACCACGTTTTGTAGCGTTAGGCGCGTCGACCTGTACACATACATAGGCTTATTCTTATATATATATATATATATATTTGTGTGTGTTTATATATACACCCATGTAACAATTTAAAAAAAGAACAGCTGTATTGAATTTAGTTAAAACCTCTTTAAGTTCCACTTCTTCCTTGCGCTCCGAGGCACAGATGTTTTTTTCATGTTCTTTTATAATAACTCCGCTCCTAGCACAGTATTGCTAGTAGGCTCTATTTGTGTTATTCAAGTTTGTAAAAGTGTATGTTATAAGCAAATAAATTTGATTTGATTATATTAAAAAGTGTATGTACACATATTCGGTTTGGTTTTTATTATTATATTATAATAAATTTCTCTACACACGCTCGTATCATATTTTATTACGAATATAGTTAAAACTTATATATATATATATATATATATATATATATATATATATATATATATATATATATATATAAAGGTAATATATATTACATATATTTTATATATATATAAAGGTAATATATATTACATATATTATATATATATATATAGGTAATATTATTTTTACAATAAAATTTATTTTATATTTTTTCGTGTTTTATAGTTATCGAAAATCCTGGCTGGCTGCCGCGTATAACACCGTGTGAATTTTTTCACAACTTTTTCGTAAAAGTCGTTCAAAATAAGTTTCGATCAAATACGCTGCTGGGCGAAAGATGGCGTCGTCAAATGTACGATAATTTATTGGGTAATAACGTCGTCAGAACGGCTACACTTAGTGGTGGAAACGTAAAGGGTGCTGCAGTGAGGCATCCGTACAAGCAATTGTCGCACCAGAGTAAGAATTACGTTTACTTAATTAATCGAATTTATTATAATAATAATAATTATTATTATTATTAATATTGTTATTACACATTTTCTGATGTTTAATCGTCTTCAGTTATTACTACGGATATATAAATATCTATATTTAAAAATATATATATATCCTATATCGGTCCTCTACTGGATTCTCCCAAATCTGTTCCATTCACTCCAGTTCTGGGCTTTCTAAATACAGTTCTTCCCCGCTACCTAAATTACTTCGTCATATCAACGAGTCAGGGGTCTGAGGATTTTATGGAGCGGCCATCCATTATTGCCTTTCGCTCCCGTGTGGTAGAGTTGTAAAAAACGAAAATTATCTCGAAAGAAGTACGGATGAGACACGTGCATAAGCTAACTTTAAAGAAAAAAAACAGTTTGCACGTTTGATAAAATTTATGATTTAATTAAAAATTAAATCGATTTATATTTTTTCACGACCTAGGGGGGGAATAAATATCGATTAATATATTTTAAATTGTCGAAAGCTGTAAAATAATTACATTTTTCGTAAAATATCGAAATCAAATATTTATTTATTAACGATTTAACAACTGAATACCAATCAAAACGCGAGCACAGGATAAATAAATAATTGAATACGAATGTACAACTAAATAATAAATGAGTAATGTCAATCTTCCTCTGTACTTCTCTGTACTTCGGAATGTTAGAACCTCGAGGAAAAGGACCCATTCACAGTATAAATGCGTTTGAAATGCACTGCTGTAGGTGAACGTTGATATGGACAGTCAAACGGTGTAACATGAATTTGGAATAGAAATACGAGTGAAGTATATAAAGGATTGCGAGTTATGTAGGATATTTTTTAAGAAGTGACGCTCTTGAAAATCAAATTATACAAGGCAAGATGAGCCAGAAAACGTGGATGAGCGCGTAGTTAAGATACTGAGACCAAATAAAACAATTGGTCGGAATGACACTACATCAGCGAATGAGACTGGACGCGAATAGGAAATGGCGCAGAATTAGCCGGCAGATCGGTTTATAAAGCTCACTATACTCCGATCGAGTGTTCGACGAAGAAGAAGAGGTAAACGAAATTAAATTTAAACGGAGAAAGTTAGAAAAATAAATAAAAAGGAGAATATAAGCTACACACACACAGATAAATACTTATACATATACAACTGCGCATGTACAATTACCCACACATGTACACCGCTGTAAAATGCTTTAAACAGTTGAATAAAAATATATGTATATATTAATGTCCATTTACAAATGTCGAACATTTTCTTCTCTAGTCGTTATACCCCGGAGGAATGCCGTGACCATATTTATGCTGCAGACTTCTTAATCTTTTCCCGTAATTGTATACGATCTGTAGTTTCCGGTTTCCATTCAAGTAAGGTCTGACCAAATACTTTTGTGATCATGTCCGTCCACTTAGAGGGTACCCTAGCACGAGGACGAGTCCGTTGTATTTGTCCCTCGATTATTAATCGCTGTATTGAATGCTCACTCCGCATAAAAATCGTAATATTCTCGATAGAATATCTTTGAATAGCCTACTTTTAATATTCAGCTTCCGTAATATGGAAAGGTTTGTTTACTTTGCTATTCAGTGTAAACGTAGCATACGCCTCTAAGCCCACATTTCGAAACTATCGATACGTTACACATCTTTAGCATTCAGCGTCCACGTATGTGAACGCAGAAAACACCAAATACTACTGCGCTAATTTCTATTTTCACCGCATTCGTGACGGATGTGTCACACCATATTGAATCGACGCGTGATATTTCGAGTCAAATGGATTCGTCTTTTTACGTCACCTCGATAAGAGATCCCAGATGTACGTAACTTTGTACGGTTTCATATTCTTCGATTTGTTTATCAGTATCATTACCTTTCCTCGATCAACTACCATCAGTTTTGTTTTATTTCTATTTAATTTTAATCCTTATCTCGCGCTTATCTTATTCAGTCTAGTAATATTTTCATATCATCAGTCGAGCCGGTTATAAGCGTCGTATCATCTGCAATGCGTAGATTATTAATTTTTCTTACACCAACGGATAACACCAACGTTGCAACCATCCAGAACGGATCTTATAATCTGCTCTTCATATAGATCGAAGAGTAACGGAGATACATCCCTGCCTTACATCTTTTTCCACCTTGAATTCTTTGGTTTAACCTTCAATACGCACGATGTTGTAACCCATTTCAAGAAGTCAACTTTTCCCAGAAATACCGAAAGCGTTAGTATAATCAACAAAGCATAATGCGATATATTTTGTTTTTTTTTCTATTAGTTGTCGTAATATTTGCTCTACCCCCTTTCTTTTACGAATCGTACTTGCTCATTCGGAATCGGTCTGGATGCAAATCCTCCTAATCTTTTATGCAAAATTCGGAGCATTATTTTACTTGCACGCGGGATTCGTAAAATTGTTAATTCTCGTATTTTGTAACCTTTCTTCGAAATAGGTATATAGACAGTTTTATGCCGATCCTATGGCCAGTTTAATAATTTCATACGAATCGGAAAATTAAAATTAAGAAAAATAAACGAAAACACCGTCGTGAAAATATACTGTAAGAATGCCACTACCTAAACGTGACGGATTTGGAAAAAGTCTTCTACAATGTCTTCCTGAATTAATTTGATGAAATCTAATAAAATAAGTACAATTATTTTATAGAGAAGTTCAAGTGTGTCGCGAATGTACCACACCGAGGACACTATCGTCTAACATAATTGTGGAGACTTAATATGGTATTTCCCGAAAATTCCTCTTCTTCATCTTTCTGTTCTCTAGAAGGCGCGGTGATATTATACCATTTCAACTATATTGGGCCGTAGTTAGCGTTCTTAACTGGTCGACGACCCATCGTGTCCACGGATTGCAATTTTATCTTTTTCGTTAATTTTCTCCGTTATTATTTCACGTTCTACGAACAATGTCCAAAAAAAAATTCAACATTCTTCATCTGTTAAACGCATTTATTCTGTCAAGGTCTTCTGCAGTAAGTGACCATGTTTCACCGTCGCCATTGAAGAAAATTTAATTTCGTGTTCGTCGATAGATTGATACATTTCAAAATTCCGGCCAATCGACTAGTCAATGATTAACATCTGTGTCGAGCAACTTTCAGGGTTGATCGCGATTTCAAAAACACAAACAAACAACTACTTCCCAAAAAATTAGAACGAGTCGAATTAAGGAAACGATTCTAATTATTTGGAGTACGTCTAAAACTTAAATTTATCGGATAGAACGGTAAGCTCCATCCAAACCTTGAGGTGGCATTCGTACAAGATCACTTACAAATATTTAACCTCCGATTACGTCGAAACGATACAGAAAATCGAATACATCGGACTCGGTACATTTTTTAAAATTTTTATCTTATTCAAGAAAAGTCCCACCACTCCCCTTAAGTTATTGTATTGGACATCATCTGGTCGTATTATTTCGAGGGCTTTAACGACGAGTGTTACAAATGTTGACGGAAGTTGTCACGAGCTTCGTTTTTAGCAAGACGAAGCGATATAACGAATGCGAAACGATCATTAATTTAGGTAGAACGTTTACGAACCGTTTAATTTCGCGTAATGCCGAGCTAGTGTCGCTCGTGCAATTTTTCCATCGAGCTAAATTTTCTCCCTCGTGGCTGGTATTGTAAAATTGAAAACATACTCAAGTAAATTTCGATACTTGGAAGATGCATTATAGCGAACCGACTCCGTTGACTTTACTGAAGCTGACGAAAATTTCGTTTCGAAACTTTGTAAATGAAAACGAAGGTTCTCATTTAAGCGGCGTTACCTTTTAGTCTCGTGTTGTAAGGTTGGGCATGTAGATTGATTACGAAATCGGAATAGTTAAATTTGTATATAATAAACAATATGCCGAAGGAAATCGGCAAAGTTGAGGGGCCTTTTGCTCGGAATATGGTATTTTAATTTTAGTTTTGTTATATACTAAATATTTAATAATGACTTTTATTATTATTATTATTATTATTATCATTATTATTTATGTATACACGGTTTTTAGTATTTATTTATGTATATATTTCTATGTATTTACTTTCGCGCGTTAGGTATATTTCTGCGGATTTGTAATTATAGTTTAATACTTAGTTTATTTGATTGGCGGTGTCTGGGTGTTTGTGTGTGTTTACTTATATGTCTAAATCGATTTCGTTGTTTTTTTAAAGAATGTTTCGGTTAAGAAACTGTATTATTTCATTGAATTATATAACGTTACGTTTTTTTAGTGCGATGGAACGGATGTAAATTTATCTTTATTTATTTGTATAATCCGGCATTCGCGCAATATGCGCATAGTCGGGATTTACACGTTATATATATTTTCTTTGTAATCTCGTATTTTAATTTGAAATAAATTTGAATTTGAATTTAAATGTACTTAGTTTATCGTAAATGTATTTTTTTTTAATTTTATTTATTTGTAGTAAAATATTAAATATATTAAATATATTAAATTTATTAAAAGAAAGTACCGACTAAAATTGAATGTATATATATGTATGCACGTATGTAGCTGAAAGAATAACTTTAAACGCCAAAAATGAGTGTGTATGTATGTGTATATGTATATGTATATATATATAAATGTATATATATATAAGGCACAACGTAAAAATATATGAATTTACCAAATATTAAAAATTATGTCTGTAGTGCTTCGTTAATAATACATATTTTTAAAATTAAAAAAAAAAAATATTATTATTATCATTATTATTATTATTATTATTATTATTATTTCGTAGGAAATTGTTAATCACATTTATTCGACAGGCATTCACGATTGTGTCTTATTTTTTACATTACTGAAATTCTGTCCACCTGTATTATATTATTAATTCTAACAATTTCTATCGAATGGTCGATTGAACATTTCACTTCTAGTATAGTCACTGTTGTTACATTTCACGAGCATTTAATTGCGATTATAATTTATTTATAATCTTTTTCTTGTGCATCAATAATATGAATTTTTTTATATCGTACGCTGTTCCATTAATTTTGATATTAATTTAAAGAATTCACTGAACTTGTTCCGTCTTTATCAGCCGGAGTCATAGTTTTTACATCAATAATGCACTAGTTGTATTTATATACTAATTGTATAAAAATATTGCGTTACGTGTAGATGTGGTTATGTGTACGTATATGAACGTGTGCGATGTGCTTGCGACGTGAGTGAATAAAAGATGGTATTTTGCCATTCGGCTTATTATTGCACGTAGTCGTTTTAATTTATGTATCTAAATTACTAATTGTTATTACTATTATTCCGTTGTATGTAACATTGCAAGTGGCTTAATAATGTGAAATAAATTGGAATTTGAATTATTACTATATACTTTTAAGATTAAGAAATCGTCGAAATAAAATAAAATATATTTAAGCGATCGGCGCTGTTTTTCAAACTTGATTAAAGATGGCTGTATAATTTTCTGAAGTACGATATACATCTCCGCCGCATCTTGTATAAACGCTCTTTTGTACTCGTTTATTATTATTTGATAGTACGAACGCCAGCTGCACTAACAGAATGCACCTGTGCACTTACTGTGGTCCTAGATCTGATTTAAAAGGTTCAGTGAATCCAGAAACAGGAAAACATTACGGATATGGTCGTATGTTGTGACATTTGGTAAAAGGGACAGAGAAGGGAGAATCTGCGCCTTGAAGAATATAGGAATGGGTAAGATTTCAGTGAGATATTGGAAGTTCGGTAAGAATAACGCGTTTCTTTCTTGGTCGGAAAGGAAATGGCAACTGAAATGGCGGATTATGTCTGATAGAAAGGAGGTGGTTTTGTTAATTAGACTCCCACATACGACTCCACGATTTGATTATGAGAAATTCGAAAAAAAATTTACGTAGCTAGAGAGGGTTAAGTGATTGGGAATAAACCGGTGAAATTATGGAAACTATCAAAATAAAACAGTTGTAATAGTTGGGAAATATGATGAGAGGCACGGAATATATACTATAAAAAAAATAAAAAAAAAAAAGGGTAAAATTAATGGGAAAAGATTGAGGGGAGGAAGACCTCGAACAACATGGATAGACAACCTCAAGAAATAGGTTAGATGTTCATTATTACGGTCGGCCGCTGATAGTTGTAGACCTCGAAATGTAAATGATGGATAAGTATGAAAATTGAATGTTACCGGCACATTTTTACTAACGTCTATCATTAACTCGAGTACTTTTTATTAATTTTTCTTTTTCGTGATTAACCGTAATGAATAAAACTATTATCTCCATTAAACGAATAATCCTTATATATACACCACTAAACGATTTGGATGAGATATTATCTCCATTAAACGAACAATCCTTATATATACACCACTAAACGATTTGGATGAAATTTTCTACGTGCTTATAATTTACCGAGTAGTTAAAAATGGCCTGTATGGAAATTACGAACTTTAAAATTTTTCCCATAAAATTTTGAAAATTACAATTTTTTCCTCGTCATCTTTTTTTCGATTCACTAAATGTACGTTAATAACGATTTCGGCCCGACCGGGGTTAGCCGTTCGAATATTATAAGTTTAGAGCTTTGTACTTAATAAATATAATTAAAATTTTGTATCTCGGGTACCGTTTCGATTTAAGGTATCGAGTCGTCCGCATTTTTTTTTTTTACTCTACGAAAGAATTACGTTAAAAATACAATTCGATCGAAAATTCCAAAATTCCAAAATTCATTTACAAAAAAAAAAAAAAAATTAATGGCGATCTGTTCTTCACGGTATTTGTCAAGAAATTTTTGGTTATAACTGCGGAAATTTACAAAACAAAGTTCTGCACGAATATAAAATCGTTACGAATATAACGGTCTTTTAATAGTACGCGATATCTAAATATATTGTCCTAAAAAAGCCTATGCACTATATATAAAAGACTGGAATTCAACCCGAAGACATACTTATGTTTTCTATGAAAAGCAGCTTGATTCGGTCTAGTGGGGGCGTAAAGGTGTGAAAAATTTTACATAAAAAAGAACTTCCACATAATCGGATTTCCCTATTGAAAGAACTTTATGAAAATACTCTTAGAAAAATTAGGATAGATTAAAATTGGCGTTCGCCGAGGTCGTGTATTGTTTACTCTTCAATATATGTACCGAGTATATATAATGGAAAAAGTACTAAAGGGTTAGGGCGAGGGGCGTTTTGATTGGTGGCCGTAAAATCAGCAGTCTTCGATACGCAGACGACATCCTCCTTTTAGTAAATCTAAAACATCAACCCTAGAAAAATTTTTCGAAAAATATAGCTTATACGTATTAATAGTTACAACTATAGATGGCATAAGAAATTCGAAATCCAAGGATGATAACATTAGACCATCGAAAAACTCCAGACACTGGCAACATATGCGACAACGAAATTAGCCAAGATTCGGAGAAGCGCTGAGCTAAGTAAACGAAATGAGGGTAAAATTGTTCGACAGATTAATTTTTACGATAGCGATGCAAAACTGGGATGCGCAGATGTCAGGCGAATTGACGCTTACGACATGTGAGTTTATAGAAGAGCGCTTAGCCTCGGACAGCAAATCGAACAAATGCGTTGATATTGTATAATTTGAAAGTCGACGTCCCCTTTATTAACGAGAATTAACAGGATCGGAGTAAAATGTTTTGGGCGCACAACAAGGAAAATAGGCTTGCCCGTACATACTGTCAATCACACACGAATACCAGAAAGATATAGAAATCGAGAAAGAATGGAATAAGACAAAAAAAATCTTACTGGTATTCGTGTGTGATAGATAGTATGTACGGGCAAGCCTGTTTTCCTTGTTGTGTGCCCAAAACATTTTACTCCAAACCTGTTAATTCTCGTTAATAAGGGGGGGACGTCGACTTTCAAATTATAACGAGAAAGACAGCATGTCGAGAAGGAGAAAAGTGATCCTACGATTTCATGTTGATGTCACACGATCTTACCAAATACCTTCGCGGTATAAAGGACATTATATATATATATATATATATATATATATATATATATATATATATATATGTGCATATATGCTAGATTTTAATCGCGACTTAAAATATAGGAAAGCAACGAATGAAAGATTCTATTCACACGCACATACTATATAAAAATAAAAAATATATTTTATATATATATGTATATATATAAGAAATGAGTAAAACCTCGGAATTAGTATCTTATTCCTTTAGTTTTATCACCGATAGAGAGAGACGGTTGAAAGCTCCATTACGAAGCCATTAATTTTAATGAGGTTCCAAGAGAAAAAACCCCTGTGACTTAAGTAATATTCAGCCCTTAGACTTGTTTCTATCTACTTCTAATTTCTTCGTCTAAATTTTTCTTCCCCTCTGAGTGGTAGGGGGAATCGTATTTTTCCTTCCTGGCACTCTTTCTATCTTTTTTTTTTTTCCGATTGAGGAGCTCGAAAGTTATTTTTCTCGTTCGTATCTTCGCGCATTGTTAAACCGATATTATCATTCTCTTATTGTATCTTCTTTCGTGTTCTTCTTCGTTATTATCGTCGTTTCCTTTTCTACGCAAGTATCCTCTTTCATCTATCTTCCTCATACGGGACCAGAGGTAGAGAGAGAAAAAACGGTTAACGCTATATTTCATTTGGGTAAAATCGGCCGCCACCAATTTACATAACGCTACTTTAATCTGGACATTTTAGAAGTTGTAATGTAACACAACTCATCAACTGTACGCTAATCTTATCTCTCTATACTAATACAGCTAAAACGATTACTATTACTACTCTATCCTACTAATACTAACTACTAGTGTGTTAACTACCTACCTAAACTACTGCTACTGTACCACTTTTAGCGGTACCGTTATGTAACAAAAAAAATTCCTCAGTAAAAGAAAAATACGATTCTTTAAGAGGGGCGGACGGGACAATTTTTCAATTTGCCGGCTGATAACTCGAGCGTTAAAATTTTTACACGACGAAACTGCCGCTATTTTTACCATCGCCAAACGACTCTATACAACTCGGCGTATTCCTGTTTTGCTATTCATCGTCAGTACCGGTTAAATGTTTGGCGACGTACAAGCACAAAACTTGTACCGGCTGTAAAAAATATTCATACATTCACACACACACATATATATATATATGTAGTATAAATATATTTCGAATCGTGGGTTATATAAAACACAAAATTTTCTCCTTACAATTTCCACGGCGTCTATTTCAATTTTTAAAATGATCCTTTCTGTTTCTTTTCAATTTTAATCGTAATAATCTTTCTGTTTTTTTCCCCCTCGCATTACGCCTCGTTAAGTAACATTCGGTTTTGAAAAACTTAAATAGGGTGGTCTCCGTAGTGCAATTTCCTATCGAAAAATGAGGATGTTGTCTAGGCAATAAACACGATAGCGCCAACATTGTGCTTAACGTCTCCTACGTTATTTCGGATCATCGTCTTAATTCGTACTTACAACGCGAAGTTCACGGTGGTAAACAATTTATTTCTACCGTACAATTACGAATAGCGTTCGAATTATATGCAATTTATGCCTATATATATAAAATTAGAGTACCTCGACTGTCAACTTGATGGTCGGGAGTTCGAAACCAATACGCGACATAGAAAGTTTTCATCATTATTTAATTCTTAATTATCACGGAGAAAGCAGTGGCACCCCACTCCGTATAATATTCACGCGCATCTGCGTCGCATATAAATAGTGCTTTGAATGCTAGCTAATTCTTTAAAAAATAAATACAATAGCTAGTCACGACGTTCGGCAACGAACAATACGACGACGATGATGATGATGATGATGATGATATATCACGATATGTCTCTATCTATCCATTCCTGGATGAAGGCTTTCCCCAATTTTTTCCACTCATTTCTGTTTCCGGCTACCTGCGATATATCATCGTGTCCTCGGTCTACCCTGGGGTCTTCTTTTATTTATCGGCCACCATTGTATGATTCGCTTTGACCAATCTTCGGGCTACATGGCCAGCTCAATTCCACTTTATTCTAGCAATTCGTTCCACTGCGTCATCTAATTTCGTTAATTCACCTATCTGTGTGTTTCTGTATCGGTCCGATAATCTGATGTTGAGCATCCTTCTCTCATGTGCAGTTTGAGTCTTCCTTATTTTCTGTATATTTGTTTTTGTATATGGCCATGTTTCTGTAGCATATATATATATAAGGACTGGGAGTACACACTGATTATATAATCTCCTTTTCAAATTAATTGGCATTTTCTTGTTTCGAAGTATTTCGCTTAATTTCCCGAACGCAACCCAAGACAAAGGTCTTCTCCGGGTCACCATATATATATATATATATATATATATATATATATATATATATAATATATATATATATATATATATATATATATATATATATATATATATATATATATATATATTCGGGCGTATGGTTTGAAATTGATTTTTGTGGAGCTAGCACTCTTAATGGCCACTAACTCGATATTAAAACTGAGATTGTAAGTCTCAGAGTGAAATTCCAGCCGTTGCTGACATAGAGAACAGACGCTTCTGGATTTTTCGTAAAACACTAGCAGAATATTTTAAGGATCTTTTAATTTGCAAAAAGCCATTTATGAGATTCGAACGATGGAGTAAACCAAAAACAAAAGAAAATTCCAGAGCTCCAGATCTCGATGAGATTAAAGAACATATCCAAGAGCTCAAAAATAACAAACCATGCGGCAATGACGTTATTATAGTGGAGATGTGGAAACTAGCAACGGTCGATATTGTGAAGAAATTACAGAGAATAATACAAGGGTTCTGGAAAAAAGAAAAAATGCCGGATGATGGAAAACGGCCTTTGTGTGCCCAATACATAAAAAAGGCGAAAAAACAGACATGAATACAGATGAATTTCGCTTCTGCCAATAACGTATAAAATCTTCTCGAAAGCTATCCTACGAAGGCTAGAAGAACCGGTGGAAAAACAACCGGGCGAGTATCAAGCTGGTTTCCGTATGGGGAAGATGCTGTGCGGAGCAGATCTTGAATCTTAAATTATTATTGAACTTCAAAAAATTAAGAGCAGGCAGCATAGTTACGTTCGAGGATTTTAAGAAGGCATACGATTCAGTCGATAGAACATCCTTCCTGAACATCCTGGAAGAATTTGGAGTCGATTGAAAAGTTACGATCTCTAATCAAAGAAACATTAACGGATACAAGATCCAAAATTAAATTTCGAAATGAAGTTTCCGAACCGTTTAAAATAGGAACTGGAGTACGACAAGGGGATGGACTGTCACCAGTATTATTTGACTACGTTTTGGAAAAGGTAATACGAGAGTGAAGGAAATGTTCAGAACAGGAAGGAATCAAGAAAGTGGCCATTGGAAGGAAGAAAAATAACCTACAGATTGACTGCCTCGCGTTTGCAGACGATCTAGCATTGTTGTCTGAAAATATAGAAGAAGCCAGACGCCAAGTTAAAATATTAAGCATTGGAAATATCTTTTGAGAAAACAAAATTTATGACCAATGATAAAAATGCACCCAACATTATAAAAATTAAGAATGGAATAATCAAAAGAGTAGAAGAATTTAAATATCTTGGGGAAATGATTCAAGGGAAAGCGGGAGATGAAAAATCGATGCTGGAGTGAAAACATAGATTAGAACTGGCTTTCCAACTAACAAGGGGCGCATACAATAAAAAGTCGATATCCAGAAATGCCAAAATAAGACACTATAACACGGTCATTAAACCGCAGTGCCTGTACACTGCCGAATGCCTAAATTTGACCTCTAACAAGGAAATACAGCAATTAGTAGTCAAAGAAAGGAAAATAATACGAAAAATATTGGGCCCTAGAGAGGATGAAGAATATTGAAAATTAAGAAGCAACAGGGAAATATGTGAAACAATAGAAAAGGTTAGCGACATAATAAGGAAAAGAAGAGTCGCCTTTTATGGGCACATAAAAAGAATGGACAACAACCGTCTTACCAAAAAGGTGTTTGACTTTTTTGACAACAATCCGAAAAGTAGAGTGCCATGGATGGTACAGGTCAAAAGGGATGTGGAACATGTGGCAATATCTGATGAAGAAATCAAGGATAGAAAAGTTTAGACATAGGATTCAATCATTGCAAGGATTCCATGAGCCTGCAACTAAAAATACGAACGTGGACAGAAGAAAGGAAGAAGACACATTCGAAAACAATGAAAGAATATTGCTTAACAAAAAAACGAAAAGAAAAGACAGGATGCCACGAGACGGTGATAAAGAAGACGGCGCGAACATGGACGGGAGAAAGAAAAAAGACACATTTGAAACGGATGAAAGAATACTGGACAAAGAAACGCGAAGAAAGAACAGAATTGACTTAAGACTAACATCGTGTGAATAGCTTTTCTGTGATCCATATATGGCCAAAATCGAATATAAATATATTATATATATATATATATATATATATATATATATATATATAGATATAGATATAGATATAAGAAGATAAATAGATAGGTATAAATCAATTCTTAAATAAATATGTGTGTACGAATTTTCTGGATTTCCAGTCATTCCAGATTCTAATGAGGCAGGCGGGTGACGTTGCTACTAAACAGGCTTCCTGGTCAGGCATACTTTGTCCATTTGTTCCACAATTACATCTACCATCACTATCATGATGTTTAGAGTAAGAAAAAAAGTTAAATATTTTAACATTATTCCCCGCGTCTTCCGATTTTTTCCATGGTATGCTAGTATGCTTCACCTTACGATGCGAGGAAACATCGCTGGAAGAAGAGATCACCCGGAAGAAAAAGTATAACATGGATTCAAAATTTGACGCGGTGGTACCACCATTGAACTCTTCCAGGACGTACCCGATAGAAGGAAGATTACTCAAATGTTAGCCGACGTTCGGTAACGGACAATCGCGATGATGATGATGATGCTTGTATCCCGGTATCAATATCAACTTCTTTGATTTATTGCTATAATATGTAGGCCAAACATGGACAATTGGCTAGTAGTGTGAAATAATCGAGATACGACAATGTACTAGCCCCGCTATTCTGTAATTTTTTGTAACATATAAATCGCTTGCGTTTTAATTAGAATCAATTTCACGATAATTGGCAAATCCCCCATATTGTCTACATTATCTATTTACGACTATAAAATATTGATAATTTTTAAGATGTAATATTATTATTTAAATTCGAGTGCGTTTAAAAATTTTTAGCCACAATGATACAGCTCGATCTGGGCCAAAAAAAAAAAGTTTTACTCGCGTTGATATCATTACTTCAATTATTCTGATATTATTATGTTTATTTAATTTTTTTTTAAAATTAGTTATTTATTGTTATTACTGCTATTGTTATCACTATTGCGATAACGATTACACGCGCTTTTTCCAAAGCCAGTATATACGGTCATAAGAGATGGTATTGAACTGCGAAGAGCCTATATGAGATTAAATATCTGTAAAGGATCATTATCGTAGTTAGAGTAAATATGTCTTATATGTAATAAAAAAAAAAAACTCAGAAAATTAAACTATCTCTTCTGAAATTCCCAGTACATTGTTAATTGTTAAGGTATTATAGACTGGAAGGAGCTGCTAAAAAATATTACATCAAGCCAATCGAAACCTTACGAAAAAATAATATTTATTTATTTATTTAATGAAGCCGCACAACAGCTAACAGCCAATTATAGTGTAGGCTTATAAATAAAATAATACAATTAATAATTTTTTCTGAATTATAAAATTAAAAGTAAAAAAAAAAATAAAATACAAAAAAAATACATTGAACACATTCTACAGGCTCACACCCATTAAACACACCAAAAAAACTAAACGCATTCACAAGTCTCACACTCATTAAAACATACATCATTCACACCCCATTCACACAATCTTACTCGAAATAAACGGATGAATAATCTTCAACAAATTAATAAATACAATGTAAACCTTAACGTATATACTACATGTACATTAGTAAAGGAACATATATACCAAACACACACCACATAATAACAATCTAGAACCATTCGAATAGACAACAGCGAAACTCCTCATCGCAAAATATGTTCGGGAAGCAACTTATTAAAGAAATATCTGTTATCAAAGTATATGTATCCATACAGGGAAATATGTTCAAAAGAGAATTATACAAGCGGAAAGCTGACGACAACGGAGAACTTAAACCGAGGTTTGTTCAGTTCGTGCACGCGGTTCAATAAAAAAAACGATTCGATCGCCTATTTGATCTTGGTACAACGTAGGAGATGGTTGATGTTAAATACTCACTATTAACTCTACCGTTGCATACATCATGAAGAAACTTTAATTTGGCTATTTTCCTTCTGTAGTGTAAAGACCTCACATCCATTATATTTCTTAATATATCGTAATTCATATATTTAGGGTAAATACCTGATATACGGTAATATAGATATTTTAAAAATTTACACTGAACTTTGTCAATTAACCTAATGTATTTATACGGATCCCAAATAATTGAACAATATTCTAAATAATGCATTATGAAGCGACAATAGCGTCCATGGATCTCTAAACACATATGAATTTCTTATAATAAAACCTAGCATTTTATAAGAGCGATTAACAACATCGCTTACATGTATTAAAAATTTTAAATTGTCATCAATATTAACTCCGAGATCCCGCACCACAGATTTTTTAATTATCTGCTTACCATTCATCGTGTAAGTGAACGAGTACCTATTTCTACAGAAACTCATGTGGACGCATTTATCATAATTGAAAGGTAAATGATTTTCTATGCTCCACAGAACCAGCTTATCTAGATCTGTTTGTAAAGATTCACAGTCAGCTAGTGAAGAGATATACGAGCATAAATTTTGAGATCATCAGCAAATAAAAGAAATTTTGAGCAAAGGTTCTTTCCAATATCATTGATAAAAATTAGGAATAGAAGGGGACCCAAATTCGAACCTTGTGGAACCCCTGAAGTAGAGGTGAATATGTATTAGAATGATAGCCATTATACACAACATAGCTCTTACGGTTATATAAATAGGATTCTAATAATATTATAAAATCTTTTGACAGTCCAAGCAACTTTAGTTTATTCAATAGATGTGAATAACTGTGTCAAATGCTTTACTAAAATCAGTGTAAATACTATCAACTTGTAAACCACAATCCATGAATCTAGAAATCTGATCAGTGTATGTAACTAGAATATTGAGTAATATAGTTCGAAACTAAACTTTTAATCAGAATAACAAGAGGCGTAAGACGTGAAAGTACCAAAGTTCGTGTGTAAACATAAGGAAATATTGAAAATCGGACTAGATTCGAAAATGAGATTACAGCAGTTGTGCCACAATTCAGCAAAACCCGTTTAAGGAAACTATTAACACGTTACCTTATTGGATAAGAATGAACTTATTCTACTCTACAGAAAGGCGTAAGTACACATGCTATCTTAATAAAACATTTTATAATTAATCAAATCGATTTTCCAAAATAACCAAAAAATTAAGAAAATAAAAAAAAGAAGAAATTTTCGAAAAAGTATTCCGTACAATAAGACCGTACGACACGAGAATGTTACTGTTTATGTGCACTAGTTCGTGATATCTGTATATAAGTAAATTTTTAATCTGGTTTCGTTTATGTGTGTTTGGATTATTTGTGTAATTGGATGGATGTAAGATTGTTCATTAAGTATTGTACATTTACTATGCATATATAAGGATAAAGTTTCACCGGGTTACAACATGCTGTTCGAAAAGCGCATTTGCGGGAAATATTATTAATTAAATTATATTTTTCCCGGATCATCTTCCGCAGTTGATGCATATACCTCTGTATAATTACTATAGGTTTGAGCTTGATCTATAGTCCGACAAATAATATTCTACCCGATTTTAGAATTACCGCGCTGATCTTATTGTAAATTTTAATAATCCTACTCCGTATGTCTGTCATCTCCTGCGTATATTATTTCGTAATGTAGGAATATATATCATAACTCTGAATAAGTCGCCTATTCAAAATATCGTTCGACTAATTTGTGAACAAGTATTCTCGCTATACGCAATAATTTAAATCTTAAATTTAATTTATGGATCATCTTTTAAAAAAAATTATAGCATAATATTAAATATTAAATATTAAATATTAAATATATATATATGTATATATATATAAACATAAATTCATATATACGAAGTAATGTATTGATAGATAACATGCTTGACAAGTCGATACTTTCCCAGCAAGCTAGTACTCATTTACCACTTTAAATAGAAAGTTGACTCGAAACGTTATAACCGTAAAAAATTCTCATCTCTCCGATGGCATTTAAACTCACGTCGTTTTAAAATTAGTATGAAACTAGTAAATAAAGAATTTTTCGAAAGTTCCACTATACTTCATTTAACTGGCATCCTTTCCTCAACTATGTAAGTATGCGTTCAAAGAACCACGAAAAAGAGAGAAAAGCAATAAGTACCTTATATCCGTGTACTGTATTCAGAAATTAAAACGGTAAAAGTTACTTGTTAACAGAAATAACAATTACAATATATATGTATACAGACATATATATATATGTGTTTGTGCATGAAGTATTATGTCTATATATTTGTGTATATAATATATAATCTATTTCTGTTTCGTAACGTTTTTAAAGCATTTGATAAGTCTACATTATAATAATGTGATTTTGTCCTTTTCAATTTGATAGACTACACTATTCAACTCATTCAACAACGCACGTCACAAAATTCGTTTCGAAATTTTAACTCCCATTATCCGTAATTTCGTTTGTTTACAAACTTGTTACTGCCTGAAGTTACATTAATAAATATTCTCGATATCGATACAAGAACCGATCAATTTTCCGTCATTAATATTCTCTTTGTAGTGTTTAATTACTCATCCATATAACAAAAAAAAAAAATAATAAATTGGCCTGATAATAAAACTGTTTTTATTTTTTATTTTTTCAATGTCTCTTTCTCTATTTATCAAACTATTCTTTCCCTCTTTCCCTCTTTATGGGTGTAAATATGTATATATACATATTATATATACAAATATATGTGATATACACATTTAGTAGAACGTTAAAAATACGTCGCGAGGATTAAAAAATTTTTATAATTGAAACGACGCGTGTTTCGAACCGATACGTGAATTAGGAAATTACGTAAAATGAAATTTTGTTTTTTTTTTTAAATCTATCGAAACATTTGAACTAAAACTTTTTTTTATTTTTTTATCAGCAAGACAGTTTTATATTATTATATTTCTAAAACATTCTCATTAATTTATTTAACCTAGAAAGAAAAGATGTGTACATTTGTACGTATATGCAACATATTTTTATACGTGCTTATTTACAAATCAATCACCAAAGAAAATAATTCGAAAAATCGTTAAATAACGAATTTAATGTGATATTTGGGCTGGTTCCTCAATTTCTTAATTGTGCGTTGATTTTTTTTTTACGAATATTTAGGTAGCTATTACTCGATGTATACGTAATTATTAATCGTAATACTTAGAACTAGATGCTATTAATAATGTTAGTCTCGATGAGAAAATCTGTAAGAATTTTTCTAGATTATAGACGTCCGGCATCATAGCTGCGCTTATCTCCTTAGTAAGATATTGAGCGTATTTTTGGCATGCCTTGAGTGTGTTAATGGTGTTCGGAATTCATCGCATACAGGTGTGGTGGCTGGTTACTAAGCAGGTACGAGTGAGTGATTAGTCCAAGATAGACTCTATTTACCGCTGTTTCTAATCTAGGTAAACAGATGTTGTCAATGAGTTTTGCCCGTACTGTCGGGTCTTTTTTGACGCATCCCAAAATACTAGATTGACTATGAAAGGATCAACAAGGAAGCCCTGAATTGTTGTTCCAAAAAAGGTAGTCTTTCACGCTTTGTTTTTTTTACTTTTAATTTCGATCACAGACGAATATGAGATTATTCATAAATATAACAATTATAATAACAATTTGCATATTCAGATTGAATTTTTATCCAAAATTCTGTTATATTCATTCAAACTTATTTTTAAATTCCTATACTTTCTCACACTTTTATATATTCTTACGGTAATACTAACAGATTTGTAATCGGTTTTTGAATTATCATAAAAGGATTTCTTATCCAATCATATTCACGAATATATCCGAAAAAGGAAAATAACGTGGAATTTTATTTCCTAAAGTCTTAAGTGATTCCGTTATTAATATTTCATTGTTATATTTAGATTTTTGACACTAATGGAAACATATCTATCTTTTTTGGTTTTCCGTATTCTTTTCACCGTGCTTAGTTTATCATTAAAACTTTTGTCAGTTAAGATTAAAATATTTTCCGGTTTTTTGGTGGATACTTAGATTTAATCGATTCGGTTGATGAATAAATCAGCTAAAAATACCAACTTTGAACATCTCGTTATTCAGATAAAAATTCTATACGCTTTCTTCAATTGTAAAATAAAATAGAGTTATCTCGACATAATTTTGGGACACAGCTAAAATATGGTTTCACGACGTTTCGAACGGGTTTTTCTATTTTCTTTATTTCAGTTGTAATTTATCGAACTCGATAGAGGCCGGTGTAATAAATTTTTTCTTTTCATGATGTAAACTCGTTTTATAACTAAAATACGTCCACTCCAGGAAGACAACATGTCGTTGCGATCGCACATTACGAACGCACGCTGATTGCAGTTGTATAATAATAATTTAATAATTTATTTTAAAAACATATTTACCTATAATAACCGATTGATTAAAAATGAACAAAATTAATTCGATATTTATGTTGGAATATTTCATATTTTTATTTAAGCAAAGCCAACTCTCTTATTGTTATTATCTGTACTAGAAATTATGTATTGCGTAGTACTTTATATAAATGAAAAAGTGCGTATTTTGTTTGTTCACTTTCTTTTTCTCTTTTATCGTGTATTATTATAATAAATAAAATACGTAATAAATAATTTTGTTAAATAACTTTTGGTTATTTAAATAATAAATAACAATTTACACAGTCATCATTATAATAAACATCGTCATTTTCATTACTGAAATATTCCGTCATAATCGACTTGATCTTCTGTATAATTGTTAGGTTTATTAAACAATTTCGTATTTCGTTAAATCAGTCGGATTGTTTACGGTTAATTTGAGCGATGATTTTTATCGATTAAAAACAAGCGGTTAGGTTATCAATGAGTAAATATCGTCGTATGTAGACGTAATATCTATATGAAAGAAACCGAACGGAAACGAACCAAACTGAATTTGTGTGTATATGGATATATATATGTATACATATATATCGATGTGATGACGTCATCGTGTTATTTCCAATTTTTGTCTGACTGCTGTTGATGTTAAAGCGAATTTGTTCGACTATTGTATCCTTAAATTGCAACTTCTTTTGTTTGTTCGAAATACTGTATTCAACTTGCGTTTCTTTTTCTTTTCCTACACACTATTTAATAGTTATGGTAGTAATGGTAGTGGTCACGTTTTATAACAAACATGGCTGTTAGCCCTGGAAAATATTCCTTCGATCAGAGTGTTTTTATTTGCTATATATATAATATACAAAATAAAAAATTATTACTTTATCTTTTACGAATTTATATATATATATATATATATATATATATATATATATATATATATATATAAAACTATAATAAAATATTTTTTTTATATATCCAACTTTAAAAATTTAATATTAGCGATTCTTACATGTTCGATTTAAAGAAGGAAAATTATGAAGTGAAAAATATAACCGTTCTTTCGAAAGTGCAAAAATATATTTACATGTGGGCGTATGGTAGAAAACAACGAATATCCCTTAACTTATTAATTCCGTTATTGGAACTGGAATTTTAAATTAAGTTACTTTAAACGCATCTTTAAGTGTGCTTTCTGTAACAGTTACACCTGGAACGTTCGGATTTAGTACTACTATTCCGAGTAATATAATTTAATAATTTCCTTTATAGAACATATTACCATAGAAATATCTAGTTTCCGATAATACGCTTAAAAAATTAACTATACAAAATCGATATCGGGGAATTATATTGAAACGTCACAGGTGTACTACAAACATTAATAACTCACGTTAAAAATTGCTCATTTTATATATAAAGATACAATTGTGTGTGGAAGGGTGGATTCTCAATTGGTGGATATAATACATCAAATCTTCGATACGCTGATAATACCATATTGATAGCTACAAACATAGAAAATATCATACGCTTATTGCGAAGATTGGAGCAAACTGGCCGGATTACTAATTAATCGAAAGAAGACCAAAATTATAATAATCAATCGGGATAAAAGTAACTGGCCAAACAAAAAGCACATAGATGGAATAGAAGTGGTCGATAAGTTCACATATCTAGGTTCAATTATAGAAAATACTGACGGATGCAAATTGGAACTGCAGCACCGCATACAAATAAGCAAAAGCGCGATGGGTCGCTTAGTTAAAATCTGGCGTGATCAAGCAGTAAAAAGAAAAGTTAAAGTTAGTTCCGATATTTTTATATGGTGCGGAAACTTGGACATTACACCGAACTGAACACAGACGCATAGAATCTTTTGAATTGTGGTGCTGGAGACGAATGTTACGCATTCCGTGGACGGCCAAGAGAACCAACGAAATACTAGAAGATATCGACGAACCTAGACGATTACTAAGGGAAGTACTTATCAGAATGGGACGATTTTTCGGCCATATAGTTCGAGCAAACGGATTGGAAACGGTTGTCATAGAAGGGAAATTGGACGGAACAAGATGTCGTAGCAGTGTGCCTTTAAGATGGCCGGATGGATTAACAAAATTCGTGAAGAAAAACTTCAATGAATACATACACGCAGCCTATAGTAGAGTTAAATGGCACAAACTAATTCATAAAGACTGCATTTCTATGTCACAGTGTCCCTGTTAGGGACGATACGATTCAGATATATATATATAGTAAATATCCGTTGACCTATACGCTTCGCGGATTATCCGAGGTCATTCTAGGATGGATTTTTTATTTTGTGCTAGAGAAAAAATACGAATGAAAAACCGTTTATTTACTCAAGTATAAATGATTACACGATTCTTGACAGCATTTATGATATAAATGAGTCGGTTAAACAATCTACGCTATTAAAGTCCTGGACGAAAATTTTACCTAATGTGGAAAATACTTTACAAGAATCTACAGAAGAAAAAGAAGAAGTTTCTATTTGCGATTTAGCTAATTTAGCGAAATCCGCTGTAGACGGAAGTGACAAGTCGACGCTGGATTAATTGCGGTGAATCCAGGCTTTGAACATCTTACTGACGAACTCGATAGAGCATCGGTATGGTTTCAGAAGAGAGTGCGGAAGAAGAAGAGTAAGAAGATAAGACGAAGAAGCAAGTAAGTCATAGGCAGCTCTAACACAGATCGAAGGACTTATTCAATATCTGGAGGAACAAATATAGCAAGAGAGGATAATCATGAGAAAAGGAAACATATAAAAAGAGGAAAAGGAAAAAACAAAAACATAACCAACTGTTAAATTATAATATGATTAATACTAATGAATTTAAATTAAAACACCAGCATTCAAACATAACAAGAATAGGATACAGTAAGGAGGGAAAACACCAAGAGAGAATAACTTCTCAGGCAAATCCATATATGTTCGAACCATACACAGCTGAAAAATAAATGGTTAATATCTTCTCTAAAATTAACGCTACTATGATTGGTATAATGAATATAAGGAGGATTTACAAGATTGAAGTTCAAAGCTACTCTAGAATGACTAGAACGTAGCCTACATATGACAGTGATAAATCTGCGGAGAGTTGTGATCGAAATAACAGAAGGAAGGTGTTTGAACCAGGGTACATGGGGAAATTCAGTTGGAACAATATTATAGGTTTTACCTGTGATTGAAGAATAGTTTAACCGTTGCTATATACCGGTAGAGGTATAAAAAAAGATTAAAGAATCATTTTTGATGAATATTATCGAATTGTACTATTTAAATGCAAATTTAACTGCCAAAAATCGCTCAATTTCTCGATATAATCCTTAGCGCGGTGATTATTTAGCGGCTAATTACCGCCTTAAAAAGTAAATTTAATTTAACCGGCTCCGGAATTGAGTAGATATCGGAAAATTTCCGAAAAAATTTTATCAACTAGGGGAGGGGTTAGTGTCGATGTTTTATAAGAACCGGTTGATGATTTATTAATAACTGATAACAGGGACTTGGTAAAATCTGTTAATATTTTTTTTTTCGTTTTAAGCGCTATGTATGCGACGGATGGGGAATTTTGGGCCGGGATTGATGAAGTATTTAAGGAAGAAGAATTTAGGATTTTGAGACATTCTGTTAAGAGGTGGTGGATTGTAATTCGAACTTCACATCTATCACAGGTTGGTGGGGTTAGTTTTTGGAATATGTGTACATGTGTAAATTGCGTATGACCGACCTGGAGGCGACACAGAACCACCTGATCCATTCGGTTTTCAGGCTGAAACTTCCATTCGCGAACTGATGGTTTTATTGTATGCAGTTGTGATATACTCTGTTGTTCCGTCCATATTTTTTGATAGGCCCTTGGTTGCTTCCTTGAAATCGTTGAATGATTCTTTTGCTGCTGGATCGGCCATACGATTTCCTGGTGTGTTTGCTTGGCCCGGAATCCATAACAAGGTTATCGCCGCTTGATAGTTCTGTATGATTATATTTACGGAGTCTAGGATCGGATGGGTTAATTTCCGTTGGATGTGATGGATAGCTGCCATACGTGGAGTCCGTAGCTATCGTTATAATGCGATGGTAGGATTTTACCGTGTGTTCCAACGCTAGTACGATTCCGTATAGTTCTGCGGACAGAGCGGAGAATAACGGCGGAAGTGACGCTCTAAAGATCACATTTCGATTAAAGACGATTGCGCAAACCGGCGAATTCTGCGGAACTTCTACCGTCGGACTAGTATATATTTTTCCTTTGGGGAGATAATAGATTGTGGACGAGGCAAGGTGCGAGTGCTTTTTTGGGAGCAGCGTATAATCGAATACGGCGTCTTTCAAGATGTTCGTTTTCTTTCCAATGGGATGTTCAATTTCTCCGTTTTTACAGTGATAATTAATATACGACTTTACTTCGGGATTAGTTTTATTTAAACGAGACACATAAAATTAGTTGTGTGTGTGTGTGCGTGCGCATATGTATATATAAAATAAGACGTATATTTATCATAATTGTCCGTCGTGACCATTTGTTGCAACCAAATTCCTCCACAGTGTTGATGATCCGTTGAGTGTACCAAGTCTGATATTGACAATTTCATATACCAACATATTTGTTACGTCCGCCACTTTTCTTCTGTCGTTGCATATAAATAATGCCTGGAATGCTAGTCCGCTTTTGTACGTCGAAATAAATGTACAATGGCTAGTCATGATATTCGGCAACGATACAATGATGGTGATATGTATATATTATGTAATAGGGTGATCCAAAGAAGACGGACGATTTTTTTTGTTTTTTGATTAACTTAAAAACTACAAATTTTAAAAATAGGAAAACGACAGATTAGCTTACAATCATTTGTGGAACATAACATCGTTCAGACGACCGCTATTTACAACAATACATTTATCCCGTCTTTAAAAAATTGTCAAAGTCTTTTTCGAGTATAAATCGATGAAATTTTGAAATTTCTTCAGAAATTCGAGTTTTCAGATCTTCCAGATCTCTTGGACATGTTTCGCAAACGCGGCTCTTAAGGTATCCATATAAATTACGTAACTTTGAATTCTTTTCAATACACTCTCTGCACTGTCTTGATCGATGCGCGCCGAAAATAACGTTCCACGCCAAACGCGCGTTCCTTTCTGTTTTCAAACAAAAACAAATCGTTCGTGTGTACTACACTAAACGTGAAGCACGTGCTTTGGCTTGTAGCAATGTTACCAACTGCTCTATAAAACAGTCCGTCTTCTCTGGGTCACCCTACATTAATATGCGTGTGTTTGTTTCATTTTTCATTTTCCTCTACTTTTACATGTATTTTGATAAGAAATTGCTATTTTTATATTTATTTATTTCAAATTTACACGCCGTGTACGACGACTATCCCGGATAAATATAATTACATATAAAAGATAATAAATATATTAATTAATTATTTTTTTTATATATATTTTTGTCTTGTATCGAGATGTTATTTGTTTGGAAGTGCAATTACTATTTTTCTAAAGAAAACATATTTTAAGTCGATATAGGCCGTGAAAAAAATTACAGCACATACCAATTTATTATCTTGCGTGCGAATTTGTAATCTGCTACGATTTTCTGATGTTTAAATCGATTTGATTTTTATTTGTAACGGTTTCCACCACGACTATCTCGAAAAATAGTTCAACCCTATTAACTTTTTCTATACAGTATTCTTTACTGTTCAACATTGCACAATTCGCGTTCCAAAAAAAAATGTTCTTTTTATGACCTCGCAGTCGGTAGATTTATTCAAATCGTTCACAGTTGCGTTTTGTATAAACTGATTAGATACGTGTTCTTTGCTGTTTAAATTATCTTAAAGCCTGTGTTACATCATTGATTTGATGTAGGCCTCCCCTAATCTTCTCCATCGATGCCTATCCTGCGTTTCACGAAGCCATTGTTTCCCTGCGACTGCCACAATATCATCCGTCCACCTTCTAAATGGTCTCCCTTGTGCGCGCTTTCCAGTATATGGTCTCCATTGGATCAGTTCTTTTGTCCATCTTCTATCTTCTTGCCTACCGACGTGACCAGCCCAAGCCCATTTGTTCAATACTATCCTTAGTTAGTATTAGAATCACGCATTGGTTAAATATTTCGGCTTTGTTTTCTGGACTAATTTTAATGTTAAGTATACGTTTTATCATATGGTATGCAATCCAGCCATTTGTCGTTCTTTTCTCAATTTCTAATTTGTTTACTTGTTTTCCGGTCGTAAAAACTTTACCAAATATGTAAATTACTCTGTTTCTTCTATACTTCCTACTTGTATTTTTATTTCACCGCGCGTGTGATCATTTTCCTGATTTTGGATAAATTTCATATATTTGGTTTTATTCGGGTTTATTTGTTAACCAATATTGTTAACTGCACTCTCCACTTCTTTCATCATATTTTCCAATTCATCTTTATCTTGTGCTATGATCGCAATGTCAGCGAAACACAGATGATGTAGGTATCTGCCATTTATATTTATTCCTCTTTTATTCCACGCTAACGATTTCATGGTACATTCCAATGCTGTTGTAAACAATCGAGGCGAGATTGTATCTCGTTGCCTAACTCCTTTTAAAATTGGGAACTGTGTTGTGTAATTGCACACTGGCTGTTGCTGAGTTATATATGTTTGCGAGTACGTCGATATATGCATTTTCTATACCACTAACTTTTAGAGCTTCCATAATCGAACGTGTATAAATGGAATCGAACGCCTTTTTTTAGGTCAATAAATCCAAGATATAACGGCAAGTTATATTCTTTACATTTCTGTATTAGTAAAGTTAAAGTCTGGATATGATCTGCTGTACGACATGTTCAGTTCCAGTCTGTTTGATATTATTCTTGTAAATAGTTTGTATATCGTTGATAGAAGGCTAATAGGTCGATAGTTTTCTAGTTTGTTTGTTGTGTAATAAAATAATGGCTGCATTATTTCACGAGGTTGATATTTGTTTTTCTAAAATGCAACGATTAAATAAAGCTGTAAGTTCTTTAACAAACGTTTCACCGCTGTATTTTAACATTTCCGGTGTTATTCCATCTTCGCCTGGTGCTTTACCGTTGTTCATTTGTTTAATGGTAAATTGTGTTTCGCTCTCTAAGATAACAGGTACTATTGTTTCATCAGACGTAGTGTTATTGTTATCGTACCTCACATGATTATTTACATCATCCTATAATGTTTTATAAAATGTATATATCGTGTTTGTTATGCCATTTTTATCTCTTATCTCTTCTTGATGTTCATTGTATATTGCTATTACTTGTTTTTTCCCTTTGCATAACGTGTGTCTAATCTAAGTCCCCTTTAGCATCTACAAACTCTTTTATTGTTTCATCTTTGTATTTTCAAATCTTGTTTAATGTAATTTCTAATTCTTCGGTTTATTTCAGTGTGTTGTACGGAATGTTTTCCAAATGTCTGACTTATATCTTTCCTTTGTTCCAATAATTTTATCGTTTTATCAGCCAGTTTACGTTTCCATGATTTCATTCTACCTTTATCACATATATCGGATGCTTGTTTAATGATATTTCTAAGTCGTCCCTCCATATCGTTTAACGTTGTATCTGTCGGTTTTACTGACTCAGATTGTTGTTTAATCAGCGCCGTTATCGTATTGGAATATGTATTCGCGTGTGGTTTTAAACTGTTTATGTTTATGTTTCTTTTGAGTTGTGACGTTATATATATATGAAGGACGATTATTAATTATAAAAGTCTGCCTCTCGTTTTTAAACTCAAAGGCGTTAAACCTTGTAGTGGTATATCGAGTATCCGCTGTCAGTACATCAAAACGAAAATTACTATATTACGTTGTAGTCTGTACATTGTACGATATTGCGATTAATTGCACCACCAGTTTACCGACTAGAAAGCTATGTAAGTCTTCGAAAGGAACGCATCGCCGGTATAAACATAAGAGACGGTTTGTCTCATATTGAAGGCAGGCCGGCTCAAGAATTCATTGAATTAAAAATCGCTGTACAACACTGAAATGTGCATATTACTTACGTTGACATAACGTCGAAGCTACATTACAAATATATACAGAATAACGTGTTCTTAATTTTTATAATTACTCTAATAATTTAGAATAATTATTGTTGAAAAGTTTTCATCTTTTTATTGTATATAATTCATACATACGTGTATTCATGGAAGATTTATCCCAGATATATATATATATATATATATATATACATAATTATATATATATACATAATTATATATATATACATAATTATATGTATCACCTACGCTGTTCAACATGTATATAGAACAAGCGACTAAAGAATGGAAATAAAAATGTAATCATGGAGTTTCAGAATGTGGCATCAAAATAAGCATGTTTAGGTTTGCAGACGACTTAGCAATAATGGCAGGAAGTGGAAAAGAATTAAAATCTTCTCTAAATCAGATGCAACGGATATTTCGGAAGTAGAATATGAAAATAAATAAAAATCAAACAACCGTATAGGTACGTAATAAAACAGAAGATAGAAAAAGAAATAATTATAAAAATAGACGGAGAACAAATAAAACAACAAAATATTTGACTAGTATTCTTAAATAAGATGGAAGCAGTAAACGAGATATAACGGAAAGAATTACAATGGCAAAATCCAAATGGAAAGGAAAAAAAAAGATTATTAAACTATTCATACGGAGTATACTGAAGTATGGATGAAAAACACGACGACCGGAAATATTCGGAATCTGGTACTGGAGGAGAATGGAAATAGTGTCACGGACGGAAATGATAAGAAATGAGAAGAAAGAGTCAATGAAAAAATAAGTCTACTAAGAATACTAAAAACAAGGAAACTTAAATGGATTGAACACATATATATATATATACGGAGAAACATAAAATAATTAGTGCAAATAATAGTAGCACTCGTGGAAGGGAAAGGACTGAGACAGAAATACGTAAAACAAAATACAAGGCGATGTAAAAGCAGAGAACTAGAAGTATGAAGAAAATGGCTCTATCCAGAAACTTTTAATCATGGTTGTCCACCAATCTATTAATAGATTGAGGAATTAAGAAGAATCCTAATATCTCTAAATATAAAAACTTTATTTGTAAAGATTATTATCTAGCCATAAGTGTACAACTTGCGCGTTGAATCTAATCCGTATAACAATTTAAATCGTTATTAGATCGTAAAAGTAATATAACTTTCTTGTTTCACGTTAATCAGTTCTAGCGAACTTTTCCAAACGGAACAAAAAATTCGTTTTAGTATAGCGATAATTTTAACCGAAAGACCCCGAAAGTCGAAAACAAAACGAGATTTTGGCAACATTTCAAGCGCGCGAATAATCCCCGCGTTCGAATTTAGAATGAGATAAATTACGCTTCGATCGCGTTCAGTTAAGCGAAAATATACACGAATAAGATAGAGAAAAAAGTTAAAATTGTAACCGTCACTTATTCCAGATCGGTCTGTCCTGTCCCCGGATAACTATTCGGACTTTTCTACCGCGAGAAAATAGTTCCCCCGACGACAAAGGGGCAATCCCCTAAATTCGTAAATTCGCTCGGATGTACTTTTTCCGGTTTAAATTTTAAACCGAGTATAGATAAAATCACGACGGAATCGTAATTTTATACTTATTACTCACAACCGAATTTGAAAATTATTTTCTATTTCTTAAAGAGCGAAGTCCAGTAGATGTTTTTTACGTTGAAATCGCCTCCGATTATAAAACGATTTCCCATTGCTTTGAAAAAATCTATTAATGAATCCTTGTGTACGCTGTCTTTACTTTATAAAATGGTGTTAAAGCCAATATGGGGATGTACGCAGCTGAACTTTGGGGATATGCGCCCAAAAGTAATGTGAATAAGATTCAGCGCTTCCAGAATAAGTTACTTCGTTCGTTGATGGGAGCACCATATGGTATATATCTAGACATTATATAAGGATCTCGGAATCAAATATGTGACTGAAGAAATACTACAATCAGTCACATATGTCGAGACTAGAAGGACATGGTAAATTACTGGAATAATCAATAAGCCCGAGGAGATTAAAACGGAAAAAAATGACTGATTTCGTCTAGTCACCGAGTCAGCAGATCTCTGATCACGCTGTGTCCGAAATTTCATGACAATACACATAAGTCAAAAAAATCTAGTGGATGGCCTCATTGGCCAGTTCTAGATGAGAAAAAATTATTAAAAAAAAAATATTACGAAAAAACTGATATTGTAAGCCAGATAGCCGGGCAAAAGACAGCAACATCGAATCGAAGATTGTCGGACCTGCAATTAGATGACAACTAGTACCAGTACTGAAAAGAGCAAGTAGGATAGCTGACATAATTATGATGTTTGGACATAAACCAGTTGGACGAAGATTGAAGTGTCGCAACAGTTTTATGGCAGTTATCAAGTCATTAGTAAGCCAACAAACCGCTCGACATAATGTCCGGAAGGAAGAATGGGCGTTGATCGCGAACAGTTGATTGAACCTAAAGAGCACCTTCTCACGGGAGTCGAACTAAATTACTCAACGTGGCGTTCGTTAATCAGATTAAGAACAATTCGAACAGGAAACAACATGAAAAAGTGGAGAAATTCCTATATACGTGGCGAGGAGCAATCTATCCAACTTTTTTTTTTTTATCTGCAGTAGTTTCTCACATAAGTGCGGTTTCAATGATACAACTGGATGGAAACAGCGTCGCTTTCGCAGAGAACACCGTGCAACGGATATTCTTTATTTTCGACACGAAGCGGAAAAAGAATTATACAACTAAAAATAACATTAACGGCGTATGGTCCAAAAATGACGACATTAACAGCACGTAGTAGGCTGGTAAAGGACAGATGCCGGTAGAACAAAATAATTCATGAGGTGATTCACGACGTTTTATAGAGCTTAACGACGATTGGATTCGATGTATAATAAATAATCATTAAAACCACTACGTTTTTATATATCAAAAGACCACAAAACTATAAATGAAAAAAATAAAATAAAAGAGAGAAAATAGAAAGAAATAAAACGTATATGTACGCATTATGAAGCATTACAAAAGCAATAATTATTGATACTGCGTACCATTTAAAATAAACTTACCGCAGTAACTCTAGACATAACAGTGGAAACTTAATTTTTAACAATTGATGTTCAACACATATATACATATACAAAATGAGGGAAAAATGAAAAAAAAAAAAACCTGCAATGAAAATATACAAAGCAGACCGTCGAAAATAGCGATAAAATAATAAATAATTAAGATTAAGCTTATTATGCTTAATTATATTTCGTATACATAAATTTTAGCTGCCTGGGGAATCGTAATTACCGATCGAGGAAACGCATTATCATGGTGTAAACATTTATTAAAAAAAATTCACTCGATACTTTTAAAACAAAGTTCCCCTGATATACGGTAATTTTAAGTGAACGTGCATTTTATCGATTTTCGTGTAACGAGGCGCATTTAAAATACATCTTAAACATCGATTTCGAATGATTTGCAGTTTATTAAAAGTAGCCTTAGGCGGAGCTCGGTATCTAATTTTAATAAACTGCAAATCATTCAAAATATATTAAAATGCATACTTAATTTAGATCGTACAAAAAATAGCAAAATGAAAAAAAAATTACTCATTATTCCGATACTTGTTATATTGTATATATATATCTAAATTAAGTATTTTTTCCATTTTATTTAATTTATATTCTCTATAAACTGTATATATTTTTACATTTTACAAGCGTTACTTCAATTCCTTCAAAACATCTCCATATAACACAACTAATATTTACTTTCAAGCGTTCCCGGCCTTGGCATACACATGGAACCCGACAAAAAAAACACTAAAAAAAACACTAAAAAAACACCTCTGTATCGGATGATCAAAAGACATTCTCCGTTATCAGTTTCTTCTTCTTTTTACACCATCTCCGACCGAAGTTTGGCGAATAGCTGTTCTGGCTTTGTCCTTGGACACCTTTGCTAATTCTGTAGATGTCTTGTATCACCGACACATATCAGCTATTCATGACATTTTTCTTTTCCCTGGTTTCCGATGTCCCTCGATGACAGGACAAGTTGGGATAAATAATACGTTTCCGGATGACTATTTATATGACCGTAATATTTTAATCTTCTGGAGCGTATAGTGTATAGCAATTGGCTTTGACATTTTCGCAGCACGGCTGTAATATGGTCTCTGTATGAAATGTTCAAAATACGGCGATATCGATAAGTTGTTAATATAGAAATAAATTTCGAACGTCGTTTAGACTTGTACAGTTACGGGAGGATACACTAAATAAAGCACTGTTAGATATAGTGTACAGTGTTTTCAAAGTAAATTTTTAAAATCACATTGCAAACGAATAATCTAGATGAGATTGCAATATACATAAAAAATCAATTGAAAATTAGTTAAATCACTAATATTTATTTTCTTAAGGAAAACACAAAGCTTTTCGGCATTTACGCCATTATCAAGTGAAAAATGTTAAAAAATCATAATTTTGAAAATATAAATTAAATATAATTACTTAAAAATATGCGATGGTAATTGTGAAAATATGATCCAAAAATGATGTCTGCTTCTGTCGGTCTATTTTTTGATTTGTTGAAATTTAATATCAATATATTTGTTTATTAATTTAGTTTTTTTATATTAATTTTTTCTTCAATACTATTTTCCTGGTTCTGTAAAAATTGTATACTGGTGGAATTTTAAATTTTTCATTTACTATTGCGATGTATGATGTCCAAAAGTAAAATATAAAATATAAAAATATACAACCACAACATTTTTTAAAAAACACAATTTTACAAATAAAATGAAAATAAATATTAAAAATCATTCCACATTATATATATATATATATATATATATATATATATATATATATATATATATATATATAATTTCTAACCATCATTATTTGAAATATTCAGGGTAATTCGTGAAATTGTAAATTAGAAAAAATTAAACCATATTAGCGTCCAACATCTACGATTATATTTGTGTATCTGTGTTTTATGCTTCCTTATTTGCTTACCGTTTTAATGGAATGGGTTGTCGGTAGTGAAGTTTAGTTTATAATCTGTTAAACAGAGATATATGGTAATGTATATCCATAGCTTTTAAAAGACTTGTCTAGTGGTAGCTGTGAACAAATTTATTATAATGATGTAAGTTGGCAACTGAAAACGACGATGACTGAAGCTTCACGCTGCAGTAACTGTACTACTCGTTTTGATTCTGTATGTACAAGGTCAAGTATCATTGTAGTATATAATAACGTACATATATTGGTATTATATAAAAATTGATGCACTTACTTGAAAAGCATCTGGACGTTGATGTATAGGTAACGACCGTATATAAGCGTTTACAGTATAGCGTTGTTTATGAGTTTTTTTTATGTATATATATCGCATATAACCTTGTATTTCACCAGTCATTTTGAATTCATTTTCTTTTTTCTTTTTTCTATTATATATAGTAATTAGATGATAGATTAATATCGTTTATATGTGTATACTTAAATAAGGAGGTGTTCATAAATATTACCATGCTCCGTCACTAAGGTGTAAACCATAGAGTATTGAAATTTATAGCTAATCCGATTCGTACTAATAATAATAAAATATTGAAGTTTAACATTGCGAAATCAATATGAAACATAACAGTCGATACAAAGAGCAGTATATATTATATATATATATATATATATATATATATATATATATACAGAGCCGCCTTTATGCATATACCTAAGAGGGGCCCCTTGAGTCATAAATAGTAGTAAAAGTATATAAATTAACGAATAAAAACATGTGTTTTATACAAAATACCGGTTGAGCAAGTAATAACAAAATAAAGTAGTGTCATATAAAAAATAAGAGAAATTAATTATAAAATAATAGAAAACTAATTTTATTGTATTTTATTAATTTTTTTTCAGTACTTTTATTTTACAACTTGTTATTTGCTTTATTTTTTTTTTCTACGAAATCAAATTGATCGACGGAAATTTTATCTAAAATACCAGATTTAACGTAAATTATTGTCAAATAATGTAATCGTCATGTATAATGCAAATTAGCTAACCTGTAAAATCCCAATAAAATAATCAGCGAGTGTTGGCGGAAAATAAGTTTATAAAAATCACACGCTTGAAAGTCTAGTAATAACTTGAAAATTATAATGAAACATTATAATTTCAAGTTATCCCTATAAAAATGAAAACATTATACTGTCAACGACCATGCCACATTGAATACACCGGTTCTCGTCCGATCACCGAAGTTAAAACAACGTCGGGCTAAGTTAGTACTTGGATGGGTGACCGCCTGGGAAAGTTCGGTGTTGTTGCTGACGGTAGATTTTTTTTGTTCTTTTTTGAATTTCCGTATTAAAATTATTTCGAAGACACAAATTTCTATAATCAGTCACTATTTGAACATTAATATGAATAAACTTAAAAATATTAAAATTTTTATGCGTTTGGGTGTAAAGACATAATAAGATGGGTGAGACCACCTGGAAAAGCTTGGTGTTCTTGGCAGACAACATTTTTTTTTTAAATTTCCGTTTTAAAATTACTTTGAAAACACAAATAACCAATCAGTATTTAAAAATTAATATGAATAAAATCAACATGATTAAAATTTTATATGTTTCTCATTTCAGTTTTCACATTTTTTAACGCAGAAAACGACCGTCTTTTTTTATTCGTTGATACAAATCTTCGATCGACAAAATTTCTTCATTCCTCGTTTCTTTAATGTGTAATGTTCGAATTGCGAACATTCTAAAGTTTTATCATAAATATCGGAAATGACGTCACAGTTTTCTTCAATTTCGATGTCACTCATTTTATGAATGTTAGTAAAAAAAAAATTAAATTAAATAAGATTTGAAAATAAATCGATTTTTTTTGTTTTAAGAAAACGACCCCACGTTATTTTAGGCCTGATAGGGCCTGCTCGTCGTGAAATACGGCCCTGTATATAATAATTATTAATTATACGGTTTCTTTATCAATACCGATCTTGAAGTACTAAATTGAGTATAATTCTATTGTAACGGTTTCCGTATTTAGTTTTTTTAATGTTTCGCTGTAAACTACAGAAAATGTTTAATATTCTGAACTGTCTTATCCCGTATATCGTATCTTATTTTCTCGTAAATATATTGGAATGCATTTTATCTGATAGGAAGCGTAGTTCTTGTTAACGCGTAATATTTAATTTTAAACGAAATTCAAATTATATATAAGCGTACATACACTCACTCACACACACATATATATATATATATATATATATCAAGTCAAAAATAGGTCGGAAACAACTCTCTTAATATAAATAATGTGTGTATGTGTGTGTGTGTACGCCCATATTGATTCGTGTTTTGAAACGGTTCGATTAATGAACAATAGAAAGTAGAACAGATATAGCATGTCGGAAAAAAATATTTCGATCGTCGAAAATGTTGGGGGTTCGTGATTTCTGCAATTGCGGCAATTTAGAAATTCCTTACAACCGCTACTATAATTACTACACACTATCATCATAAAACTTCTCTCGACTACTGTATAGTATCATCGTTATGTAACAATCCCGTGAAAGCTCTCGACTATTTATTTTCCGTAAGCGACCGTACAATAAAACGTATGAAATACGATGCGATGCTAACCGAGACGCCGGGAAAATATTTTTCTCATATTTCCCCAGGCTTCGATAACAATACAAACTAGAGCGCATCATTGTCGTCGGAATCTTCCAGAATTTCCTAACGTGTCTCGAGAAATAATAAACCGCTTCTCCTCCAACACATCAATTTTTTGAAGCATTTTTGTCTTCATCTCTTATATTCTTCGTCATAACCTATATATATATATATAATTATATATATATATATATATATATATATATATATATAATATACATTTTAAAATATCGAATACGTTCACGACGTAGTATTTTTCATTTTTCTTTAAAAAACAATTTTTTGCCGTATTTGCGTTTATCTGAAAATATTACATCGTTACTAACTTGTAGATATAATACCAGGGAGATACTCCTTGTCTTGATCGAGGTGTATTTATTATATAGATGTAGTTCTGTTTTTTTTAATATTTCGAACAAAATTTTTGTAATTTTTTAAAATTGTGATATCGCTAAAAAAAACAATACGAAACGTTCCTCGGTCGTGATATTTTTAATATGAGTTACATATATAACAAATATAACAGGGTGACGACACTTTTTTTGCTCGCATTTGTAATTAATTAGTATATCAACGGAATTTATATAAATATTTTTTTTTACCGCGTTAATGTTTAATCACTCTGTTTCTCCTTTCTCTGCATACATAGTATTGCTATTAATCTAAATTAACGTAGCGCCGTGCGCAGTAACTAAGACGAGAGACACGAGAGAGGAAGTTAAAGGATTAGAGACGAGATATGCGTGAAACATGTTTAGGTTTGTTAGAAAGGAGTATTCATCTTTGAAGAGAAGAGGAAGCGAGGAGAAAGGGTTGAGATACAATCTGAGCGAGGAGTACAAAGAACAGTTAATGATGATGTGGGTGACGGAAAGCGTGACACGACACACGCTGCAATGAGAAGCAGGAGTTCAGTTGATCAGGTATGAATAGGCGAGTATTGCATGATCCAAGTCTGCTGAGGACAACGTCATCTTTAAGCGAAGTCTTCCAAAGTTAAATGGAATTCTTGATTTGGCGGAGCTTATTTAACGAGGAGGTCGACTGCCTGTTGCCTCGGAGCAAATGGTCTCGATTTAACATAATTACCTACATCAATAGCTGAAATTGGGACGTTTGATATCGGCAACAATGTAACAGCTTCCTCTGCCGCTCTATCTGCCGGTTCATTCCCTCGAATCCCGGCATAAGCTGGAATCCACAGGAACGAGACTAATTGGCTCGGTTTGACTAGTAACAGTCGTATGCTGATTATTGCTGAATATATTGCATAAGGAGTTGTGAGTTGAGAGAGAGAGAGTCGGAACATACAACCGATGGCTGTTGGATGTTAGAGCTTATTATAAAGCCGCGGCGAGGTAAATCGCGTAAAGTTCGGCTGAAATGATGGAAAATGACCGAGGAATATCGTGTAATGACGGTATTGTTTATAACGATAAAACATCCGACAGACCCATTAAATGAGGATGCGTCAGTATACAACACTGATGAAGTAAGAGATCGAACTTTTTTGCTGATATTGTTGCTTTGCTCAAATTGATGATTAAGAGATTCAGCTTCACTGGAGTTTCCATCCACTGAGGCATCGCAGCGATTAAATGTTTTTATATCTGTTGTTTTAGAACGTTTATTTCTGATAAGAAGATGGTTGTAACCGATTGAGAAAGGAGAAGGTTATATAAATAATTTATGAATATTATTAAATATAAACATCGTACTTATAAAGGTGAGAAATAACCTGTTGGATAGCTGATGGTTATCTGTAGTGACATATCGTTTTCTTGTATAAACATTGGAAAATATTCCGATAGAACTATCCCTTTGAAAATGAGCAGTATATAATTTAGAGTATATTATATATACGATGAATACATTCTGGATAATTATTGTTACAGTTACTAAAATATAGGGGGGGGGGAAACTTTGAAATTATTTAAAGCTTTTGTATCGTTGTCTAGATTCAAGTTCGATAAAAATTAAATTATCGATTTCGAAATTACTATTACTCGGTTTACCACATTGAGTTACTTTAGTTTTAAAAACGAGAAATCTTTTTTTTTAATCTTGACATTGTAGTATTTATGATTTTTGTTCGGAGGTGCTACTTTATTTACTGCTTCTTTGGTAGTTATGTGTCGCGATAATGACGATGTCGATGTAATTTCGCCACTGTTCCGATTTCCCGCTTAATGACAGCATATCTGCAGGCTCATACCTGTTGCTTTTTGTATCGCGCTTTAGTGTGGTGGTGGCCGACGTCCTGATCTTCTACCTTCAAACCTTCGCTTGTATTAACGAACGTTGCATATATTTTTATTTCGTATAAGATGACCGAAATATTTCATCTTTCTGATCAAAATGATCTGTGATCACTGTTGCGTAGTACCAATTTCTTTTATCAGTTATTTTCGCCGTCCACGGTATCCTAAAAACTCTTCGTGAACACCGGCCATAATTGCCTTTTTCGAGAGTATAATAGAATTGAATAAATTAACCGAATTAATAAGTTTAATTTTTGTGTTCTTCGTTATAAGTCCATCTTTCCATATCTTATTAAATTTGGACATAGCTCCTCTGGCAATTTGTTTTACTTCCGTATCTGTACTACCATTGCTGTCTATTATATTATAAATTAAGAATAAAAAAAAATTTTGGACAGCATTTAGGAAAGTAACAGGGATAGAGAAAATTCGACGTTATTAATAGTTTCCATTAAATTTATAAGTTTTCATTTAAATATTTGTTTTTCCATCGTGTTGCAGGTGTGCTGACAATGGGTTCGGTGGTAACAAAATGAGCGGATCTGGTGACGAATACTATCCTCGAGAAAGATTGTTACCTCATCGTCAGATACATAATACCTCTTCTTCTACTGATAGCGTTTTAACTCCGACAACGTTATCGACCGATCGTTATCAGACTTGCGACTACAATAACGCTTGTACACCGACGAGACACGTATCAACAGGGCCGTGTCCGTCATTATCTTCCGATAAATTGGACGAACGTCGTTATTTTTATTTTTCCAACCATTACGATAACGACGTTAATAGTAACGGTAATAATAATAATAATAATAATAATAATAATAATAATAATAAAAGTAACCAAACCGGCGGTTTGCAACATCGTTCGTCGTTCGATTACGTATGCAATTTACGTCATTACGAATACGATTCGAGCAATACTGCGCGACACGTATCGCAGACGACGCTCAACGCTAGAAGACTATCTTCTACATCGGCATACGATTCGACCGATAGATTACTCGGCTCAGCACCGCCGTTAACTACGTCATCTCCCGATTCTTACAGATCTATTTCCGAACAGCCATCTTATATACCGCCGCCCGATAAATACTTATCACCCCCAGCGCCCGCTCCGCCCGATCGATTCGCTCAAAGTCGCGAGAATTACGTACAACCGTCGAATTCGATTATAGTTGACAATCGTAAGGATATATATGCGTCTTCGTCGCTGTTAATTAATCGATTTCCGAACGCCGGACGTTATAATTTCAACGGAAACGATCATTACGCCAGCTCGTCGTCATCGTCTTCTTCATCGTCGGCGGCAGTTGCCGCTGCAAAAAATGGCGGCGGAATCCGTTACGTCGTCGACAGATATGGAGCAACGTTCGGATCGTCGCCTTATTCAATCGGTACGGTCGATTCGTACTTTAGACGATCCGATATTCCATATCATCATCATTATCGATTGCCTAATAGCGGCCTCTATCCTTCGGTCGCGAAGTCTCGACCGCTCGCTCCTTTATCTTCTTCCATTTCACCCACTTCGAGTTCTGCCCAATTCCATCACCATCATTATCATCATTTACATCATTTGCATCATTATCATCATCAAAACGCGAATAACGTTAATAGTAGCAACGGTAATAACAATAATAGCCTCAATGCGACGCGTATGTACAAATGTTGTTCGCCGGCTTACAGGACTTCCGCTAGTAGCGGTCGAGACGTATCGTCGTCTTGTTCGTCGTCTACCACCGCGAATCGAATACGACCGGTCGAGACCGGTTTCGTCGAGTACAGCCAAAGCGTTTCCTCCTCTGCAAATTCTGCGGCATCGCCGGCCGTGGCAACGTGCTTACAGCCACAACAATCGTCCTTACCTTTGTCGACTAGTTCATTATCGGCAGTCGAATACGTGTGTTCCGGTAGAGGACGTTACATATCCTCAGCTGCGCCGATTGCGACGACAACGTTACCCCGATGCAATAGTTACGGAGACGTGTATTGTACAACTCCGGTACTGCAATTGACAGCTACTACTACTACCTCTACCGCCGCCGCTAAAAGATTATGCTCGCCTTTAAACGCGCAAGAGCATTGCTGTGTTCAACTGACGGCAGTCAGAAGACCATCTCCTTCTCGTCATTTATTAAGTTTTCCTTCAGTCGCCGTAGCCAACACTTGTTCGTCATCTTCTTACGTGCATAATAATAATAATAATAATAATAATAATAATAATAATAATGACGTTAATTACGATATCGATCGTCGTAATGGTAGCAATAATATTAACGGTGTCAATAGTGCGTCGTCTTCGAATTCGGACGGAAATTCCAAAGTCGGAAATGCTAGTCATCAACAAGGAAGTCATCAGTTAAACAATTGGTAAGTAATATTGTTTTGTATTAATAGTTCCAACATTCAGTTGGAATCTAATATTTATAAAGCTGAGAAAATTACAAACCGCGGAACTTGTGTTATGTGAATGATGATATCGAAACCATAGTTAATAAAAATATTGAAACCGAAAGGATTTAAGCTTGAACGCGGTTAGTAACGCTGTTGCGTCTAAATCAAAGTAGACGGTTATTTCTAACGGTATAAGTTAAGTCACGTGATAAATTATAATTTTAAGAACTCATTTTGATTCTCTTACGCTACGGGTTTGCTGAGAGTCGGTTTAGGACTTCAGTTTTGCGCCAAAGATCCTCTTTTTCTGCTAAATTTGCGGCCCCGACGCATTTTAAACGGATATACCTAGCTGATGCAATATTATTTTCATGTTAACTAAAGTGCTGTAATTATAGCGTTGTTGACGTATGGTCTCAGAACATCTACAGGCTCGAGTCACAACATCTTCCTATAAGGAAAATTGTAAAAGCCCACCTCAATAACCATCAATATCCCACAACACTTTTCTAAATCGTAATTTAACAACATATTACCCGTTCATAGTTCTGTTTACAAAATATCGTTAAATATTCAATGATGGCTTGGTTGGACAAAATGTAGGAAAAGAATAATTTCATTAATGAACAATGAACAATAATATATTTGCATATTTAAATATTTTCTGTTTACAAAAAAGTAAAGTTACCATTCAATAGAATTTTCTGTACCGAATATATCAACGATTCTTTCCAGAAAAAATTAATATGAAATATAATCTTATAAAATATTATTTAAATTACGCCTTATTATAAGATTGCAGGAAAAATTTTTAATACAAAAAACCTGCTCATTAAAAATAACAGAGTGCGTACACTCTTACCGTATCAACAATATACTTAAAAATATCTTAGCTTATTTATTAATACTAGAACTAGAATTTATAGCTGGCTTACTATAGAAGGATGTGTTTTATACGCCTATGCTTATATCTTTTATACCTGTGTCGTAAAGCTTGGTAATCGTAATTCCCTATAGAATTTACCATTGGAATGTCGGAATATCTACAATCGGCAAAAAATTTTTTCGTTTTATCCGTAATCATTTCCTGTACGTAAGGGAATTTTAACGCATCATGGAGAGATTTTATTGAAGTAAATCGAGGTTTATTCAAAATTATTCGAAGGCAATGGTTTTGCACTCTTTGCACGTGGTTTATATTACTACTACTAGTATAAGACCACACTGGGCAGGCATAGAGTAGCTTTGGTAAAATTACCTTTTTGTATAATAAAAATCTGTTTTGCGTTGAAAGCGCAGATCTTTTATTAAATATAGGAAATAGACAACCCATTTTCCGTATTGTTCTACTTACACAATCATTAATATGTTTTGTAAATGTGAGTTTTCTGTCTATGATGACGCCTAAATGCTTCACATGTTCCTTCCAGTCAAGTTCAACGTTTTTTATTTTAACGAAATGATTTAATGAAGGCCTACGTCTGGTAAAAATTATTGACTCTGTTTTTTCATCGTTAACTTTTATTTTCCATTTATGGTAGAATTTAGACATGACATCAATTGCTTTAGTTAATCTATTACTTATAGTGTCTATTCTATAAGAAGATACCATTATAGAAGTGTCATCAGCATAGAGATTTATATCTACTCCTGGGATTGTCGGTAAATCATTAATATATACAATAAAAAGGAATGGGCCTAAGATACTGCCTTGAGGCACCCCAGCTTTAACGTACCTTATGTCACAGTTATGGTTTTTCAGTTTCACATAGAATTTTCTATTCATCAAATAAGATTTAATAGTAAAAACAAGATATGGAGGGAAATTATATTTAATTAATTTATATATGATTCCATCATGCCATGTTGTGTCAAACGCTTTTTCTATGTCCATCAAGACAACACCCGAATGTTTATTCTGGTTAAAGTTATCAGTAACTTTGTCACAAACATTGGCCAGCTGGATTGTCGTACTTAGTTTTGGTCTAAAACCGTATTGCGAGTCAGCTATGATGGATTCTCTGTCACTAAATGCCCTCAATCTTACTAGTATTATTTTTTCAAAAACCTTACTTATATTACTGAGTAAACTCACAGGTCTAACATTTTGAACCGAAGATGAATCTTTCCCAGCTTTTGCCAAAGGTACCGTTACCGATACTCTCCACGACACAGGATAATAGCATAGGCGTAAACATGAGTTAAATAGAACCTCCAAGGCGACTATTGCTTTTGTTGGTAGATTTTTGATCATTTTTATGCTAATTTGATCGTGACCAACTGAATTTTTCATCCTGAGAGTGGAGATAAGGCGTTTAACCTCTTTAGGTGTTGTAAGATCTACGAGTGAAATCACTGCAGGAGTGTCAAGTGAGTAATTATTTATCGTCTGCTTCACCTTACGTTCATGATACCGGGTTGACATCAACACATTTTGACTGTGAACAGTACTAAAATGCTCAACTAAAATTTCCGCTTTGTCTTCAACGGAATAAGCTATCCTACCCAAATTTATTGGGTCTTTAATAGGCGGTAATTCGGTTTGGCCTCTACAGAAGTATTTATTAACTCTCCATAAACTATTATCAATTGGAGAGAGGTTTTTGAGGAATTTATCATACTGTAAATTTCTTTCATTTATTAACTTTGTTTTAACTACCTTATTTAATTTGTTATACAGCTTCTTATACTTGAACTTATGTAGATCATTAGATCTTTGATAACATTTACGAACGTAGTTTTTAAGTTTAATAATAATTTTTATATCTTTTGAGATCGAATTCACTTTCTCCTTTGTAACAACCCGCGGAATGGCACTGCGCGCAGCTTGCATTATGACGGAATTTAAATGTAGAATGTATTTATCTATAGATTGCGGATTAAGTAAAGTTTTTGGTATATTAATATTTTTCTGAATGTGTTCTTTAAATATGTTCCAGTTTGCTCTGGAATAATTGAAAGATTTAGTTAATTTATTGTACTTTAACTTACTACATATAGTAAACATTATCGGATTATGATCCGATGATAGTTCACTTAAAGATAAAGGGTTACTTAATTGAGAGTAGTTCTTGGCAATGACAATATCAATGATGCTAGGCAAAGAAGTTGAATTCCCGGGGAAAAATGTAGGCTCTGATGGTGTTTTTATCTGAAAGTTTAGTCTGTTGCACATGCTTAGGAGTATGTTCCCTGCTCTGTTAGCATTATGACAATTCCAAACTCTATTCTTTGCATTTAAATCTCCAATTACTAAGACATGTGTTGATGTATTTAATAAGGATCTGATATCACTTTCGAGACTAGTAGGTTTTATCGGCGGTCGGTATGCTGCAAAGATAACTAATGATTTGTTTCCTAGCTGAAATTTCGCTCCCACAGCTTGTACCTGACTGGTATGCGGTATAGGCAGGGGGGTGTAGTGTAAATTGTTGTGAACTATTAAGGCTACTCCTACCATTTTGTTTGTTAAATCATTTCGGAGAATTTTATAGTTAGATAATTTAAAATTAAAATTTCCATCAATTTTTGTTTCCGAAAGACCAACAATGTGTATGTTATTGCTCAGCATAAACTGTTCTAGTTCTAATATTTTATTTCTAATAGAGTTAGCATTCCAGGCAATTACATGCACTCCTTCTTCACACATATACAGATATACACATTTATATGAACGTGTCGGTTACACATTCGATAATTATGGTAATTACGGTAACTATATCAGTATCACGATTTGACTTTAGTTTTGATATAATACTTTTGATGCATCGTAATATGTTGCTAATACCTAGTGATTTAAATGCTGTTATAATATACGATAAGTCACTATTACTCTCGCTATCACGATTGCTTTCTATACATATATTACTATTTAGAGCCTGTGCATAAGTACGTGTCGTTTTATTAACATTTGTTTTTCTTAAATTATTATTATTATTATTATTATTATTATTATTATTATCATTAATATGATTATTTCTAAAATGATTGTTATTCCTATTATTTCTATAGTCGTGATCACTATTACTAGTGCGATTATTATTAACGTTATTTACGGTATTCTTAACGTTAATAATAATCGCACTAGTAATAGTGATCACGACTATAGAAATAATAGAAATAACAATCATTTTAGAAATAATCACGCTCAAAAGATCGAACTTACAAAATACGTTTCGATATACAAGCTACACGGTCTCAAATTTAATACGATCTTTAAGATAGTTCCCATTCGAACACACTATACATCACTGCAGATCAAAAACAAGATGCCCAGTTTATGGTGATAGTCATCTGGATTCTAATTGTACGATATTTTAAAATCGACAATATTTACCTATTTTATTTCGTGCATTTTAACGGTGAAATCGTTGATCATCGACCGCAGAAAACCACCGTGATCAATTTAAACGATGTGTCATCTTAACTTCCACTTGCATATCTCGTCTGATTATGAAAACCACTTTTTCTCAATTGTTCGCCCCTTTCTATTTCCTAAAGGTCGAACTTCCAGCTACAATAACACTTCTAATACCATAGTTATCTTTCTTATCGGTTGTCTAATTACTTGAATTAACAGTCATTTACTTCACATACTTTAAATCATCTACTACTTTTACTAAATTCTTTTTTAAATGTGTACGCAATATCTACACCGAAGTGAGTAAGGTTACTTCACTATTTTAAAACACAACCTCCATAGTTCATTCGGAATCTATTTTACCGATTTAAACGTTATGCTTTACTTATTTTCCTATTATTTATTTGCACAATTACTCGAGTATAAGTATACGCGTGTATGTGTGTGGATATAATTAAAATTAGACTTTTGTTGATAAATAATGTTCGAAATTATAAAAGTCCAAGATTAAAAAAATTTTATTTCATATATATATATATATATATATATATATATATATATATATATATATATATATTCTTCGTGTATTTCCTTTATACCGCAAAGATATTTGTTAACATCGCGTGACATCAACAAGAAGTCATATAGACTACTTTCCTCCGCTTCTGCTTTTATCGTAGCTGCAACGAGTGTTTTATTCCATTCGTCCATCGAAAAATACACTTCTTTGATTTATACATCCTGTTGATATTCTCTGTAGGATAGTATGTACCAGTGAGTCAGTTCTCCTTATTATGTGTTCAAAAAATTTTACTACATTACCATTAATTCTTGTTAATAAGAGGTATTCGCCTTTTAGCTTACCCATTACCGACGCATTTGTTTGGTGTGCTGTCCAAGGTATTCTATGCGCCCTCCTATCATCTCTCATTTCAAACGCGTTAATTTGCCACACCATGTGTACGTTTAATAACATGTACATCGCTATTTGAAAAATTAAACTGTTGATCAATTTTATATATATATGTATCACGATGTGCTTATATCAATTAACTGCTGAATGTAATCGTTCCCCTTTTCTTTCCATCTATAGCGATCACGGGCCTCATTTATCCATTTCACACCGGCTGATCTCTGTATAGCGTTCTGCCATTTTGTATTCGGCCGACCGCGACTTCTGCGTCCTTCTATTGGAAGCCATTCTGTTATTCGCTTCGTCCACCTGTCATCGTTTCTTCTTGCTACATGACCTGCCCAATTCCATTTGAACTGCGCTTCACGTCCGTCTACATCCGACAATTTCTTATCCACGTGTTGGTTTTCTAGTCTGATATCTTGATGCCCAATATTAATCTTTCGTGGGCTCTCTATGTCACTGCAAGTTTTTTAACGACATACTTCGTTAGGCTTCATGTTTCCGCTCCATATGTAAGTAATGGAAGATTACTAAACAACACAATGTCGTCAGCAAAACGCAAGTGACTGATTTTCTTCCCATCAATATGCATACCTTTAAACTCCCAAGACCAGTTCTTGAACATACGTTCTAAAACGCTGCTATAAATAACTTACGAGATATTGTGTCTCCTTGTCTGACGCGTCTCTTTAACAGCATTGAACTTGTTTTTCCACCAGCTGTACTTGTATCATTGGCGAATTGTAAATATTTTTTATTACGTTGATGTATTCATCATCTATACTATTTTCTTCAAGCACTTTCAACACTGTACATGTTTCCACAGTATCAAACGCTTTATGATAATCGATGAACGCCATCCTTGTACATAGAGATTAAAATTCTCATAGTGTGAATGTGATCATGCGTGCTGAAACCGGATCTAAACCCCGCCTGCTCGCACGGTTGACAATAATCTATTAGTTTCGTCATTCGATTCGCATATATAGAGCTCGTAAATATGTGATAAATAAGCTAATTGGTCTGTAATTTTCTAGGCTAGCTGTACCACCGTTTTTGTGTATTCGGATAACATCTGCTTCATAACATAATCGCGGGATAGAGTTCTCTTTTAAACATGTGTTAAACGAGGTTTTCATCAAATCTAAAATCTTCTCATTTCCTTCTTTAATAGTTTCTGGGATTATACCATCCGGCCCGCTAGTTTTATTATTTTTCATTTTCTTCAAAGCGTATTTGATTTCACTTGTTGATATATACAGTAGGTTTCCCTTATCCTCATAGTCTTAACTTTTGTGTCACACAGATCTACATGCAATCTTCCGACCTCTTTGGATATTTCAGTTTTTTCTGTAAGGATAACTCCGTCACGATTTTTCAAATTCGTTAGTAGCTTACTTCCCATTGACAATGGTTTCTTGAATACTTTAAGCCCTCTGTTATGCTCAATTATTTCGCGATTTTTCTTTTGTATTGTATTAACGTATATCACTTATCAATTGTTTTCTAATTAATATATTGCCCACTCAGTTTGATTTTTATCTTTATCCATTTTCAATTTCCTCCTTCGTGCCATTAAATCTTTTGTCGCATCACATATTTTATTATTTACTTTTTTTGTATATGGTGCAACTTTAACCGCAGCTCTAATTTTAGTAATCAGTTCAGATTGTTTATTTATTTCCAGTGTTTTAATTTCTTCGGATTTCTGTATTTGTAATTTTGGTGCTTCTTGATATTTTCTTCTATCTTTTATTAATTTATCGAGGTCAACTGATTTTAATTTATTTCTTTTTACTGTTTTTAACACTGATACATCCTGGATTTTTAATATACCTCTAACTAATCAGTGGTCGTTGCCGTTATTAACAATGTTCAATACTGTAACGTTTTGTAATATGTTTGAGTTATCAGAGATAATATAATCAATCACATTCCTGTATTCAAAAGTTGGACTCCTCCAGGTCCATTTTCTTTTCTTCTTTTTTTGGAAGAACGTATTCATGCAGTAAAGCTTATTTCTTTCGGAAAACCTTGCATCATTTTTCCCATTTTGTTTCTTTTACCTACTCCGTAGATGTTTACCGATGTTTCTCGTATATCTTGTCGGGTCCCAACTTTGGCATTAAAATCGCCTATTATTAATGTGTTTTTTTTGCATCTATCCCTATTTATCGATTCTTCTAATTCATCATAGAAATACTCAAGTTCATCCTCTGTACGTGATTCTGTCAGAGCATATATTTGCACTATCTTTAAAATGCTGTTCTTACCGAACAGAAGTATTATGTATGCAATTCTGTCTGTAACACCAACATGCTTTACATTATTATGACGTTGCTTATTTATTAACAATCATACTTCGTTTTTATGGTATTCAGAATATAGCCTGTGACTTTAGCTGATTATTCTCAGTTGGCCAGTATATCTACTAATCATTCCACTATCCACCATACGTGGACGTGCCCGTAGTATATCCTTATATATATACATATATATATATATATATATATATATATATATATATATATATATATATATATATATATATATATATATATATATATTTCGGAACCGAAAATCGCTATTGAAAAAATTAAGCTTAGCCAATAATCATATATCTGTAATAACAGAGAGAGAGAGAGAGAGAAAGAGAGATAGAGAGAGAAAGAGCAAGAGAATATATATATATATATATATATATTAAAGTAAAATAACACATTTTTTAGTTTTATTTATGTATCGCATTAACGGTCAAAGGTCAAATATTCATTACACGATTTTTATATATATTTTTAATGTTTCAAATTATTTTAAAAGAACTCTAACAATACAGATTAAGGCGTTTTTATACATTTTTGAATGAACCTTATGAAACACAGATATGTTAATACAAAGTATTAAGTATTAAAAAGGTTACAAACGGTGGATATATATATATATATAAATTGATAGCGACGAAGTAATGTTGATTTCATATTTTTCTACGTTAGCGAACAGAAAAAAATGTGCAGATCGTTTTAGGGCACGATAATATCTATTTGCATTAACGTATATACATATATTACCAACTAACACATAAAACTGAAGTTCGATTTTGTAAGAAAAGTGTTGTAGTAGTGAGTATGTAAATGATATACGGTATAAGCTGCAAGTGGTTAGAGGAAGAGAGAATAAATAAGCGTGTTATATAGGTTGCTTATAAATTACAGATTAATATATTCGTTTTCTGGCCAAAGACCTAATGCTTGTTGTTGCTGTTGTTGTTAGTGGTGTTTTTATGTATTTCTGTTCGTATATCGTGAATGCAGCTTTACTCTACTGACTAGGGACTTTGGTTTTATAACGAACCTCCGGTTTTGCGCATAATTTTCCAACCGATTTCCCGATCATACTAAATGAGATTGTAAAAGGTAGAGAGGGCGTTAAAGGGACCCTTATAAATTATGAACGCCTTTTCCTCCATCTCTTTGCCTATGTTTTCCGGAGGGCGAATTTTTTCTTAACTATATATATATATATATATATATACATAAATTGTGTTCGCGCAAAAGTACATCTGGTAATCGTTAGGCGTACGCTAATCTATACGAAGACTTTCCTTAGTTATTATGTTTAGTTTAAACTACAATAATTTTCGTCCTTGTTTAAGTATACAATTTCTTCTTGATGTTCTAATAACTGTCCGTCAACGAACTTTTTATTTCTCCTAAAGTTAACCGTTCTTTCAAGAAAAAAAACAACAAAAAAATGAAAAACTTGACAAACAATAAATGTAAAATCGCTAATGTTAACAAAGCTTTTCGACTGTTACATGTTCGAGTTAAAATAAGGATAAATAATAAAGAATAACATATATATATATCGAGTGAGAGGGAGGGAGAGAGGAGAGAAAAGTAATATATGAAATATATATAGGTACTTAACCGTTTCAGTCACCAAGTCCATTATATGGGACATAAAATTTGAATACTAACAAAATTATATATTTTCTGGTTGACCATGAAGTGTCTCAATATTAATTACATTTGTGTAAAAACGTTGAAAATAATCTAGAGTTATCTAAAAAGCAACATTATATAATAAACAGCCTGTATAAAATTTATCATTTTTTGTCAAAATTTCATATGCGATTTAAGGGATTAAGAAAACGATTAAATTTTTCGTATGATACTTTTCTTATTGTTATTTTGGTTATTTTTATTTTAACTTTAAAATGGTGTAACTGCCAATAGCTTCATTATTAGTTGTTAACATTAGTGATTTTAACTTTATTTCATTTTTTATTTTAAAAAATCGCTTCTCCGTATGTGCGCACATACATACACTAATTTTTCAGATTTTTTTTATTAGATACTTTATTTGCCAAAATTTGTGATGTAAATTATAATAATTTGTTTTTATATTGGAGTTATCTCTCCTGCTCCGCCGTTTAAGCTTAATCAGGAGAGGCCGCTCCTTACAATTTGTTGTCATAATTAATAGTAATAAGATTCTCACATGCACTCGCATTTACCCGGATTGTGTTTCTGTTGCTACAATTAATCTCGCGTGCATTAGAATTATATTTAAGTTAAAAGTTTACAAAATACACGCGGTTGATAGAATCATATAAAGAATATGTACACTTGACATCTATAATAATTATTTATTTATATAACTAGGTTTCTTAATGTCTCGTGCACATCACACAAACACACACGCAGATACACGCAGAAACACATGGTGATATGCGAACGGACCATTATGGACGGCGCTTGTGTTCTGACATCTAGAACGAAGTACGTGGAAAGCAAAAATTTTGGGAAATTTTGAGCGATTAGTTGTTTATCGAATTTTAGATTTGTTTTATTGTGAAGCGTCTTATGGTTTTGTAGTTTAGACATTCAAAAATAATATGTTCTACAGTTTTCCTCAACTCGCACATTTATCCTCTTTACTTAAGCCAAAACGACATAAGTACGCGGCAATTTTCCCATGCCCTGTTAATAGTTGGGTCACACAAAAATCCGGTGAAAATTTAAAGTTATATCTATCTAAAAAGTTAGGGATCATTTCAAAAGTGTGGCGCCCAACTATATCTTTTTCCGATTTGGATTGCCAAATTGTACGGTAGGAATTGTCTCGTGCACATCACACAAACACACACGCAGATACACGCAGAAACACATGGTGATATGCGAACGGACCATTATGGACGGCGCTTGTGTTCTGACATCTAGAACGAAGTACGTGGAAAGCAAAAATTTTTGGAAATTTTGAGCGATTAGTTGTTTATCGAATTTTAGATTTGTTTTATTGTGAAGCGTCTTATGGTTTTGTAGTTTGGACATTTAAAAATAATATGTTCTACAGTTTTCCTCAACTCGCACATTTATCCTCTTTACTTAAGCCAAAACGACATAAGTACGCGGCAATTTTCCCATGCCCTGTTAATAGTTGGGTCACACAAAAATCCGGTGAAAATTTAAAGTTATATCTATCTAAAAAGTTAGGGATCATTTCAAAAGTGTGGCGCCCAACTATATCTTTTTCCGATTTGGATTGCCAAATTGTACGGTAGTAATTTTTTAAACAGTTTTTACTCCGTTTGTTATAGGGTTCTGCAGGGGCTAAGGAAACGGTTTGTATTATTGGTGATAAAGAGTCTAGTTCTTGATATAGATTTTTATTAACAAAATGTGAAATTCATTATTCTTTATTGCAAATATAATAATAACTCTGCTTTTCATTAGTAAGTCGAGTGGTAGTATACCACAAATAGCGATTAACGCACTGTGTGTGATAGTTTTATATCCTCTGCATGCGTTAATTAGAAATTTTCTTTGTGACGAAATTAATGTTTTTGTGAAAATTTTTATGGTTAACCGTTGGATATACACGGAACAGCAGTAACGATTTGTATATTATCATTCTGTCATTAAAATCGAATCCCCAAGTATTCTGACACGTTTTTAGCAATTGGTGATATTTCCTCATTTTTGATATAATTTTGTCTAAGTGATAGTTAAAAGTAAGTTTGTTGTCAATTATAACTCCTAAGTATTTAAAATATTCAACGACTTTAAGTTGACAGCCTTGGTATACGACTTTTATAGTGTTTCTCTTAAGTTTTAATAACTTAGCGAAAAGCGAAATATTTATCGACGGTTTAGACGAACGTCATTTAACCATCTTTCTAACTTACGTTACGTCTCATTTGCAACATGTTCCAGTTCAACTTTAGAATCTCCTTTTATGATGAATAATAAATCGTCAGCGTAAGCTCACAAATCGACTTTATTATTATATTGTAGTTTTAGTCCATATTCGTTGTTTTTTTTTGCACACATTTATCATCTATTTTTAATGTAATTCGTCTGTCATTGAGATAGTGGTACAGTGTATGCGGTAGAATTTTGTTTTCGCCTAGCAATATTTTTAAGTTGTGGAATAAAGCAGGATACCAACTACTACCATAATTCGTATAATTACTACGGGTTACAAAATTATTAGACGAATTTTTAACGCGAAAAGGACAACGCCTTCTTTCTGGCCTCGCATGCGATAGAACTTGTGATATGGTTTAAATTGCAGTTCGCACACTTTGTCTGAGGAGATGTGCAATCTCGGCTCTCGTGCTCAAGTCCACACTTCAGGCATCTACGGCATGTTACAATTAGATGAGGCATGTCCGTACATCTGACAGCAATAACACTGTAATACTCCTGTTCTCGATCTATATTTCTCCTACGATACTACGCAGTTATCTATCATTTTAAAACTGGTTACTTTTCTAATGTCGGTACCATTCATGAAACGAAGTAAACCGGTTGAGCATCATCGTATTTCCGTTTAAATTCAATTATAGCGAGAGTATTATTATAAGAATATCAATATTACCTGGTGATAACTTACGTTTCGTACCGCTTTTTACGTCTGCCTGGTTCGGCCCATATATCCGTATTTTGTTCAGTTAGCAGATCTGCGCTAACTTCGATATCGTCATTATCAGATAACAGTATATTTGTGTACTAGTGGATGGGCGGAGTACATCGCCGCTATTACAAACACTGTGAATTACATCACGTCTACGTGTTCTTGCCGGTGAGCAAGTACGGCAGGACACTTATAACGAGAAAAAAAAAAGATAACGATGTTGTTTATTTCATTTGATGTGACTAAAATATTATAATGAAGTAAAAGTAAACAAAAAAAACGTCAAAAAAGTATTTATAAGCTTCAATTTTATAATTATCGTTAAAGTTAAAATTGTCTTATTCATTCTTCAAATATGACTATATATTTTTATACACACACACACACACATATATATATATATATATATATATATATATATATATATATATAAGGGAATAAATATTTAAAAATGTATGTTTCATCTGCGTCATATATATATACAAATACCTAACGTGTAGCGTTGTACACGCAATGGTTTTCAAACAATTTTAACTCCAGTGTGCTACAGTCGCCAATTCTTTACTAATCTTCCAAACAAGAAATGCTGCCAAAAAAGTTTTTTTGCCAAAACACTAGTTCGTACGAACTTCTTCTAAAAGAAAAAATAAACTTTTCGTTAAGTTCATATCTTGTCCAATTAAAAAAAATTTTAATCTTGAATGTTCTCGGAACAAATTAATCACTTTCCGCGGTGTTACGTTCATTATTAGACAGAATTATGTAAACTTCGATAAAAAGGAGATAAAGTGAAAGGCACACTATATCAACTGATAAGAATATTTATGAAGCGGGTTTAATTCCTGATGGCTTTCAGATAAACTTATTGATTTCAATATTGAGCAATATCGTACTATTAGCTTACTACAACATACACGAAATGACTAACGAATATAAAAGGAAATAGATGAGAAGATACCAGGAGATCAATTTAATTTCAGAAGAATCTGACCCTACGACTGTTAATTGGAAAAATGATCGAGGTGAATAGAACCATAACGGGGAATTATGTTTCGATGTCTAAAAGAAGTAAATGTGCACTTTGGGGACCGAAAAATATTGTTCAAATTGTATAAAAATCGGCAAATCAGGATAAGTGAAAATACCAGCGCGAATATTAAGAAAGTAGTTTAACGGGGGTTGCTGCCTGCACCGTTGCTGTTTAATATTTGCATTGAAAAGAAAATGAAGTGCTTTTCAAATAGTCATGGTGAAGGAATGAAAGTTAGATTAAGATATAAGACGACTAGATATGCTGATGATATAACACTGGCTGCCTATAGCGAAGCAAAAGTCAATTAATGATTTCAAGAGATTATTGAACACTAAATGTAGAATGAAAATCAGTGTAGAGGAACTTAATATTAAGACGCGATAAAAAATAATGTGTGTATCGTTAATAAAGTTTATAGATTGGATACTATAGACACTATTGACGTGTCGCATGTGATAGAATGATAATACAGCTATATATTTGTTGTCGCACTTTTTTACTGCGAATTAACTGTTTATTATGATATAATATATTTCCATGTTGCAGTCCAAGGAGTGTTATATCTTCAACTGATTGCATGCAACTTTTCAAACTATCACTCACCAATATTTATAAGTTAATTTAGTTGCCTACGGAATATATGGCAGGGTCCGTTATTTTACTTAGACACGATACTTTTTCGCGAGACCAAACCGAATAATTTGCCAACAATACATTTGTAGCAAAGTACGAAAAACTGATATATATATATATAATATATATATATATATGTCTGTGTATATTCATGATAAATATAAAGTGATTTATAATGTATGTATATTAACACATCATGTCAGAAATACACATAATTTATACGTTATTTGAAAATTCGACAATACTGTGTGCATAATCTGTAGATAATTAAATAATGTATTGATTACGAATGTATATTAAAAAGCGAATACGGTGAAATAAACAATTGGACTTACGGAATTTAACTTTGTGGATCAGTTAATTCGAATATCCAAATCATACAGAGTGTTCAAAATAAAATCCTGCGTTCATTAGTCGGTGCAATGATGATATAGGAGAAAATTTACAAATAATGTCAATCAAAGAAGTGATCTGCAATCGTAGGGAATGATACCACCAAAGATTAGAACAACACGCAAATCATCTGGCTAGTAATCTAATAAAAACCCGTTTCAGATTCGTACTCTTGAAACGACGTAACATAATTAATATAAGAACTTCCGCTATTTACCTTCTTTAACATTCGAACGCTTACGGTTTTCACGAATAATGGATTTCCTAATACATACGTGTAAGTGACTGGAACATTCGGCTTGCGCGTTCGGGATAAGTTTGTCGATTCAAATAATTTTTCAGCCATAATATCAGGAATAGGACCCATTAGGTGTTCTAATAAACTCAATAATCCACAAATGTTAATCTTGTCACCTATTGTCAAGACAGATTGTAAGTTGGTAGAAACGTCGTCTAAATAATTTTCGTAAGCTCAACGATTAACTAGGAAAGCCTATATGGGATATTGTTTTTCCCAGATTTGCTTTACTCCCAATAAGGTGGTCCTCATTTACTGACCAATTGGATTGATATCTGAGTAAATTATGTTCTCGTCCTTGATGGGATTCGAGCTCAGGTTGTGCCAACAAAATGTGAGAAAGATACCGTTAGCCACAAGATTTGCATGATAAAAATCAAAAAAATAAATAAAAAGCCCTTCGAAATTTACTAGAACGGTTGAAACAGAGTCTAAATTCAATCTAGAGTCTCGTACAATAATTACACATTAAAATATTTTTCAACGTAATTTGTTGTTAAATATCGCACAAATGAAAGGCGACGTAGGTAATGCTTGAAAATTAGTTTTCTAAATGGTGCTAAATTCTAAAAACTTAATTAACATGTAGTGTAAGTTAGACTACCTATATCTTTTTTTAAGAGCATAACTCAAAAGGTAATAGGATATGTTGACCACAATAAATTTTCCCCGTCCGTACAGAACTTCTCCCCGCTAAAACTGTTACATATACAATCCCTAAGAAAATTCCTTCTCTACTTAGTTACCATTTCTGTAAAAAAATATGAGATAATTAAGTTAACCATATATTATTATGACACAAACAACTAAAGTGTATACTTAAATTATTCTCCTCATTATACAGAGAATATCGCAGAAGAATTAAACTACTGTTTTTGAACGTTTGTGAAATAGTTAACTGTTATATAATTTACAATTATATAAAATATCTATTTGATAGCGTCAACAAAAAAAATCAGTTCTGTTTTAACGCTGAAATTGATTGTGCAATTTTTTGTTAGAATATGTTGTTTAAGTCGAAATGAAAAATTTAAAATATATATAATGATTTTTTTATTTTTATTTTAAATTTGAGAACAATTTAAGTAAATTAATCATTACAAAAATTCCAGATATATTACTTTTTAATGAGTCCGCTAGGAGCGCTTCAACAACATATGCTTCTAACGATATCAATTGTGAATTAAAATGGAGGTGTGTTCTTATCATTTGTGATTAATGTGTAGGTAACGGTTCCCGGTTATTATGTATTGGCGCGCTTATTTTGATGGATTCGGAAGATCGGAAGTGATTTGATTATAATTTTATAATAAAGCTTTACCGTTTTTTAATTGTTTTTTTACTTTAGAAGAAAATTAATAATTACAATTACATTATGTAAGTTCTCTACACCAAATGAAAAGTATACATAAACTCACTTAATCATGAAAAAGAGGTAAGAAATCTATAATTATTTTAATGTTATAATTATTATGCTTGAATGCCACTAATTATTTTAATATTTGAACCTATACATTTAGAGAAAACGTTAATAAAGCTTACGTAATGTTACTAATGCAATGTAACTGTTAGGAAAACTATTAATTAGGTATAATTATACGCAACGTTCAAATGTATTCGGTTTTATTGTTAAAATTATTTCGTGAAAATTTCTTTTCAATTTATTGAAATTAGTTGGTCACTTGTAAAAAATGTCCAAAATAATAATTTGTTAAACATTACTCGGCGAATATGTATAATACATATAATGTTCTATTAGAACGAACAACAAAATTCGAATAAACGATTAAAATAATTTTATATATTGTAATTAATCATTTTATTGCAAAATTATACGAAATTATTTTTAATCATAGATGTATAATGTGAACTGAATGAATTTTAATAATTTCGAAATGTTTATTTTGTGTTGACATTTGTTATATATTGATCGGTCTGAATTAAATTTACTCATTTAATAGTTTTGTTACTTAGTTTTAACCCGGTTTATTTATCTTATATTATTATAAATGTGGAGTAAAGGCGTGTGTTTTATAATAGATGATAATTTTGCGATGGTTTTTATTATGATTAAAACAATGTTAGAAATTATTTGTGAAAATGTCTCGTTATTTCTGAGTATTGATGATTAAAAGGTAAGTGGAATATATAGTCAACATGTCATAAGTCAATCCCTTATAAAAGTTGGAAAATACTAACGACTATTTGAATATGTGCATTCATTTGAATAATATTCGACTGGGATATATTTTAAATTTTAATTTATAACGTTTTAAATTTTAAAAATATAACAGGATTTAACAGTTTATTACCTTATGCTTATTAAAAATTAAGCGGGGGGCCCACTCAGTTTTTAAATAAAATTTATCACAAATTGATAACTCGGTGTTAAAGATTTATGGTTTTATTTAATATGTAAAGTTACAGCCTGGTGCAGATACACCAAACGTTAACTTCCCATTAAAATCGTTGCGGCGTGTAGTGGCGGATTCAAAAGGGAATTCTTTTGACTTGTGATCTTATAAAGGGAGATAATGGTAAGGCCTCCTGTCAAAAATATTGAGAAAATATCTGTTTTTCTAGCTAAACGTAAAGTTTTTTTTTTACTGATAATAATATTTTGGTACATATTTGGAGGTATATTTTTAAAGTTATAACTTGGTCTGGGAAGAATAATTGTGAAGTTAAATCTAATTTGTATCACGACTAAAATTAATATTTTACATTTGTAACTTCAAAACATAATTACCAGTTCAACTTTGAGTTAATTTAAATTTCAGGAATAAAAAAGAATAAAATATGCCATTTAGGCGGCCACTACTAGCATTTAATCTATCGTCTAGTTCGATAAATGTGTTCGTTTTGTGTTTAGCTTAAGTTTTGCAAAACTATTTTAAATTAATTTCCTTCTACATACGAGTAATCGACATTTAATCTGTTGTTGGTCATATTCGATCTGAGGTCTCTCAGCTTCTTTTGACACTCTACTCACATCATTCGGTCTAAACGTTAAAAAGTTGTTTAAAATTTCTCTTTATTGAACAATATTTCTTTATTACGCCATTCTGCTGCCGGTGTTGATTAGTAGTTCGGTTAACTATGATAATGTTACCAATTTTTATATAATTTTATATCGCTATAGCGTAAATATTTAATAATACTTTAATCAACATTCGTTTTTTATATTACACTAAAGTTCATTTTATTTATTATAAATTTAAAACCGTGTGAATAGTTCTGTCATTGGTCATAGCGGCTTAGTTTCATGATGGATCCAACCACTAGCCCTTATGATCAATTTTAGGAGAGCTAAACATTAAACGACGTCTCGTTGCATCAACAAAAAATTCTGAAATGTCACGAGTGTTTGATAATCGTCTTGAAAAATGCGTATTAATTAGCCAGATTGATGGAAAACCAAATAAAGGCAGATCCTCGATGGATGGATACTATTACATCCCTCACTGGAACTCGAGCAATACGTAGTAGCCAAAACACGAAGAGATGAAAAAAGATATCAGTTATATTACAATAGAGGCTACATAAGCAATTGAACTACGAAGAAGAATATGTACATAACCATATTATAAATATATGTATTATGTTATTTGTATTACATTTGTTTTTAATATTGAGAAGCTGTTTGCAACTAATTCGACTCCCACTTTTATTTTAACGGTTAGCTTCTTATTCCGATGTAAACTATTTGACCGAATGAGTTTGAGGAATTTTTTTTTTGAGTGTTTAAATTCTGCTCGTTGTAATAAAAATAGATACAACGTAGCTACATTTAATTTCATTCAATATCCATTCACTACGGCATTTTTCATTTTTTTTTTTTCTTTGTAACGTATGCTAAAAATTGTCGATTCTAAGTAAACATTGTCTTGTCATTCTGTTATTGTATTTTTGAGTTTTTGGGTTATTTATTATTACTTGATAAGTACGCTTTGTGACAATACGTTAATTTATGATAACGTTACATTATTTTTGTTATAATAGTGCAATTTCTGAAACAGATTAAAATTCTAAAATTACACCGATTTCTAATTACATATATATATATATATTAAAGTGTAAGTCTTTGACGATGTTTCGACATTACACTCGTTAAAATTAAATATTGCTGGATTACCTTTATACCGATAAAATAAGTATGTCCCCGTAGTAAAATTTATCTTATCATTTACACCAACCTATTGAGTTTCCTGATTCATGGGGTACTTGTTTTGTCGAAGATTGTAAAAGTAATTACACCGTATTTAAGTAAAGCGAAAGTGATTAGTATTTATTTATATTCGAGTGTTTTTTCATGTGTGACAGTTTTCGTATGGTGGAAAATTAATATATTCGACAGGAAACAATTCTCGTAACGTTTTATTACTAACATCTTGCGTGTCTAATATGTCGTAGCATACGCGCTTATCTTTGTAGGACGTATTGCGATAAGATTGTTATTGTATAAATGGGTAGATAAACAGGACAAACGAGTGATTTATCAAAATTTGAAATTAACTATTAATTTACGTTTTAAATTACGTATTTTTTTTATTGGCCACATGATTTTTCGCCCAGTTTTATGCGCAATTGTTATTAAATGACCCTTTAACGAAAATATTAAAAGTTAATATTAGTTGATATGACGAGATTATAAAGAGCTAAATATAACCGTGATGTGTTTAATGGTAAGTAGGTAAGACATATTTATAGGCAATGGTACATGGAGTCAAATGATTTTATTATATAATAAAGATTGTTGAGAGTTGTAATTAGAGCATTCCATAAATACGTGATTTTTGGTATTTTGTTGTCATCGAAAACACGCGGTCAAAAAAGAGAACTCATGGGATTATAGGACGATGGTGGACGATTTTTTCAAATAGTAATCTATGTAAGGTAATAATTAAATACCGAAGTATGTTATTAGGTAGTCACGATTTTTTTGGGTATTATAAGATTAAAGCGAGAACAATTATTTTATCGTAAATAAATGTACAACTAAAGTTTTTGCACAAGGAAGCTTCGTGTCCTTTTTCATTTCTATTTTAGATAGATTTATAGCATTGTAAATTGTTTAGTATTATTAAAAATCGGTCCATAATTGTGTTCATATTGGATACAGGAACTTGTCTTGAGTCTGATAATTAATATACGGTTTTGTAATTTAACGTTGTTGAATTAAAATATGTAAAATCATATTGTCCCATTTTCTATATATTTTCGTAACCTCGTTTTTTTTCCTTATATTTTTACTCTACTGTTACTCGACACGTTGTTCAAATCAAATATGTGGTTATAGCATTCTATTTTATAATATTCGATATAATCCAAAATATTACATTTGTGCATTTTTCATTATTATTGTTATTTCTAAATTATTTAATTACATTTTGGCCTAAGGGACTAATAAACAGTTGCTTAAATTGAATTGCATATAATCAAAAAAAAAAAAAAAAAAGTAATATTCTTTTATATATTTAAAATAATATTCTTTTATATATTTAATAAAATTAATCTTTATAATTTTATTCTACGTAATAAAAAATATATTTGACTTAATATAGTGAAACTAGATTCGAAAATAATTGGTATAAATAATATAAAAACAAATCCCAGTTAACTAGTATATCGTGAGTCGTTTATTATACAGATTTATTAGCAGTGTGTTGAATGTTATGCAAAATAAATGCAATAAAAGTAACAAATATGTAATATGTATGTATGTGTGTGTTGATGTTACTTGATGCGAAGAAATTAATAGGGTATATACGTTATGATGAAATTCTGTCGGACTTCATGGTTATTAGATATTCTCTCTACCGTAAACGGGTGTTATTATTTTTCGACATAGATGTTATAGGATTGCATCATGATTGTTGTAACGACAGTCGTGCTTTATGTTTGTGTTCTCAAAAATGTAAATATTGCTATTATTCAAATTAAATACGATACTATATTGTTCGATTCAAGTAGTGAAAATTTTGTGGAGCATATATTTTTTAGGACAATCTTACGATATCGATGCATTTTAAAGATCGGCAAATGGATATCTTAATTTTGCTGGTACCATTGAGCATCAGCTATAGTTAGGAGATATTTATTTTGCATCCATCGATTAATTAGCCGATTTGAACTTTTAGCGCGCGCCCCGTAGTTATGTCACATGTTTTGGACGTTCTAATTATTTAATAAAGAAGACGTTTATTACAAAAACTGAGATTAGAGTATTGACAAATAAACCAATACATTTGACGTGTAATTTATTCGATTAAGTGCATAATTAAGTAATGTAATCTGCTAGGCAACTCTTCAAGATATAGACGGTTGTAAGTGTAACGTTGTAGCATGCAAATAAAATGGACATATTTTTGTTGATTAAGTATAGAGTATAGTCAAGTCTTCGAAAGAATTGCAAATAACCGTATCATTTGAAAATCTGGCAATGCTAGTTTCAACTGAGGTTGAAATTTTAGTCGTGTATACTGTAACACTGGCCTGCATCGGGTTAATAGTTCGACACGCTTATATCGTGAGAAATTCGAACGATTCGTTCCGAAAGATATGATTCCAGCAACTGACACATATTTTATAAGACAGTTGGTTACTCATTTTATAGAAAGTCTATCATGTCACGGTCAAAAGCATGCGAAGTATCTTAGAAAAACGTGATCAGTATTTTTTCTTTTAAAGCTATTTTTTTAACTATTCGTTGTGCCTAATCGATCATGGAGTGATCATTACGGAGTTCTGGTGCTCCGTCAGTATCACAAGTATCTTTTACCGTCCAGAAAGATGTTTTTCGAATACTTTAGATATCGATAGTAATAATTAAATCGCACGTATAATGTTACTGTTTCTGCAGATTTGTTCGGTTTAAATGACAATAATGCCATCTTCAAACACATTGGTACATATTTCAAACGGAAGCATACATTATAATCGATAAGTGAGATGGCTACGCGATAATTCTTGCAATATTGCGGTGGTTATTTCATCAACTGCAAACGCATCTTTAGGATTGTAAAATATAATTTCTTTTATTACTCCGAAAGGTGTACGATATTTTATAACGCGTTGTGTCTGATACATCTTTAGTGTATTAATATCAGAGTGAATTGCGTTGAGTTGTAATTGAAGTTAAATGTTGAATAGATAGTTTGGGCTTTACTTTATCGCTACAAACCAATTGATAATGTTCATCTTTAAGTGATGGAATTTGTATTTTCTACAGCGGTTAATTTCGATCAGCTCCGTGACTAAAGTTGTCGATGTACGTGTTAAAACTGGTTTGATTAATGCTATTTATGATTCCGCGAAACTAATTGCTTAGGCGATTAAATGATTTTTTATTTAATGGGTTACAGAAACGGCACTAAATTCTTTGTGCACGTCTACGTTTGCTAATTATCTCTGAGACTTCTAGCGAATTGTATTTTTTAGATGATTGAATTGCTTCCACTCCAGTTTTTTTAAACTAAATCAGTGAGGTTCCTTTCCGTTCACTGGTAGTCTTCAGTTTGGCCCTTGGATAGTTTGAGTTATCAATTTTAGTCCAAATTAATTCCCCATCAGTAAGTTTAGGTGATGGCTTGCGGTATGTTTTTTCTTAGAACAGTAGAACACATCATTAATACAGACGTATGTTCAGAAGATAAGTCGTCTGTACCAGTTACTTTTACTTAATTAATACCGAACCCTTCAGGTTATTAAAAAAAAAAAACCAACAGTACAACTGGAATTTTACTCTTACTGGTTGGCGGTGTTTGGGGACCAAATGCGAGTATCAGATTGAAAGCACAGTCAAAAATGAAACGTGGTCTAAATTTAAAAAAAGAACCGTTTTTTTTTCTCAATTATATGGTTATAAAGACAATGAGCTGTTGCTGCTGTAAGATCAGTATTATTATATTTAATCGGATTACCGTGGATTCTGGAAAAAACAACGTGCTCGATTTGCAATATATTTTATTTAATCAGGGCTAACGTTCCACCTCGTCCTTTTTTACTCGAATATTTAGTTGAGCATAATAATTTTACATCCCCCGCAGGATTTTTTTTTCGTCAGGTGTGTTATAGAGATTAAATCATTAAAAAGCTATATCAGTATGTTTATGATTAAGGATTATTCCAGTTCAGGGGCAAGTTTATTTTTATTTTTTTAATACAATTGATATTCCAGTTTAATAGGGGGTGATGAAGAGATCATTGCATTAGCTTCTGTAGATTACAACAGAACTGATTAATTTAGATACTAGAATAACTCTTGATAGTATATTTTAATTGCCGTATTATTTTTCTGAATGAAAAACGTACACGTGATGTGAAAAAGTGGGTTGTTCTCTTTTTGTATTTTATGTTAGAAAAGGAAATTATAAATGGACATTGTAATTGAAAACAAATGAAGATGTTCGCTGTAGTGAGGAAATAACGTATTCGAAAAATGAAATTCAATTTTAAGTTTTCACGGTTGATTTTTTTGGCGGAAACCATGTATATTTTTCCGTTTTGTGATGTTTCGGAAACACTTGCAGTTTAAATTGAACCAATAAGATATTACTTTTTTGCCGTATCACACGATATGTTTAATAAATAGTCTAATTTCACTTACAGCATTATTAGGATTTATTGCGATACGCTATAATAGTATTTTTATTCTATTTTGTTTAATTTAAATCTATATCACCAAGGATCACTACAGAATTTTTTTTATACTTCAAGTTTCAATTTGAAAGTTAAAATTGCAAGTGTTTTTGAAGATTTACACCGGAAAAAATTATACGAATTCTGATTGTTTCACTAAAAATGTAATGTGTACGTATACTGTTTCATTTACACTCGGTGTTATTATTATTATTATAATACGGACTTTTGTGGTCCTAGTTCTGATTTAAAAGGTTCCGTGAATGCATGAACAGGAAAACATTATGGATACGGTCGGTAGATTCAGGTAAGAGTTGAAGTGAGGAAGTCTGTACTAGATTCTAAGTGTTGTAAGAACATGTCAAGATGTTAGTATGTGGGGTACAAGTAGTTGTGACATTTGGAAAACTGGAAGAGAGGAAGATCTGTGCCTTGGAAAATATAGGAATGGGTAAGATTTGAGTGTGATATTCGAAGTCCGGTAAGGATAATATTTTCCTTTCTTGTTCGGAAAGGAAATGGCAACTGAGATAGTGGATTAGGTTTAATAGAAATGAGGTGGTTTCGTTGATTAGACTTCCGCGCACAACTACAGGATTTAGTTATGAGAGATTTCAGGATAACTTTACATCGCTAGAGAGAGAGAGGGGGGCGAACGAAAATGCGTGGAAGCGAGGGTCTCCTTGGCAGCTTGGTAAATAGCCTTCTATGTGGCTGATATTCCAAATGAAAACTATGGAAACTTGAGATGTAGTAATGAGGTCGTGGAGAAAGCAGTATGTGTTGTAAAAGAAGTGCGTTCTCTGTATAAAAATTGTGAAAAGACTTTAAAACATTAAGTGAATCAGAAAGGATAAGGAATTTAGAAGAAGATTGAGCCATAGACAGGAACTCTAGACACTTGAAAATGGCAAATGATTCTGCTGAGAATATGGCGTAGGACTTAGGAAGCCGAAAGCGATGAGTGACAAGGGGTACAAAGAAGGCAGACCCCACGCGTCCTCCAGATTTAGAGCCATCAGTAAAACAGCCAACAGGTTCCTTATATTTGGAGATTTCAAGAGCTATATAATTTTGGAGTTCATGGGGTGGCATGAAAACTTTGAAAGATAGGTTAGTTACAAGTTGATATGGAGTCTTGCAAAAGCCCCGATGGGGTTGATATATATTGGAAGAAGTGAGAGATTAAGAATAAATTTGTTAAATTGAGGAAATGATGATAAAAACTTATTTTTGATACTGATTGCATAGTCAGGGATGTTTGTGTATATTTGCCTATGGTTTCAAGTATTGTGCAAGTGATCATTGAATGGGAGGTTTGGGGTGATAAATGTGAATATGAGGAAGTTACCTGTCAGGTTTTGCCTTCGGAGACAAAGGAAGTAACTCCGATTCGCTGTTAAGACTAACTGTAGGGCTAATATGAAAAGGTTCAGTGGTTATTCGAATGGCTGAATGTTCAATGGTATTCAATGACCCCGAACAAACCCTGGGACGCAGAGTCGAACGCTAGGCAACCGTAGTTTAATCTAAGGCGAATTAATGGTTTATATTATAGTAATAACATGTTTTGATCGCCTCCATTACAATATTATGAACTTTCTTCAGTATGTTTAGAGCCTTTATAGCTGATTTCTTTAGGTTTTTGATATGCGTGCTCCGTACCAATTTGCTGTCAAAAGTTACTCCGAGGTAACGCACTGTATCATAGAAAGATAATTCTAAGCTATTCAGTAAGATTTTAGGGCGTTGACTGCACTTAGTGTTTCGGTGGAAGTCAACGAAAGTTGTTTGTTCTGCTGAAAATTTGAAGTCTCATGTAGACGCCCATTCGACTATTTTATTTTGATACACCGTTGTATGATTTTTCCAGCTCTGGTTGGAGAAGATGATTGGAGCGTTATCGTTAAATCATTTGCGAAAAGGCTGAATTGTACCGGTGTGTCATGACTAACAGGAAGAGTGTTACACTAAGGACGCATTATTGTGGCACACTATTCTCCATGTAAAACAGCTTTGAATAGGTGTTGCTTAAGCGTACTTTGATTTATCTGTCATTTAAAAAACTTTTAATTAGACTGGCCATTGTAGGCTGGTAAGCGCTTGATATTTCCATACTGTATCGTACGCCTTTTGCAAGTTAAAAAAGACAGCGTACAAATGATTTCGGTCAATAAATGCCTTCTGGATCCTGAGTTGGAGATCAATAATGGTTTGCATTGCGAAGCGATGTTTTCGAAAACCATATCGCTTTGGAGCGAACGTACTATTCATTTCCAAATTCCAGGTTAGCTTCTTTCGAATAATTTTTTCCAATAGTTTACCCAAGGATACTTGTTAACGCAACGGGTTTTCACCTTTTTCCATTGTTGGAATTACTATGGCTACTTTCTATTTTGCTGGAAAAGTTCCCTCATTCCACATACTATTAATGATCTGTAACAAATATAACGTGGCTGATGCATGAAGATGTTTTAACATAATGGAATGAATGTTGTCTGGTCCTGGTGAGAAGTCGGATGTGATAGCGAATATACTGTATTCTAGCTCATGTAACGATATTGGACAAAAGGTATAATTTTGAAAATAATCGTACAATTCATAAACTGCGTTGAAATATAATTTATTATCCAAAAAATTAGTTTTCCGATATACGAAATGATTAATATGTAAAAGAAAAAGTTGTAATTCAATAAACGATACGTACGCGAGGAACATGACGATGATCACGTATTTTTTGTATCTTTGTCATGTCTTACTTTTCGTATTAGTCTTTTTTTTACGGCATTGTAGTTTTAATAAAAATTTCTTAAGCTTTATTTTAATTTTTTTTTTCTTAAGGAACTGAAAATTAACAATAGTGAAGATTTTACGATTACAATTCCTTTGGAAACTACCGTCTTAATTAATAGCTCCAGAATTAAGACCTTTATCTGTTTTAAAGAATTCGAGATGACGTTAGCTTTATTCTTGATATTTTGGAAGAGTGTTCCTTGCGATATATCTCACGGTTTAAGTAGAATCTTCTTTTTTTTTCCTTTTACAGTGATTAACCCGTGGGTCCTTATTCTGGTTCATGATAACATTATGCGGATGTCATCGAACTGCATTTGTCTGAAGCTACTACGTTGTGTATTTTTTTATAGTCGTAATTTAAAGAAGATAATAAAAAAAAAAATAAACTAACTCATTTTTCGTAAGTTACAAATTTTATATTATTTTTTTGCCTTTTTAGTATTTTAGAATAGTTATCAACATCATGTCCAGTGCTCGCAACAATCTTTATTAGAATTACATCGTGGAAAAAGCTGTTAACGTATACTTTCAGTATTTCTTGCCCGTTGCTCTTTAATATGTTAATGGTTATTTAGCTATTGTTTATATGCCATCTTTATAAATCGAGTATGCAATTGTGTGTGTGGAAGTACATATATATGTACTTATATATATATATATATATATATATATATATATATAATATTAGGTAGATGTGTAGGCGGTACTAGATTCATTACATAAATACGTAGTAAGCGATAGTTATATAAATGTGATCAGGAATATTGGCCCGCAACTATTCTAACATCTTTACAGATAAATACAAGAAGTATAAAGGAGCGTTAGGCATGGTGACATTACGTGTTTGAAATTATATATTGCAACGCTGGATACTGTATTTGGAAAATTAAATTATATGTGAATAGGTATAAAAGTAGACGAAAAATTTTTAAATAATTTAGGACTTTCAGATAACATAATATTTCTAAGCGATAGCTTGCGCAGCAACTACAAGACATGCTAACGGAACAAGATGTACGAACCAAATAGGGCTGAAAATAAACTTATGCAAAACAATGATAATGGTAAATATCGTATAAAATTGAAAACGGCGAAAGAATATATTTACGTGAGACAAAAAATTACAACAAATAAGCTGATGATAATGAAAACGAAAATATATGGCGGGAAATCAATTATCGCGAGAAAGTATTCGGAAAATTAAGCAATGTGTTGGAAAATAAAAGTTATTGATGCGCAGATATTACAAAAAGCGATAATTTTACACGCTAATAAAAAATATGTCGTGATAGAATATACAAGCGGAACTGTCCACACTTCTAGTTAAATAAAATTCTGTTGGTATAAAGAAAATTATTGATCGTGGTAACTAAGACCCATAAACAACCTGTTCGAAGTAGGACTATTGTTTTTTTTTTAGTGGCTTTATTATCGCTAGTTGTGAAAGTTGTTGCCTTACAAATATAGATGCGAGGAGAAAATAGGAAATACATAATGCTATGTACTTCCTACGTGTCGAAATAGTTGCAAAAACTTTCAAAACCAAAATAAAATATAATTTAGTTATAAATTAAAATATTTGTCGAATGATTTATTGTAACTGGTTGAACATGAAAGTTGGAGAAAACTATGACAATAGTAAACGTAGAAAAGACTAAACAGATGGCAATCACTGCAGACTACAGATAATATAGCAAATGATAACATTAAGATCGACGAAGAACTGGTTAAAATTTGGAAAATTTTAAATATCAGCGATGGATCATGACAAAAAACCTGTACCGTCCACATTTGGAAATCGAGGTTAGATATATTGAAAACGTCATTAAAAGTATGAGTAATCTCCTATCAAAACAGATAGCTTAATTTAAAAATCCGCCAAAAGATAGGTACAGTACAATATTTGCTTTACTCAATTCTCTTATACGAAATAGTAATAAAAAAAATTGAAATACACTAGAAAGGATAGAAATGTGGTTGAGCAGAAGAATGTTATAAATGGCTAAAATATCGAATGTAAACGTGTTAGAAAGGCTCTAGACGTCTACTCTGGAAAAGGAGTAATAAAATATAAGATTAGATACTTTAGCTATTGGGCGAAGTATATCGGCTTATTATTTTGTCTCTATGAGGGAGAAGACAACGCTAAAAGGAAACAGAGTTGATCGACAATATCGGTACATACGGATAGTATTAACTGTTGCTCGAGAAAGGAAATTGAGTTTAGTCGTCAATTAGTGCTATACGTTCTGTAAATAAGTGTGACACGATATAGATAATGACGAATAAACTAATTAAGGATTTCACATGCGTAATTTTCCGCTTTAATCTGGAACCGACACAGTTTAATAAGGGGAAAATTCAATTTTTACCGTCATTTTTTCATTTCGAAAATAATTTTCCCGTGTAAAGGAAGTTTGTAAATTTATCGCGTCCGATAATTTTTTCCGACCATTTCGCTATCGTTTATGTAATATGTTTTTAAAAAATCACGTTCGGCGTTATTCCTTAATGATTCTTTTTCTAGTCGACTAAAATTAATTTTTATTTAATTACAATTATTCCGCGGTGACATGGTTGCCACTCAATCCAGCGATCAAAGGTCTCACGGGGTTTGCCTTGAATCGTAATTACCTATTAACGGGATAAACTCATCATGTATACGGCAATCATCGAAAAATATGCGCGATATGTTAAGAATGTATAACACGAATAATTTCAGAATATTGCGTATATAATCTATTCTAGTATAACGAGGAGCATTTAGTATGCACCTAAGACATCTGTTCTGAATGAGCTGTAATTGATTAGAATTAGCGTTCGATATGGAACAACGAACAGAACCGGATGTATTAGTGTTTTATAAATAACAAGTTTATTGCGTGTATTGAGGAATAATTTTCTATTAAACATGAGATATATGGAACAAATGGATTTATTAACTTTCGTATAAATATAATTAATATGTTTAGCGAATTAAGTTTGTTGTCAAAAACAGCACGTAAATACCGAGTCTGATTTAACCGGTTAATCGACATCATCAGATTATTTGGCACTTTGGTCGTCTACGTGTAAAGTAAATGGCTTCGGTTCTCGATGGATTGATACTAATTTTCCACTTATTATAATATCACGTGATATGCCGATTTGAATTCAGTTCTGGATAGTATAGTTGGACTGTCCTCCTACAGAATGTTTAGCTTTAATTAATTTAACAGTAACATACATATATTTCGGAGTGACAAAAATTGTTTTATCAACAGATTTGACAGCTTTAATATATTTATTGACTGTAGATCGAACCTTGTTTGTCTAATAATTGGAACCAAGGTGCAAATTTAGACCATGTACTTTATAATATTCATGTGCAAGGAATTCAGATTTTTCACTATCATTATAAACGTAATTACTTCCAAATGAATCATAGAGCGGTGGAAGAGCAGTGTTTGTTATAATTTTTTCAAACCTTTCAGACACTATTATCTTTCGTATTAAGCTTCGATAAAAACGAATTAAATTTATTGTTCCTATGTTTGTTTAAGAATCGCAACAGTTTGGTTAATATATATTTAGATTGTGTTTTAATATTTGAGCGCAAGGATATAATTTTTAGTATACTTTCTTCTAATAACCTTTTTTAAATTTTATAAGGGCGGTAATAAGTAAATTGGTAAAACTATTAAGACGAGAATCAATTTCAGCATTGTTTGTAATATGCACACTTAACACGATATGATCGGATATATACCGCTTGAATTCACTCCAGTTATTATACGTATAACCAATTTACATATGGTTATATGTAAATTTCTGTTTAACTAGTTGTTTGTCTACCCCAATTTCAGTGAAAATCGGGTTATGATTAGAGGAATGAGAATTTATTGAAATTGGAGTAATTATGGTAACATTTTTAAAATTTCAGAATCTAACACACTAAGTTTCATAAATTCATTACCAGAAAAATAAGTTGGTTCACGAGGAGCTGAAATATAAAAGTTATCTTTTTTTTTTTTTTTAATTGGGTTTGAAAACTATGAATACATTATATAAAATATTGCTCGCAGAATTACTATTAAAACAGATCCATATTTTACTTTTGGTGTTAAAATTGTCAATAAGAATAACTTTAGAGTGTGTTCTCATTAAATATTTGATGCCCTCAGCAGTAAATTGCAAAAATGCTAATGCCATTATGTTTAATACGATTAGGAATATTATTAGTAATATCCTTATTATCGCTAGCATTATTATTATTAATGTAAATGTTAATGCCGGTAGCTTCCATACAGTACAAGTTTGACTTGGACATAACTTCAATTTTTAAATGATGTTTCACCAGTAGTGTAACTCCACCTTAGTGTTGTTATATACACTGACGCGAATATAGTTTCAAGTATAACTTGTAACATAGTTGAAAACATCTCTATTATTAATATTCCTTAAACGATTAATTATAGTTTTAATAATATTACAAATGTAACTCAAATTAATATCTCGAATTAAACTCAAAAAGGAAAAGGGAGAAAAATCAGGAACCTGTGTAGTATTATGCTTTCTTGGCGCAGCGGAATAAGTCCGCTGTCCACCTCGTTTAATATTCACCGTGATATGTTGCTTAGTAGTGGACGTTGCATCAAATTGTTTAACGGCTGCATTATGTAGATAGTTAATAATCCTTTGAACGGCCGGATATATTTCAGAATTGGAAGGATGATTGCCTGAACAATCCACACATTTGTGGTGGTGGCTGGTTACCAAGCAGGTACGAGTGGGTGATTTGTGTATGTCCAAGGTACCTATTTATCGCTGTTTCCAATCTAGGTAGACAAATTTTTCCAACGAGTTTTGGCCATGCCGTCAGATCATTCTTGTTGCAACCCTCACAGTATGCACTGGACTGAGTCTAGAGCATAGTCCGCACCTGTTGGAAGGCGAATTTGCGACGGCAAACGGGCCGCCCGGTGTACGGCATCGTGTGATGAAATATTACATAGGAATCCAAGCAAAGGTGATCTTTGTGTTCCGTTTATATAGCTCCACTAACGAGAAAAGAATATGATCTACAGATGATACTTCAGAATTTGTGGCTTCTATGTATTTTAGTGCAGATATAGAGTCTGAGCAAATTACATAATCGTTCCGTGGGAGATCAGCGATTTGGAGTATAATTGAAGAATCGCAACTAACTCAGCCGAAAGGACTGACAGCATTATCGAAAGATTGAAAGACTGAAATTTGTTTTGGATGGAATATGCTCCACCTACATGAAACTGAGTTTTTGATGCATCTATGTAGCATGTAATGGCTTGAGGTACCCGGAGCAACATCCGAAGTTATCGATTCTGACATATCTTTTTAGACTTTATTTTCTGCGTTCACTAATTTTTTTGCATCATAACAAAAGTCTAAATTCGGTCGTCGATCAGTATATCGATATATTCCTTGTGTGCACGCCTTCGCGAAATGTTCGAATTTTCGAGTTTTTATTTTTCGAGGTAGGTACGCGGTGTAATAACAGCAACACGCGGAGATGGTAGAAATGTGTTAATGAAAGAATGGAAAAAGGAGGATATTGACCGATTAAAATTAAGGATAAAGGGGAAGAGAAACTTGTTCAGCCTCATATAGGTGACAATTAAAAAAAAAAAATACGCGATTTTCATTGGCGATAGTTAAGTGGTAGGAACAAAATTGGCACTCGGAAATATAATTTTGACTATATGGAATAGAAAATGGTTGTGACTAGATTGTAAACTGGTGATAAATTTACGATAAAATTTAGTATATGATAATTAAAAATATCGAAGGGCGCGTGAATACGAAAGTAAATAGCGGGCGGATTAAGAATTATCGGCCTTGATGACCACTCTTGAAAAATTATCGAATATGAAGGTGAAAATCTGAATGATTTGCAGAAGTAGTAACCGGCGTGTCATCTTTGGCTTCGCCAACAAGCGCATTGACAATATATTATAACAAATGATAATTGCTATTTCAGCAATTTTTCTCGAACAAAGTTAATTCAAAGTGGAATTATCCCCGATGTATATTTTGAAATGTAGTCAACTGAAAAAAAATCTAATTGAAAATTTTACCATTTAACGTTCAAACTAGCTTAAATCTGTTTGATATCGGCTAAAATTTTAATCCGACGACTTTTATATGTTTAAATAATTTAGTAGGCTTTTTAAAAAGTAGATCCTCCGCTGTATTTAATTAACTACTTTCTCGGGGCTTTTACAAATTTACAAATTCTCGAATTTGACGTCTTTATTTCGAATTCTATCCGTACGACGTTTTTTTTTTTGCGATGCAGATTTTATATTTTCTTCAATTGGTGAAATTTCGTTAATTATACACGCGCATGTTTTAGAAAATCTGCAGTAGGTTTTACAACGAGGATCGTAATCAATGTACGTAAACCGAAAACAAAGCCTTCCACGACTTAGAACCTGATAGCAATAACAAAAATATTTATAACCTGAAATATCTGCTCAAATCGAAATATATTGCCATTTTCAGAACTACGACAATCAGATGACGCAATCTTGTCTAGTAATCACTTTCCGCCGTTCGAAGTTTTCACTTGTCCATGTTATACATGATCGGATTGATTGATTGATTTATTTATTTATTTTAGATATTAGACATCCTAAGCAATATTATATATGTTTGTGTACCACCGCTTAAATATAATTAAAACCAAATACATCAAAACTGCCTATATAAGTCGATCAAATTAATTATAGAATACAACTTCCTAAAGCGCGCTTTTAAAAAAATTTTAAAAACATGAAAATTTATGAAAAATTCAATATTATTGTTGGTTTTTATATTTACTCGGTTCGTTATTAATTTCCAAATCGATTCATGTGTAAAATTCGAACGAACTTTAATTATTGGTCTTTGTTCATAGTTTGAGAATTCGGAAGAACACCGACTGATGAAACAATGAGAAAACAATCGAATTTTATGTCGGTGTAATGAAACAACATTGTTTATAAACTCTATTATATTCGCGTGGGATGAATAGAATAACGATTGAAAACAATGATACAATTGTTGTAAACTTTTATTACTAACATTTTTATTATTATTCGGTAGTTTCTTTAGTAATATTAGCCGTTAAACTCTATATTAATGATTTATTGAAAAAAAAATAATGCTATTTTTACAGAAGTGGGACGGTAATTTTAAGCGATAGCAGAATAGAAGGTTGATGCTATACTCTCTATCATTTTTAAATAAATATTCATATATATATAAATGTATACACATTGCGCCAGGCTTCGAGATATGCATTCTCAACTAAACCTTGAGCTCTTATTTTTCTATATCAACAAGCTTGTCAAAAACTTTTATGAAATTTCGCGAAAATGAATTAAAGTCATAGGGGACTATAATATGGCCAGTTTACGTAATCGGTATACGCGCTATAAACATCGTCGGCTAAAATACCGATTTTAAACATAATTTTTATTTCTTATTTTATATATTTGTTTATTTATATATTAAGTAAATTAATTGTAATATATTTTTCAACTTTTTTTTTTTTTATTGAGCTTCCACATCAGTTTACCCATTAAACTATATTACATAGACAAAAAAAAAAAATAAAAAAGAATTATCTTAATTTTAACTATATGGGTATGTATAAACATATGTATATGTGAATGTTACGTGTGGAGAGTAAGAAAGGAATATTGACAGGAAAAGGAACATTAAGAGATATGAGGTGATTATAGAAGGTGTCATGAGTGGAGCGGTAATATGAGCACTCCAGGAAAATGTGATTTGCGTGTGCGATACAGTGGATATCTGAAGGATGTGAACAGAACGGAGAAGCAACAAGATGCATTTGAAAGTGTAGCCGGTAGACGATTCTTTCCAAAACGTAGTCGACATAAAGCGACAATAAAACCACGGAGCAGACTCACTTGTATTTCGATATTATAGAACCATGGTAGACAAGGAAGATCAGGCTGGAGCAGTTTATATTTTGTAACATTATAAGGATTATTCCAAGTAGTTTTCCAGTATTCTTTATGAGCTGTCTTAATGATAGACAGGAGATCAATGCACGGCGTGTAAGCAATAAATAAACCAAGGTACGTTGTACATTTAGCATAATGATCAGCAAGTAAATTCCCTTTAATACAAGCATGACCAGGAATCCATGCAAACTTAACAGAGATACCGGCACCCCGTAAAAGGGTAATGTGATTACGAATTTTAAGTATTATGGGAGAGGAATGAGGATTATAAAGTGAGAACTTTAAAGCCAAGAGACAACTTTTAGAATCTGAAAAAATTATTACCTTTTGAGTTACCCGATTCAACAGAATGAAACGCAGAACTTGAAAAATAGCCACAGACTCTGCTGTAAAAATGGAAGAAACTCGCAAAAGGGGAAATTTTTTAACTATGTCTAAGGAAGGAATTATAAAAGCTGCTCCTACATGATTCTTTGATTTAGAACCGTCTGTATATATAACAAAAAATTCTGACCAGTTATCACAAATATGGGATGTAAAGAGAATATTGGCGATAGAAGGGGGTGTAGCAACTTTGAACGTTTTAAAAGAATTTAAATCTATATCTAACGCAAGATCATTATTAAGAAAGGGAAATGAAAAATAAACCGGATGTGAAGAAGGAAGTATTAATTCATGTACATAGAAAGGTGATGTGCAGAAAGACATAAAATAGGACGACGATTAAAAGAAAATCTCCAGTTCTGAAAAATTTCGAGGAATGAGAGAAATATCGAGTATGAAGTAACTGAGAAGGAGTTAATCAAAAATTTATCAGCCAAATAAGACCGTCGCATAGATAAAGGAGGGACTTTTGCCTCTACTTCTAGACTGGCTATGGAAGTAGAGACAAAAGCTCCCAACTTAATTTCTAATTTTTCTGTTATTGTGGCAAGTTTTTTTTTTCAAATTTTCCTGCATTATATGATCCCAGCTTTTATAGGTTGCACTTTGTTATTATTATTATATTAGCTACTAAGGGTAATTCTGTGTACTTAGTATACAATGTGTTGTATTTTATGTTTACAATTTAAATAAATGATATCTTCTTCAAAAAAAAAAAAGAAAAAAGAATATAAATTTCAAAAATATAACATCTATATATTATCTATATGTGTGTACGTATTTAATAGCGTTCCGAATAAAAATCAAAAACTGTTTCAGTTTTCACTCTTCCAATCTCTCTTCAATTTCATAAATGTAATGTTCTTGCTCCATATTATCCTTTAATTACGTGGTAATTCTTAAAAAGCTACATCTAGATTTATTCACGGTTTTGCTAATAGTTGTTGCCTTTACTTACGACTATTTCTTTTGTTATTCAGAGAGCTTGTATAATTTTTCTAAAGGTCTCGATCATAAACAAGAAATCTGCTAGTTTGGTTTAAAATTGCATCTATTTTTTACGCGTATGCCGAGCGTATTTTCCGATAACGTAATAAATCACTAATGACGATGCTTTAGCACAGAGGGTTGGTATCTAGTAATTGATCTATCTGATTTACACTCGTCTTCATTATTTCGCTGTGTCCGTTATAAGTTAAAGTATCGTGATTGTAATTCTGTCTTATTCAACGTGATCTTCAGCTGTCATTGTGCTTATTGTATTCGGTTTGACAATTAATTTTGTTAAAGAAAAACATTTCGCTGTTTTTGAAATTTCGATAGAATTTGTTTCATTATTTAATCTTTTTCCATTCGAATTTACATTTTAAAAAAAAGTAAATAAATAAAATAAAACTGATTTCATTAATTTTCTTTAAAAATTGAAATGTAAAGTGTCATTAATTAATATTAATAATTGACGCTTGCTTTTAACGTGGTGCTTAATGCAGAAAAAAATGTGTAGCTTATTAGACTGAATGAAGTTTTTGTATTAATAATTAAAGTTAAGTAAATTAGTTGTTTAAACAGTTCGATTTTTTCAGTCATTCCGGAGAATAATTAGTTTCATTTTTTACTTTTACGATTTATATATAAGGATAACAAATTGGTGTACGATGTACGCACTGTTTGAGCAGTGTTTTCATAGATTTTGCGCTTAGATCAATGATGGTACAAAACTGAAATTGATCATTTTACGACCTCTATGAAAAAAAAAGAAGAGACAAAAATCACTGGAGCGAGAAGCCTGTTATGGTCCTACTTATGCGGGTTGATAGTAATGAAAAAAAATGTATACTTTAATTTAATTGAAATTAGGACAAGTGAACTTGTAAAACGAACGATAAAAACTTGTTCATTGAAGAATTTATTTTTTTTTGCTTTATTTAATTAAAAATTAATTTTAGTTTATTTTCTGAAATTAATTACATTAGTCCGTTCTTTTATTATTTTATTGAAGCCATACTTTGTTGTAACTTTTTTGGTAAATTTATATAATCTGGTGTTAACGTCTAGAAAGTTTCGAGTAAATGGCTAAAATTGAGGCTGACCATTAAACGAAATAGGTTCATTTAATCGGCTGTAAAGTTTTTGAAACGGCTCCAATTTTCCTCCGATAATTTTTATAGCTCTCTTTGTTTCACTGTCGTTTTCAAACATTTTAAGATTATTGTTTATTGGTCGGTGCAATTTAACCGACAAATCATTAATTGACTTTTTTATTTTGTTATTAAATTTTTGATTGGATATATATATATATATTCGTTTTATGGCTACAAATGGAGAAATGTGTTATATTATTTACTATGTATGTACGAAGGTTAAGTGAAGCCTTCATCCTGAAGTGTGTAAATAAATAAATAAATATATGTATGTGTGTGTGTTTGTATGTGCATCTCTGTATACATATAATGTTAGACAAGAAACCAAATTTTGCTACACGGAATACGCAGAGTTTGTATGAAGTGGAAAAATGGGCAATCCCAGAAGAAAAAAACTGCTTAATATTGACGTACGTGGTCTTAGTAAATTACACTCACAAAATAATGTAATTATGAAGGCGTAACCTGCAAATATGTATTACTCTAGTGAAAATGATAATAAACAATAATATGTCGAAAAACATAATGAATTCGATGACATATTTTGCGTCGTTATCCGATAGAACTATATTACTAAATTGTCGTTCTCTAAATACATTACAAACATATACGTCAACTACTGATAAAAATGGGACGAGTTAGAAAACTGATATAGATCTATTCAAATTAATGCTATAATAAGTGACTGAAGTACCAAAAGTGGACAAGAAGTTGAAGGTGTAAGAAACGAACGTATGGATAATAGACTATTAGAGTTTTTGCGTTGAGGTCTCTTCATTACAAATTTTCAATTACCAGACAGCATTTATAAAATTAGGAATTCCCTGCGGAGGATAATAAACGCCAAATTAATTATATTCGTCTTCCGAAATAGCTTAAGATAGACCAAACTAAAAGACCGTAAGCTATTGGTGATTGTTTTGAATCTGTATTTTCAAAACATAAGCTACACCGCCAGAACGTATTGATAGTAAGATACAAAAGGCTACACTATGTTCAAGAGTCAAAAATGAATGATGAAATTATTTTTGTAACGGTAGAAAATAGTGCTAAAGAAAACTGGAAAATGTAGAAAACAATAAAATAAAATCGAAGTACATTTTGATTGCCTAAAAATAAGATATATATTTTTCAAACGGATGAATGCTGTAACCAAATAGCTGTAATTTGTTAGTTTTCGTTACGGGTGATATAGAAATGTAAAGAGGTGTACAGGACTGCGTTCTTTCACGGATATTATTCAATGTATACTCAAAAAAAAAAAATCTTCACGAAACCCACTAAAACGGAAGATGATATTAGCGTTGTTAGTAGTCGAGCATATAACATACGATAAATATATGACACAGTAATGATATCGGATGATTTAAATAAAGCGCGAGGTATGATTAAGTCTACGATGTTGATCTTGAAAGTGGTTTGTAACTAAACGTCACAAAAATGAAATAAATGTTAATTTACAATATGAAATACTGTACTACCGCAATTATGAATAATCGAATTTATATTTGTCAGGAAGAAAGGAAAAAACTTGATACGTATTTATATTTTGGCGTATAATTTCACGAATAATTTCATCAAAATATAGAAACGGGAGGGACCTTTGTAATAATAAGAAAACTGCGATGTATAAAAATATTAGCCCGGAGCATTGTTTTCCCCGGTACTTTTAGATTCATCGAAGAGTTAAAATCTCAAAAAATTGTTATTCAAATTACCCATCACAAATTAAAGATATCGTGGACGGATATAGTTATAAATGAAACGGTGTTAAAAAAATATCCGAACAAGGAGAGTTACTTTGAACATTCACCAACATTTGAACTATAGTATTATGGTCATATCATTCGAAATATATAGCGATAATCCTCTTCGACCGGTACATTCAGGAAATATTTTAAGAAGTATAGGATAAGTAAATACAAAACAGAAGAATGACTCGCTCAATGAAATGAAATACTAGAAATGTGACTAACACGGCGGCCGCTGATAAAGACAAACTGATATTATTGATCGCCAAACATTTAGCAAATAACATGTATGTAATCTAACATGTATACAACAGAAAACACACCCACACACATACAAAATCTAGTATATAGATATACTTTATATTAGTGGTAAAGTTGCGCTTGAATTAGATAAGTATGAAGGGGCGCGCAGACCCGCATTCCTTGCTGCCCGTATAACAAAAGTCGAACCGATCGGCACACATAGTGTAATTTTGTTGCCAGTGCGAGACAAGTGGTGCCGAAACAACCGTGAGATAACATTGAAACGGAAATTGGGTGTTATTGAGGATTATGTAAAGCCAGCTGGTAAATATAAAATTAAGACTTTTACACTTCTCCACCAATGCTGTATGATTTATATCCGGATAAGGCGTGTAAAAGAAGTGAAATTTTAGACTTTATCGTCTGTATATACAATTACTTTTTTAACGGCAATTCTATGTTTACTCGTTTCCATTTTCGTTCAGTTTTTCTTACTTTTTCAATGGGAAAAATAAAAGAGAACACTTGCGAGTTTGTATTTCCCTTATTCTGTCTATCCTACTCATTTCAACGGCTTATACTAAAATTCATACGCGTAGTTGCATGACTAATTTCTGATTTTGTGTTACTATTCTATGTCACGTACACTAACAGCCTCATGACGAGCCGTATAACACTTTTATATTTTTTACCTACGTTATATAATATGGCATATACATTTATTTACATCTACACATATATATATATATATATATATATATATATATTAATCTGGATAAGGGTTTTTGGGGTTGTATACGGCATATATGTGTATCAGTGTATGTATATTCTGGGGTTGCATAATGTCTAAAACTCGGCTGTTAACCTATGGTTGAGAATTCAATTCCAGCTTGCGTCAAAAAATTCTTCATTATGTATATGTAAATATTGACGAAAATACAACGATGGCATATAGATAGGATAAATAGGATAAATAGATAAATATGAGTATAGACATAAACAAATAGGTAGACAGATAGATGTGAGTATAAACACATTAGGTAGATAGATAAACGTGGGTATAGACATAGACATGTAGATAGATATGTATATGGAGATGTAAACCTACGTAAATACACATACATACATATATCTCATGTATAAATGCAAAACCGAAGTTTTTAGGTAGTTGACTATATTTTATATATATATATAAAAAATCAATTATAATGTTTTAAGGCGAAAAAGACGGTTAAAACGAAATGAACTGAAGAAGATTACACTACAAATAAATTTATAATTTTAAGTACAAAGTCCGTTTTATAGCGAATCGAGCAGTTGGCGGATCACCGTAATAGGTATATTATAGTCCATTGCTTGATGTAGCATTCCTGATTCAATTTTCCCAGATTAATGTTATCTTGTCAAGGAGCTAACGGTCTATCCTTTTCTGTTTCTGACGCAGTGGGCATCATTCTAACACGCGCTTCGTTCATGTATCGTCCGTTATACATGATACGTGTCAGGGCCAGTTTCATTTTAATATAGCCATTTCTCCAATTAAATCATGTAACCAGATTGTTCGACTTATTCACGAAATACTTTTACCGCCTGTGTCATATTCAGCCTCAACCTCCCGTACGCTTATTAATCCTATTTATCTTTTTTATATATATATATATAATAAAATTTTAATCGTCACCTGTATCGTCTATTTTTCTGTAGCCCATCTCTTAAATATCAGGCAGGTTTTAATATCCATTTTTTGCCCATGTCTGTCAACGTCTGCCTTCGCTGTTGCTTCTCAATGTTCAACAAAATGCGTATAAACTTTATAAATAATTTATATATATGTACATATATATACGACTTTATGTTTACGTGTGTGATTTATTAATTATTGTGTTGAAGCATGTGATATATATTTTGCTGTAGCAGTTGCGATTATTTTATAACTAGTTACTAGTATCTCCTTTTTAATAATATTTGGAACAATTACACATAATAATGAGACGTTTTTTTTATGCTAATTATCAGGAGTTTCGATATTTTTCATTCATCATAGAAAGATGACTTTCTTTGGAATCACTCGTAGCTATGGATTTATATTTATATATACAATATTACATATTGTTTGTCGAGTTGATATAGACCGTGTGCTGTACACCTGATCTTGGAAATAGTATTCTGGTTTTAAAGTGGTTTTTCTTGTTTCTTACTTTTGAATGTACGTAAAATTTTGTTCTTTCTTGTCTTACTAATATTAATCCGTAGCTCACCCTTAGTTCCGCTTTTGTAGCCTGGTTATCATTTAATTTTTTCCGTCATAGACGGTGAAAGCTGAACAGGACATAGACCTGTTAATATGTTCGTCGTACACTTTGAGCGATCGTGGAGTTCCTTTTTGGGTTTTTAATTTCCCGTTTTAACCTTCCGGAGGTTACTTGAAATTAATGAATATGCATATTAATAAATTGTAAATTGGTATAAAGAGGAATACTACGAGAAAAAAAAAGAATTACTGTTCGTAAGTCTGTTTCTTTTTATTATTTTTTTTAATTCTCCTTTTTGCCGTTTGAACAATTCAGCTCGTGATATCATATTGGTAGTATTGCAATCTAATTGGTACTTGCTTTTACATTTTTTTTAAATGTACTTTATTTTACAAAATTTGACTAAAATTCCAATTTTAATTTAATAGATTTTTTTTTTAATAAAGGCGCGCGTATTTTAAGTCCGAATTTTGATAAAAATATGCTAATACATAATTGAATTTGTTTCGATAACAGTTTGTTTGGAGAATTTTTCAACTATTTAATTATATTGGAAAACCTATTCTAACACTATGTTGACCCGTAAGTTCTTACAATCCAAAATTTCTGTTAAGTGTAGAAAATTTTCTATTTGACAATTTCTGTGAGAAACTTCATTACTCATTTTTCTTATCCAAATTTGGTATCGTATAGTCCGCTACATTTACAATAAATCGGACGGATTTTTTTTTTGTTGGTATTATTCAGTATTTTTTTTTTTTTTTGGGGGGGGGCACTGCTGAGGAGCAATCACAACCCACTAACGTGTTGATAAATAGTTGTTATATATCGATGTTACAATTGGTTAGGAATTTGTAAAGAAGGAAGAAAACACGGGAGTCATTAGAAAAAATTAAGGAAGTGATAGAGAAAGGAGGACGATAACCGATGGATATTAAGGAATTCAGGAGTGCGAGTTGATCAGGTGTGTGAAAACTGCAATTGAAAAGGATGTGGTTTTCATCGGTGATAATTTGTGAATCGGCTGGATGGGAACAATATGGGGACCTGGAAATCCCAATACGAAACATGTGAGCCGGAAGACGATTGTGTCCAGAACGTAAACGGGTGATCCTAGATATTATCTGGCCACATCACCTACTCCCTGGTACTTTAATTTGTCCAACATACACCTCAACTTCCGAAAATTTATTACAACCATCACCCGTTTACGTATTATTCAGTAGATTATTAAAAAGATTTTACGCATCACTAAGATATTGTAGACGTTAAATTCTAATAAGTTAACATCTATAATTCATCCTACCATTTAATTATAAGTACATTACCTAAATTATTAATATATAAACTTAAAACACATAACAAGAATTTTAGAAAATATTATATGAAAGTTTACTCTAAATTTTAAAACATAAATTTCGTTAATCGCGAATAGTCGTTGCGCTGCAATGCTCGTAATCGACGATAAATTGTTCGTAAAATAAGTCGTAAATCAGAGAGTTTCAGTTTTTTTGAAAACCTTTAATCCTTGACGCGTTAAAATGATCACTCCAGTTGTGGTCACTTCCCAAGTAAAGGTGTGTACTTCTAAGTTGAAGCGGATGAAATATCATTTTAAATGAAATTTATGTAAAGGAACTAGTAGAGTTACAAGAAACTATGTGTGTTGAAATGCAAGTGTATCTGATCTTTAAAGCAAACGAGAATTAAAAAGAAAAAAGTGTGTGATAGTATTTGCATTACGTGCCATTCTACAGAAATCTAGGGTGATGAATAAATACGCCTTCGTACGCTTCGTTGATTATGAAATGGCATTCGACAACGTTCAGCACGATAAGTTCATCGAAATCCTCCGAAAAACAGGAATTAATAACAACGACCTGAATATAATAAGACAGTTATATTGGAATTAAACTGCAGAATTGGTATTAAAAGAGAAACGAGCCAAAGATAAATTTACGATAAGGTTGTGTATTGTCTCCTTTTTTGTTTAACTTATACACTGAACAAGTTGTCAAACAAGCCAAAATGAGCGAATCGCGTGGAATAAATATTAATCGTAAAATCATTAACTATTTTCTTTATGCAGACAACACAGTCATATTATCACAACGTTCGCTGCAAAAATTTGATGAAACTGATACGATTTATGGTCTGCGCATAAATATGAAGAAAACTAAATGGATGGTAATTATCAAACAAGTACATGATCTCGTTGTAACTATATGAAAATATTAAAAGGGGGGACTAAAAAAGCTTAGGCCATATTATCCGGGGGGGTACAAAATATGAATTACTCTAGATTATTATACAAGGATAAATGCAAGGAGAGAGAAGTCGTGGAAAAAGAAACACAGATTGGCTGCAAAATATTAAAATTTGGACAAGCACGTTTTCCATATAGCAACTATCGGCAGACGCAATACAGCGCAAAATTTGATCGACAGATTATACGCTCTTCGACGAGTATGGCACTATAATGATGATGGATATCTTATTCGACAGATTATACGCTCTTCGACGAGTATGGCACTATAATGATGATGGATATCTTATGCTTAAGATTGAGGTGATGGAAAATATGGTCTCAAACCTGTATCTAAAAGTAATATATAAAACTGTTACAATAATAAATAATGATAAATGAGATATAATGTAAAAAAAGATAAATAAATAAAAAGTGTATTTTTACATTTACAATAAGAAACAAGAATTACCATATACAAAAAATGTAGTCAGAATAAAGTGCAGGAAAAACCACCACCAAAACCTGCATGAAATAATTATAACTAAGGGAAATGGAACCAAATTAAATATAAGATAACGAAAGTTCCTTATAGGAATAAAACAGCAAGTCAAAAATAACTATGTAAGTACAAATAAACTTAAACTTAAACAATAAATTTTAAAGTATCAGAAATGCAGTCGACGCATCATAATAAGATATGTTTAATTAGGTTATGCTTATATCTCTTATAAATTGGAGACTAGTACTGTAGTCTATCTTATTCATAATTATAATAGGATAAATACTTATAGTACAATCACTAAAAAATTTGTTTGTTGATGCATTACTTGATGTACATATGTCAATTTCAACGCTCTATGTATTCGATCTATTGTAGCGCAAAACGGGGCGTTAAGAATAATTCTACAGCATTTAATACGTTGCAGCTTTTCGAGAGACTTGCGTAAGACCATACATATAACATTATCGGTCTACAGATGCTTTTATAAATAATTAACTTATTGGCACAGCATTAACGTGTTGTTATTATTAAGAATCCAAAAGTGAAGTCTCCTTTTTGTAAATAATAATTTCTCAAATACTATATTTAACCTTTTTTGAATAGTATCTGTATAATATAACGCACAATAGATAGGCGTATCATCTGCATACAAAGCCGTCTGCAGATTTTTATCCTTAGGAATAACATTAATAAATAAGGGAAAAAGATAGTGCCCGAGTATACTTCCGGATGGTGTTCCAGCCATAATGTACCTCGCCACAGAGATACTTATTTATTTTAACCATAAATTTCCTATTTGTTAAATAATTTTTAATAAGTCTAACGATATAATTACAACATTTTAGTTGAATTAATTTATGTATCAAGCCGCCGAGATGTCATGTAGTATCAAAGGTTTTCTCAATATCTGAAAGAAGTAGTCCTATGTATTTATTTTGATTAAAACGATCTGTTATAAACTCTGTGATCCTCGCCAATTGCGTAATTGTAGATAAATTACGCCTGAATCCAAACTGTTGTTAAACATAAATATTATTAGTTTCTGTAAAAGCTTTTAATCGACTACTAATAACTTTTTCAGCTGTGTTGTTAAGATTACTGAGAAGAGAGACGGGACATAGGTTTACAGGATCTAATGTATTCTTACCAGCTTTAGGGATGGGTATTACTTTTGACATCTTCCAAGAGTTAGGGAAATGAGAAAGTAATAAAATAGAATTCACTATGATAGTTAATTTAGCTAACGCTTTGATAGGTGGATTTTTAAGGAAAATTGTAGAAACCTCGTCCAACTCGACATAGTTTTTCATCTTTAGTTTTTTTTATATAATTATATATTTCAGTTCTGTTAATATTGCACCCGAAATCGTGCTTATATATTAGATATTTTTAATGTTGGATTTGAGCATTCAAACATAAAAATCCATGTAAATATATATATAATATCAATATATACATGTATTCGGATAATCTAATCTAACCCCCCTATGTCTAGTTGAAACGGCTCTTAACGCGGGATATTAGTTTGAAAGAACCGTACCGTTGGAAGCAGCTTTTTATTTAGAGCGTACTATTTCGTATATCACGCCCGGATATAAATGGCCATCTAAATTTAGAAATAAACGAGAATTCGCCATATTTCGGAAAACTTATAGAAATGACGATTCATATTGAAATTTCCTTGTAAATTGAGAAATAAAGAAAATTTCGCTTTTGAAAATTTCTCTACAATTTTTAATATAGGCGATGATCATCGGCGCGAGTATTTGAAGTCATTTTTTCTTGTTGGATAGGGTTCATTATACATCATCACTTGATGATGTTGTTTTCTGGCAAACATTATTTGTATGAAACTTTACTATTTCAAAATTCTTTTCAAGCTACAATGCATCTAAATTCAATACGAAATCTAATAATTATCGTTAATGTGACATATTCGTACGTACATTTTCTTGTTATTGTTGTAACCGCTATCGATCCTCGGTTTTTATATCTATATTGATTAACTTCCCAATTGTTATCTTAGTTGAATTGTTGTTCTTTTGTTAAAACCCTGGCTAACGTTTTCTAACCAGAATGTCGTTGCTGATTTGCTTCACACTGCATCTACTAATTGTAGCAAAATTTACTTAATCGAACTTTTTATATAATTTGTTCAAAATATTCATTCGTCGCTTCACTATGTTGAGTACTATTTTTTTTTAAGCGTTCTGTTTTCCATTCAGCTTATTCTTAAAATGCGGCGGTACATCCACATTTTAAACATTGTGTGGAGTCTAACGAATTGTGTTCTAGCTTGTAAGTTTCGATTTCTAATCTTTACGCTACTGTATCATCGGTATAAATCAAGGTTTTTTTTTCTATGTTCCGCGATTGATGAGTGTAGTATAAAAATTTCTATTGATCGATCGTATAAAAATTCTGTAGATTGATAAATTATCGTCGATATCGATGACGAAATGTGTGTGAGGTGTAAAATATACAGCATCGTATTTATATGTGCGTTTTGTAAATTAACTGTAATCGTTATCAAATATATTCTTGAAGAACAATTAGAGTTTGCAATTTATATTCATTTCTTCGAATGATCATAATAACATTCCAGAAAAATCGTGGTTATTTTACAGCATAGTTTTCACTCAATATATTCAGTGGTCATTATTTAAACTTTTATACGTTTTTTTTATACTCCAAGAAACTGTATATAATGTATATACAAACATATATATATATATATATATATATATACATATATCATATAAATAATTTATATTTGAATTAAATTTCATTTTGCCTGTTACGCTACATTGACCTTTAACGGTTCGACGCATAGTTGCTAATTAAACGTGAAGAATCTCTTCATTAGTAAAGGCGATTTCATTGGTTGTTCTTGTTCTGCTTGATGCTTTATAACCGTCAACTTATAACCTCAACCTTCTAGCTTTTGCGACAGACTATTAATAGTTCCTCTGCTGGTGATAATGGCGTTGATAATAAGGTTACAAGGTTTTTATATATATATATATATATATATATATATATATATATAAAACTATCCACCCCTTAAAGACTTCTCGTTTAATTAACTCGGATAACTGAGTTCTTATTGTTACGCATTTGTATTCATTGAAACTTTTTCTGATTCGCTTCGTTATTTTATTTATTCTTTTCTTATCTGCTGCTCCTATTATAGACATATTTTTATATTTTATATATATATATATATACTGTTTCACCATTTTTCATGTCTCCTCATCATGTTTCTAAAATGATTTATAACAAAATAAATTTTTGTATTATATATATAGACACTGGTTCGTCATTTTTCTTGTCTCCTCATCGTACTTCTAAAGTTATTTATAACAAAATAAATTATTTCACTTTTTGATTTTTCCATTAAATTAAATCCTAAGGATTGTTCTGATCAAGATGTGAAAAAGGCGAATAGTTTTAATGGAAAAATTGGAAAAGATGTGGAAAGATCACAAAATAGCGAAAATATAGACTAATAAAATTAATAAAACTTAAGTATTTTCAATCTTGTCGTATGGATCTGAATTATACACTATGGTTTCCGAAGAGAGGAAACCCCGAAGCTTTCGTGATGAAGTATTATAGAAAACTATTACAGAACTAATAAGTATCTTCCTTGGAGGAATTATATATAAATAATAATAAACGATCAAATGTATGTTACATATAATTCGAACAATAAAAGAAATATTTTTTTTAGATTAAAGTAGATGGCCGAAGGGAGCGAGCGGCAAACCAATACTTAGGAAAAATATATTAACATTGTCTTTGACCGACCACAGTGGATTGTTGAATAATTTGACTTCGAAAATAGGACGATGATATAGAAAGAAAGGAAGAAATAGAAGCCGATACGCCTACAGATAAATATATTAAAAACTTCATTCTTTCTGATTTCTGAAAGTACTTAAACGGATGTAATTATTCCATCATTTGTTCTAATAGTCCACAGAATGTTACTTTCGATTAAAGCGGATATAATTGTATGTATAAGAATTATACCCTGCAACATACCGCGACTGAAGATTACATATTTTCATTAATTTTTTTTTTTTAAATAAGCGAGAATTATCGAATCTTGTCAAATCTTTGAACTATATTAACATTTTACTATTTTTTAAATTTTATATTTATATCTATAGTAAACGACTATTGACAAGTTGATAATGGCAAAATACTTTTTGCTATTTAATGGATTTTTACGACAGAAGAAAAGTAAGATTTTTAAATCTTTTTTTTTTTTTAAAACCTACGATTACATAAAAGAAAGTTACATATATTTACCTTATTTTTGTGTGTTAATATCTTCCTAAGCGAAACTTTGAATTTGATTCTAAATTAATAATTTCACGTGCAAAAATTAAGTTTGAAAATTGCAGAAAATTGTTAAAATTTGATTACTATTATTATTACATTACATTGCATTTTACAAGTGCTAGTTATTCAAGCCGGCCATGGCCGATAAATGGTAGGGTACTAAATCAAAACTTCGGAGATTAAGAGAATGGAGGAATTGTGGTACACATTGTGTATACGACAGGATAATTATTGAAAAAGCAGTAATAACGTTTTCCGGTCCCTCCATTACATCTATTATTATACGGCTTTAGTGCACCCAGAACTTGAATGCATGTTTTCTTAAGATCCTTGATATCTACATTCCATAGAAATCTGATTTCGACTGTTACTCCGAGGTACCTTTAAAAAATGGAATTCCATACTATTGAGGGAAATTCGTTCCGTGCACGGCCAAAAGAACCAACGCATCTATACTAAAGGAGGTCGGCGAACCTAGTAGACGATTACTAACAGAAGTACTTACTATCAGAATTTTTTATATAAAATATTGTTATGTACAATCTTAATACTACTATTAAATAAGTACATATGTTAATAATAGAGAAAAAAACAGGAAATGAGCATGTATGGGGTTATACACCATCGTGTAGAACTTCTTGAATCACTAAATTAGTAATGCTGTTACTAGACAAGACCACTTGGATGGAGACGTTTAAGTCGTCTGACATCGTTCTTGGTGTCTAAAACTTGACGAGCTTCTGCATTTACATGCTGAAGTAGTCGATTTATGCGCTGGCAGCAAATTCTTGTATAACATCATCGACAAACTTCATTTGTAAATCGTGATGTATGTCTTCATTCCGCGAGTACCAGTAGACATCCACGATTGCACGTAAAATGATGTTCTGCCGTTTCTGTACAAGATTCCTGTTAGACTCGGCAGCGCATACCCACAATGAAAGCCTATACGTCCATATAGGCTGTATAACCTGATTATAGAGTAATAGTTTGCATTGTACATCCAATACAAAGTGCCCACCGATGAGCCACTACAAATCTTGTACTCTGCGTTTGATTTGAAACACTTTCATCTTTACGTGTACCTTCCATGGCATTCTGACGTCCAAATGCTTTCCGAGATATTTTGCTGAATCAGCTCGCGGAATAGGCTGATTATCAAGATATACTTGATATCTACTGTCTGCATGTCTAACATATAAAGAACGTGGACTGATTTCGCTTTATTTAGTTTTATCTTCCAGTTCCAGGTCTATTTTCTAATCAGATTTAAATGTTGAATTTTATCATTTGCCTCGCTGGGATCAACAACTAATATTGCGGTGTCGTCTGCGAATGTCGCCGTTGTTACGTTATCAGACGTTGGTACAGGAGAGGTCCAAGGACACGTCCCTGTGGAACTCCTACCTGTACTCTATAAAAAGCTAACTTCGCTTCATCTCAAGCCACACGAAACTGTCAGTTAAATATGATTTAAGCGATGGACACAAGTTTCCAGGCAGTTGTTTGCTTAACTTAAATATAAGTCCATCGTGGCAGATCTTGTCGAAAGCTTGTTCCACGTCTAAAAACACCGCAGAAAGGTATTTTTTTCTTCTAGTGCTGAATAGATTATTATAGTAACATCATTGAGTGGTGCCTTCTAAATTCAAATTGATAAAGTGGCAAATCTCCTACAGTCGGTTAATCTTTTTAATATTAATTTTTCAAATAATTTTGATCTCATATGAAGTGACCTCTCCAGCTGGTTTGTCAGATTTTTTCAACATTATTATTTTTGCGCAACTTTAAAAGAAGTTGGCACATACTCTAAACGTAAACATGCATTATATAGGCAAAAGGACGATACATTTACGCGACAGTTCCTTCAAGATAGCTGGAGATATTTCAACTATACTCGGAGCCTTCTTTGAATTTAGATTTTTATCTATTTCTACCTCAATGGGAGTAAACCACCTTATTCGTTGTTCAGTCGGTTTTTCGGTCACATTGTCTGAGCAAACGGATTGGAAAAGGTCGTCATCGAAGAGAAACTGAATAGAACAAGATGTCGTGGCCGTGTGTCTCTAAAAGATGGTCGTATGGATTAACAAAATTTGTGGAGAAGAGCTTCAGTGAAAGCATACACCCAGCTTATAATAGAGATATAATTTATAAAGACCGCATTTCTGTGTCACTACGATACGACGCAAGAAGATATACCATCATTAAGTGCCATCTCCGTATCGGTGGTAAGCTATTACTTACCTATACATATTTTGCTGTTGTATAATGATATGGCGCTAGCCCAGTTAATACACACACCCGGGAGAACTGGCTGTAGTCGCTTTGTTGTGAAGACACAATGCACCGCACCGTGTTTTTGTAATCTACTTATTACTAGCGCGCATATGGTGTTGTGCGTGGTGGTTTGCAATGAATATTACGATTATTTATATTTTTACGTCATCGATCGTATTCGAACCCGGTACCTTCCGCACAGAAGTCCACGCTCTTAGCCACTGCGTTCACGAAGCCATTGTTTCCATGCGACTGCCACAATATCATCCGTCCACGTTCTAAATGGTCTCCCTTGTGCGCGCTTTCCAGTATATGGTCTCCATTGGATCAGTTATTTTGTCCATCTTCCATCTTCTTGCCTACCGACGTGACCAGCCCAAGCCCATTTATTTAATGCTATCCTTATCCCTACATCTTCGAATTTTGTTTTATTTCGGATATATTCTGATTTAATTCTGTCTCGTAATTTTATGCGAAGCAAAGCTCGTTCCATCCGTCTTTCTGTTTTTCTTAATGTTTCTACGACTTCTTTCGTTAAGGGTCAAGTTTCTGCAGCGTACATTAGTACTGGAATCACGCATGGTTAAATATTTTGGTTTTATTTTCTGGACTAATTTTAGTGTTAAGTATACGTTTTATCTTATGGTATGCCATCCAGCCATTTGCAATTCTTTTCTCAATTTCTACTTTGTTTACTTGTTTTCTGGTCGTAAAAACTTTACCCACATATATGTAAATCTGTAAGTTCCATGTTTCGTCTGTGTGCTTTTCCAATACTACATTTAATACCAATCTTTCACTACTCGTAGATCTTAGTAAATATTGAAACTTTTTTTTTTTTCTTTATTCAGTTTTAATCGAAACTTTTATTATTTCAAAAATGAAATAAATATTTATAGCGTTATTTCCGAAATTATAATTAATAATTTGTTTAAGTATTATGAAAATAAAGACGCATAAAAATCACCTCGACAAAAAATTACAGACTTTTCGTACGTGACTCGAATTAATTAATATGAAATCGTTGGAATTGACTTCGAAACGAGCGAATTTAAAAAATCGATGATATTTCTCGTAGCTTATTTGGCATCATGTATATAACAATTTCCATCGTGATTTTCACCCGAATTATTTATCAGCTATTATTATTATTATTGATTAGATTGTTATTATGATTAATTTATTATTATTATTATTTTCATTATTATTATTATTATTATATAAACAATAAATTTCATTTGATTATTATTGTCATCGTAATTATTATTATTACCGGTAAATATGTTTATTTTTCGATTCGGGTAATTATCGTTAACTTGTTCCACCGGTTCAGAATCATACATAATTATTAACTGAAACTATTTAAATAATTGGCTTCGCGTTTTCTAAAACTGTTTATACTTGTATCGGAATTGAAAAAAGTTGCTCAAACCTTCGAACTAATTTTTTTGCGTCCGTTTTTAATTTAATCGCGATATAATATTCCTGTGATGATTGTTTTTTTATTTTAGTTTTTTCTTCATATGTATCGCGAAATTGGAAAAATGAATTTTTTCATCTGATTTAATCGATGATAATCTTGTATCGTTTTCCACGTTTACTACGTTGTTCCAAAATTTAAAATAATAAGCTTTGACGAAATGCGCGAAAAGATATCTCCGACGGTAAATTTTAATTGTACGTCCTAAATTTCGTATTGAAATTCTGAACACGAATTTGGTTTCTCTCTGTGGCGGTTGAGCGAAATGAAATTTCGGTCGTGTCTTTAGAACTGAAGTGTTGATCTCGGTTTTGTGATAACCAGAACGCTCGATATGTACACTGACCCTGATCGTTTTTCTTTTCTCATCCGACTAGTCGACACATCAGGTAATTAGAACAGATCCGCGAGGCGGCAGACCTTTTAGCGCCTCTGTTCGCCTCGTATAATTACATTTCCCGATGTTCGTCCGTTATTCGGCGAAATCCCCAAGAGTTCGGGTTGTGCCGTTCAATTTGGATTAAACGCGTTACGAAACATTTCACTATTACCACCTACAAATTCTAACATCGTTACCACCACCATCATCAACAACAGCTACTATTACTAATACTAATACCGCCGTATTTTATTAAGTAAGAGAACTATTTTTGTCCTTCATATAATCCCAACTACCACCACCCACTGTTGTTGCGGTGACTATCCGAGTTCGTTTATTATCCTGCGAAGAGAGTATATTTCCAAACTCCGGCTTAGTTATAATTTTACGGCCGACTTAATATTTTTCGTGTGTTTGCTTTATTATTATTATTTTAATTTTTTTAATCTTTGAGACCATCAGGGTTTTTTCCGTCAGTTTCCTCTGAGAATGTTTTTTTATTCGCCCGAGAAATTTCGTTAAAATATTCCGTGTACATATTTCCAGTTCGATTTTCGAAATAAAAAAAAAAAAGAAAACGTTTAATTTTGGATCTTGTCATTTCGTAAATAAAAAGCAGGAAAGCGAGCGATGTGGAGACAGTGGTTATGGTAGTGGTTAAAATAAATATTAGTTACTTATATCTGACCCGGCTATTTCCAGTTAAAATTTCTGTTTTAGTGCTTTTTTTTTCCGCGGGACTAATAAAGTTCATTATTTGGAAATTTGTAATAAACGAATTTATACTTGAACAGAATTTTCAGGTTTTCATCTAGAATCTAGTTAAAAATCTAAACGAACTTTTGAAAGCAAGTAACTTAATAAGTAGCTATTTACCGGCAACGTTATTAGTGATGGTGTTAAATCCCTATCCCGTTCTATCAATAGTCCTCCAACATGCGCATTCTCAATCAGTGATTCATATCCTTGCGGCTGAATGATTCTCGCTCTACATACGATGCAAAACTACGCGGCATACTTTTCTGTCTTTAACATTTATTCCTAAGCTCTAGTGATGCCGAAATAGTAATTGTAACGGACTTCCTCGCCGTTGTATTATCAGCTGTCAAGAACACAACGTCGAAAGATCCTCTCGTTAATCGCATACAATACCTATGGGTTCCAGGTCATAAAGAAATCGTAGGGCCAAAGCGGTTCATATAGCAGTTCGTTCTGTACTGTGTTTCTTAACAACATATAAGGTCCTGCCATCTCCAGTACTAAACACAGCCTCTAAATACTTTATTAATCACAACTGGCAACATAAGTAGAATTCATACAATTTCCTTCTTGCTACTAAACCCAACGTTGACTTTATCCCGTTCTAACTATATAGCACATAGCATACTGATAAACAATTAATTCGTTGTATGTATATAAAATTAAATAACATACCGCTACTAATAATAAAACTGTATGTAATAAAAAGTTAATCGTAATTGTTATATGTGGTTTTTGATGATTATTTATTATTGTTTATTTTATTATGGCGTAATTTCTGAAAACGTTAATTCAAGTTTAATTAAATAATTATTAGTCATTTTATTATCATCACGTTATGTTTATATCGACATATTACTTAGGCTTTTACAACCGTGCATCTCTATTTGAAAAATTAATCTGTTGATCAATTTTACCTTATTTCGTTTACAAAGTGCAGTGCTTTTCAAAATCTTGATTCATTTTGTTGTCGCATATCTTGCCAGTATCTCCGTTATTTACTGTGAGGGAACCTAAATAATTATATTCATTTACCGCTGTACAGCCTTCAGTGTTATTATCCCTAGATTTGGAATTTCCTATGCGATCTATAGCCATTATTTTTGTTTTGTCCGCATTAATACGTAAGCTATATTTTTCGATAACATTTTCGAATTTTGAAATTAAATGTTTTACTTTTTTTTTTTTTTTTTTTTTAGGGAGGATATCTGCATAAGGTTTCTGATTTTCGGTCATCAATCGAAACATCCCTTGCCATCCATTTATTACTTTTTGATTATATATTCAATATATGTATTGAACGCTTATTCATTCGAGTAATATGTAGTAATTTTTCCAACTTTATTTTCAGTTCCTATCAGATATTGTTGAACTCCTTTATTTTCCACAGTTTTACACACTTTTTGAATCAAACGTTCTTGCATAGTCAACAAAACATAAGTATGTCTTCAGATTGAATTTCAATCTTTTTTCAATTATCTGTCTTACACTAAATGTATCGTCGTTAGTACTTTTCCCCGTTAATAAAACTGGCTTGCTCTTCAGTAATTTGTGGAAGTAAAAAAGCTTTAAGTTTTTCATTGATGATTTGTAGTAGTGCTTTACTAGAATGTGATAAGAGTGATACGCTGTACAGGGGTTCCTTTTATAAAAATTGAAATGAAAACTGCTTTACACCAACCTCCTGCCAACTTTCCGGTTTACATATTGCGTGTTATATTTGAAATTCTTCTCGTCCAATTTTTCTCAAAGCTTCCGCTAGATTTTCATCCTTCCACAGCTTTATGCTTTGCTCCTATTCCAATTCCAGAATATCTGATTCCTTCTCTTCAGTAATCCAATTGTTTACTTCATGTTCTGGTTGTGTATACAATGTTTTGCAATACTTTCCCTAAACTTCCAAAATTCCCATTAGCTCACGGTAACAATATTTTCATGTTCATCTTTTATATGCTCCAATTTTAAATTATTTTGCTAGGTACTTCACTATTCTGAAAAAATCCTTTGTTTCACGATGGTTATCATGTTCTTCAGTTTTACTACATAAGTTTAAGATATGCAAATTTTTATCTCGTCTATATGAATATTTTATTCAATTGTGCTATCTTTTTATTTATTTAGTCTGAATTTCGTTGCATCTTTTTCAGTATTCGTATTTATTCGACCAGATGTAAAGTTTCATCGGTTAACCAATGATTTTTACAATTTTTTATGTTTTATTAAATGTTGATTTATTTATAGCACTACCAATTCATTTCTTAGTATTTTTCCGCGTTTTTTTTCCTTCTAGAAATCCAGTTATTTGTGGCGACTCTATTTCTGCCAAGTTTCTCCTAAAAGTTTCTGGGATAGTTTAGTTCGTCTATATCTTATTAATATTATTTATGCTCAACTTTATAAGGTTGCTACCAATGTGATCAGTGTTACATTCTGCACTTGCTTAATTACACAATTTTTGACAGAACTCTTCTCCATCTTTTATTAATTGATTTATAATCGATTTAGTTACTATACTTGTCCCCAGACGCCACGAACGTTGATAGTCTTCTTGCGCGATACATAAACATGCTAACATTTTAACGAAGATATGTTTTAATTCTGTTGCTTAAAAAAAAAAATCCAAAGCCTTTAAGAATATGTTGCGGTTATATATTAAACGAATATGAAACAGGTGTGAGGTGAATATACGCAATGTATATAGAAGAATAGATTTCATGGACTTGTAAAATATCAAACCAGAACGTCTTAGCGAACTCAAAGAGAGTGTTAAAAACATGATATGTATAACAGAGAAGAACCCAGAATATTTGGACACATTGTTAGAGGAAAGTGATACAAGATCTTAAAACATAATCCAAGGAAAATTGAAGAAAAAAGCGACGAACAGACTACATCAAGAATATAAAGGAGTGGACCCATGTCACCTCAGTCCAATAGCTCATGCAGTATGCGAGAGAATGGCGGATATAATTATTATATTAAAATAAATTACGATTTGATTTGATTATTATATAACGAACCTGATTTATTATATATATATATGTATCTCAATCCATGTATCAGTCCTTGGACTGGTTCGCCCCTATCATTCAAATCTTCCATTTGTCCGTCTTCGTAGCTGCTGTTGTTCGCTTCTTTCTTGATTGTGCCTATCAGTGTCTGTCTTGATTTTTATTTTTGCTTGCACACAGATATTTTTTCTTCTATAATATCTTTCAATAGGCAATCATGTCTAACATGTGCCTTATCCATTTCATTCTTGTTTTTCTAATAGTTTTTAAAAGTGATCTTTACTCTTGTACTAGGTTAAAAACATATCTTTATTTTGAATTGTATCAACCCACAAATTTTTTAACATGAAAGAAAGAAAGAAAGAAAAATGTATTTTACCAAATTACAACGTGTACACACAAATATTTACATAGTAGAGTTCCGGCATGAGCCTCACCTTGACCGCAGTATTAAAATTAAAATAACAACACTATAGTTTAAACGTAAGTATGATAAGCGGGGGAAAATTTATAAAACCCGCAAACAAATAAAAAAAAATTACATATATATATATATATATATATATATATACATACAAATATATATACGTACATGCATACACATATACACATATAACTTAAAACGATACAAAGGTAAAAATTGTAACAACACGCATAAAAGTTAAAACAAAACAAAAATAAAAAAAAATTAAAAAAAAAAAAAAATTATATATATATACATATACACATATATATATATATATACACATATATATACAGCGGAGAAAAGAAAAAATACAAAACAAAACAAACTCTTTTCGAAGCGCATGAAAGATAAAGCGTACAGAGGTATAAATAAGTGTTAAAATAACTTAACTATATAATTACGAATAATAACGATTGAACATATTACAAATATACTAATTTACAACAAATTATATTTAATACGACGATGTTTGTCCCTGGTATACATAAACATAAGTTGCCTGGAATCGTAGTTGCCAATAGTCGTTATGCGTCTCCAGCACCATATATATATATATATATATATATATATATATGCGTGTATGTATATACGTGTGTATATGTGCGTGTCTATAATTATGAAGATATATCTCGGCGTGTACCTATTTCAGCGTGTCACAATTTCTTTCAAAAGTCGTAACGGTAATTTTTAAACGAAACTTGTTTCCCTATTATTATGTGGCAGAAGCTTCGCGCGATATCTATATTCGTGAACATTATTTCTATTGTAGAGCCAGTTATTATAACGAGTATTTCTGACGAGAAGAAAGAATAATCAGGGTAACTACGAACGAAGTTAGCCTGCGTGCGTCGTAAAAGTTTTTTCCGGTTTCCGCGCAACTTTAACTATTGCAAATATTTACCCTGTTGGTGAAAAGTTCATCGCTTTTCTTCGTTCAAGGTTGTTTATAATGTCTCTTTCTATCTTTCGCGTTTTACGCCTAGTTTGTATCTTAAATTAATGGATTATACTAACCGAGCTTAAACTAATACCACTAAAGTATGTAAAGTATGTAGGTTTTTATTCGGTTGTATTTTTTCTACGTTCACCGACGTATTGTTGTTTTTTAAAAGTTCCTACAATTCCCCTTTCCCTGATTTTTTCCTTTTTTACTTTCTTCATGCGACCTAGCGTTCCTAATAATTTCACTGCTTAATGGATCGTTAATTATTCATAAACGAACCTGAATAAAGCACGTTAATAGTAAACGTTTGTATGCGAGCGGTTGTTTAACTTTATCGAAATTATCAAACGTTATATCTTATCTACCCTATAGTGACAGAGTAGCAAACATGAGGGACAAATATACAGTTTCAGAACTGTCGATAAAACTTCTCTTTCTAAGACTGCTTTACCTAACCCCGATGGAGTTATGGCCGTGTATATAAGTATGTTTCACCTGCTATCTCAGTACCGAAGCGCTTCCTTGCGAATAGGATTTTTATTCAAAGGCTAAGTAACCAGAAATGCGGATAACCCTGTTGGTGTTGTATGTAGGTGTACAGTATGGTTACGGCGCTGCGATCGAGCAGTCAAACGGAAAACCACTTGATTATGTTTCGGAAGTACATAATGATTGACCGAAATAATGAAGCCTATATAACGTGCATATATATATATATATATATATATATATATATATATATATATATATATATATATATATATATATATATTAGAATGTTGTATTATATTTATCGTTTTAAGTTTTTGTATACTTAAGAATAATCAGGACAACTAATTTCAACCCGCATTTTTAGAATCTAATTTAAATAACGTAATTTATATATTTGTAATGTAATTGATATTAACGGCCAACCACTTTCAATTAAACCTTCTGCGATGTATTTCGATACAGACGTGGATGGAAAATTACCTTTAACAATCTATATCGATCACTAGTTGTCCAGATACGACGAGCGCACGTAACACGGAAATAATAGTTTCCCAAGACGATGATATTTATGTTTGTTGGTTTCAACGAAATTCTCGGTTGAACTCTGTAGTATATACCAATTTACGCGATTAATTTAATTTGCATAATTAATGCGAATTAAATATTAGACGCTTATTTGAAATCTAAATATTTCACAAATATCTTTTTCATTGTAGCTTTAAACCATTAACTCGCATTATCTAGAAAACAAGAAAGGAACCATTCCTAATTAAACGCGGTTCTTTCGTCTGCGATATTATTCAACTCGGTCTATTAAAAAAATAGTTAAATTGAGAACAGAACGTATTTAACGACCGAGGAATGTGTCAGTTTTAATGGACAGATGGGATAAAATAACAAACGGAACTCACACGGTTTGCAGATACGAGGAAGACAACACGTCGGGGAGAGTGGAGGAACGTCCATATGATTTCATGTTGATGTCACATGATGTTACCAAATACCTTACATAGAATAGAAAAATAAAATTAACCAAAAATATATGAAGTAATTACTACAAATAATATATCAATCTAATCGGTAACAAAAACATGGTAACGAGTTTATCGCACTTGTACAGAGAATCAAGTTTGTAAGTGGTACATTTTGTAATGAAATAGTATTATCATTTTAAAACGAATTAAAGTAAATGATCGAATTATAGAAAAATTATAAAAAAATCAAAATACCAATTTAACTAACAATACTATTAACTAAAACATTTTTCGTCCTGTGCTATATATACGGAGCATATATATTGAATAGACCAAATTAGGACTATCGTAATTCAACCTTCGGGTTAATGTCGCACTTTATGTCTTCGTTCCACAATTTTCCTGTACGTAATTTCGGTTTGTCCACAAATCTGACATACTCTGCTAGGTTTTTCTTCAAACGATGACGGGCTTCAGAATGTCACTCGATTTAGTATTAATTTCCTTCAAAAATCCCTTCGAGCTATTTCCATTTCTACTTTAGACGTTTAATATAATTAAACATTTAGTTAGTTTTATTGGGGATTCAATAATTTATGCGACCGTCAAATTTAAATATAATTCACCTTTCTGTCCGAGTATTTGTCTAATTCTTCATTACATCTTTGTTTGTATTCCTCGTTTACTTTGGCTGAACTTAAAATTCTTCATAACACTAAGATATACGCAACAAATAAATAGTGTGTTCTTCTCGTGTTTATGGAGCGGAAACATGTATTATAGAATATGTAATTAAACGAGTAATATTTTTCATTAAGATGTATGACCAGAAATCCAATACACGATAGAATAGTAGACGAAACTTCTGGATATAGTCGAACGTGTAATGCAGTTCAAATGGAACTGGACAAGCTATAGGGCGAGAAGGAACTAACAAAGTGTCTGCCGAAATGATTCAGAATTCGAGGTAAGCTGTCAGTTTAACGATAAGAACACAAATCCAGCTCATTCCCGCACTAGCAGTCAAAACAGTAAATTTTTAAATTTGTAGAACACCGTTCCTGCCTATTCTCGTAAAGAATGTTAAAAATATTACAAAATTTGCCTATTATCGTAAAGAATGTTAAAAAATTACAAAATTAAGGAATGATGCCTATATGTTAAAAAATTACAAAATTAAGGAATGATGCCTATTCTCGTAAAGAATGTTAAAAAATTACAAAATTAAGGAATGATGCCTATTCTCGTAAAGAATGTTAAAAATATTACAAAATTAAGGAATGATGCCTATTCCCGTTGTTAAAAATATTACAAAAT